>OU342839.1:0-2916555 GCA_910591585.2 Nysson spinosus | reverse complement strand
CAATTACTTTCACCGGCACTTGGATATCTCGTTTAAACGAGCATCGACATTTAATAATACTTCTACCAGTAATTTCTATCATTACGAAAGTCCTCGATGCTGTAAATTGCAGCAATTTCTTATTTCGAATACTTTATGTTGAACACGAATCGGAGATATTCTGACATGATTCTTGGACTTATATAAACTGATAATAACATAGTGTTTTCATGCATGGTGGGTCAATGTGTTATTAAAGAAAGTATAGAAACAAAAATCAAATCAAGATAACGAGCTAACTTCTTACAAATAATTAATTGAGTACGCAGTGGCTGCGTACTTACCTGTTGAAAGGGACCCAGTTCCGTGTTAGGAAGAATCGTAGGATCAGCATCAGCAACAACAAAAACGTCTATCCTCAGAATTAAAGTGGTCCACAGGAAACACAAGAGATCCTTCCGCTTCATCGCGCCGGTCTTCTTCTCGTATTCTTCTTTAAATCGCGCACTGTACAGTAAAACACCTCTCTTCTTCTTCCTCTTCTTCTTGCAACTTCACCACCAGAACATTTGATTGTCCGCCAGCACTTCTTTGGAATAAAAACTATTCTTCCAAAGAAGTAGTCTCCAGATAGTCTCCAAGTATCTTCAACTTCTTCCCTCTTCTTTTCAATTGTTTATAAGACTGTCGTGAACAATCACAGTTTACCCTGAATTGTTATGTTCGTTTCTTGACTGTACGACGTTGCGGTTTAATTGAGAATTAGTTAAACCTTTTTTCTCGTTTTATTTCACTGATGCATCCGTACTTCGTTACTTCGAAATGAAGAAGCGATACGAGTCGGAAGAAGTGTCGGAAATCTCGGTTATTTGGAGCGCACGTCGTCGAGGACGAGTTCGGGACTGTTGGAGATCGGAAAATGTCTGAGAGTTTTACTTGCACGCCGAGGGAAGAGTTCCTTCTGGGAGAGCAGGTGGGAGACGACCGGTAAGATGGTGAGCGTCAATAAAGTGCGAGCCCACTTCTGTCTCTTCTTGCCACTTCTTGTAATTTAACAGCTCTAAAAAATATTTTGTGGATATCAAGATTCATTCAAAGAAGATGCCAAGATAAAAGATCAAAGAGGAAGTTGAATTTGGGTTTCCAATTACAAGTGGAATGTTATCTTTTTCTTGAAACACAACAATCAATTATTTGTGAATTAATCATGACACTAATATATCATGCTATCATAAACTTCCATGTAACAGTATAATATATCTATTAATGACGAAGGAGAAAATACTTGTTTGACATCTTCAAAAATAGTTGGCTAACAAGTTTATGGAGGATTTATTCTGTAAACTTTTTGTCGCGTTCTCTCGATTGTTACGATCGTAGACGTTGTAATCAGATCGGTTCGTCGAATGTATCTGCGATATTACTTAATCAACCGCGGCGCTTGAACGAACATCGAATTATTTCAGTTACGGGGAACGCGGAAAAACGCATCGTACCGTTGAACTAATTGTTCCGGCGTTGCTTCCGTCAAAGAAAGATTTTGTCCTGCCATTTATTACGTTACGGAACTAACTTGGATTTCAAGATTTCTAACAAAATTTCTAACAAAATTTGTCCATTTACATTCGCCTTACTTCCGGAATTTCTCACCTTGTAAAGTGAGTATGAAATCTCTATATCTCCAATGGGATCTGCATTGGCCGAGTACAATCAAGAATTCGCGAATCGCAGCTGGTTCCGGCGAGATGGTATTTTATCTCGAATCGGCACTTTCTGATTAACCGGTAGAATCCTTTTTGAATAGCTCCAGGCGACGAAAACGCGTCCAATGCTCGCTCGTCCTTTCTCCTCTCTCCATGCTATGACGAAAACGAGTTTCATTTCAGTCCGGTCATCCACTCTGAAGGAACTATCTGAAATGAAAGGGTTTATCGTCATTTATCGAAATATGCGGGCAGATTATTGGCGGCTTTGTAGAATCGAGTCACTTTGAAATGTCGAAGAAATAATGACTCGTCCTTTCATTCATCTTATAACAACAACATAATAGAGAAGATTATCAATCATTTCCCTAGACCCGTGACATTAACAATAATATTTTTTTAATTCTTTAATCCCGTCATTATAGTCAACCTACATAAATCGGTGAAGTCTCTCACGCTATAAATATGACATTTATTCAAACTATATTTATTACTAATCTATTCCCTTCTTCATTATTATCCGTATTATTAATAATACTCAGTATTTATCTTTACAAAGAACGTACATTCTTTCTTTGCGTAATATACAAAGCAAACTTTCTATGTCCGCAGAAAGATGCGTAGACATTTGTACTTTCTTCGGGCTGCGCAACTTCCGAGCAATCTTCTGCTCTCGATTCACAAATGAAACAAAACACTTTATATTTTTTGAGTGTTCATCCCGGTGGATTAGAAATTGCGTAATCGCGTTATGATGAAATATTTAAGTATACCTGAAGAGGAGGCTTTTGTTCAGACTTTCGACTTCCATTTTAAGTGCCTTCTTGATACAATTTTCGTTAAGTCAATATTAAGTCAGAATACTTTAAATGACCCATTTATGATTCAATTTTATTGCAATAATCTTCAGTTCGCTTTATAAGTGTGGATAATAAGTGTGCCTATCTCATGAGTTGCGGTATGAAATGTAATGTTTTCCAATCAAAGAATAGCAATTAAAATATTAAGAAAGATTCGTTACATAAGAGGACGCAATGTTCATACAGTTATCAGAAACGAGACATCTCATGCCTCGTGAAAAAAAAGTATTGTGTGTACGAACAGGAGTGTATGGGAAAAAGGCTTTTCTTCGTGCGCGTTAGGATCTCGTTAAAAAGCGTTTCACCCGAATGAAAGGGAGCGGAAGTGAATTTCAATGAGGCAATGGTTATGTGATCCTACAAATTTAAAGGCAGTATAAATACCATAAAAGACAAATATTAAATTTTCCATACAGCGTTAACTTCTTCCTCGTAATTATACAAACGCAATCCTCGTTGCAACTCATACAGAGTGAACAACAACATACGAGTGATATATGTTATTTAATTAAGAAAGAATCTTTCTGGAAGTTTGTTATTAAAGTTGTACTTGTAATTATTTTTAAGATCTATTAAATGATATCACCACGATGAAGATCACCTCATATTATTAAAACGGAAAGTATTCAAAGATATTTTCTAATTTTTCCTACCTAAAATTGATTTTGCGAGTGACGAAGCTGCTGCGTAACATAATCCGCGTTGAATAATAATATAATTCCGTGAATTATATATAGGTGCATCGTTTCCCAGTGCACTTTAATCTTCGGGTTTACCGACACCTCGGTTTTCTTCGGTCGGCAGGGTAATTGCCCGGATAATTTGCCAACGTATTCAACGTCTTCGTGGCCGAGTTACATCGCCATAATATCGCGGTGCAATGTGCAACTCGCAGGACTTTCCAATTATCTGCTCGTCCGGGTGTTCAGGTGCGGAGAAAACGGCGGTGGGATCTGCGAGATGTGTCATAGTAAAAAACGTGACAAGATAATAACCGGACCCGTAGAACGATGCCTAACATCATTGTTTATGTTATTCCGTTATTCGCTATTTCACTGAAATGCAACGCCGTGTACAATTAATTCGGATTCCCTTTTTTTTGGTAAACATGGTCTAACAAAAAAATGGAATCATGTGCGATGCTACGTTACTTTAATTAATATACCAATTATTACCATTATATTTATCGATATTCTGGCTAGCATTTTATTGTTTGTTAACACACACATATTCTCCTGGAGTCATCTTCGACTTCGTTTCTATTAGGTTGTAATTAATGAATACACCTGTGCGCTTTCACCCCTTGTTTACTACCTATAACGGAAGCCGTGTAAGTTCTTACACTAGCACTTCCTGCGATCCGTTCTTCCTAACTGATCAGATGCTTTAATTAAGTTCACGCGAAACGCAAGATTCTTTATCGTACCAACATAATCGAGACGCAGCATTTTGCAGGATACAGAAATAATGTGGATTAAAATCGAAATGAATCCATGTTATATAATATTCTTTGATATTATATAGTGTTTCGAAATGTGTATAAGAATGGAAATAAAAGTTATAATTTCTTATATTTTCGTTATCTACGTGTCTAATACGCTCTTTGCAAGCCGTGGTTATTGCACAAGAATCATGCAATTATCATAAATAATACGGGAGATTTGTTGTAACAGTACGAGCTTGATGATACCTTATGCATTATCTTGGATTATTTTCACGATTTCGCTCAAGGTCCGAAAATTCCCCGGTGGATGCAAAAATTACGCGTGAAACCGCAGACAAGTTTGCTTAATACTCATCGGATTCTGTAACAATAATTTTCCAACGATTTCTTTTTTAAATTCGTAATCCCAACACCGAGGATCACGTAGGATCTTGTAATAAATCAAATTTTCTGAACTATGGCGGCCATTGAAAAAAATAGAACAGCCTTGGAGCTTTACGTTTATCGATCATTACTCAAAAATATGGCGTAAATTACTAACCTAAATATTCCCAAAACTTCCGCCAGCATATTATTCATCACTAATATAGATTTATACATTTAAACACTTGTAAAAACCACTGATATTATTGAAATTTGTTGAACGAAAAGGAACAGCTCTTTCCCGGCATAAACTTTTCAAACCACTGCGAGATATCGATCCGAGAGGTCGCACCTCTCGTTCGAGAGATCGATTCTCGAAGTGTTTTTAATGATATTACGATCTTATAAAATGTGGATAAATTCTCGTCAATTTTGTTCACCGTAACTTATTCAAAAGACTTTGGAAGATATAGATTCTTATTTCATCGTTATTTTGTTGTACCTTCGAAAGGGATATTTTTATCAAGGAGAGTGATCGTTTTTTAACAAAAATTGGCTGACGTCGTTCGATAGTATCGAGGTTTTTTGGCAGGTCGAAAAAAAAGATGTC
Source organism: Nysson spinosus (assembly GCA_910591585.2). Classification (NCBI taxonomy): domain Eukaryota; kingdom Metazoa; phylum Arthropoda; class Insecta; order Hymenoptera; family Crabronidae; genus Nysson; species Nysson spinosus. The sequence goes on along the minus strand of OU342839.1, from coordinate 2,911,596 downwards.
CCTCGATGGCAGATTAGGATGTTATTAGTCATTCGGTTTCGTGTTTGTGAGTAAATATCAGCTGGATGCGTAACGCAGGACGGGCCGTGATTCCGTGACAGCACGTTAAATCTACGAGCGTAACGAGAAATAAGAAAAAGAATAGAACCGAAAAAATGGGCCTTTTCCAGGCTTCCTTGCCTTTTGACGCTGACGTCGGTAAGTCGTCTTTTCCTTAGTCTTTTAATTCGCTTACGCACCATTATTATATACCACTCGGTCGTTCGCTGCGATAATCGTTTCACAATATGATAGATTATTGCTACCTTTTATCATACAAACGATTATTCTACGTAAAAAAATCGAAACTCGCTGGTAGACGAAGACGTTAAGCGGTTGTTGACATTTGACCTCCAATTAACTCACAAAGAGTTTGTCAATCAGTTTATCCTTGGTTTTTCCTCCAATGAGCTTATTATTTTTTGCCTTTGCTAAAAATATCTTGATTCGATATTATAGAGTATTAAAAAATGGAAATTACGAGTTTCTTCGTGCTTGGTATATATACTGTCTTCATTTGACACAGTTAATTTGGGATTCCGCTTTTAACGTTCGGTATCGTTTATTTGAATTTGAATCGGATTGATTAAACGTGCCGGAGACGAATTATTATATTTTATATTAGATAAAGTTCTTTTTCTCCTTATTGTATTTTGAGAGAATCTTAAACGATCATTATACTGAGTAGTTAAATAAATTTCGAATTAAGTTCCATGTAGTGTTTAAGTTGTGTAATTTAAATGAAATTTAATACGAATTTATTAGTGTTGTCTGCTATATATGAATATCACATAGTATTTATATAATATTTGATTGTTCAAAGACTATGTGAATATCATAAAATATATCTCTTGCAAAAATTGGTCAATTTTGAATGTTGTTTTTTTTTCACCCTTCTTAAGAATGTTGTTGAAATATGTATTAAAACAGAGAAAGCAACAAATGAGCGCAACACATCAGAGGATTGGGCAAAGATATTGGATATCTGTGACAAAGTAGGTCAAACATCCTCCCAAAATGCTAAAGATTGTTTACGTTCCATTGTTAAAAGACTTAACTCTCCTGATCCACATGTCGTTATCAAAACAATAACAGTTAGTATTTCTTGTTGTTTAATAAAGCAGTTGGCTCTATGAAGGAATGTCGTATTAATATTTCACTTTTGTTTAGCTGTTAGATGCGTGTGCTAGTAATTGTGGAAGGACTTTCTGTTTGGAGATTGCATCTAGGGAATTCGAGAGCGATTTGAAAAAACTCGTTGTCCACAATGAGCCAAAAATCGCGGAGATGACAAAGGCACTTTTGAAAAAATGGGCCGAGGGCGATTTTAAAAATGATACACAATTAGATTTAATTCCCAGTTTATACAAAAAACTCAAAAGCGAGGGTCATGATTTCTCCTGTGTATCAGATACGGTGAGTCCTTTTAATCTATGATGGAGTGAAACTTGTAGTATATGGTTCAAAGTACAAGTAGTGGCAGTCAGCTGGTGGTTTATATTACCAGTAAAAAGATAAGCTTATCAATTATTAATGTTCTGTTGTGTTTTTCCAAGAATCACACATTGTATGTATAATTATATTACGAACGCAAATGAATGCATTTCACAGTGTATCGAATTATATGCTGATATGCTGATCACATAAATTACATTAAAATGGAATTATATGTACCATGTGTTTCCTCAATTGATCATAAATTTTCAGCCTAAACGTTCGATTACTTTGAGCAAAGATCCAAATGTAGTAACAAATTCTCAGGAAGAAGAAGATATTGCAAAAGGTAGAATTCCTTAACGAAATGCATTTTTTTAATAGTGGAAGCAGTTTAAAAAAACAATTATTCTTTATAGCTATACATTTATCACTGGAAGAAAGTAAAGCACATGGACAAGCATCTTCTTCGCATAGTTCGCCTGCATCGAAAAAGAGTAGCAGTTTATATCCGAGTGTAAATTCCGCGCTCGGTTCCTCAAGTAATTCGGAAGGGAGAAAAGTTCGCGCTTTGTATGATTTCGAAGCAGCCGAGGATAACGAATTAACGTTTCTGGCTGGAGAAATAAGTATGCCACCAATTCTTTATAGATTGTTCTCAAGAAGGTCGCTCGTAATATTTCGTGTTCTTATTTGCGTGATGAAAATGTAAAAGAATATTGAATTTACTATCGATCGCATTTCAGTTAATATTTTGGATGATTCTGATCCAAATTGGTGGAAGGGTAGTAATCATCGAGGTGAAGGACTGTTCCCCTCGAATTTTGTTACCGCGGATTTGTCGGTGGAGCCTGAACAATTTACTAGTGAGATATTAATTCCTAGTTATAGATCGATTATACTTTGATAATTAACGCGATTTTATGAATTCTCAGAATTAGAACACAGTAACAAGAAAATGGTCCAATTTGCCGAAGAAGTAGAAGTAAAAACAGTTAAGAGAGAACCGGAAATAGTCGAAGTTGAAATCGATGAGAAGAAAATGGACAGACTTTTACATTTGTTACACGAAGCTGACCCACAATGTGATACTTCTGACCCACAGGAAATGATCGACTTGGAAGGTACCTTTCCATTTACCGAACGAAAATGATAATATAATTAATATGACCACGGAATAATTAATATTGTACACGATTACATTCTTCAGAACAAGTCACCGCGATGGGACCGCTGATAGACGCAGCTTTAGAAAAAGTGGACAGGAGACACGCGCAGCTTACACAATTAAGTTCTGACCTGGTGGATGCCCTTAATTTATATCACACACTTATGAGAGAGCCTCCCACTCCAACACCATCCAATTATACTTTGCCGAAAATGCCGCCACATGTACATCCTTATCAATTCCAAAATCAGGGACCACCACCTCCACACGTAAGTATAAATATTTTGCAAGTCTGACCATAAAACTTGGACATTTTATAAAAATGGTATGGTACACTACTTTTGATCGTACTTTTTCGTAGATGTACAATGGACTACCACCACCTCAACAGCCTCCGTTTCCTGTCGGTGGCGGCCCAACTGGGCCCTACAATACGAACATACCGAACACCGAATACATGGGGCCTGCCAGTATGCCAAACATGACATTACCGCCGCATTTTCATGTGCAGACAGGCCCTCATCAACATCCACCAGGACCTCCTCAGGGTCCTCCTGTGACTGATCAAACCAGCCTTCCATATCCTCACCAAGGGTACGTATCAAATTATAATCTACCTATCTGTTTACTAACTTTATCTGTCTGGATCAATTTGGAATTCTGGTGCATAATAAATTCACGTAAACAGAGTATAACTAAAATTGTGTACACCATATACTATCGTACGCAACAATGGAATTACTAATTGAAGGTTATCATAAAGTCTCAAGCTTGCACCGCTTTTTGGTGAAGTACTGAAAGACAGTATATCGCGGATGAAAAATCGTTAAATGTATTTTCGATGATATTACACGACAGATATCCACCTCAGAGCGCTTCTGCATCGGGACCCTATGGTCCTCCAGTCCCACCTGGCCCACCTGGACCTCCCGTTAATCAACAGCCGCAATATGCTCCGCCAAACGGGCAATCCATGATGTAAAGGGAATGCCGCTCATGGGAAATTCACACTGTACTCTAATTCACGCAGTACAATATTACTATATTATAATTATTTAAATAAACGTACCCGAAGTAGCCAAAGACAATGGGTTTTTAATGGACAGTTTTACGTTCGAAATACATTGGCATAAGATTTGTTGTATGTAGCTTGGCATACATATCGAAGAATGTTTCAAATGAAAAACAACTGATCACATACGTTTTGAAATTTTCCTAGTCGCATCGTAAGAATTGAGTCGATACATTCCTTTGGCCCGATCGGTTTGCAACACGATTGTTTTACGACTAAACATGAATAGAAACGAAACTATGATTATTCACTTATAGAGATTGATGTTTAAGTTTAAGTTGATATCGTCGATAAGGATCTTTAGTCTCGACGGTAATGCTCGCGCAATATTTGTCAAGCATTTGTAATCCGTTGTGTAATTAAGTTAGAAAAGTTGCACTTTCGTACGATGAAACATACGACAAACACTGGAGACTGCGTTAAAGCACGGGCGTATATTTTATAGTTTTTTACTCTATAAGTGATTCGTAAAGCAATGAAATCTCCCAAATGTCGCGAGGTAGAAATCCGTTTTTCTTAACACGTTGTTGATGGGCCTGTGATCCGCTGAATATGATCGATGAATAATGAATATACTCCTTTTTATGGGATCCAACTAATTTCACGAATTTATACATAATTTTATATGATTCAATTCCAATAATTCCAAGAGTTCATTTTTTAATACATGCTAATAAATTATATACGTTGCAACGTACTACGTTCTGCTCGCACTGTACTTTCTCACATAATGCAATCTCAAACTCAAATACTCGGGGCTACTATTATTTGATTTCGTACGATCAGTTTATGGGATTCGCACTTATTTCTAATACGTAATCAAGTCTAATTCACTGATACTCCTTTGTTATTATTACTTTACAAAACTAATGTTAATCTACACTTCACTCGTCAACAGTATGTTAGGTAACAGAGGTATCGGATGGAAGCGACATGAAAACTCGCTGGACAACATTGCGTGGAAACAAATTCTTGAACAAATATGTCGCGCGTTAAGTTGTCTCAACTCGGTCTAGTCTGTCCACTGTACATAATAAAAAGAAACTACAATCTACCGATCGTTTGTCGAGTGGACCGCGGAGAGCTTTTTATGGATTGTTATGGTATAACTCTTTCACAGAGCCACGTTCGTATCAAATCGCGATGGAATCGTGTCCTGTTTGCTACGTCTGTCGGAATCAATTTATTAAGCGTGTACGTCATTTCAGACAGACCATATTGATACACATATACATATATACATATATACATACGATAGTGCAATATATTCGAATCGTTTCAGAAGCTGATAGAAAAGAGATTTTAAAAAATAGAGAGGGCTCGTGTAAAAATGTTGTAAAGCAATGTCGATATTTAAAGAGTGGACTTTATGGCGAAGCTTAAGCGTTGAAGTATCACGGAGGGAAACCGCGCCGAGCTTTTAATGCGAATCATGTAACTAATAGAAAATGGAGCAGGAAATAAATCGAAGGACTATGCGAGGGGATGGTGGGAAGTTATATACAAAGCACATGTATAAATCTTGTAAAACAATGCCGATAAGAGGAGGTCATTAAAGCTGCATTAATGACGTAGGATAAGAAGCTAGAAATGAGCGCGACCGTTTTTTTGTAAGAGTCCCGTATTGTACTTTGTATTTATACCTAAATAGGAGTGAGGAATAATATGTCGGACAAGAGGCAAAGAGAAGAGAGAGAGAGAGAAAGAAGGAAAGAAAATGATAGGTCCTATGAAAAATAGATGTAATTTACACTGTATATGTTACGTTGCCATTAAACTATCATTATTTACGTAACGACTGTTATTGTATTCCTTTCGTCGCTACGAAAACCTCGGCGTTTCGTCTTTTGATGTAAAGCCTCGATTAATGTCTCCGATCGTAAGAAGGATTTCCAAAGAGTTACTTTCTAGTGTGACATATTTACCCAGCCTTTACTAATATTATACACAACAATATATATATATAATAACAGCATCATTTGAGCAGTTTATTTTGAAAGAGGCTTAAGTCCAGTTTTAAAAAAAATCAAGATATTGTTCATAAAGTTACAAGGTAACTTAAAAGTTACTCTGCCACTTTCTAAATAAACGGCTCATTTCATTATTTAAGTCCTTCTCAATTGGAGGATCCTGATTTTCATTTTACCTTCCGCATTTGTCATCTAATTATAGTTTATAACTTAAGACTGAGTGCATAAACCAACTTCTTGCCGAAGAAGAATAAATGTCGTTTTAATAATCATAAATAACGACCTGAGGTCAGCAAAACATAACTAACTTGAAAACGTGTCATTTCTTTTCCTGAATGTGTGCATCATGGACTAAGTTTTTTATTAGACTTAATAATGGAGTTACCATGAAGTTATAACTTCTGCGCTTCTAAACTTACGGATTGTGTCGCTACATTCTTCGAATGTTTTGATGATGGTTCGAAACATTGAATTCTAACTACACCATAATATTTGCCCTCGAATCGACTGGAATTTCCCAATCTGTGGAATCCAAACATTTAGACTCACGATACGCACTCACATTTGATAGATTCAATAACGACTTATTAATTTTTTTTCTGATATACTTCGAGCAAATAATCATTTCTTTCAATAGCCATGATGTATTATCAGAAGTTATTCAGAACTTCATAATTTTCCTTTTATAGACTCTTATTTCAAGGAATAATTTCCAAGACAATAGTTCTTTAAAGATTTACGATGCATTGATGAAACGATGTATTTTAATTAATGCAAAATGTCGACTAAATAGGAACGTGATAAATCATTAACATTTCTGCTTCTGTTTCACGCTATTCTTATTAAACAGGATCTCAAGTTGTTGTTAATAAGAGAATGCTAAATTTATAATCGTGATAAAATCATATCGTCATACATCATTGTTATTTTTGCATCTATGTTGAAAATGTTCGTGTGATAAATATATTAATCATATTTACGGAAACAGTTTAATTTTCACCAAGTTTGCATTATTTATAGAGAAGACTTCAAGGTATTAAACATGATTTTAACAAAGTAAAAAGATATTAAATATTAAGAAGTCAATGCAGGAGGGAATGCAATGTAGAAAATTAACAATAAAAATTTTACTACGAAAAAGTCATCACATTCGAACTATTTTATTAAATATGATAATCAATATTCGATTACTACTTAAAACTATTTCCCATTACTTCGATTTACGTATCTTCTCGAAGTATTAGGTAACTTAAACTCAGAGACAATTGAGTCATCGATTTACAGTTACGTAATTATTCATTGGCATTCATCTAATGATTCATGAAAAGCTTCTTCCGTTTGGTAGAGAAAAAAAACGGTGCTGGTTTTACGGTATTATTTACTCGACGGTTATTGCTAATCCGCTCCGGCGATTAAGCAACAATTTATTCACGATTGGTACCTATAAATCAATTTTACGTGAATCCAAATGGGAAGTCTAGGTGCATACGATTCATACTGGTCTCAGGATTTACGTAAATCTCCTCTGTAAATAATGCAAAGTGCATTCAGCGTATTCAGCTTTAATTATATCAATGTCTTAATAACATTATCAGCCGTGGATGTCATTTTTCTTGCGCCACGTTAACACGATATTTTTATATCCATAAGATGTTGTTTAACCATATTGAAATATTTACATTCCTCCGAAAATCGTAACAAAAATAACGCGACAATAATCCTTCGGAAATTGTATTAACATCCTGATATAAATTCTATAAAATTCTATAAAATCCTTCGGAAATTGTATTAATATCTATTACTTTAATAGATCCATTAATATCAATACAGAATAATATTGTTTACATATTTAAGAAAAGACTTTTTATGATCTATAAATGTTTGGACTACCAGAGTCGACAAAACTAAGCACGTCTAAGCAGTTCAAAATTAATTAAACACTCGGAAATTGTAATTAATAAAAATGATTAACTAATACGCGAAAGGATTCAGGAGCGACTAACGTGAGTTTATGTGGAAATCATTATCAGGTACTTAAACAAAATTAAAAATCGTTACGTAACTCGATCGGCTGATGCATCAGGATATCAATAAGCGATCGAGTCCTGCTCATAACTGTTCACCCGATAAGATCGTTAGAATAACGAGCTTCCTTGGCAGTGGCATTTCTTGGATCGACAATGGACCAACCAGCCTTGACATCCACATCCTAGATCCTTCGGTTTCGTTCTTGTTCCGCGAAATTTCTTACTAAACGATTATCGTCGTATAGTTTATTAATCATTTATCGCTTAATGGACTGCGAATGATTCGGTGTAAAACCGCGCGATAAGTTTATTAGACGCGAATGCTAATTCGGAATTAGGCAATTGGAAACTTGAAGCCCGCCGTAAATCCCATAACGGATATCGTTCATGACGTCAATCATCGATGATGGTGTCCGGCGATAGTGAATTACAAGTTATCGACCAATGTCATACACCAATTGGAATTTTTCTATCGAAGTGTCGAGGCATCATTGCCTCTGACACTTTTACTGTTCTTCTATGTGGCTTCTATGTAGCTCAAGGGCAATTCCTATTTGGATCCTCTCGGATACCATCTTCGTCGAACAAATCCTATTCCGTCAACTAAATCAAATTGTCTTCAGTTCGAATTTAAGTAAGATAAGAAAATTTAAGTGAAATTTAAGTGAAATAAGTGTTTTAAATCTAAATAAGACAAGAAGGAAAGTCCAGATTTAAATAAACGCTTATTTTGTCTACCACGATCTAATTTCGTAGATAGAATTATCAAATAGATATTATTATACCTATGATTATTTATTAATTATATTATTATGTATTTGCTTTCATGGAAATTCTACTTCTCCTATGATTTACGCGATAGAAAGACGAAGTGAGAAACAAAGCTAGGTGTAGTTGTAAAATTGAAATTAAAGGACTCACGGAAAGAGAAACTACGATTAGTTACTCCTGTGACGAAACATATTTTCTTGATTCGATGATTCGATGAACTTTGACACGGATCTTTGGGAGGAAGAATTTCTTTCTAACTGTCCTGCCTGCCATCATGGAATTTAATTAGACAAATTTCTGTCGTCGAGGAGGAACCTGCTGAGTGATTTATCAGTCGATCATGGATTCTACGAATTATAAGTTCTCCGATTTCAAAGCTTGATTATTCTACAAAAAAGTCGATGTTTCTTAAAAAGCAGGTTTTTAAATACCGATGCATTTATCCTATGATAAATAAACAATTGATTATTTATGATACCATTGCCGCACGTTACGTAACGATATTATTATTTCCTTCTTTAATACGAGCCCAGGTTATTCAATTAAATAAAATATCTCCATTGAGAGTTTCATAATTTCCGAAAGTATACCGATTAATTCGAGGCATATTATACTTAATTGTCCCATTAAATAAAGCTTCGCTATACGATATTAATTAATCCAGGCACTTAATTCGCTTGGGTTCGATTTTCACTCGGAAAGGTCATCCCGTTACGCGTCAACCCGTAAAGAATAAAGTAACGTCGATTAAATCGATTAAAGCACGTACGCTTTAATGTCGTGGTATTTCATACACTTTAATTCGATCGCAAAATGTAAAATGTAATAAATGAATTCAGTCACGCGACATTCTTTAATTATTCTAAATTTCGACAGCCGAGATGCTCCTCCGAAAGAATCGTTTATTCTCGAGTCCCATATTCGAGTCAAGGAACTTCGGTAATATGCGTATAATTCATAATTAATTCATATTTTTATACCTGATTTATACTGCATTGCGATATTTAAAATAGACGAGAGAACTCAAAGGATACCAAGGATACGAAAGACGAGCAATTTATATTGTAGTTTATGAAAGGATATAGCAGGACGAGTCAATTTACGGTTTTTAGTCCTGGTAGTTCGCATTACACCACCGAAGACGATCATCGAGCCAGGACAACCCATTCGGATGCGGTTTTCGTAATAATTGTTTTTGCCTTCCTCGCAGCCAGCGGAAACTTCTTCTAGCCCGATATAGAGAACCTGCGGATAATAATCATACTTTCTGACCCATTTCTCGAGGTCGAAATTAACGAGGAACGAGAAGAACCCAAGGAATATCCCAGTGGTAGGGAAACTATTCCGTCATGGAAGATCGCACTAGCAAAATGTTAGAACAAAGTTGGCCCCGGGGGTCGAAGGACGCGAACCCGTGAATTACAAGGTCGTCGTAAGATGTAATTTAATGGATCTTAAAATGTAACGCGTGATAGATGTGACAATTTTATATATACATAACTATTAGTGTATTATGCTTACACGTAATAGCTAATTGTAGTGTGTAATAACTATATGCTGTAAGTAAAAAATGGTAATTAATTGCAAGCTTTAATAAAAGTATCTGGATAGCGTTGTTGTAAGTTTATAAGAATGAAGAGTATTTTTCTTATATGTTAAATTAGTAATTCTTAGGATTCGATATGTATTGTATACAATTTTGGGTTTCGCGGATTAAAATCCTTCGAGGCGTGTCATTTGTGAAAGCCATTTAAAAAAAAAAGATGGAGTAATTACAAATATTCCACTGTGTCTATTAATCCCTACTTTCGTTCCAAACGGAAGAAAGAATCCAAGGGACTTCTATTTACTTCCACTATGAAGCGGGTCGTTAACTTTCGCTCGATTGTAAATATCGAGGCGAAAGTAAAACGACATTTTTTCCATAAATATTCATGATAGGAGGTCTTTACACCGGAAAGTAAATCCGCGAGAATAAAAAGTGCACATTCAGTCTTAATTAGCAAATACTAGATATATGTACAATATCATAAAAATCTGAAACGATGAGTTACAAAAACCCATTCGAGAAATGAATATTTAAATCTCATGGTGATCTACGATTATTAATATGCAACACAACATCGAAGATGTTCTTTCAACGTGCCTAATATTTGATAATTAAAAAATTGCAATTTGCATGGATCATTTAACTCTTTCGAAAGCAAATAAATTTTGTAGAAAAATGACGAAGGAAGACGGAGAACTCGAAAAGAAGAAAGGCATCTTTACAGAAAGCAGAGCATCCTTGATTCACGATGAGGAACGAGTTCTGTTGAAATAACAACGATAGATGGACTTGCAAAACGGCATTTACCGCTATTTTGCAACATGGATGCCTGCAGGTGCGAAGATCGAAAGATTACGCCGGTGTCGATTGATCTTGAGTGATTTTGAAAGGACCGTTGACCTTGCAAACAATAAAAACGTCTGGAGCTCTTCCTTTTATTTCGGTCCTTCCATCGGCAATTTCATTTTTCGAATACCGATCTTCATCGTCACCACTAAATACACCTTTACGTGAAATAATTACAGTATAATATAACGTAATTATCTTATTAATAACATTATCTCATAGTATACATAATTAATTGCAGTTAATCATAGTAATTGAAAAAGCCCATAAACAAATTAAATATCGTAAGTAAGCAGACAATGAATTTAATTATAACCAGAAATTAATAATAATCTTCAAATTCGTTTGGCATCGTAATTCGATCAAGCTTATCATTCTTTAAACTATTATCAACACCGAAATCATCGCGAATAATTGTTTCACTGGTTCGTTCCGGAAAACCAGGATATTTCAGCGATTTTTTTTAAAGAGGGAAACGTGAAATCGCGAGGCAAGCTTTCGCAACGGTGTGCCTACGAAACATTGTTATCGAGATGCACGTTAATTCGCACTATTGTCTCGAAACAATGTTGATTGTTTAAAATCCACTGCACGTGTCGTGGCAAGAAACTCGAGTGGAATTGGTTGTTTTTTTCGCGAGGAAGTAACGAGAGGCAGGAAAGAGGAGATATGTATTTTAAAATCGCAAATGAATCATATTAATGGAATACTTTCTCCTCGGCTCGATGATACTCCGTTAAATCATCCGTGCTTTGAGAGGGAGAGAGAGAAAGAGGGAGAATCACTTTACCGAAGGCAGACATGAAAAATTGCATTAAGAGATTAATATAAATGATCACTTCGAGGGGAATAAATCAGGGGAATCGAAGGGTGCTTCGATAAAACATACAATGAGGAGTCTCTAGTTTATCGAGGGTACAAAGACACAAGTTAACGCAAAGTTATTTAAGTGTACGTCGTATTGGCTCGTTACAAGGTATAAATTTTAAGGTACAAGGACGCGAAAAAGGATTCTCGGTAGAAGCATTTATTTCGTACGATGTACCGCCGACGTTTCTGCCGTGGACGAAAACTAATGCTTCCTCGAATCTCGTATTTCCTTCGCGACCTTAACTCGACATTTCTGAAAGGATTTAAGCGTGTACATGAAGATAAAGATGAAGATGCGTGCGCGGCACGAATGTGCTTTGTCAACCTTCGCGAGGCCTTCTGGAAGACGGTGAAGTTTATTATTTTTCATCAACACTAGTTTTATGTAACGTATACCAGTTGCGATATGAGATATATAAAGCGAATTATTTTCTGATCAAATATGTAATATCCGAATTATAATGAAATAACATAATTGAAGAATCCTTTATCGGGATGAATATAATAATATTTTATCGTAGAATAAGTTTCGTAATTTTGATAGAAATAATAAACGCTCGACATGAAGCACCGAGATACCTATGCAAGACTAGCTGTTTACAGAATCGAACCTTGAAGTATCCGAGGTCAACTCGGGAGATCCAATGTCGCTCATTAACATCCTCCTCATTAATGGACCACGTGTTATCGTATCGTTCGATAACTTACATAATCCTTCCCGATTTCTGGAAAGCATCTTCTCGCCTCTCCTCAACGTACCAGTCTCGTGGATTACCTCAGCAGTTGGATTCTCGCGAAGTTATCGAATCTTGGTGTCGATGAACTACGTGGAACCATCGAAAGGCAAGAAAATCATTGACCTACTCTCGAGTACGCTGCTTACGTGAAACGGCACACCACGTGAGACACTTTCAAAGACAGGAAATCAATTCGGAACTACTCACACTGATACAAGAATAATATCCTAGAAAGGTATGCGTTGGAATGGTTCCAATTAGAGCTATACATTTCGAGGAATACTAAACGGATTATTATATTCTATCATACAATATTAATTGATTATTATGCGATTATTATATCATACAATATAATACTACAACTAGTCGACAGCTGATTGGTTATATCAGTAAATATATTACACTTATTTATTAAAGTTATACGCAGAACGATCGATGTTGAAACACGTATAATCCCACGTTAAATAGACCACTTAATTATACCACAGTATCTGTTTCCAAAAAATATGGTGTACAGAAACAATAACTAAACCGATACTAAACGGATTATTATATTGTATCATACAATATTAATTGATTATTATGCGATTATTATATCATACAATATAATACTACAACTAGTAAACAGTTGATTGGTTATATCAGTAAATATATTACATTTATTTATTAATGTTATACGCAGAACGATCGATGTTGAAACACGTATAATCCCACGTTAAATAGACCACTTAATTATACCACAGTATCTGTTTCCAAAAAATATGGTGTACAGAAACAATAATGAAAACAATTCTTTTTTAGGACATCGGTCACTCGAAGTCATTCGTATAACAAATAAAATATTTTTTATCCGTGTTATCGTGATTAAAGGAGATAATTAGGTGGCTTGTTTCGTACGCGACACCCTATCAGACATAACTGCATTGTATTATATTATGTATTCTATGTATGACGTCTTTATGTATTCTATTATGAAGATTCAATTTTCTAAGAACTTAATTTAATAATAAGTATCATTTACTCTGCACGAGGTTCCTGGTGTAATTAAAACAGATCATTCTTGCGCAAAATGAAATTTCTTTCAACGGTATTACCGTGATTCCGTAATTCACCCACGATAGGAATCGATCGCTCATTACAATTCGCTGCGAGTGAATCCATAATAGTACTTTACTCGCGCGTCTAAGTACACGTAAACGTAAGTCCCCTTCGCACTGATGTAATACCGATAGTTTACAGTCCTCGTATGTTCTCGAACATCTGTTACGTAGGACGTGCAATACGTGCCGCGGATGCACTTTTATTAACGACTCTCCTATATTCTCCGTTAATCCCTTAAAATAACACTAGACAGTTGTCGAAAAGGTTTGGAAACGTGTAACGTAATTCGAAGTACTCAAATCTGTTTCAACATCCATCGCCTTGCGTACCATTTCAGTAAAGAAATGTAATAAATTTTCTGGTTTAACCAGTCGACTTTTGAAATAGTTATAGAATACTTGGATATCTCAATATTTAGATATATTAATCTTCGAAGATTTCAATATCTTAACGTTAGAATGTGTTAGATGGAATAGCCAATTAATTTGACAAAATGTCTTCTTCAAGGGAAGTAATGAATTAACTCGGTAAGAAACAGAGCCTACGGGTTAACATTCATATTCATGAGCCCTTATGGTAATCGGTGGAAAGACAGAACTGAAATCATTTTCCACGAAAGTTAGGAAGACGTGTCTCTCGAAGTGAAAAGAGGCTGGACCAAACTATGAGGTGCACCACGGATGACATTGACTATCCTATTCTCCGTCGATGTCTTGGTTATACCACGGTGAAAGTTAACGAGGAGGCGCATCCTCAAGGTCACCGTCACGAGAACGAGAAACTGGCCACGACGGTGACCCACTCGTTTTTCAAATTCGGATACCCACTGACATCGAGGAGGATTCTGGAAGTGACCTTCCCCCTTTCGTTTTCCAAAAGAGCAACGGCTACCCACGAAATTATGGAAATGTCGGGGATCATTAAACCGACGGCGTATCGCGAATCCGATTTTATCGTCCGATTGATAACTAAATATATTCTACGTATGTCACCACACTTTGACGCATTCTTATTATCCCTTCCAACTTAACATTTTTACATCGTTGTTAATTAAATGTATCGATGAAGTTTGTGGATTCTTGAAATAAGACATTAATAGTCTAACCACATAAACTTCTTTTATTATAAATGTTATAGGAACAAAGAAATCAATCCACTGTTTTAAGAACACGACAACCAACAATACAAAGTACTCAATTCACTCGAAAAGAGAATTATTCACTCATCGATGTAACTGTTCAATCTTCTTTTATATGAAAAACATTAACACGTTAGAATTTACATACAATTCATACCACGTCTAACAAACTTATATTTATATCCACGTCCTTCCGCGAGATTCTTATCATGTAGTTCTTCATTGAACACATCATATTTCATATTTTTTATCTGTCTCAATCAGGGGTCCGCCAATAATTTCCGACGCGAATAAATGAAATTACCAAGCCGGCGAAGAATCCGAGATGCTGATCCATAATCTTCTAACAATATCTTACTGCACCGGATCTCCATTGTCCCCGATACATTAAGATCTCGACGAGGCGCACTCGATTTAGTTGGCGAGACAAAGGCAGGATGTTTTGAGAAACATTCTGTCACGTAAGAGGAACGACATGCATTAACATACGACGCCATTACGGTGGCAATCCACCAACGAAAATCGTAAACGTTTAACTACGCGTTAAAAGAAATCGAAAGTACGACAGGTGAGTCGCCGGATAAAAATGCACTCGCAGAAATAAAAATCGAGGAATGCCGAGAAAACCCGTTGTTTTTTGTGGGTCGTGGCTCGATTATCGAGTGGATCCTAATCGTCGAAAGGCGAGCGAAGATCTCCGCAATTGGCACGGCTTCGAGCGACTATTGATAAATGCCTCGGCATCCTTTGCGATATGTTAAACGATTAATAAACTTCGAGCTTATCAGCCGAGTTGTCTGGTAACCGTGGCTTCGGAATAAATGATCCTCGTCGCGTGGTTCCTGGTGGTTTTTTCTTAACACGTCGAGGTATAATCGAAGATGAATTTAGATCAATGAAATTGAAAAGTTTCTTGATCGAATAATGTCTGCGTTTGGCATGGATTTTTGAGATACTCTCTTAGAATGAATTATTATTATTGCAATTCGTTAATAGTTTTAGATATTGAAATATTTCCGCGGAATGAATTACTAATATGAATTTATGTCATTCATAGTTCTGTGTTGATTCAATTCGAGATTTTATTAATAAATATGTGTCGCACTTATGGAAGTTGAATTAAACAAAATTGATTAAAGTAATAATGAATCATATTACAGTGTGTGCGAAATTTTTGGACTTCTGTATATATTGGATCGAGTCACAAATAAGTTCCGTTCGTGCAGGAATTTTTGTATTCAAAACCAAACAAAATTTTTTGGTCAAAGAATGGCATGAAATTATTAATAATGACGGCGAATATATTTGATTAGTTCGTTGTAGTCCATTGTAATTCATTTTATTAATGAATAAACTTTATTTTAAAAAACGGAACTTATTTATGACTCAACCCAATATAATACGATATAACTAGTAGTGAATATTTGAAAGAATAAGTTTGATCGTACTATATAAATAGTAAATATTATAAGAGACGAGTGATTATGAATGAAATTTATAATTAATAAGCTCCTTTGAATTTATTAGGTGTTTACTATCATAACTTTCGTCCGTGGATGCCGAGAGAAATGAAATATGTATATTACTATCTTCACCTTTACCGTGAACCTCGTATTAATTTTATTAAATAAAACCATTTATCTAAATCATAGACCTTGAACTACAAATTATCAACTATCCCATTCGCACGAAAATCTCTATTAAACAAAATTCTATATCACTCCAAAATTAATCTCTTCATTATTCTAATGCCTGAAATTATTATCAGCCTCAGGAAGCCTCTTCTTTGAATAAAACGAAAGAAAGAAATTCCAGTTATTTCCGAGCCACGACTAACGATTCAAACATATATTTTATTTCTGCTAAACCACTGATTAAATTTCCTCGAATTTAAATCAGCATCTTGAATCACTAATTACAACGAGGACCTCGATTCGAAGAGAAATTGTTTCCAACATGACATTGAATAGTAATTTAAAAAATAGCGACGAAATATGTCCTTAAAGGATCGCGGGAGAAGGATAAACGAAGATGGTCGAGGTAGCATTAAAAATAAGCATTCTAACCCCTAATTATTGGGACTAATTATGAGTAAGGTCGAGCCATAGGAACGATCTCGGTGGGTCCTTGTAAGCCAGGGTGGGATGAGTTTACGGTCTGGTGGGGAACTTTTCTATATAATCGACGGTGAAGGTGCCCGTCTCTCCATATCCTATCAGTTACCACGTTTCTTTAACCGGTGACTTCTTCGTCCATCTTTGTATTTAATAAGAGAAACAAGTGAAGCAAGGTGAGTCTCCGCAAACGAATATACTGTCGCTTTCCATCGTTCTCCATATTTAACCTGTTAACCCGCTGACTGTTTTTGGCTACTATGGTTACCATTCATTTTCTTATTTAGTTTTATTTGTTTTTAACAACGATATTTGAGCCGTTTATTTTACAAGTGATCTAAGTCCATTCTTCAAGATAAACAGTTCATTTATGCTTTTTAATAAACAACTTGACTTGAAATGCAGAAGTGCAGAAGTGCAATTGCAGTCAGCGGGTTAACCGGGCACTACGAATTAACTCGTCATACGAGTCTCCATTTATCTCGATGATTACGAATTAATTCATAAATATTGCACTGATAATTCGCAAATTTTTATACGTATAAATTTGAGGTGCGAGTACCCGAAAAATTGTACATTGAAAGAACTCCCCGGTTAACAAGTTAGCATAATAATAATTATTTATTTATCCCTATTAGTCGCCTCTTACGACAGGCAGGGAATACCATGGGTAGATTCTATCCCCCTACCCACAGGGGGAATTTTATAATAATATAAAAAATGATAATTTTTCAAAATTTGATACACGTGTGAAACGTTGGAATTCAGATTAAATATTTTCTTACTGTGATGCATCTTGAATTGTATCTGCTTGTGCATCTATTATCGTTTAAATAGGTAACAAGAATAATGGTTGCCTGAGATAATTACATGAAAATAATTCGAATTTATATCATCCGCCATTTATTGACGTAACAGAAAAACCGTTGTACAAGTTAATTTATTGACACTCCCTAAGAGAAACTCTCTTTTACTAATGAAACCTGCGGGTACTCGTAGCACAACTCGATCTTATCTCTACATTGATTTCACGGGCGGAACTCTCACCGGTTTTGCTCTCCACATGTCATCCGATATTTTATGATACCATCATTTTCTGAATACTAATTAGAACACGAATGTCATATTTGAAATGATTTCATTCGATATGGTTTCTTTAATCCTGCTTTATATAATTTTATGATAAATTAATACGAATATTACGCAGATTAATCGCGTTCGCGACATCCTAACTTTGTTTTAAGTCTCCTCATCAGTAATAAAAATCCTGCAGAAGTAGGGTTCACAGATAACTTGACATTTATCGGATCAAGAAGCAGTGTTTTACATGATATTATTTTAAAACATATCCCAAGGTGATTCTTCATAAATAATGGTATTGTTAACCTGATTCCCAGATGATCCTGGTGCCGCTAGCCGTGGTACTGATTGCGGCATTCGTGAATGCCGAGCCCGCAATCAACGAAGCTCGGCCACACAGTAATCGACCAGGAAGATTCCTCTCCCTTCCAATACCACAGAAGTGTTCAAGTCGTAAGTACAATTTTCAATCTCGCCACCATTTTTACTCACATTACCTTATTATAATTATAATTAAGTAATCACCATACTACAGTATTCTATGGTATTCTCTCGGTATATCATTCGCAATTATAATATAATATAATACGATGTAATGTAATATAATGTAATATAATGACAATTGCAAATGATATTTCAAGAATAACGATATTAAATATTCCTCTTCAATCAAAATTAATTTGCAGTATTCATTTGGTGTCGCGAATAATTCGATAAGTGTACTCAATGTGTCTCGATGTATTTTATTAATTATTTAAATTATTTGCAATTAGACATTATTTTATATAATTGATCGTATATGAATATTAAGTGGGATATTTAAATTTACGGCGGATAGAAATATTGTAGCTAATCAAAGGAACGTGTTAATTAGCAAAGTAATTACGATCGAACCACGAGACTGTCAGTATTTTTATGCTCGCTGGAGTAATTCAATAAGATCCTCGTTAATGGTGTAACGGTAAAAACGATTACTCGGTATTGCCTTCGCCGATTGGTTGCATTATCAATGACACTTTTAACGGGAATATCGTCATCGTCATTAACATTGTCGGCGTCCCAAGAAGTTGGCTAGTTGCGAGTGGAACTTAAGGTTCATCGATTACCGTGAAATTCCTTGATCACCATTTTGTCACAAAGAATACAATCAAGGAGCAAATGATACTTCTGGAAAAAATGTACTTCGTAGTCTCTTCGATTTCTTTCAATTTTTCATCAAAATTTATTTTAACGAGTACCGTAGCTTAACACTAAGGTCTGAAGAGGTAAAAATATTGTTTTCGTTGACTGCTCGTGAAATGTCGGAGACATATGAATAGGGTTTTATGCACTATGAATTAAATGCCCGCGATATATGAGTATGTGTTAAAATGTATATATTTGTATGGCCATATTTGTAAAGCGATGCAACATATTCGAAAACATTAAAATATTAAAATATGCCGGCTACATCCATAAATTTTCACGTAAGCAGCCCAGACCGTAATGCCTTAAAATACGAAATAATTCCCGGGCACCTCGTAAAGGGCATCAAATTGATTTCCTAACTCGTTAGTAACACATCTTTCCCAATCTTCTATACCGGCTTGACGAGGTTCACATTAGTCTCCCGGATACTTGGAGTAGACAGAAATTTGTCATACATACTAATAAATACCACATAATACACGTAAACAGAATCGTCGGTCACGTTAACTTGTTAACCAGGGAGTTCTCCCAATTGGAATATCCTCTAGGTGTTTAAATTCTGCTGGTTTAAATGAAATCGAAATCGATGTATGACGTTGGACTAACAATCGAGGGTTGTTCGAATAAGAATAAGAAAAAATGGAGATTCAGGAAAAAGATCCTCCTCCAGATATCTCGTAAGATAATCCCGAGGATCTCGATTGGTGGATGGAGCAGAACACTAGTTATGCTCCGGGCAAGAGAGCATGCAGTCATTAGGTTGTTAGGTGATTGTGGTTGTATCCGAACATCATTAGGTTGCACCATTGCGGCTGAGGCGATTCAGTCCCACGGCCTGTTCGTGCCTCTCACGTTATTAAATACCATGGAAATACGACTATTTTGAAATTCCCTACTCCTCGCGATGTCACCGGTTTTTATTCTTATTCGTATCGAAATCCATCGGCATTTTTGTTCCGGTAGAATCTCCCCCTTCGTCGATGTACAATCGAGCGGCGTCGCTCGGGATTTTGCAAAGGCAATCCGGATTAATTCCAACGAAATATTTCTATTTTTTAGAACATTTTTTTTAAATGTCGGGAAATATCGTCTCAAATTTTAATGTGGTTCCTTGAAATCTGCTAAGTTAAGGTCACCTTTTGGCTGAATTTATTATGTTTATGTTGCTTTTGACCTTTAAAGAACTTTGAGTGATCGACTCGTGGAATCGCGGAATCGACTGGAAATGGACCAGTTAGTCTTTAATTGATATCGTGTTCTTATTTAATAACATTCAGATTAGCCGTCCCAACATATCCTGTTTTTGTTTGCGATTAAGTTGCTGAATTAAATGTAGAACTTATGAAATGTTTTAATCGCGATTTATCGAATTTTTGTATCTACTAAGTTCCAATATTTTCCGGGAAATATTAAGACGCACTACTCGTTGATATAAATCTGAACGAAATATTGAAGAAATTGTGAGAATTATTGAGAAAATATTTGTCGCAATTATTCTAGTTTTTGCATCTACAAAGTTTCATTATAAACATTTTCCGGAAAATAGAAGCTTTTCAAAATGTAATTATTACCATTCAAGACGCAAGATTAAAGGTACTCAAGGAACACCATAAAATTTGCTTTAATCGAGATTGCGCAATCCACTTGACACCGTCGTGGCATCCACTAACAAATTGTCGTTAAAGCACCTTATGACAGTGCGGCTGACCAATCAGCTGTCGCAATCTCGCTCCTCGCGAGGCTGTCTGACTGACAAGTTTACAAAAGGCCGGTGCCCCAACGCCACGAAAATGTCAGGAATCATTGCGAAACGTAACAACGAGCCGCACCAAGCGAGAGATTATTCCGTTACGTATGTAACGACCGGTCTTCGTCGATCCGAACAAAAACGTATTTTCATAATGAGTTTGCTATAAACACACAAGGATCTCCCGCTTTCTAACGTGATCCGGATTCGGGACTCGCCTTTCGAGAATATTAATAAGTTCCCCTCTCATTGGATATTTTTTACAGCGATATTCAAATGATTTTTTCGATGCAGAACTAAAATGTCATACGTTAGATTCTATCTAATCGAGTGAAACCGGTGGAAGATTGATGCCTTAAACTTTGCGATAATTATTCGAGTAATATAATTGCATTTTGATTCTATATTAGTTTACATTCAATATTTCATATTTCGTTCGACGTATTCAATATATGATATGCCACTTATCAACAACGTAATCGTTTGCTACCGATTTTGTACTTGTCTTTCATATTCGAATTCATTTCGTTACCAAATTTCTAATCTAATCGGCAATAAAAGTTCCGATCGTCCGACATCTAAAATTAAGATGCTACCCGGCGGACTAAAATAGCATTAGAAATCCGAGTTTCTAAGTTTCCTGTATAATTTATGTATCTCTTGCATATAATTTACAAATACCGCGGCCGTGTATTTCGTTGCACTATCGGGATACTTTAAGACCCGGAGGATTGCGAAAGACTCATCGACGGCGAGGAGTGTGAATGGCGTTCAGGAATGCAGCAAAGTTTGTTTCGCGTGTATTCACGTTGAATTCACTTTCGACTCGACGTCTCCTCGTCTAGAAATAAATAGACGAAGAACTGAACATCCTCGACGTCCTCGACGTCGAGCCAAAGCAAATCCATTGATTACCGATCGTCGTCTAAGTTTCACCTTCGTTCTCGGCTTTCCTTTTCCTACCGAAGACTCCCAGACTCACCTCTGACCTGCTTGTTTATATGCCGCTTTAAATTCACCTGCTTCACGCAATTTTAACGTCGAGTTTCGCGTAAATACAGTTTCCTCAGGCTTCATTAAAGTACCGCGTGATGAGATGATTTATTTTTGACAATGAGTGACACGTGAAGTATTTAATTAGCGATCGCTCAGATATATTAATTGTATGTAATTGATTTCATGGCTTTAAAGTATGCAGCTGTTAAATAACGTTATTTTATTTATTATAAAATATCCGAAGGGAGTAGAATTGTTTGGGAAGCTTAATTTTCTTGAAATAGATTTAAGCGGGCCAAGTATTTCGTGCATGCAAACGAGGTACATCGAACAATATTGGAGAGTGCCGTCGATATTATTCCATGTCGTGAGACACGTGTACATCGTGGCACGTGAAAGCGAGAGCTTTCCATTCCTTTGGTGTTCCTCACGTCTGAAAACCCACTTTAGAATCTTAAGAGTACCGGCCTCGTACTGTCATCTTTGTCATTCGCCAGAGTGCAACTCTCTACCGTCGGACCATGGGCCCATGGTGAAATTACCAATATTCCGATTCGTCGGAAACCCACTCGCCCACCTAACCCACTTCGCGAACAATCGGTTAAGTAAACCTTTCGAAAATATAATTAAACCTTCCAAGATATTCTACTCTCTCCGGATATGTTGTAATAAATAAATGTAGATCTTTTATAAACGCCAATTTTATGTACCGATGTTACGCGGTCTATTTCTAATCTACGAGAGAATAAGAAGTAAGAGTTTAATAGTGTAATTTTATATGATACCTGAGACGAGGCCTGACGAAAGATGTTACGCATAGATAAGGAATAATCGTGCCGGAAGCGAGAGCAATAAAAAAGTGATAGCCGATTTACTGTCACCCGATTAATCATGCTACTTTCTCCGCTGGAAGTTGAGAATCCAAAACTTGAAATAATAGGTTCAGGATATTGTTGCTTTCGAATTATCAAAGGGTATATTATAAATTTATATTTTGCACATAGCTTTTCATGTCAAACAACAATAAATATTTAAAAAATCAAGAGAATAGGAAGGACGATATAAAAGAAATAGCTATTGCCTCGGTCTATACATGATCACGTAATAATATTAATACTCTTCCTGAATTGGTTGTCTTATCCTAATGTTATATCGGGGAACACTTATTATGGAAACACGTTCGTGCAGAAAATTAACTCTTTCGAGATTCTCGAAAATATTTCCGGTTGGTAAGTAATCGTAAGAGGTTCGATAATACAATTGGCTCGATATAGGAAGTACAATCACGTCTGTCAATATCGATCGTTAATAATTATCAATGCAATGACTCGCATATCACCATCTTATTTTACGTAAGGTCAAGCAATGGCAATCTAAACTTTTCGAGTAATACATGTTTCTTAATAAAGTCATTTTTGCAAGTGCATTATAAATGACGCTAGTCAAGTTGTAATCAAGTCGTAATTGAATGACCCACATAATCATTTTATTTCGCGTAAAGACACATAAAGCCTGCAATTTATTACAAATCTTCATCGCCCGCTAATTAGCATAGTTATTAATATCGACACGCGAGAGGTAGCATGAATTCATTTTGCAAGGAGATGAAGATGAAAGAAACCGTTACGAACCGCGGATAAAAAAAGGATTACACCGGCGAGCCCGAGGATAATCGGAGTTCCTTGGCACACACGTGCCTCCGTAAACGCGTAAACGTTTAATGAACGGTGATATAACGATCGTAAATTGCGACTGCGTGCCGGGATCGGGATAAAGCTTTTTCTTATTGGAATCGCGAGGAAGACACTGATACGGCACCGCGATCAATGGAGTAAAAGAAGTCGAAGAATATAACGATGAGGATCTAGAATCTTATATGGAATATGATGAATACATTGAAGACTGCGAAGGGAAGTATAAAATGGTCCAACTTATTTCCACGGCTGTTTATACTCCATCCGATATATCACCGAATATAAATCGAATATCGAAGGTTTCCTACGAAACTGGTTTAAGTAGTATAGGGTGAATTTCGTAAGAACAGGTGTCTCGATAAGTAGTTAAATATCAAGTGTTCAAGGCTAGATTGTTTATTCGGTAGTACCGGAGCGAAGGTAATAATTCTCGTGTTCCTCGCTTCGTTAAATTTATACCGACATGAGGAATCACGACTTTGTCCTATGTTGTAATCGACGGACCGATGCCTTCTTCATCGTCTACATCTTCATCCTTCGTCCTCCGCATCCTCCTCGTCATCTCGTTTGTCCAGGCGCGAAAAGATCGCCACTAATATTCGCAAGTCTTTACACTTTATCTTCCAAGAACGATGATCTTCGAATTCATTCTCGATACCAGTCAATCGATTCGCAGATATTTTTAACGTCAACACCCCGACCTAAGCTACGCCATTATTTCACGGATAGTACTAAACCTGGTTCCGATAAATAATAAATAATAACACTGGAAAAATCGGAACAACTGGTGGGTGATTTTTAATAAAATTATTCGAATATACAACGGCGCATTAATTAAGTTGCATCCTCCACAGTCGTCATTTCATTATGGAATAATGCGAACACCGTTTAATGTCGGTGGTTAAAGCTGATTACGTTGAATACTACGAGGATCGGAAAGTTATTATTGGTAGGTTGTTCGCGTTACATGTTTACGATGCGATTTACAACTTGTAAGAGAATCCTGGAACGTATGATCCGTGCGTGCAAACACGACATCACTTCAAGGCGGAATAATCGCGTGTAATCTTCGTCCCGTGTAGAAAATATTTGCGAAAAAAACAGCTGGAAAATTACCTACTCCAGCTGACATTTCACGGAAAATAAAAGCCTATGTCATTAGGTAGTTGGTTTTTCTTACTTAATTCTTGGAAGAAGAAAATGGAATCCATCGAGAATCATTGTTTCGAAATCATTCGAAAGATACTTGGGATTTTTTCGAACTTTAATTACAAGCTTCTTGCTTCATCTTAAGTAAAAGATACGAATATAAAGTGGCAGATTTTTACAATAAATATCATCATTAAATTATTATCGAAAATATATATTTGATTTGGAACTTTAACAAATGATTTTTGATTTCTTTGAATACTTAGACTTCCCATAAACATGTATTATTCAATTAACTCAATTAACCCTTGAGTGTCTACAATTATATCTATACCAAGCTCTTATCTCGAATCCTAATTCAAACAACCAACGTTCCACACGCGTGGAAATCTAAATCTAAAATAAGTCGAGGGTATAAAAAGGGTGAAAAAGGGTTCCGATCGAAAGGAGGGTAACTTTGGTAGAAAAACGTTATGTCATCGGTATAAGTGGCACGTAATACTGTCCAATACCGGTGTGCTATTTCGCAATGATCGGCGTTAGGCGTTCATAATGAGACGCGCGTTATAAATCGTCGACGAGAGTGGCATACCTGCATAAATACCGAAGAAAAAGTCTAGAAGAACGTTGACATTTAAGGAGACGATAATGACGCGCCTCCGATTACGGATCCTCCTCGACGATGCACCGTGTCCGACATAATTGAGCCGACGACGGAGACTCGTTTTTCCGACGGACACTTAATAAGATCTTTACGTCAATTAATTTTAGAAAGCAATCGGTTACATCTTCTTCTATGGATTATTTCGTATCGAATTTTTTACTTATTTTTGATTCTTCATATAGAATTGTAAATATTCTTCCTCCTCGTAATATCATCGTCATAGATCCTTATTATTTCTTCCTAATATTTTATTACTTCATACTTATTTATACTTGGTTGACTGTAATTTTATGTGTTTTTAATTATCTTTGCAGGGCCGAAGGAAATCAACTTCAGAGGTCATAATTACTTCTACAGTGGACATGTTCCGATTCACGCCAATCAGAGGGTGGATTGGCTAGACGCCAGGAATATCTGCAGGGAGTACTGCATGGATCTCGTTTCCATAGAAACCCAGGAAGAGAATAATCTTATCTTCAAGATGATCCAACAAAGTAAGTGATTCAATTTCAATAATCAATCTTTAGTTAATAATAATAATTGCTCCGATACTTCGCAAATACAACTGTTTTAAAGTCTGTATCAATCTCAAAGAATAGAGTTATTGTTTCATTTCACGAGAACTTAAAAATAAGGGCGACCCAGTTTAGTCACGGCGGATCCTCGTGCAGGGTTTATCGCAATAATAAGAGTGATTCATAAGAGAACGATGCAGAAGGCACGTTTCGCGATCACGGAACGCTTTTACCTTTCGGTTGTGGAATATATCTGGCATCATCGCAATTAACTCTTTTTTTCTCAATTCGCGGACGATGCTATACGCCGTCCATTTCGTAATCTTACACCGTAACCCTTTCACGCGAGATCGTTCCACGAAAACAATACAAAGTTCAAATAACTCTGGCGCACCTGCGCCGAGATGACACGTCTGCCGGATCCGTCTGTGAGGATTTTTTTTCATTGCGTAACCTACAAAATTTTGAACCCATCTCGATCACGAGTCAAGGACACACGTCGATGAACCAACTGTTGGATTTAGCTGACCTCGACTTTCGTATTAATTATATGCCTTGGAGCTTGCTATTGGCTACAGAATCGAATATCTTAAGTTACTATGTCCATAAGCATCCCACTTGGACGACTATTAATTCTCCATCGAAATCTAACTCGTTTCGCAAGATTAAAAATGTTCCATGAAATTTCTGTATCTATTGTCCCTGTAACTAATTTAATTTTATAAGAAATTACTTTTATAAGCAGAAATAAATTTAGAATAAATTTATCCGCGAGTACATCCAATTTATTTTTGCTTTAAAAACATCGGTTATCTTGTCCGCTTTCGGTCACTTCTTATTAGTTCGGCGTTCGAATAATCCAAGATCATTAATTCGAAGACGAGTCTTGAGAGGACGAAGCAGCAAAAAGTATTTAGTATGCCCAAGCATAAAACAATAAAAAGATAGGAAATGCAAATAAAGTCGAGAGATAAATCGGTGTGACACAATGGCCTTAGAAAGCGTAGGCATTAAACCGTAGCCAGGAGTTAATATAGCCGGCATAAACGATTTATAATCCACCGCAACTTTCCATCCCGATGAGAGAAGAACATCCAGAAATTTCGTAAGAATCGACTACGACACGGTAGATCGGCTTTAACTTCGATGATTAACAACAATCCATCTTCATTATCTATCGATCGTTAAATCACTTCGACGATATACGAAAGTATAGAAGTAACGTTAATAATATCTCTCTCACTGAGCGTCAATCAATGGAAATTACTTCGTTTCTTGTTTACTTTTGAATCGACGACAATCGGCCATTTAATTCCCCGCGATTTAATCGATAAGTTAATTAGGCTCGTTAAACGGCCGATTTCGTAAGAGCAGATTAAATGTTCTTAATTGAGAGCCACGGGAAGCACGAAGTTAGCGAGTTTAACGACATCATCTTCAAGGCGATGCGGAGGATCTTTAAGTGGGTTGAGGCTACGGAATCTTCGCGACTCGGATCGTTGCATCATGCCGCATCAAAACCTTTTCCGTGATTATATCGGGGCAATTACTCTGACACACTTCATTTTATTAAGAATTAATATGCAACCGTGTCTAATCTGGATCTTCGTTAACTTCATCTTAAATTGATTTAATACTCAACTCGCGTACGCGACCACTAAGGCACACTTTAAATAAACCAACAATTCCCAACCTAAAATAATGTTCACAGACGACGTACCCTACATCTGGACATCCGGTCGTCTCTGTGACTTCAAGGGATGCGAGAACCGTCGCGACTTGGAACCCAAATCCCTCTACGGTTGGTTCTGGTCAGCTAACAGGAAGAAGATGTCGCCAACCAACCAAATCCCAGAAGCCTGGGACTTCAACCCGTGGTCCCAAACCGGACACAAGAAGGTCAAACAACCGGACAACGCCGAATACGACATCAACGGCACCAACGAGTCCTGCTTGTCAGTTCTCAACAATGTTTACAACGATGGTATCGCCTGGCACGACGTAGCTTGTTATCACGAAAAACCCTTCATCTGCGAGGATTCCGAGGAACTTTTGAACTACATAGCCAGCACCAATCGTGGCATCCGCCTCTGAATACAACGGAGGATCACGATATCACGATAATCCATCAGTGTCATCAGCACCCCCTTTAAATAATTCCCCCGCAGCCGCGACAAGACACCTCAGAAATTAAATTCGATTTGGGAGACTCTTTATTTGTCGATCGATTTATCAGTTCTCTTTTAATCACTAATTTTTTTTATTTCACCCTACTCAATGATTTTGTCCCGCGTTAATGGCGGAGAATTCGGAAACCGCGCTTTGTATAAGATTTCATTTTATTTTCTAATCATCGAGAGTTTCATATTGGTTTTCGTGTTTGATAAGACATAATATTTTATTGATGATGATATTGATATCGTAGTATTTGATTCTTAAAATTGAACAAGTTTTGTAGGAATATGCAGCGTTTAAAATGTCGGAGGCAAAGGGCTGATCGGTGAACGGTATATTTTTAATTGAGTATATACAGTATTAAAAACGCGAGGTTCGATAATATTTGAAAATACCGTTCTTCATAGAAAAGAGCCAAAGAATACAATGAATCGTTTTTGTAAAGAAGGAAAAGTATTAAATTATTAAAGGCAACATTGATAATCGGAGGTGTCTTGTCCACTGCGTTTTCCCTGCACTCATCGCCCGGCAAAATTGAGTAATACTTTTGTACTTTGTTTAATTTGTATTTACAGTATCCCCCGAAGAGTTATTAATTGCGTAAAAGTATTTATTGATAAACACCTGGCTGACAGTTTCTGTACATTTATGAATAAAGTTTAATCGTAGGTGTTAAAAAATATTTAAAAATTTGTTGATGTATGAAACCCTTATCGCCTCCTATTACAACAATTTTTGGATTTTCAGAATCAACTTACGACATTTCTACGAACTTAAAGTGCAGATTTATCGAAAACAGGAAAAATTAGAATAATTATCCGACCTCCATTTTTACTGATTTTTGTCACTTTTCGTAGACTTCTTCTAAAATTATTTTATTCTACTTCTACCGACACCACACGAACACAAAACACCAAAAAATTATATTATTAATCCTGGAATATTCCAAATATTAAATATTCGCACACACATCACAAATGTTCAACACAGGAAGGGAACCGGAAGCACGTCACGTGGGAAACACACGAGATTCACTAGAAAAATCCACAATAACGACGCGTATTAAAATACAATATTTATTAATAATTATGTCACAAATTATATTGTACACCATTATTATTATTCAGACACTTATCGAGAGTATCATAATTTGTTCAATCATCCGTTTTACTTGTACTAGGCTTAGGATCATCGCCATTGGTATTTGAAACTTTTCTTCGAGTTCTCTTTCTAATTTTCTGAAGTTTTATTTTATATGCGAGTTTGCGCTTTCTTGGCAAAGATGCCGGTTCTGCAAGTAAAATTTATCGCTATTTTGAGTGCGTTCCTCGGGATTATTTTTATATTCTTATTCCTTATCTTATATCTTATTTCCTGATAAGAAATGGATACCTACGATCTTCGGGTATATTCATTTGTTTTCTTAAAACAATACGAACTTGTTTGTTAATAATTTCTCTGCACTGTGCATCGAGACCATTTGGTAGCCATCCTCTTTTTTCATGGCATTTTGCGCCAGGCAAAGGATCAGGTAATTTTGCTAACATTTCCTGTATTTCGTCTACGAGGACATCGCAATACTGCGCGAATAATATTCAATAATTATTTCAAAGTATTATTTAACACTAGAACAACCGAACATATACTCGGTTAAAAATACGCATTTATTTATACACAAATTATAGCCGGAGGATGTAAGTTAATTAATGAATTTAATTATGTCCATTTTGTACATAAAATCTCAAAAGATGTGCCGTTGCATATTCGAATACTTTTAATTAAAAATGACGGACCAGTCATTTTGACTGCCTCGGTAGTTCTAGTGTTAAAAAATGGTGTATAACTCGTCGTTATTTTTGGATAGAACGCGATATTAAGTGATAATGATGTTAAACCTGATAAAACATCTGCCTGGAAGGAGGCACAGTTCCTTCGCGATAAATATAAACATCCTCGTTAAAATACAATTCCTTTTTCTGATTTTGTTCTGTACTTAAACTCGCACTGAGTACAGGTGCTTTTGGTTTCGAAACAGGGCCAGATTTATATGGCAATGTATACTCGGAATAATTCCGTTTACATTTTACGGTGGAACCCAAACCATCTGCACGTGTAATTAAATATATTATACATTGGCGCGACAAGGAGATCCAATTAAATCCAATCGAATAAAATCGCGCGAATAAGTTGGATTCTTCAGACTTGAACCGAGACGAGGACTGTTATTCAACTATTTATCTTCTTTCTTCCTTTTACATATTCTTCGAATTTTAAAGACTTGCTGAGAGACGAAGACTATTATTTACCCGTTTATTTTCATTCCTCCTTGCGTGCAATTTTCTAATTTTAAATACGTGCTGAGAGATCCAACGCATTCGTTCGACATTTAAATACATCCTAATTAACGAGACGAATTAAACTCACGCATCGCTTTCAACCTATAATCCAAAGTCTGATACTTCCTGGCGGTGATATCTTTCCTCGGATCATAACCGAGTTTCACCCACATAATTTTCCACGGCCCAGAAACAAAGTAATATGCAACCGAAGGTAATAATATTTTTAATCGTTCCACGGTAAACTTGGTTTTATACATTATGGCGTTCTTCGACCAAATTGGTCGCTCCTCGAAAATCTTCCGCATAATTTCCAAATGCGAGTTCTGAACGAACTTAACTTTCATGGCTGTTTCTATGCCGATCGGTGGTTTCGTAGGAACGTCGGGTGTTGAGAAATAAATAAAATTCGACAGACCCGCCCTACGTTTTCTAGTTTTTCCTATTACATTTACGGGGTGTAATTCGTGTTCGGTTTTTGGCGTGTATTGTTGAACCGTTCCCATTCTGCTAAATGCAGCTGGTGGTAGGAAATAAGGCACTTTATTCTTCAGCCAAGAATAATGTGGCAAATTAGACGGATAAATTTGATCGTATAAACATTCGCCTTTTGTGGGGTCTGTCAAGTTCTGTGTTATGGGTAAATACTGAAAGTCACATAAATCTGAAATACGATTTTTTAACGACGTATTAGGCTCTGATAGAGTATTCTACCGGCGAGAAATAGTACGAGGAAAATTATTTAATAAATGTAGTAAATGGTTTTGTTGTATACAATGCATACTTTGAAATCTATATTCCGCGTCTACGCGTCCCAAGACTTTCATTTTAGGTAGCTCGTAATCTTTATCTTGAGAGAGATCTTCGTATTTATTGCGTTCGAATGTCGGCGGTATATCTTTCTCTATTAATGGTGCACGTAAATCACTTTCCACACACAGGTCATGTAATTCTTTAGAGCTTGCGGAAGCTGAATTTTTACGGGGAGAATCTTTGAGATCGTCGATGGTACCGACGCTACAATTTTCAACGCGTCCCGCTAAATCAGATATAATCTGATTTTCATGATTTACGTCTTTTGAGTAGTCAGATTGAGATTTTTCATCTTTGTCTGCACTACTATCGTCATTGGCAATAATATTTGAGAATCGTTTATCGCCTTTATTTGCTTCGGCTTCTTGTGCTTTTTCAACTGTAGATTTTTTTACTCTAACTCTTAATAAAAACCCTGTAGTGCTGTGCCTGTCTCCACAGGCTGGTTTACAATATACATCATCCGGTCTAAATCTTAATTCTAAACGTCTATTGGGTGTATCTACTGCCTACTAAGAGATTATGGATTAATGATTTTATCTTATTTAGATATTGTACTACTCTATAAGGCATATCGTACCGTAGAAATAGCAGATAAACCACCTAAAGTGTCTATAGCTTTATCGGCATTAACTACATTTCCAGGATATATAATGCAAGTAAACTTTTTATCAAATCTGTGTCCTCCAGGAAGGATTGGACCAATATATTCATTTTCTCCTTGAGTCTCTGTTTGCTCATGTTTATTATCTGATTCCTATGTAATTATTATATGAAGGTTTGTAATAAAAGAAGAATGGAAAATATATGTTGATGCATGCAACAACTCACAAAAGAAATAAGGAATCAAGATAAGATATTCTCAAAAAATTAGGAATTCAGGAATAATGCAAATAACTTGGGAACACACACACAAATGCATTCGTCTCTTACATTTTCAACATCTTTTGTCTCCGGTGGACAATAGGAATCATCACTATCTAATTCATCGTGATAATCACTGATATTAAAATCGTCATCTTTGTCGTCCAGCTTGTCGGAAATCTCGCTATCACTGAAATCGCTCATTGTCTCACCTTCCCACAAATATAACCATTATAATGTATTCCTATGTCTTGCTTTAATGTATGTAATGTATATTCATTTTAAAGCTTTAAAAATTTCTCTAGTCAAAATTTTATACTAATATCATCGTCGCTATTTAAAATTCCTTGTATATAACAATTAAAAATAACCAAGTATCGATCAGTTAGAGGTTATAATATCTTACAGTACTTATTAAAATAGTAATTGTAGTAGGGTACTGTAAAAACATTTATCAACAATCACCCTACACGCTCTGATTTCATATTTTCATAATAAAAATCTCTAATTATTAGAATAATATGAAAGTATTCCAAGTACCTCAACAATTACTGGAGAACGCACGCGACGCCGAGTCAGTTTTCTATCACGAACCGAGTGTGATTACGCTGCACACATTCACAACATTACAATATTAACTATCTACGACGAAATATGATAAATAATAGTTTAAACAAACAATTACATACACAAAATAACACAAACTATCACTAGTTCCGAGCTCGGCAACGCTGGGTTCTACACGGTTAGGTTGCTGCTGAGGAATGGCGCCCAAATACCACGCGTCGTTTGGTTGTCTGATCAGTGACGTTATAAACGTGTTAATCTACTTGAC
Organism: Nysson spinosus; assembly: GCA_910591585.2. Taxonomy (NCBI): domain Eukaryota; kingdom Metazoa; phylum Arthropoda; class Insecta; order Hymenoptera; family Crabronidae; genus Nysson; species Nysson spinosus. The sequence continues at coordinate 2,878,704 of OU342839.1, read as the reverse complement.
CTGGGATAACATTTTCGCGCGTCGGAGTAACGATATTATCTTCCTATTATAAATCTAATATTTGTTTGATTATTAATGTATTTAATTTACCATACGAATGCTGTGCTTTTAATTAACGATATTCTAAATAACGAAATTGGAAAAATAGTAATTATCAAGAAATGCAATACATTAGAATTTGTAATAAAATATAGATAATATAATGTATTATCAAATACATTATTTAAAAAAATAACAATTTGAGGATATATTCTTTTCTTCGTGATGTTCAAAGATTCTACAACGAATTCTGCATTTCACTTTAATAATATAATTAGTATATAGAGAGTCCTTTTTTAGAAATGGACGCAACTTTAACTTTAATTAACATCTAAGATTTTAAGACTATTATCTGAGTAAAAATATCACCGGAAACTCTTAGGTAAAATAATTCAAAGTTTTATGCGAAACCAGAAGTGACATTAAGTGCACTTTGGAAAAGAGCTCATTAAAATCTAATTTCTGACACCACTTCGCGAAACATTAAGATGCATTCAGTTTTTACTCCACTTTAATTTTTGTATTGTGCTAAGAAAATGAACGTTTATGGGGGGACAATCCTCATTGACGAGCACATGGGGTCTTCAGGTATAAATGGACCCACATGGTGGGCCGTACGGCGGGAAAGGCCGCCGGGTACTTCGCATTGAAAGTACTTTACGAGTTAATTACCGGAACAGTCAAAGTGTCTACCTACTCTCAAAGAAACTGAATAGAATGGCAGCACACGTGAGAAGGAAAAAGGGCGCGATTCCAGAACCTCTTCCTTGCTTAATCCTACTGTTCATTGTCAAAATTCTGGACTTTCGTGCACACCGAGTTCTACCGTTAGACTGATTTTATTACGCAGCAACAGTATGCCTGTTCCGGAAGGTCAAAACATTCCCTCGACAGATTCAAGAACATCTTCGTCGAGGAAACTTCGTCCTGATTTTTAAGTTCGGGTTTAAGGTTGAAAACCGTCGATCGGTTTTTGGTGGTCGACATCACCGCAACGACGTCCGCAGGCGAACGCATAGTCTACGATAATTTCGCGATAATAGAACGATAACGGGCCTCATTGTCCCATGGAATCTCGACGGAACAGTTCGTCGACGACGGCCTCCGTCGTCGCCGCGGCTGTCGAAACACCCAAGATCTCATCCTCGCCGATATACCGACGCAACATGACGCCGGACAAACGAAGCTCTGGCTCGGTTTACTGCCGAATTTGTCACGAAGGTAATTTGGTGATTGTGATTACTCGTGGCTAGGTTTATTTAGTGCTAAGTTAATAATACGTGGCTACATTTATCTGGTGCAAAATTAATAATGTATATGCGAGTGATTATGTGCGAATTGAAAATGTGTTTGGTGATAGTGTACTTAATATAAACCAGAAACGGTGATGAATATGTTTCAAAGTGAGTTCCTCATTTTAAGTATAAAATTAATGGAACACCCGAATAAAATGAGGACACTTTCATTCTAACTGTTTGTGAATAATTAAATCGGATGAAATATATCAAGATCGTGCAAGCAATATTTAAACGATATATAAACACAACGAAATATTAACTTTAAAATTAAAGAAAGCCAAACTGTAAATATTTGAGCCTTAAATATGGGTCACCGATATGGGACAATTATGTTATGTTTATCGTTTCATACAGTAATATTTTGTTCCTCTTTCAAATGTTGATTCTCGCGATTCGTCTAATCCCGTTTCATTTACTTGAGATAAAAGCGAAGATGATCGATTTAGTATCATTTCGAAGCCATAAATATAATATCAAGCCTCTTTGACCGTTCAAAGTATGACTCGGTATATAAAAATGTTTAATCGCGGTATCAAATATTTTCAGTGTTTCGCGTGTATTTATCATTATAGTATAAAAGATCATTATTACTAATTATTAAACGCAACGCGATACAGCGAATTACGCGGACATATTTGTAAGCAAAAGACTGTGACTAACTATCGAATAATACTGCCGCGTAAATAATCGCTTAATTACTATTAAGAAAAGACCTAATGCTGAAAGCGTGGATGACTATTACGATATCTCGAAGAGTCCATTGACGCTTCAAGATATATTTCTGACTCAGAAGCGTATTCCACAGTGAAAATGATAACAACTATGATAATGCAAAAAACAAATGCGACTTAACAGGTGCTAGGAATTATCTCCGTTCCAATTACAAACAAATCAATAATTTCTTTGCAAAATCAATCTCAAATATTCCGTGCATTAAATCATTGCTCCATGTGCAGTGTTATATTAATATTGATCATAAACATTATTTATGACTGATTAAAGAAACAATGTATACAATATATACATATAGTACTATAGTAATGCTATTGCTATTATTTTTATTGTTACGTGCTTTGTCAACAAGGCATATCAATTATTAAATACTTTAACTTAAAATTGCAACGTAACTCCGTTAACCAAACTCGCCGACAATTGGCAAGGTCATTGACTATCAATATCGGTAGTGCGATCATGGTGATAAGGTTAATATCAATGTGTCTAAATATATTTTAATTGTCGATTTATCGAGTGATCGGATACCTTCGAATCGACAGAGTATTCGACAATTAAGATTACTGTAATACATAATGAATCATAAAATGAGAAAAGTGTATACATTTATATCCCGATATGGATGATTTGAAAATAAGATGTCTATTTGAGAATGAAATAAAATCGATAAGAAATGTGTTTGCAGATGAGAGTATGGAGGAATTAATAGATCCGTGCGAGTGTTCCGGTACTTTGGGTTTAATACACACGAGTTGCTTAGAAAAATGGTTATCCACCTCGAACACGGATCGTTGTGAAATATGTAAATACACCTTCGTCATCCAAAAGAAAAACAAACCAATATCACAGGTAACATCATCGATAACTTACATATTGTCAATCATATTTAAATTATAATTATATTGTGCATACCACGAACAGCCAATATCATTGATACCCCAAATATAAAAAACCAACATTTAAAGTACTCGATAATTAATCCATTACACTTCTAGTCAACTACAGATATTTATATAAAACATAACAAGACATTCACTTCAATTATTATCACATTAAAACCAATAAAATTCCAAGGATATTATATCATATTAAACGATACTTAACGTAAGAACCTCAAAGTGCACCAAATAAAGTTTAAGTCTTTTATGATGCTACAAATGTTTGTGATATTAAAAAATATTAATTCATGGAATGTGATACGTATTCGTTTAAATCGATATACAGTGTGTCCCGTATGAAATAAGCCACATAATTATCTCCTTTAATCGCGACAATACGGAAAATATTTTTGCAGAATTTTCCGGATCACTTATATTTTTTACACGGAAACGAATATCTAATAATGTATGAATATAAGTGTATAATTAAGATGCCTGCTCTACGTGCATTTATTATAACTCGTTATAAGAAGTGAATATGTCGAATGAAATTATGCCGACTGCTTTGCTAAGTATTTAGCAATCGCGTCGAAGAGTGTTCGGAGAATTCATACGACGTTTGAATTAAATTCGACTTACTTCGGCATAATTATTCCAGTCTTTTTGGCAGTGGTGGAGGACCAAGAATATACACGGGCCCCAAGGTGTCACCGGGGACGTAATATGCTTAATAATTCTGACGCCGCTTTGCATCGCGGCGACCTATTTATGCGGAGTCGGGGCATCCGCTTACACCAGGCTCGGTTTCTGGGAAGGCACTGGCTTAGCCGTTTTATGCTGCATGTTGGTCGCCACTTATTGCTTGTGGTTGATCGTTACTATTAGGTAATACCGTGTTTCATTTCGTCACCTGAAACAGAAATATTTTTTATATCAGTAACTGCTCCACAACTGATCCATTACGCTTGAATCAGCCGTTAAAATCTAGTAAAAATCTGACGATGTCAAATCATTTTACACGATACTCCACACAAGGACCTCAATGTACACTAATTAAATTGTTGATATCATGTAATCATTTTATCCGTAATCTAAGTCATTTATAAAGCTGTAAATGATTCTGATATCGAAGAATATTAATTCGTGGAGTGTGATCAATATTTCCATTGAAAATTCCAAAGTTCCATTGAATGAAAGAAGTCGAGCTTTATGCAATTATTCGATAATAAATTATTAACCGTTCCAGATTTCATTTCAAGTCTTGGCAGCAGTGGTGCAAACGGAATCAGGATGTAAAATTAATAGTGAAACACAAATCTGAAGGAGCACAGCAAAGGGAAACACAAGTGAAAAATTACTGGGTCGTTGGAGAAGATGACAACAATAATAGCTCCCATCAGAGTAGTCGACTTTCAATATGGCTGTTCACTGCTTTTAATACTACGGAGGATTCTCTTTTTTCTCTCCGGCGAGAAAATCAACGAGTACGAGAACAGGGAATGACGATAGTCTAATTTCGACGTTGTTTACGAACGTTGTCTTCCAAAAATTAGGAAACATGATATCGATATGATGTTTTGCAAGTATATTCGATGTGTTCCAGGAACAGTAAGATTAAGAAATAGGCTCGGAAGATGAAATATTATAAAAGCATATCTGCGTGCATATTTATGTTATAAAAGTGAGGATTTACTATATATTGTTATACGGATAATATATTCAGCACTGACATTAATTTAATGAATGTGTCGTTTAAATTAAGCCGAAAGCAAACTCTTGCTGAAATACGTGTCGTTCTAATTAATTTTGTTTATCCATCGCGACAGTAAACATAGATTTTTACATTTTCAACTCGGTACTGAATATATTATAGCCATCAATAAATATATTCTCATCAAAGCTGTGATTACTGGTTGCAAAAAAATGCGACAAACATCTTCTTTGCAAATGGATTTTTCCCAAGAGATTTCGAGTGCTTTCAAATATTATTAATAAAAGTGCAACTTCAAATTTAAACTAAACATCCATGCGTTCATATCACGAATTCTCATCACGAATTAATGATGTACCTGATAAAGTCGACGGATACGATCAATTTATCTATAATTTTAATGTAAGATAACAAATAAGAATAATTGAATAAGATATATCGGTCGATTTCCTAAAATTCGAGTGTAAAAAAAGAGGCGTATACTTATTATAAAAAATGGAATTGTTGTTGATGTTTAAAGTGACAGTCCATGTACTCAGTATTTTTATAGTATTCCAAAATTAATGTCTTTTAACTCGAGATGTATTGTTTACCTTTTTCTTAAATCAGGGGTGAAATTAAATAGTTAGAATTTGTAATCTCAGTTGAATAAAATATCGGTAGCTTAAAATGCGAGATATCGAATATTCCAAATAATATTATTTTTCGTAATGCTCCGCGATTAATACTTAAAAAATGAATCCAAAAAGGATGTTTTATCTGAATTTTTTATCTTTAGCATATTCTAAGGCTCCAAGAATATATATTTAATTTATTATTTTTTACAAAAGTACGATTAAGGTTAAGGAACCCTCAGTGTAATTATACTTATTATTTATAAGAATATTCAGAAGAACGGGAACGACCACCGTTTTATAATAATTATAATATATACATTTATAACTGGAATACAAATCAATTAAATATTCCACGAAGATGTTCAAACATAATATTTTTCATTGTACTTTTTCACGTGCATTAAATACAGATCTTTATATAAATTTTCCAACAATTATTTCCTCCGATTCCTTCCTCAAAAAATTCAAAGAAACAAAGACTTTTAAGACACAGCCATTTTCGTAAGTAGATTTAAATATTAGATAAAAAAAATCACATATATCGATGGTCGCAAAACTAAGATTGCACTGAAAAGCTGCAAATGTCTTCTAAATGATGATTAGGTTTACTAATTAGCTTCCATTAAAGGCATTGGAACGAGCACTAATTACCGTTTCATTATTTAATTCGCCATGTCTGGCACTAATGTGACAAAGTCAACTCAAGAAGTATATGTGACCTCAAGTTTTTTCAATTTCCTGGCGATTTATTTTTGATAAATTTAATTATATTCGGAGGGTATGTGAGTCGAAATCCAAGCAATAAGAATCACGAGTAGAATGTGGTTTTACGATCAGACGTACAATTCCGACACTCTGGTAATGATGGAGAGGAAAACACAGAAGAATAGGCAGAGAAAAGTTTGCTTATAAAGCATTCGGACTATAAGCTTTCAGCTAAAAGCGATATTAACGTGACGTGGCAGTAACAACGGAAAATATCGAAACCAAGGATAATAGCGAAACATGACATTAAACGACAAGGCTAAATGACATTGATCTAGACATAAACTGATTCCACGAGTCCTTGTAAGCTTTACAATTTACAATTGACATAACCGTCAGGGTATTAATTAAGGAAACGACAAAACAAACCTGCCAAAACTTTAAACCATTTAATTCACAACCAATTAGTACACGAAATTCTATAAAATTACTCCAAACATTGTTCTGAATAATCGTCTTTAATTGATGTAGCAAGAACTATTTTATTTTCTAGTAGTTTCTGTAAATGCATTAAATATAATGTATTAAGTATGTTTCATTGTAGTAAAATAAATACTCTAAAATTGTATGGAAGTAACGACAATTATTTGCTACAAATCTTAAGAGTTCTTAACTACAAAATCAATATAATTATTTCTAATTCCAGTGAAATAAGATAAGTGGACTTGCGACCTTATCCAGCAATATTTATATTTCTCTATTTATGGCATCATTGTATTATATTTAAATGATCCCCTTCAACCAAAAACTACTCTACTCCCCTCGAATCACTAAATTAGGAAGCCCTTTAAAGATTTAAATCGAATTAGATATAAAAGATCCTAATTTAGATACGAACCTCGAGTTTTAAGCGGGCCTCGCGAGGTTATGCCGATAATATTATAAACCAAGGCTTATCAAAACGAATTCTTGTAACCTACTTTGAATGCATTTTCGAACGTGACCTTTCACCTTCTCAGGAATGCCAATATATGTAGTTCAACGGATATTATAAACTTTCAACAACATAAGCGATCATTTTAACTAATCGATGCGGTGTGGAATGCATAATTCAAATTTTTGCCACCTGTCAATTTTTCGACGTTCAAATGGTATTATAATAATTGTAATAATATTTAGAATATTGGTTGCATCGCTAAAAGTAAGACTTACCGTTTGAACGTCGAAAAATTAACAGGTGGCAAACATTTGAATTATATACGTGGAAGCTAACTGAATGGAGGTGTGCTTTAGTGTAGTTGCTATACATAATAACATATATAATAATGCACTTTATCGAATAATGAATATCAATATTGCAAACCCAATGGTGTGCCAGATACGTCCATATTCCACTTGCTCTCAATATTTCAATTCACGATAGCGATATGATTGACTGTAGGATTAAAAATTAAGAGAATTCTTAGAAAATGTTTATGAAGTATTCTACGTGTCTCGTGTCACATTGACATGGATTGGAAGGACAGATTTAAATATTCCTTTGCATAACCATATACTATCTATTTTAAATAATTAAAGGTTGGCCGATTTATCGTTCAATACATCGAAGGAGCTATTTGTTACCTGATATGGTTTGCTTAATTTTGATTACATTTATCGGTAGAAGACAATAATGATTTCATAAGCGAACATAAAATTTGATAGCGCCGTGTTTCAAGTAAGATGTCTCTAAAATGGAAGACTTAACTCGTCTAATAGCAAATACTTTTGCTAGTGCGAGAGTACTCGCAATTGGCGAAGAAGCACGGTAACCGGGCTTACCTTGTCAAAGAAGAATTATGCATGGATATATGAGAGCGAAACAGCTGTATGATGGATGTGGTTTTAAATAATTGAACCCTGTCGATGGTGCCGACATCGGACGACTTACGTATTGGTGAGTTGTCATCGTTATCGCGCAAAAAGAGGCCAGGGGAGGATCTTGAAGTTATTACGGTCATAAGCCCAACCCAGGATACCCAACCAAGAATTACGAAACTCTCGGTACCTAGATATATACCCTCGTCATGCTCATTTACTCAAGCAAATTTTTGAAATATTCAGGATAATCGCTCGCAGGAAGTGAATTCATAATTTCTACTCGAACACCGATTAAGGCTACCTCCTTTCGAGAAGTTTCTTGCCATGTAAACACTAACCACGAATTATTTATATTCGAACTTCTTGCGTGACTCTTTATAGGACACCGATATGCTTGCCAACTATTTTATTTCATATTTCAAGCAATATAATATACATTATATTTATAACGGTCAAAGTTTCGTCCGTTATCATTTTTTAAAATTATAATTGTTTACTGTTTCGTTAAGAATACTGTTTACATGCGTTAATTAAGAAGAAAGGGTGGCTTAATTATGATTGGATTATTACGGTATATAAATTTTATCTCTGAACAAAATTTAATGAAGATTGCAGTAAGTCAATTTAAATAAATATTGGCTTATCGTATTCAAAGAAGTGTTTATTTTATGCTAGTCGATATTAATGCCCAGTAATAACATACGATACACGAAGAATTTGCGTAGAAGTTCTCAACATGATAATTGCCACTTTATTTTAATTGCACACGTTTTTATTACAACGTATACTCGCTTTATTTGATGATTCATAAACTGACATAAGTAACGAATGTTAAACCGAATATTACCACTAACTATACTCGTAAGCGATTACCAGGATAGTTTGTAATGAAAGATGTGTGGACTTGGAAATTACATACTATAACCTCTAACAAAGAAAGTGTCTTTCCGAGAAGTAGAAACCAATAGAATTGATCGAAACTTCAAACGGCATAAATGTCGTGTATATCTATACATTACACGAGAAAATGACAATAAAAACCGAAAATTGTATTCTCTTTAATTTACTTGTTGTATTATCATATTATGTATGTATTCTTTATTATATTAGTGTATTTATATTTAGTATATTATTATATTATTCGTATATTACTTTGTATATAATTAAAGAGCACACCTTTGAGATTACGCTTAAGAGGATTTAAGTCGGTTTAAAGATGTAAGGTTGTCGTAAACCTATAAAAAGAAGGTATCAGCTACGAGTATGATTTACAGTCATAAATTGTATGCCTGTTTTCCTTGAAACGATTCTTTGTACCGATTGGATATCTCGTGTGAGATCTGATTGACGAGAGTGGACATGCTGGACAATGGCCAGTACAAACGTGAAGCGTATATCAGACAACAAGTAGTAACGGTAAATACGTGGTCAGACGGAGGAAATGCAGTCGACAATCCTCGCACTTTAAGTTCATTACCACCGCGCTTTCATGTGTCATCTTTCGCAAAATCTTTTTTAGTACTTTCCGTTTGTATTATAGTGTAATAATTTTCCAAAAAAAAAAGTCGTATTAAAATACGTTATTCCGAAGCCTTCGCTTAAAGATTGAGATCCACTCCTACGAGTTATACTTAATTATAATGTAATTATAAGAAATTTACTTAAATTTAATGATAATTGGCAATATTAAATAATAGACAACGAATATAAAATTTAAAGATACTGTAGTGGTTTGACTGTGTGAAAGAAAAAAAGATACATATTTTCAAGCGATGGTAACTGAACGGAAGTGCTGCAGTAGTAATTCATCATGTTAGTCAGCCCACAGTGAAAAGAGTCAGCGCATTATCGGACATTAAAAGTATACCAAATGATACGTCGGTTTCACAGAGTCTGATTTATTCATAGGAATATTTATACTTTAAGTGAACAGTGAAAAATATATTTAAAGGAAGAATCATGTATTCCAGTGAAGTACGGTGTACAGGTATGTCCTGCGAATTATAATACTTTATTTGATTATATTCTAATGAGACATTTTTCTGTTATTAATTATTATGGTCAACCATTTCATACACGATGAAATTACACCGATTAAATGAAAAGATCACGGAAGTTATCGAGCGATATGAGAATTTCGCTCCAGACAATTCCACGCTAATGTTTGTACTTAATAGAGTGAGTATACTCGATAAATAATGAATGAGAAACACTACGCATATCGTGTTTTATACCTGTGTAATTGTTTCTATCGAGTATTACAAACGAGTTATTAAACGCATCGCCCCAGTTAACGCTGGATCCTCTTCCTATTCCTATATAAGCAATTTACTAGTTTTTTAACAACTTGAAAAGAACAAAATCGTGGACAATTGAACACGAATTTAATCAGGGACAAAAATGCAAACATTCTCATTATGCTAGTAAATACTAGTAAAATACTTAAGAAGTAATCATCCCCATTTACCATTGTTCTATTTACCCGCAAAGAAACATCGCTACCTAACAAACCATTTATTAATTACATCATAAACTAATGTCAAAAGCGATCAAACAAGTAAACAAATGCGCAGTGAGTATATTATTGCTAATAACGTGCAGGGTGCAAGCGCTAATTACGTATACACGGGGATTAAGGCTGCACGAGTCGAGTGCATTGCAATTCACGTTTCCACCCTCGTTTCTCCACCCCTTTCAGAACTCTTTTGCCCCGAGAAACTTGACATTGAACCTGCACCCACACTCTCACCCATCACATCAACACATCCATGCACCCATTAATTCAAATGTATGTAAAGCACATGCAGGAACATACCCAGTAAAGGGTTTACGATGCGCATACTCGGTATCCATAACTACGGAGTCCCTCTTGCCACGACCTCTGCTCGTTCCTATCAAACCACTACGGTTTTATCGTGCCGCGCCGTCGAAAGCTCACAGTAAAAAGCTCTCGTGCCTCCACACTCCGCGCACCCTCCTTACTTGTCACCTTGTGGAAATCTCCTTTCGTTATTCGACTTAAAACCAGTATCCCTTCGTCAACGAAACATCGAAGGAACTTAAGGGCTCCTTACGTAACGTTGTGCTAACAATTGGTGACTGTGATTTGTAACGGTTCAGTGTTTGCGAAGCTTTTTAATTCTTTTTAATGTGAACGCGATCGAGGTAACTACGAAATAGGGTTATTATAAGAGAAAAGGATACATTTTATTGTTTATTCCTTGTTCGGTGCTTATTTAGTTAAAGGGGACTTATAACTTCGGGAAAATTGTTGGATCGATTTTCTTTCGGCGTGTTGACCGTTGGTTTATTTTGTTTTAGTTGACGGCACACATGTATATTTGATTGATCCCTTCGGTAGGTATCGGGGAAAGGTTTAGTGAAAGTTTTACTTATCGGTGATAGATTTTAGTGTTCTTTTTAAGATGTAATTTAAATAATGTTCATATCGCGATAATATGGAATTTAAATAGAGAAGATAATTGACCCTTTCATCAGTGTCTCGATGTAACGATTTTCGATCGACTAGTGGAAAAGGTGAATGTGCCCGGTTCTTAATTCGCGCTTCGAGCAACGAGTTTCGGCCTCCGTTCATAAAATATTCAGAGGACTATCGACTACATGTGGACTGTGATTTTCTTAAGTTTCATCTTAAGGACATTACTGAGGAAACTACGTCGTTGGAACTCGATAGAAATCGACTCTTCGCGAATGGAAATTCCTGAGTCTACCGGACGCCTGTTTCTTCGAGAAAAGATCAAGTTTCATGGTTAATTAAACCCGTTCAAGAACGAACATCTTTATACTATAATTAAAGAACTTTCATAAAGAACATTTACGACTTCAACTGAACTTTGTGCTGAACAATTGATCTAACCGAAATCGGAACTTACGTGAGGATCGATCAAATGTGAAGGAATTAATTATATTCGAAGGTTGTGAACACAAAGGAATTCTAATGTGAACAGAAGGTGGCCATCCTCGTGGTGTCCTTCGAGGACTTTGCGCAATTAAAGAGACGTAGTTCAACAGGGTGGGTTTGTTTGTTGGAAGCATGTGAGTAAATGGCCGTGAAAGGATCGCGGCATCCTTCGAACGACCTACTATGGGCATTTGCCTGGACACTGGTTAGTATTCCATTAAAAATATTACTAATAATGTTACGCAATATTATGATATAAGTACAACTACCCAAGGAACCAGCAGGCTCACGATGATAATTTAAAAAGCACATTCCGCGAAGACGAGCTTCGAAATATTCCACTCGAAATGATGTTATTAAATTAATCTTTGAAACTAACATTATTTACGAATTTATCGTTAATAATGATAAATCTAGTTCCGTGTTATGTTTATAAGTAATAATTAACACATTCGAACAAATAAGAAGTTAATAATCCATCATTCATAAACTACAAGAATATCTTGAGTAAAGTACTTCTTTTAACACCGAGATTCTTTCTAAACCTAATATTTATTGCATATTTATGCGTTATACTTTCACGATATAAATCTTGATATTTATAAACCAATGTTGTGCAATTGTAAGCAAAAAGATATACATAATACGATTTGATATATTCATATATACATATAAAAGTGATGGAAAGGAAGATTGATATCGTTTTCCTTGTACCTGAAGGGGTTAAGTCGTGAATGTAAGTGTGACGCACGTGCGACCCACATATGCGTTGTACTTGGCATTATATTATATTGTCGGATCGATATGTCTTCCGGCGATTTGCCCAAAGCGAAATGTGCTTTTATGCTGTAACGCATTACACTCCGCCGCGGACGGAGCTAATGGAATTTCAGTGTGAACAAAGGACCGCGAATCGATATGTCGCAAGATCCATGTACGTAATTTTATTAATGTCACTTTCTTTTTGCAATCGTACTTTTTACCGCGATATCGTCGTTTCTTTATCCTCGTTGTTTAAATCGAAATGATTAATATATGGAATTTAATAATATAGTAAACATATTGTTTTGATACCGGCTCTTTAAATCGCTATTTTTGTATAAATGGATTAATGCCGTAAAGTGTTTGAAATGGATAACGATAAAAATTGTAGTGCAAAGAATTCGTCCATGTGAATTAAAAAATCTGTGTCGAGTGGTGCATGTTTTTGGTCTCTTAATTTTTATGCTCGTTTGTATTTCTTGGAAATTATTGTGAGTTATTGACGAAGTTATTAATTTATTTTTTATTCTAATTCTTCTATTAAATCGTAATTAAATCGATACGTTGCGTGTTTCACACTAAATCAATTTTGATCAGCATTTCTGCATTCTGATAATAATGTTTGAACAAAAATATAGCAGCCGTAAACTGACGATTTTCTATAAATAATAAGGAGATTTTTTAATAAAGAAGTTCCGATGTAAAATCCACAATTTAATGACAAAATTTAAAAGGACTCGTACGGTGGTGGAAAGTAATTTGTTCACCGAGTTATTCTTGAATTCCACGAACGTCAAAGTATTCTATATGCAGCAAGAAGGATTAAAGTTGATTGTTCCTTGGGACCTTGAAATCCTTGAATTAGATAACCCGTGTGACCACACTGTCATATATTTCCCTTATGCACTATGCACCAGACGACTCAAGATGATTAGAGGTCTACCTAACGTCATCTCTAAATATTTTATCGCACCTGCGCTATGCACCTCGGCTATCCATGCACATTACGATGGGACAACTAAAGGAAAACTAAGCGTGTTTGCATTCGAAACAACTAATCCCGTAAATTGACTACATTTTTCATCCGTTACTCCGCCATGTACACAGTGGACTACATAAATGATGTAAAATGAAATATATAAAATAAAATGAATATGAATAGAATAATATGGAATAATATATTATTTTTTTAATATATATTCATATTTAAAACATGATCCCGTTAAATATCGATGAACTTAAATTTTGATTAAAATTGAATAACATACGGTGATGGAGTGGGAAACATTTTCTATAATATTATTTACAACCAGACGAGTATAAATCGTGGAAACGCATCATAAATATTGTACAATGAAAATATCTTGCATGTATCATCTACCAATCTATATTACATAAATATATGAATATAAATTGATATTCGTATAATTAAAAATCGTATAATTAGTTTAGAATTGTTGGAATTTGATTCGCACAAATTTTATTCCAATATGCTGGTGGTAATATCTATTGGAACAGGACGAAATAAGTTAGTTCGGAAAGTGAGCGAATGCTTTAATAAAACAAATGGGTTTCACGAAGTCATCTCAGAAAAGCAGTTGTGGAGAAACTTCTACGAGTATGAGTCATGTAAGGGAATCAATATTGCAAGCGACTTAACTCCACGACATTTGTCGTTAGAACGTTACACATAACGTTATCATAGGCTTCTATTGTGCTCGAACTTCGAAGAAACACAAAATAAATATTCAGAGAGTTTCCGTGTTAGGAAAACATCGAAGAAGTTCGATGGAAAGAGTAATATTTCATCTAGAGAATTCTAGCGAAGAACCACTTCGTATTCGCATCGAATAAATATTTAATGTCGAGCAACCACAACGTCAATTTTACGTTGAATTTATATATTTATTCCATGTAGCAATCCGAGTATGAAACAGCATTTTATAGTTAGTTATTTTGCATCGGTTAAAAAGAAGATGCTTTAGAATCGTTATCCCTAATGAATTATTCGAACACCGAGCTTAATAATTCATATAGTATTATATTAACATAGATTCGTATCATATTGCAGTACGCTTTACATTATGTTTTAATTATATTCCGATGTGTATGCAATTTGCATATTCTTTTGGTAGAATAAATAAAAAGATTGGGCCTACAAAATATTAATTTGTAATGGTTCTTGAAAAAGTTTATCTTCCTTGCAAGATTTAATTCAAAAGAAGAAAGTAAAAGAAAGAAAATCCAACCTAAATCTTTTTACACGTCATCCTAAAAATACGTTCATTAAAACAAATATAAAATAGTATACAAAGAATATAATAATATAGCAAACAATGTGTATAATACACTAATATAATGAGTAATATGTAATATGCTAATATAACAAATAATATAAGATTATAATGGAAATAAATATAAATATACTATTGTAGTCATAAGGTACTCTACAAGTAGAAGTTATCTAAACATTCTAAAACCGATAAAACCACCCTAAAGTCAGTGAATCCATAAATTACTTTTTTATAAGAACGTTTCTATAAATTTTAAGAAGGAATTTCTTGGACGAGAACCGCATTGCGTGTGCACCAAGCTCGGTTCTCCAGGAAACAAAAGACCTGTAGAAGTTTATGATAATCGCGCGTCACATAGGGGAATCAATATCGCAGAAGTAACATTACACTATGACAGGGTGGTCACACAGTCATCGTGCCAAGCCGATATTTTTCACGACACATGCAACTTCGCGGATTCGTATTATTTGCATCGTTCGTCGACTCGATGACTAAGCCCCCCTCGGGGTAAACTCTTTGGCGCTTCTCTCGGATGCTCCATACTAATCCATTTTTTTCATCTTTTATGTATAACGAGTGCTATTAGCAAATGTCAAGGTGTAACGTATCGCAAAACCTTATCTATACACGATGGAAGAATAAATTAATAAAAATATTTTCGATTCATTGGGACTTCTGAAAATATTCATAACTTCGCGAGATGTATTAGACTATTAAAGAGCTTTGGTGCAAATATTTGTTTGAATTATAAGAATCCGTACCAAATGAGATTGAATAGAGATATTTGACTTTTAATTAACAATTTAACACGGAAATTAGCAATTTAATTCAAAACTGACCTCCGCGAATTTATTCAGTCTAGTGCACTGGAAAGATTATAATTGAAATAGGTTAATGTCTCGGTGCTTATAATGTCGTTTGTATTTCGTACACATAAATATCAAAACAACCGACAATTCCACTATACACGTTCTGCTAAAATCTTATAACGACGTACGAAACACATTACCACACATTTCCGGTGCCATTAGCTGAAAGCAATTAAGAGATTATAATCGGCATATCCGCCGATTTCCCGCCATGCGACTCATCTATTATTTCCTCCCTTCATCGTGTAGCACTAATATTCTTTAACCGGCGGTAACAATAATTGTATTTTTAATTATTCCGACGAATGAATGAAAGGATGAAATTCCTCTTAACTCCGAGATATTATATCCATTATTCATACTTCCATGATTAATTACACGGTGATTAAACACCGTTTGAGATACCTGTAACTATTGCTTCGAAGTTCTTCGGAAGACTACGCGTACTTCGTTTAACAGTCGAGAAATGACGGCGTGCAACACGCGTCACACGACTCGCGACTGTAAATATTAAAATTTGACCTACGTTCAACCGATTGCACGTAACCCGTCATAAAGTCACGCAATAAAGCGTACTTGCATGCAAAAAACAATTCTGTAATACGTCATTTAGCGTGTGAACCACTGACTTAAGAGTGCAACCTTGAACATGGTCGTTCGAAAGTTATCACTGTAATAAACGATATAAGTTGCCCGAACAAATTTATTTTTCGCGATTTCGTCGAATATCGAGAAGTTTATTGCTTGTCATAAATAATTAAAGTTAAAAGGAAGCCATTTTGCTTCGTTTGAATACCGGATTTATTAATATTAAGATGTAATACGAATACTAAATTAGAGACCTGGCCTCTTGTGATCAATTTCAATTGAATGTAAAATTGTAATTGAAATGAATTGAATTCTAAAAGAAAGATATCAATTTTTGATATGATTACTGAATAAACAGGATGAGTTTGTGAGACAGGTGGATATAGATCATTATAATTTTGTTAATTATTTTGTTAATTTCAGACCAACAAAATGGATCGCAGGTGTTCGAGGAGGCCGATACTCGAAGTACGGGAAAGTGGCGAGGGGAGGCTGGCCTTTTGGCAACCCCTCCGGACGGACGTTTTCCGAAACAGAACGTCGGTCCAGTTAAATTCGAAATGCCAAAAGTACCGGTTATATTCGTACTTGGTTTGTAACGCAAAACATTCCGACGATAAAAAACTACGTGATAAATAAGACAATGTTTATAACGCTTGAATAATAACTTAGGAGGACCTGGAAGCGGTAAGGTGACACATTGTGATAATTTGATGCAGGAGAAGAAGGGCATCACACACATTAACATGATGGACCTCCTCCAACAGTATGCTTTAGGAAATGGTAAAAATATTTTCGAAACATTTTAATCATTTCAGAGATACGAATATACTCCAACTGTATACGATGGATTTATTATATCATAGATATGCAAGATTTTGGACAACTCAGCAGCAAAACTGTTACCGAGGTCCTCATGCTTGAAATTAAAATGTCTCCAGGGGCCAAAGTCTTTCTCGTTAGTGGATATCCACGGAATATGCGAGACGTAGTCGAATATGCCGAAAAGGTGAGTCTATTCTCAAAATATTATTCGTAAACCTCGTTTATGTAAATAAATATAAACGTTTATATAATAAAATCGCAAAAATGTGGAGGAACAACTTCAAAAATTTTGCTCCTAAATGGCTTAAATCGATGGTAGGTGATGTATAAACATATTCTAGGACGATTTTGGGTCGAAAGAAGCGGTTAAAAAATTTTTTTTGGCCGAAAAATGGTCGATCCAGAATCGAAAAAATGTGAAGGGGTATACCTTCAAAAATTGTCAAAATTTCAAAGTCGCCAAAATCACTTCTACATGACCCAAATCGATGGTGGGTGATGTATAAACATATTCTAGGACGATTTTGGGTCGAAAGAAGTGGTTAAAAAATTTTTATTAGTCAAAAATGGGTCAAACCCAAGTCGAAAAAATGTGAAGGGGTATACCTTCAAAAATTGTCAAAATTTGAAAGTCGCCAAAATCACTTCTAAACGACCCAAATCGATGGTGGGTGATGTATAAACATATTCTAGGACGATTTTGGGTCGAAAGAAGTGGTTAAAAAATTTTTATTAGTCAAAAATGGGTCAAACCCAAGTCGAAAAAATGTGAAGGGGTATACCTTCAAAAATTGTCAAAATTTGAAAGTCGCCAAAATCACTTCTAAACGACCCAAATCGATGGTGGGTGATGTATAAACATATTCTAGGACGATTTTGGGTCGAAAGAAGTGGTTAAAAAATTTTTATTAGTCAAAAATGGGTCAAACCCAAGTCGAAAAAATGTGAAGGGGTATACCTTCAAAAATTGTCAAAATTTCAAAGTCGCCAAAATCACTTCTACATGACCCAAATCGATGGTAAATGATGTATAAACATATTCTAGGACGATTTTGGGTCGAAAGAAGTGGTTAAAAAATTTTTATTAGTCAAAAATGGGTCAAACCCAAGTCGAAAAAATGTGAAGGGGTACACCTTCAAAAATTGTCAAAATTTCAAAGTCGCCAAAATCACTTCTAAACGACCCAAATCGATGGTGGGTGATGTATAAACATATTCTAGGACGATTTTGGGTCGAAAGAAGTGGTTAAAAAATTTTTATTAGTCAAAAATGGGTCAAACCCAAGTCGAAAAAATGTGAAGGGGTATACCTTCAAAAATTGTCAAAATTTCAAAGTCGCCAAAATCACTTCTACATGACCCAAATCGATGGTAAATGATGTATAAACATATTCTAGGACGATTTTGGGTCGAAAGAAGTGGTTAAAAAATTTTTATTAGTCAAAAATGGGTCAAACCCAAGTCGAAAAAATGTGAAGGGGTATACCTTCAAAAATTGTCAAAATTTGAAAGTCGCCAAAATCACTTCTAAACGACCCAAATCGATGGTGGGTGATGTATAAACATATTCTAGGACGATTTTGGGTCGAAAGAAGTGGTTAAAAAATTTTTATTAGTCAAAAATGGGTCAAACCCAAGTCGAAAAAATGTGAAGGGGTATACCTTCAAAAATTGTCAAAATTTGAAAGTCGCCAAAATCACTTCTAAACGACCCAAATCGATGGTGGGTGATGTATAAACATATTCTAGGACGATTTTGGGTCGAAAGAAGTGGTTAAAAAATTTTTATTAGTCAAAAATGGGTCAAACCCAAGTCGAAAAAATGTGAAGGGGTATACCTTCAAAAATTGTCAAAATTTCAAAGTCGCCAAAATCACTTCTACATGACCCAAATCGATGGTAAATGATGTATAAACATATTCTAGGACGATTTTGGGTCGAAAGAAGTGGTTAAAAAATTTTTATTAGTCAAAAATGGGTCAAACCCAAGTCGAAAAAATGTGAAGGGGTATACCTTCAAAAATTGTCAAAATTTCAAAGTCGCCAAAATCACTTCTACATGACCCAAATCGATGGTAAATGATGTATAAACATATTCTAGGACGATTTTGGGTCGAAAGAAGCGGTTTAAAAATTTTTTTGGCCGAAAAATGGTCGATCCAGAATCGAAAAAATGTGAAGGGGTATACCTTCAAAAATTGTCAAAATTTCAAAGTCGCCAAAATCAATTCTAAATGGCCCAAATCGATGGTAGATGATGTATAAACATATTCTAGGACGATTTCTGGTCGAAAGAAGCGGTTAAAACATTTTTATTGGTTAAAAATGGGTCGAAACCAAGTCGAAAAAATGTGAAGGGGTATACCTTCAAAAATTGCCAAAATTTCAAAGTCACCAAAATCAATTCTAAATGGCCCAAATCGATGGTAGATGATGTATAAACATATTCTAGAACGATTTTGGATCGAAAGAAGAAGAATAAAATATTTTCCCGGTAAAAAAATGTGTCGACCAAATTGGCAAAAATGGATATTACTATAGTTAGCAAGGCTTATAACACAGGCAGTAATATGATAGTATCAAAAACTTATTTTTACAAATAACCTCATTGAAAGAGGTATAGAGTGACCTTAATTGAACCGTGTAATAAGACCGACAAAATGTCTGGTATAATTTCCATTTCGTGACCTACTAACCTGCCCTGGTGACCCGAACCAAGCTCAAACACACCAAAAAATACTTGCGTGGAATAGATCGATCATTAAATTAGAACGTTCCTGCCACTGACACATCGACCCAACTTACCCACCCTCACAATTCCTACCGAATTCCCTAATGTAAATTACACTCGATGCACAAACAGAAAGTCCCACGTTTCTCTATGTACTCTTGGAAACTCCCATTAATAATTTATAAATATCAATATATAAATCGATGCAACTATTCTACACTATTTGTGCATCGCATCAATTCCTTCCTATTTAACTGTATTATATCATGATTTCGATGCCCCCTTTAACCGTAGATTATATCGCCGAATAAACAAGAGATATTGAAATACCATAGTGAAAAATATCATTTATATATGAAATCATTTTAATAGTGGATTATCATTATTCCAGATAAAAATTGTGAACGGTGTAATCCTCGTATCTTGGAAACAAGAGGTGCTCGAACGACAAATTGATTTCGGTGCCCAACTCGGGCATGTAATTATCGAATTAGCCAGAATGGAACTCCATAATTTTTACAGGAACGTTATGCCTGTGGCCGAATACTTCGATCAAAGTGGAATGTTACTAGAGGCGAGTCAAATAATCCCGATAAAAGAATAAAAAAGACTGCCTAATTAAATCTTAATCACCTACATAATCGACAACTAATTTTGTACACAAATTTAGGTAAATGGCGAGAGAAATCCAAGCGAGGTTTACGTAGACTTTCGCGAGGCTGTTTATAAAATACTTGGCATGTCGAGCAGCGAAACACAAGGAAAAGATGTTCCTCAATCTTTAGAAGCGGAAGTGAGTTACACCATTTATTTAGTTAAATCTCCTTCGAATAAATATATTAATAATGATAACTAGTAACGAACGATGTATTACCATCTTGAATGAGCACAATTTCAAGATATATCTTATTTTTTTTTCCGACAATAAGGTAGAAGTAGAAAGGAGAAAAGGATCGGTAATAAATTCTCCTCCACTCAAGAAGCAGGTTGTGGTAGCGGAAATGACGCCACCACCTGCCATGGTGAACATAAAACCAGCGAAAACCGCGGATAAACCACGAAAAGGACTACCGTCGTTTATCTGGGTGATAGGTACTTTAAATGATCAAATACTTGAAGTAATAAAACTAAACAAAATAATATTCAACCGTCGTATATCAAGATGTTTTCGTCTCAACTCCGGTGTTAATTGTTACGTATCACTAATTAGGTGGACCGGGAAGCAACAAAGCAACTTTGTGCACGCAAGCAGTCCGTAATATGCCTGGCTGGGTTCACGTTAGCGTAGGTGGACTGCTTCGAACAATGGCATCGTCGAACACCATCGTCAACGAGGCCATTGTTTCCGGCGAAATGGTACCGCAAGATATCGTGATGCAGTTAGTGGAGCAACAGGTCTTTTTAAATCGCGACACCGATGGCATTATTATGGACGGATATCCGAGGGATTTAAATCAAGTTCAAGAATTCGAAACCAAGGCACGATAAAACCAGACGATACTCATAACGCTTGAGCAAAATAATTATGCAATTATATAATTACAATATCTAATTAACCGCGTATTATTAATTATTAGTTTGGCCAAGAACCACCACTAGTTTTGTTGGACTGCTCGAAACTACAACTCGGAAGAGGACGATTGGACGACAGCGTATCAGCTTTTAGGAAAAGACTGGAATTATTTCGCGAAATGTCATTGCCGATGTTGAAAACATTGGATAATAATAATCGGCTGACTATCGTACGTATTATATTTTTACAATTAACACAAGGATATTAGTTAGTCACACTAATCGGCAAGGAATGGATCCTCAATAAGAGGACCGAGGAAGCTGTACAATGACACTAAACCAAAATTTTAGTTATGATATTCCTAATGATTAAATGAAGTTACATAAAGTAAGATACCGGTGAAAGATTTCTAGACGTTTTGATTTATTAATAAAAAAGGTGGACGGAGACACCGATGTACCAAGCGTCCAACAAGAATTCGCAGCAGCGCTTTATCAGCTGATGCGATTAGGACAACGCAAAGAAGAGGATAATCCAAGGGGACCCGTTTCCCCGATAATCCCGGAAAACGGTGGAAACGTGAATCAAAACGCGATGACCTATGGTAATGGGGGCCAAATCGAAGCGGAACGTTTTATTTCTAATGGCATCGCCAAACAGATAGGCAATGGAAAATTGAATACTGATACACTGACCAACGCAGCCAAAAATATGAATGGCATTAATGTGCAAGGTATTCATCCACTTATATCTACATTTATTAAAGGGGTATACATTAAAAAATCATGAAGATTTCAAAATCGCAAATTTTGCTTCTAAATAGCCCAAATCGGTGGTAGATGATGTATAAACATATTCTAGGACAATTTTGGGTCGGAAGAAGCGGTTAAAAAATTTTTTTGGCCGAAAAATGGTCGATCCAGAATCGAAAAAATGTGAAGGGGTATACCTTCAAAAATTGTCAAAATTTCAAAGTCGCCAAAATCGCTCCTAAATGGCCCAGATCGGTGGTAGATGATGTATAATCATATTCTAGGACGATTTTGGGTCGGAAGAAGCGGTTTAAAAATTTGTTTCGCCGAAAAATGGGTCGACCCAAAATCGAAAAAATGTGAAGGGGTATACCTTCAAAAATTGTCAAAATTTCAAAGTCGCCAAAATCGCTCCTATATGGCCCAAATCGGTGGTAGATGATGTATAATCATATTCTAGGACGATTTTGGGTCGGAAGAAGCGGTTTAAAAATTTGTTTCGCCAAAAAATGGGTCGACCCAAAATCGAAAAAATGTGAAGGGGTATACCTTCAAAAATTGTCAAAATTTCAAAGTCGCCAAAATCAATTCTAAATGGCCCAGATCGATGGTAGATGATGTATAAACATATTCTAGGACGATTTTGGGTCGGAAGAAGCGGTTAAAAAATTTTTTTGGCCGAAAAATGGTCGATCCAGAATCGAAAAAATGTGAAGGGGTATACCTTCAAAAATTGTAAAAATTTCAAAGTCGCCAAAATCACTTCTACATGACCCAAATCGATGGTAAATGATGTATAAACATATTCTAGGACGATTTTGGGTCGAAAGAAGCGGTTAAAAAATTTGTATTGGTTAAAAATGGGTCGAAACCAAGTCGAAAAAATGTGAAGGGGTATACCTTCAAAAATTGTCAAAATTTCAAAGTCGCCAAAATCAATTCTAAATGGCCCAGATCGATGGTAGATGATGTATAATCATATTCTAGGACGATTTTGGGTCGGAAGAAGCGGTTTAAAAATTTGTTTCGCCAAAAAATGGGTCGACCCAAAATCGCAAAAATGTTGGTCCCCTTAAATAAACCAAATAGCTCCGCAGTACCCTAATATGAATGGTCCAACGGTTTTATAACTCCAAACAATGAAATCGAATATAAATTCCCTAAACATAATATTATATTTCAACTTTTTCAGGAACGGTGAATATTGCAAACGGTGTATTAAACAACGCGAAACAGATGCAAAAAAACGGTGGCGTACACGTGCAAAATGGCATTGCAAATGGTGCAGCACACATGCTACAAAACGGAGTTGCTCACTTGGCAAACGGAATTGTGTCAGGTAACAACAAAGTTGCACCGGCTGTACAGAATTATTTGCCTAATAATGCCAAGGATGCTGTGAGAAAAATGTACAACGAAGTTGACGGATATCAACAGAATTTACATATGTAATCCTTTATGACGAGCTACATATTTGGTGCCACGAAATATGTCCACAGTTTTTAATTACACCGCATATATAACTATGCATTCGATTGATTAATAATGCAACATTCCAATGCTTTAATATGCTACAAGCATAATACAAATATTATATAAATATGCATTTTCCGATATCTATAATATCTGAACACATAAAATTCTGAATAAGCATTGCCGTTATATTTATATTTTTATATACAATAAAAACTTGAAAAAACACGCTACAAACTCAGATCATGTATTGACATAATGCTATTGAAATATGAAATATTTGTTGTGGCGCCAAAAATGTATGAGACATTAAGAATATTTTTTAAAGAAGAACATATCTTTCCACACATGGAGACGCAGGAATGATATTCGCAAAAAGGATGACAGTGTATGATATCTTTGGTGAAATATTAGGAATTCGCATCGTGCCTTAAATAAAAACTATTACGACTTAAATAGTATTAATGGATATTTCGAGAGGAGAGCCAAATGATAGTGTCACGGAATTAGACGGATAAGAATCAAACTTCTCACAACGGATTCAGATTCTTGGACCCCGGATACTTCAATATCTACTATACGAAAAATATTAAATATAATTCTATTGAGAAATCATGTTTGTACGCTAGGAGATAGGGGTGTCCGAATACGAAATTTTTATAGAAACTGTTTTCATCGTGCACCGTTAGAGAAAGTAGTTCTAACATTTCTTTACCGATAATTAGATCACGTTAAAGTATAGGAAAAAAGCGCTCTAATTTTAAACGATTTAAAATAAACTTATGTCGAAGTTATCGGAAATTTAAGGACTTATATACCGATTAAAAAATATCCCGATACGTATTATTCGTCTCGTAGTCACGTGACGATGCAAAGAATGATTGAAATTTTCTATGCAAAGAATGAAAGATTCTGCTGAGTGAATTTGTCCGAATAATTAATATCCAAATATTTAGCGTCGCAGGGATTCATTTTTGTAAGCGTAGATATTAATCGAATGGCGTATATCGAATGCAATGAAAATTCTGGCAAATAATTTCAGTTAATAATTCTCCTCGGGTATTAATCATTGTAACAACAACATCGTATTTGATAAAGTTTCATATAATTCAAAGAATGTACCCAGACATTTTTAAAGTTGTAAGGATTGTGAAAGAAAAATATTAAAAGAATGATTCACCAAATTTTTATACAAGAATATCAAGTATGCGGGGACATTTATGTCTAATTCTGTGCACCGAATGCTTGAGAATGTATGATGCGAGTGTGAAACTAAAAACTGATTTATTGGAATTGCGAAGAAGACAGGGATCATTGGAAATAATGAAATCAATTTGTAACAACGTCAGTGAAAATATTGGTGTACCTGATAAACATCCTGTAGAATTCGAGCAGTAGAATATTTATGTCCGCGGGCGGATTTTCCCGCTCGAAATTAATATTATTAACGAAAGATGAATATATTATACTTTTGCTACCGCAACATCTTACAGTTCAGAATAATGTTAAAATGTTAGAGAACATGTAATAGTGTAAAGAAACTGTAATCGAGTAATATAGTGCTACGCAAAAATTAACTCTTTGTCTACTTCCTATTTTTCGTGCACTCTACGACAGTTTAACGATTGTGAAACATACATTTATTTAATACTTATTTAAAACTTTCAATCATATTTATGTATATTTAATGCTGCTTATGGAGACTTAGCGCATTAAAATGTTACTTAATTACTTAAAATACCATTGCATAATAAAATGTTGAGACAAAGAGTTAAGATACTGTGTGTAAACAAATGCTTTTCAACTACTATGATTTATATAATATTTTTTATCAAATTGTACCTTTTTATGACTATTGTGGGGTCTTAATTATGAGACTAATTTTTCTCACATAATCAGTTCTACAAATTAAATGTATTCAAAAATATACGCAGACTTAATTTCGATTTATACCACCGACTTAATATAAGTTTAGCATACTCCAATTTACTTGAAAATAAATGAATAATTTTCCGTAAAATAAACGACTATTATCGTCCAAGAAATTCATATGAATTATTCGTCAAAAAGCATTTGTATAAAGTATACTCTCTTACAATAATTCATCTAGTAATTTGCGACAAATCGGTTCAAATATCGCTAAGATAAACAATCTTTGTATGATTGTGCCTACCTTCGTATTCGTTGTTACACAACACAAAGGCGGGACGTATCCTGGCTTACGGCCGATTCCTAGAAACAGAAACAAAATTCGGAGTAAGTACGAGGCACGGAATTGTTTGTAAACGATGACTGACAAAACCGAGGCCAGCGTACTGTTATCGAGCTTTTTTCTGTACGTCCATTTACGACGCTTCGAATGTAAACAAGCGTGATGCAAACACGTATTATACTTGAGAATTTCTCGAAAATATATGCGTAATACTATACATTTTCTACGAATTGAGTTCAAAACGATAAAATGAAAAAACAACTTCGAAATGTGGAAAATCTGATACATATATATAATGCATAGTCAAAGATAATATTTTAAGTTCAATACAATACGTAATCCGAAACGTAGTATTTATGAACTCAATTTTTGTCGTAATTATCTTCGAGTATAATTCTTTCCATAAGACTCAATGATAAAAGAAACTCATTGTGCAAAAGGCTGTAAGAATATGTTATACATTCTGTAAACGTATGTGATTTCGCTGAAAGAATACAAGGGAACATACGAGAATTCGAATTTACATTGTACATACAAAGTGTGGTGAAACTTGATTTGTACTTGTACAGGGAACATACAACGACGCCACCATTATAATCGTATAACAAAGTTATCGTCTACGACTGTTTTATATCGTTAATATATCTTATGGTTTCGATAAAAAGAGAATTACATATTTAGTTAAATGTTAAATGTATCTATCGATTAGAATGCAATAAACACTTAAGAACACCAACGGCCAACGATTATTTCGCGTGAATCTTAGGACGATCTACCCATCGCAAAGTCATTCATAGTTATCGCTCATTTTTCGTACGTGTAGGACTAATTACGATAATAATTATATTCTATAATTAATGTTTGTTATTATTAGATTACTTACAGACTGAAATAATCGTCGAAACGCACAAATTTCCTACGTCTAGCACTAGTTTCTCACGTAGCAACTCACTCCGTCGAAAGTCACTTTGAAAATGAGGCACATGGCGTTCCCGCGACAGCTCTACAGTGCTACCACTGCTTCGCAGTAAAATATCGTGCTCTGATTGGCCGATTCATATTACAGTCAGCTTATTGGTTAAC
This sequence comes from Nysson spinosus, assembly GCA_910591585.2. Lineage (NCBI taxonomy): Eukaryota > Metazoa > Arthropoda > Insecta > Hymenoptera > Crabronidae > Nysson > Nysson spinosus. The sequence continues at coordinate 2,851,840 of OU342839.1, read as the reverse complement.
TACACCGAAATTTGAATCCTTAATAAATTTGAATATCACATATAATGTTTAAATAGACATTTATTATTTTACTTATATATATTATTCTAGCTGCTTGAAATTATGTGTACGTAGATATCGACAACGTTCAAAAATAATCAGCTTCAATAATTTCTGTGATTTATTGACAATTTCATTACATATTTATATATGTATATGACGGATAATCTACCGTCCCTCGGAGTAAACTACTAATATATTTATGTATTATACATAACAATGTGTTTCAAGCTTATATGCTTATAAATTTCTATATTCGGTGAATCGAATATTCTGCATAATTTCTTCAAAAGAAGTATCTTTCAAAGAAACTTACTTATTTCACGTGTATCCCAAGCGATCTAAAATTCATGGTAATATGTAAATCGTGAACAGTGAACAATAAATATCTTGACAATATGCTTTTCTCTCGGACATCGAATATCTATTCGGCATATCAATAGTTCAAGACTTATTCGGTACTTGCTTAAATATGGCAAAACTTGTTCTTCTACTACAAAGATCAACTTCCTCGAGTAAGTAACTGGTCAAAGATATTTGTCGAATTGTGAACTACGAATCTCCAAATATCTGATTCGTTTGTAAGGAATTACGATATTCGTTTTTTTACATCACTGGTTGTTCCGTGTACAATTTATTCTATTCTGCATATCTCTTTTTACATACATGATTCAAGATACCCTTTTATTGACTCGTATGATGCTCTTATTTAACGCTAACTTAAAACAATTTATTCAAGATGCGGATGTTAAGGTACTCTCCTAAGAACAAAGCCTACAGTGAAACATGATAATTGTTCTTGGTCTCAGCATTATATTCGGTACCATTTGCTTTCAATTGAAATCATCAATTAATACATCAATGAATAACATGATACATCAAGAAGACAGTAGCATCTCATAGTTTTGTATCTTCGTAACTATATCGTTTCTAGAATAATATATCAGTCATTTCTAACTTTGGAACACTTAAAAAAACTCAAGTACGAAAATCATAACTATACATACATATGCAAGTATCATATCTGTATATAGCATAAACAAATCGCATGCATTTCATTTTATTTTTATCTTATGCATTCTAAATACGTAGTAAGACCTTGTGTACAATATAGTATGCCATGCTTTGATTTATAACACATGATATACGAACGTAAACTGTCAAGTCTGCTTCGCAATAATCACAATGAAATATCATGTAATTAATGACAGAAATGATTATAATATAAACTAGGTGATACAAGTATGTAATCATGGTATCGAATCTTCTTAAGTTCGACGACCGCGCTACAGAATTCATTTTCACAGGGATCAAATAAGTTGTCTCTAACGACAAACGCCCTTCTAGTCTTTAGCTTCTAATAAATAAATTAATTAAGAGATAGGAATGTAGGGGAAGAAAATGATACAGAATAATTTGATAATTCAGATCCGGAAGTAAATGCTTATTTGATTAGCCGTACATAAGGTTGATAGTAGTATAGGAAATCAAGATCCGAAAACGAAACTCTGAGGATGAGCAAGATTGTTGGCACACTCGACATTGCATAAATCAGCTTCGAGTAATATTGCTGGAAATAGAAACTTAAAAAAATATAATTAGCAATATTCCAAAATCCATCACATCATAATTAGTAATTCCTAAGAGAAACTATTTTTATACAATAGAATGTGCCAGTACAACAGATCACTTCACCCCTCTGCCACATAATGTAATATAATTGCTGATCATTCTTGTCAAATTTAAAGATATATTTGGCCAAATTGATAGAAGACTAAAATGTTAAAATATGGTACTACATTGACTTTTGGAAGTTTAAATCTTGCTTGTCATATGAACGCGTATCAACAATAAAAATTCAGAAAATTGATGGAAGAATTATATATATTTTTGTGTGTATATGTACAATTAATTTGGCAGAGAGATTAATTCATTTATATATACATCAACAAAAAGGATAATAAAAGAGTCATAAAACTAATATGTAATGACTTGTCCATCTTCTATCGACCAATGAGCAGTCTGCACAATCTTTCAAGATAATCTTGATTCTGGAAGTGTTACCTTTGCAATTCTTTTTTCAAAATAGCATACAAACGTATTATGAAATAATAAGCTGCAAAGGGGATAACAGCATCCAAAATTAAGCAATACACTGTACACTTTCTCATCACAAATTTCATTATCAGAGCATTATGACACACGATAAACGAATAGGGGCTCACATTACTGAGCCCATGACTGATATGATTTCTATAACAGTCTTTAACCTTGGCATTACATTTCCAATGATATAATGAAGCTTACACAGCTCATCCATTTCAAAGATCGTAATGAATTCTCAACAATATGTTTGTATGACAAGACATGATGAATATTGACACTCTGGAATATTAAGACTACTTTTCAAACTCAACTAATTTAGGAGCATGTCACATTGGATGTTCCATGGATACTTAATGTTTCATCTAACTCTAAAAACATATAATGTTAAGGATTTTCCATGTATTTCTGTTAGCGTAATTCCACGTTATTTGTTATAGAATTTGTATTCCAAACGCTAGTAGTTAAAAATCAATTAGAATGTTACAGGCTTGATAGGAAAATTGAATGTTCATGGGCTCAGTTATTGATTATTTAACCAGGTCAACACTCATCAGCATTCATACAAAACGCTGAATTGTTTGCCAATTAATTGTTAAAGGTCAAACATTACTATCAGGTTTACTGGTGAAGCCCATTGGTTGAGCATTTTCGACAAGTGTGGACCGCATACTCGATGATGGGGCCTGAGTGCTTGCTGCTGCTGTTCTCATTTCGCTCAGAGAGGCCCTAAAAGGTCAGATATTTTCACGATAAGACTTATGTAATGCACGTTATCATTCAGTCAATTGCCTAATATACTATGATAACTAGTATCCACAGTTACATTTATATGATATATTTATGAAACGACTATATGCTTCATGCTGTTTAATTCAATTATTTCCGCACAGTTAACTTAATTAAAAGAACGTTATGCTTTACAGCAGTAAAGATATTTCCAACTGATCTTTTTATATAAGCAAATTCAATATTAACGAACTGTTTATATATGTCCACGCTACGTCTGTAAAAAAGAACACAGTAATTGCTGGAATATAAAATGATTAAGTACAAAGAAATGGTGAATGGCACAATCGATATCTGATAACAATAATCGTTTCAAAAATATTATGATTCAGACGGCATTGATAGAAATCATCTACTTATATGGCATATAAATTAATCGTTTTTTAATGGAATATTTGTTGTATACAGAAAGAATTGTGAAATTGTGTATTCATTAACGTCAATTATATATGCATATATGCGTTAACTTAAATTATGTATTATGTTTTGAAGCATGCAATCACAATAGCTGAAGTAAAATTGAAACAGGCGAAGCATTTGAATTAGGCTTACAGCTCCATTGTAACAGTATTAATTGATATCTCGAAATATATCAGCACAAAATATCTATGCATATTTTTAAGCATCGTCGCTTTCGGAAATAAATAACTGTACGCTTATAAAGAAAATAAATAATGATATGGACAATTCAATAACTTAATCAACCATGGAGACTTTACAGTGCATAAACGAAGATTCAGATTATGATTTCGATGAATGTATATGAAACAGTCTTCAATGACCAAATCGAATGTATGTTTTTCATTATATGTGAAACAACCATGAAGCTGTTGCATTGCTGGAAGTTGCAGAAATCTGAATAATATATTAAGGGAGCTACAGATGCAAAGTATAACATTAAACTTTATATATTATTGCCTGGTTAGTGAAGTGGTGCAATGAATGTTTGATGGTTTATGTTGGCCTCCAGACATCAGGATCCTCCATGAGAGTAGTATGATGATCTGTAGTAGGGGGTACTGTACCCTGTGGGGAACCAACGCCCGACGACGGCATTCCTGCAGGGTCGGTTCTGACCCCTCTGTTATTGTCATTTTATTAGTATCATTCCCATTACACTTACAAAAGCCTAATGATCAATAGTTAATGTAACAGGTACATAAACAGTATTAATACAGAATAATTTAAATTACAAGAATGACATATTCCAGGTCTATTAATTGGGTTATCAATAAAAATGATATATGCAAATACATATAATATACACAATTGTGTTAGTCAATCTGTACAGGACAAAAAAATTCCCAAAAACCACAGCAACAGCTTCAAAACACAAAAGCAGACATATGTGAAACAGTCTAAAAGGGAACTGATTTTCACCCAAAGCGAACCAGATGTGCAGATAGTGTTAAGAAAACACACCACACATTTTAGCAATCTTAATTAGTTGATTAAGTACAAAACGAGTGAAATAATGTGACACTCTTTAAGCATAATGATCGAATGAATATACAATTTTGTTTTTTCGTTTGTGCCTGTAAGATCATCTTTGCAATATCCTAGATTTCTTACTTACTAAAGATCTTATTACATAAAAATATATCAATTACAACTTACTTCTTGCCTAGAGCCATCATTCCATAGATTATACCTGTGGTAAATATTAAACCACTTCCAAATACACTACTTATACCAATACAGAGGAAGACTGGTGGAAGTGCCATTCTAGTATGAAAAAAATGATTTTGTTAGGCATTACAAGAGACCAGGTAAATCATTCTTTACAGATTATATTCTTATCTGCCAGAGACTCATATGTTTGTTAATTTCATGATACTTACGCGCAATATGCTGCTGCTCTGTTCCAATAAGGTCTCTTATCTACCCAATCACTTAAGTTTTGTACAAAATCAATAAACATACAGCAACAAGGTGCTTCTATTGTTATGACTACAAAACCAGCCACCATTTGCCACAAACCACTAAGCAAACAATCTATGGAACCCCATAGGATAGATGCACAATTCCATGCTCCAAGGAAAATTGCAACTGTAACAGATTAACAAATGTATAAAATTACATAAGACCAATTACCAAGTGTTTACATATAACTACAAAATTTAAAGTATATCTATTTAACGAAAGATACATGTCAAAATTATTATGCTAAAGTACTTTAACTAAAAATTAAATTTGAATGCAACTAACATTCAAATCTAACATGTTCAGATAAATATAACATAGCAACCTTCTTTGAAAGATGATATGTGATTTGTCACTATGCTACGTATGGTTTGTTAATAAGACTGTTTGCTTGTACAAAGAGTACACTACTAATTATAAATTACTATATCTATATCTCCTATTAAATCAATAAACAATATTTTAAATAAAATTGCTCTCCATAACAAGGTATTAATGTAAAAGTGAGCAATGAATCTGAAGAAACAATGATGTAAAGAGCTCTAGGTATGCAGTAATAGGATCTAATATATACCGCTTAAGAATTAAATATATGTTCTATTTTAATATGTATTATTATTTTACACATACTTAGGCTTCCTACGGTGCCGAGTCCTCGTCCAGCATATTTCATCCACCACGGTACGTCGTCCTTGGCAACAGGGTCCTGCCCAGGCTTTTGCATAATCGACGCTATTTTCTCGCCGAACGACTAAAATCAAAACGATCGTTTCTTACTGAAAACGTAGCGATTGGTTTTGGTGTTTACGGTATCACGAGATTTCGGATAATATTACCATTTTTATCGTTTTATTATCCTATTCTTCACCAGCTGATAGGAACAGACAGGGCTGACAGCACCGCAAGAATCTGTTGATGTATAGAAAATCGACCCGCGAGTTTCTTAATTGCGTATACAGGGGCGCTTGTATCTATCAATGGTTTCGTATGTCGATTCGCATATATTGTTAGGCTTTGTTTCTAATGCCAAGTGGTTTGTGCGATAACTAGAAGGTGCTTCTTGTAAGAAAACCAATCAGCAACAAGGATTTTATAAAAATCTGCAATACATGATAAAATCTTAATTCAGATCCATGAAGTTTCTTACCTAAACATTCAAACTATTAACTCATATTAAATGTTTTCCATATTTTTGCATTCTTGAGTAACAGCACTAACGTTAGAATTACAACTATAATGAAACTATCATTAATTGCAAAACACTTCCATTTAAAAATTTACGCAGTACATTTTATTAATATACTTTTATGATGCAACTCTAATACTTAGTAATTATCAGTACGATTAAGATAATCTCTATTACATTGTTATTCGAGTTGGCCAAAACTGTAATTAGTCTTCTATTACATTTAATTAACGCATAATACTTATGCGATTTGGCATTGGAACAACATACAACTTCCGCAGCTGAGTTCTTGAAGAAACGGAAGTGGTTGCCCCCAAAACGGATATGCGAACAATTGGCATCCCTGCGCGCGAAATCTGAAATATGGTACCCTCTCGGAGATGCAGAATGGAGTGCTAGAATTTTTAACTATCTTAAGCTTTAAATGTAACAAAAAAATCATCGAAATTTTATTTATAATCTTGATCGTGGATCGTTGAATAATTTTTACATACTTAATACATCATATAAGAAACATATATTTTGTTGAAAGAAGGATTTAGACTTTATATTTGATAACAAATATGTTTAAAGATCACAGTATATACATTTACCTGGAACAGCAGCATTGTAGCTACACAGAATCATAAGTCATTCAATGAAAGTCGCAGAAATTCATAACGAATACAAATTATATTTAATAACATTTTTATATAATTTCGTTTTGTTGTATAGGACAAAGTCATGTTGTGTATTCTGTAAAATCGTCCATATAAACCCGCTTGCTTGATCTTGGTGATAACTCATCGGTTCCTCCATCCGGATTATTGTTTGCCGTTTCTTGTAACACCCGATTCCTGAGTCTCTTAATATGACGCAAACGCTCCAACCAGTTCGAAGCGTATGGATTATGACTATTTTGCTTTAGAGATGACGAAACCATCGAAGCAAGCTACGATAGAAGGAAATTATGTTGTGAAATATATGACAATTACCAAATTATTACCAAATCAATTACCAAATCAATGACCAATTACTTCAAAGTAAAGTCTTTAATTAAAAGTATAAGCAACAATTCATAGAGTACACAATGCATAATACCTTAACATGATTCACATAAAATACTTACATTAGCATGAAGCGCAAGTTGTCGGGAAAGGATAGCTAAATTTTGATCCGAAACAATTTTGGGCTCACTGTGACCAATATGTTCTGCTAACTCTTCTCTAGCTTGTACTGTAACTTGATTAGTTCCGTGATCCAAAGGTTGAATAACGACACACGCATAATTAAATTGCCCCTAAAAGGAAAATTGAGAATAATGTTACCATCCATACTTCGCATAAAAAACTTGTAATTACCTTTACAGTCTGTATATTATACGGTTCTCCGGATTCATTATAAACGACAGTAACGTAATTATTTCCAATATGTTGCTTCTTCGAGGTACACTTTGGGTCACTTGTTTTCGTGGGCATTAAAGTAGCGACGTGAAACGCAACCTGTTAATAACATTTCCAATAAAATCCTAAAATATTTTAGATTTTGTTAAAATTCAATCTAAAAATCTTGTCAAACCTGGGTAACGTCATCTTGCCAAATGTAAGCAAAGTTTCCATTTTCACCATTACGATCTAGACCCCCTAAAAACACGCTTTCATCGACATCCTTTAAACGAACTAACGTTCCCAATCGCTGCAAGAATTCTGTGTATCGAAGGGACCCATGCTGATTTGCTAGAATTTCTATCTCATTGAATGCTTGACCTGGGCCAACATACAGCACCCCAATTTTGTGAGTTTCATATGGCTGTATCCTATCCAAATTTGTTACAGCTCTTTGCACCGCAGTTGTTTGTGGAACAAGAAGAGGCTTTTCGGTGGTAGTTCCAAAGTGTGCAGTATGATATAGTTGTAAGAATACAAAGCTGCAAGATGTTATAAAAAGTCAGTTAAAAATAATGAATAATAGAAGTTAAGACTGTTTACAACCGTCATGTATTACCTGGGATTAATACCGGTTCTCGGGGGATCCTTAACACGAGGAGAATTACCCCGCCGTATGTTATCCCACTCACCACGTGATTTCTTAACAGGACTCATTACAGAAATAGTGTGCCCTCGATCCCGAAAAGGTATAGGTAACGGGGGTAGAGTCGATGGATCCGGTCTTTCATCTTTCTGCTTCAAAAAAGTTATCAAATTATATTCAAATAAAATTACATAAAATAAGACAATGAATACATAGCGTATTGTACCTTATCCATAAGATGATTGCGACCAATCGGTGGTTTACTTTCTACAGTCATTTGTTTTTGAGTAGCATCGAGACTAGATAATCGAGAATACATCTGCGTCGGTGACTGAGGAGGTTTTGTAGAAGAAGATTGTATTTGTGCTGTTCGTGCCTGGACTCCCAAGAAGTTCCCTGGTATCTGAACGATTAGAAAATTGGTTGTATACGTAGATATATAATAAATAAAATCTAAACAACTTATCCCTGGCTCTTAATTCTTTTCATACTTGTATAGTAGTTGGCGATGGTGGTACAGTATTGCTTGTCGTTGTAGTTGTTTGAGTTGCTTGCGTCGCACCCGGATAAGAACGTTGAGATCGTAATGCTGCCGGATGATCCGCAGCATTCTCCGTTGATGGGGGTGTCGTGCCCATCCCAAATATTTCTTCTGGTATAGCTTCACAACTAACCCTAATAAATTAAATCATTCTCAAATTAAATTAACTGCACGTGATCTAGTCAATTAAATTCCTTACCTCATATCTTTTGCATAGGTATTCTTTGCGTGCTTCTTTAATTCAGCATCAAGCTTAACTTCCAATTCGCCTGACGAAAGTTCTCGCTCCACTTGCTGTTGGAAATTTAATTTCTCTTTATTCAAGAATGGATTCTTCCAATTAGCGCTCATTTCGGGACTAGAATTTGATCTGCGTACTGGATTCCGAGAACGGCGTAAATCTGTGGAGCATTTTGATTTATTACATTACGAGCTTAAGCATTGTTGTATTCTGAATTTATGATTTGCTTTACCCTCTTCTCCTTCCTCTAAACTCTCCAAACTGTCGCGTGAACTTTGTCTGGAAGGACTTGGACGTGCCGGTGACCCTGGTATGGCAATTGGGCCTGATGATACAGAGGAAGATGTTACTGACTTCATAACGCCACTATAATCACTTTGTAGCTGGTCGGCGTTCTTATCCGCGGTGTCCTACAACACATCTTTATCAGATTTTTAGATATTAAGAAATAATGGAAAGCTTTAACAGTTGTCCAGTTAATACCTCTGTTTCATCACCAGAATACTCTGATGTTGATTCTTGTTGCTTCTGTGACATGGAGTCTTGATTCGGCATATACAGAGTTAATAAATCGTGTATAGGAAAATCTGGATGAGTTTCAAATTGCATAGAATTTTGAATTCTCATTATCCACGACATATCTCCAGTCGGTCTGCGTACGTATATCTCGGCCCAACCTTGGCACCAACAAGCGCATAGGGCATGATCTTCTTTCTTCTCACTATTAAATATTTGTTCTAATTTAGACGGCTCAATTTGTTCCTTCTCTAATTTTTCCATGGGAAATTCTCTTCTCGCTGTATCCATCTCCTCCAATGCTTTCTTTATTTCTTCCGTCGGAGAATTCGCGGCAGTATTCGCCGTCGAACTCGTGTGTCCACCGGATGATTGTCTGGATAGTTTTTCTTCTTTTGCAGTCTAGTAAACATCGTGCATATACAATTTGATTATAGTAAGTACGTTGCATTATCTACAGCAACACTTTAGAAGAAGTTAACAACTTAAATTACCTCTGTACTTGATGCCCGTCGTAAGTTAGATTGCGAGGTTTTAACATGTTGCGGAGATTGCGGACCAGGTTTACAAGCTACCCAACAATTGTCACAAAGACCACCCCGCATAGCTTTATTACTGCAACCACTCGTTGTTACTGTAATAAGTCTATTACCAAGAAGCCACGTCATTGATTGACCTTCTTTGAGGAGAAAATCGGCGGCTGGGAGTCTGGTAACAGGTAAAATATAGTAAGAATCTATATAAGTAATAATAAAAAAATCAAGAAAAAGATTAATACCTCTTTGGTCGAGCTGAATAAGTCGAAAAAGTATAACGAGCCATAAGATCGATGCACGTCTCAGTAAGTTCGATATGAAAGGTCATTAAAGCTTCATCAATCTGTGGTTTTAAATCTAAAGCCCTACTTTCGCCTATCATACGATTGGTCATTATCGGTCGTTCCCTACGACCTCTACTGCCCTGCACATTATAAAGTAATAAATAATAAACATAGATTTAGGAAAAAAATATTATGTTTCTGCACTGTTCTTATTTCTTTCTACCTGTTCCGTTAAGCTAGAACTGCGTTTCCTGTTTGAAGAATCTTCATTGACAAGTCCAAAATCCGACTTCATCAAATGTCCTTCCTCAAAGGGGACTATCACATTAGCTTTGAGGCCCTGTTAATAAAATACAATTGGATATATTTTTCTAATAACAGTTTTAATCACTCGCTCTAAACTTTAATAACATACTAACTGTTGTAATAAATTTTACAAAGTCTCTGCGAAACGGCTGTCTACACTTTAGGAACCACACAGCTATTACATGATGGGCCAAGGATACAGTGTAATGATTGTATTTGAAAGGATTTGTATATGGTAAAAGAATGGCGAATATAGACATGTATTGATCGCCGATGAAACTAGCGAAAACCTTTGGCAGTCTTGTTAAAGCTGCAATAAAAAAAATAAGTATAACTATGATATAAAATCGTTAATACGTGTAATACTCACTAGACAAAAATTCCAAAATTGGTATAGCAATATGAACCGTAGCTGATATCTTTGATAAGTTTAGCAGAACCTCGGATAAAAGTTTATTCATTGCATCGCGCATTTCTAAGATGCAAGTTGTAAGACTAGTAACACACTGACTGGCACATCTTGCTGTTAAACCAACCTGAAAGAATTTAATCGTACCATGAATTTATTGTAATAAAAAAACGTTGTGTTATTTCTCACCTCTAAACATTTTATTAAACGCTGTTGCAGATTAGGCTCCAAATGTGCGTGATATGATGCCAAAGATGCTAATACTGGAAAAACGTGAATTCGAAACTCCGAGATTGTAAACTTTGGAGGAACGTTATAAAGAGATTCTGGAAGTCTCAGACTCTTGTCACTGACCTGCAAAAATATTTGGAGTGAGTCTACATGGAATAAAAATCAAAAATGATTTCTGTTAAAATTACCATTGAACAAAGTGCAGCTGCAAAGTAATCAATATCATTACTGTGTCTTGATAAAACCAATGCCCTATTTTGCATGACATTAGTCAATTCTTTTAATACAAGCTGGAGAACCTTCCAATCTGCAAACGTACAACAAACATGTTTGTATTATTTTCTACTTGCATGTTGCAGCTCTAGTAGTACGGAACGGTCGCCCAAAAAATACAGACCTTTCTCCGATTTTATACATGAAATAACAGCTTTGCAAGCATGAGCGAGTGACATGTGGGTAATCTGACAAGATGGATGTTGTAATGGAGCTGGACTAGCTGGCGGAGGACTGTTACCACCACCTCCACTATTAATTCGTTCGGTTGCTGCATGTTCCAAAACTAAGTATGGACTGAATCGTATTACGGTTGTATTATGTGCATCCGGAAATCCGAGATGATACTGAGTATTAGCTCTAATTTTTAGGAAACACTCAAAGATCTGCGTTAAAAAAAATACAATTAAAAAAAGGGTAAGATAATGTAGAGGAAAATTATAATGAAATTTGTATTATTACAAATTCACGTGTTTTTATATTACCAAGTATCGAATTGTGGATATGTCACGAAACACTGTCGGGTCTTTATAATGTTGTTCAAGATGATTTACTAAAACTTTATAAGCACGTATTGCGTGGCTGGACGGCAAATGATAAATTTTTAATGTCAATATTCTAATAACTCCGACAACTGCAGTTTTCACATCTTTAATATCAGCGTCCATTGTGACAGGGGTGTCTGACGTGAAAGGTTTGTTAATTATCTAAAAAAAGTTGCTCGTTTATTACAAAGCCTTCAGGCTTGGTAATAAATATAATACCTTTTCCAAAATATCCAGCAGTTCTAAACAACGTTTCGTATCACATTCCAGACATAAGTCAACAAGTAAATGCGCGGCAACATTCCGGATTGTAATATCTGGATCCATATCAATGTGTTGCAAATATGGCACGACTATCCGCTCGATCAACTCGTCTTCATATCTGGACCTATTTTTAAGACACATATGTAAGCTCGAATATGTGCGCTCAAAAACGTAATAAATTTACAATACCTATTAACTTGAATGACGTTCGTTAACACATCAAGAACCTTCACTCTGACATTGGTACGGGTTTCAATTTTAAAATACTGTTCCATTAAGGAAGTTAATTTCGATTGCCATTGATAATGAGTAGGGCCTATACTGCAAGCTCGATATTCGATCAATTTTAAAACGGATGCCTCCTGTAGATAAATCATTTGATAAGAATATATGCACTGTGACATTAAATAAAATATTGTAATTAATAAGATACTTGCAGGTCGTGTATCACTACAACGTTCAACAAGATCATAAAATTGTTGAACACAACCATTGTAATGATTATTATCTAACAGATTTTCAATACTATTTATCGTTTCATGTAAACTCATTGAAACCTGTCTTGTTGCTGGCTGATTGCTTGTTTCTAAAAATGATTAAAAACACCAATGATTCATGACTCTGATTTTATTGTTACTAAGGGTGAATAAAGCTAGCAGTATCATATTACCTGTGTGAGCAATCACCTCTTCAATGATGTCAAGGATAATACTCCAGGTGGGATCCCATAGTTCTACACCATATTTATTGACTAATCTTTGAATTGATAAAGTAACTTCATACATGACAATTGGATGATTGCATTTCAAAGCCTAATGAAATACAGATGAAAGTGATGTACATTACTGTTACATAATGCAAGAGTTTATATTAAAGCACCAGAAATATATACCTGATAAAAAGAAGGTAAGACAGATGTTGGTGTACACACTAATTTTGGAATTCTATGTGTACCCCATAAACCCATATTCACGTAAAATACAGCGCCGCGAAGTAAACGAACATCGCGTTGAAAATTGATATCTTGTAATAAACGACACATAGTGTACAATGCAGAATGACCCATGTGAGTACCTAATAAATTTCTCATTATCTGTAAAGAACAATTTTTGTATAGTAGAACACATCTTAATTTTTCAATCTTATAACATATCCTTTTAATTCATTGTCAACATTATCAACAGCAATAACACTGTCGACAGCAGAATTTAGAAATACCTTCCAACTTATTTGGCAATAAGTTTCAACATTTACACTTCTACATAGAGCAATGATAAATGTTTGTAATGAATCTGACTGCAAATTACTGTAACAAACAATAGCATCTAATGCTTCCAAACATCCAGAAACCACCTCAGTACTATTGCTGTAATAACACAGGTGGCAAATATACCTAAAACATTTGAATCATAGAAATAGTCTTTTCAAGGCATATTGTATTATGCTAGAAAGCTTTTAAATATTTACTGAACAAGGCCTGATATAACCTCTTCATCTATATAAGCTGAATTAAACTTAATAACATTGACAAGAAGAGACAGAAATTCTGCTCCTCTTTTTCCATCCCCTCCTGTCACAGTTGGCATCCATTCTAATAAGAATGGACCCATTCTTTCTTCCAAATGTGAAATGTCTTTTCCATTCTCTGTTAAACTTTGGAGAAGCTCTAATCTAAAATGTCCATGCATTACAATTTCTTAATCTTAAGTTTATTATTTGCAAATTGTTATGCATTAATAAGAATACCTGGGACCTATGTCTTCAGGGATATCATGCTCTTTTACAACCATGAAGAATTTCACCCTCATTAACGAAGAAAGTTTAGAATATTGGCCCTGAACAAGGCAGCGTACAAAATTTAATGTCACATGTCTATTCTCACGGGATACATCTTTCCCTAACAAATCTTGCACTAGGTTCCATATCCTTTCTGGTGCTCTCTATTTGATGTGCAATAAAAATATAAATATATATATATATACTATCACCTCTGACAATGTAATCTTTTTATCCTAAGCCATTCTATACCTACATCTTCCCATTGCTGATTAAGAACAGCATCACAAAGTTCTTTAATTGCTTTTGTGCGGTGATGTACAGGGCTCTCAGGACTAATCTCCTTTTCTATATCATGGGTCAGAGCAAAATCTTCACGACTTTTGTAATTGCCTTAAAAAATAAAGGTGTACTTTTACATCATATTATCAAGTGTTAGTTGATTTTCAGCAGGCTGCTGTTTTCTTTAAGAATTAAATAGTAATTCTGTCATTTATTATGGAGTCAGCTGACTGAATATTAAGGGTACATCGAATTTTTTAATGTACGAAGAATCTATAACAGAATTTACCTTTGTTTAGACGAAAGAATTGTTTCAATTTATCGTGCAGTGTTTTGTTATCTTTGTCTTTCGAGCTCATTTTCGACATTTCTTTCTCATTCACACCAAAAGTAAAGCGCTACAGTAAATATAAGAAAATTCACATCGAACAACGTTGGACATGTCAAAAACAAATCTGAATTTAAGGAACGTCAGTTGCAAAGGTGTCAGAGAGAGACGACTGGAATACCGGAATGTTAAACTCCAATCAACTGCAACCGGTTACTATAAATGTACCAAAGAGCCATATATTTCATCACTTTTGATCACTTTTTAATACTATTCTATGCGAAGCATTTTCGAAGATGTAGCATCATCTATCGGTTAGGGAAAGAAATGAATAAAACAATCGATGAGTATAGTTCAATAATAGATAAATCGGCTTTAAGATAATTGCGATGTAAGCCAAGTGTGAGCAAAAAATTATGATAGATCGCATAAATGATCTGCTTGATCGAAATCATTAATTACATTGTCCAAAAAAAAAAATATTTGCAACAACGAATAGGTGCTTCTTATAGATTTTAGCGCGCTGAAAAGGAATCTGCAAACCGTTTTCCTCCATCACACTCAGTTTTCAAAAATATCAATTTTGAAAAAAATATTCTTTCCTGTCCTTTCAACAAAATTTGCGTTCAAAGTATAAAAGTTAGACAAGATACAAGAAAAAAGGCAAACAAGAACTAGCTGTATCGAATTAAAACTATCAGAAACTCGCGCGAAATACCGCGCCGCGACTGAACTTAAATCTACACGTAAATAATAATAATGTGAATCAATCGATTTAAAGATACTAAAAAGACAAATTTTAACATTAAAATGAAAAATACAATGGTGATAGATGCAGTTAAATCTTGAATACTATAATATCGACTCAATAACACAGTGGCGTAAGAGTCAACTGAAATCTTCTGTTCACTTTTCTCGTATTATGTTCACTGTATAAGTATGTATAGTACTGTGGTTCACAAACTATGGAGAAAAAGTGACAGAACAAATTTCTTACAGAATACTTTTTAAGCAGAATTATATTTTTACGTGTTTTATTTGGTAAGAATGCAGTTGATATAATATTATAATGTACATATAAGTACATATCTTAAGCACATAAATAATGGCTTCCTCCATATTCATTCTTATTGAAGTATAAGAATATTAATCCATGTGTGTATATAATTTGATTTTTATAATTCTACATGTATTTTAGCACAAACCCAAAATGCAGAGAGAAGAAAAGCAATTAGATTCAGCCTTGGAAGCTATCATCATGAGAGTGAATGACTTAAAAGCAGCAATTGCAGCTATGATATTCAAGTTGGAACATGAATATGAAACACTAAACTGGCCTAATTTTCTTGATAATTTTGCATTAATTTCGGGACATGTAGGTAACATTACATACTGCTCTCTAATATGTACATACATGTTGTAACTTTATATTTTTTTGTTACATTCTAACATCAAACTGATCAGGAAATAAGATGTATACCTTACATTAATTAATTATATCCAGACTAAACTTTCAATTCTACATATTTAGCTAACAGGCCTCTCAAAAATTCTTGGACATGATAAAGCTCCCAACTTAAGAAATTTGACAGTTCTACCATTAAGACTGAGTCCAGAAAAAGATGAAGAACTGCTTAGACTAACAGAAGGAAGAATTCCTACATTTGCACATGATTTAGTACCAGATTATTTAAGAACTAAGTTGGAGCCCCAAGCAGAGCAGAAGATGCTACAGCTAGAAGCAAAAGCTGCAAACTTAAATTATGAAACTTCACATGTAAGTAACATTATCATCTTCTATGTACCTTTCATTGAAATTCTCATTTAACATATATATCTAAAAACATATGGTGACAGAACTATAAGAAAATCTTGGTGGTACATTTTTAACATACTTTTTCCCAAAATAACTTTGTACTATTTTAAGGTAAAATCTTTAGGATAACATAAGATATCTTATTTCTCTGTTAATGTGCTAACTAAACAACAACTAGGACTACAATGTAAGCTACTATCAAGCTAGCTTTCAGCTTTCCTTAGTTCCATTCGCTTTGGACTAAAATTACAATAGTTCTATCCTGCATATTGATTAATAAGTTTCATACATTGGAATTATACTCTAAATATACTTTTATGGTTTACAGTTACTCTAATTGAAAATACAGGCTTTGCACTCCAAATTAACCATTTTTCAGGTCATATTCACCTTTTTGCATTGCAAATTAACCATTTTTCAGATCATATTCACCTTTTTGCATTGCAAATTAACCATTTTTCAGATCATATTCACCCTTTCACTTTACATTGGATTTGATTTTCATTACAATAACTTAAGAAAACAAAGATGCAGAAAAGCTTGACTTGCAAAAAGGTGAATGTGATCTGAAAAGTAGTTAATTTGCAATGCAAAAAGGTGAATATGATCTGAAAATTTTTTAATTTGGAGTGCAAAACCTGTAATTAATTTCAATGTAATGCTGTCTATGTGCTCCAGTTGAAAGCTATGGATTACTTTGCAATTTATTTCTGATACAATGTTTATTATACTACATAGCATTTAATGATGCACCCTCTACAACTTAGTTTTACATATTAAACTATTAGAGGACATATATAACAGTTTACATTTCATCCTTTGTCTAGCTAAATACATTGCTTCCAATAGTTATTTTTATAAACATGTAATTACAGATTTTCCTCTCATAGTTTAAAGTGCCATAAAAAGCAATGTTATTGGTCCATTTGGCGAGTGGAACACCAAATTTTGATTACCTTATAAATTGTATGTACTCCCTATGCTTTTCAGAAACAAGTGATACAGTATACAAAAGTTATTAGCCATGTGTGGGACATAGCAAACAAGGCCAGAGAAGAGTGGGAAAGTGAAGCTGGATCGAGAACAACCCAAACACAAACTAGCAGTGCTGCAGATACTCATGCACTGGTAGCTGCTGTGGGTATGGGCACAGGTTTAAAGGTATCATACCATGCTAGTAATAATATTCTGATAATTAATGGCATGAAATAATTCAATTAGCTATTTAGCTTATGCATTCACCTATGATGCCTTTTTTTACAGTCTGATTCTGTCCAAATGGTTCAATCTGGTGTCAATCCGGTATCTACTGGAATGATGGTAGGCAGGCCAGGAAGCCAGCAACAAACACCGGGACAAGGACCTTTGGGTAATGCATGAAAATTTTTTTAAATTTAAAATTGTTCAAAAATATATACTAAATTGGCATACAAATTTAATCTCACGGTAATATTATGCCGGTTGCAGTCATGTGTTTTTCTATGTTTACAGTGGGACAAATGAACAAAGCTCCAAGTGCAATCAAAACGAATATTAAAGCAGCTTCGCAAATTCACCCTTATAGATAAAAGAATTGATAAGTATTAGAGCAATTTTTATTAGAAATTATAAACTATTCTGTTTCTTAATAATACGTCGCGTATAAGTCATTGCATTATTTACATTATCATTTGTATTTTATCACTATTAATGTATTGGAAATGATGATAATTATGTGCATATGTGTATACTCATTACTGTACATACCAGATTAAAGAAGTTTATAAATACATTATTTAAGAGAAACAGCGTATACACACATATCATTTTCTGCTGATATCATCTTTTCCGAGATACAATGGCATTTGATCGCGGAGATATAGTTCGATCTGTAACTAAAACGATCTCGGCATCTAAATTGCGCTCGTGAAACCAATACAATCGATCTTGCAATACCAACGATTCTGCTGGCGCTTGCAACATTAATTGCAAACCACTATAAATTTCTACAATTCTTAATTTGTCAGAGTGGCTTTTCCACAATTTCATAATTTCCTTCTCGTGCATTTCAAGTTTAGAATCGTGATCTAAAATAATACTTCTTTATACATATGAAATTCTGTCATAGATTATTTCGAAAGTCACGATGTTTCATACCTTTTTCGTCAAATGTATTTCCATCGGCCTGCACTATAGTATATCTTAGCAAAGAATCTTTCAAATATGTTTCAAAATTAGTGCATTGTGATTTCCGGGTACCTTTGTTCACCCGTTTCTTAAGACAGTAGTCATCTATAATGTTTTATAATTTGAATCCTATTTGTATTCTTATAATGACAAACATCAAGACTCACTTTTTGTAGCATATAATTGAAGAACAGCTCTGGCAAGTACGTGAAAAGAATGCTCATTATGTGCTTCACTGGACATATCAGACCACCTATCTGCTGGTTCTTGGCATGCCAGTCGCAAAAATGGTGTTCTTAAAAAACTTCCAATATCAAAATCAAAGTTACCAACTACATCCTGCAGACCATGAGAAATGGGAAAGTAACGAAAGTATTCGTTTTCCTTTGATACGCCTCTTTTCGTATTATTGGAAGTAGAAAGTTTATGATAACAGCAAGAAATCATAATAAAAATGCGTGCTACTTTCATATCATTAAATATTTTAGATGCGTGAATACTTAGATCTCCACAAGCGTGTAAGCCTATCAAACAAACGCTCTGACTTCCTTCAAAATTATCCTGTAAAAGTGACTCTATCTTTTGTGCAGAATCACACGCTATATCGCAACAATCATATTTAACATTTTCCAATGAATTTGGGTACATTTTTGTTTGCCTATTTCTAGCGCTATTGACAATCGCTGAACTTTTTTCTAGCCCAAGAACTTGATACCCATATAAGTGATACAATAATTGGCAAACATATCCCTACAATAATATAATCATACAATAATTATTATTACCCGTTATGAATGTTACATTTTTTATATTTTTCCTCACCAAACCAGCGCCAAGATCAACGATAACTTTTATTTCATCCGACGCACATTGACTGTGTACCAAATGTGCTAATTGCAGTATTTCATGCTGTTTTTTATAACTAAGTCCTATTGTAAAGTCTTTTGGTAACTGTATTGGGGACAAAACAGCTGTAATTGGCAGACGATTAAAATGTTTACATCTTTCAGTAAACTGCTTAAGAGTAGCTGGCCAATGAGGCTGAAATAAGAACGTAGAAACTATACAATAAAAATAGCGTTCTACTTGTCTCGTTAATAAATTTTACATTAGCATAATGTTTGCTAACAAACCTTTGCTATCTTATTTACAACAAAATCATTCAGTTCGTCATTTTCCAAAACCTGTAATGCGCTTATCCATTCTTCAGGAAATTCTTCAAGGACGCTCTTTGTTAAAATTTCCGTAACTGGTAAATTATAAAGCCACTGAATCTCATGAAACAAGTGCAATACATCCAGAAAATATTTACTTCTGATCTGTTCATTTATTTGCGCCATCTAATTAAAAAAAGATGTCTATCTTAAAAGTGGAATCCATTCTTTCAGCAAAATTAGAATGCTGGTACTGTATATTTATGATCTATAAGGAAATGTGTTTAACAAAGTTTATTATATAAATATTACATAACAATTTTTGAATTGATCTCCTTAATATACATGCTATGTACAGTTTCGTAGTAATGCTAATAATTTCATTAAATTAGTGAATTGTTTAAAACATCAAAATTCACAATATTTTATTCCGCCGCTCTCGCTTGACTTTCTTCTTCCTGATTTTGTACTATCCAGTTTTCTGACTGTCTGTCTAATAAATCTGAATTAGCTGGTCCGATAAGTGCTCGGCCAACTTTAGCTCCTTTCTGATCTGGATGTAAATATTTTTTAGCAACATCCATTAACTGATCTTTTGTGACGGCTTTTAATTGTTCCCTTCGTCTTTGAATATCATCGTAGGTCAAATTGTGTGTAAACTTTGTCATGCCCCTATTACATGGAGGAACTGGCGCATCAAGACGTTGGAATACTCCTAATTTTGCTTCATCTATATCGCTCTGTGACAATGGATAGTTTACTAAAAAGTCGTAAGTTTTGTCAAACAAATCTAATGTGCGGGTGGAATTGGGGTCTCTGTAGGAATAAAACGCAAATATTCCCTCGGATGTTAATTTCGCACCACCCCCATATGCACCACCTTTCTCTCTAATTTCTGGATGCAAGTAAACCGACGAGATTAACTTAGACAATATTTGCAGTGCAGAATATTCTGGATGAGTGTATGGTACAGTCATAATTGCTTTGGATGAATAATTAACGGTATACGGTAAAACGTAATGGATTGCGCTCTCCTTTACATCAGTATCCTTATCGCTTGTAAGAATATAAGAACTTTTCGGTGTGCCCTTTAACGATTCATAAAACTCATTCATGCTATTCAAGATAGCATCTTTATTTTTTTCAGATAAATTAACCGCGGCTCTCAAATTTTGCTTATTCAAAATGTGATCGGCTATCTCTTGCATTTGATTTAATACGGGCTCCAAGTTCGGCATTTGCGTGATCTTTTTCATTCGTCCAATGTATCGTAAGCCTGAGAGGGATTCTTTAAGATTCGCGATTGGGGAGACTAAACTCGCAGCACTGCTCACTGCGTACATATGTCCTGAATCAGCGATTCCGTTTACTAAGTTTGCCGCAGTTTTCTTCACAAGTGTTTCGAATCTTTCTAAATCGGTCAGTTTAACATTGGTGAATAATTCTACCCATAGTTTCCACATGTCTGATACATTTCTATCCAAGCAATACGAATCTATCATTACTCCTTCCTCGTATTGTAATGCATTGCTTTTATGCTCAGCAATGTGATTCATAAAACTTAGTCCCCCAGTTTTTAGTCGCATCATTTGATCAAACGTTCTGTAATCGTAATTATGTGTGCCCATTTGTGAAACGGTACTATTAAATAATGGCATTAAAGTTTTTAATTCGGGAGATAATGCTTGAGTGCTAAGGATTCCTCTGAAATAGCAAATTCCATTGGTTGGTTCAACAGCTACTTGTACAGGAACACCAGCTACGTGTATGTCGCTAAGATTATAACGATCTACATCGGCTTTCAAATCTTCTATCTTCAGAGTAGGAAGAACGGAAACGTCTTCTTTCTTTTGTTGTTCCTCCAGCAATCTTTTACCATCTTCGTTCACCTGATCTAATTCTTCCTTGGAAAGCTCTTTTAACTTCGACTCCAACAACTCATTTTCCGCGGCCGATTTTTCCTGATCGTACTTCTCGTATGGCAACATAGTTAGTGTCAGTTTATGAGGATTGTTCAATAAATAAGTTTCGACTAATTGTTGAAGATATTGTGGATTGTTTGACATATTCTCCCGCAACTTTTGAACTGATTTATTAATTCTCATTGAGTCTATAAGATCGCCATTATGGTTCCATAATGATGTTAAACTGAAAAGTAGTTGAAGGCCAAAGTTTGAGCTCTGATGTTTAATGTGAAGTTCAATGCCATGTAAAACTGCTTCAATGTGATCTTTTTCGAAACCTTCTTCAATTACTTTTTGTAAAGTTTCATCAAAGACTTTCTCAACATTTTCGAAATCTTCTGGTTTGACACCAAGTAGACTTACAACAAACATAGTATCTTTGCATTGAGCATCGAAACCAGTCATTGGACCAAAGCTAATGCCCATTTTGGATTCGACGAGAGATTTATAAAATGCGGCATTCGGACCTCGTAAAAGTAATTGCGATAAAACGTATAATTCAAAAGTTGTCTGTATGTCTATTATGTCATTACACAAATGACCAATTGCTATGGTACCTTGCCTAGTTGGATCTGGGACCATAGGGTCAAATCTACAGGCTACATGTTCCTTTCTAGGTTTATCCCAACGTTTCTCAGAAGGAACTTTAGACATTGATGCATCAGTTTTATCAGATAGGAACAAATAACGATCATTGACAAATTTCAAATGTTCTTCTAATGGAAAGTTGCCATACGAATAAAATCTTGAGTTAGATGGGTGATAATAAGTTGCATGGAAATTGAGTAAATCTGTATACTTCAATTTTGGAATAACTAATGGGTCTCCACCAGAAATGACAGAGTAAGTATGACTAGGCAAAATCGAATTCAATAAGTGTTCTGCCAATATTGACTGATTCTCATTGAATACTCCTTTCATTTCATTAAATACTACTCCTTTAAAGATGATTGGTGAATTTTTATCATTGACATCTTCATGTTCTAATCTCCATCCCTCTTGTCGGAAATCTAATTCTCTTAAATTAGGTCTAAAGACAGCATCTAAGTAAACTGACTGGAGATTTCTATAATCTTTCAAGTTCTGAGTTGAGAATGGATATATCGTATAATCTGGCCCAGTCATGGCATTCATAAATGTTGCTAATGATCTCCTAAGCATCTTGAAAAATGGATCTCTACAAGGATACCTCTCACTACCGCAAAGAGTAGTATGTTCTAGAATATGAGGCAAACCTGTGGAATCCATTGGGGTTGTCCTAAACCCCACGGAGAAAACATTATTGCTATCATCTCTTGCTAAATGCAGGTACTGTGCTCCAGTTCCTAAGTGCGTCAGTCGTATCGCCGTTATGTAGACTTCATCTACTCTCGCAACTTCGTCGACGATAAAGCCTTGAATAACTTCACCTTTTTGAAATTTATCGAGTCCAAATTGTGACAAGGTTTTTTCATGATTCGCGGGAGCTGTTTTTACATTCTGTTGCAAACGAGAGTTCCACTGTTTCAAGTACCGCTTAAGACCTTGCTGAGGCAAGAAAGAATTGCGTGTCAGCTTCAGTACCGCGAACATCGTTTTTCAGACACTTTAATATCTGCAATCAGTCAGGAAAAAGATATACACTAATCACTATCACGTGGAGAATAACGCATTCACGCTGTCCCAATTATAAATGTAAACAATTAATGAACACTCAGGAATTGTCCACTTTTTTTACGTAGGTTGGAACTACAATTTAACAGCACAAAGTTTTTCATTCTTACACGTAAATATTCTATACGACACCCATACATGATCGTAAGATAAAATAAATTTTTAAATGACGTTTATGTCAAATTATAATCGTAATGTGTATCTTTTAACATTTAATTATAATTATAATTTAAGTATGTTCCAGACATATGATAAATTGAAGAATTCGATATGGTGAAATTTGTAGTATAATTGTGACATTCTTTACTGCCTCACCTTTTTCAAATTTTCGTCCGTATGACTTTCAATTCTTATTAACCAATTAATTATATTAAAAAGCCGGCTCTCACGCGACTTTTATTTCGGTACTGTCATCGATTCTCTAATCGAACTAGTTTATTAACTTCAGCCACGAAAAATATTCTCTCGCGGACGAGAATCGAACTACCAAGTGCAATTGAAGTTCAACTGCATCCACAATTCAAGCGAAATATAAATAATATTAGTGTATAAAAAAGCCTGTACTACAAATGTATATCAACATTGGATGCACATACCACTTTTAAACTTAGAATATTTAATTTTTAAATCATTGACATAAAGAATATTCCTAATATGTGAGAAGGAAATGGAACATCATGGAAGTGCATCACTGCATACTTCACTTCGTAGGATGACAAATTTTCGTAAATCATTTACAAATATATCAAATTATAAGTCACCCCTTAATTAAGGCGATCGCTATTAACGAAAGTAAATTGAAGGGTATTTATAAATAGTATCGAAAAACACTTCTTTTTCTCTCTCTTCTCGTACTTCAAAGACTCCTCGCACTGCCTGCTGGTGAAATTCAAATATTCAACTGACTATCAAAACTCTATCTATCACATGATCATTTTTTACTTATTCATCTTCAATTTTTGAATCTTTATATATAATGAAAAACTGCTAATTAAAGTATTAAATATAATGTACGAATTAAACGAAGGAACTCTTAAAATACGTTGAAACATGTGTCCGTCAAAATGGCGGTCGACTAGCGTAGTGAAAGGTTTGAAATGCGCACTTAGGCGGTCAGTATGGCGGATCATCTGGGTGAAAATGGGGACGGAAGATTTGTTGTGTTTGTTATGTTTCATAATGTAGACGTTTTTTACCTTAACAATAGAATAACCATCGCTAAAGTAATCACGAAGAAAAGACGCTGTCTTACACCGTAAAAGTTGCATACTTCGAAGGAAAATTTAACTCAAACACCTGCAGTTAAAACGAGAACATTTGTGTGCGTAATGTCCCCCGATGTGACTATATTCAGATCGCATTCGTCGAATCGTGTTCGTTGCTTGCTGCGAGGAGTTAAAACGTAAGGTTTAGTAATATAACTATATACGTTTCTTTATTTCGAAGTGTTTTAATATAGTTGATCCTTTGCCGACTCAAATCGACGAGTTTTATGTCGTAAAACGAAGGGGTGAGACGACGAATTACAGTGGCAGTGTACGATCTTATAAAAGGTAAAAAATGCATAAAAAACAAATCGACCAATGAAGAAGCAATATTTTGGAATTCTCCCTCGATCTCATGAGAACTCTCTGAAGACACGTCAGAGAGAGCGACGTAAAGCGACGTGAAGCGACGTGCCTGTAAGACAAAGCGCAAGGTCTATGACGATCTAAGAACGCGCAAAGTGCTCGGATTTCCGTGGGTAGTAGAACGTCCACTAATCCCGTGTTATACGTTCGCGATGAGCCGCACGTAAGTGGAATACGCTCGGACAAAGGTATGCCGAATATTACGGCGGTAAGGTGGTGGTGCGTATCGTTATGACAGATTCGCGGGTATCGTTCTACTGTACGCGCTTCGGCGAGTTGTCGGTCCGCGCGAGTGGAGGCTCTCGAATGGCGCTCACTTACGATCACCGGGAGTGCAATGCTAACAAGTAGTAGTCCAGCAGCTGACTCTGACAAAATGGTAGGGCACTCGCGTTTAGCGGGAGGTGATAGTTTTTCACATACGTAAAACCCGAGACACCTCCTCCTCCGTTGACACGACGGGGTACGATGAGTAGTTCTACTGATAGCCATGAACAAACGAAGCCCTGCGTCAGCAAACCACCCGCGAAGATCGAGCTTAGCGCGGACGAAAGCGCGTTCGATGGCAGGCGAATCAAGAAAGAAGAGACTGACGTTTCTCTGGAGAATGGTGACGGTAGTCGTAACGGCGGTCCCGGGGGCGGCTCAGCCCCCGGAACCGTCAATGCAACCGGCGTCCCCAACGATACCAAGCAACAATTGCAACAATCGAGCCAACGACCGGCTACCGGCAGGTATTCTAACGGCTTCCACGACGGCGACCTACTTCAGGACATCATCGCTACCAAGTTCACGGCCCTGGCGAACCATGCCACGACCACCAAGCACGACAAGATTCGGCTCATGATCGAAGATAGCATCAGGTTAATTCTATTGCATTTTCTCCCTCTCTTCCATTATCACCCCCTTACTCATTCTTCCCCGTACTTCTCTCTTGCACCGCACAACCCCCTCGCTTTGCCGGTAGTTATTATGTTTTGCTCTTTACTTTATATTTACGCCAAATATTTCTTTCAAACAGAACGTTTACGCGCTCCTTTGATGTACCTCGAAGAATCTACTACATTTAAACATTTCATTTTAAACTCCGTAAGAATAACGTTCTTCTTCTTCAATTTTGAAGCACCCTTCAAGATTGCTATCATTATCCATACCCATTTGATTTATGCAAACGCGTACCGCCACTTTTGAATGAAAAGAACTTTGAAGAATTCTACATCTTCCTTTCGTTCAAGAACAAGATTTGGAAGAGTTTCATTGCCCTATGTTTCGTGATTAACAGCCCGATATTGAAGTATTTTACAGTTAATTTAAATTCCTTTTAATTACAAAATTTATCTGGAACACGATGTATAAAAAGAGCCGAGAACATTCTTCACTTTTCGATTATGCAGAAACCAATGAAATTTAATGTCTCCGCAAAAATTAAATAGTTCCTCGTAATTACTCACTGCATACGAACGCACTTGCGAATTAACTAACAATTGTGATGTTAGTATTAATAAAGCTATTGTATGATGTTTAGTGAAGAATCGAAAGCACGCATTCAGGAGATCTTTACACAAATTGAACAACTTAAAGTAGAGGAAAAACTTTTGCTGTACCTGAAACTTCCATTATCATTGACTAACAATGGAGGAACGGTAGATCCATTGAGACAGCCATTAAATCCATTAGGGAATCGCTATGAAATTCATCAAACTATTATGTGGATCAAAACACACTTGGAGGAAGACCCTGATGTTTCTTTACCGAAACAGGAGGTGTATGATGAATATAAGTAAGTTCCCTCAATATAACAAACTTCAATTGATATTCACGATTTGAAGAAATACGAAAAAAAATCATTGCCTGCCGTCTGCCACTCAGGACATGTTTTATTTTCAGCATGTACTGTATGCGAAATTCTATGAAACCATTGTCAACTGCTGACTTTGGAAAAGTCATGAAACAAGTTTATCCTCGGGTGCGACCACGTAGGCTAGGTACACGAGGAAATTCGCGATACTGTTATGCTGGGATGCGCAAGAGAGTCAAATTGGATCCTCCAACGTTACCTGACATATCTGGCACTCAAGCTGTGAGACACAAGCATATAATTTTGTACATTAATACTGATATTAAAATCACTAGAATGCTTCTTTCACCCTTTCGCTACGGCGGTCCGTTCCGTCGAAGTACCGCCACTGAACGGGACCGCGCGCCGAAAGTGTATATTATACATTGCTCTTGGGCAGTCTTTGGCTTGCGGATTTATAATATAATTAACAATCGAAAATCCTGGAACAATAATACACATTAATTTAATAATTTAATAACTCGGTCTGATATATTTTGAAACAAGAAAACCGTCTTTGCGGGTCACATCGCTAGGAGCGAACGATACTGTCTTTGTACCTTGTGACATAAAATACTCAACTAATTAATTTTAAGAAGCAATGCAGACTTATTATCAACTAGTTGCTTTTATGTGTGTCCTGAAAATGATAGTGTCTGTGCGCAGCTTAGCATATCACATTAACTATCATAATAATAGATTTCGTAATATAAAACTATGATGTATTTCGAAACGGTATCTTTGAATTGTAAAAAGCATTCCAGATATTTAACTTTTTAGGGCGAAGATGTGGATGAAAATATCACGGAGGAAATGTTAGGCGCAGCATCAACGCTAATTAGAGAATGGGCAGAAAGTTTATTGGGCTTAAAGTTTCCAAGTTTGAGTGCCTTAGCGCGTCACCTCGTTGATAATCTATGTGTTGATACCCGATCTCTGGCTGCTGTATGTATTTTATGCGCTTCGGGGGAATCTAATACATCGACGAACAAAGGTTTGCTAATTGTATTAATGACTACAAGGAACAGTTAATCTATTGGCACTTAACATATTTTTTTTATTCAGAATCGAGTACAGGTTTGCCGGGAACGCCGTTACCTGCGAAACCTGGAAAACTTAGAGAAGCACAATTACAATTGCAACGTAAATTGCAGCAACGAGAGCATATAAGGGATCAGAAGCATCGTCATCTTGACACTGTCGTGCAGGTATTGCGTGAATGAAATAGTTTCGATTGATATAAAAGTGTCGAAATGTATTATAAGATCTAATAACACTTTCGATGTTTTAGAATCAGAACAAAGAGAAGACTGTTGATAATAAATCTGGGGTGAATAAAGGAAGCAAAAAGCCGAAATCCAATCAGTCATCCCAAGGTACAAACACGTCAAGTGGTCAGAATACCTTGACTAAGTTCAGTTTGTCCGCCGTTGTAAACAGCCGGCAAAAGAAAACTGTTAAAACTAGTAGTCATCCATGTAACAACATCACCCCGGAATCTAACTGTGATAATATAGTGGTACAATCGATCGAAGAAGTACAGAGTAATAGCAACCCTAGAGTAGTGACGACCAACTGCGTAAATACACAGCGAGATATCAAACCCAAAAATTCCAGAAAGCGTGCCAATCCAATTGTACCGAATCAGCTATCGGAGACCAGCCCCGAGAAGCAGACAAAACTTACAGAACAACAAGTGCACGAGAATGTAGAGCATTCCAATGCGTTGTTGCCTAGGCTTACATCGATACAACGTGCTGGGAAAATATCGGTGATACTAGGTAATAATTTAAAACCTACCAAGTGCAAAGGTAACGAGGCTGTTAGTAATCAGCCTACCAAAAACTGTGATATTCAATCATCATCATCATGTTCCAAAACCTGCGTCAAAGTGAACGGTTGTCCAAACAGTTTTGATTCTAACGTGAATGTATCTGAAGGATCTACCGCATTAACCAAGGATCAAATAAGATTGTTGCAAGAGAATCCAAATTTAATGAACAAAACTGACAAACTATGCTCCATCGACTCGGATGCTTTGGATGATTATTTGAATGGGGGAAACAATTCTCAAGAGCAGGAGGAGGAATTACTACAGTATTTTCAGCAAAGTAGTTCATCCAGTTCAGACGTCGAGGCTAACGCCCTTACCATAGATACTGAACAGAAATCCAGATCTGACAAAGTCTCCCAACTCAGACTAATATTGCAACAAAACTTGAAAGCAGGAACAATACATCCTCCTGTCGATATATCTACCGCAGTCGTCAGGCAAAATGTAGCTGTTGAGAAACGTGAAGTTACTCAAAAACATAATCTAATATTACCCACCTTGTTAAATCACTCGAATCAGACTAATACGAGGCGAAGAGTCAGTTTCGAAACAAACGTGGTAGAACATGCACAAGATTCAAATGCCATTTCCAATACGGTACCTCAGAGCCCAAACACACGTCGTAGAATATTCAATTTTACACCGATATCACCAGGACCACATTCACCAATTAATGGTCGTGCTTCTAAGTCAAATTCTGCAAATGCAAGTCCTTTCGTTTCTCCACGAAACACACCAGTACCACGATCAAGAAGTAACTTGCAAGCGAGCAGCTCTAGAGCTCGGGCCCACAAATCGTTGTCACGTTCAATATCGTGTAATATGCCTTATACTGGAAAGAACGATACCTTCGTGGTTCCAACCAGTGGACCGGAAATAGTTAGACAGATATCTACATCGCAATCACCCATGATTTGTACTAAATCCTCGGAGGTTCAAGTCGGTAATGGCACAGCACAAATCTCGATTGCTACGAAGAGAGAAACACCAGGACCTCAATGTCCTGCTTTTCTGTCTTCCGATTTAGCGCCGCAAAAGCAACTGCTTATTAATTATCCAAGTCAGGAAAACTTGCAGGAAATTAAGAATGTGTACCAAAAAACTCAACCCACGGATCAAGAAATCAGTGAACTATTTCATGGCAATAAACAATTCCATAGCGAACAATTTTATAGGTCACAGTCAGTACCATTGCATAGAATGGTTAATCCTGCGCTAATGTCACCTATTTCAACGCAACATTGTCTGTCAACTTTTCAAAGTCAGAGTTTCAATCCATCTACGAACAGCTCTGTGGCACCTACACCAGTGCCTAGTGAATTTAACGACTTTGGTTCGATAGGGCAACCGGAAGGAACGTCGACGTATTTACTCGACGATGTTGATCCTAATTTTATGTCGGATGACCAACATTTCTTGATGAGTGACAAAGAAATTACACCCGAAAATATCTCGAATATATTGAATATTCTGGACGAAGAAGGACCGCAGAATCTGCAGATACTACCGGAACAACCGACTGAAGAGAGTTTAATGGAAAATAATGCGATAGTGTTAGATGCATTGCCAAATTCAAACTTAAACTTATCCGAAGAAGACATTTTGGATCCATCGAATGTTCTCCACATCTCAGTCGGTGGTGCATTGCAAAAGATGATACAATCTCGCTCCTATCCAAATACACCACTACCTGCACCAGTATCCACATATACGCCATCGTACACAGAAGATAGTAATGGATCTAGATCCTATCCATCAACGCCATTACATACAGTTCAATCTCAGGAAGCCTATCGAGAGACCAACGAGCCAATGCTTTCGAGTCCTACTTTAAATTCTCTGAATTTACACGGTGAAGCCGTCAACGAATCCACAACCACCAGTCTGTGTAGAAACGTCGCGGATCTACTCGAGGGTAACTTTCTTGGGGACGCCGACACAGAAGCCGACGATTTGGATCCCCTTGGGAATTTCGAGGGATTGCAAGACGTAGATTCTTTGACCCCTTTGTTCAATGAAGTGACAGAGCCTAATCGTTGAAGATATGCTCTTCACAAAGAGTATGTCGTATAACAATTAGACGGTGTGAATTTACATAGTGTTCTACCGAGGGTCGGAAGCAAAGTTCTGATGTTGTGTTTTATTATGACACCGTGAACACTTTACGTGACATTCAGTTTGTAATACCATAAAGCGAGGTGTTCTAATGGGAGTATAAAAGTAAGTCTGGTTTCCATACAGTAATATCGAGTAATAAGCCACCAGTATATCTCAACAGAAATTTTAATCCCAGCATCATATCTCTTTCTATTACAGTTATGTAATAATATTCTTTCTGTTATACGTTACTGTATAACCGATATGCATAGCAATATGACATGGATTTTTCGCAAACACTCTCGATGATTTGGACAAACAGTTCAAAAGTTTAACTGCCTACCCTAGTGAACCTAGAGAATATCAGCATTAAGAATCGAAATAGACGATCATATAACAATTATACCGTGTTTCGTAAGATATAAACTTTTAAAGATACGACAGTGAGAATGAAATTGACGAGAGAATCAAGTAGGAGAGCAGGAACATCTAAGCATTCGACCAATACGATAAAAGTAACTCGAAACTGTTACGTAAATACACAGTGCAAATTAACACGTAAAGAGCAACAAGCAAAATGTGTAACTGCCAAGAATATTCTCTTTAAACGTGTCCCGCTTCGTTTCTCGAAGCGAAGCCAAAAGATGGGGGCACATTTTGACGGTGGAGATACGCTGTAAAACGCTGTAAAACTTTGGACGTTATACGTTTCTACTCGAATTCATCGACAGTGAAATCTACGGTGTAAGAATGTGTACAGAACAGAAGAGTTCTTATAAACTTCCGTGGGACATTAAGTTTGTAAAGAACGATGGTTAAAGGCGGAGTAAGACAATGACGAGGGAGAGAAGTTGCTCAAAAATCGGTTGGCGCCCAAGCAGGCGCTACTTGGAGAGCATTTTTGAGATTCGAATACGTGGGAAGTTGATTTTATATAAATACTTTATAATCATCGTTTTGAAACGTTTGTTTCTAAGTCATTTAAGAACGCGTTATCGCGACTTTGTTATTCAAGCGTTTCTAAGAAATATTTACGATCACCTGCTGGACATTGGTGAGGATCTTTTTACATAGCGATCGATATTGAACCCAGTATGTTACGTAACACTCTTCCGAGATTGAATCGGTCGATGGAAGAGCGTGTAAATTTGTAAATGTTTGATTTTATCTGATATTTTTATAGATCGTCGAATCTACGTTATTGGTCGTCGAGTTATATCACGTTTTTAAATAAATGACGGGCTTTTAATCGTGTTAAAATTCTCGGACACTTAAATTTCCGTACTGGATTCCACATCGATGGTAACGTTATCAAAAACTAATTAACGCTACGGCAGGTCTTCCTGGTACGTCGTGTTTTGTTTCGTCAAAGAAATCCGAATTACCACAAAGCACATCGGCAGTTTATATTTTTCTATGGCGCTCGTGATCGAGAACTTTATCAATTGCATAGCCGTTCGATCGACTTTTTATTCCTACGTAATTGTTTAGCTTTCAACGGCAAGGGAGAAGGAACATTTAGATCTTTTATAAGAGAAGGAAATATGGAACAACGTATGGAGCGCTCGAGCATGGCTAGGAAAATGTCGTCTCCTTCGAGTTATTTTTCACGTTGGAAGTCTCGAGTGGTGTACTTCGACATCGTAAAGTATTAGATTTTTATATGATATGAGATAAACGTTATGAACCTAACAACTACTCGCGAATCGATCTTAAACGTGACATTCGCTCGAATTCTGTATTATCGTTCTGTAAAGAATTATGTGGCGTTACACTGATAGCACCATGTACAAAGTTATATAGTATGATTTTTGTGAAATCTTGTTCTTTGAGAGTTACTATGAGTGCAACTAGTATGAACCAATCCGCGGGCCTTTTGCAATAACGAAAGACGACACACATCAATACGAGAAGAAACGTGATGTTAATTGTGACAATAAGAACTCGAGGTGAGAATTTCGTTCAATCTTCAAACTTTTCTACAAACACTATCGAGTCTCATCGACGCTCATCGACGCTCATCGGCACTTCGAATATTATCACCAGTTTCTAACCGATCAAAAGATTTCACACGCGTTCTTTGGTTCATGCTATTGCCATATAAGGCACTACATTGCTATTATACCGGTTTTCAATCGCCATTTCTCATACTATAACCGAATAATCGTGTGTGGGAATCCAACGAATCCAACGAATTCTGAATTCCATAGACTTAGATAACATCAGGTATCGACTGTATCGATAATTACATTCTCTATTTGTACGTCGTTTCATTGATCCTTCGAAGCAAAACTAAGCAGAAATGATTGTATGAAACAGAAAAGTGTCGTGCAAAAATCTTAAAAATTTCGCAATTTATACACCAAGACTGTTAAAAAGTATTCAATTACCGAATCAATACTACAAACAGAATCTTCGAGTTATCCATGGAAGTAGAAATAACTGGGACGCCAGAAGGCGCCTATAAACTAGTTTCCGGTATGGCTGAATACTGATTTTTCTAAATTGGATAAATTAGAAATTAATATGTTAATTACACGCTCTAATGGGAATGTGTCAGAGGGTCAATGAGCGTCTATGCTAATCGTAACCCATATCCGTAATCACCGAACAAAACAGTAGTTTTCCCACACACTCCGAAACGCAGCCAATAATGTTCTTTCTAACGAATTGATTTAAGAGTAGTTTAGATATTCTAAACTGCTGGACAACCGTGGGACGGTATGTTATCGTAAGGCGAGTTGTGAATTTATTGTACAAATGTAGAACAATCGACGAACCAAGTAATAACTTCGAAGCTAGGAATTAATTAAGACACGAGAAACGAAAGAACGGACGCGGGATTTTATGTCGCGACACAATGTTTGACAATGAGACAAAGCCGAATGGGAAGCAAAGAATAAGATGATAACAGGAGATTATTAGCAGAAAGTGGAAGATGAGTTTCGTTAAATTGACCAAATGATCGAGGATCTTTAAAAAAAGAAGAAAAATTTCTATAAACGGTACTGCTAATTGTAACTTGTAAGCGATGAAACACGTATTACGATATTACTTGTTGTTATACGCACAAAGACTTTAGGTAGGAATTATTCAATATTATCGTATAATCAGGGTTTCTCCGTGCTGTTTGATTTGCTATTTGAAATTCATCCAGATGCGGAAATTGTTATATATCCAAATCATCACTGCGGATAGGAAGATATGCCGTTTCAAAGTTTGCGCCCGGTTCACGTGATAAATAACGATTGACAGTAACACACCGGATATTTGGATGACACGCTCAAGAAAGAAACGATCTGTTGATTATTCGAATAGTATCTCATTGGAACTCGATGCTTACATCTAGACACGTAACGGCACTGGATTTATTTGTAAGGAGACAGAAAACAGAATATATTGAAACGTATATACATTCGCATTTACACGAACAGTCAATAGATATAGTTTACACGTTAAACGAAACCGATGGTCTCGTCTGTTTAGAGTGATTTACAAGATACACGTATGAAACCAACCCGGGGATGATAAGAATAAGAGATAATAATAGTAATAATGGGACAAGACCGTTTAAACGGGCACACATAGTATAACTAAATTACGACGTGATTTAGTGTTGCACTGTATTTTTTGCTTCCATCGAAAGTTCAACGAGTTCGTTGATATAACTTTTTGTACGATGAAAGATCAATCAGATTGTTTATAACTATAAGCGTGAAACGTGCGTCCGTGATACGTTTGAAATTCTTCGAGTGAAACTTTTTACATTGGATTACGTACTTTGACGAACAAAACAAATTCATTCTTCCGGATAGATCAATTACGATTCTGAAGATTTTGGACGAACAGCAGTGTTTCGTGGGAGGAAAAAATGGAGTACAAACCGATTAATTACACGGATATTAATAATATTGCATGGGGTAGGACAATTTCATAGAACAGTAAAGTTATATGTCATAATTGTAGTGTGCAGTAAACTTACCAGTCGTTTGAATTAGGCACGTATAGGGTCAAACAGCGTCGTAAAAGATCGACCGATCGTAAAGGTTTTGTAAAGGACTCCGCTAATGTTTCATTGACCGTTTCTTTTCGATGTCACAGTATTTAACGTGAATTCTCTCTGTCGGGCATTCGAAGGAATGTGACAAAAGATTCAATGGACACGTCGACGCAAGTCGATAACGTTAAAAGGGACTCGCCTTGCTTATTTTCCGTCAACACATTAATCACGCGTACATAATCTTGCCAGAGCTGAATGATCCGTATTCGACTTAATTTTCCACAGTGATTTTGTTCTCTCTTTACTTTCACGGAAGAATGACGAAGGTGGATCTGGCGATATTACGTAGCGGCCGCTGCTCCGAAGGCTTGTCGATCCACGGAGGATCACTTTTTTTGATCCTTCGGGATCCTTTCGCTTCATAAAGACAAAATTCCTCTATACCCATTTTGTATGGTCGAATGTCAGGTGGACTAAACCAAGCAATGGGAAAGCGGTATTCCCCTTGCGTGTGCTAGTGCCACTGGCAATTTATTTTGCTTTGTAAATAAAAATTCTTTTTTTTAGAAAAACTCGTTATTGCACAGAAACGCACGACTAAAGCTTGCATACCCCAATTCATTCCTCTTAGAACGCTCTTCATCGACTTATCGTTTCCTTTCCGGCTTTCTTCTCGTTACCTTAAGTACACTTTGAGGAAACTTTACGTTAATCTGTCCTGAGCTATTTCTCTTCGCTGGTAAAATAATAATCTGTAAATTTGTTCCAATGTAGAAAAATAAGATGGTTGTATTTAACGTACGTGTGGATAAAAAGAATGGTTCCTGCTTTATATTCGAAGGCAAACTCTTACGGTTTATTATACTTGAATCTGTTTTTAACATTCTACCCGACTCAGGACAGTTTTTCGAAATATATGGTATATTTATGACGAGATAGTCGCGATGTACCATATCTTCTGATATAATCCTTTTTTTAAATCCGACAACTACTTTATAAGAATAAATTTCGTTTAAGTCGCAGTCAACTCGAGCTTTTTTGAACAATACCGAAACGTCATTCATAAAGTGAAATCATTTTATCCAACGAAATATTATCCAATTTGTACTTAAATTTTCTCACGCGACGTAGGTAAGAATTAAGAAACTGATATGCTGCTTAGCATGAAATGTTGAAACTAATTCACGTGAAATAAATTTAATAATCGTTAAGACGAAGGATTTGTACTTCTGCTATTGTTATATTTACAGATTAGTAAACTGTGATACTTGCGTGGATGCTTATAAATTATTTTTATGTATGCATTTATTATATATACAATTTTGAATCATTTGGAATTGTGTTGCGCCTTGTTTTCTTTAATAACTCGCGCGTGGATCAAGCGCAACTTGCAAACCAAAATGGAGAATAATTGTATTAATATAGATTAAATGAAATTCTATACAAGGTATCGACACATTGCATAATCATTTTATCGTTCTATGATGTAAAAGGTTTCGAAGATAAGACATATATTTTGTTGAATAAAATTTGTAGAACGTGTAACAGGTGGGTTAACGGAATTTGACGAATGTTGTATCGAAATTAAATGAATGAGATGGTTTGATTTCCGAAATACTGCAGTTTACTTAATGGCGACGTGAACTGAATTAAACGTAGTTCTGGATATCGATCGCGCAAGATTTATATGACATCCAACAAAGTAGATGGGAATATATAACGAAATTGAACGTATGTAATTACATAAATACATATATAATTTTGTATAATTTATAATTCCAACATGATGACAAATAAAAAGTTAACATTGTATGGCCTAAACACCATTCATTTGCTTTTACTATTGGATGCAATTAGTTCACATAATCGGCTGTTATTTGAAGTAATCATTTTGTACTTAAAACAAGTTCTTAGAGAAAGATTTAACATCCGACAGTTTAATTTTCTACTAGTCTACGATATATATCTCGCTTTAATTATTGTATTTATGCTGTTTAAACTGATAAGTGGCACAAATATGTACAAGGCATAAGTTACAAGTTACAATGATAACGTAAAATATTCGAGCAGCATTTTTAATTGATCCAAATAAGGAAATTTTGATGGACTTGTATCAACACTCTCGAATGAGAAACCGTCGTGCAAATAAATTTTTATTTAATAGATGTAATACAAATTTAACGGATAGATTGTATTGTCAATTAACAACGCGACAAAATAATAAACTAGTATTTTCTCTTGGTTATTATGCAATCATAATATGGAGGATTGATAATAAAGAATTGATAATAGAGAATATTAAGTAACTCGTCCAATACTTGTATAATTTGCATTTCTCATTTCAACGCGCTGAGGATATTTCATAGAAAATAGTATAGCGTCACCAATGGCCTTTTGACTTTTGGAAATTTATTATTTGGAAGTATGTGGATTAATACTACCTTTAACACGTTCATACAAATTTGCACGATTCTGCGTGAATCAAGTATGTCACGGGATACTTCCCCTTGTAAAAAAAAAGTTTTAACTATGCTCTGGTAACTCAAAGCCTATATTCCCTTTTTTTAATATACTGTTTTATTTGTCGCTTCAGGCCTTCTGAAAACATAACAGATCAATAATACCAATCAAACTATAAATGGATACCGGAATATGGATACACCCCCTCTTTAGACTACGCAGCTGTTATTATAAAATATTAAACCAGTTTGCCTGGTTGAATCAAAATATGAAAAACAGCTCTGAGAAAGATGCAAATAAATCGATGAAGTTTGATGAATTCTTTTGAAACTACTAAAAATTGCACGATCTCAATTTTGTTATAATTACAAAGCATATGATATAAATCGAGCATAAGTTTCCCTAACACTCGCAGAGCAGGTGTGACAATAATACCGATAATTATTGAGAGGTTTTAATTTTAGCTGCCTGAAATATATGAATTGAAAAAATATATTTGAAGAAATGATTATTTTACTAAACTTTTTACCCTATCTTCTTCTTCATAAATCGAACTTTGGCATATTAATTACAACAGATTATGCTTTGTCGAATCTACAGTCGGTGCCGAATTATTTATCGGTTCGTATCCAAGTTTTTTTTCGTTAATAATTGCTTTCACGTCCTCGGCAGTTAAAGTTTCGTATTTCAGTAAAGCGTCTGCTATTCGTTTATGTTCTTTTGCATGGGTTTTCAATATATTCTTTGCGCGCTCGTATGATTCCTAAAATGCAGAAATATGCACATTTTACACTGAAGCCTTAAAATAGGAATACGTTATTATGTCGTGGAAAGTGCGTACTTGCAAAAGACGTTTCACTTCTGTGTCTATAAGCTCATTCGTACCAGGACCATAATCATTACCCTTACTGAATGTATCCGTGGCCTCTATGTGCGTTCTAAATCCTACTTTTTCAGACATTCCAAACATTTTTACCATACGTTCTGCTGTCTTGGTTGCTTCCTTTAAGAAACATGTCCTTAATCTTATAATATATTTCGTTTGTAAAAGAAGTATCCTTCAAATATATTAATTAAAAATTACGGTACTTCAAAATCGCTAAGCGCCCCTGTTGTAACTTTATCTTGGCCAAAAATTAATTCTTCAGCCGCGCGACCGCCCATCAATGCATCCAGTGTAGCTAGTAACCGTGCTTTTGTTACAAAGAAAACATCCTTTTCCTCCAAATATGAAGTCTGAAATGTTGTTACATCTCCGTACAGAAAATATCAAAAATCGTAAAATATAGCGTGGAGCATTAACGTCGTAAGAAGTTGTCCGCTTTTACACTGTTGAAGCATCAACAAATTTCGTATGTTTCAGAAAGAATAAGACTTACGTGTCCCAAACTGGCGCCGTATGGTATAATAGAAACTTTATGTAATGGCCGGGAGTCCTTAGTGAAATATGAAACAACTGTGTGTCCTGCCTCATGATATGCGGTGAGACGATTCGTTTCTTCGTCTCTTATTCTGTTTTTACTCGCCGGACCTAATATTATTTTATCTCGCGCACATTCTAGATCATGCATAGTTACATACTCCGCATCGTTAATTGCTGCTCTTAGGGCAGCTTGATTTACCTATTAAATGGAATATATGTGGAATATTGTTTTTAAGTCGTAGTACATAGACAAATATAATGTTTGGTAAGCAAGAAGTACAATATTATATGTACCATAGCTTCAATATCTGCTCCAGTAAAGCCAGTTGTACATTTCGCTAAAAGTTCTGCATCAACGTCTCGGGTCAATACTCTAGATAAATAAAGTTCTAAAATTTCTTTTCGACCACGATAATCCGGCGCATTTACAAAGATTTCGACGTCAAAACGGCCAGGTCGCATCAATGCTTTGTCTAAATCCTTAGGTCTATTTGTCGCGCCTAACACAATGACACCCTCATTTTGGAGAAATCTAAATTGAGGAAATGACGTGGGGAACGTAAGATTAAATTCATCGCATGAAAGAAAAGATCATTAAACATATTGCGAGAACAAATTTACCCGTCCATTTCCGACAGTAATTGATTTATAGTTTGATTCGCATAAGGATGCAGGGCGGAATTAATTCGTTTACCTCCAACGGAATCAATCTCATCGATAAAAATCACGGAAGGCGATCGTTCTTTTGCTGCCTCTAATAAATAGATAGACGAGTTGTCTCGGTTATTTGCTGATACAATATATATCTGGTGATTGCGAAACTTACTAAATAAATCTCGAACTCTACGCGCTCCTTGACCAACTAACACTTCATCAAACTCTGGCCCTGCTGCGCTAAAGAAAGGTACACCAGCTTCACCGGCTACAGCACGGGCTAACAATGTTTTCCCGGTTCCTGGTGGTCCGGCTAATAGCACGCCTTTTGGTAATTTTCCGCCAAGTGCGGAGAATTTTTCCGGATTTTTTAAAAATGCAACAACATTTCGTAACTCTTCCTTCGCCTCTTCAACCTAATCATATTTGACAAAATATACTTAAACTCTATCTCAATTATTATAGGTGAAATCAAATTTTTTTTCTGAAGAAATGTAAGTTACACATACTCCTTTTACATCGTTGAACGTGACATGAATCTCCTCGGGATTAATTTCAGACTTCTGATTGATCGCAAATCTGAATACGTTTCCTGGTGTAAGTACTAAATAGTTTGGTAAATATAGAAAACTTACAATCTTAGATTTTTGGTTAATACATTATTTTCTGCTTTTTTTATAGATCTCATTCTAATATAAATATTATTGAAAAATAACACACCTACACTCCAAAGAAGAGCTAGACCTAACAATATGATTACTGCGGGCTGTAAAAGTTTGGACCAAATAGGGCGTATACGTATTTGACGTTGAATCCCTGTCTCAAAGCCTTCTACAAACGCAGATTTAATTCGTTTTTGCTCTTCAGATGATGCTTCACCATTACAGAGCAATGTTTTAATTTTATCAAGATCAGAATCTCTAAATTCATGTATAGTTGTTGTACCCTGCACGTTTGAAAATAATCTATGTTCAAAGTATCACATACATCATATGTTTATGAAGTCTGGAAATATTACAATTGTTTAAAAAAAACAAGTAATATATAATATATGTCCATACCACATCTCTGCCTTTTTTATCAGCAAACAATGACCTCAACCTATTTATTAAGGATTGATTTTTCTCCAATTCCAATTTCACATTTCTTTGTGTTTTAAAACCACGGATTTGTATGTTATATCTAAATGGACTTTTTGTACTAAATGTACATAAAGTTCTATGACGTGGTTTCAATGAGAAATATATCGCTGGTAATATAATGGGTTCAGTAAACTGAGGACATGGAAAACCTTGCTTGTTTTTGGCAAAGCTAGAGCTTGATACATAGGATACTTTCCATTTGGAACTTTTGTCTGTATGTCTTTTACAAACATTTGTAGATAATCGATCTAACATAACCCATTGATTATTTTTTTTCATTTTTAAATTTGTATCTATGTTATGAATATTGTACCATTCTGTTAAAGCCTCTGTGTCATTTTTTGCTTCCTAAAATATCATTATAGTATAAGCTGTATTGCTATAACATAAAAACTACTATTCCAGTTTGTCCAAAAGACAACCAACACTGACTAAAACTTATCTTACTTCTACAAAACTACTAGAGGAGCCATGTTCCAATATCTTTTTGGCAGATTCACTTTGTTTTCTCACTTTCACTGGAACCGGAGTGGATTTTGGACTAAAAGCTGACGTTAATTGAGTCAGATGATACAACACCTAGAATGATCGTTTTGTTACTTTCTTTAACGAATTTCTCGGATCTCCTGACATTGAATAAAAATACACGAATGCTTATCTTTAATTCTTAACGCCAAAAATCATGCGTGTTGTGTGGTGTGTATGGACAGTGTGAAAATGTATTTCATCAGCCAATACAAAAGATAACGAATTGAGGTTAGAGAACGAAAGATTTCAAACATATCGCACAATTTTGAAAATTAAGTTCATCTACGTATAGTAGATATTTAAAAACGTATCGAATCGTTTAAAACGTATGGAAATAGAGGAGATATAGAAGCAATTGGCAAAACTTCAAATGCGAACCTGGTTATGAGATTGTAGGGAAATCATCGTAAAAGTACTCTTTCCTAGAGTCGTAACAAGAAGTTGGGAATATCACTTTCGAATCAAGAACAGGTCTTGCTGGTTGCACTTGCCACTTTGATAAACCCCACAAAGCCAAGATATTATTACATGACACCAAGCTCCCTCAAAAGGCTTGAACTTTAACGCTGCAAGGCCAACGGAAATGAGTTTCCTCCATATGGGCTACCGGATGTGCGAAAGTAGTTTAAATGCACTTTGAATTTTGAAGGTGTTTTCCGGAATTTATCAGGTTCCACATAATGTTTATGTTTTAATTTCAAATATATTCTACAGATGAAACGCTTTTATTTTGCAGTCATATTTAAAAAATGTTAATTGTGGATTAAAACAACTGTCTGCCGCGTACCTCGTCCATGCTTCGTTTATTTTCGAACGAGGAATAGTATCATATAATTATATCACACTTAATCATAAACGATTGAGTTTTATATCGCTACAATTATACCACTGCAATTCCACTTTGCACTACGTAATATAATCTGTCTATTTTTGGATTTGTGCGACGCAAAAAAAAAGTCCTCCCAAATAATCACAAAATATCGACAGTAATTGTCTTCAAAAACTAAAAAAGAAGTTGATATACGTAGATATGAGCATTACACGATTCATCTCACAAATATAATAAAAAGTCTGCTATTTAATTCACTAATAAATGCTAAGTCTTAATAAAATAGGACAGATTTTAATTATATTAAGCAATGTTGGGAAATATCTAAATTCGTACTCATTCATTACAAACCGCGCGTATCATCAGTTTTCATGAACGCGCTTCATGCATCTTGTAATTCGCGAGAATTCGCCTTTAACATTAGAGAACATTTCATAGAATTCCTGAGATTTTTAAGCCTTAGAAATTCTAATTTTATATCATACAATAAAAGATTTCCTCGATAATCACCAAAATTCAAATTACTTATAAACATAAATGCATCTTCAAATGATATCTGCAATACAATCTGATGGTGTATGAATCATAATGCTGCGTATTCTACAATTATAAAAACAAACAAACCGAATTTTTTACACTAACTGAAAAGCAATAACTATCGTCGTTATCAATGAAACCTAAGCAAATTTGATCCATCTATTTTTCAAATTGTAGGAGGTCAATCGCGCGAAGTATCGTAGAGAAATATTAAATTTTGTGATTTTCATATTCTTGGAGATACAAGCATCGATGCATCTCTTGATTACTTACATCCAAACATAATAGAAT
Source organism: Nysson spinosus (assembly GCA_910591585.2). Taxonomy (NCBI): domain Eukaryota; kingdom Metazoa; phylum Arthropoda; class Insecta; order Hymenoptera; family Crabronidae; genus Nysson; species Nysson spinosus. The sequence goes on along the minus strand of OU342839.1, from coordinate 2,809,242 downwards.
CGTCAAACTCTTATAATTGTGTTCAATTTCAAACCAAGTGTCAGCTTTTACACGATTTGGTATTATTAAAAAGTGATATTTCTTCTGTTTGCTTTTTTATTAATTAATATAAGTAAGAATTGTTTGTGAGCGTTCATGCTCACATCACATTTCGTGTTTGCTTTGCATCGTGTAAGATGTCAATAACACACTTGAATGTAATACGAATTTGAAAAGTGAACAATTAACCAGTTTCCGATAAAAAGGCACAATGACATCGTCCAAGAATGCCGAAAGGTTATCAGAAGTTTTGGAATTATTCCTGATACCCAATTACAATGTTGTTTCTACAACCTATCTTGATGTACTGCTAACCCACATCTCTGAAAGTACTGAAAAATGTAACCAAATCATTATTTAATATAATTTAATTTTTAGCAAACAGGTACTAAATCAGTACCAAAGGTTTAACCATTCCTATCAATCTTTAACTTAGGTGCTACAACTGACTATGAATACTGTGAGATTTTCCAGAAATGGGTACTGAAAGCATTACATACTTGGGATTCTGACTGTAAACCTTCCCAGTCTATAAGCACATTTACATTAAAACTAGTTGGATTAATTGCTCGTGATGAATTGCGGTATCATTATTGGCATTGCCAAGATGTGTACAACAAATTATGTACCACTCTTCAGCTTCGTAAAAATTATTTATCAGCATCAGTTAAAATGGCATATACCACCATGTTATCAGACTTGATAACTCATAGAAGTGGTAGACAATGGGTCATAGAATCAGGTAAGAATTATAGGATGTTTTATAATAAAACATTTCAGGAAATGGTATTTTCATTATATAAGGATTCTGGGGTAATTAAAATGCCTTGTTTTATAGGTGTTTGGAGAGATGTTGTAGAATGTGCACATTGGAATCATACAATGTATGTAACACGTGAAAGTCAGAAATTTTTATGGACTTTATTATTGCTTGAACAACAAAATACAAGTATATGCAAAGAAATTATTTTAGCAGTTGCTGCTCCATTAATGTCTAATACTTTTGATCCACAAGTACATCCAGCTTTAGAGGAAAGTTACTTAGATCAGAATAAGCTATTATGCACAACTCTGGATTTATTAACTAGCATATTAGAAAACACTTTATTTGTATCCCTGGATAACACAATTCCTGATTTGTGTGAGGAACTCATAGATTTAGAACTAAGAGTGAAGGCATTATTTGAAGCTTGCATCAGTACCAAATTTCTGCAGCATGTTCACAAATTATTAGTATTATCATTATTTCTTAAACTGAAGCGTGGTATTAGAGGAGAAAAAGAAGACCTTGATGTAGAACAATGGCAGAAATTTCGTTTTGGCTTATGCTATGTCTCTACATTGCTGTTATCAAAAAAATATATAATAGAGTTGATAAAGACAAATAAATTTGCTATGATATATTGGAAGAAACTCCAATCATTGCGTGAGTTTAGTTTACCAGAACAACACAAGTTTGAACATCAAGCAATAGCACTAATGGCAAGTATATTTTTCATTTTCTAAAATAATAAATATATTGTCTGCATTGAAAAAATTTCCATATAATTAAATTTAATTTCGAGGAATAATTTTTTTAACAGGTTTTACCATTATGTGTGTGCATAAAAAAGAATTATACTAATCATGATCTTTTTGATATGTTCATCAATAAAATTTTCGATGTGACTTGCACTGCTGTTCAAAGATTGGCATATAATATGAGGGATATAATTTGGAAAGATGAGTTACCTTTAGAACAAATCTGCAAAGTATCTATTGATATGCTTCTTGAAATAACAGATATTATGGACAGGGTAAGAGTTAACTAAATCAAATAGATAAAATACTGTTGCTAATTTACTTACATATGTGTTGTATAATAATATAATATTACTAATAATGACAATTACTAAAATATTGATGCAGGATGTGGCAGTAATTACATTCCAAACTCTGTGTCATGTACTTAAAAATTACATGCCAGACATGTGTGGTGGTGTCAAAAATAATGGTTCATCAGAAACAAATAATATGCCATTGCCAGATCATCAAAGAAAACCTGTATATAAATCCATACTGGAAGGAGATCCTATAGTTGATAATCCTATTTTACTGGCTTCTCTACTTCATGGATTAGCAGTTATGACAGAAAAATTCAAACTAAAATGGCAAGAATGTGTGGAAACTATATGTCTGCTATCACTTGCTCAAGAAATTTTAGATCACCCAGGAATATTACCTATGGTAACTACTCTAATCTAATATTTGATTGTTCTAAATGTGTTGTACAGACTTTATCACATATTATTTATTAAAACTCGTTCTAATGATACTTCGAAAAATTTCATTTAGATTTGTGTGAAAGCTCTGAAAGTATGCAAACTGGCAATTCACAATTTTATGCCACCTAACTTAGTGTTGCTGGTAGAAACAGATAGCCACATGAATGACATAGGATCAACACTTTTTAAAAGACTTCACGATCCAAATTGGGAAGTGAGGGATAGTGTGCTAGAAGTTTTGAACACTATTGCTGTTATTTCTGAAGACAGTAAGTATTTATCATAAATACAAACATTATGAAGGAAAACTAAAATGCATGAATGCAATTTTGATGTATTATAGAACATATATTATCGTTTAACAGAATATCCAGCATTCCAAGATTTTCTATTGACACACCAGTTTCTCCAAGTAGTAATTGAAATTGCTACGACGGACAGTGAAAGTTACGTTCGAGCATCGGCATTGACTTTCATTGCTGCTACCGTTCGCATAAATAAATTATGGAATGAAAAATTATCAGAACTCGATTTACCTGTATGTTGCATTAAGCAATTATTTTGCATCGTAAATTTAGTAAAACTATATTAGTGCTTGCTATATTGGCCATTAAATATCCGTTGTATTTTCAGAATGTCGTGACACAATTGTTTAACAATGAAAGCGAAGGTATTGTGAGAAGGGAAGCAGTAGTATTAATCAAAGAATTATATGTGCACCGAAAGTGGCCGTTAGTAATATCTTTTACAAGGAATATAGGTTAATGAATAACTATTAATTATAACATTATTTACAGAAAAAATGTAATAGATTCTATGTCGAGGACGATGTCTGTGGCTGCTGTATTCGATTTACACTGGGAAGTAAAGACAAGTGCACTAGAATATTGGAAGCAATTTATAAAAGCTCATTTAGCAGATCAAGGAGTACTTGATGGTTCATTTCCGAAAGTAACTTTTTCGAAAGAGCACAGAAAAATTGTGTCACTAAATGAAACGGAGATAAAACGAAGACTTAATAAAGCCTTGGATGAGTTAGCAAAGCAGAGTTGTTTAGGAGTGAGTCAACGTGTTATTAAACTATTAATTATATATTATTCCAGAGTATCTTATTTACTTGAATTATGAATAAAATTATGTACATATAAATTGCAGGTTCTTTTAGTCACACTAAACGATGACAGTGACTTCGAAGTGTGCAAAGCGTCAGCCGTAATAATAAATAGATTGAAAACATTCCTTTTAAAATACAAACTAAATGAACCATTGCCAAAAATACCGTTACCAAAAGACAGTGCAACGATGGATACTACATACGTGAAACAACCATCACCTACGCCGGTTTCGAATTCGGAAAAACTATCTACAGATTCGTCTAATATAATCGAAGAAATCGTGGATGAAACTGACGCAAATCTACTTGCCTCGATCTACAAAAATTCTATGAAAATGGATAGTGAAACTGAGAAAACTGAGCAGAAAACACTTCAGTATATATCGTACATAACCCGAGAGAGTTTTCTGCAAGCGATCTTCGATTCTAATGTTGACGCTTATATCGAAGAAAAAAGCCGGTGGTTAACAACATATACTAATAGCTTTGAGTCTATATTAGACGATATATTAACAATGCATAAAAAAGGAGATGTGAATTCGATGGATTGCTATTAAACCAAGAGTAATTTTGTTATTCTACCTTATATGCTGTACATGGATCAAAGAATATCGTTTAGAAACTATTTCTGTATGTGTATATACACAACTGTATAAAATTTATATATAAATATTTTTTTAAATCTAAAGTTTCCCATTGTTTTAGTACATGCCAAAAGCTAAAAGATGCAAAAGATTGACTATTACTCAAATTTGAATCCGTCATAGAAAGTACATTTCTATTTAATTAAAAATAATCCATTTTAATTCGTATATATCGACGAAATCTAACCAAATTGCACGAATTTTCTATTCCGCGTTCGGAAACATAATAAGATATTATGTAAAAAAACAGACTTTGTGCATAGTCACTGCGCTTGCTTCGCGAGGAATAAAAAAAGTGACATCGATGGCTTACATAGTGTACATGTAGATCGTTCTTTAATTGATTTAAAATCAGAGAAATTAAGATGCAACTCACCCACCGTTTATTACGCGTCTTGTCGGAATAGTATTGTTGATAAAGTGAGCCTACCGTGAAACTTCAAGGTGAAGGTGACTGACCGCCTGGTCGGAGTACTGTAACAAAAACTGATAAACATTACGCTATCAGCTATTCGCCGAAGGATTATTCCGTATCTTTCGGATTGATTACATTTCATATAGTTGAATTTGTGTTAGAACAAAGGAAATTCTATAATTTTACCGAAAATGCAGCGTAGTATCGGCAGATTTACTGATGAATGTCCTTTCTGTTGTAATGACGTCGTATACGCGATGATTATCAGAGTTGAATAAAAACACAATGATTCCACGCTCCTATTCGGTAAGAAAATAATGACTCCTGTTCGATGTCTATTTCACGAATAAGAATAATTTGGATTATATTCAAAGTAGGAATCCGGAATATTTCAAGCAGAGTCACGTGATCAATGACGTATTTTCTTTTAAGAAAAAGCGCGAGATATTCCAGGGATGCTGATCAAATGTATTCGAAATAGATTAATTCGCTTGACAGGCATATAATTCGTGTTAAATTTCCATTTTCGCATAATTAAAAATGTATACATTCGTGCCAAAGTGAAAAAAATGTAGCTATGGCAATGGAAAGTGTGAAATTAAAAGGGATGTCAGTTTGCACTTGCTTAATACTCTACTAATTGGCTTAATTCTTGCGCAAATTGAATAGTATTAATGAATTCACGAACAGTAATTGTCTAATGTGCTTATAAACAAACTTAAACATATTAATTAATATTAAGTCTTATCACCACTACAACTTTGTCAACATTGCCGCCATGTCGGTTAATTCGAACGACACATAATTGCGCAAACGCCATAAAACGATGTCGATTATAAGTTTTACTACTAAATTATTTGGATTTCTAATTAAAATATACATATAAAATACAATAGCTCGTGAAAACGCATTTGTCTGGTTTGGTTTTATTAAAAAAATTATTCTACATTTCGTGATTCTTACTATACAGATTTATACAGCTGCTTCTTGAAACTAATCTACTACATAAAATAAAGTTACATTATAAAACTATTACATCGCGAATGTAACTTTCAAATAAAAGAACGTTAGACAACTTGATGTTTAATCTGACTAAAAAATAACTCTTCTTTATTGTTACTATGAGGTTTATAGAAATAAAAAAATTATTTTAACAACAGGATCTTGCTTTTGGTGAAACAAACGTTTTGGAGTAAAAAATATTTGTTCAACTAATAAACAACTTATAAAGACTGTAATTTAACGAAAAACAACACTGTATATACTTAATATTACAAACTCTGTTTCTTTGCAATTTTTGATTACATTGGCACTTTAATTTATTGCAGGAAAGAAAATTGATTGCAAGATTGCAAACATTAGAAATTGTTATAATCTCTGCTTCAGTCAGATTCTGTTTCTTGCATAGAATTATTTTTTACAGAATCTGAATTGTTAATTGCATATGCTAATGATTTTCATCATTCTGTATGTCAAACTGTGTTTCTAATACATCTTCTTCCACATTATTAGAGTCTTCTTCTTGTAATTCACAGTCCATGTTAAATTGGCTCCATACAAAATATCCACCTACTGAATCATATATCAGTATGTTTTTATTCAAATTTATTCCAATCATGGATACTGCTTGTTTATCTACATCATCTGAGTTTCCTTCATTGTTTATGATTGAAGGTGTCACATTTTGTTCATACGGTGAAGATGTTACTGCAGTTGACTGTGAACTAGGTTCACTGCTTATTTCAATTGGGATTCTTATCTGTGGAAAATTGCTGTTCTGAGATATCCTCTCACTATTGATTTCTTTCTTGATCTGGAACTCAGATTTTTTAGAATTAAAACTTGGGACAAGGTCTGCTTTAATTTCCTTTTTATCTTGGCATGAAGCTGATGCTAGTGAAGGCTGAGATCCTAGTTGTGTACATTCTTCAAATTCAGTCTTTACTTCTGGTTTCACGATGTTACTGGATTTCTTTTCATCCTTTTTTACTATTCCAATATCTTTCTTACATGGTTTCCTTCTTTTAACTTTATATTTTACAGTTTTTAAATCATTACAAAGTCCACTAATGGTATTGGAGAATGCGCTGTCATCAATGTCTTTTGCTTTATTCAATTCACATTCCCATGCCATGAATGGATCATTGCCTTTTAAATTATGACTGGTACAGTAGTTTAACATTTTTTCTTCTCTTTTATGCCCGAATATACTATCATTATTGTTTGTGTCATTTAATTGGTTCGCAGTATGATTCTGCAAATAATTACTTGAACATGGCTTTGGTTTTATACGTTTTGATCTTTTTAAGGAACATTGTGCTTGTTGCAAATCAGTAATAGAAAGAGATGTCTCATCAGAATTCTGTTCTTGCATTTCATTGTAATTTAAGGCCAAAAGAGAAATATTAGTTTGATGACAAATAATGCAGGGGTTTTTTGAAGACATCTTACATTTATCTGTGAACATCCAAAAATGCAAAAGAGACAATCATTTCACTCTACTGAGAATAAAATACGACGTAAAACTTTGTCAATGTACACGTCATAACTATCTACAATTTTTATCACAAAGACGCAAAATAATGCAACTTGCACATAATTCGAGACGTACATTCAATGGAAATATTAGTATTTATATGTAAAGCAAACATTCGATGAGATAAGTGAAGTTAAGTTTACCTGTGTTACATGTAACTTAGGTTAGACATAATATCAGCAAAAATACGCAATAAAGCAATCGATAACAATCGGTATGGAACAATAACTAATAATGCGACGTCGCCGACAATTTGTAAATTAATTCTGAATACTCTGGAGTAGCGTGAAAGTAATACCGTAACAGTTTTACGAATTACACGTGATTTGTTTATAATCCATGCTTCCACGTGGGAAACTTCGAAGAAGTTCTATGTAGATTTTACGTTTATACAAACGTATTTGTACATATATGTATAGATATGTAAGGATTAAGTCCGCGATGTTCAATCACCTACTCTTACCTGATTTCTGATTAGACAATACTTTTTATCGTTTAAATTTAAAGGTGAACATGGTGTAAGGTGTGCATGATTACAGAGATTACATAGAGAGTCAATAATAATAATAATCTCGTCAGTATAATGAGACTGATGAACCAAAATTATGTTTATATTAACATTCATAGAATAAGCTTGCATATACTATCTAACGATAAATTGTGCTTGTAAAATGGCAGTTAATATTAATTAAAATATTTGTTGATGTACACATATATACGTGCACATATCTTACTTCATGGTACCACGTTTTAAACCGTGTATAATAAAAACCCAATTATCAGAATTGCATTAGTGCATCACTTTGTATCAATTTAAAGTATTACGAGGTCTCCTATGCACTAGTTGATGGGAATAAAAAAAGAACAGTAGCTTAGGTAGCTCACGATTAAATTTAGATTAGAAGTTGGCTCTTCCGTAGACCGAAATCTTTATTAAGATTCGTATTGTGATTGGATACTAATCGAATGCAAGTCAATAAATGAAAGGGTTCCCGCGAAAAATTTCGATGCAGTTGTTTAGTTAGGCGCACATGCGCAACGATCATTTTCGGCTGGCTTTGTCGCGTACCGGCGCGAGTCTTCAGTTACGCGCTGCACTTCGTACGGGAGTATTGTGAGAGTCCGTTTTGTGAGTATTCTCCCTTACTTTCTTCCTGAACGCGGTTCTTCCTACTAAATCCGAAAGATCGTGCCGTGGGGAAAGTCCGACGTTCGTATCGTGCCTGAAAAGACTTTGTGCGTGTGCACGATACGAAGATGTCTTTCTACTTCCGCGACAAACCGAGATTCGGCGATAAACTGCGAGGTAAATCAGGCGACGAACTTCTGCAAGAAATCAAGCAGCAATTTGACGAGGATAGCAAATCTTTCTTCAAACCCACCACCCGATCTACTCGGGACCCCCTTGAAAGACATTCTTCCTTCTCCAGGGTGAGTTTTGTTATATGTATATGTTCGACATCGTTAGACTTCAAGAGGGAAGAGTCCAGTAGTATTTTATCAGTAGAGTATATTCCCATAAACTTATATTTTTCAGTGTTATTACTCGAAGAGTGGATCGACTTGATATTATCATCGATATGTTAAACCATTCGGATTAAATAGTTATAACTTCAGAGATGGTACTTGATCTCGTTTTAAAGGGTAATTTATTACTGGACTTTCATCGATGGCACGGGAATTTCTTGTTCCGATATGACGAATTGCTTAGCACTTCCCACGTGAGAAATGTATAGTCGAGTTTCATAGTGTCGCAAAGAAAATTTAATGCTTCTCACGCAATTCGAATACCGTTGTACCAAATTTCTTTATTTATAGAGTGGCCCAATTTCTACGTCGTTTCACTCGCATGTATTTAGTTTTCTCTGCTTGCTGGATATTCTTGTCGCAATCGTGATATTTTCAGAAGTCTGAGAAGGAAAAATCTCTGCGATTTAGGTGCTAAGAGCTTTGAAAGAATCAGCCACTTGGAGTACCGTGAAAGTATTACAATACCACAAAGACTCACGTTAAATCAGTGAATTTGACATGTTTCTTAACGTCGACTAAAAATTTGCTAAATTTACTTTACTGGAAGAACAACGCGAATTACTACTCCATCAAGCTTGGGATAACATAATTTGTCGACGTATTTCGATTCGTGAGAAACCTCTTTGATAAAGGCGATTTGAGATGATAATTACGTTTGTATAATTAGTCGTCTTTGTATATTCGTGCTACCATGGCGGTCGTATATTGCTTACTACATAGAACCGAATCACCTGTTTCACATTGTCAACGAGCCAATTAGCATAGCCCACTGCAGCCTCATGACTGGCAAGTCTGTGTCAGAATCATTAAAAAGTTTCTTATCTCCACGATTCCCATGTATCTCTTCATAGAAACTTACGCCACCTGTTTTAGACAAAGATTTATAAATGCATGTAAATACAGCAGTCTTCATTTCAGTGCATTAAACATCATTTTAAAGACATCCTACGCGATGTACGGCGACTTAATAGTTTTTAAGTCTGTGTACCTAATCCTAATAAGTATTGATCGAGGGTAATCTAATGACAAATTATAATAGTACCTTATCAATAAATATATCATATATTTATTGATAAGATACTATGATAATCCGTAAAGTACACCGATATTTTTTCTTTTATACCACGATTTTACTTCAGAATTTTATTTCCACGACGATCTTCATTACGTACCATACGCTGCCGATATCAATTTCCAAGAAACACCGCGTGGAACTTTTTTCACGGCACGTGTTTATTATGATTCGTACCGAACAGCGTTTTTTTTCTCTTACACTCCGCGAAGCGAGTAGAAAAGGACGCTTGTACCGCGAATATAAATCTATCCCTATTTCGATCAGCTTCCCGACGGAAACCTAATTGATTTTCCCCATTGTTCGGGATCTTAAGACCCGTCCCTTTCGAGGGAAGGGCTGCCAATTCGGCTTGCAATCATCGCTCCCTTTGCAGCGAAACTGGGAGGTTAGATGGAAACCATTAACAAGTTCCAATGACTTCTTTGTTCATTGTCCTTCTCCTTGCGTTTTAAGAGATCGAGGTAAGAACATGGAGACACGTAGATATGAAAACAAGCAGAACGACGTATGATCTGTAACAATAGAATAACCGCGACACTCGTATTGTGTATCGTTTGAAATTTGCCAGTTGGCAGAATATACGTAATAATAATAGTAATCATAGAGTGCAGAGTAAAACGATTGAAATATTTCTAATCCCTGGTCTTGCAGTGAAAACTATTGTCTTCAAACTTCTCTCATAGTGGTAGCTTCTAAATCTTTGGTCTTTCTGATTTTAATATCCGTAACATAAATAATATCGTAGTTACCTAGAGAAGAAATAAAATCATTTATAGAGGGCACAGGAGTTTCTATTTTAAACTACGCATCTCGTACTTTTGTTTGCAGTAACAAGATTAGATCTAACGACAAATTGTGGAGCGATCAAGGTGAGGCGATCTATGTAAAGGATATCACTAGTCACGATGTTTCCTCGCTTTGTACGTGCGTCCTGATTTCGTTTGACACCGATTAGCAGGTTCTTCGTACGTGCGTGACGTGTTCGGATCAGTAAATCGAGAAATTTGTTCGCGGAAAATCGACGACCCTTGTGACGCTCGTTGATTAATGATCGCTCGGAAATTGCGGCTTTTCACTACCAAGGTATCTTTAATCAGCGTCAAATGACGCCGCCAGCATTTACGCGAAGTCGCTTTCGATATTAGGGTGACTTCTTCCCCTTCGCCTTTTTATCAACCTTATCGCAAGCCATGATCATCGAAAATAATAATAACAGCTTGACAAGTGGTGATCGAGGAGGGTTGCCATGTTTCCCTGAAAGGAGATAAATGAAGAGATAAAAAGCAGAAAGATTCGATGAGCATTAATGTATTACATAATATAACGCATATAACGTATTGCAGGAGTACATAACTCATCAAGATACTATTTGAGAGCGTAAGAATAGATGTCTATCGTTCTCATTAACATACGATTAGTAGAATGATATTCCCTTAAATAGTTACATTTTATATTTCTTCGAAAATGCACAAGGAAATTATGTGTGAGAAATGATTCCCTTTTAATGTTTCCAATTAAGATCAAGTGTAATCTCTAGAACGTATGTTAATAAGATGATGCTATTTAAAATTTACCTATCCGTGTTAAAGTTGTCATTTAATTTTGTTACATTAGTGTGCGAACCATAGAATTAAAATAGTCACCCTCTTCTGGTAATACATTAGGCGTCCTTGGAGGAGAGGACCTCCTAAAATGGCGTATATCCCCAAAGGGCCAAATTCGGCGAAGTGGGCTGAACTGCACGCTATTAAAACAAACCTAACGGCATTGAACATCTCTTGGAAGAGAAGAGGGTGCGAATATATCGGTGGCTAGTTTCAGTGAGATCAATACGGTAGATGTAGTAGCTCCACAATTGTCTGGACGAGGGTTAAAGGCACTTTGTCGAGAGGCGAATGGTTTTTGTGTCCTTTCAGATGCGACCGAAGGTGGTAAAAGGATCGGAAATAAAGTGTTTGTTGCTAAATGCGATCCGTAAGATGATTTACCATTTATTCCCCTTCGGAGGCGCGTGCCTCTTCTTCCTTCCCCGCGATGTAACGCCTTCTAGGTCGACTTTTAGGATCGTTTTGCTGCAAAGGAATTAAGGTCAGTGACATGGAACAGTTCAGATATTCAATTCAAAAGTTAATTTATAATAAATTAGAGCACATTTTTTGGTTGATCCTTCAAACAGCAAAAGTTGATAACTCTGACCTTGGCGAACAAATTTCAAATGCACTTGTTTTTACCCATAATCGCCCAAGAACATGTTTATACATCATCTACCATCGATTTGGGCCATTTAGCATTGATTTTGGCGACTTTCATTTTTTGACAATTTTTGAAGGTATACCCCTTCACATTTTTTCGATACTGGATCGACCATTTTTCGGCCAAAAAAATTTTTTAACCGCTTCTTCCGACCCAAAATCATCATAGAATATGTTTATACATCATATACCATCGATTTGGACGGTCTAGGAGCGATTTTGGCGACTTTCAATTTTTGAGAATTTTTGAAGGTATACCCCTTCACATTTTTGCGATTTGCAAATGACCCATTTTTGGCTCAAAAAAATTTTTTAACCACTTCTTCCGACCCAAAATCATCATAGAATATGTTTATACATCATATACCGTCGATTTGGAGGGTCTAGAATTTATTTTGGCGACTTTCAATTTTTGAGAATTTTTGAAGGTATACCCCTTCACATTTTTGCGATTTGCAAATGACCCATTTTTGGCTCAAAAAAATTTTTTAACCACTTCTTCCGACCCAAAATCATCATAGAATATGTTTATACATCATATACCGTCGATTTGGACGGTCTAGAATTTATTTTGGCGACTTTCAATTTTTGAGAATTTTTGAAGGTATACCCCTTCACATTTTTGCGATTTGCAAATGACCCATTTTTGGCTCAAAAAAATTTTTTAACCACTTCTTCCGACCCAAAATCATCATAGAATATGTTTATACATCATATACCGTCGATTTGGACGGTCTAGAATTTATTTTGGCGACTTTCAATTTTTGAGAATTTTTGAAGGTATACCCCTTCACATTTTTGCGATTTGCAAATGACCCATTTTTGGCTCAAAAAAATTTTTTAACCACTTCTTCCGACCCAAAATCATCATAGAATATGTTTATACATCATATACCGTCGATTTGGAGGGTCTAGAATTTATTTTGGCGACTTTCAATTTTTGAGAATTTTTGAAGGTATACCCCTTCACATTTTTGCGATTTGCAAATGACCCATTTTTGGCTCAAAAAAATTTTTTAACCACTTCTTCCGACCCAAAATCATCATAGAATATGTTTATACATCATATACCGTCGATTTGGACGGTCTAGAATTTATTTTGGCGACTTTCAATTTTTGAGAATTTTTGAAGGTATACCCCTTCACATTTTTGCGATTTGCAAATGACCCATTTTTGGCTCAAAAAAATTTTTTAACCACTTCTTCCGACCCAAAATCATCATAGAATATGTTTATACATCATATACCGTCGATTTGGACGGTCTAGAATTTATTTTGGCGACTTTCAATTTTTGAGAATTTTTGAAGGTATACCCCTTCACATTTTTGCGATTTGCAAATGACCCATTTTTGGCTCAAAAAAATTTTTTAACCGCTTCTTCCGACCCAAAATCATCATAGAATATGTTTATACATCATATACCGTCGATTTGGACGGTCTAGAATTTATTTTGGCGACTTTCAATTTTTGAGAATTTTTGAAGGTATACCCCTTCACATTTTTGTGATTTGCAAATGACCCATTTTTGGCTCAAAAAAATTTTTTAACCACTTCTTCCGACCCAAAATCATCATAGAATATGTTTATACATCATATACCGTCGATTTGGACGGTCTAGGAGCGATTTTGGCGACTTTTCATTTTTGACAATTTTTGAAGGTATACCCCTTCACATTTTTGCAATTTGGAAATGACCCATTTTTGGCTCAAAAAAATTTTTTAACGACTTCTTCCGACCCAAAATCAACATAGAATATGTTTATACATCATATACCATCGATTTGGACGGTCTAGGAGCGATTTTGGCGACTTTTCATTTTTGACAATTTTTGAAGGTATACCCCTTCACATTTTTTCGATTCTGGATCGACCATTTTTCGGCCAAAAAAATTTTTTAACCGCTTCTTCCGACCCAAAATCATCATAGAATATGTTTATACATCATATACCGTCGATTTGGACGGTCTAGAATTTATTTTGGCGACTTTCAATTTTTGAGAATTTTTGAAGGTATACCCCTTCACATTTTTGCGATTTGCAAATGACCCATTTTTGGCTCAAAAAAATTTTTTAACCACTTCTTCCGACCCAAAATCATCATAGAATATGTTTATACATCATATACCGTCGATTTGGACGGTCTAGAATTTATTTTGGCGACTTTTCATTTTTGACAATTTTTGAAGGTATACCCCTTCACATTTTTGCAATTTGGAAATGACCCATTTTTGGCTCAAAAAAATTTTTTAACGACTTCTTCCGACCCAAAATCAACATAGAATATGTTTATACATCATATACCATCGATTTGGACGGTCTAGGAGCGATTTTGGCGACTTTTCATTTTTGACAATTTTTGAAGGTATACCCCTTCACATTTTTTCGATTCTGGATCGACCATTTTTCGGCCAAAAAAATTTTTTAACCGCTTCTTCCGACCTAAAATCGTCCTAGAATACGTTTACACGTCATCTACGGTAGATGTAGACCATTTAGGAACAAAACTACTTATTGTATTAATGTTTAAAGAATTGTTTCACTCTTATATATATACGTATATCAAGGAATGTGACACGCGTTTGCTTATAAAATCACTTTTGCTCGGACAATGACTTTTATTCGCTACTGAAGAATTTTAATGAACGCGGAGTGAGCAGCGCATCTCCATCTCAACGAAACCTGCATATGCTAAAGTCATACTGTAATCTACGTCTGCAGAGATCAGCGAGCGGCGTCTTCGAAAGCTCTTCGAGCACGAGGACGTAGGAACGTTCTTGACGACGCAGGGATCTCTCAAAATAGCCGCCATTGATTCTCTTGCCATTCCAGAGCAAGAACTTCGATCCAGAATAATCCGTCGATTCGATACGTGACACTTTACACGCAACTATCGCGTTAAATCAGATTTTTATTCGATTCGACTCACCGATCTACGTAGTTTAACGCACGAAAAAATTCGACAAAATGCGCAACGTGAAAAATGTCGATCTAAATATTGCCGGATATAAAAAGTAATCTCGAACGACTGAAACCGGCTTTCTCGCCTGGTCCCTGTGCCAATATTTACATTCGAACATTATTCAGCCGCATCACATTCCTAGTCCTTTCGCCACTGCTCCCTCTTCGATTTCTTCCTCCTGAATGTCTTATTGAAAAATATCTATTTCCTTCCATTTCGACTAAAATCCAGAAGACATTCAGAAGATATGAGTGAGGACGAAAAATCCTCAAAATTGCATTTCTATAACCATTTTGGGTCGAAAAGAGTGGTGCGTTAGTCATTTCCCATTTAGTTATTACTACAAGGTGCATTCACCGTACGACTTAACTGTATCAATTGACATTACCCCGTTACCAGCATAATATTTCGGTATAATTTTCACTGTATGACTCACAAGTCATTGCAATGAATCATGTGGAAAGTCGGATCTTGAATGTGCCTTGTTTCTTAATTCCAAGAAGCGCATCGGGAACCCTTGATTATCCCTTCTTCGCGCGTTCATAAACGTCATTCTTCAAGCGGCATTCTTGTCTGTTTCCACGTTCCCTCATGCAAGAAAAAGGAACTCCAAGATATTATATCTGAGAACGAATTCCAATAGTTAAATTGCAGCTTCTTCCGTGTCTAATCATATTGAATTTCTACCATTACATTGGTCCAAAGATTTATAAATATTGAATCAGCACCTGATGAGCACCATTGTGCGTTTCTTCTGGAGGAAAAGAAATGGAATTTGGTGCATGGAATAAACTACGCACCAGCGTTGACTATTAGCGTGAAATATTTTTTAAATAAAGTGACTTGAAAGACATTGCAGTCTAGCTAACAAAATAATGTTCTACTCATTGTAAATATCCGTAGCATTGCATCCTTTAAGTTAATACGAACAATCTAACGATATTAGTTCGTGGTAGAAAATACCTTGTAAAGTAATTAGTGTTAGACTGCCAATTCAATTGTTAACAAGTAGGTACCATCTTCATTTCTTTCTTACACCTCACTTTGTTTCTCGACAGAATTAAATCGTCAAACTCAGCTGTGCCTTATCTTGCACATTTTTCTTGATATTATGCGAGCTGTGAAAACATTGGAGTAATATTACAACATTAAAGTCTCGCTCTTACTTCTTACCAAGAACCGGTAGTCACTAAACATGATGTTTCAATTTTTTATATCGTAAATCACGTATGAATTATTACCACAAATGTTTCACCTAGATGTATCATTTTCGCGTGATTATAAAATAGCTGTTCGATATTGAAATTTTTCGCCAGACGTGTTGAGTGAGATGACCTATAAATCACATGAATTAATACGATACGTTTATAAAAAATGTACAGTAATAAAACATATCGAAAGTGATTCAGAAATTATAATAATAATATCAATATCGAATTATACCGAATAAGTATAATGTCCAACGATGCGAACCGCGCTCTTGTGTTATATAATATGTTATGTAACACCGTGAAATTTAATATAATGTATAAATGACGTAAATATCGTGGTATCTCGGATTCAAATCGGAAAGATTGAGTAAGAATATATTACTAGGACCATCAGCGTAAGGGTTTCCTTAATTATATTATGACCTTTAAGCTTTTACAAAGCTTTTAGCTTCGCTTTTACCGCCACTCCCAGGTATATCAATTACTGACTCGAGGAGCCGAAGGACACGATGCCCTATGCCCTTAAAATATCGACTGAAATGCGGAAGAAATATAGATCGATTTTCATGATAATATAATCTTGAGGCTTGCTCAAATTATTCCATTGCAATAGATTTTGTTGCGTTTTATTTTTTCGTTGTAATAATAATTATAAACGTGTAACGCCTGTGATCTGGTTCAGTGCGTTTAAATAATAATTTTGTTACTACTTTCGCCTAATGCAGCTTCGTTAGATTCGCGTTTAACTAGTGTCACATTATACAATTTGTTTTCTGACACAAAAAAATTCGGTTATGGAGGGTTAAACATATGTTGCAATTTAGATAGATAAAGAGAGAATGCATGTACGCGTGGTACCTGTGTGTGTGAATGAATGTATATATGTATACGTAGAATATAGTGGTCATGTACGGGAACCGGCTGGGTAGACCGGTGACGTCACAAAACGGTAGAGAGCTCAGTAACTGGCGGTAATCGACTTCCTCGGTATTCATGTGCTCCTGGCAATGCTATCGATCACCGTAGATCATCGATCGTCATTATCGATGATCCTGCGAGTGATCGCGTCGATGAAAACGATCGCGGCACAGGAGGGGTGCCATAGATCATAACGAACACTTTGTTTAAAGTTGTAGGACCTGTCATTAAGATCATTACGCCAGTTAATTCGAGGTTTAAGAACATCCGTGAGTAAAGAAAGATTTTTACACTTACATTTATTTCATTTTCGCTTTTTTCTCTGGCGTTTAAAAACCACGGAACATTAGAAATTGGCATTTTTGGATATCACGTTAACTTTAAATAATTACCCGTAATTCGTTTGCGATATTATTCCCGAGACGTATAGAAGTTAATAGTACGTTCTCTTGCCAATAAATATCTGAAGATGATTCCAATTGCACGAACAGATCATATAATTCACTCGTCCTTTTCTTATTTTATTCAAAATATAAAAATCCTGTTTCTATTCCACTTCCGTATGAATTATGTAAATGACGTTCCTTTTTTATGTCCCTCATTTTTATGTATGTCTTTAAAATAGAACCGTTAGATGGCAACACTATTCGACAAAAACGAAATATACTTTTTTCTGCGATATTGACTGAACAGTGAAAATTGTATAAATGAAATTTGAAAATCAATTAATTGTTCGCGCATTGGAAGTTTAGAAATCGAATTCGAGCTTCGTAATTAAAAAACAGTTGTCGTTGCATTTGAAAGAGAAACGCAATTTGTTTTTGCGGTCAACTCACGTCCACAGTAAGTTTTGCTTTTTAGCGGTATTAATTAGCATTTTCTATTCATCACTCATACGCAGTTGAAAGAGAAACTTTATGATGTCCTGCTGAGAAACTTTTTCTCACTTCTTTACTAGTCTTACTGAACTGTTTGCACATTTTTAATAAGATGTGAACAGCTAGAAGAACACAGGAATGGCGAATTAAGTAGAACTTAAAAATCGTGTTATCCAACTGAAACAAATGTAAATTTTCAATCTTCAAGTATTACCACCTTCACCCATGCAAAGTTTACTATGGATGTTTATGAATATTCTATTTCTTAAAACAAGTATCTCCCTATTTTTGCTGAAAACTTTTCGGTGAAAACCAATTAAGCACCCGTAAGGTCAATATCGCGTGTGCATAACTTTCCAGACAGGCCTCAAGGTGAAATTTAATTGTTAAAGCTCTACAAAATCGATAATAAGTTCTTGCCTTAGAGTCACAATCCAAATGGTTATTAAATTCTAAAAATAATTGTCAAATATTTCAACGTTACTTAATATAGTTTTAAAGATTTATGGTCTTACTGTATATGCGTATATGCATACTCATTTTTCATTGTGAAATTTGATTAACATTCTAATTTAGAATGTCAAAGATTAATAATTGCATCTTAATATTTTAACAGTACTTAAACTTCTACAGGTTACACATATATTGGAAAATATTAGGAGTCATCTATTTTCTTTATTCAAGGAAATGCGCCATTACGTCCGCCATTACATTCATCATGCTTACGGAAAAACTAGGGCATGTTCCTCCTAACCTCCAAGTTCGCGGCTTGGAAGATGATTCATTGATTGATTCCTGCAATAAACTCGACCGGTATTTCACAATAATGTTGCATAATAAGTTTGCCTCTCTGTCTCATGGAAGATATTAGACTCCTGTCAACCATACTTTCTTGCTTTCATTAGCATCCTTGCGTTAAAGTGCATCATGTAAACGTAGCAAGCTACCTCGAGAAAAACACAAGCTGTTCTATTTTATTATCTTATCTTTTGAATCGTTTAACCACGTTGAATCAATTATGTAATAAAGCTTAGAAATGTGGGGGACTAAAAAATTTTATTGCATATATTTCAAGTTATATTCCTGTGGGATTTACATAGTTCTTTGTAGCATAAACTTTGATCATTTAAAGAGTACAATCTTAGGATTGTTTGTTGCTGATTCTCCAGCTTCAAAAGAATGTCATAATTGTAGCCACTGTGTGAATTTACCTGACTCGAGTATAACAAGGAATGCAATGTGTTTAAATACATGTAATTCATTGTTCTATCGGCTTCGTAAATGCACTTCGTTAAAGTACAACATTTGTACGTGCAATTTGATGCAATCCGCAGATGGTTGATCGTTGATGTATTGCTATCCAGTCTATTACATAATCTCGATCTCGTAGGGGACGCCATGTGAGTCATCTTCCGCGAGACTATTCTAGTTTCCTTGTGTGAGGGAATCGACATGTTCATTGAAGTGTGCAATGCGGCTCGTGTTTTGTGCTTATTGTCGAGTGCTGTGTAAACAGAAACACACAGAACAGGCTATCGAAAATTCGACTTCTTCCTACTGGAATTCAAAGTGCGAGCGATTAAAATACTACGTGGAACCAGCTCTTAATGAACTGTTAATTAACCGTTAAATCAATCATGCTTTATGAAGCCACTTGAATGCCAAAGTTGAATAGATCGTCTCAATAGAGGGTAAGTCAAACCAATAACAATCTTGAAAATATTTACAACATTGCTTTCATAAATAATATAAAAGAAACAAAAAACGAAACGAATTTGAGATAAACATTGAACTATTAAAGTATTTGCGAACCTATGCTGGTTAAAATACGGGGTTGATAAGAGGAGCTTCGAGAGATTCTCAAGTACTACAGTACTCGTTACAAGCACCATTACTTGACGAAACACCATTATTAATAATTCAAAACGAGTTCGATGACACTTGAATCACGCGAACATTCTCCAAAGTTCAAGATCCTACGGTATCGAAGTGTTAGTAAAAATAACCCTCGTTAATCAATAGAATTTCTGCATTCTTTAATATTATTAACTTACATTCTTTAATATTTATTGATATTCTGTAATTACTAGTTGCTTGTAATTATATCGCAATATGGAAATTTCCTAGAAGAGAAGGTAATTTTTGAAGGGCATTTCGAAGCCGCGTAGTAGAAATGTTATGAAACCTTGTTCCGAGTGCACTTGGCTCTAATCCAGTTTCTCTGCACCGTTTAAAATCTTCTATATCGCATTAATTGTATTTCGAAGCTGTAACAGCTTTACAAGATATAAAGAACGATATCCGATCAAGCAGAGTTACGTAGAAGACGATCGATATGCGAAATGATGTATTCTCTAGAGAATGATCACATTAGAATTAAAGAATAATATTTAACAGTATTCTTACTGTGAATATTTCAACAACAGATCTTTTCTACGTGAAACTGTTTCCGGAATAGAATATCTTCGAAATAAATGTGCTGCAAATTCCGTTAATTTCTAGAAGTAATTGGTCATAAATGATCCAACTAGACCGCGCAGGTTGATTGTTCGAATACCGATACCCGACTATCGTACGTATTTTTGTACGCGTGCAATCAACTAAAAGTAAAGAGCTTGGAACCGGGCCAGAATCCGATCGTATGACTAATATTTAATGGCGGACTTCATACTTCAGTGGTAGTACGATTAAGTATAGTATTAATCGGAAGGCCAAGTTGACATCGGAACAAGTGCGAATGACACGTTTCTGTAAATACCTGAGCAGAATGCATCGCATGATTAATTATTTTAAATACTCTTCTTTTTCGCTAATAATAACATCTCTTCGTTAGTACGTAACGAGGATTCATTTTATATCGCTTCTATGCTTTGGACTTTCTCGCTTGGAAACTGTTAATAGTAATAAGAATAGATTAGTAAATGGATGAGAGTGTTAATACAACATCATAGATCGTTCATTTATTGTTGTATTAATTTGTCTCATTTGGATCAGATGCGATTGATGCATATTTTAATTCAATGATTCAGACTTACATAAAAGAAAGTAAAGGTTCTGTACTGCATGTAATTATCATTCATCTCACGAATAATATAGTAGCAGACGGACATTTTTTATCAAGGCGGCAAGGATGTTATTTATAGCACAACGGTGCACCTTACTATGGCTCCGAATTCTACAGAAAAACCATGTTGGCCATGTAACTTTTTGGCTGACAGTA
This sequence comes from Nysson spinosus, assembly GCA_910591585.2. Classification (NCBI taxonomy): domain Eukaryota; kingdom Metazoa; phylum Arthropoda; class Insecta; order Hymenoptera; family Crabronidae; genus Nysson; species Nysson spinosus. The sequence continues at coordinate 2,788,186 of OU342839.1, read as the reverse complement.
AGAAAGCGAAGGGAGTTTGGCTTTGCTATAAAAGGATGTAGGTAAACAAGTCCAGAATACAGCCTTGTCTGGTAGTCCGATAACGAGAAATAAGGAAAAGCATATTAAAATACATTAAATTCGACTCTCCTAACGCAATTAACGATCATACAATATAAAAAATCAAATAATATAACAATATACTCGGAAATCAAATTGTTTTCTTCGCTAAAGTCTTCGCGATTGTTTTAGTCTCGAGAAGCATCCGCATATATCCTAAAGTAAATTGAAAATATCATATAAAATATTAATTGATTAGGTAGCAAAATAGAATCTCTGTTACCGTTTGAAAAATGACTGCCAATTTTACGTGTCATTTAATATAAAAAAATAATAAAGATTGTTCTCGAAACGGGTCTACATCCTATAGAGAGAAGAACATTCTAGCAGTCTCTGGATTTCTCGATCGGATATTCCCGCGAATGCTCGTGTACGTTCGAGCCGGCTCAGGTCACGTGGTACTCAAACAACCCACACAACAAATATATTTAAGTTGGCCTTCTACGGTTCGAACTGACAGTTTCACTATCGACCATCAACGAGTGCGGTGATCGCGCGTTACTCTTACACAAGGTAGAATAATTGTTTTTCCGCGGAAAAGAGGCTTGATCCGACGATAGTGCAGAATAGTGCGAAAAAGAGAGGAACAGTGACAAGAGTGGTCCCGGTTACATAATCGGACAGGAGCAAAACACGAATATCAAGCAAGAGCTGAAAGGGAGTGCGTGTCCAGACTACTACCAGAATTCGGTCATTTATCTCCTGGTAATTTAGAAAGATATTTACAAGAGAGTGTGCTGCAAAAGATTTCGTTTTCGTTCGCATTTCGTTAACACGCCCGATACCGTTCCACGGTGAGCTTCTTCGCTGACATTTCTTGAAAAGCAAACCTTAACACCGCAGAGAAAGAGCTCTTAGAAACGGCGAGGGGGTACGTCTTAACTTCCCCTTGCACGTAAAAAGAGAAAGATAGACTCTAAGAGAATTTCGTGATTGTCTCTGAAAGAGAAAGAGAAAGAGAAAAAGGAAAGACGTATCCTAAAACAGGTACGGGCCAACGGGTCCGAAAAATGGACTCGCCTGTCATCGTGGACACTGCATCCAAATTCGGACGAGGGATCGATCTGGACAGCTCGTTCCCTGTAAGTCTTGTTGCACTTTTTTTTCATTCCTTCTCGTCGGTAGTCCGTTTTATCGTCGAAATCGTTATGCGCCTAACATAGGTACTACTGACCTGTTTTTTTGGCCGCACAATTTTTCATACGTATTTTTAACTCTCGGATTCATACGTTGGCCCACTGTTGTTTTTCGTTCGCGTATTCAACTTTTTCCTGACTCATGTTTTCTAATATTTATAAGTTTACAGTCGCTGGAGAGCATATTATTATATCATTTGTACACGCGTTTTATCCGAAGCTGTCCGTGTTTGTAAGACGATAATCCTGAAAAAATAGCGATTAGAAAATGAATCGCAAAACAAGCGGTATTAATTACATAGTTCGTAGATCTAGCGATAATGCGATCAGACCTTTTGTCGAAGATTCTACAAGATCGTTCGAGACGCGAGAACTTCTCCATTCTTCCCTGTTTATCACGCATTCTTATATTTAGAATCTATTTTGATCTACATTTTTAAATGATGATGCATTTTAACTTATTGCTCCACGATGCTGAAGAATTCTTTTATTAAAATAACCACTGAATCCACTGTTCTTTCTAAAATATTATCCGTACTCAACATTATTTGTTTATCGTGTGTCGCGTTCGTTATAGAATTCATTTCAGATATTTTTATCCGAAATCGATCATTCACTCTGCGATTTTGTGCATATTAACTGTTCTCCTTTTCGTGTAATATCATTCTCGACCTTCTCCCGCATTCTGCGAGATCGCGTGGAAGATAGAAATAGAATTTGCGTGGAATGACGTATTTTTCGTTGCTCCGAAATGGTGGCTTGGTAGCATTTCGCTTTGAAATGCGAACAAGGAAAACCCGTATTAAACGTCTTATATTCTTTTGCACATGTCAAAATACTTTACAGCAGTATTCAATTTATTTGCTGCAATACGTAATATACGGCATTCCACTCGAGACTGATATTTGGCTTACTCGGAATCATTCTCCAAGAAACCATATTCTTGGCAACAAACGGTACAATTTATCCCGTGGTATCATCCTCTTATATTGTTCACAGAAAAGTAAACGCGTAAATACAAGCAGAGTACATTAAATCGCATCAAATACTAATTGATTCAACGTGAGAATTCTTCGGCATATTCTCCTCGAGGCATTCAGTTCCTCCAACAGAAGCGTGTTGACGCTAATAATAAACCAAGAGAAACTCCTCGGTACCATTTTCTCCCGAGGCTGTAACACGTTCCCCTCGTCGCATTCAAAGAAAAAGAGCGTAAAGCGTAACATAATCGTTCTGCGTTCGCTTCTGACTACCGATTACGACTTTTATTTCCTGTCGTTTTTGTCTCGGCCATATTAGGATCGTGCCAGTTCTTTATGACCTTAAATGGACTCTGTTTTTACAAATGCATTCGCTTTGTCGTGACGAGGCCCCGGGAGTGTTAAAATATCAGTTCCCTGAAGACTTTGCGCATACCGTTCTCTAGTATCGCGTGTCAACGTATTAAATATACGGAAGTGGCCTTGAAGTTATGAATTCTTGTTCTATTTTACATAAAGCATACTTGACCTATGAACTTCATGTGATTTTACATAAATATGAACTAATTCTTAGTTAATTCACGTTGCACGTAACAATGATAACTTGTTTGAAATTACGTACGTGTATGTACATATATTGAAGTTCCAATCCAAGATAAGTGAACAAGATAATGTTTTCTATTTGTTTTCATTCATACGCGTCATCCATCGAAACTGAACTCCACCATATATGGCGACCAGAAAAACATGGAATTATGTTTGAACAGGTTGAATCTAAGAAAATCGGTTTCTCCACACTCAGGTGGCACCTAGATTCGTGTCGAACGATAACGCGCGATATTTCTGCCCGTGATCTAAGCGTGTCTCTCTTGCCCTCTTTAGCAAAAAACCGGTTCCGATAAACAATACGGCCAACATTGTTGACGATGACGTTTCCTGTTCCCCCGTGCCGCGAAATGACAAAAATCACGTGGGCGTTTATCTGCCTATTGGGAACGGAAGAGAAACGTGATTGGAATTTGTTCTTTCACCTCTAGCTTCGAGCAGCAGTTGCCATTCACGCGGATATCTGTTCACTGTCAATAGCCATTTTATATATTCTCCCGAAGAAGTGAATGGATCCGATATACAGGAAAAGGATTCTTCTAGAATAGGATATAGTAATCATAAATATTGAGTTAGAAATATTCTTTGAGTTTAATTCTTCCAGTTTAATTAATCTGTAATCTTTTACGTAATAACCCGTATATAAGGTGTTTTGTAGATGCTCTTAAATATCTCTCACAGACTGATGATAACCACTATAAGTACATAGGAGTCACTACTATAAATATCCATTGACAAATAGATTTAACCTGGAGACAAGCTTCTTGGAAGGCAAACCAGGTTTCGTTAATTATTTAACCCAGCAATAACCATAAAGAGGCATGCATGCACTTTGCATCCATTTGTTTTCCTATGAAAAATACGATACCTGTATTGTATGACTGTCATGGATAGTTCGGGAAACTTTTATTACTGCACGCTTGTTATTTATTCCTTTCCTAATAATGTTCCGTGTAGATATCTGGATAGAAGATATGTTAATTCGCCCGAACATTGTTGCCCGCGAGTTAACTACAAATAAGGAAACAAATAGACATGCGCCGGTGGTTGTAAAACCGTACACAAAGACCGTGACACAGTTCTCCGTTCTTCACTCTTAATCGTTACACAAAAGAGACGTGACATTCACCCAGTTTTCTGTTTCTTTAGTTTCTTTAGCGGGGAATCTTTAGTTTTCAAATTATATAACGATTTACATGTGTTTTTTGACAATTTTGTTGGGATATTATTGATAATAGAAGATGAATAGATGCAACATATTTATTGAACTTACTTGAATAATAGTCCGATGATGCATATCTTGTACTCGATAAAGATAATCACGGAAAACGAATGAACATAAATGGTTGTTATGTTCTACCTACGCGTCTTTTGTGACGTCACAGAATAACGAAACTGTTGGGAGAATGAAGTCACGTTATGGTCTCATAAAAGGCAAAGAACGCGAGGAATGCAGCTTCCGAATGAATATCCGATGCAAATAAGCGAACTCACGCAGTTCCAGTGCAGTTCCTGGAAACCAGAACGTAATAATTAGCTATCTTCGTAATCTTAATACCACACGTCTCGCGCGCTTCGCGGTTCGAATCTTTAAAGCATCTCTTGTAAATCAGCCTTTATGTAATACAGCTGAACCTTACTTTTTCCATGAAGGAAGTTATGAAACCGGAAATGAAAACTGTGCAAGCTTCCAAGGCGATTAGAATTTACTCGAAGTTGCTGCGAATGACAATAAAAATCCTGTTTATTTATTACGCGGTATCCTTAGATTTTAATTTTACCGATTTGGATCGAATCCATTTTGCACGCCCATTTACCCGTTTTCGTTCTAACTCTCTACGAGTCACGTATGTCGCGTAATTTATTTTCAGTTTGGTACGCCTGCAACCCCTTCCGTCTCGCATTTGTCCGCGGTTTAAAAAAGATGGAAAAAGTATTGAAAAAGCGTGGTTAAGAATGCGCTGGTGGGCGTTAAAACACGACTGATAGACTATAAAAACTTGTATTACCAGGATTCATGGTAAACGTATGACGATGGAAGACTGTGGAAGAAAATAAAAGACAGGTATTTAGTCGTAACATCAACGCCCGATGCGTGATTCATAAGAGGGACCGAGTGGCGCGCGCACCTTTAAAAGGCAGCACGTATCGCCCGAAACCTTTTTTTATTCGAGACTTAATTCAAGCATTACCTTCGCGTCAACACTTCGTACATGTTCCCTTAATTATCAGGTAAAATTCATATTTATCATTACCAAAAATAAAATCGTGTCGTAACGAAATCAGCAGGCGGAAGACGGTGGTTGTGATATTAGAGACTGCACCCCGTAGGCAGTTTTATTCCCGAGTTTTATACCATGCCTTTTCTTCCACAAACTTTCTAAAGTATTCCGATTGGAGTCAGAATATGGTAGACCAGGAAACGGGTGAATATAATTTGATTACAATTATGATCATCATGTTAAAGTTCCACGAAGCAGATCTAATTGTGAGTTAGTCTCCGCTGTACAGAAATACTTGTTAAGCAGGAAATTCATTGAGAACCTGTCGATTATCATTGCTATTTGCGGAGGATATTTCGCGGTTTATATCGCTCGATTTATCTCACGTGGGTGAGTAGGACAAATATACGTTGAAAGGTACATATACTTACATCCTGGCGTCCCTATATATAGTTTTTTGTGACGTAAAACCCGTAATATATGCCGTCACAATTGAGACACCCACGGACGTAAATACATTGTGTACGATCAGGACCGAGTCGCACAGTTCGACGAAAAATTTAGACACGCAGTGTACATTGATCAAAAACGATTGTTCTGTCTTTCATATTTTACAGAGTCCATTTTTAAACTTCGGATACTTTTAACAAGTATAGTATCTTGAACTTAATAAACGCTTAGCTTACTGCACTGTTTACGCTCAAATTCTTGCTTGATACTTAATGATTGTCATTTTTCTTTACGTCGCTTCCTTCTAACAGTTTCGATAGATTCGCTTACAACGAAAATAGTTGTACTGATTTCTGATTTCTGATGTTTGTACGTTATTGTTTATTAAATTTTGTATCTATTGTTCTATGTTCGTAGGGCTTTCCATTTGACGACGACGGTTTTGGACGACGAAGTGATATCCGGGCACATTTAGATGATTTAGCTGCACGGCATCCAGAATTTGCGGATCATCTTCTTGGACCCCCCTGGGGTGATATTCCTTTCCACGGAACCCTGCGCAACCGACGACGTGGATCCGGAAGTGGTGGAAGTTATCAGGGACATCCCGACGAGGACGCGAGAAGCCAAGCGAGTGGAAGCAGTGCTGCAAGTGCAGCCAGCGGTGCAAGTGCTGTTAGTTCGCACGGCGAACCGGAAAGTAATTTTAAACAAACACAAGAACGACGTCATAATTACAATCAGGAGCCCAGACACAATCAAATTCCACAATACGGATTACGAAATACCGTAGATATTGGACAGCATCATCACAATATGGAGAACTCAGACAAAGGGAATCGCGGTCAGCGTTCAATGTCTGCTCCGCCAGAGAACAGGCAAACGAATCAACAACCGCAACAACAAGAGCAGCAAGCACAACAGCCGCAAGGCCAGAGATTTGTTTCAAGAGTCGACATTACGCCACAGCATAATCAACCCCAACAGCAGCAACACCAACAAAAACCTCAACAACAGCAACAACAGAAACCTCAACAACAAGGTAATGTTAGACATATACCAATTTTTGTTGAGGGTAGAGACGAGCCTGTAATTCCAAGAAATGTGGACGACGCGTCTTTCCGAAGAGAGCCATCGCCCCCACAATTTCACAGTCAGCAGCCTCACTTTCAGAGATCGTCGCCCTTCGGTCAACATTTTACAGCTAGGCCACAATGGTCTCCTCACTTCGAAGATCCATTTTATCAAACTCCGAGCTCCAACAACGAGCAACCAACTTCCCGTCGACCACAGTCTCGTCAATATTATCATCAACCTAAGCAACAGTATGCAGAAAGAGAGCGACCTGAACCTCAGCAACAGCAAAAACAGCACCCTCAGGCACATGCATATCCACAAACACAGCAACAACCGCAACCATCGCAGCAACAACCGCAACCATCGCAGCAACAACCGCAACCATCACAGCAGCAGCAGCAGCAACCTCAGCAACCACAACAACCACAACCCGAACAGCAACCAGAGCAGCCAAAACCAAAACCAACACTTCCAAAAGACCCGTTGGAGAGGGTAGCTCTAGTACAAAACGAAGTAGATTCCTTGGCTGAGCAGGTCAAAATGTATACTGGAAATTCAGGGAAAGATAAAGAATACATGTACCTCGATGAAATGCTTACTAGAGAATTAATCAAATTAGACGATATCGAAACGGAAGGAAGAGACAACGTGAGGCAAACACGTAAGAATGCGATAAAATGTATACAACAAACAATTAGTTTGTTAGAATCGAAAGCACTATTACATGGGCAAAGAAAATCACAACAGGAGCAAGAGGTCCAGGACAAAGAAGGCAGTACTATGGTGGAAGCTGCTCAGACTGAAGAGATGGAAATCGATCAGAAGCAACAAGAACAATGTAAAGAAGCAAATTCTGAGCCCTCTGGCATTGACACTACAACAAAAGAAACTATAGAAACTAGTGATACTAAAGTGGAAGGAGAAGAATCAAAAGACCCTTCAGTCTGCCCGATTCCAAGTCAAAACGTCAATGACCAAGTACAACAGCAGCAAGAACCTGTTGCTTGTCCAGCATCCACTGAACATATGGATGCTGCTCCAACAGAACAAACAGAAGTTGCAACATCCATGGAGGTACAACAGGTTACAGAGAATATTAACAATGAACAAGCATCAAATGCATCTGAGGAACAGAAAGAGACAGAGGCAAAGAAATCGGAGAACGTTGCAGATGGAAAGAATCCTGAAAGTGCTCCAGAAAAAAAGCAGGCGGTGGAAAAAGAAGAACAGAAGCCTGCTGAAGTACAAGAGAAGATGGATGTAGATGATCAACCGAAACAGTCACCAAAAATGCTTAAGAGGGGCAGAAAAGCAAAGAAGCAGACTCCGGTATCGGAGGAAGCAATACCATTACCACCCCCACAGAGTGTAGAGACGATTGCAGAGTAAGAAAAGGAAATGAACAAAATGAATGTTTACATCTTTGGATTGTCGCACTGAGATACGTTAATATAACAGTAAGTCTTTTGGCGACATGAAGCACTCGACAGAACCACTTGGAGGCGAAGAGTGTATTTCTTCCTGGCGCCATCCTTCGAGAACAAATTACGAGCCCTGGTTCGCTCGTACGACCATTTTCTTTGATAATCATTTTGGTGTCAGGCTAAAGTCCGATCGTCGTGGATCGACGTATTAACTCGCACAATCGTCTGCCAGTATAAAACGGTATCATAAGCAACGTGCCGTTTTTTTGTATTTCGTTGCTTCCTTGTTCGCAGGCGCATAGTACGATGATTGTTCCGAATCGTCTTAAGAATCCTTTACCAAGAAAATGGCCTTAATTGTTCTGAGAAACACTTCGAGCTAGAACAATCAATATTATTATTTTGTAGATGTTCAATCGCTATCACTTCCAGATGAGGTGGTTCCTGTTGTATTTTAAAAGTTTTCGGATACACAGGAAGAGGTATATGTATATTATTATCGATATAAAATGTGACTTGGTCGATATCGGTAATAGCATAGCGGTCAAGTAATTCGCAAGGTTCTAAGAATTTTTATATTGATAATTTTGATTTTGTGAAGAATTGAATGGATAATGACGCAGACAAATGGTATTCAACGAGACACGTCCGTTTAGTATTACAGCGCACGATGCGAGGCGTATGTTTATTTAATTTGATGATTATTTATAATTTATTCTACGTTTATTGAGATAACCGCATTATAATTAGATTCGGCAGAAATTCGTGCGCTGATATACATGTCTGTGTCACCGGCGAGAAGTGTGTATACAAATGGTGTACATATTAAAGTCGGATGTGTTCGTCTTGCTAGAATGATGCATCCCGTTCATTGTTATTCGCGTCGCCCGAAATTAAGGGTTTTAATATGCTCGCATTGATCAAAAGAGTCAGGAGCAACGCTCGTAGCATAATATTTATTGAGTATTATGTAAGACTTTATTTTAATAACCCATTTTTACTAGATTGCATAGCGAAGAAAGGGATGCATTGTTTTATGGTTCCTTGTTCAGGGTGATACTCATTATTTTTTTGACTTTTCTTTTTTTTCTGTATGATGTTACTTACGTATCCGTAGAGATTACGTGCTTTCTGCCAGAAATTTTGTATTTTTTCTGAGGTAGAATGAACGACTGAACGAGTGACGTGTTGAGAAAGAGCAAAAGAAAGAGAGCGCGAACGTGTGTGTGTGTGCGTGTGTGTGTGTAAGTGTAGGATATTGTGAGGAGAGATATCAGTAAAATGTTGTATAAAGATGGCGAAAATGTAACTATTTTATGAAAAAACGCATTCAGTGAAAATACAGAGTCTGGACTTTAAAACGTGTGGCTCTCCATCAAAGCTATTCATCTTGCACAACTGTATCCAGTCTCCTTTATCCTTGATTACATACGTATATAACTACATTTCTTCAGTAAATGTAAGCTTACAACATCATTTATTGTTATTGCAATAAGTTCTACCTGGATTTTAAGACACACTCTGCATATGATTTACGTATTGCATTTCTTTCAGGAATTATGCAGCTCTAACTTACCAGGTCGAAATAAATTGTTAGCTGCTTAGATCTATGAAATCCTGCCGAGCATTTAGACATTTTACTATACGTTTATATTTAGGGGATGCTGCGAATTTCCCAAGCGTACTTTACGAGACAGTTGAAATGCAAATTACGAGCTACTTCCTCGAATAAGTATTAGGGCCAACAGTTCCACATACCAGAGAATATGTAGCGTGCTGTTCTCCCTTCGAAAATGCGTCAGCTCCTTCAACAGGGGAGTGCAATCTATTTTATTCATTCCCGAAGTTCTTCATGCATAGAATTATAATTAATTATTCATATCCATACGTTTTAATTCACAGCTCCTGTTCCTCGCTAATTAAATTCATCCGAATATGAAATACTCTTGAAATGATCTATTTTAATCTATTTAATGTATGCATTAAATACACTTCGCTTTACAATGATCATTCCAAAGGACTCTCTCCAATTCATGAAGCTTTGCACCATGCACCACTCATACAATAACCATCCGAAACGATAATATAAATAAAGAAACACGCTGGAGAACAGGAAATGCTGGAATTATTTCTTGTAATAATAATAACAGACCAACGAAGAATTCTTGCAACTTCCGTGTATATTTTGCGGGAGAAGATCATACATGGTTTCCTCCGTTTATTAAGGAAAGTGATTTGCGAAATTCAGAACATGAAACAGATGCGCGCCACATATTTTATTAATATTATAAAATAGTACAGTGTTAATTTTTATACAGAATATTGTGGATATCATTACATCACTCGTTACGTTCATTATTTCTTAGAAAGCACTGTTCACCAATGCATCGGTTTCTCTTCGACATGACATACTCATTATGTAAACAATTGTGTGGCAAAAGAAAACAACGTGTCATTGCAACGGAAATCGGCTAACGCTGTTACAGGAGGGAATTACCCAGGCAAGTTTTAAGAATATTAAACAATGCCAGTAAGAAATGGTGGCAGAGTTATTCGATTCTGCATCGACGGAAAGTCCAGTAGACGGTAGCAACGACCTGGTAATAACAACATCCGGCATATGCACATGCCTTGTTCACTGCCAAATTCCTACGAATTGTTTGTGCTCAGCCAGCACGGAGAAGTGTGGCTAACTGCGTTTCAGAGAGTCAAACTGTTTTTTGCTTGCCAGTGATTTTTTACACTTTAAAATACTTTATACTTCACGCTTTGGGAATCTCTCAAGTGGTTTAAAATTTTGGCAATATTTAAAATAATGCATAATCATTTTCCATAATAGCTAGATAGAACTACTAAAGATTTATATTAGTTGCTAAAAAAATAGTTAATCGTAAGAAAAATAAGTAGTTCGCATGAATGTTCGTGTTTTCATTTCGTTTATCTTCCATATTGCTGAAACGCGAGAGACCAATCTTTTTATGCAGTACATTAAACCAACGACTGTTGGACAATACTTTATTTATGTAGATTATACACCAAATTAATATATCTAATTAACGAACCAGGCCGTTTGAGTTAATCTTGTTCGGAGATGAAGAAAATGCATTTTCTTCCATGCATGTATCAGTTTAAGAGATATAATCGTTATGAAGTAATTAATAACTGGAAAAGAGGAAAAATAATCAGGCCGTTAGAAACCAATACGAACGTCGAGTAGCATGAGAACTTGGCAGAGTTGAAGCATATAAGTCACCTAAAAATAGAAGCCCTGCTTAGACTTTGAGACGAAAACGTTTTTGCGTCGTCGACGTTGCGACCGCCTTGGGGAAATCCCGTTGAAGATGTCAACGGATTTCGCTGGTGGCACCTAGTGACACATCCACAACCGATGTAACCAACCCGTAAAACGGTATATACATTGCGGTAACTATTTTATATCATTGGATACAAAATAATATATGCTACTATTATAATAATTCGCATAGAAAATGTAAGATATAAGAAATTCATAAGGAATGTATTTAAGCATAATATATTTATTTGCAAATGGAAACGATTTGCAATCTTATACTCTGATATAAAACGCATTCATTTAAAACATTTTTCAGTATAAATCATCCTGCAACTATCTATCACATACTTTGATATGCAATACGTTTGGTTATTAACTAAATAAATATATTAAAATTGTAGATTCGTGATAGATGCATTATAAATCTAATTTTTATTGATTATAATAATACATAAAAATAATACCTAAAATGCTTGGACAAAGCCATCACAATAATATATATCACGTTTAAGCTGCCAATCACGATGCTTCGAATTATTTTGTGTTTTTTTATTGCAAGTGCATTCCATAGCCCGTTTCAGCTTCTTCCCAGAATATGTTAGAACTGTCGTTCGTTGTAAATTGCTGATAAAATGTTAAAAAAGCAGTAAGTGCTTTAGCAGTGGCATTAATCGCGTGAATTCATAGCTTGGATCAATCTGGACTCATTTTCATTGCTGGTACTCTCTTGTGCTTTTTCATTTCAAATTCATCGTGATTATCTTCAAAACACACAGGGCAATATAGGTCCCCATGGCAACCCAGACAACTTTCTAAATCTTCTGTTTGATCACACATTACACATGATGGTTTCTCATTACTGTCTTGTTTAGATTTTGTTGCCTAAAAACAGTATTGAACAAAAGTCAGAATCCTAACATCCCTTAAATTTGAATGAAGTAACAACACACACCTCCACTTCCATTTCTTCCAATTCATCTACATCTTCCTCATATTTCTTTTCCAAAGCTGCCTCAGCTATAGCCTTAGCAATTAATGTTTTTGTTACATGTGCTTCATCATCATCGGTTTCCTGACTTCCTTTTCGGGAACTTGACTGCTAAACAGTATTTATATATATACACACATCAAATATATTTCTTTAAGGAATCTAACATATCTACATACATGTTTGAGGCTTTTACTTTCACCACGTAGTGCAGCTAATTTTTTTTCAATTTCACTGACAGGATCAGTAGCAGAGGATAATTCTAACTGTGCAAGATACTCTTGTATCAAGTCATCTGTCTTTTGTTGATCTGTTCTGGTATCCACATGATGAATCTGTGAATAGCAAAAACAAAGTTGTAATATCATAGTAAAGTATGACATGACAAGTGAATGAAAGTCTTATGCAGTAATTACTTTATTACATACATACATTTATCCTGTTATTAGCACCATTAGCATCTGGGTCTTCATCTTTGAGAATGGCCAGCCTTCTCTTAATTTCATCTACACTTGGCAAAGGTATATTCTTATCTTCCTCCTTCAGTTTTCTAAGCCTATCAACTATCTCCTGATCAGCTGGTTCCAAACCACTTTTAAACTTATCCCAATGACTGGTGTGGGTATACATTACTATAGGTGGTTTTGCTGGATTTTCCAAAGAATCCAATCTGATACATATGTAAAGGACATCTGTTACATATATTCTCATAAAGATATCATATAAAATTTGAAGTTCTGGCAGGTTTTTCTCACTTCTTTTTAATATCAATGGGAGCCAGAGCCTCCTCATTTGCGTCAGTCATATCTATGTCCAAACTGGAACTCGATTTTTCCATTGATTTGTTTCGGTGATAACAACGTCCGCAAACTTTCTTTACTACTTTATTGCCTATATTACATTTATACTTGAGACACTTACTGCAACAAGAAAACCCGCAGCCTGGGCAAGCGACCTAGATGATAAGAGAAAGCTCAAAAGAAATTGTAGCGAACGAGTAAGTTTGGAAAATAAAATGATAAACAAGAAGTGATATTCTACAACGATAAGTCAATACGATATAACCTGTATGTAAAGCAGAGATTATAGATATCGCGAACTTACTTCTTTCGTAAAAAATGAAAACTTTGATTGACAAATATTGCAGGACATATCTTTTTGGTCAAACAAGTATTATACCAGGATGACAATCAATTTGTAATATAAAATGTAATATAAAATCGTTGGATTTTACTCGCTTGACAGTTCTCAAGCAAAAGCGACTCATAAATAGTTAAGATGAATAGAGTATAAAAAATAAATTCGAATATGGTATAGGCTCCATAACCCAATAAACATTTTGCTTGTCTCCACTGAACACATAAAATAGCTGTTTTTTAAAATGTTTTTAGTACTAAAAATGCAAAATAAGACATGGTATTATTTGTCAAAAACTCTTGTACCTGTGAGAAACGTATTACTCGGTATTCAACAGAAAATGTATAGCAAGTATCAGATAATACAAACGCAAGAATAATCTACGTAGCATTTGGACAATAATATGAATTGTTTTACTGAATTTTTTACATTCTAATATGGAAAGCTAAAGATAAGTTGTAAGATGCGAGTAAGAACTACATAATATAGCGTTATTTAAACAAATTTAACTATCTATTTTATTAAATGTTTTAGTTAATTTAATGAGGTACGTGAGGTACAACCATTTTTCGGCCAAACAAATTTTTTAACCGCTTCTTCCGACCCAAAATCATCATAGAATATGTTTATACATCATATACCGTCGATTTGGACGGTCTAGAATTTATTTTGGCGACTTTTAATTTTTGAGAATTTTTGAAGGTATACCCCTTCACATTTTTGCGATTTGGAAATGACCCATTTTTGGCTCAAAAAAATTTTTTAACCACTTCTTCCGACCCAAAATCAACATAGAATATGTTTATACACCATATACCATCGATTTGGACGGTCTAGGAGCGATTTTGGCGACTTTTCATTTTTGACAATTTTTGAAGGTATACCCCTTCACATTTTTGCGATTTGGAAATGACCCATTTTTGGCTCAAAAAAATTTTTTAACCGCTTCTTCCGACCCAAAATCGTCCTAGAATATGATTATACATCATCTACCACCGATTTGGACGGTCTAGAATTTATTTTGGCGACTTTTAATTTTTGAGAATTTTTGAAGGTATACCCCTTCACATTTTTGCGATTTGGAAATGACCCATTTTTGGCTCAAACAAATTTTTTAACCACTTCTTCCGACCCAAAATCAACATAGAATATGTTTATACACCATATACCATCGATTTGGACGGTCTAGGAGCGATTTTGGCGACTTTTCATTTTTGACAATTTTTGAAGGTATACCCCTTCACATTTTTGCGACTTGCAAATGACCCATTTTTGGCTCAAAAAAATTTTTTAACCATTTCTTCCGACCCAAAATCAACATAGAATATGTTTATACATCATATACCGTCGATTTGGACGGTCTAGGAGCGATTTTGGCGACTTTCAATTTTTGACAATTTTTGAAGGTATACCCCTTCACATTTTTGCGATTTGGAAATGACCAATTTTTGGCTCAAAAAAATTTTTTAACCGCTTCTTCCGACCCAAAATCATCATAGAATATGTTTATACATCATATACCATCGATTTGGACGGTCTAGAATTTATTTTGGCGACTTTCAATTTTTGAGAATTTTTGAAGGTATACCCCTTCACATTTTTGCGATTTGGAAATGACCCATTTTTCGGCCAAAAAAATTTTTAAACCGCTTCTTCCGACCCAAAATCAACATAGAATATGTTTATACATCATCTACCATGAATTTGGGCTATTTAGGAGCAAAATTGGCGATTTTCCACTTGAAGATAGCCGCAACCAATTACATTCTATAATCTAAACATTTTTACAAATTCAAATACTGAACTTCCTACTTACCGGCAGTTTTCTTCGGTTCTGGTTGCCTATAGATAAATTAATTGTCAAATAAACTTTGCTACGTTCTAATCGCAATTAAATTAGTACAAATTCATTATTCGGCACTAAACAAGTTTATCAACTACTCCGAATTTAAATTACTTTCGCGCGATATTAACTTTAATTATTATCGCACTTGTAAGGGTGTGGGCGGGAGATAATTTGTTAGTTCGCAATTAAAAGGTGGAGTGGGAGTGCACATACCATTTGAAAATTCGAGCGGGAGCACATTGAAAATAGTACAGAAATTTAAGAAGTCTCAAGAAACCGTTCTTTCCGTAAAATAGTGAAGATGACGAGTGAAGAGTCGCAACATCCGTCAAATTGTACACAGATTAACAATTCTGTTGTCTACGATGTGGATGTACTTCAAAGTTATGGTGTAGTAAGTTTGTTGAAAGAAAGGTCGTGGCACGTTCGCTTCTCATGAACGTAGAAAGAAAAGAACCGTAGGATGTAATTGCCCAAAGTCAGAGAATTTTTGTCTCTCAGAATGTAGCGGATATTAAAAAACTAAAAGCTGCCGGAATATGTACGATCAAAGGAATTCAGATGACGACGAAGAAACGATTGTGCGCCATAAAAGGATTTTCCGAGGCGAAAGCAGAAAAAGTCAAGGAAATTTCGGCAAAAGTATCGCAGAATGGTTTCGTAAGCGCTTCCGAGGTTTTAATATTTCGGAAGCGAATATTTCGCATATCTACAGGCAGCCAGGAATTTGAGTAAGGTTTATCGAAGTTTCGTTAGCGAAATGTTGGGATCAACTCGATGTTTGCCCTCTACAGTAAACTAATTGGAGGTGGCATCGAATCGATGGCCATTACGGAAGTCTTTGGAGAGTTTCGAACTGGAAAGACACAAATTTCTCATACGTTGTGCATTACGGCACAAATTCCAAAAAGCGATGAATACAGTGGAGGAAAAGTAATATTTATCGATACCGAGCACACTTTGTACGCATAATTATTGCAAACCTTTGCCATATCCAAGAGGCCTGAATCTTTGAAGCATTGAATCGTTAGAGAAATCTTATTTAATTATTTATTAGCCGCCCTGAGAGGCTCACGTCGATTGCGGAGAGATTCGATGTTAGCGTGGACACTGCTCGCGAGAATATCCTCTATGCTCGAGCTTACACCAGCGAACATCAGCAAGAGTTATTGGATCATGTCGCCGCGAAATTTTACGAAGAAACGGGCGTTTTCAAACTTGTACATGCTCCTTAGATCTCTTTTTTTCTGATAGTACTCCCCTATTTTCCTTTCTGTATCTACTCTTTATTTTTTGTATGTATAGCTGATTGTAGACTCAGTAATGGCATTATTCCGAGTTGACTTCAGCGGTCGCGGAGAATTAGCGGACAGACAACAAAAGCTAGCTCAATTTATGTCAAAGTTACAAAAAATAGCTGAAGAATACAATGTGGCAGTATTTATCACAAACCAAGTTACTGCGGATCCAGGTGCCACGTTATCTTTTCAAGCAGATCCAAAGAAACCAATTGGTGGGAATATTTTGGCACATGCATCTACCACAAGGATATCATTAAGAAAAGGCAGAGGAGAATGTAGAATTGCAAAACTTTCAGACAGTCCTAGTATGCCAGAAAGCGAAATTACTTTTGCAGTCACAAATGGTGGAATTGCAGATCCTACTGACTGAGTATATTAAGAGTCAAATATTCTGTTAGAGTGTTAACACATCATCCTTTATTTAGGAATTTTATACGGCATAAGAAACACCGCATCTTTATCATACATTGATCTAAAATTAGACTTTAACCAGTTTTTTGTATGGATTCAGATAATAAATCTAAACTATGTCCAATATTCTATCTGACAAGCTTGTTAATGTGATTCAAATTTAGGGTTCCACAGATTCACTGGTTCTTGGAAATCTGGGGTATGGGGCCATATTGTAGGGTTATTCCAATCATAGGTAGCCTCTGGATGATGGTCTTTCAAGTCTTCCATAGTCATCTCACTGAATGGCAACATATTCTTTTGCTTTTCAAGTTCAGTGTTACACATTGCAATCACTTTATTTGTATCTTCCACAAACTGTTGCATTTTTGATTCCTGAAATATATATATGGTATATAACTCATTTTTTTTTGGGGTGATGCATACACATTACTAGAATTCTAAATATTACCATTTCTTTCTGTTCTGCATCAATCTGGTTAGTGTATTTATCCTCAGGATAGGGTATGGATAATGAATCATACTCCTTCTGGAATTTGTCCACTAGCCCAGAAACCCTAATACCTTTTTTGTAATATTCCCAGTTGATTTTTGGTGCAGTTTCCGGATTGGCTATCATACTAGAAGAAAAAATAGATACTTGCAATTTCCATGCACGCGTTAAATTACCGGACGATATTCATCTTGCTCTCAACCATGATCACTAGCCCATGGAAGTTAATTCATCATCTTTGCCATTTTAGGATGGAGGTGTAAAATTATCTAATGGAATTTTTCAGGAGAAAGAACAGGGTGATATTTCTTTTGCTTAATGAAACCTGATTGAATAGGATCAGTAGATTTCTACAGGTAATTTTTCTGATCTAACCGCAAACGTTATGTAACGGTGATCTCGGTCACCTTCCCAAGCTCATAGATTTCTACTAACCGGCGCAAATACTGGTCGGAATTTGCTTTGAAAGCAACAAACATATGTCTTTCCGTCTCCGGGATTTTTTCTGCAAGCGCAGCCCAATTTATGGCTTTCAACGCCTTTCGTGACATCTTCGTAGGGGTAAGAACCAGCTCAAATACAGAATAAGATCGACCTGCACCACGGGCCTTCAATCCTCGCCAATTGACAAGATATTCGACGACACTGCCTCCCGCGACCACTTTCATAAACCCTCGAAATATATATCGCGCGTCGCGCGCATCTTTGCGAGAAATATTCTCGCTACTCGAAGGAAATCGAAACTATATCGTTCTCTGAGGCGGATAGTTTAATTGGTTGGGTTACCAGCGCCAACGAAACAGTTCCTTTCGAAGGAACAAAATCAAGGTGATAGATAAGCAGTCATTAAGCGAACATATCGAATGCTTTGCCCTCCCACTGAACAAGTAAAAGACTACATGTGTAAGGAACCCGATAATATAATCATGCTCGTCGTGTTAACCGTAGGGGCGCAGACACCGTTTTGAATCGATAAAGCAGGATGCTTGAGCTAGGGGGGTAAAGATCGACGTTGGTGGTGGTGGTGGCGGCGGCGGCGGTGATGGTGCCGGTGGCGGCGACAGCGAGGGTGGTGGCGGAGTGGGCGGCGGTGAGCATAAAGAGGATAGAATATAACATTGGTGCGCGTCTTCCGCGGTAGCTTCGATTTTGCCGCTTTAAGAGCGACATACCTACGATGTAGTAATGCCGAAGAAAAGTACGAGGCATGCCAGGGAACCGGGGTTAACGCGCATCTCTGACATTAGGAATAATCCCGAGACTGGCAGGGAGCAAAAAGCAAAACGTTTTCGGAGTGTTCGCATCGGCATTACCAATGGCAAGCGTTGGCTATCCCTTAAGAAACGTTTGGGCCTGTCAACCGACGAGGATGTCGCTGTCTATTTACTCGATCTTGCAGAATCGGTTTCCAGGTACGTTTGGTCGTTACTCTTACGCCTTCTTTTCCTGTATGTCCGCGGCTTCGTACACTCTGCCCCCCCCCCCCCCCCCGCCCCACTCTTCTTTCTTCCCGGTCTTGAATTTATTCGTCATAATCCCGCCATGTGTCCGGAAGGTTCTAATCGTCACATGGAAATATCTGTCATCCCGATAGACAGCTCGCGCGCTCCTCTCTCTCTTAACATCTTCCGCAGTCGTGTGCAATTATTTCCCCAAATCGCCATCTTGCGGGCCCGACAAGGGCTTCGGTAGAAGGGGCCAAACGGCGATGTCACGAGGAAATCGGGGTGGGAGGCGGGTAAATGGGCAAAAATAGTCGAAAGCGCGGGACATTTTATCGATCGTCTTCCTAGCTGGTAGAATCTTTAACGAGGGATTCTGCTTAATGAACATTCCTATATACAACAATCAATGAAATGCAAATCACTCTCGACATTGGTTTCGATGCCCGTTGCATATTTTTATTATCGTTATTTTTTACTCAACGCTATGTTGTTACTTTGAAAGCAACGGAACTATCGTCACCCGTAAACCCTGATTAAATTCTTCCTCTTATCGCGCTTCTCTTCTTAGAACGATCTATATCGGTTTACGTCCTGCAGGAATGAGAAGAAATGTAATAGCACCGACGACGATGACGACGATAACAACCACGGTCGGAAACAAGGGAAAAACCGGGCGAAAACGGCACAGATTGAAAGAAGGATAGAACAGAAGCAAAAAGAAAAGAAGGATGGTCCCCTGGAGAGGACACGAATGGGATCGGCTTTGGAAGTCGGGCCCGTTAGGTCTAGGCATCACAAAAACAAAGTCAAGCATCATAAAGATAAGCGCAGACGAAAGAAACACGTTAAATCGAACGTCACCTCTGTCGAATCTACCCTGTCGTCGGATAATAAGATTGCCAACGTAGAAGAGAAAGATTCGGCAGTCGGCCGTGCGAGATTAGTTAGCGAGATAGATGCTAAATTAAATTTAGACATAGAAACGTTTAGAATCGCTGCCAATCGAGCCGAAACCGTTACAACAAAGACTGAGCAGATAGACAGTGTAAGATTTAGAGAAAATGTACATAATGGGAAAAAAGCGAGTCCTCGAGAGGTGGAGGAAGCGGAAGAGGAGGCAGAGGAAGAAGTTGCGGACGAAGAGGAAGAACACGTTGATTCCCTCGTTAGTATAGGTCGAATTACAAAGAATCACTCGCGAAATGGGCAATCGCAATCAAATCGTCATGCAATATCTTCCGTCGCGAAAGACTTTTTAGAGGATATACCTTCGAAGGATTCCATGGACCTAGAGAGAACAATGTCGATTGTCAAAGCAGAAGTTTGCGGTACGGACATCGTCGAAAAGGAAGAAGATAGTTCGAGTATCGCTCAGCAAACCGTTGAGAACATCGAATACAATGAGGAGGCATGCGATGTTTTAAAGGACGTTGACCCACTGAAAGAGACGGAAGGTCGGAAAACGAGAAAGAGGAGGAAACGACCGAGGTATGAGGATATCGACGAAGAAGAGGACAACTCGATAAAAGGCTCCTCGGAAGAGCTGTACGAGGACACGGTTCATAGACACAAAAAGAGAAAGCACAAACATGCTAACGAGCATAAAAATCGTAAACACCATGATGTTCGTAAAGCGCCTCAGGACGGTATTATTTTACAAGATGAAAATGAAAGCGCTCCGAATCCAAGCAACGGCTTGTCCACCGGTCCAGTAGGGAAACCCGGGGATGAAGCGTCTCTGGAAAACTTAATATCCGAACCGCACAGATTAGCGATTAAAATAAAGCTCTGCCAAGAATGTAACAGTCGGCACTTGCAAGATGCCTGTCCGTTAACGCTACCGCAGTATGCTTTACCGGATTCTATATCATATGATGACTGGCTGAATATGCACAAGGAGAACACCGAGCTGATGAAAGCCGTCAAAACGGACGATCCTATGTCCGAGGGATACGGTAAATTGTCGGAAGAGGGTTTCGATTCGGACGACGATTCACCAATGGTCGACCGGTTGAAGGACAAAACAAGGCTGCAAAGGGAAGAAACGCAACTGGTAATCGGTGTGAATCGACCTCTTTATGCGAGGGAGTCTTTACCGGAGTGCTTGGAACTAAAAGTCACTAATACGGAGCACGGCCTGGGTATCTACGCAAAGAAATCCGTACCAATGCATGTAAAACTTGGTCCATTGGTAGGTAGGCCAGTTAAGGAGATGGATATTCCAGACGATTTTCCCATGCGACACATTTGGGAGGTAACGTACTTGAAAGTACGCATTTGTCAAAGAGAGTTGTGAATTCTTGCGCGACCGAAACAAATTTTTGTTTTTAGATAGATACCAATGGTAAAACTAGTTATGTAAGTACGACAAATCCACTGAGAAGCAATTGGATCCGTTACATTCGACCCGCCGAGACCAAGGAAGAGAGAAGCGTGGCGGTAATAACGAAACAGGGAGAGTTACATCTGGTTACAACACAGAACATCGTTTCGGGTATGGAGTTAACTTACTGGGCTGACTCGCAATCCTCGGCATGGACTCGAAAGAATAAAGTAGACAAAACCAGTACGTGCATTGTTTACCACGAAAATCTTGCATGCTTGATGTATCAAGAAGAATCTCGTACAAGTAAACTTGATCATACTTTTAGATTGCGGTGGCTGCAATTTAAGTTTTGCTCATCCAATATATTATCGTTTACATTGCTGTATCTTCCATGATACGAATTATAGTTTGACGATAAGAAAATACCACTGCAAGGTAATATTTGATTCTCTCTGATTATGCGTGTAACGCATAATGGAGAGACATAATGTATCAGGCTGCATGTACTTACTGGTTCCACTCTTTAGGTATGCGGTGCCGCCGTTTTAGGGAAGGAGAACATTATGAAGCATGCCGCGGAATTACATGCTGGCCGTGGCGCGTATCAATGCCAATTTTGTAAAAAATTCTTTCTACGACTGAATTATCTTGAAATGCATCGAACGTATGGATGCGGACAAAATCCACAACGCTCGAGGCCTCTGTGTGACTTCTGTGGACGGAAGTTTTGTCAGCCACAGAAGTTGAAAGTACACATTAAAAGAATGCACAGCGGTAAGAACACGACGATATCTTGCGACGATGTTTTGTGCGGATTGACTTTCGTGGAGACGAACCACCGGAAAACTTTATCGATTTCAGATATGTCCGAGGTTCTCCGAGAATTTCAATGCAAGCTGTGCTTGAAGCTTTTAGGTTCGCGCGCAGCTCTACAACGGCACATGAAGGAGGTGCATCAAAAAGACGTGGTCGGTGCGGCAACTTGCGACCGATGCGGGAAAATGTTTCAAAACAAAAGTAATTTAAAGATACATATGCTAACTCACAGCGGTGTCAAGCCATTCAAGTAAGAGTTACATGTGTATCGATTAATGACTTATTTGTGATTGTCACGAGCGACTTATGAGAAATATGTTGCGATACCAAACCCTTTTGCTTTGTTCTTCAGATGTAAGGAAAACAGTTGTAAGGCTGCATTTACTACCAAGCAATGCTTGCAATTCCACTATAAGAAAGTACATGGTCTGACGGAAGATATGATGCCGAAAATTGAACGATCGGTCGCGTACACATTCGATGCTTACAGCGGAGGTCTGATAGAAGACATTGGTCGTGGAAAAAGTCCGCGAACCAATAGTAGAACAAATTCCCAGGTTCGCACGTGCGCCTATTTGCCATTACAATTAGACAGTTTTAACAGCGTAACTACAGGAATCTGTTATCTGTATCCGCAGCAGATGGAGAATAGCAATAGTAGTCTACCGTCGTTGGACGATTGCAGTTCAGAGAGTAATTTGAAGGTCGAACCACCAAGCGGCTCAGTCCCGAATACGGGTATAATTGAATATCAAGGCGGATCGAATTCTGCATCGATGTACAAGGTGGAACACGAACCCCGGATCCCTACTCCTCCACCGGTTCAACCACTCACCAGTTTGTCCAGTGCGCTCGATTCCGCGATCGGGATGGATAGTGTCCGAAATGCTGAAGTTGATTTTTACGGCGGCACGCGATTACAGAGTAAAGGTAGCAAAAAGTGGTTAGGTGAATTTACCCCTACATCCGTTTCGGATGCTGGGGCGGTGCATTTGTCAGCGGGTACCATCGCGGCGAGTATGTACGAATTTAATGATACTAGAAAAGACATTGAGGATAAATCGTTACCGAACTCAGGAAGGTCGCAAAGTATGATGGACAGTAGTAAACTGGGGTTGAGCGTTTACAGAAGAACCGAAAGCGCGAATGCCAGTTTACTAGTAGAAGCTGCATTAGACGCGGCTGAGAGAGACATAGGGGCAGTTTCTAGTCCCATGCTCGAGGACAACGATCGTGAAAACAATCTCTATTCGATTTCCGCTCAGCTCCAGTCACCGATATCTCAAAGATCTCCGAATCACTTGGATACGTACATCCAACAACAGGAAGACCAATTAATTTCTCCAGTTGCTACGCCGGAAAATCGACATGGCACTTGTAGCCCGCCCAATCACTTCCACGTCGAGTACCATTTACATCGGCCCATAGATTACATAACTCCTGCTTCGAGGAGTCATAACATCGATCAGTACTTACATCACGAGGATATACCACGCGTTTCCTCTCCGACTAATTACATCCACATTCCGCAGGAAGATTTGGTGTCTCCCTCGGCTACGCCAAATTCTCGGTACCAGGACGCGCTTCATCATCATCACCATCACCATCATCATCACCATCATCGCCATCATCAACTGCAAACGGACAATCTGTCAAGCGACGAGGGCGATTCTGTCGCACAAAATCTCAGCTTGTCCGTAAAAGAAAAACCATTGCATCTCGACTTGACCACTCCCTATAAGTATGACCCACTCGACCAGGAGTTTCCTAGGGAGAGGACGAACTTCGAGCCGCTTGTTCTCGGCGGTGGCGGTGGCGGCGGCGGCGGCGGCAGCGACGGCAGCGGGGAACTCCAAGGATTAGACATGTCAGCAAGGGGGTATCATCACGGTTTTCCCGCGCAAGTACAAAACGGGCGGTATCTTCACCATCATCACCATCATCATCATCTCTACGAGCTCGCGGAAAGGCAAAGCGTTGATCTTAGCAGAACTGGAAGTTATTCGCCGCCACCACCACTGCCACCGTCGGCTGTTCCACCACCACCTCCTCCTCCGCCACCTCCTCCTCCACCACCGCCGCCTACTTCCTCCGGTCCTGCATCTTCTTCTCCTTCTTCCGCCGTCGCAGTTTCCGTACCGGCCAGCACGGCATCGACGGAACCACCCCCGATACTACCGTCGTCTATTATTTCTGTATCCGCCACATCCGCGATCCAACAGGCAGCTCTAACTGGTGCACCCGCGGGTACCGCGGGTTCTTATCAGCACGCTGATGTTCTCAGACACGTGAGCTTGGATCTTACACCCGGTGGTAGACACAGCGTCGATCTGACACTTTCAAGGTCGCATCAACTACACGGAACACTAGGAAGTGGTAGCGGGAATGGCAGAGGTATTCCAAGCCCTCAATCGAGCTGTGCCGTCTCCCCGCATATATTATCTGAGCCGGTAGATGGTCGAATTTTATCGCCTCCACCGCCCCCGCCGCTACCTTTGACAGGATACAATTCTAATTATCCCGTCAGCCCAGCAGCTTATCATGCTCCTAGATCTGGGTACCATCATTACACCAGTTATTATTAACTCGGACATTGTACGGCGGTTCGCGGATCGTAGATTCTGACTCTTCCTTAGAATGGGCGATAGTCGTAGATATCCGTATAGAGAAACGCTCTCGGACGCGTTCCATTGTCATATCACTCTCAGAGCGCCGCGTTTTCGAAGAGTCAGCATTACCGCACCGCTCAAACATTTCCAAACCGATCATCCTCGAAGTTCGTCACGAATTCCGAACGTAGATACTCTCAGAACGAAATGTGATCTCTAACTATTGCTTTTAAAATGAGCTTTATTTTTTTAAACTATTTAAGAACAAAATTACACCGAGAAATTCGTTCCACGAATGCGAGCACGGAGGGAAAATTCACGAAAGGTAATCTTCTGTTTCTTGTTAGTTACGTACTGATTAAAGTAAGATTTATCGCCAAGTATCATTCGTGGACGCGAGGATTGCGAGTTGTTTCTCGATGACCAGCATACCTCGTACGAAATTTCTAGCTGTCTACGTGTTTGCCTTTATATTCTAAAGAGGAGGAAAGAAAGTAGAAAAACGGCCCGTCATTTAGTCGTCCGAATACTCGGTATAGGTGTACGTTCTAAAGTGATGATAAGTGGGAGTCAATCGTCCTGCCTCGCGACGATCGAATGCTCCTGAGATGAAAAGAATAGAATTCGGAGCAGGATGCATAACCGTACCTGTTCTTTAGGAAGATCTTGTTGGTCAGGTACATTTTGTTTCTAGTCATTAGAGGCGTTTGTGAAAAAACACAGATTAGCTAGTCGACGTGTATCACGGTCACTAGACATTACATTCACGTTCGTGAATGCCGGCTAAATTTTCGGAAGCGAGTGAATTCCGAGGGGGGATGTTCTCCTTCGTAGATCATGTCGGGGCTTGTATAGCTTCCAACTTGTTAGTTTTACGGAATAGCCGTTTACGAGAACCAAAGATTGAGAAACCTTGCAAATCGTGTGCCAAATTCTCCGTTCTTTCAGGGTTTCCAGTTATTGTATCTTTCTTTCCTCTCGGTACTCCTAGCTTTCCAAAGAAAGAGACCGCCGACGTCGACGTGGACGTCTGTACGAGCGTCGTTAGTCCGTGGAAGAAATACATCCCAGAAAAAGAGCTTTATGTATCTCGTTTTTTAACTTAATGCGCAAACGGTGACCCGCAAGGGGTGAAGCTACACAAAATTCGAAAGGAACAATGCTAACGAGTACAAATGTGGCACAGAATATATTTGTATCAGGTTTATTAATATTCTAAGAGATATTAATAGAATATAACGAGCAAAAGGACACCATGCTGTTTTCCCTTATCCTGTCTGTTATAATTTCATCGATGAGACCAATGTCTTAATACTTGTAGAAGGAACATCGAAAGTTTTAAGACTAGAATAATTCGTAGGTCGCGCGCTATGCACGCTATCCGTGCTGTCCGCGCTATTGGGGCGGCGTTTGGTGGTTTAATCGGGTATGATTTCTGTCGGAAGAGTTCTCCTGCGCTTCCTCAGTCTCCGCAGTTGTAGGTCGTAGGGACGATTTTAAGTGGTGTTGCTCCGTCTCTCGGAAGGCGTTCAGAATTCACAGAAATGGCTTGCTCCGTTGCTGCACGGTCTCCTCTGCTGCGTAACACAACGGTAAAACATTCGATTCTTTTACAGCGAAATTATCTCCATGAAAATTCCACGAATTCTCCCTTCATGCTTAATTCTATGCACCTCTGTTCTTCTCTCTCTCCCTGTCTCTCTCACACTTTCTCGTTCCTCATTTTTTGGCCTAGCTCTCCTTTCATTCTACCGCTCGTTATTCGTTCCTGCTCTGACACAACTGTTATGTAAACCCTTTCGTACTCAAGGTGGCCGACGGATAAACGATGAGGAAGACGATGTCGAAGCTAATGACGGCGATTTTCGTTATTTTTCCCTACCTGCGAAATATTTCATGCTTCAAATTTCAGCTACAGGGTTTTGGATTTTAAACTTGGATCGCTCCATTATTTCGCTTGAAGTATTGCGTAGCTTAAACCTTCTCCTTTGATTTCCTTGCCAATATTTATATCTCTGAACAGTGCTACGCAAAATAGTGAATGTCAGAGCAAAATTTATTATTACCTCTTTTTATCAGGTCAGACATTATGCGGCCGCAGCGGCTGTCCAGTATTCCGCGGCAGCGGTACCCGAAGTTCAAGTCGTGAACAATAAAGTTAAAGTCGCGGCACTTGATAATAATAGTCCGATCGCGCAAGTCTCTGTCGTGTTCAGGTACTAAGAAGAACTAATTTTTTATCTGCTACCATTGAACACCTTTGCAGTCCAGAATTTTATAGTACTGACTTGTAGTTCCTGACTTTGACCTTTCTTCCAGAGCTGGTTCACGAAATGAAACTTACGATACTCAAGGTACAGCTCATGTCCTTCGCTGTGCAGCTGGGCTTGGTACCGAGAGGAACACCATTTTCGCATTAACAAGATATCTTCAACAAATTGGTGGAAGTATTACAGCCACTAGTGACAGGGAAACTATTGCGTATACTTTGCAGATTACCAAGGACAGTTTGTGAGCTTTTCTTCTTTTTCCCATACCAGTTTAGTTGTTTCATTTAAATGTACCTTCAGACAATAATTGTAACCCCTTTGGTTTATGAATAGAGATAAGGCACTCCCATTCCTAGAAGACGTAGCAACTCGTCAGGTATTTAAACCATGGGAGATAATGGACCAAGTGCCAAGAGCACAGTTGGAAGTGCGCACGATACCCGATACTTCTCGCGTTCTCGAACTTCTACACAAAGCAGCGTACCGAACGGGTCTCGGTTACTCCTTGTACGCGCCGAAATATCAGATTAGCAAAATCAGTCCTGAAACCGTAAGTATACGGGAAGGAGAAATTTAAAAAAGAACCGAGATTTACTGTCTATCAGCATATCTTGTACCAGATGAAGGTATTCACTTTCTGCTTTTAGCTCCAGCATTTCACTGAATCCTGGTTGACTGCATCTAGATGCGCAGTCGTCGCAACCGGACTTCCCGCTGCGGAATTGTCCGCATTCGCGTCAAATTTGCAGTTCCCCTCGTCGAGTAATTCAAATGATGCATCGAAATATCATGGTGGAGAAATTCGTAAGGAGAGGAGCACAACCGTGACTACGGTTGGAGTTGCCGTCGAAGGAGTGTCTCTCGCAAACGAGAAGGAAGCTCTTGTAGCCGCTGTGTTACAAAGAGCCATAGGTACCGGGCCAAGAGTTAAATGGGGTTCTTGCAGTGCTCCATTGTACAAACATCTTTCGAACATAGCGGGTACCGATCCTTTCGCGTTGTCTACTCTAAACGCAAGTTATACGGATTCCGGGCTATTTGGATTCGTTTTGTACGCGCCCGGCAAAGTAGCAGGCTCGGTAAATTAAATATGAAAACAATTAAAACCCGAACAACATAATTTATAAAGAGCCGATAAAAAATTCAATATTTTGTTGCAGCTAACAAAAGCCGCGTGTAGCTGGCTCAAATGTCCACAATTGTCGGATGCGGATATCGCTCGCGGAAAGAGAATTTTGACCGCTGAAGTCGGTTGTACAGCGGATAACGCTGGTATGTTCTTAGAAAATTTACAGCAGCAAACCCTCTTCAAGGAGAAAGTCACCCCCCTGGCGTCTATCATTGCTAATATCGAGAACATTACCCCGTCCGATGTTAACGCCGTACGTAAATTATTTCAATCGCACATTACACACTCATTTCCCAGCTTGACACCTAACGAACTAATTACAAATTTGCAGCTAACTGGAAAAATCTGCCGTGGAAAAATGTCCATGGCTGCGATCGGGGATCTTAACAGCGTACCATATTTAGATGAATGCAATTAGAATTTGAAATAGTCATTCCAGGAATCCTAAAATGGGATTAGGAATTCGTGAGGTACGCGTCTTCAACTTGTTTTGCATTGCAGTCAATGCAAAATTGTAGATATATAATAAATCGACATCCCATACTTCATCTCAATTGTCTTGCATTTGACAGAATTATTACGAGGCAATGAGGTTTTTCAGAAGATTTATATCCACTGATATAAATATGCAAGCATTTTTTTTTAGAAATGTGGTTGGAAAAAATACACGGTACAGGGAATCGATTGTCGGTAGTGGACAAACTTTCCAGTGTCTTAGTAAAGTTTAATTTCTTCTATTGCATAGTACTTGTTACTATCCTTGGATGAAACTTTAAGTGACTTGCCGTTGACGGTTCTATTCAGAATAGGCCTCAAGTGTTCCAAATCTTTGAGTATTTCAATCTGGAAAAAGAAACAAATGAATGTACTACATTTAATTTTTCGTAATGTAAATTGTCGAAAAATTAAAACTTACGTGGTCCTCTAAGACGGAATTTAATTTGTTGAGTAAAACGGACACTTCCGTATCTCGCGACAATACATAGTGTTGATAATGAGAGTCCAGTAATAGTATAGACCATTCATACAATTGTTTATCGCTAGGTTGCGACAAAGGTGAATTAAACGATGTCGTCTCCGCCGAGACTGTATAGTCCGAGCAACTTTCTCGTTCGTCCAACTTAGAAATCAGATAATTTAGTAATCGCAGAATCTCGTCGAAATTTAAACCGGCTCTTAAGTACGATACCAGCGATACATCGGAATACGTGACACTAATAATTTTATCGAGGAAATCGTTTCTGCTGAACCGATGACCCATGTTAGCTGTATCGTTTGTTGTGTCATTTTCCGATGGTGAAAATACTGCGTCTGGTGCCCTAAAAGATAATACTAGAAGATCGACGAGTAACTTTTCCGGTAGGTCTTTAAAGGTATCCAAACACCAAACAATCGATGGCACATCTTTGGCTTCGATTAATTGTGGAATTAAAATTTCTTGTATCGCTGCGTCGCTCAATCCTTCATTAGTGTATGAAGATATTTGTCTCGCGAGATTCGTTGGAGCTTGTACCGATCGTGTACCGGGTTTGTCCTCCCCCGAATTACTTTCATCCCAACGTGCTACTGTTGATTCCTGTATCACAACCACATCCTCCTCCACATTCTGTTCCTTCACGTTTCTACCGTTTTCATTAGGCGTTTGAAACCTCAATGATGAACCAAGTAAAGCTGCTATTTTTTGCGGCGCCAGCTGAAAACGCGCGATAGCCAAATGGCGATTCGCCGCGAGCAGTAATTTGTCCTCGATTTTCCATAGTTTCGCATCTTTCGTGTAAAGCTTTAATTTCTGCGCGGCTTGCACCAATTTGAATTGCACGTTGTAAATCATTAGAATAGCACCTTCCTCGGAAATATCCGCCCCGTAAACCGCGACGGTCGTATCGTTCAAACAGGTCATAACCACTGGATGCTTTGTATTAATGTTAGTGATTACACCAATCAGTGTACTTGTACCCGACTCGGTGGAAGTTTCAGTTAGTGGATGAGCATACAATCTCCCATGGGACCCTAAATAAAATGCAGAGCTATGATGTCAATGTTGATCCTGGCTTACCTTTGATGTTAGCAGTCATAGATTGCTTACAGAGAGTCAGAAGATATGCACCAGTTCCACTTCCCATAAATGTATGTCCACAGAGTTGTTCCATTCTTCTTTTCAATTCCATTTTCTTTACTTTCTCCTTGTCTGACAAGTAGTACTCTTCTGTTAATCTAGCTATGGTACAAGCATATGTGTCCTGTGCCTTGGTAAGAAGGCAGAGATTGGCCCTGCCATTTGAACAAATCAACTGGCAATCCAATATCCTCTCATTGGGCTTTAAAATCCCACAGTTGGACCATGATTTTCTATTTTCAAGGGCCCATTCTAAGGCTGCTGTAGCACCATCTTTGCGTACCAATATTGGAGATATATCAGAACTGGTTAAGATGGTATGCAAGGGTGACTGAAATTTGTAGCCTTTCACATCATTCAAATCACTCTCATCCTCTGCCCACATTCGAATTTTATTTTCATTAAAAATTGCTGCGTATCTGTGACTAGATTCATCATAGATTACTTGTGTGGTCAATCTGTCTTTGCTCGTCCAACTACTTAATTGCTTCAAATCTTGTAGCTACAAATGTAGAAACGAATTCATTTATTTTAGAACACTGACATTGTTTCAAGAGCAATCATGGTTATAAAGTATATCTAACCTTGTATCGTATCACGATATTCCTTCCAAGAGTAACGATCGCGCAACCGTTTCCCGAGTCGCTCTCAACACCCAATAAATTTTGTTGATCAATCAAAGGGCAAAGAGTGTAATACGAGTGAAGCTTTGCCATTTGAAAGCAGTACTGGTGAATATCACCAGTTTACCTGGGGTTGTCTTATTTTTTTCTTTCTTACCCAGTGGATCTATGCTTCTTTATTATTTGTATCGATTCACAGAGAATCAATGTCTGCCAAACACTACCCTACAAGAAAATATTTGTTCCTGCTTCTCTCTCTGTTTTTATTATTGTTTTCTAGCTCAGTTTAAAGATTTCAGAATCTCTAAAGTGCAACACCTAACTTAGCGCGTGCAACATCTCCATGCTTAAGTTTTTTACAGTACACGTGCTGCTATGATATCGTAACTGCGCAGACGCGTGCGCGGTTCTACTGTCGTTCAGAATTAAAAGCAAGCTGTATTTTACAGGTATCCGTTCTTATTACGAAATTGTATTATTTTCACAAAATGCACAAACTTTATTTAAGTACATCATATACGTATTGCACTGACTTCATTCATGAAAGACCGGGTTATTTTAGAATGATTAACAGCAGCGCAGATGTTTCCGTAAGGATTGTCATGATGCTACTTAGGATAGGATACCGGTGAGATCTGCTGGCCAAGTCGCTATTGAAAACAGACCACCTACAATTTCGAGCCCGGTAAAATTGTCATTTTCCTCGGAGTCTGGTCTCCCGCTTAGCAGCCTTATTTTTCCGGGTATTTCCCCAGATGACAGGTAAGAGGTTGCATCTTCTCTTACCATCGATCCACGGATCAGAAAGAGAGGCAGAGATTGACAAAAGTCTCAATTAAAGGAAAGCGGTAGTCGCCCAGGTAGACGGGACCAAAATGGAGACATTTTCGGGGGTATACCCATTATGAATACTGATCGTTGAGCCCCTAAACCTTAACAAAGGGAACCTTGAAATCAGCTAGGGTATCTGTGTAACGAGTAAATCGAATTGAAAGGACTACCCGCAACGCGTCTTCGATTATCGTCTCGTTAAACCGTTAGAACGAAAAGAGAGGAAAACTCGTGCAGGTAGAAAAAGGAAAAGCAGATGAAGAAGAAGAGTCATGGCACTCCGGAGTTTGCCTCACCCTAAAAAATTTACGATAAAAATATTACACTTTAACTTGTTTCCTGTGCGATAATTTTGTTTGATTTGCCGATGTAGAAAATTATACAACTTCGGGATTGGATGAAATTTGTGAAACTTTTGAGATCCGAATTGAGTGATCAGAATGCTTCAGAATTCGTTCGCTCGGGACGACTACCTGGTGAAGAAACCCTACTCCCGAATTTCGGGGGATGTCCCTTGGACCCCTGGGAGGGCCAGCCCTATACAATACGTCTCTTTCACTGAGATCTTCCTGCGCGAAGGAATGAAACTATTTAGGTGGGGGCGAAGGTATATACCGGTGGAATATAGACGTCGGCCTGCGAGCAACTGTCAGTCTTTTGAAGTCCACAGTCGCCAGTTTACGGTCGCGACTGCAATTGTCGTTCATATTAGGAACTGTAGAACGACGTTTCTTTCGCGCAAACATTTTCGGCTAAAGTGAACTGTATAACTTCGACGAGGATGCTCTGGATAATATTCGTGGTATATCTCCTCTTGGCAAGTAAGTGTCTAGACATTTGTTTAGCTTTAAAATGTTCCACTGTTTTCGTTGATCTTTGCTGGAAATCAATCTTGTATTGGACCACGAGACTCGTCCACCGTGAACCGCACCCTCCTACATCGGTCGCACATCGCATATCTGCACGTGCCTTTGATTTGAAACGATTCGGTTGGAATATCAATTCAAAGGGAATGGAAAGATCTGTGGGAACGCGTTGACTCGAATAATCTACCGCTAGCCAAACACCTCTTACGGTTCTCCTTCGCTAAACTCACCTCCTGTTTTCTATCGAAGGTTTCGATTGCCAAGGAAGTCTTACGGAAAGTGAAACGACCCTAATCGAGGGAAAGAAAGAGCCGGAAGAGGAAATAGAGAAATGCGAAGCGAGCATTCAGAGAGCGGTACTCGAAGATCGGTTCACCGTCGTGGAGGATACGCCGTCGAGATTATACTCGACTTGGATGTCCGAACAGTAAGACAATTCATTTGATATTAATCCACTCGTTTTTATTATATCCGACTACTGGGAATGGGTATCTACTTGTCAGCATTTTTACGAAACTGACGACGCGACGCTTATATCTAGACAAAGATTATCCTGTGTTAATACATCATTGTTTTTATTATAATGGAACCTTGTTACGCTTATACAGTTTAATATTAATATATCGATATTATATACCGCTGCGTGGTGAAAGTCTTTTGTCGGACGAACTTGAAATTATGACCGTATAAATTCTTGCAGATGCGAAACACGATCCGGACCTACATATTTAATTCGCAAGTACAGTTTCTTCGACAATGGAACATTCCTGTTAATGCGATATCACTATGCCGAGGAATCTTGTAGCATCGCGACTCACACGGTGGTCGCGCGTGGCACCATCGACATCTTATCGGCTTCCTCCATCGTTTCCGGTGCGACGGAGGCCAAAATAAATCTGGATACTGTTTACATCGTACCCCTCAATCGACAGGTACGTAACTCGTTAAAGAACCTTCGATTCGGATGACAGAAAACGGAGTTAACCAAACCGTTATCTGGACTTTTAGGTTGCACATAAATTCGAGCGTAGACTGAACATCACCTGTGGTCCTGAACCAAAATGGCGACCGTATACCAGGCATACTATCTACGAGCGGAGACCATTCTCGTGGTCCTTTAACGATTCCGTTATGCGAGATTATCATCGTGCTTACAATTCTCCTAGTCGTTACTCGAGTTTGAGGAGAATCTTGACAGCGGATATCAGTGACAGAGGCACAGCATGCTTGGATGCTCTCGGGATTGAATTCACCGAGCTTGGTCTTCTTCGCGTGGAGAGAAGACGAATTAAATGGCCGGCGAGTAAATTACAATCCGCGTTAAGGGTCGAGCTACTTCTCGGTAATCTTCCTCGCGGAGGACACTCTCGGAGGGTCGATAAGCCGACTTGGTTGCAGACGACACCCCTGTTGCGCATAGACACTGTGAGTCTTATCTTCCCCTAAATTCTGGCTATTTAAATATTGTTGTCCCGATGGCAGTTATCCGTGAAACCAATGAATCCTTTTGCACAGACCAGCGGATGTCCGATCTGTGGCAGCGTTTCCCGCGCAACGGTGTTCAATCCACCACTCCTGCACGAAACGGCGCCCCTTCCTACTCTCATTGGTGGAGTCTGGACGAGCAGCAGGTGTGAAAACGCTGAAGGAGGTACATGGTCGAGGAGACTCTTCCGGATTTATTCCGACGACAGGCTCTGGACAGCACGGTGGGATTACTACGTGGACAGCAAATGTTCGAGATTTTTATACGCTGTAACTGCAGCTGGAACGTATGTTCAACGAGCTGCAAGGCATAGAAGACACTATGCTTCTAATATTGTAGACAGCGTGAGAAGTTCGATGCCGAAGGAGAATACTTATCGCCATATCTTTCGGAACACCGACGCCACCGTGGCGCGCGCCTTTGCTACGATATTACGAGGAAATCAAAAAGGACAATTAACTACCGCTGAAACAACAACTACCAGGAGGGATGCTGCGCCTTTTGGAACGAGCATATTGGAGCTACACATCGCAGAGAGTCTTTTGATACCCGGTGACAAAAGTGTGTCGTTACGATGCGGCGCCGATGCAACCGGATTTCCGATGAGTTCTTGGCCGAGGTATTGCGTTCCGCGAGCGATAGAAGCACCGGCGAATCTTGTTTTGAGAGCAAAGCTCGAGGTCAATTGGAGTGGACAGTATTCCCTGCTTTTAGCGTCGCGCACTCAGGAACAGTGGGACTTCCCACTTCGACGATGCTCCGCGACACCGTCGCGTAACTTCCTACTGAAAGCGTATCTCGGAAGAAGTCTCGCGCTTCGATTCGGACTCTTTCCATCTACTATCGTTCCGTCGGCGCCATCGAATTTCAGCGGCAGCATTGGTAGCAGTGGCAGTGGACAATGGCACTTATTGCATTCCGGACTTTTCTTGTTCTCCGTGCTTTTGCACTCGCGACTTTATTTCCACTAATCAGTTTCTTGAATAAGTAATTTAGCAATTCAATGGACGAACAGTGACCAGTGATTCTTATTGTATATAGCTGTAATTATGAAGATATATGTATATATTGCGGTGTATTGATTTTAATGTACATAGTAAATCGAGGTTCGTACGGTTTTTATGTGTTTCGTCATTTTCAAGACTCACCGTGCAAATATTGAATCCGATCGTCCTACGAGATAGGAGACACCAGACACCAAATACCAGATCACCGACACCCATTCGTACGAGCCATCTTCTGTATTTAATAATAGAAAAAAAGATCCTCGGCCGTACCGAAAAAAGAACATAGCTGGAAAATCACAAAGACGGTGACAACGAATCACGGAACGCTCCCTGCCTTACTCCACTCTCCCCCTTCTCCTCACCCTTTCACGGATCCAACTTTGAATATTTAAAGACAATTCGAAGACGTCGAGGACCACTGCGGTGTGCCGCGAGTTGCCTCCTACATTTCGCAGTAGTGCGGGAAGTAGAAACGGAAAGAAAAATTCTACCGATAAATTCTCATTCATTTGAAAATTCTCCGGTACCGGTCGACGTTAAGAACGCATCTTTGAACGCATTTGAGGTGGAAGCGAAAGATGCGATAAAAACATCGCAAAATATCCTCGCGTCCGTAACTGTGTCCATGTGCGAGGAATATCTTCAGAAATGCCATCGTCGTCGCATAAAATTTTTCTTGGATCAACCATTTTTACCCTCTTCTTCTTCCTCGCATTGCTAATGACCAGAAGACTTTCTCTCGAGCCACGAAAAAGGGAGCTTCTGCTGATCGAGATGATAGATAACATCACTAAAGATTTGGATAATCTGGAAACGAAATTCGACGTTATGCCAATGCAAGTGGATCTCGTGAAGAATCGTTTCAAACAGTTGATTACTGTTCACCGTGAGAATCTCTTGCTCTGCACGATACTTCGGGAAAGACACGGGACGTCCAAGCCCTCGGATACCACGAAGAAAAGGATAGATAACATCAGGGATAGTCCTCCAGAACTTTTGAACGACTAGTTTCAAGCTATGAATACTGAAATACTTGTATCAGGCGGTCGAGTAGTTGAGGAAGCATGCGCGCGCACGCACGTAGCTACGTATCCGATAAACACTGGCAAATTCAACTCTTGCATTTATTTAGAGTACTTTATGACCGATGTAGGAACGTATGCAACGTTAAACCGTTGCACACAGAAATATTGCACGTTTTACGTACTGAAGGTCAAGCTGCCACCACCGCTCGTATCTCTGTCGTATCATTCCCCCATATCTTCCCGACGTATGACTGCCACGGCTTGATCCTACTTGTTATCGAATCGACTACTAATTAACAGTCGTCGGCAGTACTCCTCGGCAGATTGAAACAAGTAGTTTGCTGACTCTACCGATCATTCACTAGCGGTCATCAATATCATCACGATTACCTAGTACCGGTTGCTAAAAGTCAAACAAACGGAATCATGTCCGAGAAGAAAGGTATATACGGTGGTATCTTCGATTATCGGGTCGATAAAGAATGCCGATCAATTCTTCGACGGTTTCTATTGATTCGAAGACGGGAAAAATCAAATGAAATTGGCTTCAGGTGCTTCGTGTGAGGGATGTTCTGGTCCTGGTTATAAATCTCCAAAAGCGGCTATGCATGATGGTCCAAGGGAAAAACTGATGTATGTTGTGTGTATCCACACGGATCCAGATAAACCTGACGTATTGTCCACGGTTGACATTGATCCTAAAAGTCCGACGTATTGCCAGGTAAATTAGCTTCCTATCATTCAATACTCGGGGCTCATGGTAAATAAAACATGAGGCATTAAACATTCCAGATAATCCATAAACTACGAATGTTAAACGTTGGAGACGAACTCCATCATTCCGGGTGGAACATTTGTAGCAGCTGTCATGGATGCGCAGACAAGCGACGGGATACCTTGGTGCTTCCCTGCTTGATGTCTGACCGGGTTTACCTGGTCGACACAGGAAACGAACGGGCACCGGCCATCAAAAAGGTCCTCGGTGCTTCTGAGATGAATGGTCTCGGTGTCTCGACACCGCATACCTCTCACTGCGCACCGACCGGTGAAATCATGATCTCGACAATGGGTAAACCGAATGGCGACGGCCAAGGTGAATTCCTCTTGGTAGATACTGAAACATACGAGGTCAAAAGTACTTGGACCAAAGGAGATAAGAAGGCTAAATTTGGTTATGATTTCTGGTATCAGCCTTATCATGATGCACTTATCGCCAGCGAGTGGGGCGTCCCCCGAATTTTCAAACGCGGTTTCGCAATCAGCGATGCCGCGGATCCCGGTTAGTTCGGAGACGTACGTTACCGATCGGTTACACTTCTTTCCCTTCGAACGATATAATTACTTGGATCTATTTCCAGAACTGTACGGTAGGGATTTAAACGTTTATTCTTGGAACGAGAGGAAACTTAAGCAAGTTATCAACCTCGGAGAAGATGGGATCGCGCCGCTCGAAGTTAGATTCCTTCACGATCCAAAGGCAAGCGAAGGATTTGTTGGATGCGCGGTTACCGCGAACGTTTACAGATTCTACAAAACCGAATCTAATGATTGGGCAGCTGAAAAGGTTATTCAAGTTCCTCACAAAGAAGTCGAAGGTTGGATCGCGCCGCAGATGGCAGGTAATTTTCACGGATTACGATGCCCTTCAAAATTTCTTTGGACCTAACGCTTACCGATCCTCCCCAGGGATGATCACCGACATTCTATTGAGTCTCGACGACAAATATCTATACTTGTCCAATTGGTTACACGGTGACGTGAGGCAGTACGACATTTCCGATACCAGATGCCCGAAACTTACCGGCCAGATTTTCCTCGGTGGTTCGATTCTGAGCGACTCGAAAATTCGCGTGACTCGCGACGAGGAATTAAAGTCACAGCCGGATCCGGTTTACGTAAAGGGTCGCCGATTGTACGGTGCCCCGCAGATGCTTCAGCTTAGTCTCGACGGAAAACGTTTATATGTTTCCACTTCCTTGTTGAAACCCTGGGATAAACAATTCTATCCAGAGCAATTCAGGTACAGCGGCCCGAATCAGTTTGTCGAAGAACGTCTGCAGAAATTGCGCAAATTAACAACGATACCTTTAATTCATACATATCATATTTAATTTATATTCATGTATACTTTCTTCGGCGTAGACACGGCTCTACTATGGTGAAGATCGACGTTGATTGCAAACATGGTGGTATGAAACTTGACAAGAATTTCCTTGTTGACTTCGGGGCAGATCAAAATGACATTTTGCTCGCCCATGAAATGAGGTGAGATCCTTATGTTATTTACACTCTTTTTTCTATAAAACCATTACCTACCTTTCGTATTCCGATTTATCCACCTTAGGTATCCCGGAGGTGATTGCACATCCGACATTTGGCTCCCGGAAAATTGAGGCGGTCGAATTATTCCGAAATCAAGGGGACCACGAGTTATCTACAAATATTGTTTTATTTTAAACTATTCCTATGCATCAATACTATCTTCTTCCTACCCGTTGTTTTATTCACTTCACGTGTTGGGAACAATAAAATTTTGTTAGCACCGTTCTTGCCGCGTTCTTCGATTGTTGATTCACTCGAGATATCGATACCGAGTTTGAATTTAAATTCGAGTTCGACTTCGACTTCGAGTTCGAGTTCGATATCTACTTCGAGTTGGGGCCAGCTGATAAATGTCCGTTACAATCGATAACAAAGAGTGGCAGTAAGAATGTGAGAAAACAATTTTTGTATGGGATCGTTGTTAACTCTTATATTCGTCTAGTAGTGAGATTATAAAATGCCGAAAGTACGGAGAAGTAAAAAACCACCTCCCGATGGTTGGGAACTGATTGAGCCGACGTTAGAGGAGCTTGAACAAAAGATGCGCGAAGGTAATCACCGCGACGATAGTTGAAGGTTAGAACGCTATGAACATTTTCTGGGTGTGCGTTCGATGCATAGATAGCTGCGCTTGCTTTTCTAGCCGAAACTGAGCCCCACGAAGGGAAACGTAAACAAGAATCCTTGTGGCCGATATTCAAAATCCACCATCAGAAGTCGCGATATATATACGATTTATATTATAGACGAAAAGCCATAAGTCGTGGTAAGAATCCCTCTAAAAAACGAATGAATCCGAGAAATCCCATGCACAGCCAATTTCGCAAACGTTCACTAATTTCTTTCAGAACTCTATGACTATTGCTTGAATGAGAACATAGCGGACAAAAATTTAATAGCAAAATGGAAGAAAGTGGGATATGAAAATTTGTGTTGTTTACGTTGCATACAAACAAGAGACACCAATTTCGGTACGAATTGTATTTGTCGGGTGCCCAAAGGGAAACTGGAAGAAGGCAGAATAGTTGAATGTATCCATTGTGGATGTAGAGGATGTTCCGGTTAATGACCCAGGAAGAATGCCTGGCTTACGCACTATCTAATTTTTCGTGATACCTACTTTACAGATATTCCAGCAACACCTGCTGGCACTATTATAATAAAGGACTCTAGATCACACATTAAATTATTTCCTTTTTATTATAGGCATATTTTTAATGATTATTCGAAACTAATAAGAAAAATAGTTTTGAGTCAAGATCAATTTTTTCGACCCAGAATTGTTACTGTGTAGAAATATCGGAAAAATTGGTCTGAATGTTCTCGTGAGCACACGTTTGTGTATGTTGATTGTTTAATATTAAAAATCTTTTCCCGCCTCGGTAGGTCCATCTATGAGAACGGTTGTCCAATTTATTCTCTGCATTGATCGAATTCGAGAGTGAGGGAGGGAGCTGCCGGCAGTTCTTGTCCATGGAATCTTGCAAGTTAGTCTGTGTACCAGTACCTACAATCTGCCATGAATATTTCACTGTACACTGGTACGTTCCCGAAGAGTGAGCTTCTTCGTCCGCGGGCTTATTCCCGAGATTTTCAAGTAGAACACGTGACGTTTGCAAACTTCTGCCTATTACTTGCCAGGAGTATTTGATTTTGCAGGGATAAATGATTTCTTTGGTTGGTTCTTCCCCTCGAAAATCTACGTTCGTCCGAGGTGCTCGGAACTCGGGTGGAGCCCAACTACTTAGATCTTCCCAGGAATAATTCAAATCTCGCGTTTGTACCCGAGATCGATCATCCCTTATGCCGAACACTGACTGGTCATCGATTAAAGGATATTTGCTACTGGACCGAATTACATTCGGTTGTTTTGTCTGCTCCACAAAATCCGACTCCAGGAGATCTTTCTTGAGAATCGTTATCACAGAATGAGATCGACTTCTGTGCGGAATATAGGATTCTCTCGAAGATGACAGTAACTTTTCACCACCATCGGCAATATTCGATCCTTCTTCTAAACATTCTCTCCGTGGCGATGAGATGTTCTTCCGCACTTTTTTCTGCCGGCGTGTTCTTCCGGTATTGCCAGAGTGCCTGTGTGTCTCTTCATCTTTGAATTTTGGATGTTTTGCTTTCTGATGATCGACAGGTTCACCAGATTCCTGCAGTTGAGCGAATCGATAAGTTGGATGAATACCATTTGAAGTAGTAGAGAAATGGAGGGAGAAATAGAATTAGTAACTTAAACGGTTTAAGGAGTAAGGATAATAAAACCTGTTGTTGTTTGAGACTGAGCGGAGAATGTTCTTCGAGCGAAAGGGATGGAGCTCTCAAAAACGACGGTGTAGTTTTGCTTCGAGGGTGCACGATTTTCGCGAAGTTCGATCTCGCTCGAAAAATTCTGGGATGCGTATGATTAGAGTTCTTCGGGTAGCTGCCACTCGTGATCGGGACCAAGACATTTTCAACGATTAAACCGACATCAGGTACAATTTGGAAATTCTCCTTGCAACAGGCATGTTCTCGGCTCGTCTCCTTATTCCGTGGTTTCTTTACCATGTTACTTTTGCCTGAAGTACTTTAGAATTTTAGTGTTCTTTCATTTCGAAAGAGGTTTTCGGAATTCCGGTAGCAAAACCCCGAGTGAATGCTCGGTAAAGTCGGTACTAATTACATCCTAATAGATCAATAAATCGAATAGAGGACATTTAAAGGAGCAAACATCCGTTCGTTGATGATAATCGATTATTAACGATTTTACGAAAAGAAATATGAATATATAGCCAAGTCTCGATCGAGCGGATCAAATTGAATCAAATCTTAAAATGCACAAGAAACTACCACTTTAACATGATAGATCATTCTATATTTAATTATTTACTTTCAAAGCTTTTATTGCCGTAATCCTAAAATTTCCAAATTGTCTCAGATGTTGGATGATTAAATAACTAAACAAGGAGAACCAAAAGCGAACGAATAAAATTTCAGGAGCAGCACATCAGGCATTCGTTGCGAGGAGGTGCTTCGCGGCAAACGCAGCCGCTAATTCTTCGAGTAATTCATTGTAAATAATTGGATTAACATTATGGCCTAATCGGTACAACAAAAACCAGTCTCCGTAACTGAGTGCCTCCACCAAGCGTTTTGCTTTGACGGGAGTTAACGCCGGCCGACATGTTGCACGGAGTAGGTACGCTCTTGCCGATCGCCGGGTGAACACGTACATTCTGCAATCGATGAAAACCTACCACTTAAAGCAAAACTGTTAAAACAAAGTAACAGAACTACGAGGGCGAAGAATGAAGTGCAGTTATTGAATTATTACCTACCTGTAGACCAACGCTAGGCTGCCAACCACTGCAAGAAAGAGGAACCAAAACCACAGAAATACGAAGACCTTTTCGTGAATGACATTCAAAGGAAGAACGCAAAGCGCATCGTGAACCTGGGGTGAACCGGATGCACCGAAAGTGTGGATGGTGCATTTGCTCATTTTCGGGAAGAGACGCGCCATTGGATCCTTTCTCGCGAAAGGTTGCGTTTCAAGGGTAAACGCGATCACCGCCGATCCATATCCACGGAACTGCCCTTCGAGGAATGCGTCGAGGGCATATATTTGTACCAACTTCCAGATCACGGAAACAAAAGGGCTTTGAAAATTGTCCGCTTCTTTATCGAGCTACATTTTACTCACCGTATTTAAAAAGTTTAGTATCTCGCAAACGGAGAAACGGAATGCGTAAAAATCACGGAGGTGGAGATTCCTGGTTGAAAAGTATTCAACTAGACAACGTTTTCTCTCGGTCGTCCATGTGTCTCTCGGGGAAAAAAGAAATGGAGAAGCGGATAGATCTCTTGATAAAAAAGCAATCGTCCCATTTTCCCAGCTACGCCATAGGCGTCTTGGCACGTAGAACAAGATCGCTTGTAGCCCGAGGACGAAGCATACCTGCATGCATCTACCACCGATTCACTCTAATCGATTCGTTCGCTACTACATATAGTAGTTTTACTACTATGTTAGTATTTATTTCGATACTAACCCATTGGTAGTAGTGGTGATGATACTTCTGATCTGTATCCGTAGCACCTCCGACACCCGCGCTTACGACACTACGTCCTGGTACACCATGTAAATGTCGCGATACCGTGAATGTACCGTATATCCAACAATATGCGT
The DNA here is from genome assembly GCA_910591585.2 of Nysson spinosus. Taxonomy (NCBI): domain Eukaryota; kingdom Metazoa; phylum Arthropoda; class Insecta; order Hymenoptera; family Crabronidae; genus Nysson; species Nysson spinosus. Next base: position 2,745,673 of record OU342839.1, on the reverse strand, counting down.
TTACAGACTCCTTGTCTAGAGATTCGTAAGAAAGATTGGAATAAAAGCGTTCATCAGTGGTGGAGAACCACACGAAAGCCGTTCTCGATCATCGTTTACCACTTTCCCTACCAATGGAGGTATCCGTAATGCATGTGATGGGATCACCGAAGTATTGCTTCGCCGTGACGAGAATTGTGCAAACCAATAGCAGTAAAACAGTCGCGCGCGTGTGAAGTCTGAACGCGAAATTACTCGTGCTAACGGGATCCGGTTCTAGCAAACTTTTCACCGGGCTAAACAGTTCCAACATTCCTATCGGTATTTCTTGCTGTTCCGAAATCCCTTCGACTTTGTTTTATTGCTATTCCGAGATCTCTTCTACTTTGCCTTCGTACAGATAAAAAAAACAATATTGAAGATTAGTAGGTCGAAGGTTACAAAGTTTACCTTTTGCTCTTTTTCACGGGGAAATTGAAGTTGCATCTATCGTGTCTATTAACTTACGACTCGCTCGTGTTTCATAATGTCGTGCTTCTATTGTTCTTCGATTACATACGGAACGCGAAGAAAATCAGGTAACCCCGCGACGGCGTCATTCTTCAGAGTCTTCTTTATTTGTAAAAAATATAGTAATATAACGATTATGCTACTTATGGTGGTTGTCGATGTCATAGTGGCGACGCCGATGTCGACGCTCACGGTAATAACCATAACGAGAAAGATTTGCATAACAATCAATTGTGACGCTATAACAATCATATCAATCATACTGCCAATAATAATCGCGAAAGTGATGGAGAAAACGTTGTGATAATAACATTATTCCGTTCTAGAGGTACAGAGATAATTATATCAATACCAGTAAGACCCATTTGGGTCCCACTAAGTGTCGAAAAAATAGTAACACTAGCGATTACTTAATTATCGATAAAAATGGTGGCGATAATGATAACACGATAATAGGAGTGATTAATAATATTCAAATGAAAATATGGTTAGTAAAAAACGACAATAACCAAAATGATACGTACCTATGGTACAAATGATAACATAGGAAAGAAATGGCGACAAACGGATAAAGTATTCGGCTTGGCCTGGAATGCATCTGATTGTGCCACGCAATCAGTATGATACGCAATATGATAATCAAAATAATCGTTTACGCCTAGAGAATTGAAGAGACAGAGGAGATATATCGGATTATCCGAATACAGGTGATTCAACCTGACAACGAGCCTGTGCCGGTCGGGATCACGCGTTTCTCTAGTTTCTTCGAGATTATTTAAACCTATAAAATATGCGATTTATATACAGAAAAGAACACTGTCTAAAGGTTGAGCTACCGCTAGAACGAACTTTCTTTTACCTTCTGTATATACATAGATACAAACCGTTTCGGAGACTCTTCGAGAGTAAACTATTCACGTACGACACGCGGTACACCAGAAGAATTTAAACCATTTAAATATCTTGTACGATGTACTGAGACGATCACCGCCATTTCCGCCGTAAAAGATCAGCTTTATTTGTCCTCGATTGGTTTTCTTCGCGTCAGGCTCCCTTACTGTTACCATTGAAAGCGACCCGACCGATACGCAAAGCTCCTGGCAGACGTATAATCTGATTGCTAGTATCACCCCGGCATGGGAGAAGAGGACAGAAAGGGTAAGATGGTGGTTAGAGTGTTTAGCGTATCAATAAGGTATGTGTATATCCCGAGAGTGGTTACGTCGTCTGCACATTCTGCAGGTGAGGAAGAAGCAAAGAAAAGCGAGGAGAATGGCGAGACCGGCACCGAGTCCAGCACCAGCCCAGCCCGCTGGTCCAACCATTGAGTCACCGATTCCTCCGTTTCCGGCGGCCATGTTGCCCGCACCGTGAACTCTACCTAACGCACCGCAAGTCTCTATAGATTCGTCGTTCGGCTCACTACGGAATCCATTTGTTCCATTATGGATGCCAAGCAAGGAATGAGAGTCCACGGTCATTACAGGTGCCGCCGGACAATTAACGACTCCGTTGCAAACGAGCCTCGCTGGAATACAGCCGGCATCTCCAGGACACTGGAAACCACAATCTTCGAGTTTCTGAGTATGAAGTGCACCGGAAGCATCGCGTGGCAAATGATACAGCTCCGTCCAGGCAATTTTAAACGCGGCACGCGCCGGTGCCATTGATCCTGTGAATTGAATCAGCACAGCCGGTGGTGATTCCTCGAAGTCTATATTTGTTGGATCGCGAACGTGTTCAACCGGGGGAGCGATTTGCGCTGCTGATATTATTGGCATATCACTCACGTAGCTGACGTTCTCACCGCATATGCCAACAAACGGTTCCGCGTTTCCTGGTAAGAAGATCTCGAGCTTTCCATCTTCGCAGGAACGGGAGGCGAACTTTATCCTGTCGAAGTGCAACCATAAATCCCTCTCGCGATTTACACGCAATTCCCAGATGCACTTGATCGTTCTCGGTGGCGCAACGTAACCGAGTGCTTCGTAATGCGGAAATTGTATTTCTCCATCGGTGGCTGCAAGCAAAATTGCCGGGCCACAGAGAGGGCTGTGCGCGAATTCGTAACGAGCTTCGAACAATGGAGCAGACTGTTTGAAATACCTCGCAGCTGCATGCTCACCGTCGATCAGTAGTTTCAACTCGAGCTTCTCACCACGCGAGAGCACCCGAATTTTGGGCAAACTGGACTCGTTCACGGTACGGCACAAGCAGCGAGCCTTGCTGCTAACACCTAGTAACAAACTTCCGACTGCCGAGCCCATCGAACTCCCAATGATTCCTCCGGCAGACCCACGTTCGCGGTACTCGCGTGTATCGATGAATGAGGGTGCAGGCGCCGGTGACGGTTGTGATTGCGGAGACATCGATGACGACGAAGACGACTGAGATGGAGGTTCTCTAACGATCAATCGATCTACCCTGCTGTCCCAACAATGGCCGCATTGAGCGTACGGATGCACCTTGAATGACACCGACTCGATCGTTAATATTACTCGCGCATATAATCTCTTGTCCGTGATGAAGGTATAAGTGCAGGACAAATCTTTCGGTGGATCACCAGGTCGTTTATAGACGAGAGTGTTCAGGGGTGATCTAAGCCGACCAGCACGTGCCTTCCACGAGGTAAATATCTCATCGCATTCCGTGTCCGGTACTGGTTCGCCGAATCGAGTTGCATTGAAGAAATCATAGTGCGCCCAGTAATAGAGAGAACTGCCGGAATAACTGCCTGTTTTGCTTTCGAATCTGACGAAAAGGGCATTTGAAGTTGAGACAAAATCATGCTTCTCCATCGGCTTGCTGAAGGTGTCGCAAAAGGTCTTTATAATCTTTGCGTCATCCGGCCAATCTGCATCGTAGAGAGTCAAGCTCTCGCCACAATCACCGTCGTAGGGTTGGATCGGTGATTCGATACGATTCACGCGAAAACTCGGGAAATAAAGCCTGGCGATCTCACCGGGACGTCCCTTCAGGAGGTAGGTGCAACTGGTATGCGGTGGATACCAGTGTGCCACTGAAAGGAAGATACCTTCGTTTCCAGGCTGAAGAGACTCGCTATTCAGCAGCCAATCACAACTGCCGTTTTTTAAACCGGCAGTCTCTACGTGACCCGGCCAGTTGCCCACCTTGAAGTGAAATCCGGTGTTCAGAAGAGGTCCAGCCGGCGAGGAAATGAATTCCACGTAAAGATCCTTGCTTGTGCCAATAATACTGTAGGGAAACTTGCCCATACCACAGAACGTTCCGATTGCTGGGCTACTTTCGTTTTTACCGTCGTAAACGCGTATATAGTCATACGGGCAGTGCTCGGATCCAGAACTTATTGGTCTCATAGGACACGTCATTATATTCTCGCATCTTTGACCGTCTATGTTAAACTCCTCGTTTTCAATGTAGAGCTTTATGAACGGCAGCCGCGTATTCAATCGGTACTTGCAGTGTAATGCGCGAGGATATATTCCCGGATAAGCGGGGCTCTGCACGTAGCAAGTTTGCAGCCGACAGTCCTTGAAAACACGCTCGCAGTAACTCCCAGGCACGATCTCACCCCGGCGATTCGGATAGAGTTCCGGATGCTGTCCGAATCTCGGATAAATCTCGTACTGCTCTTCCGCGCGGGAATCGAAACTGAAGTATGTCTGGTCCGTAAAGTTCTCCGCGTAGAAAATCACTCGAACGAAACTAGTCTCCGATATGAAAGTTTGTGGCTGTTCGGATTCACCGCAAAACACGCCGGGATCCTTACGATTGCTGACTTCCGTTTTTGTATTACCATCTATGATCTGCAAAACACAGCAAAACACAGTCGGTCAAATCAGTGGAAGCTCCATATATCGTGCCCCCAATCTTCTTAATTACGACATGAAGTTTCTTTAATGGAGACGTCTATAAAACCTACCTGTAAGTAACCGCCGGAGCAGGTAGTGGCGTTCTCCAGTACGCCGACTTTAAACTTTTTGAAACGAACCCGTAAAATCCAATCCCGCGTCGTCCCGCGATACGCTCGAAAACGGTACGAGCAGAGCAAAGGTTGTCCCCAGTTTGTTGCGGTAACAGCCGGGCTGGACACATCTTCGTACACGTCCACCGTCTTGTTACAGTGATCACGATCCGCTGAAACCGATCCTGTTGTTAATCGATTCGGTGGATCCGTCACCTAACACGTGCAATTAACTACCTCTCCGGTTCGCTGCTGGACTGGGGGTGGCCAGAAGAAGTATCACCGCCACCACGCCGAGGAAACCCCAACTCCGGCAGCCCAATATTACTGGCACAATTTCTAGCATTCCGGATCTAACCGAAACCTAACCAACTCAGGTGCAAGCCCCGATGATCGTCAATCCAGTTTCCCCTTTCTTGCCTGCCGCATCCTTCATCCGTTCTTCACTGACTTCGCTGCTTTTCTATCGACCACCTGCATACATATCACATAAAACGATGAAATGATCGATGATCAAATACTGAATCTTGATCGCATCTACGTTACATATACGAAAAAGAGTTGCAAAGATTATTATTTCCGGAATTTGTGTGAAGAACCGATTAGTAAGGTCATCTAATAAATACAGAAGTAGATCATATATCTGAAGCAGTCTTCGCAGCACAAACGCAACTGAAGCCACGAAAACTACTAATAGGAAATACAAGATGGATCTCACAAAATTTGCTGCATGTAAAAAATGAACTAACGTCGAGTTCCATGTGCTTTTAATTTATTCGCGATGGGGCAGCCTACCCCGAAGCTTGCTCTGAATAACAATTATTCGATCGAGATCTCTTAATCGATGGGAATCGATGCGATTAACTATCCGCGAGAACTACCCCCGCAGTAGACTTCCATTAGTACGAACGATCTATGTAAATAATATACTCGTTCTAAATGGCTGCCAAGATAGCTCGTGCGATTCTATTCGGTGTAAATGTATCCAGTACACTCATGGTTTCGACCATTTTCTTAGCGTAATACGCATGTCCACCGTTATTTCAGGCATTGGTGTCTAAGGGGTTCGATAAGGATTTTCATATTGCGAGGCTCAACGCGTTTTGTCCCAAAATGGAATGCTTGTAAAATAGCTAAAAGTCCTTGGATATTGAAGCGTTCAATCACGCGGATCTCGATTCGATAAGTTATCATTCTTTTTTTACTTCTTCGCGATGTACACCCGCCGTGTCTCCGCGGGGAAACTCCGCCGAGTGAAAACATCAGAAGAAATGCTGGGACACGACCCTATCCCCTTTTGAATTTATTTCGCACGTCAAGTACGTGCTTAAATACTTCCGCCACTAGGTGCTTACCAGAAGAAATGCCGCGCGGTCGGCAAATGCAAAATGAAATCTTAATTTGATACTCGATGGGAAAACTATCCGTGCAAGATGCAGTAATCACCTGGCCTTTGATGCGTGCTTCGTTGCATTTTACGAACGAGAGTCGCGGGGGTCGCGCGAATGACGACTCATGTAACCACCGCAAATCTGACGTCGGGTCATTCCACTCGTCCACCAGTGTCCTTGATCGTCGAAGATGATCGCCGACGTCTTTCCAGGAGGATGAAACTCAATGACGACCGCGTAATACGTTCGCGGTAATAAAAAAAACAGAGTGCGGCGTAACGGATGTGTTTAGCTGATCAGCCACCCGGCCGATACACTTGGTTTACAAGAACTGCTGCCCTGAAACCTCCGAGCCGGAGCATAGCTCACTTAATATCCGACGCGAGATTCGGGTCGAACTTCGCGCAAGCTCTCTGCTCCGCAAGCCCTCTTTCTTTCCTCTCTTTCCCTCCAGGCCTAATTTCCGTTTCACACTCACCGGGCTCCATCTACCCTGTCGTGCAGCTTTCCTTTTCTCTTGACGACAACCTATCTCTATTTTATCTTCTACATTCTCTTTGCCTGAGCCGCTATGTTAAGAATACTCTTGTTGCAACCAAAATTACGCGGGCCTACCTGCCTGTCTGCTATCCATCTCCCAAGGCCGACCTGGAAAACAGGGGTGGTCGACGGAACCGAAGAAACCCTTCCGCAGATTTTCATCGCGATCGGCGAAACGACTACCACCCTCAGCTTCCGGTTTTTACAGTGTTCCTCCATTCAATGGCGGATCAATAATAACTCCACATGAGCCTTAAATATACATGTACATATGCTTATAAAAATACGCTTCATACGGTTTTAAGTCTCCTCGTTAAGGTGAATTAAAAAGAGAGAAAGAAAATATGAAAGTGCCGCGAGTGCGGATCACTCTCTGGTTAATCTCGTGTTCTCTGTTGTCACGCATCCTAATATCAATCTGATACCCGGATGTGTGGTACGCTTACAAATAACAATTGCCGTACCTCTACGACTGACGAGATTCACTAATCAGGATGTAGTCAATCACACTCCTCCATAGCACAGCTCGGGAACTTTCGTTCCTTTTCGTCGATTGATAGACGACATCTCTCTTTTTTTCACCGAGGATACAATGTCTCTCATTGCTGTCATCTATGAATTTTAATCAATTTTATTAAGGAGTTTACTCGATATCGTTGTCCTTGCATCCAACTTAGTGCTAATTGACTTAAAGCAATATCAAATATTAAGTGGACTGGTAAGAGAGAAAGTATGGAATGTATTACAGTGGATGGAGAAATTGGAACGGCAGCTGCAGCAGCGGTACCGAGGTTGATGACGGAAATAAAAGAGGAGACCTGGAAATATAAGGGCACTGTTTAACACAATTGATATTCGTCCAAGAGTTTATTTACAAGTGGCAACAAAAATACTATCACCTTTTCCAGTATGATTATGGTATGTTAAATTTTCTCGTTAGATAAAGAGGCACGTTAGAAAAAAATATCCGATCCTCGTGTACGAGAAAAAAGTATTGCTTACTTTTTGGGGAGAAATTCTGCAGAAGCGTACACGGAGAGCTACGATCTACAGGTCGACTCTGTCTCGCGTGCTCCTCCGAAAACAGCGGCGCGAGGTCGTAGGAGTGACCGAGCGAGCGAGCTAGCAAACGAAACATATATAACGAGAACGACAGAGAATTTTGGTAGAGTTGGTAAATGGAAAAGGCGCGCCCGTCAACACGTTAACGCGTCTACTAGAGTTCACCGAGTATCGTGCGTGCGCGCATTAAGCTGGAGAACGTAAAAGTCTGGTAAAATTGAAGAAGGCCCTTCATCGGTCGTTGGCTAAAACGCGCGTCGAAATTTCGGGCTTCGAACGGACTCAACAACTAGGAAGATCTGACGCATTCATTCCTTATTCATGGGATTCGGTGGCCGAGTATACGCCTTCGGCGTAATCCTCTTGTCCGGGGGTGGGTCTGTCCGACCATCTCGGTCATTGCAAAACCCATTGCGCGTGGAGGATTCGCCCGGTACCTTCCATCGTACCGGCCTCGACGAACCACGAGAAAAGCATTTTCGCTTGCGCACTTACAGGATTCACCGATATACAACGACACTTGCATAAAGATAATCGCGAGGATAGTCCGTGGTGCAGACTTATAACATTTCGTTTTCCTCGCAGGTGATCAATTCACCGTAGCAAATTGTCCAAAAGGTCCGAGTGGCCAAAGCATCACGCTTCGGTCCTTGGACACGGTACGATGAGTTAGATATACGATTAAAGATTTAAAGTATTAAACGATGAAACTATAAAAACATTGCCAATTGATTACGTGTATACGTGAGCCTAGGTGATTCCGATTGACTGTGACTGGCAAATTGACTGACTAAGTGAATGATTCAGTGGATATTCACACACGCAGAAACCCCGCGTGTAGACCCGTGTTTTTTTTTGTTTTGAGTCTGTAGGTGCTTCTTGATTTTCTCCGTTCGACGAGATAGGCGAATAGCGCGATGTAACAGTACCCTAAGTAGTAGAAAGCTAGAGTAACAGTTCAATGCTCGTCCATTTCATGGATACGTTGACGTTTCGGTTGTTGCTGTTGCTGATGTTCCGCTGGTTCCGGACTTTCAACGATAGCAAGTGGCGCAGGTGAACCTGGCGAGCTATCTGATTCTTCATGCGTGCGTTTTCCAACCCCAACGCCTGCGTCAGGGCCGAGAAAGCTTCCACTAAAAGGATAGAAAGAAATAGTGGGATTCGTGTAGATTCAAATCAGTCATAGTCGAGAATGTACCCGATAAGCATTTACCTGTAATTGTATGTTGTTTGTACAATAACAGGCGCTGGACTGTATTGACCAGCCGGAGATAATGAATGCTCCTCAACGGTGTTTCCAGATACGACGTATTTTTCTGTGAAGATAAATCACCATGGGTTACTATACGATATAAAAAATAAGCAGCCTGTGATTATATAAAATAATTTTCAATTTACCATCCCTTGCCGAATCGGTGGAAACGCCATTAGTGACAACCGTGATTTGGTGCGCCAGCCTATTTTTGTGAGTAGACTGAGTTGTCGGTGCGTAAGGATGCCCGGGTGATCCCGGCGCAGACTGACTGGTAAGCTGACCAGCTGGCGAAGGTACAGAACTATCAGGATACGATTCCGGCCCAGGCGAAGTTTCGCGACTGAGGCACTCAGGTGTCATCAGTCCACTAATACCCACGTGGGACGGCGAAGCAGGTGCACTCCTACAACATTTTCAAGGAACATATGTACATCATCACAGAATTCAAAGTATGTAATAATGGAAGGTAGTTCTCTTACCGGGACGACAGACCGAACGGCGCACGAAAGCAAGGAACCCCTCGTTGTCTTCTTCGTCTAAAAGCTTGTTCTATGAGTTTTGCTTCAGACTGAGGGTCTATTCTCCAGAAAGAACCCTTGCCTGGTTCTTCTTGGCTTCTGGGTACCTTGATAAAGTAACGGTTTAACGAGAGATTATGCCTTATGGAATTTTGCCATCCTTTATCGGCCGTTCTATAGTACGGATAATTTTTAGTAATGTAGGAGTAAATGCCAGACAAAGTGAGCTGTTTGTCGGGCGCGGATGCTATCGCTTGTACAATTAATTGTGCATACGAATAGGGCGGTTTTGAGTCATCCTTGGGTGGGCTATAATGTGCCGCGGTACCGTTCGGCCCAGAATTACTACCTCCCCTGTATCGAGGTTCAACACCGGGTTCCGGGCTTATTTGTCTACCGGAAGTTTGTCCGGATTCGTGCCTCTCTAAGCTAGAATTTTGTGGATCGTTCGCAACTGCGGCCGCATAAGCAGCTACCATTTGTAGATCGGCCGATATATTTCGTCTTCCTTGACCAGCCCGTGGGCTGGCAGGACAAGAGTTTGCTGCACTGATCGTCCCCGTAGGGGATGGAAAAGGACTGCTATATCCAGCATCAGGTATATTAATCCGCAAAGGTGGCAATGGTGCCCTTTGTTTTGGAGGAGAAGGTACACGCACATTACCTTGCTCCTGCTCATCCACCAATGACTGAAATACAAGCCTGATATTTGTACTTGGGAATCTGAATGTACACCTGAAACAACATTGATGCCATTAGGCCTCATTACTATCTATTCTCATTCCCAATAGTAAATAATACCATTATCATATAGTAAAGTTAAACAGTTCTATTACTTTGAGGATGCCACTAAGAATAAGATTTATCGTTACAGTTATTTGTTGCTTGGTGGTCTCAAGTATGAATTTCAATATATTTGGCATCAAATCTGAAGCGCACATGATGAAGGGCACATAAATGAGGAGGACAGAAATATAGATAGTGGTAAAGGTAAGGGAGAACATGATGGAACTATATATCACGAGTGAAACAAGGTAGAGGGGGCAAAAAGATGATAAGCGAATCCATGTGTCTACGATCACGAACGGATCGAACGCCGCGATGGAAGGATACACTGCCGACAGTACGTCGACAGCTTAGGTTCTAACAAGGTAGGGGATGATGTGAAAGTGGCACATGCAGGTTAAGTGAGATAAACTAGCATGCAGAAATTGAATTCTTACGTCTTTGGTAGCTGAAAAGCAGGGGCGCCCTTTCGTTGAAATACTCCATCGACGAATACTCCATTCTTGCCATTGCAAAGCATGAAGAAAAAAGGATGATCGTAAAAGATCTCGAGATGTCTCCTCGAAATAAAGCTAGAGTGGCCCATGTTGACGTCGACCTCACCCTTGCTGCTGTTACGACCGATGGTGATACGTCTCTGTCTAACCATGTATTCGAACTCGCGGCCTTCCAGTCGCGCGATCGGCGCACCTTTTGCTTCTGAATTCCACTGCATCTTCGTCGGACTGGCCGGTGCCGACTTCAGTGCCAGAAGGGCCCACGCGTCGCTCTCCTGAGTACGGGAGTACGTAGACATAGCACCGAGTGAGCGAGCCCTCCTTCGAGACAGAACAAGAGAGAGAAAGAAGAGAGATAGACGGCTAGTTAGCTAGCTAGATAGATCAAAAGATAGAATGATAGATAAATGGATGGATAGAAGATGGATAGGTATACTGACAGATAACCGGCGAGATAACTGCTAGATAAATAGATATAGCAGACGGAGAACGAGTGAACCATCGAAAACTCGAGGCAGAGAGGGAGGGAAGTGGATGCGGTATGAGAGAATCGTTGGCTGTCGTGGACACGGTCACCAACAGAAACCTACGATTGAATCTGCTCACGAACACGATCGATCGAATCGTCGGAGAGTCGAATACGGATTTCGGAAGAAACGTAGAATTTAACTAAACGGCGAAAGAAACGAAAAAGCAGGGCCGCGGAAGGAACCGTCAGATGGCGAGAACGAGAGGGGAACGATGGACAGGGTTTGGTTAGAAGGGAGAGGGGAATCGGAGAGGATGGGCCGATGGTCTTACGCCATGAAATCGAGCGATCGAATAGATTGGTACAAATTGCTTTTCACGAACACACTACACTCCGGGTCTTTCTTGATTTTGCAAACTTGTACACATATTCAATCGCTTCCTACTCCACGTACACAACAAACGACACGCGTCTTTCCTCCCGGCTCGATAAGTACCTACTTCCTTCCTTCCTCCTCTCTCGCTACTCTAGCCACTAATAACTTTGAAGCTGATCGAAACGTTCGCGAATTTAGAGCAGCCGGACCGACTGGATAGCGAGCTCACAAAATAGATAGTTAAGAAAACTGTCAAAGAGAAAAAGAGAGAGAGACAGACCGATAGACAGGTAAGCAGACAGCGAGCTACGGAAACAGACAGGACTGTTTTCCTCTCTTCTTGTGTTTACCCACAATCCGAAAGGTGGGTGGTCACCACGTGACGTAAACGCCGGTCAAGCGGTCGGTTTAAATGTGAAAGCAAGGAAACTGACGACAACGACCTATTCTAATGTATCTTACCGATCTAACCTCTTCGCTCCCGAGGTCCCTTAACAAACCGATCGAGCAAATCCGCGCGTAACTTTAATCTCTATGGACGCGGTCGGATTAGATAACGAGGAAACACTGTGCTGCGGCATCGCTCTCGTATACTTACGCTTACGTATTTGACGAGATCCGTGATGGCCGAAAGGAACCGGAAGTTGTTACCTCGCCAGTAATCTGATCGAAATGACCACGATGGCCCTCATTCGTTCCGATTATTTTCCTCCGATTATTATGCAATATGCACGTCGACGTGAAAATAAGGTTGAATTTTACCTTGAGGATGATCTCTCATTGTGTCACTCACCCTATCTTGCTCAACTAACCGTTGCCGACCGTTGCACGATCGAGCGTTCAGTCCCTCCTTCTTTTTCTAAAAACATGCGCGCACACAAGATGTATCCGCGCGCGCGCACATACAATCTCTCCCTACTCAATTTCTCTTCCCGCCCATCTTATTATCAACTCGTTCACTTCGATCATAGTCACTGCCTTTCCAAAATCAACATCTTTCGTAATTTTTCCTCGGACTCTGTTGCCCAGAAGATTCCTGCTCGAAGATTTAAAGTGTAGTTTCACGAATTTAGTTACTAGGCTTTATTCACGAACAGTTTACTTCGATTTATGGCGAATGTGTACGTACGAACATAGGAAGATGATTTCTACAGTCTTGAATATGATAAAGTTGTTGAGTTGACTTGAGAGAGATTTATAAACTCACGGTATTCTAATGAATCACAATAAAATAATAAAATAAACACACCGGTAAATATTATCTTTGAAAAATATTTTATCTGCAACCTGAAGTGGTCACTGCATGGTTGACAATGTGCGCGGAAAAAAATGTGACCCGTTGGGGACTTTTTGAGAGAATAGGTTTACCATTCAGGTCACAATTTCAACCTGAGTTTTCTATCTTAACCATGCAAGAACATCGACTTTGGATTAACTCATCGATGCCTGTTTTTTTGAAACGCAAATGTAAGATTACAAATAATTTGAGACTATTTCCAAACATAAATAATATTGTTTATATCGACATTAATTAATTAACATAAAAACGTACAAAAATGTTACATACAAGATATGGCAACATTCAGAATAGTGCCATAGATATCCAGAAAAATTCATTCTTTAATTCAGTTTTCCAAATGATGATTTAAACATCCTTATCTTAGTTTTATATATTTTATTGTAATAAATGACTAGTTCGATTTGCGAAGGTTTCGGGATATTAACCACGCAGTTCTTTCATATTTTCATCTGAAAGATAGTAGTCAATCAATTACGCAGTACAACAGGACCTTTTGCTTCGTATTGTTGACATTTCAAAGTGGAATCCTACGTTAGAAACCCTTTCTCTTTCTCTTTCTCTTCCGCTGTCACATTTCAATCTGTGAATTAAAATCATTATCACCGTCCGACGATTTTCTATATGAATGAGTAAATTTCACCTCCTAGTCATTGAAGAATTGTGTTCATTATTTATTAACTAATCATAAATGATAGAATATAATGCATAATAGAATATAATGAATAGCCATTTTTAGGTATGCCGTCCTAAAAATTAATTATTTAAGTAATATTCAGATATACGCACTAAACAATATGACGTAATACCTGGAATCGGGAGGTTCACACGTACGAGAGGAAGATTAGTGTGAGTAAAACACCACTTCCCATTGCGCAGACTCCCCACCCTCGGCGCATCCCACTCTGCGCAATTATGGCGTGCGGTGAGGCACTTGTCAGTCGTTTTTCGAGTAGTGAAATTGTGATTCCAATGTTTTTCGTCAGATTTTCGGTATTCATTTCGTCAAAATTTATCTTTTTTGATCCGAAACGTATTCTACGAGTCTCACGAAGCTTCTTCGGTTCGGTTGTGTAGTTTTCTTAATAAATAATTAGCGAATTTTTCGATATAGCACTAGTTTGTCCGCGGCGTACCTTCGCATGCTTCATGGTATCACGATCTTCCATTTCGAATTTTCTAATATTTTCATCATTTTAATATCAATTAGTGTTCGATTTCCATGGATTTCGCGGTATTAACCCTCGAATTTTCATCTGGTGGAGGGCAGCCAACTACACAGTCAACAGAGCAGCGGTTTGGTTCGTATCGCTTCATAATCTTTCAAACTTAAATCTTTTTCGCGGCGTAGTAACACTAGCGCCACGTTCTCCCTCTCTTTCTCTCTCGGAACTAAATTTCCGAATTCAAATCTTTAACTTCTTCCCGCGATTTTCCATGTTAACAATTTTCAATGCGTTTTATCCTTCTACTTTTTAACTGTGATTAATGGCAGTCTTATTTTTGAATGCATACCAGGAATATGAAATTGGAATGTGACAATGATTGTTTTACCTGTGATTAACAGTAGTCTTATTTTTTAATACATACTGTACTACACATACTATTGTGAAATTGACGTGCAATACGATATGGAGAGTGCATAGGCGTAATAATATTAAACGAAACAAAGCTCTGCAGTGATAGGACAAGTGAAAAAAGTATACCTAACGATCGAGCGAAAGAACTACTGATTACGGCTAACAAGTTCCTGATCATTTTTGGTAAATAACGTATACAGCATAAATATTTCGAACTAGTCGGCTGTGAATTATTTTATATTTTTAGGTAGAACGAACATGTTGCTTATAAATGTAAAATATCGATGATAAGGTATAACTTCTTAGACTAATTAATCTTCTAATTTTTATCGCCGTGAAGTTAATCGGAAGTTTACGTAGCGAGATTAGTGACTGCATTATGAACTTATCGAAGTATTTATGAACCACTCCATTATTAGCATCTATTACTTAATGACGTATACGCACAAATAATATCACAGTCCCGGTTATAATAATTAGAAAAATGCGATTTAATCATGCTAGGCAGAAATGACTTGAAGTCTGGTACGAAGAGTCCTTAACTGCATCGCGTACGTAAAGTTACACGTAGAGGTCGATCAACTAGCTCCGATACAGCCGGTTCGGTCGATGCAGCTTTTTGTGCAAGCACTTGCAGTCCTTTGGATAGCATCGTGTGAACTGTCGTCTTTCGCAGAATGCTATGACTCTCTGCTTTATATCTGCGAAATATTTACTGCCTCGAATCATGATTTCACATAAACAATTTATCTTTTTAAAAGCTGACAAAGTTTGTCTATAAACGCGTCATAGTATTCTAGCAGAAACGTACGTTTAACTTTAATTGGCGGTAAAAACGTTACAGGAAAGGGTCGAAAAGAAACGAGTCAAGTTACAGACATGGTATAAGATGGTCTACCGGCGGATCCTTAAAAGAAACAGTATACACCATTGGATTGATGCAGACATCATCTTCTACCGCGGTTTAGTCTGTTACATAAACTGTGAATTTACGAACTAAATTCCAGTGAAAATTTGTATACAATGAACCTCTCGATCAAGCTGTCACGGGGAGTACGGGGAGACACTTCTCCTTGGCCTTTCTCGCCGAACAAAAATTACTTTTGTTCGACTGGTTCCGAGGCTACACCTTCTATACGATGATACTGAATTATTACGTAGTAATGATATAGTATTCTCCGTAAAACCTTCGTAATAGCACCAATAAAGTCCACCACTTGTGACTAGTTATTTGCCAAGTAATTATTATATTCAATTAAATTAAATAAGTCATTCTTTATACTCGTTCTATTTTACTACAATATTTGAACAAATAACGGCACCGCTAATTATCAGGTTTCTCAATAATTTTCTAAAGCAGCATTGAATCCCAGTTGTTGAGACATCGAGCGACAAAAATGTTACGCGCGGAGGCTTGGAATTCACGAAACTTCCGGTGGTTCCAGAGAAGAAATTTTTAGAGCATGAAAAGAAAAAAAGCAGCGTGATATGCGATACCGTTTATGATTGTGCGAGTTAGTATGGCTTTATCATAACGTTTGTTATAATTAAAATTAAAGCGTGTGCTATGCGTTTGTTATTAACACTAGAACTACCAAAGTAGCCAAAATGACGCGTTCGCGGTTTTTAATAAAAATTTTTAAATTCATAACGTTCCGTTTTTGAGATTCTTTTCGGCTCAGGTTGCACAATGGACATAATTGAATCGATTAATTTATTTCTGCTATCCATCCTTATTTTTATCGGTAGTTCTACTGTTAATTATCTTTGATAAACATAACTCGTTGAAAGTTGAAAGAACGATTGAATCATTCCGAGCGATGTGATATATAATATTCGAGAGTTAGTATTTTTACTGTTTCCACAAATGTATAAAATGCTTTGTGCAATGCACGAAAGAGTTCTAATTCATCTGCACATAATATCCAGTCCTACTTTCAGCTCGACGTGTTATAAACACTTAACTCGTTAAAGAAGTCGGACTTTCTTTCACCATAGCTACGCCAGTCCCCGCGTGGGCGTAAAGGCCCGGTTTTACGTGATTTCGTAACGGCAATGGACCGATTTCCAGTATCAAAAAGCATTTCACGAAGATCCCGTAGACCTTCGGTCCCCGGTCCCCGGCCCGTGGGACTCGTGGGCCCCGTCTTGTCTCTTCACCGTTCTCTACGACGCCCTCGTATACACAAATGAACCATCGTTACACGCAGAGATTGTTTGTGAAACAACTCGTATATGTAGTAAATAAGGAGTGGGGCAATAGGCTCCACCTTGGCAATGGAGGATACCGTAGATAAAATTATGAAGCGCCGAACCTCTCAATGAATTTCATTCACACAAGAACTAGGTAACAAGGATTACTTTCTCACATTAAATCTTTTGGACACTCTCAATTATAATATAATGCGCTCAACGAATCCGATTCTTTTGAATAATATCTCTTCTACTATTCGAAATTGAGAAATTCTTTGCGCAATCATTTTCGCAATAATCAGCATCGGTATTTTAGAAATAATGCGATTTTAACAATTTCCTTGTAGCATATAATAACTAGGAAGGTATGCACCGTTTCAGAACGAAGAGGGCAATTTCTATTTATTGGATAGGAAATCCTTACCCAGAAAGGTGATTGGAAAAGACTTAAAAAGGACATCCATAGTATCGAAGCTCCTGTAGTTCGTATACAATCATTTTTAGGAATCCGTATTATAAAATCAAGATAGCATATGCATTTCATCGACAAGTGCGCGATGTTCAAAAATACCGCGTCCCGTGTTCGTAGACGTCGATGGACTTAACAGGTATAACAACCCCTTGTATTCCGACGGTGCCCGATGCGGGAGGAATAAGAAAAGAGTCAAGTGGTTCGACTTGGAAGGATACGGGTTCGACGTCGACGAAGCTTAGCAACCTGCGAGTGTGATACGGCGTCGGTGACGTCTTGGTCGTCGTTGTCCGACGATAGATACCTGCTCCGGCTGTATCTCGGCATGAGAACGAGGCGGACAGCAGCGGGAGCAATAGCGGCAGCGGTGCAAGTGGGCGTAAGGGCCGGGAGAGAGAACGTCGTCCCGTGTTCCATACATGGCTATGCTATGTGGAAACCGAGGAGAGACACAGAGAGACGGACGCACCGTCCTGTGAGTCCCCACCGTATGGACAAGGAGCGGAGGCGACGTTTTCTTCGGCGAACAGCCGCGAGTGCCCACGGCATGCGAGCTGCACAGTATCTCGAAGCACTACGTCGTCGTCGTACAATCATCGTCCTTTATTCGTTTTCGAATGATATTCTTACCACGCGAGAACACTGTATCGATAAGACGTGATCGAAAGCAGTAGGCTTTGTTCGGTAAGAAGAACTTAGAAGATGCACTTACGCGTACGTCACTGGCATCGGTGTTACCGTCCACTAGTTGCGCTTTGAATTTGAATTCGAAACTCGCGTTTGGTACCGCGTGTAATCGAAGTGCCTACACCCGCGCCTATGTGTGAATGACAGCTCTTTCGTTCTGGATTTTGCGTGAGATTGTTGGACTCGTGCTTTTTACCCGACCTACCTACGTATGTATATTGTGTGCGTGCAAAAGACAACGTGGGTTGGATGCTGCGTGAGTGTTACGTCGTACCGGCCCCGTGTGCGTAAGCCGCGCGTGAAGTGGAGTCGCGCTGGTACCAAACCTGGACGAGAGGGACTTACATTGCCGTAGGTATGTACGTTGCTTAATTATATCTACTAGATTAGATTATAAGTCAACAACCAGGGTATCTGAGTCTCATCATGATTATATTACTGAAAAAGGTCCTAGAACATTAATCATAGAGTGTGAATGACCTAAGTATAACTCTGCGCAACAACAGATATTTGCAATGAATTAAAAACACATTAATTAATTAAAGCTGCATTAAGAAGCTCACGTATAACAGATGTTGGTCAAGCAAAAATTCGGTTTAAAAGTTCGCGGTATACATATTCAAATCGTAGTGAGTTTGGCGCGTAAGACTGCTCTGCGCAAGAGCGTTCGTTGCTGAATTGTATCACTGCTCAAGTTAGTATTTGATCATCAATAATTAACCACGTTCGGTAATGAATTGTACTTCATTAATTATATCGAAGACCCGGAAAGGATGTGGTTTCGGTAAGCAAATGATTTGACGTCCGTATTACTTTACTTTCGTGATACATTTAATATTGTAAACATATAACTGTTGAATCAAATCAGTCGCAGCCCGTGCTTAAGATGAGGATTTTACGCTATTCTTTCCAAAGACTGTCTTCCTATTTTTCGAGGATGGTTTTTCGCATCCTACGAAGACGA
Organism: Nysson spinosus; assembly: GCA_910591585.2. Classification (NCBI taxonomy): domain Eukaryota; kingdom Metazoa; phylum Arthropoda; class Insecta; order Hymenoptera; family Crabronidae; genus Nysson; species Nysson spinosus. Next base: position 2,727,148 of record OU342839.1, on the reverse strand, counting down.
AAACCAGTTTTACGTCCGGACGCGAATGCTGGCGAATCGTGACACGAAAGAAAGAAGGAATCGCTCAATCGATGATCATCCATGCTTCTTCCGAAGACGTTTCTCCCGGAAAGGTCACTGTCTTTGAACGACATACATACTTATGTTAAGCACTACTTGGATATTCCTCGTCGGTCTGTTAACTTTTATTCTTTTATCGTAAGCAACGTCAGAAATGCGTCCGAACTTTAGATGCGCGTTTAATCACGTGGAAACAAGAAAAACGTATGAAACTTTCATCACACTGAAAGGTTGTTAAAATGAATTCAGCATTGCCTTTTAATACGTCCACTTCCCACGTTTTTCCTGCTGTCTTTCTAACGTTTCCACACCTTGTTTCCATCGAGATAAGTGCTTCGACAAAGATATAATATGATTTTTCATTCGATATATGTCCAACAGATAAAAACATTTCGAAACTTCGGTTTTTCATCGGCGAGATTTCTGCGGTTTTCCTTTCCCTGCGGCCCACGCTGTTTTTTCAGCGGCCAGGAGCTTCTTCCTTTTCTTACCAAGAGGAGTCCGTGTTTCGAACTTCTCGAATTGACTCAACGTTTTCGCCGGCGGTAACTTGTACTTTATCACTTCTTCTACAATTTCCTTCGGAGATAACGGATTGAATTTAAACGTGATTCGCCGATGCAGATTTAAAATCTTTTCCACTGATCGTCTTATAAACTCAATGGGCACCCCGACGGACATCTTGGCCAAACACGACACATCGATATTGCGATCGACACCGTGATATTTCATGAGCAAATATTTGTAATACATGTACAGAGTATTGTAGTCCGTGAGCGGAATTATTATGAACTTGTCGTGGATCTTGATGAAGGGCCTCGTTGCTTTATATGGTTCCGAGGAAAGCGTGAGAAATAGGATCTGAAATGAATGATTCCGTGACATAAGAATCTTTAGCGAGTATTCTTTAACCAGGTAATAGAAATTCTAATCCAATTCCACGAATAAATCATTCAGTATGACGACATAAATGGCTTGAGAATAAATGTCCGATTTAGTCCAAGAATCTTTATCGTGTATTCTCGAGTAAGTAATAGAATCCACAATTTCGTTAGGTGAACAATCGGCCGAATGACGTCTCATAAAAGTTTCAAGAACGGATATCAATTCTATTTGATTTCATTGCTACGCCAATGAATAACAGTATCTGTCCGGAATCTCCGACACTCTAAATCCTACGTTAACTCGGTACCACCTACGTATTCGCCGGCCGGTAGGAGGTGTTTCATTGATGACCAGCCTCGAACGATCGAGAGGTTTGGAAAAGAGAAAGAGAAAGAGAGATTCTTGGCCAGCTTGCCAAGGTGGTTCATTCATATCGAAGAAAGATTCAAAACAGGAATATCAGGAATTTCATAAAGTGGGCGCTACTTGATCACCAACTTCGATATTCTTCACCAGTTTAGGAGAGGTGGTGCAAGCCCACTTCGTTATAAATTTACACCAAAAAAAAGGAAGTCATCTCGAGCAGATAGAATTACAAATGATTTCCAACGAGATCATAAAAGCGTTCTACATATTGCGGTCTGTATAATGTATTGTTCCCTTTCAATCGTTTCAAGTTAATCCGCGGTATTTAGTACATATTTTTTAATAATGAACGAGGAGGAACGAAGACAGATAGCATTATATATAATAAATTACCTGATCGCCGGGTTTAATACTCTTCACCAATTTCGGATAATACGGCGCGAACCGCTTTGGTTGATAATGTTTTTCTTCCATGGGGACAGTCTTCAGCCACGGTTTTTCACCACCGTCTATGAATATTATAGAAGGTGCATAAATCCGTGCTACTCTTAAGATCATATCGATCAATCTCTGTTGATTCTTCTTGTTTAAATATTTCCCACGTAGCACGTGTGGTGTCATATCAAACATTAAAGCACCAGTCTCGGAACAAATTGCATTCCCCAGAAAGCTTTTGCCGGAATTTTCCAAGCCGCAAATGCAAACGGATCGTGTCAAGGGTGCAATCTGATGCACCTCCTTCGACGTAAGGGGCAGCACACAGGTATCCATAACCACCTGTTTAATTTCACCCAAACGGTGTTTATAGTCTCGGAATTCGCGTTTCGCTTCATAATTCTGGTACGATAAATCACCGATCCAATCTTTCAGATGCGTAACGGGGTAGTTCCTAATTATTTTTGCTTGAACTAGCTCGGTAAATAAGTCCTCGACGGGAACATCCGCTAAAGCATCTTTTTTGCCCTTTTTCTTCTTCTTCTTTCCTCCGCCCTTCTTCTTCTTCTTATCTGTTACAGAAATGTGATCTCATTTTTATATCAGTTTATTTTCAGATTGATTTTAACGCAGTAATATTATATCGGAGACGTTAATGTATTATACACGCGGTATTCCAAAGCTTGTTGAAATAATCAGGTACGGATTATTATTATTACACGCGGTTCTATCACGCCTACCAACACGTCCATAAAAGGGCAAGTTTGATGTATGGTAATAACCACATTGGTTAATGAGTAATTTACTTCTTGATTAGTGCCTCGTGAAACGCGCGTTTTTGCACAGTGAAATTATGCCTTTAAAGTACACCCATCTCTTAAGTGTTTTAATGAGACTCTATATAGTCCCTGGCAATCAAGTTATAAGCTGTAACATCACAATTAACTTCATAGCCATTTGATATCGCTGAATTAAACCAGACGTTGTTATAGTGTTGGTGTAATTCACGTGATTTATACCAGATAATACGATTTCTTTATTACTATATTTTATATTAGAGGATATACCTTTGTCTAGCATAGGAATAACAAACTTTTCCGGATCATCAGCGTGATCCTTTACCAACGCATCATTCAATTTCTGTAACTCGAGTCTCATTAATTCGTCAATGACTTCTCTGACTTCTAATTGAAGCTCGTAGCATAATTTATCTGTAATTAAATCCAGATATTCCTTTTGTTCAGGATTACTAGATTCGTCGGGAAACTTCCAGTTTTCGATGAAGTCATTATTGGTAGATATGAGTGAAGAATATGCTTGAGATTTTGGCATATTCCACTTAAAACCCTCTCCTTTGGTTTTCTTTGTTTTAGTTCCCTTCTGTTCTTGCTTCTTGTCTTTAGTTTTCTTCCCAGCTTCTTTCTCCTTCGCTAACTTCTCGGCTAAGTATTCCTGAGGTGTTAGTGTTTGTCCAGTTGCCACTAGGATGCTGCCACCCAGATTGGCAGCTGGGTACACATCAAAGTGACCCAACTCATTGTACCAAATTAAGAACCATTCCCGAATTTCATCGGTTATGTCTTCCATTAAACCGGGTCCTTTGATACGTAGTAGCTGATAATATTATGATAATATAGTAATAACTATAATGAGTAGATCATATCATAAATGCAATATTATATATTGAAATGTTATATAAATATTATTATACATTTTACCTTCGTACGTTCATCACTGATAGCCTTCTCCGTTCGAGCAGCAAATTTTGGCATCAATTCTACTCTCGCCTTAAAATTCTCCTCGTCCGTAATATACACGTCTCGTGATTTCCAACTTGGTAAAGTCATTCCTAATAAATCTTCCATACGCGCGATACGCTTTTTCCTAGTTATTCTCGCGGCATATCTCCTCCAAGCTCGTTGGATCGTAATAGCAGCTTCTTTACATCTACTCTTCGGCACTTTCTTTTGTTCTACCTCACCGGCCATTAACTTCTTATTGTAATCGTATAAGGTTTTCGCTAAGAAATTCATATAAGAATGAGACATATTCGAAAAATATTTTGTCTTATTCCTGCGAATATATATCTTAATTAAAGTCAATTTCTACAATTTTAGATTCAATTTCAGACTGTATTAGATTAATTCTTACAATCGATCATTTCATATTTCTGACTTAATTTCTTTCTCTGCAGATTATGAAGACCGCAATATCGAGGTACTAAGATACGTGTTAAAAGAACACGGAAGTGTGCGCGAGAAGGTATCGATGAATTATAACGATTGGTACCATCATTAGCTGAACAACGAGCCATTCTTGCCCTTTCGTGAGACTGTATAAGTACCATTGCATCGCGCATTTTTCTCTCCGCAGCACGACGCGTTTCGCGGGCTGCTATTTCTTCCGGCGATTCCATAAAAGCTTGAGAGATCGTAGTTTTCGATCCTTCAGAATCTCTGCCTCTTCTTCTTCGCAATGAACGTTTCGACGTGGCTTGAACGTCGATAACACTCTCAATGTAAATCGCCGATAGACTCCTTTCACGAACAGCCGATGTTACTAAACACGATTATTTATATTCGTAGGTAATGTAAAACAAGACAGTATCGTTATATTATTTTCAATATTTTTCATATTATTCTACCAACATCTGTGAGAGCTTTCCAGTAATTCTTGAATGTACTTCTGACGCTCTTCGAGACGTTCCTTTCCCGTTATTGGGGTGGGAATTTCCAAGTCATCGGGAGTCAATTTTAATTGATTTAAAAAATTGTCTGGCCACCTGTGAAGGTTTATTATCGTGTCAATAACCTGCGATATTATCTGCACGCAGAGAAGTGATTTTTTCTAACGCAATTAATTGTGTAAATAACACAGGAAATATACTGATAATCCGTGAATTCCAATTTCACTAATTCACGTTTATATTCGAGCATTCGACCGATGCAACAATCCAGCACACGTTTAATCAAATCACGCGTCTGTGTGTGCAGCATTTGATTGTAACATATTACGAGTCTCTTTACCAGATTGCGATACCTGTCGATGCAGAAATCATAATACTTCATATTGATTATTTAATCCTTCTTATTCCATAGGATTACTTATTAATTATTTCTCGATGATTATAGCTTTTTGCAAATATCTTACCTGACATACGTTGGGAGTATTAAACTCAAAATCGCATCCTTCTTCTTCGGATTCGAGGACTGTACTTTTGCATCGAGTTCCAATAATTTCTCCAAATCGTCGCGCGCGATAAGCCATAGTTCGTTGTAATAAGAATGTGACATTTATGATTGTATTATGGTATTTGCATTAATGATATTGAGTGGTGTATTTGTTCGAGCAACTTGTACAATTTTCTCCTCGTTTAAAGCCGAAAAGTTGGGTTATTTAAAATCAGTGGCGGTGCTTGAATGTCAAGGAAAAGGGATGCGGACTTAAGACAAAAGTTAAACGGCAATCTGTTGGTCATTATCACTTGAATACTTTGCTTAATACGTTCGCGACCGGCGTCACATATGTGTGATGGTAGCCGAATCTCGTTTATTGTTGAATAAATAATACCACTGTCTATCGCAAAGGCCAGTGTCACGTATTTGTAATACATTGGAAAAATAGATTCTAATTCCCGTATATTAAATTTAACTCTATTTCGTATTTCGCAGAAATTCGAAAAGTAAAGCCTGTTACGGAAGTTTCTCCTTCGCGACGTGATCGTGAACGTATTAAATAAGTACAAGAAACGTAATCAATTTTGGCGAGGATTTTCATGAATGAAAATAATATATGGTGTATTTGTGCCAATGTATTTTGATTCGAAAAGTACACTTTACATTGTTGTACGGAAATGATGTTCTTCGGATTACGCTTCATAGAACAATGCATTGTTTCAGGATGCTGAGGAAGTCACGATGCGTATTCGTCCTAGCGATAATAATGACGGCGTCGTGTTTGGACGCAACGGAAGATGATATCCTGATTGATACCAGGTGGTCCAATGAAACGAGCACAAGCGTTTCAACGGCGACTACATTGGCAACGTCGACGACCACCGATATAAATAATATCAATGAAACCACGATGATTCCACCGGTTACTTTAAAAAGTCTGGAGGATGAAAATCTTAAAGACACGGCCCACGCATCCTCGCCTTCGCCTGACGCCATTTGGGAGTGTCCAAATATTACAAAACCAGGCGTCGAATGTTCCTGCGACTTTCCACACACGCTAAGATGCACTGGCGACAGAACGACGTTGCAGGTAATTTGGCGAAATTACTGCAGATACTAAAAGGAATATTAAATACTCATTATCGGTACATGTTCTTCGCGATACAAAGAAAATTCAGTACACTAATATTAATATCAGTATGTACACAGTAGTATTATAACTTGAACGAATAATATCAAAATATCCAGATGAATGAAACAAGGTGATAAAGGAAGGGGCTGCATAATAAAATACATCTGGATTGTACAAGCCAATGAATAACAGTTGAGCCTATTAACTGATTAACTTCATTGATACCGATGATATATAAGTGTATTCTTAATTAGCATATTATTGTAGAATTGGATACTGCGTTTGGTTTACAACAAATTCATAGTAATTTGTAAACCTCAAGTTTGATTTAGTACATGTTATTATTCCGACGTGCTATCGAGGTCAGACATTTTTCACCACCCAGCAAGCTGGTGTGGGCGTATAGACTGCCAATGAAATACAAGTCATACGTATTATTCAAGAGGTAAGAGACCATTGTCTCTTTCTCTCTTCATCTCGTTTAGACGCCAGTATCCCAACGTTTTTCCAGCGAGTGTCCCGTTACCAATTACTCCGGCGAATATCCTGCCACTCACAATACACCCGCAAATCATACCAGCCCTTGTTACGCAATGATTTGCCTTTGACTCGCGCTTTGTCACTTACGGCTAACTAATTAGACCGCTTGCTGTAAATCAAACGCGGAACAGTCTGTTGATGTTACCAAGTATAATAGAATTGTTTTACCGTTTTATCGAGCGTAATCACCGCGTTATTTATTACGAAATTACATGCGTCGAACGGTGCATTATGTATTGTGTTTTAAACGGGAGCCGGCTATCTTTCTGTGAATCTATCGATCATTATTAACGTGTACATTTCATGAAAATGATGAAGGAATTAAGGAATGAAGGAAGTAGAAATTATACTTTACATTAAGGCTCAGCAAGTTCTTTATTATAGTTTGAATATTTGTTTTTTATAATATAGACAATTAGCCGGCATCTAAGGCACAGTCAGCCAGGAATGATTTCCCTTCTGGACGTGACGGTTACAGGAATCTCCTTATTACCCGCACGCTTCCTCGAAGACGTTGCCTTGCACGGATTGGTGATTTCCACTGGTGAACTGAGGCGCGTTCATGAAAATGCTTTTATAGCCCTCGCAAGACCTCTACAAGCGCTTGGACTTCCTAATAATCTTTTAGATTCCGTTCCCACGGCTGCCTTAGCTCACCTTGTCGGACTGGATAGATTGGATCTGTCTCAGAATAAACTGAAGACGTTAGAAGCGGACTCCTTCATGGTAAAGATTTGCAATCAAGTCTAACTCGAGTCACGTTTTATACGCTTCTTCCCTCATCAATCATCAAATAATTGGATTTAATATAATTTTCTGCGCTACGAATGTCATGATACGGTAGAATTTATTCCATTGAGCATCATGATTTTAGATATTTTTAAAAAATATATACACTATTTGTCAATTTATTTATTAATACTTATCAGAATTATTATAGCTTGTATTTTATTATATTAATTCTATTAGATATTTGAGGGTAGTTAGACATCTTATTTCTTCCTCAACTTCAAACACTTCAGACACTTGAGAGGACACATTATTCGTTTGAAGTAATATGCGTGCAATATTTCAGGGACTGTCAAACCTGACGTATTTAGATTTATGTGATAACTTACTATCACAATTATCGCCGCAAGCTTTCGCCGCTTTGCCAGTTTTACGCTCCCTCAGAATGCGTGGAAACCGTCTCAGTGTCTCTGCGTTGTCAGCACTCAGGGGTCTTAAAAGTTTGGAGGAATTGGATTTATCCAGCAATTTATTACTGGGTCCTATAGGTCCGAATCTCCTCCCTTATATGCCGCGGTTGAGGTTCCTTACCATATCCGAGAATGAACTCGTAAATGTACAGCAAGGTGCTCTCGTAGGATTGAAGAACTTAACTTTTTTAAGTTTGAGTCATAATCAGGTAAATCAATTTCTATAGTCATAGAATTTGTTACTTGAAATGTACATGTAAGAAATATACTAATTATTGCGAATATGCATTTATAGATTGACGTATTAGAGGATCATTCATTCAAACACTTATCAACTCTGACCAGACTCGACTTAGCAAATAATCGAATAGTGGCGGTGTCCAGTTCTTCACTTGCGCACTTGGAAAAGCTAGTAACGTTAGATCTGACGCACAACTTCCTGCGATCATTGACTGCCGATTTGGTTGTACCATTAAAAAGCCTTCAAGATTTGCGGCTCGATGATAACGATATAACAATGGTAGCGAGTGAAGTACCAACGTCGAAGCTTCAACTTAAAAAATTGTCCCTCGCTGATAATCCACTGAATTGCGATTGCACGCTTCTAGAGTTTGCCAATTGGCTGAGCAATTCCAGTTTGAATGAAGAGGATAAATCTTCGGCAGTTTGCGCTACTCCACCAGCGCTAGAAAATGGTGTACTAACGCAGGTTTCTCCAGGGAGTCTTCTTTGTGGAGATCCAACGCCGCCCATCATAACCAGGGTCCCATTGGCTGCTGCACAGTTGACTTTAAAGGAGTATCATTATGATAAATCCACTGGTGTCAACCTCCTCTGGAATGTGGAACCTTGCAGTGAACGATACACTTGTGATACGTTAATCGTTTACGAAACTATGGGAGATAGCGAGATTGAGACCGAGTCCAGCTCGCTACATTGTGACTCTCGCATGATGAGAGATCCCTGCTCGTTACCAGTAGCCATACCAGCATCATTGCACTTGCAACCAGGTCACAAATATCGGTACTGCGTTGTATTACTGGTACCAACCGGGTACGATGATGTTTCCCTGGGTTTGGGCTGCAGCGATGTTATTACGTTAGAGGAAACCAAAAGGGAAGTGCAGCGCGATCAAGAATTATCAACGATCTCGGAAACTGCTGTATCCGATACTAGAATAACCGGAGTCCACGTGAACGTGTCTGATCAAGGTTTATTACATGTCGATGTTAACGTATCGGTTTCAAAAAAATTGACATCTCCTAAATGTCAATTATCAGTAGTCGTGTTCGATTCTGAATCCGCTATACACAGTCAGAAAATGAATTGTAGTTTAACAATCATTAATTTAGCTATACTTTTACCTGGCCGTTATAAAGTTTGCGCCACTCTTGACGAACTGAACGAGGTGGAAATTCTTGCAAACTTTATAAACGATCACGAAAGAATACATTGCGTCGATGTGCAAGGATTCAAGCAGAATACCGACATAATTATTATAGCAATTGCTGGTGCCACGTGCGCGCTTTTAATTACACTCGTTTTGATTTGCCGAAGTCTGGTAAAAAAACTAAGACATCCTAGAATACAAGCGCAGTGTTTTTTGCCTGCTCAGGAATTTGAAATAACACATAAAGCGCATTATATCAAATTATTAGCTACAACGAAGGTTTGATTAAATTATTTAGCATTTCGCAGTGTTCCGTGTTGGTGCTAGGAATCTCAAAGTATTGAAAAGATTTCTGAAGCGCCGATAATTTATACGTAAACGTCGTATCATTTATCGGTAGCTTTGTAAATAATACTTTAATTTTGTTGATTATTTAAAACCTCCGAAATCGAGCATTTTCTTCGATACAAACAATGGGACAAACTGTGTACGTTTTCTTTTGTGTTTGCTCCCAGTGTGAGCTGCTAGTCACAAAACTGATAAATATTGACTTAATACCTCCCCATGGTAGAAAAAATATTAATATCAAAAATTTATTCTGCGTAGGTGTTATAATCTACCAGATCTTTAAAGTTCGTTTGGTTTTTATACGAGGATTTTGTTGTTATTAATTAATAACTAAGAATTTTTACAACGACACTTGTTCGTGCTATTACATTCATCTTTAGGGTAACATCATAAATGTTTTGTTTATGACATCGTTAGAGAACTAACTCTGTCTATACAATTTTCGAGGATTGTATAGAACAAGTTGTAAGTTAAGATTCCGTTGTAGTTGAAAATAATAGTTGCATATTAGTCAAGTGAGCAACGAAAAGATACGGTCATCAGCTTACACATATTTCATTGTCAAAAAATAATTCAATCACATTACTTGTAAATAAGTTACCCTTTGACAAACAAATATTTCGTACGTGTGACTATTTTTATGGGATGCTTATTTGGTTCTTGCCGTCTGTAAATATCTTTTAATAAGTACTTAATACATCGAGAAATTTCAGAATTGCCTTGGAGTTACGAACGCAATCGTGGAGGATTTCTCTTTAGATAATATATCGAAGATATTTTTTAACAACTGTGGTCACGGACATTCTCAACTGTAATATACGATTGTGCACTAATTGAAGGATACCCCGGAGTTATGTAAATATATTTACAGCATAGTTATATAATCCGTTTAACGCATAGCCTCGTACATTGTTGAATGTAAAATATTAAATAGTAATAATTATTATATATTTGTCACATCCATTATGATTTCATTTCGTCAGAAATTAATCAGAAATTTTGTGAAGCATGTAACACTTCTTAAATTTTAACAATTCTGATTTGCATTAACTCAATCATTAATGTGTATTCGAGTATTTTCAAAGATTATAAATTAATTATTATGAAATTACTTCGGATGCAAAAGTCACTAATGTGGTAGTAGGGATAAATACACACATATGTGTATATGTACATTCATATTTTCCAGTGTGAGTGCTTACTCCCCACTACTTCTGTACTTCTACCTGTGAAACGCGGCGGACGTCATTCGTACGTGACTTGTGTTATGGTGCGGACCTGTTTCCTGGTGCTCCGATTTATCAATCTTCCTGTGCTCCTCCACCTTCCTCAACTGCTCCCAAAACACACTGACTGCCTTCCAAAACATTGCGAAGCTATTCCAGGATGCATCTCCAGGTTTTCTATATTATTTATTATCGTAGATTTGATATTTTTCACGGGAATCGTTCGTAGCATTTCTGGATGAATCACGCTACAGTATCTTGAACTACAAAAAGCATTCGACTCATTTTTGGTAGGATTTTTGTTCAATGAATTTTATCTCTATAACAACGATATGTTCAATGCGATTTTGTCATTTTATTGCTTTTTTTGGTAATTATGTTGTGTTGTAAAGTACATGACTATTAGAATCTCAATTTTTCCTGGAACGGACCTTCTAAATTTAAATTCTCGAAAGGTCCAGGATCGATATATCTCGAATGTGTTTGAATAAGCGCATCGATGCATATGCATCCCGATGAAATTTTTTTTTTGATCGATTTGTTTATATTTGTTTAATAACAGTAGTAATGACAGTAATATTCCATATATTGTCGAGTAACACAAATCGAATTGAATAAAATTAAAATAAAAGTTGCAATGTGCAAATTTAATATCACATTTTTTAGGATAAGCTATTCTTGACTTACTGAAATATATGTGTCTGAAACTTCGGTTGTAGTATATGAAATAACAAATAACGACAATATGACAATTTGTCGTAGCTTAATGCACATTAAATTTGTTAGATAAAGATAATTAGTGTCCCGAAATTATAAGAATTTCTTGAATGCTCCTGCTACTGATATAATAAGAAGAGTTAAACGACGCGCTTCTATTACGTAAACAAAGCTCTCGTCTATTTGGAAGCGATTACGATTGCGGCGAGTTTATTTACACCATGTGTTCCTTTGTGACCTTAGCAGCTAGATAAATCTATTACAGCGCTTGTTTATTATCTTTCATTGACAAAAATTGTCCTCTTCTTCGAAACTTCGCATTCGATATTCTTAGGATGGACAAAAATCAGAAACTACGAATCTTGAAGGATGCTATTAAGAGCTATCCTGATTTTCCAAAACCTGGTATCATATTTCGGTAAATAATCCAAACTAAATATTTCGTTTAATTTCTGAATCCAAACTGTAGCAGATTTGCGTGGAAATAACCTTATTCCAAGTGAATCAGAAATTCGTTTCGAAGTTAAAGATGATTTATCCATTTACACACTGAAGATTCTATAAAAATTCATTGTTTCCAGAGATATATTTGGCGTATTCCATAATATTACAGCATTAAGAGCAATGAAAGATCTAATAGTAGAGCATGTCTTGTTCCTAGAAGTCGATTTAGTCGTCGGTCTTGATTCAAGGGGTTTTTTATTCGGACCTATAATTTGCATGGAACTAGGGAAACCTTTTTTGCCAATTAGAAAGAAGGGTAAACTTCCAGGGAAAGTTTTGCAAGAAAGCTTTGCCTTAGAATATGGGGAGGTTAGAGCATAAAATACAGAGAGTCTTCATCCCTCTGTCTCTATTCATCTTAAATTAGAATCAACCCAATGTCTTCTGAAAAACTTTATTATTCTCTTAGGCCACATTTGAAATACAAACAGAGTATGTAAAGAAAGGAACTCGGGTTTTAATCGTAGATGATTTGCTAGCAACAGGAGGTAAGGAACTGACAAGATAGTGGGGAATGTATATATTTATATTATAATTTTAATGTAGGTACTATGGCAGCTGCTGTAAAGTTATTAAATTTGGCCGGTGCTACAGTAATAGAATGTTTAACTATAATTGAATTGTTGGAACTAAAGGGAAGAGAGAAGTTAGATGTACCTGTTTACTCATTTATACAGTACAATTAATATCTACCTTTAAGTTATGCAAGGGGCACAAATTTCAATGAATGAACTCATGAAATTTTATCTTATATCTGGAACATTTTGATTCCAAAGCATTTACAGAGGAACTATTTTTGTAAATCATATATGTATATAATCAAATTTATATACATTTTTCGAAATATCTACATAAGCAAGTTTTATAATATTTATAGTTGGTAGATATAAACGTTAATTGTTTATATCGACGAAACTTTATATTTATGAGATTTCATAAATGTGTTAATAAATTATATAATTAATACAACTTGCTGTTAAGAATTGTAATATTTATTTTTATTCATTGATATCATAACACTATTTATTTATACACTAATGGTGTCCTTATTTCATAACATACATATGAATTATTTAAGATCTGTAGGAAAGAATACATACAATATTGGATTAAGTGAGATCTACCATTGATCTTTCACTTCTGATTGTGTCCAAAAAACTTTCTACTTCATATTCTAGTTTATTCACATCCCGCTGTAGTTTTTCATATTTCATAGATTTTTCATCTTCCGAATCGGCGACGAATTCGTCACTTTCGATATCCATTTCTAAGAGTGGAACATCCTCATACTGATTTGTGATGTGCTTCTGCAATCTTTCTTCTTCCATATCATGCACAACTTCTCCCAATCTCCATTCAATATCAGAGTACTGATCACGAACGCATTTTTCCACTTCTGTAATACAATTTTCCCTTGCATTTTCATAGTACATAGTTAGAATTTTTACTATAAAAAAATCATTTACCATTCAATCTTGCTTGCTGTATTTGGTCAATGAATGTTTGCCTTTCTTTACGAAGTCTTTCTCTTTCTGCAATTTCTGTAGCTTTACGACGCTGTTCGCGTAATGCATGTTCTTTTTCTTTCTGTTTCTCCAATTTTTCAATCGGAAAATCGTCCGTAAGAAACTTCGGATAATCTTGTAATATAAATGGTGGATAGGGTCCTTTGGAAGGTAGTTTTATCAACTGGTCTCTAAATAAATTTATCGTATAATTTTTTAAACATATGGAATTAGATGTAAAATAATCAGAATTAATGTTTCACCTGAGATATTTATTCGGATGAACTCGTGATGATATCTCTTTATCCAATCTTTGAGCAACTTTCCATATATCTTTAGCTCTAATATGTCCTTGTGTAGAATAAAATCGCTTTGCTGTATCCGAATGTACGGATGAGATTATAATCTCTCGCGAACAAATATTATACGCGATGACACACATTATAAAAAGTGAAGGGTTTTGAAAAGTAATCAGATGGTCCCATAAAATCAACCACTCAGATCCAGATAAAACTTCACTCATAGCAGTCCTTAACAGAGGCCAAGCATATTCGCTACTAGTTATTTTGCGCTCGCAAAAAACGTTTAAAAGAGATGGATCTGCTTCCAGGAGAACATTTTCTATAATGCCTAACACATTCAGTGGTGGTAGAGGATGATATTCAAACCATTTCTGGCAGTAATTTATTAATATATATAAAATAAGTTCAAAAGCTAGCAAGGGGTCTTTCTGAAATAAGAATAAAAGTATATCACAACAATAAGCATCTCCATTTTTCATTGTAAGTAGCTAAGTGTTTTACCTGAAAGACCATAAGAAATGGGTACACAAAATTTGGTAAGAATGTACATTGAATTAATAAAGGACACCACTGAATCAAGCAATTTAATGTTGTAATCAGTAAATGTTTTTTGCTCCTGTTTGTTAGAGAAAAGTTCTCCAGCAATTCTAAAGTAGACTTTGCACTTTTAGCTTTATTAGCCAAAGAACAATAAGCAATTTTATTAGCAGGCAATTTCGAAATTGTCGACCAGATCATTAGGCGATATTTTTCGGGATATTCTCCAAATTCTTTAAGAATGGGAATCAATCGTTCTAAACGTAATTCTTGTTTTATATTTCTTCTAATACATTGTAAATGGTCATTTATTTCATGTGCAACTGGTCTACATACTTCGGTCAATTTATGGATTTTCCCACATTTTTCGGAAAATATTTTGTCTGCTATGCAAATTTTCAGTTTTCCATCCCATTCTATATAAGCAATATATCTACCATTTGTGGATACTGAAATCTTTTTTATTGCATTGATAGCTTTGGTATCAACAATGCAGGAGAGATTTAAATCAAAGAAATATAAAATACAGTTGGATGAAACAACTGCTAAAATTTTATTTGCTCCACCATCCAATGCTAAGGGTACCACAGACAATTGTTTGACACCAATAAAATTGTCTGGTAAAGTGAAATGTTTCAGTAGAGTCCAGTTACAAGTATTAAGAATGATAATCTTATTCTGTGTGCCTGCCATAATCATAGCTCTTGCATTTCTTGTAAAGACAAAATCTTTTATATTTCTTATGCCAAATGTTTTGGCATCTATTTTAGTATCATTTTCTAACTGATTAAAAGACCATGTTTGTATAGTGTCATTGTGATACAATGCCACAATATGACCTAAGTTTGAGAAACTTGCCTTATTTACTGTAACATTCTTTGTATTAACCCTTAATTGATGGGCCTTACTACAAGAACGCAAATACCATATTATTACTTCTTTGTGTGAACATGTCAAGCAGTGGTCTTTGTAAAAGGAAATATGAATGGGTGGTATATTATGAGCGATCAGTAAACAAAACTGCACAATATTAATGTGTACCTTAATAATTTTTATATCTGAGGTAGTAAGACCCACCAATATCTCAGACTTGTCTATTGGATTGAATGCCACAAAAGTAGCTTTGCCAACATTTCCTAATTTTTGATAAGCAGGACTACAATTTGATAAGTCAATGTAATACAAATTCCCGACAGAGTCAGTCGCGGCAAGGCGTTCTTCTTCCCAGTCGAAAGCTAGTTGTGTGAAATTAATTCTCGAGCTACATTGTGTGGTTATTTTATTCTCCAATCCGAGTTCATAATCGTTACCAATTTTTCTGAGACTTTGCCATTTTTTGTTATGCATTATTATGCTGGGGGTATCGATAACGGTACTTGCTCCCTTTATTTTCGCAGATTTGTACTCCCTTACTCTTGATTATTAAACGTAGAATATATTATATGTCAAGTAACATTTTTCCCACTATTCTTTTTACATGCATTTCTTTCGAAATAAAACATCTGAATTAGTAGGGTGAATATACTATATATATTGTTTGGTGCCCTCAACAGTTTCGATATATATAGTCAGTGCCCATGAAACGGGGGTCAATGTTAGATATTAGCATAACATTGACCCCCGTACTTATCAACACGATGTGTTGCCAATAGATAATAAATGAAATATTATCTCAGCAGATGATTAGGATGATTGAACAGATTGTTATTAAAATATTTTTGTTTCTGTTATACTTTTAATTTCCAGTTTGAGTTCATAATCATTATAAACTTTTCCGCGTCCTTGTCATTTTTCTTTGAAAAAGATATAGCCAGTCTTATATTTTAATGACGCTTAATTTATAAAATTTATACATATAATAATAATAAAAATAAGGACAGCATTTTTTAAAACAGGCATGAGAAAATCCCCCTTCTTTGTTTGTGGAGAAACACTGCTTTGTTTATTTTTAAACACCGTTTAATTGCGACAAACAAAAATGTTAAAATCGTGAAATATATTTTATATTCTTATCAAATTTGTATCAATGTAACGATTTATGGATGAATTCTTATACAGATATAATTAAGGTCCGTGTTATTAATTATATATTACATTTATAGTATACTTATAATTATTTCTTTGATGGATCTGTACTTTGAATTTCAAACATATTTCACGACTTGAAATTTACACATCATTTGCCTGAGATGATTCAAAGGAAGCCAAACCTTATTAATCACAATCAAAGTTTGCGTGTCTGTTTACAATTTCGTTCTATTTACAATATCGCAAGAAAAATATTTTGATCTCAATGAATGAATTTACAACAAGCGACTAGGGAAATGAATGGATTCCCACGTAGTTCGGGAGGAGAATTTATATTTATAAAAGGAGCTTTTACACGGCGATATTTTATCTCTCGTTATATTTTGTAATCGCATACAGATACGTTCACAGGATTTCTTAATTTCTTGAAAATTTTAAAAGTCATTGACCATCTAGAAGAATAGGATCTGATTCCATCGTATTCCATGACTGTTTAGAGAAATGACGATAGTTGATTTCATATCAGTTACATTATTCTAAATATTTTTCCCGAGGTGTGCGAATATATTGTGTGATTGTTGATTGAATATTCGAACCGTTTACAATGGTAAGACTTGATTTCTTATAAACCAGTTATAGCACCTTATTTTTGAGTAAATAAGGTTTTAGGTTACATTCGATCTCTTTTATTGAATACAGATATTAAGGCTAAATGATAATTGCAGTTTAAAGTTTCCCTTTTATTTTCTTGCGTGTAAAATACTCTACTTCATTGCAACAATATGTTTTTCAATTCGTAGTAGATTATTCGTTTAAACTTGTCATTCGTTACTTTCGTCTTTGTATGTTAAAAATCTTTATTTTTCGAAGAATATTATACACATTTCGAAATTGGGTAGTCAACAATTATATCTAGTTGTATTTTATTCATTCAGGAAAATCTAATAACATTTATCTCAGTAAAATGTCATTCTGTTCGAATTGGTTAGATTTCATGTGTGATGGGACAATGTATTTTCTTTGTAGTCTGTCGCCGAATTTTTAAAAGGTTTACCTTCGCACGATGAAAATAATTTTGCGAATTTTCATACGGACAATGGAAATCGAACTTGCGTAAAAAGACCTTCGGTATATCTACCAACAAAGGATTATCCTGCCGAACAAAGTAGGTTTCCAATGTGTGATGTTTTATTCCATTAGAGATTAGCATGAATAATAATATACTCGTTAATTTCTCTAGTAATAGTCACTGAGAAAACTACGATAGTATTGAGGTACCTCCACCAACAATGGGATAAAAAGGTATATATTATTTAAGTCCCAAGGTAACTTAGATTACCATTATTCCCTTGAATAATATAATTCGATCTATTCCTGAAGATGACTTAGTAATATATTACTCTTTCAACAAAGCTTGTAATACATTTGATTACTTTATCACCCAATGTATTATTAAACTGAGTACATATAATGAGGGTACAGATATGGAAATATATTTCATTGATTAAAATTTTTAGAATGCGGATAGAAAAAGAGAATGTTCATGTGCTAATGGTGATTCAGAAGATGATGGTACCACGGTACGCAGTAAAAGGCCACGTCTTGATATGAACAACACTGTATAAGATATGTTACACACCTTTAATTTCAATCCTACACAAACATACCTACTTCTGAGAAATATTATTTAAAATATTACTTATAATCACGATCGATTTGATTTCAATAATAAATCATTGAAATCTAAGGTTAAAAAGGTAACTACAGATAATATTTCTTAGCTCTAGATATCCGCGACTTATCATAACGGAAGTAACGAGTTTTTTGTCTGTCTCATACGTTCGTTTTGTATCACATTTTTAATCATCATAATAAGAAAGACAAAAGCTAGAATGTCTGTCTCTTAGATGCGACGTTTCCATCGTTTTAAATTGCACAATAATAATAATTGAAATCGTTCGTAAAGCGTTTTTCCATCTAACTACAATTGTTTGGTTTAATAAGTTTCTTTACTAGCATAAACGAATGGAAAATGATGATTAACTTGAGACAATGTACTTGCATTATTATTCAGGAAGTGAGTATTAATACTGTTTTAGTT
Source organism: Nysson spinosus (assembly GCA_910591585.2). NCBI lineage: Eukaryota > Metazoa > Arthropoda > Insecta > Hymenoptera > Crabronidae > Nysson > Nysson spinosus. The sequence goes on along the minus strand of OU342839.1, from coordinate 2,708,697 downwards.
TAAGACTTACGTTTCACGGCATTTATCTGGTAATGATTTTGTAAATTTGTCTATTATAAACTATCCTATAAGATTAATTCTGTATTATATCTTTAGCCATAAGTTCTTAATATACATATATTCATTTCCGTGGATGCATGCAATATTAGAAGTTCTTTTACTTCAAGTCTCATTATTGGATGACTGGTTTATATTTTCATAAACCGGTCACCGACTGGTTCATAGGGCAATCGAAATACAATTCATTATGAATTGTGCTTTCGCACAGAATTCGTGCGTGAATTATTTCGTTTAGTTATCTAGAAAAAGTACGTGGACTTTCCAGGATGTCCGGTGCTTATTTTCAATTTGAAACGGCGGAAACTTGTTTGACACTATACAGATTGTATGCCATAAGATACGATTGATAATTGACTCTGTATTTTTCAAGACTTCGATAAATGATTTTTACAAGGATTATTTCGTTTGTTATAACGAATAAATAGGCGAAAATAATCATGTTCTTTTTATTGTACTAATTCCAGTTCAAATTTAGAATAATAAACACTCTATGCGACTCAGTAATTTCGTTTTACTCTAACTGTTTCAACGATAGATGAATTCGTAAATATATTCTGGCAAGAAAATCATAAACATATTTCCGCTAACGACTTGTATTTCCCGCTACAACCTGCGCACGCGCTTCTAATTTAAAAAATTAATAATCTCTATTTGGGAAATAATCAAATACCAATATTTGTCAAACCATGTATTTGTTTATTCGGCAACTAATTCTGGTATATCAATATTTTTCGTTTCGTAATCTTATCTTTAAAAATTGGAAGTAGAAATAACGGTAGGGTGAAGTTTCTAGCGTAGCTCTGCTTCATGATCATGACATAATGTGACACATAACCAAAAAAAACAGTATCCCACGAAAAATATTTACTGTTTACCAAGTGATGGAACATGAGCTTTAATCATAGCCCAAAATTTGATGGTCTATTTGTTGTGACATGGAGCATTCTGATAATAAAGACCATATTATGGTAGCTCTTTTTATATACTCTGTCGCAGTGTTTCTAAATATAGGATTTATTTATAGGTTGGAGCTAGCCATAGTTTGAATCAGGAATCTGTTCTAAAGCTGTATTTCTAGGAGGTTTGTAATATGTGCGAACACAGTATCTATTTCTAGCAGACACGGTTTACCATATCCTCAATTTCACATAGTGATTCGTTTTTCGTTATTATTTGCGATCCCGTTTTGGTTTTGCTTGTCATGGTCTTAGAATTTTACACTTGACACTTTGCTCAGATTTTCCGCGGGTCTACTATAAAGTAGTTCAAACAAGTTCGGTCTGTAGATGCTGAAATTAACAAGAAAGATAAGGGTAGAATTGTTTGGTTTTTGTAGAAATGAAAATGGCGAATGACTTAATAATAAGGGGTAGAGATAGACTGCAAGAGATCAGTATGAGATTAGAGCAAAGTCATTTGGTTTATCTTCAAACAGATGATAGTCCTTTAAAGTTACAACAGCGTCACAAACTAGAAGGTAAATCGGATCTTTAAATAGCTTTATTTAGTGAAGTCATATAGTGTGATAATTAAGAACTAGGTTTATTTCCATTCTATGTTGTTTAGGGTTTATTAAAGAATATCTCTGCCTTGTTCCAAATGAAAGCAAGTATGTATTTCAAGAAACTGCAGATATATTACATAGATCTGCTGCCACATTACAAAATTTCAGTGGCTACAGAGCTGCTACTGCTTGGAGTGCTATTTCTTTATATGCAGCCAATCTTTTGGCACAACCTTGGAGGAAGGAATATAGAACTTTAAGGGTTAATGTTTTTATGATCTTTATATATCAGTTTATTGGTGGGCCTTGAGAGATATGTAGATTGTAATTGTTATTCTTGTTCTATAACTATAGACTTACAGTGGGTATTATAAACATGAAGTAGAGGCAAATCTCATAGGAGCAGAGTTAATGTTTGAGCAAATGGGATATAAACATACAGGATTAGGAGTGCTTAGTTTGGAAGGACCTATTGATCCTGATAAAGTATCTTGTGTGAGCAGGGATGCAATAGTTGCCTTTGTTGAGTGCCAGGTATCACTTATAACTGATATAATTAATACAAGTAGTATTTTCTATAGAATATTCAATAGAATTTTGTACATTTATAAAATTATGATAACTAAAAAGGGTAATAATTAAGTAATGATTAATATAATACATCTTAATAAGAAGTTGCTTCAAATCAAATAGTATATTAAGAAAAACCTAAGTAAGAAAGTGTTATTACTTTGAACACAGATTTTAAAACAAATTTGGGAAAGTGTCTCTCAAAAGTGTACTGTCTCGTGGTTGGAAGTTTTGGAATTTCGGGAAAATCACGTCGGCACTCCAGAACAAGCGATCAGAGCATTGAATTACCGTTTCATCGAGAAAATGCACCAAAATCGTACAAAACCGGAAACCTACCGAGAGTATCCTTACTCACAACCTACGAGTATAGATACAAGTTTACCGACGGTTCCTTATATAATGCCCATGAATTATAACATGACAATGCCAGTTTGTCAAACAGAGCATAGATTCATAGAGGAAGCAAATGCTATACCCAGCAATTATCAATATTATCAACCTATGGATCATAGTTTGATGAATCGATGTAGTGCCTATGAATGTTTGCCTCATGGCAACAAATATTATACCGGAATTCATCCGAGTTCGTATTGTTCAACGATGCCGGCATATACGACCGGAGTACCAACTGGAAGATTAATCGAAGTCGATGTACCAGTGTCGGTTGCAAATTACGATAAACTACACAATCGAAAGGCCCACCATAAGATTTCCGAACTGGATGAAGTAGATTTTTATAGAAGACAGTCTTCTGGAAGTGACTATTACGAACACGGAAAAATCGAGAAGAAGCCTTCGAAAAGTGGAACCGTGGATAAAAGTAATTATGGGACTTGGGACTTCGTTCATAAACGTCTCGAGAGCATAGGATATTCCAAAGATCTCGGCGAACGAGAGGATATACTGCACAAAAGAGAAAAAGACTCCCAAATGACGAGGCAGAAGTCACACAGACACAATGAAAATGAAGATAAGTACAATACGCATCATTTTGAAAAGAGAAAAGTTGGAAAACCTGATGTGAATGAAATCGAGCCTTCAATGACGAACGGACGAAATCTTCGTTACGATACATTACCGTTTAAGAAGAAATCTTCTTCGTTCGATTTATCGGATTCCACTAAATATCACGCGAATACGTCATCCGAAAATACCTTTACATCGCATGGCAGAGACACAAAACATAGCAGTCAAACATTGCCGATTCAACGTTCCCACAGATCATCCGATCAGATTGCAAAGATTACAGACTCTTTAAAAAACATAGAAATATCTCAGTCGGAAAAAGAAGCTACCGGTGGAAACGGAGACAGGTGGAATTGTGCGACATGTACATTCTTGAATCCTGCAGATAAAGTAATTTGCGAGATGTGTGGAAAATCTAGACATAAAGGAAACGAGGATAAGCCACTAGCAAGCGGTGGTAAAGAATGTCCATTTTGTACTCTGGTAAATGAAAAGAATGTTGCTAAATGCGAGGCTTGTGGCAAGAATTTGAAGGATTCTCCCACCTATATATAGGTAGTCTAATTTCAAATTACAATTAATTATTTGTCACTGAAATAGTGAATCATCTCAAGCTACTATTCTATCTAATATGTAGATCAATTTGAGACTTTAGCAAATTTTGGTAATCACTTTGCAATGTGTAAAACAAATTTGAAGGAAAACAATTCCTCGGAATACTTCCAAGGAAGTATCATTAAAAAATGTATCATAGGAAAAGATTTTAAGTTTGGTTGTCCGGATATGTCAGTGCGAGTTAATAATTTTAATACACTCATATTTTTTCATATTTTCATTCTGAATAACATGTACTTGTTTTGAGGGGTTGTTGATTTTCGCGAAGAGCCAGGGTAGAAATTAAAATCACGTGAAATGCTGTTCGCCGGAGAATGTAAATATTAAAGGGTTTTGCAATGCATCGGAAGAGAAAGTTTTTTGATACGCGATATGAGAAAGAGTATTAATATATTTACACCAGACTTCGCGCGTGAAATTGTGATACGAATTTGCTAAAACTACTACAATCTTGTGGTAGTTTCTTAAACTTTGGATATCATGTCTGAATAGTATTTGCATCGAATCGTTTACATTTTAATTCCATAATAATTAACAGAATATTTGATTCCGTTATATATATACCACAAACAAGTTTTGCTATATCTTTTCCAAAATTTTGACTCAATGTACCGTTTTCTAATCGTGACTTTTATATGCAATATTATACATAGTTGAACAGGTGTCTTGATTTCACTGACAGAAATGCTTTTATGAAAGATATTATTTAACAGAAGACCTATGATTGATGATATTTCATAATTTAAGTAATTATAAGCATAGTTCAAAAGTCAGGATTACACCTTAAAACGGAATCTCCACTTCGTTAATTTGTTACGAAGTGAAAAACTATGGAGATTCTTTAAGGCACACATATATCTATCATTCAGGCGTTTGGTTTTGTAATTTATTTTCGTAGGAAAAAACAATGGGCGACGAACTATATAAAGTTCTGTTAGGCAAAGTATTTCGAAAGTAGAAAAAGCGAAACGTAATTGTTCTGGTTGTTAAACAATCGATGTAAATCGACGATTGTTGCATTAGTTGAACCGATGGGTTTTATTACAATATTAATATCTAATGAGATCGAAATTATAAAAAGGATAAATTAACAAAGTCTTTTTGCTTCTTAAGCACTAGTCTATTCAATGTTGGCCATGATATATTTATTCTTACCGAGTTTACTCGATAGAAATGTGTTACTTGAATAAACAAGGGCGCATAAAAAAAAGAGAATCTTAAGATGTTATCTTTGGTGTAAAATGAACGTGTAATTGTTGTTTAAACGAATTTTCGTTATCTATATTAACATCAAAGTAGACTGGATATATTTTTGCATAATCACATGCAATGCCTGATATATAAAGAATATGGTAAATCTGGTTTTTGCATTTGATTATGTCTATACATTACAGATATATTCTTTGATAGACCCTTTCAATACTGAAATTTTTAAAAAATTTATCTTAAACCGCTTTAAAAGAACATGCGTGTGTGTTCTCCAACAGTTTTTACGAATTACTTCGGTATTCGTATGTACATTCCCAGTTGAATTGATTGACACAACTAATAATTAACATTTTAGTCGCCCTACGCATTGCTTCATAAAGTTGTTGTTTACATCGTAGATTTATCATCTCGATATTTATGTCCCGAATTATTTTTCTTGATCGAATGCCCCGTCATCGTGTGCAATGTTATTATATTTATTTAAATGTACAATAAATCATAGGATTCGGTGGGTATCGATAATAAATTAGGGAGTCCGTTGCAGTCTTCTTTAGCGCAATAACTTTTGCTGTACATATTTTGTTGTTCTTCTTACGAAGCATGAAAAACGAACATATTATTTGTACAATTCAGGAAAAGGATTTCTTTCCTTGTCGTATCAACACAGTTTACGTTGATCTTTAAGAAATCTTGAATTTCGTATACTTTACAATTCGCGAGAACAATAATTTTGACAATGGAGTATATCGTTGAAAAGCGTTCTCTTTGTACTTCGGATTTATAGACTATTTCAATGTAAAAATAACTTTACTAAAAAAATCTACTTTTAGCGTTTACGAAAGTCTGATATTTTAAACATAACAGAAATAACTGCTAATATTTTTTCAATGATAACACATTTAGAGAAACTATAAACGACGTAGATCGTTAATATAAGATAAGCGAAGAAACATGAAACGGCTATACTGTAATATATTATGATATGTATGTATATTGTAATATATTCTATTACGTACAAGTAATAAACATGATTTAATATGAACCACCAATAAAATAGATCATTAAGATTTATTATAGACAGAAAGTGAGCATAATTGAAAAGTTGTTATTAGGATGGCAGGTATAAGAAACAAGTCATATAATAATTAAGCATCTCTTGTTTAATAAAAATTATATCTTCGTCGTCGTATGATTACAAAGCGCGGCATTGAAATGCAAAACAATAAATATATTAACAATTCTGCCATAATTTCCCATACAAACAGAATAAGTACATAATAATAATTAACCATTATTTTCCCTTGTTATTCTTTCTAAACATTTCACTGCCGCCTGGTGAATTTTGGGATCCAATTTATCTGCAAATTAAAACAAGACATGGCTTGCAACTTTTACGAAGATCATCCAGTAATTGTTTAATGCGATTAAAGGATTATACTTACAAATTTTGTGCTTTCCAGAAATAGGAAATTTTATGGGAAGCATATAAAAATTCTCACATATGAATACATAGGGACTATCACTCTCTCCGTCGGGATAACGTTTTCGATATTCTTCTTGAGGCAAAACATCGACCACCGTTACACAACCCAGTAGACAACCAGTGGGATAGTGTTCAGGAAAATGAATTTTTTCTGAAAACATTACACCACGATTAACACTAGAACTACGGAAGCCGACAAAATAACGTGTTGGCGGAATTAAATTTGTAAATATAGCTGAATATATTTTCCGTAGTTCCAGTGTTGATGTAACACGATATCCCTAATCGAAAATACACCGTTCGGATATTCATTATCATACCATTTTTTAGAACTCGATAAAATTGCTGCATATGAGAAACTTCTTCCGAATTAGTAGTTTTAACAGTCGATGCAATCCATAATCTACCTCTGTGCGAGGTATACCATGTGCGGCCTTCATGCCTAAAACAATAACGATATAATTAAATAATTGAAGCTTGGGATTATGATAAAAATTCATTACATTTTTATTCCTGCTACTAATAACGATGCATAAGGCTGATGCATGCTCAAACAGCGACCCTCGTCGTTTATTTCTAAATATTCTTTATCTTGAATTCTGTTCTTCGAGAGTGTGGAACAATTTTTTTTCGAAACACGGGACGTCAGTTCCCCTGATTCTACATACTGAAAGAAACATTGTATGTTTATTAAAATGATTATTGTTAATTAGATTGCAAGATTTCACTAATTATATACCGTTGGTCGCTCGAACTCTATATTTGGGCAAGCATTGGATGATTCAAGTTCATCGAACGGGATCGATTCGCACAGTTTTTGAAACTCTTCCTCGCTATATTCATCGACATTTTCGTCTTCGTCGATTACTTCTCTACCCGTGAAATCAATAGTTATTTTTCTACTCAGACGCGATGCGTGTTTTCGCGCTCTAATTTCCTCCTCCTTTTGTTGTAATCTTTCTCTTTCTGCAGCTGATAGCCAAATACTATTTGATTGGTAGTAATCTGCCTCGTCGTCTATTACTTTTGTACATCTGGTACTGTAAAGTTATAAAATCGAGATTATTGTAACTGAAATAATTGTGTTGTTAAGTAAAGTTTGTTAACATCTTTAATTAATCTTCAAGCAATATTTGAAAAATTTATTCAATAGGTGTACCTGTTGCGATCACACTCCAAAAGTTTATCTCTTTGCTTTATGGAATCCTCCAAACTTTTACTAGGTTTCTGGCACATTAACTTATTATAAAGCTGATCGGCTTGTTTACTATTACCAAGGAGAGTAGCTTGTTGTTCCGGAGAACAGACAAGTTCTCCACAGAAAAAACATGGCCCAGCTCCTTCTTGTATGCAAACTATTCTTCCACAATTGACACAGTTATTAACTAAGGCATGCTTCTTTGCCTCACAGTTACATTTGTGTCTACCTAAGGGTGCATTCAAAATAATAAATCATTGATGTAGTATTACAGCTTTGAAAATATTTATAACAAACCTTTCAATAATATTGTTGACCTATCACGACCTTCTTGAGAATATAAATTAACAAATTTTGTTTTCTTCTTCTCTACTTTCACTGGCTTTACAATCTCCTGGGACTAATAGATTTGTTATTAAAATATTGTCAAACAATATCCTGATTTTGATATTATAAATATGTACCTGTAAGTTTTCCCTTTCTTTTGCTTTTACTTTTCCCTTCTTCTTTTCATTCTGTTTTTTTGGAACGTTCTCCTCATTGCTTGTCTTTTTGTAACCACCTTTATCATTGTGAGATGCTGGAAACACAAATGAACACACGTGAAACACATATTGATGGTCAAGTTATTATTCTCATATAAAGCTTAAAAATGTATTAAACTATATACCTATGCGTTTTTTGAGTTCTGATATAAATTGTTTATGACTTGGATTACTGTAATTCAATAAGGATTTTAAGTACTCATCCAAATCCCTTTCATTTTGCATTTTCAGAATATACCTGAAAAGGCAATGACCGTATATTTAATAAAACATATTTCTTTTGCTTAATCAACATTCAAAATTCTGTGAATGTTTACGTTGTAAGATCCGGTGGAACTGGAAAATCTAGGACTTTGGATAAACTTTCACTTAACCATCCTTCCATTTTCGCAACTGTACAGATTTTAATTTAATTGAAACACAAGTTGCTAATGACAATATATGTACTTTTTTTAAAAGTGCAGGCAGACATTAATCAAAAGACGTTTCCTTATCAACCTGGCATATCAATTAATAATGAAGTTAAAAACCAGTTGCAGAAACGTTGATCTCTTCTCAAGTTCAATTTTAAGGCTTGGTAGCAGTGTAATAAATCTGTTGTTTCTGACTTCATATTGCAACTTAAAGTAAATCGCGAAATATCTACAAATTTATATATTGCAAGCTTTAAATCTTATAATATTGGATAACAGATCAAGTAATATTTTAATCAATTTAACTACAATCTATAGGACTATTCAGGAAGTAGTGATCTAAAAATATTTAGAATAATTATAGATTCAATATATCAAGTGCAAAAGTGATAACCCTGAAGAGATGAAGTCGAATTGTTCACAGTTAAGAAACTCTTTTCATTTTTGGCAAATTTTTTGACCACATTTGTGACAAAACAATTTTTTAACCGCTTCTTCCGACCCAAAATCGTCCTAGAATATGTTTATACATCGTGTACCATCGATTTGGGTCATTTAGAAGTGATTTTGGCGACTTTTAATTTTTAACAATTTTTGAAGGTATACCCCTTCACATTTTTTCGATTCCGGATCGACCATTTTTCGGCCAAACAAATTTTTTAACCACTTCTTCCGACCCAAAATCATCATAGAATATGTTTGTACATCATATACCGTCGATTTGGACGGTCTAGAATTTATTTTGGCGACTTTTAATTTTTGAGAATTTTTGAAGGTATACCCCTTCACATTTTTGCGATTTGGAAATGACCCATTTTTGGCTCAAAAAAATTTTGTAACCACTTCTTCCGACCCAAAATCATCATAGAATAAGTTTATACATCATATACCGTCGATTTGGACGATCTAGAATTTATTTTGGCGACTTTTAAATTTTGACAATTTTTGAAGGTATACCCCTTCACATTTTTTCGATTTTGGTTCGACCCATTTTTGACAAATAAAAATTTTTTAACCACTTCTTTCGACCAGAAATCATCCTAGAATATGTTTATACATCGTTTACCATCGATTTGGGTCGTTTAGAATTGATTTTGGCGACTTTTAATTTTTGACAATTTTTGAAGGTATACCCCTTCACATTTTTTCGATTTTGGTTCGACCCATTTTTGACAAATAAAAATTTTTTAACCACTTCTTTCGACCAGAAATCATCCTAGAATATGTTTATACATCGTTTACCATCGATTTGGGTCGTTTAGAATTGATTTTGGCGACTTTTAATTTTTGACAATTTTTGAAGGTATACCCCTTCACATTTTTTCGATTTTGGTTCGACCCATTTTTGACAAATAAAAATTTTTTAACCACTTCTTTCGACCAGAAATCATCCTAGAATATGTTTATACATCGTTTACCATCGATTTGGGTCGTTTAGAATTGATTTTGGCGACTTTTAATTTTTGACAATTTTTGAAGGTATACCCCTTCACATTTTTTCGACTTGGTTTGACCCATTTTTAACCAATAAAAATTTTTTAACCGCTTCTTTCGACCCAAAATCGTCCTAGAATATGTTTATACATCATCTACCATCGATTTGGGTCATGTAGAAGTGATTTTGGCGACTTTTAATTTTTGACAATTTTTGAAGGTATACCCCTTCACATTTTTTCGATTTTGGTTCGACCCATTTTTGACAAATAAAAATTTTTTAACCACTTCTTTCGACCAGAAATCATCCTAGAATATGTTTATACATCGTTTACCATCGATTTGGGTCGTTTAGAATTGATTTTGGCGACTTTTAATTTTTGACAATTTTTGAAGGTATACCCCTTCACATTTTTGCGATTTCGGGTCGACCCATTTTTTGGTTAAACAAATTTTTAATCCACTTCTTTCAACTCAAAATGGTCCTGAAACTTGTTAAAGCTGCACCCAGTACTGAATTTAACCCGCAAGTGCCAAATTTTCGGAGGTCCGAGCATACTGTACACATATGATTCATTCATATCATCTGGTATCCTAGTGCCTACTATTTAGAACTTTATAGTACTCTAACGAATTACCAAACGACTAAATTTCATTTTAATCATTTCTAAATCTGTATCCTTGCTAGGATAATGAATATCTCGCACTCCTGTAAGTCGATCTCGTATGAAAGTTCAACAAATTCGCGTGGGTTAGCTGGAAGGCCTTCGGCACATTTAACGAACGGATCTTCCTGCAGTTAAATTTGCATATCGAGTAATTTGTGGTGCGTGTCAACGGTGTCACTTATTCCTTCGTATGTGCGAGAGCCGGTCTCGATTTCTGTCGTCCCGATGTTACATAACAATTACTGCACTGCGGCCGACATCATTGTCGCGTTTCTCGCGGTCATTAGAACCTGGCCGCACGTTCGGCACATTTGTTACCTCGATCTAATATCATGCAAATGCGCGTTTTAATTTCGCATTAACGCTCCTTCATCCATGGAACCACATTACGTTACGTATGTTAATCCGATTACCACCAAGCAAAGATGATATCAATGATCTTAAAAGTAAATATAATAAATATGAATACTTACATATGTATTGCTTACAGTCGGTTAATCCGATTTCACGAAACATGCCAATGATCTTCGAAGGAAATATAACAAATATGAATAATCATATACCTATTACTTGTACTTCCATATATTTATATTTATATAGATTATGTATTTATTTCCAAATTTGTTTCTTGTAGAAATATGCCCAAATATGTGGAACACTATACTGTGTTAGTAAGTGATATATATACATGGCATTGCAAGTCAAATTAGAGTCATGGCGAACATCATACATGTATGTTATGCGTTCGAAGTATTATATTTAAGTGCAGACTGGAAATTAAGAATACATTGTTGTCCCAGTTCTCCAATACTTTTTAGAACCGTTGTCTACTTTCGTTGTTCGTTTTGAACACTTGATGACTATGACTTTCTGAAGGTATTAAATATTGTTCTCTTTTTAATGCACCTTGACACCATCTGGAATACATGATAATGGAGAGCACAATTTGGAACGAAGTTTCATGCAGTTTGCCAGTTGAGCCAAGACGATGCAAATAGGTCACTTTGCGAGTCGTTGTGTCTAGGTGTCGCGAGGCATCGTATTTCAATTTTAAAAGAAGGGAAAAGCGAACCCATTCCGCCATTAATAGATTGAATGTTGGGCCGAAATCCGTGTTATAAGATACCTCGCGATACGGGTCCGTAAGGTATATAAAGGTGTACAAATAAAACGGTTTAAGCGCTCGACGATACATTAGTTATTTTATATCGTTATCGTAACGTTAAAAATATTGAAAGTTTCATCAATATTTAAATCCAAGTTATTGACATTCCAGCATCCAGTCGGAATTAAAATCTAATACTTGTTCAATTACACTTTAAATTATATACAGATTATACGGCCTCATTTTTAATAGATATTTTAATAGTGCAATATTTCACATCGCACATCAAATTTTGTAGACGAAATCTTTTTAATTGAAGCATATATGGAAGTTAATACGAACGATACTAATTGGTTGTTTTTGGCAGTAAATTTTAATTGAAAGTGTGAGACGTAATTCTAAGATTTGTTGTTGGATGAAGGATGATATTAGAAATACTTATTTTAATATTGGTATAGTAATTGCCATGTAAATTTATGTGAAAGGGTTATCGTACAATGAACTACCTATATCGGAGCACATCGAGATCATTTCATAATTATTTCCAATCGACGGTTTTATTGCGTCGGTACCGTTGAAAGCAAGTTCCATTATGCGTACGTACAATGCTTGAATTATGCCATAATAAAAGTTAATGATTCCAAGGGATCCATGATTCCTTTTGCGTTCTCTTGATCCCCTGCTTGACGGTCGCCATTCGCAAATTATTCTTCTTTTTCATGATTCCATAGTTAAACAACGTACATCCTGGCAGACCAATAATCATTTTATTACTATAATTCTATAACAACTATTTTAATTATTGCATAATAATAATAGTAGTGCCTCAATAATTGCTACACTTACCACGTTATCGTAATTAAAAGACATTTGTTTTTCGACGAACGTAAATTACAATTACTTCATCGGTCCTTTTAATATATTTTTACTGACTTGCTGATATTTATCTTGAATGTATGCTTTTTTCTTAATGAATGGTTGCCGCGGACATTCCGTGGAAAGTAAATGGAACTTGATAAGACGTATCTTATCAGTGTGCCGATATGATCGGTAGAAAATACAATCGAGATAAAGTGCTAGATAAATTGTTTCGCGACATAGTAGAATTGTACGCGTAAGATCGAGAATATTGACGAAGATAAATCTCTCTTTTATTACTTCGAATCCTTCTCCGAATCACAATGCAGAGGCAAATATTGGATTAATGAGTATTCGTGATATTCCGATTAATCGTCGAGCATTCAAATTATTTTTCGTTCTTTTAGTAAATCGCGTCAATTTAGAATTACTTTTATTTGATTTCACTCGAGTGATCTAAGCAACGTGTAATTAACTGGTGAATCAAAGAATCTTTTTTCTGAACTAAGGGGTTTAATATAAATTAAAGAATTTCATTTATATGAAATAGATTTCTTGATCTGCTAATTAATTAGACTCGATTCGAATCTGAAGAAGTTTTTTTTTTATGAGTGCCCTTCGGCAAAAGAATTCGCAATTTCATCGAACGTCTGAAAATAACGCGAGAGTAATTTGCATTGGTTTGTATGTCACGCGAGCTCATTATGTTTAATCCGCGGCGTCACGTCATCATCATCGATCGAAATACACTCATCGCGAATACGATATCGTGTTTATTAGCATCTTCGGACATTTTTGCTTTCTTTTCTATTTAAACGATAACTGTTCTCCGCAGAAGATTACGTCGCGTATTAAACTCTTGCGTTTCTGTGACTAACCTCGAAATTAGAACATAAAAGTGATAATAAGACAACATTCATCGGTATTTTAATATCTTGACTTTTTCTTCGCGATTTAGTATTCCTATAAATAAATAATAATTAATCATTCATTTCCAATACGATGAAATACGTACTGTCCTATTTAAATATTTATGATTTTCATATAAACAGTTCATATTATTTAACAGACAGCATAATACAAAGCGGTTATTTTCAGCATGTTTGTCGTGTTCTTTGCACTTCGTAGTTCGAAGTACCTAGAGTTTTCAAATGAATATTAATGTATTCCATAAATTGAGACACTCCATAAATCATGCTTCTTCCGATGAAGTGACTGACTCGAATAATTTATTCTTATCAATTAGCAAGTTATAAGGAATATCGTATTTCAGTCGCTTATGTCATGGTATTTTTGGACGTCACTCTTTCGGCTATTCTCCGATCGAATTTAAATGGTGTGCTTTACGTCTATTTAAAATAGTTTCTCATTGAAGTTTCATAAACCGGAAATTCGCGAATTCTGCGAGGCGAGGTACGCTGTCTAACAATTTACCTACGCATCGTGCTTTTTTATTTTGCAACTTTCCATCCGAGTGCCATTGACGCCTACTTAAACAGTAAACTGGAATCATGTACGCAATAATATATGCAAGTGCATTCAATTGGCATTAGTCAACGAATAACGGCTGTTTTTCACAGAAAAATTATTATAAAATATTTGACGTTTTCACGTTATTATCCGCAGGGGTTAATCATAAATTAAAAATGAAATATCTGTTAATTCATTGACGTACGACTTTACAATAAGAAATTGGACAAAAAGTACTTTACGCTGCATTAAGAATTAAGAATTAAACGTTATTGTAATACGATACGTAATCAGCGTTATGCCATATGCATTATATCTAACGCGATACACTTATATTTTTACAGGCGATTATAGCAGTGATATTTAAATAAAAAATTTAGCGAGGGAAAAGTTAAAAGTATCAAAACAGCCGCCATGCTGGACCGATTCACCAATGAAAATCGCGAGTTCAAACGCGGAATCACTGGCGCGAAGTTCATACACAGCGACGAAGATAGCCGAAGTTGGTCGAAGATCTCCGAATACGAGCGCGATTCGTCGCAGTCAGCCGGCGTGGCTCGTGGTGATCAGACGTCTTTTATCGTTCGCGCGAAGTGGTGACGCATGTTTGATGTCGGTGAAGTTTGGTTGAAGGTTCCATTTCCGCAGTGCGTGTCAACAAAAGTGCTCCAAGGAAGTCCGCTTCTGTCGAATCCTATCGAAGGAAGTTCACGGTCGATTAACCGGCGATCAACGCACCCGTTCCTTGCCAATTGTCATCGACGCGAGCTTACGTAAGTTTCATAATTCGAAACTGATTAAAAGTATTGTTTGACGTTTATCTCTACCTTTCACGGCTACGGAATATCATTTCGGGATGACAATGTAATCGTATTTCAAAATATTTCCACGACGAACTCCAAGCGATTCGAGCGTTTAGTATCGATAGTCGAATTGCGCGTATCACTACGATTTTTCGATAGAAGTAGATCGTCGGGACTTGTTAGTAGCTCCGCAAATAATTACACGATAAGGTAGCGAGGTTTTTACACCGTTCAGTTTACTTTAACAATATTACTTATCTACACTATCTAGAGTAAGTCAGGATCTCCGTGACTAGTGGAAGATATGGATAAACAGTGTAAAGCTATCCACAATATATATAAGCTATGGATAAGCTATATACAAATAGTGTAAGTCTACTCGGAAAATCAATAATTAGAAGTTTGAAGGAATATAATTATCTCGTTGTTTCTCCTGGAAGAATAAGACACGTATAATGCCTTGGTTCTCCAACACTTCATATTGTATGCTTTTTGAACTGCGTTTGCGCATTATTAGAATGAACTCGGAAAAGAAAGTATATCACGTACAATATCTCGAACAAGAAATTGTACTTTTCCCCGGTGACGCGTACTTTTCTATTCCACATAATCGCGTCGTTAAAGAAACCGGTTATTTTAGCGAAGTATTATTCCAGGATGTCGTTGAAGACAACAAAAAGTGATATCTATCAAAGTCGATGATAATGTCGTGTAAAAGAAACGGAAATTTAAAGGTGGACGACGTTCGTGACATTATGGACACGAGAGAGAGAGAGAGTGAATTTCGTAATGGTTTTTTCGTGTTCTTACACGCACACGCGAAATCATGCAGAATCATTTCGATTAGCGATTCACTGACCTACATGATGCGCATAAATCATTTAAACTCCTTTCGGGTAATATCGGTCCTAAGATCATCCGACTCGCACCGCGATTCGTTTCCCGATTTTTTCATTGCGATTTACTTTTTCTGCAGTTCGCTCGAGCGACGCGAATCGGTAGTAAAGTCTATTTTTATCGGTGGAGAGTGCCGTTACATTTTTTACGGCTACGACACCACCGGAAATACACCTGGGAACTTTGTTCCTCGAAGTAACGCGGCTCTTGTTTCTCCGCGAACTTTTGCTCGCCGATTAAAAGATGAGACATGTTCGGTTTTAGTTCTTGCTTCTTGTTGACAGTGTAGTCATTAGTTGCATTCGTTATCGATTGATAAGCACATTTATATAATCCTCCTTCGGATGTTTTTCGATTTGAAAACGTTTCGGATTTTCTGACGTAACTTTCGTATTATATTCGCGCGATGAATAGATAGATTTTATTACGACTGTTATTTGTTTATTCGTAGAATATAATCAAAAATCAGTCAGTACTATTTTCCCGAGTAATAGAATTCTTTATTAAGATAAATAACGCGATGGGACTCATTCGCAAAGAAGTTTTTCCCCCAATTCCCTTTCGATCGCGACCTACACCGAAGGAAACGGCATTAGGATTCTATTTTTACGCTCAAAAAGGTTCTCAACCTGGGAGACGCGAGGAAAATACAGCGCATTCGTTACCCTCGAATTTGTAGAATTTGTAGAATTTGTAGACTTTTCAAATATTCCAACTGAATATCTGAATCTCGTAAGACGTCTTGCGAATAAAAAAGTTCCTTTCATTATTAGACGACGAATCTGTGATGCAACGAAGTAAAGATATATTAACTGTCAAACTTCCATGCAATTTGATAGAACCTTCGCCATTTTAACTTACTTCGAAGCATCAAAATTATCGCATCTTTTGGACGAATGAATAACGAGATTCCTCGGCCTTCAGGGTAATTTCGGAAGGGTTAAATCATAGGGTTTTAGGTCAGTATATATATCGGTAACACGTAAAGAATAGTGTCGCAATAGTTGAGGATCTTTGGTATCCGTGACTTAAGCTCGTGGCACGGAAATTACCTTGGAATATCCATCGCGGTGAACGTGTTTCAGAACGAATTCGTGGATTCTATGATCGTGATTTTCGAGCGATGCATAGAAACGCAAATCGATCGTATCATAATTACCTTCGGTCACGAGAGCGTTATTAAAGTTACCCAGAAAAATTAGAAGCCAAAGGTGGCTTTTCTGATAGACAGATTTTCTTATTTACATTCAACGATACACATACATGTAATCTAGCACGGTAAACATACGATTTTACGAACGCATAATTAGTTGTATTTTATTCCACGCACGTTGAATTTTTAATAAGGTAAAAGGAAAGAAGTTCGTTATCGAGCTTCCATATATTTCTTGCAGTGAAAGCAATCGCGCGATCCTCGCCGGTTTTCACCTGCGCGAGTTTTACGCGCGCGGAACGTTCGCGGGAAACCGCGAGTCGTTCGGTTTGATTTAAAACGACGATCGTCTTTCTAGCAGCATTAATGCCCGTATCCGACGACATAATTCGCGATCATTTTGAGAGTTCCTCGGTTTAAGCGGAAGGACAATTTAGGCAAAGTCAAGTTGATTCGCAGCTAATTTACGACGGGTCTCATCATCCAAATTATTCTTTAAACTACCATTTATATTTATTAAAATATTCCAAAGCTTAAAGATCGAAATACTAACATTCAGTTGCACATTGATGTTCGATAGACTCCATTTTAGATCGATACAAGTGAATCTTCTTTCCAACAAATCTTGATTATTTTCGACTGAAATAATTGTATACCTTCGAAATAATGGAATTTATTTATACTTGATAATACGATTTTGATCGAATCGGTCGAGATCTTGAAATACTTTTTCACTGTATTTTTGATTCTTCGTTCTGGGACAGAGCCAGAACAACATGGTACTTTAGTGCACGTCACGTTAATAAGACTTTTGTGTCGCCAACAAAGCCACTTTTTTCTCCTCCTTTGTACTTTTCAACTTTAGACTTTGCTCTACGCACACCGCTTTACTCGACTTATTTCTACGCTGAATTGGTGCATCTTGTATTGCAATGACACACTTTAAATACTTCGGTATCAGACAGTAATTACTTTGACACTAATTCCAAGTTTATTCTTGGAATCTTCCAAGTAGATGATATTTTAATATTGCAAATGTTATTCTATATAAAGTGTTGTTGAAATCTCACCGAAACAAGGTAGGAACAAGCGAATGATTTAACATGGTAGACGTGATTCTAATTCATATTCAATAATGATCAAACACCTGTTTAATATCCATGGCATTTGCAACGACGATCGAAAGAATTCACGTTTTTGGAGACATTCGAGAATGTGATTTAACGTGGGAGTAAACCGCGCGATGTAAATCAGTGAGAACCGAGTCTCCCCGCTTTTAAATAAGCTGTATTTACTAAACTGAGTAACTGGGTTATATTTAGAGGATTTATTGGTACACGTGGCGGCAGACCAGGATGGCTGATTAATTCTTTCGTTTATACTTTCAATGAATAAGATAATTTATATCAACAGTCGCGATGATTAATCGATAGAACTATCAAAAAACACTCGCTCGTTCTACCCTTGTTTCGGTGAAATGTTCAATAATACGTGAACATTTTCAATCTTTACTCTACGTGGAGAAATTGAATAAGGAATTACTTCTTCCAAGTATATTATAATATATTATATTTATTCCACGCGTAAAAATTGAACGAGAGATTAATTTTTCGAGGTAGAAAATGCTGGTCACTTTTGTACACCAATTGCTTCTGAATTTTGCTAATGAGTATCAAATGTCATAATATTCTCGAAATGGAACAGAAATTCGAAGAGTCACATCTGACGTAACAGAAAGACATGTATTTCTTGGAATGAGTATAAAAAAACCCATAGAAAAATATCGCCTTGTACGTAAGTTAGCACACCTCGTTTCTTCGACTTACGAAGGCGTTTGTGCTGGCACAATGGCGGCAAACATATCGCTTGCGAACAGAGTGGAGGATATCGCCGAAGAAGATATAGCAAACAGTTACTAAAGCTTCAGGTGTGGCAAAGAAATTTCGCAAAACGCGGCTAATTGTGTTTCATACTTGAAACACGTCTAATACTGCATCGTTAGTATATTAATCGCGGTAAAACGTGCTCCAAAAATAATACCGATCAAAGTCCAACGTAAATGGCGGTCCAGTGTCCGCGGACTGTTAGTATTTTTAATGTAACTAACACTAAGTAACATAAGTTACAATATTTGATAATATTTTAAATAGCAAATATAATTTATATTTAAAGTAGATCAAATACTTATTTGAAGACTCCTTGTAGAAGACACTTCTTTACTATAAGTTCCAAGAATCAACTTTTTCAAAAGAGAAAAAAACTTCCTTCAAAGTCGCGTTGGAGGCATCTATGGTACAATCTTTAAGAATTATTATTAATTATTTACAAAAGGTAATTGCACTAAAATTCTATAGCACAGTATGATCACTAGTATGTAGAAGATATATCGATTATAAACAAATTTTTTCATTTTGCACTTTCAATGGTTTTTTACAAGAAGTCTTCATTTATTAGATAGCCGAAGTATGCAGGCTGTGAAGACATAGTTCTTCGAGTTCTTACGGGTTAATTATTAGTCGATAAAATATCCTTCAATTCTACGTGTGGAGATTGAAATTTGTTAAAAACGATTCGAATGTTTGTCGAGCGTTTAACAATTGTTGATTATTATGCACGTTACTCAACGATTGTTTCTTCGTCGTGTGATAGAATAGCATAGGTACGTGAATGTGCAAACCAGATGCGAGGACTGACGACATTCTTGCGATTACTGCACGTTGAAGTAATCCCGAGACAAGGTAGACATTTTTAATATTCCACTGGCAAGTAGAATGAATTATCGCCGTGGTATTTCAATCTTGCGAGACGCAAAGTCATATTCATTCCACTCTAATTAACTACTAGAATACTGGAAACTTAATACCATCGTGTTTACAATAATCAAGAATCTTCATTGATTTATATTTAATTCTCATTTATTCATTCGGTGATGTTGAAAACACACGAATCTCTTCAACTTATCATATTTAGAACGCAGAACGTTCCGAGTATCGTTCGTGTGTCGAGTATTAGGACGCGTGTTTATTGGAGAAGTTGGGATTAGGAACGAACAGCGAACGCAATGAGTTAATTGAACTAATTGAGTTCGTTAGTTGGTCTTCATAAATACCGATTCACGTGATACCTTAACATCCGCGACTAGACGTTTCTATTTCTTGCTTTTTAATTACGAGATCCGAGTAATTTCACCTGAGACAGAGACTTTCTAGGCTCGGCGCGTTACAACAGATTTAATTCAAGTAATATTCCGCGATATTAAAATCCGCTACTCGTGCTTTTATACTTAGAATTATGTCGAGTCTTTCACGATGTAGCATAGGTTTGTTGCAATTAATATGGAAAGGATAATATTTGCAATTTAATTGCACGAAGAAATATGTGACGATATATTATTATTATATTATTATATTATATTATCTTCTGCCTTCTCACATGTTTGCGAATTAATGTTCATGCGACGACTCTATTACATTATTACGTCGATTATATTATGTTGCTATTAATATTAGGAATATTACAATAATCCAGGAAAAATTAATTACGCTTGCAAAAAGTGATTAAAACACATTATCGAGGAGCGCGTTACGTAAACAATGCACCGTTCTCCATTTTCGTAATCCGGGATTAGATAGCACGTTAACTGGGTTAACGCGACGTTATGTTTAACATAACGCGAGAAATCTCGAGTGCCGGGGCTAATTAGTTTAATTAAATAATCACCTAACAGGACTCATTCTTAAGGAAATGATGGTTTGGTCCGCTATTCGGTCTACGCGTCATACAATATGTAACAGAATTTTTTCATGAAAACGTTCGTATACTTTTTATACGACACGTGCATTTATTACCTACTATTGCAGTGATATAAACACAAATAATAATTCTTTCTATATTAATATATCTTTCGTACGGTCTAGTAATTGATTTAATTAACTTCAATCAGCTTTAATTAATTATTATACCAAACATATTCTTATTTTTTTCATTCAGTTTCCTATTTTCTTCGAACCAGGTCTGATTACAGATTTCATTTTTCTAATTTAATTATTGATATTCAGCAAATAATTCGGCTAATTATCTCGCCAATCATACGTTTTATTATAGTTGTTTTCATCGGGAAACATTGTTTTTATAGAATCAGAGCGTAGTGATGTTTAATGTTAATGTTTCCAAGTGGTTTAACTGGATCAAGAAGAGTGCGCGTGCGTTTCCGGCTTTAACAGATTAACCCGATCGGATTCGCGAGCATTGGCAGTCAATAATCGTCAATTGGCCATCGTGGGTCGTTCGATTTGAACCGACAATTGATATAACGAGGTAGCAGGGTACGCGCACGTTTTGCAATTATATTGCAGCTCGCTCCAAATCGTTTCCCTCTTATCCATCTTCATTGGCTAATGCTTCATTGGTTTCGCGATACGAATCGAATCTAATCGCCTCGAAATTGTTAGCGAGATCCAAGGACGCGTGGCATTAAGTCGTAGATACGCCATCTTACGAAATCCATCGATGTACATTTTAATACATTAAACACCACATCGAAATCCGTGTTATACGATACTCCGCGATACGCGTCTATAACGTGTATGTAACGTCTGTGTAACGTCTACAAATAAAATTGTTTAAACGCTCTACGATACATTTTATATTATTATCGTAACGTTATTAATATTGCAAATTTTTCGAATATTAGCGATATATTTGATTCAAGGTTTATTGTCAGTCATGTTGGTACAAGCGGTCATCGA
Organism: Nysson spinosus; assembly: GCA_910591585.2. Taxonomy (NCBI): domain Eukaryota; kingdom Metazoa; phylum Arthropoda; class Insecta; order Hymenoptera; family Crabronidae; genus Nysson; species Nysson spinosus. The sequence continues at coordinate 2,686,995 of OU342839.1, read as the reverse complement.
TGACCGCCATTGCGTTCAACGTATTAATTATTTTTCCATCGGCACATCTGTGCCTTCGTCAATTAGAATTATCTCGATTGGAACGTTCTCGGCAATGACTAATAACTCTGATTTATTTTGATCGATTAATATCGATAGTGGTTCCAATTCGGGACAGTGTTTTCACAAGCAAATTGGATTTACTAAATATTAATAATTAAATGGCACGAAGGTTACTAGCACTTTTATTAAATTAATTCGAAGGTGAGCGTAGATGAAAGAGAACCAAGATTGTTACTTTATTATTAATTTAATATGAAGATAGAATGGCCGCCGTGTTCCAGGAAATTAAGTTTGCGTAATGCATTAAAAATAAACGTGAACTTTATTCCGAGTGCACGATTCGCTCAGCGCTACTAATATAGTATTACTCTCTGCGTAATTGTAATCTCTAATTATATTCGGTATTCGCACGATAATTCTTCGTTTAACTTTGCAAAGGTCGCGGCTTAATTTTGGTTCAGTTTTTCATCACGAAAATGCGACTGTACTTTGGAGGATTATTATTATATTTTCTTATGGAAAAGTTGATCAAAAATTTGGAGTTGCGGGGAATATCATCGAGGAATATTCCAACCCTGTATTATTTTGCTTCATTCATTTTTGTATCAATTTATATAATTTAGATAATCAATTTATTATCATTGCGGATTCAAGTAATTTTAGGGAGGATGATGAGAAGCATCTATTATGTCGCTTCATTAATTTTCCTAATTAATCTATTATCATAGCAGATTAAAGTAATTTTCGGGAGGATGATGAGAAGCATGTACTATTACATATATTGCTTCATTAATTGTTCTAATTAATTTCTTATCATTGCAGATTAAAGTAATTTTCGGGAGGATGATGACAAGCATGTACTACATAAATTGCTTCATTAATTGTTCTAATTAATTTGTTATCATTGCAGATAATGTAATTTTCGGGTGGATGATGACGAGCGTCCATTATTTTGCTTCAATAATTTTTCTAATCAATTTCTTATCATTGCAGATTAAAGTAATTTTCGGGAGGATGACGAAGAGAGTCCGATGAGCCGTTAACGAGACGTCGCGAGAATTTGACGCGGTTTCGAAGATAAAATCGTGGTCGCCGGAGGAAGTCAAGTGAATCATGTCGCAGACAAGGCGTCCCCGTGTTTCGATCCACGATTATCCGGAGCATTTAAACCCGTTCAACGAGGAAATTACGAATTCCCAGCCGCAGATTTATCGCGACGCAAAAGCCAAAGAACCGAAGCACAAATTTTGGACCTTCGGTAGAAGCAGAAAGAAGAGGTCGAATAGCTTCTCCATAAAGTCAACGTGGTGTGTATTTTAATCAGTAAAAATATTAAAACTACAAGCATTATCTTCCAACCAAATCAACCCGCAGGAACAGCCAGGCTTGTCAAATAATTAAAACTTTATTTATGTCTTAATCCAACGACTTATTTTAGGCCAACCAGCGAGGACTTTAATTACTTATTTATTAACATAACCAGTTAAAACCTGTAACGTGCAACAAGAGAAACTAAGTAATATATCTTACATCTTATAATTAGGAAAAATCAAAACAATTATAATAATAGGGGACATTAAATGGAAGCCATTAAAGAAATCGTGCTTATACGACTATGTTATATTTTCTATAGCAACAGCTTACTTCGCAGGTAAACTTTTCACGGGATGTCGTAAGCTATCGCAAGACGTTTAATAAGCGGACGATAAAGGGGAAGATTAAAATATGTTTCCCGGACGAAGAGACAACGCATTGGCCGAATGGAAAACTCAATGTCAGAGATAGGCTCCTTTGATACAAGACTACTCTGTAATAGCCGTTGATATCGCGCTCATTCAATGATCAATGGCCCGCGTATAACAGATCCAAAGCGATGTCTGACAATAAGCAAGCTTCTGTGGGGTCGCAGACCATCCGCGAGAAGATTTATATGTCTCCCTTGCGACTGCTTTTTCGATTTTTTTCTTTGCTGTGTCATCTAATATACTTATAATTTCCTAGCGATTAGAATAGTATAATTGACACTTATTCTTCGGGCCATATGTATCTGTCATATTCGAGTTATATGTTAGAATAGGTAGCACTTTATCTTTTGGTACGATGAGTGTGCCTCACGAAAGAACACCTTGCGCGCGCAATAATCATTCGGACGTAAGAAACATTCTTAAAATAGAAATTGTGGAGAGCGATTAGAAGATACTCGAAGTGACGTCGATTGTCTGGCCCGTTAGTTTCTCGTTATTCGTGTCGTTTGGAAGGCATCCAAATGCAGGTATTAGCTGCATCTAATTCACGAGCGCACTTTCCTCCCCGCCGTAAGTTCAAGTTCAATAAACTTGCGGGACCTGTCTTTCTGAACTCGCTTCAAAATTATATATATATAGTTATTATATAAAATTATATGCCGAGAAGTTTTCATTGTAAACATGGTTCCTAAAAAGTAGATGATAAGGTTGCCATTAAAGAAGTTTAAAGGAAGGATTCAAGTTAAAGTGTTAGTACCTGCGAAACTTTGGGATAAGGCTTAAAAATATCATTTCTTATTTTATTCGTTGCCAGGAATATCCTCGAATCGCGTATGGTGACGAAGGTGTTCAAATTTACGACGCCATTGATTCTAAAAACGTAGAAAATATGTAATGCGTGTTTGAGACAATAGAACACGGTGAATCTTGTTATCACGATTGTATGCTGACACGGATCTCTTAATATGCTCAACGCGAAACGAATGACACGATTCTTACTTGACGCCTATCTCGAGCAGAAAATTGTCCCCTGCTCGTCTATCGTATAATATTCTTATCAGTGTTACTATAACTTATATATAATTTGTTAATATATGAAATATTCTTATCGGGGAATTTTTCATACTTACAGGAATGGCCTGTTCGGTAAACGTAAGGAAGTCCCGGAGGTGCAAGAAAAAAGAGCGACGATAACGACAGGTTGTTATATACAATATTCAATTTTATAATTATCAATTATCAACGTAATTTTCAGAATTACAAGGATAATTTTCATTACATGAATTAGGTATATCATTTTACTGATAATTATTTAATGTTGTAAAGGAATGATATAAGATAACGATATCTCGAAATAAATATGGAGACCTTTGAATTTCATCGAAGACATTTTTATTCGTTTTCTTAGATCTTAAATTAACACTGGAAGTACCAAAGGGATTAAAATGACTTGTCTCTTATTTTTAGTTAAATTATTCAGATGTGATAGACTTTTATTTGATAATCATAACACAAATGATTGAAGTAATTATATAATTTAGATCCTTCAGCCATAATTTATATACAAACAAATGTATGAGTATAAACGAGTATACGTTCGGTAGTTCTAGTATTAATTTCTTGAATTTTATTGTTAGTTTCATCGGCGTACAAAAGGGAGGAACCTTTTATACAACCTGTGGTATCGCCGCGAGTTTCCAAGGATCAACAAGAATTCGATGAAGCGCTTGGCACTTTGGCGAGAAGGCGAAAGTACACTTTGGATAACTCGTCAAGATACAGCTCGACTTTAACTGTTAACGGTGATCCTGCTAGGATTTACGATGGAAGTCCTCAGGATACCACTGCTTCCATTATGGGAAATCTTACACCAAAACCACCCGCGCGAAGGCTAGTAGTTATTTTCGTTGTCAATTTTTAATCGTCGAAATGGCTGATGCTTAAATGTATCTGTAGTAAATATTCACTCATAAATGTAGTTTTATTCTTACTTGCCTATAGATTTGGCCAGATCAGTCCAAAACCAACGGACAAGATACCACCCTTGAACTTCGACGACGCGGAGCCAAAGGAAAATGGAGATGTAACTCACTGTGAACAAATGCAAGAGAAAACACCAGTGCCTCCTTTGTAGGGATAATCATTTTTCATTGTTTAATATTTGCCAGACAAAATATTCCCGTTATACATATATCATTAATTGCCTACATTTCTGTATTTTTAGGCGAAGGTTTGGCAACAGATCATCGCAAAGGTTGAACGCGAGTACCTTCGATGCCGAAGAGGAAATTAATCAGTCGGCGGATGTAACGTTACATGACGAAAATGAAAATGTCCCGGACGATTATGTTTTCAAGAGATTTAGTCACGACGCTGTCAGGCGGTCGAATTTATCAATTAATAGTTGCGTTTCTATTGGAAGCACTACGAGTACATATAGAAAAAAGAAAAGGCGAGCACCCCAGCCACCTCGACTGACGGAACCATTGGAAACACCGCAAGTCAGCATAATTAATAACATAAATCATTATTGACTTGCAAAAAGAATTATATAATTGTAGTGCAAGATGAGGAAACATTTAAATGCCACACATATTCGCATGAATATGACCTATCTGATATTGTTGTTGCAGGAAAACGTTGTACAGACTTACGAAACACCCGAAGTAGAACTTCAAACAGCTGAACCAATAGACATTGCAAGAGTAACAGAAAATATCGACGAGATGACGAAGAAAAGTAGGGAGTTGGATGAAACACTCGGTGAAGATGAACAGAAACCTGCCGACGAAGCTCAAAGTGATAAAGAACGCACAGAAGAAAGTATAACAAAATCTCCCGACGAAAATACCAAAAATAGTACAAATGACAATGCGAAAAGTGTCGAAGAACAAGCGCAAGAAATTATGAACGACGATACGCCAAAATGTTCGGAACAGATCTTAATGGAGAATTCAAAATTAGAAACCGAAGAATCGAGTCATGTTAATAACGGAGATTTGAATGAAAGCGTAAATGAAGAGGCGAAACATAATTCACTAGAATCGGACAAAAAAGACGACGATATTGAAATCGAATACCACAGAACTTCGCAAGACAATCTGGAAATAATTAAAGATGTCGTACAAGTTAACTCTGAATCGGAACTGGAAGAAGTTCAACTAAGAAAAAAGGGATCGAATGGTTCGTTATCGCGGAGCGATAGTTTCTGCGTAAAGGAAGAAATCGAGAAGATCGAGAGGCAGATCAAAGCACTTGAAACGAGGAGCTCTTCTGTGGATTCTTCTAATAATAAGATTTCGGACGAGCTGAATACGAGGCAATCCCTTCCCGCGAATCGTAAACACTTCTTCCAGAACCTCGTGGACGACGAAAATGGTAAAGACTCAATTAAAATAGAATTTAAGAAGTTACCGCGAGAACAGAAAGATATTCACGTTATAAGATTAACTGATCCTCCAGTTCCCGTAGCTGCAGCTCGAGATCCAGTGAAGGTAATCGAGCTTCACATTTCCGAACCAATCAAACAAAAACCAGAGATTTTAGAGGATGTTAATCCAATTCCAAAACCTAGAAGACATAGTTCATTGAATTTAAATGGTAGCCCGACGACCATAGTTTCGAACGATGAGACTCGAAGCCTTGGATCTGACGAAAGAGGGAAATCTGTTTGAAACTTGTTTGCCTTACAAACATCTTTGGAACTCCCACAGTTTATCAGCTCCAAAAAAAAATTAAAGAATAAGTATCAATGATTTGGACGAATCTAAAGACTGTATACTTGCAGTGCCTTTAACTAATTTTGAGTTGAGCTCTTTCACAGCACTATATGATGAGATCAAACGAACCAATAAATTTTCGAACAATTTCTCTTGTTTGTTTATAATCGTTCGAGTAGAAAACAAGTAACGATACGTTAGAATCAAGTTGATTGTAATTGATATGATTGAGCATCAGCGCAAAGTAATATGTACTTCGAATCTTGTTATAGAAACGAGAAAACACCATGCTTTTTATCGAGACAAAAGGTCAATTATTATGTGATTTATAGATATGCTTACTGTATCGTCGGTGTTTTACGTATACTTAGTATATCTACTATTTATTATCGTTATGGACTAAAGTGTACATCTGTTTTACGATGTATACATAGATATTTACCGGGAATTGCAAGTTGACGTTTTTTTTGAGAAGTTTTTATTACAATTATTGAGTTGAGGTAAGTTAAAAGATAGTCATATTCGGTGCACTAGAAATTTATTATTCCAATTCATAACATCTTATGATCTTCATACAAACTTGTTCGTCGTTTGAACTACATTATCTAGTAGCTAGATACAATTACAAAGTGTTCTACAACGACGCAACACAGTCACGTTATTTATTTGTAATTGTATACTTTTCGTATAGTATTATTTCGAGCGTTGTAGGATTTCAAATCGATCGTGTTTCCGCTGGATTGGTAAAATCTACTGTATGTAAGTTATTCTCACGCATTTGTGATTTTACTCAGTTTTGACGTTTTATGTACATTCTTGTAAAAATAACTCTAATAAATTAGTACCTATGTACAAAGACATGTAGGTATAATAATCTAGATACACGTATAAAAGTATCTAGATTAGCGTACAGAATTCAACGTAAGTTCATTTACTTTCCGAAATGTTTTCGGAATAACGGTGATTCACATTCAGGCAATTCGGTTAGAAGTCGCGCGGAATTAAGACAACTGATTTTCCTAAGTAATATTACTTATTCGTTTCTCCTTGTATTTTATAAATCTCGAAATATTAGCATTTACCGTAGATACTACGGCGGCGTTGTCTCCAAGACGTTTTTTCTGTTGTCGTACCTATCGAATAATTCCTCGGTGTTAGTAATAAATAAACATCAGTAGTCTTTTTAATATAATATACGAAAGCATAATTACCTTATTTTTAAAGGGTGACAACAATGATCGTAATTTATTTACTAATTGAATCTCTTTCGCTAACTGGTCGGTTTCGTCTTCCGAATATATATCCATTATTGAATCTATAGCTTCCGCGATAACCCATGCTTCTGATTCTACTGTACAAGAATCCAGTAGAAATGTGGAAACATGCTGAAGATGAAAGAATTGTTTAACAAAGTAGATAAACATTTTTGGAATGAATGTAGTTGCGGTAGTTCGAGAGGCTAAGATTGTTTCACCTTTATCAATTCATGAGCGTGAACGGTATCGGTATTCATTAAAATCATTGCTAAATTTCCCAATATTCTAATTAGGTTTGCACGAATATTAGCATTCGAACACTGACGTTCGCCATTTAACATTGGTTGGATATCAGCCAGTGTTAATTGATTAAAAATATGTGCTTTAGCCTCGGACAACCTTTGTAGAGCTGCTCTCATAGCCGCAGTAGCGGACTCCAATAATTCGATATCGTTTGGATTCGCCTCTTTGAAAACAACTGTTCCAAGTTGGCTCCATAAACTAAATTGCAGATTTAAACAAAACTCAATTAAAATACTGTCGCGGCTATTCCGATCTTCATTATAAATGAGAGCCAGTTGAAATATCATGTGTTACAAACAATCGAAGTTGATAACGTTTACCTGTATACATTTTCGACTCCACCGAGCGTATCAATTTCGAGACTCGATATTAAATTATTCAAACACAAATAGGCTCTACATCTAAGTGTGTGCATTTGTTTCAAAATAGCTTTGCCTTCGACGTTCTGTTCTAATATCTCTTCCATATCCTTTTCCACAGCCATTGTTTTAGTACAGACTTTTTTAACGATATTACGACTGCTGAAAACTTCCATTATTTCTAATGGTAGTGATGCCCCCATTTTACATAGTTTATCATCTAATGGTTCATCATCCATATATTCCTCATCATTTTCAGGAATATCTGCATCCTCCAGATCTGAATCATTGTTAGCTTCCTGCTCATCTGAGCAAAGATTTGCCAAAATTTCGAGCGCCTCTTGTTGGGCACCAAAGAGTCTTCTGCTCTCTTGAACTTTCTTTTTAGAGCTACTTGAGTAAGCATTTTTTTCGTGAGGTATAATGGAAGCCAAATTGCTTAAAAGTTGGCTGTTATCGACATCCAATATTTCGGACAGTACAGATATAATTTTACATATTACATTCATTGGATCATTTTCAAAGGAATCACTCATATTAACTAATAATCCAGATACTGCACTTTTCAGAGAATATACATCAGATATACTATAATTATTTCCTTCTAAATTTAAAAGTTCTAAGAGTACTGTTTCAAATCCTTTAAGTTTCTGTATGGCAGTGTGGTTGTCTTCTGACAGAGATAATAAACATTGTGCAGTAACTATTGCTATTTCAATCCCATAAATTGAAATATCAAAAAACTTAATCAAGACTGAGATCAGATCTTCTTCGTTAGAGTACTTTACAGCAGACTCATTGTTTTCGCAAAGAGTCCACAACAAGGTAACAGTTTGAATAAAAGCTTCTTTCTCATCATTTATCTTTCCTTTTTCTTTGTCCAGTTTTGGTTGCCAGTTTGAGTGATACTAGATGCAAAAATTATATTAGTTATTAATAACAATAGTAAGCAGCTATGGAAAAGGCTGTGCATCCTTTGCTACATACTTGCTTCAACAAAGTAGATAATGGGGTCATGATGTCATCTTTAAGTAAAGAAGAATATGCTTCTTCTTTGCCATTATCTGCAATGTGCCTTAAAGCACTTGCCGCGGGAGCTCGAACTGGTATACTCGGATCAATGAGTAAAGGGCCTATCATTTTTGCTATTCCATCTGTCGCGATTTTTACCGCGAGATTTGCATCACATGACATAGATTCTAAAGTTTGTAATCCAGATAGTTTTTCTTCGATATTAGGGGATTGTACCTGTAAGATAGCGTGATGAGAATGGTTCAAACATTTGCACGTAGATCAAATGTTTTCATAAGATTGTTTATGAAACAGCCTGTAGTAATCCATATTTTATAAAATAATAACATAAAGGACACTGAAATTTTATAACTGATACGATTAGCTTAACAGAGGATTTAGGAATTATTTGTAAAAGAACTTTGGATTGAATTACTTACTTCTTCGTATACTTTTCTAAGTGCATTTTCCCGGTCTTGGCTTGTAACTTCTTCGTCCTCTATCTCTTCGACATCCCTCACGGATGGAAGACCCGTAGGATTTTCCTTGTGAGGCTTTTTCCTCTGTCTTCTCTGCTTGCCCATTTTATTCGAATCTAATCTCTTATTTTAAGATAAACTTCGTTTCACGTTGGGTTAACTTTAAATGCACGTGGTATCGAGTTTCATACTTAAAGATACAAATATATAGAAACGAAACTTTCGAGTTTCATCTAAACGCGCCTTGGAAGACCTTCGTCTTTTTAGTTACTAAAAATTATAATGAAGAATATCATCGTCTTGAAATGATTCATGAATTTCAATAGATAAAGTAATAAAGTTGAAAAAAAGCGTGAAGAAAGTTAGCGATGACAGTAAATATGCATATTATGTGTAATTCACCGTATTATATTTGCGCGCATAAAAATAGTCACGTGTTTTTTACCGCTCCTCCAATTACTATGCTTTTTAAGGCAACCGCCAATAAGAGCCTTTTAATCTTATCTTTGGCTGCAGGATTGGTTCTCCAATCTTTTCAAATTCGCAAGAAATTACCCATCATCCTTTAAAAATCAACGGACGCCAAGAGACGGCTTTCTTATAATTAGCTGGGCATATTGCATCGGATTCGGTAGCGTTGTTTATACAGCGCCGAAGTAATCTGTTTTTTTATCTTCCTTTTGGTTTTGTAAGAAGACCATTGCGTGGCTGCGAGTACGGTAAGATTTTCATGATCTACGATGTTAATCAGATTATTATTTCGAAACTGATTTATTCGACTGTTAAAAACACCGGTAAAATGATCATGATTTTCGATTGGTTATTAACCATCATTGTTATGTATATAAACTTACAGTTCCAAAACTGTAACTGATATCACGCTTTACAAGGTCATCGTTATTTTTATAAAAAGATTTAGAACAGTTTCGCAACGTTTTATTCAACATTCTCAGGTAAAACGTGTTACGTATTCGTGACAAAGAAAGCTTAGATATTAAATATTGTAAGAACGCATCTTGCCGTGTTCGAATGTTGTAACAAACGAAAAATACGTTGTTTAATTTGACAGCATTTTTTCGGCTTTCTTTATGTCACTTAATTATATTATTACTGTATTATTCATTATATTATTTCCGTCCCTTAAGTTACGGAACATCGACCGACTTAGCATAACTTTTCTGCTTAAATAAATAGGTGTTACCACGTAATAATTTTATATTAGAACACCAATGTATTATAGATGTTCTAAATGTCTTTTATGTGTATAATCTCAGGAAAGATTAATTGAAAGAATTTGAAAGAATTCATTTAGAAGAATAACTTAAATAGTTCGCGATTTTAAGAGCTTTGTGGTTGAATGGTTTTGTTCCCTTTTGCATCTACAACTCTGTTATCTGAACCCAATCTGCTTGAGCAGTGCAAATGTAAGCATATCAAATTATTTGAAGAACATAGGAGTAAGTTCATGCTTGCTCGTAAAAATGAGACAATTAACAAAAAATATGAAATATATTTTTAATAGGGAACTTTATTTTTCCGATTTACGTCGAACAATGTTTATTATTATTCTCTTATGCTAATAAAACTTGTTATAGATAATCGTAAAAATGATTTACCATACATCTAAATAAATTTTGTACTTATAATACTTCAATCTCATTCTTGATTTTTACATAAAAAGTTTTCATTTTAATTCAACATGACTTCCTTCAAGCTTCCTGGGAGATTGTTAGGAATAAAGTAAGACTATATTGAATTGTAATGTGGAGCAGAAGATATTTTAAGCAAGACATACTTATAATATATCCACATGAGTTACATACATTTAAAGGTTACTAAATGTTATAAACAATTTTTTAGATAAATCATGTCTGGTCAAGGCCGGGGAAGAAGCCAAGGTCGGGGAAGAGGGCAAGAAGAGAGGAGGTCTCAGCAAAGACCTACTGGACCTGGTGAATCAGCTAGACATGGACAAGACGAGTCAGCTAGACATGGATCAGGTGGATACCGTGGACAGCAACAATCGTCTAGTTCCCAGCAACCTGCAGGTGCTTGGGGCCGTAGACCTGGTCCATCACCTAGTGTTGCACCTGGGCCTTCGGCACAAGTGCCTTATTCTAGACCTCAGCAACAACCTCAGGTAAATTATAATAGTATTGTCCACCCACAAGATATATTTACTGACACAGCATACATTATATTTTATGGTATCATTATCATTATAATAATAATTATTATTATTATCATTATTATTATTATTGATGTTTGTGTTTATTATGTATGGATGGGCATGTGTATTTTATGTTGTCTTATGTTTGATTGCAATAACAATTTCATATTTACTGTTCTTTTCAAACTATTGAAACTTGCCCCAAAAAGACAAAGTAATAATATTCTGTTATTGAATGTAAGTTGAAAAATAGTAGAGATTCTATGAGTGTTCATACAATTTGTTTATATGTAGTGTCAACTCTTTTACAGTTATGGTGGAATTTTTTTATTCTGACTTAGTAATAAGATACAGTTTATTAGTTACTTTTAAATTACATATAAACATATAGAACCTCTAACATCTTGGCTATATATATGGTCTCCTTTTTTTCTATAGAGAAGAATTCACCCGATTGTGAAAGGGTTGGAGAAGGTTAGTGTGTTTTAGTATTATATCATATTGTAATTAGATCGTCGTCAGCTTCACATGTGGGATGTATATGTGCATATGTCAGTAGTGTTATTTCAGTTTTTCATACTTAACATTAGCTTCTTATGTTTTTGTTTCATTAACGGAGACTACCCTGGAGTGTATTGTTTTATGCATGGGATTTGAATGATATTTAATGATTATGAAAGATGCTGACATGAAAGAGCAAGAAATATTTTTTCTGTTAGAGCGGAAGCCGTGCTACCCACCGCCTTGGACCAAAAGGCGATGGTGCTCCCGGTTATGCAGCAGATGCCCCGGAAAAAATGGAAGTTGAACCCAGTGGTGCGTATTCAATGTTAACACATTGTATGCGGGCTATCTAGGTCATTTTTGGCGATTCACTGCGCGAGAATAGGCTTTCTAGAAATCGCTCAAATTACTAACACTTACATTGCGCCGATTATTTATATAAGATGCTATAAGATTCAAACTCCCTGTGTTTATGTACTGCTTATTTTCAAAGTCTTAGTACGCAGGCAAATAGTGATACATGTTCGTAAATCTGCCGACGATGTACGAAAAACGTACTAGTACGTTTTCCGCCTACAATGTGCAAACAATATTGGCATGCAAAAATGACAGAGAATAATTTTAACGTAAAAACTAGTTATTAGCATTATTGCTGTTTTATAGGAGGTGGTGGCGGCGGTGGAGATGTTGTCTCTTTAGGAAGAGGATCGATGCGCGGAAGACGTGTTATAACAGATGTTATAAATACAAGACCACAGAATTTGGTTTCCAAAAAGGGTATACTTTATTTGAATAACGTTACATATGTTTTGAAGAATCAGCGAATATATTTAGAAAATGTAAATTACTACGGAATTTTTAGGTGTCAAAGGAAATAACGTGATGCTGCAGGCAAATTATTTTAAGATGCTTGCTACTACAGATTGGTGCCTGTATCAGTATAGAGTTGATTTCTCGCCGGAAGAAGATCGTACCGCTGTACGCAAAGGATTACTTAGACTTCATAAAGAAAAATTGGGTGCATATATTTTTGATGGAACAGTTCTTTATACAAGTAACCGTTTGGCAGATGTAAGAGAGTTTCTTCTTCTCTCGCTTGTTCTCCTCTCTTCTATTCAATCTATAGATCATTATTGAATCTTATACCAATTACAGACAATGGAATTTTGGTCATCTAGACAATCGGATGACACAAAGATTAAGATTGATATCCGTCTAGTTGGTGACATGGTGCGCGGCGACCATCATTATATTCAGTTTTTCAATATAATCATGAGAAAATGTTTAGAATTGTTAAAACTTCAACTGGTTGGCAGAGATTATTACGATGCTCGTAGTAAAGTAAGTAAAATATCTGTGCAATATGTCATGTACATGTATTACATATTGTTAGCACATTAACGTATTGTCACAGTCACTGCCAAATACGAGTATACTCGTGTTGCCGAATTGTTGCTGAGCTATGGCTGATGTAGTATTCTTACAAAGAAACAACGGCAGTTAGATAAATATAAACATTTCATAGAAAAATGGCATCGCGAATGAACTGAAATAATTCGGGCTGGCAGCGAATGCGTTAAGAACGATAAAAATTAACAAAATGTATGCGCCACTCTGTTTTTTAATGTTTAATTATAGGTCGAAGTACGAGAATTTCGATTAGAGTTATGGCCAGGTTATTTTACCTCCATCAGACAACACGAGCGCGACATTCTTCTGTGCGCGGAAATAACGCACAAAGTAATGCGTCAGCAAACACTGCTCGACATACTCAACGATTGCTACAACAAGAATAGTAGCAACTTCCAGGTGATTCCTATGCTTTGCAAAATTTGATCTTAGCCAGCAAAAAAAAGATGATACGAATACTTAGTCTGGGAATGTTGTAGGCAAGTTTTGCAGCCGAGGTATCCAATCTCGTTGTGCTTACCGACTACAACAATGAAACGTATCGCGTAGAAGATGTCGATTTTGAAGTAAGCCCCAGTTCAACATTCCAACTAAGAAGCGGCGAGGAGATATCATACATAGATTATTATAAGAACAAATACCAAATTAATATAAGAAACCGCACCCAACCGATGTTAATAACAACCACAAAGCCGCGTGACCGTCGTGCTGGCCCGGGTAACAAAGTATATCTAGTTCCTGAATTATGCCGTGCAACAGGTCAATCCACTTTAAAGTTACTAAATAATTAGTAGCCAAGGTCTTACATAAACAAATAACATTCCCCGTTTGATCACAGGATTGACGGATAATATGAGAAACAATTGGCAATTGATGAAAGCTTTGGCGGAACATACTCGTGTTGCACCTAACTCGCGCATTCAGAAGCTGCTGGCATTTAATCGAAGACTGCGTAGCGAACAAGCTATCAGTGACGAACTCACACAGTGGAATCTCAAGTTAGATGATCGCCTAATCGAACTACCTGGTCGTGTGCTACCGGAAGAGAAAATCGTTCTCGGAAATAATCGAACAGTATCTAGTGGACAGTATGCTGATTGGACGAGAGACTTGCAAGATAAATTGCATTTTAATCCGACACAGCTGAACAATTGGGTTCTCATTCACGTTAGTCAGGCTAGACATCAAGTAGAAGTAAGATTAATTAATGCATTAATAATTAACGTGTTACTGCAATGCAACGTGATCGAACTTACGGGAATGTTTTTATTCCAGTCATTCCTCAGACTGTTGCAAGATGTAACGCGAAGTATGGGATGCAAGGTGCAGTATCCACGATTGCATGAAATAAGAGACGACCGATCTGCCACATATGCCAGCACTATCGAAGATATAATGAGCAGAGCGAATCCCGATTTAATATTTTGCGTGGTATCGAATAATCGTGCGGATCGATATAGCGCGATCAAGAAGAAGTGTACCGTAGATCGTCCAGTGCCATCGCAAGTTTTCCTTCAGAAGAACTTGACGTCGAAACAAGCGAAGTCGATCTGTACGAAAGTGGCGATTCAAATGAATTGCAAAGTTGGTGGCGCTCCGTGGACCGTAGAATTGCCGAATATCAACTTGATGGTGATGGGATTCGATGTTTGTCACGATACCACTAAAAAGAAGAGTTATGGTAAATATCGATGGAATAACATTATTAGTTTAATACTAGAACTACCACAGTAGTTAAAATTACGGGTCTACGATATTTAATATGTTGAATGTTAATGGGAATCACCGGTGAAAGTCGATACAAATATTACTAAAACTTTAATCAAATATATCGCTGGTACTCGTAAAATTCCCAATATTTTTAACCTTACAATAACGATGTAAAGTAACCAATTTATCCTAGAGTGATCAGTTTTATTTTGAGACGTTACATAGGAACTTACAAATACACATGTTTCTAGGTGCTCTGGTAGCATCGCTCGACCACGGTCTCTCAAGATACTTCAGCGCGGTTAGTCATCATAGTACAGGAGAAGAACTATCAAACGAACTGTCGGTGAACATAGCAAAGGCACTGCAGAACTACAAGCAAATCAATCAATCGTTACCATCCCACATACTTATTTATCGCGACGGTGTTGGCGAAGGACAAATCGAATTTGTCTACCGGCACGAAGTCGAACAGATCAAGTCCACCCTCGTTGGCATCTACGGTGACGCATCACTAGTGAAGATGGCATTTATCATTGTCACGAAACGTATTAATACGCGTTTCTTCCTACGTGATCGTAATCCACCACCTGGTACGATTGTCGACGATATCGTTACGTGTCCTATAAAGTACGACTTCTACGTTGTTTCACAAAGTGTTAAAGAAGGAACTGTATCACCGACTGCATACAATGTATTGGCTGATAGTATTGGCTGGACACCGGATCAATTGCAACGTATTACCTTCAAAATGACGCATATGTATTACAATTGCAGTTATACTGTCAGAGTACCTGCACCATGTCAGTATGCGCATAAACTTGCGTTTTTGGTGTCGCAATTCACGCATAACATACCAAGTACACAAATGGAAAATCTGCTCTATTTCTTGTAAGCAGCCTTACAAAGGAAAAGGGTCCTCCTAATAAGAGACCATGGAAGTGGTCACAGAAATGTGATATGAATATTACATTCGAAGTATTTTATACAAATGCAGAGTATTTCTACTAGGGTTTACTTACCGATCAGAAACGTGGTAAGTAATCAGAGATTTTCGTTTCGGTTTATTGAAGGTCCGCCAAGTAACGTGATAATCCAAAGTGACTTGTTATACCTCCTTTTTTATATTAGTTTTTATATCATGCTTGTAAGTTTAAGAACTTACGTGGCGTTAGTTTAAGATAGTATTACAGGGAAAGAAGTTTTTTAGAAATGCAGGTTATTGAGTTACGAAGAAATACAATTATTATTTAGTTTATGTAGTTGCGTTTGGAGATATTCATGAATTCTCATTATTACGACGTTCGACTTTTTATTTTTATATCTTACGATTTAACTACGTTTGAGCGTTATATTCTATTTTGCCTGATGAGGATACAGTATTTCTATGAATAATACTACGTGTGGAATAGAAATACATATTTTCCATGACTAATGTTACATGTCGAATAAAAATACATATTTTCTATGAATTTTGAACTGGCCGAGTACTGCTGTAGTCCCTCATTCTTGTTTGCGCAAGATTCTGATATAAATTAGGAAGACATTTTTATGAGTATTTAAGCGTTAAATAATACATTATTAAGGAAAGATATAACTTGGTATAATTAGGGATAATGTTTTGAGATACCAGCAGTCCGAAAGAGATAACTTACACATATTACATTGTTTCGTCTTGTTTATGCATAACAAGAATTGAAATTCGAATAAGAATAGCTTTATTTGCATGTGGGAATTATTCTCTTTTCTCTTCTCTTTTCTGAATTCCCAGCAGAAAAACATACAAAGAACGAAAGTAAAAGGATTGCATTTCATAAACGCGTCTCGAAAATTTTATATTAAAAGTGCATTTAAGTAGTATTTATTATATAAAAATGCATGGAAAGCTCAAGAAGATCAGGTGGAACATTCAACGACGATGTAAGTACATCAATATTTGAGTTGTTATTTTGAAGATGGCATTCTTTCGATCGACCTGCTCGAATGTCTAAAAGCCCAGAGAACGGCAGAAATGATTTCTTGGTAACAGGATTACATGATGGTAATGGAGGTATGAGTAGTTAGCGGACGTTACGAATACCTCCACTATACTCCTATGATCCTGTTAGCAAGAAATTTTTTCCGCCGTTTCATGGACTTTTTAGCAAGCTTCCAATGACGGCCGCCGAGCGCCGCCACCGTCGAGACCCTCTGATTCAAGCGGCTCATATTTCGATTGAAAAAAGTTGTAATATCTTTAAAATAATAACTCAAATCATTACTTTTATCGTTCTTAAATGTTGGTCTTGATCTGCGGAAGCTTCCGCATACGTTTTGGTTATTATAATTTCGTTCAAACTTCCGCTACAATCAAATGTTTCGACACGTCTGTGTGGAACATAATACGCTGCTGCGAAGCTCGATTTAAAAATGCTGATATCTTTAAAATAATAACTCAGATTATTACTTTTATGATTGATAAATGTCTCTCAGGATCTTCTGAAGCTTTCCCGTATATTTATTTAGCCTTTTTGGTGGATATTAGCATTTTTTAGATCGATTAATGAGTCCTCTATTAGATCGATCTTGACAAGATTAGATTTTCGCGATGATTGCAAGGCTATAATTGAAGTTTCTGGGCATATAAATGCAGCAAATATGTAATAATAAATTACAATGAACCCTCAGCTATTTTTTGTGTGCACATTCGTAACGATTATTATCGATAGACGCGAGATTTTAATGAAAATATGTGATATGTTACCAATAAAGTGCTCCTTCCTGGGTGCGGCCATTACAGCAGCCGGCTACGGGCTCTCTGATTGATCGAGGGGATGCGACTCCCACATCCTCTCTGATTGGTCGCGAGAACATACAGTGACGTCACAGCGCATACTTCCACGCATACCTCTGTTATACTCCTGTAATCCTAATACCAAAAAATTATTTCTGCCGTTTTCTGGCCGCTTGGCAAGCTGCCGACTCTGCCGCCGGGCAGCGCTTTCATCGTTACACTGCTTGTTTTCACCTTACGTCATACGCCTCCCTATACCTCGCAGTATTTTGACGTATTTAAAGAGCGAATTTGTTTATAGCAGGACAAAAACATTGATGAATTAATCATTGATAAATGATTAACATCTTAGATCAAGCTTAGACTTCCCGGTATTTTATAATAATTAAGCAAGAAAGATATAGGTCGATTTGATTAAAAAGCGAGCTAGTCATCAAGGTAACGGCAACCAAATCACGGTTTATAATTCGCTTGCTATTCCTTCATTTGTTTTTACTTGAATGTTGCTTACGTTACTTGCGTTATTTGAATATCTTTATAAGGCTAAGAAATATTATATTTAAGAAGCGAAATAAATAAGGTAGATAATTAAGATCCGATTTAAAGTGATAAGGTTCATAGACGAAATTTGTGTAAATAGCTTGAGATCGTCGAGATGTTTGAAGCTAAATAACGCAGTTTCTGAATGTTGTTATTTTAGCAGAGCAATGGGTGAACGAAAAGGGACAAATTTATATTATCCACCGGACTATGATCCGCGTGTAGGAGGTCTTAATAAATTCCTTGGGACACATGCGTTGCGGGAAAGGGCCCGTAAACTTCATATGGGCATCTTGATAATTAGATTCGAGATGCCCTATAATATATGGTGCGATGGTTGTGGAAATCACATCGGCATGGGTGTTAGGTACAATGCGGAAAAGACAAAGATTGGAATGTATTATAGTACCCCGTTATATCAATTCCGCATGAAGTGTCATCTTTGCGACAATCACTTTGAAATAAAAACTGATCCAGGGGTAATATATAATCATTTTATGTCGCTTTACTTAATGTATATTCATTTATATACTGAATACTCAAATAAGACATTTCCTTGTAGAATTTAGATTACGTTATAGTAAGTGGCGCTAGACGCCAGGAGAATAGATGGGATCCCAAAGAAAATGAGCAGATCGTGCCTGAAACCAAGGAAGATTCTTGCAGATTATACGACGATGCGATGTATAAATTAGAACATAATATGGATGACAAGAAAGTTGCAAAATCCAGAGATACTTCGTTAGAGGGTGCATTAGCTTTAAATGATGTTACATGGAAGGATGATTATACATCAAATTGTGCACTTCGTTCTGCATTCCGGGTAAAGTTTCTTCGGAGAAGAGTATTTTTCCGATCGTCTTAAATATATTGGCAGTTTTAAAAATGGACTCAGGCCACTTTCAAAATAAACAGCTCATCCAATCTCGATCGTTAATATCGATTAAATATGAGAAATAAATTCTAGGCAAGGAAAAAGGAGTTACAGAAGAGGCAGAGTCTTGACAAACTCATATTAAAGAAAAATAGCTTGAACATTGATTTAGTAAACGAACACGAGGACGACGTTAAACTTGCTAAACTATTGATGCACAAAAAAGGTGGGATATTAAAGAGACGGAATGAGCGCTGTATAGAAAAATTGAAATTTTATTCCGACCGGATTTTCTGTTTCATTTAGAGACGAAAAAAAGTGAACATCATCCATTAAAACGATTGGTCTCCATTGTAAGATCGAGAGAGAAATTAAAGAAGTCAATAAATGGAGATTTAAGTAGTGGCATCCAAAAGAAAAAGGAAAAGGACATAAAACTGCAAGCACTAACGCAAGGACCCTCGACTTCAAAAGCGTCCGATTCTTCGAGTACCTCATTGGTAAATTATGATAGTTCCGATTCAGACAGCTCTTAGTATTTGATATGGGATTTTCATGTATATATATGTAATTAATATAGATTAACATAGTTTATTAATTGTATGTAGTGTACATTTTCTATATAAAGTAGTACTGAATTAATTATAATTTATAATACATTTTTTTAATTACATCTATCCTAGTTATTATTTAATTCCAGGTAAGTTGCGCGTATTGACGTATCCTGAATTTTAAGTTTTAAACAAAGCTCATATGTTTTCCATTCTCATATATTTTAGGAAGATTAAACGTCAATCAGAGGTTCTTGCTCGACAATGGCTGTCGTCGAGGCGGCCAACTTTTTCTTCACAACATGAATTTTTTTATTTGAGAGACAGATAATGTAACAATGATCTTGGTATGTTATCGATATCTTGTCAAAAGCCTCGTTACTTGGAAATGCTTTAGGATCAATCCTATTGGTTAGCGTAACTAGACCTACTACGATATTGGCGATTCTTTCGTCATTTTCAAGCTCGCCACCTGACTGGAATAATTTACATCTTTTTTGTTTTAATGAGTTGGAGATGCGAAATCTAATTAATAAAGTTAAAGATTTTAATAGTTTACCGTTAAAACAGCACCGTCCTCGGTTAAAATTAAATACCCAGTTTGATCTGGGATTCTGTCCAAAGGAAGCATTTTCTGCAAAATATTTATTTATTAATTCCAACTGTCAACGACGTTATTTTATGCCTACCATCCATGATAAGTGGGGTCCTGACATTTTTTTAATGAATCAAAAAATACATCCATACTGTCGTATAGATAAAATTCGTGACTATACATCGACGAATCATACTTACTCCAGTACTTCAAATTTAATCTTTCAACTTTGTATTTTTTGCCGTTTATATACGGGACAAGCTTTAACCTCGGATGGCAAGAATATACATGGAAAGCTACGTTACGTCGGCCAGCGTTAAAGAAACCAAAAGACTTAATTATTGTAAGGATTTAAATTTGACGGAGCAATATTATAGAGCTTAAATTCAGCTATTAATTAAAGTTTATCAGTTAACGCAAAACAAGGGGAGGAAAACACTGCAATTACTGATTGTCATAAAAGTCTAGTAATTTTCCTTTATATTTGCAAGGTGGCCCTACCAATATATTCTGTCGGCATTGTAGGGTATTCGTCTTTTATTAATGGCGCCTTGGTTTTTAGTCAAAACGGTGTGTCCTTATCCGGCTCCTTCCTTTTTCGAGTGGACTAAGGTAAATATTTAAACAATTTGTTTTTTAGTAGCGTATAAGATTAAAAGAATTGTCGCACTTTGATATGCCAGCAAGACTTTTGTGCAAAGATCTGTGGCTGTAGAAATATATGAAGAAATAAATGCGACATTTTTGCAACCGTTTTTGATGCAAGCTAATTTCGATGTATTTAGAAAAGATAGATATATCTGCACACGTAAGTTTGTTTAAGCCCAAATTCATGTTAGCTAACCAAATGTAGATATTTCCTGTAGTTTGTTAAAAATACCAGATTTTAATTCTGCTATTATTTTAATACCGCGCATTCTTTTAATCAAAAGTTTTGATGCCCCTCATTTTATATTAGCAACAGAAAGCCAATTTTTTCAGTGAATACTATATAGAATTCCACAATTTATTTTATTTAGAAACAATGTTTGTCATTTTACAGAAATTGCTTATATTATTTAACGCATTAATCATTTTTAATTGCGAAGTAGGTAAGAACTACATAGACCAATAATGTCCCGGAAAAGTCGGACGGACGGAAAAATATTTTAACGTTCATTCGACATATCGATCATCGTTACATCGATAACAGTTCGATTGCAAATGCTTTTAATTCCAGGATTCTATTCGAACATAATTTTTCTAACATTTCAGGACTGTTTTGTTTCAGGTTCGAAGAATTGCATCTGCGAGAAGATAAGGGATGAGATTTGCGCAAGCCTGGTTCCGGGTTAGACGCTTGCGCAATGACGGCCCAGTGGTTCTCTTGGAAGATCGCTCTCATCTCGCCATTCGTTGCGCGTCTTTCAACCGCGTCTGTTCGCACCGATTTTCGCCTCCCTATTCGTCGTTCGGATCTCCTCAGACCACGTGGTTTCCGGTACGCAAACTTCTAGCTCTTCTCTGAAAGTGTGTTCGTCTCAGTGTCATTATTATCCGTATTATGTTCGTGTGTTTTATATATTTTCAAGTACGTAATAGTTTAACGTTTTACGAGGCATCGGTATACCGGATTGTGTATAGTAAATATCATTTTTCATAGGTGCCGGACTTGGTTATTCGTTGATATACTTATCGTGGTTATGATGGATTGAGACCTGTGCGAAATTGAAAGGATGCTGACGAATATAATATAAAGATATTTATAAACGGAATTATATGACATCGAAACGCGAAGTGCTCGAAGATTCACATGGATTCCTGGCAGTGTTCAAATTAAATTGAACGCGGTGCGAGATGTGGTTGCAGCCCTGTTGCTGATACCGACCAATAGTGTGCTGCTATGTCCAGGAGGAAACAGGCGAAACCACGATCTCTAAAACGTGAGTAATTTTTCCGCAATTTATTTGGCCTTTTTAAAGTTACTTCCCGTAGTGGAATCTGCAATTCATTTTTTGCCATTTACTGTTACATTCGTTTAACCTTTGGGATATATTATTAATTAATAGCTTCGGATATTATTGGCATCTATGTATGCAGTGATTAAATATTCATTGATTCTATGTTCAACATTCTTTTTCCAACAATCTTGGTGTCTAACCATTGGTCTTTAAAAAGTTTAAAATGGCGGGAAATCAAAGTGTCAGTGACAAGAATATCTTGCACTTGGAATTTACCTTTTTACTGTTAGTCTTATAGTATACATTCATATTTTATATATCGGCACGTCGAGTAAAGTAGTTATTATTGGTTATTAATTATTATAAAGTAGTTATTATACTGCAGTACTTATTATTGTTTATCAACCGAATTTTTTCTATTTAATCACGGTTTTCAATGTGTGTATCTTGCATCATGTCTACTGTACATGAATAAATGATTCGAAATTTGAACATTATTTAAGATCAACGATTATTTGTGCTCGTAATGCGAGCTATCTTTTGCTGTATTTAATTCAGTACACGATTTTCGGTACAAACGGCGATATTTATTCTCTGTATGAATCGGATAGACGAATTATCGAGAATTATACTTCGTTAGCCGATTACGGAAACATTGCTGGCAGTGTAGTGTAAGAGGAGAGCCGAGAATGGTGTGTATAGGTAGAGGAAGATAGGGTGAGATAGAGGGAGAGGTGGAAAAAGTGTAAAAAGGAAGGAAAAAACGAGTCGAGGAGGGAATACACAGTAGCTTTTACACGAGTACGTGCAAGAGTTCGCTCCAGTGAGGACGTTTCGAGCAGGATGAAAGCATACGTGCGGCCGGATAATCGGGATAACGAGGGAGACAGTAAACGTTTCGAGTCCGTGCCGTGAAACGATGAAGAGGGAGAGGCATATAAAGAGTACAAAAAATGAAAAGGGACACGAATTTGCGCACCGCGAGGTAGAAGGAGAGGGCAATTGAATACGGACGGAGATGGAGGTGGACAAAAAAATAGTGAGAGGGAAATCGGAAAAGCAGATTAGAGGAAGCTGGATGATGGGACGGATGACGAGAGGAAGGAAGAAGCCGAGTGCGAATCGAGAGATGGAGAGAACTCGATGGAAATATAGAGTGGCCAGTGGAAAGAGAAACTATGAACAAACGTGTGCCGAGGAGAGAGAGAGGAAACGAGGGATATAGGTGGAAAGAGAGTGAGAGAGGGAGAGACAAAGATAGAGTCGGTAGTCAGGCAGGATGGAATTAGGTGGAAACCCGCGGGACTGCTGCTTTTCCCCATGGAATCCCCGGCCTCTGTAATCACCAGTTCTCCTATCCTATCCAATTCTGGTCGCACTCCTCTCTCATCCTCTTTCTTCATTCTCTCTCCCTCTCACTTTCTCTCGTTTGCGCTCTTCTCTTCCTCTTTCCGCTCTCGTCGTTTCTCTTTTCTCTCTTTCTTGTATATTATCGTTTTCTATCCACCGTACACGCGAAGCCTCCCTGTATCTCTTTGCGCTGTGTTCGCTCTTTATACCTCTTTTCTAGGTACCTTCCTACTCTTATTTTTCTCCTGGTACTTCTCTCTTTCCCACGCTGCATTGGTTCCTCTTCTTCGCTTTACCTCTCCGCGGTCTCTTCATTCTGGCTTCTGTTTTTCTTTCTGTTCCTTTTTATACCACTGTCTGTTTGTCACCGGGCAGATCTACGCGCTATGTATTAAGGATAAACCGAAGAGACCTGGCTGTGGTTTAAGAGAATCAGGGATAATGTACCCCATACGATAATCAGTGTGGGAGCCTTCTATTATTTTTGTTCGTTGATAAAGCATAGAAATCGAGGTAGTCCAAATATAGTTTTTTATAGAATCGAAATACTGCAATTCTGATTTATAATTATTTACAATTTAGATACATCAGAATATCAGAGTAAAATCACGTGCAATACGTACCAATATCTCTAAGTAGAAACAGTCTCTTCAAAGCAGAATGCAAGAGAACACTCACACATGACAATCACCGTTCCTTGTGATACTAATTAATCAACTAATAATCACTCTAGTTTATTAACTCTGTCATCTACAAAATTCAATGTAACTCAATATCCCACGCATTCCATGCGCATTTTCCAATGCATTCTTCGAGGACAATAATCAACTCCCTTTATGATTTGTCGAAAATGGTGATATTGTGCATCCAAAGCAGTATGCAAGGGCATAATTTGATTAGGAAGGAACATAGCGGAGAAATCGTAGGTTTGCTGGGAAGAGGAAGTTGGCTGGCGAGGGATAGGGGATGATGAAGGGAATTGGAGGGAGAGGGAAGGTATTGGATCAGCAAAGCACCAACACTGTCGGAGCATCATAAGCCCGCGGTTACCCACGAAATAGCAAGCCACGGACCGATAGCATTGCCGGCATAGGTGATATAGGGTGTCGCTAATTAATGCACGATAATGAACCTGGGCGCAACCGAACCTCTATTAATGGATTCCAATGCCCGTCATAATGTCGACGATTCGTAGCTACATTGGAACCATCGATAATTGCGTTAATGGAACCCCGTCTGTTTGCGTTCCCCAGCTTTTCGGCTACTTCCAGTCGTCACTCGATAAACAAATATTTCGGACATTTCTTTTCAGAGTCTCGAAAGTCGGTAGCTTGATTTTCTTTACAATACATGAAATATGTTACATGTATATTGCGTTGTAATCAGAATATTAGAATAATGTGAAAGTTACTTAACAGTAATTTATTCTAAAGGACACTGTCGGTAGATTTAAAGTAGAAAAGTTGATAATTTGGCTGACGCGAAGTAGTCTAGGAGGGTCGCGGACAGACGGGCCAGTGGCGCGCGCTGTAAATTTGCAAATGCACGATTTTAAGCCCTCTAACCGTGCTGCCTCTAAGATTTAAGCCGCTCTTAGTTTTTCCAGTGACAGCTCGGAAATTCTGTCTGTGGTTAGAGCGATTATAATGCAATTATATTATTATCCCGAGATTAAGTACTCTCATTCGCTTAATTGATATCTAATATGAAATATTATCTCTTCTTTTTCGACGCAAGTTTCTTTTTAATTATACATTAATTTGTATTATATCCGATGTAATACGATGTTATATATGAGAATGATACATGAACTCATCTTGTACTCGTGACCTTAACGAACAAGTAGACAGAGGACACAAAGAAGACCACCCTCGTACAAGGTGCGTTTAATGCACTTTGTGCAAGCAAAAAAAAGTACGTAAAAAGTAGAAAGCCGTGGATAAAGCGAAGGTTGTAGTGGACGGTTGAGATGACTCTGTCTTAAAAGTGGCTGGTATGCGGAAGCCCCGCGTGCACCCAGGACGAAGAAGAAGAGACATCGGAGTAGACAGCCACGCCGAGACATTCTCGGGACGACGCGGTATTCCTTTGAGGCACAGCCACGCGTTGACGCATCAAGCACCGCCGCGTCGTTCCTTTCGCGGCGAATTATGCGTCCCGCGCAATCGGAATATCCTAATTATTTCCACCCTTTCCCTCTGCAGTTACATATAGTACTTTCGTCGGGAACCTTCGTTGTACCTTATGCTAGAAGACTCTTATATGCACTTCTAACAGCGTTTGATGTCGTTCTTAACTCCATAACTCTGAATTTTATTATAATTCTTAATCGCCGATTTTTCAGTAGAATTTCTTGTGTTAATCTCACGTCATTATATAATTGTATATAATATATATTCTTATTATATATGGAAGGACATAATAATCTCGAAGATAATATCTTATAATTCATCTTGAAAATAATAGTTGAAAAATAATGGTTTTCTTATCCACGACTAAGAAATATTGGAGGAAAAAGTCGGTGACCGAGCACCAAAGTTTTCCACGATATCCCAGTACCTCGGGGTACCGTGTCGGAGCTGGAGGGTGTTCAGCGGCGGATACCAACGTCCCCTGGGAGTCTGAGTCCGCGTCAGAGCTGGCCCGGGTACGATCCCTCGGGAATCAGCTCGGCTTCCCTCCCAACTATCCACCTACCGGCATTTCTCCTGCACAGCAGTCCTTTCCAGTCCTTCCCAGTGGCTGCTCTATCGGCTGCTCTCTCGACTGCTCTCTCGACTGCTCTCTCCACTGCTCTCTCGGCTGTCTGGTTGGCTGTCACGGACTCCAAGACGTACGGCGGCTGCAACCGGGGAACAGGAGATATCAGTCGACCAGGACGCCTCGAGTAACCCGCAGGGCGCTCCTTTATTCACGGCATATCGATTAATGACTCGAAACCCTTCTGGCTTTACAGCCACTCCTCGTATCACCGACTCTGATTATATTATCATTCGGGATCCTATCGAGTTATCAATAATTGGCACAGACACTTGTGATAATAATTACGTGATTCAAGTTAATTTACTATCAAATTAAAGTAGATTTTTATGACGACAAAATCATCGTCTGAGGTCAAACAGTTAAAAAGATCTGATTGCGAGTTTTATTTACACAGGTTCTAAAAATATTTTTATAACGAAATTCCGCGCGTTACGATCTCCTTTCATGCAGGGTTTAACCGCAATATGCAGTTTTCCTCCTCGTGCATAGAGAGTACCTTATGATAATACATTCCTTCACCGTTAACCAAGAAATTACTCTTCTATTCTCGCCGTCCTTGGTGGGCTAAGAAATGTACATCTTCGAAAAAGATCACGGATAATATTATCCGTTGGTCTCATCAAATTTTTATGCGGAAACGTATTCATTTTTTCAAATTTTTATTTAAGATCGTCTATATTATACTTTCTATTCGATGCAGCATGGAGATTACTGGACCCATTTTTATAGACGCATTTGTCATCTCTCACCGTGAATGTATCTAAAAACATTATCGAAAGTACAGCGGGGGATTGCGAGGGTTGGGGGGTTAAGCCGCAATATGCAGTTACCTCGACGGGGATGCACGCGAAGGTCATAATAATACATCCGTTTAACGTTAGCCAGGAAAAAGCAACGGTCCGATAGGACGAGGACCGAGATTGCAACGGATATCTTCGCGAGCTAGGATCTCGAAGGTGTCCTTGTTCATCCGGGAGAACCAAGGAGCAGATCGGTTCTCAAAGGTATCCTTGTTCTTCCGGGAGGACCAAGGAACAGCTCGAAAATGGCGGTGTCTAGGATGGCTCTTATTACGTGGTTTCTTGCGCAGCGACCTATGCTACGTAAACACACGTGCAACGCGGACATAAACCTGCGCGCGGATACCTTCGAGATGATAGCCAATCCCCTTACCTTTACGATTATTGTCTGACCGGGCTATTTTACCGCGCCGCCAAATTGTTTACAGTATTTACGGTAGATCGAATTCGATACGCGAGCCGGGACGCATACCGAATCATCGCAGATTTTGTATTCCTTAGGTCGCTCTTTCACTCTTTCGAACATACTGAATACATCGAATAAGAGAAAAGTAGCGAAGCCGTGAAAAATTAAATACTCGACGTCCCGCGGGGGAAGAAAGTCTCGAAGTTCATTGACAATTAGCGCGAGACAATAGAACTAGTAGAAAGTCCTTGGCGATGGAAGTTCTCGATGATGGATGAGCCATTAACCATAGGTATCGTCGCCTGGAAGGTGTACTCGGTGTTCGTGCTCGACAGAGGCTTGACAGCTGACAGGGTTCGAGGGTGCGAAGGTTCAATCGAAGGGTGGTGCCTTGCCACCAGTGGCTCGGCTGATGTCTTCTGGAATATTTAAGACCACCTTCCATCCCTTCGCTTTGTGTGCTCCTTGTTTCTTGTCTGCCGACTAATGCTTCTCCCATGGAACGGTATTTAGGTTGCTCTCAGAGCCAATTCGATAAACGCCTTAGAAATTTCGTCGTAATTTTATCGGTGTTCAATGGTGGGTTGTTCGTCGATTTTTATTAATATTACAGTGTCACCGTATGTTTTAATTATTCGCCTTGCCTTACATTCCTGTATTTTTTATTACGTTCTTGCCTTAAAAAACAAATAAATAATGATATTCATGTGCCGCTGACAAGACGGACATCCGCGTTTCCCGTAGTCGCAAATGCAGACACATCGTTTACGAAGACCGTAAAATGGTCGTGCGTTAAAAAAAAATCTGCATTCGACACCTTCGCAAAACAGGAGCAATCGGTCGGAGTGGCAAATTTGTCGAGTGAGGTCGTAAAATAAAAGGGCTGAAGGGTGAGGCACGGTGCACGCGAAAGGGTGAGAGGTAGAGAGAGAGAGAAAGAGAGAAAGAGAGAGAGGGAGAGCAGCGTATGCAAAATAACAAACGACCTGTTGGCCACGTGGACGGGGGTGTAATTTTTTAAGTTTAATTTTGTGGTCCCACGTGACAAACGGATGGCTCGGGTATACGGCGGGGGCACGTCAGTGCGCTTCGCGGATATATTTCACGTTGAAAACACACCTCGCCCTTTCGTTTTTGATGATATACAACGAACGGTTCTTCCCCGAGATATCTTTCTGATCCGCGGAACGCAAATCGGCACTTTTCTGCCAATTTTGCGATATTCGCGGTGCAATTGCTCCGAAAATTGATATAAAGATCGTCCAAAATGAATTATTCGTATCAATAATAAATTGCAATATATATACTCCATGTAGAATTTAAAGAGCCATAATAAGAAGGAATAATAAAAATACCGGGTACTTACTCATAATTATAATATTTACCAGCACTACAGAAAATATTTGTACTTAAAAGTAGAACACAGAATACTTAATATTTGAAGAAAATGAGTAATCAAATTCATTTCAATATACTCATATTTTTTTGCAGACATAAATAATTTTTCTAAAAACTTGTACGTTGAAGAAGTTTAGAATACTGTTGGTAAAGAAATATTATGGCCGATGATGCATGTTATATTGAACGATTAAATAAATTTATTAGAAGTTATTATTATAGAATTTTATTAGGCTTTGTTTATGTACCTTCTCGCTAACACGCAGTATATTATCCTGAGGTTACGTTGTCTTTACATTAACTTGTAATCCATATTCATATTACATGGAGTGAGATGTAGATGTACGAGAAGAATCATAATTTTGCGGGTTGTTTTATTTGGCAAATACAGATTTTATTCTTCGCTCCTGATATGCAAATGCAATGAAATTAATGGTTGCTTGTCTCTCCGCAGGAGACGAGGAGTGGGAGGAGGGGAACGAGCAGAATGTCCTGGAGGCACCCGAACAGGATAACGAAAGGGCGGGAATTAAGCGTGAGCGTTATTAAATATTTCTACATTACACCGCGTCAATTTCCATTCGTACGTCATTTTTAACAACTATTTTCTTTCCGTATTGTCTCGCATTATTTCAACGAAGTTCGATAATTTAATGCATACGACAAATTTACGTATTTTTATAGAAGACGAAGAGGACGAAGAAGAAGAGGAAGAACTGCAGAGAGCCTTCAGCCGCCATTCGGAGGGTGAGTCGAAATTATTATAAATAATTACAAGTACGAATATAATTTTTTAAGTTTCCTATAAGTATGCCACGCACAGCACTACCTTTAAACCACCACGATTCTCAGTTTTTTAATTAATTTTTATTACTATTCCAAAAGCAAAACTTCATCGTAAAACATAATTACTTAATTAGTATCTCCTACATTTCATTTAATTCTATTAGAAATCATTTCATTTTGATTCGGGTATAAATATTCGATACCAGCGTCCGACGTAAGACAATTTTATTATTCGGTGAAAAAAAAGTCGGAAGTCCCCGGCGAAGGAAAAGTATCGCACCCAGACAACCGTCGTTATATTTCCAACAATGCAAAGGAATTGAGGGACGTGCACATGGTGCATTCCGGTGCATTACTTTTATCAGTCCTCCGGGGACTTCGCCTTGCACTATCCTGACGGAACAATGCGTTCAGACGCATCCTCATTGTTCGTACGCGCTCAAGAAGTGCAGATTCACCTTAGATCCTATGAATATGGGATTCCTTCGTCCCGAAGGATCACCCGTGCATCACGCGAAGAGGTGGCGCACGCATGCACGGAACAATGTGTGTTTATTCCTCTTCGCAGGATGACTGGGTTCCTATGGTTATTCTTATAATATTTACGAATTACCGGATGAATTCACTGTCCATGTTGTTTTCAACGTTTTGTTTACTCGCATGTTTTCAGGTTGAATTAGATGAGTGTACTATAGTTATTATAGTTCAACACGTTGAGCGTCGCGCGGAAATACGTGTTATACGATACCCCGCGATGCATGTCCGTAACATCCATATAAACCTTCTAAGAATAAAACTTGATATCGTTATCGTAACGTTAAAAATATGGAAAATTTGACGAATATTAGCGGTATATTTGTTTCGAGTTTTAATAATATTGGCATCGGCAGTCCGCGGTGTCCGCCATGGCGTTCAGCGTGTTAACCCTTTTAGTATTTTACAATTAAAAAGTACCCTTTTCAATTTTTCTATGCACCATTTAGAAATAAGGTATTTCTAAATATGCATTCATCACGAATACCTGAAGTCGATATTTTGGATTCTGGGTATTAAGAGAATTAATTGTATACCATAATTCGTTTTGACTATGATTAGCATGATTTACATTGCAAGAGATTTTATAAGCCCCATCTTCGAATGACTTCTCTCTGGAATTGAAATCTTTCCGAGGCTACTTTCTTCTCGTTTTTCTCATTCTTTACATCGGTGAGGGTGAAAGAGAAAGGGACGGCTTTTAGAGAGTATTCCTCAGCATTTCGCACATAGCAGATGGGGTGCGGAAGAACTGGCAGGGCCAATTCCTTTCCGAATGGTAATAGGGACATAGGGACATAGGGGCACAGGTGGCAAAGGTGATCCGCCATGCTTATTACACCGATATATCGCGTCCAAAGTGTGGTTGCGAAATGATATTGTACTAACGATTCGGAGACCTAAATTTTGCTTAACGACGAGTCGTTATCAATTATTTAGAACAAATAAAAATGTCTCCATATTTAATATTGTCAAGCTTCTTATTAACACATTGCTGACCGATGACAAGATCTATCGTATGTTCTGTTTACCAATCAAGAATAATTAGTACTTTCTATACCACGAGTATTTAGTATCGGAATATTATAAGTATCATAAACAGTAATTCATGATACTGTAAACACCTGGAATTACTTTCTTTAGTATAAGTAGCTTTAAAATATTTGACGCGAAAGATGTGTGACCACTGGCTATTTATTGATATCAATAAAATACCTGGTCCGCAATGTGTTAAGTCGTCGCAGTGAAAGCAGTATACGAATCAGTGATATAAGGATAATAGTCAGACATTCTGTTCCAACATTTAATTCGATCAAACCCGACTCGATTCATACAATTATATGCAAGGTATATTTATCATTGGAGAACACATACTTGATTCGTGAAATTGTACCGGTATTCAACTTCAGTTTCGTAAAGAGACGACATTAAGCAACGCGTTAAAAGGAACAAGAATGATTCTTCCGAAGAACGTCGAAGTAAGAGCAGGAAGTTCAGTTATGTCATTTTATTTCGCGGTAATAAGCATCGGTGGTAGAAAGAGCAGATATTAAAGAAAGGAGAGGAGACCCGATGTTTTCAGGTAAGCAGGTAGAGAGGCAGTATCTCCCAAGGGAGCCGGTGGCCTCCTTGGGGATCCAACCTCGTTCTCCAGCTCCTCCAAGCCGGTTTTACCTTCGAGTATAAAGCGTGCGCAAGTACACTTGGCGAAAGGTAACCTGAAATAATAATCGAGCCGTACAGGGAAGAACGGATAAAGGTCGGATCTCTCTCATCCTCCGGGAAGAAAAGTGGAGGATACGCGAAAAAGGGAAAAAATCTTTCGGGAAAGCTTTCCCACTCTTCCCGGTTAGACAACAAAGTTACTCACTGGGTCGTATCAAATTTTATGTGGGGTACAAGTTCCTCCCTTTAATTATAATTTGCACATTTGATAAGGTTTCCTAAAAGAGCTTGCAAAGAGATAAGGTTCGTGGTCTTTTCTCAGGCTGAAGTAATTACTTCAATATTTCCTATACCTTCAAAAATTGTCAAAAATTAAAAGTCGCCAAAATCAAGTCTAAACGACCCAAATCGATGGTAAACGATGTATAAACATATTCTAGGACGATTTTGGGTCGAAAGAAGCGGTTAAAAAATTTTTTTGGCCGAAAAATGGTCGATCCAGAATCGAAAAAATGTGAAGGGGTATACCTTCAAAAATTGTCAAAAATTAAAAGTTGCCAAAATCAATTCTAAACGACCCAAATCGACGGTATATGATGTATAAACTTATTCTATGATGATTTTGGGTCGGAAGAAGTGGTTAAAAAATTTTTTTGAGCCAAAAATGGGTCATTTCCAAATCGCAAAAATGTGAAGGGGTATACCTTCAAAAATTCTCAAAAATTGAAAGTCGCCAAAATAAATTCTAGACCGCCCAAATCGATGGTATATGATGTATAAAGATATTCTATGTTGATTTTGGGTCGGAAGAAGTGGTTAAAAAATTTTTTTGAGCCAAAAATGGGTCATTTCCAAATCGCAAAAATGTGAAGGGGTATACCTTCAAAAATTCTCAAAAATTGAAAGTCGCCAAAATAAATTCTAGACCGTCCAAATCGACGGTATATGATGTACAAACATATTCTATGATGATTTTGGGTCGGAAGAAGTGGTTAAAAAATTTTTTTGAGCCAAAAATGGGTCATTTCCAAATCGCAAAAATGTGAAGGGGTATACCTTCAAAAATTCTCAAAAATTGAAAGTCGCCAAAATAAATTCTAGACCGCCCTAATCGATGGTATATGATGTATAAAGATATTCTATGTTGATTTTGGGTCGGAAGAAGTGGTTAAAAAATTTTTTTGAGCCAAAAATGGGTCAATTCCAAATCGCAAAAATGTGAAGGGGTATACCTTCAAAAATTCTCAAAAATTGAAAGTCGCCAAAATAAATTCTAGACCGCCCAAATCGATGGTATATGATGTATAAAGATATTCTATGTTGATTTTGGGTCGGAAGAAGTGGTTAAAAAATTTTTTTGAGCCAAAAATGGGTCATTTCCAAATCGCAAAAATGTGAAGGGGTATACCTTCAAAAATTCTCAAAAATTGAAAGTCGCCAAAATAAATTCTAGACCGTCCAAATCGACGGTATATGATGTACAAACATATTCTATGATGATTTTGGGTCGGAAGAAGTGGTTAAAAAATTTTTTTGAGCCAAAAATGGGTCATTTCCAAACGGCAAAAATGTGAAGGGGTATACCTTCAAAAATTCTCAAAAATTGAAAGTCGCCAAAATAAATTCTAGACCGCCCTAATCGATGGTATATGATGTATAAAGATATTCTATGTTGATTTTGGG
This sequence comes from Nysson spinosus, assembly GCA_910591585.2. Lineage (NCBI taxonomy): Eukaryota > Metazoa > Arthropoda > Insecta > Hymenoptera > Crabronidae > Nysson > Nysson spinosus. Next base: position 2,653,629 of record OU342839.1, on the reverse strand, counting down.
TCGGAAGAAGTGGTTAAAAAATTTTTTTGAGCCAAAAATGGGTCATTTCCAAATCGCAAAAATGTGAAGGGGTATACCTTCAAAAATTCTCAAAAATTGAAAGTCGCCAAAATAAATTCTAGACCGCCCAAATCGATGGTATATGATGTATAAAGATATTCTATGTTGATTTTGGGTCGGAAGAAGTGGTTAAAAAATTTTTTTGAGCCAAAAATGGGTCATTTCCAAATCGCAAAAATGTGAAGGGGTATACCTTCAAAAATTCTCAAAAATTGAAAGTCGCCAAAATAAATTCTAGACCGTCCAAATCGACGGTATATGATGTACAAACATATTCTATGATGATTTTGGGTCGGAAGAAGTGGTTAAAAAATTTTTTTGAGCCAAAAATGGGTCATTTCCAAACGGCAAAAATGTGAAGGGGTATACCTTCAAAAATTCTCAAAAATTGAAAGTCGCCAAAATAAATTCTAGACCGCCCTAATCGATGGTATATGATGTATAAAGATATTCTATGTTGATTTTGGGTCGGAAGAAGTGGTTAAAAAATTTTTTTGAGCCAAAAATGGGTCATTTCCAAATCGCAAAAATGTGAAGGGGTATACCTTCAAAAATTCTCAAAAATTGAAAGTCGCCAAAATAAATTCTAGACCGCCCAAATCGATGGTATATGATGTATAAAGATATTCTATGTTGATTTTGGGTCGGAAGAAGTGGTTAAAAAATTTTTTTGAGCCAAAAATGGGTCATTTCCAAATCGCAAAAATGTGAAGGGGTATACCTTCAAAAATTCTCAAAAATTGAAAGTCGCCAAAATAAATTCTAGACCGTCCAAATCGACGGTATATGATGTACAAACATATTCTATGATGATTTTGGGTCGGAAGAAGTGGTTAAAAAATTTTTTTGAGCCAAAAATGGGTCATTTCCAAATCGCAAAAATGTGAAGGGGTATACCTTCAAAAATTCTCAAAAATTGAAAGTCGCCAAAATAAATTCTAGACCGCCCAAATCGATGGTATATGATGTATAAACATATTCTAGGACGATTTTGGGTCGAAAGAAGCGGTTAAAAAATTTTTTTGGCCGAAAAATGGTCGATCCAGAATCGAAAAAATGTGAAGGGGTATACCTTCAAAAATTGTCAAAATTTCAAAGTCGCCAAAATTAATTCTAAATGGTTCAAATCGATGGTAGATGATGCCTAATGCTGTAATTAAACATTTTCTCTTTTTGAATCTTCATTATGCATAGATGCATAGACATAATCAGTTATGCAAACTGATTTCAATACGAACATCATATAATTTCTTCCGTCCACAATTGCCATTTATAAAGCATACTGCTAATCAGAAAACAAGTATCCCCTGAAAGTAGAATCTCATGGAAAAGTCTGATAAGGTCCAACGCGTTATTTTGAAAAAGAAAAGGCAGAAGAAGTGCGAGGCATGGCGAAGCGAGGCGCGAGCAACAAGGGACGATCGCTTGGGATCGCTAATGAGCTCACAACGAGCTTTCCCAGTAACGATGAAAATAAACCCTAACATACGTTCTCAGTCCGTATCACTGCACGTACAGGACGGTCCATACGATGCTTTAAACCGTGATTTGAATTCAAGTTGTTAACTATTTCAATTAAAGTAACACTTATAACCCGCGCCATACCTTCGACTTATACTAAACCCTTTCACTAGAAGATTATCTTAAAACAATCACATCTTAATTTCTTTTACAAACAAATTACTGAGATCCATAAGAACACCTTCAACATTATAATATATTCAACTCTTACTATACTCGAGTTCAGCGACGCAAGAATGTATGGTGCGTTGATGTTACATGGCCATATCCCGGAATTTATTTAAGACAGGATAAAAATTGCGCTCGTGAATAATCCCTTTTGTATCGTCCTGTAGGTGCAGGTATATAGAGTGCGGTGTATTATTATCATCCGGGGAATATTGGCTTGGTTTTATCCTGGAGGTGGCGAGTCGAGAGACGCGTAGGTGGAGGGCAGGTTAACGCCTTATAGTAACCACGTAGAATCAAGGGTCGTGGTACCACCATGAAGAATGCGCGCGAAGGGTGGTTAACTTGATGGCAGGGGAGGGTGTTGTGTATCGAAATTTTCGCATCTTTTTCGAAGGGATGGGCGTCTGTCGCGGAATCGACCCCGTTGGGCCTCGATTATTGAAACAATACTCTCCCATCCCATTTCTTCCTGACATCCCTTTCTTTCGCTCGATCGTTCCTCCGCAGAACTCGAGGCAGCCAATTAGAAGTCATTGACGCGTACATCGCGCACCGGTTCAATGATAACACGTTACGTTGAGGGGATCTCTTTTGATGTTAAATGAACACTTAATCGATGTTGAAAAACTGGTGATTCTAGAATCGAACAAACTCGGGGGTGGAAATCATCGAAGTAAATCAGGACGATGTTAGTGATGATATTGTGGTAACGTTAATTGCCTTTAAAATGATGGTGCCTCGTAGTTACTGACCTCAAAAGCGAACCCGTTTTCCGATCTATAAACGTAGTAACCGGAAGAACGCATCGTTGCATCGTCTATCGAGTGTTGCAAGTGCATTTCATTTGTTAGTTCTATCAATGATGTCGCTAATTATACAAATTGTTAATTGCGCAATACGATCTAGGAAGTTTCTTGTGCGGTGTTTGTTAAGCAGGGATGTCGGATATAAGACTAGTTAGTGGAACTTAAAGAGGCCGAGTAAACAGTGAGATCTTCGCGATGAATTTTTTCACACGGAGAACGGTAAATTACTGTGATCAGGTAGGGCGAGTGGAAGTCGAAAAATTCCGGTAGAAACGAGTGAAAAGTTGTCGAGCCGGTCTCGTGACGGATTGAAATCTCTGACATTAAGAAAATGGGGGATCTCGATTCCCATTGGGAGAACCTCGAAGGTCTTCCGGCTCGATGGTGGGTGACGAACACCGAGGAGAACGATGGAAGGTTCACGCGAGGGCTGATCAAAAGTAGTTCGCATTCTTCGATCAAATTAACGCGCGCTCCAATTTTTACCTTTTTTATCATCTTGTAGTGTAACTTTGCAAGTACGTTCTAACACTTTACATATCAGATATATTCATGTACGGAACATAGATCTGCAGAATGAAAATGTTTAAACTGCATTCGCTTTAAAAGCTTTTCCTACGTCGACTCACGATCACGTATTATAAATTTCGTAATTTTGTATAATTTACAACAAACTCTGCGATGGAATACTAAGTCGGTATGTTTACGTTGAACGAGTTTAACTAGTTTTATTAATTAGCTTTCATGAGGCTCGCCTTAATAAATATTCCGGTACACAGTCAACCTCAAAATGCCTTTTATTCATGAAACTGATACATTGTTGAGTAACAGAGAACAAGAAACAATCAAATTCGGCGATACCAGTAGAAATTCACGATGATCTGAAAGATGAACTTACGAGTCAAAGCATGATCTAATTACAGCGCGCGATGTAAAAAGTCAAACGAAGAATATGATAGACGTACGGAGGATGTAATCAGGAGGAGATGAAGGGAGAGAATGAGAGAGTTATTTCCATTCCCGTTGGGAAGCTGGAAAGTCCTGTAGGTAGCAGAGCCGCGACGTAGGATCCAAGAGGAATAGGAGGTAAAGAGGACGCGAAGGGAGGAAGCCGAGGAAGGAGGGAAGCACGCGAGGGTATATTATGGGGAATGCCAGGAGAATCCCGAGGGACCTTGAGAACAGCCCAGTACGCTTGCGTCGAGCTGATTAGTTCTCCCTCTTCCCTCCTCTCCTCGCCTCTCTCCTCTTTCGTGTTCCCGAGTGCTGCCAGCACCAGAGGAGAGCACGGAGTCCCGTGGGATCTGGCCCCGCTGCCTCTTCGCGCCCTCCTACCCTTCCTCCCTTCATCCACCCCACATGCTTTCTCGCTCTCTCCTTTCTTCTCCTCTCGTTTTTTAGCATCCTCCTTCTTCATCTCACTCTTAACACTCTACTTCTTTCACCTCCAGCTCCCGGTACAATGTTCGCTAATAAACTCGTGCTTTGAAGTTTGTTCTTGAATTTTGGTCGATCTTCCTCGCTGCTCGATGTAGTGTCAGTTCTACGACAGTGATCCTAGTTTGGGATCCAGGATGAACGGTTTTATGTAATTATTAGTGGAATACTTTGTTAGAGAATGTCAGATAGTAGAACTTGTGTGATGTTAATGGACCAGTTTTCATCCCTTCGCACGAGGATAGCATTTAATATCCGACACCCTTGTCCCCGAGGAAGATTACGTATCGCAGAGGTTCCCACAGCGTGGGAGAAGATTTCGAGTGACGAATCCTGGTTGGTCTCCGACGAGGTCTTGATCAACAGTAAGGAAAACGGCTTTGAGTACAATGGCAGTTTCTCGGTGCGACTGTACTCGCCGATATAAGGTTGTCCCAGGTGACGAGCTGCCTCGGGCCATGGCACAGCTCTACGTATCCCGTGGGACCGACTTTGGCTCTCGCTCCTCCCTTTACTAGTTTCGTCTTTCTCTTGTACCCCCTGTCCCTGCGCGAGGACCTGACTCTGTAGAAATGAACACATACACTCATACCAACGAATATTTGGTACGTGCAATAACTGTGTACGTAGTGCACAGATGCATCTATATTGTGTACATGTTGGTGTTCGACCAGGCAACTTGGTTTCCTTATTCCACTTGCTATCCAGCATGCGCTTGGTTTCACGAATACGGAAGATCCTCGTTCGCTCGCGTACATCAACGTAGACTGTCATATGTATATCCGAAGAAATACACGTACACATATTTATTTAACGGTACACAACACACAGGTTTAATACGGTATGCAGTTTGCATAAACGTTCCCAAGCAAATGCATACACGCGCGGTTACCGGAGCAGGACGTGCACGGGAGACTACGGGGTTGTTCCGAATTCTGCATGAAAATAAAAAAATGGAACCGCGAAATTTATCTAAAGATGGATCACTCGGGATACGGTAGACGTGCTTTGGCGAAACCATCTTTTTACATTGAAATCTACCGACGCAAGGTGTACATTTGGAATAAGTTGTTGTACGTCTTACAACAAATACTTCACGGGTATAATAAGAACAGAACGCATGATCTTCATTCATCGCTAACAAGCAATTTGATTTCTTACTATTATTTATCATTTGTAGCAATGCTTTCACTCTTCAACCACGTAGCCTCCGACAATAATAATTTCTATTATTTTTACACTTTCTATTACATAATAAACTGGTTTCCGATACACTAACACTAGAACCACTAGAACCACCAGACGAGTCAAAACGACTTGTCCCTGATTTTTAATAGAATAAACATAAATAAATACACAACCTCGCGTTCGAGATTTTATATATCTTTATTTCAACTACATAATGCATATAACTATATCCAATAATTAACATACATTCTTCAGCCTTAATTTATTTACAATAAATAGATATATATAACCAGGTATACATTCAGTAGTTCCAGTGTTTATACGCGCAGTCTCACGGCCGCGCAGTAGCGTAATCCGTTTGTAGGCAGACAGGCGTGCACGCAGCTATACGTACGGACGTATCATGTTGTGTTCACGTTTTAATACAGCTACGTGGTTTGATAGATATACGAATGGAATAGGCGGTCGACGAACACAGAGAATATGACACGGTCTCGTGTGACTAGACCTTCTCGTCCTATCATTATAAACTCACTATCCCTGCATTGCCATTCTCCGCTTATACGTAACGCGATTGTACTCCCGTGATAAACCACGTACGGTTGCAGCTGCGACACCACCGAGTTTCGGCTTCGCGGAGGATGTCCTTTGTATACCTTTAGCTTACAGTGCTGTTTTGTATCTTACACCTGTAAACTACAAAAGATAGCGTAACAATTAATGTCATTGTTTTACATGGAATCATCGATGAAATCGATGGTTGAATTAAGGTTGCACGGAATGCTAAAGCTTGGAATGCCACCTGTTATTCTTGATAGAAATGAATGAGAAAGGAAGATGAAAGTTTGCAGGATATACGTAAGACTCTCTAATAACTCCGAGGCATTTCTTGCTTCTGCTCGTTGTCAAGGCGCTTTAGTTCTTCGTGGTAAAACTTGGTAACTCAAGGAGATAAAGGTACCAGGAGTCAGTGTCCTGAGGCTATACTAACGATCCTCCTCCTAGATCGTTGCTGTATCTTTCAGTCTCATCTTCCGCTCTTACCGAGATCTCGTCTTCTAGCTAACCATGAACTTAGGGTGCTTTGTCAGCCATATTATATAGTCTACGTCGATTTCATACTGTTCTTTCTAACATGTATTCAAAATATTATATTCCAAACTACCTGCTCGGCTTCTGAATTATTTCTCGTTAGTCATCGATTACACCAGTTTTAGACCATCGATATTTTCTCTCTAGACATCTGAATCTGATTCGAGCTCGAGTCATAAATGTGTAAAATAATTCTTTATTATCGTGATTAAAGGGGATAATTATCTAGCTCGTTTCACACGGACCACCCTGTATATTTGGGATCAGTCCGACGATTTAATCGTCGAACTTTTATCATCGTTGAGTTTTATACAATAACACACGGAGTTAATGCTAAAATTTGAAACTAACGCCGTTCCCAGATGACCTCGAACTACCGGCGGCTTTTTAACGAATACAATTTTAAGTCCCGATCGGTGACCGGACGGATCACCGATCCAAATTAAAAGTTGAAGCAGATAGTCGAAATCGACGGGTGTATCGTGAATGTGAGAGACGTTGCGGTTCATTAAAGTAAGGAATTGCATTCTCTTGGTCGATGATGTCCCGGAATACGGTATTAAGCTCGTATCGAAATGTGACGGAACCAGTCTGAAGGTATCTGGGGACTTGAGGGCCGGCAGCACAACCCAACTTAACTTTCGCGCGAACATATACGTATCGGGTACCCTGCTTGCTAACTTTATGCTAATCTTTCTCTCCTTGGGCTGTAACTCCATACCACGGAACAAGAGCCCTACATACGAGCTCCTGGAAAAACCCTTTCAACTCATCCCTTCGATATCGTTACCTTTGCTTAATGATATACAAACACTTAGAGTCGAGCATCATCGATGAAGGATTATATGACGCTATATCAGTCGTTTATTTTGAAAGTGGTCAGTCTATTTTTTAACAAAGTAACTTTGTGTAACAGTGTAACTATTATATTATAAACGTTAACTTGAATTCTTTGAAAAATAGACGGCTCATATATTCGTGAATTTACGATTCTCCGTTTCAATATTATTTCGATATTATTTATATCGTCGAATGATACAATTCCGGGTGAAGTCATAATCCATAATTTATTATTTCCTCGTCGAAGAGGAAGAATGCAATTTAACCGGTTCAACTTACTCGAAACACTGTCCGCATTTAATAAAACTCAATAAAGTCGCCCGATAAAATTCATCCGCTTCAGACATCGCACGTCACAGACAGAAAAGCTCTTTAATCAACTTGCTACATTTCATCTCCTCGTAACACCCCCCGCCCCCCGCCGATTTTAAAATCCCCCGGCTGAAAAAAAATCATTATTTTTCATAACACGCGGGCGGGATTTAAAGGAAGTTTAATTGCGTTTCGTTGGAATTTTGATAGCGCTGTTTGAAAGAGCGTAGCCGATGGCCATCGGATTCATAATTCCTTTTACGTTGAAAGGAAGTCGAGAGAATTTGACTGGCAATAGGCTTCCACGTGGTGACCCCCGTCCAGCGGACTTAAATGAAGCGTGCCGAGGGGTAAATTTATGCGCGACCCTTTACAACGAACAGCTAACGTTTGTCAAGGGCCACCCTTTCGTTAGCCGCCACGTCAAAAGCCACGTTAGTGCAATAATTTTCAGATCGCAGCCGCACTAATTTCTCGGCTAACTGGCTTCGCGAGAACGGGGGAAAGAGGCGGGGAGTACTTACTCCATGCTATCGTCATGTTTACGACACGCAGGTGTGTATCCCGCTTTATAGCTCATTTGACTTCGTGAACTACGACCTCGATCGATATCCATGATATATTCAGCCCGCTGAAATTTCCTGATATCTGTGTCGTCGTAACTCGGAAATCCCGAAAATAATCTTCGAAGTCAAGCACCATGTTGCAATTAAAATAGTCATAACCCTAATTCGATCTAATTAATATATTTAATTACACTGTGGTACATTGTTGGGTTTAAATGGATGGAATGATGTGAGATTGAATCCACCTCTGTGGAAGGATGTGATAAGAAGTCCGAGTATAATTAATCACTGGAGAAGTTCATATATGATCGAAGGCGCCTAGTGTACTATTAGATCACCAGGAACTCATAACTTCAGTTGGGGAACTTCATTTTTGGCTTAGACACGGATACGGCGATCCGTTTCGAAAAGTCGTAGCGGGCAAACGGTCCAGGGCTGCTGCAAAGAGATGTCCCAACAGGGACATCTGGCCAAATTAATTCCTACGGAGCCTCTAGTATCTATATCTATATAGATATATACATACACACACACACACATATATATATATAGTTATATAGATATATATAAGGCAACGGAGCCGATCCTCGTGCGGCGGCGAAGTACAAGGAACAGCCATCTTTCTCGGAAAGAAATTAAAGTTTTCCCTGAGGTATACTCTCTTCGTTGCTTTTCTTCTCTGTTACTCTTACCGCTAGGGCGGTAAGGTCGAAGGATACCACCGTAGAACGTCGTAGAATACCGAAGGGTGGTCGAAGGGTGGTCGAAGGGTGGTCCGAGGGTGGCCCTCTGGCTAGCCTATTGCTATTGTTTGTGGTGTTCCCTTGAGATCATGGTGCCTTTAACAGTGGCATGTGCCGATGACACTGTACCGGGTGTCCAGGTTCCTCAGCGATTTCTCTGAATGCATCCGATTCGATAGGAAATTCGATCGAATGGAAGTACCTTTATCTCGTACAGAGATTTCGCCGAAATAGTTTTCATTGTTCTCCACACGATCGTTAGTCCTTTATGGAATTAGAGGAATAATAATTAAAAGTATCCATCGCGTACTTTGTATCACTATAATTAAGAATTGGGAACTAAGAATTCTTCAAGATACCTAAACTAACTTAAAACGATCGAAAAAGAATATTGGGTTCTTTAAATTTGTGAAACACTGTCGGATCAACAATTCTAATGTTACTGAACAATTTCATATTATTAGTACAATGTGCATTGATTACACGTAATGTGTACTCGTAATTATTTTTGAACGACTTAAATATCTACATATATTATTGAAGCATAATTGTTCGTATTGGACGATGCTGGTAATAAATCATAGAGATAGTAATTTCTGCTCGTGATTATTAATTTGTGCTGATAAACTTTACAGTTCTCGGAGTGCATGTAATTCGAATTTAATTCAAGAACACCACAAGGCATCGTAATGACGGGCCAATTAAACGACAACGATCCTTAAATCGAAAGGGACGGAGACGATACACGCGATATTATAAATTGTCGTTGTAATTGAGGCATATAATTTATACGTGGACCCACGCGAGCACGTGTCACGTTTAATTATATCACACGATAACTATCTTCACTACACCGTTTGCTTTATTTTCAAACATTTCTCCTGCATACACGCACTAGATTACCTATAAATTAGGCACTCATTAAATTATTCTACGTAGATTAAAGTGAATTCCGACGTAAATTTAAGTTTAATGCTCTGGATAATTAATGAGATAATTAGGAAGTAGTAACAGTTTTATGAGGCCTCCATCCAAAGAATGTATCTCGAGATTAGTTTTTTAAACCGTTACAAGGATCATTGTATAATTCTCGACACTCTTTGCATGCTTTGTGTGAATCGATTTATTAAATTGATTACATTAAAAAAGAATTCATGTTTACATTGGAATCAACGAAATGTATTAATCCAAATCTAAAATCGATGCCGGGGTCATCAAAATACGGTGGGTTCGTAAAACCAGCCAAATCTGATTTTAATCGTAGCTTGCTCTCAATTAGAGCGTCGACGTATAGATACGTCGAGCCGATAATATCGATGCTTTTCTAAAGACGAATTAAAACACGGCCTATCACCGTCCAATCCAATTAAGCCGACCCTCACCGAATCATTCTCCGGTTGATACGTTTTTAATTACCTTCGCCACCGAACTTTCACGGGAATACATAAAAGTAGTACTTTCCCAAGAATCAAAATTCCCCATATTTTTCGTATTCTTTACTAAATTATTAAATAAACGTGTATACAATAATATGCACGTATATCGGTAAGGGAGATCACCAGGTTCACCGTTTCGATATTATTGGCTGCAGGATTAAAGGAGCGTAGTTAATATAAGTTTCACGGCACGAATTTGTAATGATAAGCTACTTTTTCACGGTTCTGTTTGACCCGAGAGCGAGGGATAAGATCTGCCTTAAGCAATCCGTCCATTATGACTTTGAGTCCGAGCAAGTACTCCGAAAACCGCTTCGGGGATACGCAGCATCCCCTTCTCTTTCCATCTTCAAACTTTCCCTATGATAATTATCCCGAAAGCTTCTACCGCGTAACCTTTCTAACCAGCCTCGTTCTACTTCATTCTAATAGTTTTAAATATGCATGGATTCTTGCTAATTTCAACCCGAGAAACACTTTGAAATAACATCAACTTTCCGAAGTTAATGTTGTTATGTTTATGTTATTCATTAATTACAACGGGTGGTAGAATAATATTAAGTTATAATCGAGTATAGTTTGCACGATGTTCTAAAGTTACAAATAATAGTTGTGAATGAATTTTATCATGCAAATTATTATATAATAATACTGTCTTATTCCTAGTGTTCGTGAATTAGAATTAGAATATTAACATAATTAACAGGACAATTAATAGGTTTTTATATAATAGTAGTAATAGTCTAATATATAATATATAATATATAAACACCCTATATATTACTTCGCTCTTTATTTCGAAGTAATATGAAATAATCTAATGAAAGGTTATAAAAAAAGCAATTGTTGGCACGGAGGTAGAATCGAATTTGGGTCGAATGAGAACCGCGAATATGAGAGCCGCTGAGATGTTCCCGCGGGAGTACTGGGAGCAGTGGGAAGCCTCTGTACCCGTGCTGGGGCTATACCAGGCTACAGGATGGAGAGGGAATTCCCCAAGGAGGTAATTACCCTCCCCATCTCCTCCCAACCACCCACGAGCCATCGCAACTTCGACTCCTGCCGGAGTTACATGCTAATACAAAACCAAAACCGGTTCCCAACAGCTTCGAATTCCCGAAATTTATATACATATCTACCGGCGAGAATTGTAATGACGTGACCCAGGCATTCGCCACGAATATACGCCAACACCGATGGCACCTTTATTGTTTCGAACTTTCCACATTTAACCCTTCTAGAAAAATCTCCGTTGCTCATCGAGATGCATGGGATAATCGTAAAACACCATCTTTACTGACCCTTTTATATTCGATGTATCTTCTGCACATATCAATGATAATTGATAAAGTCGTGATAGTTTTAATTATACATCCATGTCATATTTAGAATTGATCTATCTATTCATATATTTCGAAATATTACTATAAAAGTTATTAACGAGTAATAACGCAAATGCTATTTAGATTAAACCTACACTGCGTCGCTATAAATAAGGGTGCACAGCGTAACCGGATAATGGCGAATCTGAAATTCGAGGAAGTGAAATATTTTTTGGTCCATATAGTATATTTTGGTAGGGACGACAAACTGATTACAAACAGTGTCCCAAGCGCGACCTCGGTACTCCCAAAAGTCATACTCGTAAAAAAAAGACTATTGTACACCGCGGACTTCCCGGTTATTTATACGAGTTATCTCTTCCCAGTGAAACCACGAGACCCCGCGCGCTGTTGCAGCTGCAACGTTCGCGACCGTGACTTATGAGCAATGATAATTCCACCAGCTTGAGAGAATTCACCTTTTCGTTACTCGGCCTCCATGCACCACTACCCCGACCACTACGTTCGTATCTTATCAATGAATTATCAACGAAACCCGCCAAGATGTTACACTGAAAATCTATTCATTTAACTGGCTGGGTTATTCGAGTCTGACGAAAATGACCCCATTCTACTGAAAAGGCATTCCACTTGAAACAGTGACTTGCTTCCAAATTGAAACACTTTGAAGTAACATAAACCTTGTAAAGTTTATGTTATTAATTAATTACATAGCAGAATAAAATCGTGAGATGAATGAAATATTAACGATGATATTATTTCGATATAATCTGATTTTATTCGTGGCATTGGAAGTCGTAATAGATTCGTGAAAATGTTTCCACCGTTTATCTCTGATTCCGCGGTTTTCCAAGATCGAAACTTCAGCGTAAAAGCTACGATCAGAACTACAAAGGCACCGGTGTTTGTTTCCCCGCGAGTTACGCTTAAAGTTGCGCATACTCCGGTGGGAAATTTGAATTTCGGCCAGTTTTCGTGGAGGTTGGTCCAAGGTGGTTCGGTCTCCGATGTGCAGGAATGGGCTATGGGAGCCAATATCACCGGGGTATGGCTCCTCTGGGATTACCACGGCTCTTTTCCACCCTTTCTCGTATTATACTCGTCCATGTACCAAAAGGGGTCGATGTGCACGCTGGAGTCCATGGAGTACCACCATGGACCTGTGTATCCAACTTCGTTTTGCTCGATCGCCCGAAATCCCATGAAATTTCAATGCGCTACCCTATTAGGGTTCAAGGTGTCCCGCATTACGCCCGTAGATTTTGGAATAAGACGGACATAAAAAAAAGTCTCACGATTTCGACCTCCTCGAGATAAACTGTCCCATTTAATATTAATGGTTTTTAGTGGAAAATCATTTTTCGTAGTGGTACAATTAAATATAATTAACACTAGACATACCGAACATATACTCCGTAAATATCAGTGGATATCGACTATAAAATCGTTGTATATTCGAGTAATTTTATTAAAAATTCTGGGGGGTTCTTACTATTTTAATTATTATCAAATATTGGAATAAGAAATTTTATATATTTTTAATTAATATTCTAGAAGAGAACCTGAGATAAATGATATGGTTCTCCAAAATATACTGTTTATTTTAATAAACAAAATATTAGGGCAGGTACTAATCTCATGTATCTGTTTGATTTCAGATTATTTACAAGATGGCAGACTGTCCTCAGAGCAAGGACCAGATTTGGAGAACCAGAACAGCCTCGACAGCGGTGAGTCCGATTTATCTTCGCCATCATTACAATTTCTTTGTTGTCAGTAACATATGTATTCTACTATCCTTGGAAAGTTATTCAATTCCGGCGGTTTCTACGCAAAATTGGGTCTCGAAGGCTCGGTATTCGGTATTCGGTATTCCAAGTAATTCTGTGACTCATAAAAATCTGGAGGATCCTAACAAGCAGGCAACGTTAAGCGATAAAGAGGGTTGTCACCCTTCCTGCTTCTCAGCGAGAGTCTCGAGTGCGGAGATCCAAGGGTGGATCTTTCGAAGGAACAGCTGCTTTCGGAAGCGTAGGATTTAAAGGAAATTTACACGAAACTAGAATGACGATGCTCGAACGATTCTTCAAAGTATCGGTCGCTTCATATTGGTATCCTAACTGCTTCTTTAAATCATTCTTTAAAGTGAATGTAATACCAAAGAACCTTAGTTTTGTTTCTTGCTTCAATCCAGGCAGCTCGGTTTATTCTTACAATTCTATAATTCTAGTTTTTTAATTCCTTATATTCGGAATATTCCTTCATATAAAATATGATATATAAAGTATTCGGTCATCCGCTAAATAATGTTGTTTCTAATTTATCATATGTAAACATTCATATCATGTTTCGCTGACATCATTACAGGAACTCCTCTTTTCGTGTGACAAACAGTATTCCACGTGCGTTCGACATAGTCAGATCAATATATTTCATTTAAAGCAACAAAACTGAACCAAGACTTAGGGTCGAAAACCGACATTACTTACGAGATAACCTAACAATATATCACGTATAAAAAAGCTCACCCAATAAAACCATAATTTCTATCTTAAATACTACATCAATTACGCAAAGTTTAACCAGGGATCACGGTTTTATACATCGATGGTTGTCAGGTGCATCAATAAATCTCCGTATTGTTTTCTGATAATAATCGGGGAGAGGGAGGGTAAAGGAGATACTCGGGAAATGGTGATGGTCTCGGCGTGATTCGATTAGCGTGGAGAGAGAGAGAGAGAGAGAGAGTGAGATTGTGGTTGAATGGGAGGCGAGGGAAGTTAAGCAGGATTCCTGGTCCGTGAATAAGGTGGAGCAGAGGCGGCCAAGAGAGGGTTGGTTTGGCCGGCGGGTAGCCAGCTAGCTAACGTACTCTTGGGAAGACATAAATGTGTCCCTTTAGTGCCAGCTTCCGTCCTGCGTATGTTAGCCAAAGGGCTCGGATACTATGACTCTCCGTATACACACCTATACAAACCTATACAAACTCATCAAACATCCTAGGACACCGTGACACAATTACAACATTTTATTTTCGATAGCAGTGTGCTGCACGTGTCCGGTTTAAAAATTCGAAGATACTAAACAATGTAGTTTCCCGCAATTAATTTCTATAATTAGAAAGGTATCGAAACTTTGCAAAATTACTTTCTTCATTTTGTTTCCGTTGTCTTATAATTATCGAGCATTTATTATTGCTCGTGATATATTACAACCGAGGGAGATTTCTTTTACAGAAATGTTTGGAATATTATTTAAGTTTGTAAATATTTAAATTGAATTAACTTGGAAATTGCATCTCACGAACCATGGAAGGAGTCTATTTAATGGCGGCTAGTGGAGGTTTCTAGATGTAGAAGGAGGTTGTACTTAGAGATGCACAGGCTGAGCTCCTCGAACGAGCAAACACTTAATTAACCCTTCAACCCTTCCCTCCCCCTTTCACTCTGCCCAATGAAATAGGACTTTGTCTTGAACGTACCAAGATGTTACCAAGATACAATTTCGTAGATTCCCATTACACATTTCTACTAACTAATTAAATATCTTAAAAGAAAACGATAACATTCCTTCGATGTTCTTTATTCAATAATGTACAGTTCGTTTTGACTTACAACTTTGTAGTTCCTCGGAACAAATCGATGCAAGCTGCCCGAAATTTCTGACGAACTCAATGTACGGAGGGTGTATAATTGGTGGAATTTAATGAGTTATCGGTAGACGAATCAACGGGGTCGAAGGGTCGAAGGGCGATCGAGAAATCAGTCGGTACAAGGATACCAAGAGTCGACTTTGGTCCCGATGGATTTCCTGGGATTCGCAAGGATCCCAATCTCTTAGGCGTCTCGCATCTTTTTGGTTCCAGTCAGTCAGTCACTCGATCCAACTCCACCACCCCTTCTTTTTTTATACCCCGGAGAGCCATTGCAACTTTAAGCGCCTCGCATTACGGGTATTCGGCTCGTTTCTCTGGGTTCGGGGATTGCCCGAAGCTGCTCCCTTCTTTCTGCTCTTAATTTAGACACCCCCGAGAACCCCACACTCCCCGCCACCCTTGGAATTCATTTCAGATGTTTATCCGCACCATCCAGAAGCCGATCCGAGGTGAATTAACTTGATCGGCCTGTGATTTCGTTCCTTGGGACTCGATCTCTGAACCCGATTGTGCGAAAGGGGTTGATGCTTGTATCGTAGTCGAACGAGTAATCACGATTTAACGAAGGAGTTATCTTACCCCTTAAATGCACGATTTTTTTAAAACTATTAACAAAATTTATAAGTGTTTACTTTGAGGTATTAATTTAAAAAGAAATAAGGAACAAAATTCACTTCAACCGATAATCATTCCAAATTTGCAACATTATGCATTAATGGAATTAACTGGATAGCGTTGTCCAATTTTCATTAATAATTCATTATTACAGAATATATTCTTTTCTTTGAAGATATTAATTGATCGGGATTTAATGTCTGCCATCCAAGGTTCACTATTCTACGATACTTTTCGGATTACTCGTTCTATAATCAAATTCTAAAATCGCAGCCCCGTGTAGAATTGCAAGTAATATATGCGATTGACATATTTCCGTGTTATTCGGTGTTACATATTAGAACGTTATATTTTAACTCGGCGAGGGCAGGGATGAGTTATTTAATGACTTAAGTCGCGTCTGCCAGTCGAATATCGTTCCTGATTCGCTAACTAATGCGTAACAGCTTCGGTTGACACGTTGAATATTTAACTCGCGTCCGTCTATGGACACTGAGAAACCTGGAAACCGGCTTATTTATTATTCCTGAGCAACGGAGCCTCCCTTGTCTTATGTGGATGCACGGAGTTCAATAGTGATCGATATTCATATTAGTATTGTCGAATGTGTGCACGATTTATTAGTCAAATATTATTTTATAATACACTGATATTCCAATACTTACATTAACATGCTGCTACCTTCGATCGTCGTAATTTAATTACTCCAAATGTAATCCTTGAATTTAAAGTTCGACTGACCTTCCTGAATGATAATGATCCTAGTATAATATTTAATAATGACACGGCTTTAAATCTTGTTATTATCGAGTGTATTTCATACGAAATCCAAAAGCAATGAATTTAAAAAACACTCGGATTACACCGATTGGGTCGCGTTAGTTCGATTCGAGGATTTCTTCCGATTTACCGTGGCTGATCCAAGTTAATTGACGTTAAGTGAAAACAGTGGCTGTCCGCCGTCCAAACCGACATCGATCGCAACCGCAGGAGCGGTGAAACGATCCACGATGAAATTCGTTCGTTTCCGGTGAAATTTTGGTGTCCTAACCATCCGACCGTGCCTACAATTAGCGTAGGACGGACGTGGACACGGACCGGCACTTTAAATGTCCACCAGGTACAGTCCTGACGGACAAACCCTCTTATTATTTTATAAATTTCCGACTGACTCCTGACGCCAGGGAGACCTTGGACCTTCCGTTTATTCGCGGAAAAGAACTCTTTTTTTATTTATCACTTCTTTTTGCATAGCTTATATACATCCCCTTCCGGTTTTTATATAAATATTAAATATGACTGTTATAATCCCTGGAAATAACGCATTAGTTATTATTTTCATACACGCAATGTCCTTCGAATAATGGTAGAAATATTGTTCATTTAAGTTGTTCGAGTTCGTCGCGCAGATAAGATTTTATTTTAATCGAAACCTTGTGTAGATGTAGTATAATGATTTATTTTGCACTGCTTATGAACATTGGTTCATATACCCTGTCATTTACCCCACGATACGCTTTTTCAACCCCCGTATTCTTCGTGGTTCTCTGGTTTACCGGCCGACGATGAAGATTGATCTTCCTTTCCAAACAGGTAGTTCAGTAACTTCCCACTCTAGCTCTTTGGATAATTCTAACATTGCAGTGTTCATGAAGTTGAAGTTAATTAAATCAATTACAATTAAATTACCAGATTCCTTAAATTATGTTTTGTCTCTGCACATTAATTTAAAAATGCCGCGGAAGTCACTGACTATGGTGTTAGTGAATTAACGAGGCAAACGGAGAAATCATAGTATGCTGTAATTTGTAATAATGCCAATTTTTAATAATACAAATTATTATCTTTTCGAAAATGTACACTGAAAAATGGTTACATTTAATATCTTAACTACTCGTGGCGATTTATACTTGCAATTTAATTGGTCATTTCATAATTATTACAAGATATTCCCCGCTACATAGAATCTGATTAGAACTATAAAATCGGATATTATTAAATTCCATGTATCTTCCATAAAGATAAAGGAAGACTATCGCGACGCTGTCTTATTGAATATTCTAATCTCATGTCTAGTTAGTAAATTAGCACCAGTCCCAGGTTTCACGCCTTCTTCCGTTGGTTCGTGGCCCCCGACTTTCATAGCTTCCGCCCTCGGTGCTAATAAAATAATAAATACAAGTCGTGGCAGGGCGCGAAGTGGTTTGGGGAGAATGGCAAAAAAGGAACGTTCTGCACCTGCACGGTAGTCAAGTATCTTCATCCTCTCATTCCTCCTCTTCTTTCACTCTTTCTTCCTCTTTCTATCGTCTTCTCGGTGATCTTCCCACCCCCGTTCTTCGCCTGAACAGGGCCACGATGCCTCCTTCTACACCCCCTCGCAATACCTTCGCGTACATTACATACAAGCCGGTTATTTCTCCAGGGAGTTTTCTCACGTGAATGCCGCGAGAGTACGCACATTTTCGCACATTTTCGCACACCGATACACCTCTCCTTCTCCACCCCCTACCGCCTCTTATTTCGCACCCACACCTACTTATTTACGGATACGCTCCCTGCGAAGCAATCTTCGAAGTTCTTACGAAATCCGACGGCGCGAAGTTATCGTTGAATTTTTATCATCGCCGATTTCTACAAATACTTCCTTATCAACGCGTTCGTTGATCTTCCGTTCAAACTCGTCCGATTTAATTCAGGAACATTTCCCAGTTTCTGATATAAATCGCTGGTTCACTGATAGCGCGAAATTGAATTCAAGTCGAAGTTCGAATTAAGTCGGAAGTAATCGATCGCATAATAATTCATTAGAGTCCCTTGCGTATAATAGCTTGTATAAAATAATACAACATGGGAAAAGGGTTTTCTAGGGTATCGTTGAATTGCAAACGCGAGCAGCTGTTTGAGGTTAGAGTCGACAGGGTGGTTGGGAAGGGTGTATGGGCGCCGGATAACGGAGGTTTTCGACGAAGCGAGCGACGAAGAAGGGGCTGTAGGTTCGTTCTCTCGGTTTTGCCCTACGTTCGTCTCCCTCTCACGGCACCCTGGGGGATTTAGGCGAAAAGTTTGGCCCAACCCGGCCCGGCCGGAGGCCAGGAATTCTTACAACGGCAGAAAGTTTAGCCGGAGCATCTCACCGACGTACTTTACCAGCCGGCGATTTCACGTTATCGCTCCGTCCTGGTTATCGTCCCGGCTCTCTTCCTCTCCCTCCCTCTACTCCGAGAGAAAAGACCATCCGAATTCAAGAAAAACTTACGCGATCCCACTACTCGCCCAGTGAATTTTTATCAAAGATTCTTGATTCCAGTAGCACGTTCTCGTAGCCTGAATTACGACAGCTCTTAGTGGACGATGGAAATTGAATTGTATCGATGTAGTGCGATGCAGCGCGTGGTTTTTTTATTCGACGCGAAACATATCCGCTTTACGTTGGTTGAACATGAAATAATATACCCTCTTTCGAGAAAACGGGAGATTCCAAATGTTCATAGTTTGCGAAATGCATCATAGTCGATGTTGGGAATTCCAAATAGAAACGATTAGTAATCACGATCCTTTTGGTTCGATTGGAAATCGTAAATCATATGTATACTTCTCGTAGAGGAGAAAAGGACGGAAGAGGACAAGGGATGGTCGGAGTGTGCCAATTCGATGGTTAGTAGGTACACCGAGTTCATTTAAGTCGGTTGACTCATAGTGCCGGGCTTTTCTCATCGTACCTCGAATTGGAAAGCAGCCCGTAGGTCTAATCAACGACTCTTCGAAGTACTCGCGTATTCGTTGAGTGCCACTTAGTACCGTTAACCCGTTTACATTTCATTCCTCATACATATCTCTGGAACTCGTCTTATCCTTGATTACAATAAGGATACGTATATCTAATCTCGCACCTAATACCTCCAAACCTACCATGAATTGCAACATTCGTATTCATAAAATATCGCGAAGAAATACAATATTTATTACGACCACTTTGACCACGATTATTATAAAAATAATTTCCGATTAACATCTCGTGTTTACGCGTTCGAACTGACCGCGAGATGATTGGAGGCGCCGGTATACTTACCGATATGAATGGGTTAAATTAGTTCTAGCGAGGTTGAGTGCTCGGTAATTATCATTATCATCGATCATTATGTTTTCCTCCGAACTCCGCTCGAGCCAATTCACCAATGGCCTTTTACTTCTCCGATATTCCGCGCGCGAATCATAATTTATAACGGATACTGAGGGTGCTTGCGGTGGAGCCATTAAACCACTTTGCCCCGGTGATATTTTGGTAGTAAATCAGACTGTGTAAAATGAATTATTTCGAGTCATACAATTATGTCCGATTATAATGAAGTTGAAGTAATCGGCACCGAATATAAGGATGTTTCCTCGCGAACGAAAGCAAAGGTTGAAATTTGAACCTGGTAATCGAGGACGACCTCGAGAGGTGAACGCAAGCGGGATGGCATGGTGCGCGGAAAGTGAAATACAAAACAGAGTTAAGGACAGACGGATGGACAGACGGTACCGTATACAGGAATGTTCTGTGCGATAAAATCTGCCGACCTACGCCTTTGCTCAACGGAACGTGCGCAACGGAACGGACACCGAAACTGCCGATATGTGACGTGATTCTTTTCATTGTAAAAATAAGATCGAGAATCTCAAGACACCATTTGACCCTGCATCGAAAGTCGGATAATAAAGTCACGATATATGATCGATTATTACAAAGTCACATCTCGAATTCCGATGATACACCGTTCATTGTTCTTCACCTGTTGCGAGTACACCTTACGTGTCCTCGCAACGACGATACATCGAACCAGTCTCGATTGATTTTCTTCTAATAATTGATTACATTGAATTATTTCTTCGAGTGGCAATATACTCGTGTATCGTTAATATTGAAATATGACGTGACATTGCATTGTGTTTATGCACGATTTAACGTAATATCGTGGAGTTGTGGATAGAATATATTAGTTAGGTTAAGAAGGATGGCTTCGAATTAAAATTCCAGAGAGTTTAACGATCATCGTATTGCGAAACGTTTAAGGAGCAACATAACTTTATAGGTGCGACATAAGTTTGGAGTAACCCGCGGTATCTCAGGTATATATATCCCTTCGCTATTATCGCGAAAGAAACCGCAAATCTCGCCTCAACGGCAATCCTTTCTCTCCGCGAAGAGAATTGCAAACTGTGGGACAACGTCCTCTTTTACATTCGCCAAACGCACTTCCGCGCGATTGCGAAGCCTTGCAATTCTTCATCTAACGACCTCTCGCGAATTTCTCCTCGCTTTATTGTCAACGCAACTATTACATGTTTTGTATTATAGTAATTACAAGGGAAGAATGAATTAACCCTTAAATGCCTACAGTTGCGGAAATGCAACACAGTCAAGGAAACAAAGTAATCAACAAAAAATGACATCCTTTGAATGTTGGAAACAAGTAGCTCTGTGTAAACAATTTTTATTTGATGGTAATTCCCTTCCTTATTTGCCTTTAAATAAACGTAACAAAACAAACACTTACAAATTTGTACAACAATTTTTAAAAAATCATGCAATTTAAGACTTAAAACATCGCAGCAAATTACAATTAAATTGTATGAATTTCATCGTTCAGTTTACAGAAACTTTAGTGATTCGAATCTTGCGAAGGCATTTGAACTTCAATTCAGTTATTAATATATCGGTATAATGGGTGTCAGAATAATGATAAAAATTGTTTAAATATATACATAACTAATGGAGATCACGAAATCGGCACGATTTTGATCAGTTCGACCTAAAAATATGCGAGAGATCGATGCCAATGACGAAGCAAAGCATTCGTAGTTGGTTGCACAAAGAGAGTCACGCGAGAAGAATGGCCGGTACCCATTCGACGAGGTGGAATGCCACGTGTAAGGTTTGTCACGTGAGCTACTGTGGGAGCTACCTCGAAGCGTAACCCGGGATATAAATAAAGCCGTATCCAATTAGTATTTGGGCACCGACTCGGCCAGATCGAATCTACTCGTCCGATCATCGGAACCGCGTATCGTTTTCCATCGGATCCCATCGGGAAAACCGCGCCACGGAGTCCCCGAGGATCTATTACCGATAGTGACTCCTCGCATTCTCTTACGCCTTCAAATTCCACGGGAATTCTTGATCGACCTCTACAATGTATCTTCTCCATTTTATTATCGAGTGTGTCTTTTCTATTATATCACTTTGGAAGTTGCAATACGTAATCGAAAAATCTCGTTCAACAAATAATTTGCAAGATTAACTGCAGAATTATCAGAGCAGTTGGTTCGTCATTTTAATTCAATTATTCGCATTCTTCTAAAATAGAATAGAATAGAATTTGGTAGTGTTAAGAATTACACGATTAAATGTAGAAACGAAGTCGTTGGAATAAAAGAGAGGGATGTTTATAGGTGTTTCATTGGTACTCGTAGAACGAAGTCTATTTAAAGGTTGGTAACGGTAGGCAAAGGTTCTCCCGGAGGGTAAATCTCGTCGTGGTGTACGCCGTTTAATTGTCCGGGTCTTAAGCGATTGCGGTTTGAGGGCAGTTGAGACAAGGATCGAAGCAATTTGCTTGGTAGAACGGCGAGGGGACTTTGAGAGGGCCCCGGTCTCGCGGTAAACTGGCGCATCCTCCTGCATCCTCCTGCATCCCTCTGCATCGGACGCGTAATGCACCTCGATGCACTCACGTATTCCTGCATTACGAGCCGGTAATAATCGACTTACGCCCACGCACTAACCGCAAAGAAACACTTACGCTTAATTGAATTCGCGTTAGAAGTCTGGAAAATTTCAGCCTCGGTATATAAAGTACTTTCTCCTCGGAATTCCGGGAGTCTTCAAAAATCACCCGATAAGAAATCAATGGAACTTGGAAATTGCTTATATTTTCCTTATATTTTGGACAGATTCGTAATCTGGTGTTAATAAAAGTCTCTCACGTCAGCAAAACGTATACATGGATTATTTCGAGTGATTTTTTGAAGTTTGTTGAAGACGATGCAGTGAAAAAAGATAAACTTAAGTATGGAAATGTTGCTTATTAGAATGCGGGGATATTAGAATGCATACTTCGTTCCGTAATTATCCGCTCGTAAACCGCTAATGGAGAAGTTCCACGGTGGAAAGGAAGCACGCGTTATTAATACTTTGCATATGGATCTTGCTACTTTCTTTTCGTTCTCTCCCGGATTCCTGTTTCCTTCTACTCTATTCTCCTTTATCGGTTCATTCTCAAGATACAAGCTTCTATTATATTTCTTATTACATTAGATGGTACTTTCTTATGTCCGGTACACAAAACTTTATTATTTTGCATTTCTTCCACCGTTCCTTATCTCTTATCTACCTTCGACTCTTGTTAATCTTCGATTCTCGAATCGAAAGGCGGCAGTGGCATCCGATTCGACGTCGTGGATCGTAATCGAAGGAGTAGATGACGGATAAGATCTCGGTCCCGTGATAAGTGGAATAAAATTCCACATATGACACGGAAGAAGTATGCGTTTCTATATTTATTCGCGCGCATCAAAAAACACCACACAAATTCCCCTTATACACTTTATTAATTACCTTTATGAATTACGTCCATAACTTTTCCCGATCAATCATTCTCCGCGAATACTTTCTATTAACATCGACAATAAACCATTTCTTTGAAGCAAAGCAATTAAAACTATTCACGTCAGCAATAAACTTTATCCTTATCATACAACAGATTATTAAACGAGCAAAATTATGTGTTTACAAGCAAAACTCTCGAAGTAAAAACATTAATAAAAAACATTGAAGCTTTCATTGAATTCTTCTCGATCACGTTAGCCCTGGTCGACAGTCTTCTCGCATGGAGTCGATTTATATCCGTGAAGGTATTCCAGTGTTGTCTCCCTGGCCGAATTCAGGGCATTCAAGCCATTCGTCAGAGGCCATAAGAGGATCCGCGAAGGTAGAAAGGCGTGTTATGGGAGGCTGAGGATCCAGACTCGAGTTGAGTCGAGTCGAGGCGAGTTCGTAGAGCATCGGCGGTAGCAAGCGGAAATCGAGAGGGGAAAGGAATAAAGCATAGGTCGAAACGAGACCTCAGGGTGCCGTGTTGCGTACCCATGGGGTCCATGCTGGAAAAACTCGACTGTTAACTGCTACGCCAAACCTCCTACCATCTTGTACTCCTATTACGTACCCCCGACACGAGCTTTTTCCATGATTCTTATGTGCGAGCTGCTCACCGGAAACCAGCATCCACCGTGATACCGGGGTTATGGTCTCCGGCCTCTTTTCCATTACTCTTTTGTTCCCTCGCGGTTGTTAAAGCGATCGCCGTGGAATTCCACGTGGTATTTTTAAAGTGAAAGATGCTGAGGTAATATATTGGTTATATTCAATATTTAGATTGGTCACATTGGTACACGGCAATATACATATATTCTCAACTGTACAGTATATAATATAACGGGCCAATATTTTCGTTGAATGAAATTGGCACAGTGAAATGATAACTGATGACCTATCAACACTTCAATGCCTGGCGTCAAACTACTCGCGTAGGTCGGAACACGTGTGCGTTTATTTACATTGATGATGCGCGAAGGAGGAAAGTGTTATTACATTTATTCATTCTTATGAGGTATAGTAGACTGTGATTATCCGTAGAAGCAAGAGTCGTGTCATGTTAATTTTGGAGAAGGAGAGTCAGTGACCGATGAAATTCACTCGCGAAACCACTCGGCTATTAAAGTGTTACATTCGAAGAATCACTGTTAAGCTGGATCGTGGATTGTGGAGTTAGAAAGGTAAACACGGTGGAAGAGGGGAACGGGGGCTGTAGAGGGTGTAGGGTGAGTGGGAGGAAGCCACGAGGAAAGGCCAGGGGACCAACAATCGGAAAACAGCGATGTCGGTGGTCGCCGGCGACTGGTAGGAAGAGCCGGAGACGCGAAAGTGCCGTTCGAGGATTCCTATTTCCCACGCTCCCACGGCTGCCATACGAGCCCCGCAATACTCCGTCTTTCTCTGCACTGCGGTAATCATAATTACACCTGCGGGTGCCTTCTTATCGCTTCTACCTCGATCCCTCGGCCTTTACACCCTTCGACATCCTTCGTGGTTCCTTTCCATCCTTCTTCCCACCTTTTCCCTTTTTCGCTTCAAAACTAACCCTCCGCCTGTCGAACTCCTCGACAACCGGGAGACTCTTCGTTTGTTCGAGCCACTTTTTGCGCCACGATTTTGTACTTCGATCGGATGACTTCATCCTTGCACTTCTTGCTCCTCCGTGTTGAAAGATATTCTTTATTCGCCTCGAAACTCTGTGGCTTTATTTCTGATGCTTTTTTAACGTCGATCGAAGTTTTCACGGAATTCAATCTCTACAATGTTCGACTTGGCAAGTGGCTTTATATATTCCACAATTTTTTCATATGATTATTACTTATATACATTTAAGTTATGCTCATAAATAAAAGTACATAATAAAGTTACCTGTTTATATAAAAATTAAACATTTATTTGATTGCAACTTAATTCAATATCATAACAGTTACACATACTCCGTGTTCGACGAGTATATTCGTCACCGGTTTATTTTCGCGAGACAATTTCAGTACAGACTTTTCAAAGAGGTCACCACAGTAAGTGGTTAACCAATGACATACAAACATTTGCTTATCATTAATGATTACATAAAGATAGAAGGAATCTTGTTTCCGTGTAATCTTTGCGGTGTACGGAAAGATTCGATCCGGAAGTGAGAGGAGAGGGTGAAGGCGTCGGTCGGTGCAGGGGTGGTTAGCCAGTAGCGGGTAGAAGCCGAGTGGGGTAGTATAATGCATTGAATTAGACACAAATGCACCCTGGGCACCAATTGGACGGGCTTCCTCTGCTTCCCGTGCTTCCCGTGCTTCCCGTGCTTCCCGTGCTTCCTGCTCCATTTCTCCCACGAGGACCACCGTCTTTCCTGAATATACCACGCGTGTATACCGCAGGATGTTTGCCCGCGATACCACCGACTACCGCGTCCTCATTCTACGCCAATGCGTAGCTCCTACACCCTTGCTAAGTTCCTTATTACGGTGGAAGCATATTCTTTCGATGAATTTGATGGAGAAACAAAGTAATCGATATTTTATTATTCTTGGAAACTTGTCCTTAAGTATCAAATTCCGATTGAAAGTATTTATTAGTAATTATAATTGTATTTAAAAATCTTGAAGTTGAAGAAATCAATTAACCCTTTGCACTCGAGTGGCGAATCTCAGTCGTGGAATAGGAGGGAGATGAAAGGGTAGTAGCGTAGGTGGTGGCGGTAAAGAATGTAAAATTGACGAGGGTGGGATACCGATGAGAGAATAGATCGGTTTTTCGGGCGTTCGGGCGTTCGGGCGTTCCTGCGTTGGAACTTGGTGTCTTACAGGGGCGGTTTATTGTGGGCCACCCTTTGTACACATTTCTATAACCCGTGACAAGATGATTGGAGTATCTGGTTTCTTACTCGCAGGTGAATGTGTGCCGAGGGTTAAACGTCGAAAAAACATCGAATATAATGTCGATTTCTTTTTGCGGCAATTATCTTATTTGGCCAGAAAGAGAGGAGATCGTATTCGGTATCCGACGATACGTTTAACGAAAGGAGAATAAAGGACTTCTTTAAACTCGGTCGTTTCGCTGTCATTATATTCTCTTCGATGATGCAGGAAAATGTAATATACCCCGTTTATTAATTATCGAATGAAATCATTCATAATAATATACCATGATCATAGATCTTCGTCAGATATTAATCATTATTACGATCCGAAATTTGTAATAATTGCTATTAAATGTCTACTTAAACCACTTAGACTAATAAACATCCAATATATGTCAGATATAAATGAAAGAAATTCGACAGATTTCCAAATATGAATGAAAGTATCAGCCTCTATTAAAATCGGCCAGATTTCAATATTATTTCGTCGGCGGATTATCGTGCACCAGGATCAAACGGTCGGCTTTCCTCCAAGGGGCCCAATACTTTGTTTTATATCCCGTTGGCCGCGAAGGTATCGGGTTACGGTACCACCTAATGCCCAGGGCATAAAGGAGACACGTCGTGGGCCCCATCGGCTCTTTCCACGGACAGGATATCCATTCTATATTATATTAAATCGTGGGTTCGCCGCGCGTTCTTTTTCTTCTTCCATCCCGTCGAGGAGCGTAAAAACAAGGGAGAAAGAGATAGGGAAATGATTTGGACGAAAAGGAGTAGCAGGGGTGGTAGAGTACGAATAAAAGGCGGTGCTGATTTTTGTTTTCGTCGGTTCCATTGTCGTGTGCACCCGCTTAAGAGACATCCGATACCCGGTCCCCTATAAACCCCCTTACTCTCTTTTCACTCCCTTTACCGTGTGCCCCACTAACCGACGCGAAATGGAGCGAAACGGCTCGATTCGATAATCGTTCTACCCTTCCTGGAAACTTTAGAACATCCGCCGGAATCATCGATTCCTTTTCACCCTGCTTTCATCGATGCCATCGAGGATCGGTATATCTTGGTTTCGTTCTGCTTAATTACCTTCGTCACCGTACCCTGACGAGATCGAAGGATTTATTTTCAGAAATATATGAACCTAGAGAATTTCATAGTAGTGTCATAGACACCATGTACAGGGTGTCACTCGTAAAATCCTGGTGGTATTATTTGTCATAATCAATCGATATCTAAAGTATATCTTTACTTTAATATCGCTAAACAATCTGTTCAATCAAATGTCCCCATATTTCGCAAGACATTTTGCAATTTTCTTTTAGTTACAATACAATTCCAATGATAATAATATCGTATATATTCCTACGACCCTGGCATCGTATAATAATCGGAATTATGACCTCGTAAATTTCCAAATTAAAAAGAATATTCCGGGCAGATGATTAGCATAAAACGTCGATCGTGTCATTTGGAAGATAACATTTCAGAGATGAAAGTAGGTATCCTCGGAACGGCTGAAGAAGTTTAAACATTTACAAGTAATTCGGTATCCCGAGTTCCCCCAGTGGTTGTCAGAGGTTGGAGAGAGCCGAGAGCGCGGTGCCTCTTGCGATGAATTACAGGAGGTCCCACGGGAAAGAGAGAGGGAGAGGGAGAGAAAGAGGGAAAGAGGGAAAGAGGGAAATCTAACTCCCTCGTACTTCGTCTTGCGTTAATTTCGACTCCAGACGCGCGTACCTTATTCCCGGTTATCCTCTGGCCAAGGTTAATCCGTGTTTCCATCGAATTTCACCGAGTTTTTCAAATCGCCATCTTCTTCCAAGAACGAGACAGTCGGCGCCGCACCAAGAATTCTTTTCCGCAATATTATTCTCGTCCGACAATTAAACAATTCGATCATCGAAATAATAACGCAAATATTATCGATTCTAAGATTTTATTTTGCAACTAAATTTCGAAGGTAATAATAATTTTATAAAATGTCAAAAGTCAGTATAAATGATATGACAATCTTTCGATTCTCTATCGCGAATCGTTGATCCGAGGGTGTACCAAGTTCCCCGTCCACGAACAATGTTCTTCGGAGATGGTTTCGTCGAGAGATATCCGGGTAGTCCTCCGGGAATGAAGGAAACGTGGTGGTTTGAAAGCTAGGACAGAGGAGGGTGCGGAAGGGTGCAGAAACGGACCCCGGGTCCCAAGGGCCCGCGTCGAGTAAGATTGGCTCCGGTGTTGACTTCTCGCGGGACCGAGACTCAATTAAACTTTAAGATGATATGCGCCACTCGGCTCCCCTCTCTTATCCTTTCTCCCCTCGTACCTTCTCATCGACGTTCTCTTTTGCCATTCGTGGTTCCCGTATTTTCTGTAACACGTTTTCAACCCTCAACATTATTTTAACAGTAGTGCACGGTGATATACACTACCGGCCATAAGTTTGGGATCACTTACCATCGTGAAGCAAATTATCAAATATCTTGTCTATTAATTATGCTTCATTCGATCCAGTTATAATTCGAGCGTCGTTTATCGTTTTCACACGTAATATTATTACACGTAATTTTTAGAAAAACATGTCGAATTCAAGATATTCTAGCTTCGATAAGAATACCGTAAAAGACGAGTTACACTAAACGCCGAAGCCGTATCAAGCAGAGCGGTGGACGAACTATTTCGTCATTGAATTATTTCGTCGTCGAACTGTTAAATCCCGAGGAGTCCATGAGGCTCTTCCGTGGGAGCAAAGCGAATCGTAGAATCGTACAGGAGTAGAACGAGGTGACGAGACAAAAGATATAAGAAAAGTTCCGCGCGCTGAGGTCGGCCGACGGAGTGTGGGAAGAACTCAGCTCCGCTCTTTAAACCGATAGACATTCCGTTCTTTCCATTTGTAGAAACTTTTTTTCCTCCGTGCGCCGTTTGTCGCACCGTGAAATCATTTCTTATCCTTTCCGTCCAGATTTTTATTCGACTCGCTAAAAAACACCCGTGAAGACAACGAAGATCCGAACGAGAACTTACGAAGTTTAGGTAATCAACTCGTGTTACGGCGACACAAATTTCAACCCCTTTTGTTCGAGTTTTGATCGAGTTTTAATCGAGTTTTAATCGAACTTTAATCGAACAATATAATCGACGAATATAAAATATTAGTATCGTGATTTAATACACTTTTCATACACTTTGGATAAATGCGCTTATTTGCTTTCAAGAAATAAAAGATCGTTGACCTTAAAGCTTCATCTTCGCGCGCATACCAACCGCGTGCATGGAAATTATAACGATCCAGAAACAAGGCGGACGCGCGAATAATAAAATCGCGGGGGCAAGAGTGAGGGGCATTAATCGTCGGGCATTAATCAAGAATTATCTTTCATCGTGGTAGCGAATGGAGTTTCGAATTTAAAGCGAGAATCGGCCGAGATTCTCCCCGGAGTACGAGGGGAGATTCGAGGCGTTCGCGCGCGATTCCGTGTCTTATTCATATTCATGAAGATTCGGCTTTATTCGCGAGGGAGACGCGGAGGGTGGGTTCCCGAGGCGTGGGTGTTGCTGAGGACACAGTTCCCCGTGTCACACGACAGGAGGTCCCTGATTCCTTGGTCCGCTTTCGACTTTATCAGTAGAAAGAGTAAGGACTCGTGAGATGCTCGATGCTCTCCCGTCCTTTCTCGTCCTTTCTCGTCCTTTCTCGTCCTTCCTTACATCCTTCGGGACCCCCGCAGCATCGACTTCGGACCCCCGCTGATCCTTGGTTCCACGCTAACTGTCCTGTCATTGTCACGAGCCGCACTGTGCTCGGACATTTATTTGGAAACCACGGATCCGCTTACTTTGTTCTTCGTTATCCTTCGTTATCCTTCGTCGTTCGAAATGCGCTTGCGCCGTGGTCCATACATCCCTGTAAAGTAAACTTCAGAGACTATATATACTATACATAGCAAGATTAGAATTATTTTAATAAATTATGGTGTTAAATAATATTATTAACACTGATTGCAGTATTCTTTTCTTTATTAGCTTTAAACACCAACGAATTCTATGGAAATAGTATACTCGAGTAATAGTATTTTCGAGTGTAAGCAACTAATAATTGAGCCGTTATTGTTGCAACTGGTACAAGTCCCGTTTTTATAAAAACGGAGATAAATATAATTTCCCGCTACAGATTGATATCTTCTTTTTATTAGTCATAATATTAAAATCAAAAGAAAAAGCGGACTTATACCACTTTCACAAATAACGACTCAATTATCTTTAGTTAAAATGGGACCAGGAACATTTACGTTTGAATAATATTATATAAGTACTATTTTTTATCATGCGGCATATCCTCGTTTGCTAGAATGATGTCGGACGTAGGTCGAAGCTTCCAGTTGTAAGTGACGGAAAGGTTAAGGGCTTATCCGTGACCTTCGAAAGGGTTCGTAGGTAGGAATTCGAGATCCCGATGGAGTCGAGTGGAGGATTCCAGAATGTACTCGGGGCCCGGTGAAAAGGGTCGAACGTGGCACGAGCGCGGGTTCCAAGCGGTTGCTTCTGCACGTATTCTTCCATCTACCAGTCCTATTTGTCCCTCGGTGTGCACGTGACATCTCAATCTCTTTCGGTCTCTTCGTCCTTTTCATCTTCTTGTTTCCTTTAGTTCGTCGGAAAAAGTACAATATTCTTTGGTAATGTTTTATCAAGATGACAAAAATTAAACACCATAGTGTGATAATACTATAATAATACGTATCATTTACCCTGCATTCATATTCGGTTAAAATTAAGTTATAATAATTTAATTCAATTAATAGTTTCCCTGTCTACTTCGAATACTTTCCAACTCGCTATATCTGCCCCATCCTTTAACTTTCCATTTTACACCCAAAATTCTCTACTTTCACTGTCTCCTCCCGGTTCCCCCCTCCGCGTCATTTGTCATTCTTCGTCGAGCACTTTCTATTCATTTCGAGAATCTGTCTCACTTCCCTTTGTAGCAGTGTCTCTATCTATTTTGTCTTATCATTCGTCTGTCTCATCCCCCGCGTGGGTTTCGCGCCTGTACCCGATTGTACCCTTACGAACCCTTACGAACCCTTACGGACCTTGCCCCGAAGCGAGACGTGTGCGGTAACGTAGGTTAGGTACGAAGGGCCCTTAATCATCGTTCCCCTGGGAGATTGTAATCTGAGATTTAGGTCCCGGCAACCCACGAGGGCACCCACGTGAGCACCTTCCCCCGCGACACCCGAACGAGACCCATACATATCCCTTTAAATTCCACCTTTGACAACCTATCCTCTTGACTTCCAAATTACACAGAAAACCTCCCTTCCATTTTATTAATCGTATATTATCGTGATACACTTCATAATATTTATATTAATATTTCCATAAGACACAATAAATCATTGCGTTCATTATTGCATTATTAAATGTCATTTCCAGGAAGTCTGATGGAAACAATATTTTTGATCTGCAATTATTATCACGAATAATGAATTAAAATTGGGCAGCCAGAGAATGGATAAATTGGAGATATTAATTTAGAAGTAGTTTTTATTTGTTACAAAACAAACTGTGTATTAATTGAAGCTATTTGAGCAGTATTTATTGAGTTAATAATTGGAGTGTGTTTTACTTTATGGATTGAATTTGTACGTTATTAATCTGTGAAAGGAGACAGTGGTTTAGTGAAATGAAATTGAACTGGAATTCTTGCGGCACCCTGTGTATACTTGGAAGCAACAAGTAGTATCACCCGGCAGTTCCGACGACATTTAAGTCGATATGGCTGCCTTGTTAACCTTCGACTCCTCCGTATCCAAATGAAACCATCTCTTTTACTTCGCCACCGCAGAACTTATCTCGAGAATGTTTAATTTTCTTTATAATCTCGTAACAATTCTTTTCTTCATTCTAATCTCAATTCTTCTAAATATTCTTAATAGCTTTTTATTTCTTCGAGTACAGATGTCAATGAAACAAGTCAAAACTAAGTCGACCGTCCCCGGTTCACACTTTCCTGAGTTGGGTGAAAGTTTCGGTCGTAATTCGTAGTATCGTTGGGACACGGAAAACTTTCTTTAAGGAACGGTGATTTCGATGCCAAATAGATATCCTTTGCCTTCCACACTTCCTTTCGAATGATGACTCATGAACTTCCTGTTTAGAATTGCAAGAAATATTGTAGGTCTCGTTCAAGATTATAATACGAATATTATAGTAATTTAACTATAATAAACATGGTCGTTTAACTGTAATAAGATAGAAGTGTTGTTTCTCATTTTTCCGAGACAATGTCGTTATTATGGCGCGTGCCCTTTCGTTATGGTTGGCTCGAAATCAGCGAGGTATATCGTGGTTCAGAATCACCTGTCTTCTGATCGGTTAGAGTGGTAGTCTCTCGTCTCGGTGCACGAACACCCTTCGAAATAAAAATCAAGGAACTCCAGGTAAAAGCCACCTTACGCAGGTGGATCTGCCTCGTGCGCATGCTCGCGCACCTGCTTCCCCCTCATTTCGATTTCGACTCGCTGGACCGGAACACCTTTCGAACCATTGAAACATTATTATTTTTTAAGAGAAACCCGCGACGAACGCGTGTCTTCTTTATATCCTCGAGAATAAAACAAATTAATAAATGATATTGGTTCGACCAAAAAGTTGATGCGATTTGTGTCAGTTTTTTTTAGTGGGAAATAGGATTTTTATAAACGAGACATTACGGATGTCCGAAAGATAGGAAAATATTATGAGTTCAAGAAAATGGATATGAAATTGAAGAAAGATTGCTTATTATGTATTATATGTTTAAAGCTGCACGAACTTGTTTGGGTGATCCTCCCAAATTGTGTATATATTATATAATATTATATTATAATACTATATTATTAATATTATATAAATTTTAACTGTAATCCGGGATCGACGGAAATGAACGGTTCGGTGGTCCTTAATGGCGGTTTCGTCGAATCCTCCGGAGGATCCTGGCGGTCGGCTTTGATATCCTGGCCCCCAACGAATCAAGGTTCACCCAGCTGACCTCTTCGTGGTTGAGCTACCGCGTGCTTGCCGGGTTGCAACCCAAAAGAAAAAGTCAAAAGTAAAACAAAAAATGTCTGCATTGTGCAGCGCTTCACCAGGGAGTCCGGTGGAAAAAAATAAATGAGTTCGTTCCGAAGTCAGGCAGAATTTGGAAGCAAGATTTTCTCCATAAAATGAAACATGTATTTGTGGTAAATCTAGCACCGGTTTTTCTGGGGATTCAAAAGATTGCATTTTGATTCCATTAAAAAGTTCCATGATTTTGATGCTGCCTGAATTTTACAACGATCGTTGTAGTTGTCGAAAAGTTTCCGTTTAATACAAAGTTCGCGGTAAAAGATCTCCCTTGGCGGTGCACCAACCGGATGTCCGGGGACCTCGCGTTGCGGATGTGAAATCTGGTGAAAGAAACGATCTTATTTCGGCTGAATTATGTGCTCAAATATCGTTCGCGAAATGAGATTAATTAGATAGTTGCAATAATCAATTGAATTAAGTCACAATATTTATGATGATATTAATAATTTCAACTCTTCGAAGTAGAGAAAGTAAGAGACTTAATTATTACGATTTAAGAAAGTAGACGTTAAAAATGATAAAAATGAAACTTGAAAAACAATATTCGAGTAAGAGACTCAATGACTATTAATTAGCCAAGGTGGGATAAAAAGTGAGAAAACATAAATTTCTGTTTCACACTACGGTGATTTGGATATTTTCGAAATACTTCACACTCCAAGGGTGGTCGAGTTCCTTCGTTAAGTATTTTGCTACCGGACTTGTCTGTGTTCCATTCGAAGCGTGGAAATGTCTGGGGAACTAATTTGTCCGCTGACAAAATCATTTAATTCCCCAGGGCAGCCCACGAATTTTCTGATTGGTCACACCAGCCAGACCTCCCCGAAACCTGCCTAGTCATTTTCGAAACATTTTCATTTTCGGGTGATCGACACATTGACTTCCAGAATTGAGATCGAGTTTATTACACAACAACGGAGAGTACAATAATATGTTCATATAAAACATTAATAAAAACAGCAACGATTTAACTCGTCAAAACTATTACTTATTAATACTCTCGAACCTAACGAAACAATTAGACTCGGACTTAACAACGTTAATTAAGGCATTGCATATTGTAGGTAATAAAAACTACATTTTTCTGGATTTCTCTTTCATTAGGGGTAATATGGGATCGCGAGTTACTTAGAATTTTCGAGTCATTAACGGTCGTCATTAGTAGGGTGACATTAGGAGAAAACATAAAACCGATCAAAGATACCGAAAGGTCATTACAGGTGATTAACCCTGCGGTACCAGGGTGAAATTGTATCACCTTTAACTTTCCTAAATTATCGTACCTTTGTATGTTCAATAAATAATAACTGTTCGTAACATACAAATATAGAAACTGAACGAGATCAATTCTCTAGAAATTTATTAACGTTGGAACTTCCGAACATATTAACAATTATGCTTACACACTTATATATATATGTAAATTATAACTGTAGGATATATGTTAATTAATGGATTTAATTATGTATACTATGTACATAAACTATAGGTATATAAAATCGCATAATTTTATACAAAATTGCGAACCAGTTAATATTACGACAGTATTGTTCTATTTCCGTTGGCATTTATATTATACCTAATATTACATACTTTTCGAAGAGTTACTTTAAAAAGCATTTAATGGTGAAATTATCAAATAGATAACTCAAATAGCCCGACCTTTTGTAATCAAGGGTTTCGTTCGTCTACAATGATTTCAGTGGCCATTGTTTCGTAGTCCACCAATAAATCAGTCGGCATTTCCCTGTCGCCAATTAATGTCCTAGAACTGGGACTTCCCGTCTTTGGTTGCTAATTCGGAGTCGTAAAACCCTTAGCTTAATGCTTTTGCAACTTAAGATGGAGGGCTACCACGGTCTTCTACCTCGAAGATGCCGGCTAAGATAAACCATGTCGAGGGTGCATCGTACGCTGGGGTAGCCACTTCCGGTCAGGACGTTTCCTGCCCGTGGTTACACTTACCCTCCGCCGAACCGGAAGTTACCTTCGCGTAGAAGCGATTCGAGTTTAAATTTACCGCGTCGACGAACGAGATATATTCCGTAATCGTTTACCATTATTTTTAACTACTTGTTTAAATTTAGTTGGTGGTTGAAATGTTGAACTTAATGTATCTCTGAATACTGTGTTATAGGGATGTTGTAAAGGTAACTTCCGGTCGAATTATTTTGAAGGGATCTATTGAAATATCTTGGGAGAGACATTAAGTTCTTTTAGAATTTTTCTCTTGAATTATATTCTGAAAAAATTATTCTTCTCGTGGAATTAAGTTATTCTAGAATTAAATTTTTCAATAACTATTTTTTTCTGGAATTAAATTCGCCTAGAATTTTTCTTCTTCTAGAATTAAATAGTTCTAGAATTATTATTTTTCTAGAATTAAATGCGCCTGGTATTTTTCTTCTTCCAGAATTGAATAGTTCTTGAATTATTATTTTCCTAGAATTAAATTCGCCCCGAATTTTTCTTCTTCTAGAATTAAGTAGTTCTCGAATTATTATTTTTCTAGAGTTAAATTCGCCTAGAATTTTTCTTCTAGAATTAAATAGTTCTCGAATTATTATTTTCCTACAAATAAATTCGCTCAGAGTTTTTCTCCTCCAAAATTAAATACTTCCTGAATGATTTTTTTTCTCGAATTAAACAGTTCTGAAATTATTATTTTTCTAGAATTAAACAGTTCTCAAGTTATGATTTTTCTAGAATTAAATTCGTCGTCTTACAGAACGAAACTCTTCCAAACTTTTTCCTCTTACGGAATAAAATAATTCTCGCATTATTCTCCGTCCAAAATGATTCCTTTCCTAGAAGCAACTATTCGTGGAAATCCCAAGCGTGTCACCGCGCATCGACTTCGCACACCGAGGCAACCAGTCACACATTTAGATTCAGATAAACAGTGGAGATTACCGGGTCGTCACGCAGTCTGGAAATTTTGTCGTACTTTGAGCATTCGCTTATCGGCAGTCTACGCGAGTCATTGACGAACAACCAGTAAACACCATTCACGGTGCACGGAGAGCAAACATCCTTCCAAACAATCCTACCACGATTTAACAGATATTAAATAGATTAAAACCAGCAATGCGTTTACTGGTTCCATAAAAACATGTTTGCCCAGGCGCGATAATTTTCGGTGAGTAACTACCAGAATCATATATTTCTGCGTAACCGGATATGCCTTTGTTTGGAGCTGATAATCGAGCTCCGGATAGATAAGATCTCTACCCTAATTTACATAAAATCGGAGGACAAATTCTTCGAAGGAAGTCATGTAACCGCGTGAGCGCAAAATTCCCACAAATAAAACAGATTTATGGAAGCCCGTATGTTAAAAGATATTTTGTATGTTAAAAGAAAATGCCGTTCCACTAAGAATTGAACCGCGTTTATTGTTTAACTAAATCGAATGTACCTGCGTTATCATTGTTTAAAAGAACTCCACGATTAACAGGTTAAATTAAAGTTCTCTTTATATCGCTGAAGAATATGGTGGTAAAGTAAGATATCATTCATGCTCCAGTTTCTCGATTACAAGTAAAGAGCATTTTGTCCGGATCGATTTATTCGACGTGGAGGAGATAAATAGATTAATTCGACGTATCGAATTCTTCCGAATATCACCGGGAAACGTACCATGAAACCGTCCCTGAAATTGGCAACGCGGAAATTGGTTCCGTGGCTTCTAAACTGTCGGACGACCTGCGTGAGAGCGTCTCAATCTAATAAATTCATGAAGAAACGCTGTACGTGACGCTCGTCCGCGTTCTCACAGACCGAGAATATCGAGGCACTACGATTTCCGTGTGATCTCTCCACCGCAAATCGCTGCAGCAACATTTCTTTTTTCTCCAGCTTTTTTGTACTCGTTGTTTAAAGAAACAACTTTTTTTTCCTTTCAACGTTCCACGCATAAAATCGATATGACTCGAGATGTATTCCGTAATCATTTAACATTAGTTTCAAGCACGTGAAACTTATTGTTAGTCTTCAACCTTGTTCGAATTCTATTCGATACATTAGGTTTTATTAGATATATTAGGAGAAATAGTTTTCACTCAGAAAAATATTCTCCATTATTTTTTGTAACCTCATTCCAACGATCTACAAGCTTTTTAACTGCATTTTTAATTTCTGAACTGTCTTTGTTTCCTTTCAAAGAAGCTACATAAACTGTGTCGTCTAAAAATGGCGGTAACTTTGGCACATGTCTAATATTTTTGTTTTATTCGTTTATTGAGCATTTAGTTATTACTTAACATTAGAACTACCGTACATATACTCAGTTATGCTTCCATATTTATTTATACATAAATTATGACTGTAGTACGTACGTGTTGTACGAGGGTCCCTTGCATATAAAATCCCGAACAGTGCGCCTTGGTATGTTCGAATGATTTAATGAAAAATAGGAGACAAGTTATGTTGACTCCGTTGGTAGTTCTAGTGTTAATATGCTAATTAAAATCATATACTAATTAAAAATCGAATAAATATAAAGGGAAGATTCAGTGTTAAGAACAATTTCATTTGATTAATTATTAGTTATAGAAATAGAGGAAATAGTATGAAGTCGTGTGGCACTGCGCACGAATCTTGCGCAGAGTGAGCCCTAATCGGCATTCGGTGTTCGGAAGTCATGAATGAAATCGCGCGTGGTAGTCGCGTGTGGATTTTTCGGCGGGAAGGGTGAAAGGAAGGGCGAAGGGAGAAGGGGAAAGGACTCATCGTAGAGATAACGGAAGTGTGGGTGGTGGTCGTGGCGGGCGGAAGTGGCGTGCGCGTGTAAACGGAAACGGCGGAAGGGAAAACGCATTATTTCGCATGCATTAGGAGACCGGCACGGGAGTAGCGTAGGCGGAGTCGATTGCCGCGAAAGACTGCCGCTTGCACATGCGCTTTATTAAGGTGCCACCCACAACATACGATCAGTAGGTCACACTGCCATTTACACGTTCACTGTCACTCATTCACTGACAACGTATCTACCTTCGTATTATTTTCCGATTTGTATTCCAGTTTCCGTTGCATTTTGAACTACTGAATTTTTTATTGATCTCCACAGTTTAACGAATTATTATCTGAAAACGAAGTAGTTTTATTTAAGCGTAGCAACTTTTATTTTACAGTTTTCAACGACGTTTTCAAAATTACATTTCAATTAATTCACTGCTACATACATATATATACAATACATAACAATAAAACATATAAACTATACAAATATAGCTAGTTCTATAGTTGTATTTACAGCTTAATAATATAAGGTCAGCCAACCAGTTCATTCAAAACTCCCAAAATATTTCGACACTCGGTCGCGACCTCTTTTTTGCCACCATCGTTTCGCATGATCGCAATCGCGCGGTTCCTTTCTCGGATTGAAGTCCACGTTACTTTGCATTCCCGTTCTACTTTTACGAACTATGCTTTCGAGACGAAACCACAGTCTGGAAAATGTGCTAAATCTGAAGATTAATTATTACCGACAAATTATTACGGATGTTGATGGTAGATAACCCGCCGTTGTTTTGCTTTCGTTAATGTATGACCAAGTCTTCAGTATCGCTCTAGTAGGATAAAGTATACAAGGATACACGTGCCGTCAGTGATGCCTAGTGGTCTGAAGTCACGTAGTTATCGGGTGTCATAGGACTGTATGTCTGAAGTCTGGCTAAGATCAGACAGGCAACCCAACGTTGCACTACTTAAAGAATAGATACATTGTACTCCAGGATCTGGCCACGGACTGAAGAGTGGTGTGTGCCCCTTTCGTAAACGTACCGTGATAAACCGCACGGCACATACCCCAGAACCACGATTGCGACTATAGATATTTTGAAACGCATCGACAAACTAATTTCTAACATATTTAATATTCCAAACTATAGCGTTTCTATAGCGGATAAATATTCTACGATAGTCAACACGTTTAGTATAACGAAGGTTATACTGATAGAAATAAAGGACAGTGTTTAGTGGTCGAAGTAAATTCTGATTTGAGGAGTCGGCATTTCGTCAAGATTTCGTCTCAAAGGGTGTCTCGGCGTGAATAGCGAAGGATAAAAGTGAGACCACCTAAAGGCACGATCGCAATGAGATAAATAATCGCGATGGGTGGCCAATGGCGATGGTTTCCGATGGTTTCCGATGGTTGCACGGGTTACCGTCACAAGGACTCCTCGTGGGCCCTATAGGGAGCCCCTTAGACGTGCTCGTACTCTTCTGTTGGTCCATAAGGTGGCACTGAGCTCCAACCGTGTGTGAGAATCCATTCCAGCCGATTTCACAGGGGTTCGCGGGGGGTCCACTTCGAATTTCGCTTTCTTCCCTCCTCGATGTTTTACCTCGCCCCTCCACCCCTTTTTTTCATTTACCTCGTGTTTTCGAAACTCCGGAGGTTCCCCGTGCTGTTACGTGAATTTTGCGATCGTGCTCAGCGAGAGGACCCCCCTCCTTGCGGCGTCCTCAGTCCCCCTCGGAGAGTGGGATTTAAGAAAATGTCTATTGTACCCTGCTTTTCGAGGCTCCACGAACACGCTGGTTCGATGTTGTTCTACGTCAATTTCCATTAGAACATTGATTTTTGTGATTCACTGTTGAACGATGTTTCTTAGATGAAAAGCTAGAAAAAGGAATGGCTTTCAAATGGTTTTCGTTATTAAAATATAAGAACGCGATTTATTCCGTCAATTACATTATATTATCAACATCGTACAATCAATAAAATCCAGATATACTCAACATAAAAAAATTACGAGAAGCACATAAATCGATAAGTAAATGTGACGAATAACACGAAGGCAAAACACTATAAAACTTCACGAAACAGTATCAAACAAACATTACTTAATAGACAAGTCCTAATATTCATCTTAATAATACGTGATCGATGAAATCCACGGATATCATGGATATCATGGATATCGTTTATATCGTAGATATAGGGATTAAAAGAGATAAACGAAAGGTTAAATAGGTGCCAGAAGCGGTAGGAAGGTGGGTGTACTGGTTACTAGAGGATCCCGCCTACCGTCCAATACGGTGGCTGGTTTCCCAGGGGACTCCCTGGCCTCTCTCACACGGCTTTTCAGGTCCCTTCTCCTTCCCTTGGTACGGCGGTCTTTCGCCTCGGGAGGAGGACTTGGTGTGTCGTCGTCGTTGTCGTCCTCGTCGCTTTCGTGTCGTTGTTGTGTCCGTCCTGGTTCTGGCATCGTACGCGATAATAGTCACTGTGGCTTCCCCGTTAGTATACGCGGGTCTTCCTCTTCGGTTCCCGCTCTCTCGATCGCCCGACTACTCGACCGACATCAGTCTTCTAGATCGAACGATCGAGATCGGATCGATCGTGCGTATCCTCGTTATCTCGCCGACACTTCGATGGTGCTCCGTTATATCTCGCTGCGCAGCATCTCCTTCAAAGATCCATGAGAATTCACTGTTATTCCTGTGAATTCTTCAGTGAATTCTCTTATCGAATATTGCCGTTCGATGCGCCGCGACGCGTAATATATTATTATTATTATTGATACAAGATCTCCTTTGAAGATCCACGAGAATTCACTGTTATTCCTGGAAGTGAATTCTGGTAGTAAGTGTTACCATTCGATGCACGCGACTTGTGAAATGTAATTATTATTATTGGTAAAGATCGATCGTTGACGTACATATATCTCGATAATTTGAAAATATATCGATGTATCGTTTATTAGTGGAGTAAATGGTAGCAAGTATTTGGAGAACATTTTTAACGTTGGACTTTATTGTTGATATCGAAGAATTCGATCGCGTGGATGAACTGTGACTTAAAGTGATGTGAAATGATTTTTGGTAATTAAAGTAGATGGACGTTTGATGTGCTCGTTTGATAGTCGGTGATGGTGTATTGTGGTAAAGAATTGTTTTACGGCGGTGATTGAAGAACATCCAGCAGAATGTTGTTCAAGGGTAATAGTTCGAGGTTGGAATTGTTAATAGGGAAGATCCAAGCGCACAAGGAACCATCGCAGGAAGAACATAAGTCGAAAGGTACGAGGATAGTCTACGATTTTCTGAGTAAAATAATTCCAGGGGAATTTCATTCTAGACAAATAATCATTCTGGAACTATTTAATTCTAGAAGAAAATAATTCTAGCCGAATTTAATTCTAGAAAAATAATCATTCTGGAATTATTTAATTCTAGAAGAAACCAATTCTAGGCGAATTTAAATATTGAACAAGAATGATTCGAGAATTGTTAAATTCTAGAAGAAACCAATTCTAGGCGAATTTAAGTTTAGAAAAATATTCATTCGAGAACTATTTAATTCTAGAAGAACAAAAATTGTGGGCGAATTTAATTGTAGGAAAATAATCATTCTGAAACTATTTAATTCTGGAAGAACAAAAATTGTGGGCGAATTTAATTGTAGAATAATAATCATTCTGGAACTATTTAATTCTAGAAGAAGAAAAATTGTAGGCGAATTTAATTCTAGAAAAAAGATAATTATGAAAGAATTTAATTTTAGAATAACTTAATTCCACGAGAAGAACAATTTTGGAGGAATATAATCCTATGTGCAATTATTCTTATATAGAGCAGAATATTTCAGAGAATGGAAACTTATAAATTCAAACGTTTTTATAAAATAAGGCTTTCAGTTATAAAACATGGTATCTGGCATTGTTTACAAAATTGAGTTATTTGCATCAATAGATTCCTTACAGCAAATTTTATACTTTTCTGAGGGTATCTGTGAAGAATTTCACAAGAAATCGTTTAAAAGAAATCGTTGGTATAAGTTACCGTAAGTATCAGCTGATTGAACTTAAAACTATACAATCAATTTCCCGAATGTTTACTTTTTGTCAGTTATCATGTTTTTACGATCGAATGCCTTAAATTCTGAAGACCCGACCATTTGGACTGCTTTTGTAGTTCTAGTGTTAATAAAACGATATCAAATATGAACCCTACGCCAGTGCGACTTCGGAAATCCCCGCGAACGAGTGTATTGCTCCGAGTTCGCGTAAGTACATAAGTCACAATTAACGAAAGAGTTAAGACGGGCCCCTATTAATAAGCGTCGTCGAATCGTACTATAAATAGCTGGAGCACGAGGTGACAGCAGTACGCGGTGAAAGAGACGGAGATAAAGATATAGATAAAGAGAACGAAGGAGAGAGAGGAGTAGATATGAGAGCACGTACACTGGTAAGAGATAAAAACACAATGCGACACGAGTGGCATCGGCAGGTCGCCGAAAAGAGCTGCCAGTGTTAAGTGCAGCCTATTTTCGCATCGATGACACATCACCGCTGATTGGACGGAATCGTACTCTAAATAAAACCCTTTTCAGGCCCCCCAACCGGTCTTCGTGTCCTTGCCTTTATTTCTCCCTTTTTCTCTTCTTATTCTCTTCTTTTTCTCTTCTTTTTCTCTCCTTCCACCCCAATTCTCTCCACGACTTTGAGTCGAGTCGATCAGAAAAAAATGGAAGAGTTCAGTGTTTCTTGGATTTATTTCCTTCACGGTTTACCGTTACAGTAGATTACTCGTATAACACGGTTAATACGTTACGTGCTGTATGAAATCGCGTTATCAGGGAGTTCCCGCAAGTTTATTATACTATCGAATCATTTTTTATTATTGATTCCTTCGACATCAATAATACCTCCCAATAATCCGCTAATATTCCAGTCTTCCACGAATCACAAAGAAGCCAATAATAATGATTAATTAACTTAATTAATACTTCTAATTATACTCTAATATTCCAATCTTCCTCAACTCGTAACGAAACTAAGAATTAATGGAACTCGTGACTCGAGAGAAGCAAAGAAACCGGAACCATCGCATGAATCTTCGGACTCGAAAACTTCCGTTAACCTGTTATTGTTAGCTACGGCGGTGTATCTTTGTACGGCAATGCTCGACTCGGACTGCGCGCAAAAAGTAATGTAAATAACACTGCGATTTGTGTCTGGTGGTGCTTTCCACTATGAAATTACATTAGAATAGAGTTGGGGATAAATAAATGATGATTTCTTTATCCATTTTATGTAAAGAGTTTGAAAAAGAAACATAATAAAATAACATACGGGAAAGCAACTATAGTGGCGTACAGTAGCTGAGAGGTTAAAGGGTGTAGGACTCACTGAATGGGATTCGCAAAGTAAATACACATAATTGTGAAAGGATTGCAAGCAATTTATAGGGTTATTACAAGGGTTTATATTGATTGCATGCTCAACCGATCGACGCCTCTTCCTCTTTGTCTCTCTCGCATCGGTCCCTCAAAGAGGAACCGCCGATGAATCACTCGAGATGCCAATTGGCCGAGTGTCCCGAAACGAACACGAATCATGTTACACAATCGACGGGACACCTGATTAATCGATTAACATCTTGGAATATAGAAATATCTCGTGGAAAGAGTTATGTTAAAAAAGATGCTGAACACCTTTCATTGAAAGGTGTCGCAAAATTCATCGCCAAGAATTTCATTTTATGTGAAAAAGTATTCTGGAGGAACTTAATTCTGCAAAAATATATAATAACATCCGGAAGAATCAGATATTAATAATAAAAATTCTTGTATAAGACAAAATAATTCTAGAAGAATTCAATTCAGTAAGTAAAATAATTGCAGAAGAATTTGATTTTGTAACTAAAATCATTAAAAAAGAATTGCATTCCATGAGAAGAAGAATTGTGGAAAATGTTAAGTAAAACCTAGAAGAATCAAATATTAATAATAAAAATTCCAAGACCAAATAATTCGATAAGAATTTTATTCTGCAGTAAAATAATTCCCGAGGAATTTCATTCTTTCGTGCATCTACGTGCCATTATTATTATTTTGCATTCAGAGACGAACAAGATATTGTTGGTAAAGTAGTGATAATAGTTCTCGACTATCGAAATGTAAATGGTCGCAATGTTTGTCAACGAAAACGATTGTTATCGCGAAAGAAATTGGTTAGGCGTCTAATGCGAGTCAAGGAGTCCGAGGTTCCGTCGAATAATTAATAATTGTCAGGAATGAAGACTCCCACCGGCACGAATAGAATAGAGCAAAGTGGCCCTCGTAAACGGTGGAAATGACTCGGCTAGTTGGCCGTTTCCTCATTTGCTGGGTCCACCACCGCTGGAT
Organism: Nysson spinosus; assembly: GCA_910591585.2. Classification (NCBI taxonomy): domain Eukaryota; kingdom Metazoa; phylum Arthropoda; class Insecta; order Hymenoptera; family Crabronidae; genus Nysson; species Nysson spinosus. The sequence continues at coordinate 2,609,104 of OU342839.1, read as the reverse complement.
CCGACACCCACCACTCGATTTAAGAGATTTTACGGAATCCCGTCGCCACGGTGACGATTACGCGCGCGAGAGAAACCCGAGGGAAGAGTCACCCAACGAGATCGGATCACGGACACTCTTTAAATGACTCGCATCCTCCACCCACGCGTCCTCCATCCCCCCCGCTTTTCCTACGGCACTTCCTACGGTTCTCTAGGCGCCACTTTTCTTATTAACCCATTCTGAATCAATCTTAAGCCGTAACACGACACGCCGTATCACTTGCGTTAACATCTCGACGAGTGAATCGTAATTGTATACAATGCAGAAAATGTATTACAGTATACAATCTTCGCTAGAAAAGATATCAGTTATAAAGATATATTGAATACGATATATATTAAATGGTGGAAGAAATAAAACGAAGTAAATTTGAAGAATATCCATTGTAGGATATAAATATTGAACATTCTTATCAAATTCCGGGGACCCGTCATTTTGACTCCTTTGGTAGTCCAGCGTTAACGATCTCGATTAGCGAGATTCTCTCGCGGCGCGGTTCGCGAAAATGGTTCCGCGTTACGGTGCGAAAGTAGTTGTCGCGATCCGAGGTACGATAAGCGGAAGGATGGAAAAATAAAAAAGCATAGTTGGATCCAAGGATATCTGGACGTTTCGTCTTTTCCCCTATTCTCCTTAGTGAGGAGCGAGTCCTCGAGAATCTCGGGCCGAGTGTCCTTCTCGTGGAGGCACGGGTTAATGGTACCAGTTTCACCGCATACTCGTTACGAAAACAATATAAAGGGACGTATAACGGGCAAGGTGAGGCCAGTCGGCCTCGTAATGTTATATACGCGTAGACATACGCGCGCACATGTAAGAACGGGAGTTCGTAAGGTCACATATGGAACTGGTCCCTCTTACGACATTTATAAACCTGTTCCGAAAGAATCACTCCAAGCGGAGGATCAGAAATGAATTCCCTCGAACTGACATCGGTTTAGCGCCGCTCATTGATTTATCGGAACTCCAAAAGACGATTCGTCTTCTTTAGAACTACCGAGTTCTTCCCTCTTCGTGATAACTTCGTGCGGTTTCGTCGAATATGAACAATTCTTTTTTCAAATATTTCGTACGAATTAATTTACAATGTATTCTCTGTTATTATTTAAGAATCGTAGAAATGAATAAGAAGCTATCGGATGATGTATGATACAAAGTTCATAGGCAACTGTTACGAGATACATATATTTATATATCTTAGGTTGGCCACGAAGTTCGTGCGGTTTTTAAGATATAAATGATAAGTGATTTTTATTCAATTTGGTATATTTCTATCGTTTTCTTTATTTCATTATTGTATATTTTGACGTTTAATATTTTCCTATCTTTTGGACAGCTTCGTAATTCCCTGTTTTTCCAAATCGTTTCTATTTCGCCGTAAAAGAACTGATGCAAATCGCGCGGACTTTTTAGCCAACCCAATATTTGTATCGCTATTCGGAAAATGATTTCACGTAAATATTGTGCCGAGTATTTAGTATAATAATTATTTTATATTATCTCATTATTTGATTACTTTATCTTCTACAAATGCCGGTGAAAAGATCACTGCGAATAATGAATATACCCAACGAATGTATTTAATCTTCATTTATTTTGATGATTCTTTTCATCCACTTTCTACGAGAAGTGTCGCAAATTCTTCTAAATTCTACATCTAACGTCTTCCACGAAATCATAACACAAGTCGAATGACTCACGCGTATACCTGTTTCCAAAAACATCAAATAAATCAAATCGCTACAAACTACGCAGGAAGAATTTATAAAATATCCCGCTTCGAGAATTTGTCATCCGAAGTCCGTTTCTCCTACGATTTTCTTGGAACCTTCCGCCATATCCTTTTACTGGAATTGATATAAATGATAGGCGCCACTATTTTGCCCCGAAACAAGTATTTATATTAATTTATTTTCAGTATCATATCAAACATGCCACAGTTGCAGCTCAATTTATCACGGCGACTGAGGGTCGCCTCTCGAAAGTAAAGGATTAAAGATTGATATTTAATTCTACTAAAAAATATTGACGCTTGTGTTGCAGAAGTGCTGGGTACCGGAAGTTCCTCCTGGCACAGCGAGGATGGCGGGCCAACTTCGAGACGCGGTGGTGAGACACCCTCTTCTTGCGCGACACCGACTTCCGCGAGTTTCCCGTCGGAACCGGAAGTCGACGCGGACGTCGGTGTTAACGCCGACGGTACCAACGCTGCGGCGCCATATCCTTGTCAATTCTGCGAACGCACTTTTCCTAGACTCAGCTACTTGAAGAAACACGAGCAGGTATGTTTCCGCCATCTTAATAAAACTATTTCTAATATAATCATAATATTCGAATAATGGAACAAATAAATATGCAGATTGATTGGAATTATTGTTGGCCGGCAAAATGTAGATTTTTGTGGAACAGATTTGTCGTCGTGCAAAGAATAATACAAATGAGGGGTATATTTAATTATTAGTTTTATGTTCGAAGATTCCATATTGGATATTCTTCTTATTAATGTATATTAATATAAATATAACTCGACAGAAATACACACATTTGAGTACAATTACAGGCGATGCAATTAGAGTACCAATTAAATTATCTGAGATTTCATTGAACGTGTTAAAGAAATCTCGGAAACCGCGGATTAAATCAGTTACAAGAAGATTCATATTTAATTCATAGTCAGTTTTGGTGCTTAGTTAGTCGAATTACTTTCTCGGTGCGTCTTCTGCTGTCAAACGAAAATAGTGGAATAATATCAATTGAATTATTACGGTATTATTTATCTTAATAAGAAGGCACTGATATATTTATACGAGCATTGAATAAATAATTACTACTCGAAGACCTCGGAAGAATAATAACTGAAGGTAATTCTCGAAAGTCTGCTTTCTTTGATAAACGAAGTTTATCATTTTATAAGGAATCCTTTAATATGATAGTAATTGTTTTACACTGAAATTCACGGGGATTCTTTGACGGTTCGAAGAGGTTATAAAATGTTGATGGAAGATGCGAAGGAGGACGCGTGGCGGATTCCGATTTTTCTGTTTTGCATGGCGGTGGCATTAGACCGACTGTTCTTCCGCGTCCGAACGAACGTCGGAGGGGTCATCTTCGGGTCAAAATCTGTAGCATGGCCCATAACAGGTTGTACCGGTCAGGTTGTTTCTCCAGGTGGCTACTCCACCTTCGACTTACCCTCCTCTCGGCTTCCCTCGACTTCCCTCGACTTCCCTCGACTTCTCAGCCTCGATAAAAGTCGCTTCCACATACGCGAGCTGAATCGTTTTTACCTCCTCGGAGATACCACTCTGATAACGGAGATAAATCTCCCTCGAATCTTTCGAAATCTCTCCCTCCATTTCTTGGGATACCATCTTTTTCTTCTATGATATTTAAAGTTGATTATAATTAATTTTAGATATCCTAAGATTTTCAAAGTCTTCCTATCAAGCCATGTACATATGTTTATTAGTTATCCATTGATTTGTCGAACATAAATCAATAATATATGTATAATCATTCGTAATAACTCTGTTTGAAAAATGTATATCTAAAAGATGTACATTGTGTGATATTTAATAGTCACGTTTGATTAATATTCCATGAATGTTGCTTATCTCCTTCGTTTTTTATTATCATATATGTTATTGTCAGATATAAGATTGTCCGTATAACGTCTCCCTTATCTCCACTTACGGAACGTGTTTCCATGTTCGGCGAGAAGTCACATTGTCACCTAGTACGTCGGCATCAACGGAATTGGAAAACTCAATTAGTAGTCAAGTAAGAAACTAGTTCTCGGTGGTACGTTTGTTGTGCGGCAACGATTTCCACGAGATCGGCAAGTCTCCTGATGTCACGGGAAAGATCTTCAACTCGGACGAAGAACGAGTGGTAATCGCTTCGCCCTTCGTCCGGATCGTCTCTTCAAAGAAGCCGACGGCTCGAAAGTCGTGCGCTCGTCGTGTACGTGCCGAGGTTACCTTGCTCCACCACGGTGTCGTTTCCTTTCGTTTCCACCCGTTTCGTTTCGTCTCGTTCTTCAGTAAAGTTGAAGACTCGACTTGAAGAAGGAAAAAAAAACGGAACACCGTGTCTTACTCTCTCGCTACCAAGAGAAAAAAATAAGAAGAAGAGGCCAAGAAAACGACAAAGAGAATGACCCGCACCGTACAGGATCATATCGGTCACACCGATCTACTTGGGTGATACGTTTGGGACCAACGTGGAGAGCAACGCTTTTCATCCACCGGATCTTGGTGTTCACCCTTTTTTTTAGTTGTGATGCGACGTAACTAACCAGAAAACAAGTTACTAGCTGGTGTTGTTTCTTAATAGCTTGTTAACCGATCTTGATGCTCGAGTACCGTGAATCTACTTTAAATCGTACCGATATTTAATTATTAAAAGAATGATACTGAAGAGATTGTTTTTGTATTGCAGAGTCACGGTGACCAAATGCCATACCGATGCAGCTGGTGTGCGAGATTGTTCAAACATAAACGTAGCAGAGATCGGCACGTGAAACTGCATACCGGAGACAGGAGGTACCGATGCACTCACTGCGAAGCTGCATTTTCCAGGAGGTAACTTATACCATAATTAATAAACAAGTTTCAGTTTGTTTTCTATGAAAAATATTAGGTTATGTCATAAATAAGTTCCATTCGTCCAGGAGTATTTTTATTTAAAACCACCAGAGTATTACGGAAGGGGAATCGACAGGTTGTCTAAAAAATGGCAAGAAGTTATTAATAATAACGGCGAATATATTCGATTAAAGTCCATTGCACTTAATTTCATTGACGAATAAACTTTAACTTAAAAAACGGAACTCATTTATGACTCGACTGAATAGTTCAGAATGATTGTCCAGAGAGAACTAAATAAGTTTTCCCAAGGGGCCAAGGCCCAAAAATTCGACAGAAAAGAAAGCAACATTGGACAGAATTAAAACTAGAGAATTCTTTAGAAACGATAGACGGGAGATTGAAAAGGAAGGAGTCCAGTCCCTCCAGAATCGGGGCCCGATCCAAGCGGGTGACAAATGAATAATGATCACACGACGATCGTGGCCCCGGGTGGCATTAGTCAAGCTTACTCTCTTACGTGGTGTTCTTTCTTTCTTTCTTCCTTTCTTTCTCTCCTCTATCCACGTCTCTCTCTCTCCCACCGACACCGGGTCCCACTTTTCTATCCTCGTTTCGCTCTTTCTCACGCGTCGCGAGATGGTTTCGTCTTGTTGCGCGGCATGCATTGAGTCGTCGACGGTATTGAAATGCTAAGCTGCTTGGAAAGAAGGCCCCCGCAGAAGGGTGGCGGAACACGCACCTTTTCCGTGTCCAGTGTCCACATACTAACGAAAGGGGCCTTAGTACGTCCCAGGTGAGCGGACAGGTAGGCGCATAGGTGTTACGGGACAACAGGTAGAACATTAGTCAAGTGCCTCGTTGCTTCTCCTTCCACCTCAAACATAACCCCTTACGTCGCGCTTACGACTCATGCTCTATCGTCCTGCATCGCGCTGCGGGTGCTACGATCACTTTTTCCACCATGATTCCGCCTCCTCTTTAACCCTTTTCACTCGAAATACGACTATCAGTTTCTCGATGTAATTCGAGTGACAACTGAGAAGCGACATTATGATTTACTCCACTTGTTTTTTGTTATTGAATTTTAACTCTACGACAACTGAAGTCAATCTTAACGCATTCGCTGCCGACCGAGATTCTTTCATTTCAGTCATTTTGCCATTTCTGCTTTAACTGTTTATGTTTATATAAGTGCCATTATTTCTTTGTGAGAATAACACGCTGACTACAGCTCTAATGAAATTCACCACATTATGTTTATGCTACTTCCGCTATAAGATATAAACAATTCTGCAATAATTCTGAATATAAACAGTCGCAATAAACTGAGTGGTGACTGAGAGTCGTCTACGAGTGCAATGGGTTAAAACGTTGGTGTTGAACCTCTATAAATAGTCACGCAGAATCGCGTTAAAAATGATCGCAAAATGCAACTTGGAAATTACATGTTTCACGATAGAACTTATAATTTGGGTCTTGTGATGCAATTTTTATAATATTTAATAATTAAATGGTTGTGAAGATAAAAATGATAACCAAACCTCGCCGAAAATTGTTGTTAATATTGAAATGTTACAGTTTGAGGATTACTTTTAAAAATAAGAAAAACATTGATTACGTAATTCGTCGGTGAGTTCGAAATTCGAGTTACGTAAGGAATCGGGTCGAGCTTGTTGGTCGTAACAGAGACTTGAGCTGTCAGACATTATTACAATCGCGGTGCCAGATCTTTACGGCACGTCTCTATTCGTTCCTCCCACCGTGACGCTCGGCTTGGGTGACCCAACAAAAGGGTGAAAACCCCCGTGGTTCTCACATGGATCTCGCTCCACGGGAGATCGATATACGATCGTGATCACCATCGATCGATTCAATTGAATCCACTCATTTTCACTCGCCATTATCACTTAGAATTTGATCGCTTTAGTTTACTTAATTTAAGGTTAACTCTGATTCCATCAGGTCGGGTGTGAAAACTGAGAAATACGAGTTCGTACAACACACTGAAAATACTGTAATTTATTTCCGTAAAAGGATGAGTTTGTACGTAGATTCCAGATAAGAAAGAAATTAATCCATGTCGGAAATTAATCGGAAGTAAGGTACGAGATTAGTTGAAGTTCTTCCGGCAGCTTGAATTAATTTCCGTGTTATTGAAATCGAACCTGTAAAACTCCTTTTCCTTTGAAAATCATCGAACTGTTACGATCACGTTTTTATCGTCCCGGCGTGTTAAACTTCTTGAAGAAAAAGCAGAAGTTCTCATGGACCTTTGGCCACCATTTTAACCCCGCGCGATCGATGGTGGTCGTTTTTCATCGAGTAAAAAGTGACCCATTTATTTCTTAGGTAATTAAAGAAGTAAGTGATGGAACACCAGGCAAGAAGTGTTCGAAATTATTTAATATCAAGTTAAGAATCTTACTTCCCTAGAAATATTAGAAATCTTAGGTTTTCTTTTCAAAGTAATCGTGTTCGATAAGTTATCGTCGAAAGCTTCGAAAGAAGAAAGCTTGGGAAATTAGAGAGATTCGCGTGCAGGAAATCCCGAGCACATTTGCTGGGTGGAGCTTTTCCACTCCATTTATTTCTATTTCCTTTTTTCCTGATACTTAAGGAATGCCCCTCCTCTTCGAATAAGGAGGCCCATTTCTTTAAAAGATAAAGTACCGTCGATGCTCTACGATTATTTAAACAAATTAATTTGTCTTCTTAAAAAATATCTGAGCTATTTATTTTGAGTGGCTTAACTCCATTTTTCCAAGACATCAAGTTAAAGTTCGAAACATTATACAGTAACTTTATATAATTATTACGTTACCTGATAAAAGTTAACCTGACTTTTTTGAAAAATGATTTCGACCACTTTCAAAATAAATTTACTTGATTTATCATCTTTTTAGGGACAATTACATTACACGATCGTACTTAAATATTTACGAAACCTCGGAATTCTATTTCCAAGAATCACTTTTACTATATTTCGTTCTCCAACATGGCTCTAATTTATTTCGTATTCAAAGCGAGTATAACAATTTGTCAGCTCATCAACTTTATTAAAAAAGCACACATAGAAGACATCAATTCTAGCTATTAACATTAAAGTTAAGTTGAAATATAAAACCGGCAACCTAGCATTATATAACATTTATAGAAAGCCGCGCGTTCGGTTAGCTGGTTGGCTGGTCGAAAAAGTTCCTCCTCGTCACATTAGTGTCGGACGTCGGAATTTTGCATAAACGGTGACCCAGCGGAATAATTATTTCTCGAAAATGAAGCGAGTGGATTCTAACGTCCGTCAAACCAGTGAAAATGTCTGACATTCTTCGTCCCGCATCTCCTCCCGTCGTTTCTCGGGATTTTTTTCTCTGCCGGTCGGCAGATTGGAAACGATACAGCCGATAATAGGACGGAGCAACCGGGGTACCCAGGCGATAATACAGAGCCATGAATTATTCAGGCGTAAAGTGCAAGAGTAAATTTGCCGTCTGTCTTCGTTCACGAGGAGTCGAGACACTGACCGGTTGGTTGGCTGGTTCGACCAACCAGTGACCTCACCTTATACGGATTTAGTTTTCCATCGCCCTACCAACCAACCAAATGAATTATTCATTTCCAGCGCGAGATATGCACGCGAAAATTGTTGATCTATCACCCCGATATCTCCGCGCCATCCGCGTCTCCTCACCGAATACCCACCGCTCTTTTGATCCGCCACACCGAGTCGGTATAATAAGATCATATTTTTTCTATGGTATTCTTTATCGTAACTGGAGTTTCAAATGTTAATATTCCACGATATAACATCGTAGCCAGTTGCATTTGTAATTATAAGAATATTTTAAACACTTAAGATAATATAAATATTTATCGTGAAAGTAAATCGTACTTTTCGTTATTTTATTGTGCAAATGTTTGTGAAATTCCATCGAGGACTGTCTTGCGGGAAAAGCATCTAGCTTTTTATTTGCGGTATGAATTAACGATATACTTGTTTATTTAATGAATTAGGAGGCTGGACAGGAATTTTATAAAATTGTCAGTTTTAATTAATCGTCGTTTAGCGCTCTACGCGGAACTCTGTATTTGCTTGTGATTATAAAACCGCGAGATTTTCGTGATTGATTGAATTAAATGTAAAATGTTGGAGAACGGGTTCGATGTGTTGTTATTTGACTGTATCGTTGACGAGGCAAAGCGAAGCTTTTTCGAAAAGAATATCGTAACGAGGTTAACGATGGCTGACACACGGTGCTGCCTGGTGAATCAGCTCGATTACCGTGGAAATCTGATTTCCGGTATTATATTTGCATCGCGCAACGGAAATAAATTTGATATCCCTGAGTGACGGTTGACCGGGGATAATTAAAGTTACCCGATGACCGAATAATTGAGAGCCGGGTAAAATGGAGTATTTCGGACATCCGGATAAATAGCACGTGAGACGGATATCAAATTAACTTATCACTCGTCCGGCTTGGAATCGTCGGAGTTTTTCAAGGAAATTATTCCGATACAAAAAATATTGAAACAATAAATTCACACGCATTACTAATTAATTTTATTATCACAGCCGTCAAAATGATCGATCTACAGAATGTAATAAAAAAGTTCATATTCATAACGTTCCCATTTTCCAAGATTTTTTACTGCTCACGTTGCATTAATAAACATAATTAAATCGGTTAATTTATTGTTGCTATTGATCCTTATTTTTAAGGACGTATTACGTGAATGTACAAATTCTAGTGTTAATCCTTGCATATTATTTTTGTAGCGATCACCTGAAGATTCACATGAAGACGCACGACACCCAGAAACCCTATCAGTGCACGGCGTGTTCTCGAGGGTACAACACCGCAGCTGCGTTAACATCGCACATGCAATCTCACAAAAAACATCACCAATCCTCCTCGCAAGGAACCAATAAGCTGCAAGAAGTAGAATACGGTCGAAGAAGCGTCTCATCGCACAGCACATCCTCGCCGCCGGTTCCAAGTTCACCGTCGCCATCATTGAATCTCTCCATCAATCCAAAGGGAACCATGAAGAGTTCCCAAGGTAGCGCTTCAACGACGCCGATTCTGAGCTCGCCATTAAAACTAGCCTGTATGTATTGCACCAGGGATTCCTTCAGTTGCATGCAACAGCTGCAGATGCATGTGCACACGATGCACCAGGCGATTTTAAGCGGTGAGAATCTAACAGTACCGCGATCACCGAGTAGATCCAACGATCATATTCCTAGTTATCAACGGGAGAAAATGGTGGATCATTCGGAAGGATCTTCGAAGGATCACAAGAGGAAATGTTTGGAAGATCAGGATAGATCCATGGAGAAGGATCAGTATGAGAATGTTTTCACCTGTAATCAATGCACTATGAAGTTCTCTAGTCTCGGTTCCTTGAGAGATCACCTGGTGTCTATTCATAGAACCGACGGTTTTGGATCCGCGTTGATGATGTGCCCCCTTTGCGGGATTCCATGTTCCTCCGCTGGTGCGTACGCTGAGCACTATGTTCTTCAACACTGTGAGAACCGTAGAATCGGTCCTTTGGAGACCCGGGAACATGTCGAAACGAAGGTCAACGGTAGTTACGAACCGAAGAACTCGAGGATGTTAAAGAATGCCGAACAAACAGCCTCGGAACCTGCGGATCTTACTAGCAAGCATTCTAGGTCCAATGAGAGTACTTATACCGCTGGTACTCTGCTTTGCGGACAATGCGGTGCTGCTTTAAAGGACTTTGAGTCCTTCAGGGAACATTTAGCTAGACACCTTCAAGCTGATCATAGAAATGACGTAGCAAGGTATCCTTGCCCGAAATGCGAAGCTTCCTTCCAAGATAGAGAAGATATGTTATCGCATCTCACCAAACATTATCTCGGTCAAATCAGTAAAGAGTACGCGTGCAGTGCTTGCAAGAAATTGTATCCCCATCCGGATCTTCTTCAGAGGCACCTCCTGGACAGCCACGCACATCATCTCTACAGATGTGCACTGTGCAGGGATACCTTTGACTCCAGGGTAGCGATACAAGTGCACTTTGCAGTGAAGCATAGCCAGGAATGCCGAATTTATCATTGCAATACATGCACGGTTGCTAATAATGAAAATTCGCCTGGTAACGCGCCCGGCGAGGGGAGAAGTTTCTTCCGATCGGAAGCGGAAATGGCGAGTCACGTCAGGAATGTCCATGCACCGACGTCGGTGCCTAATAATAGTCCTGTTGCGAGAAGTCCTGCGTCCACTCCTGGTGTTACCGTGAATTCTGGACCGAGATGTGTTTTCTGTGGAATATGTTGTAACTCGGAATTGGAATTGCAACTTCATTTAGCTAGCCATTCGACGAGCTTGTATCGATGTCCGATATGCAGAGAAGGGTTTGCCGTAGAATTTTTGCTGGACAGACATATCGCACAAGTTCATCATTCTAATGATCATCAAGTTAACGTTCGAAGTAATTCCAGAGAGAATGGACGGATTCCAAGACTGTCGAGGACTCAGGACGAGGTAGCTATATGTAATTAGTTTTATTAAAAATAACAAAGACTCATTTCTCATTATCGAAATAATAATTCTATCACACTATATAACATTATAATATAGTATAATATATAATACCAAATATCAACGTTAGTTACTATCCGAAGAATACAAGGATGCAGAAGATATACATGTATCATCCTGTATTATAATATTATATATTAGTATACTATAATCAATGTATTATATTACAGTAGAAAATGTTTTCTATTCACAGCCAAAACTCCAGAAACGAGGTCGTTCTCCAGCATCCAGCAACAACAACTCTTTAAACCAGCGGGATAACAATAACAAACGCACCAACTATGGTAATAATGGAGTACAACAATGCGAGTTATGCGACCGAGGAGAATTCGCGAACGAAGCCGAACTCCAAGCACACAAGAAATTAGCGCATGCTTCGTCGAAGGTTCAGAGTAAGACTTTATCCAATTTAAGCATGACATGCGCCTATTGCGGCGAGGTTTGTCGTTCGAGAAACGAACTGGAGTCTCATACGAGGATTCAACATGCCTCCAATGAACCTGGGGGCCGACATAAGTGTAACATTTGCGACGAAGTCTGTCCATCCGGAGCCACACTCGCCGAACACAAACTGCTGAAGCACTGCAAGATCCAGTTAAGCGATTCCTGCGTTGTGTGTCGCGGAAACATCTCCTCGGAAAGTCAGTTTCTTGAACACGTGCAGAGGCACAGTTTGGAGAACGTAGACACTCAGCAACGATTGGATAGTTCCTTGCCACATCTTCCTGCACCCTGCGTTGTCTGCAGACAAACTTTGATCAGCGACTTTGAATGCCGTCTCCACGCTAGACATCATCTAAGATCATCCACAGGTTCGCAAAGTACAGGTTCCAGTCCAAGTCCCAATCAGAAGAACCAAAACCCTGGATGCTGCCTGTGTTTGAGAGACTATCTACCTGAAGACTTTGTTAGTCTACCACCAACGCATATCAGTGGTGGTAGCCAACCCCTGAGGGTATGTAAACCCTGTTACATTCGCCACTCTCAGGGTCTGCCGATATTAAATTCTCCATACGAACATCCGAGGCCAACGAAATGCGAAAGACCTTGGATTTCCAGCAAAGATGGACAGTGGGATGGCTCCAGAGACAGATGGGATCATGAGAGAAGCTTTAAACCGGAAGATGGAACCGGAAATGGTATTAGTGATAACAAGAGATGTCAGGATTGTGGGGTGAAGTTTGAAGATGCGGATGAAGCGGAGAAGCATAGGCTCATGGAACACGACAAGATTTCGGGGAACGGAGCGAACACTTATACCTGTATACAGTGTCAGGTAATTGTTTTAATATACTTATTCAAAATAATTGTGGATATAAAATTAATATAAGTATATAAGTATAAGTAGTTGAACAGTAGAAAGAAGAAATGCAAACAGTTATAATTTCATTCCAGATGTCGTTTCCAACGGAAGACAAAATACAGCAACACGTAAGAAAAGAACATCTGGAAACCAGCGGAAAGTCTTCGGTTGAGGCATTACGTTGTCATTTGTGTCTCTTCGAAGCTGCGAGTCCTCTGCAGCTGCAAAGTCATTTGATAGAGCATACCTTCGCGGGTTGCGCCGCTCTTAGCTGCTATATCTGCCAGAGTCTTTTCACGACTCCCATAGGCCTTCAGGTAATTTATTTTAAAAATATTGACATTACTATTACCATATTAGATACATATTAAAATTTAAAATGATATTAGATACATATTAGGCTTTATTATTCATGCATATTTTTGTTATCAGAATCACATGCTGCAAGAACACGGATTAGGCGCTCGCCCTTACGACTGCGCAAAGTGCAGCCTCAAGTTCTTCTTCAGAGCGGAATTGGACCATCACGTATTAACTTTCCATCGATCTACCGAAGTGTCATCTCCGACGGGAAACCCGCGCGACACCATGGAGATGAACACTCAAGATATTGGTGACCGGAAGTGCGACGATAGTGTTACTGTGAAGGAAGAAAGACCGTCGAACGTCGAAGAGGAAGAAGAGGAAGTTAACGTGGACGGGCAAGTGGATCAAGAGGACCGCGAAAGCGATACGCGGAAGGAATCAGTGTCTGGATTAAAACCGGAAGTCCACGCAAATGTGTTTTCTAATAACATCGAATCGTGATTTTAATGATAAACAACGCGAACCCTAAACTATGTCACTTTGCAGACACTTGGAATCATTCGTTTTTTAACAATAGAACTACGGATTATATATTCAGCTATATTTATACATTCACGTATGCCTGCTAAAAAATAAGGGTGGATGGAAAGAATATATTAATCGATTTAATGTATTCTAATGTAACGTCCATCTTGCAACGCCAACCCTGAAATATCTCAGAAAATGGAATCTTATACATTTTAACGTTTTTATTAAATCCCGCGGACCCGGCATTTTGACGACTTCCGTAGTTCTAGTGTTAATAATTTGGGGCTCGGACCAATTCGTATTCTTCATACGATCTAATTGAATTATATTTTTGCGCGTCGACGATCGGTTCTTCAAAGACTTATTGTTATACTGTATTAATTACTATAATTAGTTACAGTATTAATCGTTTCGCGTAATGTCGGTTACATCCTAAACGCTATTCGTTTATTCGTTTATTCGTTTATTCGTTATACATATATAATTAAGCGAACGCGATTTTTATTATATCCTGGTTAACTTGAATTGTTTAAGTTTCTTCGTCATTAGCAAGACTCAACATATTTAACGTTTATTCCTGAATATATTAGCCGTTTATTTTGAGTCCTTTTTTCCAAAACATCAAGTTAACGTCTGAAACGTTACAAAGTAACTTTATGTAACTATTATAAACGTTAACCTGATGTTTTTGGAAAAATAGACTTAAGACTCAGTTTCAAAATAAACGCCTTATATGTTGTCCCGTAGAGATAACTTCTTGTACAGAATTACGGCGTCCATAAATAACGATGTCGACTGAGAATTTCCTGCATATTTCCAACGCGATTTATTACGTTTTAATTAATGTTTATCGAGCCAGTGAGCTTACGTTATTTTATATACTTTTAAGGAAGATATTCTTTATCGCAAGAAAATATTCATTCATTATATTAATCATATAGAAACCTGATAAGTTAACCTCTTCCTCGCGAATCCTTTGCACTTGCTTCGAGCTACTAAAATATTACTTGTTACCGGAAACTTCATTTATCAGTTTATCACATTGAGTTGAGTCATAAATAAGTTCCGTTTGTTTGCAAATAAAGTTTATTCGTCGATACAATGAACTACAATGTACTTTAATCGAATATATTCGCCGTTTTATTAATAACTTCTTGCCATTTTTTAGGCAACTTGTTAATTTCCTTTGCGTAAAACTCAGGCGGTTTTGATAAAAACAAAAACTCGTGGATGAACGGAACTTATTTATAAATCAAACCAATAAATCTATGAATTATACGTTTGTGATTTATCTGTAATTATAAGCGCGAAGGTAGTTGATACTTTCTTAAGTACGGCTTGTAAAGTGATCTTTATTATTCTCCAAGACTGTCTTCCTCCATTATACGAATTCTGATTCGTCGGACGAAGAGCGAAGAGATATATGTATATGTATGTATATCTTTTTAAAGAGATCCTCCGGAAAATTAATATAATCTTGTAATATACGGTGTACTGTTATCTCTTATTAAGGACCCGGATACGATTCTTGCGTACCTTGTAGATAAGTTGACACGATATTATCCACGTTTTCAATTTCACAGGAAGTCTAAGCGATAAACTAGTATTTAAGGGAAAAAGCTGCAATAACCTGTCCATTAGTCTAGTAATTCATTAAGATGGTTCCCTACGAAATAAATTATTGTTTTAAATCATGTACCTGCGATTTTTCACTGTTTTATTGTTTAACTATTTCCCCTTCTATAATATGTATTTATATATTAAATATATATTGTAATAGAAGAATAAGTAATAATTTATAGATACTACCAAGTATAAGGGTAATTAAAACATGATAAATTAAAACAACTCAATACTATGTTTCTCTGTCGATATTATTACATCTGCCAATTGCCTTTCGTGTCTCTTGAGAGTTATTAATAATTTAATAATTATTTTTATTTTACAGGGTCATCGAGATCCTGCATTCCGCGAAAAGAAGATGGTGTTCGTGATATGCGAAAATAGGGCATTTTTAATTAATATTTGTTCTTATTTGTTAAGCCATTTTATACTTTTATACAACATATTTTTAGTGTAATAATTTATGTTATTATAAGTTGCGTTATGTATATAGTATATTGCGTACAATTGTACTCGAAAATGTATATTTATTTAAAGTACAATAAATTGTTTATAAGTATACAAAGTCTAGTTTTTTAAACATTGCCCGCCACAGTTAACTAGTTCCCAAATTCCTGGAAATTTCTCTCGGGTGCGTTAGAAATTTGGCCGCAAAATCGAGGAAATGTATCAGGAGAACATGATGTGCGAGGAGGTATTCGATTCGCACAATTCCTGGAATTTGACGTCATTTCTTGGAATCCGAAAGTTCGTCAGAAATTCTAAAATTTTGCCGTAAAATCGAGGAAATGTATCAGGAGAACATGATGTGCAAGGAGGTATTCGATTCGCACAATTCTTGGAATTTGACGTCATTTCTTGGAATCGAAAAGTTCTACAGAAAATCTGAAATTTTGCCGAAAAATCGAGGAAATGTATCAGGAGAACATGATGTGCGAGGAGGTATTCGATTCGCACAATTCTCGGAATTTGACGTCATTTCTTGGAATCGGAAAGTTCTACAGAAAATCTGAAATTTTGCCGAAAAATCGAGGAAATGTATCAGGAGAACATGATGTGCGAGGAGGTATTCGATTCGCACAATTCCTGGAATTTGACGTCATTTCTTGGAATCGGAAAGTTCCTCAGAAATTCTAAAATTTTGCCGTAAAATCGAGGAAATGTATCAGGAGAACATGATGTGCGAGGAGGTATTCGATTCGCACAATTCTCGGAATTTGACGTCATTTCTTGGAATCGGAAAGTTCTTCAGAAATTCTGAAATTTTGCCGTAAAATCGAGGAAATGTATCAGGAGAATATGATGTGCGAGGAGGTATTCGATTCGCACAATTCTTGGAATTTGACGTCATTTCTTGGAAACCGCGAAATACCTGGAGTCGCTTAGGAATTCGAAAGAAAATCGAATTGACTCTGTTTTTCTCCGTAGATACCCAAACATTTTCGAACCAATATTTTTGATATATTCGAGGAAAGGATATTGTGGAAGTGCGTGGGAGGATTGCAAACGAAATAAAATACAACTAGCTTGTATTTATATTAAATAATTTATTGTAAATTTCAAGTAACAAATACATATATATACACGTTACATAATATATGTAAAATACGCACGCACGCATTGCATAACCCATACATCGATACATAAATCGCGCAAACAAAATATCAATTTGTAATAACATATTACAAGTCTTTTTATTATTTTTGGTCGACTAATTTATATCAACTTGTTCGCAAAAGTCCACCGAATTTTTTGCAATAAACAAATACAGCCTAGCTTTGATATTTACGTCACAATAATTACCCAAACTTGAAAAGAGTTTCGAAGAATGAACGCGTGGAATGTGACTCGCGAGCTTTAACTAATGTTTAAACATATTTGCAAATTAATATTGCAAAAGTAATTTATATCAACTTGTTCGCAAAAGTCCACCGAATTTTTTGCAATAAACAAATACAGCCTAGCTTTGATATTTACGTCACAATAATTACGCAAACTTGAAAAGAGTTTCGAAGATTGAACGCGCGGAACGTGACTCGCCAGCTTTAACTAATGTTTAAACATATTTGCAAATTAATATTGCAAAAGTAATTTATATCAACTTGTTCGCAAAAGTCCACCGAATTTTTTGCAATAAACAAATACAGCCTAGCTTTGATATTTACGTCACAATAATTACCCAAACTTGAAAAGAGTTTCGAAGAATGAACGCGTGGAATGTGACTCGCGAGCTTTAACTAATGTTTAAACATATTTGCAAATTAATATTGCAAAAGTAATTTATATCAACTTGTTCGCAAAAGTCCACCGAATTTTTTGCAATAAACAAATACAGCCTAGCTTTGATATTTACGTCACAGTATTTATGCAAACTTGAAAAGAGTTTCGAAGAATGAACGCGCGGAACGTGACTCGCCAGCTTTAACTAATGTTTAAACATATTTACAAATGAATATTGCAAAAGTAATTTATATCATTTTGTTCGCAAAAGTCCACCGAATTTTTTGCAATAAACAAATACAGCCTAGCTTTGATATTTACGTCACAATAATTACCCAAACTTGAAAAGAGTTTCGAAGAATGAACGCGCGGAACGTGACTCGCCAGCTTTAACTAATGTTTAAACATATTTGCAAATTAATATTGCAAAAGTAATTTATATCATTTTGTTCGCAAAAGTCCACCGAATTTTTTGCAACAAACAAATACAGCCTAGCTTTGATATTTACGTCACAATAATTACGCAAACTTGAAAAGAGTTTCGAAGAATGAACGCGTGGAACGTGACTCGCCAGCTTTAACTAATGTTTAAACATATTTACAAATGAATATTGCAAAAGTAATTTATATCATTTTATTCGCAAAAGTCCACCGAATTTTTTGCAATAAACAAATACAGCCTAGCTTTGATATTTACGTCACAATATTTATGCAAACTTGAAAAGAGTTTCGAAGAATGAACGCGCGGAACGTGACTCGCCAGCTTTAACTAATGTTTAAACATATTTGCAAATTAATATTGCAAAAGTAATTTATATCATTTTGTTCGCAAAAGTCCACCGAATTTTTTGCAACAAACAAATACAGCCTAGCTTTGATATTTACGTCACAATAATTACGCAAACTTGAAAAGAGTTTCGAAGATTGAACGCGCGGAACCAGACTCGCCAGCCTTAACTAATGTTTAAACATATTTGCAAATTAATATTGCAAATGTAATTCACGTCATTTTATTCGTAAAAGTCCACAGAACTTTTCGCAATAAATAAATACAGCATAACTTTTATCCTTTCGATCACAATTCATGTTAAAAGGACAAAAAAGACCCTTTCTTCAAAATTCATTTTTTTCGAAAATTGAAGCTGCTGGAGAGAAACGGTTTGGGAATTCGTTTTCAGCGAGTCAAAATCTATAAGAATTCCGGATTCGATGTTACTAATTTTTGTTGTGTTGAACAGTGTAATAAATTATTATTATAATAAAATTACTTATAAGTTTTATCTCGAACGTATCATCAGACATAACTAACAATTTCCAAAACGAATGATAAATAGAATTTATCAGCTGGTTGCATCAGGTAGTTGTATCTCATTTATTACAGGTCAGTATTATTAAAAAAACATGTTTCCTCAACATAAAAATCAGTGCTTATATATCTTATTCCTTAAATATACTTAATGTGCCATTGTATTGAAACATTCACGGAAGGCCTAGGAAGATATAGTACGTAAATTTGCAATGTTAAAATTGGCGATGTTAGAAAACATAATTATATCTATACTTTCAAAATATATATAAATCTACTATAAATGTATCGAGTATATATTATTTAATCGTAATCCTTTTCAAATCGATCGTCGTGTTCGTTCTTTGGTTTGCTATGATTTTCCGACTTTTTCCAGTGTTTTCCAGGTTTGCCGGCATCCGCGCCAGATCCGCGTATCGCTCTTGGAACGTTTTTAACTGGTGTACTACGATTCCGGCGTACGTTTTTATCACTCTCCGGAATCTCTTCTAAAACAATTGGGAATCAATTTTTATTACCGCATCAACTAAGTAAGGTTTGATTGGACAGTATTGCTAGGCACAATTACCGATTGCAGTCTTCAGTGTACTTAGAATAAAGCTTCTATTGCAAAGTTTAGAAGCATAGAAATCCATTAACGAACTAGGAAGGGAATCAAATTGATGATTAGATAAATCGATTATATATAAAAGTAATTCTCTAGAAGTAGGACAGAGATCTTTTTCTATCAGCGTTGTTCTAATGTTACTCATCAGTTTATTCATTTCCGCTTTGTGATTCTCATCCAACGTTTTCCCGCTTTTTGTCATCTAAAAAGAAGCATTAAAATATACCGTGAAATAAAATGTATAAACATAATTTTCGTTGTACTAACTTCTTATAACATTTAACACTAAAACTACTGACAATATATTCAGTTATATTTCAATGTTCATGTATACATCTTCGAAAGTGTTAAGTGATATAAGATACCTGTTCCACTACAATTTCTATGTCCTCCAAAGTAGCTGTTTCTACTAACATTTCCATATAGTTTATCACAGCAAACCCTAATACCCTTGTACGAAGGTTTTGGTAGGCCTCGCATAAGAAGCAAACGGTATTACGAAACAGATCCACATTACTCTGTCTCAGTTCCAACTTATCTAAAAATATATTTCAATATAAATGATAAGTCTTAAACATAAAACACATGCCTGCATCCTTGGTTACAAAATATCAAGTATTTATTAACAATACTTTTAGCTTACCTGTAAAATCCTTTTGCATAGCAGTATAAAAATAATTCACAGCAGAAGTATTCTTATCGTCGCAAACTTGCTTGAAGTGAGACTTCGCTGAAAAGAGCAGTAGGAATTTCATCCGGAAGTCTGTGTTAGTAACAGCATGCCGATAAAGCTTATCAATTATGTCCCTAAAAATATTAAAATAATTTAGAAACTAAAAGTATACATAATCATTACATGAATATATAACAATTATTGGGTTGGTCAAAAAGAACATGCAATATCCAACACATAAATGGAAAGCAATTTTTAGTTAGTTTTGTACAGTTTTTCTATTTTCTTTATTTTATAATTTATTGTCTGTTTTGACTTAGAACATCCTCTTATCTTTGCACAGGTTCATAATTCCGTGTTTATAAAAATCTCTCTATTTTCATATAAAAATGTAAGGCAAACTGCACTTACTTTCTGGCCAACCAAATCATTCAAACGTATGCAAATAATACTTTAAGTTCTCCTTTCCTATGTACGAATTAATGAGCGTTATAATTTTAGGACTCTTCTGGTTCAATGTTTTATCATCCTCCACGAGATTAATTTCACTAATTAAACTTGTATAATCAGGTTCCTTTAGAGAAATTGTTCCACCGGGTCGACGTAGAGCAGCTTCCTTAATTTGAGCAGTACTCCAGCCACGGCCACGACCAAGCGACGTCATTCTTTATCTTGAAAAATGATAATCTGTTATGTAAAATTATATTTTCTTGCATATACAATTCCCATTCTATTCAATAAAAATGAATTCTCCTTCATATAAATATGTCATTTCTCATTCAACATATCCCCCTTCATCTTTTGAAGTACTATCCATATACTTGTTTATTTATATGTATATTAACATATAAAATATTGAATGCATATTAATAAAATATGTAATAATTGAAGGTGTTTCAAGAATTACCTGACTTAAAATAAAACTTATTCCACACACGTTAACATTGACGTATATAAGCGCGGCCGGAATGGACGCGGTGGATGATTCGTTTACAGCTAATGGCGGGCAAAAATCATTTTTTTTTGCAGACACTGATCCATCAATGAATGCAATTTTTCCGCACATTCTTTTAATTTATAACGTACACTAAACGATGCAAATATTAATATTCGCTGAAAAAACGCGAATCTTATTGTTTACCCGTGACTCGTGTCATCTCAATACACGGGAGATTTAAAGTTTCGTCCGCCACTGTACGATCCCTCGATTAAATCAACCAATCACGACGATCGTTCGTAGTCACGTGAGTGTCACGTTAATACTTTCGCGAAAGATAAATATGAATATTAAAACTCTCTACGTTATCTGCATCTTAATAATAATTTCTTGAATTTTATGAACTGCATGCTATTTGAATCGAAGGAAAATATCCATGAAAAATTCCATATGCAAAGTCTATTTTATAGCAAACTAAAAGGAATAGAATAAACAACATTCATTCCAACACCTTTCGAATAAATAACGCGAATAAATCAAATAATCGGAAAAGTGATAAAACTGAACAATGAACGCATTGGTTTTTAATTATTGATGGTATAAGAATTAGTATATAAAACTATCGTAAGAAAAAATTAAACAACCACTTTTAAGAGAACACCGACAAGCGTCAGTGGCGTACTGTCACAAAAAGAAAAAGAAGGGGTTAAACCAGTGGTCATCGGTGGCGCATGCGCAATTAGAAGCGTAGTGATCACTAAAAGATTGGCAATCGTCAATCGGTAAACTGTCAGTCATGGTCAGTCGTCGTGGAGGTTTCATGGTGATGATCGTCTGACCTAAAAGCTATCGAATTGTTTTCTTGCTTTTTTTGCATCGGATTGGAAATCATTGAGCCTTAAAAAGTAACGTAAAGTAAACCCATAAAGGAACCCACGGCGATTGAGGGAGGAACTGCGCGTATAGTCCGAGTCTCGATACATCGTTTGGAAAGAGGAGACTTTGCCATGACGACGGAGGAGAAGTTTCACGCGGCTGTTAATGTCATCAGGAGTCTACCAAAAAATGGTAACTTTTCGTGCTTAACTTGGACGCATACGCTTTCTTTCCAGCAATATTCCTCCGCGTTTTTACGCTCGCCACTCATTTCGATTCCCTGCACTCTGCATTTAAGATTCGGGCGTCATTTCTTCCACATTTCCGATCGCTTTCGCACTCTCCCTGATTTGTCCACGATAGATTTTGTTTGTTTCTTTTGCTTTCGACTCTGATACCAGCACGACTCACTTCTTTTCTTATCGCTCACAATCTTCGAGACGACCAACACCCCTCGCGTACACTTTTTTCTTTCGATTTTGTCAATGAAACGGAACCGAGTAATTCGTAAACAGTCGCTCGTTCATTCAGCCCGCAAACATTTTCAATGAACCTTGAAACGATATCACCGCGATAGCTTAATTTGTTTCAATTTTTTACACTCGTATCGTGCGAAATATATTTTCTGGAAGGCCGCTGAAATGGTCACAGGAATATTATTTGAATCGATTATTAATATACAATATTTGAAAATAGCCACTGATCGATCATTCTGACGATATGGCACGAAGCTTTGGGACAAGTCTTCCCAGAAATTAATCTACAGTTTCGCTATTTCTTTTAACATCCTTGATATTTAAATCTCCTTGAAAACACTTCAAAAGTCTTGTTCACATATCATTTTGAATAATCCTTACATTTGGCTTCCAAGGATTGTCGCGAATCTTTCTTTGAGTCTTCTTTTACGATAAATCGAGGTAATCGAGATGCCAATATTTCTCTTAACCGAGCATGCAAATGTTAACGATCATGAATGCACGCGAATGATAGTTTCGCGTTAATTAGATGCATGTCCACGCATTAACGTGCAGATTGGCGACTGACGTCTTTTTAGAAATGCAAAATAATTGTTGCATAACGATATAATGGCTATAATGATCGTAGATAGTCCGATTAATATGAGACATATATGCATCCACTTAGTCTGTATGTATCAGCATGTGTTCTCACTTCACTTTCTAACAGACCAGGAATGAACTGCACTTTTCTTTGTGTATAAAACCAGAACGTTCTTGTCGAGCGACTATAAATATAGTTATGGTACATTTTACGTAAAATATTACGATTACAATACACTAATTACAATATTATCATATTATCGTAATATATTAATCGCACAGTTACTCGTTATAATAAAGAACAATTTTTGGCGATCTAAGTAAAAAATTACGAACGTGATTAATAACTATGCTAGTATAGTAATAGGTATATTTAATATGTTAATAAGTATATTAATATATTGTACTGTATGTTATTATTATAATATACAAGGTAACTAGAATATGGTAAAGAAAATTGTTTAATCATTGTAGATTATAGTACAACATATGGTCCCATAAAAATGATTGTTCTGATAATTTGCATAAAGTTTTTCTTCTTTTGTTTTTGATACAGCTTGAAAAGTATGCAAGTTACATTTTCATGACACACAATATTTCTGCAAATCTCTGTGGAATAAACTTGTTGATTAAAGGTCACGTGATAACACACTGAGTCACTGTTTTCAATTAAAGTTAAAAATGTGTGTTTATTATTAACGAACGTCGTAAAAAATTGAGCAATTGCATGCTGTTTATATCCTATGTAGCAGAGTATAGCTTTCACTAAAACAGTATACTTTGTGTACTTCATGAAACTATTTTTATACATGTTAATGTTGATTTGGATTTCAAATAATATCATTTCTCAATGAAGATGCTGCCACTTTTAACACCTTGTTTCAGGCGCATATCAACCTAGCAATGAAGTTATGTTGCGCTTTTATGCATACTACAAGCAAGCGACCGAAGGAGCCTGTCAACAGCCAAAACCCGCTTTCTGGGAGGTGATTAAAAAAGCTAAGTGGGATGCTTGGATGAGATTAGGCAATATGAGCCGCACAGAAGCTATGAACAATTACGTTGAAGAACTAAAGAAGGTCCATGTTATGAATTAACTAATTTATTTTTGAACCGCGATCATAATACGTGTCGATTACTTTATCACACAGATTTAATTTATACTCCTCAGATCGTCGAGACGATGTCTTACACGGATAACGTAGCTACATTCCTCGGCAGCTTAGATTCATTTTACGAAAGCGTACCCGCGGAAGACTTGGAATTGCTCGTTGGTCCAGTTTTGGAGCGTATACGTTCACAACCTGGTTCACCGCTGTCTGGTTCACCATTAGGTTGGTCTTAAACGATAAATATCAACAACCCACACTTGTTTTCGGAATTCTAGTACTCTGTTATCTTATCAGAATTTTTGCTCGACTTATATACCTATTTAGCGATACAGCGTTATCAATAGATATAAAGGAATACAATCAAGAAAACGTTTAAAATACTATACTTTTGAATATGTTATGTTCTATGAACATAACAAGGAAACATAATTAGTCCTTGAATTTTGTTATATGAGTCGCTCAACGGCCGAAGTGACTAATTCCATCAAACAAAAATTCGTTTGAAGTGCGATCCTTCACATTAAAAAGTAGTAAACGTACTCGACATCTATGAGTAAAGACGAAGTAAACGAAGTACAATTACGCGAAAGATGAGGAGCGCGATCACACCGTCTCGCATTTTTCGTCCGTATTTTTTAAGTGGCCGGTGGCACTCAAATGGTTAATTACTTTGATATTTGTGCGACTCATATATAACTTATGCATTACTTTTGCAGCATCCAGAGAAACATCACCGCACAGAGTGTGCAATACATCACGGCATATAACAAGTAGTTTAGAAACTAGTCCAGCTACTAGTCATAGTGCAAGCCCATTACCGCCTGACTCCGATGGTGAAGATGAAGAATTCATAGATACCGTCGAAGTGAGTTACTGGTATTGCGAATGGCTGCACGACATTCAAATTGTCTCTACTTGTAATTTGCATATAATTAACTGTCATACTCGGGTTAATTACAGTCCGCTCCAGAACGTTCGCAAAAAGATACAGCAAAACAGTCCGTCACTAATCAGAAAACAGTATGTGATGCTAATGTTGTAACTGAAAAGTCGAGCAATCCAGTGAACCCCACTGAATTAACAAACGGATATACTAACGCGAATGGACACGCGGATATACAAATAGATGTTAAACAAGAAAGGGGGAGACAAAGAATGAAGAGGGATGATCGGATAAATGCTCAATTTTACGAACAGATCGCTGCCACCATGCAAAACTTGCAAAGAGATTTGGATAGAGTGACTGCGCGAGTACGTAGTTTAGAAGGGCAAGCTTTGCAAGCATTCGCACCGCAATCGGTAATTAATATTCTTATAAAATATACTTATAACTAAAGCTTTGCATTCCGCAGGCGCCGCAACCGCGACATGCATTCGCAACAATTAATTTAAAATTCAAGACTTACTTATTGTCGCACAAACTGAACTAACAAAATTACAACTCTGCACTCGGTGATGAATCTCGATCACCACGCAGTTTATTACGACAACTCGAACGGTGATTAAGAGGCGACATTAAGATTTACTTCAATTATCGGTGATTTAAAATTCAATAAAAAGTAAGTGGAGTAAATCTTGATGTCACTTCTCAGTCGCCACTCGAATTCCCGCAAGAAACTGAGTAGCGGCTGAGTGTCGCCTTTCGCCAATTGCTACAGAAAAAGTACGGTTGTAATTTGTTAAGCGGCATTAGAAAACGTTTCCGC
This sequence comes from Nysson spinosus, assembly GCA_910591585.2. Lineage (NCBI taxonomy): Eukaryota > Metazoa > Arthropoda > Insecta > Hymenoptera > Crabronidae > Nysson > Nysson spinosus. The sequence continues at coordinate 2,583,646 of OU342839.1, read as the reverse complement.
ATAAGTCTTCATTTATAACGGAAATATTCTTCGAGTGCAAAGGGTTAATAATGTGTGGATCAGAGTTTTTCAACTTATGAGTACCATTAAATTTTGTAAATAATGGTATCTGTAATTCGACTTTTTCAGAAACAAACCATAGCTCGTTCGTATCCAAAATGGTGGCCCATTCCGGAGTGTTCACCGCGTTTATTTGCCATATTAATTTTATGGCCGTTCATCGCGCAGATGTTGATCTCTGCTACACAACGTTACCGTCAACGGAGACTGTGATTTAAATGGCGTTAATTCCTTGTTATAAATTTATTTCGTTATATTAGTAGAAAATATACAGAGATTTACATTGATGTATATAATTATGAAATGAGTCGGCAGGAAGTCACTTAATTGGCTGAATATAATTATGATCAAATTATGTTAAAATAACGTAATCGATATATATATACTAGTAATATAAATGTACAAAAAAGTGAAAGATTTTTCAAAATGGCGGTAAACGCCGATGCATTAAATCAAAGAGGAAAAATTGAAGATTCGTCAATCTCTGTATGTTTATATGTTAAAGGTGAAATAAAAACTGGTATCTAAGGTGAATTATATGTACTATATACATATGTATTTACACGTTGTAATATATAAATGAGGATTATAAAAGTGTTTGTATAGTGTGGACGGTTGTAGGTTTATTAGGTTTTAATCTACCTTAGTGTATATTTTTTTAAGAAATTTGTATCACGTCGGGGAACTTTAACAGTGCCTATTGTAATTCAATTTTTTCCTATGTTTTCAAGATATGTTATGTTCGTGAATAATATGTTATTAATTTTATGTACAGGTACTATGTAAAAATATACAGACTTTATCTATCTTTGTATTTGCTCCCTTGTTTATTCCGCGCCGCTAAGAAAATACGCTGCCAATTTATTTTAATTGTCCTAAGATTAAAAACCCTTATTTTTAATGTTCAGAAAACAATAAATGTTAAGATCAATCATTATTTATGTATTCCTATGAATTCCATTCCGTGGAATTATTCAAAGCTATTTTATGCAGGCGACAAACAGTAATTGTTGACTTTTTTGTAATGGACATTGAAACTGCTCAGAAGTACAAATGAATTATTTCACGCAAGTCATTTAATGCATATTGCGATGAATGATTCACACAGTTTTTGCCTGATGCCAACAATATTAACATATGAAGTAATACGAACAGATAAGTAATATACTTAAATCTAAGTAAGTCTCAAATAATATAATTAAACTTAATGAAATGAATTTGAATTTTCCCAGTCATTTTCGTATTTCATTAAAAATATATGCCGCCGGTATTGTTTGACTATAATATTCAATTCCGTGAAACTAAATTCTGTTATCAGCAAGTTGAGAACCGACGGCATTCAAAACAAAGAGATGTCAATGCGAAGCTGGTTTGACTGTAATTATCAACTTCATTTTTGTAAGATTAATTTCGGTTATCAGCAAGTTGAGAACCGGCGGCATATAAAACAAACCAATGCAATACGAAGCTGGAAAGTGCACTTTTGAAACATCTTGTAGGCTGTCAAGCGCTACTGTTTTCCGCGGACTGGTTTATACGCACCTGGCACGATGGAAAGAGCACACGTATACTCGCTTGTCAGAAAATGTTAAAAACCGTCACAGTATTCCACAGGTGTGGTAATCTATAGATCGATGTTTTATTCAATTTTTACGTGAAACCTCTTACGAAGAGGACGGACGAATTCCGAGCACCACGAATAACAAAACTGACCAAACAATGGACGCGAAGATCCTTTTAATATTTCTCACATTTACCGCGATTAATTTCACGGTAGCCGAGGACTCAAATCTGGGAAAAATCGTTTTTACAAATGTCGTAAGTTAGAACTTTTTCGAACTTTACTCGTCATAAATTCTCTTCTCTAAAATACATACCATATAATTATAATTTATTACTTTTCTAGAAATAATTATTGCCAGACATTAAACATCTGAATTCTTTGTACTTGGCGAAGTCTTTGTTTCTTTGTTTAACATGTTTGAAGTAATTTCATTATAACTGCCGCCGATGAAACACCAATTTTTACACAGATTTTCGATATTGAAACTATATAGAATTATATTTATTTTTAATATGTATGCATGACACTCGCGCGAAGTATCCAATTATGGTGTTTCTGTATCTTTAACTGCTTCTTTACACAATATTTATCTGAGTGCACTGTTATCTGCATTTATGTTATAAAGTATTACACGTTCCTTTGCCTCCGTTTCTCGGGCATAACTATTTAAAAAATGTATTGCACTCGTTTCTGTCTCCGAGTCAATTAATTCCGAGATTATATTTCGACTCTATATATATTTCCAATTTGCAGTTATACAGACATGGAGACAGAACACCTATTAAACCATACATTAATGATCCTTTCAAAGATGAAACAGAGTGGCCAGTACCATATGGTCAGTTAACGAACGTAAGTAAATACAATTAAATATATTTGTAATCCTGGCAACACATAGCTATAATAAAACACAGTATGCATTTATTTGTCTCATTTTTCGAAATAAGAAAGTGATTCGACTTTGTCCTGGCAATAGGCCAAGGTGATGTATCTTGATGGCCTATTGGCAAACATAGCACAGTCTTATGTAAAGATCATTATGCAAATCAGTAAACTCACAGCTGTCTATACTTCATTCATTAAAATGGAAATCTTTCAAAACCTTTGTAATTGCACAAAAAATATGTTAAACGTTAATGTAATTTTGATAATGGATTTTATTGTACTCAATAGCTTGGGAAACAAGAACATTTACATCTTGGTCGCTGGCTGCGTAAAAGATATGCACATCTTTTGACTGATTTGTATAGTCCATATGATGTATACATTCAAAGTACGAATGTAGATCGTACTTTAATGTCGGCTGAAGCGAATCTCGCTGGACTTTACCCTCCAGAAGGGAATCAAGTCTGGGATAGCATTAAATGGATGCCTATTCCCGTTCATACTGTTCCCGAGGAGCAGGATTACGTATTAGCGGCTAAAAAATATTGTCCCAGATATGATTTCGAACTAGATAAAGTCCTCTCGTCTCCAGAAATAAAACGCATAAATAAACAGAATGAAAAACTATATGATTACTTAACAAAGAAAACCGGGAACAAAATATCCTCTTTGAAAACGGCCGAACAAATTTATGATACGTTATACATCGAGGTATTCTTCTATATATTAGTAAAAACATTGTCGCGAGTAATGGTATATAGAATTCGTTTAAAAAAAAAACTTTCTTTGTAGAATTTGTATAATAAGACTTTACCAGAATGGACAAAATCTGTGTTTCCCGAAAAATTACTTCCAATAGCTGCAAAGAGTTTCACCATAAATGCATACAATAAGATACTTAAAAGATTAAAATCAGGTAAATATCGACATTTACTGTGCCATTTAATAAGACATTTTCTATGCCAGCAATTTCATATTAAAATTATACCAAGGGCATTACAGTTGTAACTTGACTGACTTTTAAAGTATGACAACAGGATCCCTACTTGGAGAGATGATAGATCATATGGATAAAAAATCCAAGAGTGCACTAGTTCCAGACAGAAAAGTATGGATATACAGTGCGCACGACGAGACAATAGCTAACATGTTAATGACTTTAAATGTATTTGAGCCTCACTGTCCTCCCTATACTGCCATGATATTAATCGAACTGAGAACAAATGAAAATGAGGAATATTTCGTGACTGTAAGTATTCTAATCTCTTAATCCCCAGTCAAGAATTTATAAACAATCGTTTCTTTTACAGATTTCCTATAAAAATTCCAGTGGCGAACCTTTGCTTCTGACTCTTCCCGGCTGTATTACTTTATGCCCGTTGAGTCAATTTATATCAATAACAAAGGATGTTGTACCCGAAGATTGGGAGAAAGAATGTCTGATGCAATGGGAAAAATATGGATACAATATAAACACAACGGCAGTAATCGGTAAATGGCAATCATACGAAATTCGGTTCTCAGAACTTGTAGTTATCCTGATAATACCACTAATTAGACTTCTGCAATTATTCGAATCTCGCACGTTAAGAAATATTGTCTCATTTTTATGTTTCAGCGATATTGACGTCGTCCATACTAATGTTAGTTCTATTGGTGTTATCTATAATTGGTTTCATTTACTGGCATTCCAAACGAGAACATAATCAGTATTATTTACGACTAACGACGGATCCTATATAATGTTCACGGTATAGTGAATATTACAACATTAAAAATATGATAATTATGAATATCTTCGTTAACGTGGTCGTAAGAGGCATTGCGTTTAAGTCTATTAGTATGATTTATCTATTTCCGTGTGCGTAAAAGAATACGCGCTGAGAATCGTCAGAAGCAAAGTCTGATATACTCAACATAAGGTATTTCTAACATTTTTATACATTTTTAAATGTTTATACCTTCTTAATTGGCGATGAAAAATTTCACTTGATGAAACGCGGTTAATTTACGGGTTGAGATAAATCACGAGCACAAACAGAATCAGAAATTCAGCGAACCGCACGAGATTACGTGCGCCACGCGCAACTTGTTCAAAACATCTGCGTTGATACTTCACAACGAATGTACGATTGTTTAATTCCTATTTAAAAGCCAATCTACACCAAAATTACGAGCGAACTTATGTCCTCGTAACATATTAACTCAGGGTGTTCTGTGTACGTTCAATTAACTACGCGACTGCCGTAGTATCTCGATATTATATCGCTTCTATCGTAATGAAATAACTCGTACAAATATTGGAAATTCACACGGCAAGATACATGACTGCGATATTTTGGCGAACATCTAGTCATCTTTGCAGTGAGTTACCGACATTAATGCTCGTCAAGATATCTTTGAACTGAAGGAGAGAAGTTTGCGTTAGTTCTATGTGATTTCTTCAAAAACTCATCACTTGTTCGTTACTATAATGATTGTAATGATTGCAAGACTCGTGTGCAATTAACGAGAAGCAAAATACATAATTTACTGGGAAATAATGCTCTCACACTGATCGCGGTTTCTTTATTCAGAAGTATCTCAAAAGTATTGAACTAAAAGGGAAATGAAAAAGAGACTACTCGGAATATATTCGGGGCGATAAGTACTTTCTTAAACGGACCACCGTGCTGTTGCAAATATTTCGTTGGTTATCTTCAAACTAAGTGTACGATATTCGTAAAGAATTATATCCTATTAAAATTATTTTTGTGACATTTAAGAATAAATACAATCAATGTTATATAATGTCTCTTCGTTAAATCAATATGAACTAATTACCTCTCTGTAATTATAAGTCCATGTCCTATACATCCTTGACTCAACCGTTGAAATGCATTTTTGTATATTTCACGTGGTGATAAGCGACGATAATGGATAAATGCTTATCACTTATAGTGTGGACATCCCTCCTCCACGACATTTACGCGATAACTAACCACAGTGTTACCTCAAAAATTAAGAAACCACTCAAAGTACTTCACTTGACGCGGTACTTTTTGTATCCCGTGAGAACTTATTCCTCTGAATCACACTGCGAAGTTTACTTGCACGATATTATTACGATAAAGGTAAATTCTTTACAAGAATATAACTGTATAATTATAATTATATTATATTATTAGCTGATATAAATAATATAACATAAAATAATGATTGTTACTGTGTTAATTTAATTGAAATCACTAGATTCAGTGATGTTGCAAGAATTATACTTATCTTTCCATTATTAACAACTCCATTCGCGGTTCTTCCTCTGAGCATTTATTTCGATTATGAAATTATCCTACGTTTAAATATTTTACATCTATGTACAGGCACGATGTCTTATTAATCTTATAAAAAATTTTAAAATGCGAGCTGTGATTTAATAAGTATGCTGAATATTTGAATTCGTGAAATTGTCCGGTATCGAGTTAAAACTTCCAGGAATGTCTTCTTGCATAATAAACGCCGGATTCGATCTGTAATATTCATTAAATTGCTTTACATAATTTTTATCTGAAGTCGAATTATTAGCGAAATATAAACTGCGTATAAAATTGATTCGGAAAATGTAACAATTGTTAACTAATAAGTTAACGGCTTAAAAAAATAACTTATCGGCATAAATAACTAAGGTGAGTATATAAATACAAATATGTGTACAAATATTTGTATCCTTATATTGTATATACTTTACTTAAATAAAAAATATATATCGAATTCTAATACTAGGAGAATTAGAATTAGAAGTTTTAATTAGATCGCGAATAGATGAACAAATCAAACAATGATTCTTACCTCCGTCAGAATCATTAGAATGTCACGTCAACGTTGTAAACCCATACTTTCGTTGGTTAAAAGAGGTGCGTGTAATGAAAAGTGTTTTGGTTAATCACGGGTGGGGCACAAAATATAATCTATGCAGACACAACAATAAACAATGCACAAATAAGGTACGTATACAAAAACTATTAAACTTCACGCGCAGAAGCGAATTCCGTTTTGTACACTTTTGAGAAGTGTACGATTTCCGAAACACTAAAATAAACAATTTTAACGGTATACCATTAATAAGCCTACAAACACATTCGATAAATGACCGGAAAACAAACACGTGTCTTATCAATAAATAATTTGGCAGACACTACTCGTGTGCGTTGGTTTATCGTAATTATAGAGAACTCGTCGTGCTACGCTTTATTAAAAAGTCATAAATTAATTCTCCCAAAGATTATCAAAAGAAATCGACGAGCCTTTCGGATTTCTCTCTCTATGTACATATGTTTTATGCACTAATTAATTTATGACTATGTAATAAAGTGGAGATTGATATGTATAGAAATAAGAAAAAGTTCAATGACTTCTTTCTATAACAAACCCTATTTTGTGTTGAAAAATACATTTCTCTTATCGATTAAGTCACCGATAATTATCCACCCTCGTTCGAAATCCTTAATAATCAGGATAACGATTTAGTAGAATTAAAATACCTTATCTTCCATGGCTGAAGAACCGTTTCATTAATCACTTAGAAACGATTATAAGTCCAGTACATATCGTACATTTTATTACATTCTTATCGGGAGACGTTGCGAATAAGTTTTCCTTTAATAATCGGTTTTTTGTCTGTTTTTCAATCTTTTTGGATGGCAGCTCGTGTATGATGACATTCATGGCACAGTTAGCGACGGACTGAGGTGTTTAATGATGTTTCTGAGGTATTGAAGAAGCTACGAATTAAATGAAACATGAGTGCACTTCGTACTAAGAACACGTTTATCCCTATCCTAAAACACGTACTAAATTTGAAACAGTTAATGAGTTGTGTGAATAAATTTTTCTTTCCAGTAGAAGAATCCAAGTTTTCAAGCCAATAGAACGTTTATTCATATAACCTTTTCTTGTATCAAACTATATTATAGTTTCTTATTCATTATTATATATTAACCTTTCCATTTATGTATTAATCCTTAATGATTATTAGTGGGCAGTAAAGGTGGGTCTTTTTCAAGGAATATTTAATTAGTTTCCAGGCAGTATGTTCATTTCCGATTTACATACCCATGAAACCAAACGAATTTAAAAAGCTTTCTGTTATTAATAACACTAATATAGAAAGAGGTAGAGGTAAGAAGTATAAATTGTAGTAACGGCGATAATAAATACCAGAGAGTTTTCCGGAAGTCCGCGGGACTCTCAAAAACAAGGATGGGAACCGCCGTTTTACCACCACAGATATGTTAGTATTTTATTATAAAACATACAGAATGTTAATAAAGCATACATATCCTACGAGAAAAGTAGAAACCTCATTGTGTCCGAATACGAAAAATATTTCCGACATTCCCGAGATCCTCGTAATTTATATACTCTCGATAAGGATGTACAAAATTCACGGTCCTCAAATACAATTTCAAAATACGCACGTTCGAATATGTTCGAACGTTACCCTTTCTTCTTTTGGAAGACAATTTATAATTGTGTTTTATAAATATTAAACACATCAAATACGGGTACGTATTAGTCTCTTTGATAATTACAAGGAGCATCGTGTATTGTATCCTTATCGTTATCTCGACGACCACTTGTTTCACCGATATCAGCCTCCATTATTCGTATTCTAACGTTATATACATCTAAACTAATCTGACGAGTATTTTGGCACTTCATAGGTCGTAAAAAAATTGTCATTTATATGAACACACGAGTATGCCTGTTATTTTGTTATTGCAAACGTTTTGTCCCAGAAAGCAGACCATGTTGAAGCGATACGAGATTTGACACACGTTTGAAAATAACAAACATATAAAGCAAGAACTACAATCTTTCCAAAGAGTCATTAAGCGAAATAGGTCAAGTATTAACACACGCGATAGACACCCTTGTAAATTCCATATTAAACTCAGTAACCATAAAGGAATACAGTAGACTCCCGTATAACGCGGTTAATACCTTACGCGTTATCGGGGAATTCCCGCATTTTATTATATGGCGCGTTGTGCGAGAATTGTCGCATAAAAAGAAAGTCGTTATAAAAAAAGAATGTTATGTTTTACAATACTCAGCGATTCTACTAAGAGTATTGTAAAAAGATTGTTACCATGATTTATTATGGAATATTACGTGAAACCCGCGATTTCGTCATACCGTTAAACACAACGCTTATAACATATTTCGCAGTGTCCATAAAGGAGTAAGAATAAAATCTGGTATCATGATTTAAAGAATGAATAATGCAATGGACTAGTTAATCAGCTGGTAACAGTTTTGCACTTCTACGTTTAACAGATAATGGTCAAGTTGATTCTTACCTCGCGTATACCGCTGGATTAGATAAGCCAAGTGTTGTACTTACGGGACCACCGATATATTTGTTTACAAACTGAAAAGAATCATAAATACGAATCGTCATTATAATGCTTTGTATCGTAATGCGATTTATGAAAGAGTAAATGGATAACTAGAATTCTCAACGTTATTAACCCTTATGGTACCTTATAAGTTTCCTGGGTACCGTAAAAAAATACCTTGAAAAATATGCATTTTAACGCGCGTTTAAATTATATTGAAAATGGAAAGCCAATATATCGGGTCAAGATATTTTTATGGAACCCCATAAAGCCGATATAGCGGCTCTAAGGTACTAAAAGGGTTAATAATTAATATACTAATTACGACACGTACCCAATGGTCACCAAGCGATGTGGCACCCATGCTTACTGACATATGTATCGCTAAATAAGCGCAGAATATCAGATATAACACCGAATAGATTGCTATTCCAAGTATCACTGCCCAATGCTGCGGCAGATCCTCACGAACGAGGTTTGTAACAAAATATATGTTTATTGCTATAACAACAATAGATAACACAATCGCGACGATTCTGTTCACTCTGAAAGTAGAAAGTGTAAGAATTACGGTAGGTACATCAAACGTTGGCTTCGTTAAATATGGAGATACTCACATTCCATTACGGAAGTCACCCATTATTTGCTTACTGCTTGTAAAAGCAATGGTTGGTAGAATAGCGAATGGTAACTGCAGGCTCATAATGGCATTCAGAACATCATTCATACCAGTCAAGTTATTTATATCTGTATAAAATGCAACCATGAAGGTCGGAACTATAGCCATCGACCGGGTGAAAAGTACACGCTTCCAGCGAGCCCATTGCAAGTTTAGGAAACCTTCCATTGCGAATTGACCGGCATAAGTTCCAGTCATCGTGGAAGACTGACCAGCAGCCAATATACCCACCGCCCAAATATACATTGCAATTCCACCGAATGAACATCCAAGGAATATACCACCCTTGTAGAGATCAACGTCTAGAGTTGTATTAGTTCTCTGTAATGAGTTTCGAATTAAATTCGATATTACATCAACCACGGAATAATTATTTTTATCTCGCTCCTTTATACGTACTTCAAATGTTTCCATTCCTAGAGTGTAGTTATTAGCTTCACAAACATCATACTACAATGTAACAAATAGTTATGAAATTAGCAGTACTAAACAAATTGGAGGAACACATTCTTGGTTTGCATATAATATTTGATAACTCACAACTTCGGCACTTGTTTTTTGGTAAAGACCATGTGCAAACACGGCGACAACAAACACGTTGATTATAAAGGAAACGAATAATGCCACGCACGCTTCGATGAAGTAATACTTGTTAGCATCTTTGATTTTTGCGGGTTGTCTACGATCGATGTCTCTTGACTGTGAATGGGAAAAACAAATTGTAATATCTTTGCGACTTGACAAATTTCTAAAATAATATAAGGAAACGTCGGAAATCATAATTATGTCTTACTTTAACAAGTGCACTGTGAAGATACAAATTATGTGGCATTATTACTGCCCCAATAATACCCACAGCTTGCAGTAACATTTTGCTATCATATTCCTTGTACCATGGGATAAACATACCCTCGATTATTTCAACTTGTGGAGGTGCAGAAACAACGTACTGTAATAGAAGAAATTAATGCATGATACATTGTATAATTTTATATAGTATTTAATAATATTAAGAGATAAGTTACTTCATATCCAAAAGTCACAGCCATAACAGTAATAAGGAATCCAAAGAGAAGTTCCAATTTTCTTAAGCCATACTTGTCCAACAATAAAAATGTGAAGGTATCGATTACTGTAATAAGTACACCACCCCAGATGGGAATGCTGAAATATCAAGAACCTTTTTAATTTTATTTGCATCAGAAAAATTGTAAGAATCAAATTCATTACTTGCATAAGTAAACATTAACACTAGAACTACCGAGCATATTTTCAGTTATACTTACACATTTATTTATATATAAATTATGGCTGGAAAATGTAAGTTAATTAATCGATTTAATTATGCATATTATGTACATAAAATAAAGGTATATAAGATTTCAAATGAAGCAACATTGTACATTCAAGTAATTTCAAACAAATTGTGAACCAGTTATTTTGACTGCTTTGGTAGTTCTAGTGTTAATATAGCAAAGGGAGCCACTTACAATTTGTTTGTTAACAGAGAAATAGCAATGGCTGTACCTATCACCTCTTGCATGTCACTACCAATTATAGCTATTTCTATCATAATCCACAGAATTAATCTGGGTACTTTTTTGTATTGTCTGTAACACATCTCTGCCAAATGTAAGCCTGTTACTACACCCAGCCTTGCACTGAGCCTCTGCATAATAAGTCCTAATACAGTAGCACTTAACAATACCCATAATAACTGAAATCAAAAAGTAACTTGTAGTTATATTTCTGAAAATCTGCATTGAAATACTTCTAGTTTATGATTTACCTTATATTTGGCAGTTACACCTGATTGTAAATCAGATTCTATATTACCAGGATCTAAGTAAGCTATGGACATTAAAAATCCAGGACCAGTGAAGGCCCATAATTTTTTAAAACTAAACCGTGCCTAGAATAAAAATTATTAAGAATTATATGTTACTTCCAAAACTTGTACTGGTACTTTATCTATATTAAGTAAGTAAAAGTAAAGGTATAACACTACTTAAGGGATGTGTTAGTGGGGTTATTATGTAATCTTTGATAAACTTACATCGGTTTCGGGTATTCGAACTTTTTCATCAGCAAAATATGTTTGATTGCTGTTAGGAGTTAGGGAGCTATTTTCAGAAACATTATTATTCTGTCCATCCTGCATCCGCTGATGTGGCACTGTAGTAGTAGCTGCATCATTGGATCTGATATTATAATTATTCTGCATTGTACACTGATAAACTTCCTCTGAAATTAAGTCCTGTATTATCATGTGTATCTAGAAATGTTCCATCTGATACACCAAATGTATGAAACACACATGTATGAGCAAACAGTTTTCATATAATTACTTGATTCATACCACACAGAAAGTATATATTCAACCAGTGAAAGACAAAGGAAACACACAAAGTTGAGTAATTATCATTGAGGCCAGATATAATACCACGAATATACCATACTTCTTAGAAATTGCAAGTCACATAAAACTAAAGGATTCAAGTAACAACACTATCATTCTTCGACTTTTATTATTGTAAGATATGAAACATGGAAGTAAAATCAAGTTAACACGACGAAGTATCATGTAACAGGATACAAGTCATGCAGAATGTCAAAATTATAAGGTGAAAGTTTCGTATTCGTAATATTACTAATAGCATTGCGAAAATATGGTGCAATTATATAAAAAGGGCATGTCGGATACACGAGCGGCAACACTTACTGGCGAGTTGTTAAAACAAACAAAGTGAATTCAACAGAATCGAAACAACATAACTAAACGAAGAGAGTAGTAACAGTCCACTCGAAACGCAGAGATGCACTGTTATGGCGAAACAAAATGCGCAGATAAGTCTCTGAACCACAAACGACCATCTTTTTCTGATACTCCACCCCTCTCTGACTACTCTTTCCTAATATCATTATTGGGTGGAGGGAGTTCAAACTGTTTAAAGTCGTAGGTAGTCAACGATCTACTCTATACCAGACTCTTCTAAAGCCACGTATTAAGAATTATGATTGTATGCATCATCACGGGATGTCCCGGAGCGATTATGGAAGATACAGCACTCAGGATATGCACGCTGAAGCGTAAAAGACCTACATCAAACTGCACAAAATAAACGTGCTTTATTTTGGCATGTGTACCAAAAATACAATTTCTCTAATGCCTTTTAAAACCCCGGGACTATATATAAAGATGTTTCCGGCAATTATTATTAATTAAATGTACTGAATATAATGTATTGCATGGGTCTTGCATTAGCTGCCCGATTATCTATATTTCAAAATGGTACCCAAATCTAATTTAAATTCCACCAGCGGTTTTTATTAAGTTATTTAAATATGAGTTTGCTTCAACTGAGAGGCTGATGATTCCGAAGTGATTTCATTTACTTATGATCGAATAATATAAGCATTCAATTGAATATTAATAGTATTAATCCGCTCGCGATAAAAGAGAGTGATGATGCTTTCCTATCATTCATTATTGACGATAACGTTTATCTACTCCCATATGAATATTATTATATTAATATTGTATGAATATGAATTAACATTATTGCATCATTAACATATATTTAATATTACATCTCGATGGAACTTCACATAATACTTGTCTCACTAAAAATACCACTCCGAAAGAATTTTCGCAGACGCCTGTTCTATCTAATCAGACTTGAGATATTAAATTACGTGAGTGGCGGCAAGAAGCTAATTGAAGAGATATCTTTTTCTTTATTAGCGAAACTTTTACTCGGCCAAAAAATAGACAATCTAAACAATGCACTCTACGATAACTCGATTTCTAAGGGCATAAGAAAACGTACTTTTATGTCTTGTAAAAAGTTGCGTACAACTAACGATAAGCAATTTTGTAAGAAATTTTCCTATTTAGTCGGCCATTGACACTTCTTCGTGTATAATTATGATTCTAACATCCGCCGGCAGCTTTTTGTCAGTGAAATATTATTCATGATGACTTATCGCATACGTTAGCACGAAACTATTTTATTATTAAGAACCGTGGGCAGTCAAACTATACGATGACACTGACGATCGTGAGTCATCATGGTAATACCATTCAATGAGGAAAATCGAGAGTAATTGTTGGCAAAATGTTCGTTTCTCTTTGACTTTTCCAATGTTTTTTTGACCTTCAGACCCCCGTTTAATGAGAAGTAGTTACGACATGATTATAATCAAATTCCCCTTCTGATGATCTATGAGGATCCAAAAATGATTGAACACTCTCCGGCGAGAAAAAGATCGTTCGACGTTATTACTCGTGCAGTCTCGTTTAAAAAATCATCGCCAAATTAAAATATCCTCTTGATGCACGGAGTGAAACAAGAATAATTAAAATCAGATTTGTCTATTTACAGTAAATTTGTTAAAGATAATTACCAGTTATTCCGAGAGTTGTTATCGTAATGACTGTAATCACGTAACATCACGGCTTCCTTTGCGAATATTCCTTTCGTGGTTTACGATCAATTTTATTATCTGGATTCTACACGTTTCTTTAAAACCTGATAAGGGATTCTGTACAGAATTACTAAGAATCGTGAGAAATAATGCACGACAATATATAAATATGGAATTACATTCACAATATGAGATTATATACTTATTTTCCTTTCTAAAACGCAGCATATCTTTATGAGACGCATTTACTACGCAGTAAAATCTGCAGAAGAAATAATAGAAATACAAAACTAGCCGACTAATATGCATTAAATTTCCACATCTTGAAAACGTGTCGATCCTCGTACGCGGTAGTTCAAAAAGATATCAAATCGATTTTCAATAATCGGATCGTATCAGTCGACGTGATCGACATTACAGGTCGTTGATTTTGTACTAGCGAAGCTAGTACTTCATCAAAGAAATCATACACAGAGGAATGCGTCTGAGAAAACTCGTCGAACTCGTTGCATAAATTCGCGAATATTTTACATCGAGATAATTCGCAGGTATAGAAATATGTCACGCTTAAACATTCGTTGAAGAATGTCACGTGGGAAAGTAATGAAGCATTTTATTAATCGTGCACCGTAGGCAGACTAATAGGTAGAAGTTTAAAAGCAAAGATAATAGATTTGTGGTTTTAAATGGATCATAGTGTTCCGAGGATTACTGAAAATGTGTTATAATTTAGAAATCTATGTCAAGAAGTTTGCGCAAGTGTGAGAATTGATTATCTGCCTCGATTCTAGTACATCTATGTAAAAAGATAACGTTTGACGACCGAGCTCGACGAACGCCATTCATCCGTAATTTCGTGTGTTACGAAAGACTTACGTCTGAAAACAATTTCCAGTGGCAATCTGTTTCCAATATTAATCCAGGTGCGTGATTCGTTACGCTTCTGATTAGCTTCAGTTGTAATTATTGTTGTTTAAAACTACAAGAAACACTTTGCGATTGTTTGATGGCGAGTCGCGAAGATGGATGGTTTCTGTAAATATTTCTTTAAAGATTTCATTCACTAATGTACATTTTCCTATATAAAATAGAAACGTATCACAAACATTATCGTTACCTTCAAAAATACTGCTCGCGATGGAAGTTAGGGCCACTAATGATAATAACGAATTATTCTTAATAATTCTCGAATAATTCGCGGGTAATCAGGGCTACACTCTGCGCAGCACTCTCAACTTTTTAAACGGTTGAAAAACTGCCATACAATCAAGATTAATGCATTATTATTACTACATAAGAATCTAAAGAATAGTGCACGTCGGTAAATTGCATAAATCGCGTAATTCCCGTGTTGTAATAATTCTGTTATACCCGATGATATTCGTCCGATAAGATAAGAAAATTTCTTGCATAGCACGGCAGATATAATATTCCGAGAGGAGAACTCCTGAGGTAAACTAGGAATGGAGATCATTAAACCCATTAACCACAGAATTCATTATAATATCAGTTGAAAGCATTTTAAATATTTATACCGGAGTTTTCTTAAAACTGTCTCCGTGATTCATTACGTTTCCAATTATGCTCAAAACTACAATTCTTTCAACTTCAAGAATGAAACAAACATGAATTGAATCCCTTATTCCGACTTTCTTCTCGAAATCTTATCACAAAGTCTACCTGCACCTCGAACAATAAATATTTACCACTTATACAAGGGATTATATTAAATACACTGAGACGTCCAATTCTTATATATCATATATAATTATAATTATATATCTCCACCTACAATTATTTCTGTTTTGTTCTCTAATTCCTGGCCCGAACTATTAAATAAAACGAATTAACTATCCCGCAACCTTCCTTTAAGCTTGAATGCAAACGAAAACGAAATGCATTCGAAGATGGCGCGAGCTATGGGGGCTGCACTCTCAACTTTTCGAGATTGGAAAATTGACATGCAACGAAAATTAATGCTTTAAAGATAGAATATAAATAGATCCGTAAGTCTATCTCTTGCTTATTACGTCTCTTTCCCTGTCAAACTTGCAGTAGATTTTATTCGTACGAAATCTTATTGCACACCGATTTCTCACACATCAAAATGGATATTCGCTCTCGCGCTGTGTCATCATACACTTAACAGTCCCCCCATATTCCACGGTGTGAGGCTGTATTACTCTCATTGATACTTTTCTTTTCATTCGAACTGATTCGCTTAATAATGAGAGGAGTCGTAAATTTAAATCGTGAATGAAAATGCTGTTTTCATTTCATTTCTTCGAGTAATTAAGATTAGTGGGAGAACCGAAGAATCAAAAGTGAGAGTAGTTACATGGTATTGTTATAGTGCTCGCTGGACGTGATAGACTTTAAGGTGCTTAATTAGCATGAAAGCTTTCAACGATAATACGCTGAATATAATATTATCGTAGGTGGACGACAGAGGTACGGGCGGACCCCGAAAGAATCACCGCGCAGGAATTTCTAAAGTAGTCAGATAAGGGGGTTTATGAGTCAGTTGTTCAGTTCCGTCACGGCTGTCATCACGACGGTGAATTGTCCTTTTTCAGCGAGAACCTTTTGTACTTTCAACTGGTACGAGAAAGTGTGGTATTCTTTTTTCTTCCTAGTTTACTTACCAGGTAGAACCGTACGTTTTTTCAGTGGTAATGATTCCATGGTTGAACTGGTTGAATGGCATGCACTCTTAAACAACAAGTATCAAGTATTACTGAAGATAATTTATTGTGATAAGTTTTCAATGGCATCTAATCTGTGGGAGTATATTTTTTGGTAGATAATGTGCAAGAATATCTTGGATTCAATCCTTCATTTGCAGCTCCAACATATTTATTTTGAAGTTAAAATAAAGTCAAGATTCTAAAAATCTATCGTATATCTTTTAGTTTGATATGATTTGTCAAAATCAGGTCAAGGAATTGCTATATCATTGGTTTCAGAAAAATGTCCAACGTCAGTAATTTGGAACAGCAGATTGCAAGCTTGCAAATTAATCATGGTGATGGCATTGTTAAAACTGTTAAGCCAGGGAAGAAAATTGGACCTGCTGTGCCACCAAAGCCAAAAAAGTCACAGCCCCAGGTCAGTATATTTACTTTTGTAATAGTTGATTTACATACTGATTATTTCTAATAATTCTTCATGTTCATGCCATCTTAATGTTGGAATCAACAATGGTAAATTACAGTTACCTTGTATCAATCATTGTGAAGTTTCATGTTTAATGCAGATTTTAGTATCCACAAGATTAATAATGATTCCATAGAAATTGTTATATACATGTGAAACATTAATTGTAATGTTTTCCAGATACCACAAAGTTACACCATAAAGGCTCCACCCATGCCATTATATAGTACAGTACTCAATAATTCAGGGTCCAATGAGAAGCCATCAAATTTATATATGAACTCTCCTTCTCCATATGTACCTCTGAACATAGAAAAAAATGAGTTTCCTCTGTCATCCTCTACTAATGGCAAGGAGTCTACTAAACTCTACCAAAACAATGACAACTTTTACGTGCACCAGAATGAAGAAAAGTTTGAGCCAAAATATGGTTATGATGAAAAGAATTATTATTCTAATGTTGGGAACATGCCTGCTCCTCAAGTTCCAGTGGAGGATCATTCGAGAGCAACGAGAACTGCTGTATATAGTAATATAGAACCACCTGTGCCTCTGCAAGCTACAACAGGTGGCAAAACTGAAAAAGATATAATTTATAGTAATATTCAGTGGAACACTAAACCTGAGAACACATATTGCAATATTCCTGCTGCTCATACTAATGGTAAGAGTATTACATGTGTATGATGGTAATTCATTAATTCTTTAAACCACATGTTTTTTTTTTTTAGACGATTTACCTCCACCACCAGAACCATCAGAATATGTTTCTTGCGTACCAGGAAGTTCTTTTCCACCTCCACCTGAAGAATTACCACCCCCACCAAGCCCTGTTTCATCAAGTTATAGTGAATTAAGACGTGCAACTTATCAGACTGATTTTCCTTCAGACAATTATCCGAATGACATTTATGGTCCAAGCTCCCAATCTAGTTCAACCTATGAATCTATATATGAACCAATTAATCCTAGACCTCCATCGCAATTGTCTTGCAATTATTCTATGTATTCTGGATATGGATCTGCCACTTCTACTCAACCACAAGGAAAAGTTTCTCCAGTTAAAGAAGTATGTGTTTCCAAGAAACAAATAACATTCGAAATAATAATAAACCCTTTGCACTCCGTACGCGGCCCAACGGCGACATACATTTACTGAAACTAATTCCGAATTCAAGTGTTCTGTTTGTCATGCAAACTGAATTAATAAAATAAACATAAGATTTATATTATAATATGTTAATCGGTATCACAAAACGTCTTATAATAAGTCCTGGTTTATAACCGAAATATTCTTCAAGTGCAAAGGGTTAAACATAGAATACATGTATGCTAACTTTTATGTTAAATAATTCTTTCAGGTTGATGTCCTCACAGACTTGCTGGTACAAGGTATGGAAGATAACGCAGATGATGGAGATATCTACGGAATTTGTGCACAATGCGGACAAAAGGTGGAAGGCGAAGGTACCGGTTGTTCCGCGATGGACAAAGTTTTCCATATAAGTTGTTTCTGTTGCTACGTTTGCAAAGTGAATCTGCAAGGGAAGCCATTCTATTCATTGGAAAGCAAACCTTACTGCGAGGAAGATTATTTAAATACACTGGAAAAGTGTTGCGTTTGTACTAGACCCATACTCGATAGAATATTACGAGCTACTGGTAAACCTTACCATCCATCTTGTTTTACATGCGTCGTTTGCGGTCAAAGTTTGGATGGCATACCATTCACGGTTGATGCTACAAATCAAATACATTGTATACAATGCTTTCACAAGTCAGTATTTCTATTTTGACAAAAATTGTCAAACTCGAAAGATGCATTTAATCACTCTCAATGTACTGTTACAGAAAATTTGCACCGAGATGTTGCGTATGCAAATTACCTATTATGCCGGAACCTGGCCAAGATGAAACTGTACGAGTTGTCGCACTTGATCGAAGTTTCCATATCCAGTGCTATAAATGCGAAGATTGTGGCTTGGTCTTGTCTTCCGATTCCGAAGGACGTGGTTGTTATCCTTTAGACGACCACGTGCTATGTAAAAGCTGTAATGCTACACGGGTACAAGCATTAACATCTCACATGACGACTGAATTATAAATCGCATAAACGTAGAACAATGAGAAACAGAATCACACTACATACATTACATTACTATATCCATATATCGTAGCCTCTATGTGAAATATATTTAATAT
Source organism: Nysson spinosus (assembly GCA_910591585.2). NCBI lineage: Eukaryota > Metazoa > Arthropoda > Insecta > Hymenoptera > Crabronidae > Nysson > Nysson spinosus. Next base: position 2,564,295 of record OU342839.1, on the reverse strand, counting down.
TTGTACGGATAGTTACAAATAACCGTTGCAAGTTCCAATATCTTCTAACGTTTTTTATCGAACATTTATACATAGTATTTCCAAGTATTATTTAATATATCAATTGAATCGACTGATACCAAATTCCGAACAAATTACTATGCAAGTTTACATCTCAATTTTTATAATCATACTACTACTGTGCTTTCAATTTAAAAAGGGGCACATTGCCAAAACCGTCAAGCGATGAAGCAACAGGTTCTTTTCCTGCAGCAAATTGAATTATTGCTACTTCCGGATCGCGGGAAGAGAATCCTGGTATTTTAACTAAATTGACTTTGTGATTCCAAAAAGGACTGTTTCCACTACACTGCCATGTTCAGGATTACAAGATCTTTTTAAGAAAATTCCAAGAAAATATTTTTTACTGACCTTTCAACAAATAACAGATTAAGCTGCCTATATGTTAGGAGATTCATAGTACCGCATAAGTGTGATTGTTAATGTGATCCTAGTAGTATACTTCATACGTAAATAGAGAAAAATATTTCGTACGTAATGTTAAATGAAAGATTTCGCCCGAATATATAGAAGATTATATTCGCATTAATGCTACGCGAGTACATAGCGTTACGTAGACTCCGCGCCATTTTGTACGCGCGTTCTTATTATTAAGAAAAGCGTACACATGAATATTGTCGAATTTCTTACGTGTTTAGCTCTTCGCTTTACGATAAATCATGTGATATGAAACGATGTCGATAAGACGTGTTAGTGCAAATACCTTAGATTAGTGCATTGTATTAGTCAACGAAGAAATTAGACAATGAGAATAATGAATTACGAAATGTATTATTAAAATGGTATCGAATCAATAAAATTACTAATCCATCACTCGCAATAAAGTGTCTCCTTTCCAATATATTCATACCTATTAATACGAAATATTAACTTTGATTTCAATCCAACATGAAGCAACGCAACGTTTTATAATTAACGTAAAGCAACGCATATCTTAACAAAACGAGGAAGGTAAATTCCAAACATATCGCAGATCTTGGAGTATCGTATATTTTACGGTTTCAATGAGGTTTTATTATTATTATTATATATTTGCAGGAGAGATTTACATTTATTTATTCTATACCTCTTTTTGTTTACTAGTTCTGTCTCCATCTATATAATGTTCATGCACATATGTCTTTATTATTATTAATATCTCGTTTTAAATATATGCATCTCTTATATGTAATATATTTTTTTTATTATCATCGAGTACTTATAGAGTTCTTTGTCATACAACCTACATGTCATTTTGTGGATAATTTATGTTTTCTCGATACATAAATTGCTGGGTTGTTTTTTTTCTCGACTTACCTTTACGAACTGTGGAATGTACGATTTCACGAATCTATCCTTTATGAAATGAATCGCGTAAGTCCGAACCCGGATCTTATTCGCGTATCGAACGTGATTGATTATAAGTACCATCGCGATCTAAACGTAAGATTCACACGAATACAATGCTAAGCTCTTTGTTCAAACATTCACCTTTCCATCTATACTTTCATCTAATACTGAACAAACGAAACGAAATTTTCTACATCCTGCTCGTCATCTCATCGTCCTCCAAAAGCTATGCACGTAGTACTCTAAAATTAGGCCTCATTAACGTCATCTAATCGCGATATAACAGTACCACGATGTAACTCACGCGAGACTTTACGGAAGGGAGAAGAAGATGAAGAAAACGATCTATTATCCGTGTACCAACTAAATCGAACATAACTTAACGGAAATCAGGACACAGAATTACATTTTACGAATACGGATTGTCTCGATACTGGACTTAAGATTACTTAAGTGTACGCATCGCCGCAAAAAAAACGAAAGAAAAACCCTCCGAAATGATTCCACAATCGTAAAGGCATGCCTGTTACGCCGTGTATAATACATTAATAGTCCTACGCTTTCGCTACACGTACTCGCTAATATCTATCCTTAGACTCCTCTTTATATTATTAATTAATATACTTTTCGCGAAGTATATATTATTCTTTCTCTTGTATCAGCACCATTCTACGTTGAATTTAGTACGTGGATTGAATCAAGTCGTAAGTTATAATGATAATAATAATAATAATAATAATAAGAGAATGAATCTTACGATCATTTCGAGAGCCAGTCAGGCGACATCTCCAGAGTACCAAACTGAACATAGAATCGCACTTATCCGTACTGTTTTCGTACGGATGTATATTTATATATATAATATGTATATATGTATGAAATATGCGTGTGTGTGAACAGATACACTAGCACACGGAATTCTTACATACGACTGTCTTCTGTTTTTTTTTGTTTAAACTTGCACGCAATAATCACAGCCACCTATCCAGATTCGCGCACACGCACACCATTATACGCACCTGTCGCACTCGCATTCTCTATATACCTTCGGTATACGTTCTCACACACATATATATATATATTTCTGTCTTTACGTGTATATATATATTTATTTATAATGTATATGTATATATTGCTGGGATATCTTTCGTGTATCATACATAGAAATAGGTGCCGAAACGAGCTGCTCTGTTTTTTTGTCTCACGCTTGAAACGAATTTGTTATTTTTTCTCTCTCATAGTACCTCTCGATGTTTAGGATTGGTTATGCGACTCGAATGCCGTACAGTAATGTTTCACGATTTTTTTTTCTCTTTTTTCAACCCTCTCCTACCGCTGCACTCTCTCGCCTTCACTCTCGTCCGAATAATATTTCCGGGTTTTTGTTATGTTCGATACCGTTCTGACAGCATACTTTCACACTTCCAAATTCTCACTGGATGCTGGCGGGCTGCGCATGCCCAATAAATCAATAAATAAATAGAGGAACAACATTCTTCAAACATCTTTTTTCTTTTATAACAACATTAGAGGCTCTTGGAACGTAACGCAACAAATGTTCAACAATACAATCACGAAAACAAATAGAAGGCACTCTTGCTTTTCTCAATAAATTAATTTGTTTGTTTTTTCTTCGTAACGACTCCACGGATTAGTCTACGCGTTCTAGGCCTTGTCGCGTGATCTACGTATTTTATATTCCCTTATCGAATATAATTCCATCACGCCATTCTTTCTATCCGAACTACTCCCTGTTCTTCTCTGACTTTCTCTTTCTCTTTCTCTTTCTCTTTCTTTCTCTCTCCCTCTCTCCCTTTAAATAGACAATAATAGCTACAATATGCGAGATATGAGATAACAAATTTCTCATTTATAGATAAAAGAAATTCACGTTCATAACAATTAGGTAGAATATTATTTAACTTTTTATATTATAATAATTTAATTATTGTTATTTGCTTGGAAGCTCACAGCCGACACATTTTTTTTTAAATTCATTATTACGTTTTTTTTAGTATTTTATCTTATTCGTTTTGGGTACGGGGCATCTCTCTCTTTTTTTTGTGTTTCGTAGTTTTTTAACAGCTATGTACGACGTATCTCCCTCGTTTTGCGCGGAAATTCATATCGAATCAACAAAAAAGAATAAGGTAATCGATGATTTTCGCCCTAATCCGAGACTTGGCGTGAGAATAAATTCACGGTCACTCTAATCAAAAACTATAAGTACGGATACCGTTTCTCAGGTAGAAAATCAAAAGTGGAGATGTGGCAGTGCCTTGAGCAACCGTTCTTTTTTCTTTTGGTTAGTTTTATCAAATCAACTCTATTCTTGCCTCCCTATTACCCTTTTTCTGCTTTGTTTTCTTTTTTTTTGAACACATGACAAATCGCTCATCTTTGTACGATAACAATGTTATTATTTGTTTTAACTTTATAGTTCTTCTGCTCTATCTTCGGTTTATTCCATCTAACTACTCTAGCCTTGCTCGTGAGATTCGTCTTTTATCGAGCCTATCGCGCATAACATCAAATACTGCGTATTAACAGAGATGTAAATGATGTAGCATACCTGTGTCTATTAACAAGATATAATTTTCTCCGCCGTTTTAACATTCAACTCTCTCTCTCCCCCTTTCGCTTTGTTTCTTTAAATAATAAGAGACTTTTGTAACGCCAGGTTCTTTACGCTAATTATATCTGTCCTCTTCGACATATATATAATATACGCGAGTATATTATATATATATATTTTTTTTAATATATATGTATATTAATTGTGTATATCATTCTTTATAACTAATAATAATCTTTAAATATCGTATTTTTATCTTATATATATATGTATATGTATATATATATTTTTTATAAATGCTTAACAATTTAGCATGTTTGATAATTTAACCGAAGAATGTAATTTACAGTTTCGAGTTTCTAGTTGAATTCTTTTCTTTTGGGTTCAAGTACTGAGATCACAAGAGAAATTGTATTGCGTCGCATATACCCATGTATGCAGCTTGTCGCGCGCGGATAGTTTCTTGGCTGGCGTTCTCCATTTTGTTAGTTATCAAGATCATGCTTCGAAGATTCGATAGACGAAGACAAAAGAAAAACAAGAAGGGGTAGAAGAAGTAAGTAGCGTCACTCTTTAGAGTGTCAGAGCTTGCATCTGATGGCACGTGTCGCTCAATTGATTTTGATCACCTGCCGGATGACCAGGATGAGCCCGGGGTGTTCCTGGTGGTGTGATAGGCATTCTGCCAACACCCGGTGGAGCATCACCGGCACCTCCCAAACTATCTTCGGACACTTTCGTTCCCGTCTGCATTATGCCGTTCACCTTGTACTTGTTCTGCCGTAACATCGTCGTCTGGGAGTTGCTGGTACTCGAATACTTGTCCGATGCTTTGCGATTCGCGGATAATGTCGGGCCTACATTGTAACGACGCTGAGCCGACTGTTGTTGCTGCTGCTGCTGTTGCTGTTGTTGTTGTTGGAGTTGGGACGGGGTTAAGGATGGCTGATAACGGTTTTGCGCCGGAGCATAAAACTGGACCTGAGGGGTGGGCGGTGACAAAGTTGGAAGGGGTCGTGTCATGGGTGAATAAGGTGCTGGCGGTGGGCTCGCCGGCTTATCAGAATTTCCTGACTCCGTAATCTGCGAATTCTGAGAAGAATTGTTACTCACGTCTATCGAGGTTGTCCCGTAACTTTCATTACACTGATTGCTAACGTTTCCTTCAAAGTGCCTACTAGATACCGTATTATTATTTCTATAATTGTTCGAGCCGTTCTTACGATTCGTAGAATAGCTACCCGGTTTGATACCCATTGCACTCTCGAAATACTGATCGACATTGACGTTTGAAGTTCTACGTCCATTTGCGTACTCAAAGTTTGGATTCGTATTGGAATTGAAAGGTTTCTGCGTATTCGAACAAGCCGAACTATAAGATTGACCACTGAAATTAGCATTCCCTGGATAATTATTGCACTTCTGTACGGTTTGAGATGGTCCGTAATTTCCAGATTTTTGTGCTAAATAATAAGCCGGAGAGCCCACAGCGGAACCGGTAGTTCGTTTGCTATATTGAATCGGCAAACGCGGTCCCATTGCTGATGCAGAGTACTTGTGATTTCCATCTACCGTACTATACTTATAGGACTGTGAGTTTCCTAGGTTTTGAGCTTTAGCGAATGAACTTTGATGAGACAATGCGATTCCGTGATTCTGTGATTTCGCGTAGCTGTTTTGAGCATTCGTCGCACCCGATTTCGCGTAATCCCTCGAGTTTAATCCTTGACTTTTGTTGCTGGACTCGAATACTTGCTGGGACATTGAGGGTGGTGTCGGCAATAAGCTAGTACCACCGGATGGGTTGTGAAATGGTGTTGTATGAGTATGAGGAATGTAAACAGCGGCTGGGTGATAAACGATGGTCCTGCAATGCATCTGATTCGCGCTACAATCGTCTGTGTCGTTTAAGCAACCCTGAGAACTGTATAAATTAGCAGTGTGTATCGCGATCGGGTGATAATTGGTGTAACGACCAGACATGGGGAATTTCACGGGCATTAGGGACACCAGAGGCGTAGCTGACCCTGAAGCAGCCTGTGTTTCACCATGTGGTTGCTCCGAGTGGCTCGATGTCGAACGAGAATCCTACGATTTATTTTACAAATGGTAGCTTTCCCTGAACACTTATTGGCGTGTGAGTATTCAATGCAATTAATGATATGCTACATAATTCCTATCGATCATCCTACTTCCTCGGATATTTGTAAAATGTATGTAAGAAAGCTACGATCAACTTTTCCATGTCCGCTTTGTGATAATAACATGGATACCTTGCATGAAAGCAATGAAAATGAATGACTACTAATGTACTTTAGGCTCATATCCAGTGAAAGTATAAGACATATATCTACAATCCATTAACCAGATTTTCAATCGTGTAGAATTATCTCTCTTCGGTCGAATAGCACTCATCTAAAACCAAAACAATTTACGACAGCCGGGTTGGTGTACGACATGTTTACACACCCACCAGGAAGCGTCTGTGTTTAAACCCTAATATGAAAAAGAATCCGAGCGGAAAGAGTACAATCCATGTAAACACGATTCTGTTGATGGGAAGAATGAATCATAATATTGAAATACTTAAGCAATGAGACTAAAGTACATATAAGTCCTTGTCTCCATCAATCAATAATGTATGATAGGATATAAAGATTAACTTACCTCCTGAGGAGCTGACTGACTATCTGATGAAGTTTGTTGACATGAAGTATCCGTGGTATAAAGTAATAACTGCTGGTCGGTCAGTCCCATTGGTGCATGGGGAGGAGGTGGCGGATGTGGTCCAGCAGGAAAAGAATAATAAACATGATCCAGCTGTGGCGGTGGTGGTCCTGCAGGCACTGGCGGATGATGATGCGGCGGAGGTCCAGCAGGAGTGTAAAAATGGGTTGGAGGTGGAGGAGCTAATGATGGAATGGGTGGAGGTGGTCCAGTTTGTGGACTAGTTGCCCCTGTTCCATTATTTCCACTTCCTGAATTACTTCCACCTCCGTTTGTGTTGCTTTGCGAGTTGCTAGTAGTGTACAAGTACTGAGATGCTCCAGCAGCAGCAGCCCCTGCATAATACGTCTCGTACTGCACAGAGAATATTTTTCCTTTTAAATATCTTCCGATTCACCAGATAATTCGGAATTAATTATGAAACGATCTCTTCTGCAGGAAAATGTCAGTAAACGTGAAGCAGGATTTGTTCCTTAGTCATGGTCTTTAGAATTTGTTTCATTGTATACCGCTACAGTTAAAATTTGTGAATTCGTTCTGAAGTACTAAGGTCAGTGTACATGCTATGAAACAGGTCTTATGGCCATGTCCTGTATACCTATATATTTCGATAGTTATGAATAGCGCTGAAGGGTATACGAGGATAATCTACACCTTTATTTGTTTTGAACCGCTTTCGTAAATGACAATGAAAGTTACACGTCATGCCAGTCGATTGGAACAACGTGTTTTTATGAAACTGTACTAGGTAATATTGACGCAATAGGGTACATCGACAACATTGGAAAGTGCTCTTCTATTCTAAATAATTCCTTCATTTTTTGACATGTGCATACAGAGTCTAAAGGGTCGGAACATAGTATGAAACTAGTATTCAAGCAATGCATAAATCTTCGAGAAATAATATATGTATGAATATAGAAATCATGATAGTAAGATAAGAAGACACACTCGACAAGTATATTTGCTGTGCTTTTTTAGACTTCGTTATTATCTTCTATTACGGTATTTACGAATTAAAAGCAAAGTAGTGGCATATCCAATGAAAATATGATATGCGATGTACTTGCAGTATTTATATGAACGCAAAAACGTACACATATATATTAATATTGATTACGAATTGTGAATAAAATTGAGTGTGTTCATGCATCGAGAGGCCATGCAAAAAAGACTGACAAAGAAAACGCACAAAAGTGATGCGCTGCATGCTTGTCACTTAGCATAGACCATGTACCTTTAGACCTCAATACTGTATAGCGTCGAGAAGGACGTAAGTAGGCATTTGCTGAGGGTTGGGTAGAAACGCCGGTGGTATGGCTTCCCCCATCAAACCATTTGTCTGTCAAACCGCAACCGATATACCGTTTAATATAAATACAACCTATTCCCGTCGACAATACAATATGGTAGAATATTCGTGGGACCCAAGATTAACAAAGGTATCACAGATAGATAGATACATAGATAGATACACAAAGAAAGGTAGAAACAGAAGAAGAAGAAGAAGAAGAAGAAGAAGAGGGCTGTAAGTATTGTAGATAAAGTTTTACTTACAGGCATAGGTGAATACTGATATTGCTGAGGCATGTATAGAGATGGAGCAGGACATGGGTACATTACAGGTGCAAATGTTTGATGACCAGTTGCTTGAGGTCCTAGACACAAACAAATTAGATGCTTTTAATTAGACTACCATAGATTCTTCTAAATTACAGATATTTGATATGCTATACTAGGAAACTTACCAAAAACACCTGTAGCCTGATAAATGGTTGCTGGATCTGTAGGAGGTGCAATAGGTGTCGTTGGAGCAGGTGCTGCAGTGTTGTAGAATGTCACACCATTCTGGTAAGTAAGTCCCATACCTAATAATACATTTTGAAATTGTGTAAAAAGTGGATTTATATTAACATCATTTATATTTGCATAGGGATTCTAACCGTTTGGATAATAGTAAGCATTAGTAGGCACAGATGGTGGTGAGCCAGAACCACCATCAAAGGATCTGTTAATTGGTTGCTTTTTGATTGCAGGTGCTATATTAAGTTTCCTTTCTCTCAATACGATACATTCTGAGTCTTGCTGTAGTCGTTTAGCTTCTTCTTCTGTCTCAAACGTAACAAAACCATAACCTTTGGAAACACCAGCACGATCAGCAATTATTTTTGTAGCTTTAACATTGCCATAGGAGGAAAAGAGTTGAGTAAGTTCCTCAACGCTAGTGTTTGCTGAAATACCACCAACAAAGATGCGATTTGGTACCAATGTACCATATTTTGGTGCAGCCATTGTGAGACTTGTTGCAGAGGCAGGGCTAGAGGCTGGACTAGACCCCTCAGTTCCACCTGTTGATGCCGAACTCTAAATAAAAAATACTAATTAGAAAATACAAATAGGAAGTTCAGCAAAAAAAAATATATGACTGATGTAACATATAATGTACATATACACATGCATACATAAAATACAATTGCACTGTCCTAAGAAGCATCATTAAAAATTTAAAAAAAAAAGTATTTTCATGGCATACAAGTACAGTGTTATTATATAATGAAATGAGACATACAACTTAACAAGTACATATTATTTATCCCATTGAAGTAAAATATATGAGCACAACAATCTTTATTTTTATAACATTATCAGAAATATGTAGAACTTATTATATCATGAAAATGAACTTGAATGTATACACAGAATATTTGATGTATGACAAGGAACCTTGTCATCAGAGAACCAATTCATGCTGAACACAAAGCAAGAATTCAACATTGAAATATATACAAAGAAAACACTAATCCATTTTTTAATCATAAGTTAATGAAAAGACGATTAAACATAAATATACACTGAATATAAAATAAAACTTACGACTGTGCTTAAATCGTAACATATCTTTTCTATGCAACTACGATCCTAAAGCATTTCGATCGGACTGTCACGAACAAAAAATCAGTCTCCAAGTATCCAAACAAAAACAATCCACCCCTTCCTTGGACAAGAGACATAAGGTGAGAATTCTACGTTCGAACTATGAGACTTAATTTAGTGTCAATCAATTGGGGTCATAAAGGGAAATCTACTGAACCGTCGACGACACACGGAAAATCTTTTCGTGCGACAGTATCGAGTCGCCGAGCGCTACCTAAAAATATTGACAAGCAAGAACTATTCGTTGAATCGTGGAGATCTTAAAATTCGATAGAGATCAAGTAAAGTTAAAGAAGGATAGGAGTAAGGGTAGGGATTAACAGTGTCCCTGCGAGTAGTATATGGTGTCGCAAGGAAGACATGGTTGGGAGTGGAAAATGGAAAACCTGTCATAGGGTTAGAAGAAAATCTCGGTGGTAAGAGTAAGCTCACCATCTTCGCGAGAGACGGGCGTGAAAGCGAATTTCCCGGGCGTGGGATTGTCCTAGCAGCTTGAAGGTACCCTGGCCTCGCACGAGGTCACCTGGGTGCCCAGGGACTGCCAAGGACCGTTGCGACCACTTCAAAAGGACTTCCAGCCTCCGGCGAAGCTGCTATTCCTTCTCGCTAAAACCTCCAAACACTAAAGAGACTTTTACAAGATGGCGGCCCGTATGCGCCGTTCAACGCGCTAAATTTTCCCGATTTCAAATCTATCGCACCCGGCCACTACTTTTCCAGAACCTTTTCGTTTCTCGTATCCCTAAATGGTACGGAATACGGTTTACATTAAATCCAAGAAAACAAAACTTATTTATAATAATCTACACGAAATGCAACGGATTTCACGATTTTTAGAAAATCAATCAGATATTTATAGGGACTGAGGTCTTAGGAATTACATTATTCTATTCATAAATTACATTTTCGTACTTTAACCACTGACAAAGGATTAATATGAGTCTTTACCAGATAACATTTGTATGTGAGTCTATGTACAAATGTATGAAATTGTTTTTTGGGTACATTAAAGCAATATGTTTGATGTATTGCAATTATTAAAGGAATGGGTTGTAGGAAGAAATAGAGAAATTACATCGATATAAGTAGTATGTTCGCGATAGTTAAATGAAATAAGTTTTGCGCGAATTCTGCCATAATGGCGGAACTAATAAGTTAGCATGGCTCATCATGGGAAATCATTTGTCAGAGTAACATACCTAGTTTTCGATATTAAAAGAACATTCGAACTGAGTCTTCCGGGCCACGAACATGATTAATTATCATTTACTCCACAATGAATAACCGAATAAAAACACTGAAATTGAAACGAGAAACAAGAACAGAGAGAAAAACGAAAATGAGGCTCCTCACTGCATTGTTGACTTCGAAAGACTGAAACATTCGCCGCCGTACAACTCTGATCGTTTTGTTCCTAGAATTGCAGTGACATTATAACAGACTTATAGTTTACGACTTAAATTCGCACAGAACAATTCCATAATTAAAGAAACAAATTATTTTTCAATGCAGAATTTAATTAAATCACTACTCGTCAGATTTCTAGTTAAATATACGGAGGATGTTTTGATTACAGTTGTCTACCATTTCGCGTTCAAATGTTACCGAAAAGATAATAAAAGAAATGCGGAAACATATGTACATCTGGATTAATTACTAAAGATTTACAACAAATGTTTAAATCGTTTAAATTTGTTGTGATTTATTCATTTAATTTTCTACTTACGAAAAGGATCGCGACATCGTTAATTATATTTACTGCAATCTGGGATGCTCTGTCCTACTTGCTCCGAAAAAGCTAACATTTTATTTCATCTAATACACAAAAAAGAAATTTCTAATTACATTAGAATATATTATTTAAATAAAAATTGTGCGGTGCGCCCACCTGCTGTAAATGCACGTTACTTATATACTTTCGGAGTTACTCGGATTTGCGCAGTGGGTCTGCGCAGCAGCCGTGTATCTATTGGCGGCTAAATCTTTCGAATGAAATTTCTATTATTATGCTATTAAAATATTGGGCTACAATTTATATACTAATTATTAATAGTGCAACATTTTATTGGTAAACCCATTTCCTTTTCCCTCGGACTACAACCTATTACATTCTTAATTACTCAGTTGTCGAGTTTCCTGTATTAATAAAAAGGAATTTAAAAACAATTGTTTATTACATACAACTGAGAAATTAATAATTTTGTACCGCTAACTGTGTGCAGAATCGATTTGTGCATACTACGGAATACGAATGACAAGATATTAAGAGCTATATTATAAAAAGAGATTATATCAATTTATTAGAATAACCGTAATTATATATACAAGAAATATACAACAATGAATGCGCGCAATTTTCATACATTACTTAAATCGAAGTACGTATTCGAATTTGTCGGAAGAGTAAGATACGGATTGCCTTCATGATGTTGGTAATTCGTAATAACTTGGGAGGAGATATCTAAACTCTGAAAATTAGAAGAATTACCATTGATGAAATTTCGATTTTCACTGTTTAACGTCTCGAAGGGAGCATTCTATAAAATTATAATTTTTAGAAACCATACTGTGGCATCGTGTTTATCGGACTTACATATTTCTTATGCGTGGCAAGACAAAAAGTGCAAACTTGTGGCCTTGCAGGTGTGTCGGACCAATCATTTGTACCATAAACACTGCTGTTGTCTTCCAAGCGTAGACAGGGTTGATCTATGGCACCAGCAACGAGTACTGCACCTAAGTGGCTGATATAACTGCTGGCCAATCTCAGAGTCTCTATTTTTGATAATTTTCTATCCGCGGGTTCCGTTGGAATTAAAGTTCTCAGAGCACTGAAAGCCGTGTTTACGCTGCACAGTGAAGATTGGATTTCTTGATTCGTGTACCTGCATTCATTACCCTCGAAAAAGATATTGACGAGCCTGGTATTCTCAGGATTAATCCCACGTAGGGATCAATTCTCTTTGCATTCAATTATCATTAAGTGCATGCAATAGATCCAATCTATATTTATCCAACTCATATTATAATTAACTACAATATTATTACTGTTCCACCATTTATCATTATGTATACATAAAATTATATTCTTATGATGATACATGATTCTGCGTTATAAGACATTAATCATGGCAATGAAACTAAAGCAGTTACAAAGAAAATAAATGTATCCTGTCCAAACACATAAGAAAAGGTAATTACTTCTCAGACATGTACCTAGATTACATAATAAACATGCTTCAGTTTGTCCATATAAATTGGTATAAAAATCAAAGGAGTTCTGTGATAAAAAAAAATTCAATTTTCACCTATGAGTGCGGTCTCTTTCACGAGCGTTTGCTTGATATCTTTGTTTCGTTGATTCTTCTTTCTTTCGCGATGCCATGGTTCACAACACTCTTATAAATTAATAGTGAAAACTTTGTTATTTTATGAGAAGACAGGTTCCCAAAGAAGCATACGCTTCCACCAACGTCGTACTTATGAATGACTAAGCGCCGCGGCTTCCTCTGGTTCCTCTGGAGTACGAGATTCCCTCTTCCTCTTTGGGAGCCCCGCCCCCATCGTCAAACCACACATGTGAACCGCACGTGCATACGAGCAAGAGCGGATACACGCGCATTTGCACATTGGATGCATCAAATTACCTCACGTCGAGATGAGCGCAATTAGTCAAAATAAAACCTATTACTCAATGGAGTTGATAATCTATGTAGTATTGCCAGTCTGACAATTCTTTATCCTATTTTGAAATGGAATTCTACCATCGCAAGTTATAGTAAAGCAAACCTCATAAGACACGCCTGAAACAAAAGACATAATATCAGTTTTACATTGTACCAACATGTGTTTTGTTTGTATCGATACATATCACACAACTGCCTTCCAGTAGCTATTTTATATTAGGATTGCCTATGTTCGTGTCTTGTATCATGCTGTTAATAAAGTATTGAAACGCATTTGCAGTCTATGAAAATGTTATGTTCATTTTACCTTTCCACATTATGAAATTGCGACTGTGGAAATTGCATCATGTAGGTCAAGTTTCTATTTGACTTTAAGTTAATTTTGCTGAAAATATGTATAGTTGGTAAATAATAGTTTAAAAGAATATTGGAAATGACACTTGCACTTCCTATATAGGAACGGACACGTGTATACGAGGCCGCGATGACTCCCACGTAAAGTGGTCAGAGGCTGGGTTTCACATTACCCTCAATAAAAACAAGCCGACGACCGGTAGGAAGAGCGAGGAAAACAAATTCCATGTGTAAAACTAATTAGGGCACTGTCGTGCACTTTCCAGAGAGCATATAAACGTCTTCCTCGCTTTTACGTTTTAAATATTCTTTGGCTCATCGTCCACTAATTTCCTCCCACACCGAAATGAATATTTTGAGAATGAAATATATATGACAAAATACGAGTCGAGCGTTATACTCTTTTAAGACAGGCGTTTATTTCTGTCCACAGAATCCAGTGACAGGCGAACTGGTGATAAAAGATTATACAATAATTCAAGTTTCTAAAAGTAATAAACATTTTAATATTAAGTATCCTGGTTTTGTATCTCATTAGTTCCACCATCAGATTTCTTTAAAATAACGTTCGGGGAAAGTATATTTTTAACACATTAACACTAAACTCGATAAATACTTATAGTTTGAATTGCAAATAATTCCGAATGCTCTCTATAATGTAAAAATAAAAATATACGATTAAATTGGACATTTCTATCAAATATTTACTTTAAATAACTAGGATACATTGAATGAATTGCATAGGAGAAAAATTGATACATTTCAATGATCATCAGAATAAAAGATATTTTCGTATCTTGTCCCATAATTGAAAAACGTCACGCATCAATTTCCAGCGCCTGCACCTTTGTTTACAGGGATATTCTGTAAATACCACGTGGAGCGCATGACCATGGAAGATTATGCGTTCGCACTCACCGTTTTTCTATAAATTTTTTTTAGCTTTGGTCACTTTGTTACAAAGTTTTACTACTAATTCAGCCGCTCGATTAAACTAGTATCAAAGGCCCGTGGTCTTCAAGGTAAAATCTTAAAGAATACGCATAGAAAATATACAAATGGTCCGACACAGAAATTACATGATATTAAAACTTAGGTTACACCTTACACACACTAAAACACGAAAGGTCTACACGATATTGTCCGTAATTACAAAGAAACCTGGATATGCAGACGGAACAAAGTTTGGAAGCGTTACTCCATAAATTACAAAACCTTTCTTTTCGAAGACACCGTTGTACGTCAGGTATTACATTTACCACGCAGTTTAAAAGAAAAGGGAAAAATCTCTATTATATATACTTTGCAGGCACGGAAGGACTAAAATGCGGTGAACCATTTTCCCCATGAACACTTTGGCATTTTCACCGCTCAAAGAAATCAATTGAACAGAAGAGAACTCGATTGAGCACAATAGTAGTACTAAATAGTATCATGGGTTTAATATACTTTATGTCTAGAGATTTCAAACAAATTTACATGTCAAGCGGTCTTGCTATATATATATAAATTTCCGATCTCTATTTGGTGCTAGATTCACCTAGCACTATTTGCATATTTTGCTTTACTGCTATCTTGTATTTACACTATCAAGTTACATACCGTAACGAACCTTACGTTTTACTTTTTGCCCACTTAGTGCTCTAAGAAAACCGTAAAAATAATTTCTGATCTTAAACGTAAGGTCTGTAATCTTATACACATCCTCCGATTTATCCTTGCACCTTATTAAAAAAACACGTCGATGCGTGGCCTAGGATTAATGCAAAACGCGATTGCATCCCTAATTTATCAAGGATAATCATTAGAATATAAATACAAATTATACTTAAGGGCGAGATCCACGTGCAGCTTCTTCCAGTGCGCGAACTTTAAGCTCGCGCTCGCGCTGTTGTCTAAAAAACACCCTTTGTTAGTCCGATTTAACACTGCCCCTCTAAGCCAAGCATACCTCAAATCCAGGGTTTTCTACTTATTTCGAAGGACGAACCTTAAGTATTCCTCGTGATGTGCTACCAGTGATGCGTGCGGGGGAAATCGCTCGCGTTCCATCATAAGATGACGTTGCAATTGCTCGTGATGTGCTGCCATGTCCGCGTACGGTCTTCCGAGAAGTTCAGCAGGGTGAAGGCCCAATCCTGGATCACGGGGCATTAAGCCTGGCCGAGGATAATTTGCACCAGCTGCTGCTATATTGATAGACAGTGTTAAAAGACTGTTGGAATCATTTGAATACAAGATGACACTTAAGCATAAATAACTGTGGTAGTAAGCATGCATGGTGAAGTGTGTGTGTGAGTGTGTGTGTGTTCTCTGCTTGAAATGAAATACCTTAACTAAATATGTAATAATACATACTTATGATATACATCATAAGGAACTGTAATGACAAATCATATTAGACAAGCATGAAGATTGTAAACATTATTGGATGTCCTTTGGTGTTGAGGAATGTAATAAAATATGTTTCTGCAGGTTTTCATAGTAAAGTGAGTCTGATATACTTAACTGATATATCAAGAAATGTCATGCCACTGGGGAATACTGATATAACACTATCAATAACCATAAATAATATATGGAAGTGGGTTAATGTTTACTGTACTCAATGAGGAGATAATACGAAGTAGTACGTTTCTAAAACCTTGCACAAATTGGGGGTAATAAGTTCCACCGACCAGAATCGCGTTTGGTGCGTAAACTTGAACGAGTACCGTTTTTACTGTTAATAGCGCGATAATATTTATGCATCTCAGTTTTCATACACGCACGCACACGCATACAAAGTTGTCAGCACTCACGCGTACACTCGCACTTGCACCTAGGTGTGAGTAATTGAAAGCGATTAAAAGCTCTTAGAATGAATCCGCCTATAATATTGGTTGTACCTTTACCAAGAAGCTGCACATGATGATCAAAGGACGCGAGTGCCAAGCCTTAACGGCATAGCAAACAAAGCAACAGATATACAGAAAGAACTGTGCAGCACAGAACAATTGACCTCTGCGGAAAATACAACTCGTAAGAAAGTTAGGCTACTAAAGGGATTTGTTCTGTTACTTTGGGCTAAGTTTCTAGAGAAGAAATATCCACTATACTTGTACACGACAAATTATCCCATTGATCAAATGATTAAGGAACTATTCTATCGAGTCTATGAAACATCTCTGCTACAATTTTATCCTCAGACATATCATTGCCCAACAGGCATGTGCGAATATTTATGTTGATCGTCATCCAAATATAAATAACTTTCTTGCGAGTTCAAAATGCAGCGAATTGATGATAATGGGAATCGTGTGCAAACGTACTTGGACATCCTGATACAAGGACCTACCAGGCAGGGGAAATCCAGCTGCAGCCGCAGCCGCTTCTTGCTGTTGCTGAGCCTGTTGTTGGGCTTGTTGCTGTCCCGGATGTAAGTGCAAGTGCGTATGCGCATGCGTATGCGCGTGAGTGTGAGCGTGATACTCAGGCGAGATGCCAGCCATCTGCAACCGGACCATTGGGTCAGCAGCCAGAGCCAGCCGCTCGTCCAGCTGGCCGTGGTGATGAGCCGCCACGGGATGGCCAGCCCCTGCACCTGCTGGCCCCCCGCCGGCTGCAGTCGGTATCCCTAAACCCGACACCACTTCCATCAAATATTTCGTTTTCTTATTGTTTTTATCCTACCAACTACCTAAGTCTCTGCCCTTCTCTTTACAAACACATCACGCTTGCATTCTAACAGTTCTAACGACTTATAACGCTTGCAATTCCCATTCGATAAAGGCATGTAGATGGGCGAAGACTTTGTATTTGTCTTATACGCGAAGGACAACTTAAAGATTAGGCCGAAAGTTTGCATTGCAGGTGGAATGACAGTGTTCTATAGAATTTTAATCAAAATTCTCAGGTCCTAGTCTGTTGATTTAAATGGTAACCTGCCTTATGTATTCCTACAGTAAACACACTATGCTGAAGAACGCTCAACTATAAATCTCCTTGCGGAGAAGATATTCAGGACGGCAAAGAAAGTTTGTAAATATAGGAAGACTAAAATTACCTAATCTTTCTAGCCGCTCTCTTTCTAATTGACTTGGACCAGGAGGTGCTCCGTAAAGGCCAAACTGATGTAATGCTTGCGGTGGACCTGATGGTCCAGGAGCAAGGCCTGCAGCAGCATACCGACGATGTATCTCCAACCAATGCGGATCCACCGGTGCTGGCATTGGTCTCGGTGTTCCTTTCAACAGTTCTTCCTTTAATCGGTCATTGAGTTCTCTTTCTCGTAATTCCCTTATCTCACGTTCTCGCTTTTCACGTTCTAAATGTTCTAATTCTAATCTCTCCCGGGCACCAGGACCATACATATAATGTAACATTGAATCTGGCGGTGCTGGATGTCTCGCTGGCGAAAACGCTGCATGCGGCCTGGCATATTCAGACAACTGTCTAAGAGCAGGAGTATCAGCATACGATCCCGGTCTGGCAGCGTACCTATCATAAGGAGACACAACAGGTTCAAGAGGTCCACGACTCGGCGGTTTACAAGTTTCCGGTTGTTTCTCCGGAGTCGTCATTTTTCTGGCTTGCTGCGCGGCAGCTCTGTCTCGTTCTTCTCTCTCCCTCTCGGCCTGCTTTCTTGACCTTTCTTCTCTCTTCCTAGCTAACTTGGAATCCGGTACAGGCTTAAAGATCAAGTCTGTCCTAGTACAGGAATTATTTTCACCCCGATTCCAATGCCGTAGGAAAATTGCCGACTGCGATCTGTGACATTCAGAATCTTCGATTCTTGGTTCAGGAGATGGACCCCGTGGACTAGGCGGTTCCTCCGGTTCTGGCTCTACAAGATCCGATTCCAACTTTGGTTCGGATTGAATCGCTTGTTGTGGCTGTGGTTGCCTATGATGATGATGTACTGAACTAGTAGATGTCAGGCACGTTGCTGAGACGAGCGATGGCTTACGCTGGGTGTTGTGTGAACTGTGCGACGAAGAATGACTATGCGAACTATGAGACGAAATAGTTAACAATTTATCGTGATGCAGGGTTGTAGCTTGATGCATACTGGACGAGTGATGGTGCGTGGCTATAAGATTTTCGCCTTCTTCTCGCGTTGTTACACTGGAACTGGTACTGGAGTGATGTGCCGTCATCATTGTTGTACTCTCTTGACTTCTTTGTGGCGACGGTGGTGGAATCGCGTGTGGTACCGGACCATAAGGATAAGGTGGGAACGAAGGGTATCCGCCAACTGGCGCATATCCGGGATATGCATGAGGATGGTAGGGATGCATCGCAGTAAATAATGAATGATGCATTAAAGGATGGTGAGGATGGAAAGGATGAGCCATGTGTGGACTTGGTTGCTGAGCTGGATGCATCACTGGTTGAGGTATAGAAGTTGGTGGTGGTGGAAGAGTAGGTGTTGGGGATGCTGCCACAGACTGAATTTGCGGAACGGGCTGATTACTTTGTAGAGAATGTTTGCTCGGTGTGGGTGGTTTACTTGAACTGTCAGGATCTTTCTTAATATTTTCTAAACTGGGTCCAGGAAAGCCAGATTGGAATCCTGGAACTTTGACTTCTTTCAGACTTTGAAGTGGGTCTGGTTCGGGAGGTATAATCTCTTGTTTGATTTTGAGATTTTGAGGTTCCATTGGTGGTGTGCCTGCTAAATTGTACATAGATGAAGGTTTTTCCATAGACAACATTCCACTTGGCTGAATTGGTTGAAATAAATTTGTGGGTTCAGGTCTCTCAGTGTCATTATTTTCTGGTCGCTCTGGAATTCTTTCCGGTATTCTATCAGGTATTCTGCCATCGCGTATTCGTTCTGGCGGTAACCTATCGTCCGAAATTCGCTCAGACATCCTATTTTCCGAAGACATTACCGTTAAACCGAGAGGTTGTGGAGAACTGGGAGGCATTTGTGGCATTTGCGCCATATTGGTTGGTATACTTTGTGAAATGTTGAGGTTCAGTGGTGGTCCCGGTATACTTTGGGGTAAACTTTGTGTGCTTGACATACTTTCGCTATGGGTTCGAAGGTTTTGCGTTGGTCCCATGTTTTGTGCGTTCGTCATATTCTGTGGTATATTTGGTGGCATTTGTATGCTTTGTGATAAATTCTGTGGTACATTTTGAACTGGAGGAACATTGGCGGTATATTGCATATTAAGTGGCAAACCCTGCTGGGTTGGCGACATCATTTGTGAATTCGGTATACTTTGAGAACCAGCTGAGGCACATACATTGCCGGATTGTATAGTCTGCGACAAATTGCGTGGCATATTTTGGCTCATATCATTCATTATAGGTTGTGATGTAGTCAAATTTAATTGCTGTTCAGACTCCTTCATTTCCTCGTTAGACGGCGACATAGCTGATTCTATTGGTAATGGTTCTAATTTTAATGGTTGATTCATAGCTAAAGGTACATCTTCTATTTGATCCTTTGTTTCTACCGCTTCATCTAACAAAGGTTTCTTTTCCAACGAATGTATTACAGGAACAGATATTGGTAAGGCTTGTATAGGTGGTGGTACCGGAGTTGATGCCGGAGTTGGTTCCGATGGTTCCTCCGGTGTCGTAACCGCTGGACTCACGGGCTCTTCGGTTGGCACTGTGACCGGTGTGGATTGATTTTCGTTTGTGTCGCCTTCCCCTTCCCTTTCAGGTTCATCCATGAGGGAATTACTATCAGTGGTCAACGATTCCGAAGGACTCTCAGGGCGTTCGCCACGCTTTCGCTTTTGAGATTCCTTGTCCTCGTCTACATCATCAGTCGCCGGTCGTTTCTGACCCTTCTTCGGTGTTTCCGGCTTACCGGATGATTTCTTTTTCGTCTTATCGGGTGTTTGATGTTGCTGCTGCTGTTTCTCTTGATCTGGTGTATCCGTTCCACCAGTACGTCTCGGTCTTGCTGGCCTTGGGGTCTCCTTAGCCTTATTTCTTGTACGCATCCTACCAGGGCTATCTGGTGATTCCGCAGGTACAGGGCGGAATAGATATGGAGGTGCAGGCGGTAATTCTCCGGTTTTCTTCAAATGCGCCCTGCATTCCGTACACAGCAACAATCTATCCTTTCCAGCTACTTGATAATCCTTAGAACTAGTTGAAAAACAGTGCTGACACGAATGCGTCGTGCCGTTTGTGTTAGTGTCACGAGAATCACTGTCCTCTTCCGAATTATCGTCTTCTGTCACAGAACTAATTTCACCACCGGGATTATTACTAGCGGGAGTGCCAACAGGTACGGTTTCAGGTTCCGAAACGGGTTCCTTGGGGTTAACACTAGCGGGTGGTGTGTCTTTGGGTGGAGTTGGGACTTCCTCTTTAGGAGTACCAGCCCTTGAGTTACGCGTATTTCGTATTCTCCTAAGCGAACCCTGTCGTCGTCTTCGATGTGGACGATTATTATTTGCTCCTGGTGTTTTCTTCCATAAATAATAGAATTCGACCAATTCCGGCTATAAATAAAAACCTTCTGAGGAAATACTGTCGTTGCGCTATGCCTAACTGAAAAATATATTATTTTACCGTGTCTTTATGTGGTAAAAGATCCTTCCTGATTCTTGAAAAATTTTTCCCAAACTGTCGAAGCCCTTTGACAAAGCGTTTCTATGATACACAATTATGCCCGATTAATCATAGATCTTTTCTCACTACCCAAGTCGAAAAATTGAGAGATATTTAAAGAATCATTTAAGTATATACAGCGGACCCTCAGCTTACGAGAATACTTTGCAATCAAATTTGCCTGAAGTTACAAAATGCAAGGTAATCATTGCTCAGGATGAAATCGAATCGTAAGGACAAGGGTCCACTGTCACGTTCGTTTAAACTTACAGTTTCTTCTTCAGACCACTTCTTATCGATGCCTTTAGGTACTGGACATTTAACGAGTGCCTGCAGTGCTCTACCAGGATCATAGCCAGAATCATGCAAAATGTCCAGAGCATTGATCGTTGTATCGTCTCGGGAAGCTGCTACACAACCATCATCCGGGGATCCTCCGTCACACATTCCAGCAAATGCAGCCATGGATCGAGCTGCTCTTAAGTACATTAGAAGATCCCCGTCCAATGCCATAGCTGGAATCCATCTTAGCTCTTCTCGTTCTTTAGAGAACTCTGGATCAGGAAGCAGCTCTCCGGGAGGAATACCCGGCCGATACTCAGGCAAACGGGCCTGACAAGAAACCAATTCCTGTACCCAAAATTCGGGATTGTGCGTGGTTAGCACCAATGCCAAAGCAAGTTAGTTGTACGCACCTACACTCCGGCTTGCTTTTTGAAACTATGTATACAAGTAGTAAACTCTTTCCATTACAAGCAGTCTTAATGATACACGCCTACTTCCTTTTTAGTACTTCACTGATATAACAAATCAAATGATTACTATATATGCATGTAGATTATTTCACAATTTACTTTCACAGCTGACACTGTTTATATCTATATATATACAACCGTTATAAAAATATTTTGTTATATTCATTGAAGAGGCGAAAGCTTTAAGTTATGTTCGTGAATGGAAGCACATTCACTGAAAGACACATAGTGCACAGAGGCAGCGAGGAGGATGAAGATGACGGTAAAAAAAAATAATAGATAAACAAACAGGCAGACAGAGAGAGAAACATAGAACGTTTCGTGAAAACCAGCAGAATTACTTGAACATATTAACAACACTGTCGTCAAAAATGTATTTACGCACTCGTGAACAGTAAATTGAAATTCATCTTTTCGCAGGAATTTACTGATGCTTTTCTAATAAATACATTTTTTCCAGTGTTCCTCTTTCAATCATACGTTTCATACTCTTAGATGGTTCAAGTAACCACATTTTTATACATGGAATGATTGTTAAGATAATTACTTCTTAACAGACACAACATAAATCGATCGGTAAGCCATCCTGGTTATTTCACCGTGACTGAAAACCACCATAATTACCAAAATACTATCTTATACTATACAGTATTATCCTATTTAATATTAAAAGACAAACTATTATATTGACATGTATTATATTCAGGGTTACACATCGAGAATAATCAATTCGGGATCTGTACTTGAAGGTTTGTTAATGCAAGTACAACAGGGACTATCATTATCAGATGAACCATTTCCTTTGTAATTAATGCTGTTTAAGTTCGGTTATTTGAACCATCGACATAGATACATAAAAGTTAACTCAAGAATATCTCTGCTCTTAATCCGAAAACATTTACTTTCAAGTGTTGTACATTCAAGCAAAACATGGAAGTTTTGTTTCGATACTAATGTATATAGATAAGTCTGTACTTGCACAAAAAATATGTTCGATATAAAACGCAAAGTTTAAGCGCTAAAATAACACTTGTGTCTCCATTGATCTAATCCTGTAACTAAGCACACACCATGCAATTCTTTCAATCATTCTGCAAATTAATATAACAGCTACACATATTAATATTGGACAGGTAATACATTTCAACTTAATAGTATATTTCCTTCTTTATATATTCATATCTATCTTCATATAGAAGCAATCTTAAAGAACTCAACTTTAATTTATGTAATGCAAATACATATTACATCTGTTAGTCCTATTTGTATGAGTGTCAAAGACTACAAATAAGATAACTGGAACTATATTTACTTTGATTAATAGCTTAGGTAAACAATGGTTGGAAAAGACAAAATGTATTTACAGAAATAGCAAGGTTTTCTTTGAAATATAGTGTGCTATGAAGTTATAAGATGTTAAGATCATGAATTCATTTACACCGGTGTTGTATAGTAAATAGATGATAATCAATTTTATATAACATAAACATCCACCCCGTTGAGAGTACCAAATTCTCATCTATTTTTACAGATGAGTAATTGAACTAGTTCAAAGAAGTATTAAGTATACATGACGTATTATTACTTTAGGACAATAAATATATATATAAATATAATTAACATTGCCAAACACAGCAGTAGCATTGTACTTTAGACTTTTATGGTCTAATTTATACTTTCTATAGTAATAGTATATCTATCCTGAGAGAACAAGCCTTGAGTTAGGTACATTGTGCAATATAGCTAAATAGCAAAGAAAGTTTTTCAAGGTATATGGCAAACCTGGTGCGAAGGGCCAACCCGAATCTCGCCCTGGGTGCCGGCAGACATCTCCCCCTCCTCCAAAGCTCCACCGTCTTTCTCCAGCGTTTCGAATGGCTTCTATCTTGGACTTTCAGTAAATTCCTATCATCCACCCCCTGAACTGTATAGTTATTCTATCAGTATCTTGATACTAATTTTATAAAAAAAATACTGCTAACATGCTTCTTTTCTAACGACCCTCATCTCTTAACAAGGATGTTCTCAACTGATGTATGAGTATTGATAGACATGTACTATGATATGAACTAACATCAGCTATCACTACTATTTCCGAATTATAGTAGATTTAGCATTATTTACTTATAGTATGGTCTTATATGACATAAAGATTCCTAATTCATAATTTTCAGGATTATTCCAGATTATTAATGTATGTACCAAAAATTGGACGAAATTCCCACATGTAGAAAATATTGTTTAAATATTGGAAGGCAGTGGATCTAACTATTTTTTTGAATACACTATGAGTGTCTCTAAGGAAAAGTAGAAACACACAATGTTCTCCCTCATCTATAAAAACACTCTAACTATATTGTGTCCCTACAAGTGTATACAAATCTCTATAATTATTTAATTGAAAAAGTCCATAGGCGGATGTTGATCATCCCTTTAAATGATCTTAACCACAGCTAAGATCAGTCTCTCTACTCTCGAAGCGGTAGTACTCTCATTAAAAGAAAACTAAAAGTTCGCACGTCACTCCTCTAATGTATACTCGCAAAATACACAGTTCTACTTATTCAGAGTGGTCTTAAGTCACGGTGAAAGCGGTAAACATCATAAAATGAACTTGGTATAGGTTCGAAAATTCTCTCTCGTCTTAATAATCATACTTAAAGCGTGCCAGGAGAGATGTGAACAACGTTAAACATCGAATTGACTCATCGGCGCGATGTGAGGATATATATAAAAAAACGTGCTATTTACACAATTCCGTCATGCAACGTAAAACACCAACGAGAAACGCGAGAATCACGGATTTGGATCGAGTTATATGTTCAACACATAAACCCCTCGTACTAAAGAATGCACGGCATTATTCGACTCGTCACATCGCACCTAAGCTTTTGGCGGAAATCCGTTAAGAGCCGTGAAAATCAAAAGTGGAAAGCCATAAAATCTTCGAGGCAAACTTACCCGTGTTTAGAAAGGTTTCAACGACGTGCTCGCATTGTTCCACGGTAACGCGGCTCGCTCTCCACACATGCACGGTGGTACGCGCGCGTCCGTATTTACTAAGATACCAACGATCCAATTTTATTGATTCACTACGAATTAATCATTGGCCGCTCGAACGATTTACTTTACACGATTTAATAGCCACAACACCCAAACGCAGCCATCTTGTACTGCATTTTGTTTCGTTTTTCTTTTGTAGGGGTGCGTTCCAATTCCGCGTATTCCTCTCTCTTGCATGCATGGTTCGTTCTTTCCCGGTTCTCAGCTTCTGGTGGCAATTCGAAAATTACAAATGCTTCACGTCCGTTCAGAATTTCTCATGTTTCACAAAATGCAGGATGTAATTAATTTTGATTTGATCCCCTTACAGATATAACAAATATTATTCTCGACAAAACTGCGTCAGAATTATGTATAAATGAATGCATACTTTAATAACAAGTTATGCGGAAGGAAACTGTTATCAAAGTACGAATAATTCGAATAAGTATCTATTATCTATTTTACGCAAGAATGCTCATAGTAGATAGATCAATTTCGAATTAATTTACTCACAGCTTATGAATTATTAATAAGGACAAGTGTCATTAGAACGATTAATTACACACGGCTTATTTAAATTCACCTTATCGCCATCTCTAAATGTCTACCGCGATATTGCGTTGCATCGCTGCAAATTTTTCAAGATCTGCTCGTCGGGTTTCAGTAGCTCCGCAATTGGCAACGAAATTTTCTACAAATATGGCACAAAAGACGGCAATATTATTAATTGCTGATGGCTCTGAGGAATTGGAAACTGTGGCAGTTGCAGACGTTTTGCGACGTGCCCGGGTAAATAATTACTTCGAAGTAACCTTATTCCATTTGCGTAATAATTCGCAACACGCAAGACTTAGAGTTATATGTTAATTCTTCCTTAGAATTACAAAATCTATTACAGAATATCATATAAATTTACATTGTTCACATTAACACGAACCACATACTCATTTTAATATTTTTTCACGAGTTCCTGATATTAATATGTAAGGTCTACTCCTTAATACTACTTCCGAAAAAAATTGTTTTACAACTGAACATCTTGGTATGCTATTTTATTTAAAAATTATGTGTTCTTTAGATCGATGTTACAGTGGCAAGCACAACTGGAAACAAATGTGTAAAGTGCAGCCGTAATGTAATGATCTGTGCTGATGCTCAAATTCAGGATGCTGTTAAAGACAAGAAGTATGATGTTGTGATACTTCCTGGTGGATTAGGTGGAACTGAAGCTTTTATATCAGTAAGCAAAATGACTCAAAGTTATTATGAGAAACATGAGTATGATACATCCTATCTTATACATTTATATTTTATAGTCAACAGAGGTAAAACAATTGTTGCAAGAGCAAGAGAAAGAAAATAGACTGATTGCTGCAATTTGTGCAGCACCTACTGCACTTCAAGCACATGGCATTGCTAAAGGAAAACAGTTGACTTCCTATCCTTCGATGAAAGATAAATTGGTGAATGACTACAAATATTTGGAAGAAAAAGTTGTGGTTGATGGTATGAATCCACTCAAATTTGTGTCTAGGGACAATGCTGTACTTATATTGTGCACACAATATTGTTAACCCAACATTTTGTTTAGGAAATCTTATAACCAGCAGAGGCCCAGGAACAGCAATTGATTTTGGATTGGCTATTGTGGAAAAACTACTTGACAAAGAAGCAGCCAATAATGTAGCTGGACCAATGCTGCACAAAATGTGAAAGGAAAAATGCAGAAATTATTCTTAGAAGTACTGTGCATTCAAGTTATGTCACCAAAATATCATACATGTATATATTATGTATTTCCCATTCATATAATGTTTAATAAATTTTGATGTATTATAAAATTGTTTTTACTCTCAAATAATTAAATAAGTTTGGCAGTATTAAATGCTACCTTTTTATATCCAGTAACTTGATCATTTTAAGTTTAATAGTGCTTGCCTTGCCATATAACTTCACTTTGAATTTGTGGTCTAATAACTGTTTCCACATTATTTATCACATGTACACTTATGTTTCCAAAATTTCGTCGTAAACTGTTTAGAAAACTTACTATTTTCGATCGAGAGAACTTTAATTAAAATAACATTTCGTAACAAATGAGCCATACATATATTCAGAACATTTTCGAAACTTGTAAAAGCAAATTGATTTTCGAATATTTATAGCAAATACAAAACTATTTCACAAGATTAATTCACGTTTTATTTAGCGACTCAAACGAATATTAATTAACACGCCATATGGAAAATTAAGTTATAAGGAGCGAATAAGAGTTAATATAGCGTTAATTAAACA
This sequence comes from Nysson spinosus, assembly GCA_910591585.2. NCBI lineage: Eukaryota > Metazoa > Arthropoda > Insecta > Hymenoptera > Crabronidae > Nysson > Nysson spinosus. The sequence continues at coordinate 2,536,972 of OU342839.1, read as the reverse complement.
TCTTCAACAATCTACTTGAATCGTAATTTTAATTAATTTTATGCGACACGTGCCAAGTGGTACATAAACTCGGATGATATATTGCCAATTGCTAATTACGGATTAATATTCATTTCAGACGCTGAAACAAACTATTATTTACTTAGTTTATTCAGTATTTTGAGTCACTTTGTCTTTATTTTTTTTCAAAGTAATAATTTAATAGTAATAATTTAATTTTATTCTCACAATCATGATAAAGTAGTGGCGTATTTATTTATTAACTATAGAATAATGAAACATATTTATATCTATTAAATATCGAGTAATATGTATGCTAACAGATGTAAGAGTTTCTGGACAAATAATTTCATGTTTAATTTTTGTATTTTCAGGATTAAAAATATGAAAAAACGGCTATTTTATGTGTTTGATGGGTAACGTCACCAGTGACACAAAAATTGTTACCGAGCTCTAAGACTCGGTAACTCTGCAATTACAGATTGCACTGCATGCTTGGTCTGCATGTCTGGTCGGTGTTAACATTCACGAGATTGTTAATCGCCTGGATCATTTAATATTTATAATTAGTGAAAAAGGGTGTTATGCGTATGTGCGAGTGTGTTGTTTGGCTTTCTGTCATTTTACATACGAATGTACATAAGTGTAAGTTTGTATGCGAAAAATGTTCGAAAGCGACGATTGGGACTTTGATCAGGTAAACTAATTTCCTTTTGTTTATTTTCATCTAATAAATTTTGTTTACCTTGGCAATACAAAAACTCTTAATTATTAAGATGATTAAAATTGAAAAATTTTAAGCACGTACGAAAATTCAAATCATTCTATGTAAATGTAAATATCAGCGGTATTTTTTACGTATTCCTTTATAGGATTTTTTGAACGACGTCGACGAGAAAGCAGTCAAATTTTATTCGCAAACTAATAATCAAAATGACGTTGATCTTGCAAAACGTCGTAAAATTGAAAATTCCAATGACTACAACGTATTGAATCGCAAGAATGATAATTCTGCTACAGAAAAGAGAACTTCTTCCAGCACTGATAAATCGTTGAGAACAAATTTAATTCTTGGGATATTTAACAAAGTTAAAAATGACTCTGAAAATAATTCTCAAGTTTTTAAAACGCCAACCAATGTAGATCCATTAATCTCCTCTAATGTATCTACTAATCAAATACCTAGAAAGAATTTAATACTTGATATACTTAGAAACAAATGTGGAGATGGTAAAGTTAATCCCAACAATCAAGATATTTCTAATAATAAACCAACAGAGACTGAAAAGACTAAATATGAATTAGGAACTAAGGATAATTTTAAGTCACCAAAAGAAAGTACAATGTTTATGAACAAAGCAACAACTTCTCATGCTATAAATGACTTAAAATCTGAACAATTTAAAATCATAAAGAATGGAGAAACTAGAGATGATAGTAAATCAAGTTCATTAAGTAACAATAGGAGACATTTGATACTTAATGCACTTAAACCTTCTTCTGTTAATAATACAGTCTCCCCAAAAAAGATTCCAAAGCAGCCTGCACATTCAATTAAAAGTCCTCAGGCACAACCTAATAAAAAAATGACATTAGTTAGAAGATTTCCTGGACCAGCAGGATTATTACCTGATGATATTGACACAATCATTCCTCCAATTACTGTCTTAAATAAGTTGGAAGAAAATGAGAGTGATAGACGAAAAGAACCATCTGATTCCAATCTCTCAAAATATTGTTCCCAGAATACAAAAAATTTGTTTACTGAAGGTGCTTGGCAATTAATGTTAGATGATTTGCCCAACAATCTTTTACATGGATATGAAATTTCTACTATTAAACAAACTGCGAATGCAAGTGGTTGTAATAGCAGAAAAATTCAGTTCCTAGCAGGAATGTTGGAATATATAGATCATAGTCATGACAATCCTCCAATTATTTTAAAAGACTTTACTGATAGCATAAGAGGTATCATTCATCGTGATATACCTTTGAAATATCCTGGTTTATTGGAACCAAATGTAGTTGTACTGTTACAAGATGTGGGCTTATTAAAAACTTCTGGGTCCTTAATTGCAAATAAATATCATATTCTAATTTCACCATCTAGCTTATTAGCTATTTATACAAATAAAGGGACAATTGTACATACACCACAAATAGAATCGTTTTTACAACATTATCAGAATGGGAATATGAAGAATAATGATCCCAAATTACTAAAGTCACATTTCAGAGACAGTAATGTCCAAAAATATAATACTCATGATTCTAAAAAAATTAAACGAAAGTCTGGAGACAGTGATGAGTGGAAAACGCATTTTGAAAACGATAATGCAGGCATAAACGAATTATTCGAAAATGCCAATGAATCGGTGAATTTCGATGATGTAGATGACCTTCTCTTCTCTGTATCTGTGGATCAACTTACGAATTCGCAAAGTCAAAACAATTTTACTAATCCGAAATCAAAGATTATCCAACGATCCAACAAAACCCCGAAGAAAACTGCATCACCTAAAAAAGAGAATATGTCAGACACTGAACGGAAGAAATCGAAAAGTTTGTTAGATACTCTAAAAAAATTTGCGCCGGATGCAAATAGGCAAAAAAGACTTTCGCATCAAGGAGTCGGAAGTCCTTCGAATAAATTGGAATCGGATGCTGCGCATCTAGAAATATCTGTCAGCACTTCTACTGGAGATTCAAGTTTAAAAAAGGACGATTTAAGTTCTACAAAGTCAAATATTGTTGACACTAGAACTACTGAACCAAAGAAAAAATCAAGTCCTCCTGAACGAAATCTGATTACCGCAAATGATACTAAAGTAGACAATATACAAAATAATAGTATCAATAAAAGTGGCAAGGGAAGACTTTCTGTAAGATCCAGATTGTTACAATTCAGGAACAACGATGTTTTAACGCCTCCCGAATCAACAACTTCTGAAGTCACTGAAACGAAAACGAGTTCAACATCTCTCAAAGACAACAATGCTACGCAAAGAACAAATTCGCAAACGAAGGAAGTCAAGTCTTTCAAAGACATACTTTGCGATAATGATAACGATTCCGATGACGAAATGATGTCGCAATTAGACGTGGATACCATATTCAGCAATTATAATAACGAGTAATAAATTGCTATTTCATAAAGCGCTCAAAGTTGCAAAAATATATCAAATATTCCCAGGAATGTGGTTTCCCGTCTTTCGCGACATTTCCTAATCATTTTGATGCTGTATAATCATTGTCACCGGAAATTATGTTAAACTTAATCAAGTTTGTAAATACTAATGAATTTTTGTACGTGTATAAAGTGTATATAAAAATACATTTATTTTTTGTAAAATGTGTCATTCTTCATTTACCATTACCCACCCTTGTTAGCTGATTGGTTGGCCCCAGGGACATCAAAGTGGACCACATGGAAACCTGTAACAAAAAATGATGTGTTAGTATATGTTCGGATATACTTTGTTGTGACGTTACATAGTAATATTAATTTGCTTTATTGTCAATAATCACAATTGAAGGATTAAAGCACAACCTCCAAGCGCGAATTCCAGGAACATAGATCTATTTTTACCTGTTACTCGCGATAAAGTTTCTGGCTACTAATTAGGGGGAAGTACTGTAAGACGAGACGTCAATGTGTCGACGTAACACAGTTGTTACAAATGGATGCGTCGCGAGTACTAATCGACAAAATAAGTATTCCTCGAACGTTCCGCAGAATTTAGCTGTATGATCTTAACCGAAGAATTTAGAAATGACCTTCGTCAAGTCAGCCATATTTCCTTCAGAACGACGCACGATATATCGTGGATGTTTTCCAATTTTCTAGGATAAAGTGTTATACAATATACAACAATTAAAGAATATATAATAATCATTATAAACCCAATTAAGGAATATATAATATAATTATAAATATATGAATTCCGACGCTTCGCGTTTGATTGGCATATATTTATAATTTATCTGTTAAGCACCATAATAATTCCGTAAAGGTTGCACATTGAAATGAATTATGGACTCAACTATCGTGACATCCTTTCACTTCGCGGACGATGAACATCGAATATAAATACTTTATTATAAGAACATTGTGAGTCATTGTTAGTTGCAATTTGTCGTCATTTCTTTAAGACTATGAATATTTAATAATTTAATCAAACGAATCACGCAAATACTTTTTCTTATAGTTTCCCGATAAGTCTCACTAATCTTACGTCAATTAGATGACGCAGATCCTGATATTTGTATCGTTTTATCCTGGTGCCTTTACATAATAATTCAAGTTTATACGTCCCGCTAGGAAGTTCGAACCAAACACTTCTAATTGGCCCAGCAAAACTTTCAATAAAAATACATAAAATATAAGTTTTACTATATCCAGTATCATCTTCTATTTATCCAAAGAAATGCAAGTTCAGAAATCAACGCGAATAAATGAACTAAAATTCAATCAACCGTGTTCCAAGTGCGCGGATAATATTAACTAATAAAAAAGTAGATAACTAGTTCAATAACTAACAAAGAAATCAATAATATTTTCTAATATTATTTAAGTCAAAACTCTAAATATTATTTAAAGCAAAACGTCGCATATTTAACACTAGAATTACGGGAGCCGTCCAACTGGCAGATCCGCGGAATTTAATAAAAATGTTCAAATTGATAATCTTCCATTTTCTGAGATCTTTTGCGACTCACGTTACATAATGGACGTAATTAAATCGATTAATTAATATTTTCCATCCATTCTTATTTTTTAGGGCATATAGGTGAATATAGAAATCCAGTTATATATAATGTCCGTAGTTCTAGTGTTAAAGGACTTCTTCGGACGTTCGCCATTTGATATGGCGAAAAGACACAGATGCGGATGAAATAGTCGGAGAAGGTACGAAGACATAAACTAGCATGATCGATGATCTCAATTTTCCTGACATTAGCCTAAATATCAGCCCTCATTGATATCGAGCGTAGGATGAATGGAGTGTCAAGAGAGTCTGGACATAGAATTTATACGATAACGCACATAGGTACACCAGCGCGGATCTATTGGATTAGCCTTGATGTACCCTGATTATCCGGTGGGACATCTAGGCATACGGTCATTGCGATTATCAACTGTAATTTATCCGTATTACATACGTGTACAGAGACATCGACATTGCGATAGGTACAGGGATATCCATTCCATATATTAATCCTGATATCCTAGGAATAAAGAAATCAGTGAGATGACTTGGATCCAAATACAATATTGGCTTATTTACAATGTACACATTCCCAGTGTATAATATATCAAATTAAATTCAATTACTTTGAATCTTCTTAGCATAGAATCTTATGTGTATTGTATAAAGATCAGGTGAACTGTTATACAGTTTTTTCTTTTCCATAAAATGTCACTTGTTTTAATACAAGACTCATAAGTGTTCGTGAAACTGATATTGATTAATAATCAGGAATAAAGATTCGATGAATAAGCGCGCGGTACGAATATTAAGGAGTATCTTGGAATAGTAAAAAGTTAGCTAAGGTTTTTATATTACATAAATCGTAGTCGCAAAAATGCAGATGATTTGTTTAAATGAAGGAATATAGTAATGCAGTTGGACATGGAAAAAGATAGCCCAAGCCTAATTGCTTTGAAATAATGGCTTCCTTAAAGATATTATCTCGTGACCTTCGATCCTTACGTGTAATTACGCGTGTATGTCATTTTAATGTTACTTTATTATCCACTGACACACTTTGGAAACGTGAAATCCACGATTTTCTTATGCCTCGTGTAAAAATTATCCAATTGTTATCGCAGTGTCATCAGATTTCTATCAGTGAACGTGTCTATGCTCAAACCGTGTGATAAATGTTGTCTCCAGCAGTTCGTCTAACGTGCCCATATATTTAAATGCACTTTCAGTGATTCTTATGTAACTGGTATCACTTAGAATTTTTATATATGGATCGTAAGATTAATTAAATAAATCATGATCACCCAACCATGATTGTTCGCTCCAGCAAATTTTATTTGCTTGCCCAGAACAATTTTTAAATTACTCGATTCAACCCAAAACGGTCCTAGTACATCATTAAGCATCACCTACCACCGATTTGGGCCATTTAGGAACGATTTTGGAGACTTTGAAATTTTGACAATTTTTGAAGGTATACCCCTTGACATTTTTTCGATTCTGGATCGACCATTTTTCGGCCCAAAAAATTTTTTAACCGCTTCTTTCGACCCAAAATCGTCCTAGAATATGTTTATACATCATTTACCATCGATTTGGGTCGTATAGAATTGATTTTGGCGACTTTCAATTTTTGAGAATTTTTGAAGGTGTACCCCTTTACATTTTTTCGACTTGGTTTTGACCCATTTTTGACCAATAAAAATTTTTTAACCGCTTCTTTCGACCAGAAATCGTCCTAGAATATGTTTATACATCATTTACCATCGATTTGGGTCGTATAGAATTGATTTTGGCGACTTTCAATTTTTGAGAATTTTTGAAGGTGTACCCCTTTACATTTTTTCGACTTGGTTTTGACCCATTTTTGACCAATAAAAATTTTGTAACCGCTTCTTTCGACCAGAAATCGTCCTAGAATATGTTTATACATCACCCACCATCGATTTGGATCGTATAGAATTGATTTTGGCGACTTTCAATTTTTTAGAATTTTTGAAGGTGTACCCCTTTACATTTTTTCGACTTGGATTTGACCCATTTTTGACCAATAAAAATTTTTTAACCGCTTCTTTCGACCAGAAATCGTCGTAGAATATGTTTATACATCACCCACCATCGATTTGGGTCGTATAGAATTGATTTTGGCGACTTTCAATTTTTGAGAATTTTTGAAGGTGTACCCCTTTACATTTTTTCGACTTGGTTTTGACCCATTTTTGACCAATAAAAATTTTTTAACCGCTTCTTTCGACCAGAAATCGTCCTAGAATATGTTTATACATCACCCACCATCGATTTGGATCGTATAGAATTGATTTTGGCGACTTTCAATTTTTGAGAATTTTTGAAGGTGTACCCCTTTACATTTTTTCGACTTGGTTTTGACCCATTTTTGACCAATAAAAATTTTTTAACCGCTTCTTTCGACCCAAAATCGTCCTAGAATATGTTTATACATCACCCACCATCGATTTGGGTCGTATAGAATTGATTTTGGCGACTTTCAATTTTTTAGAATTTTTGAAGGTATACCCCTTTACATTTTTTCGAATTGGTTTTGACCCATTTTTGACCAATAAAAATTTTTTAAACGCTTCTTTCGACCAGAAATCGTCCTAGAATATGTTTATACATCATTTACCATCGATTTGGGTCGTATAGAATTGATTTTGGCGACTTTCAATTTTTGAGAATTTTTGAAGGTGTACCCCTTTACATTTTTTCGACTTGGTTTTGACCCATTTTTGACCAATAAAAATTTTTTAACCGCTTCTTTCGACCAGAAATCGTCCTAGAATATGTTTATACATCATTTACCATCGATTTGGGTCGTATAGAATTGATTTTGGCGACTTTCAATTTTTGAGAATTTTTGAAGGTGTACCCCTTTACATTTTTTCGACTTGGATTTGACCCATTTTTGACCAATAAAAATTTTTTAACCGCTTCTTTCGACCAGAAATCGTCGTAGAATATGTTTATACATCACCCACCATCGATTTGGGTCGTATAGAATTGATTTTGGCGACTTTCAATTTTTTAGAATTTTTGAAGGTATACCCCTTTACATTTTTTCGAATTGGTTTTGACCCATTTTTGACCAATAAAAATTTTTTAAACGCTTCTTTCGACCAGAAATCGTCCTAGAATATGTTTATACATCATTTACCATCGATTTGGGTCGTATAGAATTGATTTTGGCGACTTTCAATTTTTGAGAATTTTTGAAGGTGTACCCCTTTACATTTTTTCGACTTGGTTTTGACCCATTTTTGACCAATAAAAATTTTTTAACCGCTTCTTTCGACCAGAAATCGTCCTAGAATATGTTTATACATCATTTACCATCGATTTGGGTCGTATAGAATTGATTTTGGCGACTTTCAATTTTTGAGAATTTTTGAAGGTGTACCCCTTTACATTTTTTCGACTTGGTTTTGACCCATTTTTGACCAATAAAAATTTTTTAAACGCTTCTTTCGACCAGAAATCGTCCTAGAATATGTTTATACATCATTTACCATCGATTTGGGTCGTATAGAATTGATTTTGGCGACTTTCAATTTTTGAGAATTTTTGAAGGTGTACCCCTTTACATTTTTTCGACTTGGTTTTGACCCATTTTTGACCAATAAAAATTTTTTAACCGCTTCTTTCGACCAGAAATCGTCCTAGAATATGTTTATACATCATTTACCATCGATTTCGGTCGTATAGAATTGATTTTGGCGACTTTCAATTTTTGAGAATTTTTGAAGGTGTACCCCTTTACATTTTTTCGACTTGGTTTTGACCCATTTTTGACCAATAAAAATTTTTTAAACGCTTCTTTCGACCAGAAATCGTCCTAGAATATGTTTATACATCATTTACCATCGATTTGGGTCGTATAGAATTGATTTTGGCGACTTTCAATTTTTGAGAATTTTTGAAGGTGTACCCCTTTACATTTTTTCGACTTGGTTTTGACCCATTTTTGACCAATAAAAATTTTTTAACCGCTTCTTTCGACCAGAAATCGTCCTAGAATATGTTTATACATCACCCACCATCGATTTGGATCGTATAGAATTGATTTTGGCGACTTTCAATTTTTGAGAATTTTTGAAGGTGTACCCCTTTACATTTTTTCGACTTGGATTTGACCCATTTTTGACCAATAAAAATTTTTTAACCGCTTCTTTCGACCAGAAATCGTCGTAGAATATGTTTATACATCACCCACCATCGATTTGGGTCGTATAGAATTGATTTTGGCGACTTTCAATTTTTGAGAATTTTTGAAGGTATACCCCTTTACATTTTTTCGACTTGGTTTTGACCCATTTTTGACCAATAAAAATTTTTTAAACGCTTCTTTCGACCAGAAATCGTCCTAGAATATGTTTATACATCATTTACCATCGATTTGGGTCGTATAGAATTGATTTTGGCGACTTTCAATTTTTGAGAATTTTTGAAGGTATACCCCTTGACATTTTTTCGATTCTGGATCGACCATTTTTCGGCCCAAAAAATTTTTTAACCGCTTCTTTCGACCAGAAATCGTCCTAGAATATGTTTATACATTATCTACAATCGATTTGAGCCATTTAGAATTGATAGTCTTAAAATATGTTAACTGTCATGCTTTCAATCTCGATCTGATACAATTCCAGGAAATAGATTTACATAGATGACAGATAACATTGAGACGATGAAATCAATCGATATTGAGCATCCTTAATATATGAACATATTTATCAAGATCCTTTCGAATTAATGAGATCAGATAACTATGGCCATCTTTGAACCCCACCGATTCTTTCGAAAGTTCCGTCTTCCGGATATTCGTTCGATGTTATTCAGCTCTCGAAGACCTTGATATTTCATTTATGGAAATTTACCAAGAAAACCATCGTTTTCTTTCTTATCTGTACCCGACTTTGCCAATTCGAATAAATGCATTTCTTCGAGAAAATAACAATTACGACATTCCTAAACTCGAAGATGTGCCAGGTTAATCCTCCGAGCGATTAACGTACAGAAAAACAAATTTCGTTTCAGTAATACACCAAAGAAAGAGATACACATCGATCTCTTTATGCGTTTGTTGAACAAAGTAATGCATTTACCAAGTTTCAGTTGCGTTGCAACCAATTTTTACCATTATTCATTATTCCTGTGTATTATTCATAATTTGTTTACTAGAATTATGACTCGATACAAACTTAATTATTATGAATAACTGCAGAGGACAAGAACAGTGATACGCCATTTTCAAGTAACAGCTATTTCTTTAACTCATTAAAAAAGCATGATTCACCGTAAATTATAATATATCATCGTTTCATTACGATTATAAATAATTAACACGGCGAATTATGTTGCGTCTAGAGAATACTTTATCTCACAACTTCCTTGCAAATAAAACCATCTGACGCAAACGCCGTGATTAATTACTTTCCGGATTCCACGTTAAAATCACGTTCCTTTAAATCGACAAACTACATTGTCTAATTATCAACAAAGATGATTAGTGGTTCCATTTATGTTTATCTCAACAATGTACAAATACTTATCATTATTCGACAATAACAAACACCCAAGAGTTATGTATTCTCTCATCTGTTATATAATATTGTGAAATATAATTAATTACATTATCATACATGATGTCAAATTCATAAATATCATGAGAAATTCATGGATAATTCTTTCATAAAAGTGACGTGATTAATTATTAAAATAAATCACAATACTGATGATAATGAAATGATATAGATTCTTTAATAATAATATACGAAAATATGAGCAAACCATTGCAGAAATATGTGAAACCGATCGAAGACAGTTCGATGAGCAATCGATACGTGTTTACCTGTCGCGTTATTGGTTATCGGCTCGTTTTCGTAGGAAGATGATACGCGGTGTTCACGTGTACTTTAGTGATAAATGTCATAAGTGTAAATGTCATTATCCGAGAGATATTTTCTATAGCGCGCAAACAGAGAAACTTGTTGAAAAAGAAAACGCCGGAATGTTTTTTGCATACGGCATACTCGGAAAGCAAAAGCTTTGATCGGCTGATTCGAGAGTTGGTTATCGAAACGTGATAACATAATATATTTATATCAGAAATATATTATAATGAGAGTACGATACATAGTTCCTGAGTGTTTATCTCCATCCGATCTAAGAAGATCGACATCGATCGTCGAAACACACGGCAGACTGTGCGTCTCGAGATAAAGAACGCCGGATCGCCGTTAAGAATTGTATTCTTTGTTGAGCGAAATCCTGAGTGTATACGCAACCATTTTATCGTGAACTTTTCACGCGCATTCCACGTACATTCTTATCTCCGCTTACTGTCTTGTTTTACACGTTATCGAGATTCTCCGATCGAGTTTTATGCTCCTCCTTGATAATACTATTGGACCACGTCGATAGGAGATACTTTGAGATACATACGTATTTTATAATTGAGATAACAGGGAATTAAATAGTTTAGTAAGATGACGTACAACACTTATTGCGATATGTATCTATATATCTCGAATAAATAAAAGCGACTTTAGATATGATATGATTTCAGACTCGAAATCAATGGAAATTTATGTAATACGTAATTAATTATACTTGATAACTGTAATTATAAATGATTGATTATGATGTATGAATATTAAGATACGCGTTGAAATTATGTTGGCGTTAAATGTGTTATGATGTCTATAAGCTATCTATAAATATATACTATGTTATTAGCACTTAATATTATTTCATATATCGTTAATCTGCAGGACAAAAAAAGTTCAGTTTGTTATCATTTTTCGACGACAAATCGTGTTAATTCGTAGGTAAACTGTTAACACTTTCGGAACACATTGATTCTTTCATTGACTGGCTATGAAATTCGGAACATTTTTATAATTCCCTAATATTATCTCGTACATATTATTCCAATATCATTTATATCAAAGTCTACGTCATAGTAAAGTATTTTTTAATAAACTCACAGCAAGTTTAAATCGCAAGTGAAAGTCATCTTCCGCGTGTCAAACGATGCGTCAGATTGCAAACATTTCTTAAGCCGCGGTCGCAAATGCGATATCCACGACATTAATTGATAACTCACCAATTAAGTATCGAAAAGGGATTTCAAATTTGTTTTGCCGAAAAATCCATTCTCGGAAATTGGTGATTGCACGAAATAATAAACCTCGCGAATTGCAAGGCACATAATGCGAGCTTCGTGCGAATTCTGAATGACTTTTGAATGATGCACGGAGATCCGAGAAACCTTTATTTACAACTGCACGTTAATTCGACCGCGTTGATGTACCCTTCAATGTTTAGTGAATGCAAATAATGGACAACTGCAATTGCAGTTGAGACTGCACATGCGGCGTTACGAAATCGTGTGAACCCGTGCGCGACACACGTGTAACTAGTATTCATTAGTCTTACAATTATTCGGCAATTACCCACGAGGAAGGCTTTAAAAAAATACTAGGTCGATTACGCTGTCATCTTCCATTGTTAATAATGTTTTTCTTTATCTCGTCGCGTAATCTGCATTCATTTTCGTCATTTAGTCTGTAATTGCACGTAATAACGAGACAAATATCATATTAATATGATTTATTTAGTGAATTAAATTTGTCACTAATTTCAATGTTTGCGATATATCGTATCGCGAGTTTTTATGTATTTAACGCGCACAGATTTCCAAGTGGAATTTATTTATTGACTTCTTTAACTTTTCAATGATCCCGTATCTGCGCAATAGAGTTCGCAAATACAGTTTTGTAAAAAGTGCGTCGGATTATTGTGTATACACTGCCGATTGCCACTTCAAGATATTGGCGGAGAGATTAAGGTACGTAGCCTAACACACTGAAATATTCTGGTGATACAACACCGAGATCTAGTACTACTACTGATCGGGATCATTTTTAAAAGATATTGAAGATAATAAACAATAATCACGATCTCAAGTAGTCTTGCATTTTTCCTGTATCTACGTCACGTCGTGCCGAATGCAGATTTCATTGAATTCTCATTTCCTTTACTTAATAATCATAATAATAATGATATAATAAACAAGATATAAGAAGATGTAATATGTAACATTAGGTTGGCCGATAAGTTCGTGTGGTGTTAACGTATGAATGAAAGGCGATTTTTATTCAAATTAGCATATTTCAACAATTCCGAGTTCTTAAAAATCCCTCGGTCTCACCGCAGAATAGTGATGCAAACCGCACCAACTTTCATGCCAACACAATATGTGTATAAGATTATAATACTTATTAATAATGATAATAATAATGCTGTTATTATTATCTTATATATGACGAACAGCGGATAAATCTTTATATTATGTCTTTCTAAGAACTCCACAAACGATTTTATTACATTCGAATTTTTCTACGTAAAATTAACATAACTTGTTGTACTGTTCCCGGATAAAAGTAACGCGGGAATTTAATGGCGGGATGCCTCGCGGTGTAGTCGCATCCTCTTGATCCTACTACGATTGATTACACGACACCTACTTCACGAAAATGCGTGACAATAGATTAAGATTATCTCGATCGACACACGATACCATTCCCCCAATGTTTGTTTCTCTGTTTTCTCCATCGTGACGATCGTCGCAGTTAACCCTTTTGCAACATTAATGGAAAAGAAAAGACTTAGATAGTGGCTGCTGATGTAGATTAAGAATAAACGAACGAATAGTAGCACTGACAAAAAAGTCTCCTGTCAATCCTATTGACTCTAGTGAGTCATCATCTACGGAAAATTAGATCCGACAGTCTCGGTACCATCGCACCAAAGGGGTTGAAAAATAACTTCATCGGTACACGAAGATCAGGTTGACCAATTTCGATGAAGATTATCGCCAGAAATTAACACTATCTGTTTCATCGTAATCGGCACTGTCGGAGATTTTCGTGTGGCAAAAAAAGGGGGTGAAAACCGAGTCTGCTTATTGGTAAGTGCGACCGGCATCGAAACATTGGCAAAAGCAAACGATCGGTATGGTGGGAGCGCGAAGGTGTACCGAGGGGAGGGGAAATTCGAGTAAGAGCGAAACGACGGAACACAGAACAGTACAAAATGACACAGTGCAGTACGGTGGTCGGTGTCAAACAGATGCATCGTCGTGCATTCGAAAAATGATACACTGACTTCGAGCGACTCGCGTCTTAGAATTTACCGTAACACCGCATTCAAACGTTTCCGACCAAAACAAACAAACAAACTTCAAACGCATTTACTTCGCGTTTTATTCGCGTGCGAGTCGACCGTCGCTTATTTCCATTCAAGATCGCCCGGCCTTGTTAGATCTAACGCTAACATTTTTTGCACTGCGGTAATCTCTTTTCAATCGCATTCCCGATATCGCCAAGTTTTTTCATATATTTCACCCGTGTTGTTACGGTTAATTAAACGTTAGTGGAATACTGACAGTATTCCATGATATAAAGAGGAAATCGAAGAACCAACCGGTAATATCCGCCGATTTTCCACGGGCGCGAGTGCAATTCTACCGGTGCGAAAATTAAGAGACGAAAATTACGCGCAAGGTTCACTGGGTATGCACGGATCCGTGCGAAACCCGCGAACTTTATCTTAGAAAGCTTGAAGACAGGAGTCTATCGGAGACGTGGTTGCAAAAGAAGCGAGTAAGTTGACACTGCACTTTTTATTCTAACAGGTATCTCGTAAGTCTAACCAGTTCTAAGTTCTAAGTTCTAAGTCAGTTATTTCAGTATTACGATTACCGATTGACATTAAGTGATTTGCTCAAACCATTGTTTTTTAGAAGGAATTATACCGATACAACGAAAAATGGTACTCGCACTGACTCAACAGAGAATTACTGACATTTTGGAAAACGATACTTTCTTGAAAGGATCACAGTTATTTGACAAAAGATTAGTTAGCGATAGAGAAAATTACCATTATGACTACCAGTTTCCTTTTCATGGTTGAATTGTTTTTTAAATGTATCGGTACACTGGTTACGACTCAAGATATTGGTAAACGACTGTACTTTTTGTTCGAGATAACGAACCAGAAGCAACTAGATTTTTATTGTATGAACAATGATCTACTAGTTTTTATGTGCAATATTATGGAAACCAATAGCTATTTCCTCGGCGCGTATAGCGAGCATTAATAATCATATTGTGTAACTAGTCAGTTGACACAGTAGCAGATAATATTTTACTAAACTTGCAGTAAAAACGGAGAAAAAAAGGTAAATTTTTTAGTGATATTGCGCAGCAGTTTTTCAATAGTCGCAAAAGGATCTTTGTGTCTTACATTGTTTTTTGCAACAATTCGATTCGACTTACGTCTCGCGGCGACTCTTTTGACGGGTCCCCTTGAACCCTTTCAGATCAATGGCCTTTGCAAGGTAGTTAATTGACGTAAGCTGAACTAAATAATGCCGCAGGTGCCAAATTGCGTAATTACTTCTACTTGAATCGCGTAAACTAAGATGCGAATTGCATTTCAAGTGGAGAACGTGCAATTGATTAGTCGAGCTTCGTCTTCCATGCACGAAACTCCCGATTCGTGTCTGAGGTGCTGCATGCTAATTTGCATGCCGGCTAATCGGCACTTTCAACCTAGCCGACGATAAAGTATTCAAATTTTCATAGAAATGATGAGTTTTAAGTTAAACTCCGTGCTAATATACAATATTATATTATCCATGCTTTTAAAACAACTATAATACTTGCTATATTGTGACAAATACCAACTCTATTCAATTAATTATTATGCACTGACCATGAAGAATTAACCGTAATATTAAAGGTTAATTATTTCTTTAGAACTTCGCACATTAATTTGACATGAAAATAAACAATGATATAGGAAACAATAACCACCTAATAATTGACACTAAATAACGATTCTTTCTTCCAGAAAGGTTACTTTTCTGATAACAAACTTGTTACTTAAATAATAGTCTTATCATTCCACGTAGTGGCATAGAGTTCTGATTAAAAAAAGGAAAGAATTTAATATATCCATATTCGGGTATCACGTTGTCTTTCGAAGGACCATAATCAGAGATTAGGAAATTTCTAACAAAAACATGTTCTACAACCTAATATGGACAAAAGCAATTAGTATCCATAATCACTGTGAGATAAGCTCAAGAAACTAGGCGCAGTTTGATACGCGGTTTAAACCTTTCCAATCCTGTTTTTCCTTATTCTCTTAACCGGTTCACACTAGAATGAAACTTCGATGCAAAATCTGCATAACTATTTGCCAACTTGTCTACGATCCGCATTACGATACAATTTAATGCCTGCAATTATTTCCAGTAATATCCGGCCTGACAATGATTCGAATTAATACTGAAACTGTATTAATAGTCTCCAATAAACCTGAATTAATTCATTATAATATAGAACTCGAATACCGCTAAACAAATATTGCAATTAATTTGAATTATATTTAATTCGTCATAATATTGAACGCGAATAGTGCCAAACAAATATTACAATTAATTTGATTTAATTCGTCATAATATTGAACTTTTCATAATATCGATTTTTAGCGAATTAATTAAAACTCAATGGATTTTGTTGATTGTGCCGATACTTTCATCCAACGATAAGCAAATGGAGCACAAAAGCTGGATTAATACATTCGTAGAATATCAGCACTCTAACTGTGGAACCCGATACACGAGTGATACACGTGAGCGCTCTCAATTTGTGGTTTTTTTTGCGAGATATGACCCAAGAGGGACGTGAGATAATGGTGATGCACTAGCCAATCGGAAAAATCGTGATTTTCACTCGGAAATATCGATATCGTTCCCCGTTACGTTCATTCTAATCGTACTTTCATTACGTACGCGCGCAATTACATTGATGCGATACTTCATCCTTGAGATTACTGTTCGAGGCTTTTTACGGAAACCTTGGACTTCTTGTAGAAATAAATAAGCTGTAATTACTAATTGGAAATAGAAAACACACGGTACTTCGAAGTATGCGAACTACAACATTGACTTATCTCAGTTACGTTATTTAAGTTTCACGTGTATCGAGTTCTCATTACTTGCGATAATCATGTAACGAAACAAGTACAAACGTGAAGTTGCCGCGGAAGAAAACTCGTCGTAAGATTCTTTTCAGAAAAGAAATGTTTTAATAACATTTTGTAATATCATAGTTCTCGTAGAGGTAATAGAAATTCGGCCCTCAAGTGGTTAATGAATAAGGTTTATGTTAACTATTAGAATCACGGTAATTACGAGATATACGTAATTAACTTCAGAAGCGAATCTGAAATTGAATAACGTGACAGTGGTTTGACTAGTTAGCGGTAATGTGATTCGTCCCTACTCGATCGAAGATCTGAATGGGATCGCATCGTAAAGTCGGGGGTAATTTCAGCACTTGACTGACTGACAATCACTTCAATTATGTAATATCAAGTGCACGGTCACTGTTACTCTGCCTGACGCCAGACTAGCTTTTCCTGCCGTTTATTCTTGCCAGATATTTTATTCGGAAACCATTCCATTTCAACCTCGAGAACTTGATATCTTGAGGATTCGCCAAGACAGCATTTAAGTCTAACATGGCCGCACAAAAATGCTGTTTATATCGGTATAATATAAGTCAAGTAAATTCCCGATCATTTTAATCTACAGACAAACATTACAACTCACAGAAACATTAATAAAATGCACGGAATTTGATAATACAGAATATGTCGGGGTTTAAGCACTTATGCTTATCAATCATTCATAATCAACGACAACTCGCGAGTTGTTCTTACCTGAAATTTACAAATCTTCAAACTGCTCATTTTTAGACATTATTTCGTTAATAATAGACGATTATGTATTTAATAATAGTCTACTTTAATTACAAATGAGGTTGGACTCGAAAACATCGGTTTACTTATGAAACAATATTGCACGAGGAATAATAGAATCGCGGATAATAGGAAATTTGTATTACTGATAATACTAATATAGAAAGCAATAATGTATATAGTTGCAAATATTCTATATATTGTTAGCAATGTTTAGTTCGAGTACCGAAAAGTCGTTGCATTGTTACAAGTGATTTGTTTGCTAACAAGTATTACGCAATTTGCCGAAAAAGATATCTGTAGAGGTGGCTCGTGATTAATTCGGAGAAGACAAGATTATCAATTGTATCGAACGTCAGAGTCTAACATCGGAATTATCTGATAACGTAGGAACACGCGCACTCGAAAGCTATGCAATTTTTAGGGTCATTTTCTACCGCAGCGAATCGTATATCCGGCGTCTCAGCAATTTTTGTCTCAATTTCATGCAATTAGCATATTCTCGCGTATCACTGAAAAATGGCTTCGTTTATTCGAAAATACTATTATCACCTAATATCCTTTTAACACTAGAACTACCAAACCAGTCATAATGACGAGTCCTCGGAATTTAATAAAAATGTTCAGGTTTATAACGCGGCATTTTCTGAGATTTTTCCCGATTCGCGTTACGCAGTAGACATAAATAAATCGATTAATTTCTTTTTCCTCCATCCATCTTTTTTTTAAAGACTTACAGATTAATATACAAATATAATTGAAAATTCCGCTGGTAGTTCTACTGTTAAATTTGCTTCATTATTATATTCCACTCGAAATTTCGGAAAACAAGACTGGACTATTTATCGCACGATTAATCAATTTTCACTGAGATCTATTGTTAAACAAAATTATGCACCGTTGCCGAAGAACTTTACCTTATTTATCTTATTATACTATCGACAAATATCATTGTTAACTCGTCCGAATTTCGATCATTGTTTATCCACGATGAATCATATATTCGGCAATTAATTTCCACGTTAATGTTATGTGAAGGAAATTTATGTTTTATTACATCGACACATTTTTTCCTCCATCTTTGTTATCAAGGTATCGTCTAATATTGTTCTACGTTTACTCTGACAATTTGCATTTGCCACACAAAGGCAATAGAACTATGTTTGTTTATTATCTTAACGATATCACAACAATATATTCATAACGTATATATAATGCATAAAGATTCATGTCAATTCTGCTCGAATAATTTATTAACGACTAACATATCGAGACTATCCATCGTTATTTATTCCGATAATTTTAAGATGTTTAGATAATGCGATGACGCTTGTTCACGTTGCATAAACATTATCGAGATATTGTTTAAATTATTACACATCGTGTAATTGATTGACAACCGATGAATTCTTCGAGGCTCCTCGAACGTTTCCTTTCACCGCGAACGGGTAAATATTTTGTATCGAAATCGGAAGAAAATATTCAGCGAAGTGGACTTTTTGATATCAATCAATATTAATGAGCTTCAATTGCCCGGTTTAACGATAACGTTACTCTCGTTATTCCAGCATCGGATCCTGCAACTGGGAATCTTCGCTTGACAACGAATCAACACTGATAAGAGAACTTCGCAGACTCCGGACCAAAAGTTTGTCATTAAAAGTCTGAAGTAATGACCCATTTCAATGGTGAGGATCTACGTTATAATTATTTTCACTATCCACCTATTATCCAGGAATTATAAGAACTCCAGGAATGATTTAATCGACACTGATAAGCATTAGACTCTGATTTATTGATAACGCGATTCGAGAATATCGCGAATTACCTGGTTGTCTAATTGGTTTAAGATACACCGATTTGTTACATTAAGCGAAGATAAGCGATGATATATTTTATATACAATGCAATATTATGATTTGAATTGATTAGAGTGCAATTTATCATAAACACGTAAGAAAGACAACCTAGTCGGTGGTTAAATGTATGAAATATTGAATACATTAATAAGAATACTCTGGACGACATAAGTAAGAATAATTCTAACCTCGGAATAAAGGTCAACTTGTTTATCGGCAATTATTGTAAATCCTCGTATCTTAAACAATCGCCACGCGTGTGTGATTTACTACTTTGAAGATAGAAAATCACCTCTACGACTTTATCGGTTATCACTCTCGCGAGTCTCTGTCTGACAATGAGAAAGAAAAAACGCGCCATCTCTTTCTCTCCCTCCGCAAGATTTAAACTTCGCTCGGTGGGTATGATAATGAAAGACAATTGTTAGACTTTAAAACGATGTTCTTTAGAAAAGCATTATCATCGATCGATCGCGATCACGTTTTGGGATTACGTAAGGGTTATAAATACGACCTTAAAAATGATGTCGGGAACAAGGAAAAAGTATGAGATTTGTTAATTATGCGGTAATAGGACAACGGCATTCGACACGTATAGAATTCCCAGTTGATTGCAAAAGAATAAAATGTTCACTTCGAGTGTTCCTCAATGATTGATCGCATATTGAATTTGGTTGTTTCATACGCGATTTCCAATTAACTTCGATTAGATCTATTAGATTTCGTTCCGAAACTTCTATTTTTTCACGTTTACCGACTGTTTAATACGTCATTACGAGGAGTCATCCTGAATAATGATTTTGAACGCGTCCGTACGTTAGATTACTGTTGATCGACCCTGTCTAATACTACAATTTTTTTCATTCGTCCTTGTCAAAAAATTCTGTCGTAATATTTTTTCTTTCCTTTTAGTAACTCATTTCATTTTAAAACGAAGGATACATTCAACTCTGCTTAATTTGAATTTTTTTGAGCAAGGTGTGTCGCAAAAATAAAAGAAAATAAACTTGGAAAACCCCGACCGGTGGAAGCTATTATATTACAAAGTCATGTGTTTCGATCCCTTTCAATGGAATTTTTTACTGATTATTATTCAAAATTAAATGCAAGAGTAACGTTTCAACGATAATCGCGTAGAAAATATATTCCTTTCACCGCCGATTTAGGTCGCTAAGTTTCGCCGTTTTTTCGGATACGCGCTTTTTTTGTACGCTACCAATAAGTTATGCAATACGGTGTATTTGCATATGAGTTATCTGATCCGTTGATTGCTTGTCTAGAATTGATGGATTGATAGACTAGGAGCAATGTTCAATACTCTTTATCGAAGTCTAGCCGTGCAAATCAGAATTAATTCGGTTTAATCTTCGCCGGCTAAAGTAATTCTTCGGAAAGTTTTGACGGATTTTGCAAAATCGAACAACAACATTTATTCGCGAATCGAATCGGAGCACCGGACTTTATACTTAGATTTTGTTCCGCATGCGAAAGGAGAACTTCTTATCGTACTCAGTGATACCAGCGCAATTGTTTAGCGGCTAATAATGCATTGTTGAACTTAGGACAATATTCGTGAATCAATTAAGGAAGACTGATTACAGAGTGCACCAAAACATACCGTCGAAGTCAAGATGTCTACGTCCTTATCTCCCTAATTGGTCGAGTAGATTCAATATATTTAATTCATATGTTTCAGGAGTAAAGAATGTCACGAAGTTGGAAACACAATGGCAAAAAATTTCTACCGGACAAGATGAGGATATGGTAAGATTTCTACGGTCGAAAACAATGTTAATTATAAGCTAAAATGGCATAACTTAGAAACTTTCAAAAGTTGTAACATATTTTTCAAGCTAAGAGACTGATTTTCGGAAATATTTTTATGGTCGTATTTATATAACTATATACGTATGTAGATGAGCTTTTAATTATTCATGATTATTCGGTTACCGATTAAATATATTTAACGTTACACGGAATATCGTATTTATTATATGAATTATTATTTATCTATTATACTATGAATCTTTATCTAATTATACTATCGTTGGATCGTTGTTAATTGCGATATAAAATTGCAGCGAGTATATGGATTCGAAAAAAGTACACTCAGAAGAGTTCTTACTTACATTTCGTACGTTTTAACAATCGGATGGGTCAGACTTTTTTTCCATTGGTATCCGCAATTTCATCTTTATGCAACACACCGGAAATGTCCTCTGAGTCGAGCCACCAGGTTACTCATAACTGTAAGATTTATTTCCTTACTACACATCGTTTAAAAAAATGTACGCGATAAGAAATCATAAAAATCAGTTATAAATGTTATCCGTGTTTGCAGGATAATTATCAAGGAAAATATAAATCGTACTTCGTAAAGGATATTAGAACAATATCCACTAAAAATATTAGGTCAGTAAACGATATCATTTTGTTACCACTATAAACGTGCAATTATATTCTTGTATAAATGAAATTAAATTACTTTTATACTGTTTTCATCAACAGTACGCAAGATCTGCTTAAAAGTTTGGGTACCAGTGACGAAGATATCGTGGAGAAATTTAGAGAAAGAAAGCTCAAAATTAATTTAGAAAATGGCACCCAATGCGAGGTTTTTGAATACAACGCTTTCTGGTGCAAGAAGCAATGCTATGTTTGGGACGTGACGCAAAATACTTTTTCAAAATTGGTGGGTTTCGATAAATTCACGTTATGTTCGGATCTCCATCATAATGATAATGCTGGATTATCCAAAGAGGAACAATGTCTTAGGTAATAATCAAACGAATTCTTGCAATGTATAAATGAAATTACTTGGTAAACGTATGAAAACATTTACTAATGTATGAAAAATAGGATGTAATGAACTGTACTTCTTTACAGACGTATCGTATACGGTGATAACGAAATCGTTGTTCCCGTACAAAGCATAGGAGTGCTATTTTTACTGGAAGTTTTAAATCCCTTTTACATTTTTCAAGCATTTACTTTAACAGTATGGTGCACGGAAGGTTACATATACTACACGGGAACGATATTCTTTATGTCATTATTTGGTATCACGAGCTCTATTATGCAAACCCGCAAGGTATAAACGTTATTATGGTTATAGTTATTATAATTACCTATTAATTGATATTCTTGTGTCCTTTTTCTCACTTAAAACTTGATTTATTTGCACAGAATCAAATTAATCTTCGTGGAACCGTTGCCTCGTCCGAAACTGTACGCGTGCGCAGAAGTTCCGGCGCATTTGAAAATATCCCGAGCAGTGATTTGGTGCCAGGGGATATAATAGAATTGCCAAAGCACCAATCAACTGTTATTTGCGATGCAGTCTTATTATCAGGACAATGTATATTAAACGAATCCATGTTAACCGGTAAGATCATCTGAATTAATTATACACGATGTTCCCCTTGATTTTCCTCTGTGCGGATATATTAATATACAATTGAATCGTTAATTTCAGGCGAATCTGTACCAGTGACGAAAACACCACTACCAACTCATCATGTATTATACGATTCGAAATTGTGCGCTCATCATACAATCTACAGTGGGACAACTATAATTCAAACCAGGTATTTATAAAACCGACAATTAGATACAATTAATTTTGACCAATATAAGTTTAAATAATATTTTGTAATTAAAATATTCATTGTCAGATATTCCGGTGGTAAGCCAGTACTTGGGCGGGTAATTCGAACAGGGTTTCAAACTAGCAGAGGTGGTTTGGTAGCTGCAATATTATATCCACCGCCTACCGATTTTAAATTCGATCAAGATTCATATAAATTCATCGGAATTTTAGCATGCATTGCAATTTGCGGTTTCATATACACAATTGTAACCAAGGTATGTTCGCTTGTATACATAATAATTGACAAATTTCACGCTGAAAAACCAAGAATTGCAATCATTCTTATGATCAACCTTATCCACAGATCTCAAGAGGCATTACGGCGGGAGATATCGCGATAAAAGCAATAGATGTAATTACGATAGTAATTCCTCCGGCTTTACCAGCAGTAATGACGGTGGGAAAGCTATACGCTCAAGGCCGCTTAAAACGAGAACAGATATACTGTATGAATAATAAAGTTATTAATGTATCTGGCAGCATAAATTGTGTATGCTTTGATAAGGTAAGGATTATACTCGGTGCCCACGAATTCCTTTTCAATGTAATCACTGATGACATTTTTTATCCTCTCGATTTAACGAGAATCCGATGTACATTATATTTCTGAAATTCATGTAATTCGTCGTATTATCCGATATCGACGAGACCATGTATTAGATCAAAACATTGATTAGATACTAATCAGCACGGAAATATAGGTCAAGAAAAATGAAACTGTAGTAATACATGATAATATGATATCAGAGGATTTGATGAAAAGATTATTACAAAAAACTGATACACTACAGTGAGAGTACTGTAAGAAACTTATTATTTATAATATTCTGTTCATAGACTGGAACTTTAACGGAAGACGGTCTGGATATGTGGGGAATTGTACCATGCACGGAAGGTATTTTGGGTAATTCAGAAAGAAGTGTACCTAAAATGAGCAATCACCCGTTATTCGAAGGAATGCTCGTATGTCACAGTTTAAATCTCATTGAAGGTGAAATATGTGGGGATCCTTTAGATATTAAGGTAACTCTCTAAACATTAGGTACGCAAACAAATTTCAAACGGAGCGAGCACACTAATAGTACAATCTCATGTAATTATAGATGTTTGAAAGTACCGGATGGCAATTGGAAGAATCTGATAATGACGAATCAAATAAGCACGAGTATATTGCCCCGAAAATTGTGAAACCATCGAAAACGAATATTTTCACTGAAAATATGAATGAAATATCGGAAATTGAAATAGTACAGCAATACCAATTTTCAAGTTCTTTGCAAAGAATGTCTGTGATAGTACGAGCCGTAGGATCTGAAAATTTTATCGCTTACACGAAAGGCTCGCCGGAAATGATACTTAGTTTAAGTAAGCCTGAAAGTATTCCGAAGGACATTATGTATTGCTTAAGGCATTACACGGAACAAGGATATCGAGTTATCGCTATGGGCCGATCAATTCTTCCTGATCCAAATATCAAGGTAAACATAGTTATCCACTTTGAGTTCCTAAGGATACAATTACCTTTCCATACAAAGAAACTATATAAACAATCTTTTCTTTACATAGATTGCAAATTTATCTCGGGATTTCGTGGAGCAAAATCTAGAATTCTTAGGTCTGGTTATCTTGGAAAACAGATTGAAGGCACCGACGATACCAGTGATACAAAAATTACGCGATGCTAATATTCATGTGTTAATGATAACAGGTGAATTTATTATAAAGGACTCGATAATAGAATTGCCAAATAATTTGTAGAGGAAGTGAAGCTAAGTAAAGTCTTCTTTTCAATAATTAGGTGACAATATCCAGACCGCTGTAAGTGTGGCAAAGGATTGCGGAATTTTGGCGCCTAATGAAACAGTCGTAGATGTAACAGTAGTTATGAAAGAAAATCAAGCAGAGCCTAAGATCTATTTTACCGCTCAGGTAAACAATTTCACACATGATTTTTCTAATTGTTCGAAATGGAACACGAGATATAAACAATTGCTCCTGTCGCAGGCTTTCCAGAACAAAGAATTTGTAATACCAGGATTAGAAGACATAGAACAGGGCATAAGTACTTTCAACTACAGATTCGTTTTAACCGGTCAATCATGGCAATTACTTCAAGAATACTTCCCTGATATTGTACCAAAGATTTGTGTGCGCGGCGCGATATTTGCTCGAATGTCCAGCGATCAGAAACAACAATTAGTTTGTGAACTTATGCAACTGGGTTATTATGTAGGTGAGTGGCGATGCACAGCGATTACCACTTACGTGGTAAACTCTTGCTACAAGAAACTTCCAAAATTCTTACGTAAATCTTGCTATTACAGCTATGTGCGGCGACGGTGCTAATGACTGTGGTGCATTGAGAGCAGCTCACGTGGGTATATCCTTATCGGAAGCAGAATCAAGGTAAGTCCACAACTACTTGGATGTTAATGAGAAGCTGTATGAAAAGGTGTTAGATTAAATATTATAATTCTCTGTTTTCAGTGTCGCAAGTCCTTTCACATCTAAGATACCTGACATTACTTGTGTTCCGAAGGTGATAAGGCAAGGTCGGGCTGCATTAGTAACGTCGTTAGGAATATTTAAGTACATGGTCACTTATTCCCTCACAGAATTCGCGTCCGTCATATTCTTATATTCTATCGACTCAAATTTGTCGGACGTTCAATTCTTATTCATCGATGTTTGCTTAGTCGTGAATTTCGCATCATTCTTCGGTAAAACTCAGGCTTATGAAAAGAAACTGGCGAATAAACCACCGATGACGAGTCTTTTAGGATTCACGCCGGTACTTTCGTTTTGTTTACACATGCTAATAATCGCAATTTTTCAAGGTATGGTTTATCATATGGTTCGTATGTATTCGTGGTTTACACCTTACGTACCGGCAAATAATTATTATGCTGGTTACGAGAACTATTCGGTTTTCTGTATCTCTATGTTCCAATATATAATGCTTGCTATAATATTTTCCCGTGGCAAGCCATATCGGCAAGCAATTTATTCGAACTATGTGTTTATCAGCTCGATAATAGTTTTAACTATTATTTGTACGTATATGACAATTTACCCTGCAAAATGGATACGCGACTTTGTTCAATTAAAGCCACCACCTACGTACGAATGGAGGGTCGCGATTCTGGTATTTGCTTTCGCAAATTTCATAATCTGTTTCTTTCTGGAAACATTTGTAATAGAACACCTTATTGAAAGGCATTTAAAGCCTTTATTATACAAACCAGAAAAGTCTAAGAAAAAGTATTTAAGGGTGGAATACGAGCTCCAAAGTAAATCAAGTTGGCCGAAACTTAACAAAGAATTGCCGACTTTGCCTATCACTCCAAGCGTGGAAAATATTATTAAAACTTCGTATTCGGAAAATCCGCGATATGCAAATAGTTGAAATACATGAATTTTATAAATTAGGAGGAAAAGTGATTTCATCGGAAGATAGAAATACCGAAAACGATAAAAATACTCTATTTGGACGCGATGATTAGTAATTTGTGAACCACGAATTAACAGTAAATGAAAACGTAATTGAAAATGAAGGCCGATGACGAGCTATTAATTATCTTTGCCTTAATTCGTGAATTCCGATTTCAATCATTTTAATATCTTGATATATACAGGGCACAATACTTGACAAAAGTTGGAAGTGAGCTTTGTAGTTATTATAACAGTATTTATATAAGTATTACAAAATACTTTGCAACGAAGGCGGGCGTTTCGTTGTAAACTAATAAGAAAGATGTGATAACAAAAAATGTGTAACTATGGCACGAACTCAATAAAGTGCCAACGTCCGATTTGCACAGATTTTTAAAGTGTTTTAGTTGCACAGGCGCTGGAAGCAAGAATTATTGGCAGGTTGAATTTTGAAATCATAAAGCCAGTTGTTGGAACAATATTAAAAACATATATGTATATATTTATTACGATTCTTTGTTCAACTAGTAATAAATTTGCGTGTTTATGAAGTAAAACAAATTACATATCATAAGACGCGAACGCTTTTCGTCTTCCGACCCTATAATTACGATCTTTTTAGCATTTTCTGTAACACGTACGGTAAAATATAAATCATTTTCGTAAATGCTAAATAGATTTAGAAAACATATGTTTTTAATGGAATGAAATATTTACCAATTATAGTATCT
Organism: Nysson spinosus; assembly: GCA_910591585.2. Taxonomy (NCBI): domain Eukaryota; kingdom Metazoa; phylum Arthropoda; class Insecta; order Hymenoptera; family Crabronidae; genus Nysson; species Nysson spinosus. Next base: position 2,509,743 of record OU342839.1, on the reverse strand, counting down.
TGATTGGCTACTAATGGTTCTTGTATCCAGTCTTTATGTCGAAGTACAATTCTATTGATCATTTGTATCGTGTTTTCATAAACTTTTGATTTCAACAGAAGACTCGGTAATGTCGAAACGAATTCCTTAATCGCATTGTCCCTACGTAAGTAAATAAAAATTTGTATATCATTTTTATAAATAAAGGATACAGTTTGATCTGTTACAATATGTATTACTTTGAGATAGTGTCTAAACAAATTGTTTCCCAAACTAAAAGACGACAGAAAATTGTAAGATGAAGAATTACCTATGAAGTTCATTTAATGTATGGTCCAACATAATATCGCTAACGATGTTAAATAATTGCATTTGCAAATCTCTTCTGGTTTGATTGCAGCATATAGTTACAACTGTTTGTAGTACTTCATTCAACTCAATATGATTTGCATTCCAAATTTTACTGGCATTAAAAAGTAATGTTCTTAAAAGCTTGATTAATTGAGGTAACATTGGATTATCCTTATTTGACCAGCTTTCAAGTTTGTCTACGAAATAAACGTGAATTTTTGAGCAATTTACTTATTTTTTGCAGATGTTTAAGTAATTCGTCAAGTACCATTTAAATATTTAATCACGGATGTGCAGTTGTTTTTATTCAATTTGTGAATAATTTTATCATCACTGTTAATAGATGTGAACCATACATAAATTTGACAAAGACCTAAATTATGTCCCAAACACAAATCCTGCGACGTGGAAAAGTCGTCTTGCCGTTTTCGAGTTCTTCCCATTGCCGCGTTTAATTTGTTGTATGGGAATTTTGAAAACAATTTTTTTACAAAATTATATTCAAAGTGGCTCTTGAACCAAACTTTCATATTCACGTCACACTCACAATCTAGCATATCAATGCACTCAATTATTAGTTGTATAATGTCTACAACAATCTTCAATAATTCTGAGGCTTCATTGGATATTAAAATTGCTGAATTATCTGAATTCTTTTCATCTGGACAAACTTCGATCCAACTATCAAATATCAATGGCATTAATAATTCTATGTATTTCATAAGTTCCTCTGCATCTAAGCCTTTTTCAAGAACATTTTCTTGTACATTATCATTTATTTCAAAGTCAATTTCACAGACTTGTGAATTAATACCAGTATAAATAGGAACATATTTTGTCCGCTTATTTGCATGAATAACTTGCCTTAAGGCGCTAGAAGTATAACTCCTTTGAGATTTAAAGAAATTCACAATAGAACTAAACATGCTGGTTAATCTTTCTAACACTTTAATTCGCCATTTAACACTGGTATTCTTTGAATTTATCATAGTTGTTAATTGCCTTCCAGGCTTCATTTCTGTGTGTAATTTGGAAATCATATCTAAGAAGCTTGGCAATACTTTGTGACTATTCCTTGCTAAGACACTGCTACAATTTTGTACAAGTACATCCAAGAAGAGCAAAGCATCTTCTTTAATACGTGGATCAATGTGTGTCATTGCACATCTTAAGTATGATACCAAAACATCACAATATGGTGTAAGCTGGTCATTAGAAACAGGGCCAAGAATTAAACTTAATACCCTAAAGGAATCTTTCCTTATATCCTTCTCTTTATCCAAAGATAAACCACAAATGCCTTGCAATAAAGGACCAAATTGTGAACTTAATATTTCTGGAGAATATTGAGACAAGAGCTCTTTTAATTCTCTTACTGCTTCTTGTCTAACAGTGGAATTATGATGTTGTAGCCGCATTAATAAATCCTGTGGAACGCACGATTTATACGATCATCTTCTTTAATAAAACGAACAATTAATATTGACATATATACCTTAACATTAAGCTTCCTTTTAGTTAAAATCTCAGAGTCATCACGTTGTTTTAATTGCTCCCGAATAACAATCTTTTTCACTTTAAACGACGTATCGGTAACATTTAAACCTTTGGGTAAAGGTTTAGTCTTTTTTGCTTTCAATTTGACCTTAGCTTTCTCTGATTTCAGATTCTTTGTATGTCTATTATTTTTACCCATCTCTAACTATTTGGCAACTGAGTTTGCTCCTAATATGCAAAAGTGTAACTTATAATAAACAAAGTATTTATAACATTATCAAAGTCTGACAACTTCTACAAGGCAGGTTAAACCCACTTGAATCTTAGTATTTTACACAATTCTATACATCTATCATGTTATAAATTAGTAACAGCTACGGACTATAATTTAATATCAATACAAAAATTCTTGGAACGTATATTTTCGGTTACAACAATTGATTTTTGCACGCTAAACTCACAGTGTTTCTTCCAAGATCTGAGGTTAGAGGATCACATGTATATATATATACATGTCAACGTTGAGTGGAGTGCATGCAACACACACTACACAAACGGCACTCTATGCACTAAACACGTATATACGATGCATTATAATGCACTTATTGAAGACGCTTAAATGACAAGTGAAACATGAGATACGGATCTTACCACACGTACATGTTGTATCGTAAGTGTTATTTATTGCATAAACGTAATTCGATAATATATATGAAGCATACATTTCGGACGCAAAGACTTAAAGAGCGCAATCTCTTCGGACGGCTAAATTAAAGTTTAGAAACTTCAGGTTAACTGTCAGAAAGCACTCTTTCTTTGAATTCGACTTTATAGATCTAATTACGCAGATTCTGCAAGATTGCTGATAATCAAAGAGCACATAACACGACTCAACTGTTTCTGTAAGTCAGTAAGCGGAGAAAGTGTTGTACGACTTTTTAAAAGTGTTCTTTTGGCGGTACAAATTTTGTCAGTCATGCTGTGAACGTAAATTGAATTTTGCAGTGATACTATAAACTTTGGGCATGCAATTGTAAGAGCTTTATTGATCTTGAATCTACTACCGATATTTTTTACTGTTGTCTCAGTAAAAATGTCTTTCAATGGGTGCCTGTTTTAAATAAGTGACTAGGGTATATTTAGTATTATTCCTTTTCAAGTTAAATAAATATTACTTTGCCATGTTATTTTGCTGTGGTATTGTCACCTATGATGTAATGACGATTACTTATCATTTGTCAAGCATTTGATAATACTCTGATGAACAGTAACTATTGCACTTTAACCTTTATTGTTGAAGAGTCTTGGCATCATAGAGAAAGGTTCTACTAAATCCTAGATAGTGTATAGAATTCGAAATAATTTATTTAGACTTTTTTATTTATGACAGAATTAATTTTATCTAATGAATTCCTTTCTAACCAAATGAGGTATCTATTAAGTGAACTTAGAAAATAAAATATACTGAGTAGAATCAGTTACAAGATTTTACTATTATAATTCAATATTATATTATTATCATTAATCCAAAAGTAATAAAAAAAATAACATATCTGTCAGTGCCAACTCAGATTAATACTAATAAACAATAATGGATTTTACTGTTTCAGATGCTGTGATTGAAATAATCTACTTTTAAAATAGTACAATTTTATAAAATGTGTTAGTCGAAGTTAGAGAAATGAATGGTACAACAAGAAAGAGAATATAGTAAATAAATTAAATAGCTTATAATAAAAAGTTACTTGATAATTAGTGTCGTATCTGGAAAAGTCTGAAAATGAATTTCTCAATGAGTTATTGTCCTCCAAATGTAACATTTACTGAAATTTGGGTGGATCATGGCATGTCCAGATGTTTTATGGATACTGTCAGTACAGGGATAATCTCATTGTATTTGATTATCTTTGGTACAGTTCAACTTTGGGTGTATAAAAAATATGGAACAGAAATCACCCCGAATGTGTTGCCTAAAAATAAGTTATATAATATACAAAAATTCTTTCTATACTTTGTTCCATTCCTATGTATAGTTAGAATTGTTTTGCAAGCTACAGTGTTAGATGATAAAACTATATATGGGTATATGGTAAGTTATGTGTATCAGAAATTAACAACATCTATTGTGAAAAACAATAATGATAACAAATCTTTTCAGATTCTATCAACAGTATTGACTGTGATTATTTATCCATATTCAGTTCATATACTGAGAGTAGAAAGGCATAAATTATTACCAAGTGTACCACCACGTGGCCATGGACTTGCATTATTGGGGTTTTGGACATTGGCATTTGCTGCAGAAAATCTTGTATTTATTAATATTGGAAAACTTGAATGGTGGTTCCATTTAAATTCGTAAGTAAGATTAACCTTAATGCATTTAGGATTGAGGTAACTTCTATGAAGTTCATGTGTTTATTTTAGGCTGTGACTCTTATATGTATGTGTGATCTATTTGCAGATTGACAGACCACATTGAAATGGCACTATTTGTTTTGCATTATGTCAGTAACCTCATCATCTTTGCACTAGGACTAAGAGCACCAGGTATAACTGGCAATACTGGTCCTGAATATCAGTTTGTTAATGATGGCCCAACTCCATGGCCAAGATATTACCAAGGTGTAAGTCATAGAAGTATAGTCTTCATTTTTATTATACAAAAGTTTTATATGTGCCATTATTTTTGAAAGTGAAAGTCCATTTTTTTCTCTTGGTTTTATAATTGTAACTAATAAAAGACGATATCAGCATATCGTGAAAATTTATGTTTAATTCAGTTTTCATAAAAATTGGACTTACACCACTTTCAAAAATAACAGTTTATATAATACCAAGCATTTATGAAAATCATACTACATATTCACTGTGTTTTTCTTAAAATCACACAGTTATAATAACTATAAATATTATTTCTCATTTAAGAGACCTGAAGATACAAGCTCAGCATGGAAAAATGCTTGGTATAAGATGAAAACGCTTGCCCCGTTTTTATGGCCGAAATCTGATTGTTTATTACAATTAAGAGTGTTATTCTGTTTTGTATTACTTATAGCGGGACGATTAATAAATCTCTATGTCCCGATTTATAACAAAAGAATTGTTGATAGTGTTACATTAAATCCTGGAGAGTTCAGGTATTTAAAAATCAATTCCTTCGTAAACTCGTAATAAGAGATTAATTATATTCAAAACTACGAAATAAAATTTGTTGAATAGGTGGGATCTCGTATTAATATATGTAGGATTCAAATTTTTACAAGGAGGAGGCACAGGTGGTATGGGATTACTAAACAATATGAGGTCATTTTTGTGGATTCGTATTCAACAGTATACAAAACGAGAAGTAGAAGTAGAATTATTTAGGTAATTATACCCTAACATTAGCAGAACATTTTTATATATTCATATTTTGAACACATAAAAATGCTAACATATTTTTACAGACATTTACATAGTCTAAGTTTACGCTGGCACCTTGGAAGAAAAACGGGCGAAGTTTTGCGCGTGATGGATCGTGGGACAGATTCAATTAACAATCTCTTAAGTTATATTCTTTTTTCTATCGTTCCAACGATTGTTGACATTCTTGTGGCTATAATATTTTTCTTGTGCTCATTCAATAAATGGTTCGGCCTGATTGTCTTCCTAACAATGAGTCTATACATTGGTAAATTATTTTATAATACTTAAACGAAATTTATGCTAATTGAAAAATGTTAATGTGTTACTAATTCCAGCTGCTACAATTATGGTCACTGAATGGCGTACAAAGTTTCAAAGGCGAATGAATTTAGCGGACAATGCTCAGAAAGCTCGTAGTGTCGATAGTTTACTTAATTTTGAAACTGTGAAATATTATGGTGCAGAAGCATATGAAGTTGATAATTACAGAAAAGCGATTCTAGAGTATCAGGTGGAAGAGTGGAAATCAATGATCACATTAAATATTTTGAATACTTTGCAAAATGTAATAGTGTCCAGTGGTTTGTTAGCAGGTTCCTTGCTTTGTTTGCATATGGTAAGAATATGAAGTATATCTTGATTCGAATATAAATCAATCTCTCGAAAATTTATACATTTAATGATACTCATGTAATTTCTATTTATTCTTATTAGGTTGTATCAAATCAAGGGCTAACAATTGGAGACTATGTTTTATTTGCGAGCTACATAATTCAGCTTTATGTGCCGTTAAATTGGTTTGGAACATATTATCGGTAAATAATTTAAAAAAGACCCCAGGAATTCTTTTCTTCAGCACCGAAAACGTTAAATAATATGAACGATTTTTTTAGGACAATTCAAAAGAATTTTGTTGATATGGAAAACATGTTCGATCTTCTACGCGAAGAACAAGAAATAATTGATGCACCCGGTGCTGGACCGCTTATAGTAAAACGTGGTCAAGTCGAATTTACAAACGTTTCGTTTAATTACACACCCGAGAGAGTAGTTTTAAAGAATATTAGTTTTGTTGCTCCGGCCGGGAAAACTATTGCTCTAGTTGGTCCATCCGGATCTGGTAAATCAACTATAATGCGATTACTATTCAGATTCTATGATGTGGAACAAGGTGCGATTTTAATTGATGGGCAGAATCTTAAAACGGTTAAACAAGATACACTGAGGCGTGCAATTGGTAAATATAAGTATGATATTAAAATAAAATTGCATTAAGTATATCTAAAATTCTACAATTTCCTTATTGAAATTTCAGGTGTTGTGCCACAAGATACAGTGCTATTCAACAATACTATAAAATATAATATTCAATATGGTCGAATTGATGCTGTTGATGCTGATATAATAGCAGCTGCAAAATATGCTGATATACACGAACGAATTCTTTCGTTCCCGAATGGATATGACACACAGGTCATGGTCATCATAATCTTAGATTAATCAATTTATATTATCACCACCATTTCCAAATTGAATTTACACGCATAGTAACTCGACATTCTAGTAATAACTGGAACTGAATATTTTAGTAATGATATTAACATAGAGTATAATTAAAATGAATATTTCTTTTTGCAAAATAGGTTGGTGAAAGAGGTCTCCGTTTAAGTGGAGGAGAAAAACAACGTGTGGCTATTGCAAGGACGATACTGAAGGAACCGAAAATCGTTCTTCTGGATGAAGCAACGAGTGCACTCGACACGCAAACAGAACGAAATATTCAAGCAGCACTAAATGGAGTTTGTGCTAACCGAACAACCATCATCATAGCTCATAGATTATCGACGATAATACACGCCGATGAGATACTCGTTTTAAAAGAGGGTGAAATCGTGGAAAGGGGTCGACACGAGGAACTTATTTCGTACAACGGGGTATATCATTCGATGTGGCAAGCTCAATTACAAAACGACCAAGAGAATAACAAAGTCGTATGGGATTAGAATACTTCCTGATCCTTAAAAGATAAGGTGTACCTGACACGAAAAGTTAACAACTACGAATTTGATCCTATTAAATAACGCGTGGTATACGACAATCTTTTTCAGCAATAGAAAAGATCACCTCTTTCTTAAACGATGTTTCATTCTCAAAATTATGCGAATGTCCAAGCGTCGGCGGAATCGGTGGTGATAGATTTATTTGTGATTTCACGCAAATTACATACCTTTCTTCCGAAGAACTACTGTTTTCTACCTTAGTCCTGAACTTCTTTTGATTACATCGTGAATATGCACGAGAAAACGTGTAACCCGATCTCGAAATTACGGAGAGCTTCCTTCCAATCTGACCGCCATGTACGATGTACTTCTCCATAGTGTATACACTACACGTTCACCCCACCACAAACGACTTATCATCTCTGTCTGATTACTGTCGTCATCACGAATGAATACACTCGCAACACTCCCGGCGTTTGTTTACAATCGACGCAGGATGAGGAGTAATTTATAAATATCCCGAGGTGTACAATTTTTTGCTTGCAACAGTGAATTCTTACAGAACCTTGATATAAAACCATTAGTTTTCACAGTAAATTTTAATACATTCAGTAATAATTTACTTTGTTGCATACCTGAAAAATCAATATATATATATAGAAATATACGAAGACTAGATCATTTTCAAACAGAGGGATAACTGATTCATTGTTCTAAACCATAAATGTTGGTTTTTTATACTGTCGAATATTATATGATATTCAAAGTCTTATTCATCTATTTTCTTACACTTGTAAAGTAACTGTACTTTGCAGAGAAATACTACGTTCTTTATTCCTTTATTGAATAGTGATTAAACTCTTGAGTTTATATATTATACTCTTAATATTCGCAGTTCGAATGTTTACTACTCGAAAGTTTGCAGTTTTATACGTGTAACCGAAAAATTTGTAAAAATAATATCAACTTGTTCTTGAATATTTTGCTTTTTCCACGGTATTTGCGATCTTCAATTAAAATATCATTCTTAGAATGTGTTTGCCGACTAACATACCCATAATAGTGTTCATGATTTTGAGGATTACCGGATATTTTAATATTAATAGAGACGTTTTACAATATTATCCGCCATCACTATCAGGTGCACGGCTTAGAACTATTTTTGCTAATGCTCCATCCGGCTCCCAACCAGATTCATCCATTGGATTTGTTAATGTCATTTCATTTGCGCCCCATGAAAAATAATAGCTCGCAAAAAAGATCCACGCAAGAGCGTACAATATCTGATAGTTAAAAAGCGTATTGATATAAACATCTATATTTCTTGCAAACGAAATGCATAACAAGTTATTTATTTATTCACCACTTATTTTATGTAATTTATATAATTATGCAGACGATCAATATCATCAATATGTATGATTTTTATCCGTTCTTGTTGTTCATGTTTAGGATATAATTTCATACTTAATATTAAGTTTACATAAATGAAAACGAATATCATCTATAGTCTTTCGAAGTTAATTAAATAAATTACCTTAAAAGCAGTAACTGTCTCGTTTTGACCCATCTTGTATTATAAATTCAAATCTTTTCAGGAATCTGTTCATTTTAACTCAAATTTTGTTGTCGTTTCGAAGACATTTCTAACACTAAATTTATGTCTTCAAGTTTTTGCAACCAACTTCTTTTAATTTTTAATTTTTATCGCGCATTAATTTTGTTGCATATGCCGAGAAATTTGTACGTGGCGGGTGTCAAAGATAATGTTTGTAAACAAGTGATAAGCGCCAAACTAACCCAACCTGATATTTAATCCAGATGATGCAGGCGTGACGTATGTCAAAAAAATGCTTGCACGCTGCTGAGTGTGAAACTTATCAGCTGTATATCTTTCGTTTATATTTTCCTTACTATGCATAGCACAAAATGAACAGCCTCGGGTTGAGTTTAATTTTGAAAATGGGATGCATTTGCGCGAAGGAAACAATAACGGTTAATTCGAAAAAATATACAGTCCGTGAACACCTTGGAGAAGGGCAAGTTTGATTTGCAAGTTTTTCAAAATTACTTATAATGTTGTATCACACTCTTACAGCAATTAGATCTAATTTCCTGAATTTTTGTATACAATATAATGATCATTTTAATATATCATCACTTATAAATTCTATAGAACCTATATTCCATAGATTCTTAATTTAGTTATCTACATTGAATAGGCGTTAATAATAATATAATTAATCGAAATAAGTGAATGCGCTAATATTTCATATACTCAATGTCATTATTTCTATTCAGGGGTTTTAGTACAGTATTATTAGTTGAAGATGCAATAACACATAAGAAATATGCTATAAAAAAGATCATATGCCATGGGCCTGAAGATCAAAGACTAGCAGTCAAAGAAGTAGAATATCATAATGTTGTTAAACATCCAAATATTATAGAATGTATTGACTCAACACATACAGGAACAGCAGACCCTGTTATTAATACTACTAGTGAAGTACTGATAGTATTACCATATTATCATGTGAGTTTCTATGGAAATATCCATATAATCACTGTACCTAGTTATTGTAGACTTAACATTTTGTTTTGTAGATATTTAATTGATAATAATATGCAAATGTGATCCTATATATTTCAGAAAGGAACACTTGCAAATGAGTTAGAAAGGCGGGCAAGAAATAATGATTATATGAAACCAATAGATATTCTAAATATTTTTCTACAAATCTGTGAGGGTGTAAAGGCTTTCCATGAAGCAAAACCTGATCCTCTTGCTCATAGAGATCTCAAGACTGCTAATATTGTTCTTGATGATGGCCTCACACCAATCATAATGGATTTAGGTAGAATAAATCATAAAAGAACAATAACAAAATATTCCAATATTTCTAACTGACATTAAAGAAATAAATTTAATTAATTTAGGTTCTGTAGCATCTGCTAGAGTTAAAGTATGTGGAACACAAGCTGCACAGACATTGCAAGATTTAGCAGCTGAGAGATGTTCTATGCCATACAGAGCACCAGAATTATTTAATGTTGAAAGTTATTGTATGGTAGATGAAAGAACAGATATCTGGGTATTATTTTTATCAATATATAAATTAGGCTCCTGTTTTTGTGAGATTAATTCATTCAGTATGAGTAGCAAAAGATGAGGAGCCTACTACATCAAGTTCAACTGCTATATTAGAAGATTAATTTCATTCTATTTTATTTCAGTCACTAGGATGTATTTTATATGCACTATGTTACTTCAAGTCACCTTTTGACACTGTCTATGAAAGAGGGGATAGTGTTGCTTTGGCAGTTATAAGTGCAAATATTACATTTCCTGAAGATGCTCCATATAATGAGGTAGGATCAGATGAGACTCATATTTAAAAAATATTTGATATGAAAATCCATATAATTATTTGATTTCTGAATTCACAGGATATGCAAAATTTGGTATTGTCAATGTTAAAAGCCAATCCAATGGAGCGCCCTTATATTTATACTGTCATAGAAAATGTACATGATGTAATCGCGAAATTTGAAGGCAGAGTGTAACTGCATAGAAAATAATGGTTTAAATATTTATTGTCTGTTAAGCCCCATACAGATAATTTTTATACTGCTCACATTGCACGGCCCAATTACCTCTGGGTAATTATTCCCACAGCATATGGCAAACAGAATCCCATAATGCAAGTGAAAAATTTAAAAGAACAAGATTGACAAATATTATGTAGCAACAACTTTGTATGACATTAATATGCAAAAAGTTTTATGGAAGATTTAATCAAAAAAAGATGATATGGTTAACAAGTCAAACATATTGAAGAATGTTACTAATATCAATTGATATTTACAAGTAACTCCTAATAAGTTTATTGGGGATTTTAATATCAAGTGAATTGATAATGATATTTTAAATGATTGGAAATATGAATTTCGGGATATATGGTGCGTGTGTGCAATTGTTATAAACAGATGAATTATATGTGTATGATATTTAAAAACTCAGCAGTCTTATCTGCTGATGGATCAGTTCAAGAGCAAACAATAATCTGTTGGTCTCTTATCCGCCCAGTTACAAAGAAAGTAACATTCCTGCAAGCTACAGTGAATACATTCATGAAAAATGCCACAGATTATTTATATCTGTAAAATGTTAACATCGCTACTACTAAGACAAGCAATAAGTGGACCAGATGTATACATTCCTCATGTAAACATTTGGAATACAAAATCTACTTTATTATACTATTTATACAAAGAACGCGAGCAAGAATACAGTTACTTTTAGCACTAAAATCGAAATATAGAAAACAGGAATAATTGGAAAATGATCATGGATATATTTCTATAATCACAGATACTTTTATCCTGCCTATTAAAATCGTATTTAATTCATTCAATATTAATTTATCTGAAATCCCCAACCTTGCAAATTATAAATACTTGATCTATTAATTTGTTAAAAAATCATACATAATTGTGCTTACGACAAATGGAGAGAATCGTACGATATGACGTAACTGCTTTCGTCATCGGACTTCACGCCCAAATAAACAGTAATAAATATCAGTACGATAAATTAAAATATCTCGTATTTAGCGTAGACACAGAACATTATTAATTTGTTCACCTAACTTATTTATTCAACCACGCGATTAGTACTGTAAATATGGATACAATAAAATTTTAACTTCAGTACCCTTTGAATATCAAATCATGGAATAGATCGATACATGACACCGGCGCCAGCTTCACACCAGTATTGTGGTAACGTCTGTGAAGTTCCGAATTTGAAGTAAGCTTTTCTCGCAAGGTTTTAATTAATACCTGCGTCTTTTCGTGTCTCTTTAGTAATCTAATCTATCATATTGATATCCGGACGCATTCATTTACTATTGGTAAGTGATTTCATAAGATACTTACATATCTCTCGCGGATTCTTTCCGACCGTCCTAAGCTAACCTCATTCCTCTATACTTGTCGTTTATGCAAAGAGTAATTATGTCATTCTATAAACTGCTATTATGCCTTTATGTTATCATCAGATCGTTTTATTTAACGAATACAGAAATAACATCGAGTTTAGTGAATTATTAATCGATTCTTCGTATAACTTCTTTACGCTTATTTGAATGGAGAGGTTGGACACAAATTCACATACATTTATGACACTTGCATAAGTATCATAATGCTTTGCTAAGTTTATTCTCACATAGTTCAATTTCTCAAACAGAACTCTACAAAATATTGAAACAAGAGGAATATTTCTTGCACAATTACCACCTTGTACAAATAAATGAAGTAATATTGTTAAGACATTTACAATTTAAATGGTGTGTACTTGTTGCAATGATGGCTATCATTCATCAAGATTCCTTTTCAGATTAACCATGATATATTTAAAATAACTAAAGTACTAGCTTCGATATTAATCTTGTGATCCAAATCTATCAATATTATATATATTTGGAAAGTATAAACCATACGAATATTAATATTCTCCCAAGAGAGTGAAACGTTTGGCCATTGCTAACTTCCTATTTTGACGATTCCAGATATCGCGTACTTTATTCTTATCATATCATTTTGTATGTTTATATGCAAATATTAATGCGTAAGAAAATTTGTCCAGCGAAAGAACACGATGTACAAGGTACATTTCACGCGTATCCGTAGAAAGAACTCGATGTAATCGCGTACGATGGATTTTTTCGACGTTTTACAGAATTCATGGTACGCGAGGACAACGTAAACGAGGATTCTACTCTCCTCTACCGTGACATAGCACATGCAAATTGTTCGCGTAATAATTTCACTTGGCATGCATACATTCTCTAAACGCGTGCTTCAGCAATGAAGTTTTATCATGTTGAAAATGACACCGCCTATGCGCATACATTTCGATGTACCCTTTACATCATTGAAGTTTATTCAGTAACTAGCACAATTCTTACATCGACTTTATTCTTACGCCGTTATTGAATTATGCAAGATTGAAGCTAATGAATTTCACTGTAGATAATACAATGGCAAACTAACACAAGCTCCCGTAAAGATTGCATGAGAAACTAATTGCATTTATTCAAGAAAAGCAAGATATTAGTTTTATAAACAAGAACATGCATTAAGCATCTGGTTCAGGATTACACATTAGTATCACGACAACATACTCGATTACCACGATAATTATATGCAAATATAAATCGCAGGCGAAGGTTAATCAGAGTTATTGAATGTTCTATGTTTGTTAATTAAATTTAATATTATGCAATAAGACGTTAGTATGTTAGAAAATTGGTTAAATTCACATATATTTGTATACGATTTTAAATATTTCATGTTGTTAACGTTTATGTAGAATCGCGTAAAGGTTATTACAATTTCTAAGAGATCCGTACACAGTTTTGTGTAAGCTAAAAAGCGGCCGAAGCAAGTGAAGTAAAAATACATTCTCAAGTGAGAATTGATCTGCCTTACGTATTTAGCTGCCTAAGGTCAAGGTCGAAATGAATCTATTCGCGAGGGATACGAGATAAAAGAGTGCCTTCTCCGAAAAAGCTTGGTCGAACCACTTATACCTTACTCGTTTCTCTTGATTCACGATATAATTTAATCTCCGTACCTGAAATACTTCGTGATATTTACATATCGGCCAAGGTCTGATGTAATTCAATCGTTTAATTCCTTTATGGTATTTACGTAGATATGTACACAAACAAGTGCTTCCTCGTAGATTTCAATGTTCATTTAATCGTATGTATAATTTCTGCGATGCAATCTGCTGTTACACCTTTATCTGGATTAACATGTATTAGTGCAAATTAGTAAAAAGAATCGTTGATTGCCCTGAAAAGTCTATTAGGCTATTTACATTAATTTATATAGCTGAGTCTGATTCAATGCGTGTATGCCCGCGAAATTACTTACCCTCATAAATAAAACTGATACCATGACAGTCCCACGATTGGTTCATTGGCGCGTTAATATGGTAATACTAAAATGGTATCTGTGACCTTAAACAATGACAAATGACAACACCAACAACACCAACATTCACTGCTTTTCCATTGTATGTTTCTTTTCTGCAAAATTTGTTTTCCGTAAAGGCTGTTTCAACAATGTGCATTACACTTCAGGCTACAGTATTAATGCATACATTTAATTTTCTATTCTTCATAGGTCGATCAACACCTTCTTTGTCTTGTTATAATTCAAACACAAATAGTCGCAAGAATAATGGCGCTATGAATGTAATTATTTTTTATGAAAATATACGGCGAATTACGTAACTTATGGCACGTGAAATATGCGAGTAATATTTGTACGAATTATCGAGTGGCAGTGCTTAAGTTATATAACGAGAAAAGGGTTAAAGACTTTGCACGCATCACGTGCAATAAATTATAGATTTTAATGATTCCATGAATTCCGGAAGTAATTCATTTTTACGAATATGAACGGAAATTCTCATCCCATTGGAATAGTCATCGTTTACCTTTAAAGTTGCGTACGTCGTTGAATATTAAATTAGCCATAGCCACAATGTTCATTATTTTTTACCATTTTTATTCGCCATTATTCGACGCTAGCTAGAAATAAAATTAATTTTCCATTTCCCAATATGCAAAAATAATCCGTGAAAATTCGCTCCGTGTCTGTGTAATTGTACGTCAAAATTATCACGTCGAAATTATTTTCATTCGTGGCTTGTATACATTGTTTGTATACCTATTTCAAATCATAATCATATTGTTCTAATCCTTTAGCTGATTTCCGCATTGAAATATTCTTCAACTTGCAAATAGTTCACATGCTTGAACTTTGACATATTGGGCGTATTGAAATTAAATAACCTTTGAATTAAGTAAGCAAATGGTACCATTTTAAGGAAAATTATAACGATAAGTGCAATGTACAAATTAAGTTGTCACTGCGGATGCGACAACTTAACAGCATCAAGAAATTATCCTAGACTTATTTTGCAAACTGTACTTTAAATAGGCTTAGCAATATTGACATTTTTTTATTCAATTTAATAACATAAAAGTCTTCTAGTATTTTAATAATTTCTTGTGGATACTAGACATTTTTTAGTTATTTAAAGACGTTTTAAGATGCATGCTAACGTGTGGAAGGAAGTTTAAAAAAACTCCCTAAAAACTAGGACATCCTCCATTGTTCGACTCCACAGATTGTTGGTTCAGAGATGTCTCGCTCCAACATCCGGTTTAAAAGATTCTTCGAGGTTTTCAAATACGTTTGTACACTTCATTGTTATCTTTGATCTCGCAAGAAAATATGCGGTCGTGTAAAAAGAGTTAGAGACGTAGGCAAAAATAAAAAAAGTGTGAATCGTACGATACTGTGATACGATGTCGTGCGATACTCAGCGTAACATATGGCCACGATATCGTTTCGAAAGGCCAGTCAATCGCGAGCGTTTCACCAAGACGGACCTTCGTCGGTTTCTCCGTTTCAAGCTCTTCTAGGTTAAGACATTTTCCTGAAGGTTAATATTACTATTTGCTTTACTTTTGAAATATTTTAAAGATTATTTCCGTGAAAGGAGTGCCTTCTTCCTTAACTTCTTACAAACTAGTTACTTGTACGCTTCTCTTATAAATTTCTCGTGAAGACTGATGGTTATCGATTCTCAACGTATTCCACTGCTTTTCAGCGCGAGATTAATTTTACTATTATTTAATTAACATTATTAATATTCGTGATTACGTAGACAAAGTTTTCAGCAGTTAACAGTGAAAGTTGTGCGAGCCTTCTTTCGTCTCAGGAAGTAAATGCCGGTGACTGGTTCCGTTACGTATCGTCCAGAGTAACGTGCTGGTTTTAAATGATCGAAAGCCTTATGTTGCATCCGAAATTGTGCAAGCAATCACTTAATTGCATTGATTAGTGCATTCATCGGCAAATATTTAACGCATCATAGATCATTTTCCTTTGTCACTAAGGATTCTACCACTTTCTTCGCTGGTCAAACGTCAAAACTGCTTGGCACGCTGAGTATTTTTACATATTTACTTATCATAATGCTACTTCCAGCTGATTATTCTGTTTAAAGTTCAGATATTGAATTAAATTTCCCAGAGTTTGGTGATTACCGTAATACATCGTAGATAGGGCTGCGTGGACTCGTTTAATTGTATTCAAATGATTATGGATAATTCATAACGTAGATTTGACTATAAAGCGAACGATAGTGTGAATCTGGTTAATAACTGCGAATATGATAATTTATACTTGGTTACTCGAAAGTTTTACTCTCTCCCTGGAAGGAATCAAAATTGTGTAACTCCTCCCGCAGCAATTTACATAGTTATTATTGTGACAAGCAAGGTCGGTTTTTATCATTATTAATGTTTCGAACAATCGAGGAATAATAATATCTTCCGATTCGCGGTCATTATTATCGGCCTTCTTATGTACTAATTTGTTAACGCGGTATTTATATAATACCGAATATACGTATTAGTTTCTGTGGTATAATCGGTGCGCATATTAAATATTCATGTTCTTTATCGTTAATTTACATAGTAAAAATGCTACACGTTTCTGACTGAAACTTCGAAATCCGTGGAGTTCTTACTGAAAGAAAGATGTCTTCGACTTGAAGCGTGCGCGTTTCGATGTATGCCAAATTAGTCTTCTTATGAAATGTCGTATAAAATATATCCGTTGTTGGAAGTTTACTTTCCGTGTAATATTTGCAAGTATAATATCGTTAAATTTGCGTTTATTATACGCTGCGGACGTAATTTTGCATTGATTGCATGACAAATATTCGTGACATAAGACTTAAAGAAGATGTTATTTCCGAGATGCACCACGCGCAGTAATGTATTTTAAAGGAACTTGGTATTTATTTCATAGACATTTCAGTAAAATACCTTTTTAAATACTTCTCGAGAAAGATAATACTTGGATTATTTGAGATTAAAGTTATCGATGATCTCAAATTTCTCAATTTTTTCAAAATTCTCAATCGAAATGTCAAGTATCTAAAAAACATCTCAGTTTACTTCTATCGGTGCTACAAAACTGTAGATCATTTTACGTTCTGCAAAAGTGTTCGGTAAACACACATGACGAGAATTTGGAATTCCTGTGATTATTAGAGAAATCTATGATGCTCTTGACTACACTCTCGATTATTTTCACGAATCCGTTTCCCTTTGAGATGGAATGCGGTCATTCGACTTTTACCAAGTGGTCACGCCATTGGGAGAGTAAATTCAAGTTTCAAAACGGGTTCCCCCCCACTTCCCTCCACCTTCTGCACGTGTCTTTAACTCACGTGACGCTAATTGCCTTAAAGCGAACCAATTCGAAATTATTAATTCGCATTAATACAGTAATTATACTCTTAACTTCGTGAAGCTATAATTCGTGAGTAAATCGCAACAAAAATCCAAGGCCTCATTCTTGCAAGATGTTTCCTGTAAATTAATATTAATGTATTGCAATGGTTAATAAGTAAATTAGCTCATTATCCGTGTAATGTAATAATTGTATTCACCCGTACAATTATTACAATTGTGAGAGAAAAGAAATAGATAGGAATCGTACGTTTTAATCGAATACATGTTCCTATTTATTTTGTATATAAACTTTAATTTTATAAATCATGAACATGATGTCTATAATATTAAAATTATTAATGTTATAACACATCTATAATATTAGACGATTATATTATATTCAATTATAACGTTCTCCATCCAATATAAATATTTCTTATAAACGCGATTTCGTTGAAATGCATCGTGTCGAAGTTTGACGCATAATATTCAATGGACATTAAGTGCCACGAGGCGTATTATTCATGTACAAGACGCGTACATGCATAATAGGTATTATATGAATCTAAAAAATTTCCGCATTTCTTTCCAGAAAACGTGCTAAGAAATGTCGGCAAAAGCAATAAGAGAAGCTACCGGGAAAGATCTGATTAATCGTAAACTCGCGGCCGGAACAAAGGCGGCGAGATGTAGATATGTGACAATCACCGACCCTACCAATTGGACAGACATTGTTATAGATAATCCATGGCTTAAAACAGAGAAATTGGTCGTAAAGCCAGATCAACTGATTAAACGGCGTGGAAAGCTCGGACTGATTAAAGTGAACGCTGACCTGCCAACAGTGCAAGCATGGATCGCCGAGCGGATGAACAAGGATCAGCAAGTTGGGAAAACAACTGGAAAGTTGAAGACATTTATCATCGAGCCATTTGTACCTCACAAACAGGTATGTAAACATTGAAAGAAAAAAGATCAGATAATTAGCAGTACGAAGAAGCAAGTAATATTTAATGAATTAATATCGCAGGAGGAAGAAGCCTATGTATGTATTTATTCTCACCGCAAAGCGGACACCATATTGTTCCATCATCAAGGTGGAGTTGATATTGGAGACGTAGATGCTAAGGCGTTGAAACTGGAGGTACCAGTTGGAGGAGAGGCTCCGGATCAAGCTACATTGACAGAGAAACTGTTAGTGAATGTAGCTGATGACAAGAAAACGTAAGAATGTCAAACATAATCGGTCTGATAGTAGCAGAAGTGTATTTAATAACATGTTCGTTATCCATCTATTTTCAGAGTCATTGCAACCTTTATAGAATCTCTTTATAAGCTTTACGTTAATTTATATTTCACCTATTTGGAAATCAACCCATTGGTGGTGACGGACGATGCAATTTACATCCTCGATCTTGCCGCGAAGCTGGATACGACGGCAGATTTCATATGTAGACCGGACTGGGGAGAGATAGACTATCCACCGCCATTTGGGAGGGATGCTTATCCGGAAGAAGCTTATATAGCGGACTTGGATTCGAAGTCTGGAGCCAGCTTGAAATTGACTATCCTTAATCCATCCGGAAGAATATGGACTATGGTTGCTGGCGGTGGTCAGTAGAAGCGCACACCAGTGTCATTTACGTGATTAATCCGGCTCATTCTAGCCAAATTGTGATTGTCAAGTCGTTTCCTCGATAGCGTTCGGCGTCTCAGCTTTTCCCCATACCCGCTCAATCTTAACATTCTTTAGGTGCCTCCGTCATATATTCCGACACAATTTGCGACTTGGGTGCTGCAAGTGAGTTAGCCAATTATGGCGAATATTCTGGTGCACCCAGTGAACAACAGACATACGAATATGCAAAAACAATCTTAAGTCTCATGACAAAAGAGAAACGAGACGAGGGGAAGGTGCTGATTATCGGTGGAGGCATTGCTAACTTTACTAACGTAGCCGCAACGTTCAAGGGCATCGTGAAAGCCTTGCAAGAGTATCAACCTAAGCTCGTTGAACACAATATTAGTATTTTCGTACGAAGAGCGGGACCCAATTATCAAGAAGGTTTAAGGTAGTTATTTTTAACCAACAATTCATGTCAGGAAAAATCTGTAGGAAATTGAACAGTTATACACGCTGTGTTTCTTCTTAGAATTATACGTGAAGTCGGTAGGAGGCTTGGTATACCCGTTCATGTGTTTGGACCTGAAACCCACATGACAGCTATATGTGCTATGGCACTAGGGAAAAAGCCAATCCCTGATCCAGAGGCACAAGAATTTTCCACCGCTAACTTTTTACTTCCCTCGGGACAAGATGTTGGCCCGACAAGCCCGCCCAAACACGCTGCCTGCTCCTGCAGCGTACCAGCCAAAGTAAAAGCTGATGATGTTGTTGACGCGTCACCGGAGAAGCAACTTTTTAGTAATAAAACAAGAGCGATTGTTTGGGGAATGCAAACTAAAGCCGTCCAAAGTATGTTGGACTTTGATTTCGTGTGCCGTAGGTCGGAGCCGTCCGTAGCTGCTATTGTTTATCCGTTTACGGGTGACCATAAGCAAAAATTTTATTGGGGTCATAAAGAGGTAAAGACGGAAATATTTTATGGCGGGCACGTGTCAAGTTTAACCCATCGACATTCAAATTCTACCAGGTACCTATTATCTTTTGTTCCAGGTATTAATACCTGTATACAAACAAATGAAAGACGCCATGAATAAACATTCCGATGCGGATGTAATGGTCACTTTTGCGTCTCTAAGATCTGCTTACGACAGTGCGGTAGAAACAATGCAATTTCCACAAATCAGAACAATAGCTATCATAGCTGAGGGTATACCTGAAAATATGACCAGGAAATTAATATTAATGGCACAACAAAAGAACATAACGATTATTGGACCCGCTACGGTCGGCGGTGTTAAACCTGGTTGTTTTAAAATTGGAAACACTGGAGGAATGATGGACAATATTCTTCACAGTAAACTTTACAGGCCTGGAAGGTGATTTAGGGCATTAATGATGTAAACAATTATTGGCACAGTTATTTACTAAAAAAATATTATTTTTAGTATCGCGTATGTATCTCGATCGGGTGGTATGTCGAATGAACTGAATAATATAATCTCGAAGGCCTCTAATGGTGTATTAGAGGGTGTTGCAATCGGAGGTGATCGTTATCCTGGAACTGCATTTATGGACCACATAATGCGTTACCAGGCAAATCCGGATGCGAAACTCATAGTTCTTCTCGGCGAGGTTGGTGGTATCGAAGAATACGAAGTTTGCGAAGCGTTAAAAACGAAGAAAATTACAAAACCACTAGTCGCCTGGTGTATTGGTACTTGTGCCAGTATGTTCAATTCGGAAGTACAATTTGGCCATGCTGGATCTATCGCGCACAGTAATTTAGAAACAGCTTCTTCTAAGAATGCTGCATTAAAGGCCGCTGGAGCATACGTACCAGATAGTTTCGACAACCTTGGAGATTTAATACAATCAGTTTATGGAAAACTCGTGAAAGAAGGCGCGATTGTTCCTGCGCCCGAAGTACCACCACCAACTGTACCTATGGACTACAGCTGGGCTAGGGTATATAGATTATTTTCAATTAAAATTTCCAGAAAATGCCGAGCAATCAATTCAACTTAACTTGAATAATCGCATTACGCAGGAACTGGGCTTAATAAGAAAACCAGCATCATTTATGACGTCAATTTGTGACGAACGAGGTCAAGAATTGTTGTATGCAGGAATACCGGTTACAGAAGTTCTCAAACAAAATGTTGGAATCGGTGGTGTCGTTTCGCTACTATGGTTCCAGCGATGTCTGCCAGCCATGTACTGCAAATTCTTGGAGATGTCATTAATGTTAACTGCTGATCATGGACCTGCAGTTTCCGGAGCACATAATACCATCGTGTGCGCGAGGGCTGGTAAAGACCTAGTTAGCTCTCTCGTATCCGGTCTTCTTACCATCGTAAGCGGAATTCAATATTTTTGAAATCGCTTTATTCCATTCAAAAACACATCATAAAATTAATAACCATAGGGTGACCGATTCGGTGGAGCTCTTGATGGAGCAGCTCATATGTTTTCGGAAGCATACGACGCTGGTTTACATCCACAAGAGTTTGTAAATAATACTCGAAGGAAGGGTAAACTTATTATGGGCATCGGACATCGGGTCAAATCGATTAATAATCCTGATATGCGTGTGAAACTCATTAAGGAATTCGTACTCGAAAACTTCCCAGCTAAGCCATTAGTCGAGTACGCTTTAGAAGTCGAGAAGATAACCACCAGTAAAAAGCCTAATTTAATTCTTAACGTCGATGGAATTATTGCCTGTGCTTTCGTCGACATGTTGAGAAACAGTGGAAGCTTTACCAGAGAGGAGGCACAGGAATATATCGAAATTGGTGCTATAAACAGTTTATTTGTACTCGGTAGAAGCATAGGTTTTATTGGTATGTATTTCCTGCAATGACTACAGTGACGTATATAACCAGCAGAGATAATATGCAGCTTATAAACTTAATTCCAGAAATAATATCATGGCCATGTTGTTATTGTGTTTCAGGTCATTTCATGGATCAAAAGAGGCTCAAGCAAGGCTTATATCGCCATCCTTGGGATGATATCTCTTATGTATTGCCCGAGCAATATAATTAACTGGATTCATTCTACGTCTGCATCGCCTGTCATAAACGCATAATAAATAATAAAATTTCATTTCAATCGTAGGTAGTGGACGTGTTTCACGTGTGTGCCGACAGCCGTCTGGTTATCCGTGAGCAGTTCGCTCGACGTACAGGTATAAAAATACTTCACCTTCTCACGGTCTACTAATTAAAACCTTTTTTTGTTCGATCCTGCAACTGTTATATTAACGATACTTTCGCTATCGCACATCGAAGTAATATCTAACGGAACCATCTCCAAAGTATTCTAAGTAGCAATCGATAGCGATTTATAATCGGATAAACCTGTAAAACATACCATCATGCATGATAATATAAAGCGTTCTTCGGAACGATTGTTTGACATTCCACATAGCATTTTTAATTTCAATGGAGAGTAGCGTAGAGAATCCAAGGCCATTTTGTTATGTAGTAAGGTGCGATATGAACGTATCATTTTTCTAGGCCTTAATATAATCATGGCAGCACAAAACGCGTTCTTCCTCATTTTACGATATTAAAGATAATTTTCATATTGGCGGATTATTTTAGAAAGATATTAAACGTGTATCTATAAATATACGATTGATGTATATATATATATATCAAACAAGGTGCACACATACACAACAACTGTGTATACATATTTATATCCTATATAAAGGATTTTTTGCACAAGGTAGCCAATCCTATGCGTTTAATCTATGCAGGAAGTAGTAGAATTGTGTATAAATATTTATGTACGTATTATTCATTAAGTCCTTATTTAGCGCCATCAATACCTTTACATCGAATAGTTTGTTACTTATAGGTAAAGTTAAAAAAGATATGGTTGTTACGTACTAACACATCTGTAAAAATAGTATAAAAAGCTGTAGATGCCTAAGCAAGTCAAATGAAAATAAAATGACAAGGCCTGCCATAAAATTCATTACATCCTTTCGATCATTCTGTGTTACATCCATTGGAATTATTTAGACCTTGATCTACTTTCAATTCATAACACTTTGTGGAAATCAATGCAGCTATTAACATTAGAACTACCGAACATATACTCAGCTATGCTTACACATTTATTTATACATAAATTATGGCTGGAGGATTTAAGTTCATTATTGGATTCAATGATTTACGTTATGTATATAAAATCTCAAACAATGCGCCGTAGCATATTCGAATAATTTAACTAAAAACGACAGACAAATCATTTTAACTCCTGGAGTAGTTCTAGTGTTAACAACATTATAATTATATTAGTTACATACAATTTTCTGTGTGATGTCTTGTTATAGGATGTTTGTAGTACTATCCGATATTAGAAATTTGTATTGGTATTTATTTGAAATGAGTTAAGGGAAGGAATGGTAGAATTATAATTGGTACTGTTGTTTATGCTTTTATTTCTTCTTACATTAAATATCAGCACATTCTTTTAAAGTAATAAAATATTCTCGATTATATGCTCATAAAATATTCTCATTTCACATAGAATAATACACTCTGCAAACGAGATTCACGATTACAACAGCGATCGCGTTATATTGGATTCGATTATAGTATACAATTCCACATGTACGAAAGAGAAGTGATCCGGGCAAAATATCAGCGAGCTAATTGGAATTTTACAAAGGATTATGCCATTAATAAATTCATTTTCTTTCAAGCATTGGCACAGCAATCATAAAATGATCGAATCATACTCATTCTCAACTAAAGAACTTAACAATTAAACAAACAGTAGCGGCTAAAAATTCTTTGTAGAACGAACGTTGGCATTTGATTTACCGATGATTTATATTTACATCGAATTCAATAAAAAAAATGAGTTTGAAGAACAATACTAATTACAGTAAAAATGTTAAACTTCAAACTAGATAAAACACGAATTAATTGCCTGTAAAGGAAGTTTCACATTATGCCAGGGTCACCTCAGAATAAGGGAACTGTTGTGGCAAGAATGAAAAGAATAAAATCCCGTGTATACTTTTGCAAGCATAGAGATTAAAAACCAAAAAAATGCCGGGTGCGAAAAACCTTCATCGATTAAACTTCCAGTAATTGGTACTTGTCGAGCAAAGTTGAGGGCCTTGCCGCTCTATGTAATCGCGTGTACTAATTAATGAAAGATTGATCTGATTACCGCTAAAACTAATTTTAATTTTAAAATCACATTAGCTGAATACACATTATTGAGAAAGGAAATGCAGCTTCTGAAATTGAATTAAACTTGATCGCTAATGATAGACTGAAGTTTGCAACTCGAACATTCGCTATGTCCCTGTTTTCATTTTGCCCCTGCTATTTGGTCCTTACATTTCTACGTACACGCATACACGGTAAGCCACTCCCTTTACTACGATAAGATAAGTGAGCCATGTATAATAATTCATTTACAATTAAGATCACAGGCTTTGCCGTTCTTTAGCGAAGCTATATCCACGATTCCTCAAAAAATAACTCAACGATCGATACCGAATATTAGTATTATAAAGCGCAGCATTTATTGCGTTTCTTGAACGTCATCCGCTGGAGTGTTGATAATGCGTTCGTGATCATTCACAGGTGGTCTATGACGACCCAAACGATATCTCAATTTCCGAGCCAATTGTGGAACGACCACGTTATTGTAGCAGGACATTCCAATTAGAAGTATTGTGAATCCCACGAGCTGCGTAAAAATTAAACAAGTGTATAGTAAAAAGAGTACAAAGAGATACAAAGTGTTAGGTTATCCTATAAGTAATGTCGAACGCACGTTACATACTGTCGAGAGAATACTCTTTATGACACGAAAAGAGAAGTTCCTGTAATCATATCAGCAAAACATGATATGAATGTTTATTTATGGTAAATAAGAAACAACATTACTTATGGGATAACTTAGCATGAAATCGGTATAAAAGAATAGTTTTATGTGGTAGTAGATATTGTTTAAGTTTTGATAAAGTTCTAAGGTTAGACACAAAAATCCATACATAATTGATATACTGTGTTACCTGTAAATAATGGAATGACTGCCACTGGAAAATTAATGAAAATGCCCATATAACAATTGTACGAATGCTGTCTAGGATCATCCTAGTAGTAGCACTCAATTCTTTGGTAACACTGATGCCAGCAAAGTTAAAGAACGCTATGCTGAATGATATACCTGTACAAAAAGTAATGAATGCGAGTATTTCCAAGAATGCTAGACTATACATCTTCGTCATTATCCAATTGCAGATTTAAAATTTGTACTAACCAATTATAGCCAGTAGCAAAGGCCCACTATTTGCAATTTGTACAAAAGCATCTTTTGTATCTTCGAGAGTTCCACGAGAATTATCGGCGAACGGTGGTGTGGCATGGATATAATTAAAAGGAATCATAATAGTGCATATAGTTAGGAAACCATAGATACCTGAAAAATGAGAATTTTATAATTGATGCACTATCATTTGTACTTAGTAGACTTCGAATTTAGTTATTATCTTAAGATCATACCTTCCCAACCGACTGCTTGTAGTGCTGGTATATCTTGGCCTGCCACAAACTTTTCTTCTACTACCATTTGCACTGCACTTATCACCTAAGGAAAAGAATTACCATCCATTAACTTCTGTAGGCAGTGAATACTCTTTGAACTGGAATTATCAGAAGTGCAAGTGTACCTGAGCACATATAATAAGCAGATCACCAGTTAGAATAGTATTCATACTCATATCTGTGTCTTCCATAGTTAGCATATCGCTTATTCCAACAAGACCCAATCCTATGATGACCAAAATAATACCCGTCCATTCCCGTCCACCTAATTTTCTATTAAGGAAGCCCACCGAGAGAATGCCCGTGAATACAATTACAGCTCCCCGTAACATCTGGAAGCTGCTCGCGTAAGTCATGTTCAGACCAACATACATAATAGATGTAGCAACTGTATCGCATAAAGCAGGAATGAACAAAAGAAGCGGATTAAATATGCGGGATCCTTTCGTGAGTGCATGATTATCCACCGTACTATCCTGTTCGAAAAAAATGTATTATTACGTTTTAAAGTTTAAGAATGCAATGATAAATATGAGCCGTTTATTTTGAAAGTAGCCTAAGTCCATTTTTAATAGTTACACAAAGACTTCGTTAACTTGATTTTTCTCGAAAAATTGGCATAGGCCATTTTCATAATAAATGGCTCATGTGGAAGTAGTAAGAATATTGCAACTTACTGCTCTGCGTGTGTAGTAAAAGTATATAATCTTAAATACAACAAAGCACATAATTTCTCCTATGAACATAAACGACGATTGCATAAAAGGATGATTGAAGTGTCTGGGTTGGCCATCTGCGCCAGGTACAACTTGTTGGTCTGCATATCTAAATTGTAATTAGGATTGTTTTAATATTGTACTTAGAGAATCAAATCTATGTATGTTGGTTCTATGTTTATAGTGTATGTCTACAATATTCATCATGATTACTTACTTAACGGATAGTGTATTAAATGAACCAGTGACAACCATAAGAATGGCTAAAATACGTTGATAAGGTGTCCAAGCCATTGTTAATTATTTGGCTTTCAGTATCTGAAACTAATACATATATATTGATATAAAAAGAAGTATGCAAAACTGCTTTACATCTAAAGAACATATATTATTTTTTTTTTCAAAATTTGCTGTATCTGGTGCTAAGAAGAAATTATAAAGAACAAGAGTATATCTTAGTTCTGTATATCTCTATAGAATGCAACCACTCAGACAATAAACTTGTTCTTTTCCATTCTTAGCACTACCATGTAACTTTCTGCTAATCTAATCATTGAATATGCTATGCCTCAATATAAACAGCTTTTTATTTTAAATTTGGTATCTGAAGAATTCAAATATGATGAAAAATTGTGCATCACAACATTTATCACTACAGTTTCTATAAAAAAGTGATAAACATTTCGTGATGTTACGATTACATGCAAATAAAGCAAATATCGTTTTCTTCTGATTTTCCTTGGAATAAGAAATTAAATACACGAATGAGATTTATTTAGATTGTTGAATATAATCGTTTATTACTTAGAAGAACATATCAGGTGACAAGTGTTATCGCAGAGTATATATATATGATAAGAGATTATCTACCTCTACATTTGACAGTATAAAATATCATGAGTTAGCCCTAACTGATAATCATAATAGGAGCCAGTAACGCGAGAGCGGTGACTAATACGAAAGTGATTGCAATTAACGGATGTAAGTTCCAACGAACTTCATCCTTTGTGATTAATTGCCGAATGCACGGATTTTCAGGAACTGTTACAAGCAACAATTTCATAACGATTGCTTTCAATTACATTCTTTTACGAACAGATAAAGCAGACGGTTTTTAGTTCGTTGCACGAAGCAGAGATAAGACTTGCAATGTGAAGCAAAGAACAAACAGATTCCTCAGCGTAGCATATCTTAATTAATGCATTCGACAAAGACATTTCATAATGCAACCAATTACTTTTCCTCACGATATCCGGATGAGTTCGTTACAATATTTCAGGAAAGTTTCGAGATTCTAGATGCAGAATTAAGATGTTAAACTAGTTGAGATAGAAGATAAACTTACGCTAAACTTGGAATTGATTTCGTTTAGAATAACAATGTAGTATACGAATTAACGAGTACTTTGTCGAAATATTGAACCCCTGAATAATTGTAACTGATCAATGATTATAACCGGATATTAATCGACTGAACTAGCGAACATATCGCTGTCAGAAATAAATTGGTGAAGAGATATACCTTTGTAAGCGGGGTGTGATTAACGAGTACCGCAGAATCTCATAATGCGTTGATTAAACACTACTTTTGCGATTCACAATACGCGAATTAAGAGTTCATTGTACGCAGATGGTAAAAATATGCGAAACATCCGTCTTATTTGCGGAGAAGGGTCCCTGTCACTGAGCAACGAAGACTCCTCTTATAAAACGGTATATAGGCTATCAACTACATGCAACGGTTCTCAAACTGCACTCCCAATATTTATACGTGGCACCACTTGCATTCATTACTTTGCCTCTGAATCTCTCGTAAAAGATATAGATTGACTCAAAAGTTATTAATACATCTAAAAGAATAACTCTTTATTACCGGTTTCTCCGATAATAAGACGAGGTTTTTTTTATTTATTGGGAACACCTTGAAACAATTGATATAACGTTGGTTTGTCCTTTCATTTAAATCATGTAGATTTATTAATAACAGTCCAACATAAAATTATATTTCCAACAACAAATAGATGATTTACATAGATTTTCACGTGCTGAAAAAGAATCCGTAAACCATTTTTCTCCATCACGCTAGGTTTCCACAAACATCAATTTTGAAAGAAAAATCTTTTTTGTCATTTGAACAAGAATTGTGGCGTAATTATAAAAGTTAGACAGTTTTTATTTATTGCAAAAAATTCTGTGGACTTTTGCGAATGAAATGGTGTAAGTTACATTTGCAATATCAATTTGCAAATATATTTAAACATTAGTTAAAATTGGCGAGACACGCTCCGTCCGCTTATTCTTCGAGACTCTTTTCAAGTTTGAATACAAATTGTGACGTAAATATAAAAGTTAGACGTTCTTTCTTTATTGCAAAACATTCTGTGGACTTTTACGAATAAAATGATATTAATTACATTTGCAAAATAAATTTGCAGGCATGTTTAAATATTGGTTAAAGTTGGCGAGACATGTTTCGCGCGCTCATTCATCAAAACTCTTTTTAACTTTGCATACAAATTGTGACGTAAATATAAAAGATAGACAATCTTTCTTTATTGCAAAACATTCTGTGGACTTTTACGAATAAAATGTTATATATTACATTTGCAAAATAAATTTGCACGTATGTTTAAATATTAGTTAAAGTTGCCGAAACATGTTTCGCGCGCTCATTCGTCAAAACTCTTTTTAACTTTGCATACAAATTGTGACGTAAATATAAAAGATAGACAATCTTTCTTTATTGCAAAACATTCTGTGGACTTTTACGAATAAAATGATATTAATTACATTTGCAAAATAAATTTGCAGGCATGTTTAAATATTGGTTAAAGTTGGCGAGACATGTTTCGCGCGCTCATTCATCAAAACTCTTTTTAACTTTGCATACAAATTGTGACGTAAATATAAAAGATAGACAATCTTTCTTTATTGCAAAACATTCTGTGGACTTTTACGAATAAAATGTTATATATTACATTTGCAAAATAAATTTGCACGTATGTTTAAATATTAGTTAAAGTTGCCGAAACATGTTTCGCGCGCTCATTCGTCAAAACTCTTTTTAACTTTGCATACAAATTGTGACGTAAATATAAAAGATAGACAATCTTTCTTTATTGCAAAACATTCTGTGGACTTTTACGAATAAAATGATATTAATTACATTTGCAAAATAAATTTGCAGGCATGTTTAAATATTGGTTAAAGTTGGCGAGACATGTTTCGCGCGCTCATTCATCAAAACTCTTTTTAACTTTGCATACAAATTGTGACGTAAATATAAAAGATAGACAATCTTTCTTTATTGCAAAACATTCTGTGGACTTTTACGAATAAAATGTTATATATTACATTTGCAAAATAAATTTGCACGTATGTTTAAATATTAGTTAAAGTTGGAGAAACATGTTTCGCGCGCTCATTCGTCAAAACTCTTTTTAACTTTGCATACAAATTGTGACGTAAATATAAAAGATAGACAATCTTTCTTTATTGCAAAACATTCTGTGGACTTTTACGAATAAAATGTTATATATTACATTTGCAAAATAAATTTGCACGTATGTTTAAATATTAGTTAAAGTTGGCGAAACATGTTTCCCGCGCTCATTCGTCAAAACTCTTTTTAACTTTGCATACTTTGCATAATGTCAGCAGGGTCCACTGTCATCTAAACTAGTTGCAATTTTATTGGGTGAATACTTCATGAAAAATTAATTGCATCGTTATAAATAGGTTCTTACTTAAATGAGAAATGATTTTTGTTTAAACATTTTTTTCCTGTGCGTCCTAATAAACAAGATATTGAAAGAAAACAATTTGCGGTTTTCATTGTGGTAAGGGTCAAATTCATGGACAGAAAAAATGCCGTCCATCTAGCGGCGGAAAGGTGGAACTAAACGTCAGAAATCGTGTATGTGGCTCCATCTAGCGGTGGAACCGCCCTATCAACTCCCTTCGATAGTGTACCCTGAGCAATGGTCAAATTCATGGGCAGAAAAAGTACCGTCCATCTAGCGGCGGAAGGTGGAACTAAAATCACTATTCTGTGCATGATTCTTGGAGCTTAGTTCCACCTGGCTACCGCTAGATGGAGCACATGGCATGATTCATGGCATAAATTTCGTTGTTACGGATGGTAAACAAAGGAGGGGAATAGCGATTTTAGTTCCACCTTCCGCCGCTAGATGGACGGCATTTTTTCTGCCCATGAATTTGGGCCTTAGCACAATAAAAACGCAAATTGTTTTCTTTCAATAACTTGTTTATTAGGACACGTAGGAAAAAAATGTTTGAACAAAAATCATTTCTCATTTAAGTAAGAACCTATTTATAAAGATGAAATTAATTTTTCATGACGTGTTCACCCAATAAAATTTCAACTAGATTAGATGACAGTAGGACCCTACTGACAATCCGTGACTTCCGCGACTTTTTGGCTTTTATTTTCGAAACCAAAGACCGTTCTACGTGTTTCAGGAATGCTTTCCAAAAAAAAAATGTCTGCTCTACCGCATAGAGTATTTGGAATTCTCGTCAGAGGTCCAAATTTTATGCAAATTTAAAAAGAGTCTCGAAGAACGAGCGCGCGGAGCGTGTCTCGCCAACTTTAACTAATATTTAAACATACTTGCAAATTTATTTTGCAAATGTAATTTATATCATTTTATTCGCAAAAGTCCACAGAATCTTTTGCAATCAATGAAAACTGTCCATCTTTTATATTTACGTCACAATTTGTATGCAAAGTTAAGAAGAGTTTTGACGAATGAGCGCGCATAACATGTTTCGCCAAATTTAACAAATATTTAAACATACTTGCAAATTTATTTTGCAATTGTCATTCATATAATTTTATTCGCAAAAGCCCACAGAATTTTTTGCACCAAACGTTGATTGTCTATCTTTTATATTTACGTCATAATCTTTATGCAAATTTTGAAAGAGTCTCGAAAAATAAGCACGCGTAATGTGTCTCGCCAACTTTAACTAATATTTAAACATATTTGCAAATCCATATTGCAAATGTAATTTACATTATTTTATTAGCAAAAGTCCACAAAATGTTTTGCAACAAATAAAGACTGTCTAACTTTTGTATTTACGTCAGGCATCTTGTTCAAAGAACAAGAAAGACCCTTCCTTTTCAACATTAATTTTTTCGAAAACTCACCTATTCGTTTTTGTAAATATTAAAGAAAGGCAAAATTTACTGGACAATGTAATAGATTTTTAATAATAATTCTCTTCGTGTAAATAACGTAGCGTACCCTTTCTTGGAGAGATTTTTGCATTGAATTCGTAAGGGAAGGGGTGAAGGAACCTTTGTCAATAATTTAATAATGCTACAAAGGCACTGTATTGTACTAGACATTAAAACGTACTAATAGTTACTTAATCATATTTTACATCTTAATCGTTTGAACATTCTTCTCGACTAGCAATGTACATCATAGAAAGTCGTCCTTAAGTATCCTTGGTAGTAGAAGATATGTATTTAAAAATGTCTTTAAGTATGTACAAATATCCGTCGAAATCGTTCTAATTACAGACAAGTATTAACCCAATTGGCGCTCCACGATTTCGAACAATCAACTTACTAAATAAGTCAATTTTTCGTCTATTGGAAAACAATGAATTAATTAACACAAGAACTTTCTATTGAGCTTTGACATCAAATAACATATGTATATATAAATATCTAAACAAGTCTCATTGTCGAAACAAAACACGGTGTTTAATCGAGGAGCGCCTACACTTTTTCCTTACAAAGTTAGAAAGTAGATCTAAACGTTTTAGTACACCTGCGACTGCATTATAGCTTTCAGTAACAAGGTACAAAATGTTTCGTTAACTTCTTGACACAGAATATCCGCAGATTTGTCACCCAATGCAGCTTGCGCCGAATTAACTCTACCCAGTTGGAGTAATAATCCTGTGGTGTCTTCAGCCAATGGCGGAAAAGCCAGGCATATCCTTGTCAATGCAGATAATACTGGCATGAATAAGATTACCCGATCTTTAGCCGATAATACTCCAAGGAGAGTAATTAGGGTATTTATCGCCAATCGCGATACACTTAGAGCTTTTGGTAAAGCATATTGAATCGCGAGATGAGAAGCTAAGTCAACGGCGAACACTTGTTTCTCTGGCTCCGGTTGCGACAACAATTCCGGTATCCAATCCAGACAAATGTGCATTGATGGAATTCCTGTTACCGTAATTGGTAGTAATTCTCTTGGATAACCCTGTAGTTGTACAAAATCTTTATTAGCATTCGTTATCTTTAAGTCTCTTTTGGGACATGTAAAGTTCATCATGTTTACCTGGAAATGTACCAATTTAGCGAGGGAAGGATCCGCTATGAATACTTGATGTAAATAGGAACAAATCACGCTTTGAATTTCTCTCAGTGACCACATTTGTCCGGGGGTCTTCCTATCTTCTTCAGTTTCTAAACACGCCTCTAATAGAATTTGCACGGCTGCACTTTCTTGTCCGGCTACCAATGCAGTTCTCAGATCTTCTCTTTCCGATTCGCTTGTGAGTTGTCCAATTTTTTCTGTTAGTGGTTTGTCCTGCATATGTCGGGAAAGTTGGGATCGGGAGGCTGCCAACGTGGCTTGCAATATCCTGGAAAGATATCACGGTCGATTAATTAATTGGCAATAGTTAAACGCACTTTGATTGTGAACGTTCTACTCACCTTAGAATTACGGATAAGATCGGAGCACATCTAAACACCCTCGTGTCGCATCTTAATACTTGTAATGGATCCAATACAATATTTTCTTGCGTCAGGAAAACATTTTTTACAACCGAATTGTCTATTAGTAGTGCATTTATCGATAGGACCCATAAACATCTTGGTAGAACTGTATTCAACCTGAGCCAGACTTGTTTGTAAAGTTCTGGAAAATAGTGTTAGTTGATTAGTATTCTCATTGTGTTGAATATAGTATGGATTTTTATATTGTTTTCGGTGTATCTCCATATATTTATACCTTGGATATATCGAGGTACTTTTGCATCGAGAATGGTTTTAAAGTAATGAATTATTATAACAGCATGAGGCCATATATCTGTCGGCTTCATCGACATTAATTGCCTTAAGAGTCTTCCAGTTCTTGAAGGACATGTTTGAATATGTGAAAATGCTTCGATAATCATCATATCATTAATTTTCACATTTTCATAAGTGGTAACTGTAGAATCTATATTAATCATCTCATCGTCCAGCCAGTCATCTACCAATGATAAATGAGGAAAATGGGTTGCCAGTAGTCTCAGAAGAGGAGAGAATAAACCAGCATAATTCATCTGATCCCTTTGTACCAATTGAAGTAAATACTTAATTGGTAATTCCGATAAAAATTCGTTCGAGTACGACTTGACCTTTCTACCTTGCGATATGAAAGTATGCATATTTGATAATCTAACATCTTCGTATAGTAACAAATAATATAATAATAATAACTGAGATGTTAGAGATGGTTTGGAAACATCAACATCCATATTTTCTACTTCTATTTGACCAACGTGGTTTATACTCTTCTTGAAATCGAAATTAGCACCAAAAACGCTATTCTGAAATACTCTTCTGACTTCATCCTCGGTAATCGGTTTATTGGTATGCTCGGACGTCTTGTTATTAGTTACCAAGATTGAATTAACATATACTTCGACAAGAGCAGGTAAAACTGGATGCAGTGGCGGTACACTGTCGCAAATTTGTTTGTATATCCAATTCTTGATAGGTACTCGATGCTTAGCGAATGCCCGCGATTTTAACAATTGATGAATGCAATGTACCGGTAAGAAACCGGGAATGTTGGCATTTAAATTAGCAGTTACTGGTACTTTTACAGCGTGAGCAGTAACAACTTGTTCAGTAAAAATTTCTTGCATGAAAATCTGTTTCATTCTCGTCAGATTATTTGGTCTGATCGGTATCTTCATTCCCAAAGTTGCGCAGACCAGTTCGCAAATCGCTGATAATTGATTACTGTGAAAATGGATTGCCATTAAAAGAAGCATTTCTCCGAAACTAGCGGTTACGCCGCTCGCACTTTCAAAATAAGCTTCTTCCCTGACAAGCCACTGTACCCATTCTATGCTCCTTTTTTCAAGATTATGTTGACCTATTAATGAAGAGCATGCTATGAGCATACATAAACCTAACGAAACGAATCTTACGCCCGCGGGTGATGGAGGTGGATGAGAAGTTAATAATTGTACAATCATAGCCACTTCATCATCTTGGAATTTAATTCCTCCAATTCCTCTTAATGCACAATACAAGCGCAACAATGCACTGGCTTGTACAACTTGGCTGTCTGCTAACTGACCAGTATTTTGGGAAGTAATTGCTTGAAGTCTTTTTAATAATTCCTCTCTAAGGGATTGTAATGCTGTGTGAGATTCCCACTTTCGTTTTTGCCCATTTCTAATGAACATAGCAATCCAAGTTCTTACTTGTTGATCACTACCAAGTAGTAAACCAGACACGAAAGCAACTATATCACTTTCTGGTTGTGAACTATTTACATTTTCATGGTCTAAACTCAAGGTAATTGCCAATGCTGGCATTCTACATAGTTCAACACACTTTGCTCTGATCGCTAGTGCTTGACTTGGATTCATTTGACATAGCATTGTAAGAGCCATGGTTCTAATTCTACCCAATGCTGATTCTTCTTGTCTTTCCCCATTTGCAATTAAATGTGAACATACTTCAAAAAAGCTATCTGGACTGTTAGCAACTATCCAGCATATTATATCTGGGCCGTGTTTAACATGTAGTAATGTTTCTGTAATATCCAATATTGACAGAAGGGTAGGAAGTTCTGCCAAAGCAATGCAGATAACATAACTAATTTCTTCCATATAAACAGCATTGTCAAACAGGTCGGATTGCTTGATTTGGAAATCTACATTCTTCTGTAGTTCTTGTATTTGAGAAGCTATATATAATATTTCACTTAGAACCAATCTTATTCTTCTTGTAGATTCACTACGTTCAAACTCCAAAGCCAGACCGCTTTGCAAAGATTGTGCTAGTACACTGTCCCTGTGTAAACTTCCGAGTTTTTGTCTGCAAATGAATGTTCTGCTTTAGCAACATGTTCCCAGAAATAATTTCAATATACTTAAAACTTAAACAAAAAGCACCAACCTTAACTGTTGCTCCTTTCGTACATCAGTTTCCAATGCATGAAAATCAATGGAAAGTAGTGCAATTATAGAATTGACTGATTCAATTCCAGAGAGAATTGTTAGCACTTGCTTTCTTTCTTCCACACATTCTCTAGTTATATCGAGTGGTGAAATGAGACTCATTCTAACCAGGCATGGTAGAATTGGTCGAATTTCTTTATGGGAACATCTTGATAATTCTTTTATATCTACATTTTGTATTGCGGTAAAAACACGCGGTGTTACTCGCGTATTGGCCTGCATGTTTCCTATACGATCTTCCAACGTAATTAGAAACTATCCGAATATCAGGAATGGTGAATGTATCTTTCATACTACAAGCATAAGTGATTAACTTTTGTCAGATAATGCATGGGAATTTATCATGAAACTCTCTATTTCCATATATGGAAACCAAATTTCTAACAACTGAAAATAGATAATCGTTGTTTTTAATGTTATTTGTATTTTAATATTTTCTTTCACATGCACAGGACGCCGCCATATTGGTGCATTTCGGTCCCTCAAGAAGATATGCACTTTTAGTAGCGCCAAAATACCGGTTCTACGAAAACACAATTTAATTAAAAAACTCGGCTTTCAAATATTGCAGACAATCCAGTAATTAACATAAACGTAATGATAATTTTCAATATTTTTTAACTTGTCCACCATGTCAAAAATAAGTTGGTGTTTATGCGAAAAACCGACGACATACACGAGCGATTATAAATCACACAATTTTGAATCATTCAAAGTAGTTTAACATTTTTAAAGGAACTGATGTGGTTCTAAATTATAATATTTAATTATGACGTTGAGAATACCTTAATTTTCTCAGAATACTGATCACGATTTCGGTGCATCATTGCAAGAGCAAAGGAAGCTAAATTCCCAACCAGATACAATTGCAGCAAACGATACACTTCAACGTTTAGATTACAAAACACGAATACCTTTTAATGCTCTTTGGGAGGCGAAGGACACGATTTGCTTTAAAATAAATCCATTACACAGAAAACAGTATCTCGGAGATGAGCATTTAGAAGAATTAATTAAGTAATTTAACGATCATTGAGTTCGATCTCCTTCAGTAATGAATGTAGTAATGAACTTTAATAAATGATTTAGGTCAAGACCGAGAGTGTACATGACTCCAAGCATAAGTATCGATGACATTAAAGATCAAGAAACTCGAAAATTAGTTACTAATTTTACTTACAGCACAATGACTAATCGTGCTAATAAGGACGTATGGAATGATTTTAAACCAAAAAAATTATGTTCACTTGATGAATGTTTAAAAAATGAAGATTATTCGGTATTTGATCTTTCTTGATTTAGCGAAATTAATTTCGAAAGAATTTATAAATGTCTATATTATTTACCTATATTTACGTATAAGGTGATGGACTGTATTCCTAATGATATCAGAAAAATTCAGGCCGAATTGATATCAGATCAAGAACGCAAAATTAAAAAATTGGTAGATAAAAACAAATTAAGTCCTGTTTATGAGAGACTCCCTTTATCTTACGGCGGATATAGATCCGAATTTGCATTGGGTGCAAAATTGGAGAAAGATGAATTGCCGGTTGTTCATCCCAATTTAACAGTATCTCAGGCTGTTTATGGGTAAAAATATAAACATAAATATAATGTTTATAAATACGATTCTAGTCTAATTCAATTACTTTAGGAAGCGCATGACAAGAAGCAATTAAAAGTTCCATAAATGTATCGATTTTATTTAATATGGACCAATGTGTGGAAGGACATGATAAAACCTATGATACAAGAATATATTAATCTGTGGACTCGTGTAAGATTAACTTAAAATTGATAATATCACTGACAAACCAAAATTTGATATCGCTTCTTTTTCTGTTTAATAAATAATGTACAAATTAATTCTAGTATAGTAATATACAATTTTTGCTTTTTGATTAACTTGAAATAGAAAACTATTTCATGCTTTAACATTTCTTTATAATCTGTTAAGTATCGCGTCACTGATTTGGTGGATTTATGAAAAGGAAAATGCATAAAAATGTAACTTTCTGCGGACAATAATTAGTGAAGATCCACTTTAAGTACGCAGGATAATGTTGCAATAAGTATAATTATTTCGTAAAGCATAAAGAAAGAGCTCTAGCGGCTCGTATTCTGACGGAACTTTCTGTGTCCCGTAATAATTGTAATAATCTTTGTACATCCTCTGGTCTCGGGGTACCAAACAGTCCCAAAATCAATGCGGATGTAGCTCTTGTATTATTGTTTTCCGATTTCGAGTATCCTCGAACGACAGCATTTCTGAAAAATCATTTATACCATAAAAATATTCCAACATTTATCTTCCACTAAATCTTGTATCATTTCCAAAGAATGCCTTTAGTGCACACCTCAATTCGCCTGCTCTTTGCGGCAATTCTTCTTGTAAACAATGTATCAAAATACGCGAGAACTCCTCGAAATTAAATTCACTCTGTGGTCCCAAGTGTGTTGACATTATATTTGACAATGTCATAGATTGTAATAGGCTTGCAGTCTTAGATAACGTTTCTTGTGCAGTCTACGATATGCAATAGAATATAATAATTATTATTCGAATCAATTTTGTACATTTCGTAGATCGATTAAAAGTAAATCAATTATTGGGTTGAGTCTTAAATAAGTTTCGTTCGTTCAGGAGTTTTTTTTATTCAAAACCGCCAGCGTATTATGGCAAGAAGTTATTACTAATGAATATATTAGATTAAAATCCATTGTGGTTTATTTTATTGGCGAATAAACTTTGTTTTAAAAATGGAAGTTATTTATGACTCAACCTAATATTTTGAGTGGAAGACATTATACCTTCGCAACAGTTATATTCGAGTCTTCTAATCGTATCACAAGACATGGTATACATCCAAGTAGATGATCAGTAATATCGTCATCTGGAGAAGAAACAGATTTTTGCCAGCCAGACGCTACGGCACCTAAGGCACTTATTGCAGCTAGTCTCATTTCCCAATTTTCTTTCTCGATAAATGGCTTCAATGCAAGTACAACACGTGGACTGATTGGTCGTTCAAATTGAACGGATAATAATACCAAGAGACCTTGTAACGATTCAAGAATTATTTCGCTTCCTCCTTCTCCTGTAGCAGGTTCTTCCAATCCATTCAATAAAGCATCCATGCAGTTCTCAAAGTATTCATTGATCTAAAGCATCATTAATGAAATTAGACACATACATGTTTAGAATGATACTTCAACAAAGTATGTATCACCTGTTTAGGTTCTAAGTATGCTATTCTAGCAAGTCCAATGGTAGCAAGTTTTCGAATCAAAGGTGAAGAATCTGCCTTAGCTTCGTGCAATGTGTTTATAATAGCGTCGAGCCAAATAACACCGCAATTAACTTTACCAATTAATTCCGCGTAAAAGGTAGCGGCTACTGCTCTTTGCATAGGTATGGAACTAGTCATCAGTTTTCCTAATGACTGTGCCATATTTGATAAAACATCGTGCCTGTTAGATATACATCTCATCATCGTGCGTATCGTTGACACGATACTTTCTTCGGCTTGCACATTGGAAGTAAACACCTAAGTACAAGAATTATATATTAAAAACGGCAATGAATATATACGCGAAGATCAAATTTGGCGCACATACATTTTCATTTGGTAAACTCGACGCTATATTTAAATCCACAACAGTTAATACATTCGTTAAGACCGAATATACTTCTGCGTGAGGATTTATTTTGCAAGCTTCTCTATTAGGAACATATCCGAACTTGGTACTGATAACGGATGCTGGAGCATCAACGTGCAACCACCCCGCAAGATATTTTAATAGAACAGACAACAAAGTCGGTAAATGCTTTTCAATCAGCAGCTCGGAATTCGGTGTCTGCAAAAGGTGTCTTAAAGCTACAATTGCAGCTAATGATGGAAAGTATGCGGTATTGTTTTTTCCAGGATGAGTCGATGCTGTATTCTCACTAAGCAAGTTATTGTTCTCCAATCTTATAAGAAGTAGGTCCAGACCCTAAAATCATGTAATAAATCAGGTTATTCGCATTATCTAGTAAAACTATAAGTGACGAACATAATCTTAGCGTACAACGTGTTACAATAACGCGTAATATATTATATAAAAAACATACTCGTGGTCCCAAATCATGGCTACTACCAATCGCTTTCCAACATTCCTCGCATCCGCGATCTAACGGCAACGGCTGCGATAATAAGTGTTCGACTACTTCTTCGTTATGATGAGACATTAATGATCTCACCGCGCAAGCTGCTGATCGCCGACAAATTGCATTCTCCATATGCTTCGTTTGTGCAATGATATTATCTGTATAATAATGTTTTCAATGATATGCATCTTCTTCTTAAAGCAAACATTAATAGCTGCCCTCAATTAATTGATTTACTTACCAACCAAGTATACATCGGCTCTTGGTATTTCTGAGCCTCTAATTTTAAAATGTTCGGAAAGCGCTATACCAGCGGCAAGTCCAGCTTCACCACGAAATAATAAACCTTCTATTAATCCTTCTGCCAAACTGATTATTTCCCCATTTGGAATTCTATTGGATACAGCTGAGGCCAAGCTCTGATTATAATAGTTTAGATTTACGTAAATATTCGTAATGAACTTTGTGAACGTTGTGAGGATAAGAAACTTACTTTAATCCCATTGTAAAAAATTATTGGGTTATCGTTTATAATCCTCTTCGAATGCCTTAATTCCTCGTCGAGATTATTGTCCAGAGGTATCGAACGATGTCGTGCTGCAATATTTAAAGACAAACCTACGCAATCTATTATCAGTGGTCTCATTTCAAATTCAGGATCTGCGGACCACGACAAAACTCTTCCTATCAGTTTCCCGGGTTCTAATTTTCCACCTGGGAATGTGTACTTAATTGAATTGTAGTATGCTCTGAAAATTCGATACAAACACAGTATAATGTTATTTGTATTAAGTGCAAAAAATACATTGCAGGCAACATAAACAGCACGAAATTTACGTAAGTGTAGTTCGCAAGACTAGCATCGTAGTTCTTCGTTCAGTGTTTGATTTAGATTGCATCCATGGCAATAATATATCAACGAGTTCTGCCAGAGCATCCGAGGAATCAGAAACAACTTCGCTACAAACGATTCCCAATTCATCCACAACTCGTTGCATTATTTCTGGCTGCAGCAGCAGGACGATCTATGAATTGAGTACATCATCAATTGTTAATTACTATAAAATTAATAAGTCATCAATTAGATACGCACCTCTGTGCTGGCGCCTATAACTTTATCAAGTACTGTACTCAGAAATATTTCTCTTTCTTCTGGATTCAGTGCTGGCGGAATGCGTCTATAGATTCATTCAGGAATATATTTTATCAAGTCCCAGAACTATTTAATTACGTCGTATAAACATATTTGATTTCAAAGGATACATTAATGAAACTGCTGCTTTTAATATTGATGGATAAAGTTGCAAAGGTCGATAGCCTGATGATGACTGTAATATTCCTAATAAAGTTGCAAGTGCAGCAGTTTTTGACCGCAAACCAGTGGATTGGGGCAGTCTGTCAGGATTAACAGCATTGGCAACCTTCGTAAATTAATGATTTTATATGAAATCAATGAGAATTATGAAGCATGTAAATACATAAAGTTTCTCTTTAGGCCTCTGAGATGACTGCAAAGTCATCTTATGATGAATTACCTGTTCAAGAGCTAGTAGGCCGGCTTCTTTCGTAGTCAATTCTTTGCAGTCATTTAATTGCCGTATAATCCATGGTACCGCATGTTTTTCTAACGTAGGATACAATTTATTCGTGTCTCCTTTCCTCGCAATTTCGGCATAGGATCTTAACAAACC
The DNA here is from genome assembly GCA_910591585.2 of Nysson spinosus. Lineage (NCBI taxonomy): Eukaryota > Metazoa > Arthropoda > Insecta > Hymenoptera > Crabronidae > Nysson > Nysson spinosus. The sequence continues at coordinate 2,468,167 of OU342839.1, read as the reverse complement.
AGCCTTCGCAGCTTCGGCAGTTGCCGCTGCTTTCGTATCTTTAACGAGTCCTAACAATCTTACAGGAACTTTTCTATTGTCTTCTGCCTGGCAGAATTCTTCGATTAATTTTATTACGATTCCCAACTGTCGCTTGGCACAGATTCCAACTGCTCTTGCAAATTCTTCAGTGGTTCCGTGAGAACGCGCTAATTCCACGAGAAGTGTAGTATGTGCATCATTGCTGCATATCGATGCCAGAAGCGGAGCAATACTCGGTGTACTCGCTTTAACTGCAAGTTCATCCGCAAGCTTAGAACCCCACATATCTCCTTCTATCTTAACGCTTTCTTCTAAAAATTCAACAATATTCTCTTCCCAATTTAGAAATCTGGAAAAGATGTAAACTGGAATAAGAAGTTTCATACAAGATATATTTGAAGTTGTAGTTACAAAATGTAATTACCGTTGACTGTTTATACTGCCATTGTTACTTTGTTCATTTTGCAAGAAATGAGTAAGTTCCATTAATTTTTCATCCCAGTATGGTTTTAATTGATGGCCCATTAAGGGTGCCGCAGATTTGAGATAATTTATAACGGGAAGACGATTGTGGCTATCGCTTAATAATTCTAAACATCGACCCAGAACTTTTGTACCCGGGAAGTCTCTGGAAATTGTAGAATTACTTCCGTTACGTATTATTTTCAAAGCCAACGGCGATAAAGCTCGTAATATAGCAGCGGCCTGTAAAAGATTATATTAACACTGTGTACATTTTTAAATTGGAAAAACATATTCGAGATATAAATATATTTCATACGGATGCAACAGATGCAGGATCCAATAATGATCGTACTAAACATGGCCAAAGCCATGATTCCGCGCCATCAACAGTAGTTGCAAGTAAATAAAGCGCCTCAGAATAAGCCTCGGCTTCCTCGCTCTTACCACCACCGCAATGAGACACCTGAAATAATATAAAAGCATTCAATTATACTAAATTACGTTGCTTTCAATGTAATGTAAAATACAATCCAATAACTATGTACCATGTAGCGAACAAATACAGCACGTTGCGAAGGTAAAAGCGGTAATGTTGGTCGAGCAGAAAGGGCCACAATAGCTCCTACCATTTGTCGGGCTCCACTATCTCCAAGGGAATCTTGCAAGCTAAGGGCGATCCTTTGCATGGTTGCATCGTCCTAATAAAATACGTCAACATGTCTTTTAGAAATTTATCAATTTCCCATTTATGAATCATTTATTTAATTAGTCCTTATACCTCTGGTGGTAGAGTATTTATCAAATGTCTGAGTACCACCAGTGCACGAGATCTGTTTCCGGGTAACGGTGACTTTAATTGCTGTAATATTCTGAAACGGAAATCAATATTTTATGCGCTGTAAGAATTAATATTTATGTATAATTAAGTAGTATGTTCGGAAAGCTTCGAATACCGATCTAATCCTTCTTCAGGATATAAGATGACCAATGATCGAGAACATTGTAGTACTTCGTAATGTGTTAATAGAGCATCCCGAGATATATCAAATGGCGAAACGCTGACCAATTCAGATGAAATTTGGTGTACTTGTTCAAGAAATGGTCGCAGACCTTCTTTATCATTATCCGTTGCACAATTTAAGATTACTGCCAAAACTCTACAATAATAAAATTCGTAATGTTTATTGCATACGATAACAATACGCGACTGTAAAGAATATTTGTTATTTATTAAAAGTGCAAATAAGTACCTTACTGCTGCCAAACGCGTACAGGATTTCTTACAAAAATTTAATAAGGGGGGTAACAATTTTATAACTCGTTCATTTTCTAGCTCTTGTGGCAAAAGTGGTATTACGGGAACGAGTGCCGTTAAAACAGCTTCGACCAAATGATTGTCTTTAGATTGTCTCAACCAAGTATTTGTCAGTATGTCGAAAGCTGAACAAAGCTCATCTTTATAGGTTTCCTTACTAATTTCGGATTTTTTTCCATCTTCTATGTTGATTATATAATCGTTTATAGCTTCAGAGAATTTTCCTATTGCTGCAAATATTTCGTATATTCTAGATATAGATGTTTAATTACTTCTCATAAATATTCGAAAATTTGCATTTGTTATTAGCTACATACTGAAACAGAATGTTTGTTTTAATGTTTCATCTCTAGCTTGTCCCAACATGGGCAACATAATTGTTAATGCAATCTTAAAAAATGATAACATCCCCTGTGGATTAGCAATTGCTATTAATCCCATGGTTTTCACCACTGTATAATGTGGTAATACACCAGGTTCCAATCTAGAAATAATAACTCATTGAACAATAAAAAATTGTTTTGGCTATGTAATACAGACTTCAGACTTGCAATAAATACTTTGTTAATAATCCACCCATTGCTTGGGTGCAGTGTGCTTTACTAAGAGTAATTAGCAATTTTTCTGCTTCAGACTCAGTCTCTCCTAATAATTCATTCACTGCTAACTGTGCTACTGATGATGCTAAATCTGCATCCAAAGACATAGCTTCATTTTTACAGGTAGTGGACATTACTTTTAATAATGATGCCATGTGCTGAGAAGATATCTTAAAAGAAACAGGGTACATCCATTAGAAGCATGAAACAATTTTTGAACATTAAATATTTCAATAACACAGTAAATAAGTTCACCTTTCTATGAAGTTCCCAAAAATATACTGCTGCATGAATCACAACTTCAGGACTCTCCTTAGATATCCTCTGAATAGATTCATTTACAGACTGTTTCACCTTTTCATTTTTATCATCCAGTGTATCTAACAGTGCACCAATAACAGCTAGAAATAAAAATATATCGTTATCTGAAATATCCATAAGTTACAGACAAATTATTTATAATATACTCGAAATAAAATCACGTAAAATAACAAATTAACATATGGTGAAAATCGTTAACTTAAATCTATTCGATTCATCGAATATTCTTGTATCTTAGAAAATATTGAAAAAATGTTCTACAAAAGCGGTAAAAAAAAAAGATTGGAGTAAAGTTGAATTACCGGGCAATTCGGAGTTCCCAATGCTTTCAATTTCCTCTGTCATGGTGAATGGATTTGAGTCTCCGGAAAAATGTAATTCTCAGTGTCAGTCAAAAGGTGTTCAGCCGTTATCTAAATCCGAGTAATTAATTCGTGATAATGACAAGCGTTTGTGCTTTGCAAAGTAAGATGACATGTAACGTCTTCGGTAAATGACAGTATTTTTTTAAAAGTGCACTTACGAGGGTTTGGCATTCTCTGGGATTTCAATGCAATATTTTATACCGTTGCTCGCTGAAACGCTTATTAAAAAGTTGGATTTGTTCGAAACTCTAGCCGATCGATCGAAAGATAAAGATTAACTGTCATCTCGGAGATACTTATCGAATAAGCGTAAGGTTAAATGCATTCTTTGCAAGAGAACAGCCACCACGTAATACGCAACTCTTCTTCTACTCTTGCTCTATGCACCGGAAATGCATCGAAACCAAAACAGTGCGCTTTGATTGCCGAAGCGGTTCGTAAGAACCTTCCACGATCTGAATAATAAAATATGTAAATAAATGGTTCCAACCATATATTTTGCATCCATTAAGTTGATAGAGATTTTTCAAGATTTTATAATAAATTCACTTACGTGTTCACGAATGATTTCATTAGTAATGATATTAATCACATTTTGTTCCGATCTCTTTCTAACTGCACTCGAACTGCTATCAACATATGTTGATAAATCTTGTTCCATAATATTTCGATTTATAAAACAGTTTGGAATATATTTTTTAAACAAATACAGCAAATCTCCCCCTCCTTTCTCGTGGACAAACTCCGCGATTCTAAATCGATTTAAATATTTGAAAACTACTCGTTTATGCACCGGAAATGCATCGGTTGCAGAAACAAAACATTTCGACTTTTAAAAGCAATAAGAATTAAAAAACAAGAAGAACGTTTATGTAATAATGTTAATAAAAATACAGAGAAATAAACATTAAATAAATCAGGGAATTTCAATGGATTTTATATTGAACCATTTCTTATTTATATATTTTTAATAACTCTGCAGTCAATTAATATCGGTTCCGATTTATTTAATGTAATCGACCAAGAAGGAGTGGTAGAACAATAACTTTCAGACATTGCTTATAATTGAATATCTATTTATTCCATGGGAGGATTACAATAAATAAATATGTAACAAAACAGTGTGTGGCATTTATTCAACATTCTTAACAAAATGGGGTTCTATTTGCAAAATGTACATTTTGAGGTCGATAACATGTTTGTTCGTGTATTGTTACAACAATAGTCGTTAAAATGTATAGATTTCGGATGACGATGCGATGGAAATTCTGGAATGAATTTAAACAGTTACTGGTGGCATGAGATTCATTCCTTTGCATTCCAGCGCGATTTTAATCCCCAGCACGAAGAATCCGATGCTTTTGACCATCGACCTGTAAATTAAAATCCTATTATTAACAATAATCAATGTTACTCGACTTCTACTTCGCAGAATGTCAATGTGAAAACATCGCATTCGATATTTTTCGAAATTAACATCACTTAAATCAGCGATAAATAATAGGCCTGTATTATATCATTGCACGTTATCAAAATTATGAATGCATACTAAAAAGCCACGAGGTTGTAATTCATATTATTGCGATAGAAATACGATCGCAAGGTTATGAAGTATAATGGCGTAAAGAATGATATTGATTAATTCGGAATTCAATAAAACTTGCCATTTGAACTGGTCGTTATAAACTTCCTTCGCTAAACTTACAACCTTCATAACTGACTACTTTTCGAAATAAATAATCGTGAACTTCAATTATTTCTCCCGGAACACTTGCCGTAATAACACGAGCTGCTGCAGTATATAGATTTCGATATAGAACTTCCGTTACTACTCGCTGGTTTAAAGGAAGTTTACATGAAGATATTCAGGGTCTATGATAACGAATTAGATACCTATATTCCGACATCTATTTCTTTGAATTTTTCTATTATAGTGTGAATAACAATAGAAACGGATGGTTGATAAGAGATGTTTAGAAATACCGCGTTATCAATATTTACTGTGAATCACGCTTTACTCAGGTATGCATCATGTATGTATTTCAATTTGACAGTCTCGTCAGTGACGAATTGTCAAAGGTGATGCACTTTGATGATCCCGTTCTAAATGAGGGTAATCAGACTTGTTAGTCAATTGTTTTTAAACGTTTAAGTCGAAAACAGTTTTAGTAGGATACGTGAAAGATAAATGTAAGATAATGGGGGCGGGAAAGAGTCAGTTCACCGAGGAAGAATTACAGGATTATCAAGTAAGGTCAATTATACAAGGATTGAAACCTCGATTACATAGTGCGTCTTTTAATTTAACAATTTTTTAACAGGATTTAACATATTTCACAAAAAAAGAAGTGCTACAGTAAGTATATTCTAAAGGACTACAAACACTGTGTATGTCAAATTATTCAATGCTTGTATTGGAATAAATAATGGGTATTATTGAACAGTGCACATCAGAAGTTTAAAGCCCTTGCCCCAGAAAAAGTTGGTCACAACAGAAATGCTAAGCTTCCAATGTCAAAGATATTACAATATCCTGAGTTAAGGGTAAACCCTTTTGGGGATAGAATTTGTAAAGTATTCAGTTCTAGTCAAGATGGAGATTGTACCTTCGAGGACTTTTTGGATATGATGTCTGTTTTTAGTGATGCTGCTCCAAAAGCTGTTAAAGCTGAACATGCTTTTAGAATATTTGGTAGTTATTCACAATTTTCTTACAAATTTCATGACCTTATTGATAATCATATATAGGTTTGTGAAGTATTATTCTGAGAATCTGATTTCATTTCTTTGAATTTAGATTTTGATGGTGATGATATGCTTGGAGTAGGAGACTTGAGACAGGTAGTAGATAGACTTACAGGCCCACAAAGATTAAGTGAAACAGATATGCAACAGCTTCTTCAATATATTCTTGATGAAGCTGATTTAGATGATGATGGAGCATTGAGTTTTGCTGAGTTTGAGCACATCATTGAAAAGAGCAGTGACTTTTCTAAGTAAGAATTATAAATATTTCTATGTACCCATTACTTCTTTATCAATGGAAAAGTTGAGAATGCAATGTTTTACATTCCAGGAGTTTTCGTATACGTTTATAAAGTACAAACCAATGAGAGAAACATGGAATAGTCAAGATAAGACTGAATATTACATTAATATATATCACTAATTATCATATATTAAATAGGCCTAATATATACAACAGTAAGCTACAAATGGGATTTAATATTTAATAGAGAAGTTGTGCCAATTTTTTATGATCAGGCCTAATGAAAACACCAACTAGAGATTATTTTTATTTAATTTTTTACAAGATGAATCTGCATATACCAAATACTGCTGCAATTGATTGTGTTCATATTTCCATGATGGCCTCACATATTCTGCTATCGTATTTTAATATAGAATGAAATTAGGGTACAAAATTACTTTGTATATTCCAATATTATTCATAATTTTTTTATATTAACGCTTTGCCGTCCGGTGACACCACGTGGGTATCATTTACAAGATGGCGGACAAGTGCCGGTGGCACCATATTATACCGTTTATAAGACGACAGGCAAATGCCGGTAAGACGTTACTTATTGTTGTTTTCTCCCAATTTCCTTGTTAGCTTACATTTATTTACGTATATCCTCGGAATTTCGGGTAAATCAGGTAACAGGTTGAAGAGTTATTGTGATTTTCATGTTTTACTACAATATGAACGATCCCGCGGAAAGTGCCGGCGACGGAAAAAAGTATTTCTATTGCAGGTGCGGACGTCAAAGTGTTAAGCTGTTGATTTTCTAAGAATTTGATCTGGGTTTTCAATTTTATTTTATGTGCAGTATGATTTTAAAAACGGGTGGTCCAACAATGATTAATCGTTGGAATGATAATCTCTACTTTGCACGTAATACTATCTGGCACCTTAGAATCTGCGAAATTTTGACTTTGAAATGTATTCCGTATAAAACAATATTTATAACTTAATGGGAATTAGAATGACATATTTAGAAGATTTAATCTCACTCACACCTATCTGCATTTATATACACAAGTTAGTACATCTTTACACCAAAAATAAACACTGGTTGGTAGTATTACTTACAAACTGAGTTTTCAATGTTATGTTTAATATATTCTAAAGATCATGTTCGCAAATTGTGACACATTTTACAAAAGTAAAAATAAATCATACATTAAGAAGAGAGGTTACATCTATCTTAAATATATTTTATTTAAAAAATGTCTTCATCCACCATTGCATAGGTACAACTTCAAAATGGTGCTCCTTATTTTTTGTAGATATGTATTTATGATTGAAGATATCCCCTGTAAGAAATTTGGATTGTTTAATTGGCTGTGGTATTAGCATTTTATACGTGAAATTAGAAACATCTTACGGTAATTTCATCCTCATAAATATCCAACAGGTAATAAAAGAGACAATCACACTAATGAATCCAACACAGATTAAAAGAATTCTATTTAGTTTTGGAGTTGATGGACTGTGAGTTTGATCCAATACTATAAATCCTATTCCCCCTAAAGTGAAAAGGAAACTGGATGCCAATCCTTCCATTATATATTGTCCATTTACCCGGTATGGCATAAATGCTACCTAAGGAATAAATGGTAATTGTATCATGTTCCTTATCACTCTCACATAGAATACTATATATAATATTAATAATGAATTATATGAGCTATAATGATTAATATTAGTTTCCACGATATAATGGATGAAGATTAATTTGGGTTTTTTTTTTATAACTCTGAATGCTTACAGGTCTTGTATGACCATGTTCGTCAGTCGTAGAACCAACACTCGGAGGTTCCACAATTACATCGTAAATAATTCCTACAAAAGAATATTTGAATTAAAGAATGGATTACCATACTCTGATATTTAATTTTTAAAATTACTGTGAAAAGAGAGAAACGTTTGTAGTGCTAACCTCCGGTTACTAAAAAATATGAGAGTAATATGAATGAAAAAACTACCATAGCACTGGGTTTTACAAACCACGAGGGTCTTTTAAGCTTTAAATTAGGTGCTTCTAAAACTAAGAACGGAACACGGTAAATATAATCCATGATTATAAAGAAAATAAACGCTTATGTTTTACGACAGCTGAGTTTTTTAACAAGAACCGGCAATGTTGACGTCTGTTGCCAACTCACAACAGCACGTGCATGTTGAATTTTTTCATTCGACTGTACCATATCGTTTAAGGCGTAAACCATCTCTTATTGGTTGAGATTATTTCAAAGTTCAGTGCTTTATATATTAAGTAGTCATCGCGAGTACTTTAATTGCAGTAGAATTTTGATTAACTACAAATATTTTAGAAACGATGCATAATATAGATCATTCATAATCTTATAAAATACATAATATAATAGCTATAATTTTCGCTCGAATTCAATTCAGTGCTTCGCGGTAATCGCATCGCGCCATCGAACGTCCAATCAGGTGGTACCTTAGAAGTCGATGAACTTCACGCGATCTGTTATTGCATCATAGAAACTAAACAGGAAAAAAGTGATCTTCCCGCGGTGTAATTCTATTTCTGTCATTGATACGTAAACTTGTCGCGCATAAATATCGTTCGCGTGAACTTGGTGGCTATATTCATAAGCGTGATTTATGTTTCTACGAGCAAGAACGAAGAAGTGTCGGCGCGTGCGCAATTAGGATCAGCTGTTTTCGTCGAAGTCGGCTGATATATTTTGCACGGTATTCGCATGATTCTGATGCGAAATGCTGTTTTTCTGCGGGGAAACTGGCTCCTCGCTGATAAACAATCCGTTTGCGAACATCGTTCTTCTACCTCGTTGAATACTACATCGTGATCTGATGGATGATATGAAGTCACACGGCGCCGGAAGTTTTTTCGTATAATACCACGTCAGTTTTTCGATTTAAGCCAGTGGTGTTGGTGGTGGTGGTGGTGGTGCCAGTGTAAAACCAATTTTACGTGCGGCTCCCGAGAAAAAGCATCGATGTGCTTGTTCGAAGAATCTCTTCGTTCCGTAACATGAGACTTGCATGAGAAAAGATGAGGGTTTCTTTAACGTGTATCTACTGGACCTTGCTTCTGATATCCGTTGTCTCCAGGTGAGGGTTTCTTTCGTCTTCTGTGGTTGACAGTTCGCATACACTCGCACATGTAGCATGCACTGCACACCCGGTAGTTTGATTTCAATAACATGTTAATATCAAAAACCAACGTAATACGTGTTTTCTGATTACGCTTAAAACATGTTTTAATAAACTTGTATCTATCGATCGTACCATTTTAAAAACGTTCCTCCAAACTTTGCATATGTGGTAATAATAATTTGAAATCAGTAATTGTAGTTGATGAGTTGGTCTACATGTATATTTACTGGTATAATGGAATATATAACTCACAGTTTTTAAAGCTTTCTAAAATATGTAATTTTATATGTATATCTATATATTAATTTAGAAAAGTTTGCAGTGCCGTTTTTTTCATAAATATTTCGCGAAAAGCAAGTCCACTTCATTGACAGAAAGCATTTTGCATTTTGTTACAGTGGCCTCTTATTTTTGCTAGTAGCATCCGAAAGTGTGCAAATAAAAGATCATTCCTTGCCCACCGAAAAGAATGATACTTTTGCATTGTACGATAATGTTACCTTGGAAGGTGCCAAGGATGGTAGTTTGGAGCCATCTAGGATACCTGTTACCGAAGGTCAAAGTCCATGGACTTTGCAGACCAATAACAAGGAACATTATCAGCAGGTGAGAATTTTAATGGAATAAATATTAACTCAAAAATATGTTGTATATCTATATACACCATTAAATACAAAAAAGAAATGTTTAAATTACATATGTATTTGGTATTTGAAGAATGTTGCACATTGCTATTAAGATAAGCACAAATTCAATATAAATATGAATGGGTCAATATATAAAGAGTCTCTGTTTGATTACAGCAAGAAACTACTACAGTGTCAGCCAGTTTTGAGAGCATCACACACGAAGAAGCACAAAAGGAGAAGAATCTGGAGATACTTGCAGAAAGCATAACGCAGCAGCCTAACTTATCACAGGGGTGAGTTTTTAGGTACAAAATATTTTTCAGTCTACCCAAAAGAATCATAATTTTTGGGTATGCTAGACAAATCGTATAATCATATAATCATAAAAAATCATTTAATTATTTCACTTAATATATGAATCAATAGCGATCATATTCATAATTTATTTATGTGAAACAAGATATTATCATATATTTTTCGTTATTGCGTTATCGAATGAAACGCATAAATCGATCTATAATTACCTAGTTAAATTTGATTACCAAGCGTTGCGATTGCTCGTTTAAAATTTGGATGAAACTTCGGGAACCAGTGATATTCCTCCCAGCAATTTATCAATAAAAATTTGGCCGTGAACCAAATTAAAATTGGAACGCGGAGACTCTATCGCGATGAAAATATTTTATTTCATTGGATTCGGTCTGCGAGTCTATAAAGGCAAATCGATTTCAGTTGTCTTCCAGCATGTTTTAAATATAAGAAACCGGTCTTATTACGTCTATTTTTAAACATAAAATATAGACAGATATCTATATTTATACTTCAATATTTAAATGCAATGACAAACAGAGTAGTAGAACAAAGAATAAGGGAGTTACTTTTAGAGACTCGGAATAACATGCTCGCGTGTAGGCGTTAACACTTAACAATATGGAGTATTGCGCGCTTATAGCAAACTCGTTAATTTCGGGTGAATTGCATGAATATTAAAACGGCGATGCCGAGTTTCGTTGAGTTGGAACGCATTAATGTACGGACTACATGTGCCAGCCTCGTGAAGATGACGCAAAATATGTATAGCAGATTGTAACGTTCTTGATAGGCTCTCGACTTGCAAACAATTTTTCCAACCCAGTATATCAATCACTTCGATTATATTAAATTCTGTAACAGTTCAGTTTACCAGCGAAACCGTGAATCAAAAGTACCAATTATTCAATGCATTCGAGAGAGAGATGCAAAAATAATTCTGAGGATTAAACAGCATGTATAACATGTATGTATAGTATGGACATGTACCTAGTTATTTATTAATGGATATTTGCATAGATTGAAGTCTAGCGAAAAACAGTTAGTGCACTTATTATTGCATTCAAATATGGCGTGATGTAGGAAATACAGAAAACCAGATTGTTTTAATTCTGTCGAAGAAGCACACAATGGTTTTATTGAATCACAACAACACTTGGGCTCAAAAAGAATCGCGATGGTTTTTGGCGTAGGATTCCGGACGCGCTTATTTTTATCTCGAATATGCTCGCGATAGTATCGATACGTGTATTTTGCTTTCCGCGATCGTCTGATTTTTGTTGATTCTGCGTCTTGCCCCCAGCTGATTATCACATACATTCTCATGTGACATTTAAATTATTATCATACTTGTGTACTTATCGTGCTTGCCACTTGTCGAGATAAGGTAAATTACAAATTACTTCTAGCACGGACTCCGATCAAATCCGCGGGTTGCATCAACCTTCGTATCTATCGAGCTTCTGCAATTATTATTCCTAAAGAAAAAGTGCTATTATTTTTAAGATGAAAGATCATTCTCAGTTAACCTTTTTCCGTTCTACGAAAATTTGTGTTTCTTTCGTTACAGTTTCTTTTTAAATACGATGTTCTGGGTTCGATAATATTATTTTTAATACTTTATTGAATAGGGAGTCTGTTAGTATTCAAAGTAACAAAGCAATGGAAAGAAACCCGATGTATTCCAATGTAAAACATTTTTAGATTTTTCTTGGTTGAACATAATACCTTTTATTTGTTTCCCTCGCTTCGCGAAACACGTTTCGTTCATCGATCGACAGTCCTGGACGAAATGAATTTTTAAATCAAGGATTATTACTCCCGGGGCGGTTCTCTGCGTTTTACTTCTTTTTCAACGATATAAGCGACTTTTACCGCTTCTCGACAATTTAATCTTCTTCACGTTTTGTAATACGCGAGTGGTACGTGTTTGTTCGCGACTCGCGTGAACGCGAAAATATTACATTTCCCTTCCGCTTTGATATTAAAAATGACTAAACGTATAAACGGAAGTTCGAGTCATGTTCAATTTTAAATGTATATAAAGGTAAATTAATTCCATACTTTATCTAATACTTAGAAGAACCTACATTTAATTTATCAAATAATGTCAATTTTTATTACTTTTATCTTTTAATCGTTTGAAATTTTGCAATCACTACATCCGTACAGATATAATTAGATTGTAATTTAATTGTTTACAAATAGAAGTATTACAGTAATTCACAATTATCGTTAGTAAGATCCAGGACGTTAATATTTGCTAAAAAATGGATCGCCTTTTGACCCGGAAGATTTTGCTTGTTCAACAATTTCACGGCGGTTTACGACAGGATAAACACGCACGGCGAAAACAAACGCCGACTGTTTGTATAATTACTCCAATTTCAATAAAAAGAAACGGTAGAGGCTTTTGATTGACATAACGAGTTTGTGTTCTATTAGTGTTACACGTTTACTGTGAATAACCGCTTACAATTAGAAGCTAAACATGATTAGATACGTCAGCTGTATGCATTCAAACTAAATTAACACTCGAACAACTATTGGTTGATTTCGGAACTCAGAGGCCAATGTCAGGTAAACATTCGGTTGTATACTTGGATAAAATCTTATTTATTTTGGGAGAATATCGTTCTTTATATATTCTGTAAATTCTGCAAATTCCCCATAAAACTACATTTTTATCAAATTCGCGTATTTATGTAATATTCGAGGGCGTATTTCGTAACATCAAGTATGCTGTTAGGGAATTTTATGAATTAATAATAATCCATTCCCTTTCACGTTTCAATACGATATTTATCAAAGCCGTAGCTATTTCGAAAAAAAGGTGGACATAACTCGCGACATAGTGGTACTGCCATAATTATGATTGACGTATCAAATAAATTTCGATCCGGCGAATGGGAAAGGTATACGGTGCCCACACGGGACATTTTTTGAAGCCGGAATTCCTTAACACCTCTGAACCACCTACCTCCTCCATCTACGCGCAGCTGCGATCTATTCTTTAATACCAAGAATTTTCATGTCTTTCCATCTACACCGCCTTCGCTCGACTTTCTCGTCTTGAAATATCACCGATATTTTTCCGCTATACTGAAATACTTCTTCCGGTTTCGCCTTCAGATTATTATAAAATATTCTTTCGCGAAAAACTCACGTATACTTTTGATCACAGCACTGCTTTATTCCACTTGTTTCGGCCCAAAATGGTCCTAAAATATCATTAGGCATCATCTACCATCGATTTGGGTGATGTATGAGCAAAATTGTCGACTTTTATTTTTTGACAATTTTTGAAGGTATACCCCTTCACATTTTTTCGATTCTGGATCGACCATTTTTCGGCCAAACAAATTTTTTAACCGCTTCTTCCAACCCAAAATCGTCATAGAACATGTTTATACATCATCTACCATCGATGTGGGCAATTTAGAATTTATTTTGGCGACTTTGAAATTTTGACAATTTTTGAAGGTATACCCCTTCACATTTTTTCGATTCTGGATCGACCATTTTTCGGCCCAAAAAATTTTTTAACCGCTTCTTTCGACCCAAAATCGTCCTAGAATATGTTTATACATCATCTACCATTGATTTGGATCGTATAGAATTAATTTTGGCGACTTTCAATTTTTGAGAATTTTTGAAGGTGTACCCCTTTACATTTTTTCGACTTGGATTTGACCCATTTTTGACCAATAAAAATTTTTTAACCGCTTCTTTCGACCAGAAATCGTCCTAGAATATGTTTATAGATCATTTACCATCGATTTGGGTCATGTAGAAGTGATTTTGGCGACTTTGAAATTTTGACAATTTTTGAAGGTATACCCCTTCACATTTTTTCGATTCCAGATCGACCATTTTTCGGCCAAAAAAATTTTTCAACGGCTTCTTTCGACCCAAAATCGTCCTAGAATATGTTTATACATCATCTACCATCGATTTGGGCCATTTAGAATTGATTTTGGCGACTTTGAAATTTTGACAATTTTTGAAGGTATACCCCTTCACATTTTTTCGACTTGGTTTTGACCCATTTTTAACCAATAAAAATTTTTTAACCGCTTCTTTCGACCAGAAATCGTCCTAGAATATGTTTATACATCATTTACCATCGATTTGGGTCATGTAGAAGTGATTTTGGCGACTTTGAAATTTTGACAATTTTTGAAGGTATACCCCTTCACATTTTTTCGATTCTGGATCGACCATTTTTCGGCCCAAAAAATTTTTTAACCGCTTCTTTCGACCCAAAATCGTCCTAGAATATGTTTATACATCATCTACCATTGATTTGGATCGTATAGAATTAATTTTGGCGACTTTGAAATTTTGACAATTTTTGAAGGTATACCCCTTCACATTTTTTCGACTTGGTTTTGACCCATTTTTAACCAATAAAAATTTTTTAACCGCTTCTTTCGACCAGAAATCGTCCTAGAATATGTTTATACATCATTTACCATCGATTTGGGTCATGTAGAAGTGATTTTGGCGACTTTGAAATTTTGACAATTTTTGAAGGTATACCCCTTCACATTTTTTCGATTCTGGATCGACCATTTTTCGGCCCAAAAAATTTTTTAACCGCTTCTTTCGACCCAAAATCGTCCTAGAATATGTTTATACATCATCTACCATTGATTTGGATCGTATAGAATTAATTTTGGCGACTTTGAAATTTTGACAATTTTTGAAGGTATACCCCTTCACATTTTTTCGACTTGGTTTTGACCCATTTTTAACCAATAAAAATTTTTTAACCGCTTCTTTCGACCAGAAATCGTCCTAGAATATGTTTATACATCATTTACCATCGATTTGGGTCATGTAGAAGTGATTTTGGCGACTTTGAAATTTTGACAATTTTTGAAGGTATACCCCTTCACATTTTTTCGACTTGGTTTTGACCCATTTTTAACCAATAAAAATTTTTTAACCGCTTCTTTCGACCAGAAATCGTCCTAGAATATGTTTATACATCATTTACCATCGATTTGGGTCATGTAGAAGTGATTTTGGCGACTTTGAAATTTTGACAATTTTTGAAGGTATACCCCTTCACATTTTTTCGATTCTGGATCGACCATTTTTCGGCCCAAAAAATTTTTTAACCGCTTCTTTCGACCCAAAATCGTCCTAGAATATGTTTATACATCATCTACCATTGATTTGGATCGTATAGAATTAATTTTGGCGACTTTCAATTTTTGAGAATTTTTGAAGGTGTACCCCTTTACATTTTTTCGACTTGGATTTGACCCATTTTTGACCAATAAAAATTTTTTAACCGCTTCTTTCGACCAGAAATCGTCCTAGAATATGTTTATAGATCATTTACCATCGATTTGGGTCATGTAGAAGTGATTTTGGCGACTTTGAAATTTTGACAATTTTTGAAGGTATACCCCTTCACATTTTTTCGATTCCAGATCGACCATTTTTCGGCCAAAAAAATTTTTCAACGGCTTCTTTCGACCCAAAATCGTCCTAGAATATGTTTATACATCATTTACCATCGATTTGGGTCATGTAGAAGTGATTTTGGCGACTTTGAAATTTTTACAATTTTTGAAGGTATACCCCTTCACATTTTTTCGACTTGGTTTTGACCCATTTTTAACCAATAAAAATTTTTTAACCGCTTCTTTCGACCAGAAATCGTCCTAGAATATGTTTATACATCATTTACCATCGATTTGGGTCATGTAGAAGTGATTTTGGCGACTTTGAAATTTTTACAATTTTTGAAGGTATACCCCTTCACATTTTTTCGATTCTGGATCGACCCATTTTTGGGCTAAAAAAAATTTTTAAACCATTTCTTCCGACCCAAAATCGTCCTAGAATATGTTTATACATCACCCACCATCGATTTGGGCCATTTAGGAGCGATTCTGGCGACTTTTAATTTTTGACAATTTTTGAAGGTATACCCCTTCACATTTTTTCGATGTCGGGTCGACCCATTTTTGGGCTAAACAATTTTTTAATCCACTTCTTTCGATCCAAAATGGTCCCAGAACATCATTAGGCATTACATACCATCGATTTAGGCCTTTTAGCAGCAAAATTGGCGACTGTAAATTTTTTCGGGGATGTATCCCGAATACAGTTTAGGTAAACAAATTTCAACCGCAATTCATCTACTCTTCGAATATCTCTACGATTCTAATATCTCAATCATTAACGTTGTTAAGTTCCAGTGACCACTATTGTCATTGACCAGTGTTAATGAGATTCAGTGGTTAGCGACTATCGGATGACGAGGCCAGCTCGTAAACTTTCGTGGTAGAATACCCGTGAATGTACATTCCTATTATCATGTTGTTTCTACGGGAGCATTGCTATCATGGATTCTATTAATAACTTTCCGGTTGTGTCTAACGAAGAGGCGTTATTGAAATGAATTAACCTTTCACCATGTTTCTATCGAGATTTATGCGTTCCTCGAGTTACCCCGATATTCCCGGAAAGCATTGACTTTGTAGTCGCTCGAGCGTCTCAACATTGTTAATGCCATTCCTTGTTTAATCGATGTAATTGCAATATTCCGTAATACCTGTGCTACGTAGATTGCTTTGCAACAATGGCAAATGAAATTCCAGGTCTTAATTTTATCAATGAAACTCGTTTGCCCAACGAGTTCCTATCAGTATTTCAGTTTGTAACTCGCGTGATTCGCGTTGTTTGCAGTCGTGTATTAAACATTTATTATTCGAATATTCATTGTGATTTGATGTATGCACATTATGCTAGATATTTTAATAAATTACACTCGACATCGTAGGTACGTCAATTTGAGATATTATCGCGATACATATTTCACCGTTTTTATCAAGGAATATGGAGAAAACGTAAAATTTCACTGATGATAATCCCGAAGTTTCGATTGGAGTTTCGAACTATCGGCGGATTTCTTTCTTCCACTTCGTAACTTTCCTCGAAATATTCTTTTTATCAAATTCCCGAGTAGATATATTGTATTATAAGAACGAAAGCATGGCTTCTTAAACTACCTCGGATCGATTGTTAGTTTAAGTACCATTTCCGACACTGTTTTATGTGTTTTCTTTAATAAAACATCGTAGCGGTGTCTTAGAATTCGACTTTTCCGACGGCCGAGCGTTACAAGGTACGTAAGATTTGTAAAGTTACACGTGTTACACGTGGCTCACGACTTTGTCACGCAGTAATGCATCCGGAAATTCCATTCGGAAGCCCCGGATATGTGTTTGGGTGCAAAGCACATTGCGGATTTCGCCGCGACGTGCTTAGGTCGCGAACGAAACCTCGAAGGCTTTCCTTTGCGTTCGAATTCTCGATTTCATTTACCTTCATCGCCTGTTTCGATTATTTTAACACTAGAACTACCAACATGGTTGAAATGACTTGTCCGCCATTTTTAGTTAAATTATTACGAATATACCACGGCGAATTGTTTTAAATTTGTTATACTTTGATTTGATATACATAACGCGAATAATTGAATCCATTAACTAAATTCAATCCTCCAGTCATAATTTATATATAAATCAATGTGCTAGCATAAGTTGAGTATATGTTCGCTACTTTTAGTGTTAAATATCTTTGATGCATTAGTTAAAGAATGAAGGTCCTTTATTAGTCGTTATTTTAAGAAGATGAAAAACGAATAGTTTTCGTTAGGAAGTAATTAGCACCTTGATAAATGGGCCTCGGATAATCCAATATCTTGGGAGTTTCGATCTACTCGCAGATTGGTTTTCTTTGTAAACAAATCCATCGATTACTTTCCGTTATGGGATATAAATTCAGTTTATCGTCCCATAATATTGACAAACTTTCGGAGCTGATGAGTTTTCGCGGTAACCTTTCGGAGCGTTGTTTCGAAGTTATTACGAGTTTCCTCTTTAAATCGTAACAACGTTATATTTCGTGGACCGGGAGTTTATGCTGATCTGAAAGTTCGCGTAAAATCGACAAATTTCCGAAGTCGATAATGGTGCGAAAGAAAACGGAATCGATGCGAACCCGAGTTCAGAAAGTTCCTGGTTAGATTAGATAAGAAAACGCGTAATTATAATACGGTTCAATTGCACGAATTAATAATTTATTTTCTCAACTACACTCGATACACGATTGTGTATTGCGAATTGATAAACTTGCACTTCTGTTTCCGGTCTTCTAAATGCAATTAAATGAAATTAATTTTTAAATCAAATTCAATTATATGAATTTAAATATAGATATATCTTATTTTTATTATGAATAAATTTCAATTAAATAAGGTTAAACGCAATTTATAATAGTCCGTCGAAGAGTCATTTTCAAATTGATTGTTATTCATATTTAACTGGAGGGACTGCGATTTTGTATTGCAGGAAAAGAACTTAAATATGATCAAATAAATTAACGTGGATTTAACAATTGCGGAAATTGATGTCGAAGATAACGAAACCCAGTTTTGAGTCGGGGAAGTTCATCCATATTAATTTACAATAATTATACCGATCTGTGTGTATTATGAATATTACATATTTATGAAACAATAAGGTTATCAGATCAGCTATTTGCAACGGATTACAAAAAGGAAAAGCATCGACCAGATGTGACGTCAAAGGAATAAAATTTAAAACACCTGCGATCATATTACTCTGCAAACAAATGTCGAATGATTAATCGAAGAAGAACGTTCGCTCCGCATTTCGTTCCACCGACAAAAATATATCAATGCATATCCTACATTAATTCATGCAGCTTTATGTTGATGTTACAATTAATTATTTACAAAACGACATTCTTCTTTGATCATTTTTAACGCATGGAATGAAAATTTATTCTTAAACTTAAATTGGCCGAATGAGCTCGTCATCCGCAGTTTCCGGGTTGAAGGTAAAATATTAATAAACAACGAAATAAAAATTGAGGAAACGCGTGAGTAGGTAAACATGTGTTCGATCCATGGATATCGAGTTTGGTTTAATCGAATTTCGATAAATAATGGTAATAAGAGGCCATTGGCGGCGCGTATCCAGTAACGATCGGCAGTAACATCCTAGTTTCCTGATGCAAAGGTCGTAACCTGGGGTTGGGTTGTAAGGGTACACTTTTGGCAGCCATCCAATCCTCCGTTGCAACCGATCGCGATCAGGCGGAGTTTCACGTAAATCCTCGAAATTACCTCTACCTCTGACATAGTCGCGAGAGTTTCTATTCGTTGGTTTCGTGTCACAGGAGACATTCAGCTACGACGAGAAGTGTACCAGAAACTTAACTTCATTACCGCATCTGCATTCTGTCCCCGAACTTAAGTGCAGCCATCTTCCAGACAATTCGCCACCATTTCTCGAAATTCTAATAATATATTACCAGAACAATTTGGTCCCTGGAGAACCTAGAACATGTTTAGACATCATCTACTATCGATTTGGACCATTTAGAACCGAAATTGGAGACTTTAATTTTTTGACAATTTTTGAAGGTATACCCCTTCACATTTTTTTGAGGTCGGGTCGACCGATTTTTGGGCTAAAAAAATTTTTAAACCGCTTCTTCTGACCCAAAATCGTCCTAGAACATGTTTATACATCATCTACCATCGATTTGGGCCATTTAGGAGCGATTTTGGCGACTTTGAAATTTTGACAATTTTTGAAGGTGTAGGACACTAGTAAAATCGTAGGATGCCTATAACTTTAATAATAACTTCGTCCTACATTAACTATGGTAGGATATACAGAATATAACTGTAAACTTACTTGCGAGTAAAGGTGTTGAGTGATAATGATATCAGATGTGGCGTCTCATTAGGAAGATTCAGACATGAAGACAAAGCAGTTTCCGAGTTAAATGTAAATTTTCCACATTGCGGAGGAGCCTGGTGAAAAAGGGTGGATTAGAAAGGACGAGAAAGCTTTAAAGGGGGAAAGTCGTTGGTGAAATGGTGGGGGAGCCGGCGGAAGTAGGTTGGTCGGAGGGGAAGTGCCGCGACGACGTCAGTCTATGCTGGGACTTGCACCGGAGCGGACGTCGCGATATTAGCCGTCCAGCTTTCCACCCTTTTTCCCTTATCGGATAACAGAAAAGTCGTATCGTTACGTAGTTTCTGTGCTCCATTTTCGTATGGATGTGTCGTCGAAGTGTAGAATAGTGTTTGTGCATTTTGTTCGACAAGAAACTCGAATTTGAGTAGCTGCAAAGACAAGGTGGTACGATTGCACAATTTGATTGCACAATTTGTGCCTCGGTGGATGAATTCACCCCAACGTGCGAATTTTGTAGGAGCCTGGTTCTTCCAGATTTTCATTTTTTTACGTGCTATTGCGAAACTGTGCGGTAAGGAATTTTGATAAATCGTCTTCGTTCAGCTCCACTCGTTTTTGAACTTAATGTAAATTTCCGAAGTGACCCTGTATCCTTCGAGCAGGATAACAATTTAGTTTATTGCGTCTTGTTAACTTTGTCGGCTAACATTCGGAATAATATTCGATAAAGTTTTCATTTATAAAATGATATAGATTCGAAACTCTTCTTGCGATTTTGACTGGTTTGAAGTAGGGATTAAATACTTTGGAATGTAATTATCAGCAATGATAATGATATCTCCTAATTTCCTGGAAGAATTCTTCAAAGATGAAATCAAAGCTCTCATAGATTTCCTGTTAATCGGCACTGATTACAAACAATTATTAATACATCGAATCATATCACTTATTAAATTCCAAATATTGAAACAACTACTTTAAACAATGTATTACACTCCTTACATTCCACAGTTCACATTAACTACTTAACACAAAAAATAACATAACGTACAATTCAGATTACAATGAAAATTCTTCAGTGACAATAATTTATATTAATATAATACTACTACTTTATATTAATATAATCATTAATACAACCTTTACCATCGATTTATCTAATTACTTGTTATTTATTTAATTAATATAACCTCAATTAAGGTGCAGTACAATCTGTTTCAATGAAGATATTAGTTTCAATAATAATCAGTTTCAATAAATTTCAACATTGCGTTTATATTAATTTAGCATAAAGTAATAAATATAGTAATAACTTTACACTGTACTCTGTATAGTTGTTTAGTTTCGAATGTTTTTAACGAGAGAACACAATAATTTGTTTCCTGAAGTACTTCCGAAAGCTTGCGTTCTTGTTTGAAGTATCTGGAATGGAAAATTTTGCGGTTTGCGTATGCGAATCAAAGCACGTATCTTTGTTTATTACCGGGGTCAATATTTTGATTGGAACCGTATCGATGTTTTTCCAATATTTGTAAAGAAAGGAAGGACATCGAAGACTCTTACACTTTGAGGATCATTGCAAAAAATGCATCCGCGACTTTGTCGTTGTGTAACATTGCTAAAAATACCGGAAAATAATAATGACAAATGGAATGCACAAACATCCGATTCAAGATCGAATACACTTTCGATAAATAATACTTATATTATTAGATTCGTAATTAGCTAAATGAAGTACCGGTATTGTTAATATTATGTTCCAAAAATAATGTGATAATTAAAATGGAATAAGTAATATTTCAACTGATAATTGTGGAATCACATTTTGTTAATTCTACATATTCTAATTTAATACGTTTCTTTATTAATAAATACTGAATTTACGCGCGACATTGTCATTAAATAATAATAATAATTCTAATATAAGTTCCGTAGCACCGTAATTACTTGCATAATTAACGAGCTGCCAGCTAGCAATTTAACAATAACTCGATATATACGCGCTATTAGAAAGAATTGGCAATTAGTGCACAAAATTGCATCCACGCGTTGGGACACATTACTGCGACAAAGCGAGAACAGATGATCTAATTACAAGCTTCGATGGCCAAGTTCGCAGCACACGCAGAATTGCGCCCATTTGTCGAGGGTTTGATACGAGAGCTTTGTGCTTGCCAAGATCCACAGAATTTCCTGCGAAATGAAGGTATTAGATATGCCTTGACCCACCGGAACTTAGTCGTCGCGAAGCTTTTCCGGAATTTCATTTCGACTCTGATTAGTGACGACTTTCACGGTCCGATTTAAATGCGCAATGCATCCACCACGATCCGTTTTCAGTTGTTATTTTTCTGGAGAATAATGCAGTACAGTTTTAGTAGTAAACTTTGAAACAGTATTGAATTAAAATGAATGTCATTAATATTACATATTGATTCTATACATTTGATATTATAGTTATTTTTAGAAAACAATAATAGGTTGATAGAAATAATATCGCAATTAATTTGAATTGTAGGGTACAAACATTTTGTATAAGTTTGTATTATAACATTAATCAAAGTAAAAAGTCGATTAATTATCTAGTCGAGTCGGTGAAATTTTACGAATATCAGCGATATATTTGATTCGAGTTTCAGTAATATTGACATCGACGGTCGAGATTGGAAAATTAAAGTCTGAGCCGCGCACCTTTTTTTGTCCGCATTCTGTTACTATATATAACTGAGGTGGTTTCACCCGATGCACCGAGCTTTGTCTCGGATCGAAAGCTTTCGTCGGATCGCTGGGATTAAGCCGGTCACGAGTGCCTTTTTTTAATTGCACTTTAATCACCGACGACCGAGTTTCACGTTTTCTTGGAGGAAGCCGAGTAAGAGGTAACAGTTGGCCTCGAGTGCATCTACCGCGTTCACCTACTTATTTTCACGCGCAAAATGCATCTACTGCTTCCACTTACCTTCGGTTTTCTAATTAAATATCAATCGTCTGCCTCGTCTACTTGAGATGACTAGAAATTAATTATTGTTTACCGTTAAAAACCATACTCCACCATTCATGGTTCGCGCGAGATCCATCATGAACATTCTAAAGCGAACTGACTCTGTCGTTGATTTGCAATTGATATTTGATTTAATCTCGTACTTGTTGAAGGTGAATTTGATTTTTAAAGTCGTTTAATTGGTAATAATAATTAATACGTATTGGTATTAAATATGTGATGGGATTTATTAATGATAGAATTTTAGTATCGTATGCTTTATGATTATTTATTACAGTATACTATAGTTGATATTATTATCATTAACTTCGTTGACGATTGGGATTAATATAACTTGTAGAAAAATATTTTGAGTATTATCTTTATATGGTATATTTATCATCATTATTATTATGAAAAATATATTAAGAACCATATAAATGATTATTAGGAGCAGTGCATTAAAAGTTACGCGGCAGGGTCATAAAGTCATAAAATTCAGTTAATTAATGTACGAAATTAATGTACACTTTAGATTTCGAATTAAATGGAAGAAAAATATTCACTGAATTCTTGAATTCTATGAAACTGCTAGATCAAATAAAACCCAATTAAATGCAACCTCGATGCCTGGTTGATTTCAAAGAATATTTTTTTTCCACTTAATTCGATGTATGAATTTAATGTATAACTTTCAATGAACATTTTATATATTGATTCAAGTGGAAGAAACATATCATATGAATTCAACTCCGGTGATTTTATAAAATTGTCCAACGCCGTTTTTAATGGCTAATGCAATTACTCGTGCGAGTAAAAATTGAATTTTTATTTGGTTCACGACTCAGGCAATTTCCGGAAAGCACAGTTGCATATTTTCAACATTTATAAACCCAGGAGCAATTCTTTTACACGTGCTATCATTTTTTTCTCGCTCCTTTTTTCTCTTTTCGAAGCTTCACGTGTCGGCAGGTTTCTTCTTCCGTTAAACTGCATTCTCTCCGAACCCAATTTTTTACTCCGCCATTGCCAGTCCTCTCGTTTCTCGTTCTACGTTTCTCGAATTTTCATGGACTTATTTAAAGTTAGACGAGAATTACTTTTTACAACAATTATTTAACGAAAACCTTAGAAAACAAGTTATAATTATTCATTGTTAATTTCAATTTTTATGAGTCAATTATTATATGGTATTCATCGGTGTTCGACAACCTCATTCCACTTTTTAGAAGAATTTATTGTATAATCAGTGCCAGGCTTCAAATTTATATTGAAATTATGACCGGAATTGAATTATTAATAATTATTTATGCCAAAATTCAAGATGCAATTGAATTGAGTTAATCTGTTGCTGTTAATTATTCGTAAGTAGTATGAGTGCTTCGGACGCACTTATACTACTTACATAAAGATTCAGTGGAACAGGTCGAGCGTAAGTCCGGCGGAATTACTATTCGATCATAATACGCACTACAAATATTTAATAATAATATTTCGAACTTGTTTAGATATAAATAATGTTCCCTATTTGTTTCAAAATTAAATCTCGAACTCAATATTCTTTGAATTCCAATCATTCGAAACTCCAATAATCTTCAAACATATTTCATCGTATTTATTTCACAGAATAAAATCGTCTGATATTTGACTTATAAAACAAGCGAGGTAATTCACGCGAACCCTTCATTATAAAAATTATTATATATAATAATACTATACTGAAATATTATCATACACATTGTATACAATATAACGTAATACAGTATATAATATATAAAGATAATACAATGACAAGATTAATACGTAATAATATCTCATTATAATATTTAATATTATTATATACTGTATTACATTATATCGTGTTATACATTGTTTATTATATAATTCCGTCGAGCCTTTGGATTCTGATTTTAGCGGAGTTCCATTAGCGTGTTTATTTCTGATTTTAATTTCCACAATTTCAACAATTCCGACTTTTCATCTCTTTTTCCCTTTCCGGTCTTCCTTTCGCTTCTTTCAGCTTGTTTTCTTTGGTTTCACGGAAGGTTTCACGTGGTGCGGATTGTACTTTAAAATCACAATACGAGAAAAACAGGAGGTTCTCGCGCCCGGCAGATATGAGCACTTTTTTGTAAATCCAAGCTATTCGGAACTTTTAATATCGGGCCTTTTAATAAGGGCTCGGTGGGTGGAGTGGTCCAGGTAAAAAAATGTTCCCAAGAATCCTTCGTATTTTCTGCAGTTTTCCAGCATTAATTGCGATCTCCAGAGATCGTAATTGCACGCTTGGAAAACAGACGTAAATATAAACCAAGAGAACCGTCTCTTGATACCCAAGATGCGCGAAACGTGTTAACTTCTCTCTTATTTTCTTCTCACTTATTTTGCATTCCGTTAATTAATAAAGTGTCTTATAAACTCCGATATTAATTCTCTTCGTTCGTCATCATAAATCGGCACTCTAAATCATCAAAATTCACCGCAATAATTCAGAATAATTTCATTATCAATGATCTTTTTATTTACACATGTTAATAATACTAATAGACATAATTTCGAACATTGATCTTGAAAATATTTGTATAACATTATTATGTTTATTACGCAATGTGGATGACAATAATCAACACTTTGGCCCCAACTTTAAATGTAAGCTACTAAAATTAAATTCAAATCAGTTTTATATATGTTGGTTAAATATTTCTAACATGATTCGTTTACGTCCTATAAAATTACTCGAATGATTTACAAATCTAATATTAAACCAGACACCATTTTGATTTACTACAAATCTGTTATCAATGTGATAAGAAGTTATGTCGAACGGGTAAAGATTCGGTGTACATGTTTTCGATTAAAATAACTGAAGAGTGGAGTCCTGATTCCAAGCTGTTCACTTGATATCGATGTTAAGTGTAACTTCGGATTAATTACTCGTACTTATTAGTGAAATATGTGTCTATTGCGAATATTAATGCCGCCAAAATGGCGAAGAATCCGCTGGTCGCCATTTGATCGCTGTACTGTTCGATGTATCGGGAGATCATATTGTTTGGGAAATTATTCCAGTCGCGAATCAAAACGAGACCCGCGGTGCAGCAGAGAATTCCACCCATTCCGGAAAACATCAAAGCCTGAAGCAATCAATTTTATTTATTACATTATTAATATATTCTTAAGCATAATATTATTTCTATTATATTATTATACAACAGTATCATATAATGTCTATAAATAATGTTGCCGTTACAATTATCGAGTACTTTAATAAAACCGTGAAACTTCCTGAAACGGAAGGAGAAACTTTTATATCACTTTGACGCTTAAAGAAAAACTTCTAACCGAAGGGAAAAACGTTAAAAGATACGTAAAGAACTTTTTTAATCTCGAACAATTATCTTCTTAGAAGTTCTAGATGATTTTACATAAATCTTTCGAATTAATTTTGTAAGAATTAAATTATTAAAACACTTTTTAATATTCTTTTTAAATTGTCATATCTTGGTTCCAATGATTTAAATCATTTTAGTGGATTAGTTGAATGTTTGTAGTGTAATAAATTATATGATAAATTGTAATAATATAATTAAATGAAGCCAAAATTTTGGAAAGATTTTTAATCTAAAGCAAGCTTGAACGAAATAATTCATTTTAATTTCTTGGGGATTTTCGAGGTTTAATTATCAACGTTTCAAGAACTACCCCTTTCGAGTAAAATATTCGTATAAATCAAAAGCTGCGAATTAATATATTCGCAAATGGCGATACACTAATAATCCCGTTTACTTGATAATTATTCGGAACGAAGATCGGGCGACAAGAATTATTCATGGCGCTTCGTATTCCTAGTGACTTAATAGTACTTTCGGTATTTCCGTTCTCCAATGGCGATCGAATGCTCTCGGTTGAATGAAATTTGAATAATTCGTACCCGGTTTTGCCCTCCGGACAGAGGGTTACTCGGAAATTGAACCAGTGACGACCGGATTCCTCTGAATGGAGTTGCCCTTCGCAATCCGGAGGATTCCTATCTCACTATAGAAACCTATCGAAATCTATCGAATCCTATCGAAACCCATCGAAACCCCGTTAAAGGTTTGTCTCGATGGAAATTGTCCCGCAAAATTCAACGATTGCACCACGATTTTTTTACCGAATTACTTTCGTCTCCTCTATACATAGCACCATAAAAAATTCCTTATAAATCTATTATATTTATAGTTTTTGAATATATGGAAATTGCTAGTATGAATTTTTAGGATACTTCACTTCCGCGTTTTTTTTCAATGTTGGAATTTTGTTTGTGCATCGAACGAAGTTGTATCGAATATTCCAGTTAATCGAATTTCCGCCGGGGAATTTGTTTATTTTTACATTTACACGCTCGATCAACTTTTGTACTTTACTTAATTATCCGAGGTATGGTTAACAAGTATTTTATATTTATTTTTTAATCTTTGTTTATGTGCTTTATAAGGGTTTTTTATAAATATTAAAAAGCAATATATATCCTAACGAGCTGATATTTTATTTCGAGAATGGATCGCTACTCGATAATTGATCGAGGATATGAATATTCAATATGTTATGTGTTAAAACAGAATATCTGTTTACTTACGGTTTTCTTCGGGACTTTTTCCCCCAGTAAGTGAGCCAGAATTAAAATCGCGTTAATTAGGATGTAACCGCAAACACCTATGTGGAAAATGGCGACGTGACTCATGTCTTCCTGCGGAATTCTGTTGAACGGGCTGATTATTAACGCGGTCGCGATGATGCACAGAATCTGTGATTAATTGGATTGCCAAATTAAAACCTTTTTTCTGATAATCTATCATTAGTCCGTATATCTTTAATACGTCATAGTATTTTGATTAATTTCTTATATCTAAGAGCTTCGATACTTTCCAATTCCCAATAATCATTATTTTAACTTTATCGTACTATAATAATATTATATTATAATATTACGTTAATACTAGCTCGATGAATCCACCGTTTGAATAATTACAAAAATTAATATCTTGTTTAAACTCCAAACTACATATTTAATCTCACCAATTCTATTATTTTACAAAAGAAGGGAGCTTCTTTCAAGTATTTCTTCAACCTGGTCGCAAGGCTGGGTTCCGTAGTTCCTTCTTCAGGCATCTTCAAAGTTCAATACTCTTCGACGATTTTTCTACTTCTTTCAACAGTCGAGCACTTTCTTGTCACACTTTTTACCAAATTCGTTGAATTATTAGACTTCTGACAAAATTGCAAACTTTCTTCTCACTTTTCGTATTCGATGCTTTGAGATTTGACCCGCTTTGAAGGCACATTCAACTTCGTTGACTGCCGAATTGTCAGTGACAGTGTGACTTACGTTAACCAGGGTAAGTCCCCACTTCCTCGCTGCTTAAGTGCACTTAATTCTCGATTGTGATACTTCTTGCTATTCCAAGTCGGGATAAGGGCGTTCCTCCTTTTCTTTCCGAGGGACTTCTTAATTAATTAATAATAGATTCGTTATGAAATTAATTATTAATTCGTGGGATGTTCGCATCTATTTCATTATTAGAACAAAATTTCATGTGCTTGTTTCGAGCGATTTATTGTTAAACCAGATTATAAGTTATTAAACAGTGTAAATATTTATGAACCTGCCAACGGCAGTCGATAATTCTAACACGAATATTAAATACCGAATATGAAATTCCTGATGGCACTATTTTAATATTTTCCAAATAAAAAATCTATATCGAAAGTTTAAGTTTTAATTCTAAAATATATACACTTTTTAATTTGGAAAATATTAAAATAGTGCCAGCAGGAACTTCGGGGGATAATTACTTATCACTTTTACAAATGTACTATAATATATTATAATACAATACGGATATATTATACCGCATACGTCGATTTAAATATATTATAAGAATCTGAATGGCACACGTGACGCCAGAAACGTGTAGTTTCCAATTGAAGACAATTTACCGCGACCCGAATGTGAACTTGGTTGCATTATGCAGGGAATCGCATAAAACCGTATCGTGCACTCGCGGTTCCCACCTACGTTCATTTCGCTGCAACGACACGATTAATTAATCTTGGCTCCATGCCAACCTCTTCCGAGTTCCATCCACCTCTATTCCTTCTATTTTCTCCTCTCCTACCCTTCCATCCTTTCTTATCGTTCGTTGTATATTCGCCTTTAGTTTTCGCACTTCTTGCTCCACATTTCTACATCGTCTCTCCTTACCATCTCTTTCTCCGAACTTTTATTCTCGTTCACTTTCTGCCTCTCACTTTTCCTGCCTTCAATCGAGGATTTCCTTGCGATCTTCAATTCCATTTCTCTCTTTGCGATTTCTTTGACTTCCCTCTTTATATCTCTTTGGATTTCTTTGGCTTCTTTTCATCTCATTTTCCGTCGCGTTCTATTATTTTATCCTTTGCTTGGCCGTCTGTTCGTCTCGATCTACTCGAATGTATTTCCTCGGACGTTCAATTCGTATCTCTTTGATCTCGCTGATTTTATTTTTCCTATTCAATATGTTCTTTTACTGGTCTCTGGAATCCACTTTTGTATATTTTTATTTTTATTCGTATTTTTATTGTTGTGTTTTTTTTTGGCAATTCTGCCCTGTGATCGTAATGGCGTCGTATTATTCTTGTTATTCCATTAAATTGAACGTGGGTGTTTTATTCCGTGAAGGAAAGAAGCGCATAATTAGTGAGAACTGCGTGAGAAGTAGTTCTGAATACGAAAAAATCAAACAGAAATATTTTAACGTTAACAGTTCATCGGGAAACTTAAACTAAATGCATAATTTCTAAAATCAACTAAAAGGCCGGCACAGAAAAAATTCTCAAAATATATTTTATTTAATCATCGAATCAAAGCAGAGTATGAAATTAATTTTTGAAACACTGCAAACTGTAAGTAGTCCTGAAACAAATTGTTTGAATCGTCATAAAATGAATTTATGCTGGGTCTCTCTTATTAGCTATTTTATGAATAAAAATGACTGCGGCGGAGTATAATTAAATACGATACGATGGCGGACAATTAAAAATCCGAAATTGAGTATGCATAGGCGAAGTGAGAGCTCTAATTAGCGGAAAGTCGAGCTTTCACCGGGTTTATAGATCGGCTCGTAAAAGGAGCATTACACGATCGAACCGGTGTCAAATCTCGTTCTGGGATTCTGTATATTCTATCTACTTTATGAAACATCATCCACCGATATAAGGTTACTTTCGATCGATCGAAATACGAGGAATATTAATATTCATTTATGTCCTACCCAGTCTTATTCTTGTAAGACCCAGTACTTGTCACTTTAACACTAGAACTACCGAACATATAGTCAGTGATGCTTACACATTTATTTATTGATAAATTATGGCCGGTGGATTTCAGTTAATTAATGGAATCAATTATTTGCTTTATGTATATCAAATTAAAGTCTATAATATCTCGAACAATGCGCCGTGGTATATTCGTATGATTTAACGAAAAATGGCAGACAAGTAATGTTGATTTACAATTACTTTGATATCAAAATGGTTGGTCGACTTGTTTATAAATGTATCGATTGAATATTCGGTTGATTTATCGGTGGATCGCAAGCTTGCCACATTTCCCGAGTATTCGATGTGAAACTGGAATTCTAATTACGTTGCAAGGCGATCGGTCTACGTTCCTCCCGATGTATTTGCAGTTACCGATCCTCGAAACCGCATTCGATCTCCCAACCGTGCAGTTTAAATTATCCCCCGATGCTTTCCACTTCCGGTTCTCACCAAATAAACCCTCCAAATATTTCCACGAGTGGAATTTGGTGTCGACGACGTTGCAATACTTTTGTCGATGATAATAAATAGGGAAGTTAGGTAAAATAATTTGGTAAAATAATTAATAGCACAATATAATAGAATAGAATATAGTACAATAAAAAATAAGATAATATAATATAATACAATATATAGATATTATTCTTAACTTCGATCTCAAAGCCAAGAAACTTCGGCTTGCTTTACATCTGTCTTACATTTGTATTAATATTTCAAAACTTATTTAACTTCATTCTAATCCGTACATTCTTTTGCCTCATTCACTTTCTCCTTTCACTCCTTTTCTTTAAGTTCCCGCACTTTATATCTTAAATATAATATAATATAAGACAGTAATAGCACAATATATTTGATAGCGAGACACCGAGATATACGGTAACAAAATGATAAGAGACACGTGGGACGATGGATCGGCGAGTGATAAGACTCGTGGACATCTAGGAAGCGCGTAAACGACATGTCGTGACAATGAAATCTTACTGTCCATTGTCGGAACGATCGACATAATTAAAATGTAAACCATTCTTATTTGCCGACTGACCCAGTTGATTCGGAATTCGCGATTGCGACGATTAGTTAACTGCGGCTAATGCCGTCGCGTACCGGCAAACTAAATGCGGCCAATGACGCCTTACATCGGAATAATGATTTTCACGCTCGGAGATTACTTTAATCCCGTAAACTAAATTACGCTTAACGAGTAAATCGACTTTGAGTTCAATGCCGACTCCCTCGTTAATAGAAACGTGTTTCTCGAAATCATCTCACTGCGAGGTTTACATAGCTTTCGTTTTTATTCCGAATATTTATGTCAGAATTCAACAACTAGATCTTCCGACAATATATTGAGCTGTATTTATATATTCACGTATACGTCCTGAAAAGTACGGATAGATAAAAAGAAAGAAATCAATCGATTTAATTACGACCATTATTCAACGTGAATCGCAAAAAGTCTTGGAAAGTGGAACTATTAATGTCTTGGAGTAAGATACATTCCTAAAATATTCAATATATCAAACATATAATCTGAGAATTATTTAATTATGTAATAATATTGAATTTAATATTAGATGAAAGTGAAGTTTAACAAAAAGTGCCAATTATATTTTATTATTTATTTAATCACAAGTATTTTATATAATAAATAAAAGTACCACCAGACACAAATCGCAGTGGTATTTACATTATTTTTTGCGCTCAGTCCGCGTCGAATATTGTCGTACAAAAAGAGCTACAGCCGTAGCTAAGAGATTAATAAATCTCGCTAATAAATCTCGCTAATAAATCTTGCTAATAAATCTCGTTAATAAATCTCGTTAATGAATCTCGTTAATAAATGTCGTTAATATAGCGATAAATAATCCCTTCGAAGTCTGGTCCCAGCCGCGGGACCGAGTCACCGTCCTTGTTTAGGGTGTGGTGAACGACATCCCACGCAATACTTAACTATTGTCACCGGGGGAAAAAAATGAAATTCCTTTCGCCGGATAGATTTCAAGGCGTGTCCT
Organism: Nysson spinosus; assembly: GCA_910591585.2. Taxonomy (NCBI): domain Eukaryota; kingdom Metazoa; phylum Arthropoda; class Insecta; order Hymenoptera; family Crabronidae; genus Nysson; species Nysson spinosus. Next base: position 2,435,898 of record OU342839.1, on the reverse strand, counting down.
TTGCGCGATACATCAACATCCACGTAGTATTTTGCGTAGACATATTGGAAAATCGAAACGTTTCCTCTCCTTCCTCTCCTTGCTTTCCCTCTGTGCTTCGTCACTCAACCAAATGAATTCATCCAGCTACAGGGATTATTGCGAATAATACTGAAACTCATTAGCAACATGTTAACGTTGGTATTATTGTGTCAAGATAATTCAATTGCGTTCGTTGAATATCATTTGGGACGATGAAATATTCGATATTCAAGATGTATTAATTTATTGTTATATTTGTTTATTTAAAGGTCATGTTACGAAGGGTTCATATTCTGCACTGTTTTAATTCATCGATATTTATTATGTTTTAATACCGGCAATTAAGTTATTGGTAATTAATAATGTAGTGTTTAATTCATATTTATTTATGGTTCTTACTTCGCACACCAGAAGAATTTCATAAAAATTCTCGATTTGTATTAGTGGATCTTGCATGGAGATTGATTAATCATCCGTAATTACTTACCGATTAAAACGCCATATGGAGGACTCGACGTACTCGAGTCTCGATATTTTTTGCGTTTGAATGGATTTTATCATTTTCCCGGGTCGATTCGATTCGAGGTAAAAAATTGGGTCGACGGAGACGGAAGCAAGGGACGAGATTTTTTTTCAATCTCGATGACGTTATTGCATGTCGCGGCATATTTCAGGCGCCAGTCGTATTTGCTTTATTAACATTTCGAGGGATGTTAATGAGAAACCGTGTTATTTTCGTGTGTGCTCGCCGTGGAGACGGCGAATGAGATAACTCGTGTATCGCCATTAATTGTTATGAAGACCCTGATCTATTATTATTGCTATACGTTATAAAGTAAAATTTTAATGAAGATTTATTTCCACCAAGTTTTAAATACATGGATTATTAATTAACGGACCAATGAGTTTCTTTGTTTGATATGGCTACATAATTATTGTTTATTCAATTATATTTTCGTATATCATTATGAGATTGATTTTTAATTTCAATTAAATTTTGATTTTATAGTACGAAATAAAGAATACGTTCTGTCGTTTGAACATTTAAGTATAAGTGCCGCGTTATACAAGAATTGGCACAATTTGTAAACCGCGTTGTACGAGGATTACCTGTATTCGCAAATCTGTTGTTCGACAAAAAGTGTTAACAAGCTCGACGCCGGAATCGATTCTCGAAGCAGCATAAATCAAAGGCCCGATGGATTTATTGATTCGAAACCTGTCTTTCTTTTAATTGCCGGTGAAAACTTGCTTGGAAATTCATCGCGTGGAATAATGCTTTCGCATTGTAGAAACCGGAGCACGGACCTAACTCTCTTCCGAGAATCTTTGCCCGGAAATGGTGAATGGAAAACTAACTGATCAGCATATTCTGATCCGAGATTTCTGGAATCATAAATTATTGTCGGTGTCCTGGATATGTCTCGCGTGTGATGCGATATTTCCTCAGGGTTAATAATAATTATCGGCAATTTGTACCGCGCAACTCCGCTTCAAATCTATTTGAATAATGTTATAGCCATAATTTAATTGAAAATAATTAATTTTATACAATCCTGCATCCACGGGTCTCATATTATTTTATATAGTTCGTATAATATTTCCACGCTGATCGAATTAAGAAGAGTTTTCCCCCTTCTCATTTTTGCGTTTTTTGATCGACCCATTTTTTGACCGAAACAAATTTTTAACCCACTTCTTTCGACCCAAAATCGTCCTAGAATATGTTTATACATCATCTACCATCGATCTGGGCCATTTAGAATTTATTTTGGCGACTTTGAAATTTTGACAATTTTTGAAGGTATACCCCTTCACATTTTTTCGATTCTGGATCGACCATTTTTCGGCCAAAAAAATTTTTTAACCACTTCTTCTGACCCAAAATCGCCCTAGAATATGTTTATACATCATCTACCATCGATCTGGGCCATTTAGAATTTATTTTGGCGACTTTGAAATTTTGACAATTTTTGAAGGTATACCCCTTCACATTTTTTCGATTCTGGATCGACCATTTTTCGGCCAAAAAAAATTGTTAACCGCTTCTTTCGACCCAAAATCGTCCTAGAATATGTTTATACATCACCCACCATTGATTTGGGCCATTTAGGAGCGATTCTGACGACTTTGAAATTTTGACAATTTTTGAAGGTATACCCCTTCACATTTTTTCGATTCTGGATCGACCCATTTTTGGGCTAAAAAAATTTTTAAACCACTTCTTCCGACCCAAAATCGTCCTAGAATATGTTTATACATCATCTACCATCGATCTGGGCCATTTAGAATTGATTTTGGCGACTTTGAAATTTTGACAATTTTTGAAGGTATACCCCTTCACATTTTTTCGATTCTGGATCGACCATTTTTCGGCCAAAAAAATTTTTTAACCACTTCTTCCGACCCAAAATCGTCCTAGAATATGTTTATACATCATCTACCATCGATTTGGGCCATTTAGAATTTATTTTGGCGACTTTGAAATTTTGACAATTTTTGAAGGTATACCCCTTCACATTTTTTCGATTTCGGGTCGACCCATTTTTGGGCAAAAAACATTTTTTAACCACTTCTTCTGACCCAAAATCGTCCTAGAATATGTTTATACATCATCTACCATCGATCTGGGCCATTTAGAATTTATTTTGGCGACTTTGAAATTTTGACAATTTTTGAAGGTATACCCCTTCACATTTTTTCGATTTCGGGTCGACCCATTTTTGGGCAAAAAACATTTTTTAACCACTTCTTCTGACCCAAAATCGTCCTAGAATATGTTTATACATCATCTACCATCGATCTGGGCCATTTAGAATTGATTTTGGCGACTTTCATTTTTTGACAATTTTTGAAGGTATACCCCTTCACATTTTTTCGACTTGGGTTCGACCCATTTTTGACCAATACAAATTTTGTAACCGCTTCTTTCGACCAGAAATCGTCCTAGAATATGTTTATACATCACCCACCATCAATTTAGGCCATTTAGGAACGATTCTGGCGACTTTTAATTTTTGACAATTTTTGAAGGTATACCCCTTCACATTTTTTCGATTCTGGATCGACCATTTTTTGGCCAAAAAAAATTTTTTAACCGCTTCTTTCGACCAGAAATCGTCCTAGAATATGTATATACATCATCTACCATCGATCTGGGCCATTTAGAATTTATTTTGGCGACTTTGAAATTTTAACAAATTTTGAAGGAAATACGGGTATATCGGGTCGACCCATTTTTTGACCGGAAACAATTTTTAAACCACTTCTTTCGACCCAAAATGGTCCTAGAACATCATTAGGCATTATATACCATCTATTTTGTGAATCTAGGAGCGAAATTGGCGACTTTGAAATTTAGGCAGCACAGGAACCAAAGCGGAGTTCTAATAGAGCTGTAATTTCAGTAACGCGATTTCAATGAAGCCCCGCAGGTTTTTGCCTCGCTTAGAAAGTTCTTAAATCGATTGAATTTCCAAGCTACTTTCATGTGAAGTTACTTTATGGTTTCTGTGTCATTTGAGATTTATTGGTCGTTAAGTGCATGCATTACCGGACGACAGGTAGCATCGTTTATCGAATTAATTTTTTAACTTCGCCGCACCACTCATTTATTATGCTCGTTAGAAGTTCGACGTGAAAATATAGCATGCCTTCGGCCGCGAACGGTAGGAATTCATTTTTTAAGATATAACTCGAAAGTGCACTTCCGCTTCCCGAGGATTTAAAAAGGTTCTAAAAGGTCTCTCCGAGGTAAAAGCACGTTCCTACTTCTTTAAGATGAATAAAAAAATAAAGGGAATCTTGTTCGTCTCACGAAGTCTCAGAGTTGAGACACTTATGGGATTATTACTGAGAAAATGATTAAGTCGATATAATTAAACTTTGGATTAAACCCTATTTGTAGGCTACAATCATTTACAATTAATTATTAAACCATAACATTCAACATTAATTTGTCTCTAATTTATTATCGTCAAATATATACTTCTTTAATAGACGATAATATACATTACTTCGTGCTACTAATATTTTTCATTTCTAATTCTTTAATTTCGAACTAACACTCTTAATATGCAGCTATTATTTGGAATTTCTAACTAATGCTTTTAATTTATAATTAATATTGTTGATAATAATTCGTGCAAGCCAACCGAACACAATCCATGTGATTCGGAATATTTAAGACTAAATCATTCCGATAGAATATTTGATAAATCCATAATTATACTTGTGTCGGTAAAATAGCACCACGAAATCCAGGAAAATAGGATAATAACGTAGTTGAATGTTTTCTAAGCGTAAATTGTAATCTGACGAATGACCATCGCCGGTGGACAGAGAATAGAAACCAAGAAGTCCGGCGGTTAAACGTGACATAGACTTTCTATTAAAATAAAAGGATCGCGGAACCGTGGACAATGTCGTGACGGGTTAGAATCTAACATATGATTGACTGCACCTCAATTTCCCTCGCGTGTCTTCTAATTAGTCATAAAAATGAATGCGTCACGCTTTTCCACGCGTACGCGTGACATTTTATTTCTGGCTCTTCCCTGATTTCATGATTTCAAATCTCTACCTTCGTGATTCGTACAATTCTATTTTAACATTAAACTTTTTTTTGACTCCCGTAAATGAAGTTATACGATCAAATTACTGTATTCTTTTTACCGTAATTAATTCTGTGTAGATCTTCAAAATTGTATGAGATATATGTACGTACATAAAAGAAAGGTATACAAAATCTCGAACAATGCGGCGTTTTGTGTTGATTAAAAGTGGCGGACCAGTTGTTTCGATCGCTTTGGTAGTTCCAGTGTTAAAATAAGAGTCGGTTATCTTGGAATAACAGAAAGCAGGTGATCGTTATCGAGGGAATAACATCGGCTGATAGAGAAATCGATGGTTCCGACGATCGATATCGATCAATATCGAATAAACCGGTAATACAGTTGTTAGGGAGTCGATCGAGCGAGTGGATTGGATCGACGATGTCTCCTTCGGACGAACGGACTCCATTCTTGCAAACCGGATCGCCATTCATCGTTTATCGCCAGACCGTGAAACGATCCTCAACCCTTTTGCCATTCACTGCGATTACACTCGTGCGCTTAACTCTCATTCACTGACTAAGATTCGTTCCGCTTCGACAGGTACGCCCAAAGCTGCATTTATCACCGCCATTTCCCATCTACTTTGCCTGATTTATCGTCTTTATCTTAATCGCTTCCGTGGTCGCCGGAAATCGTTGTAATTCACTCTCCATGACAATTATCTTTTAATATTTAACGCCGGAATTAGTGGAGCGGTGAAAATGGTGGTTGCGCGGGAATTAATACTGGAATTACCGAACCCATATTACGTTATAATTGTATATTGATTTGTGTATTAATTATGGCTGGATGAGACGAGTTCATTAACGGGTTTGATTGCGCACGTTATACATATAAAATTAATTTATGTTTAATATAATATAGAATTACAAACAATTGGTTTTATTTCTTTTGTGCATCTATAGTTCTTTATCTGTGCCATATTAATGTTACTGCAAAAGTGCAAAGCAAAAGAAAAGTTGATTTCATTTATCAAATATTAAGTGGTCGATTTTATCTGAAATTGAACATTCAAGTGGAGGGTTTGGAATCGGGAATAATATCGGGTTAGGAGGTTGGCAAGAATGCTGTAATTTCCTTATCGAATTTCAGTTTCGTTCCTGATTTCTATCGGGTTATGAAATTGGCTTACCGCGGAACCACATTACATTCGGAATATCGACATTTCGTTTTGCATGCATCACCGCACGCGATGCATCGGTTGCATAATGCCAAGGGCGAAGCCTATTCCGTCTCGTTTCGTTTCGTTGCAGATCTGTAACTTCACTCTGCGACACTTTCTCGTCTGTTTCTCGAAAGTCACCACGTTTTACGGGCTTCTTTTTCGTAAACCTTCGCCATTATCGAGTCTAAAGTTATCCTAAGATCTACCTTCATTTTGATACAAAATTAACATTATATTACAAACACCCAATAAAAAGGATACTTGCTTTTCGCGGTATATCTCCAATTAAAATTCATAATTAAACATATAATTAAATAATGTTAACACTGGAGTTACTACAGCAGTCAAAATAGTGGTCCGCCGAATTTAATAAAAATCTTCAGATTTATAACGTTTCATTTACCGAGATACTTCGTGGCTCACTCGCATAGTGGACGTAATTAAACGGATTAATTAATTTGGCCGTCCATCCTTACTTGTAAGGAAAAATAGAAAATAGTGTAATATTAATGGTAAAATTATAAAATGGACGGTTTTATATTCTGTTTACTTTTAATGTTCATTCTACCGTTTAAAGTAAACGTTAGAATCAGAAGACAAAGCAAGTGATGCGAAACTTGACCGGTAGTGTATACGTAAATATACAAACATGGCCGAATGTATCGTAGGTAGTTCCAGGTTTAAATTATCATTAGTCGCTATTTAAATGATCCTATTCATTAATTCCAAGCACGGTAGAGTACTCTCCGAAATCGGATACATTACAAATGGACATTGACCGACACTTTATTATCCCATTCACGAAACCCCGTGAAAGGAAAGCGATCGATGGAGGTTCGGGAAAATCCCAAGGGTCTCAACCCTCGTTTGTCACCGAAAGAAACAAACCACCTAACCTAATCCCACCCTCCACCCCTTCCTCGACCGACCGTCGATCCACCCTCTCCCCAGTTGTTTTTCCATACGGTTTAATCCCTTTTATTATGTCACCCAATCCTTTCGTGCCTCGAGATCCTTATCCTCGTAACGTGAAGGCAAACAAGCTCGAACTTCGACACTCGGCTACGAAGTCTTCGTCGGTGAAGTTGCATGAAGTTGTTCGTTTTTCAACGGAGACGCGCGAAAGAAATTTCGTTCGCCGTGAAACTGCTGTTTGCAGACGAATGGCACCTGTGAATTTCAGAGTAAACTCGAGGAATACATGGAGAAATACTGGAAGGAATACTAGGATAAATACTAGAAGTAATACTAGGAGTAAGAACAGTGATACTGATCCTGAAGGGAGGACCTAGGAATGGTGCGCGTTGTGTTCAAAGAAAGTTAACAATAAGATAAAGGACGAAGGAAGTAGAACTGGATATCGTGACAGTGCGAAGTAACTGGAATCAGATGTTATTTCACGAAGGACGACTAAAAGTGTGACGCCACAGGACCCTAGTTATTATTTTATGAGGGAGAACGAAAAGTGTAAATCAACTAGAATCAGATTGAACTTTATGAAGGAGTACCAAATGTACTGGGAATAATCAAGTCGACTGTAAACTGATAGAATATAAAGAAACAAAGTGAAGTGGCAATGAAGTAGTAAAAGGTGATACCAGGGTTAGCGAGAGGAAATTATGTTGCTATAAATGAACGAGGATGATATTAAAGGAGAAAGTATATCGGTAATAAACATTTAGAAACTCCTAGGAGGGTTCGAATTAAAAGTAACAGTGGCGCGTAATAAAGTTCAGAATCCGGACGTTATGAAACTCGTTAAAAATCACACAAACAATATAGTATCAAATGCGATATTAAATACTGAAATCTGTGCTGGAACCTAATTCCTAATCGATAACAATCAAACCAGGGTTGCAACATAGTTTATTCCCTAAGTAAAATAACCAGATGAACTCTCAAACAGTGTTGCACAGATAAAGTACTAAGAATTCAAGTGAAACAATTCGAATTGAAGTAAGAATTAAAAGTGTAAGGAAGCGAGGTGTCATTAGAGGTATAAGGAGAAGAGAACTCGGAGAAAATGGTGAATAAAGTGGAAAGAGGAACTGGTGTGAGGCGGAGTAATAAGATAGCGGTGAAATCGTGACCGTCGAGCATAATTCGGGGTAAGGAAATGGCAAAAGGTATAAAGGAGAACGGCGGATGTCCTCTGCATTGGGTCGACGATTCCGGTGGCCATTCGAGGTATCTTCTTCAAGCTGCCGTTATTTATTTAACGGTTGTCACGGCCTTCTGGTGTCTTCCTACTTGTCTTTATAGCCGGTGAGAATCCCCCTCGAAGCTAATTTAAAGACTAATTAAATTAACTCGTAACTCGTTACTCATCCTAATTGAATCGTTTAAATCGCTTCGATCAAAGGAAATCCTTATCGACTCATTTGGTACCGATTATTATTGTCGATATTATTACTGTTAACCGATTATTATTATCCTTATTATTATTGGCGTTATTATCATCGTAATTCGTAATTCAACATCGAAGTGGATAATCATAGATCGATTTATAATCTACAAGGTATTAGTCACATATTTTTAATCCGTTATTCATTTGCATCCAACAAATGCGAGTGATTCGATGTATAATCAAAAGTAATTACAAATTTAAATCGGATATCGTTAAATTTTTGGCAACATTCATTTTGTTTCGGTATCGTTCGTTTATTCCAGCAGTGTTCGGAGATAAAAATGTCGCGCGAAAAATTCTATGCATCTCGAAACCAGTTTTACTATTCCGATATCAGTTCCGCTTATCAGCGGCTTTACGAAATCCCACCGTGTTTTTCGAAAATCGAAATGTATTCCGTAATGTTTTGCGTATCCGAGAATTTATTTATACACTCGCGCTATTATTGTGTCCCCGGTTTTTATAAACATTTATTCAAGAAGTCATTTTCGCGCACGAGTCATTTTCAAGGTAAGAATAACTCGCGATAATGACATGGCGGAAAATAGCAGAAAATACTTTCTCCTGTTTCCAAATAGTGGGACTTTTTTTGTTATATATTGTCCATTTAGAGATCGAATATCTTTTTCTATTCTGTTATCACTCGATATTATTTGTAGATGTTTCAAGGACTAATATTTTAATTATTATGACAACGCGTCTAACAACCTTGAAATAAAACATATTGTTTCAGCTATATATGAAATAATTATCTCAAATATATTATTTTTGTTATATATTTTCCATCTAGATATTAAATATCTTTTCTGCCGCGTGATCACTCGCCGCTGGATAATTCGATATTATTTTTAGAGTTTGAAGGACTAATATTATAATTATTATGACAATGTGTCTCACAACGATGGAATACAATATAATATTTCAAATATACCAAATTATTATTATCGGAATATATTATTTTAAAGCATACATCATTCGTCAGACATATGAATAATTATTTCAAATCATACATCATTCGTCAAATATATGAATAATTATTTTGAATATATTGTTTCCAACATATTATTTCAAATATATTACATTCAACATATTATTTCAAAGATATTGCTTCCAACATATTATTTTAAATATATTGCTTCCAACACATTATTTCAAATAAATCATTGTCGAAAAACATTCTGCCATTTTTGCCAATAGGATCTCCGAAACGGGTCAAGCGGTGGTCCTAACTTTGGTAGACACAGCGTCAGCAGAATTACAAAGTTTAGCGGAGCCAAAGATTACTCCGGAATTCCGAGCAAGATCGACGGTGAAGAATACGTCGATACCAACGAGTAACGCCAGGAAACCGGAAGAGACACAAGATATTCCACCAAGTACACAGATACCGTCGCCGCCGATCGTCGACGAGGTCACCGAGAGACCTAATGACACGGATATCGCGGAAGACGAGGTTCTATTGGTTGAGAAGTCGATCGTCGAGGAAGTGCCCGAGGTAGTCGTCGTAGTGAGAGCCGAGCAGAAGATCTCATCTGATGGTTCGGATCTTAGACTCGAGGAGGAAATCGAACGTATCATCCCCGAGGAGGTTCCTAAGGTTGACGACGCTTTTGCTACCGCGACTGAATTAAATGATAGCGCCGCGAGGGCCCAACTTGTCGGTGGCACCAGGGACGAAGCCGCTGCGGTTATTCTCGATGGCATTGTCACGGCAGGGCCCACTGACCCCCACGAGGATATTCCGTCTTTTAGTGAGTGGGCCCAGAAGAGACTGGAGGAAGCTGAGAAGAAAAAGAGTGAGTACTTTGAATAGTCTTCGGCAGTATTCGCGTGGTAAATTGAATTGGCTCCAATTAATCTTGTTAATATAGTTGGCTTACTGGACATCTTATTTAATTCATAGTTGGGTGTGCTAGAAAATAATGTCGACTTTAAGAAAGGAATGAAAGGATTTTTTTAAAGACATTTTTTATGATCAAGTAATGGTGTTATAATTATATAGTTTCCATTATTATTATCGTCCATCATTTTGAAGCTACATAAATTGAATTCTTATCGAACGAGGAGAGCGATATTAATGAATCGCGATTTACATGCTTATGATAATTAGGCAAATGGATATTTCTTACTTTCCCAGCTCACCCAAACGCCTCCGTCCAAACACCTGGGGGACCAGGACGAGGGGTCGGTGGAATGAAGGTCCGATCGAAGAACTACGCGTCCCCTGATTGCGGGGCCAAAATTGTTGCCGCGAATCCGGAAGCGCGGAGTGCCAGAAGCGTCCTGGTTTCCACGAGGGACGAATATATGTTGAACACCTGCACCTCACGAATTTGGTTCGTCGTCGAGCTGTGCGAAGCGATTCAGGCGAAGAAAATTGAGTTGGCTAACTTCGAATTATTTAGTTCTTCGCCCAAAGACTTCTCCGTTTACATCAGCGATCGCTTTCCGACGAGAGATTGGAGTCCCGTCGGACAATTTGCGGCAAAGGACATGAAAGACACGCAGAGTTTCGCTCTGAATCCTCATTTATTTGGGAAGTTTATTAAAGTAGAGATTCACACTTATTATGGATCCGAACATTTTTGTCCGATTTCTTTGTTTCGCGCGTACGGAACTAGCGAGTTTGAGGTCCTAGAAACGGAAACCGAGAATCAAGTGCTGAGAGAAGCAAACACTGATGCCGATGATGATGAAGACAGTGACGAAGAGGAGCCATTGGATACTGAGAGTGGAGAACCACCCAGGAATCTTTTTGGTAGCGCAAGAGATGCTGTGCTTAATATCGTCAAGAAAGCTGCGGAAGTATTAGTGAAATCCAGCGATCTCACGGGAAATAATATCACAAAGATTCAGCAGAGTATCGATGGCGGAAATATCCTGGAAAATTCGTACAGCACCTGCACCACTCCGAGATACACGATCTTCTGCGGCAACTGCTCCGATCAGCAATTCGCGAAGGTCTTCCAGTTGGTCAGCTGCAGGGAACATCAGTTGGATCAATTATTAAAAATCGATTTCGTAAATGAAACTCTAAGACACACCGGATTATGCGGGATCCATGGTGTCGAATTCGAGAACGATTTCAAGAACGAAACGGAAGAGGACGAAGAGGCGAAAAGGAAGTATGGCGGACGAACGAAGTTCGAGCCTGTTAAAAATCTTCAAGCGACATTCTTGACTTCTGTTTTTAAACCTGAATACATCGTGGCACTTTGCAATGTGCTGGCGACGAAGGAGAGGAAAGTGGTGATGAATATCAGTTACGAGATCGCGTCGAACAGTTCCGAAGAAGTTGCGAAGGAGGACATATTGACTACTAAAAATGCTGACCATACTAGCGAGACTATAGCACCTATTCATCAAGTATCTTCCACGTGTACCTCGGACACCAATTCACCGGGTTGCAAATCAGCATCTTCGCGGGAGTCTCGAAAGCGCACTCAAGAATCATCCACCGAGGAAACGGTGGAATTAACGTCTGCGACAATCGAGACTACTTCGAGCATGGAGAACTTGGCCTCGCAAATAAAACCCACGAAGACGTTGAGTAAGGAAGACATCAAGAGAGAGCCTTCGATTACCATTTTGGAACACAGCAAGGAACCCACCGAGAAGACGATTCAAGCGGAAGTTCTAACGACTCTTCCACCAACGCCGAACATTGCTACTCCGACGTTGAAGATTGCCGAGGAACCTTCGGTTCTCGGAACTTCCGTGGAAACCGCGCCGCAAACGGTTACTTTCGTTCCAATCGCAAATGTGGATACTCAGGAACCATCGGTGGAATACGTGGCAACTGATTTCGAAGCCATGGAACCTGGCCTGCAAAATAAAGCGGAGAAACTGGAAACGATTGACCAGGAGGCCAGACAAGGAAAAGCAGAGTACGTTGAGCAGGATGTGAAATTGTCTTCGCAGCAAGATCCTTTGACTTTCGATACTTTGCTGTCTGATCTGAAAGATCTCGAAGGCGATGGCGTTAATATACAAACTGGGTCTCCGACGAGTTCTTCTACGATGGCGCAACCCACTACTAGTAGCACGCCGCAAAAGGAATCGGTTTTCCTCAGGCTATCCAATAGAATCAAGGTCGGTGAAAATAGTGGTCTTGTTCTTAGAAAATTGACACGTTCTATCGCGAACCGAACAAATATCGGTACATTTGCAATTGTAATGCACTGTTTTCTACTCGAATTATATATATTCGGATAAAATTGCAAACACGCATTCACTAGCTTCAGGCTTATTTTTAGTAATACTAATATTAACTTGTCTGTCGTTACTTTCTCGAGGAATATTTATTTATTTAGTATACAATAAGAGAACAATAGGAAATATATCTTCCTGATATATTATATCATATTTTTGATAAAGAATCTTGAAAAGCATATTTTCATAAATCGTAAGATTATTCACAACCTACGAAAGTATTTACACAATTATAGCGGAATTTATTGTTATTAGTAAACATAAATAATGAGGAGATCATTTTTCTTGTTTCAGGCACTCGAAAGAAACATGTCATTGAGCGGGCAATACCTTGAAGAATTAAGTCGTCGGTACAAAAAACAAGTCGAAGAAATGCAAAGATCGTTGGAAAGAGCAGTGTCGGCGATGGGGGAGGAATCGCGAAAAGGGGAGGATCGTGATTTTCGAAGATTGGAAGAAATCGCAGCGCTGCGAGAAGAAATCTCGAGCCTCTCAAAATCCGTAGAAAGTCTTCTGCACGACCGTGACAGTTGGCGCGGTAGATTCTCCTTGATAGGTCAACACGCCATGGTGATCTTTTTCGAGGTCTTCATAATAATTATTATCCTTTCATACTGTCGAAGAACCGGCGAAATGGAGGACGAGGAAAGGCAAGGTTCCGATACCAAGAAAAATCCCGTGCGCCGTAAAAGTGCTGAGAATTTTAGCTCTCACAATAAAAAGACGAAGAAACGACGGCCGAGCGAGATCGCTTCACATATCTCTGGTACTTATCGTGAGTTAATGATAGAGGATAGATGTCACGAGACCAAGAAAGAAAGGAAAAGGAAACGCAAGAAAGAACTGGCTAGTCACGTAATGAATAGTGGCACGAAGAAGGAAACTGTCCGTTGTAAAAGCGTGTTAAACGTTATTCCAGGTGGCACGAGTCCGCCATCGAGAAGAGCTTCCTCCACGGATGCACCGAAATCGAATGATCTACAAAATCCTGTGAGGCGACCGGAATCTGCGCCAGACACAAGCATCGGCTGGTTCGATGATCAAATACAAAAGAAAGATCGTATAGTGATACTACCGCCGGATGACAGAGAATTCGAGGCGGGATCCGAGAAGAGTTCGGATTTGAGTCGTCACATTGACGATTTCAGCGAATCGAATTCATCATCGATCACGGTGGATAGATCAGGAGTATCCAATATAATGGATCAAAGCGTGGAGTCCTCGAAACAGGGTTCGTCGAGGAGCAGCGGAATCTTAAAGAGCGCGAGATTAAGCTCGCCATCTTTTATGAAGACTGCTTTGGGTTCGAGGAAGAAGAGGAAGCTCTCCTCAAACGATGAAAGGTGGGAATGGAATCAGAATTCAGCTAATTCGAACGATAGGTCACCTCAGGCAAGTCCTACCACTTTAAAGGTATTATCGGAGGGAATTGGTAGCGCCAATGGTAACGCTACCAATGGAATATTAGATGACAGCGATGAGTCTAGGTGTAGTAGCGCGACACCGACGTCGGGGAAGAAGGAGAAGAAGAGCACCGGCTTGAAGAAAATGGTGAGGAAACTGTTCTGATTGAAGTAGAGTTGCCAGTGTCGGCTAAGTCGGTGTATTGATATTTTGAACATTCAATGGGAGCTTGTATGTTGCATACGCTTAACTATGAATCTGTAGAATTACGGCAATGATGGGAAGAAGCTTATTTTTAAGTCCGAATGGGAGAGGATAAGAAAAGTACTTGATTTAAGGAAGCGGTGAACTGCTCGCGAGTGAACAATGTAGGATAAATCGAGGTATTCGCGTATGAGGAGATTTGCTAGAAGCTTGCATAGATCGTGTATTTATTCGCGATGCCATTGAATTGTGATAGAGGAAAGAAAGATGGAAGCGAAAGCTTTGTAGGTAGAAGAATTAGAGGAAGTAAATCGAATGAAGATATACAATAAGGTTCATGAATTGGAAACGCGACTGATAAAGCGGAGGAAAAGGGGAGCTTAAATCGAACGGTTTTCAATGGAGAACCGGAGTCGGTAGAAGTTGTCGTTAGAATACGCGCTTTCGGTTAGTTACGCCGAGCTTGAAGAATTCGATCGTAGAGTAATTTTTGAAGGATCGTAGCGCTTAAATTTAACGACTCGACGCTTGATCCTCGGTTCCTGATTTGATTATGATTCCAACAATTTCAGGGCCGTCGTAGACGAAGAAGGAAAAGGAAAGTTAGTGGGGATGGTAACTGCAGGAAAAACGAATGATCGTGGAATCTTTTGTGCGGTAGACCCCTTTCGAATAATTCATATTTCATCCCTGAAATGAATGAGATCTCATCAAAAATTACGACGATATTAACACAAAACAACGTATTGATTTTCCCCGATATTATTTGAATCGATAGTTGAAAATTCTTGCCAGAAATATATGTAAAATATATATAATATCGGGTAATTATGGATTGATTCATTCCGATGAAAGTTTGATTAGATCTTAATTATGGGGTTTACTACGTAACGCTTAAACGGCGCGATCGAAGGTAGCATTTCCTATAAATCCACGGCTGCGCGCTATCTTGTTTTTCATTGACCCCCATTTTTTATAGGACGCGACTGATTTATATTGTATATTATATATATTCACACTGTATTTATTATAATAACGTCGTGCAACAGTGAGGAGTGACAGCACAGATGAGTATCGTCTAATTATTTCGTACCACTCGGCTAGGAACAAGCGAGTTAATTAAAGAAATACGAAGCTCTTGTTTGCACCATTGTTCCGTTCGAAGGATTCTCTGTAATATCTGTGATGGCGGTAGAAGAAGCATTGAAGTTTCGCTTAGAAGCCAGTAGAATAATCCCCGAGGAACGATATCCTTCGCAGGACTTGAAACGTCGATTTAATTAACAAGAACAGTGGCAATGAATCCTTCTTACAATAATCTAAGTAAGCTATTATAAAATTAATTGTAAAAGGGTCGATGACAGGGGTAGCATGAATGACCGTATCGCACGATTCTTCATCGAACATCATCTAAGTCTAATTTTAACGATCGCCAAAGAGAGAAGGCCATATAAAAAGTAGAATTTTATAGAAAGGAGAATTTCGAAAACTGGCGAGGATCATAGTCAGAATTAATGTCGATTTAATTTAGCAATTTATTTTCAAAGGATAATTCTATCCTTCGGTCGTTGAATTTGTATAACGAATGAGATAGTCGTGCATGAAATCAAGAGACATCGTGCGTATTTGAAATCTTTTTTTAAAGATAAAACAATTCGGAGAAACAATCGAGGGAAGATACATGAAAGAGTAGATTGCGGATAACGCTCGTTAATCTTCCAAGTTAGTTGTACTATTTATTTATTTATTTTCCACGATCATCCTCCATTCTCGTCTTCCATCGCCACGATAAATCGGGCATAATTTATTTTTCGAAAGTATACAGTGATTCCACCCCTGCTTTCTTCTCCTAATCAGTCTCTTATCATTCGCGATAAGGGTTTCGTTACAGGACTCATCTACTTGTATCGTGGAAAATGTTTGTCTCCACGAAGTTCATGAATACTTGGCAATAATGTTCCATCAAATTCTATGAAATTATATGAAATTCTATGGACTTTTATTAAAAATGATTATATAAATATGTCAACTAGTAAACGTAATAGTACCAGTCACGTGGTACTCGGATTACATTGACTTAATTAAAAGATAATTTATGAAGGAAGAGAATGCATTTTCCACAAAGTTCATAGTAAAACCTCGTAGAATTATCAACCGGGTGTGTAAGCGTTTTTGCTGCGAGATAAAAGAGAGGAAATAAATGCGCTGTGATAAAAAAAGCTCCTGCGTTAACCGCGAGAAATCAAGAAGAAGAAGAAAAGGAATATGAAGCAGAAGCGGAAGAAGAGGAGAAAGTATATGAATTAATGTAGAACGAAAGGAGCGATTCTCAGAATGACTTAAACTCTAATCGAAATGTGTCCTATTACTTAATGTGCATTTAAAGACTACTGGAAATAGTGATATTTAATTAACGCGTACGATATTCCCGGAGCGTGATTCGACCTCCTCGAGGCGCGTTCGAACTGTGTTTCTTTTTATTTCTAGACCTAATATCATCGTCTCAAAAATCCCACTTACGATTCATTGTATCGTAATTCATCCTTTCGTTTTTTTCTTTATATACACACGATTCCAGTTATGTAAACGTATTGAATTCATCACACTTGCGATTATACACGCGCGAAAAGGTACAGCTTGTCTGTGAATTTTCAAGGATCGGAGCTAGTTAAAAAAGATATGTTGTTTGTTGACTACTCTGGTTGAAAATGAAGAAAAGATTATCGAAATATTGATATAAATAATGTACATATATAGTTGACACCAAGGATGTAATTATACGTTAATATTATAGACAATGTCAAAGAATTTTATTTCAGCTAGAAATTGTTCCATAATTGATTTATTTAGGAATATATGAAGTTTTCATTTAATACGAATCCTTTTTGTATCAAGTTTACTTGATATATTTATTAGTTTACTTCTATTTAATTAATAGTTGTGCCAGTGTAATTAATAGAAACTCGGAGACACTGTATTATAAGGTAGAAATGATTATAAACGAAAATCTTGAAGCTAATTAATTAATGCATTTTCAATAAATCATGTATATTTATTACTCACACCTTTATTCAATTAAGTGCGGGACATAAAATCAAAATTGTAATACTCGATGCACTAACTATATACGCATTTTATATTTATTTCTTGTAATTAATCTGCGTCAATATTTCCTCGTTTATATTTATTTTTATCTGGAAATATGGAGTTCATTTCATTTATGCGAACTTAGTGTTGCGCATTCGTTTCGAGTTGAATATTTCGCGAGAAAAATGTCATATTTTGTGTATAATAATATTATGTAAGTGACACGACTTTAATGAACAATGGAATAACATAAAAGACGAGCTCTGCCTTTTCCAGGTACTTACATTACTAGTCTGTAAAATAATAATCGCAGGCGCATTCATTGTTCGCTTTTTAATAATTCCACGAATATTTGAAGCTGCTCTTTGAATATGGTATTTTTATTTTGATCGCGTCTTTTATTATTTCAAAAAGTTAAACTATCTAATTCGTAGATTCCATAAACGATATGAACCAATAAAACAGATTAAAATGATAATAAATCAATATAAGTTAGTATCCTATATTCCGCCGATCTTATAGCAGCAAATTTTCCCTCTTATTATATTATCGTTTTAAATTAATCCGATAACATCTAAGATAATAATATTTTTCCGGCGCCATTAAATATTGAAAGATTCAAACACCAAAGTATAAATTACACCTTTGCACTCTGTAAACGTCATAACTGGGACATGCCTTTATAGTAATTAATTAAAACTTCGAGTCTTCTGTTTCACAGAAACTGAATTAACAGAATAAACATAAGATTTATATTACAAGATTCACTTGTGAATTGCTATAAAAAAAGAACGTTTGTAATTCGTGAATCAACATTACAAAACATCATACAATAAGTCTTTGTTTATAACCGAAATATTCGTCGAGTGCAAAAGATTAATAACGCCAATATCCGGAATTCAGAGCTTCAAATATTCGTCTGGAATTCTGTACAAACCTCAGAAGGAATTTCCGTAAAATATTCGGGATACCGGAAAGGAAACAATTATTTTTCACATTCTTTATGAATCACCATTTATTTGTTCATATTAAATATTATTCTATTAGATAATCTCCATCGTTATCTATGATCCTTGGCCGACGAGATTCCAATGCGATAATTCCCTTTTTGAAAGAATCAAATCCCCAAGTTTCGATGCGATCAAATTCTTTATTTCCAAGTTAATTACTTTCCGGTATCGCTCATATGTCGTGCAATAATTTACTGTGAATTATTCTCGGCACGAGACTTATCCTGTGCGAAGGACATTAATCAATTCCATGTAAGGCTGTATTACATCATAATCGAATATTAAGTTACTAAGTATACATCTCACTACGTTATTTCAACGCGCAGCATCCAACGTTGATCTTTAGTTTTTAAGGGAAACATGAGTTTTCGGAGGATCTGATTACGACATACAATCATATCATACGCAATTTGTGTATTTGTTTGTATGTACAAGTGAAACAAACCCATAGGTGATGCGAAGAAAGTATTGTTTGCTTAAGTCATTATTGATATTCATTTAATGTCTCGAAACGTTATTTGTTACGTGATAATCGAATATTAAGTTGATTAATGTTAATCTAGAAACTTAAACATAAATGTTAATTCATCAACTTAATATTTGATTAATAAATGTTCATAAATGTTCACATTAAAATTAATATTAATATTAACACTAGAACTACCAAAGAAATTAAAACAACGGGTCCACGGTATTTTAAAAAAACCTGGAAATTTACAATGTTTCATTTTCCGAGATATCCTTAAATCGAGAAATTAATTTTTGCCACCATCTTTATTTTCAAGGACAATACGTGAATGTACAAATACAGCTGAATATATTGTCGGTAGTTTTAGTGTTAACATTTATCAAATGTCTTTATTAGTATAATTTTTACAGTGAATGCTTGGTGTTTCGAAAATCTTGATCTACTCTTTGGACTTGGCGGGTATAAAAGTACTGGGCTTATTAAATGAATATTACTTGTCTTAAATCTAAGAAGGGACGAAAGTGGTCTCCTTGATGTGGCTTGCGAAATTATTGTTTCTCTGTTTAATGTAGAGATGATGTCTTCTAGTGATTCGAGCTGTACGTGTGTAAATATGAATGCGATTAATGTTTGCGTAGATGTGTGTGCGAGGTGATGAAACAATGACGGAATAAAGTTGCCAAAAGACTTCATGTGAGAATCCTGGATGCCAAACACGATCCATTGTTCCTTGCTTCTCGTCAGGATCAGAGTATCTTGACTCGCGTGAGTTATTCGCAAAAAACACCATTTTTTAATGATCTTTTATCGTAATATTTCGTGTGTTGTTTTAGTAATATTTGTTTTCAAGTTGATAGACGAAGTTGGAACGTAATGGCTAGGATTAATTATAAATTGATAAGAAATATTTTCATATCATTTTTATTCAATTTATGTACATTGAAACACGTACAAATAATTATTTCATTATATACATATTTTTACAATTAAGGTTCCAGGGACAGGCTTTCGACGAGAGACGACACATCGAATGCATCTTCGGAATGAAATAATTTCCTGGCTATTGCTTTTTCATTTAATGTGTTAGCAGCTGTTTTTAATTGATTTTTCCATTCGTTAGGATCAGTTTCCTCCACGGAACATATTATAATTTCATTTACTTCATCCTGCACGGCGTGGCACGTCATGGATTTGAATACGGATTTCAGATCGTTCTTCGCTTTTTCCTTGAGGTCTTTATCTCTGCTCACCAAGTTCAAAATAAATAATCCATTTATAGACAGGCAGTCAGCCACTGCTTTCAATGTTGTCATTTCCAGAAATTGTTTAGGCGGACAGCTCATCCCCACCGTAGTGTCTTTGCTATCTACGTCGAATAGTATCGCCTTGTATTTATGTTTTGTTGCCGCGTCCTTGATGAAGCTGATTCCATCCGCGATTTCGACCTTCATTCTGCCGTCGAGTATTAAACCGAAATACTCGGTAGCGACTTTTAACATCGCCTCGTCTATTTCGACCGCGGTGATTTTTAACTGTAAATCATTTTTGTATTATTAACGTAATTTTAAACACGTGTGATTACATATCGCTGTTACAACGTACTCTCGGGAAGCAGTGATACAGGAACGTGCAAAGACTCCCACCACCTAATCCTACAATCACGATTTCATCCTGTTCCTTGAGATCAACCACCGCGTTAACACCGACGCACATATATTTGTGATGCTCGCAGGCTAGGAATCCAGGATCGACAATCTTTTTTGCCTTCCCTCGCCTGGATTTTGCTGTAAAAGATCCTCAGGTATTACATATTCCATTATTAAAACTTAAGCACAGAAACGGGTACCTTGCTTAAGTCTAGCTTCACTTTGTATAACGTAAGGATTGTTTAAAAATACGAGTCTTCGGAACTCGTATCCGTCTTTTTCAACCTCCTCGATGACGAAAGCACCGCTCAGTTCACTTGTTCCCTCGTGGCATGTTATTCTAACACCAACATCGGAACCCAACGATAGAAAGGGAATATTCTTTTCGCCATTATCGGGTGCCAAATTTCTAACGCAATCTTGAAGTTCGGTTATCACTGCATCCCAGCTATCAAATTTGTGTTCCCGTCGTAGTGTAACTATAGCTAGCCTGTCTCTTTGGGAACTTTTAAGTACTTGTTGTCTTCCCTCTTTTGTGTTGAACAACCAGTCCGTTTCCCTGGCGAATACAAATTATGTTTTTCATCTATGTCCGAGTTCGTGGCATGTGAAATTGTATGCGAAGCTTCGTCTTACTTTCCCTGTGGTACTATAAATGCCGCGAATGTTTTTACACCGCGAGCTTTCGGCTGATCTACTATGTAGACTGTGTACCGCGGATCTTTGTCTCCAGGTCGATGTAAGTCCAAAGATATTTCGCCGATATCTGCGACACTTTTTTTCTGTAAACTAGTGCATACTAGTGCGCATTGTTGCGTTGATAATACGGCAGATATCAGATCGTCGGTAGAAGTCAATCTTTCTGGTGGACCATCAACCAGAGCTATTTCTAAGACCTAGTGCAATTACAAATAGTCTACGAAAATAAACCCAATTGAAATTATCCTATATCCATTATAACAAATTAATAATAAAATTATCCGATAGACATACTGGTTGCACCAATTTCGTGAATTTAGTCCCGATTATTACAAATACTGGAATAGCACTGCCTTCCTCCATTTTTGTTTTCGCTTCCGCGTCGTGACAACGCGATATGCGAAACATAAATCCATTGCTTGGAAAGTAAGATACAAGTTTTCGCAGAATATGTTCTTGGAGCAAGGAAATGCAGATATATCTGCCGCCGTTTCTTAAGACTCTCGTGATCTCCTGTTAGAAATGGAAATTAGTATCAATGTTGATATATTATTATTGAAAGAATTACATTGTAGATTCACCTGAAAATATTTATTAATTGTGGTTACTGTTGCTTCTTTTGTATCTGGCATTAGAGCGTCTAATGTACCTTTATCTAATACTACACTAAATTTATTATCAGGGTAAGTCATCTGCATTGCATCCATTTGTTCGTAAACTAAATCTGGTCTTGTAGTCATATTGATGTCTTGCATTTGTTTAATTACTATGTGTGATATATCGATATTGGTAATATTTCTAGAAAAGAAAATACATAATCATATAATATAAAATATAAAATTGACGAGGACTGAGAAGTATCTATGAGTAATCATGCGGTATAAAAAATCATAGGTTTTTTCATACCTGTAACCAACATCATATAACGACATCGATAGAGTGGAATTACCGCAGCCGACGATTAAAACGTCGTCTTTCATTTTCACGTATTTAGACAAAATTTCACATAATTCTGGGTACTCGCCATACCTAAAAATATTAAAAGAGACATTCTACAAAGAGGTTAGATTTTAAGATATTACAATATATCGGTAATTAAAATCATGTACCATTCAAAACTCTTTTTTCCTCGTTTTTTGAAAAATGTATTCCAATATTCAGCTTGACTGAAATCTTCGTGAGCTTTCGGTAACAAATTCATTTTTGTTTACTGTTGGGAAAACACACTTTCCTCGTGTTGCAATAGTCAGTTTAGGTTGGTTTCATGTTAATTATTTTATGCGTTTTTTATACCTTATAATAATAATATTTAGTGTTACTTATTGTTATATTTGTGCATGAAGTATTAATATTATAATATATTTTCACGTTATTCAATGTTTATATATACTTAGATGTTAACGATGTTTGGTATAAGGCCTTTCAATATTAATATTTTTTATTGCTTAATTCTTTATTTACATATCTTTTCTTTTGTTCTACGTTAGTTAAAACCTTATACTATAATTGCAAATTTATTTTAAATCAATATGTTCATTCAATCCAAAGATTTTAAGAGTTTTCGAATCGAAAAATATTTAGCTCTACGAATACTTTATTTCAACATGTAAAAAATCGACTGTAAACCGAACAGTATTTTAATCATAATATTGTTATGTGACATGAAAATATGTTTTTCAAGCAGTTTCAATCATTCTTGATATAGAAACAAGAAATCTTTCTTGTCGATTGGAAAAGAAATGCCCCTCCCTCTATATCCAATTTGAATTAGTATTTATCTTGACTATTTCCGTTGAGTGGCGCTAGTAACCCATCTTCCAACTTCCGGTACTTTGGCGCCTTGTGTTTTTCGACTGTGACAAAGTGTAATTTTTTTCTAAAGTTTTTGTGAAATTTTGGGTGTTTTTCCTGCGTTCCCAACTTTTTCCTGTGAAGCACGTAAGTCGTTACTGCATTCCACGTATTTTCATATCATATTCGTTATATCATAAGCCTTCTAACAATAAAATATGTGATATCAATAATTGCCTTTGCAATCGCTTTCCGTCACGCGGGACGATTACATTAGAAAAAGTCAATAGCATTTCATTAATTCTGCCGTTTCTACGTAAGAAGTACAAATTCCAAATCATACATCATTCCACTAATTAAATATATCAACGGTGAAAAAAGTTCCTTTAATCTTCCATCTCGTACTTTCATTTCGCCTCGGCATACGAAGTATGCACATCTTCGATGCAATTTATACTTTGTACGCTTGCCGTGGAATATCCTAACGCGAGGATAACTCGTTAGATAATAAAGAATATTTACGTCACACGTAAAAGCCTGATAAAACACCCGGTGAATATTCCTAGTTGAACATTTGCGAGCATTTCCGAGCATTTGCGGGCCATTAAAACTAACCAACGTGTCTCTTGGCCTCTCTTAATGACGGGCCACGAGGGACGTCAACGTGATAATTATTACGACGACTTTATCAGGGTTGGCGCACGTTTTCCTCGCTTCTTACTTGAAACGATAATTCCGGTGCACCAATCGCGATGCGCCATCGCGTTTGTTAAATAGCATGTAAAAGCTCTTGTACACGGGGTTGTACTATAACCAGCGTGAGATAAGAGCAAATGATCCGAAGTAGAATAATTAATTTCCAATTAAGCGGAAACGAATTCCAGGTTGCGTTAATTGAATTACGTGGAACAATATTTGGATCGTTTGTTGCATTGTTGCACTATATAGCTCGATTAATGACCTCGTTTTTTATTATGTCTCTGTAGAATGATGTGGAATAGAATTCCGCTAAATATTGTTCTTATTAACACGATTAATTCTTCATTAAAATATAATCAGATTATGACAACATTAATAATTCTTGTTGCCGCTGAATTCATGTATTAAGTTGCAGATATTAATATTATATATTTTTCAATGTTAATCATTGGGGAATTCCCGTTAATAAACGGGGAATTCCCTGCATTTTATTATATAGCGCGTTCTACGAGATTCGCGTCGTATAAAAAAGTCGTCGCAATATCTTCAGCGCGTTGTAGTAATTCGCGTTATACGGGAGTTTACTGTAATTGAAATGACTTCCTCGATGATCATATTTTGAATGAGATATTTGCCGGGTAGAAGACATTGGTAATAGTGAAGGAATCTTTTCCACGCGTGGTTTCGTTTTCACGAAATTACATGGCGGACTAAACTCGGCTCTGATAATTTCTCGATAATTACGGGGAAAGTATGTGTGACTGATAGCGTGGCTACGGCTGTAAGCTTGTAATACGTTTCTTGTAACCCAGAAACTGGTGTCATTAAATACAAGCCGAAGGTACCCGGCGTCGCTTTACTCGGCTGTAAAAATTTGCGAAATTTTTTCTTTAAACACCTTCTTGAAACCCATACGTTTCATTCAACCGATTCGACCTCCCACTTTATCTTTCATCATCTTTCTTCTCCTCCATTTTCCTCACTTTATGCGTAAAACAGCTGCATAGCACGCGTAAACAACTTTATGTAAATCGCCGGTGATATCATTAATATAATTCGATATAAAAATGTAACGTGTCCCTCGACTCTCACCGATTACTTTGGCGCGGTTTAATGCGAGGGTTCCGTGGTGAGTTTCGTGTTTGAAAAATCGTAATTACGCGCGATTGATTCTGGCGCAATTTTTATGGCAAAAATAATTGATTGGCGAGGAAAATTTATCAAATTGAAATTATATGAAAACATAAGTGGAATAAGGTGAGAATTATGATTGAAGTGTGTACTTTTTCTGAAGAACTAAATTACTTTTCTCATTGATTAAGAAATGATTGGAATTAGTTTCCGATAATTACATTAATAATAATAATATATCGGGGAATTCTCTGGAAATATATTAATAATATAAATATCAGTATATAATGATATGTAACATATAATAATCTAATTTAATTGAATTGAATTTTTACGGGTATGCACTCTTTAGTAACAAAATAATATAATAAATTGAGTAATATAAATCATATTAAAATAGTATAAAGAAATCATAATATATTGGAGAATCCCCCAATAATATATTGAGGCGAAAACGAATTTTAATACTATAAATAATAGATCCAGATTAATTGTCATTTTCACATAATTCTGTTTACTTTCCATCTTCTTTTTCGAGCAGAATTTTATTATCAGAATAATATCGTTTCGTTTACAAGATTTACGGCTTACAAGAAACAGGACGTGTTAGTGACTTTTTAAAATGGTACCTTATTTCACTCGGTGCTCCCGTGAAGTATCAGCTGCAGACAATATCGCACGAATGTCCACGCGATTAATTCGGATAAAAAGCATCAGTTCGAATATGCGTGAAAGTGAACGAAGCTGTTCTTACTCTGTTCCGTTGTAAATTACGCAATTTTATACGGAGTCTTTAATAACCGTGGTAAAAAGATGTTCAATAATGTACCGCAACATCGTAATCATAATGTCCGCCAATTTACGTAGATTATCGCGAGAGATGTCTAGCAGGGATACTCATATTTTATAAAGGTAATATTTTAAGTATATTTTACTTATCGTGCTTACATTATAATATTCGTATATCATAGTATTCTTGAATATTTATTAGAATTAATGAAAGAATATTATCAATTAAATTCAAGACTTATCGAATTATTCTTATTATCGGAAGAACTTGGCTTTCTTTAAGAAATATTTTCGAAAGTAAGACCAAGTTGTATTTTTGGAATAATTGTCGATAATGAAACTTTAAAACGAACATTTTCAAAAGCCTTTATTCTAGATCCGATTCATAATAAAAAATCTTTATTTTATTTATTTACATCCCATTTATTAACATCTTTATTTTTAGGTGGTATTATTATTAAAAGAAATTAGTAGTAATTAAAGCAGAATAATATTAAAATAAGAAGATTCAAAGTGAATGATACAAAGCAAGAATAAGTATACCCCGAAGAATAATATGAAGAACAATAAGAAGCACAAGACTATCGTTGATTATGATATTCTCTAAGAAATGATTTTCAAATGATTTCAATGATTCTATTTAATAATATCAGATACGAGCAACAATGTTACCTGCGATAATTAGACTTACATAAACGACCCGACAAACACTGTCGCAAGAAACAGTCTCATTGTGCGCTCGCTTAATCGGGTTACGTAAGCCAAAGTAAATAATTGGCCGATTTTTGCGAGTAATCTGCCATAAGTGGTTTAATTACCGGTGTCCGTTCGGAAGGTAACGTGTTCCAGGTGAATCAGGTGCAAACGGTACCGGACAACCAGCCACGAGTCCTCGAGGTCGCCGACAAGAGAAATAAAAACCGACGCCATCGGACTCGCATAATCTTCGCGAAAGCGTAATCGATAGGCTGCACGCGCACGCATTTTCACGGGTACAGTTTGCACTCCTGAGTGCACTTGTATGCACTCTTGTATTATATCTGCACTATATATACTCCTCTATACACTCTTGTTATGTATTCCCTTATGCACTCTTATGTACTCGTATGCAGTTGTATACAGTTGTATGCAGTTGTATGCCAAGTGAAACGACACGTTCACCGGGTGCCACGAGTAAGGAGCAGGTGAGACAGATATGCGAAAAGATACGCGCCGGAAGAAAATATCTTCCCTCCTCCTACCGCAAATACGTCCATTCTCGTTTGCGTTAAACTTTCGATTGTTTTGACCGTGGACCCATGTTAATCGAAGATCGCGTATCCCTGATAACGTCTTTCCGTCACTCTTTTCAACTAATTTGGTTACTTGCAATTAGCGATGCAAGAATACTTGGAATAAACTCGTGAAGCTCGTGATTTTATTAGTGAAGAGTTTTAGTAATTAGTGAATAGTTAATGGAGAATTCAGATCCATGCATTCATGGATGGCTGGTATTTATTATGGTGTTGTGATTTAATTACAGTCTTCCATAATTATACTTCAATTAATAATTATGATTAATTGTTGATTGATTTCAATTTAATTGTTCATAAAATTATCAATTATGATTTCAACTTTAATGTTCCACAGGTTTGTGTTGTAATTGATAATTGAATTACTTACTGAACTTAGAAATTTATGATTGTTTGCCCCAAGTTAAAGTAATAATCGATATGAAAAGAAGAGTTTCATTTCGATCAGAAACAGTTTATTTAGAGCAAGAAATGAAAGACGTGTACTGAGAAGAAACGGGTCAAGCGCATCTCTTTCGATTTTTGCAAATTTGTGAAAAATAGGATGTTATGTATGTGTCGAATGTTTCGTATACGTAGACGCATAATCGTATATTATGTTTACGTGCCGAGGATGCGGCTTTAATGTGAGTGCACGCGGAAGACTTAATTATGGAAACCGATGCGCCCGAAGATTTTGGTGTAAATTAATGGAAGTAATCGCGGCCACCGTCGGCCACAGACAGTTTACGACGGAATATGTCGTAATATGCGTATACGAGGATCCGTGTGTCCGTAATTAAGCCTGTCTGTCAACTCGCCGTATTATGCGGGTGAGCGTTTATGGTCGATTAATTAAATAAATCGTAACCTCCTGGGCAGTACCTTCCAGCAAATTATCTAGACAGCTAATGTAAATCACGAGATAGATATTCACGATGATGAGAAAATTGATTTATCCCACGTGTATCGAGACAACATGATCCTAAAATATGTTTAGACATCGTCTGCTATTGATTTGGACCACTTAGGAGCAAAATTGGCGACTTCGATTTTTTGACGATTTTTGATCGACCCATTTTTGGGCTAAACAAATTTTTAAACCGCTTCTTTCGACCCAAAATCGTCCTAGAATATGTTTATACATCATCTACCATCGATCTGAGCCATTTAGAATTGATTTTGGCGACTTTCATTTTTTGACAATTTTTGAAGGTATACCCCTTCACATTTTTGCGATTTTGGGTCGACCCATTTTTCGGCCAGACCAATTTTTTAACCGCTTCTTTCGACCCAAAATCATCCTAGAACATGTTTATACATCATCTACCATCGATCTGGGCCATTTAGAATTGATTTTGGCGACTTTGAAATTTTGACAATTTTTGAAGGTATACCCCTTCACATTTTTTCGATTCTGGATCGACCATTTTTCGGCCATAAAAATTTTTTAACCACTTCTTTCGACCCAAAATCGTCCTAGAATATGTTTATACATCATCTACCATCGATTTGGGCCATTTAGAATTGATTTTGGCGACTTTGAAATTTTGACAATTTTTGAAGGTATACCCCTTCACATTTTTTCGATTCTGGATCGACCATTTTTCGGCCATAAAAATTTTTTAACCACTTCTTTCGACCCAAAATCGGCCTAGAATATGTTTATACATCATCTACCATCGATTTGGGCCATTTAGAATTGATTTTGGCGACTTTGAAATTTTGACAATTTTTGAAGGTATACCCCTTCACATTTTTTCGATTCTGGATCGACCATTTTTCGGCCATAAAAATTTTTTAACCACTTCTTTCGACCCAAAATCGTCCTAGAATATGTTTATACATCATCTACCATCGATCTGGGCCATTTAGAATTGATTTTGGCGACTTTGAAATTTTGACAATTTTTGAAGGTATACCCCTTCACATTTTTTCGATTCTGGATCGACCATTTTTCGGCCATAAAAATTTTTTAACCACTTCTTTCGACCCAAAATCGTCCTAGAATATGTTTATACATCATCTACCATCGATTTGGGCCATTTAGAATTGATTTTGGCGACTTTGAAATTTTGACAATTTTTGAAGGTATACCCCTTCACATTTTTTCGATTCTGGATCGACCATTTTTCGGCCATAAAAATTTTTTAACCGCTTCTTCCGACCCAAAATCGTCCTAGAATATGGTTATACATCGCCCACCATAGATTTGAACCATCTAGGACCATTTTCGACGACTTTAAAATTTTGACAATTTCTGAAGGTATACCCCTTTTCATTTTCGGTTAAATTTTGTTTTGATCAGAAAAGTACTGGACTCCACTTGTATAAAATCAAATTGATCCTAGAACCTCTTTCAGTACCCCCAGTACTGATTTGATTACTATTTAACCTACTATGCTAATATTAATTAAAAAGTAATTAACGAACCGAATGCCTTATATTATACATAAACCCAAAACAAATATCACGTTCCTCAAACATTGATTTACCAAATTTCAATTCATAAAAACACTTTGAACAATCTTTTCCCCGAACAAT
Organism: Nysson spinosus; assembly: GCA_910591585.2. Lineage (NCBI taxonomy): Eukaryota > Metazoa > Arthropoda > Insecta > Hymenoptera > Crabronidae > Nysson > Nysson spinosus. Next base: position 2,406,733 of record OU342839.1, on the reverse strand, counting down.
CCATTATCAACACCTCTAAATTCGAAGACCCATACGGAATGTGAATTTTGTCTGCCAATTACCAATGGCAGCACACATCTCCGTTCGCCAGGAGTTAAACCACCGATCCATTATATCATAAGATTACAATTTTCGCTTGTGTTCGGGTTCCCGATAATTATTCCCAAGTGGTCCACTGGAAGGAATCGAAGCGTATAATTTTACGGGGGGTCCACGGTTAAACCCGGTTACCGGGTTTTCGCGCGAGACTCGAAGCACATCGGAGTCCATTTAAATTTTTCATGCCGGTCTTTACGCGTTCGCGAAACGTCGTCGATTAAAGACGTGTATGGGTAGCGGGTACGAAGCAGGAAGAAGTAAGAAGCAGAAGAAAGAAGCACAAGGAAGAAGAAGTAAAACCGACGAGGAAGAACGAAGGGGAACGAAGAAGTTGTTGGTGGAACAAGAATACGAAGGAGTTAGATATCGGTGTAAGGTGGAACATGAAGGAAGAAGATGAAAGAGAGTAAAGAAAGACGAGGGAGTGGTGGAATAAAAAGAGCAAAAAGAGCAAAAAGAAAGGCAGGAGTCGGTCGAATTCGGTCGGCGTGCGGCGACGATCTTAGAGGTGCCGACACACGTGAATGCCCATAATTTCGGTGAGGTCCGCTCGTACCGGTAAATCTTGGAGTTCGTTTAACATTACGCCCGATCTTGATTCCCGGATGCTTTCGTACCGAGGTTTCCCCCACGAAATTTATGCCCCCTCGTAAATCCACCACCATGGAACCCCGATCGCTCCCACGAGTTCTTGCTTCCGCGAAAGACATTCTAATTTGTCGATCTTCCACCCTTTCGCGGACGACATTGTCGAGCTTTCACTGGGTATTCCTTTTAAATGGACGACCGCGCGAGTACTTCGAATGCGATCGTGCTACGAATATGAAATGAGGATCTCTCGTCGAATTACTTCTTTAATTACATAACTCGTAATGGTGTCGAATTAAGTTGTTTTCGGTATATTACACTCGCACGAGATCGAACGAGGAATGTCATATCATTTTTTCGTGTCCGTCTACTTACACGAGGATTAATATAATCTTCGTTAAAATACTTCCGTTACCCTGGAGAAATAAATCACGATTAATTACGATACTTACGGAACCCGACAGAAATCATTTTAATCGTATTCAACTTAAATCGAACGTAATACAATCAATCGATATTTTTGCTGGATTTATTACCATGGAAAATAATTGAGAGGGAGACAATATGAGGTAAAAAGATTTCGATGCACCACACTGATAAGAGGTAGTCGAGCAGGTCAGTGCTGATAACGTGCTTCATAGAAATCGGCGAAAAAAATTGACCAGCGAGTATGGCGGAGTGATATAATGGATATTACAAAGCCGGTTGATTTTGATCGTTCTAACGACTCGTACCTCCGCAATATGATTAAAAGATGAAGATTATCGTCGTACGAGGGTTGAACTGGATATCGCGTGGACGAGAGGGGGTGCGGGGACGCGGGACACGATCACTTATCGTACTTTATTAATTTTCTTGATGGCCACCGACGCTACGTACTGTGACAGATTGTTAGACGCGGTAGTACTTCCGTCGAAGTGCCGGGGAATACGGCTCGAATCGAAAAACACGAAATTGGAGCGGCCGATCGATGCAGCTGCAACCTGCAATTGCATCGTTATTATAACAGCATCGTCGTTGTTGCACAAAAGTTTATGCTCCACGAAAAATCTACCTTTGAATTCCACGGATCTGTTGACTCAACTCTTTTTCGACTGCCATGTTTTTTAGAGCTCGAAATGTTAACGAAGCTTATGTACTTATCTCATTATTTAAGACTAGAAGTACCAAAGAGATTTAATAAAAATGTTGAAATTTATAACGTTTCATTTTCGGAGATTTTTCGTGGTTCACGTGGCACAAATACATTGATATATTTGATTGATGAATAAATTGATATATTGATATATTGTAATTTTAAAATACATCTATAAATATATCGATTAATTTCTTTCTTCCATCCATCCTTTTTGAAGGACGTACACATAAATATACAAATATAGTTATACTGAATACATCGCCGGTAGTTCTATTCTTAAAGGCCCCGCTTTTTTATTCGCAGAGATACTCAAACCGCGGGCATATATTTTGCAAATTTCAAAAAACTCCTTTCTTAAGTAAAAATTAATGTAACACTTATATTATGCATAATTTTTTTCAAAAATCTCATCCTATTTCAGATTGCATTAATAAACGTCCGCGATTTAATGTTACTCAAATAAGATTTCATTCTTGCAATGTCCGCGGTTTTGTGTTAAGTAAAGTTAGGGAATAATTATAAAGCCGTAATGAAATAAACGACGGTAAGCAAATAATAATAACGAGATATCGGTGATCTCGAGTGTGGTTAATCAAGGATGGGGATCGATGGATCGTTGGATCGTTGGATTGTTGGATCGTTGGATCGGCGGACAGGTTACAACTTCACTTGCATCGTGAATGCAGCGTCGGTGCATTCGATTGGTGCAGCTGCAAGGAAAGAGCCCCCGGGAGAAGGAAGTAGCCGTCCCGTGTAATAACGGCCGTGTTCCCGTTTAAGGACCGCTCAGTCTCCTACCTATAAATCATCGGCATGATCTTTAACGGGCCACCAATCGTTTTTCATCGATGCTTTCGTCGGCGACATGATTGCTTAATGACAATTGAACGTAATACCATGCCAGCTGCGATGACCTATATTTAATCGCGATACACCACTCGGCCAGCTCATTGATTACTTTTTTTTCCCTTCATTCCCCGCATTATCCTCGTGGCTTTTTATATTAATTCCCATTAATTTCTATAATTTCTGGTGTAATGTCGCCTCGTCATTTTCTGCGTCCACTAATAGCAGACTACTTGGAATATTTTTATATTTCTATAAAATTTTAATATTTTTATTCGATACTAGATATTCAATATTAAGTATCCTCGTAATTAATGTTTATATTCTAAGAAAACACTACACTCAAATGCTATCTAATACATAATCTATAATATAATATAATAATATTTCTATTATAATAGAAATTAATATTTCCTTCCCAACATAAACACAATACTCAAAACCCATCTAATACATTCTACGTAATAGAATATTCAATTCCAATCCATAAACCCGACTAGCAATCGCCTAGATTTTAATGTATTAATCCTGTTATGATTGAGAACGGGGTAATATTAGTGGTTTCATTATCCTCTTGGGAAAATGGAATTGACGTGACGTTACCGATGGTTCGGAAATGGTGGAATCGAGGGTCCTCGATTCAATTTTAATAAAAGTGGCTCCCATATAGGCCCGGTTACACCTCCCTGTCCCACGAGTCTCTCAGTGGCAAATCAAATAATGACTTTGTAAACACGGCAGCCAACGTTATGAAAACAATAGGTCGGCCTGTCGCAAAGATATCGTAGAACCGAGTCACTAGGTTGGGAGAATTTGTGCGACAATCAATTCGCTTCCTCCGAATGATGATTCGAATGGTGTCTAGTTTCCTTTACAAATATATGTTGATTACTCGTAATATACCCGTGAGATCTTTATTAAAGTATATTAATTAATATGATTTTCCAATTACATTATTCCGATAGATATTTATTTTATTATTCCCTTATTTATTTTCGATTATTATTGCATCGTTCGTAGTAGTTTAATCGATTTTTATGTTTCTGTAATAAATATGCGGGAGATGTGTATTAAGGTATATTAATTAATATGACTTTCTAATTACGTTATTCCTTTATTTAATTTCAATTATTATTGCATCGTTCATAATATTTTAACAGATTTTTATATTTCTGTAATTGATATATATGTATGTCACATAAGTTATATATCTCTAACTTATCATCTCGAACGTAGTACCCAATATTCCTCAGAATAATATCATTAAATTAACGATCCAATATCATTTACGCAAACTCGAAACATTCAACATAAAATGCAGATCTTAATAGTCACATTTCTCATTACTATCAAAAACTCCAAGAAGCCGCAAGAATTATCAGCCAATTGTCTTAAAACACATCGAATCCATATTTGTATCTAGGAGGCGATAATAAAATGTTCATAACCGATCGAGAAGTCACGATGACGCGTGCGCGATGAAATCGATCACCCGTTGAAATCTACGATGAATTATAGATCACCGCGACATCGACGACGTTCCGGTCAGATAAGAGGCGTAATAAGTTCCACCGTCGGTGACGCTTTTTTTCTGTCCCCAGGTACTTCGACGGAGGCAAACATTGGTGAACACGCGAGGCACGTCATCGATACACCTACCAGTATAATGACACTGTCATGGCCGCTTTCTTCGATAAGTACTTCGAGAACTCGTAAGTCCTCCCTGTCTTCCTTCTTCATTATCCTTTTTCACGAAACCGTATTTGTTCTACGTTTACCTCCACTTTCCTTCAACTCCATTCAGTATAATTTGTTTCATACGAAGGAACACTTTTTACCACTTCTTCATTTGCATACCTACTTAAACTTGCTTGAAATGATTACTTAAAAGTTAAATTAACTTAATCTTCCTCAAAGAGTAACGAATATATTTGCCGCAACGTTTGCATTGTTTGAATCATCTTAAATTTAATTACGAATCAAGTTTTCTTAATCAACATTATTAATTAATTGGAGATACTCGATTAGTTTGGAATCATAGTAAAATGATCTTATTTATCATAACAATCTTATTTATTGTTATGTAGTATAGTTATATTAATATATACTATGGTTATGTTATTATATAATTATTCATGATAACTTATATTTAATACTTTCCTTATAATTTATGTATATGTATTGAAAATGTTTTTAACTCTTCGACACTTTTATGGTAAGTGTCTTCATTGATTCGTTCATTTTTGGAATTCAAATAATAAGAACATTGATTAACTGGTTTCGTTGAAATACAAGAGTGTTTTAAAGCGCTGGAAATGCATCGTGCATTTAATGCATCGCGTTTCTCGTCGCGAAGAATCTTCCGCATTGAAAGCAGTGTAAAAGCACGTAACACGGTGTCGCGAGTTGATCGCGATCCTCCTCGATTATTTCGCGGCCGCAATCGTTTCGTGCGCAAATATCGCGAGAGAACGGCTCGCGTTTTCCACGGCTTTCCTGATTCCTAATCAAGTGAGCCGTGTTGCTCGAAAGTCGCGTCATTGTTTACTCTGCTCCGTATACAATTTTCGCGTGATACTCCTACGAATATATCGCGACATCCAGAATTATTCCGACGAGCATAAACTTCCGTTTATTGTCATTGCTCTTGGCAAACAAAAACGATAGCTCGGCAGAACGGGAGTTACCAAGAGATTATCGATGGAAAATCTTGGGGAGGTTTTATTGATTACGGATTAACACCGGAAATGTAGTAATAGCAATAATAATAATAAAACATAGAACAATAATAATGTTTTGGCCAGAAAAAAGTCCGTGCAGTTTGCGTCTAGTTCCTTGCGGTGAAATAGAGAGATTTTTATGAACTTGGGATTCTGAAATTATCCAAAAGATAGGAAAAGATTATATAAGTCATAGCGGACAATATATTATCGAATCAAAAATTTGAGTAATATATATCCAATATATATATATTCATGCAAGTTTTTATATTATATTATTCCAATTTTTGATATATATATATATATACATATATATATACATATATATTTGGATATTTAACTATGCATCTATACGTCTTGAAAGACTGATTGAAAATCAAACCAAAAATAACCGATTTACTTATATAAATTATAAAACAATACACAGATTATCTCGCGGAGTGCATCGGTACTTAAATATTTGTATACCAAATCACAAATTGGTCAGTTTGGTGGTTTTCATATTTCTAATATTAAATAACCAATCAATTAAAGTATCTCATTAATTCCAATATTAAAAAACAATTACTTTATTACACGGTACAACGTACACTTTCACTAATAGCGAGTGCCATTTCCATCTTCAGACGACACCTCAAACGATTTCCAAATTCGAAGGTAAGAAACAGAGGCTTCATTAGGAATGTTAGATCGTGATAGAGTTTAATCAGATCGTGGAGTGTTTTGGATCGGTACGAATCCAGTATTATCACGATACAGAAGTATCGGGAGATAAGAGCACCGTGGCTGGCACGTGTACAAGCGTGGTTGCATCAGCAGGTGCAGCTGCATCGGGGGATAAAGTGCAAGGGAGTGCGAGAGAGTGCGAGAGAGTGCGAGAGAGTGCGAGAGAGTGGCGAGTCGCTGGGCGATCTGTAGCACGCGAATCGGTTCGCGTAACAAACCGGGTATTCCCTCGTTTTTTGCTTGCCGTGTGCCAAGTGACTTTTATGTCCATCTGCTTGCCGTGCGCCGATGTAACTTACGAATTTCCTTCGTGCCGCTATTTCGTTTATGGTAATCCTCTATGCGTCAGATACTTTATACGAATATACGATATGCCCGCTCGCCATTACGTTTATCGGTGACTTACATCTCTTTATGCGTACCGTAAAGTTCGACCCGGAAAGATGACATCCTAATTAATATTATACAATCCACTCGTATTTCTTCCGTCGTTCGGTTCTTTACCTTCATTTTTGACAAATTCTACTTTGATCGCGTTATTTCAAAGCCGAGATGATTTTCGTTACGAATATTGTTGCCACCAGTTTCGATCACTATTAACGAAATAATAGTTATATTTACTACTTTGGAAAATCATTTATTTATACTCTATAAATATATTTGTATCTTCATTCCGACGGCTTCCAGTGCTACCACGCTCTAAGTAAGCACAACGTAAACAGACAAATTACCTCATTATCGCATCAAGCAAGAAGAATCAGTTTTAATGGGAATGTCAAACGTCAACGGTAATCAAGCCGGTTCATCTCGAGAATGAAGGAAATCGAGGACGTGCAGTAATGAAGGTCCTCGTGTTCCACGAATACGTGGTTATTACACATCTTCCCTCCCCCCACCCCCGGTGGTTCGCGTGTAAAAAGTCATCGAGGGAAACGCGAGATTTCGGGCGTTTAAGGGCAATTTTCGTGGAAGGAGGAGCCGAGCGCAAGAAGAGGGCCAGTGTTTCATGGCGACACTTCCGGCCCACTGGTTGTTCGCGTTCGCGTTATCATGGCTGTTATTATTGCCGCGTTATCCGCCCCCAATCACACGCGGAGAACGTGCAATTTCATCTGCCTCCCCTTTCTTCGACCCTTTCGCTTCTTTCGCGTGCATTTTTCGAGCAAAAATCAGAAGATCGACGCAAACGAGGAATAACGTTAATAAAGCCGTAAACCAGGCGAAATTACTTTAATAGTCGGTGCACGCATTTCGTTCCCTTCGTTTGGGAATTAATAAAAAGTTAGGTTCGTCGGCGTCGTCCATCTTGGAGGATGCACCAGGCCTCGTTCGCGACAGTCCTTTCTTCCACGGATTTTTATTGGCCCCCCTTTTTCTCCCTCTTTCCCCAAATTAACTCGTCCAGTAGGACTTCCGGGTTATGTATATTTATGATACAACTTATCTCACTAATTTCGAAAATAATCGGGCGTGGCGCCTGTTAAAAGTGCTTTGAGATTTTAATTAGTCGCTGGGACCTCGTTAACGACTTCCTTAGCATCGAGGTATAATAGTGTTATTTATTTGCTAGTTTTTTTAACGGAATTCTGTTAATCCGACGCTTTCGGTGGATTTAGTGTCCCTTATCTTAATCGATCTTTCATAAATGCTGGTTTAGATTCATATTTTGATTACCTGATTATCTTCTTATTATTCCCACTTACATTTGGATTTAATCCAGTGAAGATTTAATTAAGCACTTTCGAGATTAGCTTATTAAAAGTGCACTAATTTCGTTGATAATTGATGCTGTATTTATGAGTACTAAAATTGTGAGTATTTAATGTACTCATTAAATACTTTAATTTATGTAATATTGAAAATGAAATAGGAAGTGGCGAGAAGTAATTAATTAAAAGTAGCAGCAAATATTCTTTACGGATTATAGCAACTCGCGAGATTCCAAGTGCTGTCATTTTTCCATGAAATATTGTCTTTCGTAATTATCGATACATCATCGCGATATGTAAAATTGCATGGATTGTTGAGAAATATCTCCACCCTGTGATTTTTCGCGACGACGCGTAGCGTTACGTGTAATTAAAGTGTCGAATGAAACAAGGGCGCTTAAAGACGGGACTCCTTAATTTTGATTTATCTGGGCTGTAATTAATCGAACGAAGGTGTAATAGCAACCATGAAAACGTCTTTCTCTAATTTATTAGTATCGTTATTAGCATCTTTTGATTGCTGCGGTAGAAATTATGCAAAATACAAATAAAAACAATTAGAGTGTGAATAACGGGATAATTTTATATAGATGGATAATTAATTTATTTCTGTCCTCGCAACCCAAGAAATTGGTTTATAATTTTATATTATTGATATAATAACATAACATCCAATGTAACACTCGAATATAAATTAATATGAGATTCAAAGAGGTCGAAATAAAAAATTGAGTATCTTTATTTATAAAATTAAAAAGATATTTAAATACGTATATCGATCAGTGATATTTATTCAATTAATATCTGACAGCATCTTATATGCCGATAGATTTGGAATATATTTTAAATCAATTATCGGTGCTTCTTTTTGAAAATCGCTGTAGAAAATCTCAGTTAAACGCATCGTCGCGACGGCCGCATGAATCGTGGGTCCTTCGGGCCCTTCGCAAGAAGAAGGGAAGGGTTCCTTGACCGCAAGAGGAAGCACCCGAGAGCGATCTGTATCGGTATTGCTAAAAATGCGGCAGGCGCGTAGCGACATGCAAAACAAGAGAAACAAAATCAAAAGATTTACCGGGCCCTAATTCGCAACGCGAAACACGCCTACGATCCAAAGGGAGCAAAATCCAGGATTAATTACACGCGTATTAACATGATTAATATTTGCTAGCGAATAGCAGAGACTGCCGCACTAATTGTTTAAAATATCTTCGCGGACTCCTTAGTTATGGACACTTATTCGGCGACTTTCATTCAACTTTGTTCGCGAGTCTCACCCACCGCTCGGAGGAGGCCCCGTATTTTAATTAATTGCGGAACGATGGCGGAATGATGGGATATTTTTGTCCGCGAGGTATTTTATAGAGAAAAGTCCGTCTAAATGTTAAGTGTGGACGATAAAATGTCGAGCACCGAATCGTGGTACAGTTTATTAAAAAATGTCTCGCTGTTAATCGACAGTTAATTCCTTTACATTAAACTAATAATAATTATGATGACAATATTATTATATATCGTCATATTATGTATTTATAAACAGTATCATTGAAAATTGGCGATGCACGAGACTCGACAAAATTAGTCCAAATATATTTTATTATTTTAGTATATCAGTATATTTTATATCGACGTCATACAATTTTAAATAAACATATTGTTAAAGTAATTCTGAAAGAACTAAAATGGAGTCCGTTCTCGGATACTAAATCGAGGTTCTCAGAAACCGAATTAATTTTGTAGACTCTTTAAAAAGTTATTAATTTAACACTCCAGTGTTCAGTTAATTATGAATTTGTTCAATGTTCGGAAATATGCAGGAAGTGACTTAAATTAGCTTATACAAGGTAATTTAAGTTGCGAGTGAATCAACGAGGAAGTCTATTTACATAAGAAAGAATACGATCGATCAACACACGAGGTTCGCGTTGGCTCGATTTAGCAGGGTTCGCCGACCGACGGGCCCTCTTTTCCCTTTTTTTTTATTCGTTCCCCTGTTCGTAGGGCCCTTCTTCATCTCTCTCCCACCATATGCCCTCAGTCCCTTTCCCCATGGTGCTTTGCGGAAGATCGGATTTGTCAGATACCCGAGAAGAGGGTGGTGGAAGAAGGGAGGAGGTGAATCTTAAGTGGAGGGCACCCGGCTGGCAAAGGGCCCCGAGGGCCCTTAAGAGAAGAGCAGCTGTTTTCGGGTGCGATGACACTTGCCGCATGCCTCGAGGAACGGCAGCAACGCCACTGGGCCCAAACCCTGGGCCCGGGCCCTGACAGGACCTGCAAAAACCGCAGAAGCCCGAACCTCAATGGGCACGTGCCCTTACGAGTCAATTCACAACACGGGATATTCCGAGATCTTTCCTTGCATTTCCTTCCTTCCTTTATTCGCTGGGCCTTAATACCTCCTACTGTGATTCCCTTGCTGTTTTCGTGAATTATTGTACCGCGAGATGGTCAGCTGTTTTTTTTATGAGCACACTTTTGTGATTATTGGTTCGTAATAATATACCGTATTAATTATTAAGTCGGTAATAATAAATCATACTAAATATTGCTTCATAGATCAGTTACCGATAGCTGTACAAAATCAGCAGAATTAATAATAGCAATACTAATAATATTGATCAAACTTAATACTTCGATACAGCATCCTCACAAATCAAACCATTTAATCCATTTTTTTAAACCTCTCAATGTTGAAAACTCCACCCGAGCAAGTAATTCATATAACAAGTGTATCATTCATTGTGTTGTTGGAGAATTCATGCCGATTTTCAATAATTTTTTTACCACAAATCTGAGAAGTTCTGAGAGGATGGAATCATCGTTGTATGCAAAATGTAGAAAGGTTGTATAACTACATATCGACATATTAAAATGTTGGCTTCGAACGTTCCTTAAAAATCGGCACGAACCTTCCGGGCAACCCAATACGTTACAAGTCCCGATGAAAAGATGAATTAAAAATTGAAGTTATCAATTACACCAGAAAGAAGTAGATACACATCGTGCAAATATTGTTCTCGTCATTGAAACCCAGTTAAAACATTCACCCTTTTCAAACATTCACGATCCGACAATCGAATGTCGTGCATCGAGAGGTGAGCCGTTGTCGAAATAATACAATGGGAGTTTACGAGTGCCATGATTCTTCAATTATTCAAGACCGATACGCCGTGAAATAAATAGTTCCAAGAATATCCGGTCAGTGGTCGGAGTACGGATACGTTTGTTTTATTTTTCCATAGAATTCCAGTGTCCTCGTGGTGGTTGGTTTTATTTACAAAGGGTGTCGTGTTCGCCGCTCGTGTCGTGGAGAAGCGGCACTTATCTTTACAGCTTCGTACACACGCGTTGCTACCTGGTGGATCGTAGCCGTCGATTCTTATCTCGACGAGCACAAACGTGAATTACTCCTCTCCCAGTAATCAGCGATGACCCACTTCATTAGACGCCGTTAAATAATTTTCTTATTCCCTCCCTCGGCATTTTTTCCACTCCCTACCACCTCTGCACCCTCCGCACCCTCCGCGATCACGTTTTACAACGGAACGTTAGGGTGAAACTTTTGAACACCTTTGCCATTTATTTACACTCAAGGTAGATGCTTCGATAAAACTCTTCATGAATTAATCAGATTCCTCTGTGTGATTAGTGCGTAAGCTTGCTTATCATATTTCAACCTGATCGCACAACTCGATCTTATTCATTTTCGTAATATTGATCAATATTCTTATTTCATAATTATGTAAATTATCATTCAATTAGTTCGGAATATGTACTCGCCTCGGAACTTAAGTTTTTTCGCTACCAACAATGAAACGCGATTGAAAGTATATGAAAATTATTATATCGAAGGATACTGAATTAACTCCACCATAATATACTTCTTCCTATACATCTTCAAGTATTAAACAAATTATTCGGAATTTATTTCTACGAACCTCTAATTATTAAACAAAATTCAATAAAACAGTATTAATATAATTCAATCAACTTCTACTTAAATAAAGAAATCATTTTTCGACATCGGAAATCGTATTTAATACTCACAATTAATAATCCGAGATTCCACTTACACTACTATAATTAATTATGATCGAGGCACAAAATAAATCACAAAATTCCTCCTGCCACCGTGCAACGTCGTCAAAGACGTTCCTAATTAATTAGAAACAATAGTAGCTCGAAGGAAGAATACTACGGCGAAGAAAGAGATGAGCATGGAGGGTTTATCAGGACGACGTACTACGTTTTTCATGCTCACGTGCATCGGCCGGTTGCACGCAACCTCGTAAGCGAAACGTGAAATTTATGTGCCTTCCGATACGAAGTGGCAAACGGGGGATTATCTGGGGACACGTGGAATAAAAGAACGCGCGAATGGGTGGTGGGGTTGGGTGGTTGGGGGGTTGGGGGGGGAGAAACGGAAAAAAGAACATCGCGAGAAAGACGGTGAAACTCGAACCACGCCGAGAAATTACATCGAGGCGTTACACTTGTTCTTAATGCTGGCCGATTTATGATATTTATTGGCGGAAGATAACTGTGTTTCGTGATATTGCACGGGTCTCTCGGCCGATTTCTTACGTTTTACGGTGATATGGGTCAATTTCGATGACTTTGTTACTCCATTAATCGGTTTTTATTATATCTCGAATAATGTTCGAGCTTGATTGGCTTGGTCCTTTAATTATTGTAATAATTCTGAACTCGAATTAATTACATGGTTGATTGATAATAATTGAATTTATTGTATTTGATCATTCTGTAGTCTGATTCTCTAATCGAATACTTTCTGTTACGATTATTCTCGAATTTATCTTGGAAATATTCTTGAATTATATCTTTGAAGTATTCTCGAATTATATTAAATAATTCCCCAATCTATTACATAAAATAATCTGACATATAGTAATTAAAATTATGAATTATTATTGATCCAATTGGTCCAATAAAATATATTGCTCGCTGAAGATATTGGAGTGGCAAAGCTAACGCAGAAAATGAATGGCCGCTAATCGAGGGTAAATTGGTTTAAAGGCTGCGTGGCATGAAGACGTCGAAATTGACCTAAATATATCCTTTTACGCTAATATTTCATCGTCGGAACGTCAGGCTGGCTGCAGGGCTGGGCTTAGATACAAGAGGATAAGGGATTAGGCATACTTCGAAGGGCCACGTAGGAGCAGGAGCAAGGCCCTTCCAGGAACCTCAAACCTCGGCAGGTTTTTCGGGTGCAGGTGGTTTGCCAGCATGCGAACGTATGAATAGAAGACGAACGGGTGTATTACGTACACACGGTGAACGCACTTTTACGTCTCTCGTGCGTGTGTCCCGTCAGAAAGAACGAAGGAGAAAACACCATAGGGACTCAGGCCCGTTTTACCCCCACCCTCTTCTACTCGACCACCTTCATCCCCCACGCGACCACCTTCTTTAGATTTTTTGGCTTTTCTTAAGCACCGCGCACAAAGAAGCACCTTGTGTGCCCAAAAACGTGAGGAACGAAAATATTTATTTTCACTCGATTTAGTTCCATCCAGTTATTCGAATTGTGCTGAAAAAATACGCTGAGAGAATGTGGGTGACAATAAAATATGAACCAAAGCAAAGGTTTAATTATATAAACATCTTAGCAACTATAAAATATTCAAATAGCTAAGCATTAAAATTATAACAATATAGGAAGCAATGATGTAGTAGTTAAACAATTGTCAAGCATAAAATATGAAAATAGCTACAAATTCAAAGTACATCCAGCAATTGAAATAACGAATGTCGACACCTTTAAATTCGAGTTTTCAACAATGTTCCACGGGCAGCACGTAAGCGGCCTTGTTGCAGAGAATACAAAAAGGAAAAGCAAAAATGCGGGGGCCGAAGCAGACACCAGATAAAATCGATTATTAACACATGCCTAGGATCAATATATTGGGAATATCCTTTTTTTGTCGAGTGTGTAGGCTGCCTTATGCGGTTCGGGAGCGAGCTGGCCGCGGGCCAACTGGTGCGTTTTGGGTCCGAGCCTCGCAGTTCCGAGTGGTTGCCGGAGAAACTCGGCAGGAGCCACGCGCCGGGCCCTTATGGCCCTTACGGGGGTAATTAATACCCCAGACTGGGTGTAACCGATACTCAACGCCCCCGCGCCCGTTCCTTCTATCTTTCTTCTCTTTTATCCCCTATTTTTTATTTCCTTTGATTTCGTTCCCGTTGAATAGCAGGGACCCTGGAAAGAAATTTCTGAGGATACACCGTAATAATAACGTGTTTTCGAATACGATTTTTTTAAATTTATCTTGCAATTTGATTCCGTAAGAATTAATTCAATTTAGAACTTGTACTCTCATGGATGTTGTTCGGAATTTTTTATATAATTTTCCATCATTTCTTATCATTAAATTAATTACGTTAGTAATAATAATCTAGTTTGGTTCTATAATATAATATGATATTAACTGAGATATAGATATATTATTAGGAGCACCGGAAAATAATCAATTATTTTTCATATTATAATTATACTTTTGGATATTAAACATTATTCTATTAGATAATCCCCATCGTTATCTATGATTCCTGGCCAACGATGTACCAATGCCATTACTCCCTTTTTGAAGAAATAAAATTCCCAAGTTTCGATACGAAAAAATTCTGCACTGTCGAATTGATTACTTTCCGGTACCCTCAATATATATATTAATATTATATTATACTATAATATTAAGTTGTATCAAGTTGGTTCTGCGAACCGCCTTCTTCCTCCTCCGTTTACTTTCAATTTTTTTCTTCTTCCAAATATCTTCTGGTTTTTCTTGGTGCGATATTAGCGGAGTTCTCGCACGGAGGCCGTATGGGCCTCATAATAATTGGCACGTGCAAAAAGGGGAGGAGGCGAGGTGCGCTCCTAAAATTCGTGGCTCGATCAGTGATGCGCAAAATTGAGAGGGCGATCGTCCACGATCGGATTACCCTCAAGCTGCCTTAAAAGCGATCATTATTAGGGAAGCCTCCTATGGAAATTAACCTCGATGATCGATTATCGATCGTTCATTTAGAAAACCTTTATTTTCCTCCTTCTTATAGCTTTTCTTTTAATAACATCAGTGACGTATCTTTCCACCCTTTACAAATATATTTCTTCCTCTCCAATCATTTTTTTTATCACTGAATAATTAAATCTAATATAAACTGAGACGGGAATTTTAAGTCCGATGGGGAAGTTACCTGATTAATATTAATTACAACGAATTTCAAAATTACATAATGCATTTAATTTTAATATACCTATGTTAAAACTCGGAGCTGATATTAGCATATAAAATGAAGATATTTAATTATTTCTACGATTGCTAACAGATACAATGTTGGTCACCAATTTGTTTAACTATTTCCAACATTGAATTTTAATTTATGATTAATTTCTATTATTATTTTGGGTCTTCTTTAGTATGTTATCTACACCACTACAAAAACACTGAAATAGCCAACTTAATAAAGAAAAGCATAAAAACAAAATAATTTCAAGAATTTTGTTGACAGATTTATGGAAATATTAAAGCTTTGGTTTAGTTAAAAAGATTCATTTTTAAGGGAGAGGGGGTACTTACTTTCCTTTTATTTAAAATAATCTATATTCGATTAATGCAGCCAATTTATTAAAGAATAGCCAGTATATTTTTATTGCAAATAGAGTTTGTAAACATAAAGTTGAGAACCACTGCAGAGCACGTGTTCAAGTAAGAACAGGGAGAATCGAAGAGTCGAAAGAAGCCGAGGGGATTATTAAACGGTGGTAATAGCGGTAATAATCAGAATTACAATAATCTCGATGTTTACGAGTGGCTGCTTCAAATTCGGTAGAAACACCGAGTTACCTATAAATCATCCCTCTAGAGATAATCACTTTATTAAGTCTCGTTTCGGTCAAATTAAATTTCCAATTGTCCCGGAACAGCCATTTTTCAGTTCCCCCTTGAAACATTTCATTTCAATCCACATATACTAATTAATTTTGTTCGTTACTTTCAATTATCATATACCAATATTTTTATGTATTTAAGTAATCCAGATACATTGAACATTAACTGAAAATAATGATTTCATGATCTTCCTGAACGAATATCAAATTAAATATCACAAAGTTCATAATTCATTTATCAATAAAAGAGATAGTCGCCAAGAAAGTTTCAATTATTCCTGGCGCAATTAATCGGCTAATTAATACGGCAGGGGAAATACAGGCGGAACAATGTAAGTAAATCTTCGGTGGGCCAACTTGTAAGGATAATTTCCATTGAATCGCGAGGCATCGAGAGTCTCGGCCGAAAGATTAATCGAGTCGATTAACGGAAGCGCGATAAACGGACACGGAAGATAAGGCCAATCAATAAAGGTCGTCTCAGCGAAACAAAAAGGGGGGCGCATTAAACCACGCGTTTCGTTGCCGAATTTTGTTTCCCAGACGGTAAACGATCAACATTGTTGCGATAAATTCCTCGTGCTAAATAACGGCCCGAGTTTACCCTACTTATTTACATACAAACCATGGAACTCGAAATCTTCGCCGCATTCTTTCTTCGGGTGTTCGCGCTTCCAGGCTGATAGTCGAGTAGCTGCCACGAATTAATTTCTTGCTTCGCTTACCGTTACTTAATTATCGTAAATATACGGCGCGTATGTTTAAAATAAAATTGTAAGGTGCTCTTGTTGTTCTCGGAAATTTGTTATTCCTTGTATTTCGAGTACGATTGGAATATTAACACTGGAACTATCGATGTAAACTCAGTTATGCTAACACATTTATTTATATATAAATTATGCCTGCAGGATTTAAGTTAATTAATGCATTCAATTATTCGCGTTATGTATGTCAAATAAAAGTATATAAAATCTGAAACAATTCGCGGTGGTATATTCGAATAATTAAATTAAAAATGGTAAGACAAGTCATATTGACTATCTTGGTAGTTCTAGTGTTAATATATCGGATTGTTCCCCAAGTTCGTGCGCCTCTGTCGAATGTGAAGAATTCTGTTTCGTTTTAAATACTTAACACTTGAATTAACAAAACCGCCAAAATAACAGGTCTACGGATTAAAATAAAATTGCTGGAACTTATAACGTTTCATTTTCGAAGATTTCTCGTCGCTCATTTTGCATGTAAATTAATCGATTTATTTATATCCATTGTGCAACGTGGACCGCGAACAATCTCAGAAAATGAAGTCTTATAAATTTGAATATTTTCATTCAATTCCGAGGGCCGGTAATTTTGAGAGTATTTTTCATAGTTTAGTGTTAAGCTTCTTCTCTGCCCTTCTTTATTTAGTTAAACCCTTAATTTAGGTTTTTTGGAACGGTAGATTTCTCTCTTTCCATTCGAATCTGTTCAGGTTGTTCTTTCTCTTTTTTTTTTGGAGCAGCTGATAGTAAGTGCCCCGGCGCGAAATCGGGGTGTGGGGAGGGCAAAAGGGGGGTACAGGGAGGGATAGGGACAGGGTACTCGATTCGTTGGTCCCCGTTAATCTCATTAGCATTAAACCGATCGTCTTTCCCGGTCCGAACAACGGCGTACAAACAGGAACAAACGGTAAGGACAGCCTGGGATGGTGTAAAATGCGATATCGCGGTACGCCTTTTACGGAAGTCGTGCATTCACATACTCCTGGTATCCTCGATTTAAATCGCTCGATATTAAATCCATCGATTTAATTGGCCCAGCCGGCCCAACCTTTTATCGCGATCGGCCGCCAATTACCAGCCCAAATAAGATATCGCCGTGAAATTCGGGTCGATTAATCATAGAAAGCGGAGCCGATTTTGCGATTGATTTTGGGACTGAGGGAAATCTCGATCGGATTTCTTCTGCAGCTTCGATTATGATTTTATAATTATGTTACGATATCGCGATTAAAAGAATATCATACTTGCGATAAAATCAAGAATTATAATTACACATTTTGAGATATAAAACCTGAGAAATAATAAATGAATAGGAAATATACGAACAATTAAATTCAAATAATTCGAAATCGTTTTCCATGTGAATTTCAAATTCATAATAAAGAACAGAGGCACGACACAGAGTGTCGCGGAGGATTCCATTGACATCGAAGAGGATTCCAAAAGGACGAAGGACGAATCGAATAAGAAACCAGGAGAAAGGATGTTTGTAAACTATTCCCGAGGCGTGTCAAATTCGTAAGAATACGTAAGAATACTCGCGACGGTCGATAATCAAGTATTGTAATTCGTCGCCCCGGAGCGGGACATAATTTAATGCAAACGAGACCATTCAGAATCGAAGTAGCAGCAGCCACTTTTGAAAGTCACTGTTCACGCCTGTCATAATATTTTACGAAGCGACGGTCGATCGAGTCCAAGGGTCGCCATTGTGTCTCCATGTCCCGAGCTATTTACGCCCTTTTAAGAGAACCAGAAAGACTCTTCGAAGATTCGAGCCGCAAAAGAGATCGCCGAATACCTGTGAAACCAAGCCAAAGGTGTAAATCAGGTGGACCCTTTTCCGGCCCACGAAAAGGGCACCTGACAATGTTCGATCGTCCGCAAACCAGAATTATTTACTACTTCGACCTTTCGGATGACTTTTGGATCCAAGGGAATTTTGCTAATATCTTCCTATTTCGAACTGCGGTTGTCCTGATTTAACTGTTCCGCTCCAATGCCAAAGCGATTGACTTCACTTTGTGTAACTTCTCCAATTTTAGTGTCAAAATATACGATTAGACTACAATTTTTCACAATAAGCAATTTTTTATAATTTTTCTTTTAACGGAGTTAATCACTTTGGCCGTTTGGCGGCTGAATTGTTATCTTCAATTATTTAGTCAGATCCTAAATGATCAAAAATGATGAGATATAAATTATCTTATTTCTGCTAGATTGGATATTAATAATTGATATTATTACTGGAATATTCAGGACTTAAAAAAATAGTAAGAGAACCTTACAAACGTAATAAATATCTTTTATCTTATCTCTCAAGCTTTATCAGTAATAATTGTGTATAAATCTTGATTCCAAATAATCATAAAAATTCGATCGAAATTACATCGATTTAATTTCAGGAAATAAAAGAATGAATTATAAAATGGAGTAACGTTTGAAAAGCACGTTTCAGTTCTACGATTTACGAGAGTTTAAATAGCTACTGAAATCTTTTCATCGGCAAGAAATCGTGAAGTCGGTTACCGGTGAAACCGATTCCAGCACATAAATCAGGTGCACGTTTCATTCTTTGGGACGTTTCTTCGTGAAAATGTCCGATCGAGTGAAAACCAAAGAATTATGCAGTTTCGCGCCTCTACCTCTCTTCGATTCAATCTTCCTCCCACTTCTTGATACTTGTTTTCTTATTTATCCCGTGGGATATAAAAAGAATGTGTATCCAGTCAGAAGGATCACAAGGATTTCGTGGATTCGCTGACCTTTGCCCGAAGGATTCGATTGTCCTGGTTTAAATTCCTCTTGAATGCTCTCGATTAAGGTGCACTCACGGAAAACCTCCCTTTTCATTTCCACCCTCTTTTTTCCAACCCTCCCCACTTTGACTTTCATTCTTCGCTCCTCGATTTTCCCAAACCGCCGCAGTGGTTTCCATAAAGGAATCGAATTTCGAACTAGAATCCTTGGATCTTTCGAATTCCACGAAATCTTATAAATATGTGATATAATATCTTCACGAATATTGAATCGAACGAATATAATTAAGTCACGATACAATGTTGTGACAAAGAAATATTTATCCATAAAGGAGTCGAATTTCGAAATAGAATCCTTGAATCTTTCGAATTCCGCGAAATTTTATAAGAAGTACAATTAAGTCGCGATTAAAGCCGCGATATAATTTCGAAGTAATTAAATAGTTATCCTTCTTCTTTATAAATGATTCATGAAGTCTGAATTGAATTCTAAGAATACAATTTAAAGTATTCTTACAATCTCACGTATTAATTGTTACAAATTCACCTATATTTTCATGAACATTTCGAAAACCCGTTTGACATCCACGTGGGCGAAGAATATTAATCATTTCAATTTTAATACCTGATAATTGGTTCGTTAATCCCCCGTAATAAATATCAGGGGAAATATTTTACTCGGATCGTTAAATCCGCAGTAATTCATTACAACAGAAGTCAACGCGGTAATTACGGGAACCGTATAACTGACGTTTACGATTGTACTTCTGGATTTTTTCAAGCAATCACGGCGCGTTGATTGATGTAGCGTTTAATTTCATTATGACTTAATGACTCGACTCTTCATCTGATAAACGCGTCTTCATTACGTTACTTTTGATCGACCCTTTAATCAAAAAAAAAATTCATAACATTCATAATTGACAGTAATAAATTTGTAATATAAATTCATAGATTTATTAGAGTCTTCAGTTCTCCAACGTGTCTTCATTATATTCACTTTCATCAATGCTTTAATAAAAAGAAATACTAATAAAATTGAAAATTGGAAGTCGTCAATTCTGAATAAAAATTCCTAAAATTCGTTAGAGTTTTATGAACGAGATTTAAAGATGTAAATTATGAATGAGATGGGAATTCGCGATTAAAAATCACGTATGGAATCTTGGTTCCTTAACCAGCAGAATTCATTATGGTTGGTCAGATTCTGAGCTTAACTGCGTTCATGGAAAAAAGAGAAAGAATTCAGGAAACCGTGTGGTTAAGCTTGTCTGTTTCAATTGGTTTCTTCGTTGCGTCGCCGATTAAAATGCAAACGTTTGTTCGACTTTTGGATGATTCTCATTGGCGTAAAATTCTTTGATTTTCGTCAGAATTTAAAAGCTCATTTTCGAGTAGCCTTCAAGTAGCAATAAATAGTCGTTCATTTATTAAAAATTATACTACAATTATGCATAGTAGAAAGTGCAAAAAGATACGATAAATAAATACGATTCGCGAGGCTGTTACAGATATAGTAATAAACTGTATTCTATTAATATTGATTAATATTTAATTGTTTACGCGGTCACATAATATCTCTTTATTCTTATTATATCTTACATTCATCTTTCGGTTCCTTTTTTCCTCGTCCCATACATCTTGTAGTAATTTTGATTTGAGTTGATTTAATGAAGGATCAACTTCATCCGCGTGAAATATTAATAGATTCATAGTAAATACTGTTATCAAGAATAATTCTACGCCACTGGTTTTCGGGAACCCATCCCTTAACGATCCCTGGAAACACCCGAAATACATTGCAATTATTATTGGGCCCGGCCGGAGGCGCGTGCCACTGAACCTTGGGCCCTTCTTCTTTATGGAACCGATTAAATCGACCAACAAGTACGGGTCTACTTTTCTACCATTTCTGATTTTAAAACAAACAAAATCTTATTACACCCAGGTCCAATACAATATGTGTCTACATGGCAAGAAAATCGTTTAATATTAATGGAAAAATTATGAAATGGACAAAGCTTTTATATTCTATTTACTTTTAATGTTCATTCTAACATTTAAAGTAAACGTTAGAATGAAGATACGGCAAGTGATCTGAAACTTATGATCGGTAGTGTATATCGATAAAGCAATACGAAGGAAAGTTCATTTCAGTGGCAACAATTTCCATTTATATCTCGTCATAATTCGAGGAGGAATGTCTGTAAACAAAATCTCGAATATCCAAGGCAGTTAGGTCGAATATCGTTGGTGAAAAGGCACCCGAAATCGGATCATAAATAATCAGTGTTTCGAGTGGGTTTCCGGGCGAAGCTTGGAAATATTGCTCGGCACATGTAGAGGAGAGACTTTGGGAGACGCAACAGGTCGCCGTGGACCGTTATCGGGAATCACGCAACCGAAATTACACCACGGTAAGATAGTCGAGCACCAGGAACTGGTTCCTCCGCGAATTCCCTCCTAATAAGATACGCTTTAAATCCCCTTCTTAGAATCCTTCCCTCGGCGAACACGGACCCGTGAAAAATCTCGACAATAACGACCACCTTGCCAAACCAATTTATTACAATTATTTCGACTTACTTCTGGTTACTCGCGCCTTCTTTCTTTGGTCCAAGTGGAATATTAAGGTGTAATTCATTATTGGTTTTTTGGGATTAAAAATATGAATATCTTATGAGTGGGACGAGTGTGAGGTATTATAAATAAGGTATAAGGTAAATGACGATATAAATAATTGATAATAAGAAGTACATTGTACGGTTCTCTAATGTCGTTCGAAAATTTATATTTTAGAAAATGGTCCTGATATTAATACTCAATACATCTTACCATTAACTATTTTATCAAAGTAATATTACCTTCTTTATTAAATCTGAATACTCTAAACTCAATTAAAATTGAATTGAATTTAAGTATATTTAATATACTTCAACCGTTATGAAATTCTCTAATAAATAATATAAAACCTATCTTACTTCATAATTTATAACACTGAAACACCCAACAGATTGTTAAAAAATTTACGATTATTATATTTATCAAAGCATATTATATCCTTAAAAGCATCCAAAACTTCACTCCAAAAAGCAACCCCATTTTTATTTTAATCGAACACCGTTCGTTCATTCGTTCCTAGATTTCCCTTCGAAACGATGTCCCTCGCATAACGCGCGAGAAAAGCAAAGTTTTATCAGAGGGGACTCGTTTCGGTACGGAAGCGAAAATCTAGAGTGATTTTGCAGGTTGCAGGAGAGGAGAAGCAGGTGGCATTGCTCTTTTGGAGGAAGAGAACCGAAGAAAGAGAGTAAGAGAGCAAGAGAGCGAGAAAGGGAAGAGATAAAGAGAGACAGAGAGAGTGGAAGAAAAAATGTGTAACGCAAAACTTTCACCGGTTAATGAGACGTATAACGAGTGACACATCCAGTTTAAACTTTACCCTAACGAGAAGTAAAAATGCCGGTTCTGCTCGGCATTGATCTTAGAACGATTCTTTATTAATTAAAACTACGCGATATCACTTAACGACTTTCGCTTCTCGATCTTTCAATGTTAACCAACAACGTACAGGATGTGCTAATTTTTAATGTAATTATCAATTACCGAATCCACTTGGAAAACGTAATCACATAAATTTCAAGTAGAGTTGAAATTCTGACAAATAATAATTATTTCCTAATATATTTATATTAATATCTAAACTAATATATATAATCTACGTTTGATTTCACTTAATGGAATATTAATTACTGTACTTCAATTGCACTCAATAATCTTTGAATTAATATATTATATTAATACACAGATATATGATATTATATATTAATACACAAATTGAACATATAATTTCCACCGATTCTTGCCAATCAAATTGACGGAGGTTTAATTCATCCGTAATTATTAATTGCAATTTTTCATGAATATCATTTACCTCGTAAATCAATCAATATTTGTATTCATCTAAATCCTTAAGTAATACACTTAATTGATAATTAATGGAACACTTAGAACTTACAACAAACTGACAAATTCGATAACTCGAAGTGGATGATTAAAACACGACATCCGTTGATTGATAATTTGCATGGAAATTTCGCGGGAATATAATGCAGGATAATTTACTGGTAATTTCCCAGTCCGCGTAAAATGACATACGAACAAGATTCCCGAGTAGTCCCGGTGTACGTTATGATCGAGAAATTATTACAGTAATTTCAGCGTTATGGTTGTCGTTATAGTGGGAACAATTTATAAACGCAGTCGGTGACGTTTTATCGGTTATAAAACTTTTTTAATGACTCTCGAAATGTCGTTACCTCGCTACTTTGTATTTTTCTTGGTGGCACCGCGAGCAAGAAGTAAGCGTTTAATTTCTTAAGTACCGAGGGCTACGCCGAACTCGCTCCAACTCGCTACTCGCTCGAAACCAACAATTTAACGACTTATAACTGTCGAACTATATTATAATCTTTACTTGCGCTTTCCGCTTCTAAAATCTAGTTAACCTTTTATCATTATATTCAATCGTTACCGAGATCCTAATTAAATAATTATGGAGCCTTTGATAGAATTTCGTGCCGCAGGAAACCTTTCGTTTTCCTTGGTTGACTACTTTATACCGAAATGTGAAGGAATTCTAAGAAATATTTGTTATTAATATTCGATATATAATTTTTTCATTTATATCTAAAACTACTCGATTCCTTCAATTTGCCAAATTTATATAAAGTATTACTTGATTCCTCTGACGGATGAATTTCGTTCTTTTAATTTATCATTAATATATCAAGCACTAGTCGAATTAATTTATATGAAGTACGAGTCGATTTCTTTGATTTTAAACATTTTTATCAAGTTACAGTTGATTTTTCAAATTTATATCAAACTAGCTAGTCTTTTTGCAAAGTTATTTGAGCAGTTTATCTCGAAAGTGACTAAAGTCCATTTTTCACGATAAACAGTTATGATTGATGTATCTTTTTAACAAACAAATTTCTTTGAAACACAAGTACAATTGAAGTCAGTTAATAAATGTACTCGGACTGCATAAAATATCGAGATACTTGAAAGTAATTGAAACACGTGTATCGCCATTTCCACGTGCCACCATCATTCATGGTATAAACAAAGATTTGTCACTGACCGGACTGGTGTCAGGATTTTGACAGGGGTATATAAATGAAGGAGAAAGACGGTTATTCGGCTATGTCCGAGATCGAGATTAATGCGTCGGTGAGATTGTTACATTCGAGTGGTAAGTTAAAGGTGGCCGAATGTAATGAACGTAATAAATGAAAGAAGCGAAGGGTGGCAGGTGGAAGTGCGTGCCTTTGATAAAACTGATCCCGAAGAAGCCACCTTTTCTTCAACTCTTCGGAGTTCCGAAAATGAATGAACCCTTTGCTCTCGATAGGTGATTCTCAGTCACCACTCAGTTTCATGATGTAATATTGTGCGATAGATTGATTCATAAAGAAAATATGAAAATGAAGATATTAATCGTGCTGAACGGTGAGAGCATAAAATTCGAGGGAAGTCTAATATGGTTTCCTAGATTGATTCGAATAGGAGAGTGGATTTCGAAAGTCTGTTACGGCGAAAGAAGACTCTTCCTATTCCTTATATTCTTCCTGGTCGAGTCGATCTGGAGCGAAGGAAAATTAATGACCGGTAGCCTTTAAACCTCCGGGATATAACGAGCGAGTCGATATATATTCCACGAAAATTTCCTCGTAAAACGGCCGGGTTCCCGGTAGAATGGTTATTTAGAGCGTTTCTCACGTTAACGTGATTACGGCTTATACGTTAATATACTGATGAGGAATTCCTTGGTTTGAGACCGACTTTGAACTTTCTTACGTATCGCTCCGCAAGCAACGAGAACACGATTTCATTAAAAAATGTCGTTCAAAATTTCATGAAGCAATTGCGGATAAATTGAACATTTGTCACTGTATTAAGAATCAGTGAGAATTATAAGTTTTATTGATGTATTAATGTATTTTATATATTTCATATATATTAGTATGCTAATGAGCCTTATTAAACTACGCATAAATGACTGAAACATATGCTGAGTTAAAAATAACATATAAATATTATTATAATATTTAAAATACAATTCCATCTCAATTAAAAATATAAAATATTAGAAAATATAGTTCATCCACTGCTACATTTTCTAGATAGTGCGAGATAGATACTTTAATGTCCTTTTTAGTTCAATACGATATAATAATTGTAGATAATAATAATAAATATTATACATAATCATTTCTTCTCCATATATAATTTTTCACGATAATAATTTCAACGGAATCGTATAAAATAAAATCGCCATTCTGGTTGTTAAGCGGTACGCGCGATAAAAACCTGCTAGTCGTAAGTTTGTCGAAAAAGGCGAACGTAATACACGGTTGAGAATCGCCGAAAAACGTGGGTTCGTTCGGTTAACGAGAAACTACCGTTACCGGACCACCCCTCATTAACAATACAATGATCAACGCTCCCATAAAACCCGCGCATATGCTTCGAGTAAATTAAACTCGCGAAATGAAGGCACGCGCGCTCGCAGCCTGCGCTCGCCGTGAAAAAAAAGACGCGCCGATCGAATCGAATCGAATCAACATTTTCGGGCACATTACGCGTTCGGGCTTTAAATTAAACGCATCTGCTGCGGATTCGTTGATTCTCCATTTTCAAATGCATTCCGTGAGTTTTTTGACTCAAACTTAATCTGTAAACAAATATTGCTACTCATAATCCTTTTCTTGATCTCCAATTAATTGATCATTTTTTATGGCAACTGTGATTAATAATTGTAAATTATTATGTCGAGTTGCATTTCAGTTGTTGCGCGATGCATGCAATTTCAATACTACTTTTTTTACATAAATTATTATAATATTACAAAAATTGCTATTCATAATTCTTCTCGTGATCTTCAGTTAATTAATCATTTTTTATAGCAACTGCGATTAATAATTGTAAATTATTATGTCGAGTTGCATTGCAATTGTTGCACGATACATGCAATTTCAATGTTACTTTTATTATATAATTCATTATAATATTACAAATTCGTAAGTTCGTGATTATCTGATAAATATAATTGTTCCTATTGCAAAGAGTCTCAATATGGCTTCCAATCTAAATTAATTAAAGAAGTCGTTCCATTAATAATAATAAATTGTTACTTTATTATTATACTATACTATATTGAGTGGTAGTAACTATAGTAATAATTAGTAACTATACCATACAATTTATACTAAATCGTTGACTCTACATTCAATCGAATAAGAAGTCTAACGTTTACTATCAACACCATTAATACTTTCCGACGATGAACGAAATAAAAACAGTGATTAGAAAAAACGTTCGTAGTAATATCGTAAGTAAGATTCCAAGGTGGCTTTCACTAGTTAAGAAGGCACTTTAATGGCGGCACAAGCGATGAAACGCATCCACAGTAGGATGCAAAATCGACGATGCGTGCGATTTATATATTACACGGATAGCTCCTACGAGTGTTAAACTTTTATATTCTCGTGTCCCGCGTCGATCGCGAAATTCAATGAATAATGCATTTATCCTGCTTCCGTAAATCAAATTACGAGGATCGTATAAACCGGACTAAACGAACTACTTAAAATCGGTTAAGTTACGATTCAATATTTCTCCACTTTGACGCGAGGCTTTCGTATTTTTTAAGAGCCCTCTTCGAGTATAAATGTGCTTTATATCGCGCATGCATAATTCACATATATCGAATGTTACGAGCGATATATTTTGATCCACGATTTTATTGGCTCGAAAGATTTCCTTCTTGTTTCTGCCACGAAGAAAGATACGCTTTAATCAATCGCGAAGACGAAGATCAGGGAGCTTTTGGAAATCGATCCGAATCCGATCGGCGATCGTACTTTTTATGGAATTTCGTTAACCGGTCTTTAACGATCCGTAAATTTCGAGGATGAAATCGCGACTCGGATGATCGCCGGTTAACGATTCCAGGCCACCTCGTAAATCGTCGAGGGATCGTCACTTTCAACCGATAAACGAGAAAGTGCAGTCTCGTAACCGATCATCAATCGATTATTCAACTTCCACTTGTTCGCGTTGTTCGATTTTTTTTGCTTTCAAGGTATTACCTTCTTTGAACTTTTATCATAACCGAATTTGATCGGCGTATATTTCGTTCATTTCTGGAATTTAAATCAAACATTTAAACTTAAGTTCTCCAAATTAATACAATTAAAATTAAACAATTTTTTGTAGTTCTTCGACGTTGTTATAAAATATTTTATTATTTACAATTTTATAATACAATATAGTGTAACATGATATAACACAGTATAACATAATATATTATAATATAATATAAGATAAAGTAAGATAAAATAATTACAGCAAAATCGTTTGATTAACTCAGTTATCGAGTAGCTCAATAAAGTTCTATTATTCCATAATTATTGGACTAAACAATAACACACCGATCTTAAAAATAATTTTCAAAAATACCACAGAAAGCATCGAAGATTTCAATGAAAATACAGCCATTTTCTGGGATCTGAATTAATGAGAGGACGGTGAGACAACACGATTATCATAATAAAAGTACGAAGGGTTGCGGGTGAGAAATTCTATGCAGATTTCGTGGCAGGAAAAGAAAAGGAATAATTATTTGTGCTGACCGAAACGAAAAAAAAGAATATGTTTTATTTGCATGCTCGACAAAGCAACTCCGTGGGATTTGCTTTCTTTCGAGGAAACCTTCGAAAGTGTCTCAAAAGTGTTTAGTTAACATAATAACTCACGTTTTCCAAAATATGTCCAAAGGATTTCAGGTAAACCGTAGAAAACTCCACCCGGGAAACCGTAGAGAATTGGGAATTCGGAAAATAATTATCGTAATAATTGCAGAAGCTTTTCTCGACTTTCATTGTTTTCTTGAATGTTAATTAAGCGCCGCATTAATTGAGTTCTTTCTACATTTTACGGTAAACCGAAGTTAATTGACTAAGAATTATAATATAATTTGGTTTCTGATGAAATTAAAGGACTTTTTAAGTCCGAATTACTTCTTTCGAAGTAGCACAATTTTGTATATTAATTTAATAAACAATAATGCGCGTTATATTAAGTCGCATCATTATAATAAGTCGAGGATCGGTATAATACGTGAATCGCGTTATATGGAAACCGCGGTAGCTGGTTTCCGGAGAAAGATCGCGTTATAAAAGCAGCGTTATGCGAGACTCAGACGATGTAGAAATGAAGAAGAAAATGGAGGAAATCTTCTTCCAAAAATACGGAAGGGATACGAAACGTGTTGTGGTTTTACAAGGTCTTTAATTAGCATAAAAGGGCCCACGAAATTCCACCACCAGCGACTGGGTCCTTTCGAGGGTCCTAAACAAAGATTCGTCAAACAGGCGTGAAATGTTTGGTCCGTCGAGGGAAAAATTAAAATAAAAATCGAACGATTCGATTGGCTCTTGTTATGCTAATCGCGCACACCGATATCACTTTTCCGTCCCTTTTCTTTGTCGAGCATCAAATTTACTAATTCGAGAGTCACAGTCGAATTTTTATTCTTCGAATTGTCACTTCGATTCTTCGGTGGATGTTCAAAAGTGTTTCCAGGTTTGACGATGTTTTACTGACGAAATATTTGTGACGCGTAAGTTAATTCCAATCAGTACTTAATACACCATAATTCCATATTAAGTAGATATTAATAAACATATAATATTAAGCTTGAAATAAAGCAATTTTAATTTAAATTAAATTTTTCTATCTTTATTACTTTCCTTTATTTCATAATAATTTCGATAAGAATATAATCGAATATAATCGAATATAATCGAATGAAATAAAATAAAAGAAAATGTTTTATTATAATATTATATAATATATCATATATTGTAATAATTTCATAAATATTATTATACACAATATACATTGCTATATATAATTAATCTATATACATATATTAATAGTTATTAAAAGATATAGACTTAATAATCAGGCAGTAAGTCGGTTCGAATGACTGGACGAACGCTGCATTTATTATTCAACGCACGGCAACCAATTAATACATCTCATATCTGATTCGACTGAATTATTAAAGTTCATATTCCTGTGTGGAAACTGGTCACCCCAGGGAATCTTCAACGAAAGAAAATTCCGCGTTCGCTGTAATAATAATAGATCGAGTGACGGGAAGAGGTGGGAGAGGAGGGAGAGGAGGAGGAATTAATCGTTCCTGGGAGCGTGACAAGTTTTCGTGTTCAGCTCGCAAAGCCCCACGGAAGGATCGGACCCATGGGACCTATTAACGCTAGGAAAATGGGTCTTCCCGCATTTTCAATCGATGCTGATACGACAAACCACGCTTCCGATAAATTCGTCAACTTTTAACTCTATCACCGAAACGAGATATTTCTCACCGATTTCTTTTTACCTCTTTCATTGTATGGTGTATGTAAAAATCTTTTTCGACTTTGATAATACAAGGTTTTCTGAAAAACATAATTGGTGTTATTACATAAAAATAATGTTTAACTCATTTAATCACACAATATATTTATGTCATTACGGTGAATAATAATCTTTTAATTAAGGAATAATTACTTGTAGTATGTGAATGTTAATAATACAAGCATAGTTGTTAGTGTTAATAATAAAATGTTCGATGCTTTGTGATGGTAGTTTTAATGCAAACTTTTATATTAATTTACTTACTTATGCAATAATTTTTTTACAGGAATTCAAGAGATGCTTCGATGGCGCGGTGCGATACAATATTTAATTAGTGAGTATATTGTTAACATTATATTTAATAATTATTTTAGTGCATTGGAAATTAACATAAGTTGTAGTACTTTTATATTATTTAAGTTAATGTTAAGGACTTCTTTTTTCTACTTTTCTATTTATATTCTTTATATTCCAGTATTTAGAAATAATTATATTATATTAGTATATTTTTATGTATATTTAAGATTTATATTATTGTTTATGAATTGTATTATGTATAGTCATATGAGATTATTCAATAAATTGTTTAAACTTAATTGCTGGTGTACATTATTTATAACTATTCCTTATCCATTAAAAATTAAGAAATTGATAGCTCTGAACTTATGCGATTTCGACAATTTCTTGGAAATCGCCGGAATTCCAGGAATCAGTGGTCAATTTCCAAGAATCGTGCGAATCGAATACCTCCTCGCATATCATATTCTCCTGATACATTTGCTCGATTTTACGGCAAAATTTCAAAATTTCCTACTGCGGATCAAGTTCCAAGAATTTCGCGGATTCCAAGAAATGACGTCATATTCCGAAAATTTCGTATATTCCAAGAAATGACGTCATATTCCGAGAACTTCTCAGATTCCAAGAAATTACGTCAAATTCCAGGAATTGTGCGAATCGAATACCTCCTCGCATATCATGTTCTCCTGATACATTCGCTCGATTTTTCGGCAAAATTTCAGAATTGAGCCGAGAAATTCCGAGAATTTTGCGGATTCCTAGAAATGACGTCAAATTCCGAGAATTTCTCAGATTCCAAGAAATGACGTCAAATTCCGAGAATTTCGCGGTTTCCAAGAAATGACGTCAAATTCCGAGAATTTCGCGGATTCCAAGAAATGACGTCAAATTCCAGGAATTGTGCGAATCGAATACCTCCTCGCATATCATGTTCTCCTGATACATTCGCTCGATTTTTCGGCAAAATTTCAGAATTGAGCCGAGAAATTCCGAGAATTTTGCGGATTCCAAGAAATGACGTCAAATTCCGAGAATTTCTCAGATTCCTAGAAATGACGTCAAATTCCGAGAATTTCGCGGATTCCAAGAAATGACGTCAAATTCCAGGAATGGTGCGAATCGAATACCTCCTCGCTTATCATGTTCTCCTGATACATTTGCTCGATTTTACGGCAAAATTTCAAAATTTCCGACTACTGACCAAATTCCGAGAATTTCGCGGATTCCAAGAAGTGACGTCATATTCCGAGAATTTTGCGAATTCCAAGAATTGACGTCAAATTCCGAGAATTTCGCGGATTCCAAGAAATGACGTCAAATTCCAGGAATGGTGCGAATCGAATACCTCCTCGCATATCATGTTCTCCTGATACATTCGCTCGATTTTTCGGCAAAATTTCAGAATTTCCGAAGTACTTTCCGATTCCAAGAAATGACGTCAAATTCCAGGAATTCTGCGAATCGAATACCTCCTCGCACATCATGTTCTCCTGATACGTTTCCTCGATTTTGCGGCAAAATTTTCAGAATTTGTTCGAAATTGAGATACCTCTTTGCAAGTCCCGCTTGTTTTAGGATAGTTGTAATTTTGGACAAAGGTCAAGCAATAAAAGAGAAACATATTTTCAATTGAATTGTTCCTATTTATTTACTCCTGAATTATTATACAAGTACAAGGCTTTGTACAATAAAGTATGATATAAATTTACGCTGCGCGATATAACTAAACTTAATATATAATAATATATTATATAATGGTTTCTGGAACAATGTTGACT
This sequence comes from Nysson spinosus, assembly GCA_910591585.2. Classification (NCBI taxonomy): domain Eukaryota; kingdom Metazoa; phylum Arthropoda; class Insecta; order Hymenoptera; family Crabronidae; genus Nysson; species Nysson spinosus. The sequence continues at coordinate 2,374,903 of OU342839.1, read as the reverse complement.
TCGACTTGACTCCGAATTGACTTGGCTTGACTTGATTTCGGCTTGACTTGACTTCGTCTTGACTTCATCTTCTTTCCATTCCTCTGAGTTCCAAAAGGGGTGCATTAATCCATTGGCAAATAATCCTAATTAATAACAAAAAAAGGAACCGAGAAAAAGAAGAAATATATGAAATACACATAAATAAATTCGACTGAAATGAATGCTTCGGTTTAAGTTAATTAATTTCAGAGAAGCGTATCGTTAAATAAGTAACACGGCAGATTTCCGTTTTATTGCGAAATTATGGACTGACTTGCAGCCTCGTAAAACAATAGGATTCTGCCGGTGGTGATTTCTAAATCTGCATATATGGTAATAGTGAAAATCGCGGTAATAAAACGGAGCGTAGCGGCTACTAATGACAGTAACCAAGTATTCACCTCGAGGTAAGCCAATGAGGAATCGCGAAAGCTTAGAAATCGAATGATCCATGCATTAGCAAGAATTTACGATGTGGAATCCATGAATCATCATAAATATTCAACTGGAATTACTAGTTTTTATTATCACATCAAATTTCTAATTTTTTTAATTATTAATTGCATTCGTTCGAAAGACATGATAATTAATGCGCCTGGTAATTAATATGTTTGTTATTACATTAGTTGTGCTGTTATGCTTTGCCTAATTAACTGTATTAAAAAGGGTGAATTCCTGATAATAAATTAGAGTTAAAGTTGAAATTGAAATTGAAATTGAAATTGAAATAAAAATTAAACATTCTGTAAACCTAAGTAAAATTATTATTAACAAACGAACTTGTTTCTCGGTGATAAGAGTACAATGTAGAACGATTCAATATTCACGATTCATTTAAGCGCGGTTTTATCGCATATGGCGACCAATCACGGCTACGGAAAATGAAAAGGTTCGAAGGACGGCGGTGTGGTTTTCCTGGAGAAACCGATATTTCGATCGAATCGTAGGAGAACTAACTCTGGTTTCCAAGTCCGAGTTTATTACCGGTAATTACGGACGCAGTAAATCCTCCTCGAAACTCTAACACGGACTGCCGGCAGTAATTTGTAAACCTGCCTTTTTCCTTGCATCGTTGATAGCGACTTTGCCGCGGAACTCCAAGTATTTCGCTCTTTTCTATCGTGGTTCATCGCCTTCTCACGCGGCAATTTATTCGAGATATTTCGATTCCGCGAATCTTGAATCGCCATATTAATTAAGGTTGTTAATACGTGGAAGATAATATTTTATAATGTTAATGATATATCATACTTAATATGTTATACTCTCAATTATATCTTGTAATTCGTATCCAACATAATCTCCCCTTATTAATAATATTTAAAGCTTTAATTATATCTAATAATTAATATTATACCATCTTAATTATTTATATCTCGTAATCTTTGTCAAATATAATTTTGCATTAGTTAAAATATTTACCTTCTTAATTACATCTTATCATTTTCCTAAATTATAATCCTTCATTATTAAGATATGAAACATAATATATTTTGCTATACTTGGAATTTATTTGATATATTTCATAGACTTGGAATAATTAGAATATCAATACGGAGTGAGCTGATAATAACTGGCTCTTCTAGAATTAATAGTAAATCATAAAAAAATGTGAAGAATAGCGTCTAACAGATCGTCGAGGATAATAATCGTTCGAGGATTGGCCGACGAATTGATAGACGAAAGACGGCCTCTTTTAAAGATTAAAGGACGAGCTGAGCTATCGAAAAGGGGAATAAATTACCTGAGATATGATCTCCTTTTGTTATTTTAGCCGAAGGGGGTCCCGATTTTGATCTAAGCGCGTTATTAACTCGATAAAACAAACACCGTCGCTTTCGATTCTCGTGTGTCTTACAAAAGCAGCCCCTTTTTATTACCGTATTAAAAAGTTCTTCGTGGGTAGACTTTATTTAAGTCCGCGATGTCGCGATGTCGCGAATAAAATAATGTTTAACTCTTAACTCTGAATGAAGTATTAAGTTAACTATTAACTGCACGAGTATGATTAATGTTAATTAATCTTAATAACGAGTGTGATTAAAATTACGATCTTATAATAATTAATAATTCCTCGATTTAGTTCGGTTATTCTTATCAACTGAAAAGTATCGAAATTGTTAGAAAGTAATATATTAATATCTATATTTCATTATAATGATAAAGATAATAATAATAAATAAACCGAACCGAAAGGATTTCGATTTCTAACGGATCGACGTGAAAAAAGAATTTCGGTTTCTAACAAATAAACGTTAAAAAGGAATTGCGATTTCTAACAAATAAATGTTAAAAAAGAATTGTAATTTCTAACGGATAAACGGCAAAAATAAATTCCGAAATAAATCGAAAATCGGAAAGCGACACAATGTAATAAGACAATTTAAGTAAAAGGATTCTGGGGTTGAGTTCGCAGGCCCGTAATTGGCCAATTTGCAATTCGCGCTCGAGCAGCCACCGATTGGGCCTCGATAAGGGAGAAAAAGATAATCGGCTGGTTTCTGGGCCCGATTTCTATCGGAATGCGGCAATTTATACGATCCGACGTCGATAAGCACCGGTGTTTTGATCGTGAGATTTGCAATTCCTCGGTGCTTCCTTCTCGAGTCACCTGCGCTTTGCTTTTTATTCGATGGACCGATGTCCTCGTCGAAACACTGACACTGACTGAACGTTTTCACGTGCAATTTTTCGCCTCGCAAACCTGACATGGTTCCACCACGTTTACGTCGATCTCGCGATTCTCAATGTTGCTAGTCGCGATTCATGAGAATATGTCAGCGTACAGTGACATTTTCGAAATGAACTTCTATGAACTTCAATTCTAACAATTCGATTTTATCAGTTGCAATTAAAGCAATAAGTTCTCTGGGATTTAATTCCGGCAATTAATTTCGATGGATTTCAATTCTAGGAATTAATTTCAATGGATTTCAAATCTAGGAATTAAATTATTACGGATTTAGATTCCATCAATTAACTTCTATCGATTACAATTCCAACAATTCAATTCTATATATTACAACTACAGCAATAAATTCTATGCATTTTAATTCCAGCAATTAATTTCTACAGATTTCAATTCTAGCAATTAAATCATTGCTATTATAATAAATTCCGCGAGTTGCAATATCAGTAATCAATTTAACGTATTTCAATTTCAGCATTTAATTTCGGTGGATTTCAATTCTAGCAATTAACATTTATGGATTTCAATTCTAGCAATTAAATTATTGCCGACTTCGATTACAGCAATTCAGTTCTATGGATTTTAATTTCAGCCGTTACATTCAATGGATTACACTTCCATTAATTAAATAATATAAGTCTCGTGGTGTAAGTCAATTTAACTTTCAATTATAACCAAATAAAGGTGGCATCAAAATACCAAGCGAATGAAAAACTTTCCAGCAGTTAAGTCGACAGAAGGAAACGCGACTCCAAGTATTCCCGGTAGAAATATTTAACTACGATCAACACGAAGGTAAACTCTGACCCAGTTCCGAGTGTTTAAGTAAGTGCACCGCTCGCCATTCCGCCGTGTTTAATCGTTCCAACAATTAATCATATCCGTTGATTTCCCTCAACGATTAAGATATTCTTGTTGCAAATTTGCAAATTTCCACGCGAGAACCATCGCTTTCTTCTCACCGAATATTCGATATTAATGATAATGCGCGTCACGGCAGCAATACTTGACAATAAACTAATCTTATCAAGTCGGTGACCTTCGTTCGAAGGAAATGAGACACGAAAGAATGGAAAATTGCTTCGTCGCCGAGAACATTTATTTGCATTCAAAACACGGTAATTTAATATATTTCATTATTATAATATTATTCTAACTTGTACTTAATCATTATATAATGATTAGTATTCAATTTTGATAAATAGATCGATGAATTACTTAATTTAGATAAATAAAGCAATACATTATTTAATTTAGATAAACGGAATAATCTTTGATTTAAGTTAGATAAATGAAAGATTTATCATATTATTGTTTATTATTATATTATTCTGCGGTATTTAATAATAGAAGTTGTAATAAAGTTATTAATATAAACATCAGCCGACTTCAGTTTTGGTGAAGAAACGTTGAGAATAATAATGGTTTATTCGGAATTTATAATATTATATCATAATATTATAATCACCTTACGATTTACTTATCTTGCTTTCTTCTAGAATCGCATTCAGGAAGAGGATTGCGACATTCTAAAGATTGAATGTACGTATAATAATTAAATCGGGATTTAAAGGAGACAGTAATTATAAGAAAAACAATTTATTCGATCAATATCATCTTCAGCGATAATAAACATATTTTTTGGTTTTACCGATTAACACGAAAATCCGCGACTTCCACACGAACCCTTTCACTCGAATCACCAGCCGCATCGATTATCATTCATAATTCAAATAAATCTACTTATCGATAAGTCGCACGTTTTCTACGCGAATCTTGATTTAATTTTCATTTCCGCGAGCTTCGCATTTCCATCCAAATAAGATCTCTTTATTTTCATCATCGCCGATTAAATTCATATAAATTCACTTTCAAGATTGCATTTAATATTCATTCGATTCACAATTTCACTAGATAAATTCATTTGAGAAATTTATCGCACAAAATTCATGCTTCTTGTTGTTTAATTAATATCCGAAATATATGACTCCATAATCGATTCGTATTAATACGATTGTACAGGAATTTGTTGAAAGATAATTATCGATGTCGATCGGTGATAAAATATCTTCTTATTTCGACGCAAAATCTTAGTTAATTACGAAGCTCCTTCGATCCTTAAACCTTAATTACTCGACTAATTAATCCTAATGGTATTATACAATCTGTACGTACGCACGAGGGACCAAAATCTCCGGTCGATTTCGGGCTTCCCCGCGAAATTCAAATTCGAATTGGTATCGATTTTTGTTTTCCAAAATAAATCGGGAAATCCAAACGTTACCGCGAGATCGGGTCCGACTTATTCTATCTTTGGTCCTCTAGCCGCTATGATTCTTTGCCAGACATCGAATTCCAGAAGAAATTTCGTCGTCCATTTTGGACCATTTTATATCTTTCCTCTTTTTACAAATATAACACCTAGAAATTCACAGAGATTCCTAGAAAATTCATTCTCTCCTCCTCCAATAAACGCGATTCTTTCGTAGAAAATATAATCAGTTCCGTTTTGCGATCTCTCCCCCTTCGTGATTGGATCGATTGAATTACGTCGATTAATTTTTATTTATTACTTTTTGTCCTCGAATAATATTCCTATTTCACCTGGATTTTGTATTTTATTAAGAGACAAATTTTAATTGAACGTTTTCTTTGATTAATAATTATAATTAATTGCAACGTGTCCAAGAATGGAACGAATTAAGGGAGAAATTTGACGATTAAAGGATAAAATAGTAAAAATTGTTGGATAAAATTGCATAAATTAATGCATGAAATTACAGAAATTCTGGAATTAAAACAGCAGAAATTGTTGAATAAAATTGCCCGAGGTGAAACATGGAACTGGAAACGTTAATCGATTAATTGATTCTACGATCAGATCGATCGTAATTGGCTGATTATCGACATCCATTCGTTTCTCTCGAATAAGGGTTGACTTTGGCTTCGATGGACTATAAAACGTGATAGATAAACGGTACTATACGCTCAGAATTACTTTAACACGGAGAAACGTGTGCCATTTTCGATAAGTTCTTTCCAACGCGCGAATATCATAACTTCCAATCATTACATTATATTAATTCTGGTACCAAACACATGTATCATCAATTATTATCAAAAAAATATTCATACAAATTCCGTTGAAGAAAAAGACATTCCTTTTATCTCGACCACCTTGTTATTATTTTCTAATTAAAAATTGCACTCCATGTTATTCACTTATTTTTAATTACACTGGAAATATTCGCGCGTTGGCATCGTCATGGAATTATTAACGAAAGTGTTCATATTTGATAATGCAAAAATCTGGGATATACTTTGATTTTTTATATCGCGTGTGTTAATTCAAATCATTTTGAATTAAACGCAGAAATATTAAGGCTTCTTCGACGAGTGTCGTCAAATTTTTTAGACCGAATTGGACGGAGGTGTTTGGAATAAGACAAATTTGAATCGCCTTCAAATTCGCGACACACGTTTCTTAAATGCACTTAGATGCACGAAAGCACTTATAAATTAGTTATCGGTAATTATCGGTAATTATCGGTACTCAATAAATTACGACTCAGGTATACGGTGACACCGAAAAAAGAAAGGCACGTTCGGGCACTTTATTATTATTATTACACGTCCACGTTAAATATATAAATATTATGGTTATCCATAATTGATACTTCACCGATCATTTGCCAATAATCTTGGAAACTTTTACGGATATTTAATTCAATAATTAAATATTTACGAATCTTGTACAAAATTCTTCTTCGATTATGGTACCCGGTTTTGTAAAAAAATCTGTTGCCACAATATTAACAAATTCTGCTCGTTAAAACATATTCTTCTATACTTAAATAAAGTGCAAAGTATCCCAAAGAAATACTTTTTGAAGGAATAGGAAGTTCAGTTAAAATGCTAGTTAAAAATTCAGGAAGAAGTGAATGATATTTGTAAGTAATTGTCGGATGAAAAATTAATTAATAATGTATTAATTAATTAATTAAGTTCGTGGACGTGCTCGATTTCGATGAAAACCCTGCAAATGCATTTCGCAGCGCGTGCTTTTGTGTACGGCATCGTTTATACGCACAAACCGCATATAAACGCACGCACACAAATATCTTTGTAAAACATCAAATTTTCTCGTCTTTTTATGGATCTCCATAAAAACCATAAACATCAATTATACCTTTGTCATGACTTAATGCAAAAATAGTGTGAACAATTAGTATTAATTACTAATAACAATGATAAAAAGTACCATTAGATGCATATAAAATAATCAGGCACAAAAAATGGCTTCCAATCTACATCAATTTGGAAATATTAATTTTCATAAATCTTACGAATTTTAGTTCGCATTTTATTCAATCTTATTTTAATGTCATTCATTATCATTATTTCATCCCCCATGCATCAATAGAATAATTTTCAATCTACACAATTTTGGAAATATTAATTTTCATAAATCTTACGAATTTTAGTTCGCATTTTATTTAATCATATTTTAATGTCATTTATTATTATTATTCCACCCTTTATGCATTTACTCTGCCAAGTGTGTGCGTGCGCATATATGTACATAGAATTCGCATCGATATGTATATAATATATATGTATATGTTTATATTTATATATGTACACGTACGTACACGACGAAAGTACAGAAATAATGGACGGTTTTGAAGGTTCCTTACCCAAGTTGTTTCCTTACTCGATATTTCCTTCGAGGACATTTTAATCCGAAATCCTGGGATAATCACGGAGCCCGGAATTCCAGGAAAACCGGGAATTCCTTGGGGATTGTTTTCGACTTGGAGAGGGATGAAATTGATGAAAGTACCCATCCTCGGGTTCGGAAACCTCGAACAGGCGCGCCTTGGATATCCGCATCCCGGTGCATCCAGTGCACCCACGAATATCAAAATTGAAATTCAAAATTGAGATTCAAAATCGTTTCACTTATATTCCTAATATCAGTGACTCGTTGCGCGCGCACTTTCTCCTCGAGCGCTAATCGAGCGATAATAAAATTTCTTCACTTTCTAAGTCTTTCTCATCTAACTCTATTTATACCGATTCCTATGCTCTTGTCATTCGATGTATCTACAATTCATTCATAAGTCATCCGCTTGATTCTTCGATTCGTCCGTTTCCTTGATGCGCGCGACGATCATTGTAATTAACGAAGGATAATCAATTATCGTAGTATATCTACTCTCGATCAACGAACATACATAACTTCCCACCGCATCTTTCTTCTTCGACTTCCAACTCTAATCGACTCGGGAAGAGTAAATCTGGTTACTTCCGGTTCCTAATCATACCGAATTCCGTTTACCGTGATAAATCATAAAAGAATATATATACAAAATCGAAGATGGCCACTCCGACGATCTGCTATATCGAATTAATAATACTCTGAATGTCTTCGTTTTCCATCGTAGTCGAAACGATTAAACACGGATCATCGAATCGTGTGATCTTCCAGCATCCCCTTTCGACTTTTGCTTTTGATTCCGTATCCCGACAGGATCCAGGGTCTCGACAAGTACACGAGGCACCGTTACAAGGTTAAATCTCAGCTGCTTCCGGGTACGGAGATCACGTGGTATCCGGTGGAAGATTGTGCGGGTGATGGGGAGTGCCGAATGTTATTCGTCTGCGGTGGCAGTTGAAGCGAACGATAATCCAAGGCTGGAGCCGCTGGATGCTGACCTTCTCGGTGTCTCCTCAGATCGACCTTCCTCTGGAAAGCTTTGTCGCAGAGGCCACACTGGAAAGGTTTGTAACCGGTGTGTTTTCGCATGTGTGTGATTAAGTTGCTGCTCTGCGAAAACGCCTTGCCACATACAACACACTTGTGTGGTTTCTCGCCTGCAACAGAAAACCGAATGGCTTCGATTAGACTTTGATCCTGGGTTATATACATAGGTGTGATTATATATACAGTGTGAAGTAAGCCACGTAATTATACCTGGGACTCTTTACACGGTGGATGCGTAGAGTGTCAACATTGATTTGTGTTAAACTAACGCAAACTATAGAAAGAGTCATTTCAAATATTATTAATGATTGATTAATTAATAGAGGTTTTAATATTGAATCCGCTGATGCGTTACTGCAAAGCAGTAACGTGACATGATCTTCAACTATCTTAAAGACGTTAGTCACTTTTGGAGATGTTGAAACAATATGAAAATCGTGTAAAAAGAGTCGCAGGTGTATCTCGTTTTCCGATGTGCTTTTTTACAGACTTTTCCGGATCGCCTAGATTTTTTATCCGGAAACGAATATCGTTGTGTAACTTGTTAGTTTTACTTTGTATATTGTGGTAATATAATTGTAATGCTTTTTTAAGTTACATTTGATCCCGTTTTCTAGGCGTGTTTATAATAATACGAATGTATGTGATACATAAATATTCGTATTTATGTTGATCATAAAAGTGCACGATATCGACGTAAATCGAAGGATGAAAATTCGATTACCGGAGGAAGAAGACAACGGGGCGCGGTTTGGAATAATGAGCCAAGGTTAACCAAACGCAGCTGAATCAACCTATAAATCGTAGCCCGCCGTATGTCGATGACAATCCGGGAACCTCTTTTACGTCACGATACGAGTCGTCTCTTGGATCGTCTTTCTCGGTTTATCATATTTTCTATTTTCAATTGAAATTTCCATTTATGAAGTGTTTTTTCTTAAACTCCACTCGTCCCTGAGATCTACCGCGCAGATGTTTGACTATTTCGAAATCTTCGATGATGATTCTTTTCAGAAATATTAATAATTATTAATGTTAAGTGTGTCATTTGATTAATATGAAGTTCCTTCAAGACTTCTAGCATCTCAGAAATTATAATGTGTTTTTATTAATTCACGGAATAAAATAACTGAAGAAAATAGAAAATGTCCATCGACTCAAACAAACGTAAGATGTTATTAATTATTAATTTAAAGCGTGCCGTTCGACTGATATGTAGTTTTTCGAAGACTTCTAACATCACTGAAATTATGATATTTTTTATTTACCCAGAAAATAAAATAATCAATGATCTCGTGCAGTCACAATAATCCGATTCTTCTATCAACGTAATTTTTAACGAACAACACGTGGACGGACATCGTTTCCTCGCGAACCATTAAAAACTCCTTGAACGGCAAACATTTGCTCGAGAAGTTATTTATCGGACACTCGAGAACGATCTTCCATGCGGATCGGTCGGTTTGATAAAAGTTTGATAAAAGAAAAACTCGTCCGAGGAGTCCTCGAGTTACTCCACGACGATCATTCGATAATATGTGTAAACACCTGTATGTTCTCTCTTAACCCCTTTCCCCACCCCTACGTTCACCTTTCTCTCTATTTCTCACACTCGAAATTCCGAGCAAACAGTTTTACGATTGTAAAGGACCGATAAAAACCCTGGCGAGTTGTACTCCGATGGAGGGCCATCGTCGTTAAGATTCTATCGAAAAGAAATTAATTTCGACCCCCATCGGGGGACGACGTTATGGCTGGTCTGATAACTGGCCGCGACTCACCACTCGCGACTCACGACTCACGACTCACGACTCACGATTAAAAAGAATTTATTTGACAGCGCGAAAACACGTGAGAAAGGAGAGTCGTCCGTTGCTCTCGTAATCTTATCGCGGCAACTCTTACTTCGGATCGATTTATAATAGTTTTTATGCGGATATGGAAATAATACTTTCTTCCGAGTGGTAGTAGGACTACGTGTATGCTGTAATATTTAATTAAAAAGAAATCCAAACATAAGAAATGTTGGTTTATATTGGACTTAATATATTCATGTAATATATTCATTCATATGCTACATATATAATAGAAATGATTGTAGTACTGTAATCAAGTAATTTATATATAATTAATTAAATTGAAATATTCAGATCATTTTATTCCCAAAAAGATCCTTACGCCTTAATCATTCTAGGTTTATACGGAATTAATACATTAATAATCTCTTCATTATTTAATATTTAATATTCGTAAAACTAACCATTTAAATATCGTGAAATGCCAATTCCAATAAAAGAAAAATTATCCGGAACTAAGACGTAAATAAAGTCTTCCAGCATTGAATATTTAATATTCGTAAATTCATCAATTTCTTTCACCGGGAAACGAATATATGTTCTTTTTCCTTATTATAATGTCAACGTCGGGGGGATCATTAGCCAGTGTACGACCGCGCTCGTTTCTAACTTCGATGGAAAATTTATTAGTCGACGAAGAAGCGTGGCTGACATTTTCTCTTTATGACTTGAAAATGGTGATTGTCTCGCGGTTCGAAGGTAGTTCAAAGCCTCTTTCGTTCCGTGGTGAGGAGAGGAAAGGTACGAGGGCGGAGGGGGGGGGGGGGGGAGCATTATACTTCCGTTAGAATGCACATCTCTTCTAATATGCAAAGTAGAATTCTTCGGGTAACGATAGGCCGACGTTTATGCGACATGAATTGAAAGCTAACGTGGAAAGCATCGTCAACTATTCACTGCTTTCGAGGCATTATCTACTCGGTGCGAAAACAACCGGAAATCTAGAACGGAAGTGGTACCGGTTTTAATTGTGGCCGACATTCTGCGCGAATTCTTTCCGCCGAATCTTGAATAAATAAGTGGCCTAAGTTTAAGAAGAATAATTGTATTGAAAATGCAATTTAAGTTCGTTACTTCATTTCAACCGAATGCCAGTATAAAATTTAATTATAAAACCGATTACAGTAATTATTGCAAATATCAATGATATGCTAAATTTAATTCTAAGAAATCGAAATCTATTTCAATATTTATATATTCCATAAGAACAATAAATATTGGACATATAAAGAACAACAATTTCGAAATAAAACTTCGTATTAAAATTTTGTATCGAAATTTCTTATTAAATTTTCTTGTTAAAATTTTAGATAAAAATTCCGTATTAAGATTTCGGATTAAAATACGAACAAAAGAGCAGCACTAATTTGTAATACATTAATTTCAATAATTTACATTATTAAATTTCAACTAGATTTAGCGTGAAACTAATTAAGATTATGAAATATCGAATTAAATCACTCGAATCCAAGAGTGGTCAATTTCCTATTTCATTAAGAGTCCATGTAATCGAATATCGAGTAAACGAGGAATCATTATTTCCGGAACGAAGTGTTCTAAAATAGGTTAATTTGGTTGTGTTTAGACGAATATCAGCCTTCGACGTTTTTCTCGTTAGCCGTAAAAGGCGTGGAGATCGAAACCTGACCGTGCAATTACGATAATTGTATTTTTCCTCGCGTCCAGGTAAGCGATAATGCAAACGTAGTCGACGCTTACGATAACAAAAGCATCGCCGTCATCGACGGCCAGCATTGTTCGTGCTTATGCCATCAACAATAATTCCGACGATATATCGGTATCGCATCGACGTTAAGTTGATTTAAAGCAAAAAAAACGGACGGTTTCTTCGCCGATTATGACTCAGAATCACCTGTTAATATTCTTCTCCACTTTCTTTGCTTTTATTGAGTACTCACGGCATTAAATCATTCGGAAGAAGTCCATTATTCATAGTTTACGAAGAGGTTCAATTATATTTATTGAGAACGATGTCAATTACGAAGTAATTAAAGCTGTTTTCCGTGATAATAATATGTTTGGGGTAAAATATTAGTTACGAATGAAAAGTATTAAAGTATTAATTTAATGTTATTAATATAGTAGTCTTGGTTTTGGGTGATTATTTTGGAGAGTGTTTGGTATAAAAATATTGATGAGTCTCTAATATAATATTGATACTCGTTGCGCGAATTTGATAAACGATACCTTAAAATAAAATGAGAAGCATCATTCGCGAAATTCCATTCGCGAATTCGCGCGTCATTAACGCGTCGCGCAAATCACGATTGCCGACGGCAAAGATTGCAAGCGCGAGGAATGTTTGCCCAAATGTTCTCCGTTAGTAATTAAACCGACAATTAGTTTGAATCTTATCGAATTACCGTCTGATTAATGAAAATTAATCAGGGATTCTTCATTGATTACTATTATTTCAGTATTTTTAGATTCGATCAAATTGCGGTTCGTCGAAACTAAGAAGTAGTATAGAAAATAAAAGATCGATTTTTATTCATATTTCTATTACTTCAATATTTAACATTATTTGATCAATTAGTACAATAATTACTGTTACCTCTTGGAACGTAACATTTCACCCCAAATTCTCGAATTATATTAACTTTAATATTCTCACCGACTCCTTTTCTCAAATTGCCGATTACATATAAATTCTCGAAAAAGATTAATTTTAATATTCTAACATCATCTCAAAATTCCAAGAAAAATCCACACCACAGTAAATATATATTCCATCCACTTCCACGAGGAAATAAATTCCGTTTCCTCAAACACTACAACTTTATCCATCTTTTCCCGAGCCACACAACAAAGTGAACTTCCTCGGCCGACTAGAACTATATATACAATACTTCCAAAGGAGAATAAGTATCCCCAAGGGGAGTTAATTACGCGGAGTCATTTACGTGCGGGGAGGATATATAAAACTCGAGGGTAATTCCCGTCGTCGGACAATATTTATCGGAGGATGTCACCGACCGTCGACGTATATATTCGTCCACGTACATATACATGGAAGTATACAATGTGTACTATACATAGACACGTATATCATGTTGTCCGCTAGAAACTAACATCGATCGCCGGAGGGTCTCATTACCGAGGCCTTACCGGTCGCCTTAAATATTTACCGGTTGAAACGTTTACTTGGTGGCCGATTTTAATGATAGGACTTTAGGGTGGATGTAAGGGTGTGGTGGGGTGGTTTCGATACCAGGACGAAGCTTACTTAATTATGCAGCGGTAGCTTAACGAACTTCGTGTAATAACCTGCCGCGAATTATCGGAGACTCCGGTCGGATCGATTTCGTGTTAACGGCATAAATGTCGTTAGGATATGAGTCCGTGTAATGCGAGATCATTCCGGCGATCTTCGTGGCTTAATCAACTTCGCTAAGACATTTACTGAATTCTTTAAAAACTCGATACTTGGAAGTCGTAGGAATATTTTTATTAATTTATTTTGATGATGGAATGTCGAATTATACTGGTTCCGAATCGATCTTTGGTTTCATCATTCTTGAGACGATAATAATATGTATTCGATTTGAGCGAATAATGTAAAAGTAAAAGCTGCTGTTTTATTGTAAGATATAATATAATTATGAATTTGTCAAACGATACTTAGGTTCCACGATTTTTGGGTCGATAATATAAGAATAATGTAAAAGTAGAGGCTACAATTTCAGATGTAATGGAATCATGAATTTGTCAAAGGACTCGGTAGATGAAGCGGAAAGAAAGGGGTCGAAGTAGAATCATTTTCGGAAAAGCGGTAGTTTTCTTCGATCGGCTATCTTTTCCGCATGCCAGTCGGCAATTGCGAGTAAAATATAGCTGGAACTTCGGAATCGCCGATTTGTTTCATTTCCGGCACGGTTTGATGGGAATACTTGGATACCGTAAGACAACGCTGATGACACTGGAATATAGTTCTTTGAAATAATGCCCGGTAAAAATAACAGTGTAATGCTTTGATCGAGAACGAGAAACGCGAGCAACTTCCACTGGATATCATCGAGTTGCTTGAATTATTCGGAACGATTTCGAAGCGAATACGATTAATCGATTAAGGAAGAACGAAACTTTGTTTCACTAGTTAAACATGGATGGTAAACGTTTTACGATTATCCAGTTTTTGATGCTTAATATTGAAACAATGAAAGAAGTTATTGCCGATATATATATTTCTCAATAAAAATTATGAGAATTAAAAAATTGATATCACGAAATTAGGAAAATACTGTACTTTAGTAATAATATTTGGATAATATTATAATCTACAGAATTATGATTAATCATGGCAAAACGCGTTAAAGAAATTATATCATGGAATGAAAATAATAATTAATAGTTTATGATAGATATAATGATTTAAAATATTTAAGAAGTTCTGACGAAATAAGTAATAAGAAGTTTCTAAGAATTAATGATAAAAGTCACGAATGGAATCAAGGGGAAGATATTGCACGTGAAAATGCATTAATATTTTCTTGTAATTATTCGTGTGGCAGACCTTGGCAGGAATCCCCATGAAATCGGGGTGGAATCCCTTCCACGAAAGAGTAGCGCGATAATAATTCCTTCGGATCGTAATTGCGGGTTTGTGCTTTCCGAGTGGTTACACGAAACCTCGTAGACACTTAAATCGAGCTACTTTCCATCCTTCTCTTTTTCTCCCAGAGAAACCTTCGAGTATTAATAATTCCTGTGGGAGATGCGTCATGCCTCATCGTCACCAACATGCGAGGGAAACCACCCTTTTCTTAACTCGCCACGGGGTTGGAAAGATTCCAGTTTAGATTCTCAATATTTTACAGATTTTTATTAGACTTGGATTTCAATCGAATTCGGGTACCGCAAAGTTACTTTAAAAATGAAATTCACATTATATTTATAGCCACGTTATGTTTCTGGATAATCCGTATAAAATTCTAATATTCTTATAAGAGAATTCCTAGAATAATAGTAAATTTATAAATTAACAAGAGATCGAGTAGAATTTAGAAATTAACAAGAGTTCGAGTAGAATTTAGAAATTAGAAAGAATTCGAGTAGAATTTAGGAATTAGAAAGAATTCGAAAAGAATTTGGAAATTAGAATAAATTCGAGTAGAATATTAAAAATTGGAAAGAATTCGAGTAAAATTTAGAAATTAGAAAGAATTCAAGTAGAACTTAGGGATTCGAAAAAATCAAGTAAAATTTAGGAACCCGAAAAAGTTCGGTTAAAATTTAGAAATTTAGAATTAGCAGAAAGTATTGGATATTAAGGAATTTAAATTTCGAGTTAACTAACAATGAAACGCTATGGAATTCCAAAGAAGAACAAAGAATTCCAGGGAACTCGAAGGAGTTTCAAAGTAAATTTGAACCGCGATCGAGATTCCCGATAATCGGATCTCTCTTTTCTTCACATATTCCATCATCCTCTCCAATAAAAAGACAAGAAACATTACGAAGTCCACAAATATTATTTAACTACGAATCTAAACCTCGTACAAATTGCCGGCTATTTATTCGTGTTTAAAAAAATATTATTTCTCGCTTTCAATAAAAACTTGGAGTTTCCGTCGCAATGCAACACGGCTCGTATCAGTGAATTGTTTTTCTTCTCGGTTTTCTTCCTTTTTTAAAATAATTTCCCCGCTGGAAATTAACTGCAATTATCTTCCAAGGTTGACTTTATCGAAGTGGTTCGGGGAGTCGCGAAATATTGGCCGTTAAAGTCGTTCGAAAGCGTTGAAAGGTGTTGGAAGGTGTTCGAAATTGTTCCAAGGTGTGCGATTCGCGCGCGCTGGTATTTCTTTCTTGCTATGTTTTTCTGCAAAACTCCAAGTGTGCACTGCCAGGGTTACCTTACGTAATCCACTTTGGCATTGTGTCCTACCGCTAATTACTCTGACGTCCGATTAGTTAAACGGTCTCCGTAAATAACGCGAGGCTTCACGGCGATTTCGAGCCTCGACAATAAAAACCAACCGGCTGTTATCGGCTCCCGTTTATTCCTCTTTCTATTATTCGACCGCGAGACACTTTATTTTATCCTATCTGGATGCCCGTTATATAAATGATAACAGCAAAACCCATTGTCGTACACGGTAACCAACCCGATTTGGCATATTGTTTATGACTTCGTCATTTATCGCTTGGAAAGTTACTCGCGTAAATTGTATAATTCGCGTAAACTTGAAGTCTGGGATGTCGTTAATGATATACATATATATATATGTTAGAAATATTGAAAGTTTTATAAATATTACCAATATATTTAATTCGAGTTTTAGGAATATCGGCACATTATTCATTATTTATTATATATTTGCTTATTCGACGTTTTCGTGTAAACGTGAATTTAATAAAATAGAATCTCAATAAAAGAAAAAAATAGAATTTAAAAAAGAATTCTCTCTAAAATAGAATTGTCGAGTAAAAATGTGAATTTATTCGGAATTAGAAGTAATTCATAATTCGGTTTCTCTTCATCCTATTTTATGAAAAAGCGAAGATCGACGAAGAGGCATTTAGTGGAACGGTTAAAAAGAAGGGGTTTCTTTATCAGAACTGAATCGTCCCTCGGGAGGTGGCGATACTAATTAGAAAGGGAGCAGGCGCGGGTCTCGTGTACGGCACGTGTCGAACCGGAAGTTCGGTTTAGTGGCGGACAAACAGCTAGTTTCCCATCGGTCTTACCTTCCTTCCGCTCGTTTACACGAGGAAACCGTCGCCCGATTAAATCACCTACTAAAACCATTCTATCGCCGCCATCGGATACCTCTTTTAATTCTCTTTCCCTTAAGCTTCTATTCCGTAACAAAGAAGATTACTGAAATTCCATTTAGAATTAAGATTTGATCGAGCCACTTGAATTAATTTCGACGTTGCTATTTCGACTTAATTAGCGTCTTACGTCGTCTCATTTAGCGACCCCATTACGCGCGTGGAATTAACGAGATCATTTCTCGTTTATTATTTATACTGGAAGACTGGAATACTTGTACTTCGATATTCCGACTTACCAACCTTCTTTAATTTCCTCCTGTTTGGATTTCATTTTAATACTAAAACGTACCGAACTTATACTCGGTTATATTTACATATTTAATTGTATAGAAATTGTGACTGGACGCAGTAAACTGAGTGGCGACATATTATTAATAATATGAGGGACGATTTCCATATAAATCGGTTACCGATCATCCGATATGTTTCTTCCGTTCCGGTGACATACGGCAGGGAATGAATCAAACTCAAAAACGACTAATCTAATTTTATGTTAATCATCTTTCCCTCCCCTCCTTCTCCACCACCATCCGGCTTACACGAGTTTAAGGCTTCGTAATTAACGAATAAAAAATATTCAATTTATATCCGATCGTTACGCGTCAGACTTGTTCTTTCTCTTTCTTTCTCTTTCTTTCTCTCGCAATCAAACCACACGTGATTCCCGTGCCACTAAAAACCCGACGATTTAATGTTTATATTAACGAACTGATTAGTCTGACGTTTTATCGGCGACGATGTTTTGACAGGTTGCCAATCGAAAGTTAAAGTGACACGCGAAAATCCGGTGGGTGGAGACATGCAAATATTGTTCCGTGGATGTTAATGCAAACCACTTTCTCTCTTACTTGCCTTCTCTTCACATCGCGCGTACGTACTCGTCGAATGCAATTAATAAGCGAAATATTATTCCTCGAAATGATGTTGAATAAGAAAACTAATTAGCGGGAGCGCGTGGAATGAAAATCGTCGAGTTTACGCGGCTCTTGTGGTAGCTCCACGAGAGCCGCACGTTTTCATTGTTACTTTTTCTGTCACGCTTTAATTCGAATAACCAATTTTACATGTCTTCCGGTTGTCGGAATATTTATAAATAAACGTTGCGATCAAGAAATGAAAATTTGTCGATGATAAAGCGAGTAGAATATTTCGTTTGCCATCAACGCGATTAATATTTATATTTATGTGTGGAAAGTGGTAAATTTATTGAAATTATATGGATTGGGTTCTGAACTTTATTACTTGGGTTTTCGATGATTTTTTAAGGTCGAGATTCGTTCATATCATTTGTAATCACACTGTATATTATTCGTCGCTCGTCGGCCGTCGTATGACAGTGAATCACGCATGAAACGTACGGTGCAATACTGACAGGTCGATATTATTACCCCTATTATTATTATTACCCTCCCCCACCCTCGAGGGCAAATAACACCCGACGGGGATGAAATTTAAATGACTTTATTCAAAAACGAAATATTCTGTTCGCTTTATCATTTTTATTTTAGTGGAAATGATCAAGAATTTATCATTCTATTATAACATGCGACATCGTTAATTAATATTTGATCATATATCTGAATTATTACATGTTGAAATATACTTATGAATATTCCAATAATCAGATGAATTATATTGCAAAAGAGTTAAGTTAAATTATAAAGTTTTTATCTATCAGAATTATTCGATATTTATTCATAAATATTCCGATAACCGGATGAATTATAAAATTCCCTTATCTTAATTCTCAGATGTTAACGTTTAGCTATCAATATTTTAATAAACGGATGAATAATGAAACTTTACTAATTTCATTCTTGAAAGTCAACATTCAATTATAAATATTCTAGTAACCGGATGATTAATAAAATATTTTATTCCTGTCCAAGTATGACAGAAATATAATACAATTCTAATAAACAGAACTAAAGCCGGCTATTTGCGTAAATAAATATCAATAAATATGAATAAATTTAAATGACATAGAATTCAGAATACCGTGAATACGAAGTGAGGATATCGATTGTAATTTTGAACTGTTTCAACTCGGAAGATATTCCTTTGTCTTTGCGAGAGAAAAGAAAGTTGACAAATTAAAAGGAACGGACGCAAAGTTTCTTTGGTTGGTATGAGCGAGCATTTCGTCGATCGCACGACAACAATGGTACCCTGAATAATGTAACGAATGGACGAGGATACTGGAAACGAGGCGATTCTCATGAATAATTCGAAAACCACCCTCGAACTCTCGATACTCTTCGACGAGGAGCTTTCGCGAGCTTTCGCGAAAACAAAAAGAAAACGAGCCGAGCAGCGCGTTGCGGTTTTCGAGTAGAAAGTAAGTTTGATCGACGATACTCGAAAGTCGTTGACTACATTCTTAGGAATCGCGCGAATATTTCATCGATTCGATCAATTCTTCAGCTGCGAACTCTATTCAATTATTTATCACATACTTTACGACACACCATTTCATTGTTCATTTTAAACATTATTCTATTACATAACAAAGATCGTTATCTATGATCCTGGACCGACGATTCATAAATGTAATAATTCTCTATTTAAACAAAATCAAATTCCCAACTTCCGACAACAAAATTATTCACTCTCGAATTGATTACTTTCCGGTATCCCAAATATATTCAATTCCAAGTCTCAAATGATGTCACCATTACGAGTTAAAACTAACACATTCGCGTCGAGCAATTTTCAGCCGAATATTATGCGCAGAACGGTATCAAATTTCAGGAATCTGGCCAAATAAAGTTATGTCAACAAAAACTGTTACAAACATCATCAAATACCTTAATCGAAACATACGTATCTAAAGACTCACATTTGAGTCATCCAGGTACTAGTAAAGTATCCTAAAGACTCACACGTGCGTCGTGCGGTGCGAATAGTATTTACGATACGATATTTCGTATTCAAAATGATTCCGATCTATGCGATCTAATTGATCTTCTCGAGATAAGAGTTTGATCAGTGACGGTTCGTGGGATAAGTTTCTATTAAAGTGGGGGGATAATAATTGTACTCACCGGTGTGGATGTAAGTGTGCTTCTTCATGTCGGACTTCTGGTGGAACCTTTTGCCGCAATATTGACATGGATACGGCCTGGTATCCGAGTGAATCAAAAGGTGAGTGCTAAGGGTACTCGAACGTTTGAACGCCTTTCCGCATTGTTTACACTGCAATCAAATACAAATGTTACATTAGTTCTCTGTCTAGTACGTAAAGGCAACATTTTCGGAATATTATTCGCGATCGCAACGAGGATGGGGAAGAGGCATGCGCCGGGACGCCAGGCGCAGCTGTGTTCACGGAGCGTCGTTTTTTGTGCGATGGTTGATTGTGAGACGGGCGCCAGCGGTGACAATAGCGGCGCGTCCTAGGCGTGTCCCGTACGACAATATATACCAGCATGCATGGAATATTATTACGCTCTATGAACCGCTAGTTGCAACTTCGCATGATACACCTGACGACTTATGACGGATCAATATGCAGGATCAATATGCAATACATAATTCGAGTGCTTCCAACGTTCGTCAGAGATTCCTTCCGGTTTCGGGATCTTTCTCTTCTTTGTATTTTTATGTTCGTTGTTGAGAATCAACTTTATGTTCTATAGATTATAATCTCCCGGGACTCGCATTGAATTCTGAGATTATTCATATGAAATATATTATATGCGTCCGATTCTACGATTATTAATAGAAACGATATTACGTGTGTCTAATTCTCCGATTATTAATATGAACGATATTACATGCGTCCGATCTTCCGATTATCGACATAATGTATAATATATAAATTAAAAATATATAAACATGTATTACTCATATACGCATGTTTATTGAAACCTAATACGATCGAACACCAATATTTCTCAGTCTCATTAATCTTGTTAATCAATGCAATTAATTAAACCCTGTCTCTTTCTCCCCACTTCTTCCCTTCACGCATAATTCAAGTTCGTTACGATAAATCGTTGCACAAATAAATCGATTACCGATCAGATTAAGTTTCAAGTATGGCGACGCATCCTCGACTCGTTCCTCGCAGAAGCCACCAAATTAATGAAGTACAAGGCGCGTTTGTTTTTAAAGTGCAGTAAAAAAAAACATATCCGTTCCAAATACGTATCAGCTCGTTTCAAGTTTGGACGGGATAAGAGAAATTATGGGTGCAACTTTCGAGGAATGAAATCGGATGAGTCAGAAGTGTTTCGTGGGTTGGTACACGGGGAAGAATTAAATCAGGTAAATTGCAGGTGTACCTTGAGGGGGGAGGGGATCGTGTATGATCCCTATTGAAA
The DNA here is from genome assembly GCA_910591585.2 of Nysson spinosus. Classification (NCBI taxonomy): domain Eukaryota; kingdom Metazoa; phylum Arthropoda; class Insecta; order Hymenoptera; family Crabronidae; genus Nysson; species Nysson spinosus. Next base: position 2,353,444 of record OU342839.1, on the reverse strand, counting down.
GAAACTACCGAACGAACGATTTACAGACTCTTTAAAAGCCATTACACGTTCGAGCTGCATCCCAAAGGGACGTACGAACGGGTTTCGGTGAACTTCTTTAACGTCATCCAAATGCAGTAAACGATGCACCGAGAGATACATTCGTCTCTCTCCGAGTCTCCGATCTTCGATGAAAACGATTTAATACCTTTTATAGGATGTACGAAAACATCCTTTGAATCCAATTTAATCGTGTTTTCCTCGTATCGTATGATAAAAAAATATCGCGATCAAATTCAATAAACAATGGAGCTTCCGATACCGAGATACTCGTAATGAACAGAATCTTAATATTAGTACAAATATTAATCGTCGAGATTGTATTTATAATTAATAATTATTTTCATTGTTTCATATATAATTATACCATTATGTAATTACTATTAATTGATTAAATAATTATTAATTATTAATATTTTATGCGATTTTATTTTGGCAATCTTCAGACTCTATCGTCAGAAATAATACGTAATAATAATACGAAAAATTATCATAATTGTATAATAGTAATAATGAAATAATAGGAGTAGGATATTATTCTAATTCGTTATTTTCCTACATCGACGATACAATTACTTGGGTTTCACGATTCGAGTAATCGGGATTTTTTCGCAGAGGGTTTTGATATTCAAAGGTTTGACCCCGTTTTGGGTGACTTCGGGGCACATTTAAGGGCACTTAAACCGCCAAGAAATTTAGGGATCGCGTGACTCGAGTCTCCCGGCGAATCATTTTCGGCCATGATCTCAATTGATTCCTCTTTGCGTGGAATTACATCGATTGTTCTTACCAAACTGTATTTTTGTATCATTTTACCCTTTTTAATAATATTCTTCATGTATCTCAGGCGATGTATAATTTCACCGTACAGCAATTTATTATGCATCGTCGTAGAGCCAAAAATGATAACATTCCAATTGTAGAAATCGGAAGGAAATCAACGTGAAAACACTTTCGGTTCGAAGCTCGTAAAAGAAATTGCGGGTAAAATGGAGTGGATCGATTCTCAACCCTTTCGAGAATATTACTTCGTCGAAGTACTATGTCAAATTAATCCGTAAGAATGAGACTCCGCCAATGACAATCGTGCTTGACATTCGTGTCAAATCATCGTTACTTTCTTTGCGCAACGAATTAAACAATATAATTGAAATAATAGTATACGTCATATTTTTAACGCTTACTTAATTTATAACACTCAACTTTTCCTCGAACTCAAAATGGATCGATTTCCGGTTACGATTCGAGTATTTCCACGTTGCATTATTTAAACCTTTACAACCCAATTTGTTTGTTAAAGGAAAATCGTATAACTGAAGCTAATTAAACACGAATCTAATTATGCTACGTTACGCGAAAATAGTAACAAAATTATTACTTAAACGCATTGAAAAAGGTGACGATTGTTGCGCGTGGTTTTATAATTATTACAAGAAAAAATGAAACGAAACAAGAAATACGGATGGATGAACATGTTGTATTGCGTTGTGGAGGGTTATGTTGATCTTTGAGGAAAGAAGAGGGCGGTTGAAGAAAACGAGACTCACCTGGAAGGTTCTTTCGGAGGACGAGGGTGGTGTCAACGGTGAATGATGAATCTGCCGCGTAATTATAGGGGTTGAAGATGGACTCCTGCAAGAGGGTGCTCTGGTTTCTCTGGCTTCCCTCTCGCAGACCGAACCCGGTGACCAGATTTCATTCTTTCGTCCTATACTCAACGAAACGTCGCTCGGCTTTGTGCTCAGATTTAAAGGCACTTCTTCTTCTGAAACACAAATTTTTCCACGCTTTTCTTAAGAACCGACAAAAATACAAATTTGACATTATTATATACATGTATGTAATTCTTGTATACATAGTTTGGATTCTCGAAATTTCGAATTAACACTAGAACTACCAAAGGAGGCAAAATGACTTGTCTGCCATTTTTAGTTAAATTATTTGCGAATATACCACGGTGCTTTGTTGGAGATGTTATATATTTTTATTTTATATATAATATTCCAGATATAAAATATGGGGGTTTGAAGAAGCTTATATTAATTGAAAATTGAGAAATTCCAAAGCTTTACAAGTATTTGTAAAACACTTCGAAATGATAGCAAACTAATAATCCTTACAATAAGAAACGACACGAAGCTTGAATTTCTGCCAAGCGAAATATTAATATTCAGATAATAATATTGAATTATATAGATTTCGTAATAAATTTCACGAAAGATTTTAAACGGCAATTATTTACTCTCGAATTGTTTCGCTTGGAATTAACATAGATTACAAAAATAGTATTTAAGTTTGAGTTAACTTAACACTACATAATTACGCTGAATTATCAAAAATATTTGTCGTTCGTCGTTAATAACGACTCAAAATTATTCGCTTTTGTTTGTCATTTTGTTTAAATCGTCACTTTCCAATCGTCAACTTTCAATCGTCAATTTTCAATCGTCAACTTTCAATCGTCAACTTTCAATCGTCAATTTTTCCTAACTTTTGTTTAACGTTTAATTTTACACATATTACAAAAGCGACTTAAACAATTGTTATCCAACCGATTTCGATTATTCGAGCAAAGTTCTATTTAAAACTCGAAGGACTCTCGGCACAACAATTTCCAGTAATCATTACTAGGATGATCCAATCGAGTTGTTATCGGATGATCTATCGTACCGTTATCAATACAGAAACTCGATGGCCGTTATCAAAGCGAGCACTAACTACGCAGAAAATGAGTCGAATAATCGGCAAGCGATTAGCGAAATCGAGCTGAGGCTGTCGAAAAGGATTGGTAATTGGTTTAATAGCCGTTGCGCCTTGTCGCTCAGTGAAACGATAACGATAACAGCGAAACGCTCGATGATAAGCGTTACGCTCGACAAGTGGCAAACGAGGGAAACCGAATCGATACACCGGTGCTACTTAGGCGTAATTGCCACCTCCGCACCCCCTCCCCGGCTCTATTATCATTTTCCCTTCTCGACATTTTCTTTTTTGGAAAAAGATCCGATGGTCGCGGACTTCGAAAAAAGATAATATTTGCCTTATCGATATATGGAGCATCCGATGAATTTATGTTATATCTGGATCATTCGAGTTGACAGCTGTGTTATGAATCTGCCGGGAAAGTACTCGTAATAACAGCAACATTTGCAATTATTCGTAATTATTCTTCGATATTATCCCCGAGGATTTTTTTGTAAACAATACGAGTATCATTCGTTTCCCTCGACTTGGCAAACATGTCGTGGGACATATATTTTAAGAATCGAATTGTTTAAAGGTTATAGTAATGATATTAATATTGCAATTAGAATACTAAATTTAGTGAAAATTCAATATTAATTGTATCATCGAAATCGGTGAGTTTATGGTGGAGACATTGAAGAGGTGTTAGGTACTCACCGAACTTAGCCTTCTCCGGTGTACTTCTTCGGGGTGAACTGGCTCTTGCCGGGCTGAGGGGTTCCGGATGAATGGGTGAACAATTCGTGACGGGGGATGTTTGTTGGTTTGGGATCCTCGAGGGTGGTAAAAGAGAATGTGGCAACAGGAGACTCACGTGACGAGCCCACCACGCGGCACCCGCGGATCCGTAACCACCGTACATCAAACCGCACCGCATTTCTGAAAACACCGTGGAACGACCATTTTACATTTTCTTTTCATTTCTGCTGTGTAGTCAGTGTAATATTATTTCCTGTACATTGTAAATCAATGCTTGGAAGCTTCATTCTTGTTAATTTCATTCGTGGATATTTAATTGTTATTAAGCTAATTCAATTCTTAATAAGTTAATTCTTACGAATTCAGTTCGTGGAAGTCTATTTCTGATTACTCTAATTCTTAGAAATTCAATTCTGATTAATTGAATTGTTGAAAATTCGATTCGTATTAATATCATTGTTGGAGATTTGATACTTGGAAGTATCGGTCTTATTAATTTAATTATTGGAAGTTTAATTCTTATTAATGTAATTCTTGGCAATTCAATTCTTATTACTTTATTTATTGAAAATTTAATTCTTGGAAGTTTAATTCTTATTAATCTAATTCTTGGTTGTTCAATTCTTATAAATTTAATTATTGGAAATTTAATTCTTGGAAGTTTAATTCTTCTTAATGTAATTCTTGGAAGTTCAATTCTTATAAATTGAATTATTGAAAATTTAATTCTTGGAAGTTTAATTCTTATTAATCTAATTCTTGGTAGTTCAATTCTTATAAATTTAATTATTGAAAATTTAATTCAACATCAACTCACCTCTCGCAGCAGCGGCGTTATTCGGCAGGGGTAGATTTTGCAGCCTCAGATCGGGGTTGTAACCGGAAACGAGTGTGAAAGCACTGAAACGATCCGGAACCGATTGACAGAGGCTCGATGATGGATTCGAGGAAGCAGCACTACTCGAACTACTTCCGGGTGCACCCGGACTCCATGGCGAAGGTGGTAAAGTGACGCTCGGACTGCTGGGTGGCGAAAGGGTTGCCGGGGGGGAAAGTGCACCCGCCGGAACTCCAACGGCACTGCAGTGCACTTCCGACTTCATGTACCACGTTCTTGGTACCGCTTCTGGAAAATGAATTAATCGGTACGCGTCATTAAAAAATATATAATTCAAATCTATCATTATAACGGTTTTTATTACCAATAATACCTTTTCAGATCCAACGTTCTTAAGTTAAAAAAGAAGGACCTGATTTTCTGTGTGGTGATATTTTATTCACTTTAAATCGATAATAATTAAACAACCAAACAAAGTTCGACAAATATTCATAATATACAAAAAATAAAATTCTCCCAGAATACTTTATCATTTTTGTGTGCACTTCATTTGATAAATATTTAATGTCGAATTATTATATAATGAATAATAAAAGTATGATGTCGCGGATATGTATTTTGACTCGCGTTTATTAATATTGTAAAGATACTTGAAAGATTATTGATCATAATTGACGGAATAATGACTAGCATCTATGAATGTGACAATCGAATAAAAATATGATTTCCGAAGAGCGGAGGATTCTATTATATAAAAATTTCCAAGAATTATCTAATCTTGGGAGCTCCGATATCACGGTATAAAATATTCATAATCGATAAATCGCGACCGAGACATCAGCGCGAAATCGAAATACCCTGAGGATTCTTAAATTAAATTGCCATTCGGTAATATCACGCCATTATGTACATAATTAATATAACCTTAATTACGAAAACAATCTCGAACGTATCAGTGGCGGGGGGCGGGGGGGAGTCGAATGAAATGGAGAAAGCAAACGGCATACGTGTTAATTATCATAAGAGATAAGTAAAATTATATCACTGATTATAATTATCGGCGCAGGAGTGACATTCTTTGCGCGTCGCAAGAAATCAAATGAGCAATCTTTGACGAGAAAAAGGATGATTTACGCTTTCTCGATTCCCGATATCGTTGGCAATCAACGATCGCTGAATAAATTACGAATGTTCCAGAAAAATCTCGACGGCGATTTATGATGCAAGGCGAGCGAAGATTACGGCAGAAAAAATGTCACGTTATTAATTTTGTGCCGCGTTATTCCGTCGCGAAGTCAACGCAAATATTCCTATTTGCCCGATGAATCCCGCGAATACGTTAGCCGATTTACATCGATTATTATTCGATCGAAAAATTCCTCGATGATAAAGTCAAACCATACTCGCCTGCGATGGAAAGGATTTCATTTTATCCATACGATAAATTAATATAAACATGTTCTAGGACTATTTTGGGACGAGAGAAGTGGATTAAAAGTTTGTTCTGGCTAAGAAAGGGGTCGACCCAAAATCGCAAAAATGAGAAGGAGTATACCTTCAAAAAATGAAAATCGCCAAAATCAATTCTAAATGGCCCAAATCGATGGTAGATGATGTATAAACATGTTCTAGGACGATTTTGGGGCGGAAGAAGTGGTTTAAAAATTTTTTTGGCCCAAAAATGGGTCGACCCAGAATCGAAAAAATGTGAAGGGGTATACCTTCAAAAATTGTCAAAAAATGAAAGTCCCCAAAATCAATTCTAAATGACCCAAATCGATGGTATATGATGCCTAATGATGTTCTAGGACCGATTTGGGTCGAAAGAAGCGGTTAAAAAATTTGTATGGCCGAAAAATGGTCGATCCAGAATCGAAAAAATGTGAAGGGGTATACCTTCAAAAATTGTCAAAAAATGAAAGTCGCCAAAATCAATTCTAAATGGTCCAAGTCGATGGTATATGATGTATAAACATATTCTAGGACGATTTCTGGTCAAAAGAAGCGGTTAAAAAATTTTTATTGCTGAAAAATGGGTCGAATCCAAGTTGAAAAAATGTAAAGGGGTATACCTTCAAAAATTGTCAAAATTTCAAAGTCACCAGAATCGCTCCTAAATGGCCCAAATCGATGGTAGATGATGTATAAACATATTCTAGGACGATTTTGGGTCGGAAGAAGCGGTTAAAAAATTTTTTTGGCCGAAAAATGGTCGATCCAGAATCGAAAAAATGTGAAGTATACCTTCAAAAATTCTCAAAAAATGAAAGTCGCCAATTTCGCTCCTAAATGGTCCAAATCGATGGTAAATGACATATAAACATATTCTAGGACAATTTTGGGTCGAAAGAAGTGGTTTAAGAATAGTTTTCGGTCGAAAAATGAGAAGAGGTATACTTAATATCCATAAATCCAAATAAATAAACCCTACCGAGATATTCCTCGAAATCAACGAACAATTACTCACAAAAACCTAGTAAATATTTCATGGTCGGAATCGGGTCGTCCTTGGTGAAATATAAAAATAATAAGAGAATCGTGTTCGCGGGCTATTTTTAATAGGGGTCTGCTGTAGTTAAAGGTGAACGTCGGTTAATGCATTATTCTCGGGGTTGCGCGGCTATCAGATTCGCATGGAAAAATCAGAAGCACGTGCATCCAAAGTGATGCACATTGTACGGGGAGGGTTGTCGGGGAAGGGTAGCGAATCTATGAATTATATATAGTGATCGCAGTTTCGTGCGTGCGCGTGGCACCCTGCTCAGAGGACAGGTCTGCAGACGAGATCCTAATCTACTGATTCGAGCAGACGTGATTGCTCGACGAGCTTTACTCGTGACGAGCTGTAATGAAATATCCGGGCCGAGCTTCCGAGCTTTTAAAAATACCTGATTAACGATCACCACGAACCTCGTAATAATCGCTAATCTCGACGAGGGGTCACTCGTCTAATTGCTGCGCCATATTCTTCTCAAACTTGTATTTTATTTTATTCATATACGATTCATGAAAAGGTTTATATTTAAAGGTTTCAAATTAAATTGGAAAGGTGGAATAACTCGAAGAAACGCGAACAATAAAATGAAGTAAAAATTTCTATACAAAATCACATCATTTCTTGTATCGCTGCGTTACAAATAAAGAATTGTATTTTCCAGAAATATAGTTTAAGGAAAGATTTATATTTCAAGTCAGTTCCAATATTTTCAGTAATAATTATCCCATTGCTTAAATTGACTGAAAAGATTCAATAGAAAGATAAAATTGCTTGAAAATCTCCAAGAATAAAATAAAGAGAAAAATTCGATATAAAATCACATCATTACCGCCGAAGAGGAATAATGGAGAACGTCGAGGCTTACAAGATAAGCCTGAAAAATGGATCGGCAGTTCGAAGGTTGGGTTTTCGTGGATAACGATCTCAACCCAGTATAAACCGATCTAGTAAACTCGGCAATTCTCGATGCACGAATAAATCGTCGACGCGATTCGCAAATAAGAACACCGCAAAAGATACACGCGGAAACGAAGTACTCCGTTGTTTTGCCGAGCGTAAATAGTCGAGCATAACGATCGAGTACCGCCTCCTCGACGAGCCACGTCGATTTGTTTTCGAAGTTCCGCAGGAAGTACATAAAAACAAGCGCAGACAAAACCGATTTGTTTCGGTGAATTTCTTTCGCGAATTGTTGTTTATTATTGACTCGCCCGCATCACAGGAATACGAGACAAACAACGGAAGATAAAACACCTGGAAGTTCGTACGGATTTTCTTGCATTTCTTTTCGGAACAAAATATTTGGTTTTAGTTTCGAGAAGAGTTTCGAGTGTGTTTGAATGGCGATTTCTTTTATTCCTCGATCATTCCTTTAGTTCTTTCAATCATTTATAATCAATTGGTTTGTGGGAATATGGATGTTATTGTAGATATTATTATATTATTTATTAGGAATTATTAAATTCGAATATTATTGTAGGTATTATTAACCCTTGGCATTCGAGATTATTAATTATCATTTATACGTATCGCGGCAACTGGGATGGCAACCGAGAGGCGACATTATATTTATTATATCGTTTAAAACCTAATAATAAATATCACTCGAGTAAATCTTAACGTCGCTTCTCGGTAATCGCAATAAACTGAGCGGCGACTGAGAAGCGCCACTCGATTCTTTGCGAGTGCAAAGAGTTGAATATTGTTCATAAATACCGGTTTATAATAAACATAAACAGAATAAGATACAAGAATATATTTAATGTAATTTCGTGGCACGGCTTAGTTTATTTACGATTATTTATATTATTTTATCCCGGAGGTCCAAGAATAATTGGAATTCGCCCGAATTCGCTTCCGGACAATATTGACAGAATCCGAACTGTTATGAAACGCCTGGAGCAAACTTCGGGCGAATTTTCAATCGCGCATTACGCGAGCGGCTATTTGTTCCTTGCAAATAAAAGATTTTCCGTGAGACATGGCCATCGAACCAGCCGGAGATACTTTATCTAAATTATATTCTATATTTCTGAATGCAGAGGTAATCGATACGAATCAATCGCGGCGTCGATCGCGAGATAATAATTAATTCATGTATACTCGCATCTACCAAATAATTCCAGTAACAAGATTGATAAGAGACATATCTAAGTTGTTCCTAATTTTTTGATCAACATCGAATCTAAAATGACCTATTAGATAATATTTCCGAGCCACTGATTCTTAATAAACTCGAGTGATCTCGAATCCGATCATCCATCCATTAAACCCAGATTTTTGATTATCACTTTTTATTACCTTCCGATAAAATTACTACCAACTTTTGCGTCACCGTTTCGACTCGCTTTATCTCGAATTAATCCCTACCCTTTTAATTCAACAACGTAAGTAACACTTTGACTGCGAAAGGCGTATATATACGCTCCATGAATACATACGAAAGCGTATATGTACGACCAGTAAATTTTACTGGATGCAACGCATTTATTTTTTAGCGAATTAATAGAGTATAGAACATATTGATATTGTTACGTGTGACATAACAACCAATCGAATAAGTGAATCTAACTCCTTCATTTTTTTATTCTATTTTCTATTTTATTACATCATATTATTACCATTTTCTTGCGTATCAAAGAGTGATAACCGTAAAGAAACTAATAAATGAATAAGTAAATATTGTTATGGAAACAATTTAATGGCAACTATTGTCGTGTGAATATCGTATCGCACGGTGTTAATGTTCTTTTTTTAGAATACATCGCGATTAAAGGGTTAATTGACGATCTCGCGATGAATCGAAGATCGCGCGACGAAAAATTCTTCTCGCGAGGAATAACAAAACAACATATACATAACGTATACAAAAGAACACATCGAACAGTGCGATGCATTCCTAAATTGGCTCGCGGGTTGTATCGTGATAAAACAGTCGCGCGTCGAATAAAAGCTGGGGAAAGAAAGGACGGAAGAAAGAAAGAAAGAAAGAAAGAAAGAAAGAAAGAGGAGGAGATAATGGAAGAGACGGGCACAAAAGGAATGCGACTGGCGCAAGTGGACAAATATTAGATCGGCCGAAGATTTCTGTTATTACACTGCATCTCGGCTCGTTTATTAGTTTTACCGAATTTATTGGTACTTCTCTTCTCCAGTGGCTCGTTTCTTTCTTTTCGTCTCAACTTTCTCCTCGTTTTTTTTTCCACGCTGTTTGGCCTTTTTTTTACCGTAGCCACGAGACTGTCAGGAAATTGTCAGCGCAGACAACGTCTACTGATTTATTTCGCGGCGGTAAACAGGGTATAACTGTCGTATGGCAGTGACAATCCAGTTGGACAATAACAATGATAATCTGAGACAGTACCGTGATATATTAAAATTTCTCTCAGCTGTTATAATATTTCTCTGACAATGCTCCAACGAATTCTTGACAGGTTCAAGGACGTACACCGGTTTTTAAGGTAATCGTAATTCGATGAAATCGATTACGTTTCTTGGGCGAATATCGTTTTATTCGAGGATTCAATTGAAGTGACGACACTGATGAAATACGTGTGCGTATTCAAAGTAATGAAATTAAGGGAATTAATGAAATATTGTACGCATTGCAGTTAATGGATTCAATTAAATATTGTACGTACTGCTACTAATGAAATTAATTAAATACGTACTGGAATCAATGAAATTTAATGAAATATTGTACGTACTGCAATTAATGAGATTAATGAAATTAATTAAATACGTATTGCAATTAATGAAATCAATGAAATCAATGAAATACGTACTGAAGATAATGAATTAATGAAATATGTATTGCAATTAATGAAATCAATGAAATCAATGAAATACGTACTGAAAGTAATGAAATGAAAGACATTCGGAATCAAATGATTATATTATTTCTAGGAATATAAAATAGTGGCGATATCAATAAAAGTGTAAGAAATAATATTAAAATTCCGAAATGCATCGCATGATTCGACGCGTTGTTATGTAGAATATTAAAAAATATTAGAATCGTAATACTAATTACGAATGTCAACTAGAAAATCCGTGAAAACTATTCGCACTTCTGATCAACTTACGATTAGAAATGCATATTAACGATGCACCATATCTTGCGCACCGTATATCTGTTAATCAACGAAACCTTCGACGTTCGAACAAAATCAGGATTCAATCGGAAGATCATCGTTCAACGAACAATTTAATTAACAATTAAAAAAACTAATCGGATGTTTGTCGATGAGTCGCGATGGTAATTCCCGAGTGACGATTCAACGGGAATATGGAAGTTGGTTGTCGATCTAAATTAAAAAATTGGGCCCGAGTGCGTGGCGGGAGAGGAAGAGAGAGAGAGAGGGGGGGGTGAGAAACGATAAAGTTGACGAGACGAGTCCTTGGTCGATTAAAAAACTGTGTGAACAAGTGTCTACGAGATACCCTTCCAAAGTCTCTTAATGAATTTCTGGGCCAACTGTTCTGGGAAGGAAACCAGGAACGAAAACAACGACTCATCGAAATCTGTACTGGCTCCCGACCAATAAAATCGCTCCTTGCTTCTCCGCGTTAAAAATATTACTAATTCTTTTCCCCATAAATAAAGCAATGAGAACGAACTACAAGTATCATTATTCTTTAAATCCAGTTTTTAAATCGCTTCGATATTAATTATGTTCCTTAATGCAGTATACTTCGATTATTTACTGAACTACGAATATTATTCTTTAAATTCAGTTTTGAAATCGCTTCGATATTAATTCTATTCCTTAATGCAGTATACTTCGATTATTTACTGAAGTACGAATATTATTATTCGCTGCGTCCAGTCTCCCAAGTTCTTGAATATTAATTATGTTCTCTAACGAGATATACTCATTCTACTTACTCATTCTAATTTTCTGATTAAAATTGTTACGGAAGAAGCAAAATTATTGTTCCACGCCATTCTCGTAAGATTGATCGTCGTCGTCGGAGATATTTTGATTTGACTTCGTACCTCGACTGCTGCCGGTTCGTACACTAGTTTTTGTATCACTCCGAGAACCTTTCAGGCAGTCGAGTGCCGTTGTGTGTGTTTATCTCGCTCGTGGCCTCTTTCGCTTCTCGCTATTGTCTCGATGTAGCGTTACGTCGAATGTAAACACGAAATATCGCAAGAGATTCCTCACATTCGATATCATTCAATTTGCTGTGCGCCGATTTGGAATTTTCATTATTTCCGTTCATGTCTTTCATCGAACAGATATGATATTTATTCCCAGCTTTCTTGAAGAATTACTTTGTTAATTTAATATAATAATACTTCACACAAAAGTGGCTTCCGAATTTCCAAACTGAGATCCTGAATTCTCAAATTCGATATCGCTCAATTTTATGCCCGTCGATTTTTTATTTTCATTTCCGCCACTTATTGATTTCTATCGAATCAAGCTAATATTTATTTCTGATTTTCTTGAAGATTTATTCTTATATTTAACATAATCATATTTTTTACGACTCTTAATAATATTCATATTTAATGTACCCGCATCTATTACTGCTATTATTAAAAGACTTAATAAACGAAGGTATCTTGAGAATGAATTAAGTTCAAGTAATTAGATGAAATTCGTGTTGAGTTTTGCGTGAAATGGCGCGTAAAGGAAAATACGATAAAACGTATGTTTAAGTCATTCTCGCGTGCAAAGAGTCGGAAGTGAAATGTTTCGCGTTGCAAAACTTTTGTCTGCCGATCGCTGATTGAAAAACGTGCTTTCCTCGGTGAATTAACGTAGTGATTGTTTACTTAGAAACGTGGTTTTTAATCGAACCACGTGGATGTAATTCATGCCGTACAAACTTGAGAACTGGTTCCGCGATATCATATTCAAAACTACGACTCATCTTGGTGTAAAAAAATGATTAGTATCGCTTAATTAATTACACGCTAATGATTATGATTACTTAAACCACGAATCGAAGAGCTTGGAGAAACGTTTCTTGGAAACGTCTGCTTAAAATCGTCCAGTTTTTATATATACTTTAAATATTATTTATAAATTTGTTTCAAAGACTCTTAGATAAATATTGACTTAAGAGAATAATGGAGAGATGTAACAATGGAATAAAAAGGGGTGATGAAACCAAAGCTTATCATAGGAATCTGATTTCAGCCTCTTCGTTTTGATAAGACTTTGAAATCGTTTGACACGTGGCGGTAAAAAGAAATCCAAAATTTTCCTCGATTCATCGGAGATAATTATGGCGCAACTAATTTTCATAAAAGCTATCGAAATAAAACGCAAATATCCGAGCATTTGTATCCAAATGTAGATACCGTGCAATACGGTATCAAGTTGTGTAAGGTTGCGATATATACGTTTAAAACAAACACCATTGTTTTTATAACAAATACTCGCTGGAAGCCTAAGAAATATTGACTTTAGACTCGATTGCAAGAAAAACTGTGATACTCGAACGACGAGTCATCGAAGCTTTCGATTATTAAGCTAAGATGGATGTCGTTTTAGTTTCCATATTTTTAGACGAGTTGTGATAACAAATACTTCGAATGTGATTTTAGTTGCTGGGGGAAACCGACGTGTTTTTTGAGGACTTGTATTTTTATTTTGGAATAATACTTCGTATGTAATACAGTAGACTCTCGTATAATGTGGTTAATACATTACGCGTTGTATGAAATCGTGTTATAGAGAATCGTGTTATGCGAGAAAGATTACCTTTTTGTTTTCTATGTTTTAACAATTACGAAATGGAATGTATTGGCAGTGATGGAGATAGCTATGCTATGGTCGATTCAAGTAAACGGTGAATTCCTGCATTTTCGAATACAGCGCGTTGTAGAAAATAGGTCGTCGTAGTATCTTTAGCGTCTTGTAGAATTCGCGGTGTTGGAATTCGCGTTGTAGGAAATTGCATTATAGTAACTGGCGTTCTAGGAAATTGCGTTGTAAGAATCCGCGTTGTAGGAAATTGCATTGTAGTAATTCGCGTTGTAGGAAATTGCGTTGTAGTAATTCGCGTTGTAGGAAATCTCGTTATACTAATTCGCCTTGTAGTAATTCACGTTGGAGGAATTCGCGTTGTAGGAAATCTCGTTGTACTAATTCGCGTTGTAGGGACTCACGTCGTAGTAATTTCCGTTGTAAGAATTCGCGTTGAACGATCTCGCGTTATAAGAATTCATGTTGTAGGATCTTGCGTAATACAGGAGATTACTGTAATTAGGTACATCAAGGAAAAGAGACTCACCACACATCACGTACGTATAACGTAGTTCAACCTGCGTGCTAGAAATCCCCGCAGTACATCTAGTCGAATAATAACTCCACGTTATTCTAGGCACAATTACTTAGTCCAAGTGAACTTCCGCACAAAACTAGTTCCTCACAGTCTCAATGAACGCAGGATCTCCTCTGAACTAACTAATCCAATGCAACTCCACGAAGGTAACAAGTTCCAAAGTAAGTTCCAAGTACACTGTAACCTTGAGTTCCACGTGGTAACACGAAGGTCGGCGATTCTCGAATCACGGATGAAATCGAAATCGAAATCCAGATCCAGATCCAGATCCAGTGATCGAGTGTCTTGAATCTTGGTCGACTCGAAGTAAACACTTGTCAACTTGTAGTCCGATATATGTCTTTATGTATATCCAGTATAAGTATCCAATTCCAAAGTGTCTATTTTATGACAATGATTTAATGTGTGTCGATGATGCAGTCAAACAATCGAAGTTACTTGGGACTCGTCGAAGTTTAAGTCCCGATTTCTGAGTTCTCAGGAAGAGGCTGTTGGAGTGTCCCGACTAACAGCAGGACCCTGACTGACCCCAGTGTGGCTGAGGAGGGTACGGGTCTCAGGTTCTGTCGGGAAGAGCGTGTGTCGTAGTCCGTTCAGTGTAGGTTCCCCTTACCTGGCCAGGTTTCACTCTTCTCACCTGCGCCGGCTATCGTGCGTCGTGCGTCGTGCGTCGTGCGTACGTGTGCTACCCGGAGGCCACGCCCACCATCGACTAAGCTCTCGTCATTTACATGGTGGGGATAGGAGTTGCGCGCGCCCGCGCTCTTCTCACGTGGAGGCTTAGCGGAAGTCGCGGAACTCGCGGAACTCGCGGTGATCCAAGCGGTAGCCGTGTGGGCGGATGCTTCGTTCGAAGAGAGGGAAAGTACTCTGCGATCCAAAGCATGGTTCGTTCGAATTGATTCGATTGGGAAGAATTTCGATGGCGAACTTTCCGTGATAGGAGTTTTGAGTTAGATTTGATCTGTTTTATTTTGAAAAGGGGATAGGGTTGGAGTTAGAATGTCTTTATTTTGGGGATTATTTGGTAGGCATTTATTGGGGGGTCGATGAAGAAAGGGGCACGAATTTTGTAATATTTGGCTTTTGGGAGGGCGGAGCTCTAGAAAGAACAACATAATTTATGTCTTTATTACATGGTATTTAAGATTCTATCGGGAGTTCGGTGACACGAAATAAATACAGTTACCTTCGTAATTAATGATTATCAAGTTTAAATCTCTAATTATGTCAAGTTTGAAAAGTATCAAGGAATTGAAAAATTACAATTCTAAATTACGTCCACTCGAATCAAAGCACAGAAGCAACATTAAGTACGAAGTATGCTTCTCTTTGCATATAAAATTACATATTTTCCCCGAGCTATTCAAAATTATTACTTAAATAGCCCATTCTATAAAAAATAAGCAAATCACAATGCATCTTCACATTATTTGGTACTTCTTCCTCGAACATTCCTTAGCATAAAAGGTATCAATGAATTAAACGAATATACGCGAGGATATCATAGTATTCGCACCATTTTAATCCGCGTTAAATCCACGGGTGAGGAAGTGGGGGATACGTGATTAGCCAATAGGAAGGCGGTATCACACCGCGGTAAGGAGAGAGCGGTGCGCGCGCAGAATATAAACACGTGGTTGGAAGGTAGGAGAGAACCCGGTTGCTATTGGTCGCCCTTCCTAGAAGCGGATCCACCTTCGTCGATCTCGCGTGGCTCTCTAGCACGATCTAGATTATCCAACTACCAATCGGTGACCCTCCACTCTTGCGTAACAACCGAATCAAATTTAAGAAACTCGGAATCGTATTGGTGGTTCGCGCGTCGACCGAACACTGGACCTACCCGAATGTAGGTCAGGATTGGAGCAGCGTTTGCTCTCATTCGTATCGGGAACGCGTAACCCTTTATCGCCTCGAAAATATCGAATGAATTAATATGCAATCGGATGAAGAATATGCAATCGGATGGTTGGAACGATTTCGACAAAATAAAATAAGATTCGGCGAAGAAATAGCACCTGAATTTTCCTATAAACGCGCTATCGTATCGCATCGATCTCCGAGCGAGTCTCAAAAACGACGTTATTACTTCGCTTTGTAATTATCTCTTTTTCGTGGCATAATTCCTCGGACGAGATTATTATCGAGTGGTGGCGTGTCATTTTTGCGAGCGAAAAAAGGGACACGGAAAAGGAGAACGAAAATCCTGTTTATTCGAGATTGCGCCGGAGAAAGGACGTTTCCTGGTATCCTCGGAATTATCTTAAGTACGATCGTGAGTTTCACATCTCGTGCCAAAAAAAACCTGACGAGTAGGCCCGCGCCGAAATAATTAGCGTGATTAACTTAAGACGCTAAAACGATTATTATTTATCGTGGCCTGCTCGACTCAGCCAATTTTCGAAGGCCCTCGTTAACGCGAGTCCTTAACCCACTATTGCCACTGATAACACGCTATCACGTTGTTCGATGTACTTGAACCTTCCATAAAATAAAATTTATCTGAATTCCGTAAATATATATATATATATAATTGAAAACAATTAATTTAATTTTATTAAGTTAAGATACGTAAGATTGAAGTTCGACGAGCAGAGTTTTAAGTTAAGAAAGTTGATTAACAAAAGTCAAGAAATTAGTCTCAAATGAAAAAAGATCAATTCTAAACCACGAAATTGGAGTCTCAATTAATAAAGTTAACTCTTAAGTTCAGAAATTTAAGTCTTAATTTAAGAAAGTTAAGTTTGAAGTGAAGAAAAAACATAAATGTAGATAGATAGAAAGGACGTTCACGAAAGAAAGAAAGAAAGAAAGAAAGAAGGAAAGAGAAGAAAAGGGGAAAAGGCAGGGCGGAGTAGCCTGAAAGGAAAATAAAGGGGGCGGAAAAGAACGACGTGGAGCAGCGAGGACTACGAAAGAGAGAGGGATGGAGAGGGAGAGAGAGGGAGAGAGAGGGAGAGAAAAAGGCTCGTACCTTGATGGCATTGTTCTCGCAGCTGTTTACCCAGTTTTCCAGCCGAGGTGCATTGCGATGCTAATTTCCAGTGCATTGTGCATCGCTCGCGTATTCACCGTTTGCCGACGCTCCATGCCACTCTAACTGGAACTGCAACAACAATCAAATTGTTCTTCCGTTATGCGATTCATCCGAGTATCGTAATAACTCAATTATGATTCGATCGGAGGTGAAATTACGAACGCCTTTTGTCAAACTTGTGAATGACTTTAATTATGGAATCTAGGTTGAATTTAATTGCGAATTTTTGTCATGCAATTTTATTAAATAAGTATATGTTACAACACGAATTTAACTGAACAAATTAAATCGAAAAGCTTAATGTGATTATAAATAATTCAATAAAATCAAGATGAGTTGAAATCACAAAAATCTTCGCCGAATAAACGAATCAGGGAATCTCGCTTTTCATAAGAAATAGAATAATTAATCGAGCTTGAATTTAATTGCGAATTTATAAATATAATTTGATTAAACAAATATATATTAAGACATGCATTTAACTGAACAAATTAAACCGAACAACTTAATCTGATTATAAATAATTCAATAAAATCAAGATGAGTTGTAATCACAAAAATCTTCGCCGAATAAACGAATCAGGGAATCTCGCTTTTGATAAAAAATAGAATAATTAATCGAGCTTGAATTTAATTGCGAATTTATAAATATAATTTGATTAAACAAATATATATTAAGACATGCATTTAACTGAACAAATTAAACCGAACAACTTAATCTGATTATAAATAATTCAATAAAATCAAGATGAGTTGTAATCACAAAAATCTTCGCCGAATAAACGAATCAAGGAATCTCGCTTTTGATAAGAAATAGAATAATTAATCGAGCTTGAATTTAATTGCGAATTTATAAATATAATTTGATTAAACAAATATATATTAAGACATGCATTTAACTGAACAACTTAATCTGATTATAAATAATTCAATAAAATCAAGATGAGTTGAAATCACAGAAATAATAACGCCGAATAAACGAATCACGGAATCTCGTTTGTTCTAAGAAATATAATAATTAAAAAGAGCGATTAATATAATAACATAATAATAAGTCTGTCAAAATAATCGAATAAATATGTTCGTATAAATAAAATCATATAAAATCCGGGATAATTGAGATTCCCGGAAATCTTCGTAAAGCAAACAGAAATCCGGAATCACTTGGTCGATCGAGATTTTAAAGCACTGTTAATTGCCCGAGTAATAAATATGGATCGATGTTTCTTTTAACTTGCAATTATTACCACCTCCCGAAGCAAAGCACGATCGTTTCCGGTTTCGATATCGAAACACCGGCACACCGTGCCACCGACTTTCCCAACGCTTCGCTTAAATTACCCCAATTACTACCTGCAATTAATACCTCGCTCAACGACTTATCACTGAAATATCTGGCCCATTAACGTCAGCCAAGGAACTTTGCTTTCGAACGAGCGCTCTGATATTTCCACCTTTTACCTTCGTTTGACGACAAATATTATTATTTCCGTGTAGATAAACATATTAGAATTACATTAATACAATATTTAACTCCGATATTTCCCATATTCGGACATCCGACTCGTAAACGTCAGAATAAACATTAAAAGTAACTAGAACATAAAACCATTGTCCATTTGATAATGTCACCATTAATATTAAACTATATTCTTGCCATGCAGACACATATTGCATTGGCACCTGGGTGTAATAAGATTTTGTCACCTTTCAAATCGGTCGGCTCCGTTTATTGCTATCGCTCGGTTTTTAGTTTCCCCGCAAGAAATGACTTTACTACAAGAAGGTTGGCGAACAAGAAACAAGAATGCGGCAAGAAACATTACGCAAACTTGTCGGGGTATGTCAAGAATATATGAATCGCGTATTAAGCGAAATGTATAATTAATATAGAATGAAATATACGACATTTATACGACTCTTCTGTCTTATAATATCAATGTACATCAGCCTACAGATATAACTAAAGAAACGTATCTCATTCCATTTTATAGACAAGATATTTAATAAATGCTAGGATGAGGAAGAGGTGTACATGTTTTGTTGGACGTCGCGGTAGGTGAAGCAAGTTACAGTTAGCTCGGTATCCAGGACGTTTCGTGAAAATCGTGAGAAATCAAGTGGCTAAAGATTCCGAAGTGACTTGACCCAATTATACGTTTACACCATTGAAAAGGGATCGAACCACTAAATGGAAAGCCAGAAAGAAACGTAGCCGGGAAGACGAGAAATCCGGCATTTACATAAAAGAAGGTGGAGCGCCCTGAAGAAGGTGGTTTGCCTCTTTCGCGAGGACACGGAAGATCGAACCTTTTATTCCTCTGCGAGAAACCGGTAAAAAAAGGGGAGATTACCGAAGGATCCGTCTGCGGTTTGCTTTAAATCCGAAGTCGATTTTTTTGACGGAACGGAAAGGAAGAAGGTGTTGCCGAATAAAAATGATTGGAGGGAATAAAGGGACGTGGAATGCTTTGAATATTTGATACGTCTCGATATGGGTCGAGGAAACCACCAGAAAAATTCACAAGAATGCTGGAATTCTATGAAAATGAATTCCGAATTTGTTGAAATCTGTGATGATAACTATATTCTTTTTCACGAGTATTAATTATTACATGCGGATTCATTATTATAAGAAGAATATTAATTCCTCGTTAATTATTGGAAGTCAATTCTAGTATTTCTAGTATCTGCAATAATTAATATTCACTAACTTTTTCATTATTAATGTCTGGTTTACGTGAAAACATTTATGTAATCACTCGACTTATATTATAGAATTTCATACAATTTGCGCGTCCATTTGAAATTCATGAAAAGATTGCCAGGCGTTTTTCGAAATTCTAGAAAGTGTATAATATTTATATTATTCTATATTCATCATATTGAAATGCAAACATATATAAATACATTTAAATATATTCACCGAATACCTGTGATATTCTGTGCGAAAGAGCAAACACGAGGAACAACGGGAAATCCTTTCTATTTACACTATTACTTAATTGGTTGATTCTCTCCGAGGGAAATAAATTCAAATTTTCTACGAGGCGAATACCCCTTCAACAATTTTCACTTGAATCGAGGCTCATAAATAAGAGACACAAAAGAATATCTATCCGGCAGTCCGGTTAACAAAGGGAAGGATGCAGTCCAAGGGTAACACAAAACAGGAAACAGAAGAGGAGATCTCACCGGATAGAAAGTACCTCCGATGAAACGAATATTCCAAAATTCCACCTTCCTCGAGTCGCGCGTTTCCACCTCAAAAATCCCACCGAAGAGAAATCGTCGTTTAAGGTCTATTTTTATGAACACGAATAACAAACACGTGGGATAATCAACGACGTCAGATAAAGACTCTCCAAGAAATCAAACATGACTTTCCTCAAATCACATGTTTCCATCTCGAAAATTCCATCGAAGAGAAATTGTTATTTAAGCCCGATTTTCATGTGCGCGAATAAAAAATGTGCAAATTAAAGAACGATACAAAAAGAAGACATTCTAATGAAAATCAAATATGACTCTCCTCGAACCACATGTTTTCATCTCGAAAATTCCATCGAAGAGAAATTGTTATTTAAGCCCGATTTTCATGTACGCGAATAAAAAACGTGCAAAATAATCGACGATACAAAAAGAAGACGCTTTATGAAGCCAAATATGCGATTCGAAGAAAGGAATAAAAGAAGATACGTGTCGTGGAAGAAGACGCTGTTGAATTATATTCTGAGGAAGAGAAATAAATGGCGACTGAAACCGTCGATTAAATATCAGTTACAAGCGAATGTAAGTCTCGAAGATCGAGTGTCAAAGGAAGGAAGGAAGGAAGGAAGGAAGGAAGGAAGAAGGTGTTGCCTGATAGAAAGTCTTTCCTTCGGAGACGAAGCAAGAGGATCTTCTTTGAAGATCGAACGAAGATAAAGAGAGGAAACTGTAATCTTCGATGTCCCTTTTAAGGATAACGTGACGTTCTTCTCGCGTTGCGTGCGATTATTTGAAAGTACGTGAATGAACGTCTCAAGATCCGCCAGGCGACACTCCTCGCCGTTCCCGCCATTCAAATCTTTCTCTTTGACGCTTTAACACTAAAACTACCGAACTTATACACGGTTACATTTACACATTTAATTGCATAGAAATTATGACTGGAGGATCCGCATTAATTAATGGATCGAATTATATGCGCCACGTATATAAAAGTAAAATATATAAAATCGCAAACAACGTGCCGCCGAATATTCGAATAATCTTAATAAAAAATGTAGATCGGTCATTTGGTAACTTTAATGTTAAATGTGGAAAGCGAGTTGACTCGTCGCTTTGAAGTACGTTTACTACTGTAAATTAATGATTGTATATATATATTATTGTAAATATGGCGTTATACGTGAACTATTGCGAATACAGTATTCTATGTAAATTAATGAAAATGTAGAGAATATAGTACTAAATGTAAATTATTGCCAATGGTGGATCAACTATTAAATAGCACTTAATATTGTAATATTGATTAAGCAATTTATATAGATTTGGTAGTTTTGGATATTTAATTAGACTTACTTGCAAGATAAATATATTGGAAATATATGAGATTATTATTTTCGTGCGAAATGCATCGTGAATCGTGTCAGGTTTCGAGTACTTTACGCTGTATTTCGTAATCCAGAGGAAGTTTCGTAAACCTGAAAAGCGGACAGGACGAGACGATCGTTCACGGCAATTCTCTCAATTTCTGCGTGAATTTCGCTCTTTTATTAAGCTTCCGACCGACACCTTTTCTTAAATAATTATACGTCTAGTGGGAGCGTTTAATGGACATTTCTCGAACGTAAATCTCACGGCGTCGCGGTTATTTGTCAGCAAAAAATACTCCACGGATAATTAATTATAACAATCTATAATAATGACAGAAAAGATCCTCCAATATTTTCTGCAAATTTTCTCGCCTAACTTTTTGCACCAAATTTCTTGTATTAATCTATAAGGATACCTAAGATTCTTATAATCCAGACAGTTACAATAATCTTATATCTTTCTGTCTAACTATATATTTTCTATCAACAACAAAATTAATCTTTCAGTAAATATATTTAAATACCGATATAGAAGTTAATATAACAACTCTGAGTAGATAATTCGAGTATTAATATATTCTATAACACAGTAATATTAATTATACCGAATGTCCCCAAATCAAAATGATTGGTAATTCTACGAATATTATTACAGCATATATATAAATATTAACATATTAAAATATATTACATCGAACCAAAGTTATATACGATGTATTAGTTAATATATTAATATATTATAATAATATAATAATATAATAATATAATAATATGAAACGTATATTTATTCTTTCGAAAGAAAATATATAATAAAGATTCCAGGTGAGCGCGACGTTAGAGATTTGTCCGGAGGCAGAGTCGATCGCCGATCGAGATTCAGAGATCGCGATGGAACTTGACTCCCGTTGCAGGTGCAAGGTAGAATTCCTAATGAGACGAGGAGGACCGGAAAGGACGAGTGCGAGCCGCGAGGGGAATAATTAACGAGTACGAGTAATTATCCTTGGCCCGCGAACTTTACGCGCAGGAAGGAATCGTCAGCCACAAGTTTTATCATTGTTTTCGTCCGATTAATTTCACTCAGCGACGAGTCCTCGAAATTGATTTCGCGTCGCCTTCATTTTGAACTCGAATTCACGTAGATGTAAATGAAATATGGTAATTAAGTATAATTAATGTGACACGATATTTATATTGTAATTTAATTGCCTTGTATTATCGCGGACAATAAATTTATTCGTTTATATGAGACGTTATTAATTCGTTCATAAAATGTTTTCCATGGAATAAATTCGGAATAAATTCCATATTGAAATAAACTCTTGGGATTTCATATTTCAGGCTTTCATCGAGATAACCCCATTTGGAGTTGGAATCAGAGTAATCGAAACATCCGAGTGAAATAAAGTGAAATAAATTGCCGAATTGCAAGATAAGCGTGATTTCAGTGAGATTCGTGGAATTAAGAGCCAAAAAGTATCTCAAATCCGATCGTACTTTCGTTTGCAGGTGCAAAAGCCGCAGGGAGGAGAAAGGGGAAAACGAGGAGAGAAAGGTTCGGGGAAAAGAGTTTGATATCAGAAATCCAACTTCGAATCCGGTCTCCGCCTCGATTCCCGTTACTCTTCCTGAATTCCTCCGAAATCGAACCAAACTCGTTGCACTGCTTTTATTTCACATCCATTTCCCTTCGATAAAAAAAATCCAATTGCATTTGTATTTATTTTAACACTCGAATAAATCAAGTAATCGAAGGATATAATTAATGCTATATATATAATATAATATAATAATCAAAGAACCGTAGGAAATAATTAATAGGACATCAATGTCAACGAACGCAAGAACTTTCTGATTACGGACTACGCAAGTATAACAAAAAATCTGGTAATCCACGTTGCAGTGTTTAATTAGAATTTGTATCGAGTTAGATTCTTATCAGGGTGGTAGCACTTTCCACGAAATAGCGAAGTTTATCAAGATTTGGATGCCCGGCACGAAGCCCAGTATTTATCGAATGTTGATGAAGTATCGAGGCGGTTATTCGTGTGTTCGATAATCACGTATGCAGATTTGTAATTATACCTCGCGCTAATTATTTTCAATTATACCGGTCCGGGCGAAGAATTCTGGAAATCATTCAATCTTACAATTAGCGAGGAACGATCACCGCGCAGCTGGCAACCACAGCGAGCCAACCGTAGGTGAGGGAGTAAAAAAAAAATTACAAATTCAAATTGAAGGGGCCGAGGATTTCGTGCGGGGAACACAATGGTTCACCAACCTCTGCGAACCGGAAATATTTTTTTTGTGAATCGAATGATAAATCAAAATCTATAAACTCACTTGTTGCTTCATTTTCATCTCCAAGATCGTATTCGCATTTTTGGCTCAACTTACGACGTACACTGTCAAGTCTTTCGGTACATTTTTTGTATAATAATATAAACAATATAAATACTTTCGGAAAGAATATAATATTAACTTAGATTCTAAAGTATAACGTACCGTGATTAAGTAATTGAACATTGAATTAATCGAATTCGTGATCTTTCCCTGAGGTGACTTTATGTTGCAATATTTATATGAAAATTGGAATTATTCGAATGGATAAAAACTATACGAAAAATAATCGAAAATTATGAATGAATGTCAACCTGATATTTATATCTGTATTTAATATTTAGACGTATCTCTAGTATTTTAAGATATATCTAATAATTATATCTATGTCGTATATTTATATGACGAAGATTAAAATGAGGTGAGATGGGATCACTATTTGTGGAAAATATGACAGATATAAATGCGTCCACGAATAAGATGTAACGGAAGAAGTAAAAGAAGAAGATTCATCGTCGAATTTTGTTAGTGTTCCGGGTCGAAGCTGATTCGTCGTGGGGTTAACGCGGCACGAGCCTCGAGGATTCGTATAAAATCCACGAGTCACGCTCGGTCAAAGAGGCGCCTGCACCAACGAACCATCAAACGAACCATCACCCAACCATCAACCGACCATCCACCGACCGTAACGTACACCCCTTCCAGATACCCCCGATACCCCCGATACCCCCGTCCACTACAACCTCACCGGATCCCACATTGGCGTATCACCTGCCATTCTTCCGCTTCTGAAATTACCAACTACATTCCGGGGACCAGATGTCGCGGAGTTCTTCGACCGTGTCAAATCCGAGACCGATCGTTCCTCGAGGATTTGAATTTTAAAGTCATCGAAAACCACCCAAGTTTCACGAGATTAGAGATCGGACACGATGGGTGATGATGTTCAGATGGAAAAGGTGCATCGAACGTATTTTTTATGAGCGATAATAGGTTTAAGTTCCCGTTCTACACTGTGGTATCAGAGATCAAATTCGAAAAAATTCGAGGTACATGAATATTAAATATGATATTTTATAATTGTGTGTTAATACAACGAATAAGTTTTAAGACCCATAATGAATTGAGAAACAATTATTACATATATTCTGAAGAATTCAAGTTAAGATAACAAAGGAATAATAAAGAAACTATAATAAATTGTTACATTAACTGTAAGATCATTTGGGTGCAATTATTGAACTTAAATAATGTTAGAAGTAACTAAAATCTTTATTATAAATGAAAGAAATTGACGTCTCCGATTTGCCGACATTGCTCCAAAAATAGCTGCTAAAAAACCACGAAGCAGTATAGAGTGAAGAGTAGGGAGCGCGGTAGCTACGCCAATGGGAAAAAGCACGTGAGTGAGGGCACGTGCCGGCACGCGCCACGTTTCTCACGAAGAGCACGCGCCTCTACCTTTACCTTCCATCCTTCTTTCTCACGCGCACGATCTCTACCCTCGACTGCTCTCTCTCTCTCTCTCTCTCTCTTTCCCCCTCACGTGACTCGAGTACTCCGCTCAACGACTAATTCCTACTCGACTCTTTCCACTGTTATCCCTTATCCCTTAGACAAGTCTTTTCCTTGTCCTCCATCAATCTTTTTCCACCCTTTTCCCGCGGAAGTCTCTTCGTTTTTCTCCCTTTTTCTTGCGAATAATTCTTTGTCATGTCATGTGATACTGACTGAAATTTTGTAAAATCAGGTTAAATCTTAATTTTCGAGTTCTGTCGCTCGCTGTCGCTTAACTGATTTTACACCATTTTTCAGTTGTGTCACTGCCTTTGTCGGAGGTAAGAAATGTGAGTTATCCGGTGCAAATGTGTTTGAATGTGTTAAAACAAGAGTGGAACGCATTTCTCGTGATCTCAAAGCAAATGCACCGCGAAGATGTTTCTTATGCAACGATATCGTTCGAGAAATCCTCGGGACTCATATTCGTCTGACGATATGCATTATTCAGTAGGCGGGACACGACGCGTAACACGTTTCTCGTCCCGCTTAAGTATGTAGCATCCGTTCTCAAACTGCATACTGCATACTGCATATACGTGGTATATGCAGGCACTCGCACTGTGTCCTGACGTCACCGAAAACTGATATACACACGCAAGACGCCGGGCGGCCGCAAAACCCTGGCAGCTGCACCAACGGTCGAATACGCCCGCACACGCTTCGCGGAGAATGCTGATTAAAAAGAAGTTCCTCCTACCTGCCAACCGAACTCCTTTATCCGATACTACAAGTCCTTACAAGCCGATTAACAGTGGATTAATTTCGTTCGAAGATATCTCGTGATTTTATATAATTTTATATAATTCATGATTCGACTCCACTTGGAATCGCGACTTATGATTTATTAAGACATTCGCACCGGATAACTCAAATGTGAGCCTTTGAATATGTTACACTTCGGTCTCAAATGGTTTGAGTATGGTTTGACTAAGTTATATGTTGGTTTTTATAGCATTTCTTGTCAAAATAACTTTGTTTAACAAAATTCCACGAATTTGTTCCGTCACGCGCGTAATATTCGATTGAAACTACCCCGACGCGAATTTGTTAGCACTAGAACTATCAAAGAAGTCAAAATGACTTGTCTGCCATTTTTAATTAAATTATACGAATATACCACAACGCATTGTTTCTGATTATATATACTTTTATTGTATATATAACCCAAATAATTGAATCCATTAATTAACTGAAACCCTTCAGCCACAATTTATATCTGAATAAATATGTATAATAATGAATGCTAAATATGAAATATTAATAGATGAATTAATGCAGTAATTAATGTGGCTATATCCATCCCTTGGAGTGCTAAGAGATTAATTTCTTTAATAATTTTCATCGACTCTATTTTAATAATTATACGAATAGAACATATATCTGCCAAATGAGAGATACTTGAACTACAAGCAACTCGATATTAAACTATAAAGATAGAAAAGCTGAACTATGCGCGTAAGAATAAAAGCACGGAGAAGATCGAGGATTAATTAGAGAGACACGTTTTAATCATTAGCCGTGTTCTACAGGTAGAAAGCCTCCTTTATTCCACGGTATCTCTAACGTACAAGGTAGATCGTCCTCGATCACAAACGGATCTTAAGTCCTTCGAGCCAAGCCACTTACGCCGGCGACAGCAGCCGGTTAAAGGTGGTGTCGTCCTAAGAACACCTGGTACAAAGGACTACCGAAGGAAAGAGAGAAAAGGAGAGAGAAAAAAGGAGAGAAATAAGAGAGAAAAAAATAAGAGAAGAGGGCAGAGGGTGTCCGTTGAGCGTGTATGGTGGCCGTTCATCCCCTGCAGGGTGATTAAATGAAGCACCACGATTCACGCAGGAGACCAACCGTGAAACACTGTTGCGCCCTCATCGTGCCACCGAAACTTTAGACAATGCGCCCGACAACCAACCGTTTGCCACGATGTCCATTATATTTCGAAAATACCGGAATCTCGATCGATGGAAAATATTGTCTTATCTCGAAGCACGAGTGTGTTTTATCTTAATCGAATTTTTCGGAGATCGATGAGTATCTTGTTGAAACGTTGAACGCCATGACGATCACCGGTTTCAATATTACTAAAACTCGAATGAAATATATCGTATTAATATTCGTAGAATTTTTCATATTTTTAACGTTACGATAGAAGTAAAGTAATCCATGTATCGTATAACACGGATTTTGGAGTGGCGTTCAATGTTTTAACACTAGAACTACAGAAACCGTAAAAACGTCGAATCCGCGGATATTAATAAAATCGTTCGAATTAATAAGATTCCAGTTTCTCCAATTGGTTCACATTATATAATGGACGTAAATGAATCAATTAATGTACTTTTCCCATCCATATAAATAAGCATCCCTGCATTTGATTGTAATGAGATAAGAATAAAGAAGAATAGACAAGTTTCAGTATTATAAAATATATCATAATCCATTGATAACAAAGAAATATCACGGATTAATAATAATGCCAAGTTATTTATGAAGTAATCGAAACTGCAAAGTACGATTGTCGTTGGACACGCAAGAAGAGCAGCAAACTTATCGACGTCGAGATCGAGGCAGTCACAATTGTTTCTGTTCGTCAATTAATTATTAATCGTGCCTTTACGACACATCGCGAAGACTACCCTCGAATTATTTCTTATCTATACCCTTTTCGACGATAGTCCGCCAGTTTTATTGCGAGTATAAACGACAGCATGGCCGAGCATGATCTTCCACACGAGGGATGATTTGTAACCGCTCGTAAAACCCCGAATCGCTCACCGAACATTAGCACCTGTCTCTTAATCAACGTTACCATAAATATTCGTAAAATCGCACGCCACCTGAATACCTTCCACTGGAATTACGATATTCTTGATTCATTCAAAAATGAGACGATAAACGATTAAGATATGAGCCGTTAGAAAAATCGACCTGTACGTTCCACAGTGTCGACGAAGAGAAGCAATTTTTTTAAACAAATCCGACGGTGAACTCAATAATTCGGTGATTAGTTGAAACCCTATTAGTCGACTTTTACGACAGGCAGGGATACCGTGGGTGTATTCTTTTCCCCCACCCACAGGGGTGTTATAATAATATAATAATAATAATATAATAGGGGTACTGGAATAACCGCGTTATTCGGGAGTCTACTGTAATTTAATTTTGAAACACATTTCATTCATTGTAATATCCATTTTAAATTCTTGCAGGTAAAATAATAATTATCACTTTTTTGCCCACAAGGAATTTCGTGTATTGTAAGTACCTGGTTGAAGTTAATGTACGCCATGCTATGACAAAGTGTTAATGCGAAGGAACACTGAAAGAAACGGATGATTCTGTGTTGCGAAAGACAATGGTAAAAAATGGGGAGATAAAAAGCGTGCATAACGTTCCGCGGTACGTTCGAATGGGTCAACCTCCAAACTGGAGTACCGTCGATTTCCGGTACTTTCGCACGTAGCCTGCAGGAAGATTCCCAGAGATAATCGGGGGGATCCGAGCGATTTCGGTGATGCACTTTTTTTTACGCACTCTCCTTCTCTCCGACGGCTTTTGTGCGCGCCGCCGACAACCTTTTTCTTGATTATTTTCGCATTTATATCTCGACCTCTTTGTACTGGTTTATATGTGAGAAATGTGAATTATTCAATGTTCGGAGAGAATCGAAATCCGAGATATTTAAATTATACAAAATAATTGAAATATATCTACCACTAGCTGGATGTAGTAATAAAAATATTAAACGCGTTTTAATGATAAAATTCTTCAACGTCATCGACTTCGGATTGGTGGCGCATTAATAATACTTTTAAATGTAGAATAATAATTCTGGATAAATCATTCAAATATTTCAGTTAGTATTCTTTTGTTTAGGTCTGTTTTGTAATTGGTCTTTCGAAGACCAACAAAAATACACCTCAAGATAATAAATATTTCAGTTATTAAAAGTGATCGAAATTTATGTTCTAAGTAAACGAGGTGATAAAACTATTAAACGTGTTTTAAGAAAAAAATATTCTGCAATGCCGTCGTCTTTTGGATTGAAGAAGCATTAAGAAGCATTAAGAAGCATTAGTGGAATTAACGAGGGCGCGATTCGAGGCGAAAAGTAGCGCGTCCGTCAACCGGGTAAAAATTCGTGTACATAATGGATAATTAATGTCGCTCAGTGGCTCACCGACTGTTATCAGTTATCTTTATTCTTGTACTTTCATTCCGGCTGTCCGTTCCTGCGCTTCTCCGGCTGCCATTTTCGCGACGTCTTACGTTACAAGTAAAAAAAAAGTCTTGTTTCATTCTCGCGATGTTTAACGGCTGGAAACACGTCACGCGACTGACGTTCCTGTTCCACTCGATTATTATTCCGATAACATTCTCGTCCTCCTCGAATTTAAGTCCTCGATATTTCCGCGGTGCTTTTACCGCCGACTTATGCCGCCCACATTGATTACGTTATAGAATATAAATATTGCTGAATATATTATTATTATTACACTAGTTTCAATATTAATCCCGATATGAAAAGTTCAATACCAACCTAACAACAACCTTAGGCGGCTGAGTAAATGACTAAAACTTTTGCATACACTTAACATAATAAAGCTGTTTGAAATAGTTTTATAATCTATTATCTCGTGTGGTCGTTTAGGAGTTAATTAAACGTAACGGCATTGGTAGTCTGTGGGAGTCGAAATCAAGCGGGAAATCCCGGAAGAACGAATCCCGGAAGAAGGATTCGGTGGGCACGCGATGGGCACACGCCACCGGGGGGGCGAGGGGGGTTCGGGAGAAGGTGGTAGGGTTTTTTTTTTCTGGGGATACGAGCGTTCGTTGTACGCGTGTCGAGGGCAGTGTGCCGACGTTGGATTGAGAGTGGTTACCTGGTGTCATCTGGCAAGCAGAGAATCCCGAAAACACATGGGTGTTTTGTCCTCCTCCTTGTGTACACCCCACCACTATTAATACCAACTCCTGGCCCAACTACTGGCCCAACTCTCTGGCCCAACATAACGGTCGAATCTGCCGATTCCACCACCATGTATTCGTTTATAACACCGAACTTATACTTCTCCCTTTTCTCCCTTCTCTTCCTTTTCAAACTTCAAATTGTAGACTTCCCTTCGACGGCCATGTTTTCCTACGAAGTTATCACCGTGGAAGAAGACGAAGTTTGAAACGAGGAATTTAAAACACGGCGCGCAGTGTGTTAATTGAAAAACAAGCAACAGAAGCGGCAAACAATTATTATTACTTTAATGTGTAGAAATAACAGCGTGTATATTCGGTGGACTTTAAAACGGTCGGCTCGTTATTAATTCACTAATTGAGAGAGTTCGATGGGCGGAGATCTCACCGCGATATTCGATGGAACTTATCGTTAATCTGATAAGCCGTAATGGATCGAGCCAATGCGGGGGAGAGATGAGGAAAAGAGAAGATCGGGAATTCCCAGAAGAGACATTGGAATTTAATAAAGAAGTGAGATAAGTGTGATATGGAAAGTGATTTTAATTAAGATTTATGATAACCCTGACGAGGATATTTATTATAATTTACGAAATATGTTATAGAATTGTAATCAAATTGTATCACGAAACGTAATAAGCCTGTAAGTCGAAAGCATTATAAATATAAATAAAATGTATAATATTTAAAGTCCTCAGAATCCGAGTTTCATTCGCACAAAATTGTAAGTCAAAATATTAGAAAAATGAAAGCTGCAAGCCGAAGCATTAAAAAAAATTAAACTTGCATGTCGAAAACACTATAAAAATAAATGAAATCTGTAATTTATTTAGAGTTCTTAGAACCGGAAATTCATTCGCACGGTGCACCCTGCTTGGCAGAATTTCGGGGTCCACCCGCGGGCCCCAACTCGGGCCAACACTCGCGGCCGATTCATTAACCGGAGACACGGTATAAGGCACCGCTTATGAAATAATAAGGACCAGTTTTTCGCGAATCGACCTCGTGCGTTTTCCGTAAAAGAACCGTCATCGAGAGTCTCATCGTGAAATTTCGTATGTCTTAATTGGACGAAATGGTATCTGGGTCCTGCGGGATAACGAGGGACCCGTTGAGGATCATTGAAAGTCTACGACTTCTTTATTCGAGTATCAAGGATTTATTTGGTGCGCTTTAACGCGGTCTTTTCTTCCGAAATCGTTTGACCTCTGCTTCTTTAAGTTGATTTCATGTTTAATTTGTGTTAACGCGGCCTTTTTAGGTGACATTAAATAACAACGGCAATATTATATTTTATGATGCAAGGGTGATGCAATTCGGGGGTTATTTAATTGGCGGTGTAATTATTGGGTTTACAGTTATGTTATGATTTTATCTCGAGTGGTTACGTTGTATGTACTTTGAGCCTTTTTTATTAATACTCGGAATATTTGTATGGTTAAATTCCAATGTTAATGAACACTCCTTTATTATTGAGAAAGATGCGATTTATTAATGAATGAATTATGATTGATTGATATAAGTCGATATTAAGAAAATTTGATTAAATACATTGTCATTCAAATTATTTTGAATGGCGTAATAAATAATATTCAAGAAATAATTGATTTAGAAAGATACATTTTTCTTGCGACTAATTAATATGTACGTATCGAAGAGATTGATTTAAATATATCGCGCGTTATATCTTCCGGTAAATTAAATAATTACAATATAAATTCAAATGTCTGAATCAATATTTTCTGAAGATAATTTTTCCTGATTTCTTACCCGTGCGATATTAAAAATTGCAAGTCACTTAATCAGCGGAATATAATTATGTAATCCGTCGCGAATCGAGAAAACGGATAATCTTATCTTTCATTATTTGAGGTAGCTCGTTATGCCGGAATTTTGTTAATTCAAAGTAAGCAGCGAACGAAATATACAAACACAAAATCGTGTCATCAACTTTCGCGTTATTCAATAAAACCGAGTCCATTTTTCCTGTTGCAAGTGCACCCGATATTCCACGTAGATTTCGCAGACGCCGAATTATTTTTTATCCGAAGTTATCCATGATTCTGCACGTGCGTACACAATTAACTCGCGCGGATAAAAAATTACGAGAATCATCGCTCGCGATGCAGTTCCGACATGTTGTTACGGTGTCAAGATAATATTTGCTTTCTTGCACGAGGAGAAATCAAGAGTTAACAAAACATCGCCTTGACAAAATAACACCAAATTCATTCAAATTTTTAATGCTCCGAGGATTAAATGAATTCAAGTATTCGAGTAAAAATTCTTGGAAATCTTCGGTGCAATATTTGCATATTACGTTTTTTATTTGATAAATGATCTTCTATCACGACTAAAAATTTAATAGAGTCGAACAATTACAAACACAATTTTTGATTTGATAAGATATCTTATATCACGAAGAAAGATCAAAGATGTGGAAACACAAATAGAGTTCTATTACTGGTAGATTTGAAAAGTATATTTATACTTTGAATACATTTCAACTTTATTTGTACTTTTACGCAATTTTCCGACTGAAATTAAAATATACCGATTTGAATTAAAGAGTAAGAATACGAGTATCTTTCGAGAACCTTCTACAAAATTGAGGATACCTTTATGAAAATGGAGAAATTATAAGAAATGTGAACAAGTACGAACGTGTTCGAAGGTGTACGAAAGAGTAAGAAGAGTACAGATCGGAATATCTTAAGTAAGGCATACGAAGGAAATTATGGAAATTGGTTCGGTGGAACGGCGAAAAGGGCGGGAAGGTAGTCGCGTACGTGGACCACGCCGGGTATCATTTGCCGTTCCGAATCATTATGCTCTCCCAAAAAACGCGGAACCACGTTTCACGGACGTCTACTTAAACTGATTTCACCTTCGATAAGTTTCCGAGCTACGTGCACTTTAGTGCCATCAACCAAATAGGCATGGATAATTTTTATTATCAATTAGAAGTATTCCCGATTCTCCGCAAACCCTCTGGCGGTTCCGGGTCAACGTACTTGTATACGTTTTAAGTCCCTGCGGACTTAAAATATTCATTGCATACTTTTTAAATGAATAATTAAGAACCTATTACTTATAATTCGGATTAGTTTCCAACATTATTACTGATACGTATTAATTATATTCTTATATATTTAATAATATAATGTAATAGAATACAGTATAATATAAATTTTATTATTTTACTTAATTAAATCCTAATAGTATAATTTCAAATTAACGATTTACTTAGTTATGTTATGTATAAGTTGATATTTATTAAAATATCGGTGGCTCGTCGATCGTCCGTTATCCGTGCGATTCTAATTAAATACTTCCACGAATTAATTAGATTATATAAATGAATAGACTTCAAGTTGAGTAAAATGATTAAAGGAATGTAAAATTCTAAAAGCGGTTTTAGAAATGTATTAATATTGAAAAACGGATGTTATCGATATCAGAGTAAAGAGAAAGTTTCTATCGGCAAGCAAAAAGGGCCAGTACAACGGGGGGGATTGATTTAAAAATGTATAATTTTTGTAATACTACCTTTAAATGAGATTATTCCCATGCGTTACGTAACTTTTTATGTAAATTCGACTGTAAGTGTGCAACGTTAATAACCGTCCTCTTCTTATCCAACGGAATCTTTTTTTTTCCCCTCGGAAAAAGTATAGCCTGTTATTTGGTGGCCTCCGCGGTTCTTGTAGAACGAAAATCTTAAGCGACATTGATTACTGTGTTTCCATCATTCCCTCGCGTTTACATACTCGACCGGAATCCAAATTAACATACGAACCACTTCATTAACCGCATTTTGTCCTCGTAAATGGTTATCGATGCTCGTTCGACTTTATACAAGGTGTAAAATTATAAGAACCGCGTAAATAAACTTCGAGGAATCATTCCGGGTATTCTCTCGGTATTCTCTCGTATATTTCAGATGTGTTTACAATAAACGAGCTACATGACGTCCTTCTAGTTCAAGTATCCAAACTATTCATATATCGGAACATAATAATGCACTTCGTGCCAAAAAGTAACCATGGAATATTTATTGAAATAATTCTGTACTTCACTTTCTTCCCAGAAATCAAAGAAATAAAAAGAGAACAAATTCAATTCATTCAACAGAAAATAAAGTACGAGTACGCGGATGATAAAAAATACACGTGTAATATTTATTTCACTAAACCTATACTTAATTTTGACTCGAAAAGTCAAACGAATATAGGACAACAAAATTCAAGATCAGATATGAAATAAAATATGACTACACGGCTGATCAACCTTGAAGAACGATCGGACGCGGGATCGCGATAATGGGGGAAACTTGGGCACGAATGATTCGAAAGATTCGATGGATTCGATGGATTCGATGGATTCGATGGATTGGATGGTTCTTTATCGTGTCGCGTTGCGTCGCGAGGTGGAAGGAAGAGACTTTCCCTGAAGGAGTTCCAGATAAGTTAGCCTCGGTGTCAGGGAATACGAAAAAAAGAAGGGAGAAGGAGGGAAGGAACGAAAGAGAGTAAGAGAAAGATTACATTGGCAGCTGCACGCATGTGGTTCTTGGTTGCACCTGACCATTCAGCTTCTTTTCCAGGCACGAGCAGACATATCCGTGCAACCCCGATCGAGGGTTCCTTAATGAGACGCTACCACTCCTTGCTTCGATCTAATGAGAGGTTTTCCTTTTCAGTTAGGGTTGCCAACAGATTGCGATCTGCCGTTTATTTCGAGCAAGTTTCACTTTGCCGCACGAACCATTTCGCTCTTACGTTCCACCATTTTTTATCTTCACTACATACACTACTATATTCATCATTTTCCAGTGAATTCCAAATTTTTTAATAAATTTCATACTTTACGATATATGAATTTTCAACGAGACTCGTCATGTTGCTTTCGAGAGATCGGGCTTTAGTTGGAAATATACGAAGATTATAAATAAAAGACCGAAAGAATCTTGACTCCAACTTCCAACCCTCGGGGTTCGTCGGATTTGATGATATGGAGGGCACTCGATCTCGCGGCTGAAAAGCCTTCATTTATCGACGATCAATCAGAATTTATTGCACCGTAAGTAGAAGGCAGAGAAAGTGAGGAATTTTATGAAGGATATCGACGTCCATTGCTCCTTAAATTTTCTCGTAATGTGCCGAGATCACGACAAACGCGACATGTCCTTTTGCGCGAATTTCAGATGAAGAGAAAACGCGAAGAAAAAAGTCACGTTAAGTTAAAAGGCACGAATTTGTATAGTTTTGTTAGAATGAAATATTTTCTTCCAGCGATTCACTTAGCGTTAATTGGCTAAATATTCATTTGGTCGAATCGATGTAATTATCAATTCTATGTTGAAGAAATTAATAAATATTCCTCCGAACATATTATTTAATACAGGAAACATCAAAATCAAATTAATTCTTGGAAATGAAAGTTTTGCGTGGTACTTCGCGTCGCACAATTGCCGGGCATTTCCGTTCGGTGATAATTAACTTAGAATTCGACGTTTCATTGACGGAGAATGAAATTACAACCTCTTCGTCCATCGACAATTGAAGGGTCAAAGGTATAATCGAGGGTGTAAAAAAACGATCCCTCCGGTGTCTGAATGAAGGGTGTAAGTAAAGAGCTCGTGCTTCCTTTCATTCCGCCTTGAGGACCACGTGGGGCTCTATGAATGAAGTCGTAAAAACTCCTTTACCCCCTTACTTCCCCCCGTTACCCCCTTACTCTTTTGCTTCTCTACTCAATGAAGTCGCAAAACTACCGATAACCGAGCAGTCGCAAGTCAAAACGACGGATCAGGTGTTCGATTCGTGCGACTTTTTTAATTTGATATTCATTGAATTCAATATATTTGTATACTCAGTATATTTATATTGAAAATATTCCTTGAATGCCGTATTCTTTTAAATTATTACAACCCTCCTCCTTAAGTGTTTAGGAAGATATTAAATATTAATATGAAGTACGAAGTTAAGGTAGATTTAGAATATTCCTGACGACGTGCACGATGCTAATACACTCTTTTATTATAATCATAAAAGTGAAGGTGTTATCTGGTTTATTATACTACAAGAAGATAATAATGGCGATCGAGAAGTGCGCCGTAAAAAAGGCGAAATGCGAAAGTCCAGGGCGATTAACGTCGAAGCAACGACACTTGGATTGGCATGAAATTTAAAAAATGTAACTCACCGCTCGCATTTTATAACGGTGGACTTTAAGTATGCGGCTTGAGAGAGGCATCTGGCCGAGTCTCGTATCTCTTCGGCATCTCATCTTTTACGGTCCCGCACAGAGATTTAAAGGGCTCGTCCTAGCCACGCCGTCCTAGCAGCCTCGTCCTGCCAGACGTTCAGGAAACGTCCCGGTGAACAGCTGATTCTCGGGTTAATGGTAGCCTCTTCGAATTCCTTTATTGAAAAAAAGCACGAGCCGTTAAAAAACGACGTGCTTTAACCGCAGAGTGCATTCAGAATATAATTTAACACTGGAACCACCGAGCATTTCAGCTGTATTTACACATTTATTTATATATAAATTATGACCGCAGGATGCAAGTTAATTAATGGATTTAATTATATAAGTTAACTACATCAAATCTCACATTATGCGCTGTGACGTATTGGAATAATTTTATTAAAAATCGCGGACCAGTTACTTTGACCGCTGCGGTAGTTCCAGTGTTAATTAAATATATAACGTTAATTCTAGTGTTAATTACATATCAACGATTTTTTTCAATTTGCATTGACTCTATCGTCACGATTTTATTTCACTCGAGTCAATTTGTTATTGATTTTACTTTGCGAGAATGAAATTAAACTACTATTAAGCTCTTCATTTCAGATAGTTTTCTGATATATTATTTCGTATTTTGTACTTAATTATTTTTTGCTTTTATTACGAGTAAAAAATTCAAATCGATATGTTGCCAGTGATTATACGCTCGATTTATTACGATGAAATAATTAACGTGGGATATTGCAAAGGTCGTGGAAGAACGGTTGATTTTCTCTTCCAGGAAATTCACGTAAGGTAATCAAGGTAATTGGAATCCAGCAGTGCTTTAAATATTTCCCTCGACAACCGACAACATGCGGGAGTTGATTTATATTCCACGCAGCTGTAGAGAATTAACCGTGCGATGGGAATAACGGACGATTTTAACAATCGAACTTCTTTTATTCGTAATTCCGATATTTAGGGGGAGATATGTACAAGAAAATGAATCCTATCGTAAAGTATTACCATTAGTTCGTGTAATAAGAAATGTCGGATTATTCAACGAGAAAGAAAAATTGTGTCTTTTAATTAAAATAAACATATTATTAATCAAAATATGCGCCATTTAATTGTATGCATTTTTGTCGACGCGTTACCAACACTGCGTTTTAGATAAACCGCGGAAAAGTCAGATGATGAAATCCGGCAATTCATATTACACCACCTAATAATATAAAATAATAATAATATAAATTTCATGTAACTTGAAGGACACATGCTCATCTATCCGGATCTTTTCTTTCCTTGTAATTAGCCTCTTATTAATATCATGTAATTACTACAAATATCGAATAAATATTCTGCTTCCTCGTATAATATATGCAATCACATGTTTCCTGCATATTGAATCGTTAAAAATTTTGCACGACCCAAATACTCTTCGACGAGACTCATAAAATGTATTTTTTAAAAGAATGTTGCAGGAAGAAATGTTTAAGAAGACTATGAAAAGATATATATTACAATCCCGTGCGGTTGAAACGACGGGGAATCAAAGGGCGGCGTAAAAAAAGGTATCGCGGCGAGTGTATACTTAAGGACAGTTATTGCACGGCTAATTATCGTTGTATACCGTTTACTAAAAAATGATGGAGGATGATCGCGCGGTGGAACGTAATCAATGTCGAGAGCTATAAATTCGCGTAACGGCGTCCGGAGATCGTTATCAAAATCTATTATGGATTTCGTAATTCCCACGGGAAACGTGGTTCGCGGTGTTCGCGTTGTTCGCGATTTAATTCAGCCGAAAGAAGAAGGTGATTACGCGTGGATCGAAAGGGAGACCTTTCCGTCTGGTTGCCGCTGATGAGATTTCCTGATTTATGCCCTTTGTAATTACACGCCGGCTATTCGCAGTTTTCCTCGCGCTTACCCTTTAACGTGTACCCAAAGCCTCGATTCAATTTCGACCCGTTTATTGCTTGAACGAAACCCACCACCTTCCATGGTGATTTACTTTAATTTGCCTTTCCAAGGTGTGGAAAGTTAAACCACCTCTTTTAATCGATCGCTCTACTTAACTTCCTCCTTATAAACGTTATCGTTGCAATATTTTAACGGTGAATTTTTATGCCGGCGAATCGATTACGTTCGTGGAAAAGTTCTTAATATTTAAGTATATATTTTATATATTTTTGTTGCGATGCGATCGATTATTTTCATTAATTATTTCGAATACCTCGAATGCGGGTCGAATCGATTATGTTCATGGCAACCTTAGTATTTATATATTTTTGTTGTAATGTAATCGATTATTTTTATTAATTATCTCGAATATCTGAAATTATGACAAATCGATTGCATTAATGGAAATCTTAGGATTTATATTTTTTTGCTTGCAGTATAATTAATTATTCCTTATTAGTTATTTCGAATATCTCAATCACGGAGATGATGTAATGTCCGGGGTTTAATAATGTTTTATTTCGACTCGCTTAAAATTCTTGGAATTTGTGTCACGTACAAAATTCGCAAGGACTTAAATTTCAAGTATCCCAAAAATGCGAGCGGATTCCTGAAAAGATGGTGGAGCTAATATCTGCGGAGGAACAATGTAACGGTCCAGATTCTGGAAGAATCGCGATCGTGTTACTATCGTATGGCGTGTGATAAAACAGCTGCGCGCTAACAACTCGATCCGAAAATCTTCCCGCTGGATGAGCAGAAGCTTAATTGTCATTCGATCGTATTAAAACCCGAAATTCAAAGAATGGTTCTGCTGCCCATAGACGTCAAAATAATAAGTCAGAGTAATCGCGGTTTAATTCAAATAATAAATATTTTAATATTCGATGAAGCTTAATAATTATTATTATTTCAAATAGAATAAAGTCGGCCTCAAGATCCAAAAAGCATCTCAAACATTCGTAACTCACATATTGAATAATTCATAACTTGGAGAATATTTTCAGGATGAAATCTTTTTGAGAGAACAAACGAAGGAAGACTCGTGTCCCTTGATGGCTACGCCAATGTTTATATTACTCGGGTTATAATGCCGGTAAAAGGACTCTGGACCAAATTCGTGTACAATTAACGTGCCACCGACGCGCGCCACCGTAAATGGCGAAGTTTGTTTGCCCCGCAAGAAAGACAATATTAAATTCCCCGGCTTAATTGTATTTCATTAATCCGCTTCGCGTACCTTGATATATTAACGAGGCATCGAATAACGGATAAATTCGATCAAATATATCGGCTTTGATACCCATAATTGATAACATTTCAACGAATCCATTCGAGTAACTTAACGTTCGCTTAATGCTTTAAGGCGTTAATAAACGATACTCTTGTCCTCTCGATCGTGATGTATCGAACTCCGATATCCGGTTCGATTGATGCATTTCTCTTCTGGGATCCAATACGTCCGATTAAGATATTTGTAATCGACATTATCTGTTACATCTTGTAAATGACGTTTGGAATTATTAAATGTATTATTCGTTTCACGATAAAAGTATTTACCGAGAATCTAATTCGAATAATAATATCTTTTAAATTCACATCTACGTTAGAGGAAATATATGCGTTGCAAAAATGTAACAAAACCTATGTTAAACTAAATACATATATTGCAACAATATTTAAAACTTAAATATTCGATTTAAAACAACATTACAAAATATGAAGATTATTAAATATCTGGAGGTATTATTAAACTAATATTCATAATTGATAGAAGGTTTAATTAACGAAATAGTTTGGCGAATCGAATATTCGAGGGTTTAATTAACTTTCGTTAATAGTTTGGCGAATCAAATATTCGAAGGTTTAATTAACGAAATAATTTGGCGAATCGAATGTGCGACCGGGTGGATCGTTAATCGGTGCTCGATTAATTTCGGAAATACTCGTCCCGGAGTATTTCTGGCCGCGCTTCGAATAACTCGGCGTGACGGGCTCGAATGTTCGAATATTCGAATGCTCGAATGCTCGAATGCTCGAATGCTCGAATGCTCGAATTTCGAATGGGATCGGTACGTGTCATGCAACCGCATAAATTTCCAATGCGAGCCGCAAAGTATACGCGTAACGTCCAGGTGATCTTTACCTGGAATTATTAACTGCAGATGCAACTCCAACGAAGTATTGCCGGCCTAATTCGCTGGCCATTAAGGGGACGCGGCTCGCCAACTTTCTTTCTGCGACTAATAAATTAGCCGCGAATCAGGCCGTAAATTTACAAACTGTATTTTCATTGGACCAACGTTTAACCGTGCCACGCCGATTCGGTTGAATAGCCCGATAAGCCCGTGAGATAATAGACGCTGACGGCAAATTTGTATGCCAAATTAATAATCACGGTTTACACGTTTTAAGTCCTTCACGATTAACCATGAAACATCGAGACGTTTCCGACTGTAAGCACCGATGGATAAAGTATTTAATACACGGAATTTTGTTTGATTAAAATTTTCCTGCTGTTGTTCCTAGTACGTGCTTTGTATTTCCAAAAAATGTATTTTAAAAATGTTGCTATTTGATATTTCAGAATTATACCAACTGTCATCAAAAAATTGAGTTTTCAACATTTTGCTATTGAAAATATCAAAATTATTTCAACTGTTACTCGAAGACTGGACAATCATAATTCAACCGACCAATATCTCCTACAATCTACAATTAAAAATGTATTACGAACAAATTAAAAACCACCATCACCTTGCATCGTTTCGTAACGTCATTAGGCACGTGACACAGCGAGGGAAAAGTTGTCGAGCGCAGTGTCGATTGCGTGTTGCAGTTGCAACCGGAGAGTTTATATCGCGCGACGCACGTGCATCGGTGTTCAATAATGTTGGTGGTCGACTCTTTTGCGACATTAAACAAATTTGCATAACAAACGCGAGTCTCGTATGAATAGCGCCAATTTGTCGTCCGATATGAAATCGAGCAGCGTACGATGTGTATCTTCATTTCGAGGCACATTCGAGTCACCCTATTGGCTGACACCTTATTCCACTTGAACCAACGTCGCACCTTACACGTTTCTTATGAAATTTATGTATCTATCGATTATACCGGAAGATAATCAATTATTCTACCAACAAACAGCGGAAATTAATCTTCCACAATATGTTATGACTGCCGGATACCGTAAATTAATTATTAATTATCTATTTATATGATTTCAATATGTGATTTAATTCGTGTTTTATTTTCTCGATTTTTATCGAACGATTCGACCGCTTAATGCGCGGTTCTTTTGGTAACAAATTTTTGGAAAATGTCTCCTAGTTAGTTTAAGGGCTCCTGGTAATTTTGGTCGCTCAAGTTTTGTAGAAGAAGAACTATATTTCCAATTACTTGAAAATGGCGATGGACGGGTATGCCACGTCGCTGAATGTTAAGCGATTAAGTCGGGTAATTCAGAATCACGTAGGACAAGTACGATGATGAATAATTTTGGTAGATTTAATGTTATTAAATAATAGTTGACATTTTAAATCGATGCAGAGGGCGGACATAGAAAATTTGCTCGGCAACGAACGTGTTAACGAGATACTAATTGGGCCGGATGAAAAGACGCTGCACCGTGTCGAAATTATAACAGGCCGAGGATCGTTAATGTCTCAGTCAGCTCGACTCATAAAATTATACGACTCTAATAAACTGTCCGGATTTCTTCTTAGGGCCCCGTGACACCGGTACCTCGAGGGCCCGGTTGGTTTCGCCGAGAAGAACCCCGTGCATCGAATCGCACTCGTAATCACGTCGGAAACGCAAGAAACTGACGAATTAATTTCGCGGCGACCGCGATATTTTCGTTGGTAGCACGTGCATTAATTCTCGACGAACGCGCACCGACACCGAGACTCTACCTTTTGCGGTTTTAAAGTTTCCTCGTCCCGCAACCGGCCGCGTTCTTGAAACCCGGTATTGGCTTCCCGTAAATATCCTGCGACGCCCATACCTTTCGAATTACAACGCGAGATTAATGACGCCCCGCATTTATCATCGTTTGTAATTATGGACCCACGCCGCTAACGCATTCCCGGATATTACGGACACAGAAACTGGAACGAACCCCAAATTCGACCACCACGAATTTATACCGGCGATCCACGGGATATTAATTAGTACTCCTTGTGCCAAGAGATGTTCTCTTCATTTCAAGTTAAACAGGAGAGTAAATTGTCAAAATTTCAAAGTCGCCAGAATCAATTCTAAATGGCCTAAATCGATGGTGGGTGATGTATAAACATATTCTAGGACGATTTTGGGTCGGAAGAAGTGGTTTAAAAATTTTTTTAGCCCAAAAATGGGTCGACCCAGAATCGAAAAAATGTGAAGGGGTATACCTTCAAAAATTGTCAAAATTTCAAAGTCGCCAAAATCAATTCTAAATGGCCCAAATCGATGGTAGATGATGTATAAACATATTCTAGGACGATTTTGGGTCGAAAGAAGTGGTTAAAAAATTTTTATGGCCGAAAAATGGTCGACCCAGAATCGAAAAAATGTGAAGGGGTATACCTTCAAAAATTGTAAAAAATTAAAAGTCGCCAGAATCGCTTCTAAATGGCGTAAATCGATGGTGGGTGATGTATAAACATATTCTAGGACGATTTTGGGTCAGAAGAAGTGGATTAAAAAATTTTTTAGCCCAAAAATGGGTCGACCCAGAATCGAAAAAATGTGAAGGGGTATACCTTCAAAAATTGTCAAAATTTCAACGTCGTCAGAATCGCTCCTAAATGGCCCAAATCAATGGTGGGTGATGTATAAACATATTCTAGGACGATTTTGGGTCGGAAGAAGTGGTTTAAAAATTTTTTTAGCCCAAAAATGGGTCGATCCAGAATCGAAAAAATGTGAAGGGGTATACCTTCAAAAATTGTCAAAATTTCAAAGTCGCCAGAATCGCTCCTAAATGGCCCAAATCGATGGTGGGTGATGTATAAACATATTCTAGGACGATTTTGGGTCGGAAGAAGCGGTTAAAAAATTTTTTTGGCCAAAAAATGGTCGATCCAGAATCGAAAAAATGTGAAGGGGTATACCTTCAAAAATTGTCAAAATTTCAAAGTCGCCAAAATCAATTCTAAATGGCCTAAATCGATGGTGGGTGATGTATAAACATGTTCTAGGACGATTTTGAGTTGGAAGAAGCAGTTTAAAAATT
Source organism: Nysson spinosus (assembly GCA_910591585.2). Lineage (NCBI taxonomy): Eukaryota > Metazoa > Arthropoda > Insecta > Hymenoptera > Crabronidae > Nysson > Nysson spinosus. The sequence continues at coordinate 2,309,411 of OU342839.1, read as the reverse complement.
TGTTCGGCCAAAAAAAGGGTGAACTCAAAATCGCAAAAATGTAAAGGAGTAAACATTCAAAAATTATCGAAAGTTTGAAGTCGCCAACTTCGATCCTGAAGAATCTAATTCGATAGTAAATAACCGTACATGTTTTATCTACAAACTTCGAAGTGCTCATATTTTCTTTGACATTACAATCACATTGTCAAGTAACGCTGACTCACTTTTTACAGCCCGGGATATTCTCAGTTTTGAGAGTCAACATCTCGAATTATATTACCTCCTCTATCTTATCACTGTTATGATACAATATTATGTGTCACCGATACCCGCGAATCATTCGCAAATTTCAAAGTATTACTTTCCCAAGATTCTCAACATCCATCCTTCCGAATCCCGCATAAAAAGCCTTCCACATATAATTTAAAAAATCGTCTCATTAAAATAATCGGATGGAATTATTTAAAACTCCCCGTCCCGAAATCTTTGGGGCGACTAACAGTGGAGGCATTTTTCTATAATTTCATGCAAACGATGAACAATAAAGAAACATCACGCACATAACTTGCATCCTCGATGCAAAATCCACGGTGTAAGAATACGTTCCAAAAACCCCGATAAAAAGTGACTGATAAAAATTCTTCCGAACATTTTCGGGAACATTTTCGTTGCTCCGGTTAAGAAACGGATAGTTAAGGTAACAATTTATTAAATCGCAGGACGACAAAGTCTGGAGTGTTATGCAAATTGTTTCTCGTCGAAGGGTTTCGATTGCTTTGCACGACGCAATAGGACGGTGGGCGTCCAAAGGGAGAAACAACGGCCGTAAAAGAGGATTATGAAACCTCCACACCGGGAGGCAACTAATCCTGTCGAGTCGAAAAAAACACACGGAAAAAAAAGGAGTAAGTTGAGAGGCTAATCCGAGAAATACGCGACAACCTTCGGCACTCGACGGCTGTTCCTCCGGTGTCCTCTCCCGGTTCCCACTACTTTCAGAGGACTGCATAACACGTGGAGAAACGTTCCCGGGATCAGTTTGATATTATAATTATATCGCGAGGAAAAGGTTGGAAGACCAACGAAAGTTTTATCCGGAATTTGGAACTCTAACGAACTTAAGGGACTTTATCCCTGTCAAGGGATTATGATGAATATGAAATAAAATAATGAGGTAGATGGGGATTATACTGTTGCCATGACTGTATTATTAATTCGACGATGTTGCTGTATTTTATGCAGGTAAAATAAAATTGCTTTATCAATATCGTTTGATTTCATTAAAATGGAATAATTTGGAAATGGTATATTATTATATGGAATATTATTTGATCGATGTCGCTTTATTTGATCGAATTAAAATCAAATGATTGTATCGATATCGCTTTATTTCATTCAATTAAAATGAAATGATTTCATCGACATTGCTTTATTTCATTAAATCAAAACAATCATTATTTTACCGACATCGTCTTATTTTATTAAAGCAATTATAAAGAACCTATTAGCGAGTCTAAATTATTCCAATATGATACCTTTTTCTCTCAATTACCAATTTAATCACTCGACATTTAATCAGGACTTGTAAACAAAGAAACGTTAATTTCCGCGGATAAAAAAGCTCATCCTATTTCAAATTAAAAACCGATCTTATCACGGAAGTATCGAAGGTAGGGAATCCACACAATAAAGAATGGTCAGAACGATTCGGTCGAGACGATTAGACGATTAGAATTGGAAACAAAACGGAGGCGTCGAACAGGTGGAAGCGAGTAGCGAGTAGCGAGTAGCGAGTAGCGAGTAGCGAGTAGCGTGGTAGAATAAGGTAAGGATCACCCTGAAGGTTCATCCGAAGGGTCTACCACCTTCGTGGCGGTGTACAGGTTGAATTACGAGGTACCGAAAGAGTAGGGGGCACCTGTACGGCAGGTGACCACTACCCCATCAGCCACTCGTAGACTCGAATATTCAACCACGGCCACTCACGAAATTTGTTCCTGCACGATTGGTATCACCTACGCCTATCAACACATGTACTTTTCCCATCATTAACACTGGAATTACCAAACCAGTCAAAATAACGAGTCTCAAATAATTCACAAAAATATTCAAATATGTAACTATTCATTATCTGAGATTTCCCGCGGCTTATGATACATAATATAAATAATGAAATCGATTCATTCATTTTTCTTATCCATCCTCATTTTTGAAGACTCGGAAGACACGAATTATTAAGCTTGTTATTATTATGTTCAATGTCAGTTGGATTTTAATATACGAATGGTGTGGAAATTCGAAGTTATGTTTTTATTAAATTATTGAAGAACAGGAGTAGCGATTAGAGTCATTTTATTTAAGAATGAACAACAATTATTTCACGATTGAGAAGTGAGAGGTGAGATATCAGTGGAAATATAAAAGCTAGGGAAGATTACGAGAAAGTATCACGTGGCATCCATAGTAGTACTATAAGGAAACCTGTAATATTTGAAATTCTATAAGGAAGTTAACTTCGGTGAAGTAAAGTAACTTTGATGGCGATCAAAGGCAAAAAAGGGTCGTTTCAATTACCGGTGGACTTACAGCCACTTAAACTCTTCGGTGATCGTAATTGGCCTCGTAAAATCTGATCCGCTCCGAGTACGACTCGCCACGATGTATCGTCGGACTTGTAAAAGTACGCTTAACTATGTGCCTCCGAAATTAGTGTACTATTAAAAACCAATAAAATTTGTAATACCGACACGTTTGCCCTTAAAAACTGGTCGCGGGAAGGGATTACTATCTTCCGATATTCTTACAATTAATATAAGGATCCTAGAATGGTGAGATAATATGACACACAACGATTAATACTTGTCCCTGAAGTTATTATATTCTTAACGATATATTTTACGAGATTAAAATATCGCGTTAATATTTGTTAATAAATATTTTACGAGATTAAAATATTTATTAAAATATACGTTAGCTCAAGTTACAAATTAAGAAAATTATTAATTGCCAGGATATTTAATGAGAATAATTAGAGCTGGAAAAATTAATTCATATCGAAAGATTTAAGCGTCTAAAAAATCTGAAATAATTCATGAGCATGATATAAGACTTAACCGAGGTAGAACGAGCCCCAAAAATTCTTGTTTAGCAGTCCTCACAAAAAAAAGGTAAAACTTCTGTTTTAACGGGTCCCCTGATTAAACGGGGTAGTTACGCGTTATCAAAGAATCCACTCGGATTTCCAACAACGCGTGTCGTCAACGAAATCAATTCCATAGCAGAACCCTTTCTCGGGCATTTTGTGTGAAATACACGAAACAGGATCGAAGGGTGCAATCGTGTTAATTAGAAGGCGTGCGATCGCCGCTCCTTCGATTCTTACGAATCCCGCGTGAAGTCGTAAGCTCGTAATTTGCTGGCGGCGAGACTTCAGAGAAAAAAAAGGGAAAAAAGGAAAAAAAAACGGAGGGAGCCCTTTAGGAGGATCGAAGGAGAGTTGGCCAGAAAAAGGGTTTACTCGGTCGTTCGTTAAGCAGCAGTGATTGGCCCTGTGACGGGACAGGTGCGTTTCGTAAAACGAACTTAAGACCGAGGAACTCTTTCCGCGGAACCACCGGTTCTTTGACTTCTTACGAGGCTCTTAATAATGTCGGGCGGAAGTGGCAGTCGGAAGACTAGTTGAATTTCATCGAATTTCATTCTACATTATATATCCAGATATATTTATAATTAAATATATTTTTTAAATATGAAATTTCAGCATTGAACTCTGAGCTCGATATCGACTTCTATGTGAACGTTAACTACGTCTCCATTCGCCAACCTTCGTTAATTATTTTATTAATTAGTTTCTACTCTCTGAATTTTTCAACTCGAAACTCGTCATTCGATAATAAATAAATACGATAGCATCGATAAATATCAATGTAAATATTGTATGAAAATAAATATATACGATGTAAAAGTATGTAAGTATAATCCATACGTTTTTAAGTGCGAAGTTATCATCCTTCTATAATCCCTTTATAATAAATAAAGAATATCCGGATGAAATCACAGAAATTCGCACGTTTAATGAGATACGCGAAGATCGGAGGAGCCGATTTCTGCATAATCACGGTAAACTTGTTGGCAGATTGCGATGCAAGTGGAGGGGGGAAAAAAGGGAGGAGGAAGGGGGTTGATCCCGATAAGTATCAGACGGAACGCGTTTAACCAATGGTATATGCGCCAATTTTGGAAAGGGCTTTGCCCCTGCCAAGGCCACAAGACGGAAGTCTGCCTACCGAATGTCACGAACAAAAAAATACCTATTTCGTTGGAGGTCAATGAATTTTCATAGCTAACTTCAATTTTACGATATATTTTTTTCTTCGATAATATATGCTTTCCAATCTACCGATAAAACGTAGATCCGAATAAAATTAGCTACTGCAATTATAATAATAATAGTATAACAATAATATTTTCTTCGATAATATATATTTTTCAGTTTACCGATGAAACCTAGAACCAAATAAAAATTAGCAATTGTGATTACAAGACTTTCTTCGATAATATATATTTCCCAGTTTTCCAACAAAATATAGATCCGAATAAAAAGTTGCAATTATAATTTTGTGTCTCATACTTATCCGTATTCACGGAAACGCAAACTTTCCTTTTCAGAAGAATATTAATTCTGGAGGAATTAAGCTGAATCCTTTTTTGCAACAATGTTGTGACCTTTTACATGCACTCAAAATGCGTTACGAAACCACCGAAAGAAACTTTCGTAAAAGTTACATACATATATCGATGGAAGTACGGATAAAAAGAACTCGATTACGTCACTTGTTAAATAAATGAACACTTTTAATTACAACCGTGTCATTGATTCTGTATTTAATTAAAATGACATTGATAAGGATGCGATTGACTGCCGAAGAATTCATATATATGTATATCTCGATTAATCCGTATAAAAAAACGTGATTCTAACGATTCCGATCAATTAGATACAATTAGGAGTTCTCTAATTGATCGTCGACTGCTGCTCCGATAAGAAGATGGTCGACCAGCAGGAAATAAAGAAGAGCGAGAAGAAGAGGCCGTGGAAAATAATGGCGGACATTGAGGAAATAAATAGAAGACCCGATACACGTAGGGAGATAAATGACGGGGACTGATACATGGATATCAAGGAATAAATCACTGCACGCAAAATCGATGATCATTCAATCGGGTTAATCGATCTTCGAGGTTTAAGCGGCTCGTTATCAAGCACGTAGGGAATGATTAATCGTGGAACTCTTCCTCCGAAGAGGAGGAGGAGGCCAAACAAAAATGGAGGAGAGGATGAACGAGAAGAAGAGATTCGATCTCGATAGGCATCGCGAGGAGAACCTGTTTAAATACGCCGGTTGCGGACTAATTTCAAAAACGACTTTTGCTTGGATCGCGGCTGCAATCTGGAAGTTCCTGTTTCGAATATTATCCGAGCGAAGTTTCGTCGGGGAAGAAGAAGTGTGGGAGAAAGAAGTTAAAGCCAAGGAAGAAGTTCAACGACGTGCCTTCCGGCTTTCGAAACACCCTTCTTTGCTACCTTTTTTTTATGTAGAGGATGTTTTAAAAGTGATGTACGGAAACGTATCTTTGTGCGAAGTAAAAGTTATCATTTAAGTTGCAGTAAAATTTTTATATAAATTTACGACAATTAAGTGGAATTTAAATACGATAGGAACCGAAGTATTCTATGTTTATTATGGTTCTTATTATTACTATATTGAATTGCAGTTGTATGACGCATTTATTCGTGCAGTTTAAAAGAAGAAAACTTATCATTAAAAATTATCATCTTCCACGAAAATAATAAAAGAATAAAGATTAAAATTTAAGGGACAACAAAATCACTATTAGAGTTGCAAATTGGAAGGACAATTTAACTGAACTTCTTCCCACAAATTAAATGGCATCCACCCTTTTATGGCATCTAAGTAGGTCGTTTTAAAATTACATGACCCTCTCGCAAAAGTATCGAGCCGGCAAATTGGCGGGCAACCGTCCGAGAAAACCGAGTGATCGGCTTTCGGCGCGTGCCAGGCTCTTACGGTATCCGGTTGCAGTCTGTATGCACCGATGCACCCAAAACGAACCTGCTCGCACCGTGTTCTCTCGCTCCTGGAAGAACTTTGCAGCCATGCAGCCATAGAACCTACAAAACGCATTAACCTCCGCGATTGAGTTACCCGGCAACCTGTCTCCTTACAGGACCATTCATTTTTTAGCATGCCATATCGTGAAAGTCGATAATTATTCATAGTTATTATTTATTCATTCTATCGAAATCAAATGCATCATGCGTTTATGCATTCGTTGTTAATTGACGTATATATTTTGTTAAATATTCTCCGGTTTTTAATTAAAAATTATGTCAGTCATAAAAACATGTATTTTTAGCTTATAAAATTATATTACATTTAAGATTTATTTTTTTCGAATAAACGTCCCTTTTTGACTGACAATAAGAATGATATTTTAAACAATATATTTCAACCATATTTCATCAGTCATTTCGGTAGTAAAAAATGTATTTCGTCAGTATTATATTTATATCGGTATTTCAGTATTATCTTTGAAATCGAAGGGTTACAAAAAGGTTTGAGAAAGAAGTAAGATTATGGTTCGATCGATCTTACGGGGAATCAGTGGAGTATTTTTCTGTCGATTTCCAGCGGTTCGTATATCGCCATTTCGGTATCGGTATCGGTTTAAGTCACCGAGTCGGGTTCGACAAGAAAGAGGCCGCCTTTTAAATCGCATTACAATTCGAGCACGATTTCGTCCCGTCTCTCGATTTTCCTTTATTCGTGCGGCGAGATGTGAGAACGTCCAAGAACCTCGCTGTTCTTCGAGTGGTTCTCGTATTTACGCGAATTCGACAAAAAGTATGGAAAGTGCGCCGGCATGAAATATTCAGAAGCGTTAATTAATTGTCAACGATTTATTTTCGAGTTATGAATCACGATGAAATATCGACGAGACGAATGAAGTAGGGAAAAAGGTACTCCGAGTCCTTCGAATATTACAATTTTTTTTATATTTCTTGCGTATTACTTTTCAAAGAGAATACTTCAAGCAAAGGCATCTAACAGGCATCTAAAATTTTGGAGGGTACAGATTTTCGGATATTGAATTTATATTGAATGCTATTTTTAATGAAAATTATGCTCCTCTTAGCGATTCTTAGACATACAAAGATAAGAATATTTTTATACTGAAAATGCTAACTCGTTTGTTTAAGAATGGAGTTAAAGAAGGAGGACAAGAATTAAAAGAATTAATGTGTTTGCGTACGACTTTCTTTGGTTATCATTACAGGACATCGATGATGGCGAAAGTAAGGTTGTAATTGGTCTTGTAACTCAGTCCGTCGAACAGGTTTTCGAGAAACAAATTTTTCGACCAACGAGCTCTCGACAAGTCTGATAATAGATAGAATACGATTTATTAAGGAAACACCGCGATATCAACCTCCACGATATTTATAGTCCATCGCGGTAATTATTTAATTCTGTTCTTAAATAATCCGATAACGACTGCCCGACAAGCTTCGTTCGATATTTTTAGGACGTCACCGTATTTTTGTCAACCACTATTAACCCGTATTTTAATTGGAGTAAATGTAAATTTCTAACCAAAAAACTTCAGGCCAAATAATTATGAAACAATATTCATTTCTGTAACCAATCAATCACCTAATTCAGACCACCTAATTATAAAACAATATTCATTTCCGCGTAAAAACTATTAGTGATCCAGAAAATTCTCTAAAAAAGCGAGAAACGAAAAATTCTTTTCAAGATGTTGGTCGTACAAAACCATTCGAATAATTCATAAAATATTTTCCGCATTCTCGCGATTAAAGGAAATAATTAGACGACTCGTTTCACACGGGACACCCCGTGTAATGTAAAATATTAAATGTCGATGGAAATGTATTAAGGGGTGGGAAAGAAATATTACGTGTACTCGATAACGAACAATGTAGCACACAATGGCGCACAGAATGGCGAGGGATCATTAATCAGTGATTCGTAAACGAACGAAGGTAGTTTCGCGTGTGAATTATTAACGCGTTCGTTAAGTGTTAAAGATGATCGAGTGCATAATGGAGATCCTTAAGTTGGATCAAATGTCGAGCAACAAAGTACGGAAGCGCAGGTAACGAGAGCCTCGGGGTTGTTGCTGGACAATTAATCCAATGACGCGGCAGCTGCCCTCCGTCACGGCTGATTTTCGTAATTACAATTCGTCTTCCCCTTTGCTTCTACCTGGCAAAAAACGCGGTAGACCTGCTGCTTACGAGACCCGCGAAATTCATCGGCTCATTTTTCGGCACGCTAAATGAGGCGCAAACTTAATTTGCTGGGTGGCAACGGTGCAATTAGACCCTAGCGCGTTACGAACCACTTTATCCACTTAAAAGTTACGATTAAAGGAATATTGTACAATTTCCATGTCTTATTATTATTATTGTAATAATTAATCTACTGTTTTACTATAATTAGAAGACCGTATATCTCATAAAAAAGAAGTTATTCATAAATTTGAACGATGAAACTCCATTGGGATCGCGGTGCAAAGTGACCGCTCACTGGGGTTGTTACCCTTTTATACCCTGGCGGTAAGCCGCGCTTGCGCGGTCAGATGATCTAGTTCCTCGAGATCTAATTGCATTACTTATAGTGAAACAATGTATATTCATTATTTCTTTGCAGATGTCTTTATGATTTTTTAATGATATCGTATCTTCTTGTTATTTTAATAATGCGTTCCGGTAATGTGAATGTTCAGTGGTTAATTAATATATTTAAGTATTCGTGTGTTGGAATTAAGAGTTAAGTTCCGTGTTTTCGAGGTGGAAACAAGTGCAAGGATTCGTAAGGAAAAGAAATGGAGGGGGAAAGGGTATCGTCATCCAGAAAAACGGGATTCTTACTGTTGCTTGAGATAAGCGGGGCAAAGCGAACGGTAGACCGGTAATTACGTGACGAACTTAAATCCCTAATTAGGGCTACAGGCATTGACCATAACCTTGTAAAGCGAGGCTGATCAGAGACTACCGACCTGGCTGCACTTTTTTCCATGCAAAAAAAGTGCATGCAGAACGCTCGAAAAAGCAGCGAGCGGAGATTATCGGAATCTTTAAAAATTGCTTCATTTCCAGCCGAAATAAATATGCTCATCATAATAAAACTCATCTCCGCCGCGACTTATTAACATCGGCGGTTCCGTAATACGATATTTACGATTCATATTTCTTCGAAAAAGTACCAAAATTACGGTTACGATTCGGCAACTCGAAACGAAGACACGAAAGTGATTTTAAGCAAAACGTGGTTTACATTACAATATTAATTAACGAATGAATATATAAATATCAAAAGGACACTTGGAAAGTGAGATTCGTGTATAAATTATTATCTCTCTCTCTCTCTCTTAGTTTATTCGTTTTATATTTCAGTTTTATCAGGATGATCCTAATCGACAGGTGTTCCCCTTGAAAATACGATGGGGATCCCACGAGGTTTACCGTATTCCCATTGGAAATTAATTTCTGAATCGGATTATTCTCACTTAGAACACATCCGTCGAAACTCCTAAACCGGAAGTGGGGGGAAGTAATCATAGATTACCGGAGAACTCCAATCGAGCGAGGATATTCGTATTTACATCCTATTAGACCGTATTTACATCTCTATCGTCTTAAATGTTATTCCGTTAACGGGAATTAAGACGTTACGATGCACTTCCGGGAGAACTCGCCAGACAAAAGGTGCAAGGAACACCTTTTCCAACCGCGATCATGAATATTAAAAAATATATATTTATTACAGCTATCTATTCCCTCCGTAAAAAGATATATAACAATACATTTCCCCTGATAAAAGTATTCCAAATATAAAAATATAAAAATTCGAAATGTTGCTTATTTCAATATCATACTCGATATTTCAAATAATTCCGAGACACCATTAATTTTACCGTCACGAAAGACGTCTGTTTTACAAAGGCTGAAAACCTACTCGAAACTTCTTTTCAATCACGCGAGAGGAAGAACAAAAAGAAGACGAATACCGACGAATAAACGACGAATAACGAATGCGGAGAAAAGAACTGCGTGGAAGAACAGAGTATTAAGTAAAAGGGAGAAAGAATGGGAAGAGGCGTGTAATTATCGTACGAAATTATTCTCGCGGTGGCATTGTGTGAATCGCTACCAAAACGCCAGCTGTTTCGGCATTGTCGTATTGCGAATTCTCGACTGCAATTCCCCGGATTGTCCGCGGATACACATGCAACCGTTAATGTTTCACTGTTACGCATTGTCTTTCAGGTGGACTACAAGAAAGCCGTTGATGCATGGGAACATCAATCACTGCATCTTTTCGGACACTTACTTACGCACATATTTATGTATCCGTCCACACTCGAGCTCACCGAGAAACGACTACTGTCACGCATGTAATTCGTCCACACTTCCCAACGTGCTCCTTCGTTTTTACATTGAATCATGAATGCGCGAACAATATTTACCACGTCGCACCAATCATTTTGATCGAATAATTATCTAATTACAAAGTTTTCAGCAATAATTTTGATTTAACAATTACTCTATTATTTGATTACCAATTATATCAATAATTATTTGACTTTAATAGATTCCATACTCCGCGGTATAATTCTATTTATTTATTTATTGATTATATGTTACGAAACAATTTTGATGATACTTATTTTGTTGATCAGAAAAGGTGGTGTTAGAATCGTAATTAAGAAGTAAATGAACAAAACTATTCCGGAAGCATGGAAGCTACTTTCTTTAGAAATAAATTTCGTTGGATCGACGTAAAAGGAGCATGGCTCATAATTAACCCAGCTGTGTATAATTACTACGTTATATCGTAAATTCCCTGACGGCCATGTAAAAAAATACCGTGCATGCATAAAGAAGAAAGGTCCACATAAAAGGGAGAGGGAATAATTAACGTGGAATAAGAGGAGCGACATAAAGCTGGGCGTAACTGCGGAACGAAACGTGTACCGAGTAGACAGAGGACATTAAACACATGTGCTACCAAAATTACAGTATTTCTCGTATCCGCCAACTTGTCACCAAACATGTACGACCTCTCTCTGACTGACATTCTGCCCTGACATTCTACGATAAACCTTTAGCCCGACAAAAATAACAATATAAAAACAATTGCTATTCTAATTTCCAATAAATTCGTTCACAAATATACTACCTTGTGTATTAATTCCAGCATGCAATTGATATTCGTTCTTATAACACTGTTTCCATTTTCCGAATGCGAAGGATGCGAGAAGAATTTTATAAATGAAATAAACGGATATTGAATTGAGTTATTAAATTTAACAACCGATTATCGGGGCTTAATTAATGGGTGCCTTATCTCGATACTGGATTTGATATCCTATCGAAGGTGATTTTATGTAGAAATTACAAGCGTCACTCGAGGATCGACAATTTATCTCAATAATACGCATTATTTAACGATCAATTACCCGAAATGTATTCGCGAGATATAATGGACTTTCACAACATTGTCTGGCTTACTTTTTCGAGATCGGGATATCAACTCTCGATCGAGTTTCGGTGAGCTTAACACGAAAGGATCTCCTGTAGTCAGACATTCGACTCGTGTACCACGTAATCTCGACGGAAATCTCTTTTACGTTCATCAATCACTGTCCTGTGTCGCGTTACGTTCACCATTCATTCATTCGTTGCCGAATTTTACGAGCGAAGACACCGATGGAATTAAACTCGTCTACGAAATTCACGAACGAAGATGGCGAGCTACTCGATGTTTATATTCATCGGTGATCTTTAATATTAACTTAACTGGTGTTATCATAATTCATCTCTATGCGTCACTCCTTCTCTTATATTTTATAATAGTTTTCTAATAAATGGCAATTTTTATATCTCAATTAACCCATTAAGTATTCTGCGTTATTTAGCAACAAACATTTCAAGTGCACCTATCAGATTATAAATATAAACCAATTATAAAATTATGCAAGAAGGTAATAATAAAATTCCGCAATCTAATAGACGATTATTTTGCTGGAAGAAGTTAGTATAAGTTTATAAAAAAAGCAGAGCCATTTGAATGAATTCGAATCGTGATAAGGAACCAATGAACCCGCGGCAATCGAAGGATTTCAGTTCGAGTAGTAAAAGCACGGTAGGCATTGAATTCTGGGCACACGATGTGGGTCCGTTAGTGGGCATTTCGGGCATTTCGGAGCGGTAATTGGTGGCTTCGAAAATTCGCTAGAGAGTGAAAATCAGCCGGCAGCGGTGGCGACCACGATGGGGACCATAATGGCGGTTGTGGAGGCGACCCGATGCTTGGAGTCACCGTGGGTGGAGAGAAGCACAGGACGATGATTACCGAGTTAATTCTCTCCATTATCGGCCCCGTACTGACCCACATCTTCGGGGCTTCCGCTTTCGGACAATCTCCAGTAGCGATGGGAACGAGAGGGATACGATACAACTTCGATCAATTGCAATTGTAATTGCAATTGCAACTTGCATCGCATAATTATTCGGAGTCTAATGAACGTCACTTTTAAACGTAAAACTATTCGACCGCCTCTTGTGAATTAAAGTATATCGGAAATGAAAACTATTTCTTGGCAGTTTGATTCGAATATTGTTGACACTATTGATGAGTATGAAAATTTGAAGACATGAATTAAAATTGAAGTGGATATCTAATATTATTAATATTCAATAAAATTTATTGAATGGGGTAGAAAGATATGAGGAATTAAAATGTCGAAAATGTATCTCACTGATGCGATAGAAATCATTTTGCTCTTAAAAGAGATATTATGAAATAATATAACGAGGAATAACAAGAGTAAGCTTTAATTTCATAGTTCACAGAAAATATTTCATAATTACGCAATTATTAACTATATTTAATTTCACTAAATTTATTTATACGTTAGTTGAGATTTGTGCTTACTCTCAAATGTTCCACTCAAATTATTCCACCAATGAAACTTCGATGCAATTTCATTGAAAATGTAATTTCGATCAGCGCTCAAAAACTATCGCTAACCAATGCATCTCCGGAGTTGCATTAAATCGGGCACTGCGATTAAAGTGCACCCCGAAATCGCGCTAAGTTGGAATCCCGATTCGACGATTCCGAAGAGTAACCATCACGATTTCTGATTACCGATCGGTGATTGCCATTCACGTGACCAGGATGATTTTGCGGACGGGACTTGAAATGCGCCCATGGAATTATCCTTGGAATTTACTGGACCACGGTAATCAAGTACAGTTACGAGCGAACGGCCCTCTACGTTCCATGAATTTCTTTTAATGAAAGTATAATAACTAACGAATATCTTTCGCCGGACTTATTCGCCACCCATGGACCAACGGATAACTCGAGTCCGTCACGAATCCGAGCACCGATCTCTTCTCGTTTTCTCCGATTTTAGTAAATCGTTATTTAACGACGTCATGCAGCATATTATTGGAAGGAGTTTATACGAATCCGCCATTAAATTTTTATAAGCCGGTTATAAACTCGCGAAGACAATTCACCGTGCTGCAGTGCGTGTAATGAATGTTAATCGATTTGAAAGTAGAAATTATTTACACGTGACTATACGGAAGTGTAAAATACGAGGATATTATTGGAAGGGGTATATGAAATAAAAAGTAATAATCGGTGATTAATTCGCACGATATACGAATTTAATTCACTGTTACACCTTGGTTTAAGGCACGAGATAATTGAGTAATTATAATATAGAATTGTTATCGTCTCGTGATCGAATAATTTCACGAAAAAAGTAACAACGTTATTAGAGGATTATTATACAATATATTAATAATGTCTTTCAGGAATAAGTGTGTATTAAGCCGTTGAAATGGCACTTACTTAAAAGCAAGGTGTCGGTGAGTACGCAATAATCGAGCTAACGATCGATTCAAATTTAACGAGCTCGAATTCGACATTTTTGGTCTGTTCGCGCGATAAAAATCGCGACGGTATTCGTGAAACCTGAAAACGGTGGTATATTCGGACGGCGGTATATCGTGCTGACTTTTAACGGCGAGAGAAACAACGCTATCGGGCATTCTTCCTCATTGACGCATAAAACTCTATAATAAAAAGATTGGCCGGGAACACGAAAAGCCCTTTACTCGATGTCCCCGGGAGGAAATTTAAGAAACGAGACCGGAGTCTCGGCTTCGAGTTTCGAAAATTATGCTCAGACAGCTGCGCATAATGCTGAGAAACGTAGAAATTATACGGAGTAGAATTCGAGATGCGATTCGAGAGTTCACGATATTTATAAATATTATGTGACGTTGAAAATTAATATTCACCCGATATTATTACGAATGGAATATCGAAGGACAATAATTACTATTATTGTGATTATTTATATCTTGGGAATTTACAATGGCGTTGAAACTTGGATTTTATTTCATTACTTTTCACTAACACTTTGCAATCGAGATTATTTATTATTATTTTGACTTATCGCGGATACTCGGATTGCGACTGAGAGTCGGGATTAAGATTTATTATATCATTGATGATAATTTAAAATCCAAGAATGAAAAATAACTGGAGTCAATCTTAATGTCGCTTCACGGTAGCCGAAATAATCTGAGTGGCGACTGAGAGTCGCCTCTCGAGTGCAAATTGTTAACAGACTGAATCTTACTCGCTAGTCCCTGAAATATCGAATATTTTAAGATGCATTTTGGAAATGATTTCGTGCAGTATAATTGTGGCATTTTTGATAGAATGTTTATTTTGGAACATGAGAGAACTTGTAAGTCGAAAAGCTTGCGAAAATGGCAAGTTTCCACCCTTAAATAAAATGAAAGAGGGAAGAAGAAAAAGGAATAAGCAGCGAGTGGTTCCGATTGGCGATTTCTCCGCGCGGTGTCGCGAAAAACATCGACACTTTCACAAAGAGACGCGTGCAGCTGCCCGAATGGAACTCCCCGTTTCCGAAAATTGCGAATCAATGGGAGGGGAGGATTACACTTAACACTGAGTTACAATCTTAAATGTTAAATTATCCCGGCAATTAACTTTCATTCGTTAAAAAAAAAGCCACGTGCACGCTTCGTACGCTTTGACGAACAACGTCGATAATGCCGAGGTAATTATCGCAAAACATTATACTCCTTCAATTTTAGTCTCGGATTAAGTTAAAATCTTTTATCGTAAAATACTCTCGTTATTTCCAATTGCAAGTCATTTAACGAAAGTTATGCTGCCCGATATTTTATACGAAGGTGCTATAAAAAATATCAGATTCTAACAGCCTACAGAAATTATATTACAAATAAATGTTCAGAACTCGAATTAATAAAGTTCTTCGTGAAAAATATTTGTTTACAAACAAAATAACGAATGACAATTCCAACAACTAAATCATGATCCAATTTGAATGAAAAAATTAAGATCTAATTTTCAATAGAACATTAAACGAACTTAAGCAAAATTATTGTAACGAAACAGTGATGAAGTTCACAATTAACTTTGTATAAACAGACTCAAAAAGGAGATGGCAAACAGTCGGAATAAGAAAAGAAGTTGGAATTTCAAAAAGCTGATAAGGTCTAAGGTAATAAGGAGCGCGATCTTAATTATACAAACAATTGTTTACGGTGGATGTTAATAATCTTTTTGCCGTATGCAATCATCGCGAATATCGTGCCGAAACGTAAGAATAAGAAACGAAGTAGGCGGCACTCGTGCTACCAGACAGCTGTAGCAGCCAACCAGCTCTCCTTATTAATTAAGTTGGCGCACACACACGCGTCCGCTGACTTTTCATGGAAATTATTTGCTGGCTTTACCGCGACGAATTTAATTAAGTGTTACCGAGACCGATGTAAATCGTGCGACTGTAAAGCACGTTTCGCGATCTCGAATTATCCACTCGCAGAATCGCGTAATTGTGGGCATTTTTAAGTAGCGTTGCATATTAGAATTTTTAGAAAAATAATATTATTGTACGAACATGAACTAGGTGTTTAAATGTCCGATAATAATTTTCTAAGATTTTCAAAAATTCCTGTAGAAACATTACCAATTTCCACATAAAAATCTACATTCATTTTGCCGTGAAAATGTTACTTTTTTCGTGTCTTCGTGTATTAATTTTGATGCTGGAAATACAAATGCGAATCTCCTCGATGCGTTTCGATATCGAAAATAAATAATCTTCGATATTAATTTTCAAAGATTTTAATTTCTAGTTGATATTCGTACAATAATGCAATCTTTACTAGAATTCGGATTATTGACTCAGGTAGTAAATACTCGTCTAATAATATTCTAATAAATTCATTCCGACTGAAAAATCGACAATAAATATAGTTATAATAAATGATTGATTGCACAAAAAATTGAATTCAGACGTAATCGTGATTTACAACAAGGAAACGCAGGATTTCTCGATGAGCAAAACCGAAAAAGAAGATCTCCGAGAAGCGAGGCTGTTAAGATGCAAAAAGTGTAAATGAGGGAACCAAAGGGTATACAAATTGGTCAGCTCGACGCGAGGAATTATGATTATTATTATTTCCCTTGGAGTAGCGCAATTACCGAGTCAACTACGGAGATCAATGATGATACGAAGTCGATTGGCTCGACCAGTCCCTCGGGCCTAATTTCCGCGATATCTAATTATATTTACAATGGCCAGAAAATGGCTGTACCCCGGTTTCTACCCCTTTTTATCGAGGCACCATCCACCGCTCGTTTTCTTCTCCTTTTGGTGGCCTAATGTGCATTCGAAAGGAAGATAAATCGCTACTCGCCGAGGCAAAAAACTCAACCTCGGCTACCATGGGAACGGAGCGACCCCAGCGACGAATAAGGGCCCAGATTTCGGAAGGCATTTTTCCGAAAATTCCTACAGAAATATTCTCAATCTCGACAACACGATCTACATTTATTCTGCCGTTAAAATTTGACATTCTTTTCTTTATTCGAATAATAATTTTGTTTGCTAAACTATTCCGATGTCGCGAATATATTTCATAAACTTCAATACGTGATTTTTAAAAATCATTAGAGGGAATATTATTCGAGGACATTCGATTCTTTAAATATTATTAAAGATTATTATTAGAGAATATTCGAATGAGATCTAAGACTCTCGGAACTTAATTTTGTAATTGATATCGGTACGGGTATCGATAGGTTTTAATTAACCAGGAGTATCGGTGATTCGATCTGATTAAGGTGGGGTCACGAAAGTCCTTATATAATTATCGAAAACCGATGATAAATATTCCGAGTACGAATTGCGGATGTGTAAAGAGTCACCGGCCAGAAGAAATATTAACCTTGCCGGTATTACAACCCGCAAGAAATACGGATACCAAAAGTGGAACTTGCTGTTATACACGGTTTTGTTCAGGCACCGATGCGATACTTTAAAACTGACATTTTTAAGCCGACAT
Source organism: Nysson spinosus (assembly GCA_910591585.2). Classification (NCBI taxonomy): domain Eukaryota; kingdom Metazoa; phylum Arthropoda; class Insecta; order Hymenoptera; family Crabronidae; genus Nysson; species Nysson spinosus. Next base: position 2,291,887 of record OU342839.1, on the reverse strand, counting down.
CCAACTCTCGCATAATTTTTCATCAAATAATTACGAAACACCTACACATTGATTGTCTTTCAAGAACTAATTCCTTGGTCACTTTTAATATTAATTTGTAGTTTCATAGCCAAAATCCAATTTGCATTATTACTTGTCGTTAAACAAGGGAAATTAGTTCTTGTAAATTATCATCGCAAATTCCAATTATTTCATACCTCTTTCCATCTCGATCGCCGTGGTACGTAAAGTCTTAAAAAGCGCCATTCGAGTCCTTCAAATTCCCTGAATTCCTTGACTTCCATGGCGGAATATCTGCAACAAAAAATAGAAATTCATCAGTATATATTCCGAGTACAACATAACTTATATATAAATAATTATTAACAAATAACTGTAGATAGTTCTTCGTCCTATTATAATCTGCTATTAATACGATTAATAATAAATTCAATATTATTTCTTATCAATGAATTCACCCAATTTACAGATTCGAAAAGTATCAAAACCAGACAGAATACAATGGAATTAGAATCTGCTTTGCATTAAAGTGAAATAAAAAATGGCTTCCATCGAATATCGAGCGCAACGAAAGTGAAATTAGTAAATACAAGTTAGATAAAGGTGCACGTAAAGATTAACACGTCGATACGTCTTCAGAGGGAAACGAGTAAAGTAAGAGTCGAGGGTCCGTGGCTGTTTGTCAAAAGTGGACACAAAGTCGAGGGGAAATAAAAAAAAAGTACCACGTGCTGCGGCATAGAGCCGTAAATGGCGTACAGCTGCGTGGAGATCGGCAAAATACACTTGGCACACTGACTGCTCGGAGAAAGAGAAGCTGGGAGAAGAGGATCATCGAGATCAGATATTTCAGTTTCTCGATTGGGCTGCGCCGAGTCGCTTTTGGACATTGCCGACGTCGATTCGACCAAAACCGGAACCAATACTAGCCTACCATTCGACATCGGTGATTCTTGGAAGCTTATGGTGTTCCTCGATAAACGAATGTCACTTCTTCATGAATTTTTACGCCAAACAGAATCAAGAACCATTCCGAACCACTGACGAGTAACGGGTATCGTTGCGGTGTCTCTTTGCGTTCACTTTGTGTCATGTCGATTAAAAGTTATCATTTTGTCCGTGATATGAAATGTTGGTACGAAACATTACATATGATTATTATACGGTAATCATTTTAAAGGGACGAACTTCTAATAGGAAGAATCTCGTTCGACATAGTTTTATTGTTTAAAACAGCTTTAAAACGGTTTTAATATTTCGATCTTAAGTTACTTCGTTAAAAAGCCCTTCGTCACGATGCACTTTGGAGAGGCTGGAGAACGAAAATTAAATTAGAAATCAATAAGGTTCGCGGATAGGATAATTAATTGTTGATATTACGGTACATCGGGATCGTGACGGGGCGAAATTAAAGGAGCACGGGTTTTCGGGTTTGGTATCGATGGACAGATCTGACCCGGAAACGTTATTTCGTAATCGGGCGGAGAGTAGCCATAAGTTTTATCGACACGCAGTCTGCACTCCGGCCAAAATGGAACGGGAGAGTGAGTAATTGTGGCAGACGCGCGATTGCTCTTACGCGAGTGAGCGACTGAGCGACTGAGCGAGTGTATGAGCAAGCAAGCGAACCAGCCAGAAGCACCTGTTGATGTTTCGTTTCGGAACTCTCCGCGGAGAGGAACATGTTTCGCGTCACGCTCGAATAACCCCCATATCGTATCGACATTGTTCGAATGTCTTCGATTCCCGATATCCAACGACCTTACATAATTCATCTTCCCGGAGAAAGCATCAACTGAATTTCGAGACATCGGACTACTATTATTTCATAATATTATCTTGTATTACGTTTATCGTCGACACGCTGCGAAGTACCGTGTCAAGAAAAATATCATATCTCACATACATATCTATCATACATTCAATAAATTATTATGATTTTTCAATGTTTGATCATTGCAATTCAATCATATGCAAGTACATATCAATACTTTTCTAATATTTCTCATGTAGGACGTGGATTTAAAGAGTGCAAAGTGTGCTCACGAAATATTTGATTTAAGGAGATCCGGACGTTAAGCAGACCAATGCAGACGTCCGTTTAATCAAATTTATGATAACATAACAATGGCTATTCCGTGACACGGCTATTCCGAGTCCAGTAACGACGAAGAATCGAATGGATAATAAATAAGAATTCTCAGCTCGCAGACGAAAGTCAATATTCCGAGTTGCGAGTTTCGAGAAATCGGTTGGCAACAGCTTTGCGAGACCAGCTGGAACTCATCAATTCCTATCAGAGGGAAACTCGGCAGGAAGTTGCCACCGTGGTTCGAACATCCGTGCAACCTGGTTTGAAGGACGATCCTGTCTTTCATGTTGGCCGGAACGCTCCATCATTTCATTCGTATAAATAATAACGTATTTGTTTAATATAGGAAGTCATGTTCGCGTGTAGATGAGCGAAGTACTCGCTCGGCGAAGGATCGATCTTGATCTCCCCAAGGCGCGCTTTCACCAAAGATCGAATTCGTTCTCCAACCAGCGTCCTCGTAAAAATTGATCGATTTCAATCATTACGATAATCCTTCCAATTTCTGCAATTACTCTTATCGACGAGCATTTATTTTTATTGTATACCATTACCCCGATAATCTTATCGTCGTCTCAATGCGCGCGCCTCGGTTTTTATCTCCGCGGTGCTTATCACGAGAAAGTTATTGAAATTTATCAAATGAAGCTTCATACGCTTTCCTTTTAAGTGATTCCACCAGTGGAAGCTATTTTATTACGTGTCCCACCGAAGAAATACAATTCTTTGTTTGACTTTATTCTTCGCTCGGGAATACCGATTCGTCGGTGGATTAAAAAAAAAAACATTGTTAGCTCGGCGAGTTTATTAAGCGCAAGAACTTGGAGGAGAGGAGAAAATAATCCCGTCGCGAACCAGAGAATGATTCGTTTCCACGATCGTAATCGAGACAATAAAACGGAAACGATCGAACGTTCGAATCGTTTCGCCATTAAAGATTCACCAATTTCTTACTCCTACGGGTCGATCAGACTGTAAACCGGATATTCCGGAATGTTTACGAGTCTACCAATAACGCAGGAATCCAGGTGTACCGAGAAGAAAAAAAGTAGCAAGGGTGACTTTTAGTCCCTGCTACTTACCGATGCACGTGCGTGAGAAAACTCACCCTTACGTGCGAGAGACTTTTCGAGAACGAAGTGGCTGATCGCGACAGGATGTCCAGGTTAATACTACTTGTTAAGAATGACGCGTGAGATGCGGGATAAGTTAACGTACTTTCTTTCACCTTTAATTGTTACATCGTAACACGTGCATTTCGTTCGAGTAAAAATACCTGGAACAGTCTTCGGCACGTGTCTTCCGCTATGATAATGACGACAGCGAAAGATAAATTAGTGGTCGCCATTGCAATTAGTTGTAATTACTACGAAGTGAATGCAATAAATTGTCCATTATTATTGATTGTTTACGAAGAATATAACTGTATTTATATTACTATAAAGTGTATCAAATATTATTATCAAAGATGTTGATTATTATAAAAAGAGATTTAGAAATAATAATCCAACGAGGAATTAATGCAACGAATAAAATTATAGTACCATATAAAACGACCCTGAAATTTATTATTACGTAACGACATATTCATTGCGTTACATAATAATATCTCATCATAAATCTGAACGAGGAGAGAAATATTGAAATGTATTCTAAGACCGCGACTCACTCCATAAATTGTCGAAGCCTATTCTCATGAAATGAGACACAATTAAAAAGAGTTACGGATCGTACGAATAATGATCGTAGCATGGAAAAAAGTACTCGCGATGAAGTAAGATCGGGAGTGTAAGAAAGGGAGAACGAAGTACTCGTTAACCGGAAACGTCGTGTACTATCGGTACCATCTTCCGCCCCATTGGACGGTCCGAATATGTATAGTTATACGTGCACTGCTCGAGTAAGGAGTGGCTATAAAGAATACTCCCCGACAACGATCTATTTAATTATATGCAAGGTTTCGCAGGTGTACCCTTCGCCACCCCCTCCCGCCTCCTCCTTGGCTCTGGGTGCCCTCCTTTAATTTTCATCCTTCGTTCCTGTGCTTCGTGCGAGTCCAATCGACCGTGTGAACCGATCGCCTTACCGATATTCGAATAAAGATAACTCGAAACATAAAGCGCCTGCGTTTACCTTATCCCCTATTCCCAGTAATAAAATAAAAATAACAATTCCTGTCACCCTGCACTGAACTTGTATTCGAATTATTATCTGATGATAGTATAAATTATCCATAACATTGATCAGGTCAAATAGAAAATCGAATTATGATCCGTTGATAGTATTAATTAATATAATCTCTGTGGTAAAATAGGAGTAGACCGGTCGGAAGTGGAAGACACGATATGTCGGCCAGATGAATCGAATGAATCGAATGAATGGAATGAAAACGGCGATATTAGCAGAAAATGATAGTCGTGGAATGAAAGGTAAACGAAAGGAGACAGCGAAATAGAATGAGGAAAGAAAGGAAGGCAGAAGGAAGAAGGAAGAAGGAAGAGGAGAAGTGCAGCACGAGCCACGCGTCTTCGGAACCATCTGTTGCACCGTTGCACCGTTGCACCGTTGCAACCATCACGGTACCCCCGTACTTCGCGGGGACACCATATGCTCTCTCTCTACTTAATTTCTATCCACAACCCTTGCGTTGCGAACATACCTCACGTGTGTAATATTTTCTCGACTGACTCAATCTCACCGTTGCACCGAAAACACGCTGGTCTTTAAATGTTCGGTGACATTCTTTAAATGCTACTTCTATTCTATTAAATGTACAATGAAATAAAATACAATAATAATAAGCCACTTTTCAGCTATAAATGGTAAGAGTCTGTTATTCACACATTTCCGAAGTTCATAATTGTGGTTATTATCAGTTACTCTTTATCGTACCACTAACTTTGGAGTCCCGAAAAAAGAGAAACGTTTGAAGCGCAGCATGATAATAAAACTCGTTTCAACGAAGTTTTCATTTAACCTGTGGCCGATATAAACTATAAAATAGCAATTTATCTAAAAAGGAAGTTTATGACATTGTATTAAAAATCGGTGATGATGTTGAAAGTTAACGGCGTACTTTTGTGTTTAATATTAATATCGGAGGAAGGAACGATTACTTTCAAGCTCAATATTCATATTTCACATTTCCGTAAATTGCAATGTAAGCTTGTCAACGTGTAGCCGGTGAGGATCCTCAATTTGTAATTATCTCCCATAAGTAACAGCCGTTAATGAAATATGTGTAGCGTTACGGGTGCATTTGAGTCTCGGTTTCTTTATAGGGACAAAAGAACTCGGTATGACCTGGTTTCTCTTCGTCCGATCAACTTGCTTTACCAATCATGCTTGTTAAGCAGAAGGCTCAATGAATATTCATAAATAAAATATTCAAGATCGATTTCACGATACAACCGACCAGGTAAAACCCGCCACTGCTTTTCTTTGGGGAAGCCTTTCCTCGGCGATATAAATATAGGTATATATTTTATTAAGGTCTTCTTTGTTCCATTATGAATCGGATTCAATTTCTGAATTAATAATTACCAAGGTGATATATAAATATCATTTCGAATAAATAATGATATTTATGTAATAAGGATAATTATGTAAAATATTGTCCATATTATTGCGATTAAGGGAGATAATCAAGTGGCTTAAATTTATAATTAGTTGGGGAACCCGTATAACGAATGAAATAAAGGATAATTGTTAATAATGGTATTTATGTGTAATAATAATTTGACACGTGCAAGGAATAGAATTACTTCGGGTTGTTACTAAGATTCCATTTAGCTCGACTCAATTTATATAATCAACGAAAATCATTATTCTATGGATCGACACGATTATTTTTCCTGGTGTTCACTCAACGTTAATTACAATCGGCAAAACACAATCGAAATAAAAAGACAGTCCCACTGTAAAAACAGGTAAAACCAACATACTTAATTGTGCACCTAAGTGTGCACAACTGTTGGATAGTTGAAAGAATGCCGTAAGTAAACATCGGTAAAGTTTTCGCCTGGATTTTTAGAGGCACAATAAAATCATTTCTGTCCACCCATTATTCGACCTACTATTTCAATAACATTATTACAACGCCATAAAAGGCGTGCAACACCAAGACACTGTCTAATTAATCAAAGAAGCGCGAACGAGCTAAATACACAGAAGAGTTTCCTCCGATCTCGCGAAACCTACCCGAAAATAGAGGATTTCACGAGAGCCCAAATATCAACACCGGAACAAAGTGTACACAACGATCGCGCGGCAAAAGGTATTTCGTGAATAGCCACCGCAAACGTGTTTTCTTTTTGCGGGAACCACGCTAAATGAAAAGAAAACGAAGAAGAATGCAGGGGAAAATGAGAGAGCATATTGTGCACGCTCTTGTTAGATTGCAAAATAGAAAAAAGACTAACAATATGTTGCTACGAGGTCGTAGGGTATTTTTGTATGTTTTAACAAAGCATCATCGCAAAAGAGTTATTATTATTGTTAATAAAAATTGGTATAATATAAATTAGATTCTTTAAATGATTCTGCAACTTTGTATTAACAATAATAATAACTCTTTTACGATGATTCCTTGTTCATGGAATCTTGTACTAACAGAGATTCCATTTGTATTAGAGCTGTAATTAGAGTGCAATTTTAATGAAGGGTGCACAATGATATTTTTAATATTGGCATTTCTCAATATATATAATTCCCAATAAATACATAGTCGAGAATTCATTGGAGAAGTTATTACGTTAAGAACAAAACAGTAGAATCTCTCAAATTTGTTCCTGAATTAAATGATAGAAATATCGAAAGTCGAAGGAAGAATTTCGCCGTGGAATCCTTCTCGAATCCTTCTCGAATCCTTATCCTTTTGCCCCTTCCACGTGGCAGGTTGCGTTACACACGACAGACGGGCCATCGGCCGAGGGGCCCTCGCAACTGTCCCCCGGGGCCAGCACGCGTCGCCACGTGGCCAGGTAAAAAAAAAGGAAAAGAGGAGAAAGAAAGGTAAAAGCCATCCTCGAGGAACGGACTTATTTCTATACGTATCACCGCCCTCGTTTTCGTGCACGAGCCGAGTCACTCGAATCATTCGAATCATTCGAATCAACGGGGATACCTTTGATCTCCCTTCAAACCTTCGAAGGGAATTTGATTTCCAAGTCTAATTTCGTTGGATTAAAACTCCGATATTGCGCGAAGTGATTTGCAAATGCAATTTGACTTAGTACTTACTTTTTATTAGGATCCGACGGTGTTTTGAGTGCAATGTATTTATTGTTGTTGGGCCGACGTTGGTATGAACGATGTAAACGAAGCAGTTTTAATCGAAATGTTTTATTCGTACGAGCAAAAGAAGAAGATTTTTCGGCTGAATAAAAAATTGATCTACATTTAAAAAAAGAGAGGTTCATACAAAATGTTGATAGAAACTTAAATGAAGCAGTTTGATTCAAATCTTATTTTTAAGTTGATAAGAAATTGATCGACATCTGCAGAAATGGGGAAGAACTAAGCTTCCAAAATTGTTCTTGTAATATTAACTTGTTAATTATTATTAGTAGTATTACTTTGATTCACTGTTGTCTTAATCGTAGAGTAATAAAATTCTCCCATCACGTTCTCTTAATGAATAAGACATAAAGACTGACGTATTTATTTTACGGACGGATCTGGCCATAAAAGGCAATTATAAAAAATATATAATCGTTGATGACGGAGCATCTGCCCCGTATATTGGCTTTAAAACCATATATCTAACCCCGTACTTTCTGTCACGTGCTCCCCGATCACGCTTTGCATCGTCCTTTCCTATTTGCTGTGGGTAACCGTGCATGGGAACTTTTCAAAAAGATGCTCACACGTTACTCATCTTCTACGTAACTTCCATTACGAATAAATATATTCATATTTTAAGATATTGAGATATCAGGACATTAAGATATTGACAGATATCTGCTGCGTTTACAAGGTTTGTATCGATATCAACCCTTTGTCGTTTCTGTAAATATTAATTCTTTCATTTCCGGCGTAAATATGAAATCTATGGAATTATTAATAACTTATATCGTCGCTATGGAATTAGCAATACATTTCTGAGAATATTAACTGTGTAAATATTATTCTGTGGAATTTTAAATAGTGGAATATTAATAGGTATATTGATGCAAATTTCAAAGGAATTATTAATAAATTTCGAAGAAGATTAATTGTGCAAATATTATTCTGTAGAAATGTAGATTGGGGAATATTAATAAACATATGGTCGCAAATATTAAAAGCACGAATCATCCACTAAGCGCCGCGATAATCGGTTAAGAATTTTGAAATATGCCCTTTCATCAAGTCTGAATAGAAACCGTTAGGCGGAAGCATTTAATTTTCGTAGTTCTACCCAATTAGATCCCGGAAAATCGGGTGCATCCCCTCGAAGTGTGAAACAGTATTTGCCACATGGCACGCGACCGGTAAACTTTACGAAACTAATTTCACCCTCGGAAAGTAAAAGCTATCTCATCGGCACTCAGCGAGAAACTAGCTAAAATTTTACATCCCTTTTATTTAAAAATGTTCCGTTATTCCTCCTTTCAACATCTTCACAATTACCTCACATTATAAACAACATTTACACGTTTCTAATTTTCCTTGCATCGAGATCTTAATAAATATATGAGCCACTCAAACGCCAATGTGATTAGCCCCCACCATTTGCAATCCCTCCAATTGCAGTGCGAAAGCACGCGATTGGTATTTAACTCTTCGTAATTATCAATTTTCTCTGCCTTTTATTCCACGAAGTTAATCACTTTGACTTTTAAACGGCGCATATATTCTGCGAATATTAAAAACCTTTTAATCCCGAAAGCTCCATATTTTAAATATTGAATGAAATATTGAATCCATATCTCTATAGAATTATTAATAAATATCGGAGGATATTAACAATGTCAATATTATTCTGTGTAATTTTAGATAGTGGAATAAAAATGAAGTGCGAGTTTATTGCATTTGTGAATTCTGCTATTATTAATCGCATAAATTCATCCCAGAACCCGATCGAATAATGAGAGGACAGTGCGATCGATAACGGAATAAATGTAAACAACAGTTGTTTGACTCGAAAATTTGATTACCAGATATGAGTCAGTGTTGAGAAGTTCGGATTCGGAAAATCGCAGGGGCCAACTGACGTTTTCGGTGTTGGAAGGCGGGGGGTGGGGATTAGCGATTAGCAATTAACTTCGACCCTCCTGGAGGGCAATGTCTGAGTCGAGTGCCGTAGACTCCTCGCATTCATTTTTCTACTCGGAGCCCTCCACCGATTTCCGTTCGTCGGAAACGTCATGTGGCACATTAATTGGACCGCCACGAAATAAAGGAAGATTCGTTCTCGATGGATCGGGGAGCCTGCGAACCACTATTGAGATATTAATAATGCCGGTCACTTCAAGAATATGCAACGAAACCACATCTTCCTCGACGATTTATCTCCTCCATCGATCGTTTAGACAAATATTCGACAACGGTATAAGTTCCACGATCGTAATTCATTTTATTAATTCACCATAAATTCACTATAAATTAAGTCCATTCACTTGATGTGTTATCGAACTTAATGCGGGTGTCTCATAATTCTGAAGACACCAACTGTGGTATTTATTATAATTATAGTGATGTTATAATGATTTTATTACAGTTCGTACCCTTGAAATTAGTCATAAATTTTCGTAATCTGTTCGTAATTTGTCATCTTCGATTTATTTTGTTTATCAATAAGAACGTCAATGTGATGATATTATTGCTATGAAAATTTATCGTTTTATACATTCATCTGCTGCATTAATTAAAATAGATATTTTTATATAATTGTCAGATGAGTCTCAAAAATCCAATGTGCTACATTAGTGCCAATAAATCATTCATAATAAGACAATGACAACGCACGAATATTTCTAAGATTCCCAATGACAAACAGATTTATTTTATCTCAAGGGCACGGTTAATTGGCAAAAATATATGATTTATTTAGAGAGAGTCTACAAAAAGCTCGCGCGATTTATGGGATGCTGTGAAACATAATTGAAAACGAAGTACATTAAATGGACGAGATTTTTCATCGTGGAAGATCACCGCGATTCACCGTGCAAGGCAGAAGAAATAAAATTAGTTCGCACAAGCGGCCCGCCACGAAAAACCACTCGGTCTTATTTCGTGTTGCTTCCACCGGTCCTTATATTTCGTGTTACGAATCAATTCGGTATCCCTCTCCGCAGGAAGCAAAATCCCTCGGGTCTTAACTTACTGCACCACGCTTTGAAACCATGTAACATTCGTGCCTCCGCCTGGTACTTCTTTAAATGCCAAGAGAAACGAGAACAGCAACCCGCCCAGGGACAAGAAGACACTTTGATTCCCCGATAACAACAAATCAGTATCTACGCGAATATCATGAATATTCTGCTCGACATAATCATTGGGCATTTGAGCGATGATTATTAACGATTATTATTAACACTGTTTCTACCGCGGTTTTATGTGTACCTATTTTCACCAAAAGGTGTCTTCTGGTATTTTTGCCTTTGGATGCAAAGAACTAGGGAAATAATAGTTGAAAAGATACCGCTAAATTAATTTAACAATCATTATAGGAAAAGTCAAAAAGTTCATTGAGGAAAAATGATTAAACTTAGTAAATAATTTTAAGTTACAATCGCATTTTAAAGGTGTCTCTTGACAACTTTGGTAGGATAGTGTTAATGATGGTACCAGGGATTTAACTGATATGTGGATTTCTATATATTTTACACTTTTAACTATGAAACCTCCGTCATTGAATTGTCTTCATTACGCGATATGAAATTATTTTCATCGCATTTTAAATCCCAACGTAGATCAACGAAGCCTAAATATATTTTAAGTTGCATCGTGATCTTAATCAGAGAGAGTCACAAAATTAACACAACCAATTTGAAAGTCTAGAATACCGATATCGTTGCAAAATGCAGAAGTATGTTCTACGCATTAATCTCGAGAATTCGAGCGAGTTCCCGAATACAGATCAAAGTAATACACGGATATAAATTCCGTGTGTTAACGGCACCCGAAGTAAAAAGCAGCGAGTCGAACAGCCGGTCCCCTTCAACTCACACAAGCACGTGCTCTCCGTCGGGAGACATAGCACGCGTTCTTCGGCGCAAAAAAGGAAGGGAATTCTCGGTGCAGACTTTTCGGATTTCGTTGCTGGCACGGTGGAAGAGATAGAGAAAGTCTTTTCGTACGTCCTCGACGGTAACACGGTGGGAATATGGTGACAAATTAAAATGGGTACGAGAGGCAGGTGGTGTCATCGCGGTAGTTCGTTTAAAGTTATGTATGCCAGGGCAAGCTTTGAGGAACCACGCGTAAAAAGAAGAATTACAATCCGCGTGCCGGTGAAACGTACTTCCTAAAATGTCCATGCTCTTTATTAACTCTCATTATATCTAGCGTCCTCTGGCTAACAAACTTTTTATAACGACTTTTTAAGCTTTCAGGAATACGTTCTACTTTCGCCTATCATAATATGCCTGTCATTTTATTACAATTTATGCGTAGAATATTATTGTCGATATTAATATTATTAATGTCATGAAAAATACTATAAGTCTTCATACTTATATTGATGAATGTTTAATATAATAATAACGACTAAGAATAACTATAATTGATAGGAAAGCCTTATAGAGGATCTTAACACTAGAACTACCAAAAATGTTTAAATTTATAACGGACATAAATAAATCGATTAATTTATTCGTCTCCTATCCATTCTTTTTTTAAGGGACATAAATATACAAATATAGCTGAATATATCGTCGGTAGTTTAGTGTTAAAAACAGCACAAACAAGCGTCAAATTAAATTAGAAGATGACTACATATTTGGATCCAACTCAAACAAGGATTACAATAACTTTCAGGTTAACAAATTACACGTTGTATCGAGTAGAGAGACCGGTGGGAACAAATGCAATCATCGTCACCGTTACCGGTAACCGCTCGAAGATTCACCGATTCCGTGGCAGTCGGAGGGTGAATCACCCCCCGGGATTTGGGCGGTGTTTAGCACGCCCATCCAACGAGGAGATGAGCACGAAAATTGGAAGAGAGACGGGACATCATGGTTAAAAAGAGTAACGAGACGGAGAGAGTAGATTGAAACGACGGGTGGTGTAGAAAGGGATGGAAAGAGAAGACCAACGGTGCGTGACCCCCTCTGGAAGGGTCAAGTACCGGAAGTAGACATCGAACGGGGCCTCGACCCCTCGAAAAGGGAGTAGTTGGGTGGCGCGTGGATGAACAACAAATTAAACCGGCAGCTCGAAAACCGAAAACCGAAAACCGAGCCATCCCTCGATATGGGCATCATCGGCATGGATCATCGCTCCGTGTTACGAGCACCGTCACCATATGCCGTGCAGGTGAAGACACAGTGTCTCCGACCGACACTACGAGAACGTGTCTAGCAACTGTGCGCCGTTTACTTCGAGACAATTTTATGCATGGATTTACAATATGTTTTATGAATCTTATCTTCATCTATGCAACAGTGTCTCTTGTTAATACTCACGATACCAATAACGCTTGAGTCGTTATTTGTTAAAGTGGTATAAGACCACTTTTTCGTTTGACTTTAATATTAGAACTAACAAAAAGAAGATATCAATCTGTAGCGGCAAATTATATTTACTCCTGTATTAATAAGAACTCATTTATGACTGGGAAGTTCGGATAATAAAATAGAATAAAATGATATTATTATGATTAGAATATACAGATAATAATGGATTTACAATATTTTGTATTGATTCTATAAAATCTATGCAATAACTCCTCTTGTTGATATCGAGGATATCAATAATATTTATCACTGAGAAGTTTGTATAATAAAATGAAATAAAAATATGTTATCAAGTTTGAAATATGCAGATAATAATCTTTGATATGTTAAATAAAGATTGTCAGGTATATATATTCTTGTTTATAACGTATAATATTATAGGTTGTACACAATGACGATATCAAGAGGCAATGTCTAAGTAAACAGCAGTTTGCCTGAATTTCACGGCAAGACGAGCCCTCTCGAAATTAAGTAACGCCGCGTTGTCTTTATTTTTTGAAAGCGAACAGGTTTTCGGAAATATACGACGTCCAATAAAGATACCTGACCGAGTACGATAAAGAGATATACCATTCGCGTACATATCGGTTGACTTCGATTTATAACGATGATGTCGCGTGGTGGTTCCAAAAGTGGATTTACACGGATATCAAGGGACAGGAACATTCTGCCGTGACTAAAGCGAAAATTTTCCCTGGGGACGATGTTCCCCTTCACTTTTGTCATTAAATGCGCATTACCGCGATGCTTGCTCTTACCGGAGCGGCACTCCGGTACTGCGGTACTCCGTTAATACTCCACGTGACTCTTAATCGAATCGATCGCGGAGACACATTAATCCTTCGTTTCATTTTGTGTAACAACGTTTCCCGATACGCGATATATTAACGTTGAGGATGGAATAAATAATTGTTAATAAGATGCCCGATGGAAATATCTTTATCTTTATCGCCGACCACTTTTACCGTTCGATATTGTTGACGGATTATCAAACTCATCGAAAGTTTAGATAAAAGAAATCAATTATAATTTAATTATTTCAATAATTTCTAATGTGGTTCGACATTGGCCCGCCAATGGAAATCCATGGTAATCAGGTTAGAAGTATTCAAATTTATTGGAGAACATCCCAAAACACGGAGAGGTAATAAATATTTGTATACTCGCTCGTAAAAATATTTCAACATTTCGCAGCGACATCGGTCCGCAACCTAAACCAATGTAAACGGCAGTGATAACCGCGAATCGTTCGCGGCAAATCACCGAAAGTCGATTAGAAATTATCGGCGAATTTAAATATGGCGAAAGAATTTCCATGATTTGATATGCGCCGATTAATTGCCTGGCGAACCGGCGCAAACCAAATCGTTATTTCTTAGAGATTTATACTTGCAAATCTGAGTTATTGAGATCACATTGATCGTTTCTATGAGACGATAAGATAATGTTTGAGTTGACGTTTGCCTAGATTTATTTCGTACATATTTCAAAAATAGTCTAACGGGGTGAATGAACCGGAATTACACGATTGACTGCTTCAAGTTTCTCTGATTTATACTCGATATTCGTTACAATATTCGATGAGTCTTTTAATTAATTTATTAAAGTTTTTTATTAAAGCTAATTTATTAAAGCTAATAAACAAATATTATGTTCAATATTTCGTATTTACATGAAAATTGAACGGTGAAGAAAGTCCGACAACTTGATTTATTAACGTTATTCAATTTTTATATAGTCAATCAATGGAGTTATATTGTCACGTAAGATGGGAATCGATCTATTTGATTGATATCGATCGAAGGATATCGAAAATGATCGAAATACGATTCCGATGCCTGTATCGATGTCTGTAGATTCTTTCTGGAATTTAATTTGGGCAGGTTTTCTCGCGATAGTTGATACAGCTGTTAACACCAAATACTATACGATTAGATCAAGGATCGGATCTAGAAAAAATTCTATCCTCCCGTCGATCTTATTTATTTTGAAATACTGAATGACAATTCCCCGATAAGTCGAATCTCATTAGTACTTCTTTGATAAATCGTTTAAAAATCCCGTAAAACAAACACGCTGTCGCACCGTCAATTTCATAATACATCAAATGTGTGTCTGACTAGTCAAAGACACTTCTCATTAATAAAATTCTTTCCATTCATTCATACGGTTTCCTATTGGCTGTTATTTCTTCGCATCCTACCGTTTTTTGGGACGCGTAAATTATAAAGTTTTATCGACTATATCGTCATTTTTTATATTTATATTCATCACAAATCCTATATTTTGAGCAATAAATATTTATGAAATATATTTATAGACTTTGTTTAGATTACTATGAATAGATAATAATTGGATAAAAGATATATGGCAAATTTCTTTTTAGCCAACCCGTGAAAGTGTGTCCAAGGCTGGACCAGGATAATTGGAAACTGCACTTTCCTTTTCCTCCCCAAAGTAATTGATGCCCCTGTTGCAGTGATGCAACTAAATGCAGATGTCCCGTGAATGTGTCACTGCCACTTTCGATGCGCATAATTATAATTCTACCTTAATTGCTATTGTAATTAGTAAAAATGAAAGCCGCGCGATGATAACGATCAGATGCAAAACGATAAAATACTATGCGCATAAGTAACCTGGTACCACGGTCAACGTCATTCTGGTGCATCGTGTTTCGTTCACGGAAATCATTCGTCGAATCGTTACATTGATTACAAATATCTGGATTGTTCTCGCAAAAAAAATTATATTATCGATCGAAATAAATTTATATATATCGTGCCAGAACTAATATAAATATTATATTCTAACAAACCCATCTACAGAACTCGTAGAATATCAAAAAGGCTATAATAACAATTAAGTAAAAATGTAGTTATGTAATAACATAGCAAGTATGAAGTTAAATCATTATCCAGGCATCAATGACTGACCACATTATGGCCTTTAAATGTATTATTGTTCGAGATTTAATATACTTCAATTGAATATACATAACGCAAATAACGAATCCAGTAATTAATTTAAATCCTCCATCCATAATTTGTATATAAATAAATATGGAAGAATAACTGAGTATATGTTCGGTAGTTCTAGTGTTAATTATCACATGCATTCAGTGTTTCACTTATCCCAACGGAAATAACTCACTCGTAAAGATAATAAAATATGATAGAATATAAATTGAATTTCATACTAAACGAAACAAGGAAATAGTAGAATAGAATCGTATTAAGACGTCATCCGTTCGTAGAATAATTTATGTAAAATGATTTAATGACGCTGTGGAATAAACGACGAAGGAATACCCGCAGAGTGTACGCTAAGATTGAATAGTGCGGGACCGCAAAACGGAAAAGTATACACGAGGAGAGTCGGAACGTTACAGGTGGCAATGGAAAACGGTCACCTGCGCCTCCCGAGACTTCGAGGTGTCTTACAGGGCCCTGGATCTCTTTCTTTCTTTCTTTCTCTTTCTCTCTTTCTCTCTTTCTTACACACTTAACCCGCATCGACTTACATTAACAATCCTCGAGCATGTAATCGCTACGTTTCGTTGAATTTCGATCCGCAATTTCTACGTTTGTCCAACGAAACCGGCTGCTCCCGATCACTTTGTGCTTTACATTAGCTCCATGAGCGCGACCTTAATTCCCGTAATTCGGACCACTTTCTACGAGTGCCGTACACATGTAATCAAATCGATTCCGAAGTCTATGTAAATATTACAACGCGTTAATGCAACCTTTTCCTTTTATAACGTTCAACGTTTTGTAAGGTGAACACGTATTTACACTTTATAGTTGTCCATCATCTTTTTATCATACACCGTAGACACCGTCGAAGCTCTCGGATGACTGATACCGATGTAACATGATGGTACCGTTATTCTCCTATCACTTTGACAAGATCGCTGTTTTTCTTTTAATGAAAATATATGACATTTTAATAGGACTAAACTGTACCATTGTCGTGTTTCGTTTAATATCAAATTCAATTTGTCCTACGTGTATCTTGTACATTTAAAAATGTATGGGGTTTAAATATCCACCCCCATACTACTATAATTATTTGGGGAGAGGGGGATAATTTAATAGTTTGTTTATATTAATGTAATTATGATTATGACCACGAGTTATTTTCTAAAGATAAATTCCAAATTATAACTGAATATTCAGTTTAAAATATAAGATTGCTAAGTTAATAATTAGGTTTTCTGACCAGAAGAATGTTTAAACCCCTTCTTCCGACCCAAAATTGTCCTAGAATATGTTTATACATCACCCTCCATCGATTTGGGCCATTTAGGAGCGATTCTGGCGACTTTGAAATTTTGACAATTTTTGAAGGTATACCCCTTCACATTTTTTCGATTCTGGATCGACCCATTTTTCGGCTAAAAAAATTTTTAAACCACTTCTTCCGACCCAAAATCGTTCTAGAATATGTTTATACATCACCCACCATTGATTTGGGCCATTTAGGAGCGATTCTGACGACTTTGAAATTTTGACAATTTTTGAAGGTATACCCCTTCACATTTTTTCGATTCTGGATCGACCATTTTTTGGCCAAAAAAATTTTTTAACCGCTTCTTCCGACCCAAATCGTCCTAGAATATGTTTATACATCACCCACCATCGATTTAGGCCATTTAGGAACGATTCTGGCGACTTTTGATTTTTGACAATTTTTGAAGGTATACCCCTTCACATTTTTTCGACTTGGGTTTGACCCATTTTTGACCAATACAAATTTTTTAACCGCTTCTTCCGACCCAAAATCGTCCTAGAATATGTTTATACATCACCCACCATCGATTTGGGCCATTTAGGAACGATTCTGGCGACTTTTAATTTTTGACAATTTTTGAAGGTATACCCCTTTACATTTTTGCGATTTTTGATCGACCAATTTTTTGACGGGAAAACATTTTTAATCCACTTCCTTCGACCCAAAATGGTCCTAAAACAGGTTCACCGATCATTTACCATTGAATTAACCCCGTTAAAACTACAATTGAAAAAAACGAAACTTCCAGCATTCTTAAATAAACCAGTACTATTCTTTCAAGAAAACAAATCAGAATAAATGATCGTATGTGTCACAAATTAATCCAAACGGATCATCGTTATAAGGGTCGGTATGATAGACGGATGAGTAGTGGATAAAATAATATTTATAGCGAAATTAATCTGAGACGTTAAGCGGCATAAGGAGCCTTTGACTAATACGCGTCTTTAATTGTACGGGACGGTAAAATACGAGATTAAGTTCTGGCAGCGCAGGCCGTTCTCTTAATGAGCCGTCGGCCGTCACGGGATCGAAAGAGCAGAAGTAGTCGGGTTGCAGGTAGTTTCGAAGAGAAAAAGTGAAACAGGTGCAACTTTATGGTTCCCGGCAGCTAGACGCGCTTTATCTACACTGATTTATCAGCGACGAACAAATTGTACGCGATATTTCACCTGTTACCTGCAGCGTGCCACCCTCGCGCTACCTGGTTAAACGTTACAGATACACCCAACGAAAAAGGGTGCGTTTCGTTCGTGTCTACCAATGAAACACCTCGAATAACCATCGTATAATATTTTATCAGATTTTAAATATCAGTTACATTAACCAGAAATTATTTATATTACCGATATAAAATTATTACATTATTATACCATTATAATATTATAATATTATAATGTTTGGAAACATACTATTTTGCGGGGGCATACTCGAAGAACATGAATAATATTATAATTATATTATACTGTAATATTTATACTATCAAAATAATAATTACATGAAATATATGGGGTTACTCGTGATATGAAATTTGTAATTTTTTCTACGAATGGTTATCATGAATAAAATATATATTCAAAACGTGTTATGTATTAGAATTATTTCTTTTCATGCAATAAAGTAGTTCTGATTCTGAACGGTTGAAGATGCAAATTGAGACCTATTTTTCTGAATCGACTGCAATCAAGCTATGACTACGTTAATGATAAGATACTTGTCGATGATCATCGCGATCTAAATAGGGATTAATTAAGTGCACTATGAGTTAGTGAATTACCGGTGGATCTAAGTGAAAAATTCCGTCAATGCATCCTGTAATCAATTCCGGAGTTTCCGATAAAAGGTGGCGCCTGAAACGATCGGCTATAACGCGCGATCTCGAATATAACCGTTTCCTTCAGGTTCAAAATGCACCGAGGAAGCCACTTAAGATCCCAATATGGAAACCTGCACGAAACTCGGCCGTACATTAATTTCCAAACTACGACTTCGATCTCAGCGAGGATGAAATGCAATTTCGGAAAGTCATAACTATTACACGCTCGGTTCGGTTCCATCTCCCTTCGCTTTCCACTCGTCCGCTTTTTGCGAGCATCGCGCGAGTAGGAAGATATAAGTCACTTTAATATAAATCATTTATATAACGCGTAATAATGCAAAGCGCGTACGTGTGCGTTTTCATCGAGGATGATCGTCCCGCGATTAAAAACACCTATCGATGGTTGTTTTAATAAAACCTCGCGAGTAGGGATGGGATCAAGTATGTCACGAATGATATTTAAATGAATCACGACGAAAAGGAAAAACAAAAAGGAAAAAAATGTGAATGAAATATATTCAATTATTACGTTTAATTAAATTGGGTTTTATCTCTAACTTCAGAATCATCATTCAGTAAATCAAATCATTATATTACTTGACTATTATACTTTCAGAACTAGTAATTGGATCTTCTTCTAAAATTTGTGTATTGAGTTATAATAATTGAAAAT
Source organism: Nysson spinosus (assembly GCA_910591585.2). NCBI lineage: Eukaryota > Metazoa > Arthropoda > Insecta > Hymenoptera > Crabronidae > Nysson > Nysson spinosus. The sequence goes on along the minus strand of OU342839.1, from coordinate 2,272,343 downwards.
ATAGTGGATTCTGAGTATTTAATTATTGTATCTTTATGCTGTATACAATTATTTTATATTACGATTCCAATTAGTATTATACTATACTATATTATATTACAGTAGTTACAAAGTACCAATAAGCATTACATTATTTTTCCTCGTTGACTTTTTTCTCAACATAAAGGTGGCGATCATATTAATTAACAATTACTTATTATACTATCACAGAAATTAAAAAGTGCTTCGAAAGCACGCACAAGGATAATAAATTCCTCAAAATCCATCCTTTCCATCCATTTAAATAATATAAACACAAGAAAAAAGTTCGATTAATAAATACACAATACACTTGTTCCTACATCCATTCCTACATCCGAAGTTCCACATTCACCGCGGAAGGAAAAGCCGTGTCTCCTCCCAGTCGGAATTACGGCAAGGTACAATAAATTCTGTCTCGCATGAATTATGTGGTATATTATAATAATTATTCATACCCGCGTTATTACGAATAGTACTTGCAAGGTACGGGTAGTTTTCAATGAAAAACTGGGAGGTTAAAACCGGAGACTGTGCCAGTTGAAGTTCGGTCCGCTTTGCTCGACATAATCAACGCATCTCTTGTCCCGGAGACAAGCGTCGCGTGTTGTTACGTACGCAAGAAACCCTCGTACACGTTTCGTACACATTTCGTGCACGCGTCTTTAATTACGCGCATAAATTTCTTCTACCGAAAATACGCTGTTCGGATATCTTCGCTTCTGTGCGGACACTTTCTTTTAACATTGCTACCAACAACGTCGCGGAGGTTCTCAGACGAGCTTTTTTAACTCGAGGATTTTATCACGACGAGTATCGTCGAAAATTAACAAGATTTTATGGCGAAATATAATTTAGATGAGATAAACGAAATATTGAAATATTATATGTTAATTATGAATTAGATGAAATATATCATAAATCGGGTTGAAATATCCAGAGTTACGTCGGTTTCATATATTAATGGAAAATTATCCGAGAACAGTTGAATTTTTATTCTCAATGTCAGACGACATAGAAATATATCGCATCGGTCCAAACAAGTACAGAATCAAATTCTAGTTTTTAAATAACCTTTATTTAACCATTATTTTTGATACCAATTTCAACAAAATTAAATTCTAGGGCTGCACATTAGATTAGTGATAAAGTAGGATATTATTATTTAATAATGGCAATTAAAATGATTTTGAAACAAAGAACACAAAGGTTGGTGAATAAGGAACAAGAAAGGGGAATCTCGAAGAGGCAAGAGACGAATCGAAAGTTGTACATACGGTACCGATTATTCAGATACACGAGAGATAGGGTAGGGTAAGCGACTCGATATTCCAAAAAAGTATACGCGTTAAGCGGTTTTAAACACAGCATGCATATCCATATGCGAGCCACGCCGATGAAAAATTGCTTGGAAATTGGCGAGGCAACCCCGGCCTGCACACGCACCGCCATGTGTGTCTTAAACTGGGCCAAGTGTATGATAATAAATAATTCGCGCGCCTTACTCGCGATCCGGTTTAACGCACGGCATTCTCTCGTCCCTCGGTAAAACCTCCCTACACTACTTATATACTTACTAGCTGTATATATGTACCTTTGTAAATGCACATAAGTACACACGGTGTCCCATAAAACTATCTCGTAAATCAAGTATTTGACCTCTTACATTATTCCCAGCCGGACAAAGAAATCGTCTTGTACTCGCCATTCAAATATATATCCATACGGATATATTATAGTCATCATATCCATAAATCAATAACACTATGGATCAAACAAATTTGAATAATTTCGGCTGATTAGTATTTATTGGATAATAAATACTAGTTTTATTTACTATATGAATTTATCTCGTCCAATCGGAAGACTGAATCTGGTAGATTATACTAATATTAATATTGTTTATTAATTATATTTATCAGGGTATAATATATTTATTATAATTAATTTCGTACATATTCGTCCAAATGTATTATAAGTAAATTATACCGCAATAAATATATTATGTTATACCACTCTTCGATTAATAACTGTTTTCTAAGCAACGATTTGAAGTTGCACCGGGTAATTAGTGAAAAGGGCCGTAACGAAACAGTTCTTCCAAGATATATTTCCTTCCGCCATTGCGACTTACATCGCGCGAATAAATTTCACTAGACACCGAAATGTTTAAATTATCGTACATCGACATGCATAAACATTATCTGGATGCGTGCGTGTACGATCAGTGGCATACGTCTTCAGCTGTCTCGCTATTTACGCCCTTAAGAGGGAAAAAGAGAAAGAAAAAACAGGAGAGAAAAAAGGCAAAAGGGATGGGAAAAAGAGAGGTGAATTCGTCCTGCACGACATTTATTTTTATGGGTGCTCATTTGCGCCCGCTTATGGCCGGGCACGTGCTACCCGGATCGATTGACCGGGGCCCATTTCGCCGCCTCCGTATCCCCGTAAAAAACTCAAAATCACCAAAAACCAACAAGAAATTCTTTCGCCACGATGTCCCTCAAGTTCTTCGGCTGATATTTCATTGACGCCATTGTCGCGAATACTTTGGACCGACAAACTCGTCGGCTACCGGAGTCGCCGTGAGAATATCAAACAGGATAACTGTTCGTCTGACCAAAAGAATACTCGAACGTTCGCGGCGACTTCCGAAGAAACATCGCGATTTCTACTCGAGAGAGATTTCAATGCCAGTTATGGCGAATTTATGGTGAAACGGTAAATATTGGAATCTCGAGTATCGAACGATATGGAAGTCACGTTGTTCATGAATGAATATATGCGCTCGACAGAAAGAACGATGACCGAAGAAATGTTACAATTTCTTGCAGTAAAACATTCGTAATTTGATCAGAATCAAATCCTCGAAATAATTGACTTTTGCATAAATTGCAATTATCCCTTATATGTATACCGTTGTAGAAACACAACACAATTACATTTTTTTTCATTTCGGAAACAAACAACACTGCGACTAATAAAAATTGGATAACGCAATTTAATTAACCCAGTTAATTAATTTAATGCATAATGTCACAGATATGCTAATTTTTTCCTTATCTTTCATTAAATAACATCAGAACAAACACTTACAAATTTTGTTAACAATTCTTAAAAATCATTCATTTAAGGATTAAAGTAGAATATATGAAAGAATTAATCCAACGATTACATTCACTTTCAATTATGAGGATCATTCCAGGAAAATAAAAGTACAGACGATAATAATACCGATATAAACGCGAAGTTCAAGAAGTGATGGAACCAAAATGGTTTTTAATGGCGAAGTTCGACGAGCAACTAAGCTTCCCGATCTAACGATGTAACTTCAGTGAAGTTAAGTGAAGTTAAGTGAAAAGTATAACTCCCTCTAAAGAAGGTATAATTCCCGCGTGATACATTCTCGCCGAGCACGAATTCGTTCGAGAAACTTACGGCGAATTATTGTTATGAACGATAATCCGGAACGCGTTCCTCGATCTCCGGAGTTATAAGAAGTAGGTAGATCAGGTAATTCTTGTAAAGTCTCGTTGCTATGATTAAAGAGCTGTGATCTGATCGAAGATTTTTATCACGGCACAGCCGGCGCGCAACGTGCGGCTGATCATCGGACGTGAAAGGATTCGCTTTAGTACCTGGTTCCCGTACGTTTTCAGGGAAACGGGCACAGGAGAAACCGGCAATCAGTAATCACGAAATTACACGGATAGAATAAACCCGCTCGACATTAACCCTTTAATAATGAAACTTGTCGGTTTTACATTGTTCCAGCAACCTTTAAGTTCCAGCATCTCGCGATTCCGCCGAAAGTTCGACGAATTATTCGCGCAGGAACGATTATTATTCATCGATCATCCAGGAAAAGAGGTATACTGGCAATTCGTAAATGTATTATTTTGGAGGAGCATACTTGAAGAATATTAATTAGTTATGCTGGGTTTAATATAGTTATTGGAATGACAATTTGTGGGGGGTCTAATAAATAGCAATTGCACTTATTATTTTGTGAAGTCTACTTGAAAAATATGAATTAGTCGTATCGGGTTCAATCTTATTATTGGTATAACAATTCGACGGTGTTCTAATAAATGGCAACTAGAATTGTCAGAAAATAATAACTATCAAAAACAGTCGATGGATTTTTCGAAAGCAGAGAATAAATAAATGCCGTATTACCACGTCGCAATTAATAAATGACAACCTTTATATCATGTTATACATATCAATCCAATGATACGAATCATAATTGAAGTGTATCTTAAAGTGCTCGTGCATTTGAAAATAAAGCAAGAACAATTTAATACGATATTTCGCGAGAATAACGTTCGTCTTAAGTGTCGATAAAAATTATTATCACGCCGTAAGTTAATCTAACTCTTATCGATCTTAATTGTGCTCCTCCCTCCTCTACGAGTGTATGGAAGTCATGAATATCATTCGACAAATCCACCCGATATCGATTCCTGATTTGAGAGTGTTCCATCTATCTGGAATGGTGGTTCGTATGACACGTCGAGAAATATAATAGAGAATATACCCGCATAAATGTAACACTCTCGGCGCATTGAGATTATTAATTTCTGGTCATCAGGGTTTATCGGTTTGCGCCACCGAGTCGGTCCGGTTCTTCCACCGGTGCGATCTTTATCATCGACGGTCGAGTGAGTCGTCAGTGTAATTTTAAATTTGTGACGCGTCGAAACATCGTTAAACTCCTTCAAGAAGAGCTGCAAATAGTTTTACCGCGCTTTGAAATCCTGTACGCGATGCTTGGAGCAACTCGTATTAAGTCCAAAAAAAACCGAAAGAGAATCTCATGATTTCTGGATACATCGCGAGGATTCAATCGGTGGAAATCTATTAAATAGTTCATCGATATCGTTAGCGATGCAGGTGATGCGTGATTAAGACTGGACAGTGCTAGACGAAAGACTTACATGAATTGATTTATACGACTTTATTAATCAAAGCTAAAATTCAATGATTAATGAAATTCTCTTTTGACGTTGTTACTATATTAATATAAAATATCAGAAACATATTTGAACGGGAGATCGTTCGAGAGAATTGATGGGATATGGAAGTGAGTTTTGAAGAAGATAATATTAACGATGGCTATCGGCCGGCACATGACAGAATACCAATAGGAGCTCGTCATCTCAGGAAGACAATAGGAAACGACTGGCGAAGCCCAATGACTCGCGATTTTTTAGTCGGGATGGACGTTGGACAGCTGGCGCAAGGTGTCCTTTGGTGTTGCTACCGAAAACACGAACGCTTACCTAAACTTTGGCTCTCTTTCTTTTTTCTAGCCACACGTTAACCCACCTAATACGATGAGAGAAGAAAGTCAGTCGCGTCAAACTTCAACGATGCGGGTCCCATAAACTTAGGAATTATTCAACAAAGAAATGTGGCATACTTCGGAAAACTATATTTCTGAATAGCACAGACGTTGCAGTATAAGTATATTATTTCAAAAGAAAATCATTTGTCGCGTCTTCACAGAACTCGAAAGAACCACCGATCGAAGTAGGTGAACCAAAACGAGATTGTTACGTGAGTTTAATTGAAAGAATATTGTCGCAAGGTATTACAAGAAGTGCGGTTCGTTAACCGTAATTTGACGAGAGATGGTAGAGAAAAATGCGTGGATGATAAAACGATTGACACAGATGAACTTCGGCATGAGCTTTGGATGGCAGGTGCCAATAAAAATCGGGTACCTCGTTATTACTGCTGACCTACATCTTACTACGAGCAACCCTTATAAGGGTACCGGGCGAACGATTTGAAGAACTTCGTATCCTGATTGAACAATCTCACGGGAGAAAACGAGTACTGATGCTTCTTTAAGTGGTGCATCCACATGCGATCAGTTTTTTCGGATAAATTTCAAAGAAACGGATTAATTACTCCTCGTTAACCACGATCTCTTCTCGTGCTGTACTTGAGGACAGTTCGTAACTTCCTCGTACTAAATGTTGCTCCCCATTTAAGGGAGTACATCATTATTAAACGGCAAAAATATGTTGAAGATATTAAAAACCGTGCCTAACTATGAAGCTGTATAATATATTAAATAAAGTACTATTTTTTCAGTTTAACTGGCAATTAATTAAAATAATAGCCTGATGCATACGAAAATGGCACGAAAAGTGTGAAAAGCATCGGAAAAGAAGGCTGTGAAAAAATATAAGAAATGGTTAGGTGAAATTTTCCATTAATTCTGTAGGTTTTATGTAAAAAATGGTTTCAGAAAAAACTCTTGAAAGACACCTATGATGCCATCTATGCACTTTGGTGCAATATCGCATAATTTTTTCTCTGCAATGGTAATTGAAGTTAACTTCTATTAAACAATATTTCATTAATGGCAGACATCCACAGAGAAGTTATTAGCAAAATATAACAAACTGGTAATAAAAAGACTAGAAAATTTGTACAGAAAAAGTTGATAAAAAAGGGAAGAATGTTCTTTGAATCAACCGGTGCCGTCATCTGTTCAGAATGAACGTAAGCCCAAAACAGGCTGACATAACTGGCACAACCACAAGTGCAACCCGAAGGGGTTGAGTTCATATAAACGAATGAAGCATTTGGTGCATCGTGCATCATAAAAAATCTCAAAATGAAAGTCCCCTCGTGATATATTCCGTAGGAGTTCAGTATAGTGCAACTCACGACGTGTCTTTTATGATCAGACATACCACAGAAATGTCCTACATTATGCGCCTTTAATTGAATCAAGAAAGAACGGAGCTTGGAAGCAGTCGATTATATCTCTGTTTATTGCCCGGTGGTCTGGGAAAGTAGCCAAAGTGTGTATACATTTAATCCACTTGTCAGTCATTATGTCGTTTATCTTTTTTCACTGTGCTTTTACTTTCGCAACGCATACACTTTCTCTAACAGAAGACTTAATAGAGAGCACCCTCTTTTCTCTTTTTCTCGCTTATTTCTTCTCTTTCCATATAAGATATCATGCATTACCGAGTCTTTTGGAATAGTGATAATACAAGATGTTTTCATTGCTTTTGATTTATCTCTGTGTTTTGTATATCTGTAGATACAGTACTCATTCTGTTTCATAGATGTAACTGATCTACTCCTTTACTGGGTATTGTAGAATATTATAATACGCATATATTATGTCCAATAGTAAGTAATTTTTTAAGTGTCTCTAGTATATCTGTATATGTATATGTACTCTTCTTTGAAATTATATTGAAGTTTAAAGAAATAATGTATTAATTGATATCAGTTAGTCATATATTATATATGTTCTGATTATATTATAGGAACACCATATCATTAGGAGGCCTGCTGCAGGCATATTTGAGAGGTGTGGTGGTTGGTGAATGGTGTTGCAGATAGACTCGGTGTGGGGTTGGGCGTCACCCCCACTGCGCCTCCAGCTAGCAGGGGGGACAAGGGGTGCCTCGGGGAGAGCGGCTGCAGGCGCCCCATCCTCCCAGAGGATGGGTGAAATGGTTGTAGAACGCGCACCCTCCCCAGCACGCCTCAGTCATACTTCAGAAAAACATCCACGTGCAACACTGACAGAACTTAATGTTCTTCGACGTCACAGAGAATTGTGTGATGTGGTACTCAATGTTGGTTCCAGGAAGATATTTGCCCACCGAGTTATTCTCTCGGCGTGTAGTCCTTACTTTAGGTAGTGTTTTATGACTTTTATTTTGTATTTGATTTTCAAGAACTTTCAGATATTGAGAATTTATGTCTGTTTGTACAGAGCAATGTTTACTGGGGAGCTCGCGGAATCTCGACAAACTGAAGTCACTATTCGTGACATAGATGAAATGGCAATGGAATTACTAATTGATTTCTGTTACACTTCTCACATCATTGTTGAAGAAGCAAATGTTCAAACTCTCCTTCCAGCTGCGTGCCTTCTCCAACTAGCAGAAATTCAAGATATATGTTGTGAATTTCTAAAACGGCAGTTGGATCCTTCCAATTGCCTGGGAATACGAGCGTTTGCCGATACTCATTCCTGCCGCGAATTATTGCGTATTGCGGATAAATTCACACAACATAATTTTCAAGAGGTACTTCCGAAACTGATAGACATACAGCAAGAAATACCGAAACCCAAAATACTCTAATACTTTCTGTCTTTTTAATAGGTAATGGAAAGTGAAGAATTTCTGCTACTACCAGTTGGCCAACTAGTGGACATAATCTCATCGGATGAACTGAACGTCCGAACGGAAGAACAAGTGTTTAGCGCTGTTATGAATTGGGTGAAATACAATGTAACAGAAAGAAGGCAACATCTAGCACAAGTTCTTCAACACGTACGATTGCCGCTCCTCAGTCCAAAATTTTTAGTTGGAACTGTAGGGTCGGATCTCTTAGTTCGATCTGATGATGCATGCAGAGACTTAGTAGATGAAGCCAAAAATTATTTACTCCTACCCCAAGAAAGACCATTAATGCAAGGACCTAGAACACGACCTAGAAAACCAACCCGACGAGGAGAGGTGTTATTTGCCGTCGGGGGTTGGTGTTCTGGCGACGCGATCGCAAGCGTAGAAAGATTTGATCCTAATACGGCAGATTGGAAAATGGTGGCACCAATGAGTAAACGAAGATGCGGAGTCGGAGTAGCGGTACTAAATGATTTATTGTATGCTGTCGGTGGCCACGATGGACAAAGTTATTTAAATAGTATCGAACGGTACGATCCACAAACAAATCAATGGTCCTGCGATGTCGCGCCTACCACATCTTGCAGAACTAGTGTGGGTGTCGCGGTATTAGATGGATTCCTTTACGCGGTTGGTGGTCAGGATGGTGTACAATGTCTCAATCACGTCGAAAAGTATGCATTAAAATATATAACAATCTAATCGTGCATGTGTCATACAAAAAGCTATGAAAAATATGATTTATTTCAGATATGATCCTAAAGAAAATAAATGGTCCAAAGTATCGCCGATGACTACTAGAAGACTGGGAGTAGCAGTCGCTGTACTCGGCGGTTATTTATATGCTATCGGCGGGTCTGATGGGCAATCGCCTTTAAACACAGTAGAAAGATATGATCCAAGACAAAATAAGTGGTCGCAAGTATCTCCTATGTCTACGAGGCGCAAACATCTAGGCTGTGCTGTATTTAATAATGTAATTTATGCCGTGGGAGGGCGAGATGATTGTATGGAACTTTCGAGTGCGGAGAGGTATAATCCTCATACAAATTCGTGGAGCCCTATCGTGGCTATGACATCGAGAAGAAGCGGGGTAAGTTATATTTCGCGCATTTGGTGTGTCGTTAAAAACTGTATTGCATCGATTCTAACACGGTAATCATTGATTCTATCGCAGGTCGGCCTAGCAGTAGTAAATGGTCAACTATACGCGGTAGGTGGTTTCGATGGAACCGCGTACTTGAAAACGATCGAAGTCTATGACCCAGAACAAAATCAATGGAAATTATGCGGTTGCATGAACTACAGAAGACTCGGTGGAGGTGTGGGAGTAATGCGCGCCCCACAAACCGAAAACTATATTTGGTAGCTCAGGCCCCCCTCTTCAGCCCAATTGGCTGAAACTCCTCTAACTCCTCTTACACCGGTAACACCCGTTACACCTGTAACCCCACCCGCCCTTCTATCGGTTCCTCTTGTTATAAGTAATACTAGAAAACGCTACCGTCGATCGATGAGCATTATATAAATAATATATGCATTTTGCAAGACTTTGCCTTTCTGAACCAGAATTAATTTCCACCAAACTTTTCTGCGCGTACCAAGTCATTAATTCAAAGAAGCACACGCTTTATTTAATTAACACTCTTTAATTTATTTCTTATTTAAGATACTTGGCCAAATATCGCAATCAAACCGTACGCGAAGAATCGAATCAAATCGTTTTACCAACGGATTTTATTTACTGCCGTTTTTGTAGTGTTTTTTTTTGTAATAAGACTTCGCCTATGTTATATGATTATTTATACCTCGATAAATCGCGAAATATGAATTCCAATCGTGTTAGATTTAAGCACTGTACCATTATAGGTTTTTGATAAAATGTTTTCGTTGTAATGATCGTTCTCCTATGTAACTGATAAGAAAGGCAAAATCTCTTCCAGAAACACTCGCCAGTATACGTATATATTTCGAGGGAACGTTTACAGCTTCCATTTTTCAGTAACCGAATCAACTAAATTTAATGTCTACGCCGAGATATGAATTTCATTATGGAGGACTGCTTGTGCACCTAATTATACAAAGAACGTCGAATATTATTCGCGAGGTTTATATTCGCGGTGCGCTTGTTTTACACGTACTAGTTTTTTTTGTCACTAAGACTGAACTCGAATCAAAAGTTATTATTTTCGAAAATGAAAGATACAATAAAAGAACTATCTGGATCTAAGCACGTTTCATCGGCAAAAGCTTAGTTGCAAATTATTACAACCTTCATCGAAAGAACCAGATTAAATACTCATTAAAAGTATCGTATCGCTTGAAAGGATTATCATTTATCATTTATTCGTATGGCTTCGTAAAAAGACACGATTCCCGTTTTGTTAAAAAAACAACAACAGAGGAGTAGCCTTATCGTACAAAATGGTGATAGGGATCATTGTCCAACAATTTCATAATGTAACATTTGTGATAATATTCTAATAAGGATCAGCGGACTCGGCTGGACATAAGCAATATTTTACTAACTATGAAAAGATTGCGTCAATCATTGTTTAAACTGGAAATTGATATGGCAAAAAGTATGTGTCTTTTGTTTGATTGAATTACGATTATATAGAAAGCTTGATTACAAATAATTCTGTTACATCTATGGGATTGTTGAAGGAACCAGAGTGCATGTCTAGAATAAGGACATATTGATGATATAATATAATTGTCTCTAAACAGCCTGTTAACGAAGGATCACTGTTAGAAATTATAACTTTCCGGTATTAAAAATGACGAGTTTCCTTTCGAACTCAAAGAAATTCTTTTTCGTTCAATATATATGATCCATAAGTCAGAACTACTTTCGTTAAAACAAGACAATTGCAAATTGTTTGAAATCCATGTCATAGACACATCGATCGCATTCAGTTGAAGTCGACACATTAGAGATTTAAAATGGTACAAATTATTGTAATTAGTAAACAAAGTTCAAATGAGTGTTCAACTTGTATCAGATTTCATTTACACGGAGATACAAAATCATCTAACAAACTTGAACACGAAACATTATTATTTTCGCGACTCCAAACTCATGCGTAGTTTATAGTCGTTCCTTCATTTTCTATCGCGTTCAAATCGCAAATAGATTCTCAAAAATGATTACTTATAGCTATATATTATATCAATACGAGCATCAAGATATTTCTATTTGAAGATTATTCCAAATTTATGATTCTATAAACGAAAGAATAGTCCAAAGTTTCACTTATGTTATGCGTTTAAGGAGATGCGCATTATTTCGTAAAAACACAAAAATATTGTGTTTTAATCATTAAGAGATATATTGCTGTATAGTTTATGACGATATATACATTTTCGAGGAATTATATATTGTTGCAATTAATTATTTTAAATTAACAATATATAGCTATAAGTAACGTGTAAAAGTAAATTTCTAAATAATGTTTCTCGTAACCGAGGATGGAAGAAAGTCTATCGTTTGATTATTAAGTATGCGTAGCATTTATCGGAAGAAACGAATAAAATATGTTACAGTTATAGATACGAATTGACGATAAAGGAGCTGTAGTACAAAGGAAATTATAGAGTAACCTTTTTTTGACCTTTTTTTGACCTTTTTTTGGTCGCCGTACGAGAGAGTAACGCGCCGCGTGTCTACGTGACCAAAACATTGATGCGTATATTGTCTTTTTTTCTACTCTGGTTTAATTACGTAGGTCGTTGATTCGAGACACGAAGAAACGTAAACAAATTTCGACCTCCGATTTCCTTGCACTCGCCTAACATTATTCCAAGTATATGTAAACCCTCCGATTCACCTTCACACCGCAAAAACACCTTTCCGTTCTCATTTTTATAGACCTTATTTGTAAATGGATGGTTGCTTTTGTATATATTGAGATCTGTCCAAATGTTAACGAAGACGAAAATATATTGTTAAAACAGAAAAGCCAGTCTTTTCCTTCGATAACCAACTCCTTCTTCGTAATATTTATGAAGTTTGAACATAATTTCAGTACTAGGAAATTGGCAAATTGAAAAATAGCGAATTTTTGAAATATTTGCGATGTTCCATAAAATTATAGAATAGATTTTGGTTCTCCTCTATCGAGACAACTTAAATAACTTGAATTGAACTTTTCTACTGAGTGAGAATAATAAATAACATTATAATAATCATCGTTGTTACATATACTTCCGATATGAAAGACGTCTCTTTGTATTACAGCTAATTTACCTAAGAAATGTTTAAAAAAAGACTCACAAACTCGAGATTCCAAAGTTGGAATATGCCTCGCTTACGTCGTAGATTTCCAACTCGAATACCTCTGTTTAGCAGCTATCTCGACCTCCTACGGGTGCGGAAAGTGTTCTTCGAGTCACTGTTTATTAAAGTACACCACAATTTTGTAAAATAAAGTTTAAATGATATGAAATAATTGCAAAAATAAACTTGTTAATTAGAGAACACAGCACTCGCGGCTCTTCCTTTGAACGCCGCGACTGCAATGCCACCGCGCCCGAATCATGACGCCTCTGATTGATCAAATCACAACCAATAGGATGGCAGATAATTTTTGTCGTCTTCCATATATCGCATGCTATTGGTCGCATTTGAAAGGAGCGCTATACTCTACTCTAGGAAGTATAGCCAACAAGAAGACACGAATTTCGCATTGAAATAAATTATGTTTAATATGATAAATAATATTTAAGTAAAATTAGACTGAGAAAATGCTTATTGAATGATATACTAGACTTATATAGTATTGAATGGCACTAATATCTAGCGGAATTAAAAGCCGATTATACAATATTTCGTTCATATAAGTATAACAGTCTTATTATCCAATTTGACACCACTCTTCTGCTGACACGATGAAACACATTTCAACGCGTCTTTGATAATGTTGTGGAGATAAGCTGTAGATCAGTATAGATGTGGCTTCCACGATATTGAATAAAAAAAATCTAAATTTTCGTTTGTTATACAACCCTTTTTGAATTCGCAAGGTTCTACCGTAGTCGTTAGATTCATTGACTCAAAATGTGCAGTGTGATTCGAATTATTTGTCTACACCTAATGTTTGGATATTTTGTTACCGGTGGGCCAGAAGAAGAGCAAGGAGTTAAATATGCAAATAAATGCGAAGGTAATTGGCGAAACAAAAAGGCCTTATTCTTAACCTTGAACGAGATTCCATGTATTTGTAGTCCGGTGTATGTCCATAGAACGCGACGTATAAGAAATTAACGCAGTACTTTCTTTTTTCAATTTTTAATAGTATGCAAAGTCGTAGCCGCAGAATTAGAAGATAGATTAAATGAGACTGGAAAAAAGCGCGAAGTACTTGAAATTGGGTATTCCTTCGACGATGTCCAACCAAAGAAAAAGAAGGAATACAATAAATCGTAATTCTCATTAGTACTTTATATTCCGTCTTCGAAGTTATAATAAACTTATTATTAAGTAGTTAATACGTGATTTGTAGAGAATTACGTTTAGTCGAAAGTATGGAGAACCTTTGTGAACGTGTATTGGAGTATAACATACACAAGGAACGTAGTGATAGTACAAGATTTGCTAAGGGAATGAGCCAAACTTTTAAAGCTCTTCATGGTCTTGTGTAAGACATTTTTTTATATATTTTATTTATGAAATATCTGACATAATATCTAAACTAAGTTTCATTTAAACAGTGATAGGGGTGTCAAAGTAGAATTAGGTATTCCGTATGAACTTTGGGATAAACCTTCAGTGGAGATTACAACATTGAAAACACAGTGCGAAGATTTACTTGAAAACCATGAATCTGACATTGAAGATTGGTACAACATGTATCAAGGAAAAGTTTCTTTGATTAAGTAAGCTCGATTAGTTCATACCTTAATTGCATTGTACATTAATCATAATTAATCATGAATTACTTTCAGATATTTATGTTCAGACAGAGCATTGAAAGGACAAGATACTTCTTGTCTGATAGACAAGGGTAAAACTGGCACTGATAGCAAAGAGAAAAAGGATAAAATACAATCCGATAAAGATGTAAAAAGTGAGCTGTAAATATATAAATAAATGGGACTGACAATTGATTTGAAGATTATGATCAAGCAAAAATATTCTTCCTACCTAACTGAAACTACTGTTTGTAATTAGTCTGTAACATGGACCTTGTCAATTACACATGTGTCATATTTATTGTACATTTGTTGTACATTCAGTTGTTAACCTACCAGTATGAATGTAGTTTTGAAACAGAAGAATACATATATGTATTTTCACAAAAAGTCAAATAAATATGTTCAGTTGTATTTTATTGTTCTTTATGATAATAAATTCGAAAGAATGTACGAGCGTACTTCTCCGAGGCAAGAGAGCGCAAGATGGACAATTTCCATGGTTAATACAATTTCAAACTATATCTCCTTGTGGTGGTGTTCTTATTTCACCTGATTGGGTTCTAACCGCCGCACAATGCGTGCAAGATCAACGAAACGTAAGATACTTCATAATTATTGTACTACTCGTAATGTACATAAACAATCTTTTCTGAAATAGTCTATCGTATTATGCGCTACGGGGTTAAACGGAACAGGCTCGAGTCAAGCTATATCCGTAAAAGCAACGTACATTTTTCCCCGATACGAAGCATATTCTACGAGCCATGATCGGGATTACAATATCGCACTTGTTAAACTTACCAAACCCTTTGATATGTGTAATCCAAAAGCAACCCTGCCAAATATTGCGTCCGTAAAATTCGACGACAACTACAAACCATGCTTAATATTTGGATGGCAAAGTTATCTTTCGCCGTCGTCCAAAGTCTTAGCTAAACCAATTCAGTACAGCGAAGTTATTCTTAATTCTTGGAAACTATGTACATACATGATCAAAGGGAACGCGAACTATTCGAATGTTTTTTGTACGATGGTTGAAAGGAAAGATGAAATGAAAGCGTGTGCGGGGAATCCAGGATCACCGGTAATATGCCAAAATCAGTATCACAAGGATATTCTACTTGGAATTGCTTCCTGGACTAATTTTTCTTTGGATTGCGGCGACCTTCCTACCTACCTCGATGTCAGTGTTTTTAGGTATTAATTTGGGAAGTAAATTTGTACTCAAATATTTTCAGTCGAAGTAGGACGTTTGACTTTCGTAATAGGGATTGGATGGACGATTTATTATTCAATGGTAAGATAGAGGAACCAGGAACTGGTGGAAATATCAACAAACCTCGCTGTATATTGGAGCCTAACACAGGAAAAACGAATACAACAAATAACGAGCGGAAGCGCTCTGAATTAAATAATTCATCGAGCACATCTGCGATGCATCGAAATGCACAAATAATTGTCGTAGAAAATTCTAATTCATCGCAAACCGGGAACAAGATATATTCCGTAGATTACGCGAGATTAACTTCGCAAAATGATTACAATCCACCTTACACCGATACAATCAAATCAGAAACGGATAATCTTCCGCAATTTCAAGAAATAGGTAAAACAAACAACTTTCGAAATGAAGATAAAGTTATGGCAGGCTCTGACAAATATAAGAAAATGAACTACTTAAATAAACCCACGTATCCCAACAAGTACAAAAATCAATTTCCAACAGAATACGAAGAATTCGAAAGTGAGGACACGGATGTCTTGGAATTTTTATACGATTACAATTCCAAAGATCTATCGATATCTTACTCCCCCGTTATAACATGCACACGGAATCTAACTTTTCTAAACCTTATATTTTTGTATGCCATTTACAGAATATTTTATTCATAATAGAATTGACGTATGTATTGAAAATACAGGAGCAAGGTGTAACAAACTCACGTTATTGCATACGGCAGACTTATTTCCTATGTGGCGGTGGTACCCATTGCTTTTTGCCACGAAGAAGCCTCAACCGCAGATTTTCTTCTTTAAAGTCTTCGTGTTCGTCTCTGTATAAACCGTAATTTCGAAGATGTGACATTAATTTATTTGTCTCGTTAAGTCTCGGATAGTATTTTACGATTTCGGTTCGTTTCTGAATCGGCTTCTCGCTAAATAATGTTACGACTTTCATGGATTTTGAGTTAGTCGGCCGAACTACCTCGCCAAAAATTCTCTTACTCAAACGATTCATACGGATCGCGTATTTCGTCCCGACTTTCGAAAGATCTACGTATTTATTCATCTTGGATTTGTTTAAATATTCAGCGTAAATAATCAGGCGTAGCTCCTCGTAAGCGCCGGGCACCTGAGAACAGAAAATGTAGGTTATGTAGATTTGATATGGCGTAAACAAAGAAATACAACAGAGTTGCTTGTAACTAATATGATAATTAGTTAGAAGTACTGCTATTTAGTCAATAAACGTACTTTGTTTTACATAACACCATGAAAATTCAGATGCAATTCCGAAAAACAAAACGACGAAACCTCGGTCCTCTTTCTTCTACGCTACAGCTGTGCTCTGGTTCATTGCACATGCGCAGAATTCTAGCGCGACCTTCGAGTTAACGAAATATGAGGAAAAGAACGAAAAGTCGAGGAGGGAAAACGAAATTAATTCGTAAAGTTTACAAACTTGTTATTTCGTAATTATGTTATCAAATACATACATATTCTTGCGTTAAAACAAACATTGACAGACAATTATCGCGCTAAAGGAATGTTATGGACTAAATCTGTAAATTAAAACATATTCAATTTTTGAAAACCACCATGACGTATTAATTACATAGAAATCGGTTCTTTTTTTTCTATGCAGTAACACCAACTGTATTGTGTACTTTCTCCCAGGCTAGTTTGAATTAACTTCCGTGATTGTTTCGTGCGACAAGTGAGAGTGAATAAAGCGAAATAAATTAAAAATTAATATTGAATCGTGTTAGTTACTGTTGAAACTTGGCTAGAATATGTATACGTGTCTTCAAAGAAAATGCGAAATCAGTTCTGGAAGGGTTAATACGTTTATTTGTTCCGGATTACACGGAGTAGAACATTCGTAAGGGAATGTTCTGTGACAACAATGATTGAAGATATCGGCAGGTAAATTACCGCCAAATTAGATTGCCGAGTTCCTTTGGGGCTTCCATAAGCGAATCGAGAAGCCCACCAAAAGTCGGCTACTCTCAGAATTTACCCGACCTCCGGCAAGGTGAGTGCTATTAAACAGTTCCAGTCAAAGTTTTAAACAAATTCACCCTCGTGACACGTGCCCGAATTTTTATCCACCAAATTACACGCCACAGGTGAGTACAAATTTCTCCATAAATATTGCAATTTTGATTAGCCAGTAAGACAAGAGGGGAGTGAAATTGTAATCTCTTATAACAAAGACACAAAAGAATAGGTTCGTCTGAGCCTTATGTACGTCATTAATACTGGTATTTTAATACGATTTATTAGAAACGAGTGAAGTTTTATAAACTTAAGGAAAATTCATGTTTGATCCTCGAGATTTAATGGCGATATTGGAATTCTAATTACGTGATATGAAATAATGATATTTGTAGTTTGCAAGTATAAACACATTTTACGTGTTACGGGTGAATTTTCAAAGAAATAATTATCCATGGCGCGATAATTCAAATGGCGGAGTAGAATTCTCATTTTGTATATTTTTAATTCCGATCGTAAAAATATATTCATCTTCCATTTGGATTAGTGTCCTCGTATTAGATGGCGCCATAATCAAGAAAATTTACGTCGCAAAAAATGAACTTACGTATTTTATATTCTTCACTCTTTTCCAATATATTATATTTGCGCAGTGCTATTATAATTAATAGTGCAATGAATTTTAACTTCTTTATGTATTGTACACGAAGATATTCAACATTTATATTCATATAAAATTATATATTATCTCGTGTTATATTTTCCAACTTTCTACGCGGGGCAAGAATAATAGAAATAATTGTTTTCTATGGAAAATATCACGAAGAAATGGAACGTGGGTAAACACAGTCTGAAACACAAATAACTCTCTACGATTTTCTGTAAAATAATCACCATTAAATATCCGCTTTCTCCTTTAACAAAGAACAAGGTTAAACGTTAAATAAAAGCGGTAACCGTGGTTCGAGTATTCAGGTCGACAATGGAAGACTAACATTATTTACGAACAATCTGTTTGTTTCACAAATACATTCTTTAAAAGTCCATTTACCTCCATTTTCTTGGAAAACTCATTATTGGTACTTCGTACAACTTGTACTTGCGTACTAAATAATTATTCAAACCAAATCTATACTTCAAGATTACGTTTTAATTCTATTTCAGTCTAGAATCCAAGAAGAAATTTTTTATTATAATCTACAAACTAAATCTTATATATTACTGATGATTTACATCTAATTTTATGCTTTTTAAGAGATTAAGTATTTTACTAATCAGGTGGATACCATGTGAACATTTTCGTGTCTTTGATTTATTATTCTTCGGTAAATATTTATTATATTAAAACTTTCAAAATTTAAAGGGGTTGCGTCAGTGTAATTGTAATTTATGAAAGTTTTACAAATCTTGTTATCTTTTACATAGTTTCCTGTGGACGTAGGAAGTGTTACGTTATTAATAGTCACTTTAAGGGGAGAAAAAAGTGTCGGTACTGCGAAGGATAAAGGGAGAGAGTTTTAAAGGCATTTATTAGCGACACGTTCGTTCTAAGTTCCTTTCCTATCGCATTAATATTCAAACGTTGTCACTTCCGTTGGAAATGTTCGCCAGTCTCTGATCGAACAAATATTTTCTGTAAATAGGAGACTCTCTAGAAAGCAGAATGCACAAAGGGTTGAAAGAAGAGGGCAAATGTTTCTGACGCAACATCCACTCTTTTTTCTAATCGATTTTATTTGTGGTCTGTAAAACGAATGTGTCGAAAGTTTGAATATTAATGTTGAATAATATGGGTCAAAATATGAATAATAGAATATGTGTTATGTTTATTTATCATTAAATTCTGTATCAAAATTGATGAATTAATATTCGGTTAAAATGAGCTTTATTAGAATTAATTACGGTTCATTTAAATTTCATTTTCTGCTTTTTAACAGATGCAGTATTTCATTAATCGGATGGATACCACGTGGACACCATAATAATTAATTTTTATCGGTTATATTTTCGAACTTATTTTGTTAATATCGGGATCCTGAACTAGCATCGTGATACTATTCCTCTTTTTTACTTCTACTCTTACTAGATAATTATTTATCAATATTCATAAAAGCTATTCCCAAGAACACCTCATCTTCAATCTCAAACAATAAAAATCGTTCTCGCTATCAGCCTCGCGTTATTAGAAACAGAAAATCATTTCGTATTCCAGCAGAGTCAACTGGCGGAGCCGTGTAAACCATGCATTTTTTACATTCCTCCCAAAGAACTATGCGCTCTCAAATTCCTCGAATATTTTTTCCAACAAGAAAAGATTTCATATACCGACAGTACTTATATAATACTCATCGACCCGTGCAACCCATATTTCGTTAGTAAACAAATAAGGTATCCTTGAACCCTTAATTCCCAAGCTTTAATCTTCAGTCATTCGTCATCCGACGCGTTGATGTTCAACTTTCAAAGACATCAAACAACTCTTACATTCTTCGTCGCGAAGAGTACCGGGATAAAAATTATGTCATGCTTTCCTAGCGTTACGTCTTATCATTGTCGGAGCCGTATCTCTCCTCCGTTATACAAACTTTACATGAACGTATAACGAGAGGCAAATTCGTTGGTTCTTTGACTGAAGTCGTAGGGTCGAAGACACGAGGTTCTTTGTGCAGTTTCCACGGTTTTTTCCGAATCGAATTTCCCGTTGGCCTCTCGGTGACGTAGAATATTCCCGTAACAAGAACCCCCGTGATAGAAGCTTGTTCCTATTGATTTTTCGTAGAGGCGCAAGCGCTACTTGGTTCGACGACTGGTAAAAGGGGGGTGCGGCTGTAACCATGGATCCCAGTGTACTCGCCACCATGGACAAGGACGCACTGAAGAAGCAGATCGACAGCCTCAAGCAACAAGCCACCATGGAACGGTGGCCCTTGTCGAAGAGTATTGCGGCGTAAGTTCATTTTCACCTCGCATTTCATCCTTCATCGTATCAAGTGTCCCCAAGTCTTCGTAAAACACCCGATTTTTGATGTTATTGTTTTGTTGCCAGCTGAGATTATGTTTTTTTCTCCGCTTCTTCGGTTAGCCACGTAAGCTTCCGAGAGGTCCAGTCTGCCTAGATGCGCTGAATCTACTGAGTTGCTTTTTTCAGTAGACTAGTGGTATCGGTCAATGGAATGTTTGTTTCGCTACTTAAATATTAGCCTTCTTAGCCATCTGTTTTGACATTCTTAATTAGGCATCGAACGATACATTGAAGTCTAGATTTCATAGTAGATAAGGACATCGGCGGTTGAATATTTCAGTCCAGAATCGAGAAAACACATATTTCATATCGAATCATATAGAATTATTTAGTACCCTTGGTTTAAAGAAATCTTTACTGTCGACTGAAATCCGTAGGGTTTTTGTAGGTGAGATTTAATTTGGCATGATTTTTGTGCGCGATCGCAGTCTTTGCTAAATTATAATGTTGATCTTCCTGGTTTTGTAACGTTAAGATCGAGTGATAAGAAAAGTGTTTGCTTTGGTGCTGTTGTAAAATTAGTGTTTACCATTCTAGGGTGCCACAGATTTGTTCCTTGGGATTGTTTGTTCTGGAATCTTTATGTTATGTTACATTTATTATTATTATTTCTGCATCATGTATGTTATTGTGTACGTTAATTGTAATTATATGTTGTACTATGCGCCTTTGTATTTATTTTTCAATATATATGGCAAAGTAGCATGTAGATGCATCCTTGTGCCACTTGTCCCTTCCTTTCCCCCATTCATCTTAACGACGTGCGGACATTTTTTTAATAGATTAATTCTGCAACAACACATCGGTATTTTAATCGTTCCGCTTCTGTATATTATTATTTACCATCGGCACATTTAATAATATCTTCATGACTTCTTCACGTTTTGTTCTAATTTGCTAGTCTGTAATATTACAATATTAGATAGCTCCGCAACCACGTAATTGGACCTGTTGAAATATGGTCGAATCAATAAAACTTTCTTATAACACACCGTCAATCGAACCAATAATAAACCCGCTCCAGTTACGTGAAATAAATCAGAAATTGTCGACCTAAATACAACTTGTGCATCGCGTAATCGCCGATAATAAAATCCTATAATTAATTTCGCGTATTAAATACCGTTCTCCATTTTCGGACGTGAAACTCTAATTACTCAATATTAATAATAATAACTAGTGACAATTACGTCAGCCACAGACGAATATAATAAACTATGACACAAATAAGCCAGGTTATTGACAAATATTTTTGCAAGCCAGTTCCCAGTGATTAAAATTCAAGCGTCGATTTTTCGCGAATAAAAATGGCCGGCTCATTAAGCAGGCAGAAATATACTGGTTTTCGAATGGTTTTCCAAAGGAACGAAGCACCTTAAGCATAAAGTCAAGTGAGAAGGCAAGAGTTGAGGTAAAGTCGTTGAGAGTCAAGGCTGTATTACACCGGTGTCCCCATATTACACGGGCCGACAGGATCTCCTTGGACACGGAGTACCCGTTAATCGCGTGTTCGCGGAACTATCACTTTCAGACATTGTATCGGAGCCAGGATAATGGAGACTAGGTGCAATATACGCTTCTTGATGACTCAACGATGATAAACACGATGACCGAACTAATTGGACTTCGATTCGATTGCCTACCCGTAATACCCCTTTATTTTCTCCGGGATAACGAAACTACCCGCTAATCACTTCGACCATGTACTTCTTATTTAGGTTTCTCCAGGAAAACGATCGGCTTTCCAGCTGACTTTTATTTCCGTCCTTTGATTACGCGCCGCTCATCAATTCAGCCAATAACACTCCTTTCTTTATTGCAATGATGTTCACGATAGAATCAAATTGAGACGAAGAATGCTTTCCTTGCTTTTATCCGCGTTGGAATAGAGATCTGTTTATTATTGTTATTAATCTCTTTATTATTATTATTTTATTATTACCCTTATTATTATTTATTTCCGTTTATTTATTCGATTTTTGTGAATTTTTTCATTTCAGTTGGAAAGGAAATATAGAGGTATTAATGTCGTTATTATCCGGTAAAGTAATTAATATCTTGATCAGATTAATAATAACGCTAATTGGCCGGTATTATGTGTGAAATATTAATTAAAATTAATAAATGTTATACAACCTTTAACGATAATTCCATAATTTTTGTATCATGATCTTGATGCAATTTTAATTGTCATCCTCCAGTATCATATTTCTCAAATTTCGCTAAGTATTTAGACGAAGTGCTTCTCGCGAAAGGAAAATTAGAGTGCCTCGTAAACAGTCGACTTCCTGGCGACATTTGCCGAAGAAAAATAATGGCGGGCCTCGTATATCCGCGAGTAAATAACCGCTATAAAGAGAGTTAGATCAAGTAAAGCCTGGCATTACTGGATTAAGTTTCTCGTCCATTATGCGACCGACTTTACGAAGGTTTCTAAATCATCATTGTTTTGTAACGTCAGATGTTTTAGTTTTACAAAAAAAGTACAACAAAAATATAAATAAATTTCGAGTGACACGGTGAAATATTTTCACGAAACTATTCGGTCGGTTCTTCGGTTCAACTTCGTTAATTCGATTATTATAGGGAATAACCATACATTGGCGAAAACTTAAAGATACATAAATCAGGATATTTAAAACGGAATGCACGATTTAATTTAGTTCATTATGCAACGATTAAATAATAAAGATATGTTCTCGGTTAGATCGGAATTCGAGATAAGCTCGAATAATATCGTACTGATCACTGATTGTAATTAAACTGGAAATCTGTCATAAACCTGTCATTTATTGTGCGCAACGTAGATCGCAATTAAATGCAAAACCCTTCGGCAATTGTAAAATCAAGTTTTCAGTTGACAAGATATTATATCCTTCAACTTACGACGGTGTTTTGGTAAAATTCCTTCAAAATAAACAATGAAAACACAACATTGTATACAGCTCACCAATATTTATCAGCAACGAATATCATTAAAAAATTCACCATTTTTAATTCCGGAATTAAATAATTTTAAATAGTCGCGTACGGAAATATTTAATAGCAGCAGATTTATTTTTGATCGACATTTATTGTTTCCCTTAATGTTCGAACTGATAATCTCCGATTAATATTTTCCAAATATTCTCCAATAATCACCTAATTAATGAAATATAATTAAATATTTACTCGACGTTCTCATTGATTCCAATTTTTCACTTGCAAGTCATAATTAAGTGAAATTAGTGGCAAAGCTCGGGATACATAAATCGCCAACAGACCAGCCCCCTGTGTTCCCGGTTGCGGAACGATGCGGAACTCCGGTAAAATCGGTGACGTTCCTGCATTGCGGTTTTCGTGGGAAAGCAAAAAGTCATCGTGCACGAAAGCAAAAAGTTTCCGCGGTCTGAGACGCGGAGATTGCCGGAGTGAAAGGCACGGAAAGATTTTTTTTCTCCCCCTCACCTTACCCCGATCAACCTAATCTCCCGCGAGCAACCGGACCGATAACGCTCGCTCGCAACCTGCGAAGCGTTTCCTCCTGCTTCCTCTTTTTTTTTTGCGCTTCATTTCCCTCCTCCTCCAATCAAATCAATTTCGATCAAATCAGTCGTCGATTTCTTTTGCGATATCAAAATCTTTGATTAAGAGCCACTTATATCCAGGACGCCATTTTAATACAATTTTGTCCTCGCTAATTCAGAATTATTGAATTATTTCGAAGATAAATATTGTCTGGATCGGATCTGATCGAAAGTGATGAGCTTAATTAAACATTGAAAGAATGCAGTTTTTATCATATTTTTCCCATTAACATTAAATTTATATATAATTATAGATTTATATACTTTTAGGGGAGTTTATCCGGTAGGTTTATGTCTTTATTTACGTGTTCAGGACAATAAAGTTGAGAATAATAAATTGACACCATTAATAACGGAAGTTTCCAAGAGTACGGTGTATTTTAAAATCCGGGAAAAATCAAAGGTGGAACAGAATTCGCTTATTTATTCCGTTTTTGCTAAAATTGAAAGCCCAATATCCTAGCACGGTTAATAGAACTGGAAATACTGGAATGACTGCCATTTTTGCCCGCGAGTAGGTTTCACTTGGTCTTCATATTTTAAAATGTAAGAACTTCGTGCGTGATGTAAAAACAGAAACTCGTTTTAAGCACTAAATTCCGTATCGCGGAAGTTTTATCTCGGCGGAGATACTTTGTCGAATTTCAATGTAATACAAAGTAGATTGATTTAAATTCGCGAATATTATATTAATTCGAGTAAATAATCCACGAGTGACAAGGATTACTAATCTTTGTTGTAATAAAATCGTAATGGCTCGTTTATCGTAGAAATGATTTCGGCGACTACTACTTTTGAGTAGAATCAGTATAATTCGATGCGACAAGTGGAACGCACCGGCGTACCATAAATCCGAAACATCAAGCCATGGTAACGGGTCATTAACCCAGATTCACGTATCCTCGTAATAAACGGTGATAAGTGAAAGCTTATAATTTTCTCGTGCTTATTACAAATTATATCTAACAGGAGCTGAAGATCATCTTTCATGAATGCACCGAATAAACTAAAAATAAGAACGTATTGGGAGCTCCCGAGTGTCTTATTCTACTTAAGAACTCTACGGTACACTTTCATTTTCATTTCATAATCGAGTGCTATTTTTCTCAAATTTGATTATATTCAAATAGATAATTGAAGTTAACTCCGGGGCTTCTAAAATTGGATGAACGTCTATATTTATTTTCCTTTATAGTGACAAATGTGTAATAAGAACTGTGTCGTTAAGTAATTACAATTTTAAGTATTCTGAAAGGGTGGTGTCGTGGATGTTCGTTTAAAAAATATTAATATAATATAAAGGAAATGTGATTGGTGCGTTGGCAAGGTTTAGCAACAAAGTACGAAAGCTTCGTCCATTACGATCGTGCGCGTTCGTAGAGAATTCTCCTTGAACGCAAAATCAGCTCGAGCAGTCGAGTCCCTTTCACCGACTTCACGGCGAAACGACGAAGGTGCAAAAGCCGGCTCGTTGTCTTTCGAACTAACGCACCATTCACCACCATTCTTACAGTCGTTTTCCATTCCCTCTTGGAAATTTCACGCGATTTCCTTGGAAAATAGGAAAATAACCCTCCCTTTTTTGGATCAAAGGAATTCTTGCTCGTTATCGCATGCCAAAAAGAGGCACAATTACAAAAATTTCATTGGACCTAGATAATTCTTATTACACCACGATGAGATAAATATGAAAATATTTATTTGTCGCTTTGCAATTATTTATTATAATTATTTTCCATTTAGGCTACGCAAAGCTAAGTGAAATGATCCGAATTATTCAGACATAAAGTTTGTTCCTTCGGTGATTGATGTTTGCCTCGATTTGACGCGATTTAAATATATGGTAATTATATTACTAACTGCTTAGCATAATTTAGAATGAAGGTTCTAATTAAGTGGGATGCGCGTTAATTTCTATCGATTATTTCATTAACTGAATATTCAAGCATGTTCTTGAAGTGTAGAATATAAAGAAGATTTGAGAACGTGTCCCGTAAAATCGAGAACGTCTCGAAACATCGTGGATCGTCTCGAGAATCATTAAGCGCGTCTGGAGACGTTAAGAACTCGGGGGCACTCTGGAGAACGTCTGGAAATTTTTCGAGAACCTTTTAAGAGACACGGAAACTTCTAAATCTACAAAAATACTACAAACCTGAAACTTCCGCCTCATCATTACACCGCAACAAATAAATTATCAGAAACAATAATAAATTACAGCAAGTGATATTCAACAGCAATCGGAGCATTTTAAACGCTATAACATAAATGTTGAACAAGTTTTTTTTGTGTATTTGTATATATTAAAGAGGGAACCCGTTTAAATAAATCAATAAATAAGTTTGTGCTGTTCTTTCAGCACAAAATATTTTTATTTTGTAGATCACTAGTTACACACGCGCTGCACAGTTTCGAAAGTTTCTTATTTAAATACTAGTTTAATTTATTTAGATCTGCACGAGTTACGTCTGCACGGTATAATTATCTAGAACCAAACATTATTTACATTTAATTCGATGCCGATATTTTCGTTAATATATGTTTCCTCATTTTTCCTGTTACTAACAAATTCTGATAACATGACAATATAATTTATATTAATCCACATTTTTATTATGAAATATATATTATATCAGCAACATTATTAATATTTCCTATGACACAGTTAAATTCGCTATCCTGATCTGCATAAAGTTACGCAATGATAAGAATTACGTAACGGCGGCAACGAGAGTATAATAGCTGATAGTATCGCCAGAAATTCTAAGAGAAACTCTTTGATCCTAATCGAAATCAGTTTCCCTTACGATCCTCCGGTAACACCTTCCATAACACCTTACGTTATCCCAGCAATTATATCTTACACAATTGGAGCGATATAAGTGCACCAAAAAAAGTAGGAACTTCCTTGAATCCATTAAAATGTCTTCCTTACATTGGTAATCGTATATCAAATCGACAAATGTCTCGTCCCAGCTAACGGTCTCATTGTTCGCCAGGATGAGGGAGTACGTCGAGGAGAATGAGAAGAATGACCCACTGATACACACGCCTGACAAGAAGAACAATCCCTGGGCCGAGAAAGGCAAGTGCATAATCATGTAATCGGGGCAGACTGGTGGAAGGGAAGCAGAAGAAGAAGAAGAAGAAGAAGAAGAAGTGAATGTGATAGGGGAAGAAGAAGGAGGAGGAAAGGAAGTAGGATAAGAAGAAGAGGAGGAGAAGGGAACCAAAGTATAAATAAACTAAGAGAAAGGAACCGGTCGTTCATCCGGTATACTTAAAAAAAAACCAACAGCAGAAGAAATCAGCAGCAGAAGACAAAGAGGAGGACGAGGAAGAAAAATCGGGAGACGCCTCCAGGTGAATCTCGCGGTACGAGATACTCGATCAGAAATACGAGAGACGGGAGGTGCCGAAAAAGATGGTGGAAGAGGGAAGACATCGAGGAGGTAGAGGATCAAAGTGTACCCGGCACCTGGAGCAAATTATTCAACGATTTAATACTCCGCGGTTATTTGTTCGCGGTGACTTTCCCTTTCGGCGTGCGGACCACCGGGACTAACATCTGAAGGATCTTCTTCCGATTTGGAATCGTCGTCGCTCGATCGGAATTAATAATCCGTTTCCTAGGAATCCCACGTAAGATTCTAGTCACGAAAGCCGAGGGTAACGTAATACTGAGAGGACAAAAAAAGCAGAGCGTATCCTGAGAAGTTATTTCGTATACCGATTAATCGGTTAAACTTTCACCTCGTGCTTCGTACCGGACCAATCGGCATTGATCTCTTCGAAGTGGTGTTTCCTGTCTCGCGCGTATATACACGTACTTACGTATATGTATCTCACCTCTTTTTTTTCTGGGAGAATTCGACCGAGAGGGCCAAGGAACAAGATGAAAAAAGTCGGAAGAGAGAGAGAGAGAGAAGCAGAGAGGAAGAGAGAAGTTGAGGGAAAAATTTAATTAATCGCCACCCTTCGTCTCTTCCCATCGATCCAATTCACTGGATAATCGATCTTGTCGTCCGATCGGAAATCGGTTCCGTGAATCTCTCTCTCTCTCTCCCCTCTCTCTTTCCCTCTTGACTCGTCATCGGATAAAAGAGAAAAAGCCGCGCTATGCAGATGTGCAATAAAGGTGGAGTAGGAAGAAGGAAGGAAGGAAAGGGTTGCCGGGTGATGGAGGAGGGGGGTGGGGGAAAGGGTATCGGGTTTTAATATGTGAAACTTCCGCCTCATCGTCGCTCCGATTAAAATGAATTAATTAAATGCGTCGAATCGCGATCGATGTATCCCATCATGTTTTTATCGTCTCCATGCACCATTCTTTCCGTGCAGATACCCCGATCGATGCACTATTACTCGAAAATCTCTCTCTCTCTCTCTCTCTCTCTCTTTCTCGATCATTCACTTTACGCCGCAATAGGATAATTTACCACAAAATACGATGTATTCTAAATATTATTATTCTTACTATTATTACTATTATTATTATTAAATGTATACACGTTAATACTGTATGCTATACGAATTAATGTTACGATACATATTCGTGCGAATTTCTTACGGAAAATATAAATATATACATCCATCATCTTACCGACCCACCTGTATTTCGCGTCCTTTCTTTTCTGCTCCTGCTGCTAGTTGATAATCGAAACTCACATTTAAACTACCATTTCTACTTTGTAATCGTCGTGTCTCGGTGACATTAGCAATTCCGAATGCTATCGTTTCCAATTAACGGCTATTCTCATAACAGTCCGCGTCGGCCGAGTGCTCGAAATGTTGTCTGTTGTCCGAAGAACGAAGAACAATAAGATGCAATTAATGTTACGACCGAACCGCATACCTTCGCGGACACGAAAACACATCATTCATTGATAAAGCTTACTAATAAAAGATCTTTTCTTAACAATGTTAAACTTGTGCTGATTTCGTGGTTCGCCGTGTTTTCTATCTAATCTGAGGAACCTATAAATGCATAACACGAAACACTTTACCCCAGAATTTATAATAGGATACGTCCAATAACCATTTCTATACTCGGTGATTTTACGCCCACCATATTTCGTACCAGTTCTCTGCGCCTCGTCTGACCACTAACCATCCGTATCCACTGTCAATCCAGAATCGCGAACCCAACGCGATCCGCGTACTTTAAATCGACTTATTTTCCTTGAATGTCTACATTCATTATAACTCTAACACGAAGGAATTTCATTATACTCCTTCGATATATATTATTCATTTAATAGGAAACGAAAAGAACTCGGATACTTTTAGATTCTTTTCACCGTTATTCTCGGATCGAGCTTCCTTTGATATTCATAAAGGATTCTATCGATCGAGACGCATATGTATAAATATTTCTTATATTAAAGGTGCAAGATTTTTGAGATTATCATAAACCTGGCAATAAATTAATGAAACGTGACGAGTGCAAGTAAGTGATTCTCCTCGACTAGTTATTATTATATTTATGTAGAATAATAATTTCAGCTTATAGGGTGTCCTTTATGAAATAAATCTTCCAATTAATTTCTTATAGTAATTAGTCTCTTCGTTGAATTATTAAGTATGAAGATCCAATAACAAGACGTGCAATAAATGATACATTTACTTTTTCTATCCTCAGATGGTCGCCTCGCAAGTGAAACTTGCATAGAAACTATAATATTTCAAGAAGATAATCATTCTAGGACATTAATTATAGGTTACCGGTTCGGGAGAAAGGAGCGGCTGAATTTTCATACGAGGGCCGAATTAAAATTCTGTCGGTGTATAGGAAAGGGGAGAAAAAAGACAGGATGGAAGAAAAAAAAGAAAGAGCGAAGAGGACGCTTATTAAAGAGTCACTTTCGCCTTTTAATACGTGCGCGTAGATTCTCATCGTGGCTCGTGCCACCTCTCAACAATTAGCGATTATCTAGGATGCGGATTAGTCACGGTGATTTACTTTGATTGTCTTCCGTAAAAGATTCGACATTCCGAATAATTAATAACCAGATAAGATCTCGGATAGAAAACGTGATAAATACATTCCAACCCGAGTTTATTGACCTTTAAGAGTAAGGTGGTTTTGTGCATTGCATTCGTAGATGAAACGATACACCGTGATTTCGTAATCCCACGGCTAACCGTGCAAAGCGATTTCGTAATTATTTTCTAAATATTCTAAATATTCCGAGTGAAAATAATTATATATCGACATGATTTTTTCTGTAGGTGATTAATCGCGAAATTAATCGGGAAAGAAATTCGAACGGTTCATTCATAATATTGAAGTTCATTGACCAGTTTATTGATCATTAAGTGAGGAGAGCCCGTTACGTTCATAAATAATTTAGATACCATTGCGTATATAATTATCGGATAAATTATTATAACTTCGTTAATTAATGACAATTCTATAAAACCACCATGAGACTTGTAATTCAAGCGCATTTATTAGAATCCTAATCACAGTAAATCTTCGATTGCATCCATCAAATTATTTTATTACCGCTCATTAACTTATATTTCTTAAACTCGAGAAGTTATTGTAAAGAAACTATTTCATACTTTTGGCCTAAAATACGATTTCGTCTTAACAACATTTTTATATTAATTCATATTTAATAGGCCATTTAACTGAAACACTTAAAATGTCCTTCTTTGCTATTAGATATGAATGTATTATAACATAAACAATTTTATTCTTTTATACATTTTTTCTCTTACTCGTATGCGACAGAACTCGTAATAGCTTACGTATAATTAATCATAACACATTACCAATATCTTGCAACATATTAATGAAATAATATCAATCATGATACGCGAACACGTGATATTAAAGACACTCCGTTCAGACAGAGAGTCTGCTCACCTCGGAACACGCATAATATCTGTGGACGATAAAACAAGAACAGGAACGCAAAAATAAAGTGAATGTGAGTAGATAATCGGCCTGCGGCTGTGCCATTGTTTTCGAATGTGGAATAATGCATTAAGAGTGCAGAAAACACAACGACGCTCACAATATTCTTCGCCTCACGGCGAACGACTGTCCACTAGTGTCCACGTGTTTTCCAATATAAATCAAAAAGTGACATTCTACGATATTTCTTTTTGCATCCTGTTTCGCCAGGAAACGTGGCCGTACATTGTCTGCGAATATTCATACTCCTACTGCCACGAATCGTATTAATTATTAAATTTATTTTGCATATCTCTCGACATAAGAAGTCCCACGGTTTCCACGATACCTTTCTAGTTTTCTATTAATAATTATATCTCGAGCTGATTAATGTTTACGGGAACTGGTCGGTGATCATTCCGAGACACTCTTTCTTTTATTAAAATACAGGATTAGACGGACATATTAATTATTAATTTTATACGCGGATAATTATTGTGCGAAGGGGTCTCAGGGTTTACGCGATATCTTTCCTTGGATGCTATTAATAACGTTGGTATTAATTATTAATGTTAGTGGTAGCCGTTTATATTAATATTTTTGCTGCCGAACGAGGCAAGATAAGCAGATAGGAAAAAGATTATCTCATTTGTTTATTATTAATTGCCCATACAAAAAATGTATATTGTGAAGTATACAAAGAACCGCGTAAATATTAGTACTTCGTCCTTGATGCAATAATTTTTTTTTATTACTTTGAATGAAAATATAATCTAATTCCCGTGTTAAGATATCTTCAAATCAATATTTGCGACAAACTTCTGATATTAATTCCACGTCGAATATCTCGAAACGAAATGTTTATCCGTCCATTAGTTTAATTATGCTAAAAAATAAATCGGCTTCCCTTCACTGCGGCAAGGTTTTCTCGGAAATTAAGTGATTTATAAATTACAGAAAACCGATTCTGTGTTTTCATCCTCTTCGATCGGACCTTTTTTTACATCGATTAGTTTGAGAAATCGATTTCCATCGTTTCGCTATATCGGCACAAAAGAGATGATTTACAACTTAAAAAACCTCTTAAAATAATGCAGAGAGCATGATATTATCATCCGAGGCCTAAAACATCGAAATAAACGTGTATCTCGAGAACCATACACCCGGCACTAACACTTTATGCAGATAAGCTGACTTTATACCTACGATTTTGCACAAAGTTACACAACGTTTTTATTGTCCCACGAATTTTTTGAAGCTTCCAGAAAACGGTATTTTAAAACCCAGTGAGTTCGGCTTATTTATTCCTCGTAAACATCCGATCCTTTTATGACATTTCCATTTGCCTTACACCGATGTGGATTAAACAGTTGTAATTCACGAAATTAAATTCGCGTTCCACTAGTCACTTTTTATAAACTAATTAATAATTCCTGCATCATTACGAATATTTTCAAGCCACATCCGAAATCACAACAAACGGGATCCTGTTTGACTGGATCTCTAGGTTAACAGGACATTTAAGAAGGACAAAAAAATAGTGTCCATTTATTTTGAATAACTCATAAGTAATTAAACTTTCTGTAAACTGCTTATTTAAGGTTTTTGACAAGGATATTTGAGCCGTTTATGCTTTTTAATAAAAACATTTCTTTCAAATGTAGAAGTATAATTGCAGTCAGCAGGTTAAAGTGATCGAATATTAAATGGTTTGTGATAAGGTTCGAACAGGTTCGATAACGAATCGTTAAGTGGATGCATAGAGAACGATCGGTGTTTGCGATCTTGTGATCGTAAGGTTCGATTAGTATCGTACAACACGGATTACTATTCCACTCGTGTAAGGATAGATTATAGCCTTAAGGCGATAGATTTTTATTCGCTACATCGCAACATATATCGCAACGCCTCCTATGAAACCTTACATTCATACTGGACACGATACTTATCACTTTTGATCCTGCTCGAAATTACTGATCGACTGGTGAATTCGATAGTCGTATTATTAATATGTGTATGATCATTTTGTTGTGCGAATTTTTAACGTATTCGATGCTAATCGTGCTAATAATCGATAATAATTTTTTAATAAAATTCTATGTTCGAAATGTTCCTGAAATATTATGAGAGATATATTTGCTTCACTATGTCTGCTGTGTAATTTTTATATATTTTTATTCCTTGTTATATTTTATTTTTATTTATTATATATTTTTTACATATTAATATTTTATTATTCATATTCAACTATAAGAATTCCAAGGAAACACTGCACTTCTATTAATTCCTCATAACTTTCTAATATATTATCTTACATGTTAATTATACGATTAAAACTTAGAAAGTTTAATACGCAGATAGAAAAAATCAAGTACAAATATTTTCATATAAAATATTAAAAATATGGCTTCCATTATATTTGAAGCTGTATCAAATGAATAAGGTGCACATGATAAATTAATAATGACGAATATAAAGTAAATCTGTTCCAGTTACAGACTCCACTGCATTGGCATATTAATATTAATTATTAGAAAGATACTCGATAAAGAATATACACGTTCTATTAACCTCTAAAATCGAAAGTTTTCGTGATCTACATATCAGAACCAATCGCTCAGCGCCAATGAAACATATTATACTTACTGGGTCATCAGATCACTGCATTATAAGAATCCTGGGTTTCATATCAGATAATAACGGCCATGATTCTTCAAGATTCCTTACACTGAAGTAGATGTTCACCCTGAAGAGTCTTTGAAATGTTTCACGCGTGAAAGGCGTTATTATTCAAGGCGCAGAATGAAAATCGGTTGGAATGTTTACGAATGACCGAATACTTGGGAATGTATAATAAATAGTGGATTAGTCCTCGAAGATCAAATACGTTTAAACGGACCGAGGCAACCATGATTGTTATCAGTTTGTAATCGGACGATTTCATCAAATATAAATAATATATATAACAATATAAATATATATATAAAAATATAATAATATATAAACTTTTATAAAATTTAGTGTCAAATACCGTCACGCGGATATCAAGTCATACAATGTTAATCGTTTTTGTGTTAGAACACGTTCGTAGTCAAAGGGTTAATATCTCCCGAGTATTTCGTGTGAGTGGCTCGTTATTTCTTCCATCGCCGCGTGCATTTCCTATTCCAGAATCAGGAACGAAATAATTATATAAGGCACCCGATTATTAACCGGAATGCAATTAGTATGCGCTACCATAAAGTTCAATGTATTCCTTGGTGAGCGATTTTAACGAGGCGAGACGCATTGACACGAAGAATCACGGCTTCCAAGAGTTTAGAAATTTAATTAACGACTTAAAAGGTACTGAGTTACTAGTGCCGTTGTTACGGATTTATTTCCCGGTGCTCCCGCGGATGAAATTGTTTAGAGGAATTAAACGTGTATTGAACTCGGAGACTGTTTTTCTTTTCTCGTTAAAGAACTACTTAGTGCTCGGAAGAAGACAGTGTCGTCTTAATCTACTGCCGCGGAGTGCCTGCTTTGCTGTGATTTAATTTAGCTCGGACAACAAACATTCCTTTATCATACATTATCATACACGCTCGATTTATATTCTTTCTTTATAGTTACATAATAATGATGTTAACATTTATTTTCAGATTTATGAGTATTAGTCTTGTCACGTTGAAGTAATATGAATTACAATACTAAAAGTATATAATTTGCATCGCATTATTATACAAGGTGTCTCACTATAATATAGAACATAATTATAGAAACAAAGGATATATTTGCTTCCGTAAAAAATGGGTGTCTGAAAACACGGTAAAGAAATGGCACCAATAAAAATGTTCATTTAAGGACGCAGACCTTTTGATGTTATTCACATTCATAAAAATCATGAAATCGTGGCATAAAACAAAAGATGTTACTTCGTTCCTCGAAGAACAGATACTGCCAACTATTCTTCAAGAATAAGTTGGGAAACCCTGTCGTAGGTTCTCGTCGTGGATCGTTGGATCGGCGTTTCACTCTCGCGTTCCCATTTACCGTTCAGCCGATTGGGTTCTACTGTCACTATCAAAGCACTACCAACACGAATCTAACTGTCAGCGTTGCCTCTAACAGACGTGGTTTTTGCACCCGTTGAACTCTGCGAGAGTCTTCCACCAATAAACACACGGCGCATCGATAATGCATCGGTGAAAATCTCCCGGGGAAACTCTTTCCCCGTGAAGTTTCCCGTGAGTCGCATGCACTAATACGGAAACGTGCGATTAATCGTGAAGGAAGAGAGTTAATTACCTCGCAAAAGCGGGACGATATTAATCACGTGCCAGGAGAAAAATTCAATTTAACGTCGATATTAATCGTGATTTATAGTCCGAGCTACGTATCGATGTCGAGATAACAGTATCGAGAAAAGACAGTGGAACAGGAAGACAGAGATGGAGACATCTCGTAGCTTTTCATTTCAAGACAACTAGTCGAATAAAGATTAATTTGCATTTCAACGTTTTACTATAGCTGGTAGTACTATGGCTTGTAGTTGTTTAATATTACCATTATTATATCTCGTGATCTCTATACTTTTCTTCGAGCTGTTGGAAACTAGGATAACCTATCACGCGAGAGACAGGAAGATGCTCCTTTTGGGACTTGGTATTCCTAGCAAACTGACCTGGGCTATTACAAAGATTCCTTGGAAACCTTTACTTCGTTGTTATTCTAACTCTCGAATATTCGACATTTTAATACCAGAACTACCAAAGTGATCAAAATGACTTGTCTACCTTTTTTAGTTAAACTATTCGAATATACCATGGTGCATTGTTTGAGATCTTATATACTTTGATTTCATATATATAACGCTAGTAATTGAATCCATTAATTAACTTCCTTCAGCCATAACTGAGTATATGTTCGCTAGTTATAGCGTTAATATTTCACGTAATACACCGTGAATTACGTAAAACCATAAATATAAACATTTTATTCTGGGCTTCAAATTTGAGGTTAGACATTGCTCGAACTCGTATGCATCTCAATTATCCAATGTCTTAATCAACCGTCCTAATTATCCAATATAACATACTCAATTTAAGACTTTATATTCAAAATGCTAGATGTGAATACCTTGTTCGTTGTTCCGAGCAGCAATATCCATCGTCGCAGCAAGTTTACGTCGATAGGAGGATTATTTTTTTCAAAATGGTGTCTGCTCGCCGGAGTGTTGTTGTCTATTCGTGACCATCCCGGTGAGGTCGTGATACCCGTGGAGAGGCGAAAATGTGCAAACGGTGCGAAAGAGAAAGAGCAAGAGAAAGAGCAAGAGAAAGAGAGTGCCAGGGTGAAGCCGGCTTGTGTGAGAGATGGTAAATAGAGAGAGGGAGTGAGGAGAGAGAAAGAGAACGACAAGTAGGCTTTCGTTCACTACGGTCAGTGTTTCCCGAACTGCTGTTAGTGACAGTTCCTCGATCATGCGGTGGTGGATCCTCAATCATTGATCCGGTCGTATCAAACAGATCCTTTATTTTACATCCTTCGAATATTATCCTGCGCGTGGTTCGCCAACCCTTCTATCATCGCACGCGTTAAATCTCGGGGTTGTTTCCGGTATTTTAATATCGTTCTTGGTTTCTCATCCGGTGCTACTCGTCACAGAGATTTACTGTCGACTCGAGGGAAAGAGGAATCATGGTGAGTTTGTAGATTGATAGATTTCTATTATTTCACTCGATTTTATAATTTCATTGATTTTATTCGTATCGATTTGAGAAGATTGATTACGATTATGGTGTTTGGTGTTTATGGATGGTTTATGGATATATTCGCGTGATTTGCTATAAATATGCTCGCAATCGAGTTAGAATAATTCTTGTATAAATAATAAGAGGTCTATTTTTATCTGCTTTTTAATATGTTATATTCGAAATAGTAAATTATGATGAGCGTTTTCAAGAATGTCAAGAATATAAGATTCTAGCTGGCTGACCAGAATTTCGCATACTACTTAAAATGCCATGTTCTACTTAATCAAAGTTTAGACCTTTTTCGAAAAAATTGAAGATAAAACGGTGTTCTATCCAATTATACATATATTATACATATATTAATTTCATCGTGGTATCCAGAAACACAAGAACCTGGTTTTATCCAATTAAATCCGCACACAAAGCGTGGTTTAATTATCAACGACCATCAGTTGA
This sequence comes from Nysson spinosus, assembly GCA_910591585.2. Classification (NCBI taxonomy): domain Eukaryota; kingdom Metazoa; phylum Arthropoda; class Insecta; order Hymenoptera; family Crabronidae; genus Nysson; species Nysson spinosus. The sequence continues at coordinate 2,235,330 of OU342839.1, read as the reverse complement.
TTAGTCGGTTTAAATTTCAATTAAGTCCAGTCGAACAGTAATGAATTTTTTACATAAATTTTATACGCTCGTATGTGGTCGAAAGTATACTTTAAAAAAAAGAATCGATCTGGATGTCCTTTGAGTAACTTTTTTGCACGCGCCGGCTCCGTTTTCAAACTCGTCTTATTTTTCATTCGAACGTATATTACATCACGCGTGGATTCATGCAAGACCACCGTCGAACCGGTCTGAAAAGAGATCGATTCGAAAAGGATTAAAAGAGACATCGAGATCGCAACAGGGTTGTGTCATTCTTGTTCTCTTATCTTTCCATACGGGCCCGCAAAAAGTGCTCCGTGCGATGTACCTCGTTTCAAAAGTAAGAGTGATCGCTCGCCGCCTCTTAAAGGACTGCTTTAAACTGCTTTAACTACTTAAACTGCTTCACTTCTCACGCGATAGGAAATAGCCGTTTACTCATTTTCCCGTTAAACCTGTACAACTACCGTGATATAACGTTTTCCGCGATCTTTCACTATGATTTCGTCCAAGATGTTAGAATTTAATATTAATTAATGGAGATTAATTGACTTTCATTTTTATACCTCATTGATTTCACTGTGTTATGCGTTCGAACAGTGCAAGATGCTTTACTATAATTCAATCGAATGGATTCAAAATGATTTTTAATTGTTTGCAATTAATTTGTGTGCCATTAAAGTCTGAGCTTATTTCTGCGTGTATTGAAATTTATTTTTCAGTAATGTTGATTGATTTACATTATCAATAATTGATATGAGGAATTATTTGTATAATGATCTAATTGCATACATACATACGCACATAAAATAAGTGTAAAAACTCTTGCATTGTGGTTAAACACGAAATAGAGGATAAATGGAAAAAGAATCTAATTGCGATTAGATCACAATTTTTTAATTTTAATTAACTCCGTAGGATTTCACGTAAAGCGAGTTCTGGAGAAATGTTTTACTCGTATTATAATTTGTATGTTTGATAAATGTCTTGGTATGAAATGTATACATTTTAAGGCTACTTTTGAGCGAGTTCGACTGCTTACCGATTCACTGAGTTTCCAAATTTCTAATACTAAAATTAGAATCCCTATTCATCTTTTAGTAGAATACACCGTGGAGCATCGTAAAATCTACCACTATCTTCCCGCTATCTGTCTCTAATTTATGAAACATATTTCCTGCATAATCACATACTAAACGAAACGGCTCAATTTAAATACCAAAGGAGGATCAACGCTCGAAAATAGGCAGTAAACAAGTTGTCCACTCACTAACTATATCCTTTAACAAACCGCGATACAACTCTTAGATCATAATCTCTCGAACCGTCTAATTATATCTAAAACTCTCAAATTCTGTTGTGTTATCACATTTTTTATTACTATACCCAAGAAGATACCGTATCGTGCTCTGAGTTCAACGATAGACTACAATCTCTCGAAACGTCTGAATATACTTGCAAATCTCAAACTCTCAATTTTGTAATATTTTTATATAATTACATTTTTGTATTACTATATCAAACAAGATATCGTGTTCTAAGTTCAATGATCAGCGACAGTGGAACGAGTCATCCACGGAGTTGATGATAAAGACTCACGAAAAATAACATTTAATAAAGACATTATCTCGGGAAGAGAGATACATGTATTTATATTACCTTAATCCCATAATCCGGAGAAAATCGAACTCCTGGATTTAGCTCATAAATCCCCAGGAATTGGACAGGAATGGTCCTCCAAGTTCGAATCGAGGACCGAGTACAGAACTCGTTCCGTCCTTCCGGGTTACCTGAGCCCTCTCACTTTCGTCGTGCGACGACCTCGTCGACGTAGACCTCTCGATCGCCAAATAAATTCGATCGAAATGAAAAGGAACGATCGGGCGAAGAGAAAAAAAGCTCACGCAATTTGGACGGATGTGGATGTGGATGTGGATGTGGACGTAGGCGTAAAACACTCACGGAATTCTTGCGCGATCCTTACGATGTGAGAAAGAAAGAAAGGCGTTGTAAACAGCGGTAGTGTAACATGTACGGCGAACCGGACTGTGTCGAACATATCGGGAATTTGTTACTTCTTTATCTCCTGATTTTCATTACTTATTGGCCCCAATGTGGATCTTGTACTTTGGCTCCGAAGATGTTGAAGGATTCGAAGATTTATTTGGTGTCTGCTTGTTGATTTATATTATTTATTTCTGGGACTTAATTTGAAGGTAAACCCAAGTGTGTAGGAGACGTGGAAAATATTTTATTAATCGCATGTTGTTTGAAACAATGACTTTCATTTAAATAGTTTAATGGTAATTGATTTGATTAATGTACTTATTCTTTGAAGTTATATACTTGATTTTGAATGGCACGTAGGAATTTATTAGGATACGTGGAGTGGTAGGAGAATTTGTTCCCGATTGTTATCTTGATTTTGGGCAGTCGTGATATGTCTTTTTTTGGTGAAACAGGATGTAGTTAAGGACTTGTATCAATACGTATTTTAATTTAAATTATTTATATACGATTAGTCATCGGATATAAAGTAGGATGTATAAAAGGACTTAAAAACAAAATAGTAATCAACCGATCTTTTTAACGCAAATGTTTTGAATCCACTAGTTTCGACCTAGGATGGTTCTAGAATATCATTAGGCATCACCTACCATCGATTTGGGCCATTTAGAATTGATTTCGGCGACTTAGAAATTTTGACAATTTTTGAAGGTATACCCCTTCACATTTTTTCGACTTGGGTTTGACCCATTTTTGACTAATAAAAATTTTTTAACCGCTTCTTTCGACCAGAAATCGTCCTAGAATATGTTTATACATCACCCACCATCGATTTGGGTCGTTTAGAATTGATTTTGGCGACTTTGAAATTTTGACAATTTTTGAAGGTATACCCCTTCACATTTTTTCGATTTCGGGATGACCCATTTTTGGCCGAAAAAATTTTTAAACCACTTCTTCCGACCGAAAATCGTCCTAGAATATGTTTATACATCACCCACCATCGATTTGGGTCGTTTAGAATTGATTTTGGCGACTTTTAATTTTTGACAATTTTTGAAGGTATACCCCTTCACATTTTTTCGATTTCGGGTCGACCCATTTTTGGGCCAAAAACATTTTTTAACCGCTTCTGCCGACCCAAAATCATTCTAGAATATGTTTATACATCATCTACCATCGATCTGGGCCATTTAGAATTTATTTTGGCGACTTTGAAATTTTGACAATTTTTGAAGGTATACCCCTTCACATTTTTGCGATTTTGGGTCGACCCATTTTTTGGCCAAAAAAATTTTTTAACCGCTTCTGCCGACCCAAAATCATTCTAGAATATGTTTATACATCATCTACCATCGATTTGGGCCATTTAGAATTGATTTTGGCGACTTTTAATTTTTGACAATTTTTTAAGGTATACCCCTTCACATTTTTTCGATTCTGGATTTACCATTTTTTGGCCAAACAAATTTTGTAACCGCTTCTTCCGACCCAAAATCGTCCTAGAATATGTTTATACATCATCTACCATCGATTTGGGCCATTTAGGAGCGATTTTGGCGACTTTGATTTTTTGACTATTTTTGAAGGTATACCCCTTCACATTTTTTCGATTTCGGGTCGACCCATTTTTGGGCCCAAAAAATTTTTTAACCGCTTCTTTCGACCCAAAATCGTCCTAGAATATGTTTATACATCATATACCATCGATTTGGGTCATCTAGGAGCGATTTTGGCGACTTTGAAATTTTGACCATTTTTGAAGGTATACCCCTTCACATTTTTTCGATTCTGGATCGACCCATTTTTGGGCTAAAAAAATTTTTAAACCACTTCTTCCGACCCAAAATCGTCCTAGAATATGTTTATACATCACCCACCATCGATTTGGGCCATTTAGACTTGATTTCGGCGACTTTGAAATTTTGACAATTTTTGAAGGTATACCCCTTTCCATTTTTGCGATTTTGAATAAATATATATAATTTCTGAATCTTTTAATGTTTAGCACGTTGAAACTATAAGCCCGACGACTCGAAAGTTGCAGCCCATTTTGACGATTATATTATCGAAATAATTATAATAGTCATGTTATCGTGATCACTATCAGCATTGTTATAGAATGAAATGTTTTTTACCCCCCACGAGGGTACACAACGGGTCTTTCTTTGTCGTATGTCTGATCATTGATTACGCTTTCACTTAAATTCTTACCAGTATATCGACCTAATATCGGTCACGGATGACAGAACTAGAATGGCGTCAACGTTCACGTTTAACACTTAAACATATATAATAAAATAACATATTCTTTATATTCAGACTATTGTTCATCCGTATTCAATGCAAGCAAAGTATACACCGAAAGAAATAAAAGAAAGTCCTTTCTAACTACATAAATAGATACATTCTATTCAAGTCCAAAGAACGAAATACTAAATACATATCTATCTTTCTTTGCTCTTACAATTAAATTCCAGTTTAATGTTCCTACATTTCCGAACACCTTTAAATATATTTCTTAATCAAATAGGCTTGTCATATCTTAATTATTATTAATAATTGTACATTATAATCGAAGTTTGAATATGTTGCCGTACGAGCAGCTCAAATGTGAAAATGATTAACTTCCACTTTTTGAAAATGTTCTAAAGTTACTGCCTAAGCACATACTTAACGTTTCATAATTATTATTTTTCTTTAGTTGTTGTTTAATGGAGTTATTCACTTTGGCTATTGAGCAGCACATATGTTGGATCTCACGGGTTTAATAATTTTATTATTCACCACGATCCATAAAATAAACAGGTCTGGAAGACACGTAACGAGTTTGACGACACTTCGGATCAGTTACGTGGTCAGCCAGTTGTACGTTCACCTGTTATCCAGCAATAATTCGTGTTTCCGTACGTCGTCCAAAAGACACCGTGGATTTCGTCAGACGAAATAATTTACTCCTCTTCTGACTCGCGCTTGTTTCACTCGACCCTCTATTATTACGTGCATTATCCAACCCCGTCGCATCCAGTTACGCAATCACCCTGAAATACGTTATAACATATTTATACTTTAATTTGAATTTATTGCGAACGATTACGCGGATAATTGGCGGTTGCGAAATATACTTTTGTCCTGGCATCAAGAATGGAGGGTTGCGACACTCGACGCGCGAGCCCGGATTTTCTTTTTAATAGAAGATCGATGACGCAAAGATCGGGGCATTCGTCTTAATTACGATTCCCGATTCGCTTAATTGCTAAATTGAGACCGAACACTCGGCTAATTAGAGTTCATAATTTCATTAGGAGTTAGATACCCTGGAGACTCCATGATGTGCCTCTTCGTCATTTTTTAATTACTGCCATAGAAAGGATTTATAGTGAATAAAGTAATTTGCAATTTTTGGAATAGTTGATTCGGTTCAGGTTCGACAAGAAAATTGTCGAATTACATTTTTACTTGTAACTGCTATTATATGAATATAAATACTATTAAATTTAAGTTAAATCATAATAATTGCTTCGATAAATTCTATTAAGAGGAAATACAGAGAAAAGAATATTCGGATATTTTATTCATATTTCTCGTATTCGTCGAAATAATGAATAGTTGCAAAGCCACGAATGAAATCGGCGGCATTACATCAACGTAGACGAAGAGGACGCCGTCGTGGAATTCAGTGGGGACATTTTATCAGGGAATAAAATTTATAGTCGGCGTAGCTCGCGACGGTTTACCTTCGTTTGTGTCGCGAAACGGTGTTTTTATCGTTCGAAATCGTTGAAACCTTCGCGCACGGCTCGTGGGATGCAATGGATCGCGGTGAATTATTAATGAACGTCCCTGGGAGTCGCTAATCGTGAGCAGGTAGGCATAACGGTAAAGAAAAAGAGAAAAGTGGTTTTTGTTCGGCCATATAGTCAGGTGAAACTTCCATCGGGCAGGTTGATGGTGGCGCGGCTAAGTCGAGACATTTTGGCATTTAGGGACACGAACTCGAGGGTACTGTATTTCATTTGCAATCAATTTACGTTCCCGTGTTTCGTTTGCAAATTTACGGCTTGTTCGAAAAACGTTTTCTTATCGTGGACACGCTGACTGGAATATTTAACGATTTGCAAACTTTCGGATTTTTTATAAATTATATTTTCGAAGAGCACCTCCAACTCTGTCTTAAAAGGTCTATGGAATAACATAAAAATTACCCGAAAATGACATGCTCGTATAAAAACATAAATTAGTAATGTTACTGATAATTAATAGTAATATTATTAATAACTACTTAATTAATATTGGATATAATATTAATCAGATTACTGTCCACTTTCATGTATTTTGCATCCATCATTTCGACCATTTATGATTAAAATCCGGGGAAAATATTGAGCAGAATTTGGAAGGAAAAGTGAAGGAATTTTGCAAGAATTATTTGTTGACAACGGAATGGAATTGTTCGAGGAATAAAGTATTTGGTTGCACGGCAACCGGTGCGCGGAGTCGAGTGAACGTACGGATACCGGATGGGTTGGACTTCGATAGAAATTCGACCGGATTCCAGTTGCTTTCTACCGAATTTTTCTTTTTTTTTTAAATGCGCATTCAAGTCGCCGCTAGAGGCATGTGAAAATGCGCGAGTATAGGATTTCATTGTGAGAAATCTCCGAGCGAATAAAGCGTGGAGTATTGGCGCGGAGAAAATTACGTTATTATTCAGTGTGTGACGTGGATATATGAAAGTGCACCGCGCGCGGCACTGGAACCAATGTCCGGACCAATTAACGTTATTCCTGGAAGGAGAATATGGCCTTAACCCGTTACTCGCCGAAATCATTCGCGAACGAGTCCCGAGTAAATGTCCGACATTATTTAGAACGCGACTCGCCGATTATAATCTATATTTTAATCGATGTCCAGGAATAACTAATGACATTAAAAGACCACATTTTCGATCTACAAAGTACCATTCACAAAGATCGAAGACCGAGCGTTTGAATTAAATGATTTGCAATCAAAGTCTGACGGGTAAAACTGATTTGAAATAATTGACGTCAAATTTGAAACCTAATCAATTATTCAATAAACCGAGTCAAGCCTCGACTCGTAGATCAAATCTGCAAGTTCAAAATGGCCCCCCCCCCCCCCCGATTCGGGAAGTAATTAGAAATTTTATAAAGCCACTGTTTACGTATTCATAGATACCGCGCCGTTGTAACATCAGTTTTACAACTTTCACGTGAGATTTATATATAATAAATAAGACGCATTGGTAATCTAATGAAGATATAGAACGACATATTTATCGATATTCATAAAAGAGTCCCATATTTACAATAAATTCCGTTGGCCACTGAAATATTGACAACTCTTAAGTAAAATTGACAACGCAAATAGAGACATTCGCGGAGTCGAATGGAAATTTATAGACAGAGAAAATCCCAGAAGCCCGACGCGTTCTCCGGTACAGGAAACTGGTGGAAGTTTCATAAGGCCCCGTCGAGCGCGGCTCTAAAAAGGCCCCTCCGGCGGAAGTCAGGTGAAAACGGTTTGCAAACGTGCGTAGCCTGAAAACGAATCGGTAGACAGCCACGTTCGTCCCTACGGAGAAACATGGAGGAACGAGTGAGCGGTACTTAAGGGGACTTAAGAGGACCGAGGCCCAGCTTCGAGTTTACGCTCGAGTAGAGTTTTTATCGGAGCGGGTCGTTTCCAGGTTAAAATGCTACCACGTCCGACAATTCCGGGGCCTTACGTAAGGCCCCGATATCTAACCGACTATCCAACCTACTGTCTTTCACGGTGTTATACGAGCAGGAAATCCTGGAAATAATAAGCCCTCTGGGCCTCCCAGTTTCAATGTCAGAGATTCGTGATACCGGCTGATCGATCCGATCGCAACGATTCGATTAATCGATCGCGTACAATTTATATTAGAAAGCCGGTCACTCGTGTCACTCTTAGTCTGTACTTTAATTGAGTTGTAGACAAGAGATTAAAAATTACTTTAAAATTGAAGAAACTAAAATTATATTTATTTTATATTTATCTAATCGAAAATAAATCTTTCCAAAATTGTGTTACGTACAAATAAATCTCTTTTGGAGTTTGAAGATGAAAATGATGGAATGTAATAATAAAGGTTGGATATTAAAAATATGAAATTAATATTCATGGCGGTAAGAAGTACGAAAGTATAAGATTTCGATTAGTTTCGCGGAATAAATGAATGAAAAGATATGCCATAATCGATGACCTACAATTAGTGCGTGATGATTTATGGTGTAATTATTATACACGTGTTAGACGTAAAAAAACAATATTGCGATTGTATCTTGATTATTTTATATCATAGATCGGAGTAATATAAATTTAATACACATCTATCATTGATAAAATAATACTTTAGAATTGATATCTCGATAACAATTTAGAGAGTGCACGAGATACAAAAATCACCTGAAATTAATATTCCCTAGCATCACCGTAAGAGAAAACCTAGAGAAGATATAAAATTATTATTCATAGAGGAAGAAATATTAAAATTTTTGTTCTTGATCCAGAAATTCCTGAAGCCGAATCCTAAGATCAAGAATTCTTGATATTTCCCGATAACATCGCTGTTGTATAATTTATGTTAGAAAGCTGTCCACCTGTCTCATTATAGGTCATTCCGTTCGTACATTAATTAACATTGAAACCGGAGAAAATATTATTCCATTACCTTCCGCTGTTACGATTTTAAAATATATTGTAAAATTAAAAAGATCAATTACGAAGGACTGGAAGCAAGTTCGAAGACCAACTTAATGATTAATATCATTTAATATTTTTAATAAAAGGATGCATATTATTGTCCATTATTTCTTTATATTTATCAAGTACATAGATCACTTTATTTTCACAATCTTACTTTGTTATTCACGCAGATAGTTTTTATATAACCGTGACTTCGAAGGAAGACAAATTCGGTGTTACTGCCCTTGCACGGTTTAAGTTTCAAGGTAACTTCGCTTCTCGCTTACCGGAAGACACAGCATCCGTCTGGACCCCGGGGTTCAATGCCAAAGATTCGTAACCCCCGGCGATTCGACTATCTCGCGTTAGAAAGCATGATAGAAGGCCGGTCGTTAACACTTTTACACCGTTTTAATTAACAATCCACTTTTCTATTATAGAAAATCAATGAGTCCGTGAATCCCGCGATGTTACATGCTTGTAATACTTGCCGATCGATCGGATCTATGTTTAATTTATGTTAGAAAGCTGGCTTCTAAATACGAGTTGTCATAGCTTCGTTTCTATTGCATTTATTGATCAAAGTTGGTGAAAAGACGAAGAATTCATCTAAATATTAATACACCTTGACTTGCGGTTATTCAATTTTTCATTAATTCCCATGAAATCGTACATCGTCAAGATAATTCTGGTACGAAATTTTATCGTTAACTTATATTCAATTTATATTAAATCATAAGAGTCCGTTTTACATGAATCTGTTTTATTACTGTAATAACTTCATACTTATTTCATTTTTGTACAATTTTTATAACAATTCTAAAATGTAGATAGAATATAATAGATATCATTCAAAGGTAGAATTATGGTTATGAATAATCTGTAATTTGGTTTCTTGTAATAAAAGGTATTATGCTTCCAAGGTGGTTTTAATCATCAATTACAAGGATTTCAAAAGTAGTCTGGAGGCCAAGTTTCAATGTCAAAGACTCGTGATAGCTGTCAGATCGATCGTTGCTAAATATACAAGTTATATCATTTTTATTAGAAAGCTGCCGGTTTCTGTCACTGCAGGAAGTTTGTTTCTTATATTATTACTGTTAACTCGTTTGTTTTACTTCGAGGTGAAAGAAACGAAAGGTTTCGTACTTCGCGACGACTCGTTCATTGATTAAAACGATTTCAAAAGCGATCTGGATTTCTAACTTAAGATCAAGAGTTAAGATCATTAATTAAGATCTTCGGTGCAGTTGTATATTTTATAATAGAAAGCGTTTCGTGCTATTCCCAAACGAAGCCGAGATCTCGTTAAACAATTTCCTATTTCTGTAATGTCGTTAAATAAAAATTAAATTATTGCAGTGATAAAATTATACTTATCTAAAATAGATTCTTATAATATACTGCTATCCCGTTAAATTTGCCTTTCTTATTAAACCAAAGTTAAATTACTACAATATTAAAATATATTTATAATTCAAATGAATACAATAGTTAAACAATACCGATCTAAAACAGGTTTTTACGATGTATTGTCACTAATCACATATACACAAACCTTGAACAATAGTATATATGGCGTATACTTAAAAAAGATGTTCCACGTAAACGAAAGTCAAGTAGCACTGTCGTTGTGAAATTTTTGAGTGTCGGCGGAGCGGCTGTTTTCATTAGAAAACACGTTGTGGGAATATTCCATTCGAATCACGATGATTCTCCTTTTTGGAAAACAATGTCTCTTTATCTCCGGCGAACACCGCGAGAGATAAAAATCGAGTTGACCCGCGAGGCGGGTTGCGCCTTCGAGTTAAATGCGTTTCTTGGGAAAAAAAGGAACCTGAATCGGGTGGATGACGGAAGGTTCATCGCGGGCAAATATCGTGAGACGAGAAAAAAGTGGGGCACGATCTTTCAACGATATCAAGCTTACTGTAATTAATTCTGTGTTCGTGGAAGCTTTGCTTTGATATGTCGCAAAGTAGAGTGTGGAAGCTTATAATTAATGAATCAAATCATTTTATAAACACGAAATATTTATATCGGATGCAACATGGTTCCTTTTCATTAACCAGCGCGAAGAAAAACTAAAAATTAAAATACAAATGCAAAATATAAATACAATTAATAAGAAATATATTCATATAATAAATTGCCCATTTCAAGTTGAATATAAATCTACCATAAAATATAAGCACATAATACTTTAATGCAAAGAATAGATAAACAGCGATAAGTAACAAACAGTTAGATGAAAAGTTACGATTAGATAAAAATATTGCAATATTTTATATAACTGGATTTAATATTGTAATATTTTTTAAAGAGACACAGACTGCAAGTAAAAAGTGGAATAATGTCAAGGATATTAATTAATTTATCATTGAAGAAGAAACAACGAATTTTTTGGTATCAAAGATTTTTTTATCAATTAATAGTCAGCAGATTATTAATTAGAAAAATGAGGTCAATATGTAATAGCATTTTATACGAAATACCCTTATTATTAGTTAATGTTCAGCTAACATTAATTGCACGCTTAACCAAGAAAGAAATTAGGACTCGTGTTCCTTATTACGAGGTATAGTTACAGTAATTGTTGTGTACTAATTGCAAAGATTATATAGCGAGTTCTAAGATAACGTGGAGAAGAAATCCGTGAGAATCCGCGTTCCTAATGGCGACGGTGCTAAACTTTTTCTCTTTTTTTTTTGCTTAGAAAACGTGTAACCTGAATCGCCGTATGCATTAATTCCAGTTTGATGCAATTATAAACGATAACAAGCGGAAGTAATCACAGTTAGGGTAACTTTATGCAAATCCTTTAAAAGTAGTACGACTCTTTCGTCGAATAATTTTTTTCTAAAATTCTACGTTCCGTGATCACGATTGTATTTTAATTCATTTTTTCACGCTCCATCAGAGATGATAATACATAAATCACGAAGATATACTTCCGGGATGAATTGAATTGAAAAATGGCTTATTAAATTCATTCTTGCCTTCCAAGATTGAATTGTATTTTAATCAACGTCTTTTATATTATATTAAGAAGAAGACATGTGAAATTAATTAAATCCAGTTTCTAATATGATTTGAATCGAAACAATAGCTTTATTAAATGAAATTATTCGTTCCGCGATGCAATTGTTTTTTACGCGTTTCTACCTCCGCATCTAATCGAGATAAAGGAATAAAAAATGAAATGGAATTTCTGAAAGTATTACGTGGAAAGCAGTTTCTTATCAGAGGAGAATGAAATTAAATTGCTGGGAATACTTTATCACTTTTTCCGAATATTTCATGGCGCAACTTTTTTTAATCCTGCACCCTCCTCCGTTATCCTCATCCTTCTTTTTTAAATAATTCTTCTCCTACTTAACGCATAAATACTAAATCCGGCCATTGCAGTTCAATAACCCCGCAAAAACGACTTAAAAATTCAACTTTAAATTCAATCCCCGGAACTTCCTCCTTAAATAATTTACGACTCGTCCGACGCGTAAAAGTCTCCTTCGAAGTCGTTCGTCAACGTACCGTTTGGTTCTGGAAAGAAGGCACTCCTATATATTATATTCAAACTCTCCCATTGGTTATCCTTTCACATCTAATATTGCCGCGTGCCTCCTTTCAAGAACCGTACAGTAGGCTTCACATGGAATTACGATGTTTCTTTCTTTGGTTATATATGTATGTATCAGGAATACCGGAAAGTAATCAATTATTTGTCACATACTTTATGAAACTCCATTTATTTTATTATTTATTTTTTTATAATTCCCTTTTTAAGAAAATCATTAATTCCCAACTTTCAATGCAAAAAGTTCCCCATCCCCGGATTGATTATTTTCCGGTAATATTACCGGTAATATTATTTTGGGTTGTTCGGAAAGTTGTTGGCCGATTTTCAAGGAAAAATTCAATGGCAACATTTTGATATTTCGATATATATTTATCAACATGAAAATCGGCATGAACTTTCCGGACAACCAAGTATTATATATTATTTACGTTATTTATTATACAGTGACAGTCCCATAGGTCATATATGGAATTCCCTCGTTTCTTACAATAAAAAACCATAAATCTTCCATATGTCTAGAGACATTTTTTTCCATCGGTTGCGTGGCGCAGCTTGTAGAAAAGTAACGGAAGCAGTGGTTAGAGAAATAATAGATCGTTTCTTTTCTCGACGGAACAACGCAGACTTTCACTCGAACCGCGGGTTAAACATTAATTGTCTGTTAATAGACGACGCAACCGACATTCCACGTGGCTCGCAAAAACCTTATTTTCTAACTCCTGAATTATTATACCTTGATCCGCCAGACAATTCCAGGTGTATAAGGTGTTTTTTATCCACCGGAGAAAACAACGAGTTTAAAACATACGAGATTCAACGCTGAGTGTTGGGCCTCGCTGTTCTTTGTAACGAGAGATGTAATCAGGAAATGGAACAAAAAGTCTGTGAAAAAATAATCGAGGACAACGTTAATTAGCCTCGGTGTTTTTACGGTGCTTGATCCACGTATCGTTATTTTAGCGCACGGCGTTAGGCAACGCTGTTTTGTTCCATTTAATTAGCGCAAAAAGAAGAAAGTATTTAACGATAGATAATTATAAAATTATTTGCAGAAAATCAGACGAAGCTTGATGTTTTTTTAGAAATTTTTATAGATATATTTTCATATTTTTAAACTCATAAAGGGGGATTTAAGAGTCATGGATTACCCTCGTTTTGAGTCACGAAGATGGAAATAAAATATGCAATTTGATTTATCAAATAAATAATATTAAGATTGTAAATATTATGTATATATAGCTCCCAATTAGGAGAAAAAAGTCCCGCGAAAGATGTTAAGTGGAATTAATAGTCCGACTAATTATTATTCTTGATATTCTTACGATCTTTGACCCACACTCGCTTCTCATTTTTATTGTTGGTTAATTAGCAACAATTCCGAGCGAGGACCCCGAACTTTCACCGGAATTGGAATTTCGTGAGATGATCGAAATTTTTGAAAATTGGGTTGAAGTTTAACCCGAATTTGGGTGAAAGTGTGCAACCGTGAAGGATTTATTATTCGTCCGTCGTCGGCGGTGTTTCCACTGGTTTTATTATGCGACGCGCATCGTGTTTTCGTAAAACAATATATTAAATCATTCACGATGCCGAGTTTAATTGATTTCTTTAATAATCAATTGATCGGCTCGTAATTTATTTCCATCGCTCCCGGGTTCGATTCCACCTTCCAATTTCTTCTAGGCTCCAAAAAAATGGGACTATTAGGAGACCCTTTGAAATTACTCTCTCTTTTTAATTATTTTAATATATTCAGAAATATTCCGAACAAGCATCCACTTAAGATAAAATTATTGTGTTTCTAACGATATTGACTATTATGATGTATATCCGAGAATATAAATAATATAATCATTAGTGCAAAGGAAGCAACTCGATTTAAAATATTTTTAATTTTTTAATATATCCAAGAACATACTTGCGATAGTAATAGTAATAAATACAAAATAATGTTTCTGAACATTGAATATTACTAATATAAAATGTAATAAGTATAATTATAAGCCTATACTTAAATTAAACGTCGATTTGTGTCCATCATATTTCCGAAGACATAAAATATATTGCGCGTTATTTAATCACAGACGATAATTAATTTAAATTATTCAAACAACACATTCTTCTAAATTCATTCCTGATATCTTTAAATATTTTTTCAAATACCTTTGAACATTGAATAAACCAACATAAAATAAAGCATAATATAATAAGTATAATTAAATTAAACTTCGATTGTTGTCGATCATATTTCCGGAGATACAAAATATGTCATGCATTATATTTGCTTGAAATTATCGAATGTAAGGCATGTCGCTCCAGTTTCTCGGTGAACCGAGCAAGCAGATGTAAATAAATCTCATTCCACCGGTGATTTCGTAAGAGACAAGCTGACGTATTTGTGTCGATCGTATTAATTACCTCGAGCATCGATCATCGCGTGATTAAAGGCTTTCGCGCCGAATTTCGAAGTGTCTCCCTGCATTATCATATTTTTTGAAAAATTCCCACGAGCACAGGACACAGTGAAACTCTTTGACAAATGAGAAAGCGACGAGTCAATTACATTCTCATGAAACTAATGTAAGGGTCTGATAAGAAATCAAACATTTTATATTACACGAGATAATAATTTATGAATTTATTATCTCCACTACTACGTAATGATATAGAGAAGAAAAGGATTACGTGGAAAGGAAGAGAGTTATGCAGCCTTATTGTCTGTTATGAAATCACGAAGGAACGAGTTGATTTAAAATGGAAATGGAAATGTAACTGATCTCATCTTACATCGATAGGCGAGAAACCGATGATGTAATCCGTGCTCGGAAGGAATGAGAGAATCGGCGGAGTGTCGATGAAAGGAAAAATGTAACTGATCTCATCTAACATCCAAGGAGACTCTCGCGGATTCTTATCTAATAGCGACGTAAAAGGAAATATTCTTGTGGTCTGGAATTTAAAACTTCCCACGATTATAATATTCATGTTCATATTCATTTTAACACTGGAACTAGCAAAGTAGTCAAAATGATTTGTCTGCCATTTTTAGATAAATCGTTCGAATATAAATCAGAATATTTGCATTCCGCGAGGGAACAAAACTATTCCTGATCTCATCCTAAGTCGGACAAATATTGTTTGAAGTGACATTAAGTAAATGATATAAATATAGAATTTAATGGCGCGTGACATAAATTATCGCAATGTAAATAATATACGCGACATTTGTTTAACATAAATCTTCTGACCGCAATTATAGTGTTTTATGAAATATGAAGCAGATAAAACGTACACATTCTACTTGCAACAGAAAACGTGCTAAGTTTCGCATTTAAATTTGTGTTTGATTTCATATATTCAGAAACCTCATTCTTTTAATTTTAATATCTAATACCTTTGACGTATAATATTTTTCCAAATTTGAAGAATTTAACAATAATTGAATAATCTTCAAATTTGTTAAGGAACAATTTTTTATTCGTACACAAAGTACAAATATTCTGAATATGTTTTTTTAAATTTCTATCTAATATCGATAAAAATGGAATAGAAAAAATGTAATTGGATAAAAATAAAAAAATTGTCATCGTAGCCATCTAACAATAAAATCAAAAGTGAAGTTCGTCGAATAAAAAAGGAGCGCCAGGACATTCCAAAGAAGCGACATAATCGACGATGAGAGTGGAAAGGAAAAAAGTGTAACTGATCTGGCCTAACACGAGAGAAAAGAAAGAAGATGAATCGAATCGTCGGTGATTAAAGGTGCTCTTCCAACCACGTGTTTTACGGGACTTCTAGTAGGTTATTACGTCGGTGTAATTCGCGTAAATTACCGTTAACACGTCAAGTACAAACATCATCTGCGTTCCACTCTTATTTTCATAATCAGAACCACGCGTTCGAATCATTACGATTTGCCACCTCACCCTCCTGGAATTCTATTTATTGTTTGAATTGCAAAACTGCAAACGGGATTGCAGTTTTTATACTTCGAGGGTTTATCGGCGTTCGACGAGGAATAATTAACGGCATTAGAGGAATAATTATAGATCTATTATTGGTAACTACCGATTACTAATGTGCGACTTTACGTAGTTTTTATGAAATAATTATGGCACTCGAGGTAACAAAAAGCTTGGGACTTAAGATCGGCTCATTAACAGTTAATAGTAATAACATTACGTCTGTAGGTACAATAATAATATGTTTTTATTAAAATAAGATCGTTAAATTTCCCTTTGAAATTTTTAATATATTGATGTATACAAGTTATAATATATAATAGTATATTACTTTAATTATTAATATTACCATGATATTCGGAACACCAAGCTAATCTTGGAATAATAAATTCCTGTCAAAGTGAAATAATATACATATTAGTATGTTATAACTTCTGTTATTACAAAATATGATAATATACGTTATCCAAATTGTATTAAACTAAAATACAGTCGCGAAAAGAGGCACACAGATATAATACAAATTGGCTGCAATTTTAATGCAATTATTTTTCGTGCCGGAGAACGTGATTAATAAATGCAGAACGATCAAATAATATCATAAAATCCATATTACTTGCAAATCGCCTGTGGTATTCTCAGAATGATTAATCGTTCCGGGCACTCCCTGCACGCGGCTGTGGCCGGTAGCGTACATAATTTTCATTACACACCGATCTCGATCACGAACTATCGCCAAGAACGGAACCGAACGTCGGTGTTTCGATGGAACCGGGTCAAGAAGGGGAAACCGAGGAGAGGGAAGAACGATGAAAAAAAATGTGTCGGTTAAAAGAATGGAGAGCGCGAAGGGAAAAAGGAGCGCAAGGTTCCCGAGAGCTGTGTAAACGAGGTAAACGTAAAGGCGACCAAACGAAAGCCGAGGCAAGTTAATTCTACCGGCGGAAATGCGCTTGTTCCACTAACATCATTCACTATCAAAACTGTCCTCTCAGTAAAAAGTTAAACGGGAAGAAGTCAATTTCAATGAAACCCTGAAGAAGTTTATTAATATGTCGCAATAATTTTGACACCGTGATAAACAATTTTATGTAAAATAAGAATGGATAACAAAAAGTAATTAATCGATTTAATTATGTTTTACACGCAATGTGCGCCGCGGAAAATCTCGGAAAGAGAAATATTATTCATTTGAATACATAGAATCGTCATTTTGACTGGTTTTGTAGTTCCATTATTTATGTAAAAGTATATTTGTATTAGCAACATATTTTTTATATATTTTTTAATATTTTATATATTATATTATTTTATCTTGTTGCATGAATAATTTTCGAGGAAATTAATATGTCTGACTATGATGTTCCTACACTACTCGCCGATTCAAGTGGAGTTAAAACTCAAGATCGAGTAACTCGACTTATTGCGGTTAATCTTGCAATAATCAACAAATAAATAACATACTTTCGAATAAGTATTCGATTCCAGGATGAGTTGGAAGCAATTAAATCGAGATAATCGCAAAGGTAAACGCACCGTACTCTTTGCGGATTATGTAGCACACGCGTTGTATAATATCGGAAAGAAGGGAACCGCATAGATTAATTCCCAGTGCAAACCACTATGATAATATGATATTACATCGAGATGGGAAATGGGAAGCTAACGCAAATATTCATGTATTTGCGATTATTTCTTGCGAAACGAACAAATTCCGCCGTTTGTACGAATTATATTACTTTACTATAATTATAATACTTGAGATCGTTTAGGAAGTTAATTGTGTAATTCGATGAAAATTCGATTGAAAGTGATATGAAATAAATGACTATTACACGATGAAATTCGTAGCTGTGTCCTGAATGTAGACAATGAAATAATAAAATGGTGACAAAGGCAGAACCAAAGGTAGCTAAACGTAGTCGAACAACGGTTCGAATTGAATTCAACATGGTTTACGGTACTTTTCTCCCAGCCTAACAATAAAAGCGAGGTCCCCACTTTGTTTGTTGTCGTCGTCGAGTTTCCATCGTACGAGTCGCACAGGCGTGGCCTCTTTGTGAAAAGAGTTACGCGGCTGCCACGATACAGCACGCACCAACGAACAAATTAATCGCCAGAAAACTCTCTCGATTATGAATATCCATGTTTTACGAGGTTTCGCGTGCTTAGAAATTCCTGCAAATTGTTTGACAAACTATACATTAACGATACGAATTGTTAAGTTCTCGAGACTCCATTCACGTGCTGGAAAGCACCGACTTATGTTCCAGTAAACCATCGTGGAGTATAATAATGGAATAATTGTTCTTACGTTGCTTTGAAAAGTCCTGTCTCAGTTTTGCGATATATTATAATCCTGTATAATAATAACTGAGTAGATTATATATTTATTTTGTATGTCTGTATATTTTAAGAGCTCACGATTACCAAGGACATGAATCCTATAACTTTTTCCATTGTATTTTCTAAGTAAATAAATCTATATGTCTAGATTAAATGTAGGAGCTCTAAAATCAAATAAATATCACAATTAGATTTATTAATTCTAGATTAATTAAATCTTGGATTTGAATAAATTAAATTCAGATGTAATATTGATCCTATTTTAAAGCGTGGATAAAATGGAACTTATACGATAATAAAAATCAATATCGACACCATAAATGATTGAAAACATTTAACTTAAAATTAAGTGAAAAGGTTAAACGCGATACTCATAAAAGTCGCGAACACTTTTTCTGCGGCTGGTAAAACGAAAAGGGGCACTTATTTATGCGAGTGTAAAAGACAAAAGAAGAATTCGCATTGTAGTCGATAACGGTCTGCTATACAGTTTGTATAATCGTCGGAATAATTACGTTCTCCCCTTAATAGGCGATCTTGCGAATCGATTTCTCCGCGTTGCCGCGAATCGACAATTAGGCGTCCATTTTACGACAGGTACCGATATGAACGCGACGATACGGTATTCTTGGCTTTCGAAAATCTGGAACACTCTCTGCGTGTGTGCACGAACGAACCAACCACCGATCGTCAGTGAAATTTTCATGGATGGTCGCTCGCGATGATCTAAAATCAACTGCAAAATACCGAATCAACTATCGCGCGGAGGTGCCATTCAACAAATTTATATCCGAGAAATCTATCTATTAAAATTGTTCATAAACCATGAATCGAAGTCGTGGATCATATTCCGAATTTATATTTCAGATAATAATTATGAATAATTGACAAATACGAAATTTATATAAATAAAAAAATGTCATATCCTTCGAGCACTGTGTAGCTAACTTCATTAATGATGCCACTCTTAATAACTCTTATTATAACTATTGCAAATAACATTTCAGTACTTTTTATGAGTATTATAAATTTCCAGTACCCTTTCCTCTGTTATAAATAATTATTAGAAAGAATTATACCGTTGACTACTATTAAATTATTATTTCCAACCAAACTATACAATGCACAATCATCATAAAAGATATGAAATATGAAAAAATATGAAGTAAGAGTACTTTCTTCTTCTCGAAAGATTATGTAATAATGAAATAATTCTTGCATACAGCGGCAAATCAATGAAACAAAGAGATACTCGGATTCGATGGATATCTGTAGAATGGAATTCACTTTTTAATTGATATTCGTGAATTGAATCCGGCAGCATAAAAGGAAAGGTGAAACTACCGCGGCGGAGGGTATACTTTTTCGAAGTGTAGTTAAAATTACCGTGTAGTTTTTACGGTACTCGAAACGTGGACGGATAAGGAACGAGTAAGGAGAACGTTGAAAATTATCGTCGTAGCGAGTCACGGATACTTGGTTGGCTATATAACACGAGAAGTCGTGTACCGTGGCAAAAGGAGCCGTTCTAAAAGTCCGGCATAGAAATCTCGAGCTCTCTCTGCACGCCTCTGCACTTCTCTGCACTGCCACTGTCGATGTGCTTTTGCTTTGGCTTTTGCTTTGGCTTTTGCTTTGGCTTTTGCTTTTGCCTTTGCACTCTTAGATTTTCACCGACTCGAATTCTCCTCCCTTCGAACGCCATTTCTCCTTGATTTTATCGACGAAATTACATAACCGAACATCAATCTCATCGCTAAAACTACCAGCGATTCAGTTATATTTGTGTATGTTTATGTACAGGTTTTGAACTCCAAATTAACCCTTTTGAAATACTTATTTAACACCAAAACATATTGATAGAAATTTGATTTAAAAATAATTTTGGTGTTGAATATTTTATGTTAATTTTATGTCATATTGGATTTTATTTTTATTACAATACATTAAGAAAGGAAATTTGTAGAAAATCTGGATTTGCAAACATGTGAGTGATCCGCAACATGATTAATTCGAATTGGAAAACCTGTGTCTCATAAATAAATATAACGTCCAAAGGAACTAAAGAAGGAAAGAAAAAATGGAGGGAGAAAAGTGACTTCGTTCTTTAATCTTCCTCGGATCTCGTTAATTAGTAGCTGCGATAATAATCGAGTCATCCAAAACGTATCGAGGAACGATTACAGGGAATGTGATCGTATCTTCAATCGGTGTAATTGTAATATTTAATATTGCAATTAGTGGACGAAGGGGGATTGCGAAATGAAAATAATCCGGAAAAAGGATTGGATCGCGAAACGGTTTCACTTTTGATCTCTCGGATCGTTTGGATCTCGGTGAAGAACCTGTTCGAGAAACGAAACGTCTTCGAATCGGGATTTTGCAACACCACGAGATCGGATTCCTTCGGAATACGAGAAGAATTATAAGGGGTTTGGTTTTAGGAATTTTCTTAGGCAATTCTGTGGCAACGTTCTGCCGAATAAACGAGTTAAGTGAGTCGGGAATATTCATTTCCATCTCTACGAGGTTTAGTGAGACTCCGATTAGATTTTTCTCATTACATTTTTCACTAACGATTCCAGACAAAATGGATTTCAATCTTCTACATTTTATTGCGTAATAAATAATATATTATATACCTAATTAATTCCAACAACGAAGTCACAATATTTGTCCAAGTCAACAAATATGAGTTATGCAAAATGTATAGAATAGTATAATACAAATTCCGAATAATTATATATTTTATGAAAAGGTAATATAAAAGTTAATATAAAATTATTTCACATTCGTAGCATCCGATATACTTTTGTTTTCATTTAATAATCGCCAGCCTAAAGTTATCCAAGTCTCTGACTCATTACGTATTATTAAGTTTCGATTTCTTCCAATTGCTTCCAATTTCTTTCAATTTCCGTTTCAATTACTGTAAAAAAATGGCACGTAAAATCGCGAACGCCAGGAGGTGGTCGTCCTCGGTTATATTAATTATCATTGCACACGACAAGAAAGAGTCCCGATCATTTTCGAGGTCATGGCCGAGAGAAGTTCGCGAGGTAGGGTTTTTTTTAGCAAGCCTCTCTTCTGTATTCCATTCGCGAATTTCGAAAGTTCTTAACCTCCTGAACCGTGGAGATTCGCGGAATATCATTAAAACGACGAGGATTAGTTTAACGATCTATTCGACGTTGGTTTTTATCATTTTAACATAGTTTCCCTTTTTTCTTTATCGCCGGCTCTCCGTTTTTAATGTGCTTTCGAAATTTCGTTAAATTATGTGTGCCACTCGCGTCCTTAAATAATCTGAATATTTTAATGTTTACTTAATTATTAACCAAAATAAAAGTTTCTGCGAAGGTTATTTTAACATGAGCGTAACATGATACAATATTGATCGTACATTTTTAATTTCATTTTTGATTAGTTTCGCAAAGAAACAAAATAAAAAACATTTCTATTATATCCGCAGCAGTTAGAATTTTATTACACGGCTAATTTGTTTCCAAGATCGTAACGGACGTTCAATGAATGATTTCCCCGAAGGCTTTCTACGCCAGTGGCTACATTCACTTATAGATTTTTTGTTCAATAAGATATTCTCGTAATCCTTGTTCGCGCGAGCGCATACTCAATCTGCCTGGGAATTCATTGTCAGAACCGCAAACTACTTTCGCCGTTTACATTTTTCGAATTCCATCGAGAAACGCCACCCCTCCGCCCCACCGTTCTGCTCGACTTTTTTCTCCTAGCGCTAGCAAATGTATATTTATACTCGCCTCGAAGTTAGAGATTGTTGCGTATCGCCTGAAACATTCTCGGAGATATTTTAACGATTAACAGATAATTAGTTTTAATGCTCTTCATAGAGGATCTTAATTAAGGCACTTTAAAGCCTTCCTTAATTAAACGGATAAAAACATGTTTAGGATTTTATTTTTAAGTATTAAATATTTTTGTCCACGAATGATATTGTTTCGCTGGAGACAATAATCCACGAGATTCACTTTTCTATTTCCCACGGAGATGATTACGTTAATTTATATTTAACTGGGATCACAGTGATTCGCTGACCAAAATGATCGAGGATTCGTTTAGTAATTGATTATGGGAACCGCAAACTTTCGCTGTCTCTCATTGATGTGTATTTAAATTTCTTCCTTGATTGCGGATGAGAGAGTCCTGTCATTGACTCCTTAATTCTAAGTCTGTTGATGGTAGATATCCAGGAAACAATCCAATTAAGTGAATTTCATTCGCGGAGGAAATTATTTAATACTTAAAAATTACTGATCCAAAGTATATTTGAAAAATTGTATTTTTTTATAAACACGATAATTATACACTTTATATATAACAGTATTAATTTTATAAATATAATCACTTTAATCATTTTAATAATCAACGTAGGTATTTCGTTGGAATAGTTTGGTAGCACTGTCTTGTGCAGGCGTTGAAGTCTCCGCGTCTGGAGACTTCTGAGTTCGTCCGCGAAAAGTAAAGTAAATCGTGGGCGATATTTTTCAAATATGTTTCTATAATTCTTGTAGATCATAAACAATATATTGTACATCAATTTTATAAAAAATATTGAAACATTATAGGTTAATTAAATTGGCAAATATATTACTTAATCAATTTCGAATAGGGAATAAATGTACCCGATAAAATTGAATTTTATTCAAGATTATAGTGTATGTATTTAATATTTATTCCAGGTGTCGACCAACAGGACGACCTGGAGGCTGCTCCTCGTCTGCCTGGCAGTGCTACTTCTAACAGTCTTCGACAATGCGGAGGGTAATTGTTTATCTTTGTTTCTTATTTAAAAATACAAGTAATCTGATTAGATATCGTCATCCATATGTCATTGAATACTAATTACCAAATCGTGCGTATGAATATTATTGAATCGTCAGAAATGTGGAAAAGGGTAATTCGTGGGTTACGTCATCCACGGGACAAGTACGAAAGTAATCGGTTCTAATAAGTGAAAGGCCGCCGTTCGGCGTTTCGTATGAAATTCAATCGCGGGGTTATTACGCAACGTCAAAAATATATACAGCCGGACCGTAGATGGGGGGGATGGGGGGAGGGGGGTGAGCGACCGAGATTACGCAATATCGCGGAGAGAAAAAAAAAGCTGAGGAAAACAAGGAACCGGAGGAGTTTTACGATCGTTGAATTGGTCGTTGCCAGGTGCGAGAAAGAGATTCCGCAGGCCAACGACTTCCGCCCCGTCGATCTCGAATGATCAAGAGGTCTCCGCCAGTGTCAACAGGTTCAAGGTCACGCGAAATCGTGTCAGTAACAAGAACAAGAAGAACGAGATTCAGACCGACAAGACGAACGACTACAAGGTAGGTATGCCGATGAATACTTATTTTTGTATGAATCGCACGACAGTTCCTTTCCCCGATATGATTCGATTTTGTATTAACCCTTAAGTGCATACAGTTGCGGAAATGCAACACAGTCAACGAAAGAAAGTGGCTAAAAAAGAATAAGAAGTTTGGAATTCCGAAAACAAGTAGCAGATAATGCATAATGTTGCAGATATGCAACAACTTTTTGCTATGTTAATTATTTTCCTTATTTTTCTCCACAAGTAACACTGTGTCTAACGAAAACTGGAAAACACAATGTAGTTAATTCAGTTAATGCATAATGTTGCAGATAGGCAAGAACTATTTCTTATGTTACTTCTCTTCCTTATTTGTCTTTAAATAAATACGTCGAAACGAACACTTACAAATTGGTTTAACGAGTTAAAGGAATCGTGCTTTAAAGGGTTAATTATTGCCCGTTTATTATTGCAAATCATGTACAGGGTTGAATAACACCGCGCTGGTACGTTGATATTTTCTAGCTCGTATGTTATTATACGAATTGGTCCCAGTATCGCACGAAAGTCGGCAAATTTACGCCGGAAGATATTCAACCTGAGCTCTGCACGCACATCATCTTCGCATTCGGATGGCTTAAGAAGAACAAGCTGACGAGTTTCGAATCGACCGATGAAACGAAGGATGGAAAGACTGGTCTCTACGAGAGGATCATCAATCTAAAGAAAGGGAATCCATCTTTGAAAGTACTTCTCGCTATTGGTAGGTCTACGCGCATCATTGTATAACTACTTTCATGGTATGAAAATATTCGGATTACCGGAAAGTAATCAATTCAGTATTGAAGAGATTTTTTCTCATCGACAGTTGAGAATTGAATTTTTTCAAGAAGGGAATTATGTCATTGGAAGATCGTCAGTCAAGAATCCTAGAAAACGATGGAGATTTTTTTAATAGAATAATATTTAATATGAACAAAATAAATGGAGCTTCGTGAAGAATATGAATAATAATTGTTTACTTTCCGGTACCCCTAATAGATCGATCGTTATATTTCCCTGAAAAGTAAAGTTATGGAAAGCAACTTCTGAAGAAGCGTAAGATACATGAAATTCTTGAATTCCATTTAAAGCGCCATTTTAATTGTGAACCAGGTGGTTGGTCCTTCGGTACCCAGAAGTTCAAGGACATGTCCTCGTCGAGGTATTCCCGACAGACGTTTATCTACAGTGCGATACCTTATCTGCGCGACAGAAACTTCGATGGCCTTGACATCGACTGGGAATATCCGAAAGGGGGAGATGACAAGAAAAATTACGTTCTTCTTTTGAAGGGTAAGACAAGCCAGCGGGCACAGAAAGTGAGGAGAGGAAAGGAAAATGTCAGGCGAAGAAACGATGTATAGATAACGAGATTATTATTACTTGGAATTCGAACTTCACTGAAAATGGCAGCGGAGGGTTCGCCTGACATTTTCACTTGTCTCGTCGTTCAAACGAGAGACGATCCGCGGGAATGACGTAATTCGTTGTCAATTAACGTTGCTTCTCTTCAGAACTTCGCGAGGCATTCGAGGCGGAAGCGCAAGAAAAAAAGATGCCGAGACTTCAGTTGACAGCCGCTGTTCCGGTTGGTCCGGATAACGTGAAGAGTGGATATGACGTCCCAGCTGTTGCGAGGTGATTATATGAAAATATGAAAATGATTGATTTTACTCAGATTTATGGTATTGATTTATTGGCATTCGAATTAAACGAGATTTTATGTTGATGTAATAAATGTACAAATATGTCCGCAGTTATTTGGACTTTATCAACTTGATGGCATATGATTTCCATGGAAAATGGGAAAGGGAAACTGGACACAATGCTCCGCTTTATGCATCTTCCTTGGATTCCGAATGGCAGAAACAACTCAGCGTGGATAATGCTGCTGCAATGTGGGTGCGATTGGGTGCTCCCAAAGAAAAATTAATAATCGGTATGTCAACCTATGGAAGGTCCTTCACCCTTTCGAATCCATCGAATTTCCGAGTGCACTCGGCTGCGAGTGGTGGTGGAAAAGCTGGAGAATACACGAAGGAATCAGGTTTCCTCGCTTACTACGAGGTACTATTTATTTATATATATATTTCTCATATTTATTATCATATCAAAATAATAATTACCCTAGTAATAATTCTTAGGTAATCAAATGATTAGTAACGAAGATTCAAAATTAATGAACTACCAAACCAGTCAAAATTACGGGTCCATCATATTTAATAAAAATATTCAAATAATATTTCACAAAATATAGCTGAGTATATCGGCAGTTCTAGTGTCAAGAATTAATCTGCTCAGATAAATAAGTTCGTTACACGTTATGAAATATTAAAAACAGATTATTATAAACGTAGGAAGCGGTATGAAATATCAGAGTTAAGAGAACGCGATTAGAATAATTTCATAATCGCCGACCGAATATTTATCGAATATTTTCTGGCAAAAGATTTGCGAGATGTTGCATAACGGAGCTGCCTACGTTTGGGACGACGAGATGAAAGTGCCGTACTTGGTGCACAACGAACAGTGGGTCGGTTTCGACGACGAGAGATCAATTAGAAACAAAATGAGCTGGCTGAAAGGGAAAGGATACGGCGGAGCGATGGTTTGGACGGTGGATATGGACGACTTTAATGGCACGTCTTGCGGAGGAAACGTCAGGTATCCGTTGGTAGGTGCAATGAGAGAGGAATTGCAAGGAATTTCGAGAGGCCCCAACGCGAAGGACGTCGACTGGAGCGCTGTGGCAACTACGGTCTCAGAAATCATCGTAAAGAAACCAGAACCTTACAAGACATCGGTTCAAGATGTTCTCAGCAAAGCGAAGAAACTTCAGAAATCGTCCACTCAACTCGTTATTAATACCCCGACCAATGGTAATTATAACCCACTTTGCACACGAAATTAACCCTTTTGCAGATCACATTCACCTTATTGCAAGTCAAATTCAAAAATATAATTAACAAACATACTTGTTAAACACCGAAAGTATTTGGAAATATTTAATTTAGAAATCTTTTGGTGTTAATAGCTATTGGCATGAAAATAAAATCTGATGAGTATTCCATGTTAATTTTATTTCTATTACAAAAGCTTAAAAAAACAAATTTTTCGAAAAGCTTGGTTTGACAAAGATTCATAATTCAGGGATATTATTTATGCTTGCACAAAACAGTTCTCCGAACGGTTTCAAAGGGAACAGTTATCAGTAAGATCGCGGATTTCATCCAAAAATAGCACAGATTTATGGAAATACAAACCAGTCGATGATGTAAATTTAGGAGAAGGATCGGCAGTTAAATGTTATTTATGGCGATTATCAGTTTTGTGTGTTTTTTCAGAGAGAGAAGCACAGACTATTTGTTATCTGACGAATTGGTCGCACAGGAGACCGGGTACCGGAAAATTCATGCCGGAGGACATCGACTCCTCGCTTTGCACCCATATTGTCTACGCCTTTGCAACCTTGAAGAATCATCTTCTCAAGGAAGGAAGCGACAAGGACGTCGAGATGTATCACCGATTGATCGCTCTTCGTGATAAGAATCCGGATATCAAGGTAGCTGACCAATAATCTCTTGAAACATCTTCAAAATAATACGTACGAAATCACGGGGTTTTAATGAATTGTAATTCGTTATTATTATTATGAGAATCTTTCAGGACAACTTTTATCCTCGTGTTCCTTAATTTGAGATCATGATCTTGTATATGTGTACATATTTGACGATGTTATATTTCATAATACTTTGAGTTCATAACAATGTTTTTGTTTGTATTAAAGATTTTGTTGGCAATTGGCGGCTGGGCTTTTGGTTCAACTCCCTTCAAAGAACTTACGAGTAACACCTTCAGAATGAACCAATTCGTTTATGAGGCCATTGAGTTCCTGAGGGAATACAAGTTCAATGGTTTGGATGTCGATTGGGAATATCCACGGTAAATATAGTTTGCTAATTACTTTTTAATGTGTCTCGAAAGATATATAAAATATTGCAGTGATCAGACAAAAATTTGAAGTCCCTAATTTTGGTTCTAAATAGTACAAATCGATGGTATATGATACCTAATCACGTTCTAAGACATTTTTGGGTCGAAAGAAGTGGATTAAAAATGTTTTCCGGTCAAAAAATGGGTCGACCAAAAATCGGAAAAATGTGAAGGGGTATACCTTCAAAAATGGTCAAAAATTAAAAGTCGCCAAAATCGCTCCTAGATGACCCAAATCGATGGTATATGATGTATAAACATATTCTAGGACGATTTTGGGTCGAAAGAAGCGGTTAAAAAATTTTTTTGGCCGAAAAATGGTCGATCCGGAATCGAAAAAATGTCAAGGGGTATACCTTCAAAAATTGTCAAAATTTCAAAGTCGCCAAAATAAATTCTAAATGGCCTAGATCGATGGTATATGATGTATAAACATATTCTAGGACGATTTTGGGTCGAAAGAAGCGGTTAAAAAATTTTTTTGGCCGAAAAATGGTCGATCCGGAATCGAAAAAATGTCAAGGGGTATACCTTCAAAAATTGTCAAAATTTCACAGTCGCCACAATCGCTCCTAAATGGCCCAAATCGATGGTAGATGATGTATAAACATATTCTAGGACGATTTTGGGTCGGAAGAAGTGGTTTAAAAATTTGTTCGGCCAAAACATGGGTCGCTCCACAATCCCGACATGACAATTTTTCGATTATTTTTAGTGGAGCGGATGACAGAACAGCTTACGTCAATCTTTTGAAAGAACTGAGACTGGCTTTCGAAGGGGAAGCCAAAAGTTCCGGAGAACCAAAATTGATCCTCTCGGCGGCTGTACCCGCGAGTTTCGAAGCTATTGCTGCGGGGTGAGTCTGATAAAAACTACAGCATATAAAAAGTTTAATTGAACGTCTTTATTTTTATTTTGCACTTGATTAAATTCATGTGAAACATGTCTATCCTTTCTCATTATCTTTTAATCCTAATAATTAATACGAAGTCATCGACTGCGCAGTTATATTATTATATTATTTTACAAGTAAACTTTAAATATTAGATACGATGTTCCCGAGATATCGAAGTACTTGGATTTCATTAACGTAATGACCTACGACTTCCACGGCCAATGGGAGCGACAAGTTGGCCACAACAGTCCCCTTTATCCACTGGAAAGCGCAACCAGCTATCAGAAAAAATTGACAGTGGTAAATAAAACATTCTCTTCACCAAATTCTCGTCCTAATTTCTAATTCCGACAAATCCCTGGTTTCAACGGAAGAAGCAATATTAATTCTCACATTAAAAATCACATTATCTAGGATTACAGTGCGAGGGAGTGGGTGAAACAAGGTGCCCCGAAAGAAAAATTAATGATCGGTATGCCAACTTACGGTAGATCCTTCACATTAGTGGACAAAGAGAAATTCGACATCGGAGCACCAGCTTCCGGTGGCGGAGTGGCCGGAACCTTCACGAACGAGTCTGGTTTCCTGTCGTACTACGAGGTTCTTTACACTTGATATTTTCAATTATCAATAAATACATTAGACGTACCGGAAAGTAATCAATCATTTTTTAAATACTTTATGAAACTGCATTTATTTTCTCATATTAAACATTATTCTATTAAATAATTCTTGACCGACGTGGCATCCTCCGATGCCATAATTCCCAAGATTCGATGCGGAATATTCTCCATTCCGGAATTGATTATTTTCCGATACCCCTGATATCACATTAAGAAGTATTTTATCATTAAAAATTGTTGTAACAAATATAGGTTTGCGGCTTCCTGAACGAAGATAATACAACTTTGGTTTGGGACAGCGAACAGCAAGTACCCTTCGCATATAGGGATGATCAGTGGGTTGGATTTGACGACGAAAGAAGCCTTATAAACAAGGTAAACGCGATTAACCGATTATCTCTTTTAATCCATTTCTCTGATAACCGATGTCATGTATCGTTTGTATTTAATGAAC
The DNA here is from genome assembly GCA_910591585.2 of Nysson spinosus. Classification (NCBI taxonomy): domain Eukaryota; kingdom Metazoa; phylum Arthropoda; class Insecta; order Hymenoptera; family Crabronidae; genus Nysson; species Nysson spinosus. The sequence goes on along the minus strand of OU342839.1, from coordinate 2,205,331 downwards.
GACTCTGTTGCATGGAAAAGAATACACACAATCAAATAAACGAAATATAATGTCCTACCTTATAATAGAAATAATCAATTAGATATAATAGAAATAGTGGAAATATCACGGACCGGAAAGAGTTAAGGTTAATAAAAATGTTCTTCCTTATTGTTTATCATTAGATGCAATGGCTGAAGGACGAAGGATTCGGTGGCGTAATGATTTGGTCGGTAGACATGGATGACTTCAAAGGAAGCTGCGGTGCTGGGAGGTATCCACTGATTAAAGCGATGAAAAAAGAATTGGAGAATTACAAGGTTAAGCTGGAATACGAAGGTCCTTACGAAAACACTGCCAGAAATGGGAGGTACACCACCAAGGACCGTAAGTATGATTTTATTTCTCTATTCGTCTACTTATCAGATTCGATGAAAATATTCGAGTTATTTTCAGTTGAAAGCCGAGATTTGCCTGTCGAATTAACTTGTTACGATATGTTGTCATAACATGTCTATGTTATTTTAAATATTCTTTTACTTGAGCAAAACAGCACTCTGAAAAAGGCATCGTTCGAAGCAGAGGACATCGATCGTTCTAATTTCTTATCTTCCTATTAATAATCTTTCTACAGCCAACGAGGTGATGTGCGACGAGGAAGACAATCATATTTCTTATCACCCTGATAAGAACGACTGCACGATGTATTACATGTGCGAAGGTGAAAGAAAGCATCACATGCCTTGTCCGGTGAATTTGGTTTTCAATCCGAACGAAAACGTTTGTGATTGGCCCGAGAACGTGGAGGGCTGCTTGCACCACACTCAAGCACCGCCAGTATGAGAGATGGTGGATTGATAAGAGTAAGATAAAGAAGCGAAAACCGGTGCGAAGGAAAAAGAGCGAAAGAAGGAAGGACGAAATATCCGTGAAGAATATTTCCTGCGGCACGCGACTGTACAATAAAAAAGTGGAAACTTAGGAGAAGTAGTGATATTAAAAAAGAAGTATATTAACGTATTAAACGATTAAACGATAACACCATCGACGCGCCACTGACGAGTCTTCTCTCCGCGAGTTTTCGATTCTCTCTCTATTTTCATTATTATTACTTAAGGTATTTTATTTTCGTTTACGTTTCACTATCTATTATTTTTCTTCTTCGACCCTCTCCCCCTCTTCTATCTTTTTATTCCCCGCAATTCCTCTCTCACCCCACCCCACCCCTCTCCCCCCACTACCCCTTTGCCCTCGTCATCTGTATAAAGCACGGACGGAATGTCATGACAATGTTCTTTGTAAATAAAGAGAAATTCTTCGGAAAAAGATATTTCTAAAATTGTACTTTTTCATTTGTAAGTGACATAAATGATAATCAACGGGAAAAATACTTCGCCGTTGGATCAAGAATATATAACAGAAATAATATCCTCCTGCAAATACGAAAATCACGAGGACGTACTTCGAAGTGTTTGATTAAAATTTGTAGGAGCTTGTCGTAAATTTGAGAACTAATCGTAAGTGTTTTATTGGTAATTTTATTTTCACCGATTATTTACATAAACCATGTTCCCAATATACAACGTTCGATAGTTTCCGGTTTAATAAAATATACAGTTCACGATTTAACATGTGGAGGGTGGTTATAAAACTCTAAGACGAATATTATTAATCGCCTTTTTATTAATGATTTTTACATAAGAAATCGCGCTGTTCGTTACTCGTATCCCTAAATATTTTCGCGCTAGTACTAATTATCTCTAATTAAAAGTAAACTTCGTAATAAAACTATCAGCTATCTTGGAGATAAACCCTTTCAAAATTTCCTAGGCCATTGTCGATCTCGCTGAATCAAAATTCGTTGCAAATCAAAGAAAAACCGACCTTCGTTTCGAGGCATAGAAAATCCTATTAAAAAACATCTTCGATAAACGTTCGATTAAAATCGGTTCAGACTTCAAATCGAACTCGATATTCTTTCTTCGAGTAATTCTTTCCATGGAAGCAAATCAACTATTTTTTTCGGACTCGGAATATTTCAGAATATTGTTCGAAATTTTATCAAAACGTTAGATCACTATACAAAATGGTGAATTGGCCATCAGTGTCAGAATAAAAAATTCTGCCAACGCCAACCAGGCTGTTGCTAGTCTCTCGTAGTTTCCGGAACTCAGGGCGGATGCTTGGCAAGCCGTGTGCGGAGTTCCGAGTGTTAATAAAACTTTGTCGGAAGAATAAGATGGCGTGGTTTCCGTGCAAACCGCCCTTCCAGCTATCGTCCTCAATTGCCTGGCATCCGATTGCGATGCCGTGTGAATCTGACGAGATTCGCGAAGCCATCTTCGGAGCCACAAACTCAACCAGGCGATCTCGCAATCGCATTCCAAAGGATTACCTGAGACTTGCAATCCTCCTAAAATATGACATTTTTAATTCCATATCTTAATATTACTAGAATGATTTTGAAGAATATATTACGTAGAATCTTAATACAGAACAACAAAATTAAATTAAAAACTTTTAGACAAGAATTTATTATATTTTTTTTTATTATAATCGAACTGTAATGTTAGGAGTACCGGAAAATAATCTAATCGGGAGTTGAACATTTTTGGCATCGAAAGTTTGGAAATTGTTTTTTTTAAAGGGATTTAGGACATCGGTTGATCGTCGGTCAAGGATCGTAGATAACAATGGTTATTATCTAATAAAATAATGTTTAATATGCCAAAATAAATAGTGTTTCATAAAGTATGTGAAAAATAATTAATTACTTTCCGGTACCGCTAATCTACTATTATTTACGATGGAATTTACGATGGAATTGAAACATATGTGTATAGAAACTAATATATTCAATTATTATCTTACCGGCAACCATATTGGTCCCGACGGTTTCCCAAGAAAGGTTTCCGTAAATAACTGAAGGACTGAGTTCGTTAATGTGATTATTTCTCAAATCCAAGGTAAGCTGAGACAATCTCTTCGTTAACGATAGAAAAATGTCCGACTGCAGTCTTCGGACACGAGTGTCCTTTATCCTTAAAATCAGTTCTCCTCCCTCGATAGTGGAGAACGCTTCCGAGGAGATCACCTCGAGGTCACTTCCGGTTATGGTCAATTCCCTTAATTGCTTGGTAAATGCATTTTGTATTTGATCCTTCAACAAATGTTCCGTAATCTGAATTTCGACTGTCCTTAAAGGTAATCCGGTCAACAAATGTCGAAGATGGAAACCGTCCGCTTGCGGCCATGTTTGAATTCGCAGATATTTCAGGTACTTTAGAACTCGAAGACAATCCTTTTCCACGGATCTTGTTCTATTTAAGTTCCTCAAATTCAACTTTTCCAGTCTTGGATAACCGAGGAAACTCTCCTTCGTTAGTTCCTAAAATTGTACCAAATTTTGCTCTTTAATTATATGTATATATTTAATCAATTATTCTTCAGGAATTTCTAATTATGTCATGGATAATTTCTCGAATAATTTCCGCCTTGCTCGGTTAACAATTTTACTTTATGATTTGAATTCGTTTATTTCTTGAACTTTTACGATATTAAATATAATATATCGTTTAATATACCTCTATCGGATTTCCGGAAACGTCGAGTTCCCTCAAAAGATTCAACCTAACGTTTGGCATTTCGCTTAAAGAATTATTAACAAGTAAAAATATTTTCAATTCCTCGAGGTACTGGAATTGCTTCTCAGAAACGGTATCAATATGATTAAAGGACAAATCCAGGATATTTAATTTCATCAGAGGAAGAAGTGGAACGTCCCTGAGACCGCAATTCGATAAACACAATTGTCTCAAGTCAGGCAAGTAATGAAAGAGTTCTTTAAAATTCGCTTGCAACACGTTTTGAGATATATTTAAGCTCAAAAGCTTTCCTAGCGATACGAAAGAATTGTCCGGCAAAATGGTGAGCCTGTTTCGTGCTAAGTTCAACGAAACTAATTGGGAAGTTGGAAAAGCAGTGGAATCCAAATGATCCACAAAATTATCCGCCATGTCGAGGTCTCTCAAAGTGTAACCGACTTCCAAAAATGAGAGGGAAGGAACGACCGTAAATTTATTTTCACTCAGATCCAATATTTCTAATCGGGTACCCTCGAAAACGTCCCTCGGCAAGGATCTTATTTTGTTACTCGACAGATTCAGAATTCGTAGATTTCTCAGGTTTCGAAATTGCTCCGTTGAGAGTTGCGTTATTTCGTTTCCACTTAGATCCAATTGCTGCAAGGATTCCAATCCATGAAAGGATTGCTTTCGCAAAATCTCTATTTTGTTGTCGCGAAGATTTAATGTCTGTAAATCGCTCAGCGCGAATGTCCCTGAAAAAGGAGAACGGTGTTGAACGAATTATTAATAACAATATTTTATCGATAGCATGTAATTAACGCTAGAACTACCGCAAACATTGTTTATTATAATTATAATAAACATTTATATTAATTATAATACAATTTATAATTAATTAATGAATTTAATTATGCGTGTTACGTACATGAAGTATGGATAGACATAATTTCGGACAACTATATTGTATATTAACATAATTTTATTAAAATTATTGTCCAGTCGTTTTGACTGCTTTGGTAGTTCTAGTGTTTATGTCAATTATGTATTTATGATATTTAATCATTTTTACCTGATTCCAGGACCGAGATAAAATTGCTTCTCAAATCCAAGCTCTTCAAATCAGGCGTACCGGAAAAGGTGTCCGCAGGTAAATGACTTATATTATTAAATCCTAGATCCAATCTAGTAAGATTATTCATAGATGATCCAGAATTCAAGATGGATATCGCGTTGTACGAAACGTTCAGCGCAAAATCTGGTCCGCCGATCTCCGATATCGATTCGAGATCCAAAACAGTTAATTTATTAAATTCCAAGTGCAGGAATCGCAGTTTAGACAGTCCATAAAACGCGTTCTTCTCCATTTTAAATATGCGATTATACGCCAATGAAATGGTGACCAATCTTGGGCAGTCCATGATGGAACTGGAGCTGAGTACTTTTATACGATTTCCGGTTAAATCCAAGGATCTTAATTGAGTTAGATTATGGAAACTAGATTCCGGTATGGCTTCCAAGAAATTATAACCGAGCTTCACGTCTCTCAATTCTGGATGAACACTCGATAAAAATATTCTTTCGGGAAGATAATGCAGTCGATTCGATTCCAGGTTTATGTAACGTAATTGTTGGAAGGAATAAAACGCGGTAGCTTCGATGGACTGGAAATTATTGTTGTCCAGAACTAACCATAATAAGTTAGTTAACGGTCTAAGAGCCCTTTGAGGGAAAACATCCGTTGCGAAGGCGAAACTTAGTTCCAGAATGTCCAAGCTTTCTTCGATTCCAATAAAACAGTCGTCGTCGAGTTCCGTCAGGTGATTAAAAGAAAGACTTAGCTCCTTCAATTTACCTGAAACGAATTTTTTATACAAGATTAAAGGCGAACGTACAATTAACTTCGAATATGTTACAATCATTTCCCTTACAATAATAATTTTATAAAAAAAAATAGTTTCAAATTTGGAGTGTACAAATCATATCAAATTTGTGTAAGTTCAAACTCAAATGTTAACATTATTACATAAATCTGGTTTGCAGATATAATATTATCAATTTAATATTTGTATTTTCATTAAACTTTCGATTAAGAACATTTTCTGAAATATAATAATTTCATAGAGTATGTTAAATTGCTACGACATTGTTTCGAACAGGAGGACGCCGGTGAGGTAAACGGTACGATGCGATAACAACATTCGCGCGAGTACTTGGATAATCGCGCGAGCAATCACTCGGTCGGGCGACATTACAGTGTGTACATCTGCTGCTTGCGACGTGTGCTGTCTACGCTTAGATCCTCTCATTTCTGCGCATTTATCATTATTTTATAAGGTATTTTTCGTATATATTATTACTCTCGAATAGTATTATTAATACTGTCGATAGTTGTGCATTACGAAGTTTATTAAAACCGTAATCGTAGTCTAAAAATTTGGATTCCGTGTTCCGATATTATTAACTTATACCTGATAAAGTTAAACTAGAAGAAGAATTCATTTATTCCTTCCGTATTTAGAAGAAATAAATAATTTATTCCTGTTCTGCCCACCGGAATTGCCACCGACATATTTTTATATTTATAGATTATCGTCAAAATATACTGATTTGTATGATAATATTTTAATATTATAACATAATTTATAAAAATATACTGATTTACAATAGTATTATTCTAATTTCAATTGTGGTCATATTCGACTTAATATCGAAGAGTGGGTAACATAATTAAATTATCCTTATCTTTCTCTCTCGAAATGGCCATCTGAATATTTTAATATTAAATCATATTTATAATAATATACCAATTTGTAACAGTATTATGCCAACTCGGGGTAACATCGACGAGTTTGTTTATTTCATTGTTATTCCTGATATCGATTCCTGAAATTAGAGTCAGTGCTACTCGCCGAGCAAAGATATTACCTCGTAGCCGAAACTTTCTCTTTCTTTTTGCTTATATAATGTTTACATTCGACTGCCGGCGTATTAGAGTTATGGAGGATTAGGAAGAAGAAATTCTTGACGGTGTCATCGAATATCTAAAACGTAGAAATTCGGTGTTTCGTAATCTACGAATTTCTTTTTTGTTGAAACGCATTATTTATACATAAATAAAGTCACCGATTAATAATGCGATTTAATATCGAACTCGTGAAACCTGAATTATTATCTTGATTATAGATGTTGTAGAACATAACGTAATATTTCAATATCCGACAGAACAATGTATTTAATGTATTAGATATGTATCGATTAATCATCCACCGTTTCGTATATCAACACCGTTATAATTAATATCAATTATTATTAAACCAAGTATTAATAATTATCAAATTTATTATTAGAATAAGTATATATTAAGTATGCATTAAGCGGACTTATATTTTATAGTTAAAGAATTGCAAATTTCGATAACAAACTTAACATTGCTTATTACAATCTATATAAAAATTATATCTGTGTATATTTTATAAAATATTCTATATATGTATAAAAGAAATACAATAATACAAATATATATAGAGTACTATGCAAAATATACACAGATATAATTCTTATATAAAATGTAGTAAGCAACATTAATTCCTCCACCAAAATCTCGAATTCTTCAACTCGAAAGCTTTTGCAACATCTTTAATGAAACACCATTCATCCACCCCAAAATAGCACTCCACTTATATATATGTAGATGTAAGCGAATATATTTTTTTCACAACACGCAACACGTGACGCATAAATTGCATAAATCGCATAAATCGTAGCTTTACATTCGTCTATTTTAATCCCGCGAAACGTATAGGGGCATTTCACGCGATTAAGTAACAGTGGAGATCAAAATTGCATATCAAGCGTGGTGATTAATGGGGCCGCAAGCGCGAGTGAATGACACCGATCGGAATACCACGGAATCCACTGATTTATGGTGGTAACGGTGTACTAATTGAAACTTACCGGCACCCTTGAAGGTCTCGGCTTTCAATTTCGTCAGGACATTGTTCCTGAGTAGTAAGATCTCAAGGTCCTCCGCCCACTCGAAATCACCTGGCTCGACGTGGGAGATCTTGTTGTAGCCGAGATTCAGGTGCAGTAGCCTCTGGCATCTATTTCGAAAATTACAAAATATGTAGCATTCACGTTTACTCTGTTTATTCAATTTATTAGTCAGTCGCATTCGTGAATTTTTACGTACATGCATTTATTTCGACGTCGCTGAATTCATTTGATATACTTTTTAAAAATTATAAAATATACAGCATTCACGTTTATTTGGTTCATTAATCAGCAGCGTTTGTGTATTTTTAAGTGCGCCGATTTATCTCGACGTTGAATCGAGTGAATTAATTGGGTGCGTTATTTTGAAAATTACAAAATATGTAGCATTCACATTTATTAGTCAGCCGCGCAGGTGAATTTTTAAGTGCACGAATTTATTTCGACGTTGCATCGAGGGAATTGATTTGGTGTGATTCATTCTGAATATTTCGAATATCACGTCCAATTAATGAACCCAATTCAGATATTACGTGGCTCGAAATGTACTCAATTAGTTTACATATACGTGCATACATTTTATTTATGCTCGAGATAAATATGAAATGATTGGGTATCGTTACGAAATTATGTTTGTGTAATGAGAAGTATATACATATAATTATGTCTTTATCAAGTGATAATAAGCTGAGATGACTTAAGGTTTGTAATGTGGGTCAAGTAAGCCAATTAACAAGATTATTTTATAAATATTTATAGCTGATATTAACTTAAGAACCACCGAGAAGAACGGCGAATTACTAAATAATATATTCGACATAGTTTCTTATTATTAATATAAGTAATTCAAGGTAATATAAAGAATGTTTATATCATACAAATACAAATCCGATTGCTGTTAACGAAGTTAAAAATACTAATAATCTTCTAAAAGAGACATTTTTTGTTGAAAACGCCTAGGGAAAAATGCATACAAACAAACGGTGTATATTTTGATTAATAATATTTTTATTTTCATTAAAAGCCCAATTTTTGGTCTCTTTGAATATTTTCTGTTATTAATCAAAATATACACAATTTACTTGTATGCCTTTTTCCAATGCGTTTCCAACAAAGAATTCCTCTTTCGAAAATGTCGCAGTAGTTAAAGGATACATGTCTGATCAAAAAAATCCGATATTTCATATTACACGCCCTAATAAAATCAGTGAACTTTACCTTGAAAGAGCATAAATGGGAACCGCGTCCAAACTATTAGTGGCGAGTGAAAGTGCTCGCAGATTCTCCGCGAATTCTTGGAAAGCATCACCGGAGATATTTCTGATATCATTATTAGCCAGATATAAGTACGATAACTTAGTTAATCGACTAATGGCAATTGGAACAGCAGGCAGATCATTATTCTCCAGATTCAAGTATTCCAAAGTATCCTCGAGTCCTTGGAATGCATCGTCGTCCACGTTCCTTATCGTATTCGAGGATAAATGTATCCTTCTGGTTTCTAATCGCGCGAAAGCACCGGCTGGCAAAGAAGTCAACTTATTACTGTCAAGATTAAAGTCTTTGATCCTCAAGGTTCGATTGCCCAACGTCGGCATGCGAATCCATTCGATCGAGTTTTCGCTCACGTCGATCAATTCTAAGTTCGAGCTTCGGAAATCCGGTAATTCGAGGTTCTTTAAATCATTCCCCCGTAAATACAGCCACGTAAGGTCTTTCAAAGTGTGCAACGAGGAGGGGAAAGACTTAAGTAGATTGCTATTCATGCTCAAAGTATGCATATTACGTGGCAAGCTATCTTCCGCGAGATCTTCGATGTTATTGTTGTCGAGGTTCAACCAAACCAAAGAGTTAAATGTGGAGAACACGCTTGGTATTTCGATGATTGAATTGTCACCGAAAAAACCATTGGTCAGGGTCTCCCGAACGTGACCCCAGTCACCGTCTAATGATGTCAGATGATTGCTACAAAAAAATCTTTATTATCATTCGTCTTAAAAATCGGAGATATTTTTCATTCATTGTATTATATTCAATTTCACTAATTTATGACTGAGAGGCATATCAGACATCAATGATAGAATTTAATGAAGAAATACTATATTGTAGAGAATTTATTTTAAAGAAGAAGACAGCAAGATGTTTAAAATAGAAATATTTATACATAATAATATATATCGCACAAGGAATATTTCAGTTATTATTAATAGCAATTATTATTACCTGTGCATATTGAGCCAATTCAATTTTCTTAGGTCCCGAAAGGCCTTGAAAGGTACGTCCTCCAATGAATTATAGCTCAGATCCAACGTGCGTAAACTGTCCGTGATACCTCTAATAAAAAAGACATTAGAGAACGGATCATAAAAAACATGTAACGTTCAAAATTTCCTCACGGTAATTACGACAGATATTAATCATAAATAAATGTGTAAGTAGAACCGAGTGTCTGTTCTAGTACCAAGACAAGTAGATTAAGACACAAAGGTCTGGTCTCACGCGCGAGTTTAAAAAATAGTTTGAATTACGCGATGGCAGAAGAGATTTACTTACAAAAAGGACTTTTCACCGATGCTGGCTAATCGGTTGCTCATTAATCCTAAAGCTTCGACACCTACGGAGCTTGCAAGTGCGTCGTTGTCCAGAGCTTGCATCCCTGAACCAACTATGTCTAATTGTGCCACGTAACTCACAGATACATCTACGGTCAGATTTTGTAATTTATTTAGTATATTAAAGTTCACTAGGGGATTTCGAGGGATATCGTATATCAATCATTGATTTTGATGAAGACATAAGAGCAAAGTAGAGATATAACTAACGGAAGTATGAAATAGATAATAGATAATATCAGATTTTCATTCACCTGGAAACCTCGCGAATGGAACTCCCATGCAACTTATATCCATTTTTGTGAAATCCTCGTCGTCCTGCACCCAACACATGCACATTGTATTGAATGTGCATGGTACGTTGTAACATTCTATTATACCAGGTATCCAAACCGCGAGAATTAGAGTAAGAAAGCGGTGTAATTTGTTGGACAACATCTGAAATAATTAGATATACATTCGTATGACACTTTCACAGAAAGCACAATTCCTGAAACATGATGCTTAAAAAATTTGGAGAATTATTTGAAAATAAAGTATAAAATATATGCGGCGGGAATTGCGATCTTTTTATAATAATTTCTTTATAAAGAATAATTTTAGAACAATTGTACGCAAACATTGAGCCATTCAAAATATTATTGATTATAATTAGTGCACGCAAAAAAAGCCGAATAAAAATGCCAAACTCGAGTGTTGTTTATCGGTTCATCGGAGAATTGATTATCCGCGAACCGATTAGAAAACATACCTTGCTGGGAGCCGATTTCCGGAAGATTTGGAATCCGTAATGATCGTCAAATCGGCTCCAGTGTGTGCCGGGACATTTTAATGAGATTTCGATTTTCGTGGCTTCATAATCGGCCCTCGATGAACATATCTCGAGAAAACCGAGGAAAATAGGAACGGACGAGAACTCGGCGAGGTAGACACTCGAAGGGCGCAAGAGCTTTGCTTGAACAAGCGCAAGCGCAGCTTTCCTCAGCTTTATGGATCGAACAACACCGGCGAAATCTACTTAGAATTGTCCCGATGAAAATTAAGCGGTTCTCGTGTGTTTAACGAAAGAAATGTTGGAAAAATGCATGCTATTTCATATGCAACAGTCCTGATGAAAATTAAGCAGAACAAAAAATATTAAAAAATTGCATTATATTTTATATACCTTTATCTTGAGTATATAATACACATAATGAAATCCATTGATTAAATTACAGCCTCCAGCCATGATCTATATTTTATATACAAATTAATGTATAAGTATAATCGGGTATATCAGGAATCTCGTAATCTCTTAATCTCTCTTATCAGTAATATTTACCTAGGAGGACATAATTGAGGCATATCATTCATTATCACTAACGACGTTTATAAATACTCACCATTCTAATACGTTCCAAATACAAATTCCTATTTAATTACAATGTTCCAATAATATTTACATCCGTAATGTAAACAGTCTTCAAATAATTAATTCTGATACTCCACAAAACTCTTTTCACATAATCTCAGAGGTGAAGTATGACATAGTGCCACATATTATAATCTTCAAATATAACTACATTCTAAACAACCATAATTAAAATTATGCATTTTAATCAAAATTACTTGTCTGCCATTTTTAGTTAAATTATTCGAATATACCACAGAGCAATCTTTAAGATTTAATATAGTTTTATTTTATATACATAACTCATATAATTAAATCCATTCGTTAACTTACTTCATTCAGCCACAATTTATATTTAATAAATGTGTAAGCATAACTGAATATATGTTCGGTAATTTTAGTGGTAAAGGGGTTGAAAGAAATTTCAGTAAACCGGAAACAGATCATGGCAGCGAAGGGAAGTCTGAAAACTCGGGGAATATTCAATAAGCACAGATGGGAAGAAGGTAGAGGAATGGACCTGTAAGGAGGAGGAAACGCGTGTCTTGTAAAAAAGTGAAAGGTTCCCGGTCTCCTCCATCCCCACGCGTACTTTATCGGAATCGAATACCACCCCTCCTGTCCCTCACCTTTTTCCTGCCGATTCTCCATACGTGCTCCTCTCGTATTACCGATACAGAGGGGGATTAAACCGAACACATCGGATCGTTCGTTGATTCCAACACGGAGATTTTCATTCAGGAGTTCTCGACGCCGAGAGTCAGACAGTCAGGCAGTCAGTAAAGTCGTTAACGCGACACGCGAGTGTGCCTCGGAAGAAAAAGGAAGAAGAAACCTTGTTTTAGTGATTCGCGGAATTTGATTACATACTTTCTGCCGAGAAATCGTCGGGGAAACGAATAATTAAGATCCGAACTTTTCGATTGGCATTTAAAGATATATTTCCAAGGATTTTGAGTAAATTGGAAACGAATGAGTTCTGTGTTTGTTGGGTTTTGTAAATACGAATGATATGGTCGAAATAGAGGCATCGGAATTTGTTTATTTTGGAAATGAATTTCGGGTGTGATGTGAGAGAATAAACACTAATATTTCGTATAATTTGTTGAGACAAAAGAAATTATATTAAAGTATTTTTAGTTATATAAAACTTTGTATATTTTTGAGAGCTTTATAACTATATAATACGAGAGTCAATTTTTCATTTCATCGTTTTCGGTGAACATAAAAATGTTTCAAGAATCGAGAGTCTTTAATAAAGATATTATGTAAGAGAAGATAAAGCTAGTGAATAATTAAAATAATTCTTGAATAGCTAAAGATTCTATAATCATTAATGACGGAAGTTTAAGAAAAGGAAGAAAGAGAAATGAACATCCATTAGTCGAAGTATAGTTTACCAAATAAACGCCGCTGATTAATTCTCAAATATATTCGCTGATCCTCGACGTCAAATTAGCATATTTATTGCTCTTCGAAACATTTCATCGCAACACGGAAAAGGATTCGATTCGAGAGTCAACTTAATTAATAAACATTCAACATAAAGCCAGGCATGTAAAACGCGTTACAAAATTATGCTCGTCCGCCATTGAAACAAACTCATTGCCTCCCCTTTTAATAAACAAATCGCAAAGAAACTTGCCACTAAGGAGGACTTAATAAGCGAGATGCGATCAAATCGTGTGTGACGAGTCGAAAGGAAAGTGATATTATTCGGTGACGTGCGTATTTCGTTTTCGTCGAGGCCAAAGTAAGTGGTCAAAAATGGAGGAAAATATCAGCCGAATGGAACAAGAATGTTTGATCGAGAAAAGAAGAACGGCAACTTTGAAGGAATGCTCGGAGATCATCGGAAAGGATGGTGCCATGAGATACAACAGGGACACCTTCAGAAGGCTCTTCCAGGATCAGGTGGGTGTCGTAGAAACACGGGGGGGCCCCGCTTCGTCTTCGTGAACGTGGCTTTCCTCGGGTGACCCTGAACGGGCCCAATTATCCTGATTATCGCTCAGGGGTCCCGCTTTCTTTCGCGGATAACGAGGATGGAGAAAAAAGTAGAATCGCCTGTTGAAATACCGCCAAGTACCACTTATTATGTACTTTGCATATTGATGCGGAGATTCGTGCGTGTTTCGGCATATGGATCGAGATCATCTGATCGAGATCGAACTTTAAACGATCCTGATTAATCTGGAGCAAATTAAAATCGCAATGGTCTATTTTTTTTCTTTCGAGAATAAGTTTCGTCATTGTGCTCTCGGATATTGTTATTGTTTTTTGCTTGCTTTTATTATTCACTAATTCATCAGTGACAATAATTGATATACAGTGTGTCCCACGTAAAGCAGATTACGTATTTGTAGAAAAGAGACAAATATTTGTTTTGGTGTAGAAAGTGTGTGTGACAGAAAAAATTGTAAAAACATGGCACAGAAACCAAATTTACGTTTCAGGAAGTTTTCAGAATGGTATTTGAGGTCATTCGTATTTTTGACACCGAAAGAAATATTTTGCGCATCGTTGCAACTAGGAGATAATTATTTGTTAGTTTTACGTGATACACTCTGTATATTCATATTTTATATGCATCGGAAATAATCAAAGGAATATAATGATATCTTATCAAATAATATGAAAAGAATATGAAAATGCACCAAGAAGAGGTAGAGAAGTTTAATAACCCTTGGATCATTTTATCGAGCTCTACAATTATGATTAATGTTAACCTATTATTCTCTGTTCGGTCTGTTGAATTACAATAATTATTACATTCAATTTTAATTGCATACAATGATTTAGTATGCTTTTAAATATATGTCAAAGTGATGAATGATGATAAAATTGTTTTCCGCGATGCTTCAGTAATATGCTGATACATAAAAAGCCGCTTCCTAAAGAAGAACCGTACCCTTGAATAAAATCAGCCGAAGCTTCTTTACGAGATCATAATCGATCACGATCAGCTTCTCTTTAAATTCCAAATCGCTTTGGAAGCCATTATGCAAAGATTACGCTTCCATTTAAATTAACTCATTATCTAAACACTAATCTGGGGCTCCATCCCTTTCCAGAAATTTATTTGGAAATTATTAAATCCCACTTAACCGAAGTGAATGGCATTCGATCGCATGATAAACCGTTTCATTTATCTCAATGCTACGAAAAATGACGTAGACCTTTAAACGTTACGCAACACTTCTAAACAGGGCAAATAGTGTGACTCGGAGAGCACGGTTTCGTTGAAAGTCAAATGAACTGAGCTTCTTTGGCGAGCATCGCCAAAGAATCAAAGATAAACAGTGTTTAAAGAAGGGCGCGCAAAGGAAGACCGTGTTTCCATTAAAAGTAAGAAACGCGAGACTGTTGCTTGCGATTGACATCGAATCGGCATCGAATTTTGATCATTTAATTATCATATCAGTAGAGTCGTATAGACACAAATAATACGAGTAATTACACTAGAATGAGAATGTAAAGATGGGTTTATCGAGTCACGCCGAATCAACATCGAATCGGCATCAAATCGTGAATGACTTAACACTCGAGAATCCACGTGATCGGAGGAAAAGGAGACCCGAGGCGGTGGTGACGATACGATCGAAGGAAATCGAGGGGTTTTCGATCAAGGCACTTGATCGCCCGGGGCCTGAAGGCCTTGACGCCTCGAGCGTCCCCAGCGTCTCCAGCGTCTCCAGCGTCTCGAGCGTCTCGAGCGTCTCCGAGGAAAAGAACGGAAGGTTCGAAGGTGCCCCCTTACTCTCTACGCACTGCGGTCCCAAGGGGAGGGAACAACCTTCCATTGAATTCCTTTTCTATTTTAATTGGCAAAATCTTAGCCGACTTATGACTTAACCGGTGCATGCTCCAGATTATTGGCTCTCGATTAATTCTATACTCAGAACATCCATTCTTTCCGCCCCGAGCAGATTGAGTCGTTAACGTCCACGATCGTTTTACGCCGATTAATTACCGATCTCCCTTTCGTGCCGCTCGAATTCGTGTTGTAATTTGTTGCCATTGATTTCAATTAATCTATTTACATCGAAATATAGGTACATACTTTATCTCTGAGAATGTCTAATTCCATTAATTTAACAAACGAACAGTGAAAACTAATAATCATTGAAATAAAAAACTGATCCATTATTTATTTGGATCGACTCGGTTCGTTGCTCTTCGATAAGGAATGTATTCGATGAAATTAAAACGAAGTAGTATAAAACGTAACATAGGCCACTTAACTATATAACAATGTTCGTTTTATGTAAAAACATATGGGTGATCCGGAACATTGTATAATAATGTAGTGAAAAGTGGAATTAAAACGAGGTTGACAAGCACGTTAATGCCCTGAAGTAGAATAGGAGTACATTAATCAGACAGTGCACTTCGAGGCGGTGAACATCGTCCAAAGCGTAAAACATTGGAACGTGTTTCTGGATCTGTCGGAACGCAAGAAGAAAGGGCGAATCGCGATTGTCCGTGACATTGACCTATTTTGGAAAGATCGAGAGCCAATACGCACGTGGGCCTGCGCGTTACAACGTACTTACGAGATCATGCGAGCGATCTCGATCGATATGCCTCGTAATCGATGTAAAGACAAGACGTAACAGTCACGTAGACAACGTTCCTCTTATTCCGACACACAATGAAACCACTGTCAAACCTTTTTTTCGGATGTCAATGTCTCTGATTGTTTCGTTTCTCCTTCTTTGGACTCGGATTTCATGAATGAAATCACCTTCCTTTTTTGCGAATAATCTCGCGATTCATTGAGCTATAATTAGCTTTTAGAGAAGAGTAAATTAAGCCGTGATTTTGCTAAATATTTAACTCGATGATTACGTGATATTTAAGGATGTTACATTACATAATTATCGCTTTATTAGTCTAATAATAAAATGCTTACTAAATTTATGGTGAGAAATGAAGGTTCATGCAATTACGAGTTATGGTATTTTAAGATAATGTACAAATAATATTAGTATCGCAATAATTATTGACTGACATCATCCACTTCGCGAAGGATTTCTTGGGAACGATATGAAATAAGAAATGTTACTAATCGATTATAAATTACTTGATTAGCACTCGTGATATTATCAATTTCACCAACATCTGATTGGAAACTATTTTTTTTAAATAATTATCTCATTTGGTGATAAACTTTTTAATATTTGATTCTGGTGTGATATTTGGAACACCTTAATGCTAAAAAGATTATTAATAAAAAAGGAATATTTTCACATGCGATATTCTGAATATACGTAAATCCAAGTATTAGATATATTTTAATATCAATGATGATTGTATTATGTTTATAATACAATTACATTACGATCGTAATTATAATTTATTCGATTGCCATTGAATTTAATAATCGAGGATGATAGAATATTTTATGCTGCAAAGTAATCCTTTCCATCCAAGAATCTGATGTTAATGGGAAAACCCGACGCCTTTCAGATCCTTCTTGGAAAATTATTTTTACTCTTCGATCAAGATCGAGATGAGCTGTTGAAGCAAGATGAGTGGATCGAGTTTCTAAAGGGGAGGCTGACGTAAGAATCATTACGCCTGGCATGTTTTCTTCGTTAACTGAACCCTAATTACACTCGCGATCTGATGATCCTTGAAATTTTCGCAGGAACGAAAAGCAGAATGATTTTATCGATCAAATCGAAAGCGTGGCTTACGTTTTGTGCGGTGATGACCCTGTCAATTTTAATAATTTTCGACAGATATTTTATACCAAGGGGGTAAGAAAGAAAATAGAACAAAAATTGTTATCGATGAGTTCTATAATTAATTCATTAATTATAATAGAACTAACATATAATTAGATGTAATGGATACAATTAGTACTTTGTTACATTAACACCCTATCAATTTACGTAATTAAAAATCGAGATGTCTGCAATAATTTCTTTCATATTAACGAATAGAAAAAAACGAAATATTTTTCATGAGTTTTTAACAAACATCCACTATGATTCTAGATACATCAGAACAATTAAATTTCAGGTATTAGATAAATTATTTCGATCCATCGATCTTGAAAATTCCGGAAGTTTGTCGTCTTCGCAGATAATGGAATTCATTTCCAGCATCAGCAATACGAGGTAATAATTTTCAGAAACAAAAATAATCACACGGTGCGTTTGATATTTTAATATGAATTTTATAATCTGTCAGACCTCGCGCTGGTTTCGATAAAGGAAATTTGGAGTGGCTGGAAATGATTTTTAAGCAGACCGTGGGAAACGAGAAGGAAATCAGACGAGAAGAGTTTAAAACAATCGTCACTTCGAAGAACGTAGGCAGGAGGCATAAGTATTATTTGTTTAGAATTCAGAGATGCTCTATAATGTCCCTCATTGTTTATAAGTCCCATTTGCATACAAAATTTTTATTATCGAAATTAATTTTTTCCTTTCGTTAATTGAAATTAATTTTCTTCGTCAAATTAATTAAAATTAAAATTAAGTCATGATAATAATAATAATAATAATAATAATAATGATGATGATGATAATATGGCAAATCCTTAAATATTTCAATTGTAATTTGAATGATAAATTATTACATTTTAATCGAATTTCTTTATCTCCAATAATTTTGCAATTATTTCAAAAGCGGATTAAGCTATTTCATAAGCTATTTATTTATTTATTTATTCATTTTAGGGGAAAGAATTCCCATTAGATACAATAGAAAATATAGTACATATATAATTAAAGTATAACAGTATGATAAAAAAAAATTCGTTGTTTTTTTATCACTTTTCAGCCATTCTTCACCGAGAGAGTCTTTCAGATATTCGATAAAGATAATTCCGGGACGATATCCCTCCAGGAATTCCTTGACGCGATGCATCAATTCGCTGGAAAGTCTCCCGACGTTAAAATCAAGTTTCTCTTCAAGGTTTACGATATTGACGGTAAAATTAACAAAAATGAGATAATTAATTGGGTGGCAAAACAGAATCTATCGGTAGCTTCTTATGAATAAATATTTAATTTGCCACGAAAATACACCAGAGAAATAAATCATTTTTATTATACCAGACGCTTTTAATCAATTCAAATATGCAGACTCCTTTGTGGTGTATATAAATGATCTTTTTTAAATGATTGAAAAAGGTCAGAGATTTGTTTATATGCACAACGATTACGTCGTTCTTGTCCTTGATTTCATACCGATATTCCGCGAAGTCGACGATTAATATAAAGGAATGAATTATTATCTTCCATTGACGTGAAAAGGGGATGGATTGATACAACTCCGTGAATTGGAACACGTGATGAGAGCTTGCATGGAAGAAAATGGAATGAAATTCAGTGACGATCAGATCGAGGAACTCACCATAGCTCTTTTTGAAGATGCCGATCAAGGCAATCGCGGCGCCATTACTTTTGAGGCTTTAAAAAGACAACTCGAGAAACACGAAGGTCTTCTCGAAAATTTATCCATTAGGTGAGACATGCCTTAATATTTATTAATAATTATGAATTCTTAATTCAAAGTTTTGAATTGAAAATATAAAATGATACACATAAATATTTAATTATGTATCCGAAGAAATTAAAAAAAGGAAACAACATTAAAACACAAGAAATATAGAAAATTATTCGTAGATGTTTAAAGGATATAATTTCCAAAGCATACAAATTCTTTTGGAATTTTCTGTCAAATTTAAAATGCAGATAGGAAGAGCTTATGAAATATATTTTTTTAATACGAATATTACTGTAGGTTTATAATACCGTGATTATGAGAGTTAATTAAATAAATTACGAACCTCAGCATAGATCGATGGCTGGTACCACCAAAACCGGAAGTAAAGCGGAAGTCATGTCTTGGAATATTCACGTCTCTACGTCCTTATCAGCTGACATTGCCATATTTAAGAAATAATTACGTTTACATCGCCTTCATTTTGATCTTTGTTTTGATCAACGTGGCTCTCTTCGTTTCGAGACTCCATCAATATCGAAATTCGAATATTTACGTGATGGTTGCTCGTGCTTGCGGTAAGATAAACACTTAACATTAAATATTTCATTTTTTAATATCGAATAATTAAAATACATCAGAATGGAATTTCTGCGAAGCATTAAAATAAATTTTGAATAAGGGTTATTGATTATATATGATTTGATTATTTTCATTGTATCGCTTTAGGTCAGTGCTTAAATTTTGATTGCACTTTTATCTTGGTCCTCATGCTACGCCATTGCATCACATTTTTACGAACAAATGGATTAAATTCTATTTTACCCTTGGATCATCACATTTATCTTCACAAAATGACTGGTGCTCTGATTGGCGTATTCGCCGTGGTCCACACCCTGATGCATCTTCTGAATTTTGGTACCCTTTTATTCGTTTAATTATTGAATTTTTACATTGAACTTTTATCGAACTTATTACATTGAAATTACTCGAATATCATACTTAAGAAATACTATTAATTGCCTGATATACTACGTTCATTTCAACGTAATAAATACTGGTAGCAATTATGGTTTAAAATCGGTCAATTATTGGAATCGTTACGAAACCGTTGTGCTCTACGATCTTATTAAGAAATCGTATTACGAATAGTTAGGAACAGGGTCGTTTTTTAGGTACTGTTGTGATTTACGATGAAGTTTTAAATCACGATAATTATACTATGTCCGAATGGTTGCTTACGAGTCGGCCAGGTTTGTTTGGCCTTGCAGGAGGCCTCGCGAATCCAACCGGAATCGCTATCATTATTATCCTAGGAATAATGACGATCTGCTCTATGCCTTTCGTTCGTCGCGGTGGATGTTTCGAGGTATTTTTAGTTTATTTATTTTATATTTCCTTTATTTCATTGTGTTTCATTCCACGTGCTTATTTCTCATTTTATATTGCTCATTGTAATTACTTTCCACTGCATTTATATCTTTGCATTGCTTCTATCAATTCACTTAAATTATTTGATATTTTCCGATCACTATAATTTTTAATATCTACTTCATTTCGAAGGGAAGAATAAACAATTTCGAAATTTCCCAGATATTCTATTGGTCCCATTTGTTGTACATACCCTTTTGGATTCTAATGATCTTCCATGGGCCCAATTTCTGGAAATGGTTCATTGGACCAGGTATAATATACCTGATAGAAAGAATACGTCGTCTCGTGTGGCTGCGATCACAGCGAGGGCAGACTTACATAAGTTCCGGTCTCTTATTGCCATCGAAAGTAACGCATTTAGTAATTAAAAGACCGCCCCATTTTGATTTTCGTCCTGGAGATTATGTTTTCGTTAATGTACCAGTAATAGCTCGTTACGAGTGGCATCCATTTACCATCAGCAGCGCACCGGAACAAGAAGGTTCGTCTAATATTATTTTCATAATTTAATGTCTTAATATTGTTGCAACAATCACCACAAAATTGATTCGTTGTGTTAATTCATTTTACGCAGACTATATGTGGCTTCATATTCGAGCGGTGGGTGAATGGACCAATAGTCTTTATTCTTACTTCGAAAAGGAACAGATGAGGCTTCATCGAGGGGATGTACTTCCGGTTGAAGGAAGTAGCAACGCTAATATATCTCAAAAGATATCGTAAGGCTTCCTTTCTATTCCTAATTTTACATTCGAAGATAACCGGAAATAAGAGTCGGAATTTATGCAGGATACTCAATGCGAAACAGAGCTTTCGCACCCCGAAAAAGGAACTTCTGCCCCAATCCTTGGAGGACACCAGGGGCCTCGATAATCCTGTCTTCGTCCCGGATGTTCCTCAAGTTATTTCCCCCTCGAATTCTACGAACAGTAATCAAGGAAGTTATCTCACCTCTCCGGAATGTAAGTTTATATTACTCTGCTTTTTATAAAATTCATAATTAAATTTATTATTAGAGGGATCATTTAAGAGATTTATATAATGTCGAATATTATGCAGTATTGGACGTGGTGTTCTTTGGGCCACTTTGGTTTTCTTAATGTAATTTTAATGAAAATTGGGGAAATCGAAATTTTGACCATTTTTGTGATTTGGAGTTGACCCATTTTTGACCGAAAAAAATTTGTAAAGCTCTTCTTCCGACCCAAAATCGTCCTAGAACATGTTTATACATCATCTACCATCGATTTGGGCCATTTAGAATTTATTTTGGCGACTTTGAAATTTTGACAATTTTTGAAGGTATACCCCTTCACATTTTTTCGATTTCGGGATGACCCATTTTTGGCCGAAAAAATTTTTAAACCACTTCTTCCGACCCAAAATCGTCCTAGAACATGTTTATACATCATCTACCATCGATTTGGGCCATTTAGAATTGATTTTGGCGACTTTTAATTTTTGACAATTTTTGAAGGTATACCCCTTCACATTTTTTCGATCCTGGATCGACCATTTTTCGGCCATAAAAAATGTTTAACCACTTCTTCCGACCCAAAATCGTCCTAGAACATGTTTATACATCATCTACCATCGATTTGGGCCATTTAGAATTGATTTTGGCGACTTTTAATTTTTGACAATTTTTGAAGGTATACCCCTTCACATTTTTTCGATCCTGGATCGACCATTTTTCGGCCATAAAAAATGTTTAACCACTTCTTTCGACCCAAAATCGTCCTAGAATATGTTTATACATCATATACCATCGATCTGGGCCATTTAGAATTGATTTTGGCGACTTTGAAATTTTGACAATTTTTGAAGGTATACCCCTTCACATTTTTTCGATTTCGGGATGCCCTATTTTTTGGCCGAAAAAATTTTTAAACCACTTCTTCCGACCCAAAATCGTCCTAGAACATGTTTATACATCATCTACCATCGATTTGGGCCATTTAGAATTGATTTTGGCGACTTTTAATTTTTGACAATTTTTGAAGGTATACCCCTTCACATTTTTTCGATTCTGGATCGACCATTTTTCGGCAATAAAAATTTTTTAACCACTTCTTTCGACCCAAAATCGTCCTAGAATATGTTTATACATCATATACCATCGATCTGGGCCATTTAGAATTGATTTTGGCGACTTTGAAATTTTGACAATTTTTGAAGGTATACCCCTTCACATTTTTTCGATTTCGGGATGCCCTATTTTTTGGCCGAAAAAATTTTTAAACCACTTCTTCCGACCCAAAATCGTCCTAGAACATGTTTATACATCATCTACCATCGATTTGGGCCATTTAGAATTGATTTTGGCGACTTTTAATTTTTGACAATTTTTGAAGGTATACCTCTTCTCATTTTTGCCAATTTTGTTCATCAGTTTTTCCTTCTATTGCTTAAGATTTATACTCACATAGCCCCTAAATTTGGGCTGATTTAGCCCCTAAAAGCGCATAATTGTGCATAACAATTGCGAAAATTAAAAAATTGTTAAACTGTCCTAAAAAGCCCTGCTCCATTCTAATTTTGATACAGGTACCCCACAGTCCGCAAAATTAAGAGACAAGAGGCTTCATCATTTATTACTTGGCAACAAAGTACCCCTTGAAAAATCATTTTCAATGCCGGATATGCAGACAAGAAATAAAAAGAGGGAACGGTTCATGGCGTAAGAAACAAACAATTATCCCGCTAGAAAATCTTACTACGGCGGATATAGATCTACTTTAATTAATGAATTTCTTTTAAATCTCAGCCTTCGAGATTACACGAGGTCCGAATCCGAAAGAAGTTTCGATGAGTGCCAAATTCGACGCGCGCGATTAAAATCTTTGGGCCTGGCTTATTTAAGTCCGCAAAATAAATCGCTCGCTCAAAGCTTCAGATATATGCGCATGAAACCCACAATAATTGCATTCAAAACACCGAGTTTAGAAAATTGCGAGTACGAAGTCAGTACGAAACCACACGAAGACAGTGAGTCAATAACTGCCAATTATTATTTTATTTTATAACACCAAGAAAATACTCGGAATATTACACCGGAATATTAACCGTAAAAATAAGTGGAATATTTTCTTGGCCGTTCTTAGATTCATAAGAAATAATGAGAAATATTTCGAATATTTCAAATATTCTTAATGAATTTGCAGAATTAAGTACAGCCAGCGATAGCTTCTCGATTTCGTCGTGCTCCTCCTTCGCGATGCAAACCGCAGCAGAAGAAGGCAGACTCGAGACAAAATTCCTCGCGAAAGGAGATTTGCCAAAAATAAGTCTGACCGATGGGAAATCCGATATCTCCTCTCACGTACCCATGAATTATCCCGTGGGAAAACCTTTGGAAGTAAGATTCATCCGCCATTTTATTCTAACGATTTTTCTAACTCTTCCAACTCATTCTTGTGACTGATAGATTTTAATATTTAATATTTAATATTTAATATTTAATATATTTAATAATATTTCATATACCGCAACTCGGGATCGTCCCCGAGTTTAAAAGGGGAAGTTCTCGCAAATTTTGTTATACGATTGAATTTCGAACTTGAGATTAATAAATTAATAATAACGAGGTAGCAAATCCCTTAACCTTAACACTGTAACAAATTACTTTTTTTCAAATTTCTAATTTACTGTATTAATTTGATTTCAATAACTTTCTTTCTTAATTAGATCCTCCTGGATGGTCCTTACGGTGCACCCTCAAGTCACATATTCCAAGCTCAACACGCGGTTTTAATTGCCACCGGAATAGGTGTTACACCATTCGCCTCCATTTTGCAATCCATTATGCACAGGTATTGGAAAGCCAGGCATTCCTGTCCGAAATGCAAATTCTCATGGGCCAGTGAAATTCCACCTACTGTGATGCATCTGAGAAAGGCAAATACAACCATTCTCTACCATCTTCTTTGAAATCCACAAGTTCATATTTTTCCATTGATTTTTTGCCATTATCTGAGATTTCTTGCCGGTCACGTTACGTAATCGATGTAATTAAATCTATTAATTACTTCCTTCCATCCATCCTTAATTTCAAGTACGTATACGTGACTGTATAAATATAGCTGAACATATTCTCCATAGTTCTCGTGTTAATTGTTGATAAGTATTAACCCGAGGTTAATCAACTTAAGGCGACTCTCAGTCGTCACTCAGTTTGTTACGGTACCCTAGAGGCGACCCTCAGTCGCCGCACTGGATTGATTGCAAAGAGTTAAGTAATTATTCTCTTCGCAGGTTGATTTCTTTTGGATTAATCGGGATCAAAGGTCATTCGAATGGTTTGTTAATTTATTATCTCAATTAGAA
Organism: Nysson spinosus; assembly: GCA_910591585.2. Classification (NCBI taxonomy): domain Eukaryota; kingdom Metazoa; phylum Arthropoda; class Insecta; order Hymenoptera; family Crabronidae; genus Nysson; species Nysson spinosus. The sequence continues at coordinate 2,180,549 of OU342839.1, read as the reverse complement.
ATGGAACAAGCAGAATTAGGTATCGCCATGGAACGATTCCTCGAAATGCACATGTACATTACTAGTGCACTCCAAAAAAATGATATGAAAGCAGTCGGTTTACAATTAGCTATGGATTTGCTCCATGAGAAGGTCAGAAGATTACGTAATATTCATCGGAGGAATTCAATGGAATTTAAAAGATCATAATTTGCAATGGAGTCCTCGCAATTTCTTTTATGTAGAAGATGCACTTGTTTTCGCAGGAAAAACGGGATCTTATAACAGGTTTAAAAACCAGAACAAACGCGGGCCGACCAAACTGGGATAAAGTGTTCAAGCAGCTTCAAGATAAGAAGAAAGGAAAAGTGACGGTTTTTTATTGCGGCCCTCCGCAGTTGGCAAGGATTTTGCGGTATAAATGTGATCAATTTGGATTTATTTTCAGGAAGGAGTCTTTCTGAAATCCATAAGGATTTCATGAAACACGTTGCATATCCCATTGAAATCTCCTCAAAAACTATCCCACTGTTTACTCCAAATGTTTTATTCCATTTTAAAGCTTAACTTTAATGCTTACGGCTGTGAAGCCGAGCGCATTCTTTCCTAAAATATCGAATGAGATTTTAGTTCAATGATAATTATTGTATCCTTATTAAATTATTATATTTGATTTTATTCCAACCGTTTTAGTTTCAGTCCTTGCGCGACATTTATTTCATGTCCTTTACGATCCTCGTAGCTTCGTGTATCAACCAGAATGTCATTAATATAACGAGGAAATTCATTTCACGTTCGCTCATAATTTCTAATTATTACATCATTTTCACTCGCGAAATTTGTGGTTAAATTAATTGTTTAAAGTCGACCAGCCATTGACAATTTACAGTCTGACATCTGATGCGAATATCAAATCTGATGCTAAAAACTTTCGGTTCGTTCGATATTCAAATAAGAGATTTTTAAGTTATAAAAATATTATAGAAAAAAGGAATTATAACAACGAATAGATGATTCTGATAGATTTTGGGACGCTGAAAACGAATCCGCAAACCGTTTTTCTCCAGTATAGTTAGTTTTCAATCAATCAATTTTTTATGAAAATAGTCCTTTCGGCATTTGAACAAGATTTGTGATGTAAGTATAAAAGATAGACAATCTTCGTTTGTTGCAAAAAATTCTGTGGGCTTTTGCGAATAATATGATATGAGTTACATTTGCAAAATAAAATTGCAAATATGTTTAAACATTAGTTAAAGTTGGCGAGACATGTTTCGCGCGCTCGTTCGTCAAAACTCTTTTTAACTTTGCATACTTTGCATAATGTCAGCAGGGTCCTACTGTCATCTAATGTAGTTGCAATTTTATTGGGTGAATACTTCATCAAAAATTAATTTCATCTTTATAAATAGCTTCCTAGTTGAATTACAAATGATTTTTGTTTAAACATTTTTTCCCTACGTGTCCTAATAAACAAGTTATTGAAAGAAAACAATTTGCGTTTTTTATTGTGCTAAGGGCCAAATTCATGGGCAGAAAAAATGCCGTCCATCTAGCGGCGGAAAGGTGGAACTAAACTTCAGAAATCGTGTATGTGGCTCCATCTAGCGGTGGAACTAGACTATCAATTCCCTCGATAGTGTACCCTCAGCAAGGGTCAAATTCATGGACAGAAAAAATGCCGTCCATCTAGCGGTGGAAGGTGGAACTAAGCTCCAAGAATCATGTACATAATAGTGATTTTAGTTTCACCGTCCGCCGCTAGATGGACGGCATTTTTTCTGCCCATGAATTTGACCCTTGCTGTGGGTACACTACGAAGGGGAGTTGATAGGGCGGTTCCACCGCTAGATGGAGCCACATACACGATTTTTGGAGCTTAGTTCCACCTTTCCGCCGCTAGATGGACGGCATTTTTTCTGCCCATGAATTTGGGCCTTAGCACAATAAAAAACGCAAATTGTTTTCTTTCAATAACTTGTTTATTAGGACACGTAGGAAAAAAATGTTTAAACAATAATCATTTCTGATTTAACTAGGAACCTATTTATAAAGATGAAATTAATTTTGCATGAAGTATATCACCCTATCAAATTTCATTTAAATTAGATGACAGTAGGACCCTACTGACAATCCGTGACTTCCGCGACTTTTTGGCTTTTATTTTCGAAACCAAAGACCGTTCTACGTGTTTCAGGAATGCTTTCCAAAGAAAAATGTCTGCTCTATCGCATTGAGTATTTGGAATTCTCGTCAGAGGTCCAAATTTTATACAAATTTAAAAAGAGTCTCGAAAAACGAGCGCGCGGAGCGTGTCTCGCCAACTTTAACTAATTTTTCAACATACTTGCAAATTTATTTTAGAAATGTAACTCACATCATTTTATTCGCAAAAGTCGACAGAATGTTTTGCAATAAAGAAAGATTGTCTAACTTTTATATTTACGTCACAATATGTATGCAAATTTAAAAAGAGTTTTGACGAATGAGCGCGCGAAACATGTCACACCAACTTCAACTAATATTTAAACATGCTTGCAAATTTATTTTGCAAATGTAATTTATATCATTTTATTCGTAAAAGTCCACAGAATGTTTTGCAAGAAAGAAAGATTGTCTATCTTTTATATTTACGTCATAATTTGTATGCAAAGTTAAAAAGAGTTTTGACGAATGAGCGCGCGAAACATGTCACACCAACTTCAACTAATATTTAAACATGCTTGCAAATTTATTTTGCAAATGTAATTTATATCATTTTATTCGTAAAAGTCCACAGAATGTTTTGCAAGAAAGAAAGATTGTCTATCTTTTATATTTACGTCATAATTTGTATGCAAAGTTAAAAAGAGTTTTGACGAATGAGCGCGCGAAACATGTCTCACCAACTTCAACTAATATTTAAACATGCTTGCAAATTTATTTTGCAAATCTAATTTATATCATTTTATTCGTAAAAGTCCACAGAATGTTTTGCAAGAAAGAAAGATTGTCTATCTTTTATATTTACGTCATAATTTGTATGCAAAGTTAAAAAGAGTTTTGACGAATGAGCGCGCGAAACATGTCACACCAACTTCAACTAATATTTAAACATGCTTGCAAATTTATTTTGCAAATGTAATTTATATCATTTTATTCGTAAAAGTCCACAGAATGTTTTGCAATAAAGAAAGATTGTCTAACTTTTATATTTACGTCACAATATGTATGCAAATTTAAAAAGAGTTTTGACGAATGAGCGCGCGAAACATGTCACACCAACTTCAACTAACATTTAAACATGCTTGCAAATTTATTTTGCAAATGTAATTTATATCATTTTATTCATAAAAGTCCACAGAATGTTTTGCAAGAAAGAAAGATTGTCTATCTTTTATATTTACGTCATAATTTGTATGCAAAGTTAAAAAAAGTTTTGACGAATGAGCGCGCGAAACATGTCTCGCCAAATTTAACTAATATTTAAACATACTTGCAAATTTATTTGGCAATTGTCACTCATATCATTTTATTCGCAAAAGCCCACAGAATTTTTTGCAACAAACGAAGATTGTCTATCTTTTATATTTATGTCATAATCTTTATGCAAATTTTGAAAGAGTCTGGAAAAATAAGCACGCGTAATGTGTCTCGCCAACTTTAACTAATATTTAAACATATTTGCAAATCGATTTCGAAAATGTAAATTATATCATTTTGTTCACAAAAGTCCACAGAATTTTTTGCAATAAATGGAAATTGTCCAATTTTTATAGTTACGTCACAATTTTTATGCAAATTTGGAATGAGTCTCGAAAAATCTGCGCGCGGAATGTGTCTCGCAACTTTAACTAATGTTTAAACATATTTGCAAATTGATTTCGAAAATGTAATTTATACCATTTTGTTCACTAAAGTCCACAGAATTTTTTGCAATAAATGGAAATTGTCCAATTTTTATAGTTACGTCACAATTTTTATGCAAATTTGAAAAGAGTCTGGAAAAATGAGCGCGCGTAATGTGTCTCGCCAACTTTAACTAATGTTTAAACATGTTTTCAAATTCATATTGCAAAAGTAATTTATATCATTTTATACGAAATAGTCCGAAAAAGTTTTTACAACGAATAAAGACTGTGTAACTGTTAAATTTACGTCATAAATCTTGTTCAAATGTCAAAAAAGATCATTGTTTTAAATTGGTTTCTTCAAATCTGAGGGTGCTGGAGAAAAACGATTTGCAGATTCGTTGTCAGCGTGCCAAAATCTATAAGAATCACCTATTCGTTATTACAAGAAAGAAAAAAAGTACAAATTTGTTGGACTGTGTAATCAGACATTTGGATATCAACGTTCAGATAATGTATTTAACTATGACAACTCGTTAAGAAAAATAACAAATTCGATAAAGTTACAGAAAAAATGTGGTTCATAAATAGTATAATTACAATTCATACATCTTCTCGGACAAACAGTGACTAGATTCTTTTATGCTCAAATCGAAACATGGATACCCTTGATCGTCTTTGGTCTATAAATAACTAATTATATTAAAACTATATCGAAATTTCATTAGTTTCTCGTCAGATTTGGCATGGAAGTAAATGCAGTTGTGTAACACGTGGAATAAACTTTCGTTTTTGTTAATGATCGATGCTCATTAACATTGACGCTTGATTACAGTAAGTAATATTGAATTCGCAAGGATGCTGATACCATGGCTCACCATCAACTTGCATCGCACAAGAACGCGACAATTTCACCTGTAAATTTGCATAGTACATTTATCAACTTTCAATGTTGCAATTTTAAAAACGGATATAATTTGTAGAGGAATTGTTTCGCTCCGAAGTAATTTAAATATATATTTAATTTAGTTAAATACCTTAATATTACGAGCTTGGCCAATTAAATGCGGTCGGGAGAGTCCCACTTGTAATTGGGCCATATGAAAGGAAGAATACAGAGCACAGACTTCCAATTTTCCGTCATTAATGCTTTGTTTTTGATATTGTGGATTATCTGCTAAATTATGAACACAGAAAGTGATATTAAAAGATCGTAAGATATTTTGCGCAGTTAAAAGATTATAATGAATTTTGATAAAGGAATTTAATTAAACTAGAAACCTTCTGATCCCATGTTCCAAAGATCAACGCCCGCGGCCCAAGATGGAATATTAAGTACTACAATACTTTCAATGGAAGGAAGATCCACCTTTTTTCCGTCTAAATACACCTCTAAACATTTATCTAAATCTTTGCATTCTCTTTCTACAACTTGATGAGTACCGAAACACAGGTACAAGAGCTATTAAAAAAACAACAATCCACACATGTATTACGCGATATAAAATGAGCGCGTTTTAATCTTAAAAAATATAGAATATTAAACATTACTTTATTAAACAGCCTGTGACTGAAGAGATAAAATCTGCTTTCCCGTGTACGATGGAAATTTAATGTTACTTGTGCATCTACTCCCACACTTAAGTAATTATACATAAAAACAGATTGTTGCGACCCGCGAAAACCTAATCCACCAGAAGGTTTAACTGTTACACTCCACCTACATAATTGCAAGTATATGTGAATTAAATAGTCATTTATGGTATTTGTGCAATAATACCGAATTTTTTGCACACCTATCTAACTTTACTTCCTGTGGGACTTGTATTTTTTGTAGAAGATCTGCAGGATCCATATTTGAATCGTGCTCTTTTCCCCAGCCTAATACTCTCGATAAGTCATTTCCAGTTCCCAAAGGAATTATTGCAACTGAGGGAACTGGCTGTTAAAAACAAATCGTTATATTATAGTAAATCGTTAAATATATCAAAGGGCATTTATGATTTTTATGCACTAAAATCAATTACCTTCAATCCAAGTTTATGAATAGAATTTAGTAACCACGCTATTGTTCCATCACCACCTGCTACAAGAACAGTACACGGTGTTTTTCCAAGTAAACGGCACCACTCGAGTGCGGCTACTGGATCACGTTCAGATAAATCAACAACTTGCGCTGGATTAATAATTCTTCTGAATAAAGACAATATCTCTGCACCATCATTATTTCCAGATTTCTTGTTTGCTGAAGATTTCAGAAACAATGAATTAATTAACCGATAATATTATATAATTATAAAATTAGCATGTATGAGCCATTTATTTTGAAAGTGGCCTAAGACTATACTTCGAGAAAAATTTGATTAACGTTTATAATAGTTACAAAGTCTTTGTGTAACTATTATAATAGTTAACATTTTTAATAGTTACAAAATCTTTGTGTAACTATTATAAATCTTAACTCGATTTTTTGAAAAATGGACTTAGGCCACTTTCAGAATGAAGGGCCCGTATATTCTATATTTTAGCCACATACCAACAACTATTAAAGGTCTCCAATTTGGCCAGTTTGGTGGTATCACTGACCTGAGTTGTAATCTCCGTCTCATTGTACTACGCCGATTCACAACTTCCAAACTTGTTGGTGGAATGATCATTGATTTAAATTTTCCGAAATCGCATAGCTATAAAATTAATAAATCAATTCTTAGTAGAACATTAGTTGATTTTCAAAGTGTTCAGAGATATTAATATTTGTGGTATACCTCAGAGAGTTTTTGTTTGCATTTTGTATGAACACATCTCTGACACCAGCAACACCACCAATCTGTGAGCCCAGGTTCCATATCACATTCCTCATCGCATACTTCGCAAATGGCGATCAAAGGTAAATTACCTATCATACATAGATCATATTAAATAAATTACAATTATGGTTTTCTAGGTAAAGTTAAGTAATCTACTTATATCTTGTGTTAAAGAATAGCATTACTCTAGCATATACCTTTTATCCAGTGGTGCCTCATAGGCTCATTAGGATTCAATGTAATCACTTTACATTTCAATTGTTTGTCTGCAACCTTGATACAAGTTGGATCCGCGCATACGCCACAGGAATCGCAGAGTAAACCATCAATATTCAGTAACATACCTTCGCAAATACTACAATAATATGCCTACAGATGGGAAACAACTTTTTACATTTTTACCTTAAATCCTACATATTCTACTTAATATGTATTATTTAGAGGGTTCAATGTATTCATTGTACACCAATACTATCTGTATATCTACAATATATACATTCAACATACCAGTCCTTAATTAGAAGGAATTAGGTAATGTCAACAGAAATTGATGACAACTATAGATTAATATTTACAACTCTCAGAACAGTAGCATACAAACGTGTTGTTTCATGGAAGTATACCTTTGTTGCTTTTCTAATTGATTTCCAATTATGTTCCTTGGTAACATCTCTAATGTGTATATGTGGTTCTCCCACGAGATACCGGAAGATATTCGCAGTAAATATAAATAAAATCATCGTCGAAAGAGTTGGCACAATAATATTAGTAAATCCTTCTTCCAACATTTTGCCGGGGCAAATATCGCACAGTTTCCACGAAATCAAACTCTCGGTTAAATATCAGAAACTTGTTAACTATGTCATCGCACGGTTCATAAATAATTAAAAAGTCCGAAGGATATTGAACATCGAAATTGACTCTTATTACAGGATCAAAGATTGAAATTAAAGTAAGCCTGTCATGAATATTGATGAGCCGAATGCACTTAACAAAAATGGATTTAAGTCACTGTCGAAAGTTGTGAAAAATAAGAACCCCTGTATGAAATTGGACAAATGAGTACACCTATGACCAAGAAATTATCGTGGTTCGTTGATAGATTGAAATAAAAGAACTTAGAAAGGGAAATTGTCCTTTCTTTAGACGTAATGGATTTCTCAGGCTTCAAGCCATTTGAATCTGATATGTCATCCGCCGCACTGCATCAAACACTGAATTGAAGTTAGTGCAACTAAGCAAATGCATGGCCTACGATACCGGCCTTAAATTGTCCCATCGTATGTTTCGACTGCATCAAAACGATTTTCCTTTTACATTTCCACCTCAAAACCGAGTTAGACCAGAATTTCAATAATTGGTTCCACTTAATTAATTAATGATGAATATTATGTACTTAGTTTCGATGATTTATTTCATCGAAATAATGTACAAGTGCATAATGCACTTTGCATAAGTCAACGAATTCTTCCATAACACTTTTCAATATTGTTCGGCACAAATATCTTTAATTACAATATTTATAGCTGTCTATTATTTATTATTTTAATTTAATTGGAGCCACATGATTATAAATAATGGAAGAATTCCTAAAAATAATTTGCGCAAGATCTGCGCAACTGTAGTGCACAGTAATATTTACGGCAAGATTGATCTTTTGGAAACTGGAGTTTATTGTAATTAGGAATAATTTTTCGCTCTAATTAACTAATAAACAGTATATATATTTATTTAACTACCAAATGAAATATCTATGAACAATTTTGCTCGTAATAACGATCACATAACTAAAGGTGCATCGATTATATTCAATCGTAAAAGAAGAAAATTGAATCACCACCTTACCTTTAACTATTTTATTGTTACTTAATATAATTTGTGTTATTAAATATCAGACGACCGATTATCGTCTGCGACTTAGTTATTAAATGTTTAATAGTTATTAAGTATTCCACCTGGGGCAAAATTTAAATAGAATCGATTCGATCGACTGGGTCTTTAAAAACAACTTCAGGGCAGAGTTTGAGTTTACTAAAAACTTCATATATGGGCAACGGGGCATCGGAATTTTGTCGTTATATTCGTGAGGTACCGTGATGTTATTAACAAGGTACGACAACATTGATTTCAAGCGTTATTACCTTGCAAATTTTGTTTGCGAATGTTTCTTTTGGGTTTCACATTGACGCAATTAACAAGTGATGGAGTCTTCATTGATGTAACCTACTGCTTTTCAGACACTATAAATTTCTTCTTAGCTACAGGGCTTATATTTTTTCATTTGTTTACAGGACCTATATACATCTCTGCTTACGACCTACCTGAATATGAAGTACATTTATTATTAAGCACTGCCACTCTCAGAGGCATAGTAGAATTTCTTATTTGTGAATTGAAGCCATGGCTATGCGTCGAGGGAAGAGGAACTTGAAACTGCAGGTTTCTGATGAGGCACCTGCACCAGTGTATGTAGTTTTAGTTAGAGACTACTTCTCTGTTAACATTAAATTTACTGCAATAGGATAAGCTTTAAAATTATAAGTAATACTAATGGAATGTCTGATGCCATAGCACATTACTATATAATCATAACACATCACTTATATAATTATATTAATAATATTCTGAGAAAAATTTACTATTGAAATACTGATCATATTATAATATCACCTTATCAGAGCATAGTTTGCAAAAAACTTCGTTGTGATATATGTATATTTCAATACAGGACCCCACCAAGAAATCTAGATAAAAGAACTACAATAACTATAGGTGAAAAGACTTTTGTAGTAGAAGCTGATGATCTGGAAACTATCTGTATACTTGGACGTGGAGCATATGGTGTTGTTGATAAAGTAAAACACAAACAAAGTGGTACTATTATGGCAGTTAAGGTATGAACTGAATGCTAGAATGTTTAGTAAAAAAGTATTGAGGAGGGATATAGACAAGTTGATGGTCATTACAGAGAATAACTGCAACAGTCAATACACAAGAACAAAAGCGTCTACTCATGGATTTAGATATTTCTATGCGTAGTTCAGCATGTGAATATACAGTACAATTTTATGGAGCCTTATTTAGGGAAGGTGATGTTTGGATATGCATGGAAGTTATGGATATGAGCCTTGATAAATTTTATAGTAAAGTATATCAGAATGGACGTTCTATTCCTGAAGATATTCTAGGGAAAATCGCGTTTGCGGTAAATTCGAGATTGATTAAAAACTGCTCATAATAATTGTACAAATAAGATGAAATATGTTTTAACTATTCATATTTCTTTTATTTGTATTTTCAGGTAGTAAGTGCATTGCATTACCTCTACTCACAGTTGCGAGTAATTCATAGAGATGTTAAACCTAGTAATATTCTAATTAATCGACAAGGAGAGGTCAAAATATGCGATTTCGGAATTTCCGGTTATCTCGTCGATTCGGTTGCGAAAACGATCGATGTCGGCTGTAAACCATATATGGCTGTACGTCATTTGATTATATCTTTCACTGAAAATACTTATTCCTATCCATCCAATAAATTCTCCGCCATTATGATTTTTTTAGCCAGAAAGGATAGACCCGTCGGGAAACCCTTCGCAATATGACATCAGATCTGATGTTTGGTCGTTAGGCATTTCGCTTGTTGAATTAGCGACGGGGAAGTTCCCTTATGAATCTTGGGGTACCCCGTTTGAACAATTAAAACAAGTTGTAAAAGATGAACCGCCGAAGTTACCTGCAGGAAAATACTCAGCTAGTTTTGAAGAGTTCATTACTAAATGGTAAGAACGAATGAGAAAGATATAAATCAAGTTTACTTGCATTCTAATTATTTCAATCTTGTGCATTACAGTTTAATGAAAGATTATACTGCCCGTCCAAACTACAGTCAACTCCTACAACTCAGCTTTATCACAGAACACGCGAAAAAGGACACGAATGTCACCGAATTCGTTGGAGAGATTTTAGACTTACCTGATACGGAAGAGCCGGCGTAGTATACAACTCTGTTCGATACAGTTTATTACATGACGTTTCATATAACTTCGTACTGTGCTACGAAGTTATTTAATCGCGCCACCATATCGAACATTTTCAATCGGATTGTCCAACCATCGGCGCGTCGTACGCAACTCGAAGTATAATAATTAGGAGAGGATATGCAGAATTCTCAGACTTAACAAATTTTCGTTTGATCAAACGCTCAGATGCTTTGTTCTTCACCAATGTTTAATAATCCCTGTATATTTGTTATGAATTAAGTCTGTTGGATTAGCATAATCTAATCTGTCAGGCTGAAGAGTACAACCATGTAAATAACGTGAAAATATTTTTTTCGTCATATGTAACGTTAAAAATGTTTTGTCATCTCGTAGCGATGTAATATGTAAATTTCAACCCAGGGGGTGAATCATTATGCTCATCACATCTTTCCGCATGAAACAGTATGCCGCCAGCGAGCTGTAATCAAAAATTTCTTATACGACATAGCAACTTTAATGCAGGTAGTTAAGGAATCAAAACATAATGAACTAGAAATTTCAAACTCGTAGTATATTTGCACAAGGCTTTTCATAATCATTTCTCAAACCAGAAGCGGAAACTGACCGCACTTCTCATCGTATGTTCTACAATTGTATAACAGAGATTAGCCTTCAATAAATCAGGATTTATGTTGTTGTTCTAAGTCTAGCATAATACGAAGAAATCTCGGAATTTGATTCGTGCATCTATCGTACGTACAACTGTCGTTAAACACGGCGATGTATATCAGTAAAATGTTACACAAAATATTCTATTATATCCTACACAAGATACCTTCTCTGTCTCGATTAGAAGTACGTAATAACAAATAATAAAAAAATATCTGTAGGACCTTAAAAGCCGTGTTGATTGACTTTAAAAGGATCGATGACTATTTTTATTCGATACCTATGTACGTAAATTATATATTTGACAATGTGTGTCGATAATGAATTTATGATCGTTAGAATAATAATAAAGAATTTAATTATTTTGATTTAGAAAGCTGACGAGAGAATCTGTTGCATAACATTCATGCTGATAAGAATAAGAATCTCTTTTCTTTATCGCATAAAGTGGAGAACTTACACCGGACATTTTAAGTCTTGTCGGCTTTCACAAAATAAAAATTGCAGGCATGGCGACTACGCAAGATGATTTTTCAAATAAATATGCGCCCTGGAATGAGAAGGAGGTATAACATAAAATATATTGTAATATAATTTTCCAGGAGTTATTTACGCAAAAATATTTGGTTAGAAAGTTTACTAATTGCCTTGCGGCTAGCCATTTATTTAGCATTTAAGAAACTCATACTATACATTTAAATTTACAATGGGAACGGCTTATTTATTTATTTGTAAATACACATAGCATTTAGACCAATGTATAATTTATGTTTTAGGGAAGTAAATGGGTGTTAGATGGTTGTCAAGTGCTATGCACAGCAGAGAAAGTTGATGTAGTTGATAGGTAATTCTATTTATTATATATATGTCAACAATTACTATATAAATAATTTCTAAATGCTTTGGCATTATTTACTATCCGAATACAGATTGTTGACAGTGAAATTGACCCTCCAAATGCATGCACTGCGTTTCTCTAGTCAATGTGGTCATGTGGACATTGCTAACGCAATTATGGATTACATAGATTTTTATTGTAATGTAAAGTATAATCCTAAATTAGTTTGGGTACAGGATCCTAATGAATTACTTGAAGTAAATCAACACTATGGCAAAAGTATAAATAATTTTGTTAACATACATTTATTTCAATAATTATAGGGTAATTTTTTAATACAGTTTAATATTTTTCAGGATACAAGGCTTTACAAATGACTTATGGAGAATCATTTTTGGCAGAGATGTTTTCAACTTTGTATTACCTTAGTGGAGATATATCTTTCATACAAATATATTTAAAATATTTCCAGTAAGAAAAATTTGTTATGAATAATCACTATCATAAAAGACAATTAATAATTGCAATTATTTTTAGACACTCATCAGAGAAATACTCCTTGCAAGATCTTCCTATTAAATTTTGTAAGTGCAACATTGTATAAGTTTTGCCTAGATTTTTATAGGAAGAATTATTATTTTTTTTAATATTATAATTGATACTCTCAAAATGCAGCTGCTGTATGGGTCATAATAGAGGAATCTGATTTCGATGCTATACTTGATGATCTTAATATGCACCAATGTCGAAATCACATAACAATAGAAGCAATTTGGGTTCAAGAATCAATAAAAAAGAAGTTCTCTGAATTTTTAATGAAAAATTGCACTCAGACTAACAAGCTTTCTGGATTTCGTTCTCAGCAAGAAGTGTGCTCTGAAATTGCAAAGTATACATCTCTAGACAGTGTATCTATTTGGACAGAAGACATTACAACTGCTAAAAAATTTGCGAAAAGTATGAAGGTAACGAGTTTCATTAACTCTAAAAACTATCGCATAAGAGTAAATTAAATAATGCTGACTTATATTTGTATATCGAAAAGGTTCCCTTGATATTCATAAATGGATCGGATGAAATTTGTAGTAGAATTACTATACCAAGTATTCAAAAATATTTCAAAAGATTAAAAGGAAACGAATTTTACGAAGTACGAACATTACCAACAAGTCCGGAGGAATTTAAGGATGCAAACAATATTTATAATTTGTTTTATGATGGATCATGGAAACAACCGACGTATGGCACATATTGGGGGGATGAAGAAAAAAATATGTGGGCCATAGCAACTAAGTACATCTACTTAAATTTCTAAAGATTTTTGTCGTGCTCCTCAGATTTCATTAATTAAAACGATTTATAATATTATAGAGCTGATCTCAATAAATATTACGAATCCGCAAAAAAAGGCTTTAAAACGTGGAGTTCGTTCACGGCGTCTTGTAGGAAAGAAGCATTAAGTAATTTCGCGTCAAGGCTCAAATGCAATAAGTATGTCAGGTTCGTCATAAATATGAATTTAATGGAATTCTGTATTTTAAATGAGAAATGTATTTTCTTAGGCACTCCAAGCTGGCTGAAGATATTTTATTGTGGATGGAATCCCACGAAATTTTACAAAGTTCCCTGCTTTATTCTAAAAATGGAAATGTTGAAATACATTCCACCAGGGAGCCTTTAGGCGTTATTATCCTTAGAGCAACAAATGAAAGATTTTTATTTCTTAGATTAGTGCAAGCTTTAATTGCTGGGAATTCTGTGATTATTATACCTAATGACCCTCTCTTAGAAACAAGCGTTCAATATCTCGACATGTTTGTAACATGCGGTTTCCCAGCTGGGGTTGTAAACTTTTTATTTAAAACAAATCTAAGCCCTTCTTTAACATCCCAAATCGGCGAAGAAAAAATTACAGACAAGTTAGTATATTTCGAAGCTATACAAGAGGAGGAAAACATACTGTCAATGATGGACGGCGGGTTTACAGAAGGTCAATTATTGAGAATGATGTACATGGAATATACTCTTCCTAAATACATTTTACTTCCTATAAACTAAAGATTTATGAATTACGGTATTCTATATATTTGTAAATAAAACGGTTATCAAACTATTTTTTACAGTATATGAGCCATTCATAGAAAATATATTTTTTACTTTTCTAACTACTGGGCATAAAAACGCGGGTTTAATAAAGTAACTTCATAATCGGAACATACATTTATTCGGCAAATGTAGAGATAACATTGTATTGAAAATATTTCAATTCATTGTGAATAATATATGATATCACTGAATTCCACATAGTTCTTCTTAACAGACATATAATATATCAGCAATTAAAAAAATAATATTATTTCGATATACATCATTTTCTAAAGCTCTTTCATTAATTGTACTATACAGTTCATTGGCAATTCCATATTGTAGTGAACAGATGGTATAAACAAAGCGAACGTTTTGTTGTTACGTTTTATCCAATGATTTATGACCATGATATGCTGTATATGATAAAGCCTTGTTTATACAAAACATACACTTCGCATCAGTTATTTGTACTATGAAAACAATCGTATGTGCGTGTAAAAAACATAATTTATACAAATTACATGTACACAAACATATATATATATATATATATATATATATATATATATATATATATATATATATATATATATAATTCTTTTTAAGTATATGCCAGCATATATAAACAATATTATTATTTCGGCGGAATGTATTGTCTGGAATATATCACTGTCTATCTAGCTAAAAAACAATCTCGTGTCTAACATTAAAAATAATTATTCACATTCACGACATCTTATTTTTGTGGAACTAGAAGCGCAAGTCAATCCAAGCCTATTAACCGTTACACAAATGACATTACATAACAAAAATGCTAATAACATGGCTTTCACAAGATCATTCGTTCGTTCTTCCCGAAGAATGAATTAATCATATCTTATCATCGATATCCGGTTAGTTATGTAAACAATATACTGTGCGAAAATTTGTTGTTGTGCAACATTTACATCAATGTTGTGTCCATTTAGATTTCGTAAGGCAATGTGACTTTCAAAAAGCAATTTATATATTAATTTATGTTAGCGCAGGTCAGTCCACTTCTATGATGGCCGTGTTTCAGGAGGATAGAAACCGAAATTCGTTCTCAGTTGTTCCAGAAATACGAAGGTGAGGATAGTATGCGGTGCCAGTCTAACAAATGCCGGTATGTAACCCTAAATAAACAATTATACAATTGAACAATGTTTCCATAGTATTAGATCATCCTATAAGTGATGTCGTTTTTGGACTCTAACTCTCAGTGAAAATTTTTTTTCCAAGTAAAAAATATTAA
Organism: Nysson spinosus; assembly: GCA_910591585.2. Classification (NCBI taxonomy): domain Eukaryota; kingdom Metazoa; phylum Arthropoda; class Insecta; order Hymenoptera; family Crabronidae; genus Nysson; species Nysson spinosus. Next base: position 2,165,083 of record OU342839.1, on the reverse strand, counting down.
TCTGACTAGCTCTTTATGATACGAAAAGAGAAGTTCCTATAATCATATCAGGGAAATATGATATGAACATTTATATATAGTAAATAAAAAACGACATTACTTATGGGATGACATAATAATTCAGGTGTGATTCTATAAAATACTGTTAGCTTATGTTCCTGCTTACTTTGAAGAAAGCTAATGGACCAAGTTTGGCAGTGAAAAAGAATAGATCCAATAGGCTCTGAAAAAATATAGAATGTTAAATTGTCGCTATAATAATTGAAATTTAGGTATGCAATCATTTTACCTTAAATTCTCCAGGTTTTGCATTCATGGCCCGCGTTTTTAGGACGTCTAACGGTTGTGTCAAAGTTGTAGCAATACCACCCTGATTTTAAACGAAGAATTTTATTTATCCAGAATAGTCAAATAATTTTTGTTTGATTTTATACTTACCGCACACACGCTTGACAAAACGTGTGACGTAGGATTGTCCTCAAAGTAACTTGTTTCAAGTAACATCATTTTAATTTGATCATAAAAACTTAGTTGGCCAATGGTCATCAAAGCTGCCCTCATTGTTGCGGTCGAACATCCATTAAATAATTGCAGTACACCCTCCTTTTGAATCACGCGAATTAGTCCATCCAATGCATGTTTATAGCTGCATTTTTAAGAAAAAGTATTATTAAATATTATCTATTGCTTCCGAAAAAGCAGAGGAAATTGAGTATGTTTATGGTTCTCACTTTCTTCTCATTTCTGGTGGTAATTTAATATCATTCTGCATGCGAACATTAATTAAATCGCCAGGTGTACCGAGAACACCACCAGCGGCACCCGAAATTCCGGCTAATAGAAACTTCTGATAAAACGGCAATGGTTGTCCAGGTTTTTCGAATGTCTGTTTGCCCATCTGTATGCGATAACGAATGTTTAATTCAAGGAATTCAATTATATATTATATACTAATAATAAAATCTGGATATCGATACTGTAATTTTAATGGAACTTGCCTCGTAAGCTCCAAACCGCGTTGTCGAGTACGTTAGCTGGCGAAGTAAAGAAGCACTTAAACCATTATACAAAGCCAGAACTCCCTGTTTTTGAATTATTCCAATCGTTGATCGCACTATTGATATTTTTCCTTCCTGCTGCGTTTGTAAATGGACCTGCAAGTTAAATTTCTCGGTCTTAAATTTTCCATTCTAGCGAGATAAAATATAAAATATCAATTAATGCAAGAAAGATATAATACCTTTAATAAATCTAATGGATGGGTGATGCAAGCTGCACCAGCAGAGGAAAGTCCACCGAAGTACCATCGCGATAGTTTCTTTCTTTTGTCAACCATTTTTGTGCTTTGTTTATTCCTATTAATATTTCGTTTCAAAGAATCATCAACAACATCACGCCTGCCTGGAAATAATATTAAAATGATCAAATCAACTCAAATGATATTCGTTGAATAATTATACCTTGTATCTTCTATTTATAATCCTATACTCTTAATAGACATAAGAGTTTAGTTGTTATAAAAGGCCAAAGTTCTCCATGCCGTTTTAGTAAAAGTATTTCGGCAAGAATTGGGTCTGCAAAGAAAATGATTGAACCATTAGCATACATCAGCGTTTAAACCATAAAAAGTTTATTCGGAATTCTATAATTAAAAATATCAATAGTTAACATTAATGATAGAATACAAATTTGTAATAGATATATAATAATAGTAATAGAAGGGTATGATTGAGTTTATAATAGATATGTAAAAATAATAGAAGGAAACTTTAAATATCCGGAAATAAAGTTTTTCCTTAATCCGGATATCATAAATAAACAGATTACGAAAGAAGTGCTAAAATTATGAGCCACTCGGACCAATGACCTTGCGCGTTAGTAAGCCAATTCTCCAACTCGGCAAACTGTCGTAAATCGCATACATTTTCCCAACGAGAGGAATAATTGTGTGTTCTTGAACGTTATCGTTATTGATAAGAATACAGGAGATAGTTGAATACAAGCCAACTATTGAATTGCCTGCCAACAGAATACCTTGAATGCGGAATCTATGTTTTTCAGGGTTCAGAAATTTAATTGGCAAACTATAGTCGCGATTTCAATCCCAAGAAATTTGGCAGCGTCACGTTAGTCAATAAGTTATTCGACTCCTCTTCTTATCAGTGATACATACTGCGACACGAATTAAACGGCCTGCCCTGTTATTGCAAACTAGGTCCCACGATGCTTAATTATTCGTGTTTAATATTAATTTTCACGTCTAGCGTACTTTAAAGTTTCTGTCGGTTTAAAAACAGAATATGAATATATTCATTATTGTGCAAACATGCGGCGGTATGTCCTCGTTACAATTTTCCGATTATATTTTTATTATACATATACATATAAATACGCATTTATATATATCTATAATATACGTAAGTCTCCTTTTAAAAATTGTGTTTGTTATATCGAAAATAATTTTTAGTAAAAAGTCTAAGAGCTAAACGCCTGAAAACAGAATGGAAGATTTTGAATATTAGATAAGAAAGAAAATATAAATTCGAAAAATAAAACAGTAGAATGCCTTGAAAGTAAGGAATTAACGTGGATTATATAGAGATACCAATTTCTCTGATAATATCATACGAAATCAGTCGACTCCGGTATTCGATTGCAGTCGTCAAACTCTTGCATAATAAATTAATTATATTAATATAATCACTAAAAAACAAATTTAACCAATCTATTTCTTAATTCACATGTATTATATCATACTTGATCTCATAATTCTTCCAATAAACACAATTTCAATTACTGATCTCGGGGCACCAGTAGATTCAGTCCGTACGTAAACAGACGTCAAGCGAATTCAGAGATTCATAAATAATAATCCAAGTACACTCTGAACATGCAAGAAGGAAATCGTTAAATGGACAGTCAAGAATCATTATTTCGCAATATACACTCGCTATGTATATTTAAATATATTTTAATTAACTAAATCGGGAAATAACAGAGAACGTTGATGAATGGAATGATGAGCATGTATTGACATAAGGGAACAGTGCATTAATATTGATGTAGATGAACAAATAAAATATGGATTACCATAATTTAAAGTGGAAACAAGCGAGTATAAAAAGAGGAGAAGAATTCAGGCAGAAAGTTGAAACTCACGTTGTACAGTAGCGGTGACGGATAAAAAACGTCACCGTCGTTCGGCGAACGCCTCTAAAGAAGAGCTGGACTCCGACTGATGTAATAATGACAATAGTCCGTCGAGGAAGGCGCACGCATCAGCTGATAGCCACGTGTAATACCACCTCCAGCTCGCAACCCGATACTGGAGCACTCTTTATCGGTTTTTCTCTTATCACCAGACTGGCCATGTTAAACTGATTCCGTTTGCTCGACGAATTTTGCCGGGGAATTATCGAGGGTCCGTGAGGGCCACTCGAATCAAGGCAAACGTGTCGGTACACGGTCCTTGTATCTCGTTCTCTCAAATTCGGTGAATGGGAGTCCCTGTAAAATAGAAATTGTGTCAAGTTCATTCGCTTTGCCGGCACCGTGGAAATTAATTGGTCACGAATTGTAGCCCTATCGAATACCCTCGGAATTCAAGCGGCGCGATATTCGCGGAAATCCAATTACTTATTATTTACGACTGCTTTTTCTTTTTGCGGAGCTACCTTTGTTCTACAGTCTTCTAGAATTTCTGGACGAAACGCTTTGCGACTAGAAACATCTAATACAATACCTTTTTACGGATACCAATATTAGATGATTATTAAAGAAAAATATTTGGAAAGATATATTTCTTACCATGATTTAGTTTTTGAAAATTATCCTGTGCGAGGATTTGTTGAGGAACATAACATTAATTTTTTCAAGCCAACCATAGTTTCTTGGCGATACTGTCAATAACGTCTCGCAGATGGCTCGTTTTCAATACCACTAATAAGTATATTATTTGTTATTGAATAGACTCATCTTTCTCGATTGCTTTTCTACTTATAACGCATAGATTGAAGTAGTTTTGATGTTTAACGCCTAAGTAATAATAGACTGAGTATATTCCTGAGAAGACAGTATGCAAGAATTATTAATAAAATAAGGCTGACCTTCGAAAACAACTTACACTGGGTGGGATTATGTTTGGAAGAATTCAATACTACGAATAGAAATTGCAATGTCACTTAATCTTTATTATTATTGTAATTAAAATTGAGTTTCTCTTGGTAAATTTCACGTTACGTGTAAACTAGCGGAGTATTTAAAACCGTGTTGCGAAGTTGGAGACAATCGATGTTAATGCAGTACCAGCAAACTAATTTACCCCAAATTCAATACGGCGAATTGCGGATACATTTTTGAATAGCATTTTTTTAGTCCTTGTCGTCCTTGACATTATAAATATTTAACAGTATTAATTAAGATATATTATAAAATATGTTATAAAGAATTTACAAAGTCAACCCGTCCCTAAACATTATTTTAACGTTTTCCAATTACTTCCGACACATTTGCAATTTGAACGAGGATCGCTATGAAGTTAGCCGCAAGAAAATCTACTGGGTGTTCGAAAGGCACATTCTGACGTGAAGCGAAACTGCGATTATTATAATCGTGTAACATAAATGAAAAAGTGACTGTTGAAGCATCCGGCATTTCGTGAACGTAAGATAGAACACTTAATAAATTATTAATAAAAGATTTCATAAAAGATTAATAAGGATTAAAAGAAAGATTAACAGATAAAAGAAAGGTTTAATCAAAGATTCGTAAATCAACGAAGTAGAAATCAGTGCTCGTTACTATGTTAGGGAGTTTTCTGGCGTTACAGGGTAACCTGAGAACCAGTTCTCAACATGTGTTGCATAGGTTTTTTAGCTGCTTCCTTCGCAGCGCTATGCTATGGCAGCTTACGCCTTATGGCCATGGATTTGTGTGCGAGTAAAGTGCGAATATATTTTGTTCGTTAGAAAATATTTCTCTTCTTTACGGAATTGATTGATTAGCTTCCACCGGATTCCGTGGCAACGATCCGTCTTCTCATTTTCGTTGCTTTAAGGTAAGGTATAAAATAAATGCATCGTAAAAAAACCTTGCGAAGAAAGAAAGAGGGAGAGAGGTCGAGTGTTAAAAGGAGACGGAAGTAAAAAAAGCATAATAGTGACACATCGATATCCAATAACAAGTTGAGTTAAATCGAACATACTGACTATCAAATGCGTTTATGGGATATTATTTAACATGAATTTATAACGAGGCTTGCGAAATCAAAGACAATCTCGCAGAATCATCCTATCGAGAAGCTTCGTAGTTCTACTAGTCGGCTTTTTAAGGGAATCTCTCCTATAGCGTTTAGTTGTTACGTTATTTCCGTGCAATTGACAGAAGCCACACTGCTCGAGAATTTTAGATATTTTAGTGAGTCTACAAATAGTTTAAGGTATTTGAATATTATTCGGACAATTAATATAAATTTAGAAACGTTTGTATGTTATTCTTCGTTCGATGGCGCATCTTCGCGAGCTCTGAAACTTCGAAGCATTTCGTTCGAACTTCTTTGTGGAGATAAATGCGATGCAAATATTTAAATTGCAAAATAAACTCATCGAAATACAGTGAAACTACCGTTTCATGAAAGCGATTTTTTTCGTTCGTCTTCAAATATTTTTGTACTTTAATATTCTACTTTGCAATAAACTTTGGTATATTTTGATTTCGATGTTAAGGTAATCAGTGATAGCATGTAGGATACTAAAGAAGCTTAGTTTTTCTGTTGTAGTAATTCAACTAACAATATTATTTATTTTCTATTTCAGAACAATAATTTAATGGAGGGATAAAAGTGATTTAACTACAATGGAAGGTCCATTGGAAGCAAAAGAATCTACTACAGCTACTGAAGAGCCAATTAAATCAGAGGCTCCTGTACAAAGTCCTGGGAGTAGCGAACGCAGTGATGGAGCTGTGTCACCACCACCTAATTGCAGCATTTGCCTTGGAAAACTTATTAATACGTCATTCACAGACAGTTGTCTTCACCAATTTTGCTTCACATGTCTTCTCCAATGGTCTAAGATAAAGACAGAATGTCCATTGTGCAAGCAAACATTTAAATCCATTATACATAATGTTAGATCAGAGGAAGATTATGATCAGTACCATGTACCCAGGGAATTGGGTACACAGGTTACCCAACAACCCCAAGTTATGGCAACCTTGGATCTTAATTTTGAAGTTGATAATCACTGGGATGTACATAGATTTTTTTATAGGTATTGTATAATGTATAATTGTATGTTTAATAGGACATTTCTTGCAGTCAATATTATAAATTCATTACACCTGATTACAAATGAAAATAATATTGATTTAGTATATAAAACAATCAGTATTAAAAACATAGCACTGGTTAAATTTTCTAATGAAACAATGGAAAGTTACCATGAATATATTAGGTATCTTATTTAAAAATATGCAAAAATATTGTGAAAAAGGAGAGAGTATAGTAGCAACTGGTCAATATTAAATTTATCTTTGATATTATCTCGAAAAACAAAAATAATTAAGCACAATAATTCTTTCGAATTCAGCGCAACAAAGACGTACAAAAAATAACTACGATTATGTTATAGAACAACAATGACTGGAGATCGACGCCGTGCGTTAGTATTTAATCCTGAACAACTTACAAGGCGGGAACAAATTCCTAGCATAGCGCCACAAGTTTCAAGAGTAGAACGTAGACGCAGACGCGCAAATCCAACGGATTTTCGTCGAACAGTATACCGTCTTGGAATATGGGCTACTTCATTACCTGATGAATATGGACGATTCCGTGAATGTAGCGCAGTCTACTATCGGTTAGTTAGTATAAGACCATTATATATGAACAGAATGATATAACGATGATAAACAGTATATTTATCTTAATAATACGAGCAATTATAACTGTTCTCAGTTAGCTCAAATATCGGAAATCACAATCTATTATTTGATCGTAATGATTTACAGGAGAGAACCAAGCGAATTGCTTCGACTTGTACCTTGGTTGAATAGGGAATTGAACGTTTTACTCAATAGTCCTATCGCCCATATTGCCTTTGTACGAAGACGCATACTGCGAGCGCTCAAACGATACGATATCAGGAGTCCCGAATTTCGTGATATCGTACGTCCCCATGTTGGTATTCGTACGGAACACTTTGTACACGAGTTACACGTTTATGCACGAACTAATGTTCATTTAGATGCATATGATCAATCCGTTACATATATTCCTCAAGGATTATCGAATGAATATGTAAATAGCATTGTGTCGCCTACGTCTAGTAGCAGCAGTACGAGTTCCGATAATTCGGATGTCCGAGTCCTCGACGAAGCAATTGACCTTAGAGTTAATACTGAAATGCCCAGTGTAGGACCACACCCAATTAGTATGCCTGGTCCTAGTACAGTTAGACAAGCATTTCAGTTCGAAATGCCATATACAGCTCCAGATATTTTGACCATTTCCTCGAATTCTTCTGCCTCCGACGATGACTGTGAAGTAATTGGCTATGTGAAACCACGTCATGAAAGAACGCCAGAAATTATAGAATTAGTTTCATCTGATCCTGAAGAAGTACCACCACCGCCGCCACCACACGTTGCCGATAATATTATTGAACCACCCGTATTAAATTTTTACGCCGAGCCTTCGGAGCCTAGTACGTCGCATTCCGCGAAAAGAAGATCAGTTTCTTCATCTACGGATTCTGATTCGGAATCGGATAATAATTATGTTTCTAAACGAAGAAGCAGGCGATATGAGAGCCGTGCAAGAAAGTCATCAAAAAGAGGTTCGTCTAGTAAACGACGTAATCGGTCACCTGCCTCTAAAAATCAAAGAAGAGAAAGGATTTTCTCGAGCTCGAGCGAAAGCGAGATAAATAAAAGATCTGGTAAACGAAATGTTCAACGTGATATGAAAAAAAGATTGCCAAGCAGCACCGATTCTACATCACAGGAAGCAGAGGTAAAAAAAGGAGAAGATACGAGACCGTCTGAGGCACTGTATTCAATGAGATGTACACTGAAAGTTCGAAAGGATTTGATAAAACGTGAAGACAGATTTACGGATGATTCTAGTAGCAGTGATAGTAGTAGTAGCGATACTGAAGAGGATATGAAAGCTAGTAAATCACGGAAAGCACGAAAATCAAAAAGAAACTATACCGGCTCGAATGATTTTGATTCTCGAAGATGCAATAAAATAACACGAACCAAATCTTCGTTAAGGGATGCGGATAGAAAGGAACAATCTTATGAAGGACAATCTAGATCTAGAAGCAGCACCGAATCTTTATGTAATTCGCAGAAGGATAAGAATAAAGGACGATCAGATTCTCACAGGGATGCACGTGAATGTGGCAGTCACGATGAGAGTAATTCAACAAGTAGAGATTCTTCAAGAAAGAAACGCATGCACACCTCGAAAACTAGAATTAGAAGGGTAATAGAAAGCAGCTCTGATTCGGAAGATTGTTTCCGATCTAGCAGTCAGTGTAGTACTCATTCTAACAAGTCATATGTACGCCGGAAAAGATCGAAACATAAAGATAAATACAAGAGCAAAGATATGAAACGATCACCTAGTAGATCATACAGTTCTTCACAATCAAGTTCGAGTATAACTAATTCCTCAACCGCGAATTCCTCGGAGAGCGAGATGCACACGACTTCATCGAAACATTCCGATTCCAAGGCCCATTCTAGTAGCAAAGATAGACACAAATCACGAAAGAGTAACAAGGAGTCGAAACATAGAAGATCTCAGAGTGATACCAAATCAAAATCAAAGAAGAAAAGAAGACGTATTCGGTCGTCTTCTGGTTGGAATTCAGAATGATGTTATTATTTATGACATTGATTTAGTCAAGAATTGTTCAATGACTTTCTTTCGTCTAAGAAGTAAGCCATTTAAGCTTACATATAGGATTAACTACGAACAACGACGCCAGACACAGTGAATAGTCATATTAAATACTTGGTGGTACAGATTCAACCTTTTTTATGGTTTGTGGAATGATAATGGACAAAGAAGAATACTTTGCCGACCTAGAGAAATATTATTTTCCTACACAAGGAATGTGTTCTTATTTCATTCCTTTGCTTCCTCACAAAATGAAATGGCTTCCAAGCAGTCGTTTAAAAAGATTGTGCAACTGTTTCAATGCACAATGTAACAGCTATCAATTTTTAATCCCCCAGGTTCTTTTAAGTATTTCAATGAATTATGAAACAGTTCACCGGTAACTTTCATGGAACAATATACTTGGAACTGGTTGTGAAGAAAGACAAGTAAAATTTGTTATATGTTACGATATAATTATTGATAATGCCTCACTTATTATCTTAATGAGTGTACAACAAATTTAAGTATACTTCAATTGTCTTAATTCCCAAAGAGCGTTTGTAAATATCTACACATACCCCATAAGCAAACAAATAATTTAATTACAGTTTACACGGATGTGAAATTTTGTAAAATACATAGACCTTAGAAATGTTAAACACAAATAATATACGTTATACATAGATTGTAAAGTAACACATATTAGCATTATGCCATTTTCAGACTTCTTTTCTTTCCAGCATTGTACATTATCTCAAAACAAAGTTTAATATCATTTCATGTATGCATTTATGTAAGGCATTCACAAGAATTCTTAGAAATTTCAGGTTCATTCTATTAAAACTAAGAATAAAGTTTCTGATATGTTAACACAGTGATATTAATAAACCAGAAATTTTACGAAATAACAAATAAGAATCACCTAGGCAGAATGCGTTTTGAACATTTTCATACCTTTCTTTATTCTTAGAATTTATAGAATACTGGTATAAGATATTCCTGCTTTTAGGATATTCACATACTTACAAAAATTCTATAAATATTTTAAATTTTATTAAAAATGTTCTAAATGATATATAATACAATCTTTATACATTCTAATTTCGGTGTTACGTGAAGTGTATGCCCTCGGAATTGAACGCGTGTAGCAAGCTAAAAACAATGATTTTATAAGTGATGATAAATTGTGAGAATATGCAAAATTAGTATTATTTAAATTATTTTCTAATAATAAATAATACTGGATCGCATAGTTTAAAAACATGCATACCTGATAAAATCGTCTGTGTCCATCGTTCTCGCACGTTTATCTTCAGCTTTTGCTTTTTGCAAAATATTACAAATCATTGTCTTAATATCGAATTCTTCCGGTACCGGCTAAAATTAATAACGATTTCATTTTTTTAAATGTTACAATGCATTGGAAATATCAATTTGAGAAGTACCTTATTGTTTAGACTACAATGAAGTTTATAGTTCTTTTCCAACATAGTTATAACAGTTGTCTGCTTAAATGAAGCAGCAAGAGATTTATTTTTTCTAACAAACGCGATTCGCGTTAAACCATCCCATTCTTGGTAATTAATTGGTGGTGGAGGAATTCGTGGTTCTATTCTCACGACATTGGACTCGACTTTGGGTGGAGGTCGGAAATTGTTTTTTCCTACTTTCATAAGCATATCTACTCGCGCTAATAATTGTGTATTAACGCTTAATCGACAATACAATTTATCGCCAGGTTTAGCTACCAATCGTTCAGCGAATTCCCTTTGAAACATGAGTACTGCACATCTACAGAAAATAATGTCCTAATCAACCTTATTTGTACTTTTATGATTCTTTATATAAATCTTTATTTACTTAAAGAATATCAAGAGAATAATAATGTTGATTCCACTGATTATGAAAGGGACTAATTTAACTAATTAACTCAACTAATTGTGAAAGATGTGAAAGATTTAAATGTTAGTAATAGTATCAAAAACATATCAAATATTTTCAAGTACCTAAATAATGGTCTATGTAGAAGTAATTTGAACACAAGAGGAGATGATATTTGATAAGGTACATTGGCAACACATAAATCAAAGAATGGTAAATCTGATTTCAAAACATCTCCAATTAAAATTTGTAATTTTGGCTGATAAGGAGTTCCCTGTACACGTTTTTGTAACTCAGCAACCATCCTTGGATCTACTTCACAAGCTATTACTTTCTTAGCTTTATCCAAAAGTTTGACAGTCATGTTACCAGTACCAGGACCAATTTCCAAAACCACATCTGTGGGCCTAAGAGCAGCCTTTTCTACCATGCTTAGAATTATAAGAGGATTTTTCAAAATATGCTGCCCAAAATCCTTGTTAAACAAGATCCCTGAAATATATGGGTCAGATTAATCTTGGTGCCTTGTAATTATAGAAATACATATGTTTCAAAATCTAAGGATTTGTAATTATGAGCAGATCATAAGTACCAATCAATTGTTTAATTATTATTATTTCTAAACAAATACGAAATTAAAGCAACTAATTTCGAGAAGAATTGTTACCTTGTTTTGCAACTTCTTTATGAACACGAGTTGTCTTCTCTGAACGTACTTTCGGCATTTCTCATAAGGTTTATTTTGACAATTTCTGAAATATCTGTGGCACTTATTAAAAAATAGTAAATGTAAATATTGTCACGTGCTCAGAGCATGGTATGTTTTTAAAATAAAACTGAAATTATGTTGGATGTAGAATAAGGGGAGCATGCAATTTCATGTTCAGATTCAGTGACCTCTTATGAAGTGGTTTACAACTAAAGTCTAGTATAAAGATTTTTAATAATTTACAATAAATTAATTTCGACTCGTAATATATGTACCAGTAATTTTGCACTTTTCGATTTAATGTGGGAATTTTTTCCGAAAAAGTGTAAGGCGTTTAATACAACGATAACACCCAGTTACAAAAATAATGTTCGCCCTAAAAATTTTCTGTGATTTTATATCGATGTTACAAAAAGATATTATAATTATTTAATTATATCATATTATACCCTACTAAGGTTCGACACATTTAAATCTTAAATATTTTTTATTCGGTGCAAGTAAATATATTCGAAGATAAGAAAAACTTTGGTCATCCCCATCTAAAAATTCACCCAGCATATATAACTTTGCAAACCTAACAAAGCAATTATTCTACATTTTTCTTCTTATATATTTATAAATGATTTCTATTTATAATTATAGTTTCCAGTTTAAAAAATATTTAGAGAACAGCGATAAATTATTGTTGTATATAAAGCAGCATGCTGATTGGCCTCTGATTACAAGAGAAGGTGAGCTCACAGAAAGCTCCGAGGATTATAATGCTTCAACAGAATGCTATCATGAAAAGTTGGAGTTATGTTTAATCTACCGTATATATTATCACGGACATAAATCTGTCATTTTGATAATTAGGTGTTACAGGTTGCAACGTTACGATTAAAGGGAAAATTATTGCATGTTCGTCTTTTTGGGTCGGACTGAAGTATTAATTGACAGGTAAACTTTACTTCATTTTCAATTAAACATTACATACTTAAGTTTTTTGAATAAAGTAGTATGTACACGTATATGTATCGTATAACATTTTCTGTATTATTTTATTGCAAATAGTACTGCAAATTATTCGTGATATTCTTGACGAATTACAGTAATGTATTATGCAATGTATATGTAATTATATTAAATAGGAGTGACTAATTTCTAAACCACAGTGCCCCTAATGTTGACATTTTACGAAATACAAATTTCAGATAATTCCGACGTTATAAAGTATGCCTATCATATTAATAATATGATAATACATTGTAGACATACATTAATATTATTTTTGTTATGTTATTAACTTGCTTGTATCTATAATTCTGAGCCAGTTAATACAGTTCAAAAATATATGTTTTTGAACTCCCTATGTATCAGTTCTAATTTTTTAGTATTATCATTTCTGCAATGCAAAAAATCAGCTTTGGAAATCTACATTGGTGACGTGATGGAGTTAAAAGTATGGGTGGAGGGTATACAACGTATTGTATGTGGTGTTACAGAAACCACTACATGCCAGGTATATATAATTAAAGGTTATCTATGAACTCTGGAATCATCTGTTATAATATATCATATTGATTAATATATATAAATATCTTTTAGGATGTGGTATATGCTCTTGCTCATGCTACTGCACAAACAGGTAGATTTACATTAGTGGAGAGGTGGCGAACTAATGAACGTCTTTTAGCTCCTTATGAAAATCCTCTGAAGGTTGTATTTTATGAAAAGTAATCATAATTTATTTTATACAAACATTGATAATTAATTAGACATATGGCTTGTTTGAATAGATCTTGATGAAATGGGGAGAGTATTCTTCAGAAGTGCAATTAATATTAAGACGATCAACACCAGAAAATAATAAGGCTCCAAATTCATTGGGGTCAAGGTTAGCTCATACTTTTCGTTCTAATGGAGTAGCAAGTTCTGCCTCAGATCATGCCACAGCAGCAAGCAACATACAAGATGACAATAAGGGTACTTCTGGTATTTTGAATTCTGAGTTTGAAGATCTACAGGGATGTCTGGATAGAAATCGTGATACCAGAAAGTCCTTAACATTTGGTGGACTACATGGAAATATTGCAGAAAATATTACAGAGGTAAGTTAATCCACAAATATATTTTATGACAAATGTGTTGAAAATTGATCTTCAAATTATGCTAACAATGTGAAATGTCTTGTAATAGATTCAAATGGAAAATGTTGCCATAGTTCAACCCACACAACATTTAAAAAATAAGGAACTCAGTATGAGGAGAAATATACAGAAGCCTGCTCAATCTCCCACCCGTGCAAGTAGTAGTGAAAGTATGTTGTAATTACGTCAAAACCTTGCGTGATATACACGAAATTATCTTTTTATTACATATATATTTTATATTTTTAGGTACCACTCATGTATCACAAAAAAAGATTAGAGAGGTTCCACCTTACAGAGATCCTCCAGGACCTGCGTCTCCACCTTTAAGAACATTGCCACCTTATAGGGATCCACCACCTCCAAATTTAAATAGTCCTGGCAGATCACAATTTCAATCTGGTACAAATAGTGGGAGTCCTCATATTCATAAAGAAGATCAGCCATCCTCTAGTAACTCAACCAAATTGAAAAGGAATCTTATACAGGTATCACAGTGTTTGTAATAAATACACACTGTGATGTATGATTTTATTTTAATACATGTAATATTATTTAGGAATTCCAGGACACAAAAGTTCAAACACAATCTGTAAATCAATTATCTGGTCAAACACAAAATATGGTTACTGTTGCTTATACTCAAAGATATGTTGAACTTATCAGACTAGTCAATAAACAACGTGACACTATTAATGCACAACAGGCAGATCTTACAAAAGTAAATAATATCAAATTTCATAATAAATTATTCTCTCATGGTTGCAATAGATCATTCGTTATTATCATTAAATTTTATCGATTTCAGTTTGACGCGGAAATATTATATTGGGAGACTAAGAATAGAGAACAATTGCATCAAATGGATTATATCTCTCAAGAAGTAAGTCGGATCGAATCCACCGGACGTATTATTGAAGAACAGGTATATCTTGACTCCTCATTTATATTCATAGTAAAATGGCTTCAGTATCTATATTAACAAAAATTTAAAAAAAAATGTGTGCAGTTAAAAGAATTAGCTCATGTCGAAGAGGAAAGTGAAATCGTCAGACAGCAGGAAAAAACGTTGAAATCTGAGATAACATTACTCAGATCAAAACTTGCAAATTGCGAGACAGAATTGCTTCAATGTAAAAATAAAATCAGGTACAAATAATTGTTTATATTTTTAGCAGGTTTATAAAGTGGGAACGTCGGTCTCCAACTGTTCGTTTTACGTTACAGATTAGTCATGGAAGAACTTGCCATAGAACAACATAACATAAGTCGCGAGTCAGACGAAAGACAGATAATGGAGCGTAAAATCATAAGTGAAGTCGAACATCTTCAAAATGAGGTGGAACAAGCAAAGAGATCGGCAGAATTGGCTTCGCAGTGCGCGGAATCGCTGAAGCTTGAAGTTGTAAGTTTAGAATCAGCTATTGTTGAGAAAAAATTGCAAGTAGAACGGTTGGTAGCTGATATGAAGGAAGCCAATTTGCAAAGTTTGGCTGTTGCTTGCCAGGATGAGCAAGTCAAGTCATTATTGGAAGGTATGGCCCTTAAAATGCATGTATATTAAACTTTGAAAAACTTGTATTTTCATTTACTTCACTATAGGTGCCCATAAGCCTGGAAGTACGCGAAAAATGATAGGGTCTCCGCGACAATTAGAAACTGCAGTACCCACAAGCAAAAACCCACATGGAGTTTGGGTGTAAATAAACATTTCTCGATATATCGCTATTTCATAGATTACATAACGAAGAAACACTCAAAACATATGGTATTTTCGATTCTTCAGTAACATAGAGAAGATAGCAATTTTTTCAATATTTCATAAACGAAATTACATCCTATCACCCGTACATTTAGTATTCATAATGTAAGTAAGGAGATATTTTTTACGTTTATATTTTTAAGTATGTTTATAATTTACTCTATGTTATCTCAAATTGGCCATAATTTCCGCGTAAATAGTCGTAACAGTTTTTCATATACATTAATTATGTTTTGATTAAGATATATTTTTGAGTGGGTAATGTGTTTATCCATAGTCCCAAGAATATACAGAGTATGCACAGAAAAAATGAAAATTTCAATAGAGTTATTATTGTTGGAAGGAGTTCAGTATATAATATCTATAATCAAAATGTATTTATGAATTAAAGGCATTTATATATTGGTGCACCATAACATTTAGGAATGCAATTGTAATGCATATAGAAAATCTTGTAAATAATTTTACAAGCGTATGTGATAAGAGAATCAGAAAAAATATCCAAATATTTTAGTTTATTTAGAGATATTATAGATCGTTTTGGGTGTGAATAACTATTTTCTTATTAGACTTCAGAAGTTTTTTTGGTGTTTTTATGATTCATTTTAAATGCTAATTTGGTACTAAACTCATCAAGCAAAAGTGTACCTGATGATTCCCGAAAATAGCAAAATATTTAGTACAAAATGGGTAGATAAAAATGATTATGAAGATACCAAGAAAGTGCGCGAGTCTATACATATCATTAGCAGCTTTAGATGTTTTGAAAACTTGGACCAACAAAATTCATTATGCAAGAAATTCAGAAGTTTGTTGTTGAATTCATCTAGCTTGTTGGTTTAATTACGTTACTTATATTTCTCCACTTGTCACTACTTTATATTATTAAGATAATATGTCTTCACTGCCATTTCTAGTACATAATCTCAACTATGTATTAGTTACTTAGTTTCTTTGCATTTCATGTATAATGATATTTTTTTTATACGAGAAGTATGTAATTATTGTCGTATAATCATTCTGATATTAATGTTGATTATACCTGACAGTGATTTATTGTATCAACCAAAGTGTGTTAGCTTTCCCAAAAAAGGCAAGCACTTCTCCATATATAATGGGATTTATAAACGAAAATAAAGAATTAAAAAAAGTGTACAATGAGTGCCATTTATGTAATATATGAAATGCATTCTATCGTTTGTTATTATTGCAAATAAAATACAATAAAACTACATACAAGCCCACAACCCTAAAGTTCAACATGAAAATGAATACAGTTTCATCTCATTATTTTTATAATTCTTTATTAAATTTAATCATTTATCATTAATCTCATACTTCTAAATAAATAAGTAAATATGTTTTGTTCATAATATCATCAGAATCATTAATATGCGATCCTATTGTATTTATTAAAATTTTTGGCGCGCTTTTCATACTCATGTTTACATGCGGTAGAAAATGCCGGTGTTATGGCAGAGTAGGAATATATTTTTGTTGATCATAAACAAATATTAAATATGATATAATTAATTCTTTTAGTCACGCCAATGTTATATCAAAAGTATAAGGAAAACGCACTGACAATTCGTTTTTAAAGTCGCGAAGTACAAAGGCTTGTATAATAAACACAAGAAACAATATCTTTCAAGATGAGTTTGTGGGTAGACAAATATCGTCCGACAACCCTCGGAAAATTAGATTATCATACGGAACAAGCTGAATATTTAAAGAATATGGTAATTCATTATTTATATACAATGATTTATATGAAATAAAACAAAGAGGTTAAGCCGAAAGAACGCCTCTTAAAGACGCTATATAATGCATGTCTGTTTCATAATATTGCTATTATTCCTGCATAAACTTCGATGGAAATGATTCATAACTCCTTATTATCTATTGTATTACAGTTCTTAAATCATTTATTATCATTATCATCATTTTTAATCCTATTTAAACAATTGCAGGTTCAGCAAGGAGATTTTCCACATTTATTAGTTTACGGTCCACCAGGTGCAGGAAAGAAAACCAGAGTAATGTGTATTATAAGAGAATTATATGGAAGTGGAGCAGAAAGATTAAGAATGGAAACTATGCACTTTGAGGTGCTATAGCTTTTCTGTTATAATTAATTATTATCAACTACTTGTCAATATATGTAATAGAATATGGATGGTTTAGGAGAAATTATTTAGGGTACTTTAACTGATTATTATTGAATACCTTTAAAGGTGTAATATATTTCCAGACTCCATCTAAGAAAAAATTAGAAATAACAACAATAAGTAGTAACTATCACATAGAAGTAAATCCTAGCGATGTTGGAATATATGATAGAGTTGTTGTGATGGATTTAGTAAAAACAACAGCACAAACACATCAAATAGATCCAACTGGTCAAAGGGAATTCAAAGGTAAAAATGATGTACACCAGTGATGTTCAACAGTCCCCAGCAGCTGCTCCCTTGTTTGGTGGAGATATGAATATTTATTGTACTTTAAAAATATAAATTTTTGTAATAGTTGTTCTATTGACAAACGTTGATCAACTTACAAAAGATGCACAACATGCACTTAGAAGAACCATGGAAAAATATGTTTCTACCTGCAGACTGATACTTTGTACAAATTCGACATCGCGTGTTTTACCCGCTATTAGATCGAGATGTTTAGGTATCAGAGTACCAGCTCCTACAAAATTAGAAATTAAAAGTATTTTGCATAATATCTGCAAACGCGAGGGTTTAAATTTGCCGGACGAATTTGCGGAAAGAGTAGCGGAAACCAGTGGTAGAAATTTGAGGCGGGCGATACTTATGCTCGAATCGTGTAAAGTTGATCAGTAAGTTTATCTGGAAATGCGAAAAATGTAATAACAGAGCAAATATTTACATGATTCTTTTTTAGGTACCCATTTGAAGTCCACCAAAGAATATCAGAACCAGATTGGCAAGTATATATTCGTCGTACTGCAAATATGATGGTCAGTGAACAAAGTCCGAAAAAGCTTCTCGAAATACGCACGAGACTTTACGAATTATTAACACACGCGATTCCTTGCGACTTGATATTTAAAGGATTATTACAAGAATGCATAAAAAATTGCGATCTCCAGTTGAAGATCGAGATCGCGACTGTTGCAGCAGAATATGAGCATAGAATGCAAAGAGGATCAAAACCGATTTTTCACCTTGAAGCATTCGTCGCTCGATTTATGGCAATTTATAAAAAATTCATGGATTCTTCTCTTGAAGGTTTTGTTTAATTTCTTTCTGCATATACTTTCGCATATATAATTAAAATCGCCATACTTTGTGTAATAAACTTTTTTAAGTAATTTCGATACATATTTGGGATTATTAGGATGTAAGGAATATGAATAAGTTTATTATCTTGATCTAATAAATTATTTTACTTTATACTTAATACAATGTCCAAAGATCATCACAACATTACTGATGAGGTAAAATGAAGGAATTTTCTGGTAAATAATTATCAATCTTACATAGCAGCAATAGCAAGGGCAGTAATTCCAGACAATGCTGCTACTGCATAACCAGTGGTATACACCTCCTTAATGGTAAGGAATTTTCCTAAATCCCACAGCTATAAATCATAAGACAAATTTATCTTAACAAAGGTAATCTTTATAATTGCATTAACCATTGGAAGAAGAACATTGTACTTTAATCTATAATTTGCTTAATCCAAGTATTCTTACCAAGTGACGGAATCCATTGAATGTGTGATAAGTAACAGGCAAGGCAATTAGAGCTTTACTAACAAAAAGTACAGGTAATGGTAAACACATGGCTGTAAGTCCTTCAATTAAACATGGTATTCCTCCCGGAATAAATAATGATCCTGTAACAATTCAATATTTTATTTAATGTTGTGTATTTTTGTTAATGAAATAGGCAAGTTTATAATCTTACCAAAACCAAGTCCCATAGCATATCCTGATAAAATGATTCCAGTTGTGCGATGTGTGATTGAAAGAACGGCAGTTAGTTGTACCTGATAAATTGTCAAATGTGGAGACATAGGCCTTTTCAGACGCATATTTTTTTCATCATGTGATTCAGAAACTGCACTTGCCACACATAATGGTTTCGAGACATTTGCACTGAGTGAGCTACAATCAATATTTCTTTATCAATTACATTCAATATTTACATTAGTATCATTCTATAAAAAATATTTTAAATGTCATAAAGACTGATTGAAGGTTACATATTATGTAACGAATTACCTGGACGTATATAAATTCCGAAAATTACGGAAGTCAATATTTCGTCGACAAAGCAACCTAAGGAAAATAATTTGTCATTATAATATACAATTCGTCGTACATAATTTATTGAAGGGAGGGAATAAATTTTGTACCTTGTATAACTCAGCGCCATTTTTTATGTTGTATGTTTTACTAAAGATAAACAGATGTTAGTAATGTGTCAAATACTAAAGATCTAGATATATTATTCTGTATCAGTACAAACGCTGGAATTACATTCTTTTTTAATAGAAACTTACATCACAGCCGGCACAGGTGAAATTCTTTAGTGCAAATAATTTCGAGATAAGATAAAACGTGTCGTATATATTTATCTCGATGTCTCGAATTAAAAATATACCCACGTATGTCTAAATCTTCAGCTAAAAACAATCAATTGCCTAAGTTTAAAATTATATACGATCTCATGATATATCGCGTTAAAAATAAGATAAATTTTATTTTCGTTTATAAGTTAAGTAGTATGCATGTTATCCTATAATATGTATTTACAAAGTTTACTTGCTTCTTTATTGTAATAGTATTTAAACAGACATGCTTTAGCTATTTTGTTAAGATAGTTAGAATATTTAAGTCCAATTTTTGAAACGAATATATTCTTATTTCGAACGGGTTCACAGACGAGATAGAAATAAACGCAATACACAATGTATTCTACTGTTCCAGAGTTCTAGGGCTCCAGATCCCGATAAGCCTTTTCGTATCACTCGTGACGGTACTTACCAAAAACACAAAATAGCTGTTTTTTTATATTTTCAATACTAAAAATGCAAGAATAGAAGATGGACATATTTGTAAACCGCTTCTTTCAACCCAAAATCGTCCTAGAATATGTTTATACATCATCTACCATCGATTTGGGCCATTTAGAAGCGATTCTGGCGACTTTGAAATTTTGACAATTTTTGAAGGTATACCCCTTTACATTTTTTCGATTCTGGATCGACCATTTTTCGGTCAAAAAAATTTTTTAACCGCTTCTTTCGACCCAAAATCGTCCTAGAATATGTTTATACATCATTTACCATGGATTTGGGCCATTTAGGAGCGATTTTGGCGACTTTGAAATTTTGACAATTTTTGAAGGTATACCCCTTGACATTTTTTCGATTCTGGATCGACCATTTTTCGGTCAAAAAAATTTTTTAACCGCTTCTTTCGACCCAAAATCGTCCTAGAATATGTTTATACATCATCTACCATCGATTTGGGCCATTTAGGAGCGATTTTGGCGACTTTGAAATTTTGACAATTTTTGAAGGTATACCCCTTCACATTTTTTCGATTTCGGGTCGACTCATTTTTGGGCCGAAAAAATTTTTTAACCGCTTCTTTCGACCCAAAATCGTCCTAGAATATGTTTATACATCATTTACCATGGATTTGGGCCATTTAGGAGCGATTTTGGCGACTTTGAAATTTTGACAAATTAGGTATACCCCTTCACATTTTTTCGATTCTGGATCGACCATTTTTCGGCCATAAAAATTTTTTAACCACTTCTTTCGACCCAAAATCGTCCTAGAATATGTTTATACATCATCTACCATCGATTTGGGCCATTTAGGAGCGATTTTGGCGACTTTGAAATTTTGACAATTTTTGAAGGTATACCCCTTCACATTTTTTCGATTCTGGATCGACCATTTTTCGGCCATAAAAATTTTTTAACTGCTTCTTTCGACCCAAAATCGTCCTAGAATATGTTTATACATCATCTACCATTTATTTGGGCCATTTAGAATTGATTTTGGGGACTTTCATTTTTTGACAATTTTTGAAGGTATACCCCTTCACATTTTTTCGATTTCGGGTCGACTCATTTTTGGGCCGAAAAAATTTTTTAAACCACTTCCTCCGACCCAAAATCGTCCAAGAATCGTCGGTAATTTTTTACGGGAAACACGAAAGCTCATTTAGTACTTGGTCTTCTTATATCCTCGTCTATGGTCGTATCCACTGATTGATTTAATTTAAGTGTTTAAATACCCTAGTCTATTGTTTGTTATATGCAGTATATTCTCACATGTATATGTGCTATATAAATATTTTAAAAGTTTTAATAGCATAAAAATTCAGTTATTAATTTCATGAAGAAGCAGTATTAATTTATTTTAGAAATACCGGTTGATGTTATTTCATCTTATATCCCTAGGACCCTATTTTAGCATTTGATCATTGATGTTATTTCTACCAAAGGCTACTGTGCATTATCAGTAAAATTATTAAACTCTTGCATTATATAATTCAACAATATTTGTTCTAAACAGGATAAATGAAAAACTGGAAGGCACATGTAAAATAGCCATGTGGTTTGTGGTCACGTGTGTTCCCCTTCCATAAGTTCACTGGTGTTATCTTCCATTTTCAATCCTTTTCATGAGAGACTGTCGGCGTTACTTCCTTGCTTCTTTTTACGTTCCGAGAGAAGAACTCAGCACTTAATTAAAGATATCGGTATTGGAATTATAATCAACCATGGCAGAGAAAAAGCTTAATGAGTACTTCTCACGTATGGCTAAAAATCCAACCCATGTACCGCTTGGTATAAAATTCCTCGCCGCAGCCGGCGTGGCTGCTTATGGGGTATCGAAGGCCATGTATACAGGTTAACCATGATTTTTGTAATTTTTTTACATCATTACTCTGTGACACTCGTTATCGATGTATTTGAAGACACGGTTCCAATTTACACGTAATATCTCTGTAATTTTCCGTACGTTTGTATGTCTATTACTAAAACTAATTATGATCATTCCGATGCCGTACATGGTTCTACCCGATATAGATGTTTTTCCAGTATTTATGATTATGTAATGCAGAAGTGAACTCACTGTGTAATTTAAGAAAACTATCGTTTTTAATCACCCCATCATAATATTCATCGTATTTTTTGGTTCTTACTCAAAGTTAATTTTGAGATTAATAGTTCGTAAAAGTTAGTGTCTCCCATTATATGAACCAATTATGGAAAGACTTGTATAATGATAATAGTCGAAAAAATTATAATAATACATATTACAAATTCATTTAAAGAACAAAAACTTTTTTTACTTTAGTTGATGCTGGTCACAGAGCTATTATATTCTCCCGTTTGGGAGGTATTCAAAAGGATATTATGGCTGAAGGTCTTCATTTCCGTATTCCATGGTTCCACTACCCAATTATTTATGATATTAGGAGTAGACCCAGAAAGATCTCCTCACCAACAGGATCCAAAGATTTACAAATGATTAACATCTCGCTTCGTGTTCTGTCACGTCCTGATGCAGCCACTTTGCCTATTATGTACCGACAACTTGGTCTTGACTATGATGAAAAGGTTTGCAAAATTATTCAGGTTAAAATTATATTAAAAACATCATTTTTAATATAAACATTATAATTGTTTAGGTGCTGCCAAGTATATGTAATGAGGTACTGAAGTCAGTTGTTGCAAAGTTCAATGCATCCCAACTGATTACTCAAAGACAACAGGTTTCAAATTTAGTTAGAAAGGAATTAATTGAGCGTGCACGTGATTTTAATATTGTTCTTGATGATGTTTCCATTACTGAACTTAGTTTTGGTAAAGAATACACTGCTGCTGTAGAAGCTAAACAGGTTGCTCAACAGGAAGCACAAAGAGCTGCTTTTGTAGTGGAAAGAGCTAAGCAGGAAAGGCAACAAAAGATTGTCCAAGCTGAGGGAGAAGCAGAGGCAGCCAAAATGATATCCTTTGATAAATTAAATAATACATTAAGCTCTTATTTCAGCTAATCCAATTTTTTAATCAAACTTTTGTTCATTTATATTGGTTTATTTTGCAAAATAATATTATCCTTAACTCCTGTGCACCTTGGTCTAGCTGTTAGTCAGAACCCTGGTTATTTGAAGCTGCGTAAAATTCGGGCGGCACAAGCTATATCTCGCACGGTAATAATAATTAATATAACGAAAAATGTGCTCGTAATCGAACTTTCGCTAGCGAGAACATAATATTTAATCTAAATGGTTTATGTTTTAGATTGCGACTTCCCAGAATCGCGTTTTCCTTAGTGGCAACAGTCTCATGTTAAATATTCAAGATCCATCGTTCGACGACTCTTCAGATAAGCTTAAAAGTAAGAAGTAAAGGCAATGCGATGTTTTTTTCATAAATTCTTCTTTTCCATTGTGTTGAATGCCACTTACAAGTATCTCAGATACATGCAATGCATATAACGCAAAAGCAACTTCAATGTTATATATATATATACATATGTAGATGCTGAACATATTGTGAAATAAGATTCGTTAGATGTTTGTGGATACTGCAAACTTTTGCTCCACCTACTCTCATATCCAGTGATCAGAATCATTTCAATTTCTAAGATTCCTTTCTTTCCTTGATCACGATGATGCTCGCTCGCAAATCTCGAGCTCATATTTTTGCAGGTTCTGAAGCTGAACACTGGGGGAGCTGGAATCAGACTACACAGCAAGCAGTTAGGTCTCTAAAGAATCCAAAATCTAGCCAATTACTACAGGAATCCAAAAAACGCACTATCCAAGTTACACCGTCGTCTACAGAGGATGAAACTTCTCATTTACTCGATTTGGCGGCCAGTGGCGCTAAAAAAATTATTTCTTGAGCTTATGACCTTAGGAATTTAAGGTTCACGGAGATTTTGCGATGCGAGCCCATCTTTGTAACATATTCCTCCACCTAATCCTATAATTTTTTAAATAATACTAAGTTGAACAATTGCAATCATAATAATAATAATAATCATGACGGCAATAATAATTATGATCAGGAATTATAAACACTTTTAATATAACGAATGATTGACAAAACGTAGCTTATGATGTCTTAATTGAATTTCGTTAATTTGCCGTTTATAAATTGGTAATTGACAATCAACCCTGGTTTAAAGTACATTTTATTTTTATAAGTGACTGATCGAATTTCAGTGCACGTAATATGTGTTCATCTTTAGCGCATTATATTTCCCAGAAATATAATCATTCCTTAAATCTTGCAGAATAATCATAGCATTATGTATTAATTAAAAAGACAAGAAAGGTTTGTGAACATGGTTTATAACATTGTTGAGATAAGAACAATGTTTGCATAGATTAACATGTATATTGCAAAAATATTATGAGTAAGAATGATTATGGCTTTATCAGATCCTAAAATAAGACCAAGATAAAAGGTGGTGACAGGAAGTTACTTTAAAACGAAGTCGCGAATTGTGTGGTGCACTTCCGGCAGATTTTGGACGAGGTTGCTGCTATATTTAATAGCCAGTCATAGAAGTCTTATGATAAGGTGTAATTAAAAATTAACAACCCTCGTACTTAGAGTTGAAAATCCCAAATTAAGGTACGCGTTTTGGAAACATAATGAACAATTCTTTATGATCTTGAGATAACCTTCAACTTAACTGACCTTGTGTTAAGTGTTAGATTCCTATAAAGTACAATAAAATAAATCTGAATTTATAGTCAGATATATCTTTGTTTACAATACTGTACGTAGTTTAAATAAATTGTTGCTTTAAATATTATTTTGTAATAAGACATTGTTGCATCATCTTTACAGATGGGGGAGGATAAGACTTTGGAATGCACTTTGACAGGGTATGATTCATGATATTTTTTGCAAATTACAATTAAGCTATTTCAATTGAAAATACAATTATAGGCAAGATAAATTAATTTGTAAAACATTACGTTTTCTATAAAGGCAAGAGGTTTCTAAGAAAGCTCTCAAAAAGCAACAAAAGGAAGCTGAAAAAGCTGCAAAGAAGGTAGAGCGAAAAGCACAAAATGTAGGTCATAACATGTTTGCATTGAAAAGCTAAATATTTACAATAAAATGTGTAACAAGTATTTTATTTCAATATATTTAGCAAGCTCAACAAGATGCTACTAATGAAGGAGAGGATGTATCTGTTGGGAAATATGGTGACTTAGGAATAATTCAAAGCAAGGATAAATATGAAGAAAGGAACTTTACCCATATTAAGGATTTGAATCCTAAATTAGATAATCAAACAGTATGGTTGAGGGGCCGCTTGCATACAAGCCGTGCAAAAGGTATTTCTTACTTCAGAACTAGACACTTAACCACTGACACTTACTTAAACAGCAACTTCTACTTTGTAGGTAAACAATGTTTTATAGTTGTAAGGCAACAATCTTATACAGTACAAGGTCTGGCTGCAGTCAATGAAAAGATCAGTAAACAAATGGTCAAATTTATATCTAAGTAAGTAAAACAAGTGTAGAGTAGATTGAAATGATTTTTCATCTAATGTATCTTTTTTTATAGCATCACTAAAGAATCTATAGTGGATGTTGAGGCAACAGTAAAACTTGTTCCTACCAAAATTGAATCTTGTTCTCAAAAAGATGTGGAAGTTCACATTGAGAAAATGTTTGTAGTAAGTGCTGCAAAGCCACAGTTACCTTTACAGATAGAAGATGCAGCTAGGCCAGTAGGAGAATGTGAAGATTCTGGTCTGAATATTAAAGTGAATCAAGACACTAGATTGGACAATAGAATTTTAGATTTGCGTACACCAGCTAATCAAGCCATATTTAGGGTTGAAGCTGGTGTATGTAAATTATTCCGTGATATATTAACTAATAAGGTAAAATTATAGGAATGTTCTACATTAATTATCAGTCAAAATATTTCAAGAAAAAATGTTTCACTTCTATAACATTTTTAATAGGGTTTTGTTGAAATCCATACCCCAAAAATTATTTCTGCAGCAAGTGAGGGTGGTGCAAATGTATTTACTGTTTCCTACTTTAAAGGAAATGCTTACCTTGCCCAGTCTCCTCAGTTATATAAACAGATGGCAATTGCTGCTGATTTTGATAAAGTCTTCACTATTGGAGCTGGTAAATTATTAGTTTCTAAAGTACTATAATTTATCACAATCTGATAATAAATATTCT
The DNA here is from genome assembly GCA_910591585.2 of Nysson spinosus. NCBI lineage: Eukaryota > Metazoa > Arthropoda > Insecta > Hymenoptera > Crabronidae > Nysson > Nysson spinosus. Next base: position 2,138,476 of record OU342839.1, on the reverse strand, counting down.
ATTAGTGATCAAATATGTTCCAATTAGTTTTCAGAGCTGAAGATTCCAACACGTACAGGCATTTAACGGAATTCGTCGGCCTCGATTTGGAAATGGCTTTCAAGTATCATTATCATGAAGTGATGGACACAATTGGACAAATGTTCACTGAAATGTTCAAAGGACTTCGTGATTTGTCAGTAAACTAATAGTACTTTGCCAGTCATATTCTGTTCCCTAATTCTAATTTTGTGTCCATTAATTTTGAACAACAGATATGCAGATGATATTGCAGCTGTAAATCAACAATATACAGTGGAACCGTTTAAATTCTTAGAACCTGCCTTGAAATTGGAATTCCGCGATGCAATCGAGTTGCTTGCAGAAGCTGGCGTGACATTAGGAGAGGAAGATGATTTATCAACTCCAGATGAAAAACTTTTGGGCAAACTTGTCAAAGCTAAAGTTAGATACTTTTCATTGAATTCACTGCATCTGTATTTAAAATGTTACATCTAATTTTGATTCATACACTTTTTTCAGTATGATACAGACTTCTATATTTTGGATAAATATCCTTTAGCAGTAAGACCGTTTTACACAATGCCAGATCCAGAGAATCCCGTAAGTTCATGTAATTAAAATTAGTAAAATAGTACGTAATGTTAATTACGGATATTAATATTTGTAGAAAATCACAAATTCATACGATATGTTTATGCGTGGCGAGGAAATTATATCTGGTGCACAACGTATTCACGATCCTGATCTTCTCACTGAACGTGCGAAGCATCATGGAATCGGTACGTAAAAATCTTTAAACATACATTCTTGCGAATATATAAAAACATTTTATCTCCAACTTCGCACATTATATTTGTTTTAGATCTTGAAAAAATTAAGGCGTATATCGACGCCTTCAGGTACGGTTGTCCTCCACATGCTGGTGGTGGTATTGGTATGGAACGTGTTGTAATGTTGTATCTTGGTTTAGACAACATTAGAAAGGTTTCCATGTTCCCACGCGATCCAAAAAGAATTACACCTTAAAACGATTAAGCTTGTACTTTTATACAAACCTCTGCATAAACGGGGAATAGCGTCTGCGTTGATTAAAGTTGCTAGGTAATACGGATCATTTCCGTGCACTTTATATTCAACGCAATTTAACAAATAAAATATTTCAACTGTTTCTTCTTTACATATCATCTAATCCCAGGAGGAAGAGAATTTATTATTTAATTTTATTATAGTTATTAATTTCAGTTTTATTCCCCATTTTGGATTCTGTATATCTTACAACTTTTATACATTTGTTGAGATTATTATTTACAATTGTATAATTATGATACTTCATTTCTATCACTTTAATATTTGTCTTCGGAAATACTTGGATTTTAAATATTTCGCGGCGTTTTGAACAACTTGTTACAGAGTGCGCTGTTGCAGCCTGCACTTGTAACATTTCCAAAGTAACAAGTGTTATGAAAGTAATTCCATTTTAAAGTGTTATTAACAGTGTTTAATTTAATTAATAGGAAATTAAGAGTAATATTTCATTATCTTTGGATCGATCTATTAAACAACAATAATATATACTGGAGCAATGTCAAAAGACAGAGCACTGATCGTGAGCGGTTTCAGAGATGATTGCAGAACATTGCTGGACCGTTTTGAAAAAGCTAATGACATTCGATTTGAAACTTTTTGCGAGATTTGGAAAGACATGAAATTTTCCTTAGTTTTTACGTAAGTGCCGGTTTTCCTACCTTTATTTTAGTATGCTTGTTTGATTTCGAAGGTTATGTCCTATCAAGTTTCTAGCCAACATTTCTTGTCATATGTTTTTCCTATTACTTGGAATTTGTTGTTAATCATATTAATCGCTATCACGTACATGTTGTTCAAGAACGTGAAGGACATTTATAGAATTAGATTAAAGTAGTTTATCCTGTTATTATGTTCCCATTTATAATCAAGTATATTTGGGTTTTGTATTTGAATCAATTGTTATATCTTCTTGAGCTTTGACATATTTTATATATACAGAGGACGACAAGCTATGATAGAATTAATGGAATTTTGCGAAGAGGCTTTACAAATATGCAAACAATTGTTTCTTCTACCTACACGTTTCAATGAACGTATAGGTGCCCTATATCTCCTATATGGTGTATACTACAAAATGCCTACAAGAATGTTTAAAATCAGAATGAAACTTGAAGACTGGAAGATAATTACAGAATTACACACAGAGATAAAAGAAGGAGAGCATTTAGATGCAAATTATATATTGTGCAAATTAATTGCAGATAATGCATTTCATTATTGTATGTTTGATAAAGAGGTATACATTATATATTTTAAATGAAATCATTCTAATAGAATTGGTGAATTAGTTTATAAAATCATTATATATTTTTAGTTTGGCCTAGAAAAGCATTATCGTATTAAAGAAAAACTAGGATATAATCCACATACTTTATTACCTGAGATAAAAGAATTGGCAGAGGATGGTCAATTATTGGCAAATATCAATGCATTAAGTAAAATCTACAATGAAAAGAAGAAAGCACTTTTCTCTAAAACAAAGAAAAATTCTAGCTTATCTTTATATGATACTAATGTAGCTGATGATATCATCAATGAAATAATTAAGTTTGATAAAGAAAGGGTGAACCACCACATAAAAGGTGCAATTGATAATAGAAACATATCTTGTCCATCAACTTCAAACGAGGAATCTCAAAATACAAGTAGATTGTAAGTTTGTTACTTAAGAAATGAATTTTTTCCTTAACTTTCTAGAATATTATCACTAGAACTACCAAAGTAGTTCAAATAACGGATCCGCGATTTTTAATAGAAACGTTTAAATTCATAACGTTAGGTTTTCTGAATTTTTTCGGCGCATGTTGCGTATAATTGAATCGATTATAAATCGATATTAAATCTATGAATATAGTTGAATATATCGTCGGTAGTTCTAGTGTTATACTAACATTTTGAGTGCTTTAAATTATGTCTCTATTCCAGAAGACTTATCAGAAATCCAAAGAACGTGAAATTTAGTAGTGGTGTGGATTTTGATTCAGAAATAGAAATATCAGATGAAGTCGATTCCGACGATTCCGACGATTAAATGAACAATCTTTATTTTAATTGTAAGTCTATTTAATACTTAACTACTTTTTGTATAAAGGAATAAGTTTCAGGAATATTTGTAAGAGGTAGAAACAATTCAATATTTACTCAAAATCATTTTTATTGACAAGCTCAAAAAGTAGATATAAGGAACATGCAAAAAATATGAATCTTTTGTAATTTAAAGTAAGAAATTCATCCAGAATAAATCACACTTTATTACTTCCTCCTTGTCTGTCTGTTACACAGACTGTGATTCAAGGTATTTCAAAAAAATGACTAAATGACTAAACAACTTCAGAGTATAATTCAATTAAATTTCTAAACATAAAAAACTGAGGATTGTTTCAAAATTTGACATTCTAATTAATGTACTAATAACCACGTTTGATATGCTGGATGTGGTAGTAATTGTTTCATCATAAATATAACTTTGCAATGCTCACACAACTTTCAGTTAACACTGTAGTTCCCTTTTAGTATACTTTAAGCTGATTGTTATCATCAAATCCGGCACTGTGACCCGCGTTCCTTACAATGAAACTTGTTCCATCATAATGCATGCGTCGTTCACCTCGGCGTACAAAAAGATGGGATGTTTGTCCGAGAGATGCGGTACAATGTAAAAATGGTGTTGTCAACGAGGCTGTTCCATTACTCGGTGATGTACGTAGTTGGTATTTGTTACTGTTTCGTGCAATTCTACAAAGAAGTACACGTATATATTTCATGAAATAACACTACATTATATAATTAAGTTACCTGACAAGACCATCTGGAGTCTGAGAAACTCTGACATTGTTAATTATCCAATTTTCCACACCCTCATCTGTTAACCAATATTGAGCAGCTGCTAATGCCGCTGCCGCTTCTTGCAAACAAGCAGGGCCATGTCGGGACCGCGAATAAAAGACACTTAGGGAAAAGTCCTAGGTAGTAAATAATATTACATAATAATTGATTAAAGTAGATAAAGTAATAATAACTAGTACATACCTGACTCATGTCTGAAAATGAGTCTGTGGTTGTTCTAGTTCCGGCCGTGTCTACTAAATACACTAGGGCACATTGCTCAGAAGTGAAACTGACCCCCTTGTACCACATTTTTGCATATCTAATGTTAAGGAAGAAAATATTGATTATGCATGTATTAAACGTTTTACAGATATCACAAACTTGTTATTTCCGTGAGCATCATGTGCCAAAATTTCAACCCGCGATCCGTATTGATATATTCTTCCGTTTGGATGTAATAATGCTGCAGCCGCCCCAGAACCACTCAGTGAAAGTACAATGTTATTCTACGCTGACGAAAAATATCGTTGAGATAATAATCATGTGAGTTTCGTTCTTCTTATCATAATTAATATCCAGAGAATAGTATGAAGTTTTGTATATTAAGAAAGGATGTACTTTAAAATTGATAACTCTGACTGCTCGATCGATTGTCATGTCAACGCGAATTCTATTATGAAGTCGCAATGAAATAGTTCCATGTGGGGTGGCTATGGCACCCCCTACAGCAGAATCGGAATCGTGTTCTCGCCAGTTTTCCGAGTAAACGCATGTTTCCTCGTAATATGGCGCAATAGTTTTGGAATTCCTTGGTTGACGCCAGAACGCCGTGTTTGAAAAAGAATTTCCACCAGTTAATCCACCCCACTGTTCTGCTGGTGGTGGTTCAAAGTACTTTGAATATTCACTGTATCTCTAGAAATGAAGCACCAAATGAATTAGAAGGATGTGCTTAATTAAAACGAATCATTTCATTATAAAGCACAAAAATATAAATTCCAATGCAGGCTTTAAAAGAGGATGGATACTTACCTGAAAATTTGTTTCTTCTGTTTGTGCATGATAGCTGTGCGCAGTGTAGAGAGATCTTGGTCTCATCGGCGTCGTTGATGAGTTTTGATTTTGAATAGTCGGCACCGAGCATGTTTGTACATTTGTTGATTGCGCTCCACTTTGAGTGTTACATTTTGAAATTTCTTTTCTGTACTCGCCGCAAGGAGTAGCCATACCTTTCGCCTTGAAATATTATTAGAAATTATCGCATTTATTGTCTTGTTAAGAAAGATATCGTACGAATTACAGCCGCTTTAATGAACTAATATTACTTAGGAAACATATTATTTTGTAGGATCTACCTTAGAATTGGCGGTAGAGTTCCTCGACTTTTTACGACGAGATTTTCGGGGCTTCGACACCGCCGACCGACCACTTTCGTTTACGCGATCCACGGCTGAAACAATTTTTCTGCACACGTTCCTCCGTCTCTTGACTCACGCTCGTTATCTTCTTCCGATGTAAAATTACTTTCGGACGGTCCTGAGATCGTAATTGCATACGTGACCTTTCCCAATAATTTCTCTTGATCGAATAAATCCCAGAGACCCGCGTGAACGAAAATGACGCCTCGTAGATACTTGAAAGAATTCACGCTGAGAATCTCTGCGAAGATAGTGCGATAAAACAAATGAATCTCTTGATTTCCCGTTGCCCTGGCAATGAAAAAAGAAGATAAGTTTTAGTAAAATTAAAAATGGTTCTAACAGATTCAGGCCTATTGTAGACAAACATGAACGTTTTAATAATTATTTGATCTAGTAAATCAATTTCTTGTATAAAGCTTTCTGATATTATAGTCTAACATGCTTTATTATTAATGATAATTTTATATGAATTGCCTTCTTATCGCATTAACTAACTTCTTAATCTTGTCTGCTGTATGTCGGTGTAATTGAAAATTAACTTTGTTATATCCTTATATGCTGTTCTTTTGCTTTTTGTTTTCGACGTCGGTTACTTAAGATGAGGAAGGGGTTGATGTTATAATACATTACACAATTAATCATAGATCACCCAAGGAACGATTAAGATTTATCACTTGAGAAGAGTTTACTTTATTAGAGATTCATTCATACGGTGATTATAATAATGGGATAATAATGATCACGGATTGAAGATTTAATGCAATATCAGAGTCTAATTAAAAACTGGAAATGCACAGTCTAATTGCAGCGACATCGCTTTTCCTACCATTTAATCGAATACAACGATTTATGGGTAATTGGGCGATCATGATTCTTCTCTAATGGATAATAATTTCAATAATGTTTTCATGGAAGTTTTCTAACGCCGTCTTCGTAAAAAACGTCATTCCGTCAGCGGAAAATTTTAACAGTTTATCAACGTAATAGATTTACTATGTATAATATGTTTATCCTTGAATACTTAAACTCAAGGTTCCGAGACATCTAAGTTATATTTTTCTAATTTTTTGACATGTAAATATTCCTCCAGCTGTTCTGTGTTTATACATCGTTATCACTTAGAGATGATTTGCAATCATTTTATTGATATAATACAAATATTTGTAAACCGATGGATGTCGATCATCCGCGGTGAACTCAGAGCCCTGAAAAATTGTAATTTTAATGCAATTTTTAATGCAATGAGTTTCCCGGAATCTTGACCTTGTCAGCCTGCAAAGGATCGTTACAATATATTTTTAATTACTGTTATAATTATGCCGCTGATCCCCATTGATAACGAGGAGATTTCGATATGTTTAGTGAAGATGTTTTGCTAGTTTTATTGATAACTGTATAGAATTTCGGTGGCATAACTTGATCGAGTTTAATAACAATTGCGATACGGATAACGATACGCGAATGCAATTCGATGAGCTTATTACATAATCGTACAGTCAGAGTTTCACGGTTTTACAACAGTTTTACGCCAGTAAGTTGATTTTCCTTCGCGCAAAATTCAGAGTAGTAATGTCTCAAGATTTTGCTTCAAGATTATGAATTTTTTAATACAAATTTAACATAGAATTTGCAGTATTCTTTACTTGGAATCGTCTTTGTCAAGATTTTAGAACTCGAATAATATTCTTGTTATAAACCCAACTTTGTAGATTTTGTATAATTATTTGCGGATAGAGATTTAAATACTATTTTTGCATAATTTGCAAGTACGCAGGGATCTTGTGATTTATAATTATAATTTTATTTATTAATTTCGGTAGTAAATTATAAGTTGCAGTCATTGATTCCCTTCTAATTTATTCAACGTTTTGCAGGTATTGAAAGAAAAAAGAGCCGGGCCGCAAGTCGGTCGGAAACTGAGCGGGTATATATTTTGTAAGTAACGTGTAACGCTTGATATCGGGAAGAAAAAAAGTGTAGTGTTATGCGTATGTTAAACGCGTGATTGTAAAATATATTAGAATGATATTACAAGTTAGAATTTGTAAAGTATAGTACGTTTGTTCGTTTGGTGGGGACGAAGGCAGATTGGTGAGTTATCTGCACGAGGGCTTTTTAAAAGAGTCAGTACGCGGCTGGTACGCACGTGTAGCGGCTGGTTCGAGTTCGGTGATGGCATTCGCTTCATTAAATAATTCCCTTTGACATTCTTCAATAATGATTTCCTGCAAACTTCTACTTATCTTTCCTCTTATCGGATTGACATTAGGTAACATTGTTTCCAACAGAAATGTTGCATTCTTTTCGTTGCGCGTGACACTACACTTTTATTAACATTTTTAATAATATAAATTTTCCTAAGAGGTCATAATATGTTTAATTAAAAGTAATAGTACTAAAATTCGATATCAGAGTGTATTTCGATCGTGCAAGTTTTTAGCTTGAGTGAAATTGATATTTCTAAGTTTTACGTCTTTTTAGTTCGACGCTAATGCGATATTTAAGATTTGAATGCCTTACTTCTCAGGATCGCCTTTGCCGTCTGAGGATGAAGAAAAGGATGATCAAGAGACAGGATGTGACACTTTACGATTAGTGACAGTGGTGAGAATAATTTATAATAATTTTTATCGAGGTAATTTAATTTTGCTAGTAATTCATTTCTTCACAAAGAAATTCATTCGCCTCTTCGTTCTTTGAGTTTCTATCTTCCATTGCTGTTTGTTAATATAGTCTCGAAGACTTATTTGGAAATGGATATCCCTTATCACACAATCAGCAAATATGATAGAAAATCTATCCTACATTTAAACGTTTTAATAAAATTATCCTTGTATGTCTTCTTATACCTTGATCTACATGCGATTCTTGATAAGCGTCAATCGTGATACGTACTATTAACACGTCAAAAGATATTTTTTAGTACATCTGATTGACTTTAAATATTAATTATCGATTTACTGTACTGTAGACATAAAAGTATCCATATTGCATAAACGATGATATAAAGAATGTAATTATTTACAATAATTAATTACAAAGAATGATTTTTATTTACAAGATAGTCATCTTAATATTTAAATGTTGCGAATTTATTTTTATCCAGGTGATGCGGCATGGAGAGAGGGCTCCTCAAGATACTTATCCAAATGATCCTTATATTAATGATCCAATGGAACCCTATGGTTGGGGACAATTAACAAATGTAAACATTATTTTTAATTACTTCCAGTTATATGTTTTATTACACGAGAATTTTAGTTCTTTAAAGTATGTTATTTATTTGCTATATCTAGGAAGGTCGCAGAAGCCAATACAATCAAGGTCTTTTTTTAAGAGAACGCTACGATCAATTTTTAGGACCGACTTACAGACCGGATATATTTTATTTGCAATGTACGGCAGTTGATCGCACCAAGATGTCCGCGCTGTTGGAAGCGGCAGCTTTATGGAAGCCTAGTAAAGAACAATCATTTAAATCTGACCTTCCTTGGCAACCTGTTACATTGTTTTACCAGCCGCGAGCTGAAGACACAGTAAGAATTTCTTATTTACGAAGACACGAATATGCTTTTTATGGCTGTAAAACACACATCTTTTGTAGTTGATGCTGATATGGGACACCTGTCCAAAATATACAAAGCTGCGCCACACAATTAATGAGTTACCTGAAGTACAAAACGTTCATGTGGAGAACAAAGAACTTTTTACAGAATTAAGTAATTTAACGGGTATGGCGATAACAACTGCGGACGATGTTAGCTCTCTTTATGGAACACTAACAGCAGAGGTTTGTATTATTTGTACAGTAATAACTTACTTAATACTAGATTATGAACAATCAAATACCGGCGCTGTTACAGGATCAAATGAATTTGACTCTACCTGAGTGGACCAAAGATTATTACCCCGATAAGTTAATACCATTAACGCTATATGAATTTCGATTGAATGTTTATAATGATCTTCTCAGAAGACTTAAAGGCGGTCCATTCCTGAAGAAAATTGTGAATGACATGATTGCCAAGAAAGAAGGCGTTTTGTCACCAGAGAAGAGAAAAATGTTTATGTTCGTTGGACACGACAGTACTATTGTCACGTTATTAGATGTAATGCATGTATGGAACGATCAATTACCGGATTACAATATTATGACCATGATCGAATTACATGAAAACAACGACGGTTGGAATGTTCAAGTAAGTGGAACGTTAATAGCTACATCAGCTGCAAATAAATTCAACCGTGAAAGTTCTTTTCGCTGACATTCCTTTTTTGTAGGTATTCTTGCGAAATACGACCGCTCATGAACCATATCCGCTGATTATACCTGGATGTACAAAAGCCTGTCCACTAGAAAAATTCGTCCAGATTTTAAAGCCAATGATACCAGACGATTGGGACGAGGAGTGTAAAGTCGACGGAGATTATACACCACCACCTGCACCACTTCCTTAACTGTAAACCGTCGAATACACGTGATCGCTAGTGGTCATAAATCTGGTTGGCTTATATTATTAATTGAGAAACCGTTTGCGCCGGCTGACCACACAGGGTCATTGACCGTTGGTCGAGTTATAAAAAGAAGGATAGATGGTCCTTGAAATTCATGTGACCAGTACTAAACCTCTTGTAAAATATTCTCTTCTCTATTTAACTGTAATATTTTAGGAATGATTGAAACGAGCGACTGAATTAACTGTTGAAGATGATGACTAATGATCTAGTTGTCAGTGTAAATAGGCCGTATGATAAAAATAAAAAGTAACGGTGAAAAATCGAGGGAGAGATGGTGGTTAAGAAAAAGAAATTATTTGTATAGTGTAATGTCATTTTCTCATATCCCTTTAGGAGTACGGTTTTTTATGGTTTTTAATGGATATATTAAACGGTCTTGTTAAAAATTAACGCAACATAAAGTATGTAAATTAATTTCGCCGTTTTTATTTGTCTTAGACTGAATTCAGATGACAGTCAGCTGGTCACTTTCTTATACATCTATAACTTCACTGTTCAGAAATGATATTTGAAAATACATCAGGAAAATAATACTTGCGTGGTAACTACACAATTATAATTTTATTCTGGTTAGACATGTAAATATTTACAGTTTCCCTAATCAGTTGCGTTTATACAGTCTGATTCATATTTTATCCATACACTATAAAAATACACGTTCGTGCTTGAGTGAATATAATTTCGCAAGTCGCTTTTAGGCAAATATTTTCTCTTCGCGTCGTTTTTTCGTAACCACTGTGCCAGGCTTGTGTTGCGCATCTGGATGGTTAAGTAATTCCGGTGGGCAAGTAGATATAGGACTTGATAAAATGGTTTGTTTCAGATCGTAGAATAGATGACTATCGTCTTTTGTACAGAATGAAATAGCAAGACCAGCTTTTCCTGCACGACCGGTCCTACCAATACGATGGGTATAATCTGGAAGCGGGTAAGAATGTGTTATTATGGACAGCAATAATTTATTTCTATAAACACCAAGTATTAACTTACCTTCTATGGACTTGGCCATGTCATAATTAATAACCATAGAGACGTCCTTAATATCAATACCACGACCAGCAACGTCGGTAGCAACCAATATATCCTTACTACCACCCTTAAGAGATGCAAGAGCATACTCTCTTTGTTCTTGTCCTTTACCACCATGAAGTGTGCAGGCATTGTACTAATGAAAAAGATAATTTGAGTAATTTTCAAAGTGATTAGTACATAAAATATTGCATAACGAATAGTTAAAGTTACCCCTAATTTCTCTAATCCTCTTGCTAGTACATCAGCACCCTTCTTCTGGTTAACAAATATTATAACAGGTGGTTCTACACCTCTGCTAAGAATCTCCATGAGTTTCTTGCGTTTGTCTGATTCACCCATTATGTGAACTATTTGTTCTGTTCTTTCTGTTGGTTTACCGACACTGCCAATGTATACCACAGCAGGTCGTCGTAAATAAGTTCTAGCTAATCTTTCTACAGCGGGAGGCATAGTGGCTGTAAACATCACGGTCTGAAAAAGGAGTTAATTACATATAAATGTTTCATATTAACACATAATTTTCCAGTATAAAATTATGCATTACTTGTCTGTACTTCTTCTTCGTATTATAATTAGCCAGTAATTTTTCTTCGTTCTCGGCATCCTCATTATCTGGCTTCAAATTTGTCACAGGCATATACTCCAATATTTTTTGGACATCTACCAATTTCAATATATATTAATATATATTTAATGGTAATCAATTTTTAAGATACTTACCTGGTTCGAAACCCATATCTATCATTCGGTCAGCTTCATCCAATACTATATAGGTACATTGATTTAAAACCAAATAACGATTTTCTAAAACGTCGATCAATCTACCAGGTGTTGCTATTACAATCTAAAAGATGCTCTATTAGTATAAAGTACAAAAGATTATTTTTTCAATGTGGACAATATTCAGAAAGTAAATTAATACCTCGCAACCCATTCTTAGTCTAAATCCTTGTTCTTCTCTAGACAGACCACCAACTACGACTACTGTTCTGATACCTAACGGTTGCCCGAATTTATTCGTTTCTTCTTCGATTTGTTGCGCTAATTCACTAAACAGATATCAAGAATTAATTAGTACAAATTTTGTATTTGGTCAGATTTTATCTTATTTGTTAAACCTACCGAGTTGGCGCTAGAATTATACTGTAAGGGCCTTGGTCGGCTTCTTCTAATCTCTCAATTTTCGGTAGACTAGTAATCCACAACAGTAATGGAATTAAGAAAGCCAACGTTTTTCCTGAACCGGTCTCGGCTACACCAATAATATCACGATTTTGTAATCCTATAGGAATGGCTTGTCTCTGAATAGGAGTCAAATCCTTGTATCCCACTTTATCAATAATATCGAGAATTTCTTTCGGAAATCCAGATTCCTTCCAGGATCTGATAGGATCAGGAATGCGTCCTCCTTTTATTGTAATGTTATAATCCTCTCTAAAAATACGCCAATCTCTCTCTGTCATTTCATTAAGAGCCTTCTCAGACCAATGTCTGTCATCCCATTTTTGCTTCTCCTCCTTTCGTTTGACTTTCTTCAATCTCATTCTGAAAAGTTCAAGAATTATATTTATTACAAAATCAGTTATATAGTAATCAATAGTTTATTTTTTTTGGTCCAATAATAATTAATATTTGTGATTTTGGGTTACGGCTTTTGATAGACCAATGTAAGAGTAAAATCAGTTATAGTAATCATATATTTTTCAGTGTCATTTTCTTACTTCTCTTGTTCCTTTTCTGCCTCAGTCCTTCTTTTCTCTAAGAGTTCTCCATAGAATTTACTTTGATCTCGTTTTTGTGCTTTTATATCGATTCCAGCAAGATTTCCGCGACCAAAAAATTGAACTTGATGTCTCTCTTTATAAATGTTATTATAATCAACTGAAGTATCTTCAGAGGTATCCCAGTCAAATACGAATTTTCGATCGTTTAATCTTCTAACTCGACGTTTTTTCTTTATCAAACCTAGATATCGTTCTTTAATAGCTTCCACTTCCTTCTCCTTATCTTTATCCTTAATGTCTTCTTCGCGTGAGCGCTGATTTTCCCTGCGTCTATTGAAACAAGTTGATTGAAAATGCGAATCACTTATATCCAGAAAATTCGTTGAAAACCATTAATTTGATTAGTTACCTATCCCTATCATCCCATTCTCTTTCTTTACCAGATGAACCTTCACTGTGCATAAATGTTTTCCTCTCTTCTTCCTGCTGTTTTCTTATTGCCTGTACTTCTTCTTGCCTCTTTTGGAGTGCTAAAGCAGCACGTTCCTCCTTAGTTAAAAATTTTGGTTTTGCCCGTGCATCTTCCTCAGCCTTCTTTTTGGCAAGTAGCTCCTCTAAACTAAGTGGTTCCTTTTTAGGTGCAGACTTAGGTTTGTCCTCGGATTCTTCTTCTTCTTTTCTAGCTTCAGCCTTACCATCCTTCTTATTCTCATCTTCAATGGAAAATATAGGACTTGTTTTGCGTTTCTTATCATCTTTTGATTTGTCTTTATTGTCCCGCCTCTCGCGAGATCTATCTCTTTCCCGCGAGCGTTCCCTAGATCGTGAACGTTTCCGTTCCTTCTTTCGATCTTTTGAGCGACTCCTTGAACGTCTTCGTTCACGACGATCTCGTTCTCGGTCACGATCACGATCTCGTTCCCGCGAACGACTTCGTCTCACAGTCTTTTTATCATGTGCCATATTAAAATTTGATATGTAAGCAGATTTTTCTATCACTGCAATTAAGGATAAGTAATATTATTGTTATGTTACATACTTAATCAGTCATATAGTTCTATTATGGTCCTATTAAATTTAAAATTAAAATATCCTAGATGAGTATAAGTCATGGTACATACTCATTCATAGTTTTAGTTTAAAAGTAAAATCAGGTTATCAATTATTTGGGAGATTTTTTTAGAACTTCAATTTCCTTTGTTACAAGTAAAAAACAAAGCATTGTAGATTTTAAGGTTAGATAATTTTATTTCTACTATTAAATAGGTTTTCAACAACAGAAATATAATCTGTAAATTCTCAGTAAAATCATTTTCAAAATCTAGATATCAATTAAAATCATAATTAAGCCTGATATAGAATAAAATAATATGTAAATATTTTGACTTGCAGCCCATTAATTTTGTGAAATATAAAAAGATTTGTTAGTATACCTTTTTAAGAGTCACTTTACAATGACAAGCCTGCCATATATTATATTTCAAGTTTAATACGGTTTAATACGGTTAGTTAAAGCGTATTATTTTAAAATTCAATGTAATCAGCTTGCAAACAATTCCTATTTAATAACAAGTATAATGAATTCTTTGCATTGAACGATTATTGGTAGTTAGGCTGAATTCTCAATGCAAACGTTGCAAGCACGATCTCGTTCTATCATGCAAGTTCTATAAAACTTGCACTTTTATCTTTATTTATTCTCTTCCAGCAATTAATTATAATAGAAAAACTTCTAAATATTGACGCCACGTAAAATAATTATTATGTAAAATAATTTTCAAAGGAGAGTATCCTTTATAGTCGCTGATTGAGAACCTTCCTTATGTGGAATATTAAATGTTTTATTGAATATTTTGATAACTTATAAAAATCATAGGTGTATTATTTTCAAAATTGTAGTTCAATGTCGAAGATATTGAAGATATTCCATTACATGTATTTATACCAACATATAGATTACTTTGATGAGCGGATGTGAATTTCCATATTTCGAATACCGCATCCTAATTTTGAAATTTTAGCCTACAATAATAAATTAGTATTCAATATACATTATAACTTTCGTGGTATCATAAAATAATTCCGTGTTAGTAATTAGTTAAAAGAAACTCTCAGGAACGTAATTGCATAAAATTAAAAAGTCTGGCAATAAAATAATTGGACGGTGATTGGTGAATCTGAGGTAAAAGATTGGACCAATAGGAGGCGAGCGGTAGAGAATAGGGGAGCCACGGGCACGCTCAATAAAGGGCGCTAGTGTCTGTCAAGTGTCACAGCCGTTGCTTGTCCTCCTCAGTATTGTAACTTAAATCGGTGATTTAATTAGGAATAACGTATTTTTTTCTAGAATTTGTGAAACTTTAAGCAATAATGACCGACAAGAAAGGTAACTATACTGCGTAATCAACCGTTTGCCGCGTAGCGAGTATGTGTTAGACACGTTAAGATAAATCTCGTATTTTCGAGTCCGGGAGTACCACTTGTCACTCATACGACGGTGAGAAAGAGTGGGAGAGAGAGAAAGAGAGAAAGATTGACTATTTTTTTTCTTAATGTCAAATTGCGACGATGCTCGTTCCGAGACCTGTGAAAGATGGTGCACATTTTAAATCACTGATCGAGCCTCGCCTGTATTGCACAGGACTCATTTTAATCTATTGCCCGTCTCCACGGGGAAAGAGAGAGTTTCGTTTCTGCCCAGTGACAGATAAATCAATACCGCATATTCTGTGTGGGAAATACAAAATGGCCTCCAGAGTTCGTCCTGCTTAATTTTCACGATGACTTTTTTTTATTTACATTCGATTTTTCCTTCTCCCGAGAGGACTTTAATACGATGAAATGACGCAAATTAATTTTTAGTAAATAAGCCTTTTCCGATATTAGCAAAATGTCCTTCTCGTTAGGTTAGACGGAATGCGTCGTTGTGAGAGCATTATGTATGCATTCACGAAATATGTATACTACACGTATTTGAAAAAATCGTAACTACGGATGCGTTATTAGATTTTCATGTATATCATGGATGCTAAGACTTTATCGATTTCTTGAGAATAATTGCACTTAGATTTGCAGATTTAAAGACGGTTGTTTCATATGTAATACGATTTTCATCGATTTTTTTTATGCTCCTCTTAAAGTGATGTTGTCATTAAAATGGAAGACGGGAAGGAGTCGAGATTTACGTTGTAAGTGTAATTTTAATCTGCATTTTATATTATGATCTCTGGAAGCCATTACACCTTTTTGTTGGTAATACTTATATCCACAAGAATTAATTATTGATTAGAATTGAGTTAAAGGTGTTTCTTACTGAATTTGATTTAAACATAGTAATTATCATTTGCATATCAGTCTATAATTGGTGTCTTTAAATATAAAGTTTCTCATACTGTAAGTTTGAAAGTTGATTGATTAATTATGAAAAAATTTCAATAGTTATCTTTAACTATATTGATTTGGTTTCTTTATAAGGTGGTTATCAAAGGATTTATGTGAATTTAGTAGATATATTTGTATACATAGATACACATAAATTGATTTTACTGCTGCCTTTCTCAAGTTTCATACATAAATATGAAATACTTTATATCAATATATAGCTTGGACCACTTAGTAACATGGTTTCTTAGTAAACTACCATCATACCTGATAACAACCAGTTAACAGCTCGGACACTTGTGTGATATATTCTAACACAGTCCGCTCTGTTCCTAAGCAGACATACGCGCAAAGAGAGTGAGAGAGAGTGAGCATAGCGATTAAGGGAAACGTAAAAAGTTTAGACTGTAAGTAGATATCGGTATACCCTGAGATTGAAATAAGTGGTGAATAAGAGGATTATACTGGTGCGAGTTCTGCGAGCGTATTACCATGAGGGTATAGCCGCTAGAAAACTGGAGGATAGCGCCTACAGGTGTGGCTGTCAATATGTTTGCAGCGGACCATTACAAAGACGATTTGATCCCAGTCAGTAGGTGGAGCTTCGGAGACCGGCGTTCGCGCAGCCTAAGCCACGTATCTAACCTCACCTTACTCTATATATTACCTTAACTCACTACGTGTTTATATACCAACATATATTACGTATACACACATATATATATGCCACCAAATATATATATGAAGATATAGATGCACCACGTGCTTGCTGATTCAAAAAGTGAAAAAACAAGCATATTATAGAATAGTTTGGACCTCCAGGTTCATTTATTGCTTATGTCATTAACAAACTAGTTAAAAGGCTGTAAAGAAAGCATTATGAGGTTACTTTAGATCATGTACCTTCCTCCATTTAGTTTAATATATAATGATAAATAATTGGCCACAGGGGTAAAGAACAAGAAGTGAAATTTAGAAGCACAACTAAGAAAAATGTATTCATCTAATCAAATTAGAATCGACATAATTACATACATAATTACAGTGCTTTAGAGCAAGGAACTTAGATCAAAGCCACTTTTGTGGCTATCCAAAGACAGCATAGAAATTATTAAGGACAAGTCTTTTAAGAATGCAATTAAAGACAGTCGAATTATACTTTTTGAATCTGAGACGTCGGCTGCTATATATCCAAATCAATATAATCGTAAGATATTGATATGGGTGTACCAATATTTCGTACTGAAACCGTGGTATTGGCTGACTGCTTAATTTATTCTTTTTTTTTAACACCCACTGTGTATCTCGTGCGGAGTTTTTAAGGTATGATCAATCTTAAGCATTATTATATGTGCACATTTGCATTACAATGAAAGAATCTATATATATATATGTACATTTATGTTATATATATACATATATATAAAAAAGTGGAAACTTATAAACTGTTCGCACGAGAGGACACGGTAGGCTAGCGGGGTGGACACGAATGCTGTATCTAAGCTCAGCGTATTTATGATACTTCTACTCAATAGAAACTTGGTAGCTCACTTTTAACAATAGTGCATGTCGCTTCATCTTGGGCTACAAGTTTCTCGATCAAAATCAGCAACAAAAATTTTATCTCGCTCTCAGTATTGAAAATCGTTCATTCTCTCTACCCACTTTCTAGTAATGTTCAAATTAATCCTCACTGAAGTGAAGAATATTCAGTATTAAAATTGAAACTTGTGGTCAATTCTGCACGTTAGTAGTTCGATAAAGAAATACTTTTTCCTTCGGCAATAGTAACGTATTAGTTCTTTCAATTGGGTCCAAAATTGAGTAACGTTTACATACATATATATACACACATATATACTTAAGTATATATATTTACAAAGTAAATATATATATATATATCCTTAACTGTCGAGTTAAAACACTGAGAATCAAGAAAGGTGAAAATATAAAGTCATAATAAATCTCATTGTTATTCAGACTTAAAGAAAATTAGATTAAATGAAACATGCATCCTTGATGAAAAAGGAGAATGAAAGACGATGGAGCGTGTTTTGAGAGTCTTTGAAGGGTGGGAATCAGGAGGGGGAGTGTATATTTAATAGAAAGGACATTTCAACTGAAATTACGTTTGCCTGCATCCAATTGGTTTATGTGCAAGTATATATATATATATATATATAGCTTCGATGATTTTTCCGTACTCGTATTTTAGTTTGCATGCTTGGAATGTGGTAGTTGTGTAGTAACGATAGAAAACAGTCGAGTTCCTGCCAGTACTTTTCACAATTTCCTTAGATTTCCACATTCATATAACCATAAAGAGGAAGATCAATATTTAGGAGGAATATTTGATTCGAAAGTATTTTCAGGAACTCGAATATTTCTACGATAAGTTCAGATATGTTGTATTAGATTGGACTTTTCAGAATTCTATATTTTCTGTTTGTTCGCTCGTTTCCTTCTTTACCCGAATTTCAATCAGTCGATAACACTAAAGCTATTAATGATTCTTCATGCTTAAGAATGAAGCGTGCTAATTTAAATTCGATTTCACAGAAACGAAACGGGTTACCAAAAGAAGGGATCGAACGCTGGTGTCTTTTACTGTTTTTAATTGTTGTCGTATATTCGAACAGTTTCTCGTAGAATATCTTTAAAATAATTCAGAGATGTTCCTATTCCTTTTGAATCCGACACAGTTTGATCTTTTCAAAATTCGCCGATTCCTGTCTTAATTGGGTATCGAATAAGCCGTACCTTAATACGTAATATTTATTCGCAGAATTAATAGGAATTTCTCGTGCATTGTGAAATGCATGTGCATGTCTGGCAGAACATATCATGTATACTGTTAATAGTGAGCTTAAACGAGATAGTGTTTTATGATACTAGTCAAGAATTATTGAGAGGGTATAAGTGCCTCCATTGACAAAGTCAGTGATAACGAGATAACTTTTGAGGGTTCGTTTTGGAAAGAATGTATCATTACTTCGTGCAACACTTTTACTTGGTATTCATAGTACAATAAATGGAGGAATAGCTTGAAGAAATAATTATTTAGAATCCAGTAACTATGTGATCAATAGAACAGTCTATCATGACTAAATCTTGTGTCCCTCACAGTTTTATTAACAATAAAAATCGCTTAAATTCAGCACGATTTAAATTTTGATATATTCGATTTTCATTGTATTTAACGTTTTATTGCTTATTAATGATATTTACATTATCAACGCTGATACCATCATTCCTCTTCAGAGTTACGCTCCGATTATTAATTGGTGTATCTTTCACGGACTCTTCCCCAAAATGGAACCCTCGGCGTTCTTCTCAGTCGCTGTTTTTATAACGGAGTCACGGCTGTTCCACCGAAGCATTTCGATCGAATAATCGTCTGGCAGAAAAAAGAAACTAGAAATGAGTTTACGAAGCTTTAGCCAGCCCTTGGGGTTCGTTTTTAATTTTCCGCGTAAACGAGGTAAACTCGGTAGAGCATCTGGCTCTGACGTGAACCGAGTCTCGAATATGCTCATTGGGACAAATTAGACTTTGCGAGAGAAAGATGAAGAGAGGGAGAGGTAGATAGATACATAGAGAGATATTAAAAGAAAAGTTTCGTGATAAAAAAAAAGGGCAAGAGAGAAAGCGGTAGAGAAAGTAAGGCATTAAAAAAAAAGAGAGGATCTAGAGAGAGAAAAAAGGAAGGAACACATAAACACTTTCCAAATTACCCAGTAAAGTCGTACTAGTATTAATATCATAATCAATTGTTATTGGATTCGATGATTGTTTGCACCGTGGCACTGACACATGAATTTATTATCCGATTGAATATTGGTTCGATATTTATGGTGCGACGAGTATCCATTTCCAGGTACTTAGATGTGTGTATTGTACCGTATGATTTTCCTTAAGATTCTTGAATTATTTGAAACGAAATAGAAGATTCCATGGGGGAAGTTATATTGGCTGGCATGTAGGATGATCGCGGTAATAACTTGGAATTGCAAGAGAACTCGTTTCCACGCATTGGACCAGTATTCAATTATCATGGACAATTTGGTGTGGGCTGACGTCTATGTTAGAGTACAACATGTCCATCCACTGCTTCTGAGCTTGAGCTATTTATCATACGCAAGATGAACCTAATTGTTTATCTTGAGACTTTTTCAACCACCATTCTTATATTATATGATATATACGTACAACCTCTTAGAATGTTTAACTCGACGTTTATATCGGTCGTTGTAACTCGTTGATATATACATATATTTCTAGGTACACTTTACGTATGTTAATTGCGATGGCACAGAGTATAACTTAGACTACTAAAAAAAAAATTGAGGGTTCTTACAATATGCGAAGTAGCTGACAGAACTTGAAATGGATTAAACTATTCCAAGGTATATCGATATACAATTTATCGAAGGGAACCAATGGTTTACGGTCGGTCGAAGTATATATAAAGAGCACTCAATTCAACAATAAATACTACGCAATTATAAAGAACTTTTAATAATGTTTGACCTTTATTTATGGATATTTGCAGAAATTTGTGGTTTGCTGAATCTTGTCACAACTTTTTGAATGTGTGGAACTTGATATACATATACATAAATACATATATATATTACAGATATATATATATATTAATTATAATCATCGTACCACTGTACTCATTGTATAAATTACACATTCACCGCCCAAACATATGACATTCTCAGTTATAACTTGTGAAGAATTAATTTCTAATTGGATTATTTCGTACGGTTACTTTTGAGATGTCTCACCTAATCGAATCTTAATTACTGGGCTTGTTTTAACATCACTTTTTCGAACAACCATTCGCCCTTCCCCCGACCTTTCGTACCCCCCCCCCCCCTTCGCTTTATTTTAGCTCTGTTTCTTGTCATTTCTGTTTTTCCAATACGGTCGAACCTGAGACTTTCATAACTGTATACAATCTTTTTTCTATCGCAACAAATTCCTTTTAAATTGTATACATCGCGTAATAAAAAATTTCAAGGTTTCGTGGTTTATTGAAATGCAAAGTGATGCTCTAATTATATTTCTTCGATAATTCTTCATATTGAGTCTTGTTCGAAATGAGTTTGGTTTTGATCAAAGTTTATGTAAACTTAAATGAATCATGCCAGTTAATGAATTTTCCAAGGTTCGACTATTTAGACGAATGTATTTGGCTTTTACCTTGATTGCGTAACGCTATTTGCTTTGAGATCGGTTTTGTATTATTATCTTAGTTTTAGAAGTAAAGGTAGGTCGACCAACGCGAGTTTTCATTTGAGAATAGTTTTTCCGTACGTTTCCTTTTTCGACCGACCGGCTGACGATTCTTTTTGACTGTCAGACATACTATACATCACTGTCTGTAGTTTGGCTGTATTTTATTGTTAGAGCTTGTTTCTGTCGAAGCTCTTCCTTGTGTATTACGTTCTGATAAGGTGAAAAGAATTCGAATACGTTTGTTGTCGATGGCATTTCTTAGACGCGGGCTGATTGTCATTTTCCCCCGTAATAAAGGGATGTTTCTTCGAGCGTTTCGTTTTTGTTAATATTAGTGACAAGATGTACCACAGATTGCTCCATTTCAAATTCCAAATATTTGCTGCTGTATTGATTTCTTTATAATTAGGATTAACAGAGGTATCATTTTGCTAAGCTATTCTCAAGTGTCTCGCTTTCAACTACGTTTCTATCGAGAATCCTCGAGGCTGAAACGTTTCGGTACAAATAGAAAGTGATATATTAATTCTGTCCTTTGGAAGAAAGAGAACAAGAGAAGATACATATGTTTCGGTGAATATGGATTTTCGAAAGAGTCGTAAATGTTATTTTTTTTACTATGAAGCCTGACTTGTACCAGGAAAGTTGTCGCGGATAAGAAAATGAGTTTAACGATAATCATGTCCTAATTAAATCGGTATTATTTCACTGGAATTTCAGGGAAAGTAAACAAAAAGAATACTGCAGTATCTGCGATAAACTCGAAAGGCTACAAGAAGGCGATAATACCGTTTTCTCGGTTATTTCTTTTCACCATTATTTAGTGACTAACATTGTTTGAGCTTTGAATAGTACCTTGATAAAAACGGTGTATGTCATGTGTAAGATATACTTGGGTGTGGGAGTACCACTTTTGGTATCGAGACGCATTCGATTTACCACCTTCTTAATTATTCATTCTTTTCCTCGATATTATAATTGATACGAACCTTTTCAAATATCGTGGATCGAAGCATGATGGCAATATTATTATGTTGTATGTTTGAATGATAAGAATATTTTGCATAAGATTATATTTTGAATGACTGATGAAGGAGGACTTCGAAACCGACCCGGTACCGACGACACGATTCCTACGATCGCCAACGAACCAAACCGATCGCATATGTATGTGTATAGATAGAAATCGATTAAATCGAACAGGATCAATGGTTCTTTGTCGAACGTAAACGTGTCGTCCTTTGTCCTTTTTGGCAGTGGTACCACGTACCGTTGGCTTAGATCGAACCCACGGCCAATAAAACGAGCGGACCTGCATTTTGCATTGCATGTGTTACAGCATACCCGGTGGCACCACATCCACCAACAGGTTTTGTCCCTGCGCCGGCACAGCCTGCTACCTACGGTGGTACACGTAAGACCCTTTTCTTATTTTATCATTTCCGATTATAGGCTGATGATACTTGCATTTGATACTCGCACCGCATTCATGTAAATAGATCTTACGTTAGTTGGATAATAGTTGCAGGTGCCGCACCGTATGGAGTCTTTCCAAATCAACCACAACTTTATGCAACTCAAGGACCACCGCCGCCGACATATGATCAGACTCTATCACATCCTATGGTATATAATAATACTTCAAACTTATCTGATTATCACTAGAATTGAGTTAACGTTAAATTAGGTAATGAAAAGAAAGCTCTAGTGTGCATGTTACAATCTGGAGATTTGCGAGAGTCCAGAATTTCTGAGGATATCTGTACTTAACTGTCGGCTTTAGAATGACTTAATTTCATTGATGCAGATGTATCAGCCAATGTATGGACAAGGATATCCAGGTGGATACTTAGCGGGCTCGTGTTATCCTACCGCATACGGACCATTGCAATATTACCCGCCATTAGCTGCAGCCGCGGCATACTATCCTGCAGCCGCAATGCAGCCTGCTCCAGTAAGGCCCACGATTATGGTGCCTGTAAGTTTTGTTTGTGTCCATTGCATTCTGGGTTTTGCACGTATCGCTGACGAAATGATCGATGTATTTTAGAATGGTTTCGATGGTACTCGGTTCGACGGTATTTCACAACCCGTCTTGCCACCACCACCACCAGGAGTTGCTGCAAATGCCGCGCAATTGGCTGCAATGGCGGGCCATAGCGTGGCCTTATCACAAAAGAAAGGCTCGTTCCTTGGAGGAGGAACGGAGGGCGGTTACACCTTTTGGTAAACCACTATAACTTTTGTGAAACACTAAGTCTATCAAAGGCATTGTTGTCGAGATGATCCGTGTAGGCAAATCTGATTTGTGTTAGAGCTCTACTATTTTCACATTGGGAGCAGCTATTAAATTAAGTAGTATATTTGAGTGTGCGGATCGATCATCGTAGAATCACGTTCTTTTTTTTACGCGATCTTTTCAGTCAATGGTATTAGAGTGCAAGACGAAGGAATTTTTGTTATTTTAAAATCCTGATACAGCGAGCAACGTGATAGTGTAATTCGTGAGTAAATATGATCTCAAGTGTTTTTTCGGGGGATCGATCGGCGCATTGAACATACTATGAAATTTCAAAGAAGCATTAACAATGGGAAGACTCGTGCGACACTTTGCCATATGATTCCCAAACTTCTACTTAAAATTAACTCGAGAAAGAAATCTTCAGTATATTTTGTAAACTAAAGATGGGCGGTAAATTTCGAAAAAGGTGCCCATACTAATCGTGGAGTCATAGGACTCCTTCGGTATCGTTTAAGTTACATTGCTGACTACACGAGAACGATCGAGTGATATATGATTTCATGAGTATACTTAATGACAGTCTAAATGTCAGTAATTAATTCAACCATTATTATCGCGAAAGTAGAAATTGTTTTACTTATTTGTTTCTGACATAATATTACAAAAATAATCAAAGACATCGGAAAACGAAGTTCCAATTGCTCTCTAAATTTCGTCCGCAGACGATGAATCTTTTATAATGATAGTTCGTGAAATATTTGTTAACATATATCCTGTCCGATCGTTCAGCATTTGTCGTCCGGTTGTATTCCGAAACGCACGAGATATTCCAATATAATTTAATAAAAAATGGTTAAACGCGAGCGTGACGCTGGGAACACAGTGTTCTTCTTTTTAGAGTTAGCGGGTGAATAACGTGCACCAGGGATGTGTGGGATGGGAGTTGTCTCATTCGCCTACAGGGATCGATATTCAAAGTGTGTTCTAAGCCTTTTTTTAAAAAGCGCGACTTGGTTTTCTGCAAGGCAGACCGGAGAGTATAAAGGGCTGCTCGCGTTTATTCTGTTATTTTCCACGACTGTATTTTCTTTGTGAGATCAAACACTCCTGGTGTTTCTGAGGATACTCCAGCGAGGCCCTGATCCTTTTCCAAAGTAAAACACGTTACTTTGCGAAAAAGTCATTATGGGTGGCCCTGATGTTTAGAGAAAAATACCTACGTGATAGGAGCCTGAGGAATGCGTGAGAGTCATTCGTGTTTGCGAGGTTGGAGCGATATTTATATACATTCACTTGAACACTTAGCTTATAATATCTGATTAAACATCGAATACCAAGAACAATACGAGTGAAAGAAATACCAGAATTTCGATGCATATTATTAAATATGATATATCTCTATTACAGCCGTCTTAATTTTGTTATTAATATCCATAAGCATAGAAAGCATTCCAAGAGAAATACTTTTGATCTATTAGAGTATATAGTTGATCGTAATAACTCGTGACTTAAGAGACGACACTAATATTCAAGGCTCGAGTGCCAAAAACAAAATATGGAGTTACATCGAAGATTCTCACGTATTCGACGACTTCGAAGATACTTACTACTCTACCTAAAAGTACGCACTCTCTTCTTTAAAATCAGTAGTCTTTCCTCCTAGTTGTTTTGATGTTTCTTTTTTAAACGCAGATTAGCTAGGTCGGCTAACAAAGTTATTATTTAATTGAAAACGAAAGACTCGGCTGCGGCCTTGGAATTTCTTCGAGCTGGTCAAATTGTGCCTCGATTGAAAAGATTACCGTACGCGACGCGATCTTTCATCCTGCATTTACACGAATCTATATGTAACACATATTGATAAAACGATAGACCAATTAATCAGTGAATCCGAAACAAACGGCAGTGAGAATGGCCGCTTAGATAAGCACAAAAAGGAGACTACCCCAAAATTGATCGTCTGTCCTTGAGTCCTAGTACTTGGTATGGCAATCGCTTTCGACCGAAGCTGACGAAGAAAGCAAATAGTTGTCTCAATTTTAAAGTACAAATTGAATATCCGTGTAAGTTTAAGAAGAAATTCGTAAGGACCTGGCCGAGTCTTACTCTCGGCCATATTAGGCGAGTCGCGATAATGACACGATGAGCAACGCAGCGAGTTCGTAACGCTTACATCAGCATGCAGTGCGAAACTGTGAGTAAGAACTACATCACATCACTATTTTCTGAATGCTTGATATACAAGAGATGTGAGCCAGAAAAGGGAGACGAACTTTTTTGTGATTCAAAAATAGTAGATGCACAGCTACGAAACGACTGTTTTGCTCCGCGATCATAGCATTATATAGTAACGGTGAGCCTGTCGACTGGACCATTTTGATGTACCGATCAACAGGCGCACGATTCAACACGATATTAATTAAGCAATGAAGATCGAAGGAACTAATTTACAATCGGTGATAGTTTAGGATAGGACCAAGAGACGCCGTTCTATTTAGAAATTTTTCAAAATGGGTGTTCCAGCAAACTTGACCAGTACTCTCATATGTTTCGCAGAATATTATGAAAACAATCAATTTAGTAGAATTATAATTCCATCGAAGAACAGTTTTCACTTTATCTCTATATAATAGTTTTGTTATTCAGGATATCGGATAAAGATAATGAAATTTCTAAGAGACATTTGTTACGTCAATGACGAACGTTCTACGACCGTTTAGAGGTATTATCTACGAAGTGAATTTTTTATATATTAGAAGCTGAGAACTTTCCTATGAAACCGATACTGTTCATTCTATTTTGTACGATGTCGTTTACTTGCTCCAAATTGAATTTGAAGCGAAATACATGGGTACCTGTTTTGTTTTCGATTGACATCGTAGTAGTGAATTTATATTGCTTTGATAGGGAACGATATATACAGTGGTAAAAAAATTGGTGCTGATGATAAAGATCTTTTCTCTACGTTAAAGCGAAACCGCGCGACTGGCCAAATTTGTTTCATAACGCCGCGAATATTACATTGACATACCTTGTACCTTAAATTCTTTTTTTACCAGCTACATACCTACAGCTACTCACACATGACCAGCGTTTGACAAAGAAATCACCGCGCTTAATCTAAATCTGTTAATGAACGAGAATAAGCAGGAAAAGAAACGATAAAATACACGTAAAATCTAGTCCGAAGAGTTTGACTGATGATTGGGATACAGAAAGTTTTACGTAGTCCTTTTTTCTCAATCCGTGCGACGCCAGGTGCGAGATATACTGCAAACCATTCACTTGTAATACCTCGAGTAATCCAAGAATTGACATTTCCCAAAAAATCATTCCATTCCACTATAAAAACAAAAGGACATTGAGCCGCGACAACGGTCGATACGCATGAAACGTGGATGCACGTCGTCCACAAGAAAAAGAATACACATACAGAGCGGAGTCATATTTGGAAATTTCAGATACAGACGCGTATTTAAAAAAAAATATCAAAAGAGAGAGACAGTGAAAAAATGAAAGTTGCGTCGTTGCTCGAAATGTGAACACTCTCGTCGAAACTTTACGAGTTTGCATATCAGCCAAGAGCCTTCTTACAAAAAAAAACAAGCTTGTTCGCTTAGAATTACATTGCGCGACAAATGCACTAATATTAATAATGGTACCACCTCAATGTTTGCGTCTACGAGGAGACACATAATATAAGCAATCGAAAATCGAACGAAATGCAGGATTGTTTTACACGCAGAAAAGTACTTGTCTGGATAGAAATATGAATTCAAAAAAAAACAGGCCAATGTCAAGTATCACCGGAACTCGTAAACATACACGTACATAAGGAAGCAAGCGAACTAGGATTGTGTTGATATTTATATGTAAATTATTCTTATTTAAACAATTTATTATTTGCAGATTTCTAAGGTTTAAAGTCAGGAAAAAAAAATACGAACTCACGCGACATATTTTGAAAGATTATTTGTATCGAGCGAGAGTGGTGGGAAGGTTTTATATCATGGAAAAGTGTGCAATAAGCGTAATGTCTATTGTAACAATAAAGAAATGATATTAATTGCAACAGTGAATTTGTTATTACGTTGGAAGAGAGAAAAAAAAGTGAGATGAGAAAAATGGAAATGTACCAATGCAATGATCAACTGTACTGGATAATAAATGCCATGATCATGCTATGCATTACATCCTGTTTTTCCTTACAAGAAATAGTAGAACATTTTATAACCAATAATGAAACTTTGCAATGCCCAGAAAGGCTGCTTTTAATGTCAAGATATATCCAAGGAAGCCAAAAATATGAAGGGATAATAATATGGATACACATTTAGAGTAAACTGGTAATGGATGTATTTTATTTTGCAATGTATTTTCAATGAGCTTTGTATATAAAAAACAAAAACAGGTACATATACATTCTGTACACTCATGTAACATACATGAATCTGGTGGATGTACAAAAATGAGCTATTACAATAATTAACATCTTAGATAATAATAAAATTTGCAGTAACTTCTAATACAACAATATACTTCAGTGACGTCACTGATAATTAGTGTGTAGAGTTACAGCTCTATGACTTCATCAGATATCTTACAATAGATATATCAAGTGGCAGTTCAAAATTCAATTTTACTGTCCATAAAAATATTGCATTTCTTATGGTTTATCAGAAGGCATTATTATTATTAATAATGTCATTCAAACTTTTTACTAGCAAGTACTTTCTTCATTGTCTTTTCCAAGGCAGGTAATAATTCACAATATGTATCTACACATTTAGTGGCACACTTCTCAAAGTCTTCACTATATCTATCTACTTCCTGCTGTGATGGATTTGGTCCCATATTATCTTTTATTTTATCATTGCATTCCATTACACATCTTTGTAAACGATTCTGGAAAATAAGAAGTTATTAACTAATGCCATACAAATAATACTAGTATTGAGCTTTGAGTTTAAGATCTGAAGTTTACCTGAACTCTTTCAAATTCTTGTTGAACATATTGTTGAGCTTTGTTTAAGGTACCACTACAATTTTCTACACAACTGTGTACTTTTTGTATGCTATAGGTATCATTTTCACAGCAAGTTGCAGCACATTTGTGCATGTGAGCCTGTAATTAAAATTAGAACATTATATTAAGATATATTTTATGACAATGTCTATACTTTTCCCGTACAGAATTTATTAATTTTAATGTTAATTAACAATGAATGACATACTACAAGTTAAATTCCATTGCGATAACCTGAAAGCATTTAAATCGAGGGCTACTGTACCTGCATTTTTCTTAAGTGTGTTTTATCAATTTCCTCGACCATTTTCGTCATATGGTCTTCGACTCGTCTTCTTTGTTCCTCGACCATTTTGCTGATTAATACAAAGTTATTTAAACAAGTAAAACAGTACAATAAAAGGAGCCGGCAAAAACACCTCTAACTTTCTGATCGATGCGCACGAAAGTTGCACATACACTGAATGAAATACATATATACAGATCAGTATATCGTGGATTATATAGCTGCAGTTATATAATGAAATGTGAATTTGTAATTGGTTAAAAAGTTCAACAAATCATGTTGAAATTTTTAAATTCGACCAATCGTGGGACAATTATTCGAAGGGAATATATTTTTTTAAGCTTGGCCTTACCGGGATTTCAACGATCCAGTTAGAAGTATGCGCAAAAAATGTGCGCGAGAAGTTTGGTGTGTGGTGCGCACACGCAATCCGCGCAGGGTACGGTCCAGAGGGATCAGAAACCATTCCGGTCGGCTTTCCTCACTTGACCGGCCATGATGTTGAGTGCCGTATCGAAGGCAGCCGCTGGGGCCCTAAGGGCCGTCAAACCATCCCTTCTTCAAAACGATGTCACCAAGATCACCGGAGCATTGTCCGTGAACAGTAAGTATTTGAGAACTTCATAAATCATCTTGTTTCAATAGTTTATTTACCAATTGTTCGAAATTCGATTTACCTACTCCTCATCGTGCTTCCACCCCTTAAGATTAATACATATCGAACGGCAATGAAACCACTTTCTGTTCTTGCCGTGACATTACCTGCAAACGCGAATCTCATTCCTCATCATTGACATATGAATTTCTTAAAAAAGGAGCGCTATATTGATTATATAATCTGTATAATTTGAGCGAACCAGGGAAGTACCACTCTGCCAACATGGCGGCATTGAGGTCACTTCGACTAATTTTTGACTGTGACGGAATCATTTGTTAATATGAGAAAAATCGATGATATTCCGCCCGTAATTTAATTGATCTTCATACTTATTCATCCTTACTTCTTCTAATTGTCTGTAATTAGTCATTTTTTTTAACATCCGTACTTTCGCACCGAGTATCCGACTATCTCGTGGATAATCGATCGATCGTATTTCGAACTTCGAATTTTTGAACCGTTCGAAACATTCGAGAATATTACTTTGTCATTTTGAACAGAGAAAGTTATATTCTTTGGTACACTTTATGCAATAAACATATTTATGTCGAATATAAGTAGACACATGTAATTTCTATTATGTAACATTTCTCTCACAAGCATTATCTAATATTTTGTTAGACTTGTATTGATATATAATATGTCTGTCAGTTACTTGATTTACTATTAATATTATAACAAATAAACACACATCCATATATTCTTCAGCAAATCTAATTACATTGTCAATTATTATTTGTATATACAAGTAGATACTGATTAGTACTTGATTTCAAATAATAGGCAGGGACTATGCCAAGGCTGCAGCAAGTCCCAAGCATGGTGCCCAAGGAAAAATTGTTGCTGTCATTGGTGCCGTCGTTGACGTACAATTTGACGATGATCTTCCACCAATTCTTAATGCCTTGGAGGTGCAAAACCGTTCCCCCAGGCTGGTCCTTGAAGTAGCTCAACATCTTGGAGAAAACACAGTGCGCACCATTGCTATGGATGGTAATGCCACTTCTGAGCATTAATATTATTTAATATATATTAATCATTTTGTAACACACAAAATGTTATATTTATATAGGTACTGAAGGTTTGGTGCGTGGTCACATTGTTCACGACTCTGGATACCCAATTCGTATTCCTGTTGGTGTTGAAACCTTGGGTCGTATTATCAATGTCATTGGTGAACCAATTGACGAGCGTGGTCCCATTGCAACTGACAAACTGGCCGCCATCCATGCAGATGCTCCTGAATTCGTGGATATGTCTGTAGAACAAGAGATCTTAGTAACTGGTATTAAGGTCGTCGATCTTCTCGCTCCTTATGCCAAGGGAGGAAAGATTGGTATGCTTTAATACTGATATTAATGTGCAATTTATTTTGTTTTCCATTACTTTTACCACGTCTAATTAAACAGGTCTGTTCGGTGGTGCCGGTGTCGGCAAAACTGTATTAATTATGGAGCTGATTAATAACGTCGCTAAGGCTCACGGTGGTTACTCCGTGTTTGCTGGTGTAGGAGAGCGAACACGTGAGGGTAACGATCTTTACCATGAAATGATTGAGTCTGGTGTAATTTCATTGAAGGATAATACCTCTAAAGTAGCACTCGTATACGGGCAAATGAACGAACCACCCGGCGCTCGTGCTCGTGTCGCTTTGACCGGCTTAACGGTAGCTGAATATTTCCGTGATCAAGAAGGACAGGATGTACTGCTCTTCATTGACAACATTTTCAGGTTTACCCAAGCTGGTTCAGAGGTGCGAATAAAATTCATAAACATTTATTCATTGCTTTAAACAATTTTTATTTTGTTGTAATTTTATCGAGGATT
The DNA here is from genome assembly GCA_910591585.2 of Nysson spinosus. Lineage (NCBI taxonomy): Eukaryota > Metazoa > Arthropoda > Insecta > Hymenoptera > Crabronidae > Nysson > Nysson spinosus. The sequence goes on along the minus strand of OU342839.1, from coordinate 2,107,196 downwards.
GTACTCTGTTTCTAGGTATCTGCCTTGCTGGGTCGTATTCCATCTGCTGTAGGTTACCAACCAACTTTGGCCACTGACATGGGTAGCATGCAGGAACGTATTACCACCACAAAGAAGGGATCCATCACCTCTGTGCAGGCTATTTATGTACCTGCTGATGATTTGACTGATCCTGCTCCTGCCACTACCTTTGCTCACTTGGACGCCACTACCGTATTGTCCAGAGCTATTGCTGAGCTAGGTAATTCTTTGTTTGAATGTCGAAATCCAAAATTGTTTAGGTGGAATTTTCGTTATATATCGTTTTTATACTTAGGTATCTACCCGGCTGTCGATCCTCTTGATTCCACTTCCCGTATTATGGACCCCAACATCATTGGTACTGAGCATTACAACATAGCTCGTGGTGTACAGAAGATCTTGCAAGATTACAAATCACTCCAAGATATCATTGCTATCTTGGGTATGGACGAATTGTCCGAAGAAGATAAACTTACTGTTGCCCGCGCGCGTAAGATCCAGAGGTTCTTGTCCCAACCATTCCAGGTAAGAGGACATTAACAATTATTATTTCTGTTTTTTTTTGGCTTCGATTACTTTGACTTTACTATGATTTGTTTAAATGTATAGGTTGCCGAAGTGTTCACCGGCCACGCCGGAAAATTGGTACCACTGGAGGAAACCATCAAAGGATTCCAAAAGATCTTAGGTGGTGACTATGATCACCTTCCAGAAATCGCGTTCTATATGGTCGGTCCTATCGAAGAAGTAGTAGCAAAGGCAGAAACATTGGCTAAGCAATAAGCCCTTTCACAGTCATCGTAAAAACATGTCATTAAAAAATTAATTAAAACGATCTTCTAATAATACAGGTCTGTTTGTTTATTATCTGTCAGAAAAATATATTCCAGTCAGGTATAGACATAAATCGAAGGCATTCCTTGCGGAATGAAATGATTAGAAGATTGTTTTTTTATTCGAATAAATCCATAAGGATTCGCGAATATCGTGGAAGACATCGTGAACATGATTGTCCATGTATTCACTGCAATTTTGTATAATTATGTTCAGGATGCTTTTGTTGTCCATAGAACAAGTCGATAACCATGTTATTATTAATTGACATATACTGCAAATGCCATAGTATATGTTAGAAATTAATAAAAATTTTTCAAAAACATGTGCTTAAATATACATTTAGGGAAACCTTTAGATGGCTCACAAGTTTCCCCAATGAGGTAGAATAGAAAAATAAATACAACGCTATGTTTATATCAAAATATTGCAAAAATAGATTTATTGTCATTAGAATATAAGATCTTGTGCTTCTTGAGTACAAGGATGATTCATAAAATATAATACTGTTGAGTTCACAGCACAGATGGGATACTACTTTAATGTCATGTGGGTCTACTAAAATCGACCATAGGTTTTTCTAGACGGTACACATCTTTCAGTATCTAAAACAAAATTTGCATTGAGTATAAGAAAACAACTGATTACATAATCAAGTGGATAAGTCGTCATACTACCTTCCACTGTTCCATAGTTAGATATATAACGTTCTGAACGTTTTCGTTCTTTCCTGCCTTTGTCGCTTGTGCAATCATGTCCTTGCTACATGGTATAATAACAAGCAGACCAGAGCTATCTGCGATTTAATTCCAAATTATTACTAGAGCTTAAAGTACTGTACATTCAGTAATCTATGTAGGCAAAAATTACCCTTCATTAATTTTATCCTTCTATCTCGGGCAAGAAAAGATACATGTAGGATATTTTCAATAGTTTTGCCAAAGTCTGATGGATGTAGAACCAGTTTAAAAAAATCGAGCGGTTTGCGATGAGTTTTACAATATCGACTAATGAAATCTCTCATCTGTGCAGTTTCCTCTGCACCTTCTTCCTCCTTTTCCACTGTAGCTATATTCTCTGGCCTCTTTATTGGTGCTTGTGCATCTCTCACTACTGTTTTCCTTTTAAGCACTTCTTTCTTTTCTAAGGGTGCCAAAGTACCTAAAATGTAGAATATAAATATAGATGATCTTTTTTGATCAGTTACTATAATTAATAAAATTTCGCCAAACCTAGTAGAGTACTGTAACAAGGTGTTATTTTGAAACATTTTACTACATGTGCTTCTAAAAGAGACCAATCTGGTCCTTCAGATTCTTCGCATTGGCGTTGTTGTAGATGTTCCACCTAATTATATTTTATTATAATCATTATGTTTGATAATATTTATAATATTTATAGAAGAAATATAGATAAATTAATCGCGTACTATTTTCTCTGCAAATTCAGCATAATTGTAGGAGGACATTCTTTTTGTGAACGACCTAGTGCAACCTCTGAGTACTTTGGAAGAAATAGTCATTAATTCTGAATCCATCAGCACTTCATCCTGATTTTGCACTAAGTAAAAGATAGATGTAAATTAAATGTCACATTCATATTTAAAAAATATTCATAGGAAAAATGTCTAAGTAATACTTTTCTCATCAACAGAAGTTTCACTGTTGATAGTGTCTGTTTCTTGCATGCATAATTCCAGAGATTGTATAGTTTTGTCGGTGACTCCATGCTCTGAAAATTAGTCCGTTTTTCAAAATATTGTAAATTAGCAGTAAAATCATTAATATAAAAAGAGATTCAAAAGCATCTTACGTAGGGCTTCCGCTTGTAGTATGACTTTTCGTAAAATTTCTTTACGTTCCTGTGGAGAGCGCAAATTTATTGATACTGAATCGTGAGAATTCTCGCTGTTTCTATTCATCTTTTCAAATATATTTTACACAAAAATGTGCTCTATTTAAAATGTCATTAAAAATGTTGATAGCTATACATATTACACACTTTACGAGGTTAATAATTATTATCCACAGGGAAACTTTTAAAATAATTATAACAGTTTATCGACTTGTTGAAAATGGACGAATAACATTAATAAATAAATAACAATTATTGCTTATAATATATGTCTTTTCAGAAGCTGATTGTTTTCGCGGAGCTTATATTCAGTTCGAAATGACGTCAAGTTTCCGTCAATATGAAAAGGCCTATACTAATATTTACGAAGTGTTTTATTCGATCATCATGACCGTCAAAAGAATATATTAAAGAGAATTACTTTTTGCATTATATATTAACAAATGCTTTGTGATACGAGTTAGTTCAAATTAAAGTATAAAGATTAATTAGAACCGAAGAGTTTCAATGCTCAGGACTTGAATCATCAAGAAGAATCTTTGACAGCTTGTCAGTAGGAACGATTTTGGATTTCTACATTCGACGTACGGAATTTAAAAGGACGGGCATGGAAAACGCCTCGAATAAGGTAAACCTATCAATAAACAGTACGTTATTTATATTAATGTTTTACAGATTTAATTCTGTTTTAATACAATTGTAGGAAGAACAAAATAATCAGGATGATTCAGACTCTGAGATAGATGAAGTAGAGCCTAGGCTCAAATACGTCAGGATGAGAAATGATTTGGAACATATATTGCAAAATGATGCAGCTAGTTGCATAGCTGTTCATCCTAAGGTACGAAATATGAATTTCTTGTATGACAAAGAATGATTTTATTGAGACTACATGAATCAGTTCTCAGGAGGAGGTTAGGAGATTTGATTTGGGTGCATAAGAATATAGACAGTTTCCACGTAGAATGACTCAGTAATTTACTTCGCAATAAAATATATGATTCTACAAGATACACTATTACTTTAGATGCTAACATAAATAGTTTCAATGACTAGTTTGGAATTCTATGTGTGATACAATAACTTAGAAACTCATTTAGATTTGTATTTTTAATAGGTAATTATGGCATTAATGTTAAGTCTAATACAGATTGTACATGATTTCCTATGCATTTTCATATTCTGCTAAATGAACTTCTGTTCTGTGAATATTGACACTATTTAATAGTTCATTTTGGAACTCACATTATGTTGAAAGTAAATTCAGATTAAATGTGTTACTTGAATGTTTTACTTACTTTAATTGCTAGTATAAAAATTACTTATATTATTACAGCAATTTCGTTTTTGTTTAGTTCTTGTGCCTGGGTTCACATTGGGGTATGATACATCTCTTAGATCATCAAGGGAATAATATACAGTCGAAAACTCTGCAAGCACACACAGTTGCTGTTAATCAGATTTCTATAGATCACAATGGAGATTTCATTGCTTCTTGCAGTGATGATGGAAAGGTTTTTATCTATGGTCTCTATAGTACAGAAAACAATCACAATATGAGCATGGGTCGATTGGTAAAAAGTATAGCCATTGATCCCAATTATTATAAAAGTGGTAGTGGAAGAAGATTTATTACAGGTATTGATTTATGTCCTGAATTAAATATTCCTGTAAATTAGATGTAAGGCTAATAGAATTATTTTTATATATAGGAGATGACAAACTGGTTTTATATGAAAAGACATTTTTATCTAGAATGAAGCCTACTATATTATGTGAGGCAGAAGGTGGTGTTAGATCCATTGCATGGATTGGTCAGTTTGTAGCATGGGCATCTGATACTGGTGTTAGAGTATATGATTTAAATGCAAGGTGTTCTTTGGGACTAATTAAATGGACCAGATCTGCAGAGTAAATATAATTATATTAGTAATTGTATTTAATAGATGCAGATGAGTTGAAATGTTTCTAATATTTCATTTCATAGTGCATTACCAGAACACTATAGATGTAATCTTCGCTGGACTGATGAAAGAACTTTATTAATTGGTTGGGTTGATATTGTACGCATTTGCCAAATTAGAAAGAGATCTATGCAAGAAATGGTGAACAGAGATTTGCCAGAATATGTAGTAGATCCAGGTAAATTGGTGTGATTTAAAGTGAGGTACTTCATTTTTTTTTATGGTCAGCATTAATGTTGTAATGTTTGAATTTTAGTTTCAACATTCCAAGTTGATTTTTATATATCGGGTATTGCGCCGTTAGAAAATCAATTGGTTTTACTGGGTTGTTTAAAAGAATTAGACGAAGATCGGAAGAGTCAGCGTCCTACTTTACACGTTGTTGAGCCAAAGTATCAAGACTTTACTGTTATATGTGCAAATTCATTAACCCTTCGTGGCTATAAAGAATATAGTTGCAATGATTATCATTTGGATTGTTTAAAAGAGGAGAACAGGTACTCTTACAATTCCTTATAAGAATATATTATATACATAGATTTTTATCTTCTCTTTTAAACATTTTATGTAGGTTTTTCATTGTAAGTCCGAAAGACATAGTCGTGGCAAGTTTGTACGATGCGGACGATAGAATAGAATGGTTATTGAGCCACGGAAAATTTGAGGAAGCATTGGAGGCAGTCACAGTAAATGGTAGTAAAGATTGCAAGAAACATACTCTAGTCAATGTCGGCCGTGTATATTTAGATCACTTGTTAGCTTGTGGAAAATATGATGACGCTGGAAAACTTTGCTTAAAAGTATTAGGAAGAGACAAAAAGTTGTGGGAGGAAGAGGTGGGTGTAATTTATAAGTCAAGTCATTTTTATATCGGTAATATTACATTCGATTTCAGGTGTACAAATTTGCGAGAGTTCATCAACTTCGATCGATTTCTTCGTATCTTCCGAGAGGGGATGTAACGCTAGATCCATTAATTTATGAAATGGTTTTATACGAATATTTAAAAATGGATCCCGATGGGTTTCTTCATCTAGTCAAAGAATGGTCTCCGAAATTGTATAAAGTAGCAGCCGTTGTAAATGGCGTCTTAGAACACTTACTCGTACACAATCAGAGACAAAATGTATTACTTGAAGCTTTAGCCATTTTGTATATTCATGACGGGAAATATGATAAGGCATTAGCTATGTACTTGAAATTGAGACATAAAGATGTGTTCCAACTCATTCAGAAATATCAACTGTATAATACTGTTTATGATATGATCGAAGGTTTAATGGATTTAGATGCAGAACGGGCTATACAATTTTTTTTAGACAAAGACAAAGTACCATCCGACGTTGTTGTACAGAAATTGCAGCGTAATCATCGTTATTTATATTTGGTAAGATTAGAAGAAGTAACAATTGAAATATAATATATTCATACGACAATTAGAATATTTTAATGATTATTTACAGTATTTAGATGCCTTAGATAAGAAGGATACAAAGGATTCCAAAGGAAAATATCACGGATTATTAGTGCGACTTTATGCCGATTACTCCAGAGATAAATTATTACCTTTATTACGTCGGTCTGATAATTATCCGATACAGCAAGCATTAGATATCTGCAGTCAACGAAAGTTTTACCCGGAAATGGTATACTTACTTGGTAGAATCGGAAATACTTCTGAGGCTTTAGCGTTAATGACTCGAGAATTAAATGATATGGAAAATGCGATAGCATTCTGCCAAGAACACGACGACGAGGAACTATGGAATGATTTGATCAATTATTCGTTAGATAAACCTGGTAAGTGTAAATGAAATAAAAATATTTGCTTCAGGCGATCCAATATATGAAAGGCATTTTTTATATTTCAGAAGCTATCACATTTCTTCTTCAGAAAATAGGAACCTATGTGGATCCCAGACTTATGGTACAACAGATAGAACCATCTTTGGAAATACCAGGTTTGAAAAAAGCTTTAGTTAAAATGATGTGTGATTATAATCTTCAAGTATCTGTGCAAGAGGGTTGTAAGAAGATATTGTCCAATGATTACTTTAATCTTCATGAAAGACTGGTTAGATGTCATCAGAAAGGAATATTTATAGATGGTGAATATCAGATTTCATATTGAAATACTATTGGAACAATGTCATAAATATATTTCAATATATTTTTTTAGATGATCAGATGTGTGGTGCTTGCCATAGGAAAATAATTGTAAGAGGTATATATCGACGTAATATCACATTTTATTAAACTAGCATAATTTCAAATATATGTTTCATATCGTATGTTGCAGAGCCAAGGAATCTAATTGTATTTTACTGTAAGCACTCGTTTCACGAAGATTGTCTGCCAAACTTTGAATTGGTGGTACGTATTATAGTTTTACTTGAATTCAAAGTTAATAATAATATCATACATATTATTATTATATTTGCAGGAAAATTGTGTGATATGCAATGCGCAGAAGAATGTGTCGCCTAGTAGAAAATGATACAGGTAAAACCCTCAAAGTACACAACTGATAGTAATTAAAAAATGTATTACTTTGCTTATAAATCTCGTTGATTCATGCATTTATCAACGGTTCTTTTAATGAGTCGTAGCTTAAGATATTACGGAGATTTCGCAGAGCACTAAAAATGACGTTATTTAATAGTACATTTATAACAACTACATAATTAAATGTAAATGTACTGTATACTATACTTTTTCCATTGAACTGGAATTACTACTGGAATGCTTTTCGCAAGTTTGCTTTAATTTCGTAAGTAATCCACAGGTGTCAATTTCATTATCTGTGGATGTACTTAAATTTGGTGTCACAGTTTTTTTCGTTTCTTCTTCAAAACATCGAACGCTACTCCCTTGACTTGTGCATGAAGTACAACCGGAATGTTCCTGCATTTTATTTTGAATACATATTTTAGATTAGGTTTTCTTTGATTGTAAAATTGAGGTAGATGTTAAAATATTTACAATCATCTCCAAAGAGTAGCTAGTAGACGAGGTTGAAGCAGATTCTTCCATCTTTGTACAGTTTATACAAAATCCACAGACATCACACACAATTTTGTTTTTTTCTTGAGCTAGCTGAAGTTGTAGATCATTATCAAAATTCTCCTCTGATTCAGTCTCCCATGTTTTTGGTTCTTTTGCAAATGCTTTGAAATGTTGTATCGTAAAATCTATCACGTTTATTGGTTTTACTGTACGAAACGAATTAACAAGATTGTTAGTTACTAGACTAAATAGAATATATATATACGCGTTAGATTAAAATTTCTTAACAATTTTTAGGGAGAATAAATATTGGATTTAATTAAACACTTAGTGTGACCTTTCTCAGGAGAATAGGTACAAGGTTTATTCTTTTGGGGAGTTGATTACCAACTAGCAATGTTTGAACATAATCAGCAATTAATTGCTTTATCTGCGGGTGATCCATTAAGTATTCCATTTGCTCAGTTGTTTTATCCGACTATGAAAGCAATGAATGAGACACTTTCCGTTGTCGACAGTAAAATAAGTGCTCAATATAAATATCATTCACTTTCATATCCAAATATTTAGACACCATTTCAATGTCTTCCATCCAATGGTCTCTTAATGAAGACTCCAGTCTGGTTGTTTTATTTGTAATACTCGGATCTGCCAGTGGATTCATTTTTAAGATATAAGACACATTGAGCCAGTCATGTTTAAGTATTCTTCCAAGTGGAGTCATATAAGTTCTAATATCTTGCAAAGATTCATCCTCTTTATATATTTTACGTTCAATTGTATAAACATCTAAATAGTGGCCATCTAATTCCATTTTTTCCGCCCCTATACAATTCTTTAAAAAAATTATAAATTACTGATACTTGTATGAATTGTGTATCAATATTTTTAATCATCTTACATAGGTGCACATTGTGATATCTCCGTCTATTGTGATGCCTTCGAAAGACAATGATCCTTCATAATTAATTATTGCCAAGTATCGCATTAATAATACGTTGACTCCTTCGCTTATAAATTTGCCATTACAGCAAAAAAATAATTCTTTGCTTTCTGTATGCTCCTTACATGGGCAGACATGATTTAATGTTACATGATAACGGTCATCTTCCATTCCTATGAAGATGTTCTTTTCGTGTAGTCCATCATCTTTATAGACAAACCTGCAGTAATTCATATCTGTTAATATTTCCCTCTACGTTTATAGATAGTAATTACGAATTTAACTAACTCTGTTCTTTTTTCTTCCAGGCAATGGAACTTCTCCGTTACCGAACAAATTAGTTTCGACCCACCGAAGTGACCGTCGATGGACATCGAAGATTGTACGTGTACTAAAAGTTCACGGGCTTCTGGTCCAATGGACTCAACCAAAATGCAATAACCGCCTACTGGTTTCGTGTCATTTGCAAATTCGTTCTTTAAACAAACTAGCAGAGATTCTCTGAAGCACAGAGCGGCACGTTTTGTGTCGTCTAGGAAAAGAATTCAGGGAAATTGTATTTTACATTGCAGAGAGAATGAGTACTTGGAGTATGTAGGAACTCTTCAGAACAATCCTGTTTGGGATGTTGAAACATCACATTCCATGTGCGTCCAATGTTCAATATAATGACAAACATGTCTATCAAATTGAATATTACGTTATATGTTCTCCTATATATCTGGCTTTATCGTGAATCAAATTTTGTAGATATTTATATACTTTGTTTGATGCAATACTCTAGTAATCATTGATCAAGCTAGAGATGTATAATCAGCCAGAAATCAATTGCTTCAAACTTGTCAATATTTGTTTACTTTCCATTTGACATTTTTATAGAAAACCACGAGATCGTATGATCAGAGATTTTGGATTTTTGTTTTTGTAAATATGTTATTATAAACTTTTTGTATTTAGAGTGAATCGTTTAGATACAGAAAATGGAATCGAATCACTAATATCATTGATACGTAAAGGCGTCTACTTGATGAATTGGCTATCCAAATATTAGTATGCTAAATAATGCAACTTTTCTACAACAACGTGCCATTACTGTATAAAATTATTTAAAGCATCCTGGATTGCTTAAAGCAATCTGATATATTACGTCACAGAAGATCCGGATTACCTCCAGATTTCCGTGTAAATATAATTGAGTTACAAGATAGGAACAATAATAATATATAAAGTGTAACTGATATATGGATTTTTTCATGTCGCTTGTAAAGCTGTCTGTTAAATAACTTGTAAAAGCTGCTTGTGATTTTTATAATTAAAAAATATGTTCTGTCTAAGCGTAGCGGAGTTGTTGATGTCTTCCTCGGAGATGGAAAGGAAGATATTATTTTTGACGATCAACGAAGGTCAACAAAATAGATTAACATACCCAACAGAAACTCGGGAATCCATTTTCGAAGATCGAATAATTTACAGCAAATTTCTTCTTCCATAGACGACATTTTTTTGGAACTAATAATCTGGTTTTTGACAGAAACAATTGTTCATTTCTACCAGAATGTTAGATATGAAAATAGCTTCTTGTGTATATATGATAATTTGATGAGAATCAAAGTCGATATTTTCAAATCTAATGAATTACAATAGGTTACCTAACTGCATATTTTTCTCTAAATAAAAAATCATAATGTTGTAGTTGCAGTAGAATACAACTTAAAATGCCGATACAGGGGAACATAACGAGAAGAAAATTAAATATCCATTCATGTGAATTGCCTAAAACATCCGAGAGCAATTTGCCAAAGTTACCGCCGAACGCAAAATTCTATTCTCGCTGGAAACGGAATTTTCAAAAACTCATTTTGGTTTCTGTAAAGCATCCGCTAACGCGGTTTTTCTTGCGCAGCCACGCCGCCATCGCGTTTGAAAAGCGGAAGCATGGACGGTCTGCGGGTTGGTGGGTGATACATCCTTGCAGTGATTTTAGGTAACTTCTACTTAAAAGAAAAATAATAATTAAACATTCCTTTCGTTGAATCATTACCTGATTCATAATTTCTAATCTTTCCGAATTTGAAATGTAATTAACTTACGTTTTATATTTGAATATGTTGATAATATGGTAACTGAATCCTTCACGTAGTAAGTAGTTGAAACATCGTGCACCAAAACAATTCGAATTTTAACGCAGTGAATAATTAACGTAGGCTTTGCTGGGACATCCTGATGACTTTCATCTATTTGTACATTTTTATCTCGGTGCCGTATATAATAACGTTTCATAGAATCGCAAAAAGTGCTGGACCCGAATATTGGAATTCGGTTTCGCCCGCTTTCATCGTTTGCCTAATTGACATTATTTTAAACTTCATAACCGGCTTCATTTCACCCGACGGCCACGAAATATTTCTGGATCCAATTCTTATAGCCCGGTAACTTCTTTTCCTTACTACATTTTTTATTTTTCAGTACGTTACATCCTTTAAATTACTTTATTCATTTAATTTACAGACATTATTTAAAAGGATATTTCCTAATTGATCTCGCCTCCTCCATTCCTTACGTGTGGTATTATGAAGAACGAATATTACCATCAGGACCCAATGCGAACTCCTATTTGCTTGTTCCCGAATTTCTTCCCACTTTAAAGCTTCTCCGGATAAGAACTTTACGACGTTATATCCAACAGATAAATGCAGTAAGTACTGCGTTAGGTCGTAAATAAGTTCGGTTTTTCAAAATAAAATTATTCGTCAATAAAATGAACAACGGACTTTAATGCAATATATTTGCCATCATTATTAATAACTTCTTGCCATTTCTGAGGCAACTTGCCGATTCCCTTTTCGTAAAACTCTGGCGGTTTCGAATAAAAAAAACTCCCGGACAAACGAAACTTATTTATGCCAACCAATACGTCGACCAATTGCATATAAATAAATATAATATAAGGAGAGTGGAAATTGATTTCATGAAATAGATTTTTAGAATTTCTCATTCACGTGAAATGACTGTTTGGCTCGCAATCCTCACCTTTTTGATATTCCATTGGGGTGCATGCACAACTTATGCTTTTCCGCACATCGTTATGCATGCAAGAGGAGAATCTATGAAGGTATTTTATGAGTTATTCAACGTTCCCTTTTTTCTATAATATTATGAATATTTCCTGGAGTAATTCCAGTATGCTTGTACAACTTAGTCACGATACGATAATCATGCAAAGCACAATAAACAATATGTAATCGCAATCTTCTAGAAATCATTGGCATTTCAAGTTGAAACGGAATTATACAAGCAGAGTGATTGGAAAATTTATTTAATGTGTTTTCATATGGGTGTCAGCAATTTAGTTGGCTCGTCTTTCATCGAATTGACCTCATTGGGCATTTTGGACAAAGTAATTCGCTGCATACTTTTGCTGTTAGGCAAAGGCTACATGATTTATCTTATTGGTAATTTAAACTACAAGTTGTTGCCATCGTTAACATCGTTATGAAAATCAGTATTAATTACTAATATGTTTCATGATGTTATAAAACGATAGTGATAATCTTGCAACTCGGAGTATCATCCGTGGAGCCGGAACTCAAGTACCAACACTTGATGCATCAAGTGAGGGAATATGCTCGTGATCAAAAACTACCGAAACGCTTGCACGATAAACTTATAACTTATTATCGGTTTCGGTTTCAAGGCAGCTACTTTAAGGAGAACGCTATATGTAACACATTATCAAGTTAGTAGTATTATTAGAAAACGTCATTGTTAAATACACCGTGAAATATGACGTAATCGATAATTTCAAGTTTGAACAGACGCTTTCAGTTTTATTGTATGATAATTATTATTTATCGCAGATCATTTGAACGAAGAAACTATACTTCACAGCAGTCGGGGATTATTAGAGACTACCGCAATTTTGCATAATTTGCCTCGCAATGTTGTTAGCAATTTAATGGGTAGGATATTCAGTTAGATAAATGAATCATTACTTATTTTGCGGTTTATCATTCTTCAGTCTTATTTTGTTGCTGGAATATCGTCCGAAATAATGCACGAACATTTCTTTGATATCGTGTTGCGTTTTCCAGCTGTTTTGAAACCAATTATTTACCTGGAAGAGGACATAATTTATAAATGCGACACGGAAGGTGATTGCATGTATTTCATAGCAAGCGGAACCGTCGCGTTAATCACATTTTATGGAAAAGAAGTAGGTGACATTAAGAGTTAACTGTACTTGAAAAGGATCTCTTATTCGTAATTTATTTTATGAGATAAATTTATAATAAAATATATAAGAGATACATTTTATTGCAAGATATGTCACATCCACGATGGTGGCTACTTCGGCGAAGGTGCTTTGATTTATCCCGATCGAAGAAGATTAGAATCCGTGATTGCTTTGGAGCAGTGCGAATTATTGCAATTCAATCGTCGTGATTTCAAACGTTTGTTTCCTTTAAAATCCGAGTTTTATATCAGATTGGAAAAAGTTGCCGCAGAGAGAATGGAGAAAATCAACGATTTGAATAGGCAGCACAATGAATTATTGGCAAAGCCATTTGCAACTAATATTTCTTTGATTAACGATAACAAACCAGAAACTGAAAACATTCAAAATAGTGCTGGCCATGAAACGAAAAATGATAATAATTCAAAATAAAGCATTATTGTAGCTGGAATAATGATAAGCACTTATTACAATAGGAGTTTAATGTCATGTATTAGAACTATTACTTCCTGCATTAATAAAAAGAAAAGCAGAAGTATATGTATGAAAGATATTAGAATTGAAATTATAAAATATAATTGTAAATACGATAATACTTAATAAGTTAGGCACGAAATATTATGCCATTAAAGATTAAATTTCATCACAATCTGCACTTTAACTGCATCGCGAAATTAGTCCGCCTGCGTGTGATTGGTGTATCGCTACTCTGTCCTTGCAAGTCGAAGTTTAGAAATCTAGAAGACTGGCATATTTAAATTAATTTATTTCGGTATATAATTTTGTGTTAGTAAGTGGACAATTTAATTGATAAAACATATAGATAAATTTGTATTGATTCAGATTTAGAAAGACAAACTTATTGTCACAAAACAGCTGGTTTAGTAAGGTTATTTTAAAATTGTTTATTTCAAAAATCCAAGAACTAATTACACTTAATTATTATTATGTAAATGCGGCGTTCTAATTTACTTTTCTAATGCTGTTAAATAATCATTATTGACACAATATTAATAACAGTAACATCTTGACAGTAGATTATAGGATTGTGCGAAGATTTTGACAAGTTACACGTGGCCGGGCCACGTGTGTCGGCGAAATTTCATTTAAAAATTTATTGTCATTTTATTATTTACTATTAGATGATTTTTCTAACCTGGTTATTTATTTCCGTAGAATAATTGAAAAGATGGGCGACTTATCGTGGACTGAGAAATATGAACTTATCACCAGGAACTTGGCAGAGTGGCTTGGTGATGAGAAACTTAAAACTACTCTTAAGCAACGTGATTTGAAATTGTATTGGGGAACTGCAACTACTGGTAGACCACACATCGGATATTTTACACCAATGTCCAAAATAGCAGATTTCCTGAGGGCTGGTGTCGAAGTCACAATATTGTTTGCTGACCTTCATGCTTACTTAGATAACATGAAAGCTCCTTGGGAGCTTTTAGAACTTCGTACTCAATATTATGAGGCTGTAATTAAAGCAATGCTTAGGTCCATTGATGTATCATTGGACAAATTGAAGTTTGTTAAAGGAACAGAGTATCAATTGTCCAAGTAAGATATTCACTTAGCAATATACTAAGTATTCTCATATGTTATATATATTGAGCATACTCATTTAAGTTTTCTTCAAGTGCAACACATACATTTATTTTTTAAGGGAGTACACATTAGATGTATATCGTTTAACATCTGTGGTAACAGAGCATGATGCCAAGAAGGCTGGTGCTGAAGTTGTAAAACAAGTTGCCAATCCATTGCTCTCTGGTTTATTGTATCCTGGCTTACAAGCTTTAGATGAGCAATATCTCAAAATAGATGCCCAATTTGGAGGTGTTGATCAGAGGAAAATCTTCACTTTTTCTGAAAAGTATTTGCCCATTCTTGGATATGAAAAACGTATCCACTTAATGAACCCAATGAGTTAGTATCAAATGAACTCTTTGAAATAATGAAGGAATTAATGTCAATGAAAATAATAAAATGGTGCAATTTTTGTTTAGTTCCTGGGTTAGCAGGATCAAAAATGTCTTCCTCTGAGGAAGACTCAAAAATTGATCTTCTGGATAATCCAGCAGCTGTTAAAAAGAAGTTGAAGAAAGCATTTTGTGAACCTGGTAACATTGCAGATAATGGAGTTCTTGCATTTGCAAAGCATGTGATATTTTCTTTAATGAAGGATGGTGAAACTTTCAATGTACCCAGAAGTGCAGAATTTGGTACATAAGTTTATTATATTGCTATAATTTTTATCATTAGCCACTGAATATTATTAAAGAGAATTGTACTATAGGTGGTGATATATCATATGCAAAATATGAGGATTTAGAAAATGCATATTCTAAAGAAGAAATACATCCTGGTGACTTGAAGACTGCTGTTGAAGTTTCCATTAATAAACTGTTGGATCCAATCAGAAAAGAATTTGAAGCAGATCCAAAGTTGAAGACTCTTGCAAACAAAGCATATCCTCCACCACAGAAACAAAGTAATTCCATACATTTATGGTACAAATTTTCGGCTGCATATAAAGTCTTATAATTAATCTTTATTATTCTCATCGTACATAGAAGCGGTCGAGGAATTAACACCAGCGCGATTAGATATCCGCGTAGGCAAAATAGTCGAAGTATCGAAGCATCCAGATGCCGATTCATTGTATGTTGAGAAAATAGATGTCGGCGAGGCTAGCGGACCACGTACTATAGTCAGCGGTCTCGTAAACTTTGTTCCATTAGAGCAGATGCAAGATAGAATGGTAGTAATCCTTGCTAACTTAAAACCCGCAAATCTCCGCGGTATTTCATCTCACGGAATGGTGCTTTGCGCTTCAGTGTAAGTTGTTAGAGATCATTACAGATAATAGCATATTATATAGTAACATAATTATGGAATAATTAGGGAGGAACCCACAAGACAAGTTGAACCATTGAGGCCTCCTGTAGATAGTGCGCCAGGCGATAAAGTAGTCGTTGAAGGCTACGAGAATGGGACACCAGATGAAGTACTTAACCCGAAAAAGAAAGTGTGGGAAAAATTACAAGTACGTTTAAATTCGGTCATTCAAACAAAATGCGATTTTTATTTCATATGATACAAAATGTAATTATTCCTGTAAGGTTGACCTTGTCGTTAATGGAAGTGGTGAAGCATCATGGAGTGGAAATCCATTGCTCACACCAAGTGATGGAAAAATCACAGCAGACACACTTAAGAATGTTCCAATTAAATAATGGAATGCAGTTACTTAGGTATTGCAGCATTTTTATTCAACACATGTACAAGAAGAGAATCTTACAAACACAGGAACCAATGGATATTTCAAACTGCCAGCTTTATTCAATTGTTTGCACTATAGTTTTATATTTTAAATGTAAGTATTCATTGCATAATAGATATTGGGCTCCTTGTTAATGGAGATTATCTGTACTTGTTACATCACTTTCCATGATATTCTTATCCTATATTCTGTCCAAGATTTAATAAGTTATTTATTTATATATTCATTTAAGGATTTCGACTTAAGTTTGTAGAAGGAATCGCCGATGAAATATTCGGTATTGCATCCTTTTGATTATGATTCATGCGAATGCAAGGAGACCGTGGTTTCAAGCAATGAAAACGTTCTGGTTTACATTGCGAGATGCTGCATGGTTTTGATTCCTGTTGCTTTTTCATGCGAATAAGCCAGGATGTAGCAGGACACAACGCTAATTCCTTTCTGAGTGAACTACTGCTACAACCATAGAGTAGAGGATTTATCGCTGCATTAACCAATACCAGGTATCTGCTAACATACCTGTAATCAACATTTCAGATGTCGGATTTTTATTCAATTTTGTTTAACTTATTTGGTATATGAGTCGCAAAAATGCCAAAGTGATTAACTCCATTTTTTGAAGATTTTCCAATATTACTGTCAAAGGACTTCATTAGTGCTTAACATTTCATAATTATTAATTTCCTCGAATTTTTGTCTGATAGAGTCAGTCACTTTGGCTGTTAAGCGGCTCATATCTTCAATTAAAATTCGTACCATAATGGATATATAGCTTCCGCTTGACCGGGTTTAGAACTTTTCTGTAATATTTGAGCTCTTCGAATTATAAGCGCAGTGAATGGCACGCGGCATATTATAAATGCGAGTACTATAAGTGCCAGAACTTGTGCTACTCTTCCTTTATATTTGATCACGATAGGATATTTACTTCTCAATGCTTTCGATTCATAACGATCCAGCTATCGAAAATATGTAATCACTGCAGTAAATCACAACTGCGATAAAAGGCAATAATTTCAAGAGGAACATACCTTAATCAGTATAGCCGAATAACATACAGCCATGATAGCCAATGGTGCCCAAACACTTAAACCCGCAAAAATATGCCAGTATGGATACACCAACACGGTATCTTCCGTGCAATATGTTTCTAAATAGTTTTTCCATTGTCTCTCGTGATATTGTCGAAAATGTGCCAATGGCATAGCGACTGCTCCTCCAAAAATCCATGTAGCGCATAATAAAACGTAGGTCAGTCTTGAATATTAAAATTTGCTATCAGATATCATGTTGTATTACCTTCATCATTCGAGTATTAACGTAGTATTATTTCTAATATAATTCTACATAAAATTATAACTTCTAATACAACCTTTTTGTTAGTTTCCCGGAACAGTTCAAGACAATCGCGGAAACACGGTCATAGCTAATTGCACTTAAATTGAAAACAGCGACAAGCGTTAAAGCATGTACGAGTAGTCCATCCATTCGGCACCCGATTGGTCCCAAAATATAGTTCTGGTATAAGTCAATGCAGAGGAACATCCACGGGCATATCAAACAAGTACCTAAGTCTGCAATAGACATGTTTGCGATCAAAAGATTCGTCGTAGTTTGGAATGACTTTGCCTTGAGTATCACGTAGATCAAACTGCCATTTGCTAACGTTCCAATGACTACGATTGGTATCACACTGATCACTTTTATAATTACTTCCCAAGTAGGTCTCATCTCCCAAATCTCTGAAGGAAATAGATGCTTACTGGTGTCTATGTTTTCCCACTTAAAGTTGAGAAATTTTCTATAGCATTTGTAATTAGAGCAAAGACATGTATCTAGGAATACACTCATACCTCTGTGTTACTGTTTGTAGACTTATAGGTGTTCTCTATGTGGCGATGCCATTGTATGTCTAAGATGAAGCTGTTATTTGTAAAATTGTCGAAATCCATTTTTTCATTTGTACAAATTTGGTAACAAGTTGTAAATCACAGCTTGTGTTCTGGTAGAATACTGACGTTGGTGCTTTAGATGAGTTCCCAAAGAACTCCAATCTTTTAATACAACATATGGTGCATTAGCATTAGTAGGTTCCTTGTTTGTATTACTCTCAAGATAGACAATGAAGCTCTCTTGTAATCAATTATGTTACCGATCATGTTAAGCGTGTACGTACATTCTTCTTGTACCGAACATGGTTTTATCGGAGTATAACAAATTGTTTAACAGTATAGATATTAGATACCGAATTAATATTGATTTGCAAAAGACGTGGTTAATAGAATCCTGGCGTGTTAAAAAAAATATAATACTATAAATTCTATTATCCACTGCCGTCGTTATAGTTTACTCTACTAAATAAATATGTAGAGTGACACGCTGAAAATGTTTATTGCAAATTGCGATAATAATAAAATATTTCTACGGTTTGCATGATTTCAGTAAATTACGAATTACTTTGTACTTCGCATAGTTGTATTAATTGCATTCAGGGATATATGAATTAGGATCACCCGTGGCATTCGATAAGTGAAATAATTTCTCAGTTCAGTTTTCATAAATATGAAATTTAATTTAATGAATGATATCATACAAAATTATAATAATTGATAAGTAAATTACGCACAATATATAAATATATTGATTTCGTTCTTCGGTGTGTGAAGGATTTTAAATTCAATGTAACTGGGGATTGAAATTAATAACTCGCTATATTTGGGTATTCAATTGTCATTAAGAATAGTTGGGTAATTTCTTTTTTAAAATATTCCCCATTTTTATATTTGCTTTCGTAATCCTAATTCCGTCACGATATAAATGATTAAGGGAAACGTTTGATTTTTTTAAAGTTGTATTCTTATAGTTAAAATAAGCTAATACTTTTTATATTTACTTTATTATACATCATTTATACTATCATAGAGTAATTGTGTAAAACTCGAGAAATAAGATAAGGAGCAACTCGTAATCACGAAAACATAATAAGTTTCATAGAATCAATAATAGAACTTCGGCGTTAAAATAACGGCGTAACTTAGTTAATTTCCATTTACTCATAATATACTAAACAGACACGATAAAAACCAAGTGTTCTCATAATACAATGACTGCTTGTAATATTTAATATTCTCTATGCACACAATATTAAGGAAGATATACAAACTCTTGATAAGTTATTTACAAACAGTATCGTTCTTAGTCACAGCAACATGTATTAGAGTGCCACTTGTTGGAAAATATCGAAGTTTGGTAATATTCGAGAGTTAAGCGAGGAATCCACTGTCAATTCTTTCTGAACACTGTCAAATGCGAAATCATTCGTCGCGTATTCTCGGATACACAGACAATAAACAACAAACGATAAATTATAACAAATATGTCTGACTAGTTCGCATAGTCTCATTCCGTATCTTCAGCTTCCGATGATTGTGCGACTGGCATTGGTGATTCTGCGACTAATTCATCTTCTTCAACTTCTTCCTCTACGAGTGGGAAGTCTTCGCCTTCGGGAACTTCTTCTTCCCTCGCCGGTTCCGGTGCTGCCAGTGCATCTTGACCGTGTTGTTTTAAATGATCTTTCAAAGCAAATGCTCTGCCATACGATGCACCACAAATGTAGCAACTAAACTTAAGATTGTTGTCTTTCTTATGAGTTTGTATGTGTGCACGTGCAGCATACAAAGATGCAAACGGTCTAGAACACTCGGTACAACGGAACGGTTTAGTGTGACTGTTTTTATGCCCAGCTAATTGCACGCGAGTTTTAAATGTTTTTGGGCAATAAGGACATGTGTAAGCACGTTCTTCTCCGTGTGTAAGAAGATGATGATTGTATACCGACGAGGCTTTAAATCTTTTACCACAGTGTTGGCATCCGTATGGTCGCACACCTGTATGAGTCCTCATGTGTAGAGTTAAACAGTACGAGACACGGAAGGTTTTACCGCAGACCTGTTACAAAGAAGTATTTATTAATATTCTATTAGTGGACAAATAAGAATATAGCTATCGTATTATGATATATATACCTCGCAAGCATGAGGTTTTTCTCCAGTATGTATACGTTCGTGTTTAACTTTTTCATGAGGTCTTGTAAACCTGCGCCCGCAATGTTGGCATTGATAAGGCTTTTGATTATCCATTGAATCAGTCGTCCCTGTGGTTGCGAATGCTGTTTCCGTAAGTGGTGTGGGTGAATGCGACTGATGTAACTCAGTGTGTACAGCAGCGTGCATAGCCAAACTCTCGGCAGAATCGAATTTTCTATTGCAAACTGTACAAGTCACAGAATCCCCAGAATGCAATGCCATGTGCGCTTCCTTGTAGGAGTCGGATAATGTTTTACCTAGGTGTTTAAGATGCAATTGTATAGATTTATTACATACAGATGGTAGGATAATTGGTAGAAAAAGATGATTACCACACTCGGGACAGGTAAACGTTGAAGTAGGCGTTCCTTCAGGTGCTTCCACGTGTCTCGCTTTAACGGGCGCATGCATTCGCGAATGTAAACGCAGACTTTTATGCGAACAGAATTCGGTACCGCAAATACCGCAGACGAAACTCCTTTGATTTGGATCAGGTTCACCCTCGTGAACTTTTGAATGGAGCTGTAGAGCTTTAGGCGTTGCGAATGTTTGATCGCAACTATCGCAACGATTATTACCGTGGAGACATGCATGTACTCGGAAATTTCCTAACTTCGAAAATTGTTGAAGGCACTGGTTACACTTATACATTCGCATTGGCGCTGTTACCGCTAAATGTTTATCTCGAACCTATGGTAAAAATAAGTCTTGTAGAGATTAAGTAATTTCTATAATATTGTTAAGTAGTTATGTGATGATTACCTTTACTCCTTCCACATTGGAAAAAAACTTTTCTATCATTGGTGATTTTGTGGATTGTTGGGTAGTTTGAGTTGGGGCTCTATCCCAGAATCTTTCAATTTGTACTACCTTCCTGGTATATAATCTTCCTTCACTATCTACACATTCTTCAGTGCGTAAGGTGTTCATGGTCTGTCTTTGACGTGTGCTAACTAAACTTTCTTCTTCCAATGGCAAGGGATCAGCAGTCTCATGTCCTTGAGGCAGATCATCTATCTGATCAGCTATTTCTAGTAGTACTTCCTGACCATCATGGTACTGCTTTATATGTTCTACCACTGAATTGAAGCTAATATCACAACTAGTACAGCTGTATACAGCTTCTGACTCTAACTGTGGAACACATTATCAGTTTAAATCAGTTGTGTCATCAAGAATTGATGTTTTAATAGCTTGATTTTTACCTCACAAAGCTCCTCCTTAACATGCAGTAATCCATTTTCATCTATTTCACCAACATCATTAATATGATCCATATTTATAAGAGCCCCAGTATCTGCATCAAGAAGCTCAGAGTCTCCAGGGAGGATAGTAATAATATTCTTCTCTTTAATCTTATTATCAGTGGAAAGAGCTACTAACTGTTCCTGACTCAGACCTTTTTCTCCTATTTTACTAGCATTATCCGACATTTCTTGTGTTCCATCATCTTCTAAAGGATCATGATCAGAAACTTCATCTGTATCCATCTTGTCTACCACTTTAATATCCCCTGGTAGTTCATCAAAATTGTTAGTGAATTGGATAGTATTGGTTGATGTTGAATATGGATAAATTACATACCATTCTCATCCACTTGTATAGTCTGTGGACCTCCAACAATCATGATACCACTGTCATTTACTGTTGCTAAGAAACTCTGATCAATCTCTTCAACATTTGTATCCTACAATCAACATTATTAAAGAAGATATCTAAGAATTGTATCTATAAAAGATGCTATTATTTTGCTAACCATTAAGACAGTACTTTCAGATTCTCCTTCTGCTTCTGGTTTTGTCTCTGGTTCAAGTTCATGATCAGATTCTGGCTGAGTTTCAGATTCAATACTCTGACCACAATGATCCAAATGTTGTATAAGTGCAGTTACTGAATCTGATCTCTGAGCACAGTTAGGACAATACAAGTTGTCTGTCATACTCAGTAGATGATACTTTAATGACTGTGGATTGTTAAAAGACTCCCCACAGCACATTGGGCAAATCAGGTTCAAGGAACCCATATTTTTACGTTTGAAAAGTACCCTCGTAGAGGGTTCTCGACGAACTTCAATACGGACCGACTAGTTTGCTGTTAACCTAAACTAAGTTTCTCGTGGTAAAAGTTTGCCCTAGCCTTAACTCAAAAACAGAACCGGCTTTCTTGGTGCAGCACCTAACCTGACGTAATATCAAAGAATTCAACGGAATCGTGTAAACGTGTCCGTGCACGGAACAATGTCATGTTGTTTGTCCAGGCCACTTGGTTTTCCCGCAGAAAACCTTACTTATTTATCTTCAGTCAACTTCGACGTAGGATATTGTGGCTTCGTTCTCGTGATAGTTTCAATAACAAAATTCATTAGAGACGAACTTCAGCGCAAACAAATGCCGCACACAACAATCATGAAGTTAGGGAAGTGATAAGTGAATCGCGAAGTCGGCCATTACAATGTGAACCTTTGGATGTACAACGGAAGTCAAGGAAGAACTTCCTCTTTCATGTTATCATAAATCTTTTCATTTTTTTAAGTACACTGCTACCTACCCATATATTTTTCATTAATACTATATCCTTATTAGTGTTATTATTCAACTGAAAATCAAAGTTAAAAGTTATTGCTTGTATAATTAGATAGTTTATTGATAAGAGATGCGCTTGCGGCACAACCGGAAATGGAGCCATTGCCTCATAACTGCCGACGCGGTTTCTTGGCTCGAGACCTTTATTTTCATAGTGACATCGTTTTAACGTCCCATTCTTTCTTATTTTTATCATTGATTGCAGTCATCAATCTAAGAATGAGTTGCCCCCAATATCTACATATTTATTACCTCACCAAACAGGCAGTAACAATATTATTTGGTAAAATACTTCGTACGAATAATAAGTTTTCTATATTTGCATTTATTATTCTCTACTTGTAACTCTTGTTATTTTTAAAATATATTACGTAAAAGGGGTCGATGAAATAATACACAGACAAATATATAGGTATCACATATTTTATTAAGTCATATTTACAATGTCTTAATTGTCGAAGTACAATAAGATTATCGCGCAAATTAAAAGTATCTTAATACCATGATGCCACGTTTACCACATTTACGTCTCGATTTACGCATTTACTATTCTAAATATAGTCTTCTTATGGTAATTTTAATCGACATGTTCATGTTGTGCATTACTTTCTCTCCATGTATTTTGGACTAGTTCCACAAATTGTTTCCACCACCTGCTCTGCAGGGTAAAGTATATCGCGCAAGCCGCTATAAAAACCCAGGAAAGTACTAAACAATAATCTGTCTCATTAGAAGGTACACTAGAAACTGGGCCGCTGAAATCCAACGATGTTGTATATAACGATCCGTTCGGTTGCAAATTTGTCAAGTCTGTTAAAAATGCTCCATAGGACTTGATGTTATGGATATTTCCGATGAATTTTGATACTGGTTTACCGCTGTGAACCAGTATTAGCGTCGGCACCGCGACTATTCCAAACTGTGCAGTGAAGCTAAAGAAATTAATTATATACCAGTTAATCACTGCAGCATACTTTTGCATTTATATTTCATATCTCATTATTAATATTACTATATTTTGATTGGAACATATGAAGTTCACCTTTGATCCTCCATAGCATCAAGTGCAACTGCTCTCAGATGTGGGAAAGAGCGTGGCAATGCATTAAAATGTGGCGCGGCTTGACTGCTGAATATACACCATTTTGCGTAGATTAATACTATCATACATGCTCCTGGTATCTGTCTACTTTCTTTGTCATTTCTAGTCCTATTTGATGGAGCAGACTTCAATGACAATAATTCCTTGAGTCTAGTTGTGTTAACCATCTATGAAAATTATAATTGAGATCATGAAATATGCTACTAATGCATATAAAGAAAATCTATGAACCACTTGGAAACATCTTACTTCAACAGGTCCAAACATCGTATCTGTGAAACAGTTAACTTTGACAATATTGGAAGTAGTGTTTGCTGATACGGAAGTATCTTTTCGTTTTGCATTTTCCAAGGCGCCTGTATTTTCAGCATTTTTTGCATTCTCTCTACTCTCGATATGTTCGGAATGTTCAGTACTTTCAATATTTAGAAGACTCTTTAGGTATTCTAATTCAGAAGTAGTCTCTTCGGGATTTGTTTGTACCCGGTATTTTTCAGTCTGTCCAAGGACAACGACTATTTGGGCTGAAGAATGTTTAAAATTAATTTGTTTGCTTGGTTGTTGTACTTATATTGAAGGACTAAAATGCCTACCTAATAATAGGATAAATAAACACAGTCTTCTTGGAGGAAAATACATCTTACGAACATAACCTAAAAACCGTCAAACTCTTGTCCTTTATCTTGGATTATAGATAAGGTTTTAAGTTAATAGTCGGTAAAATAAATTAAATACTTCCGTGGCGATAAGCAATTTCAATGCGCGATCATATTCCAGATCGAATTATGGACGTGACAATACGGATAGAGGAATTTCTGCATTATTTTCATTTTCACATTTGATAATACGATGGAGGGGGTATTCTTATCGATTAGGAAACATCGATTATGCTAGTCGATTTAAATGCACATTCAAATTATCGCAATCATTCGCGCGCCTTTCGGAAACCATAACACTAATAAAAGTGTCTTAAATAATCTCATCAACGTTAATAACATTTAATCTTATTAACTTGTGTTCAGAAAACTATAAAGTTTTCTTCAAATTCCCTTTCAAGCGCATTCGTTTTATCATAAAATAGAATAATTCTATTCAGTTTAAAGACTTGTTTGATCATTTTGGATGATTTTCACTTCCATTGACTGTAAATATCAATATTAATACTTCATTTTAATAAGTACACCACACACTTAATGGGTCTAAAGTGATCGTAGCTTTATTCATATTGCACTACAATAATTATATCACACGCTTAATGGATTTAAAGTGATCGCAACTTTATTAATATCGCATTACACTAATTAAATCACACACTTTATCGCTCCAAAGTGATCGCGACTCGTCAGTGTTTTACAACGATGATTGCAACATTCGCGAGTGACGAACAAAACGCAATACGAATTATGGACGTAACGATTCCGAGGTATTCCAGGGGCAATTTTGATACTTTCGAGTAGATTCCAAGAGCCGCCGGAAAAAGAAAGAAAGGAAGACGTTGGCTTTCGCGTTAGAGTAGGCAGTCACCGCGCGTATCCAGCCACTTTCATTGTTGTTCGATCTGCCTTGGCTTAAAGCTGTAAGCCGAATCGTTTCTTCTCACCTTTGGTAGTAGATTTCCTTCCGTCAAACAGTCGACTCCACAATTCCCGAATCCGAGCCAGACCGGTTTTCAACAAAAGAACTCGTTTTATTTGTGAGTACAGATTTTCCAACAATTGCCTATATTTTCCAGATATTCCTAAATTCGATATCGTTCCGATACAGAACTTATTCGAACCCGATTAGACCGAAATTTAAAGTCAGACAATAATGGAATTATTTGAATATTACAAGAAATATTGTTCACAGTAGTCAATTAATAATGCTGGAATTATTGCATGTCATTTTGTTCGGTGTTAGTCAAATTGTGCAAATCCAAATTCCAAATCAATTTGAATTCGATCTTAATTTAATTTGAAATCATTCATATCAATAATATTTTGAACGTGTAACATAACTGAAGTATATTCACAATTGTATCCATATTTGCATAACATATTCGATATAAGAGGAAGTTCTACGAACCGGAAGTTAGAAGGCAGAAACAAATTTCGTGACATGGAGACGAGAACGTAATCAGAGCACTACGAAAGGTCCGCGCGTTTCTACTATCTGTGTTCGGTCAGTTTGCAAAACAGGGGGAGTGAAGTTTTTCCTAATTATCCCGAGTTCGTACTGCAACGATTTATTTGTTTCCCAACAAATTTCTCTTTCGTTAGGTGGCATTGTATTATTCGCACAGACAATTCAGTTAGACCCCTGGGAACCGAACGAAGCTCGATGAAAACACGGAGATATCGAGTCTCCGGAGAAATTACGGATCGTCGCGCCGATTAACGACACACGTTCGCCATTTTCTCCCGCGACTAATTATTTCGATAAAGTCTCCGTGTAAACATGAAATCCACGGCGGTGTTCTAATTATAATTGCCGTAGTAAATTCGTTAAAGAACATATAAATATATATCTTTTAATCGTGCATAAATCTATGGATGAGTGCATATCGTTTCCTAACAATTGTCAATAACTATTGTTAAGAAATGATATGGAAACCGTGTCAAGCGGCCGAAGAATGCAGTTTCGCACGCTAACAATACTTCGAGGTCCAGATACTACCGAATTTCTCAATGGTCCGATATCGAAATCTGCAATAATGCAACTCGCGTACTCCGAGGTTCTAAGTCGCACGCAACTTGTTTTTTTACAACCGCACGAAACCTCGCATTGTCTTCGAAGACAAGGATTTAATGAATTCCGCCAGTAAATAAGGCCAAGTCGGTATTCTTGTGTATGCTAATGCGCGATTCAACGTTGATCCATCCGCGGCCGCTTTCGCGCTCCGTTAATTCTTGCTCTGCCGATTTTGCAATTTCTCCCGGGATTTCGTATCTCGTGATTCTCATCAATCTTTGTCCCGTGGGTTCCCGATCTCTGCGAAATCCGCTGCGAGTTCAGTCCAATATTGTATCCAGGAGATAACTGACAATTGTGAGTATCTTTTGCTGGAAGATATTATAAAGTATGTAATATTCGAATCTATATCTGATTGATAAAATTATCAAATTTATAGTGTAATCAAATCGAACTCATTATAACATATTCGTAATATATTTCATTACTTTTGGTCGTAAAAGATTAATATTTTTTACTTCTGGTACATGTACTACTGTAAATTGAATAATGCATGTATATTTTGTAATATTATTTTACTTAAGGCATTATTACTTGGTAGTTGATAAACTGATGGTTGCTCAGTTTGTTAGCATAATTGTGACGAGGTTTTAAGTGAAGATCGGTAGTCCGATTAGCGGCATTATTCGGAGAAGTTGAAAGACGATTGTCAGTGAGTGAACGGTATTCATAATGGGAGTATCTAGAATTTAACAAGCCATCCAAATTCTACTTCCCAGTTTCACCCGATTGTCATTGAGACAGACGGAAGGAAGACGCATTCATGCTCTGTTTCAGCGGCTCGAATTCACTGAGTTTCTACAGGATATGCCGGCGGAGATATTTTAATGGCGGGACGTAACCGGCCACGTAGATCGTAGGTCGCGATTTTTGCGAGTCTTCAAACTCTCGCGAGTTACGATGTCCTCCTTCTTCAACACTTATCAAACGTAACCCTTTCAGTGCCTTAGATTCAATATATCGACATTCCATTTTAATATTGCATAATTTAAACACATGTAATGACACGTAAAATGACACCAAAAACATCGCATATTTTTCAAGGTATTTTTTGACGGTACCCGGAAAACTTACAAGGGTTAATAACAGCTGTAATATTTATTACTGTTATAATTGATCGTGTTCTTCCTTCGTCTCGATAATCAAATGGTTCTTTAATAACAAATCTAACTACATTAATTTATATTGTTAATATTGTTGTACTAACGAAGTGTTTGAATTATGTACGCAGATAATGTCGCAGTTCAAAGCATTGTTGACTTTGTTACTGGCATTTTTGTCAGTCGTTTCGTCCGCCATGACAACCGGAAATTGGGATGCTTGCGGTGGAAGATTGGAACGTGCCTTGGACGCCCTTCACAGAGACTCCGCCAGAAGAAACAGACTCGAGGAGGAGGAAGCGGAAGTTGGAACATCGTATCAACAAGAACTTCGTTCGGCGCCACTTGAAATGTTAGTCTCCCGGGTAGTTGTTAAGGTAATAGAAACTATTTCCTTCGAATAGGCAATGTAAGGAGTACCATAACAAGGAACCAATATATTTCCAGCTACCCAATGGCGCGAGGAATACCGGAAGTCCCTGGGCGCGAGTGGAAAGATGCAGTTTCCAGCCGGACAACAATTCTCTTCAAACTCGTGTGATGATCAACGATATCTCAGTTTCCGGAACAGTTTCGGTGATGCCGCGAGATCGTCAACCGCCAGTTTCTGCGGAGTCCTGCAGGATGACTTTGAGGTTAAGGAGAGCCGGGATCGACTTCTTGACGAATCCCATTGCTAGGGGCAGAGGTCAAATGCGTATCAGAACAGAGTCCAGCTTCCTGGAACCCAGATTCGCATCCATTTATGCTTACGGATGCCATCCTACGCGTGTAGATAAACAAATCAAGAGACAAGATAAATGGCCGCCAATTAATCCACCTCGGGACGAGGTACTTACTTACGTAAAAATACTAATAATGTTGTGCAATTAACATTCAGAAGTCTATATTAAAATGTCACTATTAATAAGGTGATTAACACGTTGAATACCGTGGGAGTCAATATTACTAAAACTCGAATTAAATATGTCGCTAATATCCGTACAATTTTGTAATATTTTTAACGTTATGATAACGATGTAAAGTAACTTAAAGAGTATTATTATTAAACGTTACATACACGTTACAGACGCGTATCGCGAAGTATCGTGTAGCACGGATTTCCGGCGCTCAAAGGTGTTAAAGTATTTCTACAATGTATAATGTTTAAAAAATATATTTATAGTTCCCACCTGTTTCGTCGACACCGGGTAACAATTATGAAGCCGCGGAACCCCGTCAACTAGTTGGCGTTTCAAAAGAAGTGGATGTCGTAATCCCCAATGAGAGTCGTCGACCGCGTTTCTTAAATGCACCTGTTGCGAAACTAGGAATATGGCGGAAGAACGTTTGGGTGACCAAATCACCGATTCGCGAAAGAAGATCCTTAAGAGACTTCAAGGATTCGTCGAACGGCACCAGCTTATCCGGGAATCGGCGCTTTCCAAGATCTTTCAACAGCAGCGAGGCAACTTCCGGTTATTCCACTGGATCCTCGGGAACCGCCGAAACCATTACGCCTCTGGATTTCGTAACTGCCTTGAACAAGAAGAAATCGGATAAACTGGATAAACTCGATCAACTCGATAAATTGGATAAATCGAATAAATTAGATTTAATCGTAAATCAAACGGTTTTCGAGGGATCGACGGAGAATTTGTTATCGAGTTTCAACGATAGCGAGATAAAATCAAACGTTAAAAGAGAGGGTAGTTTCGACGCTATCGACGATGTTCCTCGCGAGACTCGAAAGTTGTATCCCGACGAGAATCTCGATGATACATTTCCGGTCGACCTCGAGATCGATTGTAGAAGTTGGCAGTCGAAAGAGAATATCGCCAGAGAAATGGAGGATGTTTTTCTGCGTGGTGCGAGTCAGGCTTTGACGAGATACATCGAGCGGCAGCTTCATCCCGCGATCAAAGAGACTCTTATGATCTCGATGGGGTACACGATTAGTTACGGATAAGATAAACCTCGGTAATTCTTTGATCTTTCGCCGGCCATTTTTCTTTGCCGGATACGTACTCATTCTTTCCTCCAATTCGAGATAAAAACGCACCTTCCTTATTTCATATAAAGTCCACTATCAATAAGATAATTAACACGCTGATATTATTTAAACCCGAATCAAATATATCGCTAATATTCATCTAAATTTAATATTTTTAACATCACGATAAATATGTAAACTAATTCATTTATCGTAGAGCATTTAAAGAGTTTCATTCGTGTATCGCGTGGTATCATATAACACGGATTTCGGCCTGGCACTAAAGCTGTTAATACTGTCAGATATTACATCGATGGAAGTTATGAAATACTTGGCAAATAAAAATGGTGGACGCATATCACGATGCTACCGAAATCAGCCGCTGCGGATGATAGGATGTACTTTAATAATTACGTTAGTTATAACCTAATAATTTGTTATTAAATAATTGCGTTCTAATTTTATCAGAATTGTATCCCGAGAATCTCGACGATATAAATGTTTCCGAGAGTTGCACTAAAATCCTAACTCACTTAACTTAAGAAAATTCTAATTGATTTTGGTGTCGATAGATAATATATGTAGGTTGCTTATGAGTTTTATTAATATTAGATATTAAGGCTTTGTTAAGTAGAGAATTAATTAGTCACTGAATGAATTAATTTTCTGAATTAATCAGTAAAATCAGTCACTCGTGGCATTAAGTTTTATGGAAATCTAATTGATACTAGTAGCCTCAGATTTTCATAGTATTCTAGTCTTAATTGGAAAGTATTATGTTTCCCAAAACGGGGGAAAATTAGTTTCTCATTGTTGCATCGCGCGACATTAAATCGTTAATAAATAAAGTATGCACTTTCGAGGAAGTCTCAAGAAGTCCTTTTATAACGCGACGTACGGAACTTAAAAATGAAATATGATATTATTAACACATTATATGACTTTAATCTTAATAATATTTTAACAGCAGGGCATTAAATAACTCTAAGTAATACTTTGGTATTAATAGTGCAATATATGTTTTATTAATAATAGATGCCTACTAATATTTGTACATATGTTTATTATAAATAAAATCATTATGCGATAAAATAATAACGAAATACAATTAACTATAGCAAAGAAAGCTTTTTTAATAATAATTGAGAGGGTATTACGTTCTATGCTTTATTTTGTACATTTAAATAACTTAATAAAATTGATAATAAAAATTATGATAAGAACTGTTGCATTTCATTTTTCGTTCTCACGATGTATGCAGTTTATTTATTTATAAATTAATAATTTATTTATATTTTATAGATGATGGATTCCAGCGGTAGCACCAAGATCAAGAAGAACATGGACGATTTTTCTTTGCGATACAGCGTTGAATAATGTTATATATTATTTATTTATAATTATTTCTGATTATTTATTTGTAATGCATATATATCTAGCTGTACAATGTACTTATATATTGTATTTGTTAGAGTGAAAAATAAATATTAAGTTAACAATAATTATGCGTATTTAGTTGTAAACCTCTTCCTCGCAATTTCCCGAAAATAAGTGGTCACTTATTCCTAGAAATGTCCGAGAATTCCTGGAAAGAATCGCGAATTGAATAGAAGTTCTAGAAATTCGAAAGGCGTTCCGCGGATTTCGCGGATTCCAAGAAATGACGTCAAATTCCAAGAATTGTGCGAATCGAATACCTCCTCGCACATCATGTTCTCCTGATACATTTCCTCGATTTTACGGCAAAATTTTAGAATTTCTGTAGAACTTTCCGATTCCAAGAAATGACGTCAAATTCCAGGAATTCTGCGAATCGAATACCTCCTCGCACATCATGTTCTCCTGATACATTTCCTCGATTTTTCGGCAAAATTTTAGAATTTCTGAGGAACTTTCTGATTCCAAGAAATGACGTCAAATTCCAGGAATCCTGCGAATCGAATACCTCCTCGCACATCATGTTCTCCTGATACATTTCCTCGATTTTACGGCAAAATTTTAGAATTTCTGTAGAACTTTCCGATTCCAAGAAATGACGTCAAATTCCAGGAATTCTGCGAATCGAATACCTCCTCGCACATCATGTTCTCCTGATACATTTCCTCGATTTTTCGGCAAAATTTTAGAATTTCTGAGGAGCTTTCCGATTCCAAGAAATGACGTCAAATTCCAGGAATTCTGCGAATCGAATACCTCCTCGCACATCATGTTCTCCTGATACATTTCCTCGATTTTTCGGCAAAATTTTAGAATTTCTGAGGAGCTTTCCGATTCCAAGAAATGACGTCAAATTCCAGGAATTCTGCGAATCGAATACCTCCTCGCACATCATGTTCTCCTGATACATTTCCTCGATTTTTCGGCAAAATTTTAGAATTTCTGAGGAGCTTTCCGATTCCAAGAAATGACGTCAAATTCCAGGAATTCTGCGAATCGAATACCTCCTCGCACATCATGTTCTCCTGATACATTTCCTCGATTTTTCGGCCAAATTTTAGAATTTCTGAGGAACTTTCCGATTCCTAGAAATGACGTCAAATTCCAGGAATTCTGCGAATCGAATACCTCCTCGCATATCATGTTCTCCTGATACATTTGCTCGATTTTTCGGCAGAATTTCAGAATTTCAGAAGAACTTTCCGATTCCAAGAAATGACGTCAAATTCCAGGAATTCTGCGAATCGAATACCTCCTCGCACATCATGTTCTCCTGATACAATTTTTCGAAACTTGGAAATACAATACATTGGATTTTTGGGGAAATAATAAATAACAGAAACTTGAACTATGTTTAATAAATGCATTTATTTATTGCAAAAACCTTCGAGTACAATTAATACAAATCATCCTACATATATTGCTTAACACCTAAACGAACTTAACAATCTATATTGCACTAAACACTATAAACTAATATAACGATATATCGCACGCTCTATGTAAATATATCATTTAATACAAAAATATATCGTACTCCACGTTTCCTCCGCGTCACTGCTGCACCAAAATTATACTTAAACAATACATAAAACTATCGTTAATAAAATAGCAATAAAGAATGAATACAATATTAATATATCAAGAAGATATCAATATCAATACTCACCATTCCACATAACTTTCCAAGCAAGAACTCCATACGATTAGGAATCGTAGAGCGCAAGTCAAACATTTCACCCTAACAACCCCTGTAATCACCCTTCCTGGCAAACAGCATTGTTATCGTTGTCATAAAAAATGACAGGAATTCGGGTGTACGATAAAAACTAGGCTTATAGGTTATTCAATTCCTGGCAACGTAGTCGTGAAACTTGATCTGGAAGACCAAAGGGAACATTGAGGTTTCCTTTCGGAGGGTGAGTTACCTTTATGTTCATCCCTTTTAAGTTTCCCGTAGGAAGCTGAGTTGCGAGTTTAAGTGCTGAAATATTTCTACTCATATATTTTAGAGCACATCGAATATGTAGCCAACGAATGTGTGGTATATAATTATTATATATTAGTATGTTTAACAATAGAACTACCGAATATATATTCTCACTTATTTTTACATATTTATTCATATATAAATTGAGGCTGGATTTAAGTTAATTAATGAATTAAATTATTCGCGTTACGTATGTCAAATAAAAGTATATAAAATCTCAAAGTATTCGCCGTGGCACATTCGAATAATTATATGAAAAATGGCAGACCAGTAATCGTGGTAGTTCTAGTGTTAAATATACAATATATTTATGTATAATTAATGGAAAATTTCAGGAAAATGAGTCGCTCCACTTCGGAACATAGTTTCTCCAGATTACGCCAATGTAACCGGAAGGTTCACCCACTGGGGGTGCAGAAAAAATCGACAATTAAGAGACCCACGTACAACGACATTATTTTCCACAGGCGCAATGTACCGAGGTATATATAATTAATAATAATAATAGTAATAATAATTATTCGAATAATTTCATACATTATGAAATTAACATTTGATATATTATAATATGTATAATATATTCATATAATTATTATAATAATAATCATATTTTGTATCATATTAATTGTCTCTTTAACACTCGAACTATCAAAGGAGTTCAAATTCGAATAAACACGGCGCATTGTTTGAGATTTTCTATACTTTTAATTAATTTCAATTCCTCCAGCCGTAGTTCTAGTGTTAAACAATTGACTTGACTTGTTTAAGTAGATTTGATTCTTAACTTATTGTTAGATCACAGTACTACTTAACGAGTGGACACGAACACCTGGGAAAACCGAGGAACGTAAATGAAGAACAATCACCTTTCATCTTCCCATCGTGCTCGCAGATGTTCGCTTATTTCCAATATTGGAAGGCATGGAACCGGAAGTCTGCTGTGGAACGAAGGGGAGCCAACTATAAAGACCAGCAGAATTATAAAACGATGCAAGCTCGTGATATTCTGCAGAGGATTCATGTCTGTTCATAAATCACATTCGCTTTCATGTTCTACAATAATAAATGATAATAAATCCATAAGAAATCACGCACTATAATTTTCAATATAATCTATATAAAATAGAATCGTAATTTTATAATAGTTTAGTAATGTTTTTTTATTTTCGATTATTACTGTAGAATATTAATTCAATTTTAATAGGAATTTGAAGTTTAATATTATAATAGTAATCAATTATCGATAAGAGGATTCACCGTCATCCAGGTAGAACCAGACATCATCGAAGTCACCGAAGCAAAAAAACACAAAGATCCCGAGGAGATGATCGCGATGACGGATGTAGATCCACATTATTTTACCGAACTGGCTGGTCGAGTTGTAAAAGACAAGTTTTCCTTTCACCAATACGTGGAGAACAACCGTGAGATTTTTAGGACTCGACTTCTCATTGGCCAGGAACTCGATGATTGTATTCGCATTGAGCAACAATTCGACGAGGAACAGAAGAGACTGAATAAAATTAAGGTATTTCGTTCCATCGGTGAGACAATGATAATTATTTATGGACTGTTTAATAATTACTCTTATTAGAAGATTACCATAAGAAATTACTATCGATTCTAAAATATATATAAATCGATATTATAAATCTAATATATCTATCGTAATATATTATCAAACTATAAATCTACATTACTTAACACATATTTCATATTTCAAAACTAATCACGAAAATATTATTCCTACTATATCTATTCATTATAACCACGAATCTTTATTAAAAGTTTCTCTTGTTTCCGAGAGCCTCTGGTAAATTGATATAAGATTAAAAATATTTATACAAATTTTATTATACTTATATTTTATTGTCCACTTTTTATTACTCGGCTTTCGCCCACACTATTTTATATTATATTTCTCCAAAATGTTGAAGAAATACAATTTGCGAATTCATTCTGACAAATTCACTTCCATCAGAATCTGTATCGCGAATGCGTGAAGGGTTTCGAGGAATACCTGTCGAAGGATCACGAGAGTAGTATGAGGATCCTGGAGAACGCGGACCAGGAGGCGAAGCTGACGGAGAAGATCACGGCGAGAAGGAATGAACTTTCCGGTGAATTCGGCCAAGTCAGATTGGAAGTATATTTCTGGGAAGATAGTTGGAGGATGGTGAAGATGTGCCAGAAATTTTTGTACCAGGTAGCACCGGCTTCCTGGAGAACGGAACACGATTGGGTTCATCGGATCAAATCCGGAGAGAGCGAGGTTTCTTTGAACGCGGACGTTTTATTCGGCCATTATCAGATGCTCGATCGAACCGCATCCCTCGACAGTTTGATTGGTAATGAAATATTAAGAATACCATGTACAATGATTAATTACAACCGGCTCAATTACAATTACTCATTTGTACAACCGGTGACACACGCCGGCATAAACGTGTTAAAGATATTGCAAATTTTATAAATATTAGTAATATATTTGATTCGAGTTTTAGTAATATTCATATCGTCCGTTGTTACCAGTGACTCCCACGGCAATCAACGTGTTAATAAGTTTGTAATATCTGTGACACGATAAGAAGTTTCATGGCGTTATTAAAATTGATGGAAAGTAATGCTATTTTTATATAAGTTTGGTAGCTAATTGATTTTTACTGTGGAATTTGATTTATATTAAGATCTATTCGAGCAAGACGTGGCAAACGCAGGTCCCGCAGAGCTGTATTTTGAGGATCCTTTCGAATTGGTTCGCATATTTCGCGCGATGGAAACTCAAAATCTGAACGCCATGAATCACTTGGAATCCATAGCTGGACCAATGGCGGAAATGGAGAGCACGGTTTCCGCCGCGGAGGAACAACTGAAGTCGGAAGTCAGCGAAGTCCTCGAAGAAATCAAGGAAATAGAAGTAACCCATTTTCTGATACTTAAAAACAATGTATTATTATATAGAGAATAGATGACAATAATAATTATTATTATCGTCTATTAATAATAATAATGATTATTATCGTCAAACGATAATAACAATAATTAAAATCATATTAGGAATCCATTAAAAAAATGGAAACAAGAGCAGCGGAACTGGAAGAATACGCGAATCAACTATTACGGGGAGTCTTCCGGGACCTCGTGTGTTCACCGGAAGTTCTGTGTCTTCAAGTTTACATCGAGGACGCCTACGAGAATTGCGTCGGGTCGAACGACGCGAACCTCGACAGTTTCTCGATGATGAAGTGGATCGAGAAGACTTACGAGGAACTTAATTTACAACTGGACACTCTGCCGCAGGAAGTTGTCCAAGCTTGCGAGAAGGAAGGCTTCCGGCAGGAGATAAAAGCTATGAGAGAAACCGAGGAGGCAGCTAGGAAGGTCATAATAATTTATTCACTTATTATCTTCCTAATTTTCAAAGCCCTGCGCGCACAAATTTTGATAAACATAAAGTTGAGGATTGTAATCAGGAACCGATTTCATAACGCATTAATTATAAAGTGTTAATATTTAATTGAAATCTAGGATACCAATTGAATGAACGTACAACATTATTATGCAAGCACTAAATAATATTATATCAGATTATATTACTAATAAAAAATGATTTACCGCGGTATTATTGAAGGTACTTTAATAATGTTTAGTATGGGGGCAGTTAATAATTTGTATTTGCAACAAAATAATTCTAATGCAATTAAACGAAAGACGACCGGTGCACGGATTTTCGCAGGGACTTTTGCAAATGCCGTTTGCCACTCAAACTGTTAAAAACTATTAAAGAAGAGTGTTAAAATAATTGTCAACTGTAATTCGTTACAGTTCGAGCTGATGCACCGATTATTGGCTGTTCTGAAGCGAATCATGGAACCACCAGCGGAAAAGAAACGGCAGCTGATGTGGCGATCGACGCCGGTGCAGCAAAAGGTCAAAGCGATACCGCCACCTCCGGAACCAACCGAGGAGGAGATGCAATATTTGACCTTCTTCACGGATTATTGCAAGCAGAATGACTTCACTGCTTATCGTTCTCAATTTCCGGATGATTTCGACCTGACTTTCGAATCCAGGCGCCCAGAAATAGCGTCGGGGTCCGTCGAAATTGAGAACGCGTCGAGTTCCCCTTAGTTTCGACTCCTTAACTACAGCAATTCGTGTGGAACACTAAACTCGAATTGGAAACACATTTTTTTGTTGCATTAAATAATTGGTGATATTTACGGACAATTTCGAAATAATAATAATGGAATAATTACGGAACCAGTTATTTGAAGAGTGGTATAAGTCTTTCTGTTCTATGCCGTTTTTAAAATGAATATATTTGCAATTTCAATTAATATCTACATTTTTACGTTGACAATAAAATTACTCAAGACACAAGAATTCAGTCATTATCGAAATAAATTGAACCAATTGTAAGCGCTAAAAATCTTTGACGTAGGATTACTTAATAAACGATACAAAAATGAAGGAGAAACGAGAATGATGATTGAAACGAAATTAGCGAGTAGAAATGCCAAGTGTAATTAAATTCGAGAAATAATTCACTTTTACGAATATACTGAAATATAATTATGTAAGCAGTATGAATTATGGAAATCAATAAATATTTCTCGAAACCAATCCAAGAAATTTGGGATTTCAATCGGTAACAAGATGCGGATTCAATTGTCTTTATCCCGTGGAGGGTTATTTTAAGAAGATATACTACCTGCCTCCATAACTTTGGATTACTTTCGTAAAGAGTCCGCCCGAAGAATACTCGTAGATTCTCTGCCTTTGCATCCTGGTTTCCCAAAGGAGCCCACGGCGGGAACAAAGGAACCCGGGAGAGGGTTGAAGAGAAAAAAGAGGAGGGAGGGTGCAGCAGAGAAGAAGAGAGATGGCGAAAAGTACGCAGAGTCCGTGGGCCAGAGAAGGGTAGCAGAATTTAAAGGAAAGGAAGTAATTCCGCGAGTGGCGCGGTAAAAAAATGGGAGCCGCACTGAAGACTGAGAAACGGGGTTGAATACACATCACAAATTACGGCATCAAACTTTATCCCTCTCTTACGCGGAAACGTATACCGCTTTTATACTCCTCCTTGTAAATATATAATATACAGAGTGTTCCGCGCAAATATTAAATATTTGCTACTTTGTACTATTTGTAAAAAGTATAGGTAACCTTAAAATTCTGTACTTAAGAAGTGAAAAAGGTTCGCTTTATTTTTGAACACTTTTTCTATGATTTTAACAAAGCTCGCTTAAGTAGTGCATCTTCAAAATGGTTACTTTTTAGGCTATTCCTATTTATATAATTTGAATTTCGTATCATATTTTCTATGTTGAGAAAATATGCGACTTGTAATTCAATGGGTGCCGGCGATCGATTTGTTAATAATATTTTAGCGCATCATTCGAGGTAATCTAATTCTCGCGATATATGTCGACTGATTAGGCGTTATTAATTAGGTTGGAACGGAAGGGTAAATTCAAAGTTTGAGGTCGAGCTTGATAGGGTAACTCGAGACTGTTGTTCTCGACGGAAGAGTGACAAAGGGAGTTTCAGACTGCAAGGGAATTGAGGGTGGTACGAGTCAGACGTGGAGAAGCACGTGTCTACCTCCGATTCCACTTGTGGAGCAAACCTACAAAGAAGATAGTTAGCCGTCATTTTGTCTCCCCCTCGATTTTCCGTCGTTTCTTCAATTGAATGATTAGTCACGTATTCATAAAACGTGAATGTTAAACAATCTATGAATGCTATCAAATAATGAACGCCATTAATATTCTACGCTCATCAGTGTTCAACAAAATAACCTAATATCTTGAATTAATACCTAACATTCTCAAGTAATCTGAAAACATTCCAGTTATATGTTCTCCAAGACCTTCAACCACTATAAACAATCCTAGGTATTCCTAGAAAGAAAAGCGTATCAAAGAGCTATCAAAAAAGAAAGCAAGCAAATGGTGACAGAGAAACATTGTCCTACGGTGAGAAGTTCCATCGAAGCAGGAACACCGGGAAGAGCGGGAAGAGCAGGGATGTAGAATATCCGCGGAAGAATAGAAGCGCGTAGAAATCGGCGCTAGAAAGCCTGGATTTTGCGTACTTCGAGGAGACCTTTCGAGATTATCCCCATGGCAACGAGAGAGAGTTGCTCGATAGCAGACTACCCAGAACCACTGGGACCCTGTCTGGCTACGGTACACTTCAACCACCCTTCTTTCTTTCTTCTCTCTCCTCTTTTCTTTCTCTCTTACCCTTTCCTTCTCGGATCCTCTTTTTTTTCGACTTCCCACCGACTATCCTCACTTTTCTCTCTCCTTTCTTCTCCCTTCGTTTCTCTCGGTTTTTAACGCACACCGCTTCAACGAGCACGCCATATTTTGCCCTTTACCACGTACCTCCAAGTCCTCCTGCACTATATTATTCAGCATTCAGCTGTCCCTGAACTCCACTGAATAGAGCTCGGCTTTTGTCTCGAGCGGCACTCGTACGCCACCGGCCTCGGACTTTCAACGGGGGTGTGGGAATGTTTATGATACCCCCTTCCCCCACCGTCACCGCCACCGAAACCCCTTTGTTTTTATTCTTTCCTCTTTAATCGCGAGAGTTAGATTACCTCGAATGTCATCGTGCATTTTATACCGCAACGCGGAGCTGCACGAGGAGGGATGTTAATTCTAATGCAACGAGATGCGTGTGTTTTTAGGGACGCCATAATAGTTCCGGGAACACTTCCGGTTTCATTGCATGGAACTTGGAATGCTTTTTTAAAGGACTTGCATTCGGCGTTCCTTGGATCATGTATTTTTGGTGGAATATTGGAGATGTGAGATAAATCAGTTTCGATTGGCATGGAATTTTATTAGGGTAAAATGAATTTGATTGTTATAGAATTGAATTTCCACATGTCGTGGTGTAAAGTGTTAGAAGTCCTTGATGAAGGGTTGTAACTGATAACGAGGAAATTTATTCGTAACGCTGTTGCAATTATCAATACATTAAACGTCTCTAATTACCCTGACTACACTCATTACATGGCTGTAACCCTTTTGAACTATCTCATTCATCGTTCAACTCTCCGAGAACTCTCCCGGCAAGTAGGGAAACCTTTTGTCTCGAGTATCACTCGTGCGCGCTTTCGAAACTATGAAATTTTCAAATTTCTCTTGGACGCGCATTAATTCAAACGATTTTTTGCGATACAATAAGAACAACAAAACAATCCGACATTAATGAATTTAAGTATTCAATCAATTATTGAATATAAGACAACAATGAATATTATACAGTTATTTAATCAGATGAATGAAATCCGAGGTGCCTCTTTTCATATTTAATTCGCTATAATTAAATACATTATGAAATATACTATATCATATAATTATGTAATAAAATATGTATTAATCGTCGCAAATAATATAATTTTCGCTAGCAATATTTAATCAGATATATTAGAACAGATTCCTTTATTAAAATTATTATAATAGAATATTAAAGTACCTTCGTTTCATAAATGATACTAAAAATAATTCCTGCGCACCACTTGAAATATTAATATTAATAAATTCCAAAGTTCATCCAATTAATGAAACGCGAATAACGGGGACCATAATGCGCGCGGATTTAATTGGATACTTTGAAATAATATTTATAACGACCTCCGGATCTAGTTGAATAAAATGTTAAATAACAACGTGAAATAACAAGTAGCCGTTTAACGACGAAGGGGGTTGAAATGAAATTCCTTGGCTGGCGTTAATGCAATGTTGAATTATATCTGGCGAATGTTTGTTTCTTCGGGTCAGTAACTTTACAGCAAAGTTAGTGCCAAGTTATCCCCTGGTAGACATTCAGGTTAATTAGGTTCATTAAACCGGACGAGCACTTCCAGGGTCGCGACAAGGGAGAGCTTTTAGCGAGGTACCTTCGTTCCTACTTAAACATCGTCTTCGATGCCAACCACCCGAATTTATTATTACATTTCGCCACCCTACCTCACATTAATTTATATCGATGCACGCTGCTGCACGCGCTTCACTATGTTTGAAACATTGCATTATGTTAAAAAAGCAGAAAGCTAAGAATTCGAATATTTATGTCATGTTTGAAGTATATTCAGGACTGTATTAATGAGTCGTTATTTATCAATTTATATTGATGCAAGGTGTTGCATGTACTTGACCATGTTTTAAACATTAAATTATGTCATATATGAAATATGAATGATTTCTGTCGGAAAAATGATGAGAGCTAAGAATGAAAATATTTCTGCTTCTTCATATTTGGAAGTATATTGTATCGCATTAACGAGTACATTTAATGGAATGAAATATTTCTCTCTCAACGAAACTCGTAAGTTGGAATTTATATCGACCGGTTGGAAAAATATTGACGAGGAAGGTCGTTTAACACTAGAACTACCGAACATATACTCTGTTATGTTTACACATTTATTTATATATAAATGATGGCTATGGGAGTTCAATGAATTAATGGATTCAATTATTTACGATATGTATAGAAAATAAAAGTATTATATATTCAATCTCAAAGAATGTGGTGTATTTGAATAATTTAACTAAGAATGGCAGACAAGTTATTTCGACCACTTTGGTAGTTCTAGTATTAAGGGATGTCGAAAACGTTATTAATTTGACGAAAGAGAAGACTACCTTATTCGTATCTCGTACGATCGAGCGAACGTCGCCCTTTTCTATGGTCGTTTCTATACAAGGAGCGAACTATAAAGTGGAGCGCCCACGATTCAACGCCCACCTTCGGTTTCTTTTAACTTACAAGTACCTACGAATCCCCCAGAGAGAGAGAGAGAGAGAGAGATGTCTCTTTGACGTTTCTCCAAATTAAAAATGTCAACTCTTGTTTATACGCTTCTCTGTGTCCTCAAACAACGACGCGTAATTAATTCTGTCAGAAGAACGAAGCGAGCTAATAATTAAAATGAATCTTAATATAAAGTAATATTAAACTACCTACACAATTTTGCAACGTCACGTTCAACTACTGTATAACACTTCATTGATACTGTCTCGTATAACAAAAATAATTATAATATTGTTTTAGTTGATTATACCAATTCTAATAAGATAAAATACTAGCCAAAGAAACGAAGTAGTTTAAGTAAAGTTGTTGCAGAAACACTGCGAAGTTTATTCCAGAGTGTCGCTTGTTTCCTTAAGTAGAATGAGTCTTCGCGCGGAGGCTGTTTCTGGTGCAACACTACGAATATGCGGATCTAAATATATTCGTGTGTGGACCGCCTACCATACGACATCCCGCAAATACGTTCTCCGACAATCATCCGGGAAAACCACTCTTCTCGAGCACACTCCGAGGAAACTTTCCCCTCCCAGCGGACAAGAATCTCCGCGGAAACTTTAATATACATTACACTTCCGTCCTACCGGAATTAATTAGTTCGCTCGAGTAATACCGCTCGGAGCTCAATGAATATATTAAACTCTCAGCGAGTTCTCGCTGGTGACTCGAATAAATTACTAATATTTATAAACGTCTAAGTAGCTCGCAAGGAACTACTTGTTTTCCGATCTGATACCTCCTTTATTTAGATTCGAATCAAAATAGCGATCGATTAATGGCGGTGAAAACTTCCGGATGAAAGACTACGTCTTTGGGCTTTTCTTCCAGCATTGATACCTATTGATAATATATTTGAATAGTACGAGCTATATATTTTGATTATCTATTTAAAAACAGGGTATTTAAAAATGGCCTAGTTTGATCGAGAAGGGAGCTCAAAATTGAGATTATGTTGTAATTCGGTGTTTCAGTAGTCTGGTTCGGAAT
Source organism: Nysson spinosus (assembly GCA_910591585.2). NCBI lineage: Eukaryota > Metazoa > Arthropoda > Insecta > Hymenoptera > Crabronidae > Nysson > Nysson spinosus. Next base: position 2,064,225 of record OU342839.1, on the reverse strand, counting down.
GTATAAAGTGGCCTAATCTACTTAACGCACGTAGACGTATCTTTCTTCCCTACTAATTTGCAAGCTCAATGCACTCCACCCTCGTACATTCAAAAGGTAATGTAATGAGTCTGATCACTCTCTTCCGCCAATTATGCTTCCCACTCATACCGTTAGGGCTAATCGGTCGGGTCTACTTTTTTCGACCTTGCTGCTGTAATACGTGATAAAAAAACCTTACGAGGCTTCAACATATTCTACATATTCTACATAATTTACATAATCCACTAATCTTTTAATCCTCCAATCTTCCAATCCCATCTTTTGGATACGATATTAACACATTGTACGCCGGTCCCGCGATATCACGGGATTCCGCTATTAGTACAAAATGTGCAGATGGCGAACATTCAATAAAATTGTAGTATATGTTCTGGAATTATATATTATATACTATTTTGCGAAAATGTAAAAAGCTTTATATAATCAGATTTATAACGTTAAATATTTTAGGATTAAGACGACATTGACGTTCCATATCGTGAAGGTAGAACAATGCACGGGTATCCGCGTATCGGGAACATCGCGATGTCGTCGTCTAACGAGATTTCCGGCCATTATGTTGTGATTCTGTCACCCTGCACGAACTAACTTTCTATCTGCGTTTACGCGACCTTTCCGGGACGCGTTGATTTCGATGTCAGTACTGTTTGTTCTCGTTGCTATCGTCTTACATATTGATACCAGAGTATGACAGTAACGCCAAGTACGGTGTAAAAATACACCAATAAATTCAAAAATTATTGGGATATTTAAAATGATCCAAATAGTATAAATAATCCCCAGGGCATCGCACGTAAAGTAGGCCACCTAATTATACAAGAATATTTGTTCCATTGTAAAAAATATGAGTGATTGAAAATATAGACATCATCGATGATTATTCCTTAATAAATTCAATTTCGTAATCACCGTTATTTTCTAATTAATAATGTAGTCATTCAATGGCTCTGCTGATCAGAATATAATTCATGATTATTTAAAGAATTAAAATTTCCATCGATTTTGGTCTAACAATCAGGGTATTTTGCCATGAATTCATGTTCATGGAGTCCCCATAAAATCGTCCGCGGGAAACAAGAGAGGTCAATATTTACTAAGCATTCGATTCGTAAAAAAGTGGTCTGGTATCGGCGTTCAAACAAACGTGGAATAAGTATGGCGTATATAATCCGGGGAACAGAGGTTCCTTTGAGCGAAGCGAGCGAGTCGTGTGCATCGCGGGGAAGAGGCTTAAATAGCCGCGTATCCATCTGCCACGTGCCGCGTATCCTATCGTCGGAGAACAATAAACCTGCCTTGTTGTAAGGACCTCTCCTTTTTTCCCTCCTTTTTTCCCTCCTTTTTTCTCCCTTACCGGTAATCCTCGCATAAACCTCACACCCGTTCCGCTTGAGTAAGTAGATGCATAGTCAGACCGAAGGAAACGATGTCTAACGAGGAGTGGCCAGAACTACTGCCGAATTAAGAATCTTTGTGAAACTAATGGTTCAAATTTCAAAAGCACCAATTGTACTCGTAAATGGTCTAAATCGATGGTAGATGATGTAAAACATATTCTAGTGTGTAATAATAAATAATCAAATTGTGTTTATGATGAACTGCATAATTCTACTTTCATTTAGTGAAGTAAAAACGAGTAGACTACAGTAACGAGCGTACAAGGAGAGTATTAATACGGAGGATGCACGGAGTATTGTTATTGGCCGGATGAAGGTAATTTCAAGGTTCGAAGAGAGTTCTTACCGAGTGAAAGGGAAAACTCGTGCCATCCATGGACTTCCAAACGATGTTTCGAATCAGGGAATTCCAACCTTTTCATTGGCTTGAAATCGCGATTAATCACCGACGTAACCTGATCCTAAAACTACCTCAAACAATAAGGACAATTAACAGGCATCAATAAAATTCACCTTTTATTTTATTGCAATAGTAAAAATCGTCGGGATTTACTTGGAAACATCATGCCAGGGATTCGACTACATCGAGGTATAATTAATAGAAATCGATGGGGTAAGGTGGTCTTATACAGTTTCGGATCTCTATGGAATTAATTAATCATTTAATCTCTTTGAATCTGACTGCGCTCGTGTTATTCATTTCCGGTGACATCGAGTTATTTTTGCGCGTCCAGCAAAAATAGCACGCTTGAATTGCCGGAGTTTAAACGTGGAGGACAACCGAAATGGCAAACGCTGGAAATAGGTTGTCGTTGATTATTGGATAAAACGAATGACTAGTTGAAACGTTAACGAAGTTCGCGGTTGGTTTCGTTTTGGAAATTTCCGGCGCGCTCGGAGTCAAAAAGATTCGTGCCAAAAATGGCCGTTAAATATCCACTTAACGAATACTCGCTTTGTGTACCTATTAGGCGTTGTACACGGACAGAAAATGGCGTAGGAGCTACTATGGAAACGTACGAATATTAACACTTTATCTACTGCAAGCTTATCGCTGCACATTTGCAATAATTCTATAGAACAAACAATAAAACACTGCCCCACATTAACACATCCTTGACCACCCATTTTATGCGAAATGGTAATGCTAATGCGATCACCGGGAATCGAGTACTAAAACTGCGATTAAAAATCTAAATATCCAGGAAAACAATGAATGTTATAATAAAATCAAAACCAGCCGACAACGCTATAATGAAAACATATATCGCTTTGCGCTTTAATTGTATAATTATTTTATTAATATTCCGACACTCAGCGTGGTATTAATGTGTTAACGCCGTGCCGAAAACCGTGTTATGCAATACCTTACGATACGCGTCCGTCCGTCTATATATGGTCTACAAATAAAACTGTTTAAATGCTTTACGATACACTGGTCACTTAACATCGTTATCGTAACGTTAAAGATATTGCAAATTATATAAACATTAGTAAAGTAATTATACCATTAAAGTTCAAAGTGATTTGATCCGAGTTTGAATAATTTCAACTTGTTAAAGGATTGAATTCTCTAATTTTAGGCGAAACCGAGCTGGATTGCCGGAGTGTCTGCGCTCGAATGAGTCTGTCTGTTGGTGGTTACCTACTTAACTCGCAAGCGGTAGACAAAGTGTTAATCGGTTCGAGGACGAACGACAATGGAATACTTCTGACATCAATTTCGGTAGAAACGTCGCTTATTCGTTTACTTTATTTCCTCCTCGCTAAACATAGTCGCAACATTACAATCGTACTCCTCCCGTTATCGCCTTATCGTAATCGCATATCGATTCGCTTAATTGTTTATCGCTATAGTTAGCCACGTGGTATACATAAATATGCGTCCTATCGATTCGAAGCACGAGATAAAATATCGAAAGAGAATAAAACACAACAAGGGCAAGTATATAGTGTACAATAAAATTTTGAACGACAGTCGATATAAAAACAACAACCACGATATTCGACAGATATTTTTATTATCCACGCGATCGCAAGAATTCGTCGGCACGTTTTCATAAAGATTTATCGCATTAAAAATTCTAACTTCACAACGTAATTCCATTATATATATACACATAACAAAGTTACAATTCAAATCAATTATCATTCATTTCCTTGGATATGTTAATCAGTCATTTACTTTACGATCCTTAAAAATACAAGATTTAATAATCATATAAAACATCGTTCTCAAATCACAATTATAGTCGAACGAATTAATAACGCGCGTAATCAACGCTCGACATCACCTTCATTTACTAAATTCCTTAATAATTCCAATTAAGATTATTATAAAGATCTCCGTGTATATTATCGAGGAACATCGATCACGTGACTCATATTTTCCTAGCAACGACAGTGTTCGATTATTGCATGAAAACCACTCGAAAACACCTGCGGAAAATGGTGCCAACGAACTCTTACTCGGCGGAAGCCTACGGCGATACTTACAGGCCGATCGCCTATTTACAAGTCACCTTAAAATCTAGAGTTCACTCGACGTAAACAGGACGACGTCTACTCTCCGTCCATCGTTTTCCTCAAATCATTCACGGCTCGACTAGCATCGTCACTCATTACATTCATTAAAATCCACCTTTTTCTATCATATTTACTTTTTCTCTCTCATTTTCTTCTTCATGTTTTCTCCGTTTCACTGCTTGTCTTCCGTGCGTCTTTTCCCGTCTTTCTTGAGACTTTAATTCGCGATCTCTTTCTTCACTTGTTTCTCTCTTCGCATCTTTCCGCATGCTTTTTTCTCCCATCTCACTTTTGTTTCCTTCTTCGTTCTTTCACATTTCACTCTTTTCCTCTCCTGTTTCTCACCGTGTCTCTTTCTGCTTGCTTCCTTTCGCTCTTTTTATTCGCAGAAATACAGGCAGAGAGCGTGTCGACTAGCATCGAAGGGGTGTCGAAGGCACGCCCTTTCGTCTCAACACGGGGAAGGATCAACGAGGACACTAATTAGAATCCACGGTAATTAAGCAAGCCGTGGGTCTAGCGATCATCGGCATCGTTCGTGGCTCAATGAAATTGGGTTAAGGCAACCACTGAAAATCCAACGACTTCGAGGAGACAAGTGCACTTAGAAACTCCGGCTAACAATGGAGTCTCGATCCCGCTCTAATTGCGATGTCTAATTTTCGTGCCGTTGTGTTGTTTTTTAGGCCGTCCAATAATTCCACGCAATTCGTGTCACACGAATGACAAGAAGAAACTAAAAATATTTTTCCTGGCAAATTGTACATTTTTGTTACTCCATGAAGCACTTAATAAAACAAAAATGACGGATGATGTTCGTCATATCAATTTACATGAATTATTGTGTGAACCATTATTTCATATATTTTCCTCAAACATCCCAGATTCGATTTTCGGTAAAACATGGCGTAGGAAGAAAATCACTATTCGATATTTCAATAGAAATATTTATTTCATATTATTAAGATTAATATCCGAATATATATTTTCATGTGAAATATTGCTTGTCGAATTATCGAATAGTTATTTTCTTTCTTTCGATTAGATATAGTTTTCCAACAAAACAGTGAGTTTTACTATAAATCGCATTGAATCGAAGTATGATAGCAAATCTCTTATATTTTATTCGAGGGCTCTTAAATAATTGAACGATCGGAACATTTTAAAAAACGTGTAATGGAAACGAGATAAATATTCCAGGATCGTAATGGAAGGTTGATTGACTGTGTTTCTAAAAAAAATATATATAAATGGAGGGTCATAAATAATGCGATCGTTGAGACTCCATCGCGAGAGTACATTCGACATTATTTATTAGTCTGCTTTCCCGAAACGAATAAATATGGAGCTAAGTACGGAACAAACCGTTGGATTAAATATTCCATTAAAAAGTTGTCTGAAACAAGTACGACTTCGATCATATTTAAAAACTCTAATTGTCTATTCTGCGAAACACGCAAATTTTTAAGTCATTTAACTCCTCGGTGATACATTTCGTATACTCGATGGAATTAAAATAAATGTTGGAAGAACTCCGCAGAAATGCCTCGAATTTCGCGACATTTCACTCGATAAATTGTGAAATATCAAGTAGCATTTATTTACTTAATATTATGTCAAATGGAGTATAGCATTTCGAAATAACAGTGTTTTCATTCAGGTACTTTAATTAAGCAAATATGTCAATCAATCCCAGGTATTTTTTTACCTCATTATAAAATATACGATCAAATAAATATACCACACGATTCAGGTTATTAAAGTTCACTGAAAACTACGGTCCTCCGCCATTCTTTAGTTTATCTTCGACTATCTGGACATTTTACGTGGAAACCTTAAGTTCCTCATTGCATTTTATCATGCCAATCGGCATGAATATTCCGAAATCGCGTGCCAACATGGTCTCGTGATTTTGGTTTTGATTTGTTCTCAGCACGCTATGCAAAGTCTACTTTAATACCGACGACAATCAGGGAAAAGAATAATAAATAGCTCACCCCCTTTGCGAACCAAGACTCGTTATAATCTTATCGATTTAAAATATTCCCTTTGACGCTTACGGTACCTCGGATATTCACAATTTTTCAGTTTGGAATTCTTTTTGAAACGATATTTCCACGAACAGTAGAATAATAATTATATTGATTCGTACTCGAATATGTAGATAAAAATATGTGGAATATTCTTCTTGAATTATAATTTTTCGAGAATATGCGTTAATTTATACTCAATTTAAATTTTGAGTAAACGTATTTACTTTGTATATGATCAGTAATAAATTTGTTATAATATAATAACTTATGGTTATAAAATAATCATAAAATAATAACTGTGTTATAATAATAAAAATATAATCGAGCCACTTTCACTTTGAAAATTGTGCGATATTCCACGTTTGTTAATAATATTCAATAAAATATATTCCTCGGTGAAATGATCAATTTTTATTTATAACTGTATATGGCGGAAAAATTCATATAATGGAACATACGCGTTCCATTTTCTATAAAATTCTTTTTCTTTTTATTATGAAAGGAAAGCTTCGATTCGCGGTGACTTCCGTCTATAAGCGGAAGGTCATTGTTCCGGATGACAAATGTGACACGCATATAGTTAACCACAACCGCGGTTTCCGGTCTCGTGTTACTCCGTGTCTCTTCCGATAGTATCGATTCGTATGCAGTAATAAACAAAAGACTAAATCGTATCACACGCATTGAAACTGTAATACAGTTCTCCGGCAACTTAATATACTCCATGAACATTAATCAAATTAATATCATATTGCGTTCCTATTAAAAAAATTTCGCTGGCAAATTAATAAATGGAATATATTCCGTGAAGTTCCAAATATTTTGTTTCCATTAAAAAAATTCTAAAGTATTCCGGATTGGAGTCCCAACTTCGCTTAATTTGGATAGAACAATTTTTTCTGGAGAAAAATGTTGATTATAATGTTTTAATTATTAAATATTGAATTTTAATAAATTCAAGAGTCTTATAAGGAGGAAAGATTAAAGTAATATTAATAATTTTGTTAACGATGGGATGGGAAATGTGAATGAAAAATAAAATTGAAAAGGAGGGAGGTTGAACAAAATATGAAACAGTGCTACGAAAACAATAACCATTTTTAATAAATATTCAACGGGTGAAATACCATGTCGGGTATAAAAAAAATCAAAACTTCTGATAGTAAAGATATATAAGGAAGCGTGAATCTGTTGATGCGAGCACAAGTTGTAATTAACGAGTACAACGTAGACTGACATGTAAACACTAATTAGACGCACAAATACAAATTCTTTTCGCTCTACGCGATCGTTTCAGGTATTTTTCGTATCGAAAAGCTTGCAAAGGATTCTAAAAATCTTTCTCGGTTTACGTGGTACAAAGGTGCAAAAACTGGAGGCACGGTTTCCGCCGAGACTCCTAGAACACGAGTCTCCGTACTCGACGATTCTCTACGAGCACCTAAAATGCGATTCTCCTGCGTCACGATAATTAATAGTACTCGTAATTACGCTAATTGTGTTATCGCGATTGCGAACGAATATTACTTTCGCGATAACCTCCTCGACTTCTCTCGTTACGAGCTCATCTCCTAAGTAATTCTCCACGTAAAAACATCCGCCAATGGAACTCGTCCAGCCGACATTAAGATAATCGAACAATCGATTAATCGATTATAATCATTCGTGGAATCACTTCTATCGTGTCGTCCATTTTTTTCGTTATCTATGAACTTCATTAACGGAGGATAATTAAATGCTGACAAATTTTGAATAATTATTCGTGTTCAGATATATATTGATATATCCATTTTTATAAGCATTGATTATTCCGATGATTTAATTATTGATTGTTGAATATTTAATTCCTCGTAGCCTTGCAGTTCGTGAGAGGCGTGCATCTTAATTCTTGTTATGACACATTTATTAATATCCAGCATCTTCCGTCTCCAGAGATAACGTCAGGTTTATCAATACAGTAGGAAGTCATTGTTATCAGCACTGAATTCTCCGTGATCCCATTGTTCCTTATCACCGTGGAGACTACGGGGAAATTTCTAGAATCGATCCAACCGGGACTTCTTCGTTAATCGACATCCGTCATCTTGCTCGGTGATTTATATAATAAATATGTCGCCTTGTTGTGCCAAGGATTCGCGAACTTTTTAAAGTAGACGTCGTAGTCGATGGATTTTATCGAGTTCCCCAGGATTTGTTAGGCAAAGTAAAATTCGGAAAATAAAAGTTTGTTGCATCGAATAGCGAAGAAATGACGTTTCGTTGTTTGCGTCTCGACTCGTTAATAATTTCTTAACTTTCAAGACAAGGTTCCTCGATTTGGTTCTATGGCTATTTGTGTCCACGTCGATTCAGTTCGTTGACCATCTCTTTTTTTATACATTCTCAAGTTTAATTCACCGCGTTTTTAATGACTTTAGTTATTTTTATAATACTTCCGTGCTTCCTACGAGTCAATTATTCCAGGTTAGTTTGATAATCATTTTTAAGATATCCACAAAGAGATCTTCTTTGAACTTTCCGAAATATCCTCGACATATATTTGCCTGTACAACACCGATCCCGATAATCATCAAAAATCTGTAATACATTTAATAAAAAATGACCAGGAAACTCGACACGAATGACAACATCCTGCGGGGTCCTCGAGAATCCAGCTTCTTTATGTTCATCTTTCGTTCGTCCCTTTAAATATGAAAGCACTGGTTCTAAAAGGATCATCAAGGACACAATCTTCCAGAAAATCCAGTCGAATTCCCTTCAAATCATCTTCTCATTGCACCATTAAATACACATTTATCTGTTCTCCAAAAATCAAGTATCCTTCGTTTCCATACAATCCAAAATCCCAGTCCAATTCCCTTGGAATCATCTTCTCATTGCACCATTAAATACACCTTGATACATTCTCCAAAACATAAATACGAAACCACTGATCCTTGGTCACCACCGCAAGTACAGTTTTCCAACAATCCAAGTATCCTTCGCTAACGAAGGATTCAAAAGTCCTGGACAACGTCAGCTTGCACTTTAAACTACACCTTCGTCCGTTCTCCAATCGACGCACACACGAAAGCACTATCCAAACCCGATCGTCAAAAGCAATATCCACATCACATCGTCGAAAGCACGATCCTCGACTGACGAAAGTTTCCTTCGATGAAGGAAGAATCCCAATAGATTCCACGAGAAACCAATTCCACGATTGGTTCAGTCGAGTACATTGTGAACATCACGAGTCGATGAGGACGACGAAGAAGATGACGAAGAAGATGACGCCGTGGATGGAGTGGCTGTTGCCAAGGGAGAGACTGTCCGCGACTGACAATATCAGAAGACGCAAGTGCAGTCCTCCGAAGCCCTGGCCTACCTGGCCCTTTTCCTGTTCAACTTTGCGAGTTTGCGTCGTTTCAGTATCAGTTGATAAAGAGTATCCAAACCCTCATGAAGACCTTCACCGGTGATAGCACAAGCTGGTTGGACCCTGATGCAAGCACTACCTGGCATTCCAGATAACTCCAGGACACCCAGGTGCTTCTCCAATTCACCTACCTCCTTGGCACCTGGCGACAATGCATCAAGGATGTTCAATCATCAGGTATCAATCAGGAATAATCTTAAACCATAAACCACAGCAGGCTTTTGATTGATCGGATACCAGGAGCAAGTTCTTGGATCCTTATGAATGCAGGGCGAAGGATGAAGGATGATACAGGTTCGATCCAAGGATGAGAAGGATGTCCTGCGTTTATTCCAGGTACAAGAAGAGGATGACTCCGGTTCTTATCAAATGGTAGATGATAATGTTTTCTTTGGAGCGTTGAAGGAATCAATTCGGTTTGGTCCAGGAGTGAGGATGAGTCCTGGGTGATGTTGATATCGGAAGGATGATTTATGTTGTCGACCAGTGGATGTTTGTTTTGGTTGAAACGGGGGGAATAACTTCTGTTTGAATTCGAGGGATTGATTGCGTAGGTGGATTCTTGGAGCGTTTTCGTGTGACAGTGTTGATGATATAGTGGATGATGGGTGAAAGAAAACAATATAAAAGCAATCGTAATAAAACGATTGTAAGATTTGTGGTAAATGGTTTCGAACTCGATTACTATGTTTACACGGTGCACGTAATTCTCACGATTTTATCGGGTAACCTTTTATTAGTAAATTATACTCGCGTGCTCTCCCCACGAGATTCTTGTAAGTGGACAAACATTTCGAACGAAATTATAGTCCTACGATTATCGCGGAGGCCATAAATTACGGCTGGTAATTAACATAATCTATCAATTAAGCGTGACCCAATCTTAAATCGCGGTCAAGTGCGCGCGTAGTGCTCGATAGGAAGCCATATGCAGACGAACTTCTACAACGGAATATTTTCTCAATCGCTTATCTTTGCATTAATAGGTCTTCTAAGACGATCGGATATTTCATAACAAATTACTTTGTGGATTTTATATAAGATACGGCGATATTCATTTTATACAAAATTAATATCCAAAGAGAATTGAAAGATGTTCCACTACTAATAAAACTACTGAAACAATATGAAGTAACTTGATATTTTTCATGATTTTACTACCAATTAATATAACAGATAGCTTAGCAATTTTGTCATATATAAACTTTAATATGAAATTTATAGTATTTTTATTTTAATATTTTCATAGGAAATAATATTTCTTATGCCGCCGACACTGATGTCTTTAAGAACGTATGAAGTCATGCAATAATGTTTTCTATAACTTGTTCGAGGGATATGAGAAGGCTAGTTCAAGAGAAAAGCGTGTATTCAACGGCAAAAGAGCAACGGCAAATTATGTAAAGAGAGAGAAAAAAAATTAAATGCTCTTTCAGCATCGTATTTTAAGAGCGCTTTGCATTAAACGCCGTAGTCGGCTGGTGTTTGGAGACTGTTTTGGCTGGCAGCCCAACTCGAATCCCGCCTGCGAACTATAAAGCTTCCACTACTTTAAGCGCTTGCCCTACTGATAACGTATATCACTTATTCCCGAACCTTCACGCTTGGCAAGAACTTTTCGGCTTTTACGTTACACCCACTTCTCCATGTTATATTATTCTAATATAGTTCGCACTTGACCCAATAACGGACATCAAAATAACAGCGCTCTAATTCCGACGAATAGTGTCGTACAAAATAAACCTATGTTTCTAGTGCTAAACTGTACTAATATCAATACAGATATAATTACAGTAACTTCAACTAAACCAAATTGTCCAATGGAACAAATGAATTTACTTTCGAGTATAAATAAATTATATCTCATTACAAGGTGCGCAACTATAATATGCGATTAAATCGAAATGCTTTCAATTTGATTCAAAATTAATAAGAAACGAATCAAAATCAGTAAGAATCATTAAGTAGTAATTAAATAAGAAATAAATAGTACGAATAAGGACATAGAAAATTCGATTGATTTTAATCGTATTTAGATAGTCTTTGCAGATAGTACTAAAAATATATCAACCGAATAGAGCTGTTATATAAAATAAAAGCCGCGGAGCAACCGTAATAACGTTAGAATAAACTACCAGGTAAGAGTGCTCCCCGGGGGAAGATATCGAAGACAAAAGTGTAGGAATATCTTAAATGGGTCACCGAGAGCAATCTCATTCCTGGAAGAAGCGAACCAGCCATCTTCTTTGTCCGAATTTAGAGATAATTCGGTACACGTACATACGCGGCGAAATGAGGAAGATGCAAAGAAACATGACAAGAGGCAAAGGAGGAGAGACGTACCTGGTAAATCTTGTTTGTTAGCCAGGATCAAAATTGGAACACTAGCGTTATCCGGGCTCCTTGCTGTCCTGGTGAGCTCCATCTTTGCTTCCTCGAGTCTTTCCGCGTCGCAGGAATCCACCACGAAAATGATTCCGTCCGTACATCTGGTGTATGATTTCCATAGCGGTCGTAATTTCTCCTGGCCTCCGACGTCCCACACCAAAAAATTCACACCTGCAACAGAAAAGTGTGGCAACTGTTTATTTTCCTCTTCTGGAGTTCCTCTTTTAAATATTTGTTATACTTCTGAATACTGTTCGTACTCTACGAAATCCAAGAAAATGACGCTTTATTTTTGGAGAATTTCTGCGGCTCATTTTTGAGGACATATACTTGAATAAACAGATATAGCTGACTTATGTATGTATTAGTGAATATATTGAATATCAATGAAGCGCAGAGATTGGAGTATAGAATTGACGGGCTCTCATGGCACGGGTGTCGAGATTCCTACCTTTCGCTTTTCCGATGCTCCCACGGATTCTCTCACAATTGAAGCCTATGGTGGGCACGGTGTTAAGATACTGATCGAACTTGAGTCGATACAGGGCGGTAGTCTTGCCAGCACTATCCAGGCCCAACATAGCCACGTGGAGTGGGGTTCCCGTAGGAAGTGCCTCGAGAAACCCTCCACTCGTGCCGCTCCTGCCCATCCCGGCACCCATTCCTCTTCACCTCCACTATTTCCTCCTCTTCCTTCTTTCCTGTCCTCCTTCGACTACGATCCTCCACTCGTCCTTCCTCTCCTTCTATTTCGTTCTGGCCATATCTGGAATCTAGCTTGCCCTTCGCACGCTTAAACCTCTCCCCTTTCCTTCTTTCCTCGTATTATCCCCCCTCGGTGCTTATGTTTGGTCCAGTTGGATGCGTCTCGGACTCCCTGCTCTTCTACTTCATGGTGACCATAGTTGGTATCTATGGAGATACTTCGATACTTGAATACCCGAATGTCTTTCTTTCACCTGTCTCCCTTTTACTCTTCCTTGATTATTATCACTTGTGAGGTGATACTTTATCTTAAGTCTTATCTACCTCCAGTTGGTTGCACTTAACAATTTCTCGCTGGAATTACATTAACTAGCTTCTTTTACCTCTTCTTTATCATCCTTCGTGAGACACCTCGTTTCATCTGGTTTTATATTCGATTTTCATTCGGTCGGATGAGTTTCCGATGATCCTGTTGGCTTCCAATGGTATCGGACACCAGACTGGGCCACTCACACTTTTCCTCACCACTTCTTCCACGATATAATCCTTCTTTCTCTGTACTTTGTCTGGTCCAGGTCGGGCATGGGATTCCGTTGTGCCGGTGGGCCAACTTGGTGGATTTCTTATTCGGGAGGGACAGCCGGGAGCCAGCCGCTTTCGATACTCTTCGTGGCTCGTCCCCGCCGTAAAAGGACTCGCTTCGTCGTTACGATCACTACCGCACCGCCTGAAAACGAAAGGAGAATAATCTTAGCGATACTCTTCGCCATCGAGTTCCCTCCAAGATTTTTGCCGTACACGAAAATATCAGGATTTTCTACGCCTTTGTAAAAGCACTCTTATGAATTATGGAAGATCCTCGCGATTATAACACCACACTTTGCCAGTGTATGCTTTGTATATTTATTCTGTGTCTGGCAAGTATAAGATTCTCGTATAAATTCGGGAACCACTAAGAATAAATACAGTCATAGTTTCATATTGAAAATAATCTCGAACGGTTTCATTTAATATTAGCAAATCATTTCAGAATAATCCAAAATATAATAGATTGATAAAATAATGTTTAAATATTTTTATCATCCAAGAGAAATGAAAAACATAATTTATACTCAAACACGCACAATTTATTGAAAAATGATAGACATTCAAGGAATTCCTAGCAGCACAGAGCAGAATTCTCTTTCACTCTGACAGCACACAGGGGGTCGAAAACACGAAATCGCCAGGTGAGTGCCAGGAAACCAGTCATAAAACTATTCTAAACTTCCTAAGTCATAATAGCTACAAAAGATTTTCACGAAATCCCGAACGCCGACCGTTTCGAACCGACAACTGCCGTATTCCCAACGAAAGAAAGAAAGTAGCGGTGTTATTTACTGAAGGGATTAAGTAGGATCCACCGTCTGCCTTGAAACGCCACGCAAGAGACCACCATTGTGATCGATTACCCTTGCGAACCTTCATCTAACTTATTCCTGATAATCCCCGACTTGATATGAATGTTTAGCATTACCACAACTAAATAAAGCTAATAAAGTTATGTTGACAAACAATGTTATAAACACCAATATATAACTTAGTCAAAATGTACTTCAACGTTTTCAAACAGAAATGTAACGTATCTAAAGACTCGCATTTAAGTTATCCAGATTCTGGGAAAAAATCAGAAAACTCAGATGCGCGTCATCCGGTGTTAATGTTTTAAACTCTTTTATTTTTAGACGTTATACATCTACACGTTACGAACCTGTATCGCGAGGTATCGTATAACACGGATTTCGGTGCGCCGTTAATATGATATGAATTATAATATCCATTGATACGTGATAAGCACAAAAATCGAAAAGACTGAGTGAGTATTTAATTTCTGCCAGTATTAATATATTTTAAACTGCTTCGAAAATGGTTCAATAAAGAATGGACTTAAAACGACAAAAATCGTTCGGATAGCAAACATCCGACAGAAAAATCTGTTCTTACATAATCACTTAAAATTGTAATTATTAATGCGTGTACTTTAATTCACGTTATGGTAATAACAAGAATAATTACGCGATACGCGAGACACGATTACTCGAACGTGGGACAGAAATCAGAGTCCCACGTAGATTAAAGGTCGGAATAAAAATGTCGGGCGACCTTGGCAGTAAAAAGTACAAGTGCAGCGACTGCATATGCAAATCTGTTGAACTGCATATATAATCCAGTTCCGTGGATCGAACAAGGCGTATGAGCTCGATTAATCTCTTTCCATATCGGCGAACTTTATGGATAACGGCGATTATGTGTCGCACTTTACGGCGCGCCGTAAAATCGGCAGGCATACAAAGTCCTCCGGTAATACGTTGAGTGGTGCGTCGAAACCCGTGTTATACGATACCTCGCGATACGCATTGATAACGTGTATATAACTTCTAATAATAAAATTTAAACTAAAACTGTGGACGATATATTCAGGTATAATTGTAAATCTATGTATTCGTTCTTAAAAATAAGGATGAACGAGAAAAAGAAATGAATCGATCCAATTATAGTTTTACTCCCTTCTCGCCAATTTGAATTTCTATGAATACATTGCAGACGATTGTATAAAACTGATATTTATTAAACGTATGGCTTTTATTGACTTTTAAAAACGTGAGGTAGAAGTTCACTGCCAGTTTTCGACGTGGAAATGTAAAGCGTACGTCGAAGTATGAGCCGATACGACATTGTTTCAAAATCCTTGACGCGATTGCACTCGTTGGAACAATCGCATTCATCTCAGACTATTCAGAATGATGGCGGACGATGGGGGACCGGAAGACGTATGTTTATGGAAGCCACGCTCCCCCGTATCGGCTTTTTTTAAATGGATTCCGTCCGATGGACCGTGAAAGAGTTTTCTATTTTCCAATATTGGAGATGATAATACCATTATTTCCCCCGCATCGCGATACTTTCGTGTTTATCCTTATTTACATATAAAATTGTTTAGTAACTTCGAAATATTCGATCCTTCCGATTGCTTTACGTTCGTAGATTTATACAAATTAATATTCGTATTGTATCTGATTATAATTGTATGATTTATAAAATATTTACGACGATTATAAAATATTATAATAGTCATGAATATTAAATTCAGAATAATCGCATGTTATAATTGAACTCCCAAGAAATCTTACAATTTTGTCGAGACATGGAATTATATAATTTTCATATTCAATTTACTTTTCAATTTAATATTCAATTAACCTGAATATTATAATATTCGGCTCGACTATTGTTTCGACCCGATTGTATTTCAACTCGAAAGAAATCTAACAATTTTGCCGAGACGTGGAAAGGCTAGTTTTATTCGTCATCAAAACTTTATCGTCCATATTATTCTTCCGGTGATATTCTTCCAAGAGAACACATCCGCCGGTTGAAACAGTAACCGATCAGCTGGGAATAATGGTAATAATAAACCAGGGGGAGTAGAAATAATAATCCAAGGGAGTATTGGATGCGCGAGGCTGTTTCTTCGCATTTGGTACGCCATGGAGTCACGCCCGACGATGATGGTTTTCGCTTTATCACCCGGTTATATGCCGAACGATGCTATTTTTAGCTGAAATAAACCGTCGAGCAACCGGTGTCTGGCTGAATTAAAGCGCGAGACTTCAGAATTTCCCCCGAACGACTCTCCACGTCCATTTTTTTTAAAACATAAAACGACGAACCTCGAATTACACCTTTCACTGGAAAGCAATCCGAATGAAGTCGTAAAACCTTCCCGATAAATTATATTGATTTTTACGCGAGATATCTTCGTAGAGAATTATGCGATAATGGAATTCGTGTAAACTTTCGATCTCTGCTTTCTTTATTAACTTACGATTATGATGGAAAGTAATCAAATTGTATCTGTATTATTAAGAGTGATTTCAATTATAAAGATTTCAAGATTATAAAATAATTTGATCTATTTTAGTTGATGAAATAAATAGGTTTTGAAAATGGTCGATTAAATAGCAACGAAAAGCTATTATTTTCTGTGAAAGGCGTTCTCCATTAATGGTAACTTCCGGCTCATTGTTCTCCATTTTCCGGTGTCCTACACCTTTTTTTCGCTAAGTTAGGCGGATCCTTTATTCCTACTTCCGCCATGATTAAATCTCCAACGCCGATTTCCGTGATTTCCGATTGAATTGACTTCGTGCCCCGATTTTCGAATTGCCATGCACAATAAATTATACCTCTTTTGTCGGGGATCGCGCAAATATTTGCAGTATTTCATTCACCGAACGTCCCGCGACAATCGAAACTAGGAAATCATTTCCTCGGCTTTCTTTCTTTCCATTGTTTCTATTCTTCCTACTTTCCATTCTTTAATTACGCAACTTGTGCAACTCATGCATTTTCCACCCCCACTGCAGACCAATTAATACAATTATTTCGGGAATGAAACGTGCAGGCAATTAAAATGATTTTCTAATGGAGAACACATATATTCGACTAAACGGACTTTTCAGTGAATATTAAAATAATTGAATATTATCCTGGAGAATTAATATTGCAATATCAATCTTAAGTACATTAATATTGAATTAACTTAATATTTACGAAACATTAAGATAAATCAGATCGAATTAAATATTTACTATTAAATAATTAAATTAGTAATTATTTAATTATGAAATATAATGTATATAATTCAATGATTATATGTTAATTGTAAATAATTAATCAAATCTATTTCATCGCACTATTCGGTAGATATAAAATATTTTTCAACGCGGTTAATTTGTTACGCGTTGTACGAGAATCGCGTTATATACAAAAAGTCGTCGCAATGTCTTTAGCGTGTTGTAGAAACTCGCGTTATACGGGAGTTTCCTGCAATCTCGAGTGTCCACGTTGAGAACAAACATACTCAAATCCGGAAAGCTCGCATTGGCCAACGGGCGAGCATTATAAGCGGAAGTAAACGGATCACCGATAATTGGATCGAAATTTCTGAACTGAATCCGGCAATCGTGTTGCGATCGAAAGGTAGTCTGTTAAACTGAACTAAATTAGATATCTTGTATTCAAACGTGCTCCCGACGAACGTGCTCCTATTATTACCACGAAAGTAGCCATCTTTACTCGTGATGTAATAATTACGGGCCACTTAATTCACGAGAATCGACCACCTTCTGGTGACCCCGTCATTTTTGTAATTTTCTGTGACGTAAGCTGTGAAATTTAACGTAAAATATTCTAGTTTGCAAAAACTAGCTCCAAAATTAAGTTGAAAATTTGTTTTTATTTTAAAAAGTAAATTGAATATGTAATAATATGAATGTGGAATGTATCCAATTTAAATAGCAGTTCTTGTCTATTGGTACATTGTTAATTACTCTCTTGATTGTATTAACAAATTATATTACGGAGTCTGTAATCCTGGTGAGGGATTGACTCGAAATATATTTTTTTCTGCTGAAGAAAATGCTTCGCAAAACCGCGGAATATCACTCGCATTTAAAGTGGCGGAGTTTGAAAGACACGTTAACAACTACTTCGGATTATCTCCTACCCTCGTCGGGGGTGGAAGAGTCTCGACGAGGACTGTCTAGACTTTGAACGAAACGTCTGTAATCCGAACGTGCTCGAGTCAATTTAAGGCTTCTTATTTGGTGCAAAGGCCGCAGGAAACACGCCTCGCAAAACAACCAACTTAGAAACCGCGAAACTTTGAAACTATTCGCTATCTTCTCGTTGAATGATCCTCGTAACATCGATGAAGTGATTAATTCTGCGCTAGTCGACAAGATCTTCGCTATTTTAATCAGAAATTTGATTACAATATTTACTATACGTACCATGCGAAACTGAAAATCTGAATGAGTAGACTCGCTAAAATGAAGCTCAAGTAGTAAAAATTTGTAAACTATTTCATCGATCAAATTATGTTTAATAATTATCGTTGATTAAAAATTGGCAAATAGGGAAATGGGGTAAAAGTCATTTTACCCCTAAATCAAGGTTTAATTTCGTATTAATTGACGAACGAAACACCAACGAATTTCGATGGAATATTCGCCGAATGGATGTAAAAAATCAGAGAACACTGGAAACGAAAGGTTCGAAGATGTTTCCGCTGGCAGGTGCAGCGGACTGGTCCAGAAAAAGGGAAGATAACGTGGAGCGGGGATGAAAGCCAATGGCGATCAACATGCACCAAATACGGTCCTTATAAAGGCACCGATTGCATATTCCAATATCTATGTATTCAAATATTATATAAAATACTTATCATCTATCATCGAGTGTTATATTAATTAGTATATTATATCTAGCATTGCTTATGGTATTTATAGGAAATTATGAAAATAATTTCTGTATAAAGGATCGGTTTCAGATGCGCAGTGTTGCTTAGGAGAAAATGGAATTGATCCCTGCGTAGGAAAGAGCCGGCTCGTGTATCCACGTTATGCATTTATGTATGACCGAGTGCATGTGCATGTGCATGTGCATCCGCGATACCAGAGGATAGGAAGGTGCACTGGGTCATCTTCTATCCTCCTCCGCCATCGCGACATAACCAGAAACAACTACTTTCCGTCCTTCTTCTTTCTCCGAGTTTATCCTCATCTTTATCCGCCGTCGCGTACTCCATCGCGTCTGCCATCGTTCTTTTATTGCTCTGCCTACTTCCATATTATTTTTGATGCGCCTTATTTACGATAACAGTGGAAATATTTATGTATTCTATTTCAGTTTAGAGTCTACGTTTATGCGGATATTAAAAGATGTGATAAACCATAATATGATAGGATCAGATTTAGATTAAAAATAGGAATTAATTGAATCTATAAAATAATAGAAAATAGTGCAAAACTTTGTATTTAACTAACAGGTTTTTGCTCATAGTTGTGTACCAATATTAATTGTATTCTTTTTAATAATATATTACGTAGATTTGTTTTGATTCGTTATAATAGAAATTATTTATAGTGGTTAACATTTATGAGCAAAATCGATTTAGGAAAATATACAATTTTATATTATTTCGTAGCATTTTGTAGATTCAAGTCGAAGGTATTTTATGTTTACATTTCATAGGATATGAAATCGTGTAATAAATCATTCGTAATTCTTACGGATTTATGTTATTCTTATTTACATTTGTTGCTGTCTTAGTTTTGTATTCCATGCTGTATTTCCGAGGATGAAAAATGTAATCAATTCTGCGGTGTTTTAATTTGTCATCCTCCACCTTCGTTTCTGCACCTCCATTTTTTATCTAGTTTCATCGAGGGATTACAACACGCGACAAATCTCGGGTTGTTTGTTTCTACGGCGATTTAATTTTTCGGTTAACTGGTCTTTCATTAAAATTCCTTCTTCTCGTTGGAACTACGTGGTTTTTGTTTCGTGAACTGTTTCTAGGATTCTCGCGCCTCTTCTCTCGTGATTCGTCGATCCTCGTCGGTGCAGCTTCATCGTAGCGGTCCACGGAGAGCAAACAGTTATGCTCTCGCGCACCTTGCATTGTTGGATATCCACCGAATGAAATGATTTCTGAGCAAACCCGCTACTCAAATATTTGTACCATCGTGATAGCGAATATTTTACTTCCACGCCTTCCTAAACCCCATGGAACCACCCTTTTCGAGTACCATAAAGACCTGCTTCCAATTACAGTAAACTCCCGTATAACACGAGTTCCTACAACGCGTAAAGATATTGCGACGCGATTTCTTTCGAAATGATTCAAACTAATAATAACATTTAGAAACAGCTTTCGTTTCATGATATTTGACTTTACCTGAATATTTCCTTTGTATTAGTAACATCACTTTCATTCAATAATGAACATCTTAATAATCTAATAACCCAATCTGTTTTCACTTATGCAAATATAATGTGGCATTTAAAAGCAACACAGTGAATCAAATCAAAAATAAATATTCATCGAATCCGGAACTTTCTTCGGCGCCCGTAGCACCCGGAATTCTAACAAACGGCTATTACCAACTACCTAATAAACCAGTGTCGACCAAGTCGACCAGCTTTCTCGCGAATAACAAACGACGGGTGTCTGAATTATGGACTAAGTTTTCACACCTCCGGTAGGTTTCTTTTTTCATCGGTATCCATTCGGCGTTTAGTGTCTTCCTATCGTAATAATAAGCTTTCTCCGAATGTACGGAGAGCGAGAGAAGCGCAGCAAATGAGAGAGATTAAGAGAGGGAGAGAATCTGTATTTATCTTAGAGAGAACGAGAGAGAAGGGAGAGGGAGAGAGACGTATCTCTCGTTTTCCAGCAGCGTCTTTATAGCGGGTACCAACATCGAACAGTTATACACACAGAGAGATCTTGGAACTGCTGGATACACCGAGGGACACTCTTTCTCCTTCCTCTCCGTCGTTCCATTCCTCTTGGCAAAGTTTCTCGAACATTTTATCGAGTACTCGGCACGAGCAGGCATCTTTGCTATTCCACAGACTCCATTGCTCCATGGAAATCCATCGATGCACTTTCATTCGTAATATCCGAGTAATCTCTTACGCGGGATTACGTAAGAATGGGATGTGCCTTATGTAAATGTTCCCCGGCTATCTTCAGTTTTCGATGATAACCAAGGAATTAATTGAAGTATTTCAATCATTAATTACAATATCGTACGAGTTAATATCATTAATTCATTCTTTAATTTATGATAAGTTAAGGTTACAAATAAATGATTGCCTTGCAATCAATCTACTTGATGACTAGCAGATTTTCATATCAAAATTTCATATCATTTTATATTATCTTCTGTTTTCTCTCGCGGTCCAATTTTTGTATTCCACGCCGTTTCTTCGGGGAAGTAAAAATCGAAGTGCAACGTCATATTTAATTGCAGTAAAGAATATCAAAGCATGAATCAAGGATACGGTTGACATTTCGTAGACCGATATTCGGTGGGTCGCCGAGAAAAACAGGTCCGCCCGGTAAACGATGCGCGCACGCCATTCTGAATATCGATACCATTTAATTAATGGTCCGTGCATAACGAAAAAAAGAACAAGACACATGAAGGAAATAAACGTGGAAGAAGAAACGTTATAAGCGTGCACCGCTAGTCGACGGTAAATATAAATTGCTACTAGTGCACCTCCAGATAGAAACATTACGCTAACCATGCGACCGGAAAGTCCACAGAAAATGGCACACTTTGCCTGCCAACTCGTCGTTTCCTTCGTCCGCCATGTTACTCTTTTACTGTTAGATCCCGTAGCCCTTGAAATCTCTCTCACCCGCCGGAAAAAGAAGGCAGGAAAGATCGCGACGAATCACGTAGGAAACGTGAGGAAAAAAACTACCTACCGGTTCCCCCGTGTGGATTTATGAAATTATTGCGTGTACCGTAATTGCGTAATGCGCGCAATCTAAATATTTACCGGCAGGCATTGCGCCGCTGTGAATGAGATCGCGTTAATTCCATTGATGCGTGAACATGGATCAGTGTTATTGATCTCAGCCAATGATAAACGTGGATATGTGATTGTGAGAACAATTTAATGTTAATGGAATGATTTGTTGTTTTTTGATAGGAATATATTTATTATAATTTAATAATGTTCGACGGAGAAGAGTTTCAATGTAATTCCTATGGAATCACGAAACCTAGCAGACTTGAAATAATTGAAGTTATACGGAACAAGTTAGAATAATTGCGTCTGCAAATCTCGAGGCATATTCGTTAAAACACACAATCTTGAAAAAAAATACGCGCACACGTTTTTCCCTCAAGTATTATGTACTCGCAAACTACCATCTAACGTAGAGAAATGCACTCCGTCAAAGAATTAATAATCACTCGAATTGGCCTGAAAGGGTACAGAAGCATAAGTAGTCGGCGTAATAGGGTTCAGTTTGAATTCTAAACGGGATAAAAAGGATCTGGTTTTATGCGGCATTAACGAGACACCTGAAAGAGAGTCGTTTTTTCCTGCACAACGTTTACTCGCGTAGAGGAAAGCATTGAAAAGTGGCAAATATAGAAAAACCCCCGGGTTGAACCATTCACTAATTTCCACCGAGGAAGGTTCGAGCTTCTTTCTCTTGCGGGGGTTTTTTACACTTTGAGCCGCGCCGTGTATGAAAATCACTGGAAACTGTGATATATATATAGAAAACGATTCCTCTGATCTGACAAGAAATATCTTCTCATCTCATGTCTCTGTTTTGCAACCCCGAATTTTATTCCCGTGGCATTCCGTCGGAAACACGGATTCCAAAATCCGAGCCGTTGATCCCCGGAATTTTATAAATCGTATAATTTTAATAAATTTCTAACTCGTATAATCTAATATATTTTTTATAGTAATATGATTCGATTTCATTTGATTTAACACGTTGAACACCGTGGGAATCAATATGATTAAAACTCGAATTAAATATATAGCTAATATTCGTAAAAATTGCAATATTTGTATGGTTACGATTAGTTGGGTGTTTAAACAGTATTATTTGTAAATGCAGACAGATATCGCGAAGTATCGTACAACACGGATTCTGGCCCTGTGTTGAGCGTATTAATTTCACATGTGTGGAATTAAAGGCAGCACGTGACCGGATCGTGTCGCTTGACCTGCTTTCATTTTCTAACGAGCATAAAAGTTTCTATCGAGGGGAGGATTCACGAGCGGTGATTACCGGTAGGATCGTTAAAAACGATCGGCAAACTCATCGTCGGGAGGATCGGTATCCTTGGCACAGGTCCGAACGGTGACCTAGAGCGCCAGATTTCTCTGCCCAACATCGTGTCTTTTCCTCTTCTCTCATCTCCTCTCCTTTCATCTCCATTTCTCTCATCTCCTCTTCCTTGAAATTTGATTTACCTACTTTTGCACGTGCACCTTGCCCCGTTCTTCCGAGCCGGTGCATTTCGACCTCCATATTGATACGAATGCATCTTCCATATCGATGCAAATATTGCACTCGGAATATTGAAAAATAATTCGATCTTTACGATGCACAGAATGGAGAATAGGAAGTCGAATATATTTAAGATATAAGTACCGAGAATTATGATTTAATAAGTGAGGAACGTACGAAGAAGTTATTCGTGAATTTCGAATAAATATTAATAATGAATGTGTGAATATTATTGTGAGAAAATTCGACGTATGTGGATGCCACGAATTATTATGTTATTTTATATATTTTAATTATGTTATTAATATGTTTCTTGTGGTAAAGAGTTCATTATGAGAACTGTGACGTCTCTTTCGACTGCACCTTGGCACGAATCGAATTTGGCACAGGAAATTTTGCAAATACAAATAACATGTGTTTATAAATACCGAGGTATTTGAGGGCAAATTTGAACCTCGGAATACTTCTGCTTTGTGCAACGCAGTGGAAAGAAATATTTCTAATGGTTTATGTAAAATGATAGAATCATACTTTTATAAAATGAAGTCAATTTGAGATATTTCTGAAATTCGATACTAATGAACTTCAATATAAATAATACTTATAATTATATATAATAATAGAAGCATCTCATCCAAAAGCGTTTTACACGCGAGAGCAAAAGTAACCTGTTCGAGTCACGCGCGACACAGCGCAAATAATGAATAGCGATTAAAAACTACGAAGTCCGTAATTTCGCGAAAAAGAGGGAAGCGAGTTATCGTAATCGGTGTTAAGAAAAAGAGCGGTTTACGATCGGCAAAGTGCTGGTCCACGGGATTCCAAGAAGGACACTTTGTCGTTGGTACGGTAATCGGTTGCAGGTGCTAAAAAATCCCTTCCAGACTTAATCGCCGAGGATCATTTATTCTCGGAGTTCGTTTTAACGCTGGTACACCATCGTCAAGGCTGCGACTGCTTTTTTGCTCGTTACGTTTATATGTAAGAATAACTCCGTGAACCGGGTATGTTACATCAGTGTAACGGTATGTAACCGAGCACCTCGATTAAAACCCAACGAATTTACCGGTAGAAACCACGCGGAAAAAATACTCTCTTATTGTTAGAGTAAATGCTACTTTCGGGACGTTATGTCTTTGTGGCTGTCTTAATGTTGAAGGAATCAGCTGTTTTTGACGTTTCGATATGTTTATACTTATATATTATTTAATGTGTATTGTTTCAAAATACAGGTAAATGATATGGCACTTATATAACAAATGATGGCAATCCTCGAATAACATAGCACTTATACCATGCGATTTCTGTATAACGCGTTTCTGTAATCCAAGTTTCGCATCATTTTTATTTTTATTTTTATTTTGATGTTTAGAACGCGACACCTCTGAAACCTAACATCCGCGTTGTCCGAGGGTTACCTGTATATTTATGTCCTCAGACGAACTGTTTATTTTCCACTTTAATTATATTTCTTTAATATAATTCATTCATATTGTATGACTCTCGAATGAAATATCTAACTACTTCAAATATCACATAATTAGTATTCAGGTTCCACCGTAATTAATTAATATTATATCATATTTCAATGAAATATTGCGATACTTCAACATCCCACAATTAATATAAAACATAGTCTGATCAATAGCCAATGAATTTTGCAACTAATTACCTAGTCGAGCAACCAATTCACGCGAACCAACCCAAAATTCATAAAACACAACAACACTGCCTCGTCAATGACTAATTAGACTATTCTTCGTTCCTGGCCGCGTTAATTAAACCCGAGCGTGGAACAATCGATTATGACATTCCGCGTAAACAATCGAAGAGGGTGCAATTAATGACCGGCGTAGGTAGTCAATTAATTAGCATTTAATTGAGGCATCTTAATTGGACGGGGCAGCAGCTTTTGTTTCCGTTCCCGGGTTGCGGCTCGCGCGATTTCAGGCGTCATTAAAACCCGACTGCGTAACTCGCGGGTTCCGCGGCTTCCGCGGAATCCAAACGAAAAATCCACGCGACTCTACCATCCGTTCAACCACCGTGAAGTGAAAGCCCTCTCTCTTTTTGTTTTCTTATTTTCTTATTTAGAGGCTGGAACACCTTTCGAACGATGCGTTCCCGCGTTATGCACTCCGGATGCAGTGGTTGCATTGTTATCCGATGCATCGTGTAAGATAGATGCGAATCAACGCTCCGAGCGAAAGTTGACTCATTCTGTCTACTAATTTTTATGAATATGCTGGAACTTCATGGATCTTTTTCTCTATTGTTATTATATTTGCATATCGACTTATTATCCTGATTACACTGTTTAACCAAAATTCAGCAGTTTAATTAATTTTTATTGATACTTTTTATTATAGATTTTTATTATCATTGTGATTATATTATTTGGAAAAATTATTCAATTTAATTCCTCCGGTTTAATTAATTTTTATTGATACACCAGAAGGTATCTTTTCAAAAGCACAAAAATCCCCCAATTTATCATTATTTTTTATTAATAAACCAGAATTTTCGATAACTTTTCAAGAACAAAAAATATCCCCAGTTTAATTTCCTATCGCAAAAATAATCATTCTCGTAAATCATCAATACCATTCCAAACAACGTTCAACGAGACGATGAGTTAATTAATCCCTTAATTTAATTATCTTTATTCCCGCACCGAAGTGTAATTAAAAGAAGTACCCGATAGCGGCGATACTAAAATATGTACGAAGATAAGCAACGCGTACTTGAGTCCGAAGAAAATTCATCGTCCATTAGCCTATCCGCGTAGATCCTTTTTCCTCGCAATTATATTTAAGTGGCGCGTTACGAATCGAAGGATCATTAAAATCACGCATGCAAGGTATCTCGTTAGCATTCGAGTGACATGGAAAACCATCCCGCTTCGATTTATTCCATCGAGCCTAGTGAAATTAAAGTCGAAACACTTCGCTTGTGTTTCGTTACGTTGCCGGTGAAATATTCGGCCGGATTACATTCGCGACTAGCAAGCCACGGTGTATATTACACGAAATTAAAATTCCACTATTCGCGGCAGGCCCTCGCCAGCTGGAAACCTTATTACACTCGATATTTTCTTCCTTAGCTGCCATCTTATAAATTCACTTAATGTACAGCAATATAAGGCGCACCGGATAAGGAATCGTTAAGTGCCATTCGCACGAACCAGTTTCGCGAAAGCAACTTAACGCTACTCTTAATCCCTTGCTAGCAAATCATTTATATTGTCTCAAGGAGTGCACTTTTTGCGTGAGTCTGCGCGTTTGCATACATTCTTATCTTCCTCGCGAAGACAAGTATTAAACTTTAAAAATCACTGATAAATGTATTCTTAATCAGAGACGAGAAATAAGAAAGATCCAATGATATCCAAATACATAATAATAAGAATGAAATGAAAATATTCAGATAATAAATAATCTAAGTAAATAGTAATAAAAGTAAAATAAAAATGATCGGATAATACAACATTTTTATCACCGCGAAAATAAGCCAAATAAATCAGCAATTTACAGTGGTAAACATGAATTATAATAATCGACAATAAATTAAAATAATCGGAGTATATAAGACAATAAATGATCTAAATAAATAATAATAAAATAAAAAGAATATGATAATATATAATTTGTATTAAAAAGCAGCTGTGAAACAGCTCAAATATATCGCCAGTGGTGAATACGAATTATAATATTCCGAAGTAGATTAGCGAGGGAAAACAATAATGTGAAGTAAAACGAGCGACCCGATGTAACACGATGTAACTGGATGTAACGGTAATGTGTTCACCGTCGCGGAAAAATTCTAATCGCGAATGCAGAAAACGTACGCGGAAAGTGTAATTATTTCACGGTGTAGGTGCATAATAAGAGAATGCACCAAGAGACCCGATGGAATATCGCGGCCAATTCCGCCGCAGCGGCATGGCACCTAGCCCGAAAACTTTTCCCGCGCTTTCCGCCACTGATTACGGCACCCACTTCGAACCAACCCTCAACACTAAACCAGTCTTTTCTTCTCCCCGTGGAAAATATTATTTTTTACTCCCCTCTCACCGCCACCATTTTCAGTAATTAATCTCGTCCCGGATTTATTTCAATGGCGGAATTCTCGCGGTGTATTATGCGGGAGAAAATTGTTGTCGGGGCTTTTCTTTTAACTCGACGTTTTCCCGGGAAACTGTGGTTGCTTGTTCTTACTCGAGATGGACGAGAATTATTATTGTAATTTGTTGTTTCGTGGATTGTCATTAATAAGAATGATAATAATTAGTATTATTACTGTCATCACCATCATCGTCATTATTGTTGTTATTATTATTGACAACTTCCAAAGCACC
Source organism: Nysson spinosus (assembly GCA_910591585.2). Taxonomy (NCBI): domain Eukaryota; kingdom Metazoa; phylum Arthropoda; class Insecta; order Hymenoptera; family Crabronidae; genus Nysson; species Nysson spinosus. The sequence goes on along the minus strand of OU342839.1, from coordinate 2,036,477 downwards.
GAATTACATTCTTATTATTCTTATAAAGATAATAATAAAAATAGCATATAATAAGAATTTGCAGACTGATTCAGCTCCGATCGAAATTCATGATAATCGAAGAATGATTATGCGACGACAAACCGATCGTTTCGACGAAGAGCATCCTCGTTGTGATTACGTAATCCACGTCGATCCAGAGTCGAATGAAATGCTTTCTACTTTGTAATCCTTCCGATGTAAGACAAACGATACTCTTCTAGTTTAATCGAGCATCGATATTTCCTCGGTGGGTTGGGAATCAAATTTGGATCGACTGTTACGCTCCGGGCGAAATTAAAGTGGGTCGCGAAAGCAGTACTCGCCGCTGTAATAATCCTCGAACGTTCCCTCGCAAGAACGTTATTATCAACTTGTTACGGATTACGCCACGTTTCAGTAACGATGTCAGGCATTTTTCGTGTATCGTTCCCTGATTCGGTTTCGCCTCGGATTCTATTTGCTTTTTCTTTCCGACGTAACGGGGACGAGTGTTCTTTACTCCGCCATCAATGCAACGCCATTGTTTCAGATTTATCTGCCTACCACGAGACTCTTTCTTCCATGTTTAATCCAGGGAACTCCCGAAATTCTTCCACGGATTCATGTCTATATCCACTTCCACTTTCGTGTATTAATAATACATAATGTATTATTAATATACATCGGACTGTGTTGCATTAAATAACCACGCCATTAATACATTATTTATAAGAACTTCCTCGCATTATGCTTTACAGTGAACGACTTTCATTCAGAGTCAGTAAAATGAATGACCCTCTACATTCCCGGCGTGGAATATGACGAAAGCAAACATAAGTTTTCCCACGAAACGAACATTGCGAGTGCCGCGAATTAACTCGCACATCCAATCAACACCTTGCAACACGGGAATCATACGGATAAACGTTTCACGGAGTACTCGTGTATCACGTAGGATAACGTCGACATAATGCCGCGTTCCCATTTACTATTATTAACCGGTATCCTTGACACGCACCTAAATCGCCAAATGGAACGTCGTTCCCACAAATGTTTGCCAAATTGTTCGTTTATCCACATCGTTTGCCAAGAATTTCAATACTGGATCGTGTTTATTTATAATTCTATGTCGATCACCGTGCGAACTCGATTCGTGTCGTTAACACTAGAACTACCAAAACAGTCCAAATCCTTGGAATTTAATAAAAACATTCAAGTTTCAAACGTCTCATTTGCCAAGATTTTCTTTTTTAACATAAATATACAAATATAGCTGAATATAGCGCCGGTAGTTCTAGCATTATGCTCTTCGAAGACACTCGCACATATTTGCGTGTTTATTTTTTTGTTAATTTGGCACCAATGGCTAGTGGATGTTATTTTCTTGTATCTTATTGGTGTCTTTCGAATCCTCTTTCGTTTAGTGGCCAACGGTTTATAAAAATAAGGAATAAAAATATAACTTCGTAAAGAATCATATCATTTTCGTTAACTTTAGATAAATCATCTCTGAAGAGGTTAACGTGTTATCGGGTAATCTCGAAGGGTTACTCGCATGTTTATCATTCAGTTCTACGGTATTCTTAGCCGTTATCACGAAATCGCCCGGTCTTACGATACTGCACCGTAATTACTATCGAGATAAGCGTGCAACGATCACGAAATCTACGAAACGGAACCGGTTTATCGGCGCTATCGTCAATTACGAAGAGACCCATTTACTCGACGGACTCTAATTTCCCTTCGCCGGGATCACGGCAGTGCGTTCTAAATACACGATTACCAGGAAAGAACCCGCGGTATCAGCGGATTATTAGCGTGGCAAGAATCAAGCGCACATTTGACTGCAATTAATTGTGCTAACGGTAACATTGATTAGCTTTGATTATTATCGGAGTTATTTAAGTTCGCAACTCGTGTGTTTATGTTGGAACGCTGTCATCCTTGACTTTGAATTGGCATGGTTCTTGACCTACTCCATGTCTGACAGACTTTTATGGAGTTGATATACCGTGGTCCCTAATCCTTTGACCCCCTAAAAAGGCCCAAAGGACCCCTTTTAGTCGCCTCTTACGACAAGCAGGGGATACTGTGGATCGATTCTATCCCCGATCCACAGGGGAAGTTATTTTAAAAATAAATTAAATCTCGAAATCTGATTAATTAAATTCGAAAATTATATCGGCTCGCAAGATTTCATGTATTATGAAAGTATTTAAAAAAGAAAATTTCAAACGAATGTTAGAGGAAATAAATAATTACGCCTCAGCTAGTCGATTGAATTAGAAAATTATTACATCGAATTACAAAATCCCGTAAACAACAAAAGTATCGAAAGAAGAAAGAGTTCTATAATAACTTTGATAGAAAGAGTTAAGGTAAGGAATTGAATAGTAAAAATGGTGGGAAATAATAGCGCCTTATCAATTGGTGCACGAATGGCCGAGATATTCCGAGAATGCAAACTTTTCATCGCGCAACGCGATGTCACTCAAACGCATCGAAAAACGATACTTTCGAAATGCATAGATCGAGGATATTAATCGGAAGAGCGAAACGAAAAATTTGCCTGGACGAAAGTGGTTTAATCGCGAGATAAGATCGCAGGGAAAATGGTAGAACGAAATTAACGTAACTTCCCATTTCGGTGGCGCGATGGCTGCTGAAATTCCTGGCGTGCCGTGGCATTACGTGATGCCGAGAATCGGCTTGTAATCTACGGTAAAAGTGAGCCAATTAAGTGCGGCTACCCGATTACCGAACGCGATCGCCGCCGTTCGGATGATCTTACCCTGCATACCTTATTAACCGGGTGTTAATATAGAAATTCCCGGAAAATTATTAACTATCCACCAACATTTCTGTGATACCTCGAATGTCGAAATTCCGCGTAAGCCGGAACTCTAAGAATTATATGCACCTTTGTTATTTTAATATTCAGGAACTTATAAGTTGCACCTGGTTGATGCTGAATAATCAATATTATATTTTTCATAATATATTTCCTTCTGATATTTCATTAAATTGACATTTTATTAGTTGGTGCTTATTATATTGAAGTATCGGCAACATTCGGAACTCACATTTTACGTGATAGAAATTTGATTTGATATGTTACTTGGAATATTGAATAGTTGTCAATTTATCGGTGTCAATTTATCGGTAAGTTCACAAACAAGTAATAATAGAAAATTATTCGCAGGAATTGTGTTTCGCCATTAATACCGGGTTTAAGCTCGACATTTCCAACGACATTTAAGCTCGAGTCCGCTCTGTTTAAACTCGGGGTAATCCTATGTCAGGTGTGGTTCGCTAAGTTCTTTATCCCTATTTTCCAATCCATTAAACGAGCTCTTTCAAATACCACTTACTTCCAAGCATCGAAGTCGGATTATTTTCAACTGATACTTAACACCAACTTGAATATATTATTATTAATACATGACATGAAAAATATAAAACAACTTGGAACATGTTCGAAAGAGTGCCGAAACATCCGTCGCCGCAAAACATGCTCAAAATATCTAATATCAATTTGAACATGTTAAAAACGTGATAAAACATGTTTCATAATAAAACACGATCAAAATGTATGGTAAACTTTGGAAGCGTTAAAACCGCGACAATTTTCAACATGGCCAAAAGCATGTTCTGCGTAGCCCAAATTTGAATGGCTTAGAAAGTTAACGAGCACACGTCGCCGTTAAATATCTGGCATTCAGTGCCGTTGAAAATTCGGCCGGAAAAAAGCGTGAAATTACAGAGGGAGATCTGAAACGCGGGGAATGATTTTCACGCGTCCAAGCGCGTAATAAACTAGGCAAGTGGGACGCAGATTGAAGATGCTGCATATCTTTCTAAGGTGGGCGCGTCCAAGGAAAAGCGGGTCGCCTCTTATCGACAGCCTTATCACTCTATCCACGGAACCGTGTCAATTTTTATCGTCGAACGCTATCGCGATGCTGCTCACATTTTCAATGGATATCCCCTAAAAGCTTGGATATCGAGGCTGATTTTTATGTGAAACGTTTACCATGCAAATATTAGTTTTGTCCTTCGAGGATGATTGAATTCTAAGATGACTTTAGTGTATCGTGAATATGATATTTGTGGAGTAAATGTAGTCCATTCGGTCATAATAAACATTACTTTCTTTATCGTAGTATTATCTTCGATAATTGTTCTATTACTTATAATATTATGATATTTAATATTACATTATAATACTACGAATAATTTTTCCAATTACTCGATATTCCACATAATTCGAGCAAACAAATAAAACATGAAACCAACTAAATGTCAGAAAACATATATCACTGATAATATTGTAATATTATGATATTATATTGATAATAAATATACGTGTATGACGTAAGCAAAATTGTACATTTTCACGAGGATTTTCGACGACAATAAATAAATACCCAAGGAGAAGTGAAAGCGGCATGAAATTATGGAAATGAAAATCCTTTATGTAATGTTAGATCCGTGTAATAATTCTCCGTATGTTTATTACGCAGATTTGCCGGCATAAGTGGTGTAAGTAAGCTCATAATTTACCATGCGATTTAAAGTTCTCTGAATTAAATGCAATTCAGGGTGGTTGAGTGGTTGAATATTTTCAATGCGATTCGTAAGTATATTGTGACGAAAAATGATATTTCCTAAATGTCTTTTTCTCCACGAAAGCCGCGAAACGAACCGCGGATGAAAGATACCGCATTTCTTTTCAAATATACAGGTTTTCGCGAAAGCAGGTCGCATCTCGGCACGCTATCATTCGCGGCTTTGCCGCTTCGCGAACTTCAATTTACCTCCCTGAAAACCTACAAACTCCTTACATAAGTCGAAATTCAATAATCATTATGAATTTTTAACAGTATTATCGGATCGTAAGCGCTTACGTGCCGTCACGGCCATTTTATTTATTAACCTCGAACAAAGCTTTTTATTCCCAACAGAGAATCATAGTGTTATGAAATATTTCAGTTCAGAATGAACCACGCAGAATAATCGTACCAAATTAATATTAATCCTAAAGTCCTTCAAAAACCTAATACAATTTTATCAAACCAATAAAATATCTATAAAAACACAAATTAACTCACTACATGTTTTAAATTCGATATTAAAATTCTTCGATGTTTGATACACAAACTAAAGCTTACTAAAGCTTACTAAAGAAAGAACTTACGCGAACACACCATCGAGTTAAACCTAAATTATTCTCTTCAAAAAATCTTTCCAGCCACACCAGGCATTCGTTTAACACAAAGATAAGGTTCTCCGATAAGGCAGCGAATATCGCCGTCACGAAAAACCATAAATCGCATTGGAAATACGTAGCCGACTAAAATCTCGCGATAGAAAACGTGAGCATAAAGGCACGGCCGCAAAGAACAGAGGAGGCTCGTAAAAGTAGCTGCGCGTGAATGCCTTGGGATAACCGTCGACGGTAACCCATACGATCTCCTACGAAATTGATTTGCATGAGCTAAACAATCGCGACAGGTGGCCATTGTCATGGTTCAACTCTACTACTTCTCTCTACTACTATTTCTGTCACTACTTATTTTTCCCACACGTGAATAGCCCCGGCGTGAGAAGAACGGAGATGAAAAATCAGGGTCAATAAAATCTTATTGTGGGAATATATTTTGTGGTTCATTCGGAGATGCGTTTTGGAGCTATGCTCCGTTAATTGGATAACGTTGCAAACAAATCTACTATTAATGAAATTAATAGGAAGATTATGCTTTAAATATGGAGGCCGGAGATCCTTAACGACGGTAATGAATAAATAAACATGCTAACTACGAAATTAAGTCTCGTGGTAATAAACGAGCGGCAGAATGGAGGACGAAAGAAGGGTGATGTTCGCGAGTATATAAAAGACAATCTTTCCCCGCGATCCGTTCCTCCATATTAGCCTCCTGGAATGAAGCTAATGCCGATCTATTAGCTACTCTAATCCCCATCATGCCTCGCTAACGAGCCAATAATTAGCATCGTTTTTAACTAATCGCTACTCCGTATTGTGCACCGCAACAATTGCTCGCATTATCATAGTCCTCCATCGCCATTATTTTAATCTATATTGCCTCGCATGTTTGCCTTTTATTTTCAAATATTCCGAGCAACCTATCGCTGAACATAACAATCGCGCAAATGAAAACAATTAATTGACCGTCCATCTGCACTGATACTTTTTTATATTTACATGTAAAAATTCGATGGTGTTCGAAAATGAATTTTTTCCGTTGATACCGCAAAAATTAATTGGTTCATTCGAACGCTTTTAATTGACTTCAATAACTATTCCAGAGAACAATAAAGTCTTTTTTCGACTGCAACGAATCAATGTTTACGCGGGAATAATTACAACTTGTATGAGTCGCGTACGCAAATGGAGTAAAAATGTGAAAAGCTAAGAATCCGGGTTTCTATTTACGAGGAGGAACGGACAAACAGAGTGATCGGGTTTTTGAAAGGAATTACGGGTTTAACGCGTTCTCGTGAAATCAAACCACCTGATTCACTTCCGATCAGTCCGCACCCAGCTGGAAATCGGGCTAACGGTCCTTTCGGAGAAAGGACAACTCGTTTCTCTTGTTTCGTTACCTAGATTGAACAGTACAAGGTAAAAGTCGACGGAGTCCACACCGCGATCGAACCACGTGCGCCTCAAATTTATCGCCAGAAGGGCCCTTTCTCTTCTTCATGATTTATTTCATATCTCGCGCGTCTCTAAACGCCTCGCTTTACCACCCATTTTCGCGATACACGGCTCCGTCTCTTATTTCGGCCGGTCTTTTATCCTTCGTTATAAAACACCGCCGTTTTACGTGGAAATATTAATTACTGAATTATGTCGTAACCGGGAACAATAATTATTCCAATGTTATTTGACTCGCAAAATATATGACCGGTTTATTTTGAAAGAAGGACTTAGAGGCCACTTTCCAAATAAGTAAATAAATAAAGTTATTCGCAAGTCAACACCGAGATAAGCAAACTAAAATCACAGAAATAAATAGTCATCAGATGTTGACTTCAAATCAATTTAAGAGGTACTTTTTAAACGCAATTATAGAGACGCAGACGCGCAAAAAACGGCGGAAAGTAAGGACAAGTTCGGCGAGGATCCCGGCGCCACGACGGTTCCGAAAATACATCGGCGGTGTTTCACGGATCGGTAAAGTTAAAAAAAGGAAATCGGTGCACGAAACGGGTGATTCTGTTGCGCTCAAAGTTCGATGACTCCACCGGTCTAATTCGAGCGATTTTAATTGCATCCCCTTCTACCCTCCGGCCGCCACCCTTCCGACTAACTGACTCACGGGGAAATTACACCGGTGAAACGTGACAATGTGTCCCGCGGTGAGTGGATGCAGGATAATCCAATAATATCCTGGCTAACAATACCTTACATTAAGGAGTCCAATAACCTTTGAATCCCTGTCGATCGCCGCACGTCGTTCAGCCATTTGTCAGCACGCAAATTTCGAGCGTCTATCAATTTTTAACTTTGATTTTCTGCGTGAATTGATTGTTGGAATTCCGCGTTAATATCGCCTTACATATTTCAATAATTATAATAGATTCCATGTTGAATCCGGTGAATCTGTGTTCAGATCTCATACGATATTTGTTTCGAAGAAGAAGAAGAATTCTCTGCCTAGAGTTGTAGTTTTCTCAATTTTAATCAATGTCTTAATTAACCTGCACATACATTGCTTAAAATTACGATTCTGCATAGATATCTTTAGTAACATTCATTAGAATGCAGCTTAATTAAGTCCACAGAAATACTATCGATCCTTGGGAGCACCTTATCTCCGTACATTCTAAAGAATCTCCTGAACACCATAAAATACACCCTAACCTATAACAACTCTAGTATCACCACAAAACTAAATCCCCCGAATCCATTTGGAAATAAACCAAAAAAGGCTCGGAGGTTTGAAGGCCTGTATAAAACTTCGAGTATAAAAAGCATACGGGGTCGAAAAAGTTAATAGGACGAGTAATCACGGACGGTGGGTGACTTAAAAGTACTCTTATCGGAGGAGGGTTTAGATCGATTTTAATGAAATTTTCGGTGACAAAGGGCACCGGTGAAGTGGATGCGGACTTGAAGGGATGAAAAGGGAAAGCGGGGGTGGAGGGTGTGAATTCAGTATCTGGTATCAGAATTAACAATGTGGATCTGTGTGTCAGTATTGCAGTTGGAAGGTGGGTGTTCGGCGATGGCGTGTGTATCGGTGGTGTGTTATCGACTTGTAAAGAGGCGCAGGCGCACGAACCACTCCTGTCCTTCCACGGGACGACATCGTCGTCGTCGTGCTCGTTTCCAGGAGACCGTTAAATTGTCTAAACAAATGCTACCTATACCATCAGCCCTTATCCTGGTTACTATGATACCCTTAAACCCCAACATCTTTAACCCCCCCACTGTAGAAGGCTAACTGTGCCCGATGTACTAACAGGATCAATAAAAGGGGTTTATTATCAAATCTGACTATTTCGCTTCTTTATGGAGGCTGGTTACTATGGTATCCTTGGAAACCACGCTTCTAACCCTTTGTTTCTTTGCGATGCTTTCAAGCAAAAACTGGAGATCGATAAAGAATATCATTTTATTCCTTGGATTCCTTGCTAAATTTATGTAATTCAAAGCTTTGATTCATGAAATTTAAGATTCTTTGTCTGAGAGTTATTTCCATATTTCTTTCTCAGAGTTATGACAATAATTTGATGTGTTGTTTATATGTATGTCACATTGTATAAAATAATGTCGTGGAAGATTGGTTGTACAAGCACGCGACTGTGGTGGTAATTAAACAACATAATACACCTCGGATATAAGTAATCACAAACTAATCTGTAACGTACGATATTTTTAATCGATGGGGATAGTTTAAGATTAATCTGGCTCGCGAGATCCTCAACTTTTCCAGCATCTTTTCTCAACTTATCCATCCACTTCGGATACAAATCCTAGGAGAATATAATCTCAAGACCACCGTATGATTTTCTAAAGACTCGCTTCTTCGAGATTTCACAATCTGCGAGAAGAATCAGCTGGTATCCAAGACTGATAAATTGTGCTGATAAACGGTGTCTATCTACATCGCAGTGATTACAGTGGCACTATGCAATACCATGCTTTCCAATAGACATTCTTGTCTCATTTAAATGGAGACGTAAAGAGGATTTGGTAACCCTGTTACAACTAACACGAAGATTCTATTGTTATTTCTGGCGGTGATATAACAGGTAATAAATATTCTATCGCGAGCATTGATTTTTCGTTTACATCCCTACTTCGATGTCTAGACAGTCTGATCCTGAAAATCTACTCAAGCTATCAGACACGCTAACTGTGATATACGAGATATGTTTGACGCACCGTCGTCTGATACCACTTCTATTGGACAACATACATCCATAAGCAAAAATGGAAATAGTATCCTAGAATGTGTTTACGCATCATGTACTATCGATTTGGACCATTAAGGAACGAAATTTTAAATCGACACATTTTGTAGCCAAACAAATTTTTAAACCACTTCTTCTGACCCAAAACGGTCCTAGAACATGTTGATACATCATCTGCCATCGATTTGGGTGACTTAGGAGCAAAATTGGCGACTTTGAAATTTTGACAATTTTTGAAGGTATACCCCTTCACATTTTTTCGATTCTGAATAGACCATTTTTTTGCGAAAAAAATTTTTTAACCGCTTCTTCCGACCCAAAATTGTCCTAGAATATGTTTATACACCATCTACCATCGATTTGGGCCATTTAGAATTGTTTTTGGCGACTTTGAAAATTTGACAATTTTTGAAGGTATACCCCTTCACATTTTTTTGATTCCGGACCGACCATTTTTCGGCCAAAAAAATTTTTTAACCGCTTCTTCCGACCCAAAATCGTCCTAGAATATGTTTATACATCATTTACCATCGATTTGGGTCATTTAGAATTGATTCTGGCGACTTTTAATTTTTGACAATTTTTGAAGGTATACCCCTTCACATTTTTTCGATTCCGGATCGACCATTTTTCGGCCCAAAAAATTTTTTAACCGCTTCTTTCGACCCAAAATCGTCCTAGAATATGTTTATACATCACCCACCATCGATTTGGGTCATTTAGAATTGATTCTGGCGACTTTCATTTTTTGCCAATTTTTGAAGGTATACCCCTTCACATTTTTTCGACTTGGGTTTGACCCATTTTTGACCAATAAAAATTTTTTAACCGCTTCTTTCGACCAGAAATCGTCCTAGAATATGTTTATACATCACCCACCATCGATTTGGGTCATTTAGAATTGATTCTGGCGACTTTCATTTTTTGCCAATTTTTGAAGGTATACCCCTTCACATTTTTTCGACTTGGGTTTGACCCATTTTTGACCAATAAAAATTTTTTAACCGCTTCTTTCGACCAGAAATCGTCCTAGAATATGTTTATACATCACCCACCATCGATTTTGGTCGTTTAGAATTGATTTTGGCGACTTTTAATTTTTGACAATTTTTGAAGGTATACCCCTTCACATTTTTTCGATTCCGGATCGACCATTTTTCGGCCAAAAAAATTTTTTAACCGCTTCTTTCGACCCAAAATCGTCCTAGAATATGTTTATACATCACCCACCATCGATTTAGGCCATTTAGAAGCGATTCTGGCGACTTTGAAAATTTGACAATTTTTGAAGGTATACCCCTTCACATTTTTTCGATTCCGGATCGACCATTTTTCGGCCAAAAAAATTTTTGAAGCGCTTCTTTCAACCGAAAATCGTCCTAGAATATGTTTATACATCATCCACCATCGATTTAGGCCATTTAGAAGCGATTCTGGCGACTTTTAATTTTTGACAATTTTTGAAGGTATACCCCTTCACATTTTTTCGACTTGGGTTTGACCCATTTTTGACCAATAAAAATTTTTTAACCGCTTCTTTCGACCAGAAATCGTCCTAGAATATGTTTATACATCACCCACCATCGATTTTGGTCGTTTAGAATTGATTTTGGCGACTTTTAATTTTTGCCAATTTTTGAAGGTATACCCCTTCACATTTTTTCGATTCCGGATCGACCATTTTTCGGCCAAAAAAATTTTTTAACCGCTTCTTTCGACCCAAAATCGTCCTAGAATATGTTTATACATCACCCACCATCGATTTAGGCCATTTAGAAGCGATTCTGGCGACTTTGAAAATTTGACAATTTTTGAAGGTATACCCCTTCACATTTTTTCGATTCCGGATCGACCATTTTTCGGCCAAAAAAATTTTTGAAGCGCTTCTTTCAACCGAAAATCGTCCTAGAATATGTTTATACATCATCCACCATCGATTTAGGCCATTTAGAAGCGATTCTGGCGACTTTTAATTTTTGACAATTTTTGAAGGTATACCCCTTCACATTTTTTCGACTTGGGTTTGACCCATTTTTGACCAATAAAAATTTTGTAACCGCTTCTTTCGACCAGAAATCGTCCTAGAATATGTTTATACATCACCCACCATCGATTTGGGTCGTTTAGAATTGATTTTGGGGACTTTTAAATTTTGACAATTTTTGAAGGTATACCCCTTCACATTTTTTTCGATTTTGGGTCGACCCATTTTTTGACCGAAACAAATTTGTAATCTACTTCTTTCGACCCAAAACGGTCCTAGAACATCAGTAGGCATCATATACCATCGATTTGGACACTGTAGAAGCAAAATTGGAGATTTACAACTATACCGCTTTTTTCAGGATGCACCACATATACTAATAAAGATTAATTTTTTCCAATGATACTATTGTTACATTTTCTTCTGTAACAGTGAGCTAAAATTTGAGTAAAAATGAGTACAAATTTGAGTCGGTCGAACGGTACCGATGAGTGGGTTCGCTCGACTGCATCAGCATCAATGGAGATGCAACGCCAGCGTATAATCTTCTTCCACAACCTGGTCTCTACTCGACGTTATCACTGTATCGCGGATAAAAAGAAAAAGGTGGAACTCGCGGGGGACCTGCTGCCGTTGCAATTCACGGCAGAAATGCTAGCTAACGATTTTTGGCAACGTAGTTTGCAACCCTCTTCAACGCGCTTTTTCTGGGACTCTTGTATGGCCTTATTTACAGTCATTTTATAAAGCCACCATTATAACATGTTATGATCGTGGACTCTACAATAATCTCTATGAAGATTATTATTTAAGTACTCACATTTTCAATTTCTAATATTTAGGGCTATTTATTATATAATTAGCAACGTTATTTTATGCGCGACATTAATTATTTTATGAAAAATTTAGTACTCGAATTATTTAGTACCCTGAAGAGTTCTGTGTTCCAAAAATCTAGTATCCTAAAAGATTTAGTTCTCCAACAAATTTATTATTCAAAAAAATTCATTTCTACGCGACTTAAGCTTTCCAAAATTCGGTACAATACAATCTTTATTGTATAAAAATATTAATAATTCGCCTGTTTTTTAATTCTATAGTATCTCTATGAACTATTTCATCAATCGATCCGTTGATTAAGTGATTTAGTTCATCCGCAGTGTTCCTCCGCAAGCTGGAGGGTCTGTTTGACTGTCCTATTTGTTTAACGAGTTACGTTGCTCGTCAGAATTTGTCAATCAGAAGAATTCCAGCTTTAATTAACTGGTTAATTATGTTCGATTACACTCATTGCACCGAATGCACTTCAACTATCGAATGCCAAAAGAATCGGTAAATAAATTACAACAAGATCTTCATTAGCAGAAACTTCAGTAAGTATCATTGTTAAATACCCGCGTAACTAATGTTGAAATAAACAATTATTGTTAATAACGATTGCATTCAACTCTGGAGCCTCAATAATGTCAGGTTTTATTAGCGAATGATTAATTAAGACTCCGCTTACAACTCAACGACTGAGAATCACGACGAGGCTGAATTAAATCGCTTCTACTTCGGGCGAATGCAAAAAAAAACTAGAAAATGGATGCTTTCTATAAATGGCGCCGACAATTTGCAATTATAACCAAACGGATTTTTTTTTCCTTGCCCCTCGGTTTCTCTTTCATTCTTTACTACTTCGGGATGATCGTAAACGATGTAATCAGTCGAATGAATAAATGAAATCAGGGAAAAAAAGATTCGCCATAAATAAATGTTACGCATGCGCCAGACTATCGCCTGACTACTCAGGTTTCGAGAATGATATCTCAAAAGAAATAAATAACCAGGCTGACATTATCGCGTATAATCTAATCGGGATATCGTCTTTCCCGCGAAACACTGTCCAGTAATGTTAATTCGTTCCTACGTCTCGGATTCATTCGCGAATTAATTAATTAATGATCTCATTAAATCTAGCCGAATTATCGACACGCGAAATCTACAAACCAGTTAAGTGAATTTAACGATATTAATATTTTTCGTAACATGAAATAAAGAATTCTAATCGTACAATTAATTGTATTCTCTTGAATGAATGTTCACTTGGAAACATGTACCAACCTCACAAAATAATGATCTCTATGAAGAGTATTATCTAAATACTCACATCTTGAATGTAGAGCTATTTATTATATAATTATAAAATTAGAGATTATTACTTCAATATTCATATTTGATTAACAACCCTAGGAAATAATTATCCACCACTTGCGGTGATATATGAACCAATAGTGTCATTAATGTGTGTTAAGCATAATATGTCTACCAACAGGACAGCGATTAATGTAAAAGATAGTAACCTTTGCACAAGAAACTTGACTGAAATACGGGTGGGATATTATGGTGGAATAATCGTGGAAGAAATAAATAACAAGAATAACTTTATCGATAAGCGTAATCTGATCGAGATGAAACCTTCTCGGTAGGCATCGATATGGCGGAAAACATTTTCGTGCGCGGCCATTGCTCTACTATCGAACCGAGTCGCATCGGCATTCGATTATTATCTAGAAACGCATTACTCGAAATTGCTTTTGCTTCTCGACGGCCGTCTACACACCGGTCACGAAATTTCTACGAATAGATTTTACGAGTTTAAGAAAATATTAGGTATATAAGGCTCATTAGACATCAATGAGGACCAACATAACTAAAGCGAGCCCAATTAAGTCACAGGAATCTACATGCCATCAAATTATACATAAGTTATAGATAAGACAGAAAGTTATAAATAATTGCAGACTGCTTATAAAAAGCACTGTAAATGCCAAAATTCGAAGTTTTCAGGATAGAAAATAAACTTCCCGAGAGGCCACGATGTTTAGTATTATTACTAATTATTTACCAAAGGATATTGCACTTAAATTCTGTTACAGTATTACCAGAAAAATGATGAATTTTGATACTTTCAGTGTTTTCTATCGGGAGTCTTCAATTGAGGCATTTATTTTGAAAGTAGCCTAAGTACATTTTAAAGAAAATCAAAATCACGTTTATAATAATTACACAAAGTTACTTTATAACGTTTTAAACGTTCCTTTGATTTCTTGGAAAAATGGACTTAGGCCACCTTCAAAATAAACGGCTGAATTATTTTTCAGACTGAGGAGACATTAACACCTCGCAAGTTGCACTATATTCGAATAATCTATTACTTACTGTAACAGAATACACGACATTGCTCGCGCATTGTTTTCACAGGTGTAATTCGGCTAACGACGTCACTGATACTTGTTGTTTTCATAAACATTCGCGACGTGTGACGAGAACGTGAGAAGAAACGTATTGCTTGGTCGGCGTGTCGTGCCACGCCATGCCACGCCATGCTTTGTTTTTCCAGTCATATGATACAGTTAGAGCGACGTGCTCGAAATTCTACGTTACGAGTCGCATTAGAACGTCTTCGTCTTCGTCTTCGTCTTCGCCTTCGAACAAGTCGCGTATCAATTTCTATTTCTGAATACGTACCGTCGAAATTTCGGTCAATGTTGTAATACCGAGCCGCTTCAATCATTTTTATGACCCGCCAAACTCGACTTGACCCTTTTACTTATTTTATCACGACTCCCGCCATCATTGGGACACATAAAACACTCTTTCTTTCGACGTTACCTCGTCGAATCACATTCCACTTCCAATAATATCACGAAAATCAGCGTCCGACATAAATAACTGTTCATCTGGTAACCGATGGTGCGTGTCATAAAATAAGGGACGAAGGTTATGAATAAAATGTCGGACAATTTAATAAGAATATTTATGATGTATAATATGCTGTTATATGTATGATATATACATAACAGCGATTCTTATCAGACTTTTATCAGGGGGATAATGAGATAATAAGATTGATCTCAATAAGATTTCTCTCAAAACGGAAACGTACGATTTTAATATCGCGGCATTTCTTTTGCTGAGAAATATGGAATTATGGAGGAAATTTCAGGAGAATATTTCCCCGGGGATAATCGGTGATTGGATGTAGAAGAAAGTAACTCGAGAGATAAAATGAAATAAAAGCTACTGATCAGTAAAAAAAAAAGGGAAATTTTTATGCTTCCGTTCGTTAAGTATCGTGCACTTTCGTGAAGAGTGTGGGGGGGGGGGGTGAAAAAGAGGGGGAAAGAGGGAGAAAGAGGGAGTAAAAAGCATGGCTTGACGCTTAACCCTGCACACGGACCTTCGATTCTTTCAAGCTCGTATAGTTGTGCGCGTAATTATTGGAAATCCATTATTTCTGAATGAAAAATCTTCCATGCTTCGCGAGCTCATATCGCACTTCGATCTTTGATAATATTCAACGTACCGTTGCAACCACCATTTTTCTATCTTATGTGTTGAAATATATGTACTGATTTGTTCGAGAACCCAATCGTGCCCTTACGATGTTTCCGATATTTCGTATTCGAATTCATTATCAATATTTATACGACGAGAATATTATTTCCACGGTAACAATTGGTATTATGATTAATATTTATCCATAAAATTCCGTAAATTATATCGTATAATAATATTATAATTATGTTGCATAAAACAACCAGCATTAAATGGAAAAGCACAAGAATGCTGATGATAATAACAGTAATGAAAATAATAATCAAAATAATTAAATAAAATATAATTACGATTATTAAAAGAATTATCTCAAGCTTCAAGAACGTATCTTAACACTAGAACTACCGAACATATATTTACTTATGCTTAAACATTTATTTACATATAAATTCTGGCCGAAGGATTTCTGTTAATTAATCCATTCAATTATTCGACTTGCTTATATAATATGAAAGTATATATGATTCTAGTGTTAAAAATGTTTCCTCTACAAAGAATTCCGTTTCGTGTACGTTCTGCGAATGCAGAGCGTGCAGTATTGATTCGAATACGAAGTACCGGAAACACGGAAAATTATAGCGAAGAGATTACTAAAAGTTTATTGCAAGCCCGTAGGAAGATTATCAATTTCCACTGTAAAAACCTCCGCCGAACTCCTGCATCGGAAGCAACCCGAATACGTATTCCTTATACGTATGAAGCGCACCATAAAACACGGCACGTGAACTAACATAAGTCTGACACGTTTCTACACAGCTGAATATTTATAAAGTCTGCGAATGACTCCGATCGAATGCTAAATTGCATCCTGCCGGCATCTTGTAAACACCAGATGTATGCACTCGCTTTGGTAGCAATAATAGTATTTGTATTTTCAACCCCTTCAAGACCTCTGCCACATGTGTGGACATTCAGTTTAACACTAGAACTACGGAAGCCGTCAAAGTGACGGATCCGCGGAATTTCATAAAAACGTTCAAATTTACAGTACACTCCCGTATAACGCATTATGGAAGACTAACTGTTCATGGTCCATGGCTAATATAAATAAATCTGTAATTTTTGGTGATATAAAAGTTGGCAATATAATATTTCTACCGAAATAGTGTTCGTTGATAACAGGTTGATAACCACTGACCAACGAAAACACAACAATCGGGAAATGGAGTTCAGCTTTGTTTGAGTTTGAGTGCTCACCAATATTGAATAACCATTTAATTCTGCAGATCAGAATGATTCCGCATCTAAACGTTCGAAAGATGATCAAAACCGATCGAATTAAGTCCTGAAATCAATTCAAGCTCGGAATAATGAAGAGAAGTTACATGCGATCAAGTTGTGGACAATAATTTATCTGGTAGAATAAAAGATATTAATCTGTATTAAAATAATTATTCCGTTTCTAAACGTTCGATAGACGAGTACATGGTTCGACATCACCTGCAGCAGCCAATGGCATTTCAACAATCTTTCAAGTGATTAAAGGGCAAAGCAAACAGGACTCCATTCATAAGTTAGACGGAGGTGAGCGCAATAACCTTGATTATTCTCAGGAAAGCCGACACGTTAGTAAACAGGTCTACGAGAGGATTCATTCACACGCGAGATCCCTGTTAACGAAACTGATAAAATCTCTCTTTTTTTCCTAACACTTTATTCTGACGGATTTGATGAGAATTATGTGGAAATGCTTCCTCTATCGGTTGAAATCTACTCCTGTTACATAATTCGCGGAGATGTATGATTTTCGGGAATCATGCCATCAAACGAATTTATTCATTGATTTATCAAATTCTAATCATAAATGATTGCTTTATCTTTGGACGTAGGAACATGGAGTAAATCATATTTACCAATGACCATGAATAGTTAAGCAATAATACACATTTGTTTACCGGTGAAGCCATCATTATTGACCTTCATAGGTCAAACTTGACACGACTGTGATGCGTATAGTTCGAATTTGGAGAATTAATATAAACAAGCAAGCGCATTGGTCGATTGTCTTGTGTTAAAGAAGGTTTGGTTGGTTGAATTCGAGTGGTTTTTCAAGACTCACCATGTTTTCGGTGGAAACTGTATCCAAATATCGGAGGGCACTAAGAGGAACGTCGGCTACTGGCGCACAGAAACACGTTACATCGAGTTTGACACACTTCTCTGGTTTTTCCTCGAAGACTGGACGAATATCGCTCCACCGATTAATCGTGACTGGGATGTACTTCGAGTAACCCAGCTAGCACGATTAACTGCAACGTTTAATTGGACGACGTCAGAATGGAACACAACAAAACCGTCAGCCGGTTGACACTGTCTCCAACGAAACTTTGACACAACCGTACTTTCTGAACACTCGAAACTTACTGACTCCCCTCTTCATCGTGGACCTTCTTATTTCTTCGAAGCGCTGCGCGGTGGCGCGGCTAGTTGCCGCGCGCAGTTTGCTAACCAATGGAAACGTTCCTCTGGACCCGTGCTCCAATCCAACGGAGGAGACTACGTGCCGAAATTCTCCTTGGATACCTATGGGGTGTCAACAAGTTCCTACTTTTATTCCTATTTCTTCATTATTCTTATGTAATAATCCAATTTGTGTTTTACATTAAATTGAAAACAATTAAAACCACGATAAAAATGTAATCTATAATTCTTTATAAAATTTGTACTACAAGTATTTGTATACTTTGGAAGATTAATTGCGTTTGTTCACATTTGAAATGTTTTGCAGTTCAAATTGTGGAACTGTTTTCCGTTATTAATATATTGATTTAGAATGAAAGCAAGCTATTTTCTGAAATATAAATTTATTATGATTCTTTAATCATAATAAAGTCCGAAGGATATTCTTAATGTAATTAGACGTAAAGAGTAATGCCAGGTGTATCACCCAGTATAATAGCCATGGTTTTATGGCTCGTCGGCATTCCAAGATTGGTCCCCTTAAGGAGGAGCGAAGTAGCCGAGTCAATTGTTCTTAAATAATGTAAATTGGACACGAAGAACGGAGTCCGAGAGGGAGCCGACGGACAAACAATTCGCCTTTCGTTCATTCGATCGTGCGTAACACAATGCGAGAGAGGAAAAGACACGCTAGAGTGAACGACCAGGCCGATTCATCAAATAATTTATTGTGCGCCTCCATTCGGCTCCCTCTTTATTTCTTAGATCGGAGGTCGTGAGACTCGATCATCGGTTCGATCGCACTACTACTTTATTTTGACTCCCCCTTCATTCCGGTTCTCACTCCAAACTAAATCATTCTTTCGATTATAATGGAAATGATATATTGTAATAAAATAGCATTTTACGTGCCGAACTATACTTTGCGTTTAACGTCCTTCTCGAGATTGCATTTTATATATATCTCAACTTACATCTGCCGTCAGAAAAAATATATCCTCAAATTTAACATCATCGGTTATTTCGATGACGTTATATTCGATGACTCCATCTTCGTAAATTGCAGTCAAGCAGATGTAGGATTGCGGATTGTTTTTTTAGTTGACAAATAACGTGACTAGCAAATAAATTTAATGTAACCTTATGCCGGGGACAGATGCGTCCACAGAATGCGAATAAACGGGAAGAAAATTCAAATTCTACAAGAAATGGTAGCTCGAGGAAATCGTAAATAAAATTGACAAAAACTAAATCGTTCTTTCAATAAATCTGTACCTTCAAAGTAATGACATCGATCGAAAACAGATTATAACAGTAAACAATTGATATCAACTTCGATCATGCAAATACGAAAAATCCCCGGAAAAATGTATTAAAACTTGTTCAAATATAAATTCTTATACTAACAACGAAATCAATCTTCGCTAACTAATATAATATTATAGAATTAAAGAACATAGTTTTATATGTTACAAGTTTATGCTTATCATTTAAAATACGGTAAAAATTACCTGTTTTATGAATCTTGTAGATAAAGACGATTGTGACACCCGAATGGTAAGCCGGCGGATGTAGCTCTGAAAATCGCGGACGAAAAAGTACCTGGCTCTCCAGAGTATCCCCATTTCCTGTTTTCGATACCTGTTAAAATTCAATTTCCGGTGTTATGTTCAGAGCATACACGAATAATCCAGTATAAAAGACTACGATATTACCGATCATAAGAACGAATATTCGATGCAAAAAGAGGTATGCCGCTAGAGCTCGTGGTTGACGTAGAGATCAGCATCAGCGCAGTGTGTTGATCTGACGTCCAACGAAATAGGCCTTTCGTCATAGTAAAGAAGGCCTGGCACACCAAATTTCCATAATTCTTCAATTTTCCTTAGGAGAGCTTGTATTTTGAAAAAAACATGCCGCGCGGTAAGCGCCCAATTACATTATTTCTGATATCCTAGAAAAAAAAATCATTTCTTCAATCGCGGCCCCCGCCACGTTTCTTAGCATTTAAAAACGCCATTTACCAGTCGTTTGACCTCGAAATTAGCAAAATTAATATTAGAATACTTTTTGAACAGGTAAATACGTCAACCACAAAGGCCGTAACCGTCACTTCACAAATCCCGAGGAACTGGAGGAGCAGCGACGTCAGGAGGAAAAAAAACTCCAATGGAGAGTCAGTATTTTTAGGTTAACCGACAGCACGACGACTTAGATATTATTGTTAAGTACGTAAGGTCGAACTGTCCTTTGCTGCTCGAGTGCGATCATGAGCACCAATCGCCTCTTGTGACTCTGATTGGAGCACGCTATAACTCCAATTGGGTATAGTGTTTGTTTCTGAGAGTATGCACGTTTCTTTTTCTACTCTTAAATATCAAATACAGAATTAAATATAAAAGAATGCATTTGATTGAGTCCAGATTGAAATGTACTCTTGACACTTACACTCTGTAGTAACACCTTCTACAAGAATTATTTCGAAATCTACTTAAAAAAAGACATTAGCGACATAATAATTTAATATCCAAAGTGTTTAACTACTTGTTGAATATTAAACCATTGATGTCTTTTCCAGAAAAATAAAGGCAATGATAGCTCAAGCGAAGAAGACGAGGATGAACCTCAAGCACAAGGTGCAGGGGACAAATCTAAGAACCTTAGCGGTTCTGAAACAGACAGTGAGAGGGAATCAGATTCAGATTCGGATGCAGAGGTAATTCAACCATAAAAAATCAAAGAAAACTACTCAGAAGGAATATTTATAAAATCAATGGAATTTGCTACATCTACTAAATATATTTCTGAATGATTTCTAGGGAAAAGCAAAGGGTGTAGAAAACTTAATTCAGGTTGAAAATCCAAATAGGGTACAAAAGAAAGCTAAGAAGTTATCACAATTAAGTCAATCATTAGATTCCGCGAAACCAGAATTATCGCGGAGAGAAAGGTAAGCCGCGTCATTGGAATTCATTTATAACATATGGAAATCTATTGATTCTAACAAGTTTCATTAAATTACAGGGAACAACTAGAGAAACAAAGAGCATACGCGAATTATCAGAAATTGCACGCGGCGGGTAAAACCGAAGAAGCGCGCGCGGATCTAGCCAGATTAGCCATAATTAAACAGCAACGAGAGGAAGCCGCGAAACGACGGGAGGACGAAAAGAAGCAGAAAGAAATGGCTCAGAAAAAGAAGACAGAACTCACACAAAAAGCGCTTGGCAAAAAATCCTAGGACATTCGATTCCAAGTCAATTATAAATAATTTCTCTCATTGCTATTATCACATTAATATTGTGGGCTGTTTCAGCTCTACTTTCGTATTGATGATACCTCGACTAAATTCGCGCATGCATTGCGTCCAATAAAATGTCCTTGTTTGTATAAATACAGTTATTATACTAACTCACATCAAGTCTTTATTTACCACCCCATTCTTCATCATCCACCGAATTTCAATTTTCCCAGAACCTTAAATTCCATATTCCACAAATAAGAGAACATAATTGCGATAACAAGTGCGCATATTCAGGAAAATATAGAGTCATCAATATTTACCGATGTGCATCATCCGTGTAATTATATAAATTACTCGTACATCGAAAACTGTTAAAGCAATATACTTCGTGCCAATCGAATATTTGGTGCATATTTAATACCCGAAAAAATAAATGATTTAATATCTTTATAAAAACGAGGCAATTGTGTTCGCGGCTTGTATCTGAACAATGGGTGGATGAGTTGAGAACCACTTTTTATCAATTCACGTGGTAAAGGCTAGTAATACAAGCGTCTTAAAAAGAGAGATATGAAGAGAGGATTGCAAGTGGGGCAGTCAGGGTTCTGTATTTGAGCTGGTACGATGTTGTGGGCAGATATCGTCTACGTTGCGTTGTTACTGTTAAGTATAGCGATCGGTCCATTTTACAGAAAAATCGAAGACACAAACACGAAACAATGGATCAGCACGATTATCGGTGTGACCATTGCAACAATTGCATCGGGGATTCACGTCATCCATCCTTTGTTGACCACCCTTGTTAATGCAATTGTCATAACCAAACTATCACCCAAGTATGATCTTTTCTTAATATTACATAACTAAATATTATTAAATTATCTTATCCACTTAAAACCGAAGTCTGTCACGGTTCATAGTGATACGTAATTTTGCACGTACTCTCTTAGATATACCAAATAATATATGTTAATTCTTAGAATATATCATGATAATATTCATGATACATGATGTATTATTTAAATTATTGAAATAAAAATTAGAAATGATTACTACTCGTATCGTTATAGTTAATAATTGGATATAGATGTACTCGACTTATCTTGAATTATAAACAAACGAAGTGATAATCCTGATAAGAAAATTCTTTTGGAAATAATGCTGACTTGGAATTATCAATATAGCATCAACATTATGAATCATGATTCACCTTTTTTTTAAAGGGGCTTTCTAGAAACCCGATTATACGTCAATTCAAGTTAGAATAATTACTTGCAATATTTAAGAAGTTTGCACGATTTTTGACATTACATAACACGTTAATATTTACGTGATATCCAGTTTTAAAAATATCTTAGAATTGGAATTTAATTGATTCTTGATTCTTATTTACAGAAAATGTCATCTGATCAGTTTTTTCTTCTCATTTTTTTACCTACTGATCGTCTTCCGATTGGGACACTGGGTTGGTTTACCAATCTCACCGACACACACAAATCTCATATTAATGGTGTTAACGCTTAAATTACCTGGATTAGCATTTGAAATCAATTCGGCTTCCACTGCACCGCCGGACGATGCAGAAGGAGTTAATTCGAAAGCCATGAAAAATCTCGGAATGTTAGATGTTTTTCATTATGCTTTTAGTTACATGGGTGTTTTAACTGGTAATTCCATTCAATTTCCAACGATTGCAATCTAATTTGTCCTTTATACTCAGATCACGGATATTTCCTTAGGCCCGTACTACCGATATAGAACATATTGGGATTCAATACACAGGCCATTTTCGAAATATGTTGACCCCTGGCCGATTACCTTTTACAAGCTTAAACAAATCACCGCGTTTGTTGTTTTATTCTTAATCATGAGCAAACTGTTTCCTAGTCAGGTACTGCGATTATTAATCTAACTTCTGACTTAAGACATCTGCAAGAACGATTCGAAAACTTACAAAATATATTCCAATTTTAGTACCTGCTAACAAGCGAATTTACCGAACGTTCCTTCCTTTATAAGTACTTATACATGTTTCCCGAATTTGGCACATTCCGGCTAAGAATGTATATCGGAACTATACTATCCGAATGTGGATGTCAAATGGCCGGACTCGGAGCATATCCGACAAAAACTAATCCTATATCGGGTCAGGGACCAAAGGATTATAAAATGATCGAAGCTATGTAAGAATGTTGTTTGATTTCACCGATATGAGGTCCAACTTGAAAAGAGTAAAATATGTATGAATACCGTAGGTCATCTATTCCCGAGAAATTACAAGACGAAGTCCAAGATTTTGAAACCGTGCATAACATGAATGTCGGACAAGTAGAGTCATGCGTTTTAGTTAGGACGGCAATGAAAGTATGGAATACTTGCATTCAATATTGGATGGCTGTTTGCGTTTATAAAAGATTCCCGCACAAAGGATCGAGGACGTTCGTTACTTTAACTTTGTCCGCACTTTGGCACGGATACGCGCCCGGATATTATTTCTGCATTTGTCAAATACCGTTGTTCTTGTCGTTGGAAGACATCTGCGTGAAGTACTATAAAAACAGTGCGGAAAACAGTCTTGTACGTATTATTTGATAAAGTACTGAACTCTGAAAAATTTGATATAATAGTGTTGTAACGAGTTTGAGACAACAATTTAATGTTGTATGTTAAGGTCATTAGTTATATTTACAGATATTTGAAATGATTTTATTTTACAGGCCAAAAAGGCATGGGGCCTGTTTCTGTGGCATTTAAAGTCAACTTGTATGGCATACTTGGCAGTGCCATTTCAGTTGTTAAGATGGGAAGAAATATTCTATTATTACAGAAGCATTTACTTCAGTGGCCATATTCTTGTGATTGCACTCCATGTACTTGTGCGAATTTTCCAACCATATCTCGCGACTAAACACGTGGACGATAAACAAAAGATTAAGTAGTTACATACAAATTTAGTTACTGAATATCCAGTTTTTATGGTTTTATTTTTTTTTACTTCTCTTGCATGAGTAGGAGAATAGTCTTTCTTCCTATCGTATATATGTTATAACGAAAATACTACAGTTTTAAGTACGAAAGATTAATAAGTAATTGGAATACAATACGGCGTGGATTTGTGAAGTACCGATTGTTGTGCCACTCGTTAAACATCGTGTAAGTATTGATACATGGTTGAGGTTGTTGTTGAAAAAGGTATCACTGTACTTTGTTGCTCGCGGAGTACAAAAGTAGATCTTCCTGAAATTGTTATGACTGCTTTGTCGATTCTTCCATGGTTGTGCAATTCATGTGTACCCTTCCTATCGCATTCCAGTTCTATTCTGGATAATATCTGGAAGACAATCTTGACCAGAAAATCTCTGGACGACAGAGGTTAAATGTCATGTTAATTGTTCGAAAGAATGAATCAAAACGAGTAATAAAAATTCTATTTCTTTATATACAGACAATCTTTATTAAACCTACCCACCACACGTATCTACAACAGATTCTTTGATGATAAATATAGTAATCATTTGTATTCGAAATAAATATATATTCTTTATGAACTTTCAGCTTACCTCTAAATACTTACTCCATCGTTGTTCACTGAAAACCTGAAAAAGAAACACAGGAAAAGCAGGACCCCACCCCAACCCTCCCAAAATTACTATACAATGTGGCGGCAAGTGTTTCAAGCGATGATCCGAAATTGATATCATTAAAATAATTCCATCGAAGCTAAAGTCCAACAGAATACTAATCACTCGACATATCCGTGTGACAAACGTTCGAATCAAGAGTTTCAATTTTTCAAAAGAGCCACTGAACAAGAAACAACTAAGATAGCTTCCAAAAAAAATGATCTTAACGATGGACGACCGAAACAATCTTTTACAGAATCAATATTACCGTTTCAAACTAAGAATGGACCAGTTCGTACGATTCGAATTTAATATAAAAGGCAGAGACGTATGTAAATTGGGACTGAGGCACATGCGTATTTCAGATATCATCCTTTGTAATGGAGATTGTTAGGAAATATTAGAAACACGCGAATTGCTTGATTTGTAGGTAAACATGTAAAAGAAAAAAAGAGAACTGAATGTAAAAGTGGTTCGTTGCTCGCGAGGTCTGGTGATGCTGAACGTGCTACCTGCAAACCGGAGGATGGCCGAGACCAGCTCTTTCTTTTTCTTTCTGCTTATTTGTTCCGTCCGCGTTCTCGACACCGTATTGCTCTCGTATTCGTCTCGACCCTCTGCGAGATTTTCGGCACGCCGACCCCCCAGAGAGACAGCAGCTTTCTCTCACACGCTTTCTCTCGCTCGCTCGCTTTCTCTCTCTTTCTCGCCCCTGATCGACTCGCGAACCTGCTTTCACCAGACCACCAACCGCTCGCTACTGCAAACTGCTTACTCTCAGCTACCCCCATCATCGGCTACACTCGCCACGCCACTCCTTTCCACCGCCTGTGGCACCATAAAATTACAACTTAGTTATAAAGAATCAACATCTCATATCCATGTGTGAACATTTTTTTTTCTTTTTTTTTTAGCAAAAACAAAGATAACGGTTAGGAGAGAAATAATATTGTATATGTACATATGAATGAAAAGAAAAACCAACAAGACTGATCAAGCTACAAGATCCGCTTAAGATCATTCTTTCATGATGTACAATTTGAGCATAGTGTACGTTGTCTTTGTGTTTACAATAATCGATTAATAATGTTAGATGATACAGGTGTGATGTCCTTTTTTCTCTTACATCGAATTTGATTTTTGAAATTTAACGATACAGTGTTCAGACATTATACTTTGAAAATGGTGTAGTAACAAAGGTGATGGAAGAGTGCATGATTTGAATATTTAGTCGTGATGTAGATCTTTAAAATGGAACATTATGTGGCAGAAATGTTTAGCCAATAGGTTCTTCTCTCTATGCACTCACATTTTTTTTTGTTTTCGTTCAACACTGTGTTCAATAGTACGCGAATATTTTCGTCTTCTGTATTTTATTACTCTTTATTATAAATGGCAATCTTACATAAATAAACCTGTATACTATTACAGAGACGCAGAACTTATTTCTATGATTTGTATGTATCACGACTCTTTTTTTTCAAATTCTTCCTTTTATCTAATCAAGGTGGGACGTGGTTTTATTCGTATAATGAAAAATCGAGCAATCCAATTTTAATTTTGTGAAACTTTTAGCTTAAAATCTGTACAGAAGTCGGACGTAATCGACCACACATGTTTTACATTACCTGCTAATTATCGTTATATATTAACACCCTCACGTAATTTCCAGGATATTTAATCCACCATGCCCGGGATTCGAACAATTTCAGAATTCTGACGAAAACTCGCAATCGGGCATTTATCGAAAGAGATGCATTCTTGCTGTTATTAGATATCAAGTCAGATACGAAATATTCATAACACGAATTATACTTTGAAACGATGGAAGAAAATCAGGGAAAGCGTTAATTGCTGATTACGATCGAATAGAAGTGAAAACTCTATAAATCTATGAACTATTCTGCCTAGAATATATTTCGACCGACAGAACAAGATAAGGAACGGGCTATGCCGATTCACATTCTAGAGTTTTTTGTTTACTAAAGGTATGATAAACTCGAATTTAACGAATGTACGTTTATAAGCCGTTCTAAGATCTTCGATATATGCACGTAACATAAAAAAAACGCGTTTAATTTAATCTGAATGTTGATTGAGAACAATGATAATTTAACGGAGAATAATAGATATTTACGCGAATTTGCAAACGAAAATATTGATGAGCCCATTAAACTCACAGTCTAAATACATTACATTAAAATTATTTTGGGTTCATTTTGGCAACCCAAAAAGTGCGTAGTCATAATTAATATGTAAGTGATAGAAGAATGTGAACGTGCGACTGTGTTTCTCTAGGTATAGAGGGTAATAGAATACCTTTTTTCATTCTCAAGACAGATTACTCAGCATTCGCGGCACGTGTATCTGTTCACAGCTGACTCGCGCACGTATCAGTTTCTTCAGTCCCTGCAACAAACGAAATAACACTCTATATTTAAAACCTGCTAAACAATGTTCATATTACATGATTAAATTATATTCCTTCACTCTGTCTCAATTAATTTCGAAACGAGTAAATGCAATTGTTTAGAACAAAATATATTCACCTGGACTTGGAACGGCTGTCTTTTTGTCTATCTTGAGATTTGCTGCGCGAACGTGATTTTCCGCGTGAACTTTTACTATCGGAACGAGATCGACTGCGACTACGACTGTAAGATCGCCGACGATCCCTGTCGCGACTCCTTGACCTACTACGAGATCTAGAACGTGAACGACGTCTATCCCTGCTCCTGCTGCGTGACCTAATGATAAAAAAAAAAATTATATTATCACTTATGTCTAACTGCCAACCGATTTCATCAACCCTTTAACTGCAGGGCGCTCAAAAACGAAACATGCCAATCGCGAGTTGCGGCGGTCGCAAAAACCGCTACGATACAGCGTGCTACTGCATTTGCATTGTTCTTTACTAGTAAAGTTGGGTGAACTAGTAGTTCACCCAAATTGAGCTCTTTTTCACTATTTTGCATTTATTTTGCGACGCATATAGATACGCATAAGCACTGTTGGCAGTAAAAGTTTTAATTTATTTAATTTTTTTTTAAGCCCTTACCTTCCGCGACGACGGCTGCCACGGCTTCGGTGTGGCGATGTTGGCCGTCCATAGCGTGCCATTTGAACCCTTAATTCCCTACCATCTAATAGTCTTCCATCCATGGCATCTAATGCATCTTCCGCGTCGCGTTTATCGTAGAATCTGAAAAAGAATTCAAATCTATAAAATATCTGTTCGGGACATGATGTCAACAGCGAGATATAGATTACAAATTGAATTTCAATTTCAATCACAAGAATGTTTATTAATGAAATGAGTATTGGAAGATAAACACTCGTCCACAATGCTCCCAAATTGCGTAATGAGGTTCTCATAGGACCGTGGGAATTACAATTACAAAGCGAATCCAATAGCCGGTATGGGGAAGGCCGTCGCGTATATCGCTAGACTGCCACATAGGTATTCAAACACACATACAATGACGTCACGCTCCTCCATTACTGCCCCCCACACATTCAACGAAATGTATAGCAATAAAACAACGATTTTAATTGAAGAAAAGCGAGAAACGTAATCGGAATCTTACCTGACGAATGCGAAACCACGGCTTTCGCGAGTAAACCGATCCCTGGGTATATAAATATCGCCGACTTCGCCGCATCGTTCGAACACGCGTCTCAAATCTTCCGGCGTCGTTCTGTAGGTGAGATTGTCCACCTTAAGGGAGACCATCCCGTCGATACGGGGCGGTGGTCTACCGTAACTCATTATTGCGAATTACGAGGATCCCGCGAATTAAATCTAAGGTATCACAATCACCAGAATAAAAACGAATCTCCCAGAAAGAAAAAGGAAACGGCCGCGCACCGCAACGACAAGATGGCGAATGTCGGAAGAACCGCTTGAGCGCAGTGCACGACGGGAGATGACGTATATAACTGCCTCCACACAACGCGAGTCAAATGTTTGTTATTCAAGAATCTATTCAAAAGAACGTTCTGTATTATTTAAATAAAATCAATAGGGAAATAAAATACGAAAATTAATATTTCATTTAATATGTCAAGTTGTATAATATCACCCATTTTTATTTGGTTACTAAATAATAAGCAAAATGACTCGCGCGTCAACGACTTCCGGTTCAAGTTTTAAAGTGAACACCCCTAAGAGCTGGATTATTCGCCTCTTCTTGAGTGAATATTATTTTAATAAGATGTAATACCGAAATATTTGTATTAAAATTATTTCTTGCCTTTTATATCCTGTTTGAAAATTATATTTAAATAAAAGCAAACTTCATAGTACAAATGCCTGAGCAGATTAATTTCTTTAACGTACTAATTTGCTACGTGTGCATGCGTGTTGTTGGTAGTAATTTGCGCAAAACAGCAGGAGTAACGCATTATTTTTTTTTTATTTAAGTTTCAATGAAGCTGCATCTGTGGTATCACAACAATGCCCTTGCATAAGGTGCCCCCCAATAATCTGTCAACATGTCTTAAAAAACTTCAACCTCCGTTAGAATTACAGCTTCGGTCATTTTGACGCATTATAAAAACAAGTCGTACCGTCCGTAGAAAGGGCAAACGCAGTTGTTGTACATCTTGGTCCTTTGCCCATTGATCCTCCGTGTTTAATATCTGCAAACTTTCGCACCGAAAACAGGACGTTTCTCTACTTCGAAATTCGTCACCATTAATTAGTGAAACACGATAGATGCGCATGTAGGATTTATCGTGCGAAAGTGCGAATAATGAACACAGATTCTCGGAAACTAATCGGACATTGTTGGGCGGTAGGAGCGAATAAAAAAAAGAAGAAGAAAGATGTCGACCGTACGCAATAATTCTTTCTTAGATTCTCGTGTTTACGTTGGTTTTCTTTTGTTTCAATGGAGTACCAAGGTACAAAGTAATTATAATTGATCGCCAAACGAATTTGATAACGAAGCGGCGGCAGTGCCACGGTACACTTTCATTTCGGTAATTATCGTTTACAAATTTCCAAAATAATGTTTAACAGATCACATAGCAGCCCAATAAATAGCCTTAAAATGTCTACAGCATGATCGCCCATCGAGTTAAGATACAAATGAGACTAAGAGTGGGAAATACAAAGAAATTCGAATACATAGCTCTAAAAGATGAAATGTAAAGATGTAAAGAAGAAAATCTGTGAGACAAGGAGATATACAGAGTAAATAAAAAGTTAAGGTACACCTGTCATGGGAGGTTTCGCATGATGTGCTCTGGCAATAATTACAAATGAAAATTGCCCATACCATATCGCTTGGAACAACGAAGACGCAATACGATATCAAAATATATATATGTTTATATGAGAATATATATATTTATATCGTATTATTATACATGTGTATATATGTAGAAATATACACGTATAAATTTATATATATATATTAAAAAAAACACAGGCGAAGTGAACTCAGCAGGTCGATCGTACGGGACAAATATTATTATGATGGAGAAAGAATTCTGATCTGAATACTTTATGATCATACTTGCACGGCGTGGTATGGACTCGAAACGTAAAAATACGTAAAAAAGCAGTATACCACGCCGTGCAAATCGTCGCCTTACACTATTACACTATTCAACAATTCAAAATACTTATAATGATACACACAACCTTGAATAATCTCAACAGCTGCTGGCATTAGCCCGAACTAACTTATGTCGTAAATCGTGGATACAAAAGTAATTTTTCTCGCCTATTGCTACGACGCCGCATGCCTCGCTCACCCTAAGTTAGTTTCCGGCCGATCAAAGCTCCACCGCAATACGTTCCACTACTGCTTCCATCTTATATTTCTTTTTTTTACAATTACAATCTCTTATTTTTTTTCCCGTTTTTCCTTCAACTCGTTCGATTTGTTGTATACAAAATATGTCAGGGCACTCAGTGTTTTCTTCTATATCAGTCACTTTTAATGGTCGGAGTCGGCAAAACTCCGTTTCACAGCGTTTCGCCTACTACAGACGCTACTACGAAGAAAAACGCAATATCTTATCGTTCCTTTTTTATAATTATTATTATACTCTTCTCGGCTTATCCGGTATCGACCGTAACGAATAATCATTCTGCTTCACGAGAATTTCTTTTTCATTATTATTCATTATAATATTACGCTCGATATAAAAATAATACTCAGTCGATTAGTTCAGATTAATACTCGTGTATAATAATGAGGAAGGGGTCTTAGCGCTTCGAGTTTCTTTTTTTTACAGTGTATCATGTGTACGTGTACTTCTTTTTCACGCGCATAGAAATATATATTTTAATGCAGTAATAGTATTAATTTATTAAAGTTGGACGATTCCTTATTGCCAATTATGTTTATAGCAAATTCACTTTCGTTTTTAGTCTCCGAATTGTTTAGTCCATCAATTACGTTTATCGTACTGCAAGTTCACTAACGTCAGGCACTCCGTAAGAAACCTAATGTTTAGTATAAATAATTTATCTGTCCACACAGCAGATTAACGATTCGAAACAATGACTCGTACGTATATTTATTAACATATATTTCTATACGCGCGTCACACATCGGTATGAACGTATGTACTTATGCATTAAGTTACGATAAATGTGACTTAGGATTTCTACCGAGGAAACCGGTGGAAATCGGAGCGTCCACGGTAGCGCAGACGGACGGAACAAGTGCTACGAATTATTAACACTAGAACTACCGGCGATATATTCCGCTATATTTGTATATTTATGTGTATGTCCTTAAAAAAAGGATGGATGGAAGAAATAAATTAACCGATTTATTTATGTCCGTTATACAACGTGAACAAGGAGAAATCTGAGAAAATGAAACGTTATAAATTGGAACATCTTTAGTAAATGAAGAGGACCCGTCATTTGGACTGCTTTGGTAGTTCTAGTGTTAACTTACGAGGTGCCGGTGGCGGCCCTAAATGTTCTACATTGTTTCGCCAAAAACCCCTTCTCTGTGTATGTATAATTATGCATTTATCTCCTTTTTTTTCATTACAGGCTTTCGTATACAATTTGTCATCGATGGAGACCCATAGGTAGAAAGACCCGAGGTGCCTCGTCGCCTTTGATTATACAAGAAGAAAAATACAGAGCCAGACCGAATACGACCTTCCATTGCATTAACGAAGCACCTCGCGTTTTATTCGACTCGTGTTTTTTCTTTCAACCCATCATCTTACCAAGCCGCCTTAGAGACGGATATTGCGAAGCTTTCTTTTCGAAGGTACGATCGTAAAGAATAAGACACGTCGAGTATCAAAGTCAAAAAATAATATCGATCATGGTGATGAGAGTAAAAGGCTTTTAAAATAATAAGTATATTTATCACATTGAGTTAAGGTAAGGGGATGGGTCAAAAGGGAAATTTCCTGATTACGTTGTATCGTTACGTTCGGTATATCGCTATATCGGATACACCATTTACGCGTGCTTTTCTTTTCACGTTTCTAATACTGCGATTATATTTAAAGATTGCTATAAACAAAGTTTGGGATGGTGAAGGCACCTAAAGCATTGACCGTCCGCGTCTCGTACCGCATAAACTCGAGTGTATCTTTCAAGAAGAAGAAGATTAAGAAGAAGAAGAAGAAGAAGAAAAAGAACGGAAGGAATGAACGTTGGTGCGGTGTATGTCCGATCGTACAAGCTTATTTGTTTAAAATAGAAATGGAGAGACCAAGGGAAAGGAAAGAGAAGAGACAGAAACCTCGCGCAGATTTACGATGCAGAAACAATAAATTAAGCCAGTCGTAGCCAAATGTCTTCTATGAAAGAGGGAGAAAAAAACGTCAATGCAAAAACAGTGAATATAATAAATTACAGTTTAAATAATATTTAAAGGGGGGGCTGTAAAAATAGACGTACAAAAACAAGGGTTGGGGCTCGGGGGAGGGGAATGGGGACGAGGGGTCGAGGGGATAAGGAAGTGAAAGTTCCTAAATAATTTAATAATTAATTAAGACAAAATCTCCGCCGTGGGGGCATCCTTTTAAGTAGTGTGTGTCGGGTTAAAAAAAAATCCTTAACAGCTAAAGTCAAACGCGTAGAATACTGATACATAAAAAAATTCTATAAGAAGCCTCGGCTTTTACCATTGTTAAAACGTACCGTTCGAACCCATGGCGGTCTTGCAACTAAACCTTATTCAAAAGGATCATGTTATCGTTAACGTTTAAATCGATTGATATCAATAATAATAATAATAATTAATATAATAATTAATCATAATAATATAATTAGCAATACTCGAGTCATCGCGATCGTAATAATTATAAAAAATATCCTCTAGTTTTCAGAATTAGTAGAGAGCTCGTACCTATATTCTACTTACAAATCTACACTGTGGTAATAATAGAAAAAAATATATATATATATATTTAAGAATAATAATCGTTATGATTTCTTTTTAACAAGCTACCATGAGCCAAATATAACTGAAAAAATGCCTAACGAAGTAACTGTCCATTTTTTCTATCAATGTTATTTCATAAATAAGTTCAATCTCTTCACGTATGGTACACTTAAAAAAAATGATATATATCCTACATTTTGCTGTCGAGAAATGTAAAAAAAAAACTGGCGGTCACCTAGCACTATCGGTATAGGTACGAAAATCAATGATTCGTTACTTTCGATTTCGACTTCGTTTCTACTAGAAGAAGATGGTAAATATAAAAAGTGTATACGTATCTTTTAAATAAGTACTTTCGTTAAAAAAGTATTATAAAAGCAAAGTTGATAAAAATCTGGTTCTCCTGATCGAGTATGATCGGCTTGAAAAATGGCCGAGTGATGAAATGATGCACAAAATAAATGATATAGAACGGATTAAAATACCAAAAAAGATACTTTACGAAATCATATAATACTAAGATGCGTAATTAAATTATTAATACTTAAAACCCATACGTCTTCCCAATACTTATTTAAAAGATAAGTCACTGTTACTTCCGTTTCCAAGAACGGAGTGAATATTGGGCACGTATTAACTGGAAGGATCGTTTTCGCGTATGAGAGAAAGAAGCTCAGCAATGTGCTACTCCGATCGAGTTAGTAAGAAACCTCGTCATTGTTTATGCCTTTACCTCCGATACTCGCGTTATCAATGTTAAGATATCATTATATTCGCAGCGCCGTTCTCGCAATTTACTTGCAATCAACTTTATAGAACGAATGTTGATGAGCCCTTCGTTTTCGATTACTCGGAAGAATTCAATTACATTCCCTAGAATATATTATTACCAAGAGATTATTCCAATCAAGGCTCTGATTCAATGATGGCCGATTAATAAAAATACAGGATAGAACGACACTGCTTGTGATATCGTTAATCATTCATACTCGTATTATATTCTATAGAATAGTATTTGTATAATGTTTACATACATGTGTATATAAAAGGTATACACATATGCATGTAACTATACGTGTGTGTTTATAAGGCTCCTTTGATAACGACTAAAAACTAAGTTTGCTCCATTAAGAAACCGCAGGTTGATTTTGAAAATCCTGTAGATTTGTCACCAAGCGTTATCACTGATACGGAGACACTCATAAGTAGGGAGGAAAAATGAAGAAATAATATGTAAAAAAAACGTTGCGTGACTTTGTGAAAGGGGAATAGATTAAGACGTTAATTTTTACTGTATGCCCTTAACTATACTCTATGTTACACAGACTAAATCTATTTTTGGCAAAGTTGTTTAGGTATACAATGTTAGATATAACGATACATGAGTAGATGCACTGGCCATAGTATTATGCGCTACTTAAGAGTTGCTTAACACGTGTTTATTAACACATCCTCTGTACATTGTTGGAAAAAAAATATATAGATTGATCAGTGATAACCCTTGGAAGAATTGTGAAAAGTCAAACTTAGAAAATCCCAGTTTCCTCGGCGTTACTCGAATGCCAAACAATTCTGATTCCTCGAAATGAAATTGTTCAATTTATAATATGGTAAGAATAAGATATGAATCAAGATAAATAGTTGGAGTGATAAAATAAGTTAAGGGGCAACCCGCGGTAGCAATGGAGCAATAAAATTTGCGACTTTCAACGTCCGGCATACAAATGAGTGTTATCTAAGTATTACTTCCTGAAATTTATGTATGTTTGTAGTGGTCGAAAAGGAAATAGAGAGAAAGAGGAAGAAGAGAAAGAGAGAGAGAGAGAGAGCACGTCAACGAGTAATTTGTGACGAAATATCTATCCTATGTACCATCGCATTTCTTATTGCTTTCGGAGTCTTAGCTTACGTGGTGGTGCGCTGCGTTTGCCTATTTAAGTACAAATTATTAATGACCTTAGAAAAAGGTCGAGAAGCCTTCCAAGAGAAGAATGGGAAAGGGATGAAAAATACGC
Source organism: Nysson spinosus (assembly GCA_910591585.2). NCBI lineage: Eukaryota > Metazoa > Arthropoda > Insecta > Hymenoptera > Crabronidae > Nysson > Nysson spinosus. Next base: position 2,001,006 of record OU342839.1, on the reverse strand, counting down.
GAAAGGTAAGAAGGGTAAGAGAGAGTATTAATTGTGTTTATAACGGCAGTCTCGTGCTCATGTAAAAAACGTACCTATATCGTCTAAAAATTAAGATTCTTTATATACGTAAGTAAATCGCTCTGCACTTTCTGCGTGAATGAAGGGTGTTAAAAGGGAAGAGATAGTAAGAGGAGATAAATCGCTGAAAGGCCACTAGAGTATGACGTTAAACTGATACTGGCATGACATCATTTGGGCAAAGTTGCTCAAATCATCGAGTACGTATCGTAGATGTTTATCAACAATTGTCTGGCCGTGCAATCGTTTCTTGTTTCACTAACCGTTTTCTTTCACTTTGAATATTACGTCGCGGCGCAGAATGCTCCGCGCCTTATTAAAGCCGATTAAAAAATACATTATATTTTTGTTGAATCACTAGTTTAGTTTAGCTGGGTCGTTCGTACGAAGCTTAACATTATACGCGAGCCAACGAGAGTATTATGATTGTAATGTCACTGACAGCTAAAAGCCCGTGGAACAAAACGATGTAATTTTGTTCACTTAGTGACACCCTTATACGTTTCACTTTAATTCCTTTTTTTCTAACCCTTTCCGAACAGTATTCCCTAGCACCGTTCAAAAAAATACTTTCACTGGCGACAGTGCTCCTTACGTCGCTAAGAAAAAACAGACAACGACCACCATAATATTCCATGACGCGCGACGAAAGTACGCGCGACGCCGAAAGAACAATTTGCGCGTTTTATGTACAACGACCGCCCGTCGCTCTCTAGCTGCAAGCGTAGAAAATTTTGTATAAAAATATTCTTCGTATTAGTGTATATATATGTACAATTTGAATAACCACGTAATACTGCGTATTTAATATCATAGTTCCTTCGTGCGCTCTGCACCACGGGCTTGGTAGCTCGAGGGGAATAATAATAAAAATAATTATCCCCGAATATATATCCTACCACCTTCGATTCTCGAGACCGTGGAAGAAAGTAAAGGTGAGAAAATGAGGAATGGGGGGAGAGAGAGCTTAATGGGGGGGTGGGGGGTTGGGGGGGATGGACGAGAATTGGTGGTGGAAAGGAGAAGGAATAACTTCTCGTTTTCTACACCCTGTGTATCACCGGACAGACAATTCTGTCTAGAGATTCTTTGTTTCATATACATATGTATGTATATGTATATATATATACCTTTAGCAAGTCGTTATACGAAGTTGCCCAATACCTTTCAATGTGCTTCTTCCGACAACGACGTCGCAACTAGGTTTAGTGGTACATCCGAGACATTCTCTTCATCCCCTTCTTCCATATCGTCTACGTCCGCCGATAAATGGCATTGCTCTCGTCCTTCGGCTTTTACATGCTGTTTGCAGAACTTAAGTTAAAATAACCACCACGACTCAATGCAGGAAAACCACTAAAATCTGCTGTACTTACATGCATCATGTAACTAGGCAAAGGGAGTGAGTAATTAAGTTGAGCGGCAGAAGGTGGGGGATGGGCACCGGGTAAACGTGGTGGTGTTAACGCGGCCATCATGAGATGCGGTTGAATTTGTCGCCGTAGAGCGGCTAACATGTCTGCACTTTCAGCATCCATTTGTTCTGGTTGCGATGCTAAAATTGAGTCTCCTTTTTCTGTAATTATTTTTGTTTACGTGATTGTACAATATACGTCTCAACTCGCTATACAATAAAAGTTTTCGTTTCATATCATAATGAGCTGGTATCTTGTTCCAGAAACACGTACTTCTATGCCTTGTTGGTTTCTCTCCTTTTGGTCTACGTCTACGTGTATGTATCGTATCCCTTCGCATGGTAACTGGGCGATTTACTCCGTGCAACTTATAATAGAGACCACAAGCATTGCAAACCATTTCACCTTTCATGTTCCTTCTCCAAATAGTTGTGGTCATGGTGCCACAGTTTGTGCAAGACATATCAACCTTCTTTGTCATGTTACCACCTTGCTGATCAAGTTGTTGTTTCTGATCTTCCACCTGGAACATGAATCAATTACGAGCGTTTACTTCCGAAGATAAGGTTCAGGTAATAGAATGATAATAGCTATTTTTGTACGAGTAGATACCTTTCCCTTCATTCTATTTGACCATGCTGTAAAATCTTGTGCTTGTTCCTCATTAGCTTCATGTTGATAATTAACTATATCAGGACTGGTTGGAGCTTTACTGGGATAACTTTGTTTCCTACGACCTTTCGTTTCCTTCCGACCAATACTGGCAGGGCTAGATGGATTACTATCGATCGAAGTACCCTGAGTATAATAAATAACATGTCATTTATGTTTCTGTCCTAAACGGGAATGTTCAGCGATATTCGAATGTTCGAGCGATCAATATTTCCAAATAAACGTGTATTAGACAAAGCTATATACTGATAGAATTATACACATAAACCGAGCACCAAACTATTTACAATCGTTATTAATCAATTCTAATCCCATTGAATGGTTGGAAAAAGAATAGTTTCACTTGCTCCGAGAACAAAGGGAGTAATAAATATCAGTTGCTACGTTGGTACAAGAGTATTGGATCGGTATATACCCGAACATTGTGGAAAATTCTCGGAAATTGCAGTAATTCCCTATGGGTACCTGTTATCAGGACAAAAAGCCAATATAATGGAAAGTGGCACAAAGGGTGCTGTAGTCCAGCTTCTTATTATAGCAGGAATTGAAGTTCCTTGCGCGGAACAAAGCACATTTCAGAATCTATTGAAACCCAACTTATCTGAACATCTGTTAACAGTGGATTGACATGGTAGGCTTAGCGCTTATGGCCTATCACAAAGAGCTTCTCAGTTATCTATTATCTTACAAGGCCTACCAGGTTCCATACCTGCAGGCAGATGGGACCTGAATAGTTACCGAAAAGGATCCCTTGACACCCAAGGGTCACCTGACCTGTCTCCCTTCTATACCTGCAGATCTCTTCTGGTATTTGCATTGGACTAACTGCAAGTCCTTCCCAAGGAAGAACTTTTATTTGCACGGAGATCAGGGTCAAAAGATTGAAGAACATAAAAGAAAGTAAAGATTTTTCCGTTTCCCCGTGAATATTGAAATTTTTGCCTGAACACGTTACACGAACCGAATGTCAGCTTTTACTACTTTCAGAGAATAATTTCTATCATATAAATACAGGATTTCAAGTATTCTACCTAAGATACATGTTTGTTGTTGTTTTATAAAGTCGCTCGAAATATTCGAATAATCAGGAATAATGAAATCATTTTAAACTGTAGTTTACTATTTCCACAAACCTTATTATCTATACACGGCATATTAGTACGGTTGCCGAGTACAGAGCAATCAGGTACGGTCCGTTCAATTGTTGTTCCTTGCGTGTCTCTGTAAAACCTGATTTGGGGTGATATTCTGTCAGACTCAACAGCAGTGATGCCGATTTGTCTATTGTTGATTAAAGAACGCAGAAGATTAGTTGCCTCGCCAGTGAAACCGTTGTTAAGTTTATCACCGTTCGTCCTCGTAATTTCCAAACTCCTATTGCTATATTTAAAAAAAACAAGGAATGGCACTTGTTTATAATACGTACAAGTGTCTACCGAATAATTTAATTGAAATAGGAGCAAGTGATAATTGATGATAAGATTAACCGCGAAACGTCGGGCACAGTAGTTAACACAATATTAGCTCTAATACCCCAGGATGACAAACTTATCTTATCTCTAAAAGAGCACCTGTTATGAATGGGGGCCTACTTTCATAATCTACTCCGTAAACAGACATTAGGTACATAAGAACATGCTTAAATACTCTTAATCACTTCTTGTACAGATTATTTACCCTGCAGTAAAAGACTGCACTTTGGCTTTAGGACTAAACACTTTAAGTTTACAAATAAATTTGAATAGGATAAATAAATATATAAATAAGACTACAATATTTTCGTTAGTAATGGAAATGAGTATTTGTAGAGTTCCTATTAAAATGTACCTTTCAGAAATATTTACTCTTTGAGCTGGATAGAGTAACTTTAAAGTGGAACAATAACGCGTTTCGGGCGGCGAAAAAAAGTATTTTACGTTTGTTACTTACTTTGCAAGTGCTTGCCACAATTTTGTTGTTTCCTGGTCGATGTTTGTATCGGAACAATTGCTTTCAGGTGTATCCATTCTGTTGACTGGACTGCGATTAGGTGTACCTGGTTTCGAACCATCGTAATTCGTCTCCAATTTGATTCTTTTATTGATGGTCATATCGTAACCATTCTCTTCGCCTTCGGTATCCTGATCGTCCCGATCTTCTATTTCCAGTCTATCCGGATCGGAACTATTTGAACACGTATCATCTTCTGGCTCACACTTAATATTATCATGCTCTGGCATGTCGTTGGTACGCAACTCCAAATGATGCGTTTGCGTTTGAGGTATTACGTTTTGATTAATGCTGGCCGGAGAGTTAGGCTCCTCGTTGAACAAAGTCTTGTTCAACTGGAGAAACGACTGTAGTGGGCTTAAGCCTGCTACTTTGGCAGTGGAGAAAGACTTATTCTGTAAAATAAGGAGTATACCTTTGTCCATTATCTTTGCACCTGTCTGTATACTATGTTTATACAGGTCATTCAATTCCATTTTTCTCTCGAATAATGTAATTATTCTTAACTATTTCCATTCTATAAACTAACATGACAAATATCAAACCCAACTTATTTTTCTTACTTTATCGTTAACTCTTTTCACTCGGAGGTGATTCTCAGTCGCCACTCAATTTATCGCGGCAACTCAAGTGGCGATTGAGAGGCGACATTACGATTTTCTCCAGTTATACTTTGTTATTGGAATTTCCGCAATAAACTGAGTGGGTACCGAAAGACGACATTCAAGTTTTCTCCAGTTCGGTCGGTGATTTAATGTTCAATCGCTTCCCGAGTGCAAAGGGTTAAATATTATATCGCTTCCCGTCGTTAATATAAATTACCATTATTATTTTCTTCGTAAGACAGTAAATATAAATCTGGCTTTGATTCTAGAATTGTAATTATGCTTAGTGCAAAGTACAAAAACACAGAACTACTGTGTATCATACACCTGGATATAATTAATTCAAGTGATGGCAATCAGTGATGCACATCTTTTTTTATAATATAATCAGAAGCTGATAAGGTTAAAGTTGGCTGTATTAAAGAAAACCTTGAGCTGCCTTATGTAATTACTGATATATCAGGGCATAGAAGCAAATAAATAGTATCCTGCACATATTAACACATGTATGTTTGGTCATACACTGAATATACATGTGTCCAAGCATTCTTATCTACAATCAGATTGCACGTATTGCACATTCTCAGTTGCATCATTACTTGGAACAGAGTGACTGCCTACCACTGTCAGCACATTAAGCTCATTTTTACTCTACAATCAATGGATGTTATGTCCAGAGTTTATTGAAGGCTCATCTTAATTTATTATCAAGAACTTGACTCCCAGAATTTTTTTACAGTCAATTCTAAGATATGAAAGCAATTAATACCTGGTCATCATGCGATGATAATTGCTTGGCATAGTCCAGGTACTGTTTGAGTATGACATCAGATTTGTGTGACACTTCGCGGAAGTTGTGCAGTACATCCAATTTGTACACACATCGGTGACAGATGATTGGTGGTAAAGAATCTCCATCTTTCACCTGGTGATAATACAATCACATGGTCTTGCATTTGTTGTTGTATTGTATTTGTATAGAAGATACTATGTTAGTGGAAAGAATGCTACATTTGTCTTATGAATTGTGAATATTAGAAGAAATCTACAGAGACCTTAAAATGTTTATTTCCCTGTAATATCTTTTAATATAAAAATAAATAATCATGCATAAGTAAAGATATAGAATAAAATATGGAAGACAGTGTTCTTACATGAACTGTGTGAATTTCATTTATTTATTTTGTGAATGTTGATCCTAGCTTATATTTCATCTTTACAGGGTAGAAATAAATGTAACTCAAACAATACTCTTATCATTCACAGCTAATTCTTTTCAAATGAAGATAAAGCAATGTAAGAATATTAATGCACGTTAAAAAGCGTACATATTTCTTTGTAAACAACTTATAGTGACTTTCGATAATATCCAAAGTGTACGGACTATAATTGGTAGAATTTCAAAATACGCAAGTATACATTAGAACGAATACGTTTTCTGCCGGAAACTAGAACCGGATGGGAAGTTTTTTAAAGTAGGTTGTTCGGCGGGCGAATGGATATTAATCGTAGCCTGGAAGAAGGTGCACGTAAAAGAAGAATTGCGGGAGCGAGATGGTCTACAAGGGATGAATCGAATGTGACAGCGACTCGTGGAATCCGCGTGTGAAACCTGATAACAGGCAGTCTAAATAAGGAGATGCCCCCCTCCCTGTGCCGTGAGATCTTGCACGAACGAGAAGCCAGAGCTTATCACTGCCATTTTAAATGCCCCCGTGAGTCGGCTTATCTCGCGGACACATCTCTTGCCAAACTTTCTCCCGTGGCACGCGCACACACACATATGCACGCACCCCCAGTGAGACTGAGCAAGAGAGAGAGAGGGAAGGAGGGAATACGAGTAACGAAAGAGAACGAGCAGACGAGCGAACGACCAAGATAGATAGTATGATACGGATATAAAGGATAGAATAAGAAGACGAAGACGGATATCGTAGTAAAGCGTAGTGTGCGTTACGTTGAGAAAGACGAGGAGCGAGAAAGAGAAGAGAAGAGAAGAGAAGAGAGAGGGAGAGTGAGAGAGAATAAGAGGGAGACACGCACACGGACACATTCTCACGATACGGTAGGAGAGACCACAGATGGTCGCGTCTGATTTATCGTTGATTCTCGGCACACGAGGGACCCGGTAAAAAAGTATATCCATCGGACTCACCGTGATCGAGAGGCATGTCAGTATCTTGTCGGCGAAATTCCGCTGAGCGCCCTCCTCCTCGAATATGGACAATTTGACACCGTCCGACGATAAACAAAGGCGACACAGCTCGTAAAACTTGGGCGGTACATCGAACATAATTGTGTGCTCCGGCTACGTTGCGCCCCACGTAAAACGCGAGTCATCAAAGGGGGTAGAGACTCTTTTGCCTTTGGCCGACGTACGATCTTTCTCCACTGCCACTACGCGTTTTGCGACGACGGAAGGGTACGCGCGATCACTTATCACAGTCACCGCCGCGGCTCATTGTCAGCGGCACAGTACACACGGTCATATAATCACCCGTACACATAGAGGGCAGACTACAGAATAACCTGGGGCCGAGAACACTATCTTTTTACTGGCTTGCTTTTTCACGATCTACCAGCCGTGCCGAGGCGCTGCCGATTCCTCTGACTTCACTCTACTTCGCTTGCTTGTCTGCCTACTGCTACTGCACGATCACTGATTCCACCGGAATCACTGCTCTGGGCCCTGCTGCTCCTGATCTATTGCCACGCCATCTTTATCCTTATGCCCATTTTACCTGACTAGACCCGACTGGACCCCGCTGGACCCCGATGGACCGATACCTTCGATTCATTTTTACTTAGAACCCACGATTCCCACTAGCTGCCATTACGTAATTCAGTTATGATAAGAACTCGATCATGCCTAATCATACGTAATTACAGGAAGATGTAAACTGAACGATCCGCGATTAACTTAGATACCGATTACTCATAGAACTTTTTGTTGATCCTCCGAAATTTCTCTCGCGTAGACGCTCTTTTTTCTCGTAAGACGCGTAACAGGACACTTTCCTTGTAATTCGATGTGCTACGTCAAACGTATGTAACTGTTCCGATATATTGTGAATAATGAATTCGTAATCGAGACGATCGGTTTAAAAATGAGATGCGAAGGACTGTGGAAATACCGCTAGGTCGGTACAACGTAAACACCTGCAGTCTCTGAAACGCATTCGTTATAGAACTCGTTATGATTGCTTATCAACTTTAATAGTGAATGACAATATCCTCGTACGAAAGGCAAAGAAATCTGACGAAATCCGAGACACATGTTATTCGCGAATTTTAAAAACAAAGATGATGCGCCCGACACGTAGAAATTGAATCTACGTCGGGGATGAGTTTCCATGCAATTGTCGTAAAATATGAATATTAACAGTTTTTTTGGTCCTATGCCGTGCCGTTGGTCAGATATCCGTAAGCGAATCGATGGAGAAAACAGGTTTCTTATCACGCGTCATTTTACTAGGAATGTCATTACATCGAATAAGTAGCCCAACCCATAAATAAATCAGGCGAACGGGGGGAATGACTAACGCGAGATTACGCGACCCATCGGCCACTTTCGGCCCACGCTATTTTATCACGTTTAATCCGATCTTCATACGTATAAGGTTATGACGACACGTATCGATAACTATATATCAATTTCCGATGTAATACATATTTTGTTATCAAACCAATATTAATCCACATCACTTTCAAATAAATGATCAAACAAACCTACCGAGTTACGTATTGCTTTAGCGTACCCTCTAAACCCGCGTCCCATCCTTTCCATAAATCATGTTTACGAATAAACGCGTATAATTCTAAATATATTCAATATAATAATCCAATAAAACTCTTCCAAATTCATTCTATTATTTGCGCTAGTTTCCGATCACATTTTGATATTATTGACTGTACTTCGGCAGAGACAACAGTTTCTGAAAGTAACGTGTATAATATTGTATATCAACATATATTTATTATTACCGTGTATAACAACAATATTTACAAAGATTTACAAACAACACACTTGTCCGTGAACGTGTGTTCAAACCGCACGATCTGCCTTGTAAAAGGTAAAATGCAAATCAGGACAAATGAAACTTTATTACCTTGTTTGAGGGAGAGAGATGGAGAGAGCAAAATAAGTTATTTGTTAAATTCAGATAGGTATGTTTTCCATGGAGATTTTAAAATCGTTGAATGCAAGACATCTCGCTTTATGCCATTTCTGTTTTGCCATACTCGCGTGACAGTACAAGTTCCATGATTCTGTTCTACCATTCAGCATCATGAATATTAAACAGTGATGAGTAATTCAATAGTATGTACACTCCCTGTACAGGACTATGATGCATTGGAAAAAATAGTCTTATCAATGAGTTACTATCTGCATAATAGAAGTAACTCTAGAAACTATATCCCTCCTTAAAAACTTCGTATAAAAGTCGGCAAAATAATATAATAATATCGACCGCATCCTCGATTTTATATAGCCACGAAAGTGCCGATGCTTTTAATTTAGAATAATTTCTATAATTATAAATTTGATATACGAAAGGTTTCATTTCTTCTTATAAAATCTTTCAGTTATTATCGATTTAAAAATATATCACTAAACTAAACGTGCTATTTCCATTTTGGTATATACCTTGAAATTAAGATTCCTTGGTGTTGCACTTACACATAAAATTCTAAACCTGAGCACGAAAAAGGAATGTTCTCTCTTGATCACGGTACTAAAAGAAAAACATTTTCTTTCGTAATGCATGCAGAGAATTGCAAGAATATAAATAGTTTTGTCAGATAAACGTTGTTCCTCTAGTACTAAATGCTTTCTGGAGTTAGGTGCAGTGAACTGAATGTGGAGTTCCAAGAACGGTAAAAAAAAGGGTAGAAATATAACGTGTCTATTGCGGAACAGATATCACAATTTATCTTTTCCGATCACCGTAGCGTGTCAGAAATTTGTTTCACTTTACACTTTGCTATATGACTCTATTAATCGCAGAGTTCTGTAATACTTCCAATAAATCTTTCTGATGAGTTGTACTTTGTGTTGATCTTTAATTAGATTATTCGTGGAGCCCAGTATCAAGTGAATGTCTTTAATGTGGCACAGTTTTAGTAAAATAACTTTTCGTTTACTACGGGCTATTTTCCGATCTAGAAAACTCATATTTCGTATTAATTTTCTATGTTCACGTAAGAGCTGTTGAATAATTTCTAAACACAGCCGACGTGTACGAATGATACATTTATCGGGAGATTCACCAGCCCCCGATTGACAAATATTTACGAGAGCCTGGACATGCGAATCACCGTCCAAATTCGCTAAGACGAAGTTTAGAAGATTAGGAACCGTAATTGGTAAAGAAAATGGATAGACAGTACTATCCTCTTTTCTGAAAGAAAAGTTATTCAAGAATTAATGACAACGAACGTAGCGAACCGCTACGATTAATTCAGTAAAATGTCAGTTACCTTTTAGCGGGGAAAAATAGAATGGAAGGGAATCGATTCATATTGTATTCCCATGGCAAGTCATTGTTATCACCGTCTACTCTTACAAATAAAAGATGATCCATATCGCGTAAATAATGAGCTACTGTTAAATAAACATACGCTATCGCACTGCAAAACGCGCAGTATGGACTGTGATAAAATACAACTACATTCTGAAAACAAGCATACAAATTGAAACACATTTTGGACGCTTTATGATATCCTTTTTCAGATGATTTTCTACGTGATTTACCTTTGTCGGATCTAAAATCGTATTTAAAAACGTTTCAGTCGTCAATTCTGGTATACACACCTTCCGAGAATTTTGTTTCTCGGGATTCACTTTAGTCTTTAATTTTTGTACAAAACGTCTCGAGTTGTTAGAACGCATTGTTCGTTGTAACAAACCCTGTGTATAATTATTTATAAACTGTACAAGTGTATATCGATTAAAATCGTCTTGCATAACGTATTGACTTTCATTCTGAAATGGGAATGAACGAAATAATTAATCTATCATTAATTAAATGACACCGATCAAAGAATCATGTTAAAACTTACGGCGGCATCTAAAATAACAACAGCGGTTTTATCCTTTCGTTTTAAGACATCAATTCCAAGACCTTCCGCAAAGTAATAATATTGCAAACTATCGATTGCTATTAGTGCCAGTGATTTATTAACTTTGCTTATAGTCTCTATTAAATTTACGTTCGGATGTTTAGCGGAATCGTGCGGAAATATTGGTCTGTGATATTTATTCGCGGCCAAAAATCTTTTGCAATTTTCTTTTAAGTACGCTTGCGCGACCTTATTCGCCGAACGCGAGTCATTTTCCACCGTGAGCAAAGATGTTTTATATTGTAAACTAGAACAGTTCATAATTCAATTTCGATAAACGGATTAAATTCTACAGATATTAATCTTGGTACCTTTTAGATTTAAATCCTTCGTGTAACTTTATAGTAACGTGACCTTTGTTACAACAAAATTCGTATTTCTCCCGATCACTCTCTAGGACAGGTACTCTGAAAATATCTGCACCTTTGCAAACATGATTGAATTTATCAGAAACAAGCGTGCAAATCGATCTTTCCGGTTCCACGCCACTTAGAACTCTTTTCTTACATAGTGAACACTTATTCATCACCACATTAGCGCAACAACTATCGTTAATCCAACGTTCAATCGAAACACTAACAGTTGATTCGTTCAATTGATTTCTATGTTCTCTCATGAGTTTAACGCATTGCTTGCTCTTTTCCGAATGCCGTGAGATAGCCGTATTACGCTCTTCCTCGAGGCGAGCGATTATATTTTTTATTAACACGTTCTCAGACCACGTATAATATTGTAGACCAATTTCCCTCATCTAAAAAATTATGGATAACTTTTTCTGCACCCTTAAAAGGTGCAAACAGACTGATTTATCAATGAATATTAATGCGTACCAAGTTGTAATTGTAATTTTCCGAATGTAAGGGATTCCGAGGCGTAAAAAGAAGAAGTACAGGCCCAGCTCGAAGATACGGCGCTAACGTTAAAGACTTTATTCCAGGAGGTTGAAGCCAAAGAGTTGGTTGGTGACTTGAACTTGCAATCCAATTCAATATATTTTCGGACGTCCATTCATTCTCTTCTGGATAGCTCTGTACATATCAATTCTCAGACTCATTTAACTATGTTATATCGGGTGTCCGACCTAATTCGAGCATCTTAAATATCTCAGTTTATTTTAACAATAAAATATGAAAGGAAGAGATCATGTGTTTCGGACGGGCGAACATGTTCACAAAGAAAGTTTTTATTCAAGGTCATATTTCTTGAGATCTCAAAGTCAATATTTGTTATAAATAGAACTATATACTTTTGTTGCTGTGATGTAATAGCTAGGGTCAGGATTAATATCACCTGATAGTCTGACCTTCATATGACCTTGATTATAAGAAATTCATAAACTGGTGAGAATGTAACTAATAAAACAACTATAATAGAAAAATCAATGGGGAAAACTAGTCTTAGCAAATGCTCGAAATAGTGCCCATTAAGGTTATTACATTTTTGTAGTTGACAAATGAATGATTCCCTGCTCCTCCTTATTGTAGTTTCCGAAAAGGTATTAAATATTTGGACCTTGACTAATGTTGGGATGACTAAATTAGGTAAGACACCCTGTGTATGCAAACATTTTTGCATTACATATTCCACATTTTTCATAGTGTACAAAAATGGGTGCAGTACAATTTACTCACAAGCGATTCGTTCCACATAAGTAGGCTTGCTGAAGGGAACTTAATAATGCCATAGTCAGTTTCACTGGATCTGGCATCAGTAAGAATGGCAAAAACTATTTCTCTATTAGGATCTTTTTCTAATGAATGTATAGCAGCCTTATAGAACTCTTTATAACCAGGTGTTCCATCTAGTCTAGTGAAGTTGAAATAACCAACTATTACAGCCTGTAATCATGAGGAAAAATCAGGACCTATTCTTCATCAGAAAGAATCTAAGATGCTTAGGAAGAGTTTTCATAACATCCATACACTTACATCATGCCTAACAAGTAACTCCATTAATTGCTCCTTATGAGTTATCCTAATAATTGGATTTATAATTGTGTGGAGAAAACGGATCATATATTCTGAAGTACGCACACCTCTATACTGAATACCAGAATCTCTGGATGGATAGAGCATAAAAACAGGATAACTTTGAATTTTATTGTACTGTGCTCTGCATTCAGAGCTTGGGTGCCAACAATTAATAGCAGCAAAGAATATCTGAAGGGATATCATAAATTGTCATTTTTCCTTGATGTCTATAGAAAGTTGTATACATTAACTTCTATAAGACCTATACCTGTGTATGATAATACTGAGCAACTTTCTCAAATTCTTGTCTTACTGCTTGACTTTCAGCATCCCATGGAGCATAATACATAACAAAACTAAAATCAGCATCTGTGACTCTTTCAATCATAGCTCCTAAATGACCCTTGTAAAAATCTAATACAATAGAGCTTTGATTGAAAAATGGCTTTGCCAATGGAGGCTTAGATATCTTAGGAGGTCTGTAATAAGAACATCCACCATAAATGTATCTTAAGTGTATAAGAATAAAATAATTCATTAAAAAAGCAATACTCCAAGTAGATGAAGCAGACTATAAATTGAAATTGGTTGAACATGCTTGAGAATGTTTTCAAATTATGCAATGTCTATCAGAAGTCCATATATTTACACGAGATTTAAAGAAATAATGTACTTCTTGTATGCACGTTGCAAATAATAGCCGCCGGAGAATCTTTATAACCTGAAACTTACGAACTATGAAGGGCAGCGAGTGCAGTGAATGAGATAGCAAGAAAAAAGCAAATGATTTCTCTGGTGTAAGAAAACATCTTGCTGGCCAGCCTTTCTTCTACTGACAGCCTTTGACTCGACTTTTTGGCCACGTCGTTACTTCCTGAATCCGGCGTAATAGTCTGCAAGTTATCAGCATTTCTTAGCGTGGTTGTTTCGTGCTCTTCCTTCAACATTATCCGTGAAACCGAAAAGGAAATCAGGGGGGAAAGAAGCACCCGTTCGCTTTCGTTAGAGCTTCATTACACACTCCTTCGCCTTTTTATTCTAGCCGTTACACTATACGCGAAATCACTGTTTATTTAATTATGAACAATTAGCCGGTTTTTCGTGGGTCTCTGTCGAGCCACCTGTATATTCATAGAGCGGAAACAGCTGACCACTTGTCAACATATCGATGACACAAGGACGGCACCAAACTCTAACATTGGATTGGTCTCTTTCCGTTTTTCTGTCGGAACATGTGTGAATACTACCTGCTTGTTACTTCCCACGCAAAACAGTGGTTCTCAATAATTCAGACCGTCCATTTACTATGAAATATCTTCGAAGATAAGGAATAGAAATAGATTAGAATTTGTTGATTTTCGATATTATATACCCTCTTATTACAATTATCTACATTCTTCATAAATGATAATATCACTTTTACGTAGAATATGATGCGAGGTTTAAAGAACTCAAACTCTGCAGAGCACCAACAGAGTAATAACAGGTGATAAAATGTTCGAACGCAGAATGATTCGCATGTCTTTCTCCTTGAGATAATATTTAGTAAATTAAAAGGTGTACTGTTGAAATATTAAATAGAGTTAGAATGTAAAATTCTTTCTAACTTGAAAATGGAATTTGGACTTGCCAAAATGAAGAGCCTGTTGATATTCATACCAAATAGTCTTCACGAGGAAAAACCGGGATATTTGTTTGGGAAAGTGGTGTACGACGAAAATCCCGGTGTAAAGAAATTCTATGTCACTGGAATATATAAATTAGACGTAGACGAAACAATAAAACGCGGCGCTAACATCATTGGATTTTATTCCGGGAAAGAATACAAACCCATCGCTTTAAATAACAAGTATCCAGACTGGATAGATATACATATTCAATGTTATTCATCCACCAAAAATGATAGTTATGATTATCATGTGGAAAATATTATAGTAGATGATACAAAAATCTCTGCTTCCCAATGCCACACAGTTGTTGTACTCTACAATTCACAAGCTTTAAGAGAAACAGAGACATTTACCAGCAAAGTAGTATCTGGGAATCACTTCTATGAGCTAATGCAGGTAGTGCAAAGTAAACAACTTGAAGGAGAACTAAAAAAGAATGGGAAATTTGTACAGTTGAAGGAAACTCTGTTAATCTATTCCATGCTTCTTCTTTATTACCCAATTCTTTTTCTCAACAAAGTGACCAACAATTTGCTACCAATCTTAAAATATACCTCTCTGGGTATACATGTCAATGGATGGTTAGAAAATATCAAATGGGTGTTGAAAACTATTATAGAAAACAAAAGGTTTACACTAAAAACAGGAAACTATATATGTGCACTTCTGATAGATATGTTGTTAGGAATATTTGTATTACAATTATTACTGGATTACATTGAATTTACATCTCCTTCCAAGATACTTTTAAGCAATGCAGAGGCAAGTGATAATTGATGTTAAACTGAATAGTAATTCAATACTTTCTTGGACTGTTGATTAACTCATAGAACATATAATTTCTTTCCAGAAAGTAGTGGAATTTTTAAAAGATTTAATTCATTGGCTGATGGGTGCACCAGCTGGTTTAAAATTAAATCATGCACTCAATAATATGCTTGGAAGATTCTTCCTATATTATATACATTTATGGTGGACATTTTTAATATTTGTAACTCCTGTAATGGACTTTGCTTTTGAAGTATTAGTTTTGTTTGGAAGATTGGGCATTACATTCCAAATAGCAATTGCTGCTGATCTATTGGCACTTGTTAGTTTTCATGCATATTGTATTTATGTCTATGCTGCAAGACTATTTAATATTCAGTTGAAAGGAATTACTGCTCTTGTAAGATTGTTTGTGGGAAAGAAAAAGAATCCATTAAGAGATAGGGTTGATTCTTGTCAGTATCAACCAGATCAATTATTTGTTGGGACATTGTTGTTTACCATTCTCTTATTTCTTATGCCAACAACATGGGTTTACTACACTGTTTTCACTACGGTAATCAAAGAATGACACACTAATATAATCTGTGTTAAAAATATTAATAATTGGATATTACAGCTCAGACTAGCATTAATTGGTTTTGGAGGGTTTCTAACAAGACTGAAATTTTATTTGCAAGTTATGCCAATCTATACATTTTTTAAATGGATATTTGAGTCATACAACACATGCAGTAAGAAAAGTTTGCTCTTAGATAAGTTTGTGTGAATTTCTGGATATGATGATAATTTATGTTATTAGGTACTGTTGATATCAAATTACATACTAGGCACAGTAAAGGCCCGATAATGTTATTAATGACAATGGTAACTGCACCTTGGAATCAAACATGGGAAAGGTGTATTCCAGACACAGTGGCCTGTCATCCACCAATAGAGTGGAATAAAATAGTGAATAATATAATATGGGGCAATTTATTGTATCCCTTGTAAATATGTATTTTTGAAATAAATGTTACTTTATAAATTCAAGAATGCATTTCCCACATATACACCTACAGAAAACTTTTATTTACCACTATATATCTAGTTTTGTATACAAGGATGTAACTATTTATCATTTCTTTAACGTCTTGTATTCTTTGAATCTGTTGACATATTAACAAGTATAGGTGAAGGGTCTTCCAGGTTACCAATCCTGAGATCTATGTCATTTTCTTCTCTAAGTATGCAGAAGTAAATCAAGAATATTGCTGCACTTAAGCTAACTACATATGGTTGATAATCTGGCTTGTCAGTATCATAAGGACAACGTGTATCAGCAGCACGCCACCTTGCTGCTGCACTACTTGAATATTTTATTGGTTCATCAAGCTCATCCATTTCCGGATTTACACTCTTCTTAGAAGACATGTTTCTATTACACTTAAAGAAAACAAGTGCTTCAGGAGTGCCAGATCTAAAAATTATATTGTGAACACTAACTTGATTTTCCTACCATGGCAATCATCTTAATACTAATAAAGCTTTTATCTGTCACCTTCTTAAGAACGAGCTCCTTGATGTAATTACATCCGCAGTTTTAATCAACCTTGTACCCAACATTTTGTTTTATATACAAGTTTCAAGTTTTCCAAGTAACCTGTCTCTTTTGTGGTTTAACAAATATCCGAATTGTTTTTAGTACGCAACTTAATTTCCTAAAGGGGTATATATACTAAACTGCTGATTATATCTCAAAATAAGTTGACAGGCTAATGTATTAAAATAGTTTCGATTTTCCGTCGTTAATTTAATACACTGCACTATAGCATCTTTCTCTATATTTTTCGCCTTGAAGGAGACCGCATGTTTTTGCGGCGGTAATCGATTTCAAAACGTGATGCCCAGTCCGACACTATCTCTTTTACATATTGTTTAATTTGTCATTTTTAATTATTTCGACAACGCTATTTCATTTTTTACGGAGATTTATGAATTCGGTGGCGAGAGTAGTTGGTTTAACAGGATAAACGATGGGTTCAGAAAGTACTTCGGAGATCGAGGTTAAAAACTCGAAATGGCACAAACGTGCAAAGAAGAAGAATAAATCTAAAGGTGAAGATCGTTAGTTGACAGTTGCTTATAACTATATAATTTTATTTCTTATGATTTCTTATGAAAATTTTCGCAAAATTAATTCCCCGAAAAGATGACCCGTGTAAGGTTATAACAGTCAAGAATTCCTTCTAGTAGAAGTAATTTAAATAATTCTGAATAATGATACAATTAAAGACTTCTTTCTTAATTCTTCGTACCCTTATTTCGTAATCTCAACTCCTCGATTTGGCTTTTAAAGTATAAACCAACGTGCTAGTATCTATATGCACGTTTTTTCATTTATTAAAAAAAGACTGCAGCTTAAGTGAAGCAAAGAGTGAGGAAGTAAAAATTGAGCAATCTAACGAGGAGAATGTGATACACAAAGAAAAGAAAAGGAAAAAACGAAAGAAGAACAGTGAAGAGAGTAATAACACTAAAGATGAAGCAGTGAATAATGAAGAACAGCATGACTTAACAAGTAAAAAAAATCAGAGTCAGGAAAAAATAGATAATGGAGTGACACCCACTAAGAAGTTAAAACATTCAAGGTAATGCTACTGTGAATCACTCATGATCTTCACATTTTATTAATGAAAACTACATTCAAACATTTGATAATTCACTGCAGTGTCAAGAATGATGGAGATCAAGTAAATGAAGAGATGGAGGAAAATGATCAAATTGAAAAGAAACCATCCAAAACTCCTTCCATTAGACAGCTAAAAAGGGAAAAACATGAAAAGAGGGAGAATGAGAAAAAGGAAGCAAGTAGACAGGAAACTATAAAAAAAGCATTAAACTATGTCTCCAAGGTATAGTTTCATAGATAATGTAAAAAGTCACCCCTACATTTTTCTATATAAAATTGATATGACTAATGTGGGTTTTGATTTAAAATTCAAGTGTATATTAAATATTTAATTTCCAGTGGAAGCATGCCAGAAGTGAATGGAAATTTGAGAAGTTAAAACAGATTTGGTTGATAGATAATTTACTGGATGAAAGTGCCATTCCAAATGATGTATTTCCAATAGTCTTGGAGTATTTTGAAGGTTGTAAAGGTATGGCAAGAGAACAGCTTTTAAAGAAAGGTATGGGTGTTATAAAAAAAGTGGAAGAGGATGAAGAAAACAGAGATGATCTGATGGAATCTGTTGCCTACAAAAGAGTAAGAGAACTCTTGCAAGCTTTACCAACTGAGACATAATAAATAGCTGTAAAATCAAATCTCAAACTGACTAATCATTTAGTGTTTCAAACTCTAATGAGAATCTAAACACGTAGTATCATGTTATTGTTGAATTTATATTAATACTAGCTATTATCAGATGGAATCAAAAAATTACAATTGTCCATGCATAATCAATTGCAACCTATCCTAGTAGGAGGCACTTCACCCAATTGTTTATGATCAATGTGTTCTTTAATTTTGTATATGTGTGGAAGAAACCTACATGCATGTATTGGTAAATGCATGTGGCTCAACTGAATATTTGTACATAATTTGATAATAAAGTTTATCTACATATTACACATGAAAATTTATTTCATAATATAACAGGCTGCTTAGAAAGAATCCAACACTTATCCAAGTAGACTGTGAAACTACTTCTTTTTAACATTTTATACATACAATGTTAAAAAATAAATCTTATACTTAATTACTTCAGGAACAAAAGTATCAGATATATTTTACATTATTAATTCCATATCCACTACAAGGTTATCCCACATTAGATTACATTTAAACTACATTACTTTGCATATTTATTTACAAACTGCCTAAGTTTATCCACATCTTGGAGGCCAACAACCCTTTCTAAAACCTTTCCATCCTTCATTGCAATTAGCACTGGGACCGAGCCAACCTATGTTTTGATATAAACATGTACATTAACTTACAACAAAGGGATCACATTTATACCAGACTAGAACCGAACGAGTTATATTAACCTCATAATCAAGAGCAAGATCTGTATTCTCATCGATATCAACCTTTGCCAAGAGAATCTTTCCTTGTTTCTCGGCAATGACTGATTCTAAACGAGGGGTTAACATGCGACAGGGATTGCACCACCTACGAAAACCATTAAATATTTACGCCGTCACTGGTGTAATGAATTCGAGTGTTTACAACGGTAAAACTAAAGAACTCGAAACCCTACAAAAATTACGTACGTTGCAAAGAAGTCAATGATAACCGGTACTTTCGAATTCTTTACACGTTCGTCAAAATCTTTTGGATCTTGCACCTTAAAAGTAGGCGAAACAGCCTGCTCTTGTGCCGGAGCGTTTGCAAACGCTCTGCTTCCCAGAGCACTACGTATCGTCCTAGCACCGATGCGCAACATTGTTTCTTTTTACCTTTAAATCCACGAGAATCTAGAATAGTATTCGAAATTGCATTGAACCGAATGCATCAATATATTCAAGCGCAATTTATGGATCTTTAAACTAACCTGAATTACTATTTCTGTACCACAGTGTACCGGAGCTATCAACTGACCGCTTACATCATTACCAACATTAAAACGCGGACTTTTCATATCCCGCGATTATTTAAATATATTTTGCCAAAAATATGTCTTTAACTTTTGTAAACGAATAATAAATTATAAGTATATCGCTCCTAATCATATAAACTTAAAATTCCTTCTATTTCCATAAGAATGAATGCATCGGAAATACGTTTTTTGTCGGACAAAATTGGTAAATTTATACCACCAATGTGATTCAAGGACAGTTATATTATCACCGACGAAATATAGAATAAATCATTATAACTATTAATAAGTGTCAAATGTGTCTATTTTTTACCGACTATCAGGGCTTCAGAGGCCCCAATATCATTTCGGTGTCCCTGCCAACGATACCGACTGACATACTTCCGCTTCTTATTTTACACGTTTAACAAGGAAACAGCATAAGTTATTAGCAATTATAAAATTATTTAAGGAAGTTATCAATATTTGGCATTACTCTGAATTATTCCAGTATTCGAAAGTCTCCCGATTCACGCAACGAATTTAATAATTAAAGTATTCAGTTATATTCTTTACACATAGAATATTCCTTTAAATGTGTAAAATATCAAGTTCGAATGTAACATGTATATATATGTAAAAGGTGTTGCATGGTGTGCGATGGCAATTCGCGTGCCAAACAATGTTCTCGTCTTTAAAAAGAAGTGTAACCAGACGGAGGGGAGACGATTTTGTGGGTGACTGAGCCTCGACATTACGGAGGCTGACTACAAGCTGACTACAAGCGGAAATCTCCACTATTAACCCTTTGTAGTACGAAGCTATTTAGCGATGGACCTCCCGTGGCCCAAAGAATTTTTGCATGATAAGCTAGTGATATGCATCCAGTAAATTTTCGCAGAAATTTCAAACTAACAAACAATTGGAAAATACGCGTAAAAACGGCGAAGATAGTAAAATTACCTTTTTAGGCGCCATTCGTTCGCGAAGGTTAATATTCTTGATAACTGCAGTTGCTTACGCGGCTAAACACATAATTGCACACAATTTACCAAGCTATAATGCACCTCGGAAAAAGGCCACTTAAAACGCGTCACGTTAACAAACAATAGATGATAATTCTCAATCAATTTGCGGACAAATTGATCCGGAACTTTCACAGCTTGTAATCTTATAATTTACATGTCGTTAGAAAGATGTTTGAATTCAACTGCCATTGTTTAAACGGAAGATGTCAGCACGCGCGGTTGCGTAATTTTGAATTACTTTAACATTTCAAGTATGTTAAGCAGAGATATATACTCGGAAATGGAAGTAATAAATGTAAGTATGAAAATGTTAAAGTATCATAGCACAGTATCTTCCCGTAACAAAGCTTGCTTCAGATGACATCACGTACGATCTTAGTACTTTGTGTCTCATATTTTATTGCATTATTTCAGCAAACTTTGTCGGGGAACGCGCTGATCGTACAAGCGGCTTATTTCATGTAAGGCCACTAATTCGTTCTACATTTTCAAGCAGTTAAGGAACCGATGCGTGTTACGTTTTATCTCGCACGAAGAATCGCCTGCGGGTACAGTGGACGATCTTGACTTAAGCGACGATTTAACTTGGTGATCTTGACTTAAGCGGTGATTTAAATCTTGCTTTAACAGTGACCCACTCCCGTTTCCGAGGCCTCGCACGTTCGGACCTCGATTATGTCGTAATCCTAAACCATTTCACGCATCGAATCGGTTAAAGGGCACCGTATTGTCTACGTATAAATACACCGGAAGCGAGCAGATATTAACGGCGGATTATACTCGTTAACATCTTCAACACCTCTGCCACATACGTAGACATTTAGTTTAAATTCTATACAGAAGCTATTTCCACTCGCGAAACCGTTACAAAGGTAAACGTACGATCTTCACTAAATGATCTATCTAGAAAATTCATCTAAGTTATCATCAGGTAAATAAAAGCGCTTCTTATATGTTTCTGAATATCATAGCTTTAGTAGCGCTAATAAAAATTCGGCCCTGAAGAAGTTAATAGGATACCGCCACTCTTGCTCGCGATGTAATAGAATTCAAGTACAGTGAGATTGACGAGGTAAGAAATGTCGGTTTCGTATCCATAACAAATATTCATATCCAAAACTCATTAAATATGAACACCTTCCAAGAATCAAGAGAAGATTTGCAATGTCCTTTGATTTCTGGTTGCGTCGATTTTTGATTGTAACATCGTTAAATAAACGTTTCAGACACATATTCGACAAGGAATCGTAGCAACGAAGAATGTAACGAACGTTTGATGTTAGTTTTTCCCGTCGTACGATTAATTACAATAGCAAAGTAACCGTGAAACGAGGATTACCGTGTGAATCGTGACGTTCGTGTCTGTGATTGGCATTTTAATCTTGGGATGACGCTTTGAACTCGTTAATTTTAGACGTTCGAGCAGTTGCGAAAGACTACCTCCGCGTTTAGTTATGCATTTAGTTATGCATTTAGTTATGCACCGTGTACGTGATTGCACAAATTATGAAAAATCAAGCGCTGTTGCGTGCTAAGAATGACAAACATTGCGAGAACATTACTCGTAGAATGCATACTAGAATATTAATACAGAGACATGACTAATATCGCTGAGCTCCGTCTTCATGTTTAAGACGTAATTATTATACATATCTATATTCTGTAAATGAGAAAAACGTCGGGCAATATTTGATCTCCCAAAAAATACCGTACCACCAATAATACAAAAAGTACAATAAAATATATATGTATAATAAAACATTATATCTTTTCAACACAAAAAGGTAACTCGTGTTTATTGGAGAATGCAAATGAACGAGATACATAACTTTTTGTTGAACTCGCCGTTCGGTATGTTTTTAAAGAACAAGTGTTATCTGATGTTTTTCTTAGATATGAGTAAACAAAGTGTTTACTTCATTTAAGTTTGCGATGCGCGTGTTACGTTATGCCGTAATCATGTAGCAAGATGGGGGCGAGTGTAACACGGATAAATCGCAGTTATCGTGTAGCAGCTTAATTACTAAATCAAGTTACACGGGGCGTATACTTTGCATCACCCCAACTCCTTCGTTAATACGAGCAACCTGGACAAGCGTCAATTCCCGCACACCATAACGTTGCGCAACAGGAAAACGGATTAAGTAATACTTTCCTTTATTTCGTAATGAAGGGCGCTCGTTATTAGAAATTTGTAATTGATACGACAATCTTTTTCTTGCGACCTTCATTGTTACAGACTTCTCGCGGTTCTCGGAAGGTGTTAATGTTTATCGGGTTATGAATACGAGGTATGAATAATTAAGAAGGGAAACAAGATTTCTTGACCTCGTAAATCTTGCTGTATTTTAATTCTATTATACGTGGAAACAATAGTATCAGTCGCTTGTCATCAAAGGTACGCTGTGGTAATATTAAATGAAATTCCAGTAATATAGGAGTTGCGTAGACCTTGCGGGGGTAAATGGAATATAATTTACATTGGACTTATAGGATTATTAATTCCGAGGGGTGCTCCGTCGTAGTCGTATAAAATGAAATTATATTATATAATTTTCATCGTTACGCAATGAGGGGAGCATTCATGAAAATAATAGATTTTCACCATGGGAAGTCCATCATCTGAGAAGCGGAACATGTGACAGGGGAAGACAATTGCTTTCCCAGGTTTAAAGGGAATGGCTATACACTTTTGATTATCATTCTACTAACGCATATAAAAGTTTTGTTTCATAATACTTATATGTACCTTCAAAAATTGTCAAAAATTCAATGTCGCCAAAATCAATTCTAAATGGCCCAAATCGGTGGTAGATGATGTATAAACAGGTTCTAGGACGATTTTGGGTCGAAAGAAGCGGTTAAAAAATTTTTATTAGTCAAAAATGGGTCAAACCCAAGTCGAAAAAATTTGAAGGGGTATACCTTCAAAAATTGTCAAAAATTAAAAGTCGCCAAAATCAATTCTAAACGACCCAAATCGATGGTGGGTGATGTATAAACATATTCTAGGACGATTTTGGGTCGAAAGAAGCGGTTAAAAAATTTTTATTGGTCAAAAATGGGTCAAACCCAAGTCGAAAAAATGTGAAGTTTTATACCTTCAAAAATTGTCAAAAATTAAAAGTCGCCAAAATCAATTCTAAACGACTCAAATCGATGGTGGGTGATGTATAAACATATTCTAGGACGATTTTGGGTCGAAAGAAGCGGTTAAAAAATTTTTATTGGTCAAAAATGGTCGATCCAGAATCAAAAAAATGTGAAGGGGTATACCTTCAAAAATTGTCAAAAATTAAAAGTCGCCAAAATCAATTCTAAACGACCCAAATCGATGGTGGGTGATGTATAAACATATTCTAGGACGATTTTGTGTCGAAAGAAGCGGTTAAAAAATTTTTATTGGTCAAAAATGGGTCAAACCCAAGTCGAAAAAATGTGAAGGGGTATACCTTCAAAAATTGTCAAAAATTAAAAGTCGCCAAAATCAATTCTAAACGACCCAAATCGATGGTGGGTGATGTATAAACATATTCTAGGACGATTTTGGGTCGAAAGAAGCGGTTAAAAAATTTTTATTGGTCAAAAATGGGTCAAACCCAAGTCGAAAAAATGTGAAGTTTTATACCTTCAAAAATTGTCAAAAATTAAAAGTCGCCAAAATCAATTCTAAACGACTCAAATCGATGGTGGGTGATGTATAAACATATTCTAGGACGATTTTGGGTCGAAAGAAGCGGTTAAAAAATTTTTATTGGTCAAAAATGGTCGATCCAGAATCAAAAAAATGTGAAGGGGTATACCTTCAAAAATTGTCAAAAATTAAAAGTCGCCAAAATCAATTCTAAACGACCCAAATCGATGGTGGGTGATGTATAAACATATTCTAGGACGATTTTGGGTCGAAAGAAGCGGTTAAAAAATTTTTATTAGTCAAAAATGGGTCAAACCCAAGTCGAAAAAATGTGAAGGGGTATACCTTCAAAAATTGTCAAAAATTAAAAGTCGCCAAAATCAATTCTAAACGACCCAAATCGATGGTGGGTGATGTATAAACATATTCTAGGACGATTTTGGGTCGAAAGAAGTGGTTAAAAAATTTTTATTAGTCAAAAATGGGTCAAACCCAAGTCGAAAAAATGTGAAGGGGTATACATTCAAAAATTGTCAAAATTTCAAAGTCGCCAAAATCAATTCTAAACGACCCAAATCGATGGTGGGTGGTGTATAAACATATTCTAGGACGATTTCTGGTCGAAAGAAGCGGTTAAAAAATTTTTATTAGTCAAAAATGGGTCAAACCCAAGTCGAAAAAATGTGAAGGGGTATACCTTCAAAAATTGTCAAAATTTCAAAGTCGCCAAAATCAATTCTAAACGACCCAAATCGATGGTGGGTGGTGTATAAACATATTCTAGGACGATTTCTGGTCGAAAGAAGCGGTTAAAAAATTTGTATTGGTCAAAAATGGGTCAAACCCAAGTCGAAAAAATGTGAAGGGGTATACCTTCAAAAATTGTCAAAATTTCAAAGTCGCCAAAATCAATTCTAAACGACCCAAATCGATGGTGGGTGGTGTATAAACATATTCTAGGACGATTTCTGGTCGAAAGAAGCGGTTAAAAAATTTGTATTGGTCAAAAATGGGTCAAACCCAAGTCGAAAAAATGTGAAGGGGTATACCTTCAAAAATTGTCAAAAATTAAAAGTCGCCAAAATCAATTCTAAACGACCCAAATCGATGGTGGGTGATGTATAAACATATTCTAGGACGGTTTTGGGTCGAAAGAAGCGGTTAAACAATTTTTTTTGCCGAAAAATGGGTTGCTCCTTAACTGGCTCAAATAGCTCCGCCATTCTCTATACCTTTAAACGGTCTCCAGTCTTTCGGACGAAGCAATGAATCACATTGTTGTAATTAAAATAAAATTTTCTATCGGTGAACTCATAACTTACTCATTTCCACCGATTGTATGTACATATAAAAGAAAGTGGTATTCCCGCTGAATGTACGTATAATAAAATGATTCTTTACACAGTTCCTACGTAATTCCTGAACGGAGTAACCGGGAATCGTCGATCCGCGTTCATACGAAGTAAAAGAAATCACTATGAACATTCAGTGGAGAACCGAATATACCTTTCCACCTGAGTGTTCTCGTTCCTGCTACGTGCTCTATGTCTTAATAATGCGTTGCACCTGAGTCCATAAAAGAGATGAAAATGAAACACACTCCACGTGCAGCGGACCGATGAAAAGACAACCTAGTGTGTAAGGTATACCTTGATTATGATTAAGAGCGAGAGGAATGCGTTTGTCGAGCGATTATCATTGCGCAAGATAGCTTCGAGTATCTTTATGCTACGAAGAGATATGGTAGATCGTATAATCGAGGAAACACAAGCCATTCCAATTACGGCATGAGTCTCATGGTAACTCCTTAACGATCCTAGTTACTCCGTTTTCAAGGTTTCGGCTACCTTGGTTACGGCACTTTCCTCTCAC
The DNA here is from genome assembly GCA_910591585.2 of Nysson spinosus. Taxonomy (NCBI): domain Eukaryota; kingdom Metazoa; phylum Arthropoda; class Insecta; order Hymenoptera; family Crabronidae; genus Nysson; species Nysson spinosus. Next base: position 1,974,635 of record OU342839.1, on the reverse strand, counting down.
AGATGTTGCCCGGCACGCACCGCCATTATTATCCTAGAAACGATTCTAGAAATGTTACCTTACATTGTCCTGTAGATAGAACAATTCATCTAAACAAGTACGCGCACGCTTGTTACGTAAAACACGAGGTTACTACCTTATACGCGCAACGTCTGCCGCTACGAAAATATATCGTCGAATTGACCTTCTTCGAAATCGGTTCGCATAAGATGATAATCTAGAAAATGTCACAATGCGTTTAAGGACACCTTTATTTTCCCGAATGCTATAATCAAGATTAAAGGTAATTAATATTATGATTAGATGTTGAACATTAAGATCATCACGTGTCTAATAATTAATATTGAGATTAAGAATAGAACATGTTTAAATGAATGTACGTTACCAATGGGTATAGATCTACGACATGAATCTGTATCATAGTGTATGTTGCTAACGTACTGGAATAAGTCATTCCAGTAGATAAGCATAGTATATGGTTCCGTAGGGTCCGCAAGAATCTAGAGTCTATTTTTTATAAATTCAAGGTTACTGGGTTAAGAGCTATTCTAGTCAGCGTGATGCTGGCCAAATGAAATCCTAGATCGACGGTTACCATAACGACCAACGGTTCTCCCCTTATTATTTTCCTACCCCACCGTTGTATATACCGGTATCCCAGCGAAAACCCCTCTTGTCCTTTCTGTTCCGAGCGATTACGGACCGAGTTCTTTCATTCCGAGCCCTCGCAGCCCTATTTTTCTCATAGCTGATGGGCTTTTCTATCATGTCGGCTGTTCACGACAATTCACGACAATTCACGGGCAAATCTGATTCGGTGCAGGATAGAAAGAGAAGCCGAAATAAAGCAAGGACGGCAATGAAATTTCAGCCCCAAAGACCGGTAATAATATTTCAATCTGCCACGACGATTGATTCCACTCCTCGAGTTTTATCCGTTGAATCTATTCCTTGGTTTATTCAAAGTTAATTTCGTTAGACCAAAATATCCTGGTATAAAATTAAGTCGGCGGGGGGGATGTTCTCGATTAGAAACCTGCAGAGAATTCAGGGTGGAATATGATTTTATAACATAACTTGGTAAATCGAGGTCTCCGAGATCAAGTAATCCGGAAATTATTCAGACATTTTAATATGATTTTCGGCATTGCCGGAAACCAACGTAAACCGAGATCATTATTCTGCGTGGTTCGCTTTCGCAGTTTTTATGTGAGACTAGCTTTTATGTTTATGTTCAATGAATATTGCTTTACGAGTTACCGAAGTCGTCCGTAAAGTCGACTGGTGGTTGTTCAATTTAATTAAACAGATTGTGTTCCTCGGTGGAGCGTAAAAATCTTTGGATGTCCACGATTCTCCCCGGCTTTGGGCTACGAACCGGTAATGATTCGATAAGAGAGTTAACGCGCTGCACGTTTGAAACTTTGGCCCCTCAACGTCTGTCGTATTACTGCCACCGAAATTGTCAAAAGTTGCTTCCGAGAGAAATCTTTCGATGCATAATCTCTCGTTCAAAACTTTCCTTGAAATCTGTGTGAATGAATATTCTAATGTTAAACATATCCATTTATTAATTAGCAGTATGGAACGTGATATACCTTACGACATCGTAAGTTGTGGTTTAATTCCTGTTGGTTCTCGTCTTGTTGCAGTGCAGTTTTCATGAATCATAGAACGCAGACCAATTCGCAATGTCGCGGATGAAATCAAGCTTTGGGAAGATTCCTTATCACGTAATATTCCATGTTTCACTATCAAGCAGAACATCGTCCTCGCGCTTACATTTTGCTAACAGCATTACGGTGGGGCCTCCACTTGCGTTTCCATTACGTATGACGCAACGACCTAATTTATAACATATATAGGGTGCGTCAAAATATTTCGCGGGAATTCGGAAAGCATCTAAAGCTGAGCCGACTAATTATTTTATATGAGTATACATTATGATTAAACATTCCACAAAAAAAGTAGTCGGAAAACCTACTTCCCAGGTTGCTGGTGAAGAATCGTAGAAATGATGGATGGTGTTAATTTTGTAAATTCTTTGTCACACCTACGATTAGAATTCGTAAATCACGAGAGATCGTGAGGAATATATATTGTTCCATTAGAGAAGCGAGGTTCTTTCTTCGGGTGGCACGCGATGTCTCGTCAATCCTCGGAATATCCATTAGCCGAAGGCCGATAGCGATAAGAGAAGGATTCATATTCATCCAATTTTTCGATGGAGTATATCGGCCATCGTTTGTTTCTTTCCTTTCGTGTTCACCTTTATCTTTGCCTTTCCCTACGTCGAATTTCCTTCGTCTCTAATCCGCCAACCACCTAGCTGCTCCTTATAACTTTGACGGTTCTATTTTGAGAGGCATCGGAGTGCCGTAGATTTTAGTAGGCCACTGGGAAACGGAAACGGAGGGTGCGGCCTTTGCCTATATACTCGGTCACATTTATGCCCGTTAATACAAGCTGACTTATTTTTCGCGCCACATCCCACTTCTATGTTTATGGCCTGCTCGCGAGCCACAAAGAAATTATCAAATTAGCTTGTTATCGTTAGAATTAATACGGAAAAGTGTATTACTATTTGGTGGATGTTCCTTGTCCGAGACCAACCCTGGTATTACCTTGTATTCATAACTCCGTTACTCCTCGCTAATTTATTCATTATCACGTTAATTCGCCGTGAACCACTCTATGTATTACTTTTATGTTAAACCCGAGCTTTATGTTTATTTAGCGCCTCTAAATCTGTCATGTTTTAAAAAACCGACCTGCAATTTGATGAACGTAAGAACACGGAATTTTGAGTTATACAAAACCAACAAACTTATGTTAAGTCTTGAATAGAAGTAATATCTCATCTGTTGTTTACGTACTCCACTGTTCCGTCGAATCAAACTGCCGAATTTTCCGTACTTCATCAAAGATACACTCACGGAAGTTGAATCTTGAACCGACGTTAATACGTATATAAATAATCTGCGTGTTACTACTCTATCTCATTTTATCCCGGATACTTCAGCCAGAATTTACTAGCGTCCCATGAGTGTTTACCGGGTCAATCCACTTATTTCGGGACTATTGAACTCCGACAAAACGGAAGATGGAAAAAACGGTGGATTTGTGTAGGCGAGTTGGCGAAGTTTGCGAAGTAATGACCAAATGGATGTACGCTCGCATGCAGCCCTATAAAAAGGGAAATGGCGGGGTTAAAGAGAGAATGGAAAAGTAATGGCCGTATAAATGACTACTCACTCACTATCGATCTTAACGGCAGGTTCAGATTCATCCTCGATGTCACCGTTGAAAATTTATCTTCATTGTAATCAACCGTATCATACGTGCTTAGCACTCGTTCTATCCATTGATGATGCACATGCAGATGCATCTAACGCGCGTTTCTCGTCATTGATGCACTTTCTACGATCCGTGACAAAGATGACAGTGAATTAGAATTACTATGTCAACATTGTTATTACTACCGTTTTCTATTTTCAAGGAAATAAGGCGCATTCGCCTTTCACCGGTGAAAGGTGATTACACACTTGTTAAATAAATACAATTCATTGCATTTAATAGAAAACAAATATTGATGTATGCAGATTATAATTTATACTGGGTTGAAATATCAACCGAGAAAAAATGTCCGATTAACTTTTACTTATCATACGTCCACGGCTTTATGATTTTTATAAATACACGTGATTTCATTTTATCTTTCATAATTGATACGTTCACTCCGTAAATAAAAGGAATGTGTTTTTACTTGCAAATCGATGGGAGGCGAAAGTTCTTATATTCGCGGTTGATAGACGAAGGTTAAAGTGTCACGATTAATAAGAGATCCGTTTATGACCGAGAATATTGTCAATCCTTGAACTACATGCGGGTGAAGAGGCGCTGAATACCCTGAAGAAGATGAATAAGAATGAATAAGAAGAACAAATAAGATTTATGAATAAATTAGAGACTCGTACTTGAAGATTACCTTGCGGCCATATTTTAATAGAGAAAATACCGGCGTGTCGATTAATATTGATGAAAATTGAAAAGCGTGTCACGACGTTGCAAATACGAGAAACGTCGAAAGCGGATGTAACGTTGGACAAACATAAAAAGTCTGCCAAGGTCGACCAATAATTTTCATGCTTGGACATCGAGTATACACGGAAGACGTCCACTCGTGACTGTATTAAAAATTTCAATTTGCCTTTCATGGCGCATCAAGGCATGGTTATTAATATTGTTGGCAATTAATGTCATATTAATTAATATTGTCACATAAAGAATATTAAGTTGAGACGCCATAATTTAGCAGAGTCGCGGGACACGAATTAGAAAGCAATGCCAATCGGCATCTTATTAATATTACTGATACGAATTAGTCGCAGTTACACCGTGAGTTAGAAGTGCTTAGAAGTCTTTGATGAACGTGCAAGAATGCCGGGTCGCGGTTAATTGACACTCCGTCCTCCTCGAATGCCTCGCCATTCTTCCCATCGAGTTCTCATTTGTTAATTAGAGGGCACGTAAAGATCGCATGATTTGTTTCCGAAATCAGCATAAGCTTGCTGTGAGAAATATGTTATCTCATGATTCATCTTCGTACTTCTAATTTTCTGTTCGTGATGTAATAAAATATAGCGTATTATCATTATTTCATAACATGGTAGATACGAATGTACATAAATCACACGTAACGCAGAAAATATTTTCAACTTACTGTATTTAATTAATACCTCTGGCATTTTCATGGAAGACAGAAAAAGAGCGGCGTGCACGAATGATAGTCATTTTTTTCCCCGGCAATGTTTTATTTATTTCTTAACGTCTTTCCGCGAAGGAACAGACGTCACCGAGACCTTCGACAAATGGAAAACCGCAGCCATCTTGTAAATTACACCTGCAAGATTCCACCGTGATACTTTATCATAATGAACATATTTGTCAACCGCGCGCACCACCGGTTTCTCATTTTCTTTATCGTCCCGGAAAATAAGACTCGGTTATTCGTCGGCTAGCTTTCCGAAGCAATAAATTCACGTGAATACTTCCGACATCTTAAAACGTCGGTAGCTTGGCTCAATATTTTCAGAGACAACAAATATTTTCGACTATGACTACACGCAGTTCATTATGAATTTGTTATTATTTTCGAATGAATTCACGGACGGAAAATTTGGTTTGGTAACGTAATGGCACATAATGAGTCGGTTGTTGATTCAAGGATAAGCGGAGAATAAGTAAGCTGACGAAACGAGAGCAAGCTCCAGTTCGAGCAATGATCCATGTTAAAAATTCGCCGGGGTCGCATCAATCGTGACAAATATGGCATAACCGTTGATTCACTAACATGTGACGTGTAACGTAATGTTATAACAGTAATAAAGTACGTGTGCAGTGCTAGCATCTCTCATGGTGCCGTACGTTTCGACACCATTGTTGGTGAGTGATCATTGCCGACCCATTATCCTTTCATTTATTACTATTAAAGATATCATTTCATTTATAAGGCATTATTATTAGAGAAAGCATTCTAATTACCGCGGATGCGACGACTTCCTTGGATCTTCTTCGGCCAATGATTTGGGTTACGTATACCCGGGATTATTTACCAGACGGCCATCTAAAGCAAATAATCCTTGAAGAAAACGAGGCTGATCGCCGATATTATTGGATGCTTTAATATCTCGCAGACACCTTCGCGCTCAATGACCAGCAGTTTCTTCGTTTTATCGTACGTTGATCCTAGACTCGCTTTGACTGATCATGGCACGGCGAACGAATATTGATGACATCGAGCATTAAATGCTGGGATTCTTATAAGCTTGCGGCATCTATACAACGCGGATTTGTTTGTAATTATCCAAATTTGAATTCCGATATTTCCTAAGTAAGAACGATCGATTATTACTTACGAGACTAGAAATAGGATGAATGTAATGGATAGCAAGTAGCTCGAGTCAGTTGCTGAAATGTCACGATTCCCAATTTTCTCGATATCCTTAAAGGCAAAATAAGACTCAGTCGTTGAAAATAATTCGTATTACGATCGTAGACCATTCCTTGCAAACGTTTGCGCACGTGTTCGACGATTCTCTATCCTCGGTGAATTCTAATAAATTCTTGAACCGACGCCAAAAAAGTTATAGCATCCATTTCCGTAGGCAGTAACTACTTTGTACTCGAGAGCGCTCATTGGACTCTAGGCTTCTCGTCAATGGTACCCGATTCACGGACGGTGGGCCTACACAGATATTTTTGAAAATTGCATCAATCCACCGGTGATATAATGTCGTGGAAGTGACGGCTTCGAGCAACAGTTCTCCGCATTAGTACACATCTATTATATAATAAAACGCAAACGTATACGCATCGTGCGTGCCGACCTTTTCCTACGTTGCAACGATTTCCTCCGCACAAAGTCTGCCATTAAAAATAATAGATGCGCCCGAAGGTCGATTTCTTTATACATTCAACTTCCAAGCGCTTCGGCTATTACTTCCACCGTTGATGGGCGCATTGTTTTTTTTCTGTTACGTAACGCGTGTTTCGGATTTTAATCCTGATACTTTACGCTTCGGTATTCGAGAGAACATATGTATGACTAATTCTGATCCTGCGCTTGGATGATTTTCATAATTAATTTCGATATTTTTCTCTAATTTAGTACTTTTTAATTTACATCTTTTTCTAACTTTAGCTCGTAGTATTGAAAATGAATTATGGAATTTGAGAGCTTAGAGAATTTGAAAGAAGCATATTTTCTAATGGCATCTAAAACCGCGGGAGAGATATCGATGATGGCTGTCATTTGGTTCATCCATTGATCTGTTTCACTAGGAGCAATGGACCACGAAGCAAGGAAACCGATCACCCGTGCGGTCACTGGACACGATAGCATTCGTAAAACATTCGAACGACCAATGATACCATTGGCTAACCTGGATCTGCACGATTATTTGCTTTGGTTTATCGCGCCGAAATAAATCTCGGCGTGCAACCAGGAAAGTCATCATCCAATTTATATCCAAAATAATGTCTGCTTTCGATGATGTAAGACGACTTATATCGTAACATCTGAAATCAATTCAATATGTCATATGACTAGATGTCTGTTTTTACCAGAATGTTTTAATATTCGAGCATTCGATGACCTTGAAAGTACCCGCGGTTCACCAACAATATGTATCCGATTATATACTTTAAAATTAATCAGGCTGAAAAATATTGGTCAGATATTTAATGAACAGAGAATTGCATTCTTGCTTCGATAATGTACGATTAATAAGATATCATTTGAATCGACGGAGAAGCGCTTGAAATGCAATTCAGAACGTAATTTAGTGGAGAATAAAATACGACGGAAATAAGAGGTGAATCGATTTCTTTGGGAGGATTTCTCGCGGGAAGTTGAAGCGTAACAGCTTTCCTAGGATCCTACCGCAACCCCTTTCAACGTTTCCTTTTCAAAGAGATCCTACCCTGCGTTGGCCTTTATCCTTTCCTCGCTTCGATATAAGGACCATTATAACGTTAACGTCTTCCCATTGGCCTGACAATCGAAATAAAAGGATGAACCCTGAGGTGGAAAGAGGGGTATTAAATGCTGAAGAACAGGACGAACACTTTTTCTACCTGCCAAAGGCGTGCTACCTCTTCCACTGAATGTTTGTTAATCATGATAACTAGAAGTTTAAGTCATACTCGATACATCGAAAATGCGTAATGATGTCATAAAGAAAAATGGTGTGAAGTCCATATTAATGCGTCCTTGAAACCACGAGAAAAACCACATGATTATTATTCGCGATCGTGAACAGTGATTCGGCCAAGAATGCCAATTTATATTTTCGCGATGTATCATCGGTGATCAACTCGGTTAAATAACGAGATACAGGTCGAAGTAAGATGGAGGGGATACTGGGTGTTCCTCTTAATACACAGTGAGCTCGTGCAACCCTATGCACGATCGCATATACACGGGTGGTACGTGAATGTGCACATGAGTTTCGGTGTGTTAAAACACGCGGGAGAAGTGGGGCGAACGACGCCTCTCTAAGCGACGCTCCGCGTCTTCGTCAGTCAAATCGCGATCGTCTCCGCGTGACGGCTCGCTCCTGAGTCAAAACAGCAGTGTACGTAGAGACACCCGTTATAAAAGACCGCGGTACCAAGTAATAGCCGGTGTTAAACCAGAAGGGGCAGTGACAAAATCATTCTCCTAGCTCGAGGGTCCACTTGAACGCATTTGGCACATACGAATATTTTCTGTGGAACACGTTACGCTGTCCTCCCGACGAGAATAGCACTAGGTGAAAAGGAGAGAACAAGAAGAACAAGAAGAACAAGAGGAAGACGATCTTCCGGATCCCCGGCGAAGCATCGCCGGGTTACTAGGACTCCTCTTCCGGATATCAGTTTTCAAGTCGATTCAAACTCGAACAGTTTCTTTAGAGTTGAACACTGAACAATTGAAAGTGATCGAGGAAGTGACACCTGTATGATCCAGTGTATCATTGTACATTCTAAGAACTAAGTTGATCTTTTAGAACCTGGAAGATCAAAGAACAAACCATGATCAAGAGTATAGCTATTTTGTCCATCCTGGTGGCTGTGGTGATGTGCCACGAGCCTTTCCAGGTGATCTTCCAGTGGAATACGTTCGACGTGGTCTGGCCATCGGAAGAAGAACAACAGTACGCGATCGCTCACGGGGACTACATCCCGGCTAATAACTATATAGCTGGTATCAAGTTCTGGAAGGATAAGATGTTTCTTACTCTACCAAGGTTGAAAGATGGAGTACCTGTAACGTTGAGTGTAACATCGGCAGCCCCTGTAAACAGAGTGACAGCCCCGAAGTTGGAAGCGTTCCCCAGCTGGGAAATGCAGAAGATCGGTGATTGTGAAGCCTTTCAATCAGTGCAGAGCATGGAAGTTGATCCTGCAGGACGAATGTGGGTAATCGATACCGGAAGGACGATCGCCCTGTCAGCAGTGGAAAGTAATTGTTCTCCACGATTAGTGATCTTAGATCTCGAGAAGAATGGAGAGGTTCTACACACGTACCATTTCCCGGCCGAGGTTGCGCGTCCCGGTGTGGCCTATTTAGACGACATCGTCTTGGACCACGAGGACGGTGGTATGGCATACATAACCGACAGTAATAGAAACGATCCAGGAATAATTGTCTACTCCCTACAAAATAATACCTCTTGGAAGATCAGACATAACTCGATGATGGCCGAACCGGAAGGCGTTAGTTTTATGGTTTCCAAGATCCCGATAAACATGCCTATCCATGTCGATGGAATTGCGCTGTCACCAGCGAGCGCGAAAGACCGACAAATATACTACTCGCCACTGTCGGCCTTCCATTTGTTTTCCATGCCAACCTGGGTATTGAAAAGCAATGTCAGCAACGTTAGTCCCTACGTCAAAGAGCTGGGCAGAAAGAATTCTCAGACCGACGGTATGATGATGTCTTCGACCGGCGTCCTGTATTTCGGACTATTAGCCGATGATGCCGTGGCTATGTGGGACACTAAGCAGTCGCCTTCGTTCACCACCGGGCAAAGGGTGATCTCTCGCGATCACGAGAGGATGCAGTGGCCAGACACTTTTGCTTTCGACGACAATCAAAATTTCTACTGCGTCACAAACTCCTTCCAAAATGTGCTCAACAATCGAGTGAACATCAGCGCACCGAACTACCGAGTTATCAGATCTAAAACCGGTGTCAAGAGTTATCAGTTTCTGGAGGATGGCAGCGCGCCGGAGCAACCCGAAATACCAACTTCCAGCGGCAATAGGATCAGCGTCGCTTTCGCTACCGGATTAGCTATTCTCTTAGCTTACGTAGCGCAGTAATGCGTCTTCCCCTCTCCCTCTCTATGTCATGGATTCGGACATATTATTCGGACACATTCGAGTATACCAAAGACGGTTTGGACGTCTTCACAGAGACGCTCATTCTACTCCTCCAGTTAGAGCACGCGGAAGTCACCCGTCCAATGCTACTCGAGGCCTTGACAAAACAGCCAGTACCTTTCCAAAGGATTTTCCTCACCTTTTTCTATCCCCTTAGATACCTGATGGGATTTAATCTTGTATAATAGAGCTGAACATACTTGTACAAGGCGACCGGAAGTGCTTCTAATTATGTTTTTTTATACGGCGATTTTTTCGACTTTTATACGATGCCATATAGAGCATGGTCTAATTCGATAACGTACGTCAATGTTAATTATATTTCTTCCCTTACCGTCAGTCTCGAAAGTTCATGCGGTTTTCCGTAAATAACAGCACGTGTTGTATCCGATAAATCTGACTAGAGAATCCCGAGAAATAGCGAACAATTGGATAGCACACGTGGGAAAGTTTGATCTCCTAATCTCGCGTAACGAAAGTATTAAGAGGTGTCTCGTTCCAATGGATCGTGATGGAAATAAGCGAAGCAATTTTCTTGTATTTTGTTGATAAATTAAATTTGTTGCCAATCAACTTTTATCGCAGTGGCAATTAAAGTTTCATATTTTCCCTGAAAATCGACAATGTTTATCTAACTTTTAGTATTATCACAGAAATACTAAATAACTCGGATAAGACTTAATTTAGTGTATAATTGCGGTGGAAAATATACAAAACGACCGATATCATTTTATCGAAACGCATAAAGATTATTAAAGAATTCAATTTATTTTTCACTCCTTCGTCGTTATCTTTTTAACGAGCGCCAAGAAAACGCGCAGAAGCCTTTCGCGACTTTCTATGCATCGGGTTAACGATAAAGGAGAAAAATAATAAATGGAAGTTCAGGACCGCAGATTTGTATTACAAACCAGTACAATGCAAATAAAAAAATATTAATGCGTCATGCTAGTAAAAATTCTCCGCGAAAAGAAAGTATGATTGAAACGACTGCTAATTCAATCTGTTGACTGGTCTATTATCATATTAACCTTCATCTAAAAACGATATTTCTCGATTCCGTCTTTCGCGATTGCTTAAAACTAATGTAATACGTTAATGGCATTGGATATATGCAAATGAAAGATAATTACTCTTTAAACTCGGAGATTGAATAATTACTCCATTGTACGAACAGAACTTTCACTGTAACACCCAAGTCATTCCAAGTGAATTAAACTTAAATTACCATTTCCGATCGAGGCCATTAAATACGTCTATCAAATCAAAATGCTCCGAGTCTAATAGTAACAGCAATGTTCCACGTACAAACAAATCATTATAAACTATTTATTACAAATTCTACTGCGGTAAAAGGATCTCTCACGGAAAAGATCAAAATGAGATATTAAAGAAAAATTGACGGAGGTTAATGCAATGGAAGTTAATCGCTTAGTTCGAGCGACGCGTATTTTCGAAATTCATTGTATCATTAACATACCAAGGAAACGTCATTCGCCCATCCCAGTCTCGCGTTAGCACGCAATAGTACTCGTTGCAGTGATAATTGCAACACGCTAATTAGACGTGTTATTTTTATGTGACCTGAACGCCCGTGTTGTTGGAAATAGTAATTGCATATTGATAGCACGCGAAATGTGATTTCTGCGATATCAACCGACGTAACGAGTGTCCAGTCCACCCGTTAACGAGGGAGAAGAATGAAGATCGATTCAGTACCTTATCCTCGTCGCCTTACGACTCGAACTGTGAATATATATATATATACATACGTAATATTACATGTTACATTAAATGTACGTTTAATTAGAGTATACTACTGTGTATGACACGTACGGATAGCTTTAACTTATATGGCCTTATTTGCGACGATGAATTGAAACTGTATACCCATGGACGTACTCGGAAAATATGAATTATGAGTCATTTGTCTAGGCGAGAGCGAACGCAACATTTTTTGCCATTCTGCAGCATTTATCACTTGCAATTATCCTCTTCTTTCCCGCAAGATTGCCCAAGAATGCTTAAGCTCGTTTCAATGTAATCAGCTGGAAATTACTACTAACGCTCGTGTACAGAATCCCGTTTCGTCAATGAACTTGTACTATATCGCGAACTTATACGACACCCGTAATTGTAATACACACAATAGCGGTGCGAGGATCAAACGGTACCTTTATCCCGTACAAAACTTATGTGTACATAAGAATCGAGTACTAAGAATCTATAATAAGTAATATACGAATTACCAATATACCTGTATCATGAAATCAGTTCTTCGCGCGTCACACCATGGACCGTGTATGTACTCCCATTCCAAAGTGTATTTAAGTGAAAGAGGAAAATGCATGGTTAACCGTTGGAACCGCCAGGTAGATGACACGATTCGGATTGAAAGGTGTGTTTTCTAAAAGGAAAACGGAGGAAGGAGAAATAGTGATGCTGGCAGGGAGGCAATCTCGCTTTCAGGCACTTCCCACAATTGTTTGTGTTTGAGCATTGAGCACGCACCGAGCGCGGCAGCGTCCCAGTTTTGCGGCGAAGTGAAGCGCACGCACATTATTACGCGTTGCAGATAGAAGCCGGGGCTTAGCCCTGAACCGCGAGTCAACGAACGCCCAGGGAGAGGCTCGGCGAATTACAAAACTCTCCTGAGAAACCGCTGTACAAACGGGCATGATTCCACCTCACAGATTAAACTTCTACGCTCTTTCAACTCTCATCTGGGTTAGTGTTTCGCGCTCATGATTCAGGAGACTGGATTTTAAATCCCATCCGTCCTTCCCTTGAGTACACGACTCGAAGCGATTATGTAATAGCCGGAGTTTTTAGAATGTTACAATCATCCTGAGCGTGAATCTTTTTCAGACGCAATCCGACGTTGTATATCCAAATATTTAATGACTAATAGACAGGCTTTATGTCATAATTCCGACGGTTCGATTTGCTGACCTTATTTGCAAGTACTGTATGCTGTAACATGCTAATTATGTTGTTTTAGGATTCGTTATTCAAAGGCAGCACAGTGTGAGACTTCGCGTATGCATTCTTAAGAATCGACGTTTACCTGTATATTGATATTCAAGGTTGATTATTATTGATGCAGTTAATATATTCATTATCGTACCCTCCGTACTAAGAGGAATATTTCAATGATCTCAACACTACCGTTTTTTGGACACATCCAGTGAAAAGAGCCTTTGTGTATTGTGAATACTAAATCTGCTGGCGTAATTCATTCAATGACTCATACAAATAACATCGAAATACAAATAACGTAGCTCTCCGCGGCATTCGTTGTCAGGTGCGTCTACAACAAATGATATCATCCTGCGCTATAAAGAATACTAAACGTTTCGACTCCGCCGAGATTTTTCATGCGACGTTCACATAGCAGTTTCCATTCATGTGTCCAATGATTAAGGGTTAATCTTAAAAGTTCGGAGAGATTGGTCGGTACTATTGCGACTACTTTAGACAGCCAATATTACGATAATGTTTAAATCTACGGCTATAATAATATTGTTATAAACATGCTACAAGGCTATCGAGTTTCTTTCGTAGACTCTTTTTGAAGACCTTGCGTCAGTTTCCTCTATGAGCTTTCATGATGATACCGAGGCGAGAAGAATGAACTGTAATCGTTTATTTTGAATGAGAATCCGTATATTTATCGACCAGTTTCTCGGAATTCTACTGAAGAGCAGCCGCTGCGTCGGTTTTTGACGGTAATATACACGGTTCGGTAAAGCGAAGTGTTCTATTGTATGGGATTTTCTATGTATGCTTTCTATTACGCGTAAACCACCTTTGCGATTCTATTTGTTCCGTCGAAAGTTTCGCTTGGCTGACGTAGATGCGAGACGACCGCGACTACGAGTTACTTTCAACCTCGTGATTCTTTAATCCTTATCGTGGAATCATTTCCTGATTATTCCACAAATTGCAATTAACATAGCGAGTCGTTGAACAACTTCCACGTTGATTGGAGGATAACAATCTCATTTAATCAGTATCGACCGAATAACTTTGCAATGCGCTGGAATAGGAATACTCGTTAGACAACGAAATTCCCGACGGACAAGAATCGCGTTTTAAGTATCTTAATTTTAAGATAACACGGCACTCGATTATTTTACAAAGCCACGCTTTCGTAACGTTTATGCGTATACACCAAGAGGATTAATATATTTTCTACAGAATTAAATTATAGAGATACGTGTGGCAGAGAGATATATATATATGTTTATGGAAAGATCCGAGTAAAAAAAGTCACGTAACGATTGTCGTACTATTAACAAATTATTTACTATTTTGTGTATTACGATACCATATCGTTATTCTGTAGTCTTCATGTAAATTATGTCTTATTAATAAAGAAGTAGATGTCGGATTACCTTGGGTTTGTTCTATGACTCTGCCTCGATGATGAATTAACGATGCATTGCATTATTACATCGTAACAGTTCTTCTGCATACATAATTCATCGTATCGAATAATTACATGAATTTAATAACTTACTTCACTGTTCTGTTTTGAATCCTAAAATGGCTACGCCGTGTGCATCTAAATGTAGTGCCAACTACTTCCACCTGCAACAACAAAATCCACGATGGTTAGAAAAATTTAGAATTGTAAATACAATTTTGTTTGTCCAACGTGCGTTAGTTCACCGAATTAAAATTATAGCTTTTTGAGAACGTATCTTAAGTGTAGTTTAAAGTAACATTTAACTAGCCAACTTGCTATTCTTAAACTTTAATTACTCGGGAATTATGCCTACTTATAGATAATATTAAGTGCCGTCCAATTTTCAGCAATTAACCAACTTTGAACTAACTTTCGTTGATTATCAGCGACCTTAACGATAATTGTAAACACAAACGTGGAAGAATATTTTCGTAGAACTTTTCTATTAAATTGAAAAACACTACTTGCACGCACTGCAATCGCGCTTTTTTAAGTCCTATTGAATCCGCTGAGTATTTACTATTTTTTAGCGAGTGGGTGGTAGATGGCGCCAAAGGGAACGCTTGAATTTACCGGCTTCAAACTGTAAAATCTGATACGATTGATAGTGCCGGCACTGTGGGAAACTCACACGATTTCTGCAAAAGTATCTGCATTCTAGAGAATAATAAAAGATGTAAGAAAATATGCATTCCCAGAGATGTCATTATATTAAGTATCACATACAACGTGTACCGTGACGTTCGTGCATTGCGCAATTATTGGGACGAGGTAGGGAAAGATGTTTAAAGATTTATTCGCAACGACGAACCCATCAATTCCAGATGTTGGACAAACGAAGCGTTAATCGGAATCTAATCTAATTGATAGGCGAATAGTAGGGTAGGGTGAAGCTGTAGAACGGCTTGAAATCTGGATTGGTCACGCGATCAAAGAATTATCAGCACGCTGTTTTGCTTTCGCGAGCTACCGGGAAATACGATACTGAAGGGATGTGTACTATGCGCAGCTGTTACTTCACGGTGAGAGGGTCAGGGAAGGGAGAAGTATCCCAGGTCCGTCACTATTAAAATCTAATTTAAAACAATTCTGATTTACACAACTATAATTACTTTACTCGTTGGATGCTCTTACTGTGGTACGCCATTAATGTTCTGCCGCAAGAAAATGTTCAGAATCGTGATATATTAAATTTAGGGTAATATGCACTTATTTCTCTGTTTATATTTACGCGTATTACGATGTCATATATGCCGATTTATTCAAACTGTTGAAAATACCGGAGTAATCCAAAATTCAAATAAAATCGCGTAACGCCGCCAAGCTGGTAATGGCAGCTGTTATATAACAGCCGTTATTATTGGTCCAAGTCTCTTGTTTCGATATTCGATCGTCTCATATTTCGAGAATCGAAAGCTCGCGCGGCTTCAACTTCAAAAGCATAGAGGAGATCATAACGTACTCAATCGCTTTAATGTCAACATTTTTGCATTCAATTTTCAATTCTGCCAATAGTAATGGTTAAAAATCAGGCCTTCATGAATGACGATCCAAAGATCCTTCTAACCTATATGAAAAGAAAGGGAAAAAAATCTGGCACCCCCGGAATTTAGCAAAATGCGTCGTCCCTGTTGAGATTCTACCGTTAGAGGTGGGGGTACAGAGGGGGCTGGCTCTAAACGGCGCCGCCTGCAGTGACCGGCTGGTGTCCGTGAGCACCCGGGTGTTGAAAACGTATTCACGCAGAGTTCGACGAAGCGATCAAGAAGAGTGCAGTTCCTTTTGTTGAGGTCAAAACTGGGGGCATCGTCGACCGGTCCGATCACCGCGAATTCAGTGTAAAGAAAAAATCGGTCGGTTTCGGTCAGTCTGGCAGGAGTGCGCGCGCGCTCTCCATCTTATTCCGTCTGGCAGCGACGAGGTCGGTCTCTGTCGTGCCAACAGGAAAAGACGAAAAGGTTCGGTAAGGTGGGTACGGGTAGAGTCGGGTACGGATCGGGTACGAGCAGGGGCACAGGCACGAACGCGAATCGGTGTGCCGCGGCGTGACAGCCGAGAGATCGACCGCTAGGTACAACAAGCCACCCTTGCGCTCTTTTTTTCCAAGGCTCACGCGCTTTTCCATGTCAACGACACGCGCGCTCCTGCCAAGGCCAGCGTGCTACGCCCCGCGCAAAGGAGCCTCCGTCAACGACGTCGACGTAGCTGCCAAAACTGTCGTTAAACGGCCACTCCACCGCATAGTCGCCCCGATCGTCCCGGTCATCATCTCCGTCGGCGGCACTTCATCCACGTCGTCGTCGCGTCGTCAGTGGGAGACTACTACGATTACCACCACCACCATCGCATCGAGCTCGCTGTCTTCGTCTTCGCCCTCTTCTTCTTCCTCTTATTATTGTTCTCCTTGGTGGTCGTCAGATTTAATAAAGAGGATCGCCGGCAAGGATCGTGGTTTTTGGTGCAGGGCTTACCACACCAGGGTGAGGAGGAGATACGACAGCGTCGCTCGTGCCAGCCTGAGATGAGCGACCATGGCTGTATACACTTGAATAATTTTAAAGCAGCCAAGGGTATCCAGCCGTACAAAGTGATACACTCCTATTTCGTGACCAGCACGTCGACCGAGGCACGCGTAAGGAAGGTGCGACTATCTTTTTCTTCCGTGATCTGTGGTCAAGGTTTCCCTCATTCTCCATCTCTCTCTGTATCTATACGTATCTTCTATTTCTCGCCTTTGTCTTCCTTGCTTCTTACAATAAGTTACCCCTAACTTTCCTAAACCTCCGTTCTCTTCCCCCTCAAACTTTACTATGAATCCTTTTCCTTGCATACGCAAAAGCAGAGTAAAAAGAAATCATCATTAAAACACGTCAGGAATCCGCTGACAGCATCCTTGGAAATCGCAAGATCATTCTCTCCTTCCTCGTTGCTTCTAACGTGCTGTCGCGATCTTTTCAGTCACGGGATATGCCGATGTTAGAATAACAACGCGGTTCGTGTAGACACGCGATCATTGTTTTACGCGACTTTTACATGCAGCACCGCGATAACGCGGCTGAGAGCTTTGTCTGCGTGGAGTTCATTCACGTTCCTCAGGGACGTGATGTCTGACGGCCAACTTCTGTCGGCACTACTTGTACTTTACTCCCCTTGTAGTTGCTCTTTGTTTGAATTCGATACCACGATACTGCTGGTCAAACTTTACTTTTTATGCAGGCTTATTAAAAATGCACAAGTTTATAGACGGTTCAATTAAATCGATCATAAATGTACAGTTTATAAACAATATACTTATTGGAAACGAGAGTAGAAATAAAAACCTGACCGTAATGATGTTTGATTTCAGTTTCTAATACAAAGAAATCGTCGTGGAAAAGTACACATATTTTCAGTAAATTCGGTTTTTAGACGATTTTTTATACGCGACGATACATTTAAAAATGGCCCCTACAAATGATTACTCTGCCGGTATAATCTTTTGGTAGAATTTCTGTTGCCGATTCCATAAATGCAACGAGTTCGAATTTTATGAAAATACGAACTTTCGTGAAATGAATTATGCAAAATCTATGCCCTTTGCCCTTTAAGGATTAATTAATAATTTTTTTAAATGTTACGTATGATTAATAAAGAATTCAGAGCTTTAATAATTATTTATAATGACAATCTTTTTACTACATTTTTTAGCAATGTATATATTTATTTTTTTGGTCTAGGAGATCAAAATAAAGAATAAACTTTTACACCTTTTCAGGCTGTGAGCTGTTTATGTCATACGTGTAAAACTTACAAAGACCGCCTTCATTCTTGTCTTCACTGCATATTCTTTGGCTGCTACGTGAAAGGTCACATACAGGAACATGCAAAGACGAAAAAGCATTTTTTAGGTAATAAATTACAGTAAAAAACACATGATGTCCTTGAAAAGTCATTGTTGAAAACAATTTTTTTGTAGCTGTTGACCTCTGTTATGGTAATATTTTGTGCTTCCAATGTGGAGATTATGTATACGATAGAGAACTACTAGCTGTTGCTAAAGCACAATGGAGCGAATCAGCAAAATCACTGAGCTTCGGAGAATTTTACAGAGCATGGGAACCAACACAGATAGAGGCAGAATTATTAAGGAAGCACCCACGGCGAAGACGCGTCGTAGAAAATTCTACTATAGGTAAAAATATAGCAAACGAAAAAAAAGAAAATCGTTATCGTGTCAATATTATTACTGTAATAACGTTTTTGAATATTTTGCAGGTCTAAGAGGACTTATAAATCTTGGGAGTACATGTTTCATGAACTGCATTGTACAGGCACTGATACACACACCCCTACTAAGAGATTATTTCCTTGCTGACCGCCACCACTGCCCACAACCCTCTCGCTGCCTAGTCTGTGAAGTGTCCCATCTTTTTCAGGAATTTTATTCTGGCAGTAAAGCGCCATTGACACTTCACAAGCTTCTCCATTTAATCTGGACACATGCCAGACACTTAGCAGGTTACGAACAGCAGGATGCCCACGAATTCTTTATAGCCACTCTCGATGTTTTGCATAGGCATTGCGAAGCGGCACCGATATTAGTCAAAGACAACCCGCATCATTGCAACTGTATAATCGATCAAATTTTCACCGGTGGGCTTCAAAGCGACGTGGTTTGCCAGGCGTGCAAGTACGGAATCCGCCTTACAAGATTAATAAATACATCTAACGATAGGAGTCCGGACCACGATATTTATATTACAATTTTTTTAGCGGTGTCTCAACAACTATAGACCCTTTCTGGGACATATCTTTGGATTTGGGCCCAACAGCTGGTGCAACGGGTTCCGATAGTTCCGGTCCGCCTACCTCGTTATTAGATTGTCTGGAAAGATTTACGCGCGCAGAACATTTAGGATCGAGCGCTAAAATCAAGTGCAGCAATTGTCAGACTTATCAAGAAAGTACCAAACAACTGACGATGAAGCAGCTGCCGATCGTAGCCAGTTTTCATTTAAAGCGATTCGAACATTCTAGCATTCAAGATAAGAAGATCTCTACGTTCATCTCATTTCCCGAACAATTAGATATGACACCTTTTATGTCGCACCGAAGAAATGGAAATAATAATAGCGCCATGATCGATGGTTTACCGAAGAACGGTGAAGACATGACATTCTGTGACAACAGATATTCATTGTTCGCGGTAATAAATCACGAAGGTTCGCTGGAGACTGGCCATTACACTGCCTTTATAAGGCAGCAAAGGGATCAGTGGTTCAAATGTGACGACCATCTGATTACGAGAGCAAGATTAAAAGATGTTTTGACCAGCGAAGGGTGAGTTGACGACTGTAACTAAGAACAAACAGGCGCAGGTTTGGCATTCTTATAGAAGGAACCAGTGAAAAAAACTTTCCTTTTCCAGGTATCTTCTTTTTTATCATAAACAGATTTTGGAGTACGGTCGAAACAGCAAGGTGTAAAACGTTAGAACGTCTATATTAATTTATTTATCATAATAAACCATGGACGATAGGCTTATGTCCTTTAGTGACGCATCCTAAGAGATGTTAACGTGAACGATTAATTCTGCGCGATTTCGCTTATATCGGTGAAATATGTCGGACACTGTTTATACGACAGAACATAACGCAAGAGAAACAAAGAAATGAAGGCCTCAGAAAAAGAGAAATCACTAAGAACCTTCCGTTCGAGATGATAATAATCCTTGAGAAAGTGCTAAGACGATGTTACTTTTGAGAGTTAGATGAACGAATTAACGAATGACTATAATACTACGCTTTCATCGTGCGATTAAAAGAGTAAACTAGAAACTAATAATCACTGTTAAATATAGTCAAGATCATGGTGGCGAGGATGTCGATCTATTTAGCGTAGAAACTTATCGTGACGTTCGAACTTTTTATTCTAAACTTCCGAAAGTAAGGAGAGAAAAACAACATCGTGTTCGCTAAATAATTTTCTTTTCTTTCTTTCCGCCGGTACTTGTTTTTTCGTTTCGATTAAATTTAGGCTGGCGAGCGCGGCGATCGAGTTCCCCGTTCGTGTCCTAAAGTATCGTAAGGATAGTTTTTAAGATTAGCTCAATTTTTTTAAACGACCGATCGCAATTTTTGTACATCCCTGACTGTTGTTATATGCCTGCCCTGACACTTGTATACATGAGACACTAAGGATGGATCGCACGATAGACTTTCGTTTAATCGTGTAATATTTATCTCGATTCCCGCATCCATTATAGATTGTATTTTTCACGATACCCTTGATTTTATTCGAAATTAATCTCGACTTGAAACTATTCTTCGAAACACCGGGAATATTTGTCGTGTAAGCCATCCTTTGGTGAATCAATTTTGTACAAACGAAATAACGTATAGCAAAGAAACAAGGATAATGATATTTATCCGAACAAAGCGAAATTCTTTCGCGCGACTGTGTATAATAAAATCACTGTTTGACAAACTTTTTTTTCTGCTTGCCCGTTTTACCTTTCTTTTCGAGATACGTTGCGTATTCTAGCGATTTTTTAAGACGACTAATCACATTTTTCTACGAGCTTTCGATAGTCTTACGTTTACTGACCGTGATAACGAATCGCGACAAAAGTGCCAAACGTTCGTTACATTTTTATTTTAACTCCATGTTTTTACGTTCAATACGAACAAGTTCCATTGACGTGGCTTTATACTTTAGATTGTGTTCAAAGATAACGAGTATACGTAATTATAAATGTCTCCATATAATATACATTTTGTGTTTCCGTTATCGAGAGAAACACAATATTCGTTTCAAATGTATCGACGTATCGATCACTTAACCCTTAAGTGTACGATCTTGTAAAAATTGTTAAGAAAACCTGTAAGTGTTTGTTTTGATGTGTTTAATTAACTGAAGAAAAATGAGAAACACATACAAAATTGTTGCATTTCTGCAACTGTATGCATTTAAGGGTTAATATATAAAGTATTCAAATTTATGTTTATAAACAAACACGTATTTAATTTATATCGCATGAATATGTACGTGTTTTTATATAGACATGATGTGAAATCATTGCGTGATGCAATACGAACTCGTAAGTGTAATTCTTATCGCTGTCGAAGATAATCTCAAGCTTGATTTAACGATAGGAGGAGATTATACACGGAAAAAAAGGAGAACCAAAATTGGTGTCGAGAGATTTGTTGCAGGGTAACGTGTATGATTGTAACACTTTCGATATTGCTTTTTCTTGTGCTCAGGTCAGTCTTGACACGACCAATCTACGCACTCCGTAGCTGATGCGTGTGCAGTTGTAAAATCTTACATAAGGCTGAAGTAAACCTATTCAGAAATAAAGTTATATTTCATCCATAATGTTTATTAATCGACCCTTCTTTATCCTTTCTTTGAAATCCATCAGCAACGACAACCTTCATAAACAAATTCCAATGCAATTCTGACAGGGATAAAATAACACTGTCCAACAAATTTTGATTGTTTTGTCTTGTAATAAGGAATGCGCGATTATTATAGATTTTTACGCGCTGAAAACAAATCCGCAAACCGTTTCTCTCCACCACCCTCACTTTTCAAAAAAATGAATTTTGAAAGAAAGGGTCGTTTTTGAAATTTGAACAAAATTTGTGACGTAAGTATAAAATGTAAAGAGTTTTTATTCATTGCAAAAATTTCTGTGGACTTTTGCGAATAAAATGACGTGAATTACATTTGCAAAATAAATTTGCAAATATGTTTAAACATTAGTTAAAGGTCGCGAGACATATTCCGCGCGCTTATTTTTCGAGACTCATTCCAAATTTGCATAAAAATTGTGACGTAAGTATAAAAGTTAGAGAGTTTTTATTTATTCTACAATATTCTGTGGACTTTTGCGAATAAAATCATATGAATTACATTTGCGAAATAAATTTGCAAATATGTTTAAACATTAGTTAAAGTTCGCGAGACATATTCCGCGCGCTTATTTTTCGAGACACTTTCCAAATTTGGATAAAAATTGTGACGTAAGTATAAAAGTTAGAGAGTTTTTATTTATTCTACAATATTCTGTGGACTTTTGCGAATAAAATCATATGAATTATATTTGCGAAAAAAATTTGCAAATATGTTTAAACATTAGTTAAAGTTCGCGAGACATATTCCGCGCGCTTATTTTTCGAGACACTTTCCAAATTTGGATAAAAATTGTGACGTAAGTATAAAAGTTAGAGAGTTTTTATTTATTCTACAATATTCTGTGGACTTTTGCGAATAAAATGACGTGAATTACATTTGCAAAATAAATTTGCAAATATGTTTAAACATTAGTTAAAGTTCGCGAGACATATTCCGCGCGCTTATTTTTCGAGACACTTTCCAAATTTGGATAAAAATTGTGACGTAAGTATAAAAGTTAGAGAGTTTTTATTTATTCTACAATATTCTGTGGACTTTTGTGAATAAAATCATATGAATTATATTTGCGAAAAAAATTTGCAAATATGTTTAAACATTAGTTAAAGTTCGCGAGACATATTCCGCGCGCTTATTTTTCGAGACACTTTCCAAATTTGGATAAAAATTGTGACGTAAGTATAAAAGTTAGAGAGTTTTTATTTATTCTACAATATTCTGTGGACTTTTGCGAATAAAATGACGTGAATTACATTTGCAAAATAAATTTGCAAATATGTTTAAACATTAGTTAAAGTTCGCGAGACATATTCCGCGCGCTTATTTTTCGAGACACTTTCCAAATTTGGATAAAAATTGTGACGTAAGTATAAAAGTTAGAGAGTTTTTATTTATTCTACAATATTCTGTGGACTTTTGTGAATAAAATCATATGAATTATATTTGCGAAAAAAATTTGCAAATATGTTTAAACATTAGTTAAAGTTCGCGAGACATATTCCGCGCGCTTATTTTTCGAGACACTTTCCAAATTTGGATAAAAATTGTGACGTAAGTATAAAAGTTAGAGAGTTTTTATTTATTCTACAATATTCTGTGGACTTTTGCGAATAAAATGACGTGAATTACATTTGCAAAATAAATTTGCAAATATGTTTAAACATTAGTTAAAGTTCGCGAGACATATTCCGCGCGCTTATTTTTCGAGACACTTTCCAAATTTGGATAAAAATTGTGACGTAAGTATAAAAGTTAGAGAGTTTTTATTTATTCTACAATATTCTGTGGACTTTTGTGAATAAAATCATATGAATTATATTTGCGAAAAAAATTTGCAAATATGTTTAAACATTAGTTAAAGTTCGCGAGACATATTCCGCGCGCTTATTTTTCGAGACACTTTCCAAATTTGGATAAAAATTGTGACGTAAGTATAAAAGTTAGAGAGTTTTTATTTATTCTACAATATTCTGTGGACTTTTGTGAATAAAATCATATGAATTATATTTGCGAAAAAAATTTGCAAATATGTTTAAACATTAGTTAAAGTTCGCGAGACATATTCCGCGCGCTTATTTTCGGAGACACTTTCCAAATTTGGATAAAAATTGTGACGTAAGTATAAAAGTTAGAGAGTTTTTATTTATTCTACAATATTCTGTGGACTTTTGCGAATAAAATGATATAAATTACATTTGCAAAATAAATTTGCAAGTATGTTTAAATATTAGTTAAAGTTGGCGAGACATGTTTCGCGCGCTCATTCATCAAAACTCTTTTTGACTTTGGATACAAATTGTGACGTAAATACAAAAGTTAAACAATCTTTCTTTATTGCAAAACATTTTGTGGACTTTTGCAAATAAAATGATATGAGTTACATTTCCAAAATAATTTTGCAAGTATGTTGAAAAATTAGTTAAAGTTGGCGAGACACGCTCCGCGCGCTCGTTTTTCGAGACTCTTTTTAAATTTGCATAAAGTTTGGACCCCTGACGAGAATTCCAAATACTCTATGCGGTAGAGCAGACATTTTTCTTTGGAAAGCATTCCCGAAACACGTAGAACGGTCTTTGGTTTGGAAAATAAAAGCCAAAAAGTCGCGGAAGTCACGGATTGTCAGTAGGGTCCTACTCTCATCTAATTTAAATGAAATTTGATAGGGTGAATACTTCATGCAAAATTAATTTCATCTTTATAAATAGGTTCCTAGTTAAATCAGAAATGATTATTGTTTAAACATTTTTTTCCTACGTGTCCTAATAAACAAGTTATTGAAAGAAAACAATTTGCGTTTTTTATTGTGCTAAGGGCCAAAATTCATGGGCAGAAAAAATGCCGTCCATCTAGCGGCGGAAGGTGGAACTAAGCTCCAAAAATCGTGTATGTGGCTCCATCTAGCGGTGGAACTACACTATCGACTCCCCTCCATAGTGTACCCTGAGCAAGGGTCAAATTCATGGACAGAAAAAATGCCGTCCATCTAGCGGCGGAAGGTGGAACTACAATCGCTACACCGCTCCTATGACGGGAATATTTTCAGGAAAATTTCGTTTCTCTTGTTCAGTCGTCGTCTGACATTTATCTGTTAAATTGAATTAAAAGCCATTTTAGTGCCACCTTTAACCGCTATATGGACGGCATTTTTTCTCCCCATGAATTTGATCATTACAGATCTGTACCCGCAGGAGGGGAATAGCGATTTTAGTTCCACCTTTCCGCCGCTAGATGGACGGCATTTTTTCTGTCCATGAATTTGGCCCTTACCACAATGAAAAACGCAAATTGTTTTCTTTCAATATCTTGTTTATTAGGACACACAGGAAAAAAATGTTTAAACAAAAATCATTTCTCATATAAGTAAGAACCTATTTATAAAGATGAAATTAATTTTTCATGAAGTATTTACCCAATAAACTTGCAACTAGATTAGATGACAGTAGGACCCTGCTGACATTATGCAAAGTATGCAAAGTTAAAAAGAGTTTTGACGAATGAGCGCGCGAAGCATGTCTCGCCAACTTTAACTAATATTTAAACATATTTGCAAATTTACTTTGCAAATGTAATATATAACATTTTATTCGTAAAAGTCCACAGAATGTTTTGCAATAAAGAAGGATTGTCTATCTTTTATATTTACGTCACAATTTGTATGCAAAGTTAAAAAGAGTTTTGACGAATGAGCGCGCGAAACATGTCTCGCCAACTTTAACTAATATTTAAACATACTTGCAAATTTATTTTGCAAATGTAATTTACATCATTTTATTCGTAAAAGTCCACAGAATTTTTTGCAACAAGTAAAGACTGTATAACTTGTATACTTACGTCATAAATTTGGTTCAAACGACAAAAAGGACCATTTATTTTTAATTTGATTTTTATTCGAAAACTGAGGGTGTTGGGGAAGAATGGTTTATGGATTTATTTTCAGCGTACCAAAATCTATAAGAATCTCCTATTCGTTATAAATGTTGGTTACGTTGAACAGTGTAATCACACTTCCAATATCGAAATTGTAAATAAACATTATAATAATATCAACACCAAACCAAAATAATAAAACTTCTGTTTTTATATACTTATTATATTAATTTAACAATATCATAATTATTAAATAGTTTCACTCGCATTAAAAATATTCGAAGAGGTATTCCCGCAGTACGTATGTTAATTTCAGTTCGGCTAAATAACGATAATTTTCAGTATTATATTTATCAAAACAAATACGTAGATTAATCGACGATTTGAATTACTCTGACAAAAAAATAAGTATTATTTATGCCCGCACAAGATTGCAAAAGCATATGCCGCAATTTTGAATTTAAACATTCGTTGTTCGATATTCTTATTACCGGGTGATTAAAACATGTGCTAAACTCGGGCATGAAAAGAGGTGAGCATATTCGGATATAAAATAATATTCATAAAAATCTGGTACATGGAAAACGTCAATAATCTAACTATATTGTACCCGCTTTAATTAACGTCGTAGTGATGGAGGAAAGATGGACGCCTTGACGTTTGGCTCGCACAGGTAAACAGCCGATTAAGCAAAAGAAACTTAGGAAAAAATTCAAACCGCGGTGGTGTCGTTTCACAAAAAATGTCCTTTCTTTTCTAGATTGGTCCACCTTGATTTAAAAGGTGCCCCACCGCGGGTCTGTTATTTCGAAAAGGTTCGTCCATGAATAAACAATACATATACATTGTTTACACGGTATCTCTTATCTGACAACATTCTTGATAGAACATAACAATGACATACCTTTTTTTTTATTAGTATACTGTCATTAATCCCCTTCCTTTTTTCATTCATTTAAAACTAATCCTACTTTCGAGTTCGCCGAGATTACGCATAGATTATCTTGTTCGTGTAAGAATTATATACATATACGTGCATATATGCATATTACACTTGAGCGAGAGATACAGTATTTCAAAAGCAAGATAACTTTTATAATTTATTTTGTATGGTTTACTGCATTCTCAGAATTATTCTTATCATCCTGACCTGATATGATTATTCTCATTCCTTGTTAATTGAGCCGTTTATTTTTAAACTGGCCAAAGTCCGTTTTTTTGAAAAAAAACAACAAGTTAACGTTTATAAAGTTACAAAGTAAATTTGTGGAACTACATACTATTTTTATGAAAAATGGACTCTGATCACTTTTAAAATAAACAGTTCAATTGTGTAATTTATACCTTGACCTATCTTGCAGTTGTTTCCCCTGTTGAGGACATGGGGTGCAACAGGATTACTTTTGGAATGGGAAGATACTTTCCCATACAACAGGGAGCTTTCTCGAATAGGAAGCAATGGTCCAAGCAATTTGGCAAGTGGCTATACAGTACAGGAGGCTAGACATATTTTGCAGATAGCAGGGGACTGTGGTTTAGCGGTAGTACCCTTAGTCCAAACTTTTGGTCACCTGGAGGTGAATATTTTTAAACGATTTTATAATGCATTCATTCATATTGCAATTTCTGCATTAAATATTTATGTTTCTCTATGTGCCATTATTTCTTTGTGAGAATACTATACCAAGCACAGCTTGACAACAAAATTGACCTCATTATCTTCATGCTGCTTCTGCTACAAACAATCAAAATAAATCAACAAGTGGTTGGCAGTGAATGCATTAATAGATATAGATTTTTATAATTTTTTAGTCCATTGATTTTGAGCGGATGTTGCGTAGGAAATACATTTTTATAATTTTTAATACTATTGAATTACAGTTTGTATTAAAACATGACGAATGGAGATCTTTGAGGGAGGTAGAGCATTTTCCAAGCTCTATTTGTCCGTCAAACCCGAGAACGTTACCTATGGTAAAATCCTTGATACGACAAATAGTCAGTTTTCATCCAGACATACAATATCTGCACATAGGAGCAGATGAAGTATGGCATTTGGGTTTATGCTCAGTTTGTGTTAAACGGGCGGCAGCTAGTAAATACGGAAAACCATCACTGTACCTGGAGCACATTTTGGCAATCGCACAATATATACAAGAAACGTATCCCTATCTAAAAATTATTATTTGGGATGACATGCTGAGATCGATAGACTTACAGGTTTTGAACGGTATCTCAATGATTTACTTATTTCAGTTCCCTCTGCGTATTATTTCACACAGTATCTCGTTTCTCTTGTAGAACATTATATCGGAAAATACGTAGAACCCATGATTTGGCATTACAATCCCAGGGACAATTTTGCCTTACCTTTAGGTATATCGATCGATTTAACAGAAAAAAATATGAATTTGCTACTTGATATAATTGTTGAACACATCTTTTAGAATTATGGGATAAATATTGTGCAATTTTTCCTAATATTTGGGCGGCAACTGCATTTAAGGGTGCAACTGGATCATCTCAACATGTTCCAATTATAAGGCACCATATAAGTAATCATGAGAAGTGGTTAGAAGAACTAGGTGTACATGCTAACAAAGTTCATGAATTTCGCGGAACTGCGTTTACTGGATGGTCTAGGTAATTATTTGATTAAATACTATTCTACGAAAATATACAACGTTTTTAATGCATTTTCTTTAACATATTTATTCTTCGTTGCTAAGTAATATAACTGCCGAGACTCGCGTTTTGCACATCTGAAATACAGCCGTATTATTTAAATTTGATACTATTTAATCCCAATCGGTAAGTTATAATTTGCAAACTTCTAAATTTCAGATATGATCATTACGCGACAATGTGCGAATTATTGCCGACGGCAATACCATCGTTAGCATTGTGCCTGAAAGTTTGGCTTCACGGGTATTCGGAACAAATACACAACCAAGTAGTAAAAAGTTTAGGATACATAGATCATCCTTTACATATAACACCACAGCCAAGACCTGCACCGATCCCAAATAATTTACTATTTCCTGGGTGGCAGGTGGCAGTGGGTGTTGAATGGTTTTTAAACTTCAAAGCGAAATTCCATAACATTGTTGCTAGCGAACAGTAAGCGTAAAATTCGAAGAAAATGATTCCAAATAATTGTTCCCATTATTTTCAGTACATAAAATTGGTATGTATTACAGAATAGCAACGTGGATGAACCCATGGCAAATCGCGAATAATTACACGAATCCGATGCAGCTAGAAAATTTAGTACCTGCCTTCACAGAGTAAGTTGATGTCTTCTAATCCCTATATAAAATAGAGTCTGCGAAATATCGAAAATATTTGTTCCAGATTACTGTTAGAGCTTTCATCTTTGGAAGGATATTTGCGGTTTCAAATGGAAAGTATTTTTTTCCCGTTCATGGTCGACGAATGGCTCGGTACAAACATACAACCCTTGAAAGGGAAATTAATAGAGTTAAAGCAAACCACCGAAAACCAACTTAAATTGAATAGTCGCGTCTAGTAGTATAACGAGTAATTACACAGAGTTTCTGCTTTAGATCTCAGTGAGTGATTCCAGATATGACGCAACGAGACGAAACTTTGAAACGCAGAGAAAAATGAAACTTAGAAGAAAAGAAACTGTACAATATTTAGATTATAGAGAAACATAGGATAGGTCGTGACAAGTGATACAGTGCGTCTCTGCACGAGATATAATTTTATAAGAAGAAGGAATGATTATTTGAATACATGACTTGTATGGAATGAACAAATTTGTGACAAATCTCATTTGTCATTGACCTTGTCATTTTGTGAGCTGTTCTGTGATATTTGGCTATGAAAGGATAAGTCTAGCGTAATTAAACGAGGGAACACCGGCAACCGAAAAATTATTGCTACGAAGCTCGTATAATTTGCAAAGGTATTCTATAAAAAAAAGCCTGGCTTTGAAAAGGGAACATAATAAAAATTGAAAGATACATACAAATATATCGGATAGTTAAATACAAATGTTACCTCCAATTTTTTAAAATCTTGCAATTTAGATTTTAATATTTCAATACCATTAAAAAGTAGAACACAATACACGATATAAATTGTATTTAATAGATAATTTATCGGAAGTGTGGCATAATAGTCTTCTTAAGTAGCTTCAAAGTTTTAATACGTTCAGTATATCAGTAATAATACAAAAGTTCTTAGGCGAGAACTTAAATATTTGGAATTATAATTAATTTGTCATGATAAAAAACTGAAAATTTTCAGGTTTCGGTGGTCCTTTGTGAGCCCGATAACTTTATTTTTCTGTTTTCGGGCGGTCAATCACCTCTGCTTCTAATTACCTGTGTTTATTATACATAAGGTACAAACAAGTTTTGTACATCTTTTAGAGATACCTCTTTAAACAAAATTCAGGAAACTTCTATACTCAATCGATCAATTAAGAAACTATCGTGCAATATTCCATACACGTGTACAATTCCTTTTTTATCACTAAATAGAGAGTAACGTGATTTATCGATGTAATATGTTTAACAATATGTAAAGCTAAGTAAACGATTAGCCATAGTAAAAACTGAGAAGAAAACAGAAATAAATAAAAGAACCGCTTAAAGAATTTTATATCTTATTCACCTATTTTACATTCTCCATATATTCCATTTACGACTTTAATTATATATATCCTTCAATTGTTCTTGTATTTCATCGGAATGGCGTTATTCGTAAAATATGAAAGCATAGAAATGACGAGTTGTCAATACGATGAAGTCTTTTAAAAACATTCATTTATACATGTACTTCTAATTATTTGTACATTAATTTGTACCAGATATTGCCGATCTTGTGAAACATGTCAAGAACCAAAGAACACAATGAACAGGAGGCTTTAAAACTTGATGAACATTTCAGAGAAACTCTAGCACGTGTGCGTCCTTACATTCTCGAATTAACATCGCCGGAATGTGCGGAATTGTGCAAAGTCTGGTTAAACAAATTAAGTGCCGCCATATCGCAACGTCGTTTGAGAAACGAATACCTCGTCGAATTCTGTAGGCAATTAAAGATTGGTCGCGTTGGAGGAATTTTTAGTAGACCTCCACCCAATGGACTTCTTTTACCATTACCGAAATCATACTATACGGTATTTATATTTTATACATAATTTATCAAGCATTGCTGTATATCTCAATTTAATTTGTACATGAAACATAGGTATGCATTAGTTCTTCGTTAAGCGACGTATCGGATAACAATGAGAGACCACATAAAACTTGTCTAAAATCAAATTTGAAAACTGTTCAACATGCTCAGCGAAGTCGAACACCTATGAAAAGAATGACGACGGATTCAACGAGTGCAAGTCCTTGTTCCCGCGCAATGAACGCGTCACCGATCGTTCGTTTTCAAGACAAGAATGTATCGGGAAAGAATCACGCTCTTCATAAACATCGCGCTGATTTTTTGCAAATGCAAGCGCAAAGAGAATATCTAAAGGACCAATTAGTAGAACGGCGAGAGAATGATAATGACGATAAACGCTTGTTTGCTAATATTGGTCATCTAAATGCGGAAGTCTCTGCGTTAAAATCTAAGTTAGTAAAACTCGAGTGAAAATGCAAGATATGTTTATAAATCAAGGAATATTTTGAAACACGTAAACTATAGATTTATAATTAATAAAAATTAAAATAGGTTGCTTCAAGTAGGGAAAACAAAAAGCATTGCAGGCGAAAGCCATCAGAAACTGGTCGAGTATCAAAGAGCGGTCGTCGAACAATTCACCGATTTGAAACAACAATTACACGAGGCTCAAGTGAGAAACGAGATGTTAGATAACAATTTAGCGACAATGGCTGAAAAATTAGAGCAGGTCGTTCACGGTAAGGTAAGAGACGCATTTACCGGTATAATAAAGTTAGAGGCATAAAAACTATTTTCAAGGATGCGGAGATTAAGGCGATGGAACAACAGTGGACGGATAAATTAAAAACACTATGTCAACGATACGATATCTTGACTGACGAGAAAAATCGGGAACTTCGATTAAAAGAAGAGTTACTCGGAAACAAAGACTCTGAAAGAAAGGAGGAAATGGAAGTATTGACTAATAAAATCCTCGATTTGGAAGCTAAGCTCGAGGCAAAAATCAAAGACGTATCTATTGGCAATATTGCGTAATTCCGTAGAATATTCTAAAGCGGCGAATTTCTTTTCGAATAATACCATGTTCCTCCCAGGAGGATAAGCTACAAATAATGTTAGTCGAACAATTCAAGGCGATCAAGGACGAGTTCACGAAAATGAGGAGCGAAATAGATTTAGCGAGTCAAAAGCAACATGACAATCTGTCTTCGAAAATAACTACGTTAAAAAAGAAGGACAGATTAGAGCATGATTACGAGAAAAAGATCATGTATATTCTTAAGGTAGAGGAACTTAAAATAGTTGCAGGTTTTAAATATAATTTGAGCATATTAGAAAGGACTACTTAGCAATCTTTATATTGCAGAACAAGGATATAGAAATCAAAGTCTTACATATGAAGTTACAAGAACAAAGAAATGAATTATATACAATGTTAAGTACAAAGAAACAATGTGAAGTTGATAAGATCGTTACAGCGTTAGAAGACCGGTATAGAATACTTTTGGCCGAGGCGGAAGTTTCCGCGGAAAGTCAAAACCAAGAACACTTGAGGGTATTTTTTCCATTTTTATATTATACCTTATCATCCGTATATTGATAAGAGATATTATGATGTTTTAGAAAATAGCCATACTAGAAGATCAAATCATATCGAGCTTCAACAAACACTCGGAACACATCTCACATAGCCAATTATGATACATTTCATACTTTTGAATATATTATATCTGTCGGGTGGTATTAATTAAAATACCTGCAACCGAAATAATGTCTTGTTGAGCTTCTCTTTACTTACAATGGTAGCCGAAGAATAATGAAAACACGTATTTTTTATACGCGTCAGGGGAAGGGAACTTTTTAAAGGAGTTGAAAAAAAATACGAATGGTGGCGTTCGCGCGTAAATTGCTATGGCAACAAGTATGTCAACTGATCTGCCAAACTGTCAAACACTGTACCAGAAAACTTTTATAATTCTTAATATTTCTAACAGAAACTTCAATAATTTTTTATCTATATACAAATTACGATAATTTAAGTGTATTTTTTATTATTCGTTTTCAAACTTTGAATACGATTAAGTAAATTGGAAAATGCGTTTTGTATTATTGTCTCTAAATATCTAACAGTGATATAAATGTATCCTGGATACTTTCAATTATAGAATTATGTAAAATGAATCGAATTTAGTTTTATTTATTCATGTGAGGGGTACGATAACGAAGGTCAAAATAAGATCTTCAATAAATCATGTCGTTATATTTTGACACCCGGGTGCAAAATCCAGAAACAGCTTCTATAAGTACTCACTCAATTTGGCACGCTAATTATCCGTTGCTAGCAGTTGCTGCATATTCTCAGGATAAGGGGGGCTTTGTAACAGTTTACGATGATCAGGGTGAGGCAATTCAAGATGTAGAATCACCTAAGCACTCAGACTCTCAGGTAACTGCTCTTGGTTGGCATCCTGAGAGGAGATGGCTTGCTGCAGGATGGGAAAGTGGTGAATTAAGGGTAAATAATTCTTTATGATATTTCCTTGTATCACTATTTTTGCAATATACATATTATGGCCATGCAATAAGATGCCCAAAAATTCAATTCCATAACATCCAAACTATATGTAATGCATAAATCAGGAATTTGGAATATGTTTTTTAGGTATGGCCTGGTGATATGGGTAGTACTGAATTTAATATAATAGTGACACCTCATCGTGATCCCATTACCATACTTCAATGGAGTCAACTTGGAGGGAGACTTATATCTGCAGACTCATCTGGGTCTATAGTTGGATGGAAAATGGATTCCAGGGGCCAATTACTTATGACCTTTCATCATGAGTTAAAAGATTCTTTTACACAAATTGTGTTTAAAATTGCTCTACCAAAATCAGCTATTGATATCAAGTATTATATTTCTTAATATACATGATTCATAATCAATGTTTTCTAATTCTGTTGAAATGTATTTAATTTGAACAATTTGTGCTTATTAACAGTAGCTTGGCTAAAGCTGCAGTAGCAGGTGATGAAAGGGCACTGGATATGTTTAGTTCTTGGCGGCCTAGAACTGCAGCACCAACAGCCATTTCAGCTCAAAAAGATAATCATGCTTTTTATGTTGGAACATCTAGTGGACTAATTTATTTCATTGATGCACAAGGTCAATGTACCGAAGTTCTCAATACCGATGGTGCTGCATTGCAATATTTATTACATCATCAAACTAGGGATTCCATCATTGTTATGACTGAAGGATTAAATATTGGACATTTTCAAGCAGATCCAATGTCCGGGCGACTTACAGAATTAACGAAAGTAATTAAACAAATACGCTGTTTCTTGTTATTCTGTTATTTTATGTATAGGGTATTAACTTCTTTGTTACTTCTAGGTGAAATTAAGTGGGCGATCCGATATATCGAGAACTGGCCCGGCTTTGTGTTGGGCAGGCGGAAATACATTGGCCGTTCTCACGGGAGAATTAACGGTTAGATGTTGGGACCTGCACACTGGAGATACATATGTATTGGCTCCTCCCGAATCCTCTACCGGAAATATTGCGACACCCCAAGAAATGTGTACAAGTTTATCTTTCTGTAAAAACAACACTACCCTAGCCGCCGGAACGAATCTTGGCACAATATATTTTTGGAAACGTAAATTAGAGGTAGAAGCTGACGAGAATGGTTGGCCAAATGTGCCGGAAACGTGTAGCATACACGGTACGGTAAAACAACTAACTTGGGGTGCAAGTTTGTTACGAAATCCACTTCTGGCTGTTAACTGTATCACGAATGTTTTTATACTACATCAACAACCAATGTGCGCCGCCTATAATGACGGCGTATGTGCGAGTCAAATTACACCGACTCAAATTTTAATAGAAGTTGACGAACAATCGTTTACCTTGAAGACTGAAATACAAGTACAGCTTGTTACTGTTAATAAAGAATATGTTGCCGTTTCCACCGGCCGAGTGATTGTGGTTTACAAAATTAATAAGGACAGTACTTTCAATGCATCGATGATAACAAGCTTCCATTGTGATACCGAGAAGATGCTAATACACGATAGTACTTTCATCGTTTTAACTCCTACTGTTATACAATTAAGATCTGTGGAAGGTACTGTTATTCAAACGTTACCCACGTTACCTGAAGAAGGCGAACCAATTACAATGGACCTTACTGGACAATATTTAACTGTTTCATCTTTGAACGGTGTATTAAAAATTTGGGACCTTGGTAAAAGAGAAGCTAAATTGCATACAAGAGCAATGGCAACTTACGAGGCGATCAATGATTTTGCGGAAATTATTGAAGCTAGATGTAACGCTGATTGCCGCTGCGTGTCGATTACAGTCGCTATGGCTAATTTGATGCCAAGTTCGATATTATATGTGTGGGATATAGAAAGCGATCAAATTCACGAGTTCGATTTTGCGCAAACTGATGATATTAACGAAGATGAATCAGCACTAACTGTAAAATGCAGAGGGAGATTAGTTACTGCACATTGTTGGGATGTTGAAGATCCACGGCTCTTAGTTTGTCGCGCACAAAAATTAGAAAATAGGAATTTTCAAGCTTCATCGAAATCAATCAAGAAAGATGATCAGGACATTGTAAATGCTTCTGTGGCATTAGTGTCTATGTTTGCAACTTCCGATCATGGGATAGTTGTACAAGACATAAAACCAATCAAAGATGAAAATTGTAGAGTCCTAGGCGTGCACTCGCCATACATTATCGTCCTAAACTCGGAAAAGACTCTCGAACAAAATAGTAAAATAACAAAATGGTTGATGAGAGATTTCGAAGAATTAGGTCCATGCGATTCGGTCACCAAAAAAGCAGTGTTAGATTTCAGTTTTCATATTAGTGTTGCTAATATGGACGAAGCGTTTAAAGCTATAAAATCCATCAAGAATGAAGCTGTTTGGAAGAGTTTAGCTAGAATGTGCGTAAAAACAAAGCAATTAAACATGGCAATTTTATGCTTAGGTCATATGAAGCAGGCAAGGTCGGCACGAGCATTGAGAGAAGCTATGCAAGATGACAATTTAAATTTGGAAGCTAAAGTTGGAATATTAGCAGTTGAACTTGGATTGTACGCTGATGCTGAGCGTCTTTTCCGAGAAGCACAAAGATTGGACCTATTTGGACGTCTTCTGGAAGCCCGTAACAAATTCAAGGAAGCAATAGAATTGGCGAGCACCGAAAATAAAATTCGCGAAAAAACTACTTATTACAATTACGCGAAAGCACTCGAACAAGAAGGAAAAATAGCTGAGGCGATAGAGATGTACACAAAAGCAGAGTGTCACAGATCTGAAGTACCTAGAATGTTACTTGTTAGACCTAGAGAATTAATAGCATACCTCAATAATTCGGAAGATCCTGAAATCAAAAATTGGCATGCACAATACATAGAATCAACTGGAGATATGGAGGGTGCCTTACGTTTATACGAGCAAGCTAAGAATACATTAGCAATGACAAGATTGCTTTGTTATTTTGGTAGAGAAGATGAAGTCTGTGATTTAATATCGCGAACAAATCATGCCGCATCCGCGTATCACTTAGCTGCACACTACGAGTCCAAGAATAATGTATCGCAGGCTATTCACTTTTATACAGTAGCTAAAGCTTACACGAATGCGATACGGTTGTGCAAGGAACACGATATGTTCGAGGAATTATGGCCGTTAGCAGTGTTAGCCCCGAGGCAATCTCAAATAGACGTGGCAAAATACTACGAAGAAAACGATCAATCTGATCGAGCAGTTTTACTTTATCACAAAGCTGGTTTGCTACATAAAGCGCTGGATGTTGCTTTTAAAACGAAGCAGTACAGAGCTTTGCAACTTATTATTATGGACGTTAACGCTGATTCTGACCCTGCGCTAATTCAGAAATGTGCAGACTATTTTGTACAGAATGAGCAAATAGAAAAAGCAGTAGACATGCTTGCTATAGGAAAGAAATATATGCAGGCGTTAGAACTAATGCAAAATCATAATATATTATTAACTGAAGATCTCGCAGAGAAGATGACTTTGGAGAAAGTGGATAATGATACAGAACGCGAGAAATTACGAATATCTACGTTGGAAAGAATTGGAGAGATTGCCTTCGAACAAGGAAACTATCATTTGGCAACAAAGAAATTCACGCAGGCTGGTAATAAATTAAGAGCTATGAAGGCGTTATTAAAATCTGGCGATACGGAGAAGATATGCTTTTTCGCGCAAGTGTCCAGGCAGAAAGAAATATATATTATGGCCGGGAATTATCTGCAATCTTTGGATTGGCAAAACCAACCAGAGGTTTTGAAGAATATCATTAATTTCTATTCAAAAGGAAAGGCAATGGACTTATTGGCCAATTTCTATGTTGCTTGCGCGCAAGTAGAAATCGATGAATTCCAAAATTATGAAAAGGCACTCGATGCCTTAAATCAAGCGAGCAAGTGCCTCGCGAAGGTTGTTACACCTAGAGATCCTAACATTCATAAAAGAGCCGTTGATTTAGTGAATAATCGGATAGCGGCGATCAGACGTTACTTGGATATTAAAAAGTAAGTATTAAAGTGAAGACCAGTGTCATGGAACAGAAGCTAACTAATTGTAATCGTTACATTACAGATTATTTGACAGAGGAGAGACAGGGACAGCGATGCAACAAGTGCGTCAATTACTCGATTCTCAGGGTGGCGATTTAGAGCAGTCAGTGCGACGCGGCGATTTGTTTGCTACAGTGACACAACATTATGCTAGTATCGGTGATTTTGATAAAGCTCGTGCAACAGTGGATGAGCTAAAGCGTTTAGTACCTGGAATAAACTTAAGTTACTATTACAATGTTAATCTCCTGGAAGAGTTAGGCTATAAGAAGAGTATTCATCGGGAGGATAGTTCGGATAAAGAAGAAGATATCGAAGAACTTTTAGGCGAATAAGTGTTAAGATTGTAAACAAGGTATACAGTACGTAAATACTCCGTCCAGTAATGTGATAGAAAAGCCGAATATTCATATTACCTGTATCGTGCAATTATAGAGCGTTTGTATATTAGTGCGATTTGAAAAATGTATTATTTTAAAATAAATATTAACTGGCTATTTTATACGGACCACCATTACGGATTCGCCCAAACCATGCAGTAAGAATCACGATTATAGAAAAAACCATTGCTCAACTTTTTATTAACCAGACTTATACGTAAACAGGTTTGTTTTTCTTAACAATATTTTATGCTCTAGAAAATAAGAGTTTAAAAACAACAGCTATTCGGATAGCATCTAGTAACACATTCGTAGTGTTCACCGCGTTACAATCGAATAAATAGTAGAACATACAAGGCGAATGTATCAGATGATGTAAGACATACACACGTTCGTTACATGTACGAACCGTTATCATTGGATAAAAAAAAACAGAAAGGGATAAGAAAAAGAATGGGCGAAAACTCTAATGTTAAAATATTACGAATACAAAGGACAAGATCCTTGGAATCAATACGTTACGCTATTTTTGGTCCAGCTCTAAGGATTCCATCTGCGTTATGCAGTTTGTTTTTATACATCGCGTGCTTCGAACCGTCATTGAAAGTACCCCTCGACTGCATCCAAAACTAAATCTTTCTATTCAAACTGCCTTCCCTGGCGGGGGTTTTTTGCTCGGCGATGGAAGGTCTGTTTCTGGTTCGTCAGCTTTGCGTTTTTTCCGCACCAAATGCGATATATCACTGGCTGGTTTTGGAACCTTCGGCGACGTACTCGAGGAAGCATCGCTTCCACTGGTACCGGCGCCATTCGAGCACGCACTAGCGACTTTACTCTTAATACCATCGATTACCATTTGTTTAAAGTCCTTCATATCCGTGATCTTTTCTTGAATCTCTGGAATCAGTTCCTTCAATTCTCGTATTTCACCTTCAACGGTATAAAATGTGTCCTCTGTCTTCGGAGGGTCCTTCATTTCCTCCAATTCTTTAATGCGACTTTCTAACAAGGCTGTTGCTTTGGTGAACTCTTCGATACTGGCGGCGAATTCGTTGCCCAAGGAATATGCCAAAGCGATTTGATAATGTATCTCGGCAATCGCTCTTGGATCATTGGGTTCGATCTTTTGTAGAAGGCCCAAGCAGGTTTTTAAATCGGACAGAGCACCTAGATAATTTCCACTCTCCATGGCTACTTCTCCGAGAAGACGGTAAGTGTCCGCTAATAATTTTTGTCCCGCTTCACCTCGCTTTTGAAGCACAAATTCTGCCAATTCTAACACTTCCCATGCCAGCTTTAATTTGATACACAAATGTTTCACGTGAATGAATGATTGTTAATATGAAAGAAAGGCACTATTCTAATGTAAAGTCTGGTTATTTTGAATCACACTACTGTCAGATTAATTTACTACATGACTACTGTAACATTAATCCCCTGGATGACTTAACTTTTGCGTTCTACCGAAAATGTTTTTTTCCTAATAAATCGAGAAAATATTTTGTACGGCTTATATCTTTATAGACAATGCAATACGTTAACATAAACATCATTTTTATGTTACTAAAAATGGATTGCAATTATACACAACATACTGAAATAATATGCAAAATCAGAAACTATTATACCTGAAGATTGTTGACCTCATCCTCGTCATCTTCCTTCTCAACATCTTCGGAATCATCTCCGGAAACATTTTCGCCATTCTCTTTAATATCACCGTTCTGTTTGGCCGATGAGGAGGATGGTCCATTGGCGTGACTGCTCTCCTTGCTCGATCCGGCCACAGCTTTCTCGCTTCCACCCTCTTCCGTTTTGCTTTGTGCCATTTGCTCTGCGATTTTGCTATCGTCAGTCTTGTTCGGTTCTTCACTCTTCCCCCCTTTTTCATCTACTTTGCTTTCTGCTTTGTCATCATTTTTATTACCTCCAGTTTTTCCAGCCTCCACCTCCGCGACCTTCGTGTCATCGGTCTTGCTTTCCGCAGATTTCTCGCCCTCCTTATTTTCACTGGTTGCGCCGTTGCTAGCCTGTTCCTCCGCTCCCTCGTCTTCTTCTTCATCTTTCTCCTCTACGTTACTTAACTTGTCATCATCCGCCTCTTCGTCTTCTTCTTCGTCGTCCTCTGCTTCTTCGGAACCCGGTACACCGCCACCCAGTACACCGGCCTCTTCTCGTGCCAGACCAAGAAGAGCGCGGCCGTAAAGTAAATAAGGTTCACCGAGTTCATCCGCGGTGTCCCCGTGTTTTTCCGCGAGTAACTGGCAGGCTTGTGACAATGCCGTCACAGCCATACTGTAGTCTCTGACCAAGAGGTGACGTTTTCCATGGGTTATCGCGGTCGTGGGATCGGTGAAGGGTGCAGTTTCCGCAATGTCGGCCATCTGGAACAGAAGCGTACATTCGTCAACGTCCATCCTCCCAACTTTCGTTATATAAATATTTTGTAAATTTCCTATCTTTGGGCCTTGTTAGATAATAATAGAACAAAATGTAAAATAATGTATTCCTTGCATGCTTTATCCTGTAACGAGCAATTATGTCAAAGTCGTACAGGTTAAAAGAGGATGCTTTGATCGTCCACCCACGAGGGGTGTCCAATACTCTAAAGCCTGATGCAATTAAAACCCGAACGGAATACTCCACCTACGTTTTCCCATGAATTAGACTCTCTACGTGAACTGCTTTCGAAGAAGTATATTAAATCGCTCAATGTGAACAACGTAAATCTTAAAGGATGAAAACCTGACTTAAGTACGCGATAAAATGTCTCATCGAGTATCACTACTGACCTATCCTCGTTTAGTTGTACAAAGATTCATTATGTACGGTGCTTTAAAAAACGACCTCAACTTCCGCGTCTCCCATATAAATCCAATCTCGGGATGACCGGCATAAAACCTTTAGGAGTTTCCTCACGATTCTCCTCCGACGGACAATTAGGAAACAAGAAAGAATAGGAGTGAAACCAGGGGATGAAGAAAGCAGATTGTTCAAGATTTCACTCCGAAAGAAGAAAAAGGAGCGTCGCAGGGAACTAAAAGAACCTACGTAAAAAGACTCTCTGCGACTGTCCTCCATAAAAAAGGAGCAATCCAGAGACCGAGACGACATCAGAGTACAGATTTAAATGCGATACACCATCAGGTTGGTGAAGTAGACCGGCATCTTTCCGATACTTTAAAAAGGATGCATTACAAGTCCTTCGAACGAGGAACGAAATCCATGAAACTTCAGGAACTATGCATTAATAAAATCCTAGGGGGATAGATTTTAATAAACACCCAGTGAAAGAGGAAGGTGTTGCAAACTAACCAATGTGCGCGATAAATCGGAATAATGATAAGAAATGGGATGGGGATGAAAATGAGAGAAATAGAAGAAGAAGAAGAAGAAGAAGTCGAAGTCGAAGTCGGAGGCGGAGAATCGGAGACAGATAAAATCGCATAAGAGGGAAGAAAAGGTTGGAGAGGAGAGGGTTGTCCGCAGCATCCGGGTGGGGTGGGTGGACGGTCGATTTCGGTGCGCTTCGACGCAGACGTCGGAGAGGGCGTGTTGGTCGTCGAAGATGATGTGGAGGGTGGTTTTGGAGGGTAGTTGGGTTCGGGGGTGTTTATTGGGCAGTGCGTGAGGTGAGTCTTTGTGCGGTGTGCGGCTTCCAGTGGGCTGCCAGTGGTCGCCCTGGGCACCACCTGTGCGGATGGAGCCAACCCGTGTACCCAGGGGCCCTGGTCCGCGTCTCGCTTTTCTCTTCGCCACTCTTGCCCTTACTTTCGCAGGTAATCACCTGATATTGATATTAATCCTTTGCAACCCCATGTACGCCCATCCGCTCGATCAAACCCCTGACTTCGGTCATTCCATTCATTTGGGTAAATAGTGAACTGAACGTAGTATTATTATGAAAGGATCATCTGGGCTTTTACGTATTTCCTCGATAATCAGCTGATTTCCTTTTATCATCGATGTTCGGTGGAATAAGTTTGATAACACATATTTTAAAAAATTATATATTCAATTCATTGTTTGGGGTACTCGATGATTTAAGTGAGATACGATTGGAGTCGTTATTATGGTTAGCGTGCACTTGTTTTCGCAGGCGATCAGCTGATCCCTTGTCATCGTTTGTTCCAATAAATCTCAACGTATCTTTAAAAACTTTTCACTACTGTCAGAATTTTCATCTGATGTCCAAAAGATTGAATTCATTGGTTAAAAAGCCCCGTAAAATAAATTAAACAGCCTTATATAATAATTACAAATAATCTTTGATCTACAACCACTGATTGTTTTCACTCTCGCAACGACACGTGTCGAACAAATTTCCCACGTAAAGCACGTTGTCTTCATTTAAAATTGACCAACCGGGTGAAATTACAGTGTATTCGAAAATAAATGAAATCCGTGTCGGTTATCAGCGAAGATCTTATCCGCGACTTAATTCCCGTAGAATTCATTAGCGTCCCTTAGGAAGTATCGTTTCTTTGAAAGGTTTTATAACGCGGTCAGCAACCACCGGTTGAATTCATTGCAGTGTGAACTTTTTTTAGAATCAGGAGGATATGGTCACTCGAGAGAAGTGCTCCTACGCTCTATTATCCTCGAGTGCCCTCCCTTCATAACGGTGTAGTCTCAATTTCTTATGCAGTACATTTTCCCGCGAAACACAAGCCGCCTTAAAAAACTCGAGTGCCTTTTATTACCACTTTTGTGCACCGTATTAGAGGAACCCGATTAGAGAAAGGATACCGCGCTTAATTATTTTAAACAACGAGATTGTTTTGATATAACATTCAGAGATTCGATAGAAATTGTGTCGTATAATTCGATACAACTCAATCAATAAAAGAAATTCTCCTAATAAAATACATTTTGTTACATCGATAGTGCCAAAGTTACTTCGGATTACCCGTCGACACGCGATACTGTAAATCTTAGAAAAACCGAGTTCTTTTGACGAAATGATAGTGGTAACTCGGAGGATCAGGTTTCCATGGAAAGACAAGAAATGACGAGGAAATCTCGATACGAGGGGGAATCCGAAAGTAGTCAAAACAGGGATACGCAGACATTGTTATCCCGAAATATCCCATCTCCCTTTTTTCCAGCTACCGGATTATTGTGCGGTGCAATTATGTCGGATCATTGGGAGGAAGTCAACTGGGACAAGAAAGCTTTGGCACACGCGAATGTCAGTCTCACGTGGTACCTGGATGGCCAAGTGGCATTGTTAGAGTCAACTTCGATTCATCGAATGCATCATATCGCAAAACGACCGACTTTTCTCGTGCCAATGCA
The DNA here is from genome assembly GCA_910591585.2 of Nysson spinosus. NCBI lineage: Eukaryota > Metazoa > Arthropoda > Insecta > Hymenoptera > Crabronidae > Nysson > Nysson spinosus. The sequence goes on along the minus strand of OU342839.1, from coordinate 1,931,504 downwards.
CGGGGGCATCTGGATCATGTGCGTTTCCCTCGCGGGTAAGTTTTGGACCCTATAATTACTTTTAAGTGGGTGTGAGATCTGCGAGGATAATCCGATAGGGAGGATAACCGGGCAAGCGAATTAATCAAGGGGTCAATAATGTTTTATGCTGTATAAGAAATAAATAGTGTTTTAAATAAATATACGCGACAGCTTAATGTCTGGTTAAGGATAAACACTCGTCTGTTTAATCAGAATGATTAAAATATTCTTAAATAATTTCTGACATTATTATGCAATATTACATGAAATAATTGCTTAATTGTAAAATAAAACGTTAATTTCAAGGCGCGACAGAAGCCCGCATAATTCGAGATTAAACGAACTTAAACCAGTGATAATTCCGGAAGAAGCAGCGGGTTTCGAAAATTTTAATCTCCTAATGGGAACTCTAACGAGAAACATGATTCGGTGTTTATTTCCTAAGAACAGAGAACTTTTGAAAATCGATGTTGAGTTTTTGGTGTAACATGTGTGCACCCGGTTTTCTCATGTAATCGTACTGATATTTGGCTGGGATGACGTGGATACCGTCGAAAAATGTTCTGCACGGTGGTTACCACCTTGACTTTAGCTGTGATATCGACCAACCGATTAGGATCTAAAACATAACGTTGTCCGTCAAGGTATCGCGTGACCGTGAACATCTTGGATGTTCCTTTGATAAACCTTCACGGCGCGATCACTTTCTTCGTACCAGGAATTAAAGGGGACCGAATCAAAGTCACCAATTTTGGTCCTGAAGTCTCCAAACCGATAATAGATGGTGTATAAACATGTTCTAGGACGATTTTGGGTCGGAAGAAGTGGTTTAAAAATTTGTTTAGCCCAAAAATGGGTCGACCGGAAATCGAAAAAATGTGAAGGGGTATACCTTCAAAAATTGTCAAAAAATAAAAGTCGCCAATTTCGCTCCTCAATGACCCAAATCGATGGTGGGTGATGTATAAACATATTCTAGGGCGATTTTGGGTCGGAAGAAGGGGTTTAAAAATTGTTTCGGCCAAAAAATGGGTCGAACAAAAATCGCAAAAATGTGAAGGGGTATACCTTCAAAAATTGTCAAAAATTAAAAGTCGCCAAAATCACTTCTAAATGGCCCAGATCGATGGTAGATGATGTATAAACATATTCTAGGACGATTTTGGGTCGAAAGAAGCGGTTAAAAAATTTGTATTGGTCAAAAATGGTCGATCCGGAATCGAAAAAATGTGAAGGGGTATACCTTCAAAAATTGTAAAAAATTGAAAGTCGCCAAAATCACTTCTAAATGACCCAAATCGATGGTAAATGATGTATAAACATATTCTAGGATGATTTTGGGTTGGAAGAAGTGGTTAAAAAATTTTTTTGAGCCAAAAATGGGTCGACTCCAAATCGCAAAAATGTGAAGGGGTATACCTTCAAAAATTGTCAAAAATTGAAAGTCGCCAAAATCAATTCTAAACGACCCAAATCGATGGTGGGTGATGTATAAACATATTCTAGGACGATTTCTGGTCGAAAGAAGCGGTTAAAAAATTTTTACTGGTCAAAAATGGGTCAAACCCAAGTCGAAAAAATGTGAAGGGGTATACCTTCAAAAATTGTCAAAAATTGAAAGTCGCCAAAATCAATTCTAAACGACCCAAATCGATGGTGGGTGATGTATAAACATATTCTAGGACGATTTCTGGTCGAAAGAAGCGGTTAAAAAATTTTTATTGGTCAAAAATGGGTCAAACCCAAGTCGAAAAAATGTGAAGGGGTATACCTTCAAAAATTGTCAAAAATTGAAAGTCGCCAAAATCAATTCTAAACGACCCAAATCGATGGTGGGTGATGTATAAACATATTCTAGGACGATTTCTGGTCGAAAGAAGCGGTTAAAAAATTTTTACTGGTCAAAAATGGGTCAAACCCAAGTCGAAAAAATGTGAAGGGGTATACCTTCAAAAATTGTAAAAAATTGAAAGTCGCCAACATCAATTCTAAACGACCCAAATCGATGGTGGGTGATGTATAAACATATTCTAGGACGATTTCTGGTCGAAAGAAGCGGTTAAAAAATTTTTATTGGTCAAAAATGGGTCAAACCCAAGTCGAAAAAATGTGAAGGGGTATACCTTCAAAAATTGTCAAAAATTGAAAGTCGCCAAAATCAATTCTAAACGACCCAAATCGATGGTGGGTGATGTATAAACATATTCTAGGACGATTTCTGGTCGAAAGAAGCGGTTAAAAAATTTTTATTGGTCAAAAATGGGTCAAACCCAAGTCGAAAAAATGTGAAGGGGTATACCTTCAAAAATTGTCAAAAATTGAAAGTCGCCAAAATCAATTCTAAACGACCCAAATCGATGGTGGGTGATGTATAAACATATTCTAGGACGATTTCTGGTCGAAAGAAGCGGTTAAAAAATTTTTATTGGTCAAAAATGGGTCAAACCCAAGTCGAAAAAATGTGAAGGGGTATACCTTCAAAAATTGGCAAAAAATGAAAGTCGCCAGAATCAATTCTAAATGACCCAAATCGATGGTAGATGATGTATAAACATGTTCTAGGACGATTTTGGGTCGGAAGAAGTGGTTTAAAAATTAGTTCGACTCAAAATCGCAAAAATGTGAAGGGCAAAATCGCAAACACACACATTACATTCGAAACATTGACATTTAAATTCACTCCACTCATTTATAAACGTTTAACTACTATCGTTGTTACAGAGAGGCGTATAAAAATGGGTTCACGTTAGAAACAGTATTTTTTTGAAGTCGTGAAAAACCAGTTTTAATTACGACCTTGCTTATTACTTGATACTCGGAACGGACGACATTTTATTTCAACCGTTAATTGCTGGACTCCCAATTAAAAGAACGTTTTAACGAAAATTAATGTCAAACTCGGTCTTGATTCTCTTTTTATCCGAGGAAAATGTACTCCGGCAAAAATCATGCAAGAAAACATGCCTTACGGTTTCTAATTCATTTGCAATTACTCTGTTATAATCCAAAGATAACCGATTTATAAATTTTGAACAAAATGGTTCAAATATATAGTTTAAAACGTATGAATCAATCAAGTGACATATTAATTGTGGACCATTGAAAGCCAAGTGTAACGTAGGCACATTCTTTTCACCAAAATGGCAAATTACAACGAAGGAAAAACCTTCGCGCATTCTTCGTCGGATGAATAAAGGTAGGGCCGATGTTGAATTCGTCGGTTTTTATTGTTTTCACTCAGAAATAGTGTTCTTTTGTTAGTCATCGCGAAAACTAACACGGCTGTTCTTTAAAACCAAAAGAAAAGAGGATTTCTGTGGCCGGAAATTGGGTCATTTTTGCCGAGGAGAAGAGACAATAAAGTGTCCTAGAATAAGTCAATCGTGGAAAAGTACGATAGGGTGTGACGTGTACGAGGGCCAAACAAAAGTATTATTTCCTCGAAGGGTGACACTCCGCGTATGTTTTCCAAACGATCACTTTCTAAGCTGTCTACATTTACCCACTTTTCTTTCGACTTCCAGGAAGCCAAGAACTATTTCAATGATAATAGTTAACGATAAAAATGAGCCTGAAAAATACTGTCTTAATAGACAGGGTTCTGCGTTCCAAACGAAGTGTAATTAATTGCGACAATATTTCACTTTATTTTCCCGTAAACTACAATTAAAATATTATCAGTTTATATATATATATATCTTTCGAAATCTTAATTTTCTACTTTATATAATTAGAATCTAATAATCTGATATTTAATTCATGTGCTTCGCGCATTTTGTTTCAATGTTATATTTGAGAACCAATCACGTTTATTCGATGACTCTTTTATCAATAATTGGCTATGTAATCACGAAATATTTTACCAAGAAATTGCGCGGGGTGTATTTCTGGTGTCATAAAAGGTGATAACGTTTTTAAATATTAGAATGTAAAAGTTGGCCCGAATGAAAGATTAAGTTTGTTGGACGAGGAATTCTGTTCCTGACAACCGCGTGGGTGTGCAATTACATTTGCTTGTATGCCGGAGTGTTCAATTTTTCCGTTCCCCTATTTTTCGCGGAATAGTAAATACGAGAGAACTGTGGAAACCTGGACATTTCAGCAATTATTTTTCATATTGTACGCGATAAGAGTACTTATAACACGCCAAATCTGAAAACCGTTAATAAACTGTTTCAAGAAAACAATAGACTTAATGTCACACATATACGTTATTATTTTTAAAAAACATAATTATTCATATTGATTTATAGAAATATAATTATGTGCATCATATTCCTGGATCTCGAAAAAATGTTTATTGCCATCATTTTCGTCAAACAATTCAATAAAACAAAATCGCCACGGATTATCGTATTTTTCAAGAGCAATTAAATATACGTGGAATAAATAAATAATTAATGTAATTATTCCTACGTCATACAATTATACGAATGTTTTTTCAAACTCCGTTATTAAAAGACAAAAATAAAACGAATCCAGTGGCATATATTCTGTTCATCAAGGCAGAGTTTCTTGCGACACTTGGTTTTTTATATGTATATCATTGAAACGGCTTTAGAACTCGCGATACATTGAAGCAAGTTACCTAAAAGAGTGCACTTGACCTTCGAAAATGTTTGTTAAAATTAGAGTACGCGTGTGGAGCTATAATCCGTCGGTTTCGGATTTTTTTACGAACTTTCTTCGACGGTTCCTGGTCACGCCAAGCACCGGAAATTGCAAGCTTTGCAGATCATGCGGGTTCTCTGAATTTCACTTTATCCATCGATAACCTTATTTACGATTTCAGAAATTATGAATGAAATTATTGTGATCATACTAATAAAATAAATTTAATATTAAGCTCCGCATATAAAAAGATAAATCGCAACATGCAAGAAACAATAAAATGCAATACATAATTAACATTTCCAAACACTTAAAGAAGAAAGTAATTTCGAATTCTGGATCCTGTTCTCGTAAATCGAAAATCATACACCGTATTTTAAGCATTGAATTTTACATCGGTAAATACGACTTTAATAAGAGACTCGCAATTATACGGTTTTAATTAAAAGATTAAAAATCAAGAGCCAAATAATTTCGTATATTTTTTTTGTACTCTCAATATCTTTTTACTCACAGCCTCTTTCGTTTTGTTTCCTGAGATTTCACGGGAATTCATGTTCAAGTTCACTTTCTACGAATCGATAGATTAGATAGCTAAAATCGTATTTCACGCTCGAATTAATCCACGCTCCATCTGCCAGTTAATTCGGATATAACTTAACAAAGATATCTATCGGATTTCGAGTAGTATGCTATTAAAATAAACTTCTCCTCTGTAGTCGAAACTGATTGATATATAACTGATTAATATAAAAATAAATAGTTCTCAGAAATCGAAACGTCGTCATTAAAAATATCAATTAATTCGAACTTTAATAAATTCCAATTGGAGTATATTCTAAACCTTTTTATTATCCGTTTATTACTTGAGATTTAGTGTGTCGAGATATAAAATGTTTCGCGGCTCAACGATAAATCGCGGTTCATTTACGAGAGCGCGTAACTAATGGCGGTGGAAAAAGGGATGAGAGATATATAATCGCGGATAACTAGGCTCGCGGAATGACGTTAAAACACATCGATGTCGCTTTTTTTTCCATGGCTCGCATTTCAGAGGAAGAAATACGACTACTGGGTCAGGTAGGTTTTCCGCAGGAGAGGTGCATTAACTACTTGACGCCTGACGAAGCGCACGAAGAGATTCGAGCTGCCTGGCAAAATCGTGAGTGCGATCGACTCTTTCTTTATTTTCTCCATCCACCATTTTCACTGCTTCTTATCGGTTCCCGTTATCATTATTGGCATGTAATAGCTTCAAACTTCAACTGGCAGAAGTGTAGTTTTTAATATCGGGATTATTTTCATCCGTGTATTGCATCGCGTTAAGTATGCACTTCCTACCGGTGATATCGGTGAAATGTTTGTTGTTCCAACTTATTAGTATAACATAAGTTTCCTTTTTAATTGGGATTGTAACATCGATTGTTAATAATAAGACTATAATAAATGGGGAAGAAAGTTATATGAAGATGTATCTATTTAAACAGGAATGCAGAATCTAAGTATTTCCTGTTCTCTGGTTTGTCTGATCATTTTGGGAAGCGCCGTTCTGATAGGATTTTTTGGATTATGCAGACACCAGATATCAGCGGTTCTGGTTACCGGAGTAATGTATCTTCTTGCCGGTAAGCTTATTAATTAAATTACCTATACATCGTAACTGTACTCATTGTGTAATTAAGTCTTACGGTTAATCAAAAAACAAGATCGGGGAAAACGACGATTACGTTAACGAACTTCCACGGTGCATTATAAGCACTGCGGTTCCGGGCAATAAACTCACGGACCACAAGGATTCTTTACCACTTTTGAAGTCAACCGCAAGCTAACCTACCCTTTCTAACATGAATATTTTACATTTCGCTGATAGAACGAATCGTTTCAATTCAATATAAATACGCGAATAAGCATTGATTTTTCGAATTTTTTCACAACTGTCCGTCATGCAAGTATGAGATGTGCACCATGAAAAACGGCGAAATATTTGTTCTAGCGACATTTGCTCTGTTTACCCTGACGATCATTCACTTCAAGAGGGCACAAGATCGAGGTGCTCGGATATTGGATGGTCCAGAAGATGGTGTGGTTGGTGGACCGGTGGCACGTAGTTTATTAAAGGCCAGGGTATTCGCAAGTTCCTGGAGTATGGACTTCGGATGGGGTGGAGTAACACTTTGCGCCCTGGCATCAGTTGCTTGGATCTTGCTTAGCAAGATAATGCGTTTTAGCCCTATATCCGTTATGATAGCGTAGCAGTGGGAGGCCTTCGAGGTCTAAGGTCGTTTGCAGAACTCGCGATAAAGCGTTTCGATGTCGAAGACCCTTTCGGGAAAATGTCATGAAAGAGGGAAAGCGAAAGTACACGTGGTTCCTTGTAAACCAGAATTTCAGATGGAACAAGCTCGTGATACAAGACATAATATTAATAATAAGGTTTTAATAACGTTTTGTAATAACATATTATCTAAATTGGGAATCGAAATCGTCCAAGAATTCAGGTAACTTATAATGAAAAGTATAAGTATATTTGTAATTATATAATTCTAATAAATTGGTGAATGTCTTGTGGAAGACTGGCAAATGTTATTAAAGATAGAAGGCATTGGACTGAATTGAGGAATTTATTAAAATAAGTTGGTGAAAGGGTCTGATATGGAAACCAGTTGGAAGGTATTTTTTTTCAGGGATTAATTGATAATTAAAAATGACCGTCTCGAAGGCAGTAACGATACATATTTGATAACAGATCAATTCTGTTGTATATTCTTTGTCAGAAGTCTCATAATTCGATCATGTTTCGTAATGCAAAAAAATAGAAGTGGTGTTGTTTTTGGCACCACTCTCAGCCCAATGTTTTATACTATGTAATAAGCAATTTCTCTAAGCTTTGCGAACGAAACAATAAAATGAAGATCCATATGTAAGAGAAAATTTCAATCATAACATGGTTATTCTTCCAAGCTGAGGAACAATTATACACCATTCATTTTTATAATATCTATATTGTACTACTACACCTCATTTCTTTGCAAGCATACTTGAATATATTTCCTCAAATATTCACCATTCATATGGGTCTTTATAATAAGAAATAATATTCTGCAAATGCATGAATACACAAAGCCACATAGAATGAAAACATTTTTGGACTGGAAGATTACTAAATAATAAGTAGTACCATACAGAAGAGAATAAGTGTTTATCTAAGTTTCTGTTTACAGTAAAATTAGTCAATTAATGTAAACATAACATTTTCCAGTCTATATACATAGATGTAACAGTAGCTATTATAAATTATGTTAAGATTCAATAAGTGTAAAAGGGGAATTTATTTATATTTGAAATCATTTGAAATTACCTAGAATCAAGGAAGAGATTCATAAAATCTTGCTTGTTGATTGAAATACAGAAATTAATGTGTTAACATAGTTGCCTATAGTATAATCTGACCGCCTTAAAATTAGAGTGATAAGTATGTTTGTAAAATGCATAGTATAGCATATGCGAGCCAAAACTAAGCAACGATTGTGTGTTAGCAGGATGAATCTAGCTTTCATTATAACTTGTTACAGCGAACAGAAGAAATTTTGCCAAAATACATAAGGATTGTAACTTGCAATTCGTCCATTAATATTTAAGATGAATAAAGATGCTTCAAAATGAAAGCATCTACTATATTCTGAATGTAAGGTTTGTGAGTGTTGTGTTATCAACACCATTCTACTCATAAATCTGCCCTCAGAGCATATTATCTAAGAACAATGCATTTTTCTGATAATATTTTTCTTGATTATAATATTTTTTACCTGATCCTTGTTATTTGTTATATTAAAATTAATGTATTATAAGTGCAATAAAATGCGTAAGCCATATCTAAATGAAACGACAGTCATGACTATCTTAAACCCCAGATATACATCTTATTGTTTAAATAAGTCTTAAATAACGCAACATAATATTATTACACTTAAATTATTGTTTCATTGCTCACATTTTCATGTATTAGAGCATCATCGGACAAAAATATACGATGAATTTCAACTTTGTAGACCGAGATTGTTGGCGAGGTTATGTTTTGCGAAACAGTCCTGTGAAAATCGATCGTAACACACAGACACAACCAACACACGTCCAACCTCTATCGCGATATAGGGCACTGCGTACCGGGCGCGTGATAAACTTGCAAGTGTGCGTGTAAACTCGGATGCTCTATACGTTACATCTTTGTATATACAAACACACACGCACCAGATCCACACATTTCTATATATCGCATCTGCTTATAGATTCGACGGTTTAGTTTACTGTAGTAGTAGTAAATAACAAAGGCTTTAGAACCGCGAGCTTATTGGAACAAGAGAATGTACGGAAATAAACTGTACGCAATGTTGTCCGTTGAAACAACAAGGAATAAAAGGAAGCTTGCTGGCCGATACAATTAAGACTGTATACTCTTTAATGCATATATCAAGGAGCATAGCATTAATATCTACGAAGAACAGAGTGTACGAAGAAAAGCTATGCGTATGAATCGTTGGAAAAGCCTAACATACCTTACTCAATGTCGGTTGAATTAGGTGCTCGATGCTTTTTTAGTTAACAGGGACACTCTCACAGTGAACGATGGGCATCCGAGCAGATTCGTGTGGCTTTAGTCGGGTATTGGAGGCTAATCACTAAATAAAATATAAAGAGTATCTTATTTGACCGTTGGACGAAAGAAACGAGTGATAACCGGCACGCGTGCAACTTGTATGAGCGTTCACAGCCGACAGACCGCGGCGTCGAATCGCGCATGGATGCGAACCGGATTACAGTGGCGCGACTAGTTTACCGCCATTTCTTACTTCTCACGCGGGATGATTATATTTCGCAAATCGTCGTCAAACTACCCAGTAATCCACACGAAATGTTAGTGAAAAATTATACGCTCTTGTCAACTAGCTTATATTAGTTATTTGTTATGAAATTCCTGTGTTATTCGTGAATATCAAAGGCCACGGTAAAATTCAAATTGTACAGTCACGTGCAAATATTAACTTGACACAGCATGTAAAATATTAGACTGCGTTTGGTGTAATAATAATTGTATTGTATTAATTATTTATTTAATAATATTTGTGTCGCCAGTGGCGACGTTAGAAGAGTGAATATGATATCGTAGAGAGAAATATTTAAATTGAACACTGCAAATATTGTTCTACGCGCAACCACAGTTTTCAATTCTGCGCAATTTCCGCCCTCGTTGTGTCTCTCCTTCGTCAGTGAACGTACCGTTTTCCTTTAGTGAGTGAAAATTAATGAAGAAAGTGTTAAAAAATAGGTGCGTATGTCTTATTTAACATTCATTGTATTCATTAAGCTGTTAGCTAATAGTAGCCTAAGTTTCATGTAATAATATACGGAATCTGTAAGAATATTCTGTAAAAACCATCTAAGGTTCTACTTCTATCGAACAAAGGTTTCTAATTTTGTCAACTTTTGCATTTAATCGCTAATTTTGGAGATACACGAGTCCATAATACACCGAGTGGTGTTAATAAATGTTCTACCTTTATTAATTTAAAACAATATTATATCCATGTATTATTCTTACTAGCAAATTAATAATATTCCTAATACACTAATATAGTATGAAAAACTTCGTATAAAAACTACAACAAAATGGCCGACGTGCTCCTTGTTAACAGAAGATCGAAATTCGATCGTAATATATATTCTATTTCAGATATGAATATAGGTTTAATATACGAACTTTTGCTTTTAGGGAATATATGTAGTATACTTTATCGTGAAACGTGATAATAATGATGGTCGTTTGGTTTTTATAGTGGAATCGGAAGGCACGGAGAAACTACACCGAGCGGGACAAGGACAAACTTGTTATTGTTGCTGACTCTGTTGTTTTCATAGAGAGATCCGAGGCGTACAAACAAAAAATGGTGAAACAGATCGTGCCTGGCGAAAAGCTTCGACCACTGGGTGAGTGAATTATACTTTTATGTATCACGTTTTTAACGTGTACAAATATACAACATATTACACAATTTATCACGAGCATGGAATGTTTGTATCGAGAAACAAATATTCTTACGAAATATTATATTTATATATTGAAATATATGAAAATTGCGAGAAATTTATAAGCAGCAAATATCAATTACAAAACATAAGAAACTTCTTATGAATATTGCAAGTAATAATACCACAACGTTAAATTATTTTCTATATGTATTTTTATGGTATATTCTGAAAATCGCCAGAAAAAATATACATCTTACAATTATAAAACTATGTATGATAGCTTGTCGATATTATTTTTAATTATATTAAAGATGTTTCTCGAAAAATATTCGAAAAATGTAAATGTGTCTGAAATTATAAATTGACTTTTGGATAATTGCGAATTGAAAATTAACCGATTACATCTATTGGTTGATTTCGCAATGCATTATTTCCTGTTACGATAGAACTTTTGGTCGATCTAATAACAACATTCATAGACTCTTGATTATTGATTTTTTCCGCGAGATTGTCGGATTTATCGTGATTTTTTAACTTTTTATTAGTAACGTTTAAATTCTCGGTTGATTCCTCCACATATTGTATCTTTTTATTATCAGTTTTGGACGACTTTTCCTCATCTTTCGTAGCATAGCATAATTTATAATTACGATGATAATCCATCCAACATTCATGGAAATTTATAAACACGTCATTCCAAATACATATTTCTTCGACTGTAATTAATATCAATGTATTTAATCATTTATTATTTAGTGTTGAAAACTTGTATTTTATGGATTTGACTTCTTAGCACGGTATACAAATATAAGTTACATAGAAATTCTAAGTAATACAAAAAATAGTAAACTTTACCATACAGTAAGAAGGATGTAAATAAAAAGCATCCGGTTGGAAAAGTAAATCTCGGTAAAAATATATAAGCCAAATTAAAAAGAGTAGGTCCTTCATAGAGAGCCATTCCTTTAATCGTACTCATCAACCATGGCAAATATAAATAAGGATTATTATATTTATCACCTATCGTCATCAGTAAAGTTGTTATCAATCCTCCAATTATGTCCGTTACAAGTATTTTGATTTTTAAATCTGAAAAATCCATCTTCGGTAATAAAGAATTAATTTTTAGTTGGCACAATTTCTTTTTAATTTACAACCAAAATTTTGACTATGATTCGAGTCGGAAATTTTTCAATATGCTCTTACAATCATGAAATTAAACTAAGTTAGATTAATTTCGTTCATGCATTATTCTGTGTAGAAAATTAGCTGTGCACATTTCTTATTTTTTATTTAGCTGATTAATTAATTTTTTTGCATAGAAAATTAAAGACACGAGACACAAATGCATGTCTTTTTAACTAGTTATAACGAAGATAATATTATTGTGTTAATGTCGTTCAAATTAAACATTTTGATTAAAGGAATTATTGGAAGTAGATTTTAGTCGGAGGAATTTAATTTAATGCCTGAATTGATTAGTATCAATTATTTAGCTAGAAAAATAGATTAAGTTGAATTCTAGAGTATTATTACTATAATTTCGCCGGAAGAGAGAATTGAAGGCTGCTGATTTAGTTATTGAACTTCTGAGGGGAGAACGCCCGGCAGCTTCCACGGCAATCGAACTCAAACAATTTGTTGTAAAACACACAACGCCGATATAAACAATCTCGATCTGCATTAGTTAAAACCAATAATAATTCTATCGAAATTAATTCAGATCCTTTAACCTTTCGCGACAACTCAGTAAAAATTTACTATCGAAACGTATCCCTTTCGCTCGACACCAGCATCTTCTTTCTCATCTTTTCCAAAATGGTACACGAGATTCTTTCCAAATTTGAAAAACATGACCTCCGACGTGTATTTTGAATTTTTTTAGTTAAATCTCTTAGCAGTTTGCTGGTTATAAAATCATTTGCGGTGTAAACAAAAAATTGTGATTGGAATTACATTTAATTCTGCAATTTCACACCTCTAGAATTCATGTTAAGAACAATAATAACAATTTATGACGTACGAGCATATTCGTAAATTTCAAAATTTATTTACGAATACTTCGACGCTATTTTAATGCATTGTAAGAGTCACAAATTTTTTATTAGATAAACGAGCGTGTAAAAATTCATTTCATACATTGGTTTGTCGTGCTTGCCGGTGAAATAAGCAAAAAACTTGCAGCCAATTATGTATCGTTAATGCAGCGAGTAATATTTCGTCACACTTAATGTGAAATCCATCCAAAAATACTCTCACAAAGAATACCGTGATTTCAACGATGATGACGCACAGCTGCATTAATAACCACGGTATATGCAACATTGGATACTCCTATGATCATTTTTGTTCATATTAATATTTTTAAGATAGCCGTGCAACTTGAATTTCGAATTTGCAGTTTCACTTACTATTAATGCACCCAGCATTATTAAGGTGTAATGTTCTATTCCTAATATGGACGTCATTAGCTTGAGGTCCCTCTTTACATCTAACGATATATTTACATTATAATATAATTATAATATAAATTTATATTTTATCATTCTACAGATATATTATTGATCTTCAATAATATCAGATTCAATTTTAATTTGTTCGTAGTAATATTGTTTTGTGCGGAAAGAATTAATTTTTAGGGGACCGTTTAGTATGTTAGAAATGGTATATTAAATATTTTTAATATATTATATACTGATTAGAGTAACTTACCATCTTCTTCATCCCTGGAGCGTGGACTCGATCGAACCGGTATTTTGTTATTCATTATATGAACAATATCTAGCGCAGTGATCGCCTGATAATTAAATTCATATATTATTATAATTTTTCAAACGGTTTGTCAATGACGCTTTCTTTCGTATAAATTGAGAAATGAATAATTTGGACAAAAATTGAGACGTCGCAAATTGAAGGTTAACAAATCGAAATATGCTCTAGATTTTCGAATTATTTAAATTTTGTACACAAAATTAATTAACGAGTATTACGATGGACTAACGGCCCCAATGAGTCCCAATAGAATTACGTAGGCAGAGCTTCCCATAATATAATGATCGCACAAGGTGCACGCCATGCGTCCGATTCGCTGGAAATTTCATAATTTTTTATTATTTAATGCATCGAAATTTAGTACTAAAAATAATTTCATATACGTGTATTCCACGTTGTATATTCATATTTGATATTTTCCCCGGCTATATTTATATCTTTATAATCAGAAGACTAACTAAACGTCCATCATCTTCCTTAGTTTTCCGTCTACCGCGGAATCTCATATTCCTTGAGTATCAACGTTGATGTTAATTATAATTAATTTAATCCAAGCAGGTTATATCGGTCGAGGATAAACATTTATAGCAATTTTTCCACTATCGTATTCTTCCGCGGATAAATGTTATGATTTAATTAATATTGAGGATTGTTTTCGGGAGTAGTATCATTAAATTTCGACAATCAACTTAGATGTTTGATACGGATTTATTATCACGATTCTAACGTCATCGATGTCAAAGTAAATGTACAGTACTTCACAAAATTAACTCACCGATTTTTGATTTTTTTCAATAATCATCCGCAGTGGATACACCGCGAAATTTTTTTGACGTTTCACCATGTCCGGTTTACTTTTCGTACCTTTTTTGTACTCTCATGTAATTTAGATACCCGAAACGTGTTTGCATGTTTGTTTAAAACATTTCTCAAAGCATCTTAGGAAGGTTAAGAAAATCGGCTTGATTTTATTTACATTTCTATCTCCGGTACAAGTTGTGATTTTTATCTCCACGCGATATTGTTTATTGCTCAATATATTCGCATATAGATTCGTAGCGTGCGAGTCATTTGAAGAACGATGTTTCGAGGACTTATTTTCAAAATCAGACATCTCAGTAAATGTAGTGTTGGAATATAAATTTTGAATGATAAATTCGTACGATGAACAAACAATCCGACCTGATTATTACACGTCTCGATGGAGATTTTAATCAAATTAAATCCGTGAATGATGGAGATGCCGGTTTTACCGTTAGTATTATACAATATCAATGGTCAACAATTATTTGCCATCTATTTTTCATACCTCATACATCCGATAATTCCAAAATACAGAAATTATATTATATTATATTTCTCATAATATTCCACATATCTTTCATTAAAATACTTGGGTCAGTCAGAGGTTAACTTTGGATCATAACTATTATTTAATTATGTGAATATTAATATTATTTTAAAGAATATATGATATTAGATAGGTACCATTTAATATTAAACAGATCGGTGATAACGAAAATCCATCGAAAATATTGGAAAATAATTCGTATAATGCGCTTGGCACGAAGGTAAAAGGAAAGAAAGTTAGTTTAAAGTGTGTTTCATCGGAGAACGAGGTATATCGGATTTGTCAAGCATTGATACTTTCGTCCTCCGTTTTTCTGTTGTGCTATTACGGCTTATTCAATGGACGTACTGAGTACAGTGTCCTTGAGAACGGTCAAATAGTACGCGGCTACGTGCACAAAGCTATTATCACACTAAGCTTCGGATACTCCGTGCCTTACGCAGTCTACTCCTTGCTGGCGACTGGAATGCTGATTTATTCTCTTATTTCGGTGAGAAAACAACTTTGTTTCATTCTTTTCCATTAAATTCAACTATTACAGTCGCATAAATAACGTTCGTGTAACTGCATTATAGTTTGAACAGCAGCTTAGTAATTATTTACGTCGTACTTAACCTCGCAGCCGATAAATAGTTGTTAAGCTAGTGTTAAGCTTGTTTTAAGCTAGTTTTAAGCTAGTTTTAAGGTTAGTTGTTAAGCAATTATTACCGAGAACTACACGAAAGATTAAGAGAGAAGGATCGAAAGGTATTTGAGGTGTATATCACATAAATCGGTAGAATATTTATGGAATATTATAGAAAAAACCAAGGTGGAGTCTTCCTTCGATAGCTTTATATTCGGCTGATTTAGTGTGCGACGTAAGCGATGCGATAGTTGCTGTTTGGTTATTTTTTATAAATTTCCCTCCTTCGACTGCTCTGCTTTATGCATGTGGAACATTGGTATTAATAAGTACGTTTTACATGTTTCCTTGTATCATTTATATTGTGCTTACGTAATTATTATTGAGAAGGAAACATGTCCACACGATAATATTTCCATCTTTAGTAACAGAAATTTGGCTATGGCTCGGTGTCTTAAGACTTTACGAGCACAGAACATTTAAATAATAATCCCCCATTTATATTTTGCAAGATTCAAGATAAGAGTCAAGAATTATACACATTTTGACACGATCTTCGTATTATATTTTGTTCTAATTTATACACTATATTTTCGAATAAAACGTCGTATGTTATTGTCTTGTTAAGGAATTGGCAATATTGAAGTCGTTTTCTAAAATTATACTCGAATAAACAGTTGGACAGGTGAGCTCCTCCGTCGGACATTCCGAATTTAGATCGATGATCCTTACTTGAGGACAGTAATATAATCTGCGAATATTATTAATTATTAGTAGCCACTTCACGATAACTTCCACTTAATTTTCAATAATGAAATTCGCTTTTCAACTTACCTCGGACAGTACTCGTCCACGGCTTGTTTTATCGTATATTTTTGCTTTAATTTGTTATTCGAAATCTCCCGAATTAAATATCCCATAAATGCCTGACATGGCACTGCTGTAGCTTGAATATTATTTTTGGGTTCAATTGTCGCCATACTATCAGGAACACAATTACCCGTATTTCCTCTAAATTTACAATTTAATAATAAAAATAGAAACGTTAATAACGTTTACGAATTTACATTATTATTTTGATTGTTTAATACGATGATTTGACGAGGATGTTTGACTTACTTGCAGAGAATATTTTTTATGGATTCCACGTTGCAATACATGTTGGGGTTTAAAACAATTCCAGGGGAACTCCAAAGTAATTGTGCTTTGGATGCCATTTCTAGCATCTCTCCATGCAAATTCTTTACGATATTCGATAGCATCGAACTATTAAAATATATTCATTTATATAAACAATTATGACAGCATTATTTATATTAGTTTGGATACGTAATTTTACCCTTTGAACAGTCTTTCAATCGAAACATTAATATTTCGTATATTAGAATTTCCGGATACCAATTGTATTCGAAGTTGTTCTTCCGGTGTTAATTTCGGAGGACGCGTATTTAAATTCGAATTGATTAATTTTGATCCTAAATTCAGTTTATCGTCGGATTGGTTGTTAAAGCGATTCTCGGCGGGTTCCTTACCCAATACGTTTAGTAAGTACACCTGTTATTAATAACAAATACAATCACAGAATTATAATTTTCGGTTCACGATAAATTTAAATTCCACATACTATATTAATTATATTTACATTTAAATCAGGATGCGAGCGCGCCGCACTCTCGATATAACAAAATTCTCTTGTCGACCACGTTTGATTTTCCAGTTTTAAAAAGTAGACATTCAGCGTTTCTTCAACCTCGAGATTCCTTAATGTCCTAAAATGTCAATTGCTGATTTTATTAATTAAAAAATTTGTATCCTTTGCTTTTCAAAAATCTCCATTTTTAAAGGGATACCAAGCTTATATAAATGTGTTCGATGCTATCGAAAATAAAATGAAACATCAAATAAATACAAGCGAATTGAACATCAGATAAAAACATGACATATCAGATAAAAATGAAATTACAATTTTTTATCGAAAATTTTGAATTTGATTCGATGATTTTATATAAAAAATGCTTATTCATACCGCCACCTGTTATCGATAGTGGTTGGCAGGCAAACTGCCACTGTCACGAAGACTAAGAAAACCAAAGTGGTAATAATTAAACACGCTGCCAAGAATGCGAAGTATATATCGGACGGCCACCTTCTTAGTTGATTCACGACACCTTTCACGATCGGAGTTTCGCACTGAAACTCCGATAATCTGTTAAACTTGCCACTGT
The DNA here is from genome assembly GCA_910591585.2 of Nysson spinosus. NCBI lineage: Eukaryota > Metazoa > Arthropoda > Insecta > Hymenoptera > Crabronidae > Nysson > Nysson spinosus. The sequence goes on along the minus strand of OU342839.1, from coordinate 1,913,875 downwards.
AATTATCTGGATATAATAGTAGTTTATCCTCTTCGAAGTAATCTGCGTGTTTTCAGTGAGAGAAAAAGTACTGTTTTTATTTCGCGTTCTTTATTCTAAATTTCTATCTTTAAGTTCATTACTGAATTCTTTAGTATCTTTGATCACCGAAACCTGATCAATCAGTGAATTTATAGAAACAAGAATTAAAAAGAAAATTCACTTTCAAGGTCCATATTAGAACATTAATTTCAAACTTCTGAAAGAATGAATAAAACGAATCAATTTTGTCGTATAATTTTGATGAAATTGAATTCTAAGTTGTAAACATGATTTTGATGTTAGTTTGATCGCGATAGTTATAATTATATTTTACTATGTATTTATTTTTTAGGGAAATTAATATCGCGGATTAACTTCGAACTTATTACAGTGCTATTAAAAAATACCAATCTTCAGTTACGATGATAAATATTTGACAATTGTCTCGAAATCTAATACTTAGGTGGATGTTAAGTTTCATAGATCGATCTCTTTGATTGACTTACCCTTAGTCTTCGACATAATGATGATTTGTTCACTCTGTTCGTTGGTCTTCCTCCCCGAAGAATTTATGCTATCGTTCGCCAAGTCAGCATTTCACAAGCACTGGCAGTATTTAAATTGAGTTGAGTCACTGATATTTGCAATAGTCTCTACCGAGTAGTTGGCATAATGTTCAAAGTGGAGCAACCGGCCGGGTATTCTCCACGAAGGTATCAAACGCGAAAAATGTATCTGTTCTTGCATTTACGGTTCTTGGAGGTTATTGCACCTTTCTTACCGTCATTCGATCGTTGAATTCTTTTCTTTTGTTCGATCGATGCATACTTCGCGAGTGATAATCGCGCTTGTCAGATATTTTTGACGAGGAAACTGTAATTGAAACGAGTGAGGTTAATTGTTAATATTCTGGTAAAAATAGTGGGGTGTAACAAGTTGATATTAATCCATATATTTCGCATCTCAGAAAGTTTTCCCTTCAATAATAAATGTTTGAATTTTTTAGTTCGGTAAAAGTTTGGAGTAGTTAAGGAAATTTATATAAGTCTTTGTAATGATCGATTCTCGATTTATTATATTTAGATTGAAATTATAAAAAAAGAAATTTAAGACATCCTCGGTGTAAAGAAGAAATTAGTAAAGCGATTATAACTTACATTTTTCTGTTATGCAGAAACGTGGCTCTTATTTGGCTATTTAATTAGCGATCGAACGAAGAGTGGAATGATTTGGGATTAAAAAGAGTAAACTCGATTTCGTATTGTCTTTATTACAAATAACATTCTCATGATTTATCGTAGAATTCAGAATGGCAGGTTTTCGTACCATCGAACAAGACTTTGAACATTATTCCCTATCATTGTGTCCCTGAATAATCCATTCGCATGTAATAATTGCTCCACTATCTTTGTATCGTCCCGCGACTCGAATGAGGGAATTCGAAAAGACCCGTAAGAATTATCTACGCGGATCATCGTTTAATTACTCGTCCTAGTATTACATTATGTACAAATGTCGCGCTATTACCTATTAATATCTTTGAAGCAATAAATATCAGAGGGTACTAGTCCTTGAAATCGAACGCGTACAATTCTACCTGTTGCGCGGAAAAATTAATGAGAAGCAGGCCATTTTTACGCAATCGTTTCATTCTTCTTCTTCCTTAAGAAATAAATAATTAAGATTTTTCATGAACTCCTTCGTATCGTCTTCTCTCGTCGGTATGACTTAAAGTTTCCAGATTTTACTTAATTAAGATCTTCATTTTACATCCTCGTAAATTATTCGCTGTAATTTAATTATAAGACCTACTGTTTTCAGATAAGTAATACATAATAAATACACGATTCTAATTACATCTCACGGTTCATTGCATTAATTAAACGATCATTCTTGAGTTTCATTTATCGTAACCAATAATCTTGTGAGTGTAATTGAGAATAATTGAAAGTAATTGGAAGCCTGAAAATCTGGTAACTTAATAATGAACACGTGTGCTATATTGATTTATAATAATAATTAATGAAGTAGTTATGGAAATAATTAAATGGGACCTACAAGAATAGCACAAGAATAAAAGTTATACCGACGATTGAAAATTTAATCCTTGATAATTTAGATTTTTTTCATGTCGTATTTTAATCCTAATGATTTATCGCTCGTATACTTTTTCGTTTATCTTATCAATTTCTTACAAGAACGTATCAAATTACTTCAATATTATTGTCTTATACGAATTATATTTAACTATAATTGAATATAAAATTTTGTAGAGTAAATGCTGGTTCGATCAATCAAAACGTTACTTAATCGACTTCAAATCTGTCTTCGAAGTATTTCATAATATTCCTAATGAATGCATCGATGAACGTTATTCGCCAGCGCGATTATGCTTATATTATTAATTGACTTTTTATTGCTCGAGATATCTCCGAGATTATCAACACTAAATTATGCAAGACGTAGAATGTTGAGTAAATTGTACTGTTTTTAAAACCACCTTCTCGACTTCCGTATGCGGACGTTTTACAACAACCGACCAGCGGTTTTCGGTGTATCATCTGGATATTTAATTTCAATATTTTATTCGAAGAGATTTCCCGTTGGAATTTTTCGCGTATTCTAAGCTAATTCTACGAGTAGAATGCAGTACAATATAAATTGATGTTTTGCAATAAATCGAGTAAACGCATCGCGATAATTTGGAAAATCAGGCATAGCGTAGATTAATATATTAACAAACTCTTCCCTGCATTTTCCTATTTTAAATTCGTTCTTTTAACTCTGAATCACCGATGTTCCAGTCACCTAAAAGATATCTACATTTTCCTTTTCGAAATGATATCAATTCCATGGGTACCTTAACACATTGACAACTATATCGATCGGATTAATAAACATAATTAATGATAATATTTAAATACCTTACACTATAGATCGTTGAACTAAAATTGTCATCCATAAAGTGGTGAAATATGGAAAGTCAGTGTGTTAAAGATTAAAATCCGCTGTACACACATTTCGAAAAAGATTTCATAATCTGGCAGTGACGTAACATCGTTAATAAATAATTTGACTCGTAAAGAACATCAGAGATCAAGAGTTCATTGACGATTGATTAATTAATGATCGATTAATTAATAATACTCCGTGTCAGAGATAACTTCTAGTTTGGTTTATGAATAAAATTACACTGGCACTTACATTTCCTTGAATTGCATTCGAAGAAAGGCACGTAAAACTGGTTGCACTTAGACTCGCGTATCCTCAAACGCTGGTGTAAGAGATTGCTTGTTGTTTCGTAACAACATTGTTGTCCTCGTACTTCTCGAGAATCGTATCGATATTGTTACCTACATTCTTCGCGGATCCATCGGTGTCGGATGAATTACTTTCGCTGCTTGCTCCCGGAAGCGTTAAGTTAACATCCTGCAGTTGTGCATCCGCGTAACTTCTTCTGTTCCTCGTGACAACGGGTCCATTAGGAAATCGCATATCCTTCCTGTTACTTTCCGGACTAGAATTCCATTGAATGCCATCGTAGAAACCAGACTCTGGTGAAAGATCGGATATCAGAGGAACAGGTGACTGAAGGTGCTTCATAGGAGAAGAAACACCACTTTCGTTCGACGACGATTTATGATCCAACCCCTTGTTAGACTTTGGCATCACTAGTGCCTGAAGACGAGGCGGAAGACTTTTCTTCGTTTGCTTTTCTGTCTCGATCATTACTTTCTCGTATTCACTGTCACTGTGATTCAGTCTTCTAGGTCTGAGCACAGGACTCTCCAGTGATCCTTTCGGACTAATGTTTCTTCTTAAAACATTTAAACGTTCCTTGCTACCAGTATGTCTTCTTAGACAAATTTGATGCTCCTTTCCGTTTGCCTCCGAATGTTTACAGACATCTGGCCTGTCCACAGCTACTAAGACATATCTCTTCGAACTGTTCCAATTTTTTCTTAAATTCCTATCGTCGTCAGAACCTATTAGAATATTTCTATGATATTGGCTTCTTTTAGTAGCTTCCTCAAATTGTGGATACTTAATTAAACTTCGTCTAGTTCCGTTTGACCTTAGGAACGGCGTGGTTTCTAGGGTCGGAGTACCAGGCTCTCGAACATCGTCCTCGTAAACGATTTCTTTGCTGTTCTCTGTGATCTCCCGATTCACAGCTTCCGGTAGTTGTTGTAAATCCACTTCAGCCATAACTTCGATGGCATCCGGATCCATGTCAAGTATCTTCCATTGACCAGTGTCCCGTGTGGGTGTCGAAACTGGTGGGCCCTGAGTGGCACAAAATGGGTCTTTGCAAGCATTTCGACAGAGTGGTGCTTCTTCCATGCTGTTGTCACTTCTAATACTATCCATATGCATCAGGCGTGGACGTTGTTGATAAGGTGATGTCGCTGGGCGATAAGTGCAATGGCAATGTCCATCCGCAGAAGATTCCATCAGTAAATCCTCCTCGACTATACGACCTGAAAAGTATTCTATTACTTAGATTTTATTCCTTAATTAACCGATTTAATTTGCAACGCATTGTATCACATTTTACACGATTAAGTTCCAATTTCGTTCAAAAGATTATCATTCAAATTTAATAATGTTCTGCATCATGGTTAACTCACGAATTTCGTAGAGAACATTTAATACGTTGGAAACCAGAGGTAGACTTTTAACAGGTATTTTTATCACATTAATAACCCCAGTTGTTTCACCATATTATATGGAAATTAGTTTGATCGAATGTTAAATATTCCCAGCAATAATACGAGGGTATTTATATGGACGTGCATGCTTTCGAATATTTCTTTAAACTTCTCTGATTTACTTGATATATTTCGATGGATCAATATCCCCTTGCCACCTGCGCCCTTTTTGGACATCGTTTCACGAAATTATTTTCAATCAGAGTTTTAACACACGAGTAGAACCAGGACAAAACGAAGGACGGACACAAGCACGGAAACGAGACATCACAATTTACATTCTCTTTTCTCCATTTACATTACTGTTTACGCTTATCCTCATTAACTCTTCGAATTATAATTATCCTCTCGCAACGAACATCTCCGTGAACTTCTCGGAATTCTGTTCAAGGAGTTACTGCCGTATTCTTATCTCAAACTTCATATTTAAATTCTTCAAAAACACTAATGTATTCCTTGCAAAGAGATCTCCTCAAAAAACAATTCGCACAATGCTGTTCCTCCAATTCTCCCAGACTCCAGGTAATTTCTTCTTCTTCGGAAATAATGTCATAGTTGCCAGATTATTTCTTGTCCTTTTATCATGATCATCCGCATCCTTGGTCTCGTTATCTCTATCGATGTCTCGAGCAAAGTGTTATCTCACACGATCACGATCCAATCATGCATCCGGACAGTCGTCGATGGATGGAATGTCAATATGAAGTTTCGGTGGTCCTTGGGAGGAGTGTCCATGAGGAAGAAGGAATCCCGCAGCATCGGTTTGGTTGTATATCACTGGCGCGGATTTCGGCTCGCTAGGAATTTTCCTGAGGCCTCCATCTGCGATATATCCAGCACCAAGAAGAGAGTGAGACAAGGACGATAGTTTTGCAAATGCGATGCACAGAGAGGCGGACGGAAGAAGCGGAATTTACGAGCGTTCAAGCAAGCGGCACATCGACAAGCAGGCGTGCAGGTGGCTCATAGTGCTCGATATTAATTGGTTTGATTTGCGCCTGCATCCCAATTAGCGCATATAGTTGACCTTGTTACGTCGCCGGAAATCGAATTACATGCTGCTGTTTGCCGATTAAACACTGACGAGCAATTTATTATCGTTTTTTTCTTCACTATTACGGATAACTGTGAACTTATCGATTGTAGGGATTGCGTGTACTTGGAATGACAATATTGATACGAATATCGAATTTTTTCTTCTTCCTTGGTTATGTAAATTTTCGTTTACACTGACGATGAAACCTTTACTACTTTATATAATTATGGAAGAAAAACTGCTCGATATTCGTATCATAGGTACATTGATTAATTACAAGACCAAGATTATTGAGAATATTAATATGTTTCCTAAAGTGCACCCTAAGTGATTATTTATGCGTCGCCCGATCTTATCGTGGTTACAACATGACAGAGGCTCTTCGTATTTCTACGTTTACATTAAACAAAAAATTCATTCTGCTAGCAAGAGACATTTCTACGCGCAACTAAAAAATACTAAAGTCGAATGAATGATTTGTGCGATATCGAAGAGACTTACCGGTTCCATGACGAAGCTCTTCTTGAACCTTATAAAATTCGGCGAGCTCTCTACCAGAACATAACGGTGTATCGACTTGCGTGGTGCTATTAAACAACGAGTAATCCACTTCGTAGCCTTGCCTCTCCTTCGAATAAGTGACCATCGGGTCGAATCTATGGCCCCAAAGTATTTCCTGTGGCAAATAACTCGATCTGGCTTGAGTGGTTTGTCCGGTAGATTCGATGGTTCCTTCGAGAATGGCCACGATCTCGAACCTCTCCGTCAGCATGTCTTCGGCAGACATATGGTAAAACGGCGACTCGGCATTGATCTTGTGAACAATAGTCGTGGGCCAGATAAAGAAAAGATTTCCATTCTGACCATCTGTACCAACAGTTAACTCATGTTGATTTTGAGATAGTATCTCGCCCTCTTTCGTGGTTCTCGTTTTAATCACTTGAGCCCGAACAGCGGCTCCTATTATGTGACTCTTCCTCATATCACCGACTCTGAACATCAAACAGAGTTCACCGTCTCTCTGACAAATAACTGAGTTCCTAGAGAACAACAAGGTTTGCGTTCTCTGTTTCGGCCTGCTCATCTTCGCGAAAACAATGCCGACCATAAAGGCTTGAATCATTACACCAGCTATACTTTGAATACACATGACGAAGATCGCCTCCGGACATTCCTCTGTGGTGGATCGACTGCCATAACCGATTGTATGTTGAGTCTCTATGCTGAAGAGGAAGCAGCTCGTGAACGAAAAGATATTGTAGATGCATGGTGTCCAGTTGTTCTCGATCTGGAACGGTGGCAAATGGCGCTCCTCGAAGTCACCATGGGTGAAGGCTATGAGCCACCATATTACCGCGAATCCCAACCAGGAAAGGACGAAACTCAGGGTGAAACAAAGTAACGTCCATCGCCATTGCGTGTCGACGAGGGTTGTGAAGATATCTTGAAGAAAGCGTAAGGAACGCCTCGAGATTCGAGATTGTAGGACGTTGCAATCGCCGTTCTTCAAAACGGCTCGGCGGCGCAACTTCCGCGTCGGACCTGCCCTGTACCGGCTCCTAAAACATTTCAGAACAAATTTCTATGATAAATCTGGATCGACAAATTTCTCGAATATCATCGACGAAATCATTGATAATTATTCTTTACGTAATACGTGTGTCAGGTATCACTTTCTACGAGAGTATTCGACGATACAGGTTCGCGCGACAATCAGAACAATAATTCATTTTTATCATACATTTATGATTCATAAATAATATGCATTTCTATTTGAATGTCGTACGTGTATGCAGACAAGACTTTGTTTATTCGATGTCAGATGTAATATGATTTTTTTCTTACGCAATTCAAAGAATATATTAGATCCGTTGGAAATGCAACATGCGTTGCAAATCTGACACCAAGGACTGCGAATGCTGTAACTTGACTTTTGTCGAAGGAGCATAATGTATTCTTTCATTGGCAAAGATTTGAATAACAAAGTTCTGAAGATCTCATTGTTAACCGGCTCTCTATCAATGGAGGCACGTTTTCGTTTTCGAGTTTCTTTCCTATGTCATCCGAATGGTTTTCTTGTCTCGTAATTAAATCCAAATCGTGCGATGTAAATAGGGGATATCGTTTCCGCAAACAGAACGCGTTTCCGGGGACAAAGTGTCGAGAATGTTATCAAGTTCTCGTTGATTGAAATTATCCACCACTTCTGACGTCAACCGGATATATAATTTAATATTAGTTTTTAAAGTACACCTTCCTACGATTAACTAGATTTTTGTGGGTTAATCGAGAGTGTCATTATTTAATTGTCCGGCACTTACAACGTTGACTAGTCGTATACTTTACTACCGTGTTTCAAAGTATATCCTCTTTGGAGCAAGGAACATTTATCGTAAAATGTTAATCGAGAGTTTGATTATTTTATAGTACCGATTGATAGCCGTGGAAAAATAGTCACTTATCTCCCGCCAGAATGTTCCATGGACGCAATTGATTGTAGTACTTGCACGCCATGCGTATAACGTTAATTAAACGACGGAAATACATAGACTGCCGGGAAATTAAAGTAATCAATTTACGAGACACTTTTCGCATTAAAGATAATGGGAATGAACTGTTAGTTGCACGAAAATGATACTCACGATGGATCTCTTCGCATTGTACGTCATCGTTCTTAAACCTTTCCATGACAAACTAAAGGTTCAATTTTGAGCGATCTTTATTCGTGTTACGAAACCTCGAACCTTCCTAATGAAACCTCCGCCCAGACCTTATTTCTCTTAATTGTACGTTTATCGCGCAATTCACTCTCGCTCAGCCTTCGCTTAGGAATTTCGATAAGACCGCGAGACGTGTAATTATGTCGACGATAATTGGACGCGACGACACTATATTCCCTTATTATTTTCTTCATAGCCTCTCACTGCTTTCTTTCACAAAAAAAAGATCACTGTTTATCGACCGATGCCGCTCTTTTCGCAATCCGACACATATTCATCGTGGAATATTCGGTCATCGTATGCGTTTTGTTATCACGAATAAACACTGAGAATTCAATTCCTCGTTGAATGTAAACTCACTAGCGACAACGAGCGAAGTCATAGGAACATTTGTGCACTAATTAGATTCCAGAATCCCGGACAATTTTCAACGGTATTTTCAGTAAAATTAAAACACACTATGTTATACGTTAATTTTCACTGATGACAAAACGTTTGTTCGCGATGTGCTTTTCCGACGAACGATAGTGGAAGGTCCGAACGCGATTGGAGATACCGTTCCGTCCAGTTCGATGATCCGCTTGAGACTCTGGACTGCGTCTCCCTTTCGTACCACAAAAAGGAAGTCGCCATTTTGACTTTGAATGATAACCGAGCAACTGTTATCTACCAATTTATTTATTGCCACGCGCAAATCAGAGGACTGTGTCGACGACACGGGACGAACTGAAACCGACCAGAGAATTCTTTTCGGTCCGGAACACCGGTTTCGACGAACTGAGAGGACACACCGAGTAACCGGTGGAATTTAAAGTGGACCAACCGCGGCGAACCGATCGTCCGGTGACTGACGTGTCTTCAGATTAGTTTCGGACATCGGTTTCCCCTTATTTTTCGAGCGGCGCACTGAATAATATTTGCCGATACCTGAGCGTGTCATCAGATTTTAAACCGGGAGAAATATTTGCCGCTTACGGCGGTATTTGTCCTATTATGGCCCGACACGCTTGAATATTTAATCTTTGTACGAGTGATTTCACACGACCTCGAGCAATTCATCGCCGAGGAGATATCGGTAAATCTAAGCTCGACTCTTTATCGTCGTTGACAGGCCACGAGATAAGAATAGTTGACAACAAAGAAAAATAGGGAAAATAGGGAAAATAGGGAAATATTTTCACCGATTTAGTCAGCCTCAATTAAAATAGAAACTTGGAAAACACGTTACACTTAGAACGCCTGAATTATTGAGCGGCGTTGCATAACTTACGTAACTCGTATCACGAATAAATTAAGCTCGGATTTACAGGCGAGAAAACATTTAAAGGAACGTTCGAGTGATACGATATGCCTAACACCTTGCATTCTTACTGTGACGATATTCGTTAATTAAATGCACAGTCTTTTAATCCAGTAACGAATTAATGTATTAATTCAGTCGTGATGCCTTCGTGCGAGAGAATAGTAATCAATTTTAAAGCGTGTCGTTCGAGTTGATGTATGCGACGAATATTAAATCGTACAAACCATGAGTAGTTAATTATACAAAACCATTTATACTTGATGGAAGTTACTGCGCAGCGAAGATTTTACCCGAAGTAAGAAACAATCGAAAGAATTTACCTGCTTCTTATCGAGGTATTCGGGCTCTTCGATAGTTGGACGATTATTGGTGTCGTCGGTGTCAATGGTGGCAAAAGGTTTTGATCTTCCCCATAGTCAGGTGACGGAGATTTATCGTTCGAATTCTTTGAGATATTTCCGTTCATCTTGTACTATTTATCGCGCACTATTTCGATCTATTATTTATTTTATATCGGGTATAAAATTACGAACTAGACTCTAAGCATCCGATATTGCCTCACATTACTCAATTACAATCTTAACGAATAATCTATCACACTTTTGTCACCGAAGTATTTTTGAAGTATTATTTAGGTCCATTTTTATCGTGCAGTGATTTTTACGTAACGGCTTCTTAATTACTTTACACGATCTTATCGGACCGAGTTATTCCAATCGATTGCATCAATCTTCCGAGGATCACTTTGACGTTCGCAGCCCGTGAAAATTCTTCAACCACTGCGAGATTATTTCGCCGTGATTCTTGCTGCTCTTCTTATTGATAAGCAGATCTTCTATCGAAGGATTTTTCTAGTTCGATCAGGAAAATTTCTCACCGCCGCGCGATCCTCCACGTCGCGTGATCGAAGATAACCGACCCCTAATCAGTTATCATAGATCCTTCGTTAATTTAACGCGGCTCCGATCACTTCGACTATTAATGCAGGCCAGTTCCGAACTCGAAGACCGTCGAACTCTGTCTAAGTAAACAACGATTACATCCGAGATTCTCCAACCGATTTATACCCGTGGACTACCACTTCGTTAGATCTCAAGAACCGATAAAAATTCACCTTATCTCTGTTATTCAATAATTCTCATCCGTGCAAAAATCGGAGCTATCTGACTCGAGAGGATGCAATTTTTCTCTAACTCAATGCCCTGTAAATAACAACGTCATACCTTCCTCGTCACTGCTTATCGTCTCGTAACTCTCTCGTCATCGTGCAAGGGTCTTATCTTATCGAGATCACAAACATCGAGTAAAATTATGTTTTAATATTCACGATTTAAATCTCTCATAGATTTACGTTTGCCGTGAATCGCACTGACGAAATGTGGGTCACCGATCCTCTTCCGGTATCCAGGTGTAATTTCTTACTTGTTAGAAGGCAATGGAAGGAATCGTTGTTCCATTGGCGAATCTTGAAGAAACATTCTTTAAATCCTCTTCAAAATGGAGTTTTAACGAGGAATTGATTTCAGTGTCGTTGATAATTTAAAGTGCGAGTCGAAACGACGAAACTGATGAGTTAGGTGTCGAGTTTGCTAGTGGAAGATCTACTGGTGTACGGACAGTGATGTCGGACGTCTTATACACGGCTACGATGGCTGACCACCAGGCTTCACTTATCAGTTACTAACAATAACGTTTGTTCTTCCCATTTGCGAAAAAATAGGTGATCGCCGGGTTACGTAAGGCAGGACACTTTGCAGGATAAACAAGTCTGCCTCTGGCGCCTTTGGTTCGGACAGTATTTTTCGAAGAAAGTCACCTGTATTATCTTTATCCTTTCTTCTCGTTTATCACCTCCATTATTATCGCCGAACTTCGATGGAGTTCAATTATATCCTTATTTTTGTGCCGAGTATATTTGCGTTTTTAATAATCGAGGATAAATTCGATTAGATCTTGTATCCTCTTCTTTGTACTTTTAGTAAAACGATTACATATTTAGCGGATGAATAAGAATTACTTTTACGATTGTTTTATGAGGAACTTATTGCCGAGATTCAAAATTGCTCGCAATTTTCCTATTTAGTTTATCGATGCGTTTCACTTTGAATGATTCTTTGGAACTGCAAGTTTGTCGTCACGATTGTATTTATTACACCGATCGTTTCTAGCGAATTAACATTTCCATTGCGCGACACGTGAGATAATTTATGAGCGAAGTATGTATCGTGCCTCCTCTTTTGTCAGTTTCACGTTCTACTTTGATGGCTGACGATGCCCGCCGATTTTTGGCATTCAGATTTTCTACGAAGATTGCCCAACCCTCTTCTATGAGTTGAGAATTTACAGATCGTAAATACCGTATCTTTATTACGATCATCCAACAAATATCCTTCTAATAAGTCCTTCGAATCTATGAGATTACCACCTCGTAAAGATTAAAGTAAAACCTGCTATAATACCATTTACAGTTGACAATTCCAAGGAAAGTTATACGAACGAATAAATCATAATACTGACACGAATCTAATTTATTTAATTCGTCGTATTTAATTGCTTCGTCAAAATATCTGTATATATGTCTACATATGTACAGTTAGAATTTATTATCTCTTATGTACCAATATTACGAAGTCAAGCGAATTAATTCCATCAAACGATATCGATAAAATACCAACATGTTTAAACCACGGATAATTCAATTACGTAAGGAATAATTAAAACGATTCAGTTAAACTTTTTATCGCTTCACAGTGGATTAAAGAATGAGGCGTTACAGTTTGAATTAAAATCGTGTTCGAGTATGGCGAGTTAAAGATTCTGAAATTATTCAGATTTTCATGGTGTTTACAAAAACACGTTTACTGTCCTTTTCACCAGAACATTTTTTAGTAGCGAATGCACAAGTCGCGCGGATCACTCGCTTGAAGTTTCTCTCGCGGAATGTTGTGCGGAACACGAAGGAGCACCAAGACATTTTATGATGATCCACGCACCACGTTTGACTGACTAAACTCGCGGGACATGCCTTATCAACAAGTTGGCATCTCGTTATCGAAATCGTACTTACGGACCCACGTAAAAAATCGCTGATTATATGTGAATGTATACGGGGCAGAAGTCAACGAATACGGTCTCTCGCGCTTCGAAACACTTCGAAACACACGCGGAAATTAGATTGCCTCGGACTTAATCGGGTGATTCTTTTTTACTTCGATCTTAGAGAACTTTGACTTCGAGTGTTCTTCGAACGTATACTTTCTTGGCAATGTAATCTCGCGCGTTTTCTATCAAACATTTATGCGTGATACGAAAGAATCGTACAGTTTACTAAACAACGTACATATACGATCTATGCTCATTTTGATTTTAATATCACATCAAAATCAATTAAACGCGACCATTTTAAATTCCCTCATCAGTAACGTAAACTTTCAATTATTCACCATAATTTTCCGTTCAATTTCAAGTTTGCTGAATCCATTACTATCAAAGTGAGAAAAACAATATATTTTGCACGTACGTTGTTCCCGGAATATTGTTCCTTCTCTTTTTCGCGCGAACTTCAACAAAGTGACCCTTATCATTATTTTTAACGAGACTCCCGTCAAACGATATTCGTTTGTTCTTTGATCCAAGCTTAACTCGATTTTGTGCGAACGAATTGGTGGTTCGGTGGAACGATTTATATAATTCGTAGAAAGAAATTCGAGCCGGAAAGAGGCGATCAGCGGCGGTAGCTATGAATCGCATTAGGTGCCGGTAATTTATTCTGTGTGCATTATAATGGCGTTATCCCATAGTGGAAGAGGTCGGATCGCTTGTAGGCGTCAATTGAGAATGGTATTAACTCCGAAGAATCGGAGGTCGAATACTCCGCGTAGACCTCTTGATGCCATCAATCGCACAATGCTTTCGATTATTTCAATATTATCCTTGTTTATTGACACTAATCGTTACATTTCATCCTTACAACCGATTCAAGATGCTTCAAACACATATCTATTATAATTTCAATAATATCATCAAATTCTTATCGTATATTAAACCTGAATTATGTACAGCATATTTCAGCGTGTTTCTGCGACTATTACATTATATTTTCGAGATAGAATTAAAATACCATCAATTTACCATCAATTAGATTAAATATTGAAATTTTCAAGCCTACCATAAAATTCGGAGTTACAATGTAATAACATAAATCAATAATATAAAGCTCGGTGACTTAAAACATTGTTTTATCAACGCTTCGAAACATTAATTTTCTAACGAATAAAGAAATCTATATCGGAAACCTACAAATAATCGAAAACAAATAATGATTTTATTTTCATAATATGTAGTCTGCATCTTTTAACAAACCAACCAGCTGTCTCGTTTCACGGATCGTCCTTTCTTTAAGCTAGTTCCTGGAGGAACTATTTGGTCCGTCCTTCCGGATGAGAGGCTTAGTTTCTCGACGGCGGACATGATTAACTTTCACACTTTCTTAGTTGGCCCGCCTTTGGTGAATTTGCCGGGGGGATTAAAAGTGACGCGTTAATATCTTTGGGCGTAAGCTCACTGCCGGTTCTTCTGCTTTATTGCTGGCTCTCGGGCCGCGACGTCACCAGCTTCGATAACGAGCTTTTAATTAATCTAACGAGACTGGACGAGCCACGAGGTTCGAGGCACATAATGATTTTTCCTTTCGGATTCACCGTTTATCGAGTGAAAGGAAGCTTCACCTGCTTTTCCTGACAAAGCAAAAACTTTTCTCGAGCATGTTCAACTTTCATTTTTCACTATTATCGAAAAATTCAATATCCGCGTTAATATGTTTTATAGTAATATAGATAGCTATGTAATTGAATATTTGGAATATAAAAGTGTTATGTGTTATATTTCAATTACGAAATTAGTGATTTATTGAATTATCAGAGCTTTTGGAATAATTAACCAAAGCATGGTTTGATAATTCTTCGTTATTATGCGAATGATATTTTGATAATTTATGAATCACGTTTTATACAATTCGTAGGGATACTGGGAAATTTCCCTTATTTTAAAAAAATTGTGCATTCTTTGATATGTCGGTTTTAGTTTAATCCGGGGAGATAAATATGCCGGCTTAGGAGCGAAGCTGATAATTCAATTACTAGTTTCCGTCAGTTTATGTTGTTTCCTGTCTGAAGATGATATCAAAGATCTTCCACCTATACATTAACACGGAACCTTGAAAGTTAGTAAAATGAATGTTCTGACTTCTTCGTCGATATAAATCAATTTCATTTCAATAAATATCAATTTTCGATAATCGGAAAAGTAAGCGTTAATCTTGGGAGACACGCTGCACGACATTCACAGATAAGTCCATTTTTTCAGACATTAATCGTCACGCGACAAAACACGATAACAACGTGATACTATCGCTACTGTCATAAAGGACTAGATAGAAGAGACTAGACGTACGATGGCCGATAACCAATAAAACAGCTTAGCGTACGATTAACTAGAAAATGATAATACTTCCATGTTAACTATCGTATTCTATCAACAGCATCCTGTCAAGTTGCTTCTGTCAACTTTATCTGAAGTACCCTCGATTCTTTGTGGCATTATCATAATTAAATACAAGTAATACATCGAATGCATTCATATTTGATCCTAGTGCTATGATTGCACATAATATTACAAATTAAAATATGAACATAAGTATAGTAGTATCATAAACAATCTTCTGGTCTCCGAACTTCCGGATATTTTTCATTAGAATCCAACTATCTACTTAAGTTAGTTGAAAATGCAAAACAGAATTGGTAAGCGAAAAATTAGCAAAGATTTTCGCAGCGGGATCGTGTTACCGGCAGGAAATGAGAAATCCGATCCAAAGAGTGGAGAAGGAAAGAGAAGATCCGCGAATTTCCGCGAATTTCCGCGATTAACTTGATTCGGCATTGCAGATTAATTTGCCACCGGTGACCTTTCTGTTGCAGAAGGTACAATGGCGGAAGGTTGCGGAGGATGAATCGAGAGCCTTGGCAAAAGGACACTTTTGTTGCTGATTCGCGAACTTGACGAGTTACGTGGCAGCCATTTCTAACGTCTCCATGAAGCTACGCTGTTAGACGTCGTCTCTGACAAATGGCCCTTCTCCCGGTAACGTGAATTACAGGTAAAAAGCAAACACAGTGACGTCGATGTAAATACTGGAAGGAATGTAACCCCATTCTATTCCACGGCACCTCGCGCTCGGGAAATGTATATTTAAAATGTTGACGGTAAAAGTACCGCGGACGATAAATTGCGCCTTGTAACTCGTACACGGCGTACTTGAAGTGGAAATAATTATGAAAAATGCTGACATAAGATTTCACGTTACATCGGACATAATTCATTGTGACAGTAAACCCGGAGACAGTTGAGAAATAATTTTATTAGCGACAAATTCGGACTTACATTTTGTGCGTAGCTTAGGTCGAGATGATTTTATTCCAAATTTAGAACATATTACAGAAAATACTTTAACAGTGAAGACATATGAAATCATGATTTACTTATAGGTATGCACTCTTTCATTTTAAGTTTTATTTAACAGAAAATCTTTGATGTTTTTGACAACATTGTTCCGAAATTATTGTATTCTTTATTTGGTATGACGCGATCGATGTTATTCGTGTATCTTTGTCCATCTATTTAAAGCAACAAACAGCATCTGGCGCCAAGAGGAAATGATAATGATTAGTTTAAACACGGTGTATCCGCTTTTAACCGTGGATGATATGCGATTTTGTGGATACACAATCGGAGGTGTTAAACACGTGATTTTTCGAGCGTTTGAAAACTGTTTTTCCTACCGATTCGCGGAGGATTGTCATTCATTTCTTTACATGTGGGATCAATTAATCAATAACTTCCGATAATTTGACAAGGTGTTTGTTTTTCTGATCGAGACCGACTTTTGCACGAATTATAATGAACAGATGTAGTATTATGATCGGGAAGATTAATGATCTTTAAATAATATTTTCTAGACATATAAATTAAAAAATAATCCAGACAATAAATTGAGAGATAGCATTGATTCGGTTCTTATTACGGAATCATTTAATGTGACGCCTTTCGTCGAACATACTTTTTATCGAAACTTTACAATTTATCGTGGTTTGAAACTCATATATCATTCCAATTTTCTGAAGACATTGGGTAGAAGCACATATTTTATATCAGAAAATAATATTAATCTCTTTGTTTGGACCCAAAATAGTTTTGGAACATCATTAGGCATTGCTTACCATGAATTTGGTAAGTCATTGAAATTCTTGTGATACTAGAACCACCCATTTTTTGGCCAAACAAATTTGTTAACCGCTTCTTTCGACCCAAAATTGTCCTAGAATATGTTTATACATCATCTACCATCGATTTGGGTCGTTTAGAAGTGATTTTGGGGACTTTTAATTTTTGACAATTTTTGAAGGTATACCCCTTCACATTTTTTCGACTTGGGTTTGACCCATTTTTGACCAATAAAAATTTTTTAACCGCTTCTTTCGACCAGAAATCGTCCTAGAATATGTTTATATATCACCCACCATCGATTTGGGTCGTTTAGAAGTGATTTTGGGGACTTTTAATTTTTGACAATTTTTGAAGGTATACCCCTTCACATTTTTTCGACTTGGGTTTGACCCATTTTTGACCAATAAAAATTTTTTAACCGCTTCTTTCGACCAGAAATCGTCCTAGAATATGTTTATACATCACCCACCATCGATTTGGGTCGTTTAGAAGTGATTTTGGCGACTTTTAATTTTTGACAATTTTTGAAGGTATACCCCTTCACATTTTTTCGACTGGGGTTTGACCCATTTTTGACCAATAAAAATTTTTTAACCGCTTCTTTCGACCAGAAATCGTCCTAGAATATGTTTATACATCACCCACCATCGATTTGGGTCATTTAGAAGTGATTTTGGCGACTTTTAATTTTTGACAATTTTTGAAGGTATACCCCTTCACATTTTTTCGACTGGGGTTTGACCCATTTTTGACCAATAAAAATTTTTTAACCGCTTCTTTCGACCAGAAATCGTCCTAGAATATGTTTATACATCACCCACCATCGATCTGGGCCATTTAGAAGTGATTTTGGCGACTTTTAATTTTTGACAATTTTTGAAGGTATACCCCTTCACATTTTTTCGACTTGGGTTTGACCCATTTTTGACCAATAAAAATTTTTTAACCGCTTCTTTCGGCCCAAAATCGTCCTAGAATATGTTTGTACATCATCTACCATCGATCTGGGCCATTTAGAAGTGATTTTGGCGACTTTTAATTTTTGACAATTTTTGAAGGTATACCCCTTCACATTTTTTCGACTGGGGTTTGACCCATTTTTGACCAATAAAAATTTTTTAACCGCTTCTTTCGGCCCAAAATCGTCCTAGAATATGTTTATACATCATCTACCATCGATTTGGGTCGTTTAGAAGTGATTTTGGGGACTTTTAATTTTTGACAATTTTTGAAGGTATACCCCTTCACATTTTTTCGACTTGGGTTTGACCCATTTTTGACCAATAAAAATTTTTTAACCGCTTCTTTCGACCAGAAATCGTCCTAGAATATGTTTATACATCACCCACCATCGATTTGGGTCATTTAGAAGTGATTTTGGCGACTTTTAATTTTTGACAATTTTTGAAGGTATACCCCTTCACATTTTTTCGACTGGGGTTTGACCCATTTTTGACCAATAAAAATTTTTTAACCGCTTCTTTCGGCCCAAAATCGCCCTAGAATATGTTTATACATCACCCACCATCGATTTGGGTCATTGAGGAGCGAAATTGGCGACTTTTATTTTTTGACAATTTTTGGAGGTATACCCTTTCACATTTTCGCCATTTGAGGCCAATATATTTTTTGGCAGTATAATAAATAAAATAAATAAACATTACCTTGTAGAATCTTGCCGACCAATTCCTCCGATGCTGCTGCTATGAGTGCTGACCCTAATGAGGGTGATATTTCTCGGTAAACTGGACAAAGTGGCATTGCTTTTCGGTCGAAGCAAGGGTGAGTCGACACTGGGTGGACTCTCGATAAATGTCGATTGACCTTGACCCTCAATGTCTTTTTCTTCCTCCTCTTCTTCGATGGTTCCCGGAAGACGAAAGAGCTTCTGCGGTTCCTCCATTCCATTCGTTTTTCGCTTCACAAGTTTCTTCGCGAATTCAAATGGCCGTTTCTTAAGAGTGCCGAATTCATCTTCCACCTGTTATTTCGTTCAGACGTGACTGACAATCTCCGTAATCAAGGAGATTCGCATTATCTCGGAGATGAATGTTTGTTGATTTCTTTGCGTTTTTGCAATCGTTTCGTAACGATGTTTCTTGGTAGGTGGGTCAAGTCGATGGGGCTTTCGGCACGTCAATGGAGGATGCTTCTTAGACGGTCATCGAAGTCTCCACGTGAGGATGACTCACGGCTAATAGCCACCAAGAGCAAAGTTCCGGTTTCTTCCATCGTTTCCTCTTGTCTCTCGTCTCTCACTTTTCTGCGTCACTTCCACCGTCTTTCTATTCGCGAGATTCCACGAATCTCAAGTCCTGTGGTGTAGAATTCGTATTGGTTGTTGGGTTTATTAATTCGCGGTTTTTTATGTCATTGATTCCCGATAATTTGAGTGTAATTGCTTAATCAATTAAAACAAGTGTCGAGCATTTTTGTCACGGTGACATGAAATACATATTTTACTTATATTAATAATCAAAGAATTTTAAGTCATAGTTTATGATTTTTGACTCAAGTAAATGATGTTAAATTTGGTTTATATAAAACATATTTCTGAATTGATTTTATTCGTAGCAGTTTTGTAGTTTATTTCGCGGGATGATAATTCAATATCGAGCCGCGATGCGTTTCGCAAAATGAAGCTAGTTAAATAAGTCTTACGTAATTATTTAGCAGATTTAATGATCATAGGATGTCGTAACTTGTAAATCATCGAACCTAGCGTGTGAAGACACTGTGCAAAGAGAAAAACGTAGTAGCACGATCTAAGTATCAGTCGTCTCAATAAATCAAGCAATTCAAATCATGTGATTAATTACGACCGACCGTAATATATTAAAATGGTGAATTAATTAATATCGTGCTTTCTTCTATATATACTCGAGATCAGTTACAAGAAGAACCTTTCGATCATTGGATTCCCATCGAAGAACAAAATTCTATCAAATCAAATATCAACTTTAAGGGAAAACAAATTAATCTCGTACTTCGTTATATTTTAATTTACATATCTCATACTCAAGGTATTATTCGCTGCATATACTGTCACGAACAAAGGTATATATTACTCCGGCAAATATCCCTGATCCATCCAAGATAAGAGAAATTTATACTCTTTCCAAGATTTCACAAAACGCAGCTCGGCTCGTAAATAAACTCTTATCGGGTCCTTGTCACCGTGAATACTTCACCGCACATTTTTCACCCGTATCATCTTTATAAAAAGGGGACAAACTAATATCAGATATCGAGAGGAATTTCAAGGTGTATTTATATTTGAATTCGTTGGAAACCGCTGTTTGACTTGGCCTGTCGTGCCACGGAGATCGTTGAGGATTCTCACTTGAAAATGATGGCGTTTTCTAGTGCAGTTACCGGGGATCGTTTTCCCGCGTTTTCGTGCACGAGGAGCGCACGTAAGCGCGTCGCACTTGTAACTGTTTCAGATTCGCGGCCGGTGCACGAGATTGTGCCAACGGATGCTATGGCATTTACCTCTTATGGCGGGGATAAAACGCACACGGCTTCGTACCGCCGTGGAGAACACGACACGTACTTGCAGACGTGTCTCTGACAATGGGCCCACGTGTCGATGCAAACAGGCCCAACGATCTTTTCTACGTGAACTTTTTTGATAAACGCACCATTCGGTGAATAAGAATCCGCGAACATTGGCTTCTTTTTATTGGCAGTCTTCGTTAAGAGAGTGCGAAGGTGCACGCCATAAATAATTGATATAATTAAGGTGTCACTTTGGAATTTTTGCAGGAGATTGATATTTATGAATATTTAACTATTAGGATAAATACGGTGAAAACTATATTTATGCGACAATAGAAATGTTACCTGACGAAGAAACACTTAGTAGTATTTATGATATATAATATTAAATATCGGAAGATTCGGTAAAATGATTGCAATTACTTCATTTGAAATGATTAAATATTAATAATATTAACAGATCAATCTCGCGTGTAATACTACATTTTATATGTCGCGGAGGATAGTATCTATATAAATCCAGGTTGCACCCGCACCATTTGCAATTATTAATAAACATGACTGCATAAGGTTTTTCAAGAATTACGCTGCACACTTTCCACACTTTCGTTTTTGCCTCACGTTCGATTTGCGCGATCAACGCGCAAGGATGAAACGTGTATTTTTTCAAGACTCTCAACTCAATATTAATACACCGACATAATACGAGATTAATAAGGAAATAAGTTCTTCCCCGGGTTACTCATACTTCTGAATCATCGCGATAAAACTTATTCTTTAAGATGATAATAATAATTCTATCATAAAAGTCGAGTTCTCTTCAGCAACTTCTACTGTAAAGATTAATAAATATTGTCATAAACCATCCGAGTTAGCATATATGCGAAGCGACCCCGGAATGAAATCTTTGCTGATTTCAATATTTGTCGTTTCCTCAAGGATTACCGGATATCGCCGCGGATAAAAAATTAATTATTAAATACCAATGACTGATAATTATGCGTTTCATTTTGCAAACGATAGTTGCATCTTAATTTGGTAAGAAGGGACAAATTACAATGTGTTAGCATTATTATTAACCCTTTACACTCGGAGACGATTCTCAATCGCCACTAAGTTTATTGCGGCAACTCGAGTGACGATATTTTCTCTGCCAATTTTAATGTTACCTTTCAGTTGCCACAATAAACTCAGTGGCTACTGAGAGTCTCCTCTCGAGTGTAAAATGTTAATACCGTTCTTACGTCTCGATGCGCACGCTGAGGTGCGGATGATCCGCATCCGTCAAGCGATTATCCCGCTAATCGCATATATCACGCGAATCCCGGATTATACAGATTCCCATTTTCGGTCTATTTGTAATTCTTTTCAGGATTACTTGGGTTAACGGTTTTAGATATCGCCTACTACTTTTGTAAGTTCGATCTGCATTGTCACGATAGTGATAGTGATGCACACAAATTATGAATTAATTAATTTCTCTTGGGTTCCTATATATAATTAGAATATATATAAAAATGTATATAAAATTATAGTCATATTTGTAAGTTCCATGTTTTATTGGAATAATAAATAAGGGGTGTATTTCATAATCTTTCCGTGATTACGCAGTCGCCGCTCAAATATGGCTACAGACATTTAAACCGGATGAAACCGGGGCTCCTCGCGCGCTCAGTAATTTCCGTAATTTAATAGGAATTTTCCTCGCTTCTACTTCCGGATTTCGAAGTACTCAGTTGAAAAGTATCCTACTTTGCTGATTCGAGGTATCCTTGAAGACAATCCTAGTAAACCTGTTCACCCACTCTTAAGAACTTTTAATTGCTTTTTTCCTGTTGCGAGGGTCTCTGAATTCTGTTTTATATATAAATCACTATTAAATGATCGTAGTAGCTAATTATGTTATAATCGATTCTTTATTATCAACTAGAATTGTCGATCGCGACGAGTCGGACGTGTATCATTTTATATGATGCACTGTTCAACATCGATTTTTTTCCCATTTTTATACAATTGTTATGGAAAATTGTCGAGTTACCTTTTAGAAAGAAAAATGAGGTCGACACGCGATCGGATGTTGGAAAATTCGCGTCCTCCTTCGTAGCGTTAATCACTGAACGGGTGTTTTTGCACATTCCATGATTTCGTCATTGTCTTTCCGGCGAGGATTGCGCGCGATCGACAGGACGATCGACACGCCAATCAATTAATACATTCCCTCACGTCACCGACAATTACCTATCGTACACTTCAACGATGCCAATGGACACCTCGGAAATCGGTGAATTAACATTTTGAATGTCACTTCGAGAACGATCGCTTCTTCACTTTAC
This sequence comes from Nysson spinosus, assembly GCA_910591585.2. Classification (NCBI taxonomy): domain Eukaryota; kingdom Metazoa; phylum Arthropoda; class Insecta; order Hymenoptera; family Crabronidae; genus Nysson; species Nysson spinosus. The sequence goes on along the minus strand of OU342839.1, from coordinate 1,890,968 downwards.
CGATCACTATTCACGAAACGAACCGAGAACCAACATTTATTGGCTGATCTCCCGAACTTTTAAGTGAAGAATTTCGAAGTATTTCCGTGACATTGTTAGCCACGTGGATGCCAGGTGTATGGTAGATGTCGCTTGATAAAAAGGAGACGGTTTTTTTATATGCAAATTTTAGTGACGTACTGGAAACAGTTAGATGGATTAGATGAAATTTTCATAGTTTTTTGGAGAGGGTTCGAGGTATTCGATGAAAATAAGGGGTGGATGATAACGGATGGCGCGTCAACGTCGAAACGTTGCGAAACTGCGATAATCTTCTCAACGAATAAACCAACAAGTGGAGTTGTTTAGTGACGTCAACGCACCTTCCACACCCGTCTTTATCCCTTCTCTTTTCTCTCTTATTTAGCCTTCTCCTCCTACTCTTTAGTTAAATGGAGGATCATTGATCAGCTCGGTGACTCACGAGCATTCACGAAAGTACATTGTACATTGTTGTACAAGGTAGAACTGACCTGCGCCGATGGATCTTCCAGGCGACCCCCAACTTATTCCACAGTTCATGGAATCCCTTATCCTGCCTTAAAAATCCGTATCCTAATCTCATAATAGGATTAGTCGTTTCCCTTTCTCGAACTTGAATGCCCCGTAGATATTTGCGGGTCATAAGCATCGTACAATGTTAACGTTAAAAGACAAATTAATAGAAAGAAAATTTGCACAGATTTATTTTCCTATAAATTCATCGGATCGCAGGAATCCGGGTTAGATTTCCGAGAAATTAGACAGTGAATTGGTGAGTAATATCACCTTTACTCGCGGTTTTCCAACTCGGTTCTCCATTATTTCATTTCCCAATAAAGCTGCCACGAATGCAGGAATTATTTCATCTCGCGGATATAAAAAGTTGTTCCACGAGTGCGTGTTCCACGCGAGGAATGCACGCGAGTGCATTTATGGCAAATGGATTTAGGTATTTCGAAGTACTCGCTGTAAACACAGCGAAGAGTGTCAATGGAGAACGGTGTGTACACTAATATCCAGTAATAGGGGACACACTTGATCGTGATAATAAGCAATTACGTCAACCAGGCCGGAGGGCATGACCGTGACGTTTCGATGAGTACTTAGAGTTGCTGACCGTTCCTTTCCCTCGAATGCTCGGAATCATTGGTCTGTCCAGAATTATGATGATTCATTCCATGCTAATTAGCGTAATCTCGAGAACCGCTTATTTAGATCTCATTTACGTGTATCTTCGACAAATCTTTTTCGGTGAAATTAGTTTAAAGCGGATATTTTTCGACCGGGAGATTTCTTGTTTTTAAGCTGTCGATGATTCACAAAATATCCGAAGATTACTCGACTTTATAAAATAGAATAACTTGGCACTAATATTGGATATTATATTAAATAATATAATATCCATTACGTTATCGCAATGGATTATCGCAAATATTATTCTTAACGGAGCATATTGCAACACTTTATTCTTAATATACCTTCGGGGTGCATCGAGAGTGATTCATAATGGATTGAGCTGAACGCGTTCGCGCGAAATTGCAGAGGCCGAAGGTGTGACGACCCCAGGGTATAAACAATCGCACGCGAATCGTTATCCAGAAGATAGTGCAATCGAGTAATCAGCATATCAGACCGAGGACAGACTCGGCAAGAGGATGTCGCAATTCGCGTTGCAAGGTGATACGCTTCGCCGTTTTCCTATCCTCGCGCGACCACTGTCATCCTAGACAACGTTTCATTGTCATGCAGACAATGGCCGGTTTAAATGCGAACTACTCCGACAGATTCGCGATAATGCGATTACGAAAAGTGAGAAAGTGTGCCATTACACAAATGCGATAAACAAATGCGATGCGAGAGGAACGAAGCTGAGTAATCGGCGGAAAATCGTTGCATCTATTCAAAAGCAACAAGACTTTACAACGAAGATGCATAGATAATACTGCTATGAAAATATATTAATATTAATCGTGTTAATTAATATTAATGATCCTAGTATTATAATCGGTACCATACTTGTTGGAACATTTTCTTGGAATAATTGTGAAGATAATGAATCATCTTAAACAACGAAGATAGTCTTCGCAATTACTTGAATGCATATTATTCTTCGTCTTTTTAAGGACGCTAAATTAATGCGTTAAAGCGGACAGCGACAGTTTAGTAGTAGAAGTTGATATTTGAGCCGCTCAAATGCCAAAGTAATAAATTCCTCTTTTCGACAATTTTCCGATATTATTGCCAAAGTGCATTGGTGCTTAACGTTTTATAATTATCAATTTTCTCGAATGTTTCTTTGATGGAGTTAGTCAGTTTGGCTGTTGAGCGGCAGATTTTAAGGATGAACGCGGAGAACCTTGTATTTGGTTTCTCATTGATGTGCCATAATGCGGGAGTTGGTGAAAAGAGTACTTGAAAAAGCAAGGACACGAATGGCACTGTCGGTGGAATGGAGGTGTACGTGCTCGAGGAACTTGATAGCCGGTTTAGCGTGTTTCGCGTGGTGTCACGGGTCTCGCGTGTGCAGAAAACCTGGGTCAAAGAGTGGGAAATATTCGAGAGAAGGGGTTAGGCCTGAGATTAAACAATTGACTGGCGTGATAACGAGGGCACTTCCCGCCACTAAACTCTTTTAAACTCATCCTGTTCGTGTCGTCTAACCTACGGCTCTCTGGAACCACTTAATCCTCCGGCACGTCCATCCATCTGCCCTTCAAACTCAACGCATTGCATCACAACCTGGAATACCTTCGCCATGTACGAGCATACATAATATCTTCGTTTAAAATGTTTCGATGTAATAGCTTTTAATATGCCGGGATATATTACGCGGAACGAACCAGGAGGACGAGGCAAAATCATTCTAGATTGAAACGATGAAAACGTTTGTTCTATTGGATGACCAACGATAAGATGAACGAGATCATTCTTTTTAATTTCCTGCCGGTAAAAACATCCGCTCGTGTTATTTAAATCGTTACATTATTAAGTGAAATCAGAGTCCTTTGATATCACCTTTTGCGGGATGATATCTCGGTACGAATGCTGGACATTCAATTTGAACAATTTCTTGTTACTTGCACATCGTGCATTGTGCATTGTGCACTGTATTCTCTAACTCAGCATATATGTATCGCGATAGAAATATGCAGAGATATTCAACGGCCGTGAGTCACGTAAGTAAACGCGAAGTAAGAACTTCTTCGTGGAAGAATGGTAGGGATACTATTTTTTGAAATACGCTTGGTAAATAATTCTAAAGGTCGGATGGTGCTTGACCTTCCCTCGGAGAAGGTGCGATTATCGTTATCGCCGATAGGACGTTTAATCGATTAGTCTCGTGCTCCAATTAATCGAGCCACTGCGATCTAATGGTCCTCGAGATTCATAATTCGTTCGTTATCCGATGTCCTTCGATCAAAGATTTTCGAAAATGAATCTCATTAAGGCACACTGGCGTAAGAGTGAATCGCGTCTTCAGAGGTTTTCAAGAGTCGGGAAGTTAAAGGGGATGCGATCGACGAACGCAGAAACGAAAGGCAAAGGCACTTTGACGATCAAAGACCGACCGGATGCAGCCTAGTTGGAGAAACTTAAGCCAAGCCAATACACGTGTTTCAGAGTCCATCTACATGACGTCTTTGTGTCCTAGTTAGAACAATTTAGAAGTCTGGTCTACAGTGGTAAATTCAAGTTGTTTTAAGGGGACGATCGTTGCAAATCACCCAGGGAGTAATTGATCCTCCAGTAAGTCGGTTTAAATGGAACGTAAAGCCTCAACCTTAACCCATTCGCTTTGGCTCATCAGTATATACACTCGTCCCTCGATTTACGCGGATGCCATTCGCAGAAAATTCGAAACAACCAAGAATTTCTAATAATGAAAACCGGCTATGAAAAGTACCGCGTAAATCAGGAGCTGAGTGCATTCTGTTTGTTATGGTCGATCGTAGAAGTTCATTAAAGATGTATAGTTTAGGTAAAAAAATATATTTTACGTGCATAATTAGAACTACATGTACACTGGTATACACATTTATTACACTTTCTAGTTACGTATTTATTAAATAATAATTGTCCATAAATTTCATTCGGACATTTGGCGTCGGGGTTCGATTTTCTTTCCATTTGACATTAATTCGAAGACAATGTAGATACACAGACGTATACATACACAAAACGCAAGTTAGGCTATCAGACTTTTATTCTTCAAACGTGGCACTTACAAAATATTTGACATCACAAAGATAGAGGTGATAAGTAAAACTTGGATCGGAATAAGGTAAACTTGTTCAATCACTCACCTATACTTGGTCCCGCGGGCTTGTATTCCGAGGATGGTGATTCGTCCTTGATAAATCAATCGCGTCTAATGGCGGTGATATCCTTAACGTCGGTGGTTCTATTTTCCTTAGATGCTCCTCGTCACCGATCACGAAACTAGTCTTTTTGTGCGCGTCTTTTATTTTATTATCGTCACTCGCGTTTATGATTCTTGGGATAACTTGAGGGCTCGATGACTCGTGCATCGTCTCCGAGGGTTCTGCAAACCTAGTGTGCCTGTGCAATTCAGAAAATATAGTAAACATATCCACGATGGAATAAATATGTAAAATTCGAGGTTAAAAACGATGAAATTACGTGAATTATGAGAACATTAATATCGAATTTAATTTACCTAGAGTCTAAAATCGATCTTGACGGTGATCTTCTCGGAGTACTAACAGAACTAGGAATTTGCTCGAGAGTCGATCTCGAAGTGGATCTCCTCAAACCTTCCAAATTGCTTCTCGAATCGCTTCTTTTAGAATCCAACGTATTCTTGGAAGCATCGCGATGCATTTTCCTCTCGTCTTTACTGGCTCTTCGATTTTTTCTTAAGGTCGCATTTATATCTTCCAGTACTCGATTATAATCTTCCTGATTCTTCAGATCGTCAGTCGTGTAGCCCATCGAGTGAGGTTCGTTTTCCAAGAACTATAATAAAACACAAAGATAAATCATTCAGTAAAAATACAATTTCTATTGGAACTAAAAGAATATCGCGATTGAAATTCCACTATGACAAATATCAAGAGATTCGTTTCTGAGAGATGAGTAAGTTTTGCAACGTTATGTGTGTCGTTTGTGCAATGAATACGAAGTGCATAAAAGAACGTACTTCGTCTTGCGTGTAAAAGATTGGCTGTTTTGCATCTGTTTGCATATTGACACTTTCTCGTCTCAAAGAACCGTCGGGACTTGTGATCATAACTGGAATCGGATTGGGTGGTGTGGTTGGTGCATGCATATGCAGTCCGCCAGTAGATGATGCCAAACTTGAGCCAGACCCTGTCGTCAACGAACTACTCGATGCATCCCGATAATGTGGAAACACTCCCGAGCTCATTCGTTCTGAAATCATTCGAGATTCATCAAGTAATTCAAAATCACAGTTGCTAATTGTACCTTACATTCATCTACATCTAATATTATATCGAATTTTTATTTATTTTTCATTTATTTCTGGATCAACACAGTTCGTGAAAAATGGTGAAAAATTGTTCGCTCCTAATATTATTCCAAAATGGGAAGTGGAATTTTAATATATTATAGCGTCTCGCAAAACAAGGCTGTTTTAGAAATCTAACACAGGTGTAGTTAAATATTGAATTGTTGATATTGGTCATATATTAATAATTAATTTCTGTGGATGTAAATCGCGGAGAGCAAAGTGCAAGAAATTCGGGAAGAAAGTTTGTGTCAGGATGTGTCTTGCGACGCGAGTAGTATCGCCACAGATTCAATAAACCGAATGAATGTTAATCGAGGTCAATTACGTTTCACCGCCTGTGCGATTGTCAGTGAAATAGAGCTTAATTTTGAATATCAAGATCTTGGCGAATTATATTTTTCCTCATTCTTCTCTTGTTTCTACCCGACGTATAATTCTGCTTTCCTTTCGTATTAGGTAACACATGATAATAATTATTCGTTTCAATGCATTTCCTAGCAATGGGTTATAAACCTGAATTCTTTATTTGAGTAACTTTATTTCTACCTCCTTTCGCGTGATGCATCGCTTTGATCTTGTCAAGATCAGCTGCCGAGCACAAAGGAGTGTCAACCTCGTAGGTGTTATTGAAAAGCGTGTAGTTCACTTCATATTCACCGGTTTCCTTTCGAAAGGTGATTATATGCTCGAATCTGTGACCCCATAAAATTTCCGACGGCAGATAGGAACTTCTCGCTTGTGTCGTCATCCCGGTAGACTCGATTACACCTATTAAAATTATTATATATTTACGAACGAACTACAACATTAAATTGTATAAAACTCGGCATGGTTCGTCATAAATATTTGTATTCTACCTTCTAATATCACTACGATTTCGAATCGCTCACGAAGCATGTCGCTCGCGGATATATGATAAAGGGGTGACTGTTCGTCAATCTTGTGAACGATCGTCGTCGGCCAGATAAAAAATATCTTGTCCTCCTCGCCGTCACCGCCAACTTTCAGTTCCGTTTGGAAGAATGGCAACAGTTCCCCTTCCTTGGTTACCTGGAAATTTATTTCATCGTTGAATCATCGATAAAACGAATCGCATTGATTACTTTTCAAGGTAGCTTTCACACTTTATATGGTGGCACCTTCAAATTGTTTAGATGAAGTAAATTGTGAAAATATTCCAAAAATATCGATGGTGACCGGGTAATTTTTAATCTTTATTTTATCGTTAGAAATATAGGGTGATTTAATTAACGAGAACGGAACCCACCTTCCTTTTGATCATTTGAGCCCTGACATGAGCTTCGATGATATGACTCTTTCTCATATCACCGACGCGGAACATGAGACATGATTGGCCGTCCCTTTGACAAATCACGGCGTTCCTCGAGAATAGAAGCGTCTGGGTCCTCTTTTTTGGCCGCGACAATTTGGCAAAAACTATTCCCACCATGAAAGCTTGTAGGATCACTCCGGTCATCGATTGGATACACAAAACAAATATCGCCTCTGGACACTCATCGGTTATGTGTTTCGATCCATATCTACAATAACGATTGATATCCTAATTAATACAAAGGTTCTACGGGATACGTCGCAATTTGTAACACGTTTCAAATCGGTAACAAATTCGATCGCCACGAGAAAGCGTAATGGTATCGACGTTAAGATGCAATACAGAGAGTTTGGATAGCGTACTAAAAATAAAATGAATTATTACGAGACATTCCACGGATTACAAATTCGAAGGGGTGTTAAAGATCACATTATAACAGCCAGGAAATATATCAGGTTGGGTTATAAATAAAAATGACTAGTTACCCAATCGTGTGTTGTGTCTCGACTGAAAAGAGGAAACAGCTGGTGAAACTATGGATATCCGCCACGCAGGGTGTGAAACTACGATTGGGATTGTTGTAATTCTCCAGATCGAGATCACCGTGACTGTACGCTATCAACCACCATATCAGTGCAAATCCTAGCCAAGATAAGAGAAAGTTCATCGAGAATACTAATAGGGTCCAACGCCATTGAGCATCCACTAGTGTCGTAAAAATATCCTGGAAGAATAACATGTTTTTATATTATAATATATGATTCTATGTATATTTGGTATTCAATTTATGCGCGTCTTTATGAATAGTTCGTAGTCACCTGAAGGTAACGTCGTCGTCGTTTTGCAACATTTCCTTGAACGACATTGCAATCACCGTGCTTGAAAACCACTCTCTTGCGAACCCTTCTAGAACTAAATCTAGTTTGCCGGTACCTTAAAAAATATTCAGTATTACTTGGAGATAAATAACAGGAAAATAATCTTAATAATCATTTATTTCTCCCGACGAGCTAGATGCTTGAGATTAAAGATGACTGTGAACTAGTCGCATATGTTATTTGGCCTACTACTTAATTATGGCGGATTAAAAACAGCGTATAAGTAATATACAAGTTTCTCGCGGTGTATCTTGAATCCTTGGATCTCGATAAAAAATGAATTACCATATGAATCAGCGCGTACACCGATACCGAATACTAGTAATACTAGGTAGAAGTAACAGTAACCAACGCGCGGGTCAAGGGAACAATTTCATTAGTAGGAAAACATTCCAGCTGGCAGGTTTTAAGTATTCTATACATTTTGTTTAGCGATATCTCCGTGTACGTATGTTTTCCATAGAGACGAGGTAAATATGTAAATGATAAGTATGATATTAGCATATTTCCTGCTTCGTGAATTTGTTTTTTAACGGTGAACTTAAGGGAATCGCTAAGTTGAATGCAATTACGCGCGTGTACCATATCTGTTCGATATGCGTGAGCATTAAAAATATTTGTAAAATGCAAGTATGGCGGCCAGTGGTAAGTAGGAATTTTTATGTTTAACGTTCCGGTAGAGGAAGTAATTACATGGCATTGCAAATCCACGTGTAAACGTAAATGGAGATGTAAGATTCTACTCCCACGGGTTCTCAAAAGGCCGTTTAAAACGGCCCAATCCACTGCTCCGAAATGAACGCAGCTTAATACCAGAGGACGTGATTTACAGTCGAACGTCTCGTTTTCGTTCTAGCCGGGTCTCGTTCGCGACCAGGCGTTTTGCCAAAAAATCGGTATTCGAACGAATCATGAGCTTCTGGCCGATTAAATTGTGATTCATGAACCTATTCGACAATCGACGCGTATCATTTCTTTACACGTAACCCGGAAGATCAACTTGGTTTCCTGTGGATTCCATAATTTTTAATCCCAAAGATAGTACGATTATATTAAAATTCCATGATTATATTTGAATATAAAATATAAATATTGTCGTGAATTATTTTCATGCCCAAGAAATTATTTCGGACTTAATTATTTTCGAACTTAGATCGATTATTATCTTCAAAGAGTTAATATTAGGTATGGAGAAGATTGAAAATTTATGAAGTTAAATATTTGAATGATCTTGTTTTATCTGGGTCAATGGTGTTAATAGTTAAATTAGGGATGTTTGAAGTAAGTTTTAATAGCCATAAATCGAAGAGATTTAGATCCGCGGATCCAATTGAAGAAGCTCGTAATTTAGTTTTATGCCAGTTTTAGGATCTTTTTTCTCCGGCATTTCATAAGAACGAATGGTAGGTTAGGGTAGTATTAAATATTTGCTCTCTAAGCAAACTTCTAACGAAACTTTCGTGACGCGGACTACCGTGGTTATTTTCTAAATTTAACTAACGAGCTCTTTTACCTAAAAATATCACCGATACCAATTTTCCTATTCGAAGTAATCTCCTTAATATAATACAATAAACGCTTCTAATTTATTCTCGCGCATGACAAGATATTCGCAAAAATAATATTTTCCTCCCCACTTTTAATACACTTCGCATCCTTCGCGAGAGAAACATCGACACGTCCGAAATACAACTGGAATATTTAATTCCGCATTCGAAGTGTGAATCAAATTCCAACAGCAAAAAATCAAATGTTAGTTCCTCTCATTTCTGATACGATTTCAGTCGACTCCAAGTTTTTGGCGATAAAATCAATAAATAAATCAAACTGAGTTTCTAAATCGGTAACAGCTTTAAGGTATCCAAGCTGTTAGAAAATAAATGTGTAGGGAGTTTCCAAAGGTCGATCGTAAAATACTAAATGGAAGACCTCGAAGTTTCGGGTCCGAGACTCCAGGTTCGTTCCGCAGACGACACGTTTTCTCGGTCAAAAACCACCAGAAATAAATCGAGCAGGGTGCTCTTCGAAAATTGGGAAGCCTAGACGATCGGGATTAGAAACCGTCGAATGTTTACGGAGCCGGTTACGCAGTCACGGATTATTACGATTCTTGTATCAAAGGCGCTAAACACTTTGGCAGAATTCAGAGAACGACCTCGTCTCTTTGAACTTGTCTCGCCGTGTCCCTGAATCATTTTCTATCCCCGGAATATCTTCCCGCCATTTTCTCGCCGAGATTATTTCGTCCGACCATCGAATTTCGAGAAAAAGGATTTCTTGTAGCGATCACGTTGAACATCCACAATCTGTTTGTCTTTTTACTGTCGAATCACTGAAAGACTCCATCGGTTTTGTTATCTTTCGAACTGAAAGGGACGTCGCTTCGAAGGGGATTCGTTTATCGAAAATATTTTTCTAACTGTTCCTTGAATTATTATTTTTACTGGATCTTCGATGAATTTTGCGATCAAGAAACAAATAGCCGGCTCTCTTTAAAGATACCGATAGCTATTTCGGAAGTTGAAAATAAAATGAACGTCTACGTAATTTTGGCAATGAATGGCAAAAATAGCGGGTTATTAATTCACTCCATCCGTTAATTCTCCGGTAAATATGTTTCGCTTTGGATTTGAGGTTTAAAGATTACATGAAATAACGTAAAGTTTTTAATATTTTTTGAATATGTATGAATTATTTAATTTTCGATTTTGATTTTATTATGTACATGACAGGGGATGGCGAAGACTATATTTGTATTTTCCAATGGAACAAGCTATTCGAGGGAACGAGTCGTAATTAATGTTCTCGTGCACTGATTGCAATTAAGGAGGCGTCATTATTAGATTTGGTGAAACAGAGCTAGTCAATTTGGCTTGGTTCATTCGGCTGGCAAACGACGTTCTAAATTCGTGTAGTTTCGCATCGTTCAACCCTGACATATTGACCTAAGATCAAAATAGATCGAGACTTCCACACCTGTTCGACTTTGCAAAAATCGAACTGGAAGATACCGGTGCAAATCCGGTATCGGATCTATTATCATTCTCGTATCCCTATTTAAACGGATGACCGTCACTTTGCATCTTGAAAGAAATGCACTCGAAAGAAAACTTATTCTCAAGTGGACTTAAACCGCGCAAAATGCGACATTCTACCATTAGATTGGATTCATTTGATCGAGTGTATCTTTCTCGAATACGGATTAATATTAGATTCTCGGGTATTTCGGATAATCTTAATTTTAAGAGTTTTAAGAAGTTTTAAGTTCGTGCGTTGCTTTCCAATATATTGGTGATAATACTTTCCTAATATACGTTAATTTCATTTGCTTGCTATATGATTAACAGAGAGTGTGATAATCTTGAAAATATTACTCTTTTCTTTTACAAAATACTCTCGAAACCTTAAAACTATAAATGAATGTACTTATCGTTTTGGGAACAAGTTAATTTGTTATTAATAGTACAAAGTGAAGGATTAATGTTTACTTTGATGGTAGGAGGGCAATAGCCGTTAGTATCCAATTTCGTGTATTCTTTCGACGGAAAGATTAGAAAATGAGGTTCGTTAGGAGTTTCGAAAGGGCGACCCACGCGCGTGCTCGAATCTAGCGAGAGAGGAGGAGAGAGGAGACGAGACGAGAAAGTGGCAGTGATTATGATAATCAACCGTAATAACCGTATAACCGCGTAAGCCTTCAAGCGAGGTTGTTGTTCGACGATTATTACCACCGGGATTAAACGAGTATTAATTCCCGCCTCCTTGTTTACAAACTTTTTATCTCAACATCGCGTTTCGTAATCCTCTTTATCATCGAACCCGGTATCTCGCAGTCGTGTTTTACTCACCCGGTTGTTTCTGAATCATTGACTATAAAAATGTCATTATACGGAGATTATTATATTAAATAAAGTCGTCCGATTTGGAACCACGAATTCTGCGAACTTTCACTAACGACTTCCAAATTAGTTATCAATAATTAATACTAGTTATTCTTCCCAGTAAATCTGTGGAATTAACGCGTATATTTTTGTATAAACTTGTCGATGATAAGTGGTTCCTTAGATGATTTTGATTAACGCGACGTTTAGGGTGCAGATCAAAACGGATATACTTGTGCAATTCTTCTCGCCACGCTGTCTCGCCGGAAGTAGTTGCTTTGAAGACTAACATCGAGACTTGCGAAAGGGCCCTCCGTAAACCCGACAATGCCATTCCATCCCCTAAATGGACTTTTCCCGTAGTCGAGTGGCTCGGTGAAATAGTTCTCGGCGATGTGCCGACCATTTTTGAAACTGTACTTTGATCCCAAGACCACACTGTTACTTCATCCTGACGTCGTTAACTCGCCACATTTTCATTGTCCTCCTCCATTCGCTCACTATTCGTCTCTTTCCTTGACATCTTTGATCTACTACTTGCAATTTTATTGGTAATAGATATATTTTAACTTATTATTCGTGCTAATTTCGTTCTCCTATTTCAGAAGAATCTAGGAAGAATTTAGGTTTTCTCGTTTAAAGTGGTTTTCCTCGAGAATCTCCGGAGCCTCTTGAAATCAACGGTGAAATAATTCCGAGGGACGATCCTTAATTTCGTCTTCATCGTCAGTCTCAGAAATGTCAGCCTATCCACTGTCACCGAAAAATTCAAAGTTACCTTTGAAAAGGTTTTCCGTGAAAAGGTTCAACGGTCCTTGAAATCTCCGGTTATATTGAATCAGTTTCCGTTCACTTCACCAGCAAACGACGAATTTCAAAAGTCCTCATTTCCTTGGTTTTCTCGATTCAATTAAAGTAATGAATTCCTCTCGTAGTGAATTAATTCGGTTCACAGTTCGAGTGTTTTCATATCGAACGAACTACTCGGATAATCCACATTTCCCTCAAGGTCCCCGATATTCCTGCTTCATAATTAAACCAGAAATATCAGGCCGACTTTGCGTAATGCTTCGACTCATTTCACGGGATGATTCCACGATTGATTTCCACGATTGATTTCCACGATTAATCGTGCGCTCGATATCATCGGAGAAACATTCGGTGAATTATTCATGTCCCTCTTCGCTCGACATCGATAGCCACTGACCGATTAATCGCGCACGCGAAAGAGTTCGCCGATCGTTTCACGCGAAAACTCGATCGATTGATTTACGCACTTTGCGATACTATTTATAAGAGCATCGGCTCGTCACCTTGTATGATTCCTGAAATATGAAGACGTGGAGGAAGGACGCTGATCACCCTCGATCGCACAACGTGTTTACTCGTACAAACACACTCGATTTTTACGAACCGGGAGATCGTTAATTAAGCTCGCCTCGTTAACGATCAGAAGCTCGACCGACACTGCGCGATCCAATTTCAGCCCTTCAAGATACAGAATGGTTTTCTTTTGTCTTTGCACGTAGCTTTGGCACGGTCAGCCAGATCGGACGAACTCCTTGCAGTCGCCAGAGATGGAGCCTCGCAAAAGCACAACGAAAGATAAGGGATGTCTAAATCGTTTCAAAAGTTTCGCGACAAAATTCATGTCGGATTTTAATCGAGTCTCGTGAAATGCGAGATCGAACGTGATGTCAAGAAAGAATGAAATTTTGTTATTCGATTTCGAGCTCGAAGAACATGAATATATTAATGAAGTTCGGTAGCCCGAACGCGTTAAGTTTTCTTGGTTTAAACGATTTATCAATGTTCGGTTAATATTAACCAAGTTAAATATAAATGGAACTTGTTGACTCTCGAGCATATGTCCGTTCGGTTTAAATGCAACCGCGTTTTCGCATTTAACTTTTATGCCGAGAAACTTCTTTTGATGACGTTCCAAATATCGTCATTCGTTGACCTCATCGTCGATGTTTAGTCGTAAATATCTTCAAAATGATATCATATATTTAATTGATATCCATACGACTTTTATCGTTATTATTGATACCATTATTTTTTGTAGGGGATATAGTATTAAAATATTCATATAGCAATATCATATTTTGTCATTAAGGAATATAAAAAAAATCAAAATTATGTTGTCATACCGCATCCAGAATTAATCGAATATCGAATATCCGTTCTCGATTAAAATTACCGTGCAGTTTGCCATCCGCGTGTGACTTCTTAGAACGACATCGGCGCCAAGAAATCTCTCAGCAGAAGAAGTCTATTGCGTCTAGTCTAATGCGAATTAAATCTGTCGAAAACAAAGCACATCGGTGGTCGATTGAGTGTAGTTGGAGTTAATAATGAAAATTCGTGGAATCTTTGATAAAATATAGTTATTGGTTGGCCGCGCAGACGTGGCTCGACGCCGGACGCCGACAGTCAGGCGTCGGGAATCCCTGTTTTACGAAGCGTCCCGCGACCGCTTCCGCAATTAGCCGGCTTCTATTCTCGTAACGAAAAGAAAGATTTCTGCCGATCGCGGCAGGGAAATGGGAGCGAAACCTAGCTATTTTCACCCACCGCTATAAAACGGGCATTGTGATCCAGATTTTGCGACGACGCCTCCGTATTCTCGCCTCCGATTCACCTTCGAAAATTACGCGACGCCTTTTCGCGCCGAGGTGCACGCCTCGCGATTTTAACACGTTGAATGCCGTGAGGGTCATTGGTAATCACCGATGCCGATTTTATTAAAACTCGAATCAAATATATGCCAATATTACTAAAACCCGAATCAAATATATCGTCAATGTTCCTTAAACGAGTTTAATCAATATATCGCTAATATTCCTAAAACTCGGCACGCTTCCGCGTTTATACTTCTCTTTATTACGTCACGAAATTTTGGATTACCACTTCGAACGGTTCCATTTTTTAATATTCGCACACGTGCCACTCACGAGACGAGTTTAATGATCACGTTTCTTTTCGAGATCCGGAAATATCGAATCTATAATATTTCTCTCGAATTTAGAATACGATGTCTCATCGTGTATTCGAGTTCATAGACATTTTTATTATACCATTAGGATCTAGATTATTTTTTCAGACAGTTCCCTATAATCACACACGTGCTGCTAACGAGACAAGTTTAATTAGGCAGTTTCTATATTTTCCAAATTCTTATATCGCTTCGTGAATTTAGTAAAAGCCGACTAAGCACAGTTTTATTATACTGTATTTGTATTTGCGTTCAATATTTAAGAATGAAATCACCATTTAGCAATTTTGTTGAAACTTCACTGATGCCTTTCACAAAATTCTTTATTTAATAATTTGTCATTTTTATTCAGAATTTTAACTTTTACCGACAAATATTTCTTCGTGGAGTGTAATAGATTTACTTCGACACCGAAGGGGTCTCAACATTCTTTTATGGCAATATCCGGTCTCTGTGTACGATGTCCCTGATACGTTATCAGGTGCCACGGTAGTACACTTAACTTAAAAAATTATTACATAGGTCCTTGTGCAACGTTAATGAGTTTGCTTAAAACATGCGCTCCGTTTCCTATACGTATAATGATATTTTTATAAAAATCCACATTAAAAAGGAATGTCGATACGCGTGGATCATCGAAATTTATACCCATTAGAATAATATTTGGTTGCAATTATTTTGGCTATCAACAACTCCCTTCTATCATAACAAATTGGTTAAGACCAACACTTACAAGTTCAGCAAAAAAAGGCAGTTCATCTCCCCGTGTTCATCTTCACAGTTCTCTAAAAAACATATGCATTTGCATTGATACTAATTGAGGCGCCATACGAGTCTATAAATTACTCGAATTACGCGGGTCACTTTTCTTAAATTAAACTTCAAATCAATTTCATATGTAGATAACAAAGTTTAATCGGCGATTATATATTTTATTAGTCTATTAATTACTCGAATTGTACGACTCACGTCGTTAGAAAGTGTATGTCCGATTTTTATTACTTAAAACTTTCAATCATTTATATATAAAAACAAATAATTTCAATTGGTAGTTATTACATATTTTATAGTATATTATATAATTAGTATATAACGAGATAATAAAAGAAAATAATAGAACGATAGAGCAGTATGATAGTATAATGAAGCATAATAGACTAATAAAATAGAGAAGGCTATTTCTGTGATATCATTTCGAACATCATCGTATTATAAGCTCATATTATAATCGTATTATAATCTTCATCGAATAGAAGTCGTTAGCACATTTCCTCGAGAAAATATTACGACCGGCAGGATGTAAGGAGTCGGCATTCAAATAATTCACAGCGATTTATCTCGGTGTCTAACAACCGGGAGATCATTGATCAAAAACACGTAATCGGGAATTACTCGAAGTATCTTCCCGGACAACCAGAATATTACTGGATTGTTTCGAATACTTTGTAACCCGGAAACCTAAAGAATTATTATCATATCTTTGTCGTCAATTATGTTGGACAAATAATGCACTATCTTGTTTATTATATCCGAATTTTTCTTAACACAAAGGTCATCGGTGATGTAAGCTGGTAAAAAATTGCCGAGCGCGTTTTGTGAAATATGTTCATTGTTTCTCGAAAAATGTATCGTAATATTGCAATTGAAATCCGTGGATAATTTCTGAAATTATTAGGGCTAAGAGTAAAGCTTGGAAAAGTAATGTAAAGTAATTAAAGTTTTGTTTCTTCGAACGAACCGATTTGTTTTGTTTTATTTTATGTTTGGCATGTTGTTTTAAAAGTTAATAAATGTTTGTAAATATCGGCAAATACTGGGTGATTACGTAGATAGCGTACATTTCGTTTTCATGTTTACTTGACTTTACTTAACATCCCAATGAAATATCGTTCTACTGTTACTTTTTCGAACAACATTTTATTATTATTTAAAATGGGCAACTATTTTTCAACCGACGCGTGCTTTAATTGTACTTTCGAGGTGGGGAATGCAACATTATTTATGAGATGACCCGAATACACGGACATGAAAGCTTGTTTTACTTCCTATTATCGCTTGATGGCAGCCCAATCTGAATACGGCAGTAATTAACGTCACTAATTACAACGAACGTATCGATCAAATTATCGAACCGTAGTCGAGTTCCGTTAATTGTCGTTCGTAATTGGGGAATACGGAGATAAAGGAAATTATCAAACCCAGTCATTCGAACATCAAAATAAGTCATCTAAAGCCCTCGCTAAATTGTCAGAATCTTTATATCCAATCGGGAATAATAAATTTAGTATGTCATTGATTTTAATACGAATCAATCTATGGGAAGAAATATTAATAACGCTAGAACTACCGGCGATATATTCAGCTAGATTTCTATATCTACGTGTACGTCCTTAAAAACAGGATACATGGAAGAAAATAAATCAATCGATTTATCAGGAAATGAAACGTTATAAATTTTAACAGTTTTAGTTCTAGTGTTAATATCTCCTTAAAAATTCCACCTGCTAAGCAAAGGGCCGGATTCCCCTTTGAAGCTGATTCTGCTGAAGGTTCGCCTTTGGAAGGTGCTAAGAATACCACGTTTCTGCTTCCCCACGTTGTTTCTTTCAACATCCTCAACGGAGTCCTCGCAGAGTTTAACCACGGTTGCACCAGGTCCCGTGGAGTGAACCAGCAACTCGTTCAACGGTGCAGTTGCAGTGTCTGTTGTCGAATGTTCATCCAATTCTTCGTTGGCAGTTTTCGCGAGTGATCCTTGTACGGTCATCAGCATCTCGCTCGATGATTTCGGCTCCTCTTCACTCGTAGCTTTCCATCCGTGAATATATAATTCCTCCTCTATTAAGTCAGCGGGGGCGTTCAATGTTGATCTTACGATTCAGTTTCTTATCGTCTGCCACGATTCTTATCTGTTCATCCTCGTCGTTCGTTTAAAATCGCGCGAAATTTTGGCCACCAATTACGATGGCGAATTATATCCGAAATATATACAATTTGCAGGATCTATCGGAGTTTTCCAGCGGTGTTTTAGTTAATCGACCACTTAAATGTTCCATTACGGATACATTAAGTGAGGCTATGAATATCTAACTTTATATCCCAATGGCGGTCGAAGAGATCGAACTCGTTTAACTTGTGTGCTTTGAAATACTCGATATATACATACGTCAACAATATTAATGAAAGTTTCGATTAAACGAACGGCACCGACGACTCGTTCCTCCTGTCGTTGGTTGCATGGACTTCGACATTTGTCCGTGGCTTGTTTTCCTTATCTACTTCGGTATAAATAGGCGCGATGCTCCGGCTTCTACGAGAGATCCATGAGATATCGATGAATCCTCGAGTTCTTTAATGGTTAAGTGGCAACACGAATTTTCTATTAACGATCTCGTAGCACCAATGATTGATTAGCGTGGTACCGTCGTCAGGATGACGTTAAATATTCGCGAAGGTTCGTCATTAAAAGATCATCGCACTTCGTAGAAAAGTGTCCGTTTGTTAGTTTACAATCGAAATGCAACACGTTGGAATCCATCCGAGTCTTTAATGTTCTAGCGGCATATTCGAGCCGCGCAACACACGTACGATTCTTCGTGCAAACGCACATTATACCGTTTATTCCCGACACGTTTCGTCATTCTTATCCGCCGCGAATTTACCGCAATGCTCACACATGATAAGCGATATTCCGCAATCCGTGGCACCGCGTCAACGTCTCTACGCGACAGAAAGTTCACTTACAACCAACCACTGTTACGATACTTCAACCGGAACACTCGAAAGCGAACCACACTTTCGGCGTATGATCCTCTCGATCGAGATCAACGCTCGTTATCTGCGCGCGCTGCAATGTTCCTTATCGATATTCACGAATATTTAGTATTTCTTAAAAATATTTCTAATCTCCGCTTGCCTTATCACCGATTACCCGGAACACGTTGTTCATCGTCGACACTGATTTCGAAAATTCTATTAAAGCGTCAGATATCCTTACGCGTATAGTTATTATTGTTTATTAATATTCACAGGTTTGTCGGGTTTACATCAACACTTTATTCACGTGGTTCCGCGGTTATCACGGTGGTCTCGGTAGATATCGTTAAAACACTCTTCACCGAAGCAAACTTCGATCGCGCACTATCACGATAATATTTTCGAAAAATTCCACAGAACTCTTGAGTCGAATGCACCTAATTTACAAGAAAAATAAATCCCACGTTGCATAAGAACAATTTTGCGCGTGACGTTCTCCGTGATTCAACGGCGATCAGTCGCGCGGTTCCCGGTTTCCTCGCGGACGAATCACGAGAGTGATAGATCGACGACGTAGGATCGAAGGATCGAAGGATCGAGTGGACGGATCGATCGTAGATCCCGCGGGTTCTTAAAGAGTCTCGATCGGTAGTTCGAGGCCGGCGAAAACTCGTTCGGAACCTGTCAACGCGAGAACCACTTCTGAGATTGCGTGCCGCGGTGTAAGCGAAAATAATCCACGAACACACACGAGCCTTCTCTCGTCAAACCGAGTTGCATTGGTGTCGGTACACGAACACGTTTCCATCGAGAAATATATTCGTGTCTATACACCGATGTGAAAAAAGTTGCTCGCTTAGTTAGTAGACACACGACACACTCGGTTTTACGTCGAGCGAGGTGTTAAGTCCAATATAGAGACGGAGAGAGGGTGTGAGAGGGTGTGTGAGAGGGTGAGAGAGGGAGAGGAACACGCGTAGAAAGTTAGTGGTGTGTGCCCTCGTGGCCGGTGTCTCTACACCCACGCGACCATGTGGGAAAGTAGAGTTCACGTATACAGAACCGGGCTAAATTCGTGTGCACGGAACGCACGGAAACGTGGCTTTAACGTGTTTTTCTTCTGTAAAACGCGATGCATGTGCATGCCGAGGTCTATGAACATGTACTGGAGCAATGGCGTAGAGAGGTCCGACATGTGGCCAGGAACAAAGATAAGATTGTAGAGACTCACCTACCCGACACATTTCCAGTGAATTGTTCACGTTACTCTCGAGATCCCCTGGAATTTTATTCCTCCGCGGTATTCCCATCATCTGCGAACGCATTTCCTGTTTTTGGAGTTCACCTGCGCACGCGGTCCCGATATAATCCAGAATTATGATCTTTATTTGAATCGGTAATAGGAATATCCAATCGGATGACGTGAGTGTTCATTGAATTCATTATATTCAATACGTACGATTCGTAGAATATGCTCCTGCAAATCTTTAAAAATAATATATTTCAATTAATACGCATCGGTATTCATATTTCATGCATATTTTATTTTCCGACACATCTTCGACACAAAAATATTAAATTTTTTAAATCCGCCATCGGCATCCACACTTTCGTGTATTCTATCGAATCAAGTAGAATAGAATATTTTTGTTCGATTACGTTAGACGAGGTTGAAGTAGAATATGTTTATCTCTATCGTAACAGTAGACAGGAAGTATTTCATTGCTATTATACGATGACTAGTGGCAGTGGAGTATCGCGGCTAAGTGCGCCGAATAAAAGAAGGAATTTATTCCTAGATAATTCCATTTCGAAGTATCGGAAGAACCGAGGTGGTTAATTGGAATATACGAAAGATTTTTCGAGGGTTTTCTAATTTATTCGTGGACGGAATCAGACATGGAGAAACATGACGTTAAGCGGTACATACGCCTCCTCGGTCGCCTACACTCACGTACCACACACATTCCCCTCACTGGCGTAAGCGGCACAAGTGGCTTTATCCATATGTATATAATGTAAATACCCGCGAATATAATGTAACAGTTTGCAAAAATGAGATGCACGATTGCCAAAACATTTACGCGCCGATAAGACTCACCGCTTATTTTTGACTAATATTATCGGAGAATATGTCGGAACAATCAACGAAATTATTCATTACGCAGAATCAATTCGAGATCATTCATACGGCATTCTGATAAGGCGTTAATGAAATTGCAAATGAAGCTAATTAATATTTGTCCTCAGTATCGCTGCAAGTATCGTTTCATTATGATTCTGTGTTTAAGCTGAGAATGATAATGTGAAAGACAAATACGTGTGGTAATTAAGGCATGTTTTTGCAATGATACACGTAAGAAGATTATCAAATCAACTAAATAATCAAAAAGATTTGTGGTCCTGGATTCTGCTGGCAGAATCGAGTCGTCTTTGTGACGGAAAGTTGTGTCGGAGGAAACTGATTGTAATCGTAAAACAAATTTGCGCACTTGTTGGGTCATACGATGTAATGATTTAGCTGAAATTTGTGCGTCAATTGACGTAAACGGGATTATTTATGGTTTTGGTATATCTTTATAATTTTATTCTTATCTTAATTGCGGAGCTTAAAAAAGAAACAAAATATTAAGTATTGTATACAATCAAAGATATTAAACAGTCAAGTCGTAATGATACATAATATCCTTATATTAAATGTATAGCGAAATGGAAAGTAATAGCAATATTTAGAAAAAATATAATAGTAACACAGTTTAAAAACCGCGATTTAGCCGCGGAATAATTAACGTCAGTGCGCAAGTACAACCCCATCAGGGGGTATATAAGCAATGTGCGTCCTCTTTCAGCGGGGTAGTTTTTACCCGAAACTCGAAGAAGCACGATATTACCATGATATGTGTCTTTAAAAAAAGACAAGTGTTTACTATCATTCATTTTTATTGTACAAACTTAATGTAATTCATTTACATATATACAATTATCATCTCATTAACTACTTAATCAGATTTTTGTATTTAAGTTCCATCGACAGGAATGCTCTCATATTAGGGTCCTGCACTTTCTCCATAATAATTTTTTGCACATCTACGTCGCTGTTTTCCAGAAGTCTACTTAATTTTTCGGCGTACTCAATCCACACGCAATTTATGCAACCAGACATGCAACAATTCGTGGGTTCTGCTATATCTTCTATCGAGAGTGGTTCCTCAACTTTTGTCTCTTCTTTGACCTTCTCACTGGACGTTGTTTCTTGTGTTTCGTTAAGAAAACGTCGAAAGACATTATCCCGTAAGAATTTGATTCGTTTTCTTGCAATTAATCGAGATAAAAGCATCATCATCTTCGCTTACACTTTATCGATGAATCTGATTGCGAAAGAGAAGCCAAGTACGCGTAATAAGCATGGAAATCGGGGGACACAGAAGTTATATGATTATCGTTCGAACTCCACATTTAGGTTTTAGGATTATTATCGTACTGTTCAAGGGAATTATTATATATTATTGGGTATGTCACAAAACTTTAGAAAATCGGGGCTGTCTGACTGCTAACCTCCTATTCCACTGTAACCGTTCGCTAAAAAGTAGTCCCAGATGTCTCTGGTTAAAAAGAGAATACGTTGGTAAGTTACTTCTGGCTGATAACGTTGGGTGATTTTTATTTAAGTATGAACATACTGCTCAGCGCGAATTTTGATTACATTCTTTAATTAATTTTAATTGAATACTTGTTTAATTACATTAATATCAGATTGATAGAACTCTACTTATCATACTTTAATTTTATATCGTATGTCGTACTTCAAGTTTATAGAACAAAATATGTTTTTACAATCTTTCTGTACCTACGAAGAATATTTCTAAATGTTCGTTTTGCATTTAAATATTGTATTTATTTTTCGGAATATTTCCGGGAAACAACCTTCGAAGGTGAATTCTAGGAACAACACGTGTCATGACGCGCGTCGTCTGTTTTTGTTGTAGCAATCCTCCACGTGAACTTTCGGTCGGACTGTTTACCACTCGGCAATGGGTCGCAAGATTCCTGGAAAAAAGCATCGAGGAGTGAAGGATCCATTCAAGCAACATGCAAAGCGAGAGGCAGAGTGAGTTGTGCATTAAATTGTGAATTTCCACGAGAAATCAGCATGAATTAGCAGCGTGCGTCTTATAGGTTAGAGAAGAAGATCAATGCACCGCCAAAAAACACGGACGAGCAAGCGATTCCCAAAAGTCTCGAACGCGTTGTTAAATTGAAGGAAGCAGTTAAATCCGGAAGGATATCTACGGCGATAAAGAAGAGGAAAAAGAAGAAGAACAGATTAATAAGAATCGGTGGAGATGCTCCGAAACTATCGCATCCCAAGGCAAAACCCGAGAAGGTCGTTCCATTGTTCGAACAACGACCTGGCGAAACACCGAATCATTTCTTGTATCGTGTTGGAAGAGATACTCATGCTTTCCTCAACGAAACTGCATTTGAGAAGAAATATAATGTTGAAGTGAAGAGGAATCCAGGAACTGGAAGAGTAGAGGGACTTGGTAAGAGGCAAAAAGATGAGCTGGATGACATTGAAATGTTGAGGGCAAAGCATAAGAATATTAAGAAAAAGAAGGAGAGTCAAAAGCCTAAGCTGTCTAAAGCTCAAAGGAAGAAGGAGAAGGTAAAATTAAAAATGGAGAAGAAAGAGGAAGAGGGAGGAAAGGACTTTGACAGTTTCAAAGATGAGATCAAATTTGGTGAAATTGCACATGAACCACCACAATTAAGAGCCAGGCCTACTAAAGCAGACACTTCTAGTAGTGATAAAGTATATATCACTGTTTCTATAATTCTGGTTTTATAAAGGAAGAATGCCAAGTAACCTTGCAACATTTTGTGTGTTATAGCCTGGCAAGAAGAATCTATTATTGCACTCATTGTTAAATAATAGTGAGGCATCCAAGATGGTTTCCATGAAGACACCTGCCTTAGATAAGACTGGTAAACGTAAAAATTTACCAGTTGGTGAGAGAAGACAATTGGAGAAACAACAAACTGATGTTATTGCTGCATATAGAAGACTGAAAGCACAGAGGCCTACTGGTGCTAGCAGTTAGGGTATGTATATATGATGAAATTAAAAAATACTGCATTAGTTTGCACATTTTTTTTAATTGACTGTGCTGGAAGTAGCTATTTTGTAATTATAAAACATAATGGTGAATTTAATAAATCCTTTGTTTTATACCATAATTACAGGGAAATTATGAAATAAGTTAATTGCTCTATTGAAATTAAGTCATTTTTATTAAACACTCATAGGATTAACATAAAAATAGAAATCTAATACAGGTATGAACAGTGTGTGCAAGATATAGGTTAGTTGTAGGGTGAAAAAGGAGTTATTCATTATCTTAACATTTCTTGGTTATAACAGCTCCCTGATTTTTTGTTCACTTTGGTAGATGGAAAATAATACAACTTGTTGGTAACTTCTTCTATCTTAGTTTAGTCCTTTGACATACAATATGTCAGTATCAAGGTACAATTTATCCAGTTGTCCATACAAATGGCTCTAGTCTCTCCTCAATGGGCAACAGATTATTAAGTGTTTCTAAGCTTTCCAGTGTTTGATTTAGTAGTGAATGGCACTTGGTCAAATGTCTACTCAGTTCATGTACTTTGCTTAGTTGTTCTGCAAATTTAGCGAATTTCTTTTGCCTCTCTGTAGCTAAATGTAATATTCTTGTCACTTCTGTCTCAAGATTAATGCATAGAGTAGATTGCTCCCCAGCAATCATAAGAGCATTAGTATTAAGGTGGTGTTGGTAACGTGCACATAAATTAAATAATCCTATAGGATCTAGTCTTTCCAAAACTTCAGGGTCCCTCACTCCTGGTGGTAAATTTAGGGTACTACGCATGATTGGTAGGAACATTGGAATAGTTTGTAATTTAACCAAATCAGGATCCTTGTCTGTGGTTGGATCAGCAACTGCTGGTTTTACCACCACAATATTATGGATTTTGTCAGAAACAGGTTTCCTGTGACTAAAGATTCACACCCATAGAAACCAGATTATTACCTTGCAATAAAACAAAAAATAAATATAGATGTCATGTGTACCTGTGACTCAAGCTAGTTTTCCTTCTGGATATATCCTGTGCTCCTAAACTCTTTCCTCTATATAACTGTGACTGTTTATTGGTCATTTTTGGTGAATCCCCAATAGGTCTGTTTACTGTGTAAGATATATATGGTAATTCAGAATCAGAACAGATGCTAGCACCAGGGCTTGTACATCTTGGTGGTGTATCCTCTGGTTCTCTTTCCCTGTTTGGTACACTTTTACCTCTTCGCAGAGGAGCACTTCTTGCTCTGCTACTATTAGCATTTTGAGTACCAGTTTGAGAACTTTGTTCAGAGCCCATTTTGTCTTCCGCGAGAAAACCCGTATTTATATATATATATATTTTTTTTTCACTAAATCACGTCAGTTATTTACACACCCTAATCGGTAGTCTACAATAATATTCTTGTATATCTCACGTGATAAACATTCATCTATAGTTTAAAAGGTACCGATTAATAGTTTTAAAACTTCTCTTGGTAATGTCTTAAATATCATAGAATTAAAACAATCGTAACAGTATTCGTCATGTCAGATATAAGGCCATTTCATGTGTTCCTTTCCTTCGGGATATTTTGTACGGCGAGACTTTCGTAGAGTACATTTTGATTCATTATGTTATAATGAATGTCCACGGTGATCAATAACGTTAGAGTTGGCCTTTTTGACTCATAGCCAAAACTTATTCCTTATTCCACTCTCGTGAAAATAACACGGTTTACATTTGCATCGTTATACAGTCGAGATGCATGTCTTCATTCGAGATTGGTTTTTCTTAACTCTTGTCAAAAATCATCTGGGTTTTTTGCCATTAACTGTTAAGTTTCAATTGACAAGCTTCGCGTGTCGGAAAATGTTCTCGTTGATGAGAGCACCATCTGGTCACACGAATTCGATAGCTAGTTCCTGAAGAATGGTACTTTTTCACTCGGTAAATAAGGTACCCCTTATATTTACTGGTGTAAACAGTTCAGAAATATTTTTTAATAAAATCCCCCAACAAGAAATAATTTTTTAATGAATTTTCTTATTAAAAGATTAATTATTGTTTGAAATAGCTAAGAAAACATTTTAAGTCACATTATTTTGGTAAACAATTTTTACTAACGCTTTACGTGACATTTTAAGGGAACTAATGATTATCGAAATAATATTCAAATAAACCAGTGATCAATTTGATCTGTGCATTCAACTTCTAAGTTCAAAATTAAATGGTTTATTTTCGTCTGCATATTAGTTATAAATCTCTTTAGAATTCTGGGAATATGCACTAAATTTGGAATAGAAATAATTTCGAGTAGCATTGCAGTATAATTAATGAATCATCTAAAATATTTGTCACGGAATACAATTGACTTTTATTATGGTTGTACGACATTGAAAGGTAGCAGAAATTTAGTGTCATACATTTCCCCGTCGAATCACGGATAATTTATGACGGTGAACGAATTATCGCATCGAAAGGCCGTCAGTTTGAAAGCAGCATGTAAAATTATGCGTCAAGTTGTCCGATTAGGACGTCTAAAAATAAATGGCACATACACGGTAAAAGCTGACTAAACGACAAAAGACTTAATACGAGTTTCAATGCCATTGCAACATAATTATGGTACCACATAAGTTTACATCTTTTCAGTCATACAAACAGAGATAACTCCGTCGAAATTATTTCCCCGTAATATTCAGTAGGAAAGCACTTATCTTATCGGTGTCTAATCGGATTTAACAGGTCTTAATCCAATTTAATTATAAATTCAGTTTTTGGTAATCCGTATTCGAAATTGGGTTAAAAATACCGAGTTTAGTTTTACGACGTTTATATCGCATTCGCGGACTTTCTATTTCCAACGTAATATTCTTCGAGCTCATCTTTCGGCTTCATCCAGGCTTTTCTTCTTCGTCAAGTTTGCTCGACCATTTCAACGCTAAATTTCCATTACTTTACATTATAAGAAGGTACTTACCGTTGGAGAAGGACTTGATTTTTTTCTACTTCGATATGGAGAATTTAAAGTGTTCATCCTCTGAACTTTTATTTTAACATTTTATTTTCTTAGTCTCGCCACTATACCTTCGTGTAATTCAACGAAGAATTAAAAATGTTGAATTATCCAGTAATTATCGTAGTTACCCGGTTTCGCTTATCTCTTATCAAGTCGTAGGTACATTTGACGAACGCGAGAGTAAAAGAGGTACGGGGGTAGGAGAAAGGAGAGTAAGAGAGAGTGGTAAGGAAAAACGAAAGTGGTGAGGTTTAAATTTAAAAGCAGTATGTTCAACGACGAGCTGGGAGAATGGGAGGAGAGAGAATATTGCGCGAGTGGGACTTACATTAATAAGAGCCCCAAAGCAAATGGAATACGCATACACGAGTCTCTGATGTCTCGTGCAGTCTCACCAAACCCTGACTGCAGTTTCCAATATTCCTCTCGAGTCAAGTGCTTCCAACTTATGACCAGACTGAACATCCCAGAATTCTCGAAAATTTCGAATTTCCTCTATTTCCCTGAATAGAAGCGCAAACACGCTTGAAAGCATGGAGATTTTTAGCGAACAGGTGGTGGCTCTATGATAATAGTCACGTTAGACGAGAAATAGCTAATAGAAGCATAATAATGAAAAAACATTCTTACCTTTGACAAACTAGATTTTCACAAGTGTTCGAAATCTCTGCGCACATATTATTCGATTGGAATTATCTGTGGATATTAATAGACGCAAATAGCGACCAGCAGGATCATTCAAATATTAGTTATTTGCAGATCCCCGGTATGAGATTTACAGAAATAATCGAACCGTACGGATTCGCATAATTACACGCTCATATTTTATATTCCATCGAGTGCCATCGTTTGGCTATGTTTATATGATTAATTCAGATAGCGAACGAAAAGCGACGACATCGTGAAACGCGTAGAAGTCATCTAACACTTCCTTGTATTTCGGTACCATTTGGATTCTTGAAAAGAACATAAAACTACAAGTGGAATGTCTAAAATTAGCGTAGGCTTGTGTTTAAATAAATAATGCCGCGGGTCAAGGTGAATCCTTCTTCTTTTGGTGGAGTTGACTCGGTGGAGAGCGGTATCTAGATAGATCGGCACTGATGGAAGCTTCCTCCTTTCAAAGTAGGCCAAAAGAGTGGCCAATGTGGCCATCGTTGCTCCCTTCGAAGTCGCAATCTCGAGATAAAAATCGCCCGGAGAATAGTCGTCCAGAGAGAGTAGGAGAGATAGAAAGTTAAACGGAGCAGACAAAGAAGTGGAAGAAGCAGGGATGGATAGGAAAAGAAGCAACGAAAGCAGGAGGACGAGGGACACCGTGGAAGTGGCATTAAATTTAAATTGCTCGCATCTACGGGTCCGCGTAGTGCGAAACTTTAAGAGACGCCGTCATCAAAAAATGGAAAGACGACGATGTTTCCTCGTAAAAAGACACCCGCCGCCTCTATGCGTATCCACCTTTTTTTCATCCCCTCTTCTTTGCTTCTTTCTTTTCTTCTTCCTTCATCCCCTCTTTTTGCACGCTCAAGATTACATCGGTACGCCCAGCGAAATGTGATTGCGCCGAGCTATCAGAGACTTCCTTCGAGATCGAAATTACGAGCTTTCTTCCAGGTCCTGTTTACTTTACACTTTTACTCTTTCTTTTTCCTCAAACCTTCACGCAAATCTGCCGCGAAAACTCCCGCGAACTTGCGAAACTGATTCCGCGCGATTAAGGCATTCGCTTGATCGTGTAATTCGAACGATTCCTGTAACTTTCATGGTTTCGAATGTCCATCGATTTTATACTTCTTCGTGCGTGTCGATTAAATTGCACATATATTTAATATTACGTAAACATAATACTGAGAAAGGTCCAATTAATTTTTATTAAATACAATTCTAGATCTCTTTTTTATTAAATATTATTTTAAATATAGTCACTTGAGAAACGTTAGCAACAATCAACGCGTACCATAGTACAAACAGGGCGATGGATATTAAATTACATTGTGGTTATAATTAATATGATACAGAGAAATGGAATATTGCCTGGTAAATAGTAGATTATTACATCGTAATATTACATGGCACAATAAATGTATGGCCATTTACCGATATCAAATTTGAAAGACATTTGTACAAAGGATTTGGAGTCCTTAATTACGCATATTCTTAAGAAAACATACAAACCTCAAATATTTGTATTTTTCACATTCGGTGCATTGTTTCTGTTACTGCTTTGTTCTAAATCGTTAAGTGTTATTTTTCCGTCTTATCGAAATTTATGAATTAACATTGTTCACATCATTACGCACAAAAATCTGTTTTTTTTCTCCATTCAATCCGCAGTCTTGAAATTTGAACGCTTAAATAATATTTATATAACAACACCGCGAGAATACATCATATTTTCGCGATAAGACAAATATTTGACTTAATCTAAACATTTTCGAGACGCGACTGCTTTGTCATTTTGTTAGTAAACTTTTCGATGTATTCTTCTCCCGGGGAGTCAAAATATTTTTGACTTCCGCCGAGGTGAGACGAGCATCGACAAAACATTCGCGAAGTTTTCGCACAAAGCTACCTGCGCGGAGGGTGTGATGCAAGTTGCGAGGGTCTCGATTCGCTTGGTATGCAGAGGAGTTTGCGCAAACATGAACATTTCGTCAAAGTAGTCGAAAATTTGGCTATTTAAAGATGTTTGCTCGGCAGATCAGCATAAAAATCCGAGTTTTCAACGGGTTTCTTCGATATTTGTCCTCCCGGCTACGCCATTATCTAATCTTAAACGCCGCCGAAATACTTGTTTGTATTCCTGCGCTTCGAACTATCCTCTTGGAACGTTTATTCTATTACTAGTGGAAGAGATAAACTTTTAATCGTGCGCGACATGCAAAATGTAGCAGATAAAGATAAGGAAAGATAGTAAGCTTCCTGGATGATTATTAATATGCACTGATACTTGACACAATTACACCGTATAATTAAATTTTTCTCAAATAGACATTAATTTCCAATATTCAATAGCATACTGGTTAGTCGATATATCTTTACCATAGCGATACATAATTTAAATATTAGTTGTGCTCACCTAACAAAATGGCTGCTTAAAGATATCGCACTTTCTACTAATTAGACGAATGCTCTCTTTCACTATAATTGTTTCCAAATTATAACGCTATTAATACTAGAGCTACCGACGATATATTCAGTTATACTTCTAAATTTGCGTATTCGTCCGTAAAAATAAGGATGGAATATTTGAACATTTTTATTAAAATCCGCGGACCCGTAATGTTGCCTGTTTTGGTAGTCTAGTGTTAAGAAAAGTGTTATCGCTTCACTGATAAAAGCCTTTCACACAAATTAATGCGGAGTGCAGGTTTCTTGGAGGGGAAAGTAAAGTTGGAGAGTAAGAGAGTAAGAGAGTAAGAGAGTAAGAGAGTAAGAGCGGAAGGAGATCGTAAGTGTCTGAATGATGCGTGACGTGAGTCGATGGGGAGGTTGTAATTGAATTTGCAGCCGTATACGGATCTCTCGATCTTCCACGTTCCCTTTTGTGCAGTGCACTTATGCACCGCGGAGTAGTCTCCTCGCAGTTATTTCTACCCGTAGAACAGATAGAGATGAAACGAGTAAAAGAGGATGCCTCGTACGTGTCTTGTCTTGGTTCGATCTTGACTCGGGTCAAGTCGTTTGCATTTAGTGGTTCGGTCTCAAACGTCAGTCTTCCTCTCAAGTAGAGTTGCCTTTCCATCGCTCGGAATCATCAATTTGAGTGATCATGCCACTCCACGTTCCTCCTTCATTCCTCCTTCATTCCTCCTTCATTCCTCCTTCATTCCTCCTCCGTGCCGATCGTTTTCCAACGAGACAGCGCCACTTAGTATTAATTACGCAAGCAAATCAAACCAGGGATCTCGCCATGGAAATTCTTACTTCAAATCGATTAATTGCCCGCCCAATCATTATTTTCTCTCGTTGTAGTATCACATGCCGTAACCCTCATCCTTTAGATCGTAAATCCTCCGCATTCGTTCGACGTGATCAGGGGTTTTCATTAATGAGGCTATTTAACGCGATACTGGCGCGACATTGACTCGCGCATGCGACTTTTTTTAGTGCGGGTAAAGTAACTGGATATCAATGAATATTATTACTGAAAGAATCTATTTCATCTGGATTTATGTCGCGTACAATCTGGAAATAAATAATGAAGCTCATGTGTATCGTTGTTCAATCTAAATTATTTACTAAATCGTTACTAAATAATCTACTCTCTGACTCAACGAGCGCAACTTTGAAATTCATCTAAAAGCATCCGACAACGAGGGCGCTGAAAAGTGTCGCCAGGATAAAAAACCGTAGAGGCAGGGAATAAAAGAAGGTTCGATATTCGTGTATTAATATGCATATTTAGTATAAAAGGAGGGGAAATTGCATTGGACGGGTTGCATGTGGTAGGGAAAGAGAGGGTTGATGCATGGTGGGGGCGGTGCGGTGCGTGCTCACCGTGCGCGCAACCCTCGTGTCAGTGAGCAACGGGCTCTCGTCGCGTGAACATTGTTTTCTCGTGCTTCGCTCTCGAAATAGTTTTGCCACGTGCTTCCCCGTGGTTCTCGTCTCGCCTCGCCGCGCGCTATATATCCGCCCGATTATTTCGTTCCTATTAATTCGCTTGGCCGATTCTGTGTCGTCGAAATATTACGGCGGTTGCATCGGTGTGTCGTCTGAACGGATCGCGTGCTCGCGTGACCGACGAAAAACCGGGTCGAAGGTTATTGCAATTCAAATCAACTCGAATTATGCTACCTTTATTCTCCCTCTCTTTCTCCGCCTTACTCACCTGTGTCTTCGTTCTCTGATTCGGCCTCTTCGCTTCGTGCCAGCTTTGTGATTTCATTGTTAAAAGGCAAGTTCTCTTTTTTTAATCTATTACAAATTATGGAAATGATTTCGCCGCATGCACGCGCGTGTACGAACGATATTATTTTCCCTGGAAAATGGACAATGCCGTGATGTTTTGATTTCGAATCCACGAGCTGTGTGCAATTTCATTTTGTTTATACGTCATTTTTGTATCGCCGATAACAGGGTTATAAGCGTACAGAGTGCTTTAATAGATATAACGTTTCTCATGTTAACATCCTGTAAACAACGGTTATCGTGCATCGCGCTATTTGCGCTGAAAATTCTACCGTCCCGGAACACCGTTCGTTTTTATATATCGGGTTAAATAATAATTTTACTGTTATCGGTATCCTTCCGATAAAACTTTTTGTCATTTACCACTCCAACTACGCAATTCATTAGGTACATATAGTTGCGTAAAAGTTGACGATTCCAGTATGCTCCGCGTACCATTAGTAAACTCGCTTGCGTAATAATAGCAATTCTAGGTGTTTGTACCGAGATAAGCCGTCCACTTATATTTTTTCCGAAGGTTGATATCAACTACAATACAAAGGCAAATTATATGCCATTTCACATTTTTACCGTTAACAAACACATGATTTTTAACGAGCTCCATATCGCTGCATATATCCTCATTACTGGTCCAGCAACAACAATTTCAGTAATCATTCGATAACAATTCACTTGGAAAAAGCGTGCATTTCAATTGATATGATAATCATAGAGTTTAAAGTAAGTAATTTGACCGTGAATTTCAATGTTTATTTATTTTACGCCTGATATTACTTTGGTAGTCGATGCAGTTCTTTTATGCGGATTGGGAAAATAATGAAATTACGTAAGCATCTTTATGATTTAATGACTCGTCCTCCACGGGGAGATGTATCTTTGATGATAATCGATAGAATTCGTGAAAGTGAGGCGCGTTCGTTGCGTCGTAGCTTCTTCGCAGCCGTGTAACGGTGGATATCGCGTTTACATTTCACCTCGAGGAAAATGAATGGTCCTAAAGGTCGCCACGGTGACGAGTTAACTGCCGTTTAAATGGTAAACGTTCCTCCGCCTCTCTCAGTCTCCTCCGCGTCTCACTCTCGATTATCGAATGATATTACATAAATGTCCCCTTCTCGATTTTATATTACACCGTTTACTTGACCTCTCCAAACAGCGGCTATTAGAATCAAAGTTGATCGGGGAATAATTTCGTTCTGCTATTCGTTCATTTTAGTGATCACATTTATTGTACAGAAAAATGTAGACCATGAAACGAAGTAGATTTGGGACGTGTTCATTGATGAACATGCTATTATAATTATTGGAGATAAATGTTTTTATTGTATTGGCTGTATTTGACTTATATATATTTTATTGCTGATTATTAATATATTGGATTCATATTTTATTGTCGACAGTGGATAATAATCAGAGATGAGTAATTCGAAGGGATTATTTCATTTTAGTTAGTAGTTGGTTATATAATTATTGCACGTTGAATGATAATACAAATGCACGTTTAAACAATAATACACGAACGGGAAAAAGCGTTCGAAAAGAGCGTAATATTTAATATTACACCGTAAAAAAACATTAAGTAGGAATTTTGTATGCTCGAGGAAAACGAGGATTCCCAAAGGTCGCGTTACTCGGTGCTCAACTGTTGCTTCGAATAATATCTCGACCCATCTTACGATAATTCAAGCGAGCTGTAATTGAAAATATGTAAGCCAAAAAATATTGATCTTGTCGGTGGAGCCTCCAAACAAGTTTTCTCCATAAATTCTTCCGCTATTTTTCCATGTCATTATCTCGTTACCAGGAAAATGCAAAAAGACTCGTCGCGTGTTTGAAAGGTCGAACCGCGGCATAATGAAAACGAATAACCTTTCTCGGGATTATTTCGTTGGAAAATAGAAAAATGCTCGCGCGACGAGAACTCCATTAATCATCATGGCGAGCGTACGCGAAGTTTGTTTATAAGTTCCGAGGACGTAAAAGCTCGGTGTTTTTGAAGAACGTTTTCGTTTGCAGCACTCCGAAAAACCGAGGAGCGCTTTTCAAAATAGAACCGGCATTCGAGAATAGTTCCAGCTGGCCGAATTTCTCGTCACCCGCAAGTATTCTCACGAAGTCAGCCTCTCATTGGACGACAGGTGTTACCTTTCGGTGAGTGCTTTAAGCACGTGTTTTATTTCATTTATATTAGGATATTTTATTAATGTTGTTATCGTATAAGTACATATTATTTGTTGATCGCGATTATCGATTACATTGATTAATCACTCGAATATTAATCGAGTGACACGATTTACGTGTGTGTCTTAATCGTTTGTTGAATCACCGTGTCAAAATGCATGTCACATGTTCCTTCTTCTGTTATCACTCATCGTGAATTATGAGAGTTTAATAATTAATCAAAAACATATTTTGGCAAACGCTTCGTTTTGGCACCGATTCGGCTTGGTGATCTTCACTTTGGCACGCGTGATTCGAAGAAGTTTAATCCCGGAATTTAAACGAATGAAAAACTTTGGATTTGTATTTGAATGGACCAATCAATTAATTCAGAGCTACTTAGGACTGATTAATCAACACGTCCAGTGTTAATTGATAGAAGACTTCTATGACTTCATAAAATAGAATAATTAATGTTAAACGTCCGTCGTTTCGACACAATTTAGTGTCAACTAAACATGCCGCAATCAAAGGGTTAAGTAATAATTTCGTTAATATTTTCGTGTAACGTAGCTTCGTTAGAGTCGCATTAAATTAGTTTCGCGTTATACGATTTTCTGTGAGACACGTACAAAATTGGGTTATAGAGGGTTAAAGAAAAGCGTTACCGCTAAACGATTTCCCATTGAATTGTTCGATGAAAAACAGGTTTAACGTGCACATCGCTCCCCTTGTTTTGATCTCTCGTTTTTTCCATCGATTCCGTTGACAGACGTTCTTTTTTCGGCGAGGGATAAAAGTGAAAGTTAATCGCCGGCATCGATGCCAAAAGCAGCTGGGAATTTCGCTGATTGATCCGCTCGGCAATTCGCACCGCGTAAAACCGTCCACTGTCATTAATCACACCTCGATTCCTTTTTTTTCCCCCTGGCCGATCCTGTCCCCGACATTCTTACGATTACAGCAGTTTGATTCGTTTGCGTTTAATCGGGAACCCTCTTCCCCGATTAACGCGTGATTAATTGGTATTTCGGCGAATCGTGACCATGCAACTTGTAATTAATACCGTCCTCGAGATAAACGCGTGATATACATTTAATTACGCCTTAATATTTATTATATCGGAAGGTAATCTGAATGCACAGTCTTCCGTTAATCAGCCTTATTCTTGTTTTTTTATAAGACACTGATTTACATAAGAATAAGGGAATCAAACGGTAGCTTGTTTTGGATGTATATTCTCGTAATGAACATTATTTTTATATTCATGGATAATTATTTTTGAAGGAATATATCAATATCGATTTCGAATATTAACACTAGAACTATCGACAATATATTCAGCTGTATTTGTATATTTATCTATATGCCCTTAAGATAAAGATGGATGGCAAAAGTAAATTATATTTTGACTGCTTTGTTATTTTTTTTTGCGGTTTTATTATATTCTTATTGCTCGTACATTTACGTGGATTTACAAGCATCGAATAATGAAGTAAACAAAAATGTAGATAACAAATACGACGATTTCAAGGCTTGATTTTTTCAAGACAAATTCAGTGTTTTGATAAAACGCTTGATTTTGTGTTATTCCGAGTTTTATTGGTTTACGTTTCACCGAGCTCTTTCATGTTCCCTTCCTGTTGCATAGCGATATCATTCAGTGATTCATTCGTTAAATTAATGTACACGGCATTGTTTCGTCATGTTGATAAAGCTTCACTTAAAACATTGGTTTATCGTCTCGTGTGACAAACATTCGTTCACGGTTCTGATTTTTCCGGATGTTCCGGTAGCGGTTCGTTATGCTAAAGAGAGTCCTCGCGCGGTCGAAGTTCAGTGTTTCGGTAATTGAAACTTTGAATTACCTCAAAGTTTTATCGTTATCACACTTTTCCCGTTACCGTCCTCCTGAATATTCCTGAGTATTCCTGAGTATTCCTGATACGACCGTCGGACCGGTTCCCCCAGGAAATGAGAATTTCGACTATTTCCATTATTTCCAACAATACTTCCCCCGCATAAATTATGTGTAGTAGATAACGATTAGAAACAATTGAAAGTATCTTTATTTTTATTACATTCGTAAGATTCCGAGAAATATTTTGGACATATATTAATATTAATACATATAATTTACTATTATTACTTATATTTACCCTTATTGATATATGTCACCTGTGACGTGACATAACTTCGGCTCATCATTTTTAAGTCACGTATGAGGTGACAATACAAGCGAATCACGAAACAAGTGAAAACGCGTTGAAAACATATACAGAAAACATATAAATGAAGAATTAACGATTACACATTTATCTCGCATTTGGCCCGTCGAATTTAATAAAAATATTAAAATTCATATCATTCGTCTCCCAAGATTTCCCGCGAATTACGTTGCATAATAAACATACTTAAATCGGTGAATTTATTGTTGCCACTTATCATTGTTTTAAGAACAAATAAGTTAACTTACAAATACAGGTAATATATTGTCGGTAGTTCGTGTTAAAATGCGAAAAAAATGATTCAAATCAAAGTAGTTACACGAAATAATGAGTGTTCGTATCAAGTCATTTTAGCGAAATAGCTCGAATAAAACTCTTAACGACTAAATAAAACTGCGACTTAATTACGAGACATATACAAAGCACTAACGTACGATAAGGGTTAATAGTAAAAATAATATTATTATAGAACATAATGTATGGGTTACAAATTTCATTGATAAAAAATGTTTGAGGGGAAAACTCAGCAAGTTATTTCGCCGATGTATGCCGGAATGTGTTACGTACATTTGTTATTGTCGGCGAAATGGGGCGGGTACTTTTTTTTTCTGCCTCCTATCGCGACAATTGCAATCTCGGTCTCCCGTACACGTGCTTCTCCTCTTCGTCTTAATATCGGCGCCGTGGGTGGACAAGATAAAGCCTAATCAAGAGTATACCGTGTCTTGTACCCTCCAAACTGAGACATATTGCTGCTCGCGGATGAATCTAATCGTCAACGGGATACGTGTGTCTGATGTAATCACGCGAAAATACTCGTAAAGTTACACGACAACTTTTTCCATCTGCCTCGGTCAGTTGGTAATACTGTTTCGTACTTTATTCGCGCATCAGTCGAACTTTAT
Organism: Nysson spinosus; assembly: GCA_910591585.2. Classification (NCBI taxonomy): domain Eukaryota; kingdom Metazoa; phylum Arthropoda; class Insecta; order Hymenoptera; family Crabronidae; genus Nysson; species Nysson spinosus. The sequence goes on along the minus strand of OU342839.1, from coordinate 1,854,281 downwards.
TTGCCCCCAACAACGAAATGTCAAGTAGTTAAGCGTGTATACATCAGACGAGACAATTTCTTTATAAAGAATATAAGAATGATATAATAAAGAAAAGGTGGAAACTGAAGTTCAAAGTGAATTTTCCCGAAAATGAAGTCTTCCGTGGAATCATTTTGTTCTACGATTTTTACTCAGTTTTTCACGTGTGATTATTGATCTTGTGGTTATAATAAATTTAGATGAGGGTCTTCGATTTTTATCTATCTTTTCACGCATGACTATCAATTTTTGAGATTATATTTGATATGATAATATGATAATTGACATGAAATATATGTATATATTTGTGTTGAAATTATTATTTACACTCGTGTTTCGTCGATTTGATACAAATTATGAAAGGTAATTCTTGATGGATTAAGTTAAAGACTTTTCACGTATTTCCGGTTGGAATTGGCGTTATGGTTGTTCATCTCTGTATTGGAAAACTTGGCGAAATAAATGAAGTTTTCCGTGAGATGGGGCTCTCGTGAAACAAGAATCCTTTCTCGGTCTCTTGAAATTGCGTGGGACGGAACTAGGGAAAATTTTCCATTTCTTTTGACCAACTTCCTCCACGTTTCTCCTCCCACTCTTTTTCCACCTAGAGATTCTTTTCTTTCTTGTTATCCACGTTGCATGTACTTCTCTTGCCTCTCGCCTCGTTCGAAACCAGATACAATCTTATCGAGTCAGATGCGGTTTCTTCTGCAAATTACTCCTGAATTATATTTCAATTCGTTCCCTCCATTGACGGACCGAAGAAAAATTATATTCTATAATCGTTCCCCTGACAGAATTATTTTTCCATTTGTTACACATTTATAAAACTATTTTTGTGTGATAATTTATGAAATGTTAAATTCACGTTTATTTTAGATGTTGTGTTGCAAGTCAATAGCAGATGATGCTTGAACATGTTCTATGACCATTTTGAGTCGAAAGAAGCGGTTTAAAAATTTTTTTGAGCAAAAAATGGATCGACCCAAAATCGCAAAAATGTGAAGGGGTATACCTTCAAAAATTGTCAAAAATTAAAAGTCCCCAAAATCACTTCTAAACGACCCCAATCGATGGTAAATGATGTATAAACATATTCTATGACGATTTCTGGTCAAAAGAAGCGGTTAAAAAATTTTTATTGGTCAAAAATGGGTCAAACCCAAGTCGAAAAAATGTGAAGGGGTATACCTTCAAAAATTGTCAAAAATTAAAAGTCGCCAAAATCAATTCTAAACGACCCAAATCGATGGTATATGATGTATAAACATATTCTATGACGATTTCTGGTCAAAAGAAGCGGTTAAAAAATTTTGATTGGTCAAAAATGGGTCGAAACCAAGTCGAAAAAATGTAAAGGGGTACACCTTCAAAAATTCTCAAAAACTGAAAGTCGCCAAAATCGCTTCTAAACAACCCAAATCGATGGCAAATGATGTATAAACATATTCTAGGACGATTTCTGGTCGAAAGAAGCGGTTAAACAATTTTTATTGGTCAAAAATGGGTCGACTCCAAGTCGAAAAAATGTGAAGGGGTATACCTTCAAAAATTGTCAAAAATTAAAAGTCGCCAAAATCAATTCTAAACGACCCAAATCGATGGTGGGTGATGTATAAACATATTCTAGGACGATTTCTGGTCGAAAGAAGCGGTTAAAAAATTTTTATGGGTCAAAAATGGGTCAAACCCAAATCGAAAAAATGTGAAGGGGTATACCTTCAAAAATTGTCAAAAATTAAAAGTCCCCAAAATCATTTCTAAACGACCCAAATCGATGGTAAATGATGTATAAACATATTCTAGGATGATTTCTGGTCGAAAGAAGCGGTTAAAAAATTTTTATTGGTCAAAAATGGGTCAAACCCAAGTCGAAAAAATGTGAAGGGGTATACCTTCAAAAATTGTCAAAATATGAAAGTCGCCAAAATCACTTCTAAACGACCCAAATCGATGGTAAATGATGTATAAACATATTCTAGGACCATTCTGGGTCGGAAGAAGCGGCTTAAAAATCTGTTTCAGTAAAAAATACTTTAATTGAAAACAGTAAAAATCGAAAGGAGTCAATATATTTAAAATATTTAATAATGTCATATAATTCTAGCTGGTATGCATAGTCGATGACTGGTCGGGCGACGCTAGTCACAAGATGGTAAATGTTTTAATAAGAGTCAGGTGCAAAAGAGCGTCTGATATTTGGTTCGTTAGATCGCGAGCACGCCAACCGATCTCCCTTCTTTTATTGTTTCCTTTATTTCTTTTGTAAATTCTGCTTATTGTTAGACTTCGAGCGCGTATCGCATTTGAATGCTGTAACTACGCGGATTATTCGCGGAGGTTTCTCTTATTAGCATCGCCGGATGAATAAGAAGCTGCAACACGGAGATTTATTTTACATGGCTTTTTATGGATATTCCACTCGCTGATCTTTTATACGTTACATGCCCAATGGTAATTCAATGCGAAGTTTAATGCATCGTCCTCTTCCGCGATGTCTAACCAAGAATTATTACTCCATTTAATGCGTTATTAATTAACCAGATGATTTCATTCTCGAAATTTATATTGTAACATTCAAACGACTGAGATAATATGAAAATAATTCTGATTCATTAATATCGATATTAAGTTACAAAGTAAATTATGTTTGATATTTGTTACTTCCAGTAGAAAAACTTGACACTAAAATTACCAAAGCAGTCAAGGCGGGTGCACGACATTTAATCAAAATATTCAAATGCATAACGCTTTATTTTTTGAGGTTTTTCGCGATTTCCGTTGCACAATGCATATAAACAACGATTTAAATGATTTCTTCCATCCATCCTTTTTGTAAGGACGTACACATAAATATTCTTGTTCTAGTGTTAAACGATCTAAGGTAGTAGAATTAGCGGTATCTTCTCCAGCGAGGCGAATTTTCCTTCCCGAATAAAACACCTTATCAAAGATTTACCAATGGAGAAATTTCATCCTCATTATCAAGTTGCAAGCACGCCGGGGATTCTGATTTTCTCTTTTGCCGAGGGTTCAACTTTAAAGGGTCCCTTTTCCTTTTCATTCGCTTCCTATTAAGTCTTGCCGCGGTCTCCTTTCGTCTCGTCTCTTCCCTCCACTCCTTTATCTTCTCCATTCTTTTCTCCTTTTCGTCTAACATTGCCTCGACCACCTTCACCTTTTCACACTTGTTCTTCTCAACATCGCCCTCCGGGACTACGGTTTTAAAACCCAATCAAAGCCATGCTTTTCGTTCCCACTAACGGATGCATAACTCGAATGTGATAGTGTAATCATATGTCACGATGGATCTGATAACACCTGCATTACTCGTATTCCTTTATCGTGCTATCGTGTTGTCAAATTGAAATTGTTATGAATTTTCATGTTCGTGTTCCAAGAATCGTTGGTCGATGTTCTGTTTATTAATATTTCGAATTTTATAGAGCAGAATTAATGTACTTAGAAAATATGGTTGTTTAGTGGTAAAATAATTGTCGAGCTATCGTGGTGCCGATAAATTCAATATTATTAGTTGGACGTCACTAATTTGTCGAGCATATAAATGTGATATCATTAGTGGAATTTACGTAATTAATGAAATAATTATACCGTAATGTAATCTTCTACGATATCTTCCCGTGGCAGTCCATCAGCAAACGAACATAAAGAATTTCAAAGAAGTAGTAAAACAGAGTCTGATAACGCGGCGAGATAATAGAAACAATTAACTTTTTGTTAAACCGCGCATTGACGCGTCGAAGACAAACGACTGCATAGAAATCCATCGACGAGGAAGACGATATTTGGTTAGATTACGCGGATTACGGGAAACAAGATATCTCATTGCGGACATAATTAAAATTCAATAAAGGTGCCAGCCTCTAAAAAACAGACTTCTGTGTTGATCGAACGATATCGTCCATATAGAAACAGATGTGTTTCGAAGGCAAGGCAGAAAGGTGATCCGTTGGAAAACGAGATAAGAGATGATAATAAATATGTCGACCGGCAGCTGTGTATTTTAATCGACGATAATCTCGTCGGCAAATTACGTTATCATCGAGAATTCTCGAGGAGATTATACGAATCGATGATTATGTAGTAAACCAATCAAATTGACGCATTTTAAACTTTCCGTGAATAGCAATTTTCGTTTCATCCCTCGCGACTTTTATTGTGTGAAATTTCTGTTATTTCCACGTGTCGCTGGTAGCGGATATTCGAATTTATCTTATCAGGCGAAGCTTCTCGAGCTAATTCGAAACTGATATCTTGGCACGAATGTCAGTGGCGTTAAAATCGTGCGTCGAGGTAAAGCGAGTCTAACGCGTGTCTACAGATATTATCGGTGAGTTTATCAGTTGCTTTCTTGCACAAGAAACTCGTTGGCTTTTTCTCGATCACCTTTCACTCGGTCTCCGTCCGGCGGATCGGAAAATCTTATTCGCTCGCTCACTTACTCGCTCGAAACTGTCGCGGAAAGCTGTAACCTCGTTAGAAGCGACGAGCGAACCAGAAGAATCCCAAAAGAAAAAGAAAGCCGTCGTTAAATGACGCGAAACGGCCAATGAAAAAGAGATTTCCATTTTTCGCGAGTTATGCCGTTCGATCGTGCCGCGATCGCTCGAACCTTCGGCGAACTTTAAACGACGATAATACGAGAAGGGGAAAGTAAATGTGATTTGTTGTTTCGGTTGTTTCACTCGTTTTGTTGGAAACGAGCCAGCGCCATTTTTCGCTGCCTTGCCTTTGAATGACTTTCATTAACAGAACTTGTTAATGAAGATTATTGAAACTTGTTGACGCTAGAATTTCTCTCGGGTTCGGTATCAATTTCATATCCGACGTCGAAGGATTTATTTTTTGCTATGTTATCCATAAATCCGTAACTTTCCCTAAAATTTTATATAATTTTTCTCTAAATTCAAAATCGAATAAATTAAATTAAATTAAATAAAATTGTATGACAAACCACGAACTTATGGATGATATAGCAGAAAATAAAATGTTCGACAATTAATTTTACAATTCGGGGTAGACTAACAAATTGGAAGGAAAGTTACAGGACACTATAACTCATAGCATAATTTTCCAAAATAATATTTTATATACAGACACATTTATGTCAATTAAATAGTTCGGAGATTTTCGATGTGGGCGAAAAAAGTGAATTTTTCACGGCAAATTTAAGTGGTCCATCTTTGTAGAAACGGACGGTCGAGTATCAATTTGCACTTCCTTGACCACTAGGAGTGGCACTCGATGCATTAAGTCTCAAATGGTTGCACTCTCTCGCACTTATGATTCGTTATAATTCCCGTTGGGGTTTAAAAGGGATTCAAAGGGATTCAAAAGAGAATCGATCGCAATCGCGATCACCGTATATCCAACTAATAAATCACTACTGTTATTAATTGTTCCGGTACACCCCGTTAAAACCACTGCCAATACCAATCGAGCTCGATTAAACGACGACAAGTATATATCGTGCCGTTTAATTAATTGCTCGTCGAGTCCTTCTTTATTTTATTCTCCCCGTTGACCGCTCATTCGTTTGGGTCCCGCTGTTTTTTCGTAGTTATTTTATAACGTTGATACAATTGCTTCCATTAAACGATATCGATATTTTAATTAGCGTTAAGTGGTTTAAGTGTCGATAAGTCATATCGTACAAAAAATGTCGTATCGAACGGGAAATAATGGTGAAGGAAAATGAAATTAGAACTCGGCATATATTTCTTTTGACTAAACCAATACTTTGAAATTCGAAATAATAATTGCCGGGCGTAATTAAATTCGACAAATTAGCTGGTTTGAAGAGGCAGATGTATATCATAATTTAATGCCCCATAATATTCGCGATTGTAGGAAAAACAACAAGAAATAAATTACTTAAATCACCATTAAGTTCTTCGATTAAATAACCGCTCATCAACTCGAGCATAAACAATAATTACGCGCCCGGCTAAATAGAGATCCAAATAATTCTTCGCTTTGTACGAAACCACAAAGAATGGAGAAAACCATTTCTGTCGAATGACGTTGTTTCGCCGCAGGATTTTTTTTCGCGCCAATATACACAACTAGATCTAATTCCGTGGTATTACCGCCATAATAGATGTCTTCTAAACGACGAATCTCTCTCAGTATATGGATCCGAGAAAGATTACAAAGCACGAAGGATCGCGATCACGATCCAACCCTACTAATGATCGAATTAAATGGGAAAAGAGAGCGAGAGAGAGAGAGAAAGGGGAAGAAAAGGAGAGAGGGGTGAAGAGGGAGATATTCTTTTGTTAATCCCCCCGGTAAATTACATCGAGGCCGGAATCCCCCTGCGGTTAGAATTCCAATGTCTTCTAGAATCGAGAAATGCTGGGGGCTACGCCCTTCCAGGGATTTATAGGTGATTACAACCTGTCCTCGGATTCCTTTCTCCGTCGCAGAATGCATCGTCGAAATTCGCTACGCAAACCAGCTTCCTTTAATCCTAATTGGATCGATTTATCCATGGGTTTTACATTTCTACTCCATCCTTCGTTTCTTCTGATTTCATATTTTTCTGTAAGATTATAATTCGCACAAAATGATCTTGATTTCGTTTAATTATTTCATTCAATCGATTATGTCACGCTTTGCTTCTGGAGTCCACTCTTCGTTTGATCCGATTTCATATTTCTCTGTAAAGTTATGATTCGTATAAAATTATTCTGCTTCCATTGAATTCTTCTCCTTGTAAGCCAATTTACTTTAATAATTTTAGGCAACTAACTTCTATTTTAATTCGATATATTTATTTTGCCACGTACAACGGATCGTTCGGGAAACTTGTTTTCCCTGCTTTTAGAGAGAAATTTCAACGCGTTTACTTTTATTTATAAAGGTAATAATAATTTTATTGCCGAGTACGCTGCACTTTCGAGGTTTGATTAAAATATGCGTTCCATTGCGATTTTCAAAACCAACAAAGCTAGTTTTGATTTTACATTGTTTTAACTCAACAGCCATTCAAATATTCTAGTATATATATAAAATAGTAATAATATATATATATAACTATTTTATTTGCAAAAAAACGCGATATCTCATTGCCCCTAATATATTTTTATTAAATCTAAACTTTACAAGGCATATTATTTTCAGTCCATCGATTCGATTCGCTTCCATTAATTTCCCCGAATTTTCGATGATTACACGGCGTCTCTTTGTATTCCATATTTCGCACATTCACGTTAATTAAAGTATTAACGTCGAAACGTTTCGAGCGACCATCAACCGCCATCGGAGAATCCTATTAGGATACCATTTGGATGTTTGACCGCGCGTGATTAATTAAAGCATAAAACGCGATAATACTTTGGCGCGAAAATCGCGAACTAGAACGAGGCAAGGCGAAAAGCCGGTTAAAGATTTCGCGGAGAAAACGGCGCGTTAAACCCGATAATTTGACTTTCATTAGCCCGGAAAAGAGAGGCGGCCCGGAATATCGAGGACTTTGAAATTCATTGGGACTAATAACATTCTCGGTGACTGTAGCCGGTTCTACCGGGTGCCGTTAAAGTGTGCGGCCGATTCGCAGGACGTTTATTTACTTGGCTTTTCCCCTCCCCCCCCCCCATTTCCCAGCCTTTTCCTATTCGTTTTTCTCCCCAGTCTGTCTCCGCGAGAGATCGCTTTCAGAAGCGGAACCTCCAGCCAAGAAAGTTTACTTCGTGTCAACACCGAGACTCTCTTTTCGCGAGGAAAAAGACGAAAACCGAGGAGTGCCGTTTCTCGAGCCGCTCCTCGAAAGTGTCGTTTCCCAGGAAAAGTGTCCCGGGATGGAATAAATTTCGAAAAACCCTATCGATCCTTCAAATCTTACATGATCTTGCAAAATCTTACGGGACCCTACAATATAGATGGACGAAGGTCTTCCAATTTCTATTCTTTATATTAGTTTTTATTATTTTTATTATTTTATAAAGCTTCAATACTATTATTGTAATAATATATTCCAATATAAAAAATATAAATTTCGTTTAGTAATATTATATAATAATTCCATAAAGACTAGGAAGTTGAAAGAAAACTACCGTGAAGTAGAATAAAATGAAATTTGTGTACCACTGTTAAGAGATAAATGAAAGAACACGTATCCGTAGTGAGAGGAATAACATCGTTCTTGTCACGTTCGACGTTCGAACGGTACTTCCGGTCAATATTTCTGAATCGTGAGGGAAGTTTAACGGGAAGATAACATATAATTTGTGGCCTGGCTGCCGAGACACGTTTCCCCCTTAATCTATTATTCCGTTCTCTCCGGTTCTTGCGATAACAACAAAAAGTTTTCCTTTCGCGAAAACTGTCTCGTTGACTTCCAACAATAATTACGCCTCCCGTCACGGGAAATAATACTGGAAGTTACATCAACTTGCATCAACAATGATTACAGAGAAATCGCACGATATTAGATTGTTACGTATGAAACGCCCGATTTTTAAAACAAACTTTAAGTTGGTATATCTTTTTCATCCTAAACTTTATTAACCCTAAAACTATGGAACATATGTTTGGTTATACTTTTACATTTATTTATGTATAAATTGTGACTGAAGGATTTCTGTTCATAATATTCCGTTAAATATTAGTTGACAAAAATCTTTATGAAGAACGAATTCAGGAGTAATAATTTAAAAATCAGGGTTCCCTCGAAGAGCCGTAAACGACAGACTCGCGAGATTGTTTTTAGATAATTTTTACGAAGTTGCTCGAAAACACCTTTTCGTTTACTTTCGAACTTTTCTCCCCGTCGTTTGTTATTTCACTTGGCAGCTAACTTCGTGTCGTTCGTTATGCTTTCTTTATCTTTAGTTGCACACTTACAGAGAAGATTTGCGTTTTAAGGGCGCGACGCGGATTTAAAACGCAAATCTTATTCCGACGGATGAACGTCTTACATTTGAGCTCTCCTTTTCACCTCCCTCGAAAACTACTTTTTTACGTTCTACCCTCGTGATAAAATATTGCGGATCCCGCCAGGTTTGTCCGACTGTTTCAAACGAAATTCTACAATTTTTATCGGGGTTAGCGTTTGATGAAAACTCAATTTTATTTTGGAATATAATTTATGTGATAATATTTATATAATTTGAGACCACCGGGAACTTTACGTGGAATAATAAAAATTCGAGGTTGCAACATTAAACTTTTTCCACTTGGATGGCGGATGAATTTTGCTTTGAAAAACATTTACCTTATAAAATAATTACGAAGGGAAAATATTGTTTTCGACATGAAAAAATATGCCACTACAATTTTCCTACGTGGTTGGCAATTAAATTTTACTTTGAAAAAGAGTTTTGTTTGGAAAGAATGGTGCTTTTAAAAATAATTACAATCAAACAAATATTTGTTGAACGATTGTTTGAAATGCACGCCGATAAAATATATCTTTGGAAATGTCTTGATTCCCCATAAATCAATGATTCCATCGCGGCGTCATCTTTGATCGTCGCCACCCCGTTGAATAATTCAGCGTTTTGCATCGAATTTCGCGTCGCTTCGATTTGCATTTTTCCTGGCCTTTTCCTTCGTTTTTGGTAGCGTAGTATTTTTTTCGAGACGGAATAATTGCCCGTTGTACCACCCTCCCGAATAAATCGACCAATCGGCGAGAGTTCAACAATCAAAGGTTTCAAGATTGCCTTATCGCGGGGAATACAAGAGCCGCGTAATAAGAGGATCGGGTTGATCAATGAAACTTAACGGCAGGATAATGCAAATAAATTTAATATCGATCAAACGACCCGAAATTATACGGCCGTGACCTCTTCTTGCGACTTCGTCCGACATACTTCAAATCGTATATTTCTTCACACAAATTGCACGAGACTTTAGAAAATGAACTCGAACAAATTCAAAGATTAACACTAAAAACTACCGAGCATGTACTCGGTTATACTTATCCATTTATTTATACATCAATTATGACCGAATGAAGTAAGTTGATCAATGAATTTATTGATGCGCGTTATGTATATAAAATAAGGGTATATACAATCTCGAACAACCGCAGTTGTGCATTTGAATAATTTTATTAAAAATCTCCAGTATTAATGCAACTCACATATTATAATATGAGGCATTTTACATCAGAATATATTATAATAGAAATGGAATACTGCATTTTTGAGAAAAAACAGCATATTCCAGTCATTTTTTCAAACATGTTTATACATCGATGTTAGATTTCGCGTCCTATTTTTCATTGTCGCGATAACCTAACCCCTTCTAGGACGGTTTACCTAATCTGCATAATTTTGCATCCCACTGTCGTCCTATCGGCGTTTCGATGATAGTGGAAAATTGAATTTTTATTTAACGTGTAACAAAATATTTCCCGAGCTCTCGCGAACTTCCCCTCTCAACCCCCGTTTCACCATACATCCCTTCGTTTTTACCCCGATAATTTAAAACGAATAATATTCCACGTGTCTGACATTCAAAGCGCTTTTTTTTCCATCGACGATGTAATAAACGGAATTTCTTCCATCGCGCAAAAACATTTCTGCTCGGTTTTAATCCGTGCAATTTTCAGGGGAAGGTTAACGCGACAGCACGATGCATTTCCATTTCGAGTGGATGTTTTAATTGTACAATAAAAATATTTCCTTGAACGCGACTGTTTTAACGAGATAATTAATATTTACGATACAACAGGAGGTGTTCTTTGGTGACCGACATCCGAGTGATTTGTCGGCAACCAAAGTAATCACAAATTTATTCCTCCAACTTCGTTATATTTTTACGTACATTTCCGTTATTTCCTGTCCTCGTAAACGTAATCGCGAGTCCCTGAATTTCGATTGGCTCCCGATAATTAGCGGTTCTCGGTTACCTTGTCTTACGCAACGTTATTAGTTTAATAGTTGTCGCAAAATTCTTTACGTAAGCTCGTTTCCAGAGCGATAACAATTTAATTACCGAGGATGTTACGGCAGATATAGCTCCCTCTTTTTTTTTCACTCCGCTATTCGATACTTAATTTTCATCGGTAGTTTTCCTTTATTTTCTACGCACCGTTATTCACCGTTCGGTTTTCCACCTTTTTTATAATCCCGTTCACCGTTCCTCGTACTACCATCTCTCTACTAAATATTGATTTAAGTCAAAATTACGTTGATTCCCATCAATTTATTTATATTCAGCCCGAAATTACTTGCGCTGCCAGTAATTCGAGTTATTCGGGATCCACCGTTACTCACGCTATCGATGGAATTACCGTGAATCCTGATTCTCAGATCATTCCTATTGGCTACTCGGAATCTACACATCGCGAATCATTTCTTGCAGCTAATTTTTTTTACTCAAATACATATCAAATATTATGCATTCTTTGAAAGGAAAGAAATGCATTTAAAAAGCTTGTAGATCGATGGAATAAGGTTATAGAAAATAATAGAGAATATTTTTTTGAATAAAAACTATTTTTCTTAAAAAACGAACAAGTTCGTTTGGTTTCATAAACCGCAATATATCAAATATTCATGCACATATATATTTCGTATAATACAATACTATATAATATTACATAGAATATTATGTATATAATCTATCATTATATTATAATATTATTACACCTTAAACATGCATCCCATCTAAAGCTTCATTGCTTTTATTCAAATAAATGTATATTTCTTTCATAAATATGGTATAATAACACATAGAATATTACGTGAATCATGTAATATTATAATACATATTGTACTACAGTATTGTAAAAAATAGTTTGCAAATGTATGTTTCGAAATTTTATTATAATGCAATTTAAAGATTTTAATATAATATGGTATTATTACATGTAAAATATTCATCTTCATGGGATTCGTATAGAATCGGCACTGTAAAAGTACGAAATATTATTGGACCGATGCAGAAGGTATTTCACGTGGATTATTGACATTTTTCAGATCAAAGCGAGAAAGCGATTGGCGCACGGTACGAGGATGATTCTACTGTACTAACAAGCGTGGATATTAACCGAGTGTTGAAATTGAGAGCCCGCATTAACGTCATTTCTAACGACATGTAAAGCGCTGATTTAGTCAGGATTTGACCATGGAGGAAGCCTCGTGGTCTGATTGGACCAAATCCGGGAGTATGAAGGGTAAGTTGACTTTCTCTCCAATCATGTTTTACCATTTTCCCCGTCTCGTTCCACTACGTCAGTAGTATTAACCTCTTCACGGCCGAGTTTCTACAGCCGCTACTCGAACTATCATATTAATTCATTTCATCATATTATTACTACTTTCTTGGGTATCAAAGCGTGATACCCATAAACAAACTAATAAATAAATAATTAAATATTCAAAAACATATAGGAAGCACTTTTGCTTGACTTATAACAATTTTCATTTACTTCATTAACACTAGAACTACCAAGGTGATCAAATTAACTTGTCTGCCATTTTTAGCGAAATTATTCGAATACACTCTGGCAAATTGTTTGAGATTTTATATAACATGAATAATCGATTGTACATTTATCTTTGTAAAGTTTTCGCGTGTGGAAACAGCTTTTTTTATAGAATTTGAATGAAAGGTGCATTTATGTGGCAGAGGTCTTGAAGAGGTTAACTATCCATCTGATAATAATTCCACTGAATCAACCAGTTAAAAAGTTACGGTTAACGTAATCAAAGTTACAAGACTCGCTCGATTGCATTGGAACGATTAATTGAAATTAAAGTTACGCGAAAAGGATGAAGTTTACTTAGTTACTCGTCCAAAGTAAATTACATTCTTCTGGTTCGTATGAGGCACTGCCTTCCACGAAAGGAATTAGTTAAAGTATATCTTACTACATGGTTTTACGAGTGGGGCGTTTAACTCGCCCTTTCTCGTGCGTTGTTGCTTTACTTCTTATTGTCGGTGAAATAAAAAGAGATTGTTATAGAGGGAAGATGAGATCGTAAAAAAGCACCGCTAGTAACTTTACGATTGAACTGCCAAAGAATCATTGAAAAAGTAGTTCCCGGAATTCTCTTCTTCGTAGGATCGAAAGTGTTTTATGTTGTTTGCGAAATCATTATTTCTACGCCTGATTTCGTTCCAGTGAAAGCAATTATTATAATTACATTATAAATTCGAATTTAATTATGCTAAAGTAGCGCACAATTAATTGTCGTTCTTGATCATTTTATTTATTACAAATGTTGCCGATAATAAGAAATAAAGAACGAGGCACGAGTATAATAAAGTTCGTGGTTTAACGGGATCTCTAAACAAGTAAGTTGTTTATTATTTTATTATTTTCATTGTTAAGTCAAGAAGTGTTTCAAATGTTTTGTCAACATTATCTGTAAGTGTTCGAACAGAAATTGTGCGCAATTATTTTGCGAGTGTTTTACATCACCGTCAAATGTATTTCGAACGAAATCATTTTTCATTGCAGCTCCAATTGAATTCTTAATTTCGCTTCCAAATTAATCAGCTAAATATATGCTTAAATGGGCGAGGTCAGGCGACATTTTATAAATTCATGCGAAGGGTATATTTTTGTAGACAACAGTGTGATATTTTCTATTTCACCGGTGGCAGCTCGTTCTTTTTTCTTCCTAAAAGAAGATCGTAAAAAAGGTAGTGCAGGTCGTTACCGGGTGGAATAAGAGACGTGGTCTCCCGACGGGGACCGCGGACGGGGGACGGGGACGGGTTTTCTTCGGTTCTGCAAGACTGAGAATATCCGTAACCCTCATATAATTTCATCTCGAAACCGCAACTACGACTTCGAGGACTGTTGAAACTGCTCGGTTACCTTTCTCGCTGTCGCTCTTGCTGTCATCATTTCTCCTTACGATCCTCACGAATCCTTAGTCTCCTTACGATTCCCTAACTATACTGCCACATTTCTTTTCTCCATTGTTCTTCTTCTTATACTTCTTCGCTTTCGTCTTCTCTCTCTCTCCCTCTCTCTCTTCAAGTTGGAAGATGGAATCCACTTAACTCTCTCGAACCTAAGTACTCTCCCTTGCTGGTTAAACGAATTATTTCCCTCGAGTCGGTTAACCGATTCCGGCGGCATTGATTAGCTATTCTTTAACCAAGAATTAAGTGGCCAAGAGCCTCTTCTTTCTTATTTATTCTCGCCTTGATTGGAGGAAAGATTTAATTCACTTGAACTTGGTGGCTATTCTTAACGCGACCACTTTCACGGGAACAACGGGAAAGAGTTCTTTGCTAATTGATCAGTCACGGATAGTTTAGAGTTTTTTCAACGGTGTTAGAAATGTATGGCATGCTTTTATTAATTCATAATAATTTTCGTAATTTGTTTCGCATCTTATTTCGCAATGAACGAGAATATTTTTGAAATAATAATCTTTTGGATTAACGATATATGAATGCAAGGATGTTTCGAATAATTCTTGTCATCCGTTGGTGTTTATTAATGTTTATTACGTCTTTTATTGCATACTCGCTATCTTCAATGAAAATGTTTACTCTCGCGAGAAAGAATTTCAACCTTTTCGCAATGTTTATCGTGTAAATCAGAGAAAAGAACGCGAACTGTAATTAAGAATATAATGTAATATATGCTCCATAGAAATACCGTCTGTTTAATGGAAATAAGAATCTTTTCACTAAACTAAAACTTTCATTGTTCCCGTTGAAAACTGTTGAAGTAATACACGTGAATTACCACGCGAGATAAAACCATACGGCAAATAATAATCCTGAATTTCCACGCGATACGAATACGCGCGACGCTTAGATTAGAATTTCCACGAATACTTATGGCGGTAAATAGCGCGGGGAATTATCTCGAATGTCCGAATAATTCTTTTGCAAACCGCGATATCTGCTTTTCGAGTTATAATTCGGATGGAACCAGCGGCTCGTTAGTTGTTCGCATTGTTGATCGAAGAAATAAACGGAGGACCGCGAAGCAATGCAACGAAGAAAGTAACGTATAGTAAGTATATAAAGTAAAAAGATAGAAGTAGAAGAAACATGGAAAGTATACGGTTGGCCAGGAAGTTTGTACAGTTTGAATCACTTTTAATGCGACGAAATAGATGGATTTTTTAACACTGGAAGTACAGAATATATACTCAGTTATGTTTACATATTTATTTGTATATAAATTATATTCAAATAATTTAACTGAAAATGCCAAACAAGTTATCTGGACCCCTTTGGTAGTTCTAGTGTTAACATGTAGTCGTACGAAATTGTTAGTCAACCTAATAGATGCAAATAGTTGTTGCAATGTGGAGAAACATTAAGAGAAATGTTGAGAGAAATGCTGGGAGAAACAGCATGGAAATGAAAAAGGAAAAGGAAAGGGAAAAGTGTCGACCGAACGAAAAAGTCATAAACACCGTGGCCGGGCGTGAAATTGGAAAGCAAATGAAACGCGTGATAATTGACGCGGCAAATGGAAACCTCCGCGGTTCTTTGCGCGTCGGGACGCCCGGTCCTTGTTCGACTGTTCGATTTGATACGCTTCTATTTTCTCCTTTTCAACCATTAAATCGCTTTCAAAACCGGAGGGCTTTATTTGTCACCATTAATTTTTTATCGCATTCCACGTCGAGTGTATTGGAAAATAATTGAATATTTTATCCCCTCGTAATTTGATTTCTCGAGTGCGCGATATGTTTTCCAATTTCTCTACGCGTTGCAAAATCCGACGAGTCCACGTAACATTTCACTGTTAACAGATATCAATATGAATATATTTTACGATTATACCCCGGGAAAACCTCGCGGAAAGAATAAAAGGAAAGCACCGTGTGAAAACTAATATTCGTGCGTGATAATTCCAAGAACATACGGGAAGTATCGTATTAAAGAGGAATGCAAATATTCAAAATGAATATCGAACGGCGGGACATCGAAGCTTGGAGGGTTAGTAAATATTCGCGGTATTCCGATAAGTTATTCCATGAAAATTTAATGATCCCAGAAACAAGTATCTTCTGTCTGGTGAATATTGGCGCATGCCGCAACCGCGCATGCCGCATGGCCTCCTCTTTATTTTAATCGTGATCGAGACTGCTCGAGTGTTAGCGGCATTTTAAGTAGCGTCCTTTGCGATCGGTTCGCGCGGCACGAGCCGCTCGCACACTTCGGTGCGGTTGCATAATCCACATTGCACGTGCTCCCGCATAAGAACGCATCGTTTTCAGGCCTGCACACTGCACACAGAATGCATTTAACTCGGCCCGTGTCATTTGGCCTCGCCTCGACTCGCTTATCCTCCACACTCTTATTTTGTATTTTAAACGAACAAGTTTCCTGTAACCGACCAATGTACACGATATTTATCGGACGAAATTTAATTGTACGATGATCGTCAGGAGAATTATTAATCCGTGAAATCCATGAATAGTATTGAATAATTTATGATATCTCCATGATATCTCTTTATTGATGTATTTATTAAGCCATCGTAGATTCTTCTGAATAACAGAGTAATTCTTGAACTATGATAAAAAGTAGGAAATAATCGATGTCCCTAAATTGGTGTGAATTCGTTAATTATATAATCGTATAATAATATACGGTATATAATGTAACAGTTAATCGAGTATGGAATGTGTGACGAGTAGCTAGGAATTTGTACTGAATGATATCTTTGTTATCCATTTATATTGAATGATTTAAAATCGACGAATCTCGAGAAACTTAACAGTGCTTTTGAATATCGTTGACTTCGAAATTGTATTGCATGCTGAGTTTATGTAGGTTTGCAAGATTGGATGGAATGTATTTTTTAGAGTAACGGTTTCGAACGATTCGCAGTTTGACTTTTCCTAAGATTCAAGGATGCAGAGCCAAGAGATTTGCGTATTCTCGGTCTATTTGTTACATCGTCACGTACCGTGTAATGATTGCAGCGTGCCGTATATTAACTGCCTAAGATTTCTTGCAGGAATCCTTTCGCCAGCCGCGTATTCGATAAATATATATATATTTTCACTCGGTTTCCTAAAGCGCTTGAACCACATCTTATATAATATATCCATAATATTCGTAATATCCACTTTTATATAAAGGATATTAAACGTCCATGTATGCTCATCAATTTTAATAATCTTCGTTAATTACAACGATTTTAATCCTGCGCCATACGTCCTCGTATTTTACATCAAATACATTTCACATTATTTTATGAGCAATTTTAATATAATTCTTTACGAGAATTAGTGGAATTAATAATATTAATATTACCCTGAAAGGATCTTTTTGCATAATGTGCGCATAATGAAAACAACATTTACATAAATGCCGGTAAATCTATAAAGTTGATTATGAATTACAATAATGTTCGCTAAAAGCAACGATTTTAGTCCTGCATTAAATATGTTCCGCGTAACGTTCGCCATAATTTTCATTTCCGTTGCGTTGAAAATCTCACTATCCTTTTTTTCGACAATTTTAATCAATGCAAATATAATACTGATAATACGGGTTTTTTAGTATAAATATTCGTCTCATTGTCGATCGTAAAGCAGGAAAGTCGCGCGGTAATTAAAAGCTAAATAACGCGGCTCAGTTGGTAGGATAAACAAAAGTGAAGCGGGAGAGTAAATCGAATTTTGTCTCGGGAGTTCCATCGAAAGCGGCTTAGAAATCCGAAAGGATATCAGTTTCTTTATTTCCCGCGGGTATTCTCGAGTCCGAACAAATTCGTGGTTGCCTTTTTCCCAGTGGAAACTTCTTCGCGCTTGGTTGTTCTCGCGTTCCGTTGTCTCCGCTCGAGTCTGTTGCCCTTTTTTTCCGGCCCGATGAGGAAGGAGAATTCTATCGGACGTTCGGTGAAAACCGGAGCCGAGTCGTAGTGGAGCATCCCTTGGAATTTGACCCAGATGCTGTTTTTCTGTCGAGCTCCCCGGCATTTCAATGAAACCCTGTCCCCGTAGGATTCTATTCTCTTCCTTTCACCGCCTACACTTGTCCCTTCGTCCTTTCTCTTTCGCTTGTTCCTTCGTCCCTTCCTCCCTTCCTCCCTTCTTCTTTTTGCTTTCACACAGTCCAACCTCTCTTCCTCCTTTGCTCTTTTGCTCTTTTCGCGCTCGGCCCCTCTTAAGGGATTAGTATGTACTTCGTACTGGTTTCTTCCTTTCACCTCGGCTTTCTTCTTTTCCCGCGGCAATCTCCCGAGAATCTAAGATAAATCAGTGTCTACTTTTTTCCTCCACGTACGAGCATGTATTAAAAATACCAGTTACTTTGGAGAACAGCCACCTCTCCTCTCACTTCGAATTCTCATTCATATTGTTTCGTTCGGTTTTCCTAGAAGAATGATATGCTCGAAGGTTCCAGGTATTATTTATGAATGGTTTCGAGCTCTATTTTACTTAAACTTAGCATCGTATAATACTTCAATCAATTTGTTCATGTTTAAAAGAAAATCATGTAACACGAAGTTATTTATGCATTCCATTTTTTATTAGCTTTCTTCTTGACTCCATATTTGGAACACGTCATACGTATGCGAGAAATTTGGAAACGCATATTGGAAATTGATACGATTCCTTAATATTCCGAGCGAGAATATGCTACTCGTTGAAAGAGAGTGGTTTAATATTTAAAAACTATCGAAGAAGTTATGTCCACGTTAAAGTTGGAGATAAATCGGAGTGCCCATTTTGTACGACAACCTGCTTCCAAAATAAAACTCTTTACATTTGCATTCGGATCAGCCGCGTTTTTTGCAGAAAATGGAACATCCGAGGGTTATGTAAATTTATCGATATTAATTATTCCGCGTTAAAAAGTGCAGTACTCTCCGGTCATCAAAGAATATTTACGTCGCCCAAAAAAAAATTCGAAAAGCACGTCGGAACATGAAGAACCCATTTAGCCGAATAGTTTAAACATTTAAGTAAAGTTTTGTAGAAAAGTGGCTTTAACAACGCGAAGTCAACGAGTCGCGGTTTCCGAGCTATCCACGCAATTATGAATTCATCTTGTTTTCCTGGCGGTTCTTGGTTTTTTAACCGAAGCTTCACAAACCTAGTGTGATTCGTCAGAGCTTAAGTAGCATGCTCTCTTATTCATTAGCCGTGGATAAATATCGTCTGTATCCGAGATTTATTTGGATTCCACCGAAAATATTAACTGTGTTTCCTTTATTCGTCGGCTTAAATAATAATTCTTAAGCCCCGGCTCTTTATTAATTTTGTTTATGTAATTAGTATGCCTTGCAATAATCTTCGTATTTTGCTCTATTTCATTGTGATGGAATTAATAGGATTTCTTAGACGATTAATATTTTTTAATTCTATTGCGCAATTAAGTATCTATTTATTTATTTATTTATTAATTATGATGAACCGGAAGGAACCCTTCAGTGAACAATAAAAAAAAATTATAGAAAGCCGTTGTAGTATGATAAAAACAAGGATAAGTGATAAGGATAAGGTTCTATGAAGGGTAAAATTGATTTCGAATTGTTTACTGATTAATCTTCAATAATTTGTATAATTGAAAGTTGACCTTTTAACATAAATCTTTTAAGCACCGATGAACTTTGATTGCGCGATGATAATAGTTCTTGAATTAATCGAAGTTTAGTCGCAGCTGGTTACTTGGCAGCAGGGGTCGAACCAGTTGTAATTTTTTGATTAAGACATTTTCACTTTTCCAAACGAGTGTTCGGCATTTCGAAAAAAGGAGGAAACGGGTTGGTGTCGTTGCCGGCCAGTTTCGCTTTCCTTCGAGAAACCTGTCCGTGGAATCTTTTACGGGGAACACGGTGAACGTACTTACGTCTCTGCGCCCATTTGCTTTTATTTAATAATCCCAGATACAACACTGCCGCAGGTAACGTGAGAATTAGAGATCCGATTTAATTCCCGGCAGCCATTTATATTCCTCTTTCAACTTCCTAGGACACTCTTAAAGTATTCCGCATTCTGATCTATTTAGCCGAAAATTTCAATTATCTTTTCGAAAGTGTTTTCCATAAAAATATTACATGTTTAAGATATGGATATTATATATTTAAAGTATCAATATTTTCTGAATAGACAATTTATTTATTTTACACTTCCAACAAAAATTCACGATTGTTACGTGCTTCAATTTTTATTTCAGGTTAATTTAGAGTAAGTAAAAGTATGCGTGAGCATGAATATTAATTTTTTGTAGGCCCTTATCGTAGTCCAGGGCTTTTAAAAAATAATTCGCTAGTCTTTCAGTATAATGGTTAATTAGGGTTATAAAATAAAGTTGACGAGCGAGGGAAATCGATGAAAGAGAGCATAACAAGTTGTAAAATGTGTTCGACGTGGTTGTATTGTTACACGGCTATGTTTCCTCGTGACGTTAGGCAATTTCCATCAGTTTTATCTCGCTCAGTCGCGACACGCGCATCGTTATCACGGACCGGCTGCTATCGTAAATCTCGAAGATCTCGTGAACACGAAAGTTATTTCAGTGTCGATGGATGCTTTAAAGTCCTTTTACGGCATGGAACATTTTTTTTGTCGTTTCAAGGGCTATTAGCATTCGAGATTAAACGTCTAAGAACTCCGTCCTCGAGTCGCGCACGATGCACTTAATAGATCGCAACTTTCACGGTCATTATCGATATCGATTGTGTTTGATGAAGAAATATTATCGTATCTTCTCGATATTTTTCATTACAATTCCTGTTTTTCGACATGGTATTATTTCTTTGATCCAAAAATATTTTTTCTTCAAAGACATCAATGTCTGGGAATTTTACAGCACATTGTTTATTTGTCTTTTCAATTGAGTCGGAGGAAATACATTATTAATTGAACTGCCGAGGCACGTACCAAACAGTACTTTTTAATACAACCTGAATATTCAAGTATTTTAATAAATATTATCTAGGTAAAAAAATGTTTTAAAGATGTTGAGACCCATTTTGGGGAATATTTTCTTCTGAAGCAGCTTTCACCTTCTCTAAATTCTATCATTTTTCGAGAACTTAAATATGGCGAAAGAAGTATGCCGGAATTTTCTGGGTGGTCGTCTGAGGGAAATTAAGCGATCGTGGTCGAAAGAGAGCGAGAAAGAGAAAGAGAAAGCGGAAGAGAAAGATAGAGAGGAAGGGAGAAATTAAGTCCGGAGAATTTGTATCGGCGGTGTTACTGCGAAAGGATGCACTATTTCGGAGCCAGGATGGCTCATGGAAAATTGCAACGAACCTGCAATTTCGAGGGCCGCTTTGCGAACCCCTTCCCCCTTCCCCCTTCCCCCTTCTTAATGTTATTCAACCTCGCTGAATTCAAAGAGGCTCGCCTTCCAGACCCAAACATTCCCAACGTTTTCACCGTCGTATTGTTACTCGCGCCATGCACCGATTATTCCATTTTGCACTCGCGCTCCTCGTAACGCGTTTCGCAACTTTTTTGCTATAGTTTGCGCGAGATCATCCTCGACTTCGAGGAACGGCTAGTGATTCAACTTGGAACAAGTTCGAGTATTATAATTATGATTATTACGACGTGCCTGCCGTGTATGATAATGCGGATATAATAATTTAATGTTTCTTCCTTAAAACGAGAGCAAGAAAATCCCGATGATGTTATTGGATATTTTGTCTACCTCCGCAGGTAGTTTAGAATATATTTGAAAAGATATTCCTTGAAATGCGGGTAATTAATTTTACTCGACAGATGATGAAAAATTAATAAAGATTTATTTCTGGGTTTTCTTTAGTAAGTTGGCTACACCTTTATGAAAATACTGAAATAGCAAACTTAATAAAGAAAAGCACGAAACCAATGTAATGGAACAAATTTGTTGGAAGATTTATTGGGATATTAAAATATTGTAAATTTTAATGTCGCCTCTCAGTCGCCGTGCAAATTGCCGCAATAAATTGAGGGGCTACAGAGAGTCGCCTCTCGCGTGCCAATGATTAATACATTACGTTAAGTATTTCAACGAGGAATACAATTAGAATATTCAATGAATATAATACTTGATATTAAGACAAATTAGAGTTACATGGAGCGCAGTCAAGTACACTCTGATATCAATTGGAATCAAACCAAACTACAATGATGTTAATCAGTGTATTAAATGCGGAACCGTAATGGAGGACCTTAGGGTAGGTCGCGAAGGACAATCGTTGACTATGATCGGTCGTGTTCTAAATATAACGGCATTGGTAGTGCTATTATCTTCAATTATCTCTCGAAAGCAGCACGGATGCCTTTACAAACAGCGGTAACGTTATCACCATTGCAGCCGGGGCCTCCACTACACGCTCCGACGACAAAAGTCTGACGGTACTTTGACACGCTCGAATGCACTTTCGATTCTACGTTAATTAACACTAAAATTCATTGTTTTAATCTACCGCGATACTCTCCCTCGCTTATCTCTTCTCGGTTATTCTCATCTCAGATCGACTAACAATTGATTGGTCAGTTTCGTAAAAAGTTATTCTGCCAAATATATTTCAATCATCATTCGCGAAAAAAGCCGTAGAATAAACGTGGAATACATTTTTTAAGTAGAAACTAAACAAGAATTATATATTTTTATTTATGCCGTACGAATTAGACATTGCAGGTATTTTTTATATTTCATGAAACTGTGTGAGAAATAATAATTATGCTACATATTCATACATTATATATTCGAACATTTCAAAGACGAGGATTTTTAACATGAACGTATGAACATCATTTTTTGTTTTTAAACGCGCAACGCGTTTTTATAAGAATTATGGATGGTTTTTAATTATGGAATGAAAGAACGGCGTGTATGTTAGTGAATACGAAATATTTATTATTGATACAAACAGTTTGCAGAACATTGTTCGGAATGATTGAACGAAAATAACGGAAACGACAGGAAAAGAAAACGATTCGATTGACTCGCTAAAATAATGATTTATTACTCGGTTGATCCGTGTATGATTACGCTTTTAATTCTCTGTATCACTTACGTCAGAACGATCATAGCGGAGAGCATACGACAATTTTAGACATTGAAATCCACTCGGTTTAAAATGCAACAGACGCGCAGTGTTGACGTCAGCGGTGGAGCAACGATTAAATACATTTCGTTCCATGTTCTCCCCCTTCGTTCAATTCCTCGTTCCGCGCCAGAAAGGATTTTTTTTACGAGGTTCTTTTCGTTTGTCACACTGATACGTCCCGCAGAAATTCATCTCCTTTGTTCTAATTTCAAGTTGATTTTCTTGGAAATTTGCTCCTTTTATTATTATTATATTATCGTTATTAATCACAGTCGTGGAATTCATAAGAATCTTATATTTTAAATAAGATACTCCGTAGAGTTGTGTTCAATAATTAAGATTAATCGATAGCTAATTGAATTAATAACATTGATTTCTAATAAATTAACTTAAGTAATATGAAATATGGTGGTTTTATTATTATTATTATTGGTTTTTCACAAAGCGCAGGCACGATTTTCCGGGGGGGTATAAAAGCGACTATAAAAGCGCATTAATATCGTCATTTATTCTTGTCTATTATTATATATATTATGTTTATAAATAATTCTGAGACACCTAATTTCATAAACGACACATGATACTTGCAACGAGCTTAGCTTATTAGCGGATTGTTTTATATACTTTAAAGGTGAAAATATTGATTTTATCTGAAATATTATAAATCATTAGTAAATTCGAAAGTATCGAATAATTCTTATTGTTAATTTAATTCGTAGTTGAACCGTAACGATAAGACGATGGTATCAAAGTTGCTTTTTATAGACTTGGATCTAGGAACCGTTGGATTATATCGCGCTATTTTCCACTTGTTCATATCGAATGTTATTTGTGTTTACACGGCATTTGTTCACGCCTCGTTTTGGACGTTCCTCGGGTGTTTTCCCCACGTCAGAAATGTTCTCATTTTCCACTGGTATATGCGTCTTGCAACCCGCTATTAGTATCGGGACTATTCTTGGCGCGGTTCCTTCTGTTGGTATCCGAAAATAATTCTAATCGTAAGACGATGCGGAAAGGCAAGCCGCGTATGATCCACTTAGTAGTTCTTCCATTTCTAAACCATCATCTACAGAGTCATTGTATCTCGCGAGTGCATTATCACTCCCAGCCGACTATTTCCTAATCACTCGCCCCGAAATCATTTAAATAGAAAATCCGGAATTTACAATTTCTTCCAGCAGTTTATTATATCTAGCACCGTTTTCAATTCATAATTCTTTCGATACAATGCAGCTTCAAATGAATGATTATAATATTCCTAAAATTAATCGACATCAGATTCGATCGACTTGCCTCTATTATTTTCAAGTCTTCTCTCAAGATTATTATGATCATAATTACATCGAATAATATATTCTTCGACCTGACAATGTTGTCGAAATAATGACGATTATAAAAATTAATTACAGAGTATAAAAATGAATTTTTTACAACCGAATTATTATTTCGTGTGCAATAACGTATTATTCGATTTCATTCCAATTAATATATTATCGCACTTGTAGTAATAACTTGGTTGCAAGGAGTAAATACGTTCAGTAATTCTTATACCTAATATTTCTCGTTACCATTTTTTTCTCGGCGCGGGATATTAATCACTTTTATTCTGGCAACATTGTCACGCCATGCCAGTAACGTAGTTGCAAGAAAATCACGTGAGAAGCATCGATTCGATCGTTAACACAGTTTCCCCGGTGAATTTGTTGCACGAAGATGTTTTATACGGTTGGATCGGTGTCGGAGGATGCAGCGGAACGCACGGGAGGGCGGGGGGTGGAGGCGAGAACAGTCATCGGTCATTTAGCGGTTAGCTAGCGTGAATTTGTTGGCGGCATAATTGTACCCTCTCGAGAAAGAGGGTAGACTCAAAATTGTGTGGAGGTGCGGTAAAGACGAGCTAAGTGTGCCAGTAATTGCCGTTATTTCGTCCCTGAAACCCTGAGACTTTCGTCTCGCGGGAAAGTCTCGGGAAAAATTGACGATACGCGACCAACGATGAAAATATACCGCCATTAACTTCTACTTGGAAAAAAGTGGGTCGACTCCGTTCTTCTCCCGGAATATTTCTCGCCGTATATTTTTTTTCAACTATACGTCCTCCTTGCTTTTTGGTTGCCACGACTCTTGGATTTATTATTTAAGAATGCAGATTCGTGTCGTGAGACGAATTGCAATCATCGTTGACTGTAAACCGGACAAAGATATTAATAAAACAAAAATTAGGTATGATGTTCGTCTTGGAATAATAATTAATAATTAAATACAGGTTCTCGGCGGTTAAATGTCTCCAGGTTTGTTTCGTGTTTAATGCTGATCGATATGGTTGCAATAATTCAATTAATCGGACACATTTTAATTGAAAATATATGGAACATGTAAAAGAACGAATAGAAATTGTATCGCAGTAAATAATATTCTTTGATGTATTCCAGGAATTAAGACATCCGGATACCCTCGATTTATTAATTTAATATCGGAAACTCATAAGTCGGTATCTTAATCGGGACTCGGATTACCAGCTTTAAGATCCTCGATTAATCCTCGCGTTCGATGCTAATCACCAATTATTCCGTGACTCGGTAAAATTAATGAGTCGATGAAGATTGCAGTGTATAATATGAATTACAATTTTGATTTTTACCGGACTTCGTAATTTCGTTATTCCGATCATATACTTCGAAAATAGCATTTAATTGGTCGATAACTGTTAGAGGTACCGGAAAGTAATCAATTAAACATTGAAGAGGGATTTTGAAATAGAACAATATTTAATATGAACAAATAAATGGAGTCTCGTAAAGTATGTCAATAATAATTGATTACTTTCCGGTACCCCTAGTATATTTCGTGGTTCTGTGTAATGAATTTAAAGTTTCATATTTTTGTGTAAAATAAACGATGCCGCGAAGCCTGGCAGACGGAACGAAGTATATTCGTGTTGTTGTAATTTGGATTTCACGACTTCGTCAAATTGTTATGTTGCCAGTGGCAGTCTCGTTATGCGCGGTTTAAATCGTCCTAGATTTCCACTTTTATCGGGCCACGGCGGAGTAAATTTTACGTGAAATTCAATAAAGCCAACCGACCCAAAAAAAAAAACCCGGAAAAACTGAGCACTGATTGCACCATAATAAGAAAGACGACGTCAACTTCCTTCGTAATCGACCATTTTATTTCATATTATGATCACAATCTTGTAGAAACAACACTTTAAAATCTGGAAGCCAATTACCGATTAATTAGTCGTGATTAATTGTCGAGCAGTATTAAGAAATCATTCCTCGAATTGCGAAGACTAAATTGTTTCGTTTAACTTCTCGAGTCTTTAATTCCTTGGAATTGCACTTGAAATGAATTTCTGGAATAAGATATATTAACATTTTTTATTCAACTTTAATTTCAACTGGATTATTTCTGATCGTCAAACGACGAGATTAATTATAACTTCGTGCTCGTGCTATGTTTGGATTATTATTTGTTATTAATTGCTGTGCTGAAGTGATCAATTAAGTTTTTCCAGCAATGACGGACGAAAATAAAATGTTACTTTCGTGGATTTATTACTAGTTCTTTTTTCTGCTGCACCGGTAGCCTCGTTCTTCGCAGAATCAGTGTAAAATGATTATCATCAATTAGAGTGGCCTTCATACTTACCGTGTTATTATGACAGATTCTTATCGCGTCTAGTACTTATCTTGGCTAATGATATTCCAGGAATTCGTGAAATCAGACTGTAGCTTCACCACCGTTAATTACGAATCGCTTCTGACTTCGTCGTGCGTCGTTAATATCCCGCCACCAATTAATTAGTTACCATTCTGTCAAAACCACCGATGCTAATTGGTAGTTCAACTTCCTCGAAATTAAGGCTGCGAGCATACTCCACTGGAATCTAACCGATCGAAGGTTGTTATAAAAATCAGATTTATAATTAGTTATTAGTGATGGATTACTACGAACGCTAAATTTCTGAATCTTTATCGTATTATAATATGTTTGCCGCATTAAAATTGATTATGGTTTACGGAGTTAAAAGAACGGAATAAATGTGGGGAAATAATAAAATAAAATAATGAAGGTACGAAATTAATTGTAATTTATCAAAATTAACACGATTCTATTAGTGACTCTAATTGTTATGTTTCCAAATGTTTATAATATGATATCTTTGCCGCATTAAAATTGATTATAGTTTACGGAGTTAAGAAATGGAATAAATGTGCGAGGAAAAAAGTGTTGAAATTTGATATGATTTATAAAGATTAACAGGAATCCAAACGGTGTTCTACGAGGTACCTTTTGATAAATCGGAGATAAAAAGGGAATAATAAATGCGAAAGGGATGTAAGAAAGGGGGCGAGGGGTGTTTTAAGAGCATAGACCCCTTTAATAGGACTCAGAGTTATTCTCTTAGCGAAGTAAGCTCTCGTTTCGAGCGGCTGAGAACGGATTGCAATTAATTAAGGCGCTTAAGCGGCCGTATTTAAAGAGAAAGGTGAGAAACGAAAGAAAAAGGAAACTGGCCAAAGAAAAGGGAGAACTCGGCCCGTGGTTTAATTCACGATCGTTAAACTTCCCCCGATGTTCTTTTACCCCCGATTACCGTTAGAATCAAATCTGTTTCGAGATTCCTAATATTCCCCTCCAATTATTCTTTACCTCTTTTAATTAACGACTCCTCTCCGAGGTGGAAACTCTTACAAATAGATCGTTTCAATTGTGCCAATTTCTCGATTATTAGAAAGAAATTGATAAGTCCAATTTTCACTTCAATTATTTCATTTTAATGACTTAATTTCTTTCACTCATAACTCTTTAATATTTAATATTCAGAATCATTACAAAAACATTTTTTAAGAGAGTAAGGTAATTAATATCATAATAGATATAGTAAATACTAACGTAAATAAATATGTAACATAAAATAACATATATAATTAACTATATATATAATATTGGTTATTAGAGATTCTCAATTCTCCAACATTGTATGTATAGTTTCTTATTATTATTCCAGAAGAGGAAAAATTCCAATATTTTTCTTCCTATGCTTTCCCGTGGTTTCTTCGTATTTTTAACATTCATGTAAAATGTAACAAATTGAAGTTCACTGGCATAAAAGGAGGAAAAGGTTGGTAGGATAAGCAGAGAGAAGTTAGTAAGGGAAATGAGATTTGATAGATAGAAGAGCGTGGGTGGATTCTCTCCAAGAGGAAGGCGGATCATTTAAATATTGCATGGTGACTATCTAAATAAAGCGGAAGGTAGAAGGTCGTGCACGCAGACGCGGACGCGAATGCGAACGCAGCTGGAATCGCAAATCGGATCGCGAAACGTCCTGAAAGTCTTGTCCCAGTTTTATCGAAATGTCTCGTGATTCCGCGATTCCGCGATTCGGCGATTCGGCGATCCGCGGCACGTTTCATACTCATAAGCCCCATTGATATTCCTTTTATATCCGGCGACTTTATTACGGACTTAGATGCTAACCGACGATACTCGGCCACTGAAGTTTATGTAAATATTTCCCTTAATTTAAGTCACATATTTCCCCTGCAATTTTTCTTAACTACCTCACTTCATTATTCTCCCCCGAGAGCGCTTTGTGCAACGTACTTCTCCATTTTACTCCGGGATTAAACATTTTTTCCCCGCGAATGCTTTTACGGGATGAATTTAATTCCGCTGTGAAAGATGCACTTCATGGAATTACATTGAAAACGTAAGTATATTTCATCCGAAAAATCGAACTAATTTCCTAAACAGAAATAAATAATATAATAATAATTTACTGACGATATTAACTTTTCTCGCGGGATTTACTATCATAATTATTAAGTACAATAATAAAATATATCAATATGACTATATTCTTTTTTAAACTTGTACATAAATTTACTCCAGTTGATTATTCGGAGATGAACAACATTCGTGCAAATTCACATCAAGATTAAAACGAGTCAGAAATGACTTAAAATAAAGAAAGGCATTCTCGTTATATGATCTTTTTCTCGGAAGCTCCATGGAGCTTTTATTTGGAAGATATTCGATTACGATGTCTCCATCAGGCATTGTTTTTTCTTTGTGGATTTAACGAGCTTTAATTCTTTCAATTCTTCCTTCGATTTCCAGCTTTGCCTTTGATCTCGATTCGCTTCCAGCGTAACAGTTTCATTAAACACCCGGGAAGGGCGATGCTTTTGAAATGAAAATCACGTTTTACGCCAGTCATAAAATCTCCTTTATGCTTACTTCGTAATTTATGATAAAATACCTCCTCCTTTCTCTCTCTCACTCTCTCGCCCGTTCGTTTTGACGAGGAGAGAGAGAGAAGAAAAAGGAAAATTCAATTATACAGTTTTCCATGGTATCACTTGGCCTTCTCTCGTTTCTCCCCACGCTTTCCGTCCCATTCTTCTTTATCTTATTCTACGTTTGCTTTAGTAATCCGAAGCAGAGCCGGTTCATTGGGTAACCAAGGACAATCTCTCTTGTTTGGGGTTAATTTAAAAACATAAGAGAGTCGCCGGCACAATTCGAATTGAAATAAATGAAACTTTAACGCTGCCTCTTCTAATGCATTTCTTTTCATTCATTATAATTTTCAATTGCACTATTCATCATTTATAACGTGGCATTCGGATAAAATGAATTTAGTTTGACCATTTAGGATCAAAATTGGGAAGATGGAAATTTTGATCATTTTTGCGATTTTGGGCTGACCCATTTTTTGTCCGAAAAAATGTTTAAACCGCTTCTTTCGACCCAAATCGGTCCTAGAACATCATTAGGCATCATATACCATCGATTTGGGTCATTGAGGAACGATTTTGGCGACTTTGAAATTTTTGCAATTTTTGAAGGTATACCCCTTCACATTTTTTCGATTCTGGATCGACCATTTTTCGGCCAAAAAAATTTTTAAACCGCTTCTTTCGACCCAAATCGGTCCTAGAATATGTTTATACATCATTTACCATCGATTTGGGTCGTTTAGAAATGATTTTGGGGACTTTTCATTTTTGACAATTTTTGAAGGTATACCCCTTCACATTTTTTCGATTTGGGTTCGACCCATTTTTGACCAATACAAATTTTTTAACCGCTTCTTTTGACCAGAAATCGTCATAGAATATGTTTATACATCATCTACCATCGATTTGGGCCATTTAGAATTGATTTTGGCGACTTTGAAATTTTGACAATTTTTGAAGGTATACCCCTTCACATTTTTTCGATTCTGGATCGACCATTTTTCGGCCAAAAAAATTTTTTAACCGCTTCTTCCGACCCAAAATCGTCCTAGAATATGTTTATACATCACCCACCATCGATTTGGACCATTTAAAAGTGATTCTGGCGACTTTTAATTTTTGACAATTTTTGAAGGTATACCCCTCCACATTTTTTCGACTTGGGTTTGACTCATTTTTGACCAATAAAAATTTTTTAACCGCTTCTTTCGACCCAAAATCGTCCTAGAATATGTTTATACATCATCTACCATCGATCTGGGCCATTTAGAATTTATTTTGGCGACTTTTAATTTTTGACAATTTTTGAAGGTGTACCCCTTTACATTTTTTCGAATTGGTGTCGACCCATTTTTGACCAATAAAAATTTTTTAACCGCTTCTTTTGACCAGAAATCGTCATAGAATATGTTTATACATCATCTACCATCGATTTGGGCCATTTAGAATTGATTTTGGCGACTTTGAAATTTTGACAATTTTTGAAGGTATACCCCTTCACATTTTTTCGATTCTGGATCGACCATTTTTCGGCCAAAAAAATTTTTTAACCGCTTCTTCCGACCCAAAATCGTCCTAGAATATGTTTATACATCACTCACCATCGATTTGGACCATTTAAAAGTGATTCTGGCGACTTTTAATTTTTGACAATTTTTGAAGGTATACCCCTTCACATTTTTTCGACTTGGGTTCGACCCATTTTTTACCAATAAAAATTTTTTAACCACTTCTTTCGACCAGAAATCATCCTAGAATACGTTTATACATCGTTTACCAACGATTTGGGTCATTTAGAAGTGATTTTGGCGACTTTTAATTTTTGACAATTTTCGAAGGTGCAATTTTGGTATAACCCATTTTTTGCCTGGAAGAATTTTTTAATCTACTTGTTTGGACTTCAAATGGTTCTAAGACACGTTTAAATACCAATCGGCATTGAATTTAATTCTTTTGATTCAAAACTGAATATCTCGAAATCTTAGTATTAGGATATTTTATTAGAGCATTAATGGATCCTTGTTTTCGTAGAAGTTTACGTAGCTTAAAAAATGCTGAATTTTTCAAACTATTGTCTCCAGAAAGATTTCACTGTTCTTACACCAACAAACAAAACTATCAAGAGTTCGAGCCATGATTTGTTCAGATACAGGCCGATCGAGGTAAACGTCGTTTCGTTAACTGAAAGTATCGTTTCCCCTAGAATTGGTTCCTCTTAATGTCACTAAAGGAGGAGATTGTTACCGGACGATTTACGGGAACGCATAGAACCTCTGCCCCTGCGTTTGTACGCCTGTTCGAACGATTGGAAATCGTTGCACCGCTCGTTTCGTTCGGATCTTTGATCTGCACGGTTACTCGCGACTATAAAACGGGGGAATGAGAAAAAAAATAGAGGAAAACGGAAACAAACTAGAGAAAAGACAGAGAAACCAAGGGAAGGTGAATCGTCGGTTTGTAAGAATACGCGAAAGAAAGGTATCCGTAACCGTTCGGTGGATGCCTACGACGATACAACGTGAAAATTGCAGTTCCATTGAAATTCCAAGCGTTCTTCGGCGATAATAAAGATAGCAAGGACCATTGACGTTTCTCCGCGAGTAAAAGAATAGCTCCCATAAAACTGGAGGCGCGTAATACACCGCGCGTTCCATGGTGCTTCTACTTACACGTGATCGAACTCTTAACACCACGATTTTCCCTGAGTGATAGTGTCCCGCGATGGATAGAGGACTTTATTTTCCGAGGACAGATTCCTATTATAGATTTAGTACGTTGTCCTATTTCCGAAGGATAACCTACTAGATTTCGTTGGAGAACATGGAGAACATATACGTAATATATGTAGAAATATAATCAAGTCAGTAAATGACATATTAAACGAAATATTTGTATTTATACGACAATTATTAATCTGCTCCTTAAATTTTTAAACAGATTTTTAGTTTATATTTAGGGAATGCTATTCGGTGGATATCAAAAATAATCTGTCCACTAATTAATAATTCCTCGCGGCTGGCATTTAAAAAGTGGTTCCAGGCAAACAGTAAAAAAGCATCGTTGTTCTTTGCATTTTATCTTCCTCTATTATTCTTTTTCTGGGAAAGCATATACATACATAAATGTCGTTGCACTTTAAACGCGTTTTACGTAATAAAACTCTCACGCTGCACCGGGGGGAAAATAATTATTTCGAGGAAACAAAGTGAACGAACTACGTCACTCGAGGAATTAAAAAATCGCGTAAGTTTTAATAAACAGTAGACTACTCGATGATCTAAAACCGCCAGTGAATTCATTTTAGCATGGTTGAATTAGTTTTGAAAAATTAGTTGGAATATTATGGGGAAAATAGTACCTTTTCCCTCATCTTAGAGGTTCGTGGCTTCTTAAAGTCTTACGAAACTTTACGGAGCCATTACACCAACCCCGTAGCCTCGAAATTAATTCTTCCCCTCGTTCTTCTCCTTTACAATCCGCGATAAGAATTAACGACACCCTAACCGACGCGCGACTCCCCGATAAAATCCCCGCGAATTCCAACGGTACACTTTGAACATTCAAATTGAATCGATGCTTGTTTCCGGTCGTTAAAGCGCGTCAGGTTGCACTTCGATATCGAGATATCAAATGACGCGGTGGATGCAAGGATGCGAGGATGCAAGGATGCAAGGATGTTTACGCGTATAAAAGACAGGAAGGCAAAGAGGAACCTTTACGGTATCCCAAGACTTCTCTTCTTCCCGTTCCCGAGGCTTTATGACGCGACTTTTGCGATAACTGTAATGGCCACTCTCGCAACACCAAGTACCCCATTACCGTCACTCTATTTCACAGTTGATATCTCGCCCCTTTCACGCCAGAAACCCACCCCCTGCTCCCTATCGTGAACCTTTAAAGACTGCACCTTGACCCAGTGCGCCCCATGCACTTCCTCGCGGTGAACCCGATAAAAAGGTTACCGGTAATATTGTTATTTAAACCTGCCGCAGAGCCCCGTTTATTTTTAACGCGTTTCTTGCCCCGACTTTATCGCGTCAACGCTCTTCTTGCCTTGTTTTTATGGCGCGATATTTCACGTGTCGTTGCGCAGAGTGCCATTCTACATTCTTTTTCTAACGAGAAAGGTACGTCGATCGTGTTTCTTGTTTGTCGACGAGATTTTTCGGCTTCTTTTTCGGTTTTCTAGAACGCTATTGAAAATTCAGATTTAATTAGTAAGATGGAAAATATATGTAGATAAAGGAGTAGGATACACGATGAATTAAGATCTATAAATAATTTGATGTTATTTCAATAAAGGAATTCAACTGTTTAAAGAAACGCTGATATTTATTGGTAAGAAAAAACGGTGATTTTATAAACGATAGATTCAAATTAATTAACCTCGTTGCAAGGGGAAGATTAAGAAAAAACAATCGAGTGATATCCAACGCGATATTCTTGAGAACAGTTTTAAATAGAATTCACTTCCGATGACACAAGTTGCTCAAAATATTATGCAAATATTATAAGTCAACCCGGACGATCTATTATTGAGAAAAGAAATTCGAGAAGATACCCAGTATTGATATGGATATTAAAAATCACTTTTTATACGTTAAAACCGCACGAACTTGTTGGCCAACCTAATAGTTTGACACCAGGAATACAGGAAGAATTTCACTAACAATATCGGACTATTTCTGTTGCAGGAGGTGAAGCGTTAACATCGAAAGGCTGACAAGATTCTTCTTCAACCGCACACCGAGTCTGTGATAACCGTCGTGCAACGCGTGTGATACATTCCAAAAGCTTACGAGAAGTCTGACAGTAGTGTTAGTGTATTAAGTTACGAAGTAAAAAAAGAAGACAGACATTCGTCAAAACGTCGTTTCTAAGAGATAGCGGTACGCGTTTGATTCACTATTCCAAGATTACGGGGAATCTTGCTTACCACAGAAGAAACTCTGGACAAAGGGAGATGTCCCGTAAGTGGCTCAAGAGAAGAGACAGCACCTTCGAACCACCAGACATTCCAAGATAGCGTGCCAACCGAATTACTTAAAAGATCGAGCCAAGTAAGAAGATCTAGTTCCGAGGTCGTTTTTTCGGCCAAGGATGGCGAAGATTTGCAATATCAAAGTGGAAGGACCAAGATTAGGTATAGTTTAAGTGACAGAGTTAAACGATCGGAAGATCGTGCATTATCCTGGACAGGATCAAGATTCAAGTTTAATCTCGGAAGATCCTTGCGGAGATCAAAGGAACCTGAACATTCGGTGGATCCTGGACACAGTGAAGCTTCGAGATGCGAGTCTAACAGCGGTGACACTTTTTCTGGATGTTCGGTGGAATTAAAAGAATTTGAAGATCCCAAAGATTTCCAGCGTGTCAGCGATACCAACGAAAACACCGGGCGTGTGAAGCTACGGAAATCTGACTCGTTTCTTAGAAGATTCGTGAAGACCTCGAAGGATAATATTACAGAAGGTTGCGAGAAACTGGTGAGGAATATTCATAAGAGTCCATTGCTGTTGAAGAAGAGATTCCTGTCGCATAAAAGCGAGGACAGTTTGGTGAGCGTAAGAAGTGAAAAGACACCGGTTCCTCCTATCAGAAGGAAAAGATCGAGAAAGGAAACGAAGAAGGAACCGAGAAAGGAACTGGGTGAAAGTGTTTCGAGTAGAATCATCGAAAAAGAATCCGAACCGGTGAACGAACCTTTGATAAGCAAGGACGAGATTAACGAAGAAGGTTTCCTGGTTGTAAACGAAGGTCTTTGTAACTCGAAGGAATGTACGCTTCCTGAAGTCCCCGTAAATTCTTTAAGGCTAGTTTCTAAAGAGACTGATCCACTTCTGGTAGTACCAAGTAAACATCATCAGAGATACGAGGAGGATTGTTCGAGATCGAAGAGCGTGTCGGTGGAAGACGTCGAGGATTTAATTCGTTCGGAAGATAATTTGAGGTTGGTCGAGGAGCGTTTGTTGATTCGGAAACGCCTCGAGAGATCGGTGCCTGTACATCTTTTTTATACTAGTCAAGTGAATTCGAGGAGCGACGAAAATATTGTTCGTACCAGTGAAGAACGTTCGGAATGTTGCGAGAGAGTATATAAACAATCGTGCTTGAATGAGAGCGGACACTACACGGCATCTTCAGTGAATCGTTATTCCCCAGTCAGTCAAAGACGCACGGTTTGTAAGAGCTCAAGACGCGATGATAAATGTGCCGATGAATCAAGGTCAGAAGAAAAATATCACGGAGATAAAGGGAAGGTAATACCGTGGAAGTCGTGGAAATTGAAGTATTCTCCTCCGCCGGACGAGTGTCTGGTTCAGAGGTCGAGGAGGCTTCTTCAGAGGCCTGATAAAGACGGGTCAACTGATAAGGGAGTTTCAGCAAGGAAGCCGATAGCCAGTTTCGAGCTGCACGCGCGGCTAGGAGGCACGCTGACCGGCGTACAATGCAAACTTGCAGATTTCGCGGATTCCCGACAGTACGAAGAGGTAGGTGGGGACGAAAACGAGGAGAACAGAAGTCGCGAGTCCACGGAAGAGCGAAGTAAACACGAGCCGGTCGCAAAACGACACGAGAACTCGAGTAGTCTCGACACTTTAAGCAAGAACTCCATATTTTGCGAATCTTCGACGTCCGTTGATACTCTCGAAGACATTTCTACAGGTTCCTCGATTCGCGGGATCTCGGAGAGCGATCAATGCGAAGGATCCACTCGATCTTTACCTAGCTATCATGAAACAAACATCCCTGAAATCTTTAACCGCGATAAACCCGAGGTGAGATCGTATGGTAGAAACTCTAGCTCGAACGGAAATTACGTAAATAATTGCGAGCTTATATTCAATGAAAGCAGAGAGTCTAAGGATTTCATTGCACCGATAACCGAAGATTTAAAATCAATTCGTGTGATTAAGACCGGTCGTGATCCGATCGAAAAGCTTCACGAAGCATCGAGAAGGATCGAATCCTCCCGGAAACTCGAGCGTGAATTCCCTTTGTACGAGACGAGAAAGGAAGTACGGAAGAAGGCGAACCCGAAGGCGAACCCGAAGGCGAATCCGAAGGCGAATCCGAAGGCTATTGGATATCGGAAGCTTCAGGATTTCAAGGATAAGAATTGCAAGATGAAGCTCACGGTGCGAATGATTCGAGTACGCGACAAGTTGGTGCTCGGTTTGAGTGCCTTCGCGATTTTATTCACCATTTTCTTGGTGATGGATCTTCAGATGGATCTGGGATACAGCGGACATCATTTGGTGCCGAATCATGGACGAGTTAGGGTCGGTGATGATCCAAACGTGGATACAGTGTACAATAACTTCCGACGTAAGTTCCTTCAAAGGATGAATGGCAGTAGAGAACAAACCGGTATAGATTCATCCGGGACCACTCAGAGCACGAAGGATGTCGTCAGTGAAAACAAAGACTCGAAAACAGAGGAAGCGGAAGTGCACGACAACTTTGCGGATTTAGTGGAGTTTGTTGTGAAAGGCTTCAGTGTTAGTGCCTACGACGGTGTCGTCAGATTTAGCACGGAGGATCACACTTACAATCCTACCCTGGGGGAACTCAAAAAGGCCAATCCAAAGTAAGTCCGCTTATTTTATTTTATTCTAGTTTATTCTCGTCATTCCGCGCAACTTCCAAATCTCCAACGATTCTTGGAATTACATATTATATTATTTTCACATCAAAGCGGCTCACGTGTTTCAACGAATTCGTAAAGAATTTAGAGAACGTTATAATTATATCTATCACGGAGCATTTTAGAGTCGTTTCGTATTTTGACACCTGTCTCGATGTAGAATTTTAATGGCAGTATTTATTGACATTTTTCGGAATTATTTAACGACGTGTGCCAATTTTTTATACGAATTTGTATTTATTAGATTTTCAAAGTGGAAGGAAATTAGTTCGATGATTTCAATTCGATGTTTTCTCGAGTTGTCGTTGAATTTCACTGTTTAACAAATAATATGTTACTCAAAATACCTGTATTATTTCCTCCACTATAATTCCGAAGATCATAATATTTTCTAAGAGATATATTTAAATCGCTATCAAAAGAGATTAGTATCCACGACTCGGTTTGAAAGTTCTTTTGATATCAGTGCCAGTGGAAGTGATCTGTTCTCGTTTCCCGAGATAAGAAGCAAACTTTGTGGATCTCCACGAAGGAGATTTAATTGAATGGAATAATGCACCATGATTTTAATCCATAAGTCTCTTATGGAATCGTAAATCTCGCGAATCAATTTCCAAAGTTCCAGTACCAAGTACTTCCGTCTTCGGAAGAAAAACCGTTTGATTCTCGGCGAATCATTTCCTTCCGCGAAACTTTAACAAGTGAGAACTGCAACGCACGCTTTGAAGAAACATAGTTTACTGTCTTCAAACCGATCGTAACTCATTGAAATTGAGAACGTCATACTGTCGTAACAGTGATAAGAAGCCGCAATTCGCGATATCCGAATCGTAACTCGCCAATAATTCCATCATCTTTGATCCTCGGTTTAACGCTGCTTTTACGCGCGTAATTAAATTTCTTTACTAAACGAAACTCATAATAAAACACAGCCATTTTGACTAATTATATATTTGTTAAATAAATGTCGGAATTATTTAACGACGTGACCCAATATTTTAATCGAACTTACATTTATTATATATTCAAATGAAAGACAGTAGATTTGATGCCACGAACGGACAGATTTACAATTTTTTATTATTACTAATAGTAATTATTATTAATGGTAATTTATTTTGCGAATTTTTAAATCGAGTTTGATTTAACTATTCATCGTCGCGGTTCGATTAAACAATTATTTAATGCTACGCTTTTATTTGCATGGATTAAATATTCGTATTGTTTGAGTGAGGATTATTCTGGGCGAATATAAATTATTTTTATGTCGAGGAATAAGAAACGAGTGGAACATGAATTTTTACATAAATATCTTGCTTCGGTCGGCATTAATAATTTAGAGTTGGTATTCGTTTCAGGTAGAATTGCAATTTTATTTAAATAAGAACAATTCGAATAAATAGAAAGAGTCTTTAAAGTTTGCGATCGATTTTGGAATTTGTCGAGTCACGAGTATTATTAGTCGACGAGGAAATCTGACTTTTGTTCCGAATATTCCTTGCGAAAGGTGTTCGTTATTTCCATTGAAAATTTCTTTAGAACTCGATTGAAAATCTTTCATTCTCGAAACCCACCATTTTAAAGCCGTCTACTCGCTCGTCTGGCAATTCATTCTTCTCTGAGAATGATTTTTTCTCGATTCTATTCAGCGAATCTTAATTTCCATCGATCAAAATTTCGCGTAATTGCTATGGACACTGGGCACATTCCACCGATTTTCATTCCTTCCAAATTCTAATAATACACCTGTTAAAAGTATTCTTCTGGAATCAAACGACTTCTGCGTGAATGGTTCATTATTTTAAATAAATTACTCCATTTGTCTTCGACGTATTTCAACGTGGGTTTCCATTATCATCAAACATTTTTGTAAATCAATTTCTCTGCAATTAACACTAGAACTACCGAACATGTACTCAGTTATGCTTTCACATTTATCTATATATAAATTATGCCTGTGGGATGTAAATTAATTAATGGATTCAATAATTTGCATTATGTATATCAAATAAAAATATATCGAATAATTTAACTAAAAATGCCAGACAAAGTATTTCGACCGCTTTCGTAGTTCTAGTGTTAATGTATTCTTCGAACTCGATGAATCTAGAATTAACAGGGTTCCCTAATTCAGTAGTTTATTAGATTCCCACAAAGTAGGTTTCCATTCGAAATATTCGATACTCCGAATGTTCCACTACCACTATTTGTGTAATAGAACAAATTATTCATATAAAACGAAAGAAAACGAAGACGGGGTTGCATTCTTCCGCGCATCTCGATGGATCAATCCTCGAAGAAGAGTAGTTCGAAGTAATCGGCTTGCAACTGGTATTATTGACCGTCAAGGATGGAAAACAAGGACGAGCATTTCCCTGAAGGTTACACGGTGCTTCCGTGGAAGCTTCCAGGGAAACATTCGCTCTCTCTCCCTGTCATTTCCTGCCTCTCCCGTTCTCTTCCTCTCTCCCTCTCTCCCTCTCTCCAGTTGGCCCTGACTAGATAGACAGTTTCAGTGACCCGGTCCACTGGGGAATACGCCATTGTTTCCCGGTATACAAGCGTCGACAATGCTATAATGTGTCCGTTCAGGGAGATACTTTGAATAGGGTTGTATCTGTCTGGTTGTTTGTAAACACATGTAGCATCTGCATTCTCAGTTATACACAATCGGCCATAAGTTTGGGATCACTTACTGTCGTTAAGCAAATTATTACATATCTTGTATATAAAATGAAACGGGATACTTTTCTTTGGGTATATCTGTAGATTGATGTACGTTGATATTATAAGATGAAAGAGTTGTACAAACTTCGTATACTTTATTCTATATTAATTATACATTTCGCTTAATACACGATTCGCCCGAAGTATCCCCCTTTTTTCATTATTACTATTTTACATATTCTTGACATACCCCGACAAGTTTGCGTAATGTTTCTTGCCGCGTAGTTCGCCAACCTTCTTGTAGTAAAGTCATTTGTTGCGGGGAAACTATAAACCGACCGATAGCAGTAAACGGACCCGATCGATTGTAAAGGTAACAAAATCTTATTACACCCAGGTGCCAATACAATATGTGTCTGCATGGCAAGAATATAGTTTAATATTAATGGTGACATTATCAAATGGTCAAAGGTTTTATATGCCGTTTACTTTTAATGTACATTCGAACGTTTCAAGTAAACGTTAGATTGAAGACGAAGTAAGTGATCCAAACTTTTTTACCAATAGTGTATGTAACCCGCGAATCTACACGCGCAAACTACTCCTGTAAGTATACACCAGGCTTTATAGGGTGATTCTTATGAAATAGGGTTTCCCGAAATTGGATCGTGACCCAATGCCGAATCGCGGAGATTTCCATGGATTCGACGATAACGTAGAACGTTGAAGGATAATACGTGTAAAAATTATTCAATCTCGAATACGTAACGCGTGTGAATTATAGTAAAGATTATTAAGATTGATTCCCCTCGAATCTAAACCACGAACATTTCTCTAGGTGGATGTATTATAATATTAGAAAAGGAAAAACATCAGCACGTAAGATCGTATAAAATCTAATATACAAAGGTACTTCTTAAAATGAAAATATCCGGCGATATTCCACGATCCACCATTTCTTCGTATTTCCTGTGGTATTAGAAAGAGAATTTTACCATCGAAAATCGAAGAGGTCATCTTACGAGAGTCATATGTGTAAGCTGAGTATGCAGGATATGGTGCGGCGAAAGTAGATCGGGCCCGTTGTAGTCAGACACGCGTAAGTGCACCAAGATGCAACGGAAATGACGCGCCATTTTGCGATGGTGTATTTAAAGTTTTACGAGAGCCTGATGTTTGAGTAGAATTATTATTTTTAGTACTTTGCTCGCTACTTATAGATATCACGCGAGTGTTCTTCGTGGCATAACGTAATTAATATCGGAATATAGAAAGCAACGATTGGAAAGGATTCGAGTGCGCGAGATAAACTTAGCTCGACTTAAAACGAATCACGTAACAAGAATTAACACTGCAATTACCAAAGCAGTCAAAATGGAGGGTCCACGGAATTTCATAAAAATGGTTTAATTTATAATCATTCAGTTTCTGAGATTTTTCTGACGCGAACTCCGCGAAGTTTCTGGCCGATAAAATCAATTCAATCGGATCTAAAACCCGGTGATTCGCGT
The DNA here is from genome assembly GCA_910591585.2 of Nysson spinosus. Classification (NCBI taxonomy): domain Eukaryota; kingdom Metazoa; phylum Arthropoda; class Insecta; order Hymenoptera; family Crabronidae; genus Nysson; species Nysson spinosus. The sequence goes on along the minus strand of OU342839.1, from coordinate 1,813,211 downwards.
GTAACATGGCTGTCCATAATTTCGAAAATGTACATACGAATCAGGAGTCGGAGTGTCGGGGTTTAAATATAGAAACATGTCGGCAGACATTTGGGAGTAGCGGGAGACTCGAATGACGATACAAGCCGATCCGTGAAAGGTATAAAAGGGTTGGGTCTCAGGGGTGAAAGTAATGGGGTTGAAGAGGGAATAGGGATCTCCGGGCGAACGTTTGCCGAGGAAATAATTCATTGGCTATAACTCCGTGGCATCGCGACCACGTTTGGTCCGTGAATTCCACCAACGGAAGTGACGTCCTCTGTTTATGCATGCTTCAATGATCATTTTAATTCCCACGATTTTCACTCGACTCTTCAGGTCCTCGTAAATATCCGAACAAACTACTGGAAAACTTAACGTCACAACTTCGGAAAAACAACGGAAAAAGTAGTTTACGAAACTATGTACCTTTAATGCTAATATTATATTTAAATGAAGTAAAGAAAAGGTATTTAAAAAATTGTTGGTGACAATTTTGGGTGTGTTTTAGTGTCTTTTAACACAGAACTACCGAAGCCATCAACATGAATGATCGGCGGTTTTTAATCAAAATGTTTCATTTCGTAAGGTTCTATTTTCTGATAGAAATTCGAAAATAAATTAAAAATATTAATACCGATTAATAAAGATACAAAATTCTTCTTAAAAATTAAATTTACTGGAGGTTTGTTAAACTATTATTTCCAGAGAAACGAGTATAACTTTATCGTAAGTTGGACAATCGCGTGTTTTAATTAGTGGGGCGAAGTAGAATTTATAGAGGAAGAATTCTCAGGTGAAAAGGCATAGTTTCCGGTTTTAATTGACCGAGTGGATGCTCTTTTGAAATATAACTCGAGTGTACCGTGGTATTATGTAACTCGGACATCAGATAAACTGGATTATCGTCGAAGACTGGTACGAAACTCACACTGGACATACCGGTAATACGCGTTACACGTTTCACCGACACTCTGACCAATCTCGACAATCTCGCCTCGCGTTTAATGCCAACCTAATATCGAAATAACCGATTGATTCGTTATTTACATCGCGCTTAACTTCGCTTGCAAATTTCTTATCGAGAATTACCTGCTTCTACCTCGACTTCTTTGCTTGAACTTCCAGTCAACTAGTTTAATGAAATATTAGAACAGGTATTTTCGAAGCAGTTGAATTATTTCATCGTTTAATTATTTATTTCGATCAGGTGAACGAACCTTTTGGTTCTATGATTTTATTTTCTGTATTATTGAAATGATATTCATTGAAACTGGATATCATTTTTAAGATTATTTAGATTTATTCAATATTTGACCTAATTAATATTATTATTTACGAAGCCAACATTTTTAGTCGAAATGGGGTTCAAAATTTGATGCAGGAAAAACGAGGTTTCCCTGGAAACATTTTTAAGGTAATTAATATTAGATCTACGGAAGTCGTCAAAATGACGAGGTCCGCGGAATTTATTAAAAACGTTCAAGTTTATGAAATTCCATAATGAACGTAATTAAATCGATTAGTTTATTCTTTCCATCCGTCCCTATTTTTAAAGACGTATACATGAATGTATAAAATTAGACGAATACATTGTCCGCAGTTCTAGCGTTAAGATCTAATATTTCATCTAATTAATATTAATCTTACGAAAGTTAGAATTTTTGTTCGAAATAGAGTTCAAAATAGAGTTGCAAACGGAACGCAGAAAAAGCGAGGTTTTCGAATAAATAACATTCTTCCGGGCACTTAAGCGAGCATAAAATATGGAGGATTCGATTTGGACATCTGTTTTCCTTTTTTTCGCGTCGACCGGGCTCCGTGAAAGGAAAGGATCGAGTGAAAAAAAAGCGAACAGGTGCGGTGATTGCGCAAGCAGCGTGTACATTTTCCGTGGACAGTTACGACAGAAGGAATATTTTCGATCTACAATCGTCCGCTCGACCGCTCGACCGCTCGACCGCTCGCGATTTAGGAGGCAATCCACGGTGTTCGGAATTCGAGATTCCTCTTCGCCGAAATTCATCGAATACTCGAATCCATAATTACAGCGTGCCTCCCCGTCCCCCGACTTCCCTCCGTTCGCGGTTTTTATTGAAATCCGAATAATATGCTCGCCTCGGTTCGAGTTAGAACACTCTCGGAACTTCCACCTTTTCAGAAATAAACAAATACCTGGCTGCTTTGAAATACGACGATATTTCCAGTATGTGTTTATTAAATATTAAACTGGCAGTGTTTTTTTATTATTGAAATATATGTTTATACTTGGCATAATATTTATTCGATATAAACAACGAGTATTCTAAATATTGTTAATAATCACTTAATTAAAAATGAAGTATTGCATCGAGTACAAAGTTTGTGTGATTTATACGATTTTTAATGTATAAATGGAAAAGAATTTTTAATTCGATTCCGTTGATGTCTTTAATTTTCCTCGAACATCCTCGATACTCGGATTTGAATGGCTTCTAGAAATATTTGGAATTTTTTAATTTGATTAATTAAATCTTAAGTGACGCTGCTAAATGTACGGGTTACTAAACCTTTGAATTTAGGGAGTTAAATGTATCCTTTACCTTTGACCTTTATTCGACTCGTCGCTTCTGCTGCCAAATTATTTACCCTCAGTATTTAATCTTCCTAAGTCTAGTTTCGTGTCTTTTTAATGAAATATGTATTAATTAAAATTCGAGCGGTGACTGGTATTCTAAAATAATTTTTCCGATTTTTGTAAACGAATAAATCTCAAGTATTCCTTACCAGCCGGAGAAAATAATTATTTCAGAACATTTGAAGTATGGATTCGTTTTAATTATAAAAATTCTATAATTCTCTGTTTTAATTATATTATTTTTCGAATATTATATTATTACAGCAGTCATCGGTATAATGAGAAATATTGATAACGTAAAATATCATGGGATCTCTTTGCTCTTCGACGTTTTGTTTCATCGTCAAAGTCGAGGAATTCGGGATTCGAAGTTGAATAAGTCACTCGAGCGAAAGGTGAATCCTCCATTCGAGTTAGTCGAATATCAAGCGGAACGAGTTCGTGGATCCAGGACGGATACGGAAGCGTCGGGACGCTGCGACGTCGTGACGTCGTAAACAAGAGGCAGGGAGCGTAGGATGGAAATTATAAATGACCCGTGGTAAACAAGCGGCGCGAGGCGAGAAAATGGCTTTTCCTTTGGAGAAATGCATCTCTGATTTCCAGAGCGAAACCAGCCTTACGGACCCCCCTTGGTCCACATCTCTTCCTCCATCTTCCTCATTCGACTCTACTCTCACTTATTTTACATTCACATTACCTTACGTGTCGCTGTAATATATTCTTTTTTCCTTGTAATTCATCCACGTAAGATCATAATTTGCATCTTCCTTGTAACGTGTTAATTATTCCGTGAATACGTGCCATTAACGTAAGAATTCTTACGAGTGCGAGTTTGCTGGATTATTTATTAATGGCGATTGTGTAATTAAAATGATTAATATGCATCGTTCTTTGACTAGGATACTTAATATTCGAAACAAGCAATTAATGTTTAAAAATTAATGTGTTGAATTTGGTCCTTTTTATAATCACAGAAGTAATTACAGAATTACCCTGTTCTTATAAAATTAGAATAATTGATAGTCGTTGTTATTTGATTAGGATAATTAATATTCAAAATGAAACAAGCAGTTACTATTTAAGAAATAATGTCTCACTAATATCAGAAGATTTTTGCCATTTTGATAATCATCAAACTAATTGCAAAATTGTATCATTCTGAACAAAATTGAGGAGTTAATAGGTTTAATATATCGCAGATATCTGTAGAGTTCTTTAATATTAATGATATGCTAATTACTGATATTAATTAAATAGTTGCCCCAGATTTAATCGTATTTCAAATTGACTTCCAGTTGGGACGTCCCACGAATGTTTTCCAAATTTCTCTCTCCCTCCATTATGCATCGGAAAGTCGGCCGAAAATCGATTTACGTTCATCGATTATTCAATCGATCATCCGCTGAGTGGAAATTCGTGGACACTTTTCCCGTGGTTTTTCGCTCCCCACTTGTTTGCCTCTTTCCGATCCTCGTCCTTCCGAAGAAAGCTGTTTAAAAGCTTTTCAGAGCTCCACTTTTCGTCTTTTCGATCGTACTTGCTAAAATGCGGGCCATAAAAAATAAGTGTCCTGGAAAGCCACTTTACGTCAATTTTATATTCGATAAATAAATGTACTCGTTTGTTAACGTTTGTTAAGGAAGTTATTTTCGATATTAATTAGGACTGCAGACAGGCGACATTTAATTAATGAAAAATTCATTTCTCTTCTCGAAAAAAAACAGCACGAAGAACTGATGTAAATCAATTTGCATTATAATTAATCCTGGCAATCTTCGATCTTCGCAGATCTCATTTTTTGTTCCTTCTTTCTCTGACCGCGTCACCGGAAAAAGTTGCCGCTAATCTCGAGGTGACTCCCTTATCACTGACTTCGCTCCCTTAATCACGCTCCCGCTTGTAATCACTTTTTTCAACCTCGTTATTAATGATGCCGTAATTAACGTGTTACTTCGTTAGTTTGAAGTATGGGTTCGAAAAATATCGCGTTCGAGATTTACAATATTTAAATAAAATTATAACTTCGTATCAGAATTTACTTGATTTTAATTCTAGGAATTCTATAATTCTCCGTATTAATTATATTTTTTTTCGCAATTATAATAATTATCATTTATGATGATTTGTAATTTATTATTACTTTAATTATTAATTTTCATCCCTTTGAATATAAAATATTTAAGCAGTGTAGGTTCGCAGTAAAAAATTCCTTTATCACGTAATTGGTTATTGGAACCATAAATTTGGTTCTTTTTGGATCTCATTAAATCGCTATTACTTTGGAGTGTCCTCATTTTTTAATGCACTTTCGCGTTACTCTTTTATTAAAATATACGCGAACGGCACAAAATATATAAAAGCAGAATGGCGTATAGTTCTCGGCGTATTACAAGAGTAAGCACGCGAGATAAACTCCCTTCCGGCTCTGAATGTCATCCTCGTTTTTCAAAGACGTCAAATCAGCTTAAAAAATGTGAAATATCATATCCCAGGGAAAAATATCTCCGACGCGGATTAACGAACGATGTAGCAGCTAATTTCCTCTGATGTGCTCGATCCTATTTTCACTACACTTTTCGTTCGCGATTCTATTTTCGTGGAATAATCCATGTTATTGAAGTCATGGAATCTCCGCGAATCAAGATATTTTAAGAATGTTCAGGAATTACCTCCGAGATATTGCCATTACGTAAATGTGTCTATTCAAACAGAGAACATTTTACATCTTTTGTTAGAAAATACGAAATAAATCTTGCACTACGAATAATCACGTTTATAACGACTTTTCTTCTATTTTCATATTCATAATTAATATGCAATTATGCAGGGTATCTTAAAATACTATTTTAAGCAAAAAACTGGTGAATTAAAAATTAAAAAGAAATAGGAGATGAGTGCAAAAAGAACAATTAAGAAAAAAATGATTAAACTTAGAAAATAATTTTAAGTTAAAATTTGAAAAGGTGTCTTTCGACACCTTTGGTGGAAATAGTATTAATATCGAAAGCGAATTTTTTTCATCGTAGTCTTTTAACAGAATTTTCAAAATCACCCATATTTTTCACGCGAAAACGAATATCACGTAATGTATATATTATATATAATTATTATATTATATTATAATTGCATTGTACAATTAGGTGGTTCATTTTACGTAAAATACACTGCTACTGTTTCAATATTAAATTCGATGTAAGTCACAATAATTTGAAACTTAAAATCCACAGATTTTTTAGTCAATAATTAAATTAATTTCTACCAAATATCTGTTTCAAAGAAATTAATTTAGTGCAACGTACCGCGTATAAAAATTAATTAGATCATCCAAACCCACGAGTTACGTGTATCTGTATCACTCGATCAAAGAAGAATAATAGGTTGACAAGACAGGATGTCAGATTCACCGGATGTTGTCTCGATTACGGAAAACACTGATTTGTCATTGTCGTTCTATGACAATGCCATGGCACATTTATGCAATTACTCGTTATATAACACTTACAATTTCGCGTTGCTATCAAAAAGTATTACCAGTAGAACCATTTAATTATTTCCGGCTTTCCGTATAATTTTTAATTTAACACCGGAAGCACCAAAGTAATCGAACTGACTAATCCGCTCTTTTTAGTTAAATTATTCGAATATATCACGGCTCATTATTTGAAATTTTATATAATTTTAATTTTTATATATAACGCGAGTAATTGAATCCAATAATGAACTGAAATCCTCCAGTGATGATTTATATATAAATAAATGTGTAAGCAAAACCAAGTATATATTCGGTAATTCTAATGTTAAAATTCCATTTTCCATATCTATTTCATCTTTTATGATATTTTTACGGCACCTTGGACAATGGACATAATTAAACCAATTAATTTATTTTCATCGAATATTCCTTTTTAAGAACTTATATGTAAATTGACGAATATAGTCGAATATATTGTCGGTGGTTCTACTGTTAATATAGCAAAATTGTAAGAAAAAGAAGAAGAAAAAGGGAAAGTGAACAATTATCAGATCCAGTACCAGCAAGTATGTATCGCGAAAAGCGAAGTTCCAGTTTCCCACGGGGCAGAATGTAAACAAAATCCGGCCTCTATTTCGATCGTAAATACGGTTCTACGCAGGAATACGATTTCCGAGCGAGAATTCGGGGTTTGGGGGGGAAAGGGGCGAAGGGGGGGAAGGGGGGAGAGGAGTGGAGAGCAAGCGTGGTTGGGATACAAGCACTGTTAGTTACACAGACGTAATATGCTCCCGGTATTTGAGCACAAAGTGCGGTCTCGCGACGATAACACAGAGGCTTTAATCCGTCCACACTTCTATGCACGATTCGATTCGATGCCGTCCCACGTCATACGGTTCCAGAGTGGAGAGGAAGTTCAACAAAATTCATAACGGAGAAAGAGAGAGTGAGTGAGAAATGGTTTATTACTATGCTCTAGTTTATTATGAACCGTCGAAGAGCAAATATTTACGTTTCGGCAATAACCAGTTATCGCTGATAAAAACCGGGCATTAGATGGAATACCGAGAGTGATTAACAGTAGGACTACCGAAGATATATTCGGTTTTGCTTACACATTTATTTATATATAAATTATGGTTGCAGGATTGAAGTTAATTAATGGAGTCAATTATGTACTTCATGGATATCGAATACAAGTATATCAAATATCAAACAATGCGCCGTGATATATTCGAATAATTTACCTGAAAATAGCAAATAAGTCATTTTCACCGTTTTGGTAGTTCTAGTGTTAATTTTTTTAAATGAAAATCATCGAAATCTCTTTGCTCCGGGAATATTGGTTTTATATTTTAATTATAAGAATTCGATAATAATTGCGCGGGTATATTAATTCTTTCTCGCTGCAATGGTGTTCTTAAATTCACGGTTAGTTATATAATTAATGTGTTTCAATCAACCTTCAAATTTGATTGACATTAAGTAATATCCACCATCTTTATTGTTAGAAAATAATGTTCAACATTCAATAGACATACATATATAATATATTAGAAGAATTAGAAGTTCGAAAGAAACTTGTGGGACAACTTAATACATTTAATAACATCTTGCTACTAAACCTAAACATATGATACATCAACCCACAAGTTAAAAGCCCCAAAACCCCCTCCACATTTCTCAACCCAAATTCAAAAACACCAAAAGAAACCCGTATAACAAGATTGAAAATACTAAACCCAGAGATTCCATCGGAAGGATTCAATTAATTAACCACGAAATTAGCCACGAATCACTGATCAACGTACCCCACGTTGAAAAACACAAAACGGTTTTATCCCGGGGATTTTATCACTGTAATAAAACCGGAAATTGGCCGTACACCGTGTCATCCAAAAGCCGCGATAATGTTCTCGGGAGTTAACCCTGTGGCGAGGGGAATATTATGTAGGTGGATTTGAAGGGCTGAGAGAAAGGGTTGCGGTGTATCTGTATGTGTGTCGAACATATTCATTGCTGTATTCAGAGAGTAGGTTGCACCGTGGAAATTGAAGGGAGGAGCCGGTTGTGTGCATGCTGGCAGTGCATACAACCGGTGACATTTGCGCTGATTAGTTATTCGTAGGGGCCTGGCATGGCACATCCGCAATTAGACCGGCTCCTGAAATTGCCCGGTTTTCCACGGTAATGCCTTCATGGAAATATTAATACTCGAGTATTAGGTCATCACATAAGTAATCGTGTTTTTAGACTTCGACTCTCGGTGCACATTTTTTTGTTTTTCAAATGTGTTGAGTTATGACATCGGCCATAAATTTGGCATCGCTTACCATCGTAAATAAGAAACGATATTAATGCGACGACGGACCACCTACCCCTTCGACGACCTTTTTAACCCCTCTCCAACCCCTTTTCTTTCTTGCGATTTCTCGACTGCATGTTTTTGTACTCCGTCTAAGATAATCACCGATCGATTTTGAACTTTCTTTATCAATTAATACTTTAAAGGAGAAACGCAAAACGGGGAAGTTTTTTCGTGAATTTTTATTGCTTGCAACTTTGATCACCGAGAAATGAAGATTTTAATAATAGCAGAAAAGTGGAAACCGTTGGAAATATACAGAAATATGGGGAAGTACTGTTTTACTGGCAATGTATAATGTTCAATAATTAATATTTAATATTTAATTACGAGTATCGGGAATAAGTTTGATGAAGAATTTAATGAATAAACATCGCTCGGACTGGCAAAAAAACATTTCCAACGCGGATTTACAGTTTAACGATAATTCGTGGTAAATGAAGTGGTAATCAAAATCATTGGTTTTAATTGCTTTTTACGTTAAATATTTTTGTTTGAGTAAGCGACAGGAAATTAATGAAAATGATGCTACGAGTAGATTCATTTATTTAGTTGTAACTTCGCACTACCAACTCACGAAGTGTTATTTAAATACGGAAGATTTTTTTGAATCCTGGATGGGAATTGAATGAGTAGAGATGCGGGATAAAAAAAGGGTATTAATATGAAATCCTATGTGGGATTTTTAATTAAAGGAAGATAAAATTGGTTTCGTTTTAATTACTTCTATTGAAAATAATGCAACTCGTATTAAACCGAAATAAAATGCTTCGCGGACTCACACACACAGACACGAAGGGATATTTAAAACAAGAAACGAATTTCCGTGAATAGAGCTTGTTACGAAATATGACGAACTTCAACAAATCCGTTTACCAGGAAACTAGAGACTTCTATAACTTCCGTGATAAATCAGAGTAATCTCATTTACAACGTTAAATTTATTAAATTCTACACACTGTGCGTAGCTTCAATATGCATTCTGCAAATTGTCACTTTAACTCCGATATTCGAGTTCCGAGATACGCATCATTCTTTGCAAACACAATCCTCTTATTAAAAATAAGAATATTATATAGCAATGATAATCAATCTGATAGATTCTGCACATAAGAATTGAGCCCTTTGTTTTGAAAGTGGCCCAAATCCATATTTAAAAAGAATCAAGTTTCAATACTTACAAAGTACACGATACTTTGCGGAACTATTACGAATGTTAACTTGATTTTGTTGAAAAATGGATTCAGGCCACTTTCAAAACAAACGGCACAATTAATATAGTATAAAGACATATAAGACATATTTATTTTTAATATCAAACTTTGTTGATTCCTTTGCTTCGCGGTCGCCGTAACTTTATTTCCGTCGAACTAATGGCAGCCTCCTCGTGAAATTTGGTTATCCATCATCGACGAAACGTCAGCGCGGAAAACAAAGGATTCACTTTCCGTGTTTTATTGTCGCAAAGAGGAAAGGGGGGGTGAAAGGGGAGTGCTTTCTCCAGCGGGCCGATAGTTGCTCGACGGACCATGAAGCGACCGTAATCGCGTTTATTTGCCATTCGTACGTCGATACTCGATCAACAATCCGGACGGTGTTATAAAAGTACGTCAAAGGCCAAGAACCAAGGTAAAGGGTTTCACGATCTTTTATTGAAACCCGGACACCTTTGCTCTTTTTCGCCATCGAATTATATAATCGATTTTAGAGGTCCTTAACCCGCTGACTTAATTCGTGGAAATATTAATTACACAGCTATATTTGAGTATAATAATTTAATATAAAATTCAACATCCGTATTTATTCCCTCCGTCATACTTTAATGGTGTCAACAATAAAGTTAGTTAATCATAAAAAAGAAACGATATGTTTACAAGGAAATATCTGAATTAATGAACTAAGTATCTCCGTTATTTTTATTCAAACATGAAAGATAAACATTTATAAAAGGTCAAACTAGCTTTGTTTTAAATCCACACTGATTTTCCAGGTTAAAATTCGACGGAGAATAAGGTTGGATTTAAAATAAAGGACGAACAAAATATCAGTAATTATTGTGCGACTCTTAAAAATTCTCGATTCTTCGAGGTATTTTTTGATATTGTGACGTGTATATATATTCTGTGTTTTTTATTTTGTACATCGTTATATTAAATAGTACAAATAATAATATATAGAACATTGACAATTATTATAACGGTAAGCATCTTTTTTAATGTCGAGCAATCTTGCCGGTACTTGAAGTCCATTATTGGACTCGTCGCGGTAATTTCGATTAATTAGCTACTTAATTGGATCCCGAGTACTAATTATAGTTCCGACACGTGACGTCTATAATTCTACTTATTCCGGTGAAAATTAGTGGATCATACTGGTAATCTGTTCGTATACGTGTACCATATAAACAATAAATAAAAACCACTTATTATTATTCGTTTAACATAGATATGACGGTTGTTAAGAAGAAGCAATTTCCGTCGGTATTTTATGTCGAACAAATTCCACATTGTTTTCAGTGTTTGTTACGCGTAGCCAGTGAGATTCTCTCGTTTCTTGACTCCTCCGGATCTCGCAACTCCACCGGGAAACCGTGAGAAAAATTCACTTTTCATATTTCATAATGTCTTCTTTTCAGTTGCATTACATTCTCATCCTCGAGCTTCCTTAAATATTCATTCCACGCGAATATCACTTTGAAGTATTATTATTTATAATAATATCATTAACGTACGCAATAATATTTATGATATTTTCGAGCGATATAACGTTGTATATTTTCTGTATTTGAAAATTGGAAATTTGGAGTATTTATATCTTCATGTATCGTTAACGAACATATTAATATTTATGATATTTTGGAATCATATAACATTGCATACTTTCTGTGTCTAAAAATCAGAAATTCATAATTTCGATATTTTCAACCACGCCAGAGCACGGCAATTTTAAACGAATTATAAAATATGTAACTTCGACTCTGCTAACGGTGGAGTTGAAATGAATTTTTCAATTTCTGATTGAAGTTTAAGTCAGGATCTACGAGGGATTAAATAAAATAGTACGATTCGAGAGTTCGCGTAGGATTGAAAAGGGAGAGATTTTTTTGGCACACCCGTTACAGATGGAGAGCACTGAATTTTAAAGATAGCCATCTACCTACCTCTTGGTCACTCTTTGGTCAAATATTTGAGTCACCCACGTTTTCTTCTCGGGTTCTATGGTTTTTTTTTCTCCCCGCTTTCCGAATCTTTAGCCCAGATGGCCTATTGACTCGAAACGACCTGGTGAAAGGCACCGCAAAACTTTTCAAAAGAGCCTCCGCACCGCAATGACACTTTATACACCGCGAGAATTAGAACGAAATGGACGAAAATCCACCATAAAAAATGTCAAGTGACTCTATCTTTATCGTCAGATATTTTCATCGATTATAATATTATTCTTATTCTCGAGTTCCATTTCCAATATCAGCCAATCAGCTCTCACAATAATGCAATTAAATTCGCTTCTAAATTAATCTCATGTTCCACCATATTGTTACATTTCCAACTCACGGAGTATAAAATATCTTTGTTACATTTTTCCATATTTTTATCCTCGAGTTTCATTTCGAATATCAACGAATCAATGAAACACGAAGGTGCTCGAAATTCTCAAGCAAATCTTGTCTTCGCTCTATTTCTTGCGCCAATTGAATGCTCGGTCGGACGGTAATTTCGTAGTTTGATTCGATTAGAGGAAAAAGGGGAAGAAGTTAATTGCTAATTTTCCTCGCGCAATTGTCGGAATCGATATGTCGCGCGGACGACCAAAGCGGAGAATTAATTCATTGAAGTCAAACGTCAGTTATGACATTACACTTAGGAAAATTGTTTTTCGTCGAGTAACCTGCTATTTTTGTTCACAAGGACGTAATATTAGTAACAGTAGTATTATTGAATGGATTATTGGATGATCATATGTTTCCTGTGCCGAAAATACAAGTTAATTCGTAATAACTTTGCGAGAATGAAAATTGATAAACGCAAAAGTTCATTGACAAAAATGAGGTGCGAGTAATTGGTATAACGAAGAAATTAAATCTACTCGTTTACTTCAATTTGCGGCATTAAGTTTGTTAAATGTATATCAGTCCATTGTTAGATTTATTACGTAGATATAAATCTAATTTACTCCGAAAAATGATTGAATTACTGGACGATTATTAAAGCAATGTATCGAATATTATACGAATATTACACTAAAATGTATTCTATATATTATTAGTTCCGTATGATTTTCATTTAAATATATTACTTAACATTTCTCGATGTTCTGCGTTATCAAAATATTAATTGTTTTATTATAATAATAACTTGCACTTTGCTCGAGTACTTATTTGATATGAAAAAAATGCTAAAAAACATTCGTCGCCAGTGCGAAGAATTTCAAATATTTTCGATCGGTGATGTGCTTTTTTTGCGAAGGAAAAATTACGACTGAAAAAATGTCAGTGACCCGATTCTCGGGTAAAAATGTATGGTGGGGAGACGTTAACGTTATCGGGGAGTACGTAACGTGTCGTTGCTTCGGCGTTAAGTAGAGCAAAGATTATGCGAGGTTCTCTCTTCGACTCTTGGTTCGTTTCTATCGTGGGATGTCCACGCGCCAGTAACGCTTAATTAATTAGTTAATCGCCGACAAGCACGATCGCGTATTAATAATGAAGTATTCAGGAAAAGTTTCCAACGAGTATATGTTCCTTTGGGTGATTTATTTCTTGCCTTGATCCGCGATATTAATTATTTTATTTATTTTGATGGATCTGGAAGAAATGACAGAAATTTCAAAGTCGCCAGTTTTGGTCCTAGATGGTCCAAATCGATGGTAAATGATGTATAAACATATTCTAGGACGATTTCTGGTCGAAAGAAGCGGTTAAAAAATTTTTATTGGTCAAAAATGGGTCAAACCCAAATCGAAAAAATGTGAAGGGGTATACCTTCAAAAATTGTTAAAATTTAAAAGTCGCCAAAATAAATTCTAAATGGCCTAAATCGATGGTGGGTGATGTATAAACATATTCTAGGACGATTTTGGGTCGAAAGAAGCGGTTAAAAAATTTTTTGGGCCGAAAAATGGTCGATCCAGAATCGAAAAAATGTCAAGGGGTATACCTTCAAAAATTGTCAAAATTTCAAAGTTGCCAAAATCACTTCTAAATGACCCAAATCGATGGTGGGTGATGTATAAACATATTCTAGGATGATTTTGGGTCGGAAGAAGCGGTTAAAAAATTTTTTTGGCCGAAAAATGGTCGATCCAGAATCGAAAAAATGTGAAGGGGTATACCTTCAAAAATTGTCAAAATTTCAAAGTCGCCAAAATCAATTCTAAATGGCCCAAATCGATGGTAGATGATGTATAAACATATTCTAGGACCGATTTGGGTCGAAAGAAGCGGTTCAAAAATTTGTATGGCCGAAAAATGGGTCGAACAAAAATCGCAAAAATGTGAAGGGGTATACCTTCAAAAATTGTCAAAAATTAAAAGTCGCCAAAATCAATTCTAAACGACCCAAATCGATGGTGGGTGATGTATAAACATATTCTAGGACGATTTCTGGTCGAAAGAAGCGGTTAAAAAATTTTTATTAGTCAAAAATGGGTCAAACCCAAGTCGAAAAAATGTGAAGGGGTATACCTTCAAAAATTGGCAAAATTTCAAAGTCGCCAAAATCAATTCTAAACGACCCAAATCGATGGTGGGTGATGTATAAACATATTCTACGACGATTTTGGGTCGAAAGAAGCGGTTAAAAAATTTTTATTGGTCAAAAATGGGTCAAACCCCAGTCGAAAAAATGTGAAGGGGTATACCTTCAAAAATGGTCAAAATTTCAAAGTCGCCAAAATCAATTCTAAACGACCCAAATCGATGGTGGGTGATGTATAAACATATTCTACGACGATTTTGGGTCGAAAGAAGCGGTTAAACAATTTTTATTGGTCAAAAATGGGTCAAAACCAAATCGAAAAAATGTGAAGGGGTATACCTTCAAAAATTGTCAAAATTTCAAAGTCGCCAAAATAAATTCTAAATGGCCCAGATCGATGGTAGATGATGTATAAACATATTCTAGGACAATTTTGGGTCGAAAGAAGCGGTTAAAAAATTTTTTCGGCCAAAAAATGGGTCGAACAAAAATCGCAAAAATGTGAAGGGGTATACCTTCAAAAATTGTCAAAAATTAAAAGTCGCCAAAATCACTTCTAAATGACCCAAATCGATGGTAAACGATGTATAAACGTATTCTAGGATGATTTCTGGTCGAAAGAAGCGGTTACAAAATTTTTATTGGTCAAAAATGGGTCAAACCCAAATCGAAAAAATGTGAAGGGGTATACCTTCAAAAATTGTCAAAATTTAAAAGTCGCCAAAATAAATTCTAAATGGCCCAGATCGATGGTAGATGATGTATAAACATATTCTAGGACAATTTTGGGTCGAAAGAAGCGGTTAAAAAATTTTTTTGGCCGAAAAATGGTCGATCCGGAATCGAAAAAATGTGAAGGGGTATACCTTCAAAAATTGTCAAAATTTCAAAGTCGCCAGAATCGCTCCTAAATGGCCCAAATCGATGGTAAATGATGTATAAACATATTCTAGGACGATTTCTGGTCGAAAGAAGCGGTTAAAAAATTTTTATCGGTAAAAAATGGGTCGAAACCAAGTCGAAAAAATGTGAAGGGGTATACCTTCAAAAATTGTCAAAAATTCAAAGTCGCCAAAATCACTTCTAAACGACCCAAATCGATGGTGGGTGATGTATAAACATATTCTAGGACGATTTCTGGTCGAAAGAAGCGGTTAAAAAATTTTTATTGGTCAAAAATGGGTCAAACCCAAGTCGAAAAAATGTGAAGGGGTATACCTTCAAAAATTGTCAAAAATTAAAAGTCGCCAAAATCAATTCTAAACGACCCAAATCGATGGTGGGTGATGTATAAACATATTCTACGACGATTTTGGGTCGAAAGAAGCGGTTAAAAAATTTTTATTGGTCAAAAATGGGTCGAAACCAAGTCGAAAAAATGTGAAGGGGTATACCTTCAAAAATTGTCAAAAATTAAAAGTCGCCAAAATCGCTTCTAAACGACCCAAATCGATGGTAGATGATGTATAAACATATTCTAGGACCGATTTGGGTCGAAAGAAGCGGTTCAAAAATTTGTATGGCCGAAAAATGGTCGATCCAGAATCGAAAAAATGTGAAGGGGTATACCTTCAAAAATTGTCAAATTTTCAAAGTCGCCAAAATAAATTCTAAATGGCCCAAATCGATGGTAAATGATGTATAAACATATTCTAGGACGATTTTAGGTCGGAAGAAGCGGTTAAAAAATTTTTATTGGTCAAAAATGGGTCAAACCCAAGTCGAAAAAATGTGAAGGGGTATACCTTCAAAAATTGTCAAAATTTCAAAGTCGCCAAAATAAATTCTAAATGGCCCAGATCGATGGTAGATGATGTATAAACATATTCTAGGACAATTTTGGGTCGAAAGAAGCGGTTAAAAAATTTTTTCGGCCAAAAAATGGGTCGAACAAAAATCGCAAAAATGTGAAGGGGTATACCTTCAAAAATTGTCAAAAATTAAAAGTCGCCAAAATCACTTCTAAATGACCCAAATCGATGGTAAACGATGTATAAACGTATTCTAGGATGATTTCTGGTCGAAAGAAGCGGTTACAAAATTTTTATTGGTCAAAAATGGGTCAAACCCAAATCGAAAAAATGTGAAGGGGTATACCTTCAAAAATTGTCAAAATTTAAAAGTCGCCAAAATAAATTCTAAATGGCCCAGATCGATGGTAGATGATGTATAAACATATTCTAGGACAATTTTGGGTCGAAAGAAGCGGTTAAAAAATTTTTTCGGCCAAAAAATGGGTCGAACAAAAATCGCAAAAATGTGAAGGGGTATACCTTCAAAAATTGTCAAAAATTAAAAGTCGCCAGAATCACTTTTAAATGGTCCAAATCGATGGTGGGTGATGTATAAACATATTCTAGGACGATTTTGGGTCGGAAGAAGCGGTTAAAAAATTTTTTTGGCCGAAAAATGGTCGATCCAGAATCGAAAAAATGTGAAGGGGTATACCTTCAAAAATTGTCAAAAATTAAAAGTCGCCAAAATCAATTCTAAACGACCCAAATCGATGGTGGGTGATGTATAAACATATTCTAGGACGATTTTGGGTCGAAAGAAGCGGTTAAAAAATTTTTATTGGTCAAAAATGGGTCAAACCCAAATCGAAAAAATGTGAAGGGGTATACCTTCAAAAATTGTCAAAATTTAAAAGTCGCCAAAATAAATTCTAAATGGCCCAGATCGATGGTAGATGATGTATAAACATATTCTAGGACAATTTTGGGTCGAAAGAAGCGGTTAAAAAATTTTTTCGGCCAAAAAATGGGTCGAACAAAAATCGCAAAAATGTGAAGGGGTATACCTTCAAAAATTGTCAAAAATTAAAAGTCGCCAAAATCAATTCTAAACGACCCAGATCGATGGTAGATGATGTATAAACATATTCTAGGACGATTTTGGGTCGAAAGAAGCGGTTAAAAAATTTTTTTGGTCGAAAAATGGTCGATCCAGAGTCGAAAAAATGTGAAGGGGTATACCTTCAAAAATTGTCAAAAATTAAAAGTCGCCAAAATCAATTCTAAACGATCCAAATCGATGGTGGGTGATGTATAAACATATTCTAGGACGATTTCTGGTCGAAAGAAGCGGTTAAAAAATTTGTATTGGTCAAAAATGGGTCAAACCCAAATCGAAAAAATGTGAAGGGGTATACCTTCAAAAATTCTCAAAAATTAAAAGTCGCCAAAATCACTTCTAAACGACCCAAATCGATGGTAGATGATGTATAAACATATTCTAGGACGATTTTGGGTGGAAATAAGCAGATTAAAGTAAAAGACTTAAAGGAAACTCCAAGAATTGTCCGATGGAATCGAATTAAATTCGCGATAGGTGTTTACCCTGGCAAAGCTGAGGAATATTGTCAGTACTCGAACGACCTACTTCGTGAATATTGTTATACGGAGCTCTATTCACCCTCGACAATAACCAGTTTCCCCAAGAAAATGAGGTTTTTCATGGATAAGTCTTCATTGCATTTGCTGGACGCGATAAGAAGAATATTATCCAAAGATATTTTCCTTTTCCATGTCTTCCGGTTTGATGGAATATTTTTTCACGAGACTATCCCAAACAATTTACGGTTGCATTCATAAATTAACGAGGTACGTAATTGCTCGTCTTACCGATGCATTGAGTGATCCAAACGTGACTCGGTCTTTTGAATCATTCAAAATTGATTCGTAATCCTCGAAGCATAATTAGTTTGGTTCTTTGAAAATATTTAATTGGTATGCATAAACCTCGTGCATTATATATTACAAAAATCATCATAAATCTATACAATATTTTACCATAAAATACATACATTTTTTAATGAAACGACAGAGGCGTTCGATTTCCGTCGCGATGTTAATTACGAGTTGGTTACACGCGAAGTTTGATAATGAAGTGATTATGATCGATATATTAATATATGCAATTTATGATATCACGTAATTAATGTTAATTATACATAACGTTAATTATAACTTTTCCGTCAGTTCCGTGGAGTATAATAAATCAAACTATCAAATAAGTCACCGTCGAATGAATACAAAATTCGGGATGGTTCATTCGTCAATTAAGGATGTAATATCATTTTTGGGTTTTGTCGCTTCATTAAAAACATTGTTTCGTATCGGCTACCAGTAACGTAATTAAAACTTACCAATCAAGAACACTAAAGGTCGCCGTGTAATCGTAATTTCCAGGAACTAAATTCCAATTTATGGGGCATTAATTAATGTGGTGCATAGTTCACCTAATAATTGTTGACGCTGAAAGTGTTCTTTCGTATATAATTAAAATCTAATTTGCTGTTTCTTTTCGCGGTTTTAATTGCTCTTCGAACTCCGTATTTTCTGCTTGTCTCGCGATATGCAAATATTCGGTTTACTTAGCTTCGCGCGAAGCAGCCGTATTGAAATTAATTTCATGAAATTTTAAGTATCGGCCAACTTTACCTGTCTTTAGGTGAAAGAGTTATAAATTACATATTAGACATCAGCTTAAAAATAATTCCACTAAACAAATCACTGATAAAACACACCGTTATAAATCCATACAATATTTTCATATCTTGTATAGAAAAATAAACATAATTCCCTTTAACGAACATATTTTATTAAAAGCTTACAAGAATATTCTGTCATATTTGTACCAATTATAATATATGATACCAAATATATTTATTCCGAATATAACCAAATATATGTAACACCAACATAACAAATTTTATTCGAACATCGGAGTAAATACTGTGACGAAATGAAAGCTGAAATGAAATGATCATTTCGGGATACAAATAACATCCGGAAATGTGGATTATTTTTCTGAAATATCACCGGCATCGATATCCCTTCGATGTAATTCGGTTGCACCGATAAGTCGCAGCGTATTACCGTAATTTCAAATCGAATTACCGAATGCAAATGTCGGGTTAAAGGCTGGAGTCCTCGGCGTCAGCGGTTTTCTTTCCCAGGAATGTCAGCCGGGGACTTTCGTTATATAATCCATCGTCAGCACGATATCGGATGCGCTGTTTTTACGCATTATGCACGCCATTATACCGAGATATATCGTTATTTGAGTAATGCGTGGCTGGATTACAGAGAGCTTTCCATTCACCGCCCCTCGGTTATTGCAACCTTGCCACCTTGTCATCTCGCGGTTTATTCACGCTGTCCAATTTGCATTCATCGGTGATGATGCACACCGAAAACTTTACACGTCACGACTCCTGTTAATATTTGCATTCGATGTGTGGGTCTGATATTTCACCAGGAGTATCTTAATTAAATGATATCCCTGTGCTTTATGTTCTAGTTGTCGCTCAAAAGGGAATCGCCAAAATGAATCGTTTTTGAAACGCGTCGAGGCTCATTAAAATTTGCTTTCAAAGTTGCGCCCGATGCGGGAACAAATGCGATCAATTGTTACTAGATAATGACGCGGTTAACGTTGAATTAATGCGGAGATTTTATCAGAGTATTTTACTAAATTCTTTTACGCTTTTATTTTACTACATTTCTAAACTTATAATGTAGGTTTTCGAGTAGGTCCCCGTATTTCCTTCGATTGGTTTCTTCAAACAATTAACACCCAGTAATCCATCCAATCGCAGGATTCCTTTTACATCGTAAACTCGCATTGTTTTACAGTAGCTTTCTAAAAGTTCTCGGAATTCACCAGCGTGCATTGACAGGCCGCTAAATAATGCAGGATTAGGATGGAAAAAAGGAAACTACAGGTTGTACGACAATACGTTCGCCGGAGGTATTATTGGGCCGTCAAGTAGCGTGCAAGAGGAGTTTCTAATGGCGATGAGTTCCATCGATGACATGTCCCAGGTTCATTGTCTCCCGTTACCTCTGTCAATTACCAGTACAAGTAGCATTTACATGAACATTAGCGATGTTACCCTGGCATTCGACTATTTCGTTCCTAATTGGTATTCTACCGTAATTCTATCGGTAACGTCGATGAAATAACCGGCCAATATTCCCGCCATTTAACGAATACCACACGGACTAATTACACTCGTGACCCTCTTCGAACGCAAATTTCTTAGCCCTTGTCAAACCAATCACCCGGTAGTTGTACGGTTCGACGATAAGAAATTAATACCCATGTATTTGAACAGTAATTCCGAACAATTTCCGATTGTTTGTTCTCCGAACAAGGGAAACTTAGTCGGACGTATTATGTTGGTAAATATAATAATTGCTTTTCTTCGGCTTATCGAGCACCCTGTTTTTCTAAGAAACAATTTATTAGCACGCGTTAAACTTGCAAATATGACTGCCTCGCGAATGTCTTCGTATCGCTCGAAATAATTAATCGACGACCTCCATTCTTCCTTAAGAATTCTCCCGGAATTTTATTATCGGAGAATGAATTTCAATTGCAATGAAATTCGTTATTAATGAAAATAATTCCGACGATTGTTTAACGGTATTATATTCATTATTTTGTCTTATTAAACATTTTTAAATCGAAGAGTTAAAGTTCGGTTGCAATCAGATTAGGGATTCATGAAGATTATTGCGAAGATCATTTTACGATACGGCAATAAGTCAGTTGATCTGTTTAAGAATGGCACGTGTTCGTCAAGAAAGCTCGTGAATTGAAACGCATTGAAAATCAGCAATTGAATGGAACGGCAAGTGGAATTAATCAAAGGACAAATAGAGTGGGAAGGACGGAGTGAAGGTGTAATTTCATAGAATGTAAAACCAGGAAACACGGTGATGCAATAACGCAACCGGGCGTGCGTGCACGCACGAATGATCCTGAATCGCTTTGCCGAGGAGATTTATTTTTCAAATAGTTTAAACGCTCGTATTACCTTCCGATTGTCTGCTAGATGAAAAATAAGCCAGTAAAAGCAGCTTTTATTCGAAAACACATTACGAGACATACACAGAGAAATACAAGTGAAATACAAGTGAAATTTATAGGAAGAGTCAAAAATTGAGCTTCCTCAAAAGTTCGCAAAAAGGATTTCTGTGAAGTACAAAACGCGGAAGTTACTTCGTTAGCCTTCTACCAAACAATTTTGTCATGCCCCAAAGAACATCGTACAATGCAAAACTAGTTTAATCCGAATATAAAGAAGCTGCATTACGTAAAAGTATAAACGAAATTATTACTGAAACTAAATTGTTGCGCGTACTTATATCATTATTATTACAGATGAGAACAGATGAGAAATGACTATGTAACTTTGAAATTGCATGGCGTGGTTTCGTTAAGCTTCTTTATTCGTTATTCTTCATCGGATTCGGACTAAAAAAATGATGTTGTGGTTGACATAAAAAGATCGAAGGTTTCCAAGAGGGGTGTTACCAACAAGAAAGATTTATCGCGCGAATAAAACAATGCGAGCTGCATTCAAGGAGACATCGGCAATCCTGTTGAGCAAATATTCCTGTTATTTGTTCTCGGAGTGGTTGTTCACCGCCGGGACGAAACTCCGAGGATGCACGGCGTTGCACCTCGAAGTCACGCGATTCACGAATTCTAATGACGAAGCGTAAATTTATGTACGGTGGATCCGGTCGAAGTGCATCTCGCGTTGCATCTTCGACATCCTGAATTCCGTCCTTCGACGAGCCAACTGTTAACTTTCCTCTAAATGCATACGTAATCCACTGAATTGCATTCGGAATGTTGATTTACATGCACGTATTTTGCCGCACGAAGAAACAAACCGAGTGCCTGGATCTTGCGAATGCAACTCGCTTTTCTATTCGCTTTACTTCAGTTTAAGATGATCTTTTAACGTTAGAACTACATAACATAACAGTTGGGCAGATTAAAATGAATTTTTAATAAGATGATTTCATGTGATAATAAATTCAGAATGTTACCTTAATATATCGTTATAATATATCGTCTGTTTTGAGTTATAACATCTTTTTATATTTCGGATAGTTTTGTAATTCTATGTTAACATTAGAGGCCCTCGTTTGAAGTTAAATTCGAATATATGGTGCATTGTTTGAGATTTTATATACTTTTATTTTGTATACATAAACACGAAGAATGGAATCCATTAATTAACTTCAATCCTCCAGCCATAATTTATACATAAATAAATGTAAAAGTATATTTTCGATAGATCTAGTGTTAAATAATGAAACCCACGCAATTTTTGTAATTTAGTAGTTCTAATGTTAATATTAGGGGTACCCATAAGTAGTGTCGTTTTTGTTATTTATACAAGATTTCATTTCACTTAACATTTAGTACAAATTAATCAACAACATTGATCATTTTCTTCCATCTCTCTGGCAGCCCTTAATTCCCTAATGATAATAAATTCAATTAGTACATAGATTATGTAATAACAAATCACGTTCACGAAAGAGGCGACGCTATTTATTCAACCTGAAGAAAAAAAGAGAACGAAATTACTTACGGATACCCCTAATAATATAACTCCGGCGACGTAACAAATATGGAGATACCTGAAACAGGATTATCTCGAAGGACAAAAGAAGTCGAAGTAACCGAAGTTCATGAACCAGTTTGTGGTTTTCGTGGTTTCTTGATGTACGTGTTCGAAAACCGTATGAGAACGTGAGAAGTCTATGGCGACCCTATGAATAACAAATGAACATCACCTTCGCTTTCCTCTCTTTTACTATCACCCCTTATTCTCTTCTTTCTCAACCACCCCCCGTAACACCCCTCCTCCTTCCTCCACTTCTTTTTCTTTTACGCTTGCCACCCCCCCCCCCCCCCCGCCTCTCACCACTTTCCTCCCATTGGATAAGCCACGTTAAAAAATTCAGTGGTTAGTGCTCGCCATTAAACATCCCCCAGTGTTTTATAGTTTCTTGAATTTTTTCGCGTCTGTGCCATTTATTTCTATGAGAGCTTCCGGATGTGTTGCGGGGGCGAGGGGAGGGGGCAGGCTTTCCTCCTTTTTCACATTTTCCTGGCACGGCTCTTAAACGTTGCGTGGTTTATTAAATAGTGAGTTTGCGAGTCGGAGTTTTATGTTAATTAAATTGTTCGTTTTGAATAATATTCATTTTATGCGGAGAGAAGTGGATCAGTTTTATATTTCCATAATTAATAGGGCCTGTTAAGAGCTTGGAGCTTGCTTGTTCGGGGTACTTAAATAATTAACCCTTTGGCACTCGAGTGGCGAGCGAGGGGCGACGTTAAGATTCACTCCGCTTAATTTTTGTTATTCAATTTTAAATCACCGACCAAACCAAAGGGTTAAAATTATAGTGATTATTATTACTAAAATGATATTAGTTCTATGAGTTGGAGCATGAAAATAAATAATGAGTCCTCCTGGTGAAGTATTGAAATGGAATACACTTAATAAATCATTGATTAAGTATAATTATATATTAAACATAATTCAGTATGTTATTGGATGCAAATAAAATTGGAATTGAAGAATGCAGCTTATCGGCACTTTTTCGAGCGCAACCAATCAATATGATAATATTCTCACCGTAAGACGAATTGAAATCCCGGCACAGGACATTCGGAATTCATCTCGGCCAGGAATTCAGATATTCATCGGACATCGTTCGATTTTGAATCTGGTAGTCCACGACAGGTTATACATTCGAACGAACCTTAAATCCCCACCTCGATAGAGTTCGAGGAATAGTGCACGAAGAAAAGGTCGCGGGAGGACGAAAGGGTTTGCAAGCAAGAAGCGAGGAGAAGAAAGAGACGAAAGTAGACGCGATTCGTGGAAGAGAAAAATAACGGGCTCGAGATAAGATTAGCCGAAATCATACGTGTTTTCATACATCCATTTCCGAGTCGAACCAACGAGCTAGTTTTCGAATTTCCGGTGTCCAAGAAATTTTTCGGAACACCACAATACGACTAATATTTTATTAAGCCAACGTTATTCTTCGACGAGCGTGGAAATTTTGAACGTGGAAAATAAATTCTGATATCATGAACGTGGATTTAAAACGAAGCTAATTTGACCTTTAATCAATTTTTGCCTTTCATCGAATAAAAATACACCGAATGAGTTTTTGAACTAAAGGAAAAAAATTAATTTTGTAACTAAAGAAGCTTTAATACTTTGATCAATCTTTCAGCAACATTTTTTAATGATTTTGCTTGTTTCCTTTTCTTTATTAAGTTGGCTATGTCAGTGGTTTCATACAGATGTAGCCAACTTACTAAAGAAGACTCAATCTTCGGTTCGAGCGATTCTGAGAGGTTCCTGCGCAAAGGTTGACGAGGAAACGTAATAATCAGGCAATCCACTAATCAACCAGCATTCCTATTCGTTTGCGTTGATATCTCAAAGGCAACCCGATTAAATCGAGACACGGGAATCGGCTTGATTTCATAATTTACTAATGACCATTGGTGAAGATGGAAACGATTGTCAGGATTACAATTCTAAGACGCTGGAAGTCGGATTTACCGCGGGAGATCCTCGATGATTATTATTTTACGCGCACACGCCATGTTTCGGAACACCGTAATACGAAAGATATTTTATTAATCCAACGATATTCTCCGTCGAATTTTAACCTGGAAAATGAGTGGATTTAAAACTGTGTTAATATAACCATTGATACAGTTTTATCTTTCATGGTCGAATAAAAATGAAGGTAGTTTATTAATTCAAATGTTTGCTTGGAAACGAATCATTAATTCGCGGAAATATTATTACTTAATATTTTCCATAGGAACATAAAGAACGAGTAAATAAAGTATTTCATCCGGATTGGACATGAATAGTAGGAATTATAGTGAAATCAGAAAAACACTGATTTTTAATTTCATAATAAAAATTCATTCTTATCTTCGCAGGCCACAAACATATTTCAAACAACCAGATTACATTGAATATTAAACGAAAGAAATAGAGTTAGTTCGTTAATCATAAACCAGTTCGTTGCATCTAAAATTCGAGGAAAAACTCGCTAATTTTAATAACTATTGCGCGAACGGCGTAAAACAGTTGGAGCGGTAAATGATATACTTCGTGTTATTTTTGTTGTTGCAATATTTGGCCGGTAAATATATCTTTTTTTTTCAAGTTCCCGGAAAATTCTGAAATATTCAAGCGCATCGAAAAACACGGTGGAAACGTGGCAAGAGGTTTTAATTATAATTTCCAGTAGTTTTTAGAAATGGAATATCAGAAGCGGAAGAATGAGAGTAAGGATAATCGAAATTCATCGAAGCGGTTTGAACAGAGAAATCGTAAATCAGATAAATTCAGAGTGAAATTCGCAACCGCAGCCGTGGCATGATGTTAATAAAATAAACAGTGTTACGTAATGATTAAATAACGGTAATCCCAGGTATTTCGATGGGATTACGAGTCCCGGTATTAATTCCATTTTAATCCCCCAAGAATATTGTTGTTCCCTCCGCGTAATTAACGATGATCTAAGGATCAAGAGAAATGCTCGACTGGTTTATGATTCAGTCTAACGAAGCGATGATTATCGATCTTCCGCGAAACGCTGACGTCGGAGGAAGTTAGTCAACGAGGTTGACCACAATTTTTTATGAGAATTATCATATTTTTAGCATTATCGCATCCGTAATGACTACCGTAATACATTTAAATAAATGTGCGCGTTTAATAAATTAAGACCAAACGATGGAAGAACTTTTGTTTCGTTTATAAAATATTACGAGGGAAACGTGTTATACAAGGTGTCCCGGATGAAGGAAGCCACTTCATTTTCTCCTTTAATCGCGATAACACCGAAAATATTTTACGCATTATATTATTATATAATATACTATTATATTAGGAAAACAATACCGAAAGAGAATTAAAGTTGTTGTTTCTTTACAGAACTTTGTATGTGATTTTAATTAAAATTATTTCTTCGTTTATTTTCATATATGTTTCATATTTTAATTAAATTATTTTCACTCGGAAACAAACATCGTTCTTTAATTAAGTGGCTTGTTTTACGTGCGAGATCATGTATATTAAACTTATATGGACTTTAATAAATAATTAAAATTTATCCGCGGAATTTAATAAAAATATTTAAAATAAGGTTTCATTTTCGTAATTAAATCAAGTAATTTCTATTTTATATCCCCTTTCTTTTTGAGGACGTATACGTGAATTTATAAATTAGCTGAATATCTTCTCCGTAGTTCCAGTGTTAATATCAATGTAATCAGTTCATCTTGATTCCGCCATATTTATTTAATAACCGCTCGCCATATCGCCGAGGATTAAACTCGATGTTGCGACGAGTACCGGATTACGCACGGAGAATTACATCGTACCCGACATTGTAACGTCATTGTTCATCAAAATAGCTTTGTCAATTAATTATCCGGATGACGGGACATTTCTCGAATAATTCCGTATCTCTAATATGCATGATCATTAAATCGAGCCTGCCATCATATTCGAGCACAATTCAAATACAGATGCATGGTTTCATCATCGAATATTAATAATCAAACTCGTAAGAAACACTACATAATAAGTCCAGGATTTCAGATTTCATATTTAATAACTTACTATTATAAAATCAAGTTCGTAGATTGAAAGAAAGGTGGACAACTTTCATATGAATATTATTATTTAAATAATGTTTTCAGACTGAAATAGATTGAACTAACTTTTAGTCTAATATCATAAAAGAAAGTTGAAGTGAAATATGATACATTCGATTAATTTCAATAAAGAAATTAAAATATTGGCGTCGATGGAAAGCGAGTCGCTTAACAAATCAAATAGGGAATAAAATATTGCCTAAATGATTACGGATTCAAATGTCCTGGATTCAGAAATACTAATTGTTGGTAATAATTCGTGATGAAATGAAATATGAAGATATTCGATGGATCGATCTCGCGCTTTCAACGGCGGTGTAAATTAATCGGGGTTATGAATTGTTGAGGATAATTGTTGATTTAAAGGGGCACTTTGTCGGATACGTAATTTCGTGAAATAACATAGGAATATCGTGTAACGGAAAGCATAAGGGAAGAGGAAATAACGCGATGCTATTTCCCTGGATTCTGTTTCCAATTATCCCTTGGACGAACCCCGTGTCTAGACGGGGCTTTAATTCATAATACTGTTCGACGGGGACCATCGCTTAGGATTAGAATTATCTCGAGGACATTACCGTCCCGAGTTATCAGTGCTTAACCTCGGAAACCTACACCGGTGGACTTACTTATACTCCGATCTTCCACCCTTTCATGTTTATTAATTATTGCCGAGAATCCCGTCCCTCGAAACACCTTGTTAACGTCATTTTACGCTCCATTCGAGAATCATTATTCCACCTCCACTCACGGATTCAATCCTTTTGGCTTCGCCATAATTAGCGAAATTATAATCTCTTTATTTGACTAACATAATTAGTTAGATTGTAAGTTCTTTATTTGGCTGCAGAATAATTAACTAAATTATAATGTCTTTATTTGACTTCAACGTAATTAGCTAAATTGTAATTTTTTCATTTGACTTCAGAATAATTAAACAAATGATAATTCCTTTATTTGACTTCAACATAATTAGCTAAATTGTAATCAAATTCTATTCGTATCAAAGTTTTATTCCAAAATATATTTCGTAGTTTCCGAGATGCAAGGTTTTATTTTACAATATTTTACATTCTCTCTTATAAACTTCAAGAAACAAAAAATTCAGGTTAACGCAACATCGATAACAACTCGTCGACTCTTTCATAAAAAATTATTAATAACAAGTATCAATTACTATTACAGAAATGATTATAACACTCTCATTATTTATCTAAATTAACTCAAAAGTAACAGCCACAAATCTACCGTCTCATTTTTAATATCCATATAATTAATCAAACCAATAATAATACACCTACCATCAGCCTCCACGAATTTTCATATTCCCATAATAATACATTTAATATAATATTCGAACATCAGACTACGCGAGCCAACGATATAACTCTCGGCAGAAGAAACCCAAACAAAACTCCGAGATTATCGTGTTGTTGACATGGCGGGTGCGACATTGATACTAATAATAGAATAGATGTGCCTGCGATCCGATTCGTAGGAAATCATAGACATATCGGTCGATTCGACACGTTGTACGGATTACAATTGTAGAGACAAGACATAATCAACGAGTGTACACGAAAGCATGTCCTAAGCCTTCGTTACTACACGTGCATACGCCGATGAAATTGCATTAGTGATCAGTGCATATTGAACCGGAATGTGTGCATTCTGACCCACCAAAACATAGGAGACATTTACATGTACGTGTCCCGGTGTATATTTGCACGAATTGCATTGAAACCCCAAGTAGATATACACGGTGTGTCTACTTTAACGATCTCATCAAACCTGCTCCAACGAATGTATGACGAGGCACACTCGAATTAATATACATTTGTTGCGTTATATCACGGCGATCCCCTCGAAATTTTAAGAGAGAAATTGCTTCTGGAATATTTTCGGACGGCCTCTTTTCTGAGTGTAGTAAAATGAAGTATTCGAGAATGGCTGGGATTTTAACGGGACTTAATTGATTAAGTTATTTGATGTGTTTCAAATATATTATTAAGACGTTGAATGGGGTTATAATTAATATGAGATTAATATAGATTTGTATGGTATTTGAGGAATACAATGTAAGGCGCTTCTTAGGAATATAATTGAAACAATTTGGGGTGTAGAGTGGCGTATCGGGAAGAAAGGAAGTACGTGGAAGAAAAAGGTAATAAAAAGGGAGAAACGTAGCCGAAAGTTTTTGGTAAACCTGAGTAATGATTTATTTAGCAAACGAACGGGTTTTTGTTGGAAAGACCGGGTGTCGGATGTCGAGGAGAATACCAGACGCGAGATGAATTTCAAGTATCGTTTGCCCTTTTGTTCTTCTCGACGACACCCTATTCGACCCTATAAAACACAGCTTTTCAATTAATTTATGTAATTGCAATTTTATGTAATTATTCGCTACGATATCTTTGATATATTTTTGTAGGGTAAAGCCTCGAATCGAAATGGAATTTCTCAGAAAATAAATTTAGAGAGGAAAACAAATTTAACAAATTAATATGAGAAAGCTGCTAATTTCGATAAATCAATGCGACTAAAATTAATTCGAAATGATATTGCATTTAACTTATACTAAATATTTAATTCACACACGTGAAGAATTAAATGTTAAACGACTGAGAAATATATGACAAATATGAAACGACTCAAATATATATTTAGATGTATATTTGCGAGTGAAAAATATATTTAAATATCTTTTAGAATCGAATTTGACCAATTAACGTTAGGTGATTACTAATTTCAATAAATCTATCGCCTTTTCGGGAAGATATTGCAGATAATGCAGCCACTTCTACGTAACATTGAATTCCTACACGTTAAAAGGAAAGTATTTCGACAAATATTTGGCGAGGCACGTAAAGAATATTTGTAAAATAGCTGGTAGGAAAAAGGCCGGTATAAAGAGTAGAAACGAGGAGGGAGAGTTATCGTCCTGGAAGAGTGTACTAGAAAATGCTCCGAATGGAATCAGTGGACGTGACAAAAATTGGGAAACTTCCCGGAAGCATCGATTTCTCTTTACTGGCCTGGAAAGGGAATAAATATATTCGTAACAATGCGGATGGGATTTTAATTGGAGCAAATAATTAGCCGTGTCGCTTTCGTCGCGTTACAAGCGACACTTTCTTCCTCGTTCAATTGCGCTTCCCGGCTGAACCGACTCTCATGGAAATCTTCACGATTCATTGAATATGGATTCCGTTTACTATTATTTCGAAGAATCTCGCTTTTAGTAAAATCACGTCTCCCTTCTTTCCTTTATAAATCCACTAACGACCGATTAATTATAATATTACTTTAATCCTTCCAGTAAATATTAAATATCAGTGAATAATAGCTAGTGTTATATAAACGAGTATCACTTAAAGATAGTTCTAGATTAGCATCTGTTATTATTCTATCGCATAAATTAATTGTATCAGAATTGATCAAGTTATCGAAATCCGACAAATAATTCATCAAAGAATAATTATAATATTATTTCAATGATACCAACAGAGATTCAATATCAGTGAAGAATAAGTAACACTATATAAACAAGTATCACTGGAATATAATTCGAAGTTTATTTAAGGTAATACGACATTTTCATCGATCTCCGATTAGCATCTATTATTATCGTATCGCGTAAATCTATCGTAGCAGAATTTATTAAGTTAACGAAATCCGTCAAAGAAGCAACGGATCGCCGGACAGGTGCAACGAGCTGGAATATTTTCCAGCGGGAAATTCGTGTAACGAAGACGGGGTAGTTTCGAGGTGGAAATATTTCGTGGGTGGATATCGGTGCGAGGTTATGAAAAAGGGGTGTAGTAAGTATATAGTAAGGTTAGGTCAAAGGGGGATGTATTCCAGGTTGTCCCTTGCCAATCTGAAGATAATTCGACGAGATTTAGCGTGGCATCGTCGAATGGTTAGTATGCAACCCCATAAGGGGTTCGCTCGCCTATCGCCAGCCATCTTTCACGAAAAGATGAGCTCGAATCTCGAACCTCGAGATTTTCTGCTGAACCGTTGGATTTCTAGTCGCCACCCTCTTTCTACTTTTTTACCCTATTCTCCCTTTCCCCTCCTCTGCCCTCTCTTACAAACTTGGAAAACCCACTTGTCCCATGAAACCAACCGAATAGGACGAATTTCAAATTAGGAAACACCGTCGGCCAAAAACCTTGCGAATAAAAAATGATTTTGTATTTATATTCTTGTAAGATAATTATACTCCCTCTATTATAGCTATATCTTTATTATCGTAATTACCTCTTTTATTTTCGGTTCGAGGAACAGAAATTTGCTTGAAATTATGGAAAGAAATTTTGTTAAATCGAAAGGGTATTCATTCGGTGAATTATAGTTTGATAATAATTATTATAATATCAAACGAATCGAGAAACTGATATTCCAAAGAATCAGAGAGAATAGTGGAACGATCCCGGAAGGTATTTTTTCGGAATTTTGTTTGATATCGGTTATTGGTGTTGAAGGGCTATTTTTCATTTGGGAACCTTCATAAATCCTTCACCCTTCCCACTTCTTTCGGAACTTTTTATCATTCACCGTTCAACGCCTCTTTACGATTACAACGGAGAGTTCTGAAAGGAAGCCGGAAACTTCGGTAGCGGAAGCGTGGTATTAACTTCGCCAGGTAACTTTGTCCTAAAGGAATTACTCGTAAATCAAATATTCCCAGGAAAATCGATAAGTTTCATTTCCTTGATTAAAAAATTATCCGATTAATAATCACCTTCATTGGTGATAACGTAATGAATGCTAATTTCGCGAACCTGCCACCAAATGACTTTCACTAATTGAAACCTCTTAAATCGTAGCCTGCTAATTAGTTTAGATTGCAATACTGTCTAAAATCATTTATTAATAACATCAAACTTCAATCATTTACGGTTACAAAATCATACGATAAATCACTGGATTGTCTGACCATCGATCAATTCTACTTAAATCTTCCACGGCAAACAAACTCGAACAATTTCATTTTCACTTTTATATATTTAACGAAACAAATATATATCCACATTCATTTTCTTGATATGATATTTGTCTAATATTCTCTAATTAACATGTATCCGTAAATATAAGTACATAAGAAATATCCACAAACCTAGTATTAAAATCGGCTTCCATCCACGCACCCCACGAAACCGATTCCTGGCGAACTTAAATTATGCGATTCACATTCGCCGTGCAATTTGCGGAAATACAGTTATTTGTGTAACACGGAATAATACAGTGTTGCCTGGAATGGCGAGCAGTTCCATAAACTACATCGTCGAAGTACACGTGTCACGTATACGAAGAAGATTTTCGTAGCCACGGAAGATAAGCCTGAAATAGCAAATCTCGGAGATGTTCACGTACCGCCATGGGAAACCATGGGTCCCATTGGTGTATAAGGCACCCTATAGGATACCCTATCGCGCACCCGACCAACCCTTAACCCTTAACCTTACTATAAAACGAGGGAGCAGACGCGTGCTCGGTACTCCATGCATTTTAAACCCTCCTCCAAAGAACACGAATTACGTTTCCCGGATCGTCGTACTTTGACGAGGCTCTCCGGGAATGCCCTCCGGAAATGCCTATAGGGTTCATACTCTACGAAGAATTTTTCGCACTTCCTGTCTAGGGAATTTCACACCAGTACTGCCGGACATATGTTTGGTTGTAATCTGACTTTATTTCGAAAAGTTACGGTCGGAAAATGTAAATGAATTGTTTGCATTTCGAGATTATTTTCGTTGTTAAACGATTACTTATTCTCAGCCAATTCGAATGGCGAATATATAACTCCTGTCAATTCTTATTTCTTCTTCGAAATATTCTTTATATATCGTGTCCATTAGTGTCTACTAGCTAGTACTACCTACTTGACTTTTTTTACTAACACTTTCAATATAATTTTCTGATTATAGAAAGAACAGCACGACCCTCGAGAAGTTTCACCTACAGATTTCCAAGAGCGAACTTTATCCGGAGAACTCGAGATATGTGGACCAACTTCTAGAAGAGATGGCGAACCAACCTATTCTTCACGTTGGTGAGTTTTTTTTTTATATTAATCCCGTAGAATCCCAGGACACCGGATAGTTTATCAAGAATATTATTATGACTGTCTCACGATAATCTTTACTTAAAAAATATCAGTCTTATGGAAGACTAAAATCTACCACAAATAATGAATCATGTATATTCTGATGAAACATAATTAATCAATATGTTCTTCCATGGAATCTTTAATTTACACGTATTATTATATATATTATATGTTCGGGGAAATTTGAATAATTTCTTCACACAAATGTCCTTCATTTTTTCCAATTAAAATTGGTGAAATTAACCATGCCGTGAATATTTAACTATTCCATCAGTCCGGAAGTATCACGCATGGCATAAAGTTAATATAAAAATATTGTTCAATTCATTATTTCGATGGTACAACATATTCTTGTATAATAATAAACACCGTCAAACTGAGAATGATATATGAAAATAGAGTGTTTTCGTGATTTCACGAATTCAGTAGAATTGACCGTAACTCGTCAGACAGGTTAGATTCGAAGTGCAAGCGTATCGGTAATCAAACTGCTATTAATCGGTATTCCTGAAATATTCTCAGTGATTGAAATTCCGGAAGTTGTAACGGAGGATCGAACATCCTGCGATGTAAATCCTTCATCGACAGTGCGGGGGAGTCGTGCTTGGAATATTTCTTGGGACAAAATAATAGATTGCCGAGGTCGGAATTCCTGAGTTCATTAAATTTCGCGCGGCTCGATATCAATCGACTTTCCAAAGAAGCTTTTTTTAATAAACGAATCACATCGAATCCCGATAACCGCGATTAAATTAATTAACGATAGATTTCGACACCATCAGAAATTAATAAACCTTATTAATAAACACGATATATTATAATAACGAAGACATTACATTTTGATGGAACATATTTCTCCTCGCTTTATTCCCGTCGGACCTTTCAACCAGTATTTTAATTAATACCTCCATTATTAGGTTTAATTAATAACACGTTGTTCATAATACATCTCGATTATCGTACAAATGGCACAGAACATTCATTGTTTAGATGAATATCGTAAATAAAGTGCAAAGCAATTTCATAATGCTGTTGCAAATATTTATAAATGCACGATGCTATTACGGTAAATAATATCATTATAATACTGTTAATTATTAATTACAATACTGTAGATATATATTTCAGTTTTCCCGCTATAGATGAAAGAGATTTATTAATAATATTTAGTGATTTAGTCATACTTTCGGGCTTACGAAATTATGGCCAACGAATAAATAAACACAATAGAATAATTGATTGTGTTTACTAAGATATTATTCATATCTTTTATTAATAATATTTACTTATTTACTAATACTTTCGGACTTACGGAATGATTGCGCAAATATTAGAGTTACCGGAAAGTAATCAATTATTTTCACAAACTTTATGAAACTACATTTATATTTTCACATAAAACATTCTCATTTTTATCCCATTTTGAAAAGAATCAAATTTACAAATTTTCAGGCGACGAAATTATGCACCCACGAATTGATTACTTTCCGGTACCCCTAATAATACATAAACACAATAGAATAATTGGTAGTATTTATTAAAATATTATTCATATCTTATCGGGAATCAGGAATCGAAAGAGACAGGGATCGGTGATTCGGTGGACCGATAAGTGTATAATTAATCTTGTGAATCCTCGTTCATAATAATCTCCGGATGGAATTAATTTGTACGGGCTATAAAGCCAGACAATTAACCGTTGTTATTGCGACCGTGGCTTTGTGCTTAGTAATTGCTACGACACGGTTCATTGACTAACAATGCCACGATTGTCTCATCGCCCGCGGAATAAAGAGAGGTAGGGTGACGCGGCCATGTTCCCAGTTCGTAACATTTTAAAATTAGACTCGATAGCTCACGATTCAGATGCCACCGTGCTATTTCGGACCACCACTCTTTCGCAACATTGTTTTCCATGTCGCTTTTGATCTCTACTTTAATTGCTAATTAATATTAAACCACGAATAAAATTGTCTAACCATGGATTTTCTCGGTTGGAGAACACCCGGTACATTCGTGAAATGGCGCGATATGTAATTATTAATTAATTGGATCTATGATGAATTTTAACTAACATTCGTTGTTACATAATTATTTATGTACATAGGTGCTTGATTCGAGAATTTTTATTTGACTATTTTATTATTATTTAATAATATAAAGGTATAGTTAAGTAGAGTATAGGGATTATGGAATTTTAAAATGCTTTGCGTTCATTGAGGTACATTGGATAATTAGTAATTAATTGGGCAGGTAATAAATCGTAGCGATGATAAAATTGCGATAATTGAGACACATTTATTGGATAATCGATGGAGTGATAAAGATAAAGAGACGGGGGAGTGTGATTTACGAGTAAAAACGAGTAGTCGGAAGCCACGGTTAGCAAGCATCCAATTATTAAGTAGTATCGACCGACAGTCGGAAATTAGATCGTGGATGAGGAGGGAGAACAGAACAAAGATGGATTCTCTGGTATCTCGGTGACAAAGGAGTTCGATCCGAGTTCCTAAACAATAATTAAATTGCGAGGAGTTGTTCGGTGCTACATGCAGATGAATCTTCGTTCGGATACCCAACTACTTTCCACCGAATTAACTATAAAATCCGAACCCTTTCGTACGTCGTTCTCCGAGAAATAACTCCATTAAAGTCTTTCAATTTCAATATAAGTGATATATTTAATATATTATTACTATTATAATTATTATTATTACAGTAAATATTATTACAGTATTATTATCTAGTAGTACAATAATGATAAGATAAAAAAGATATAATACTATAATATTTTATACTACTAGCTAATAATACCGTAGTACATTATTAATATATTGAACCCAAATTTTCAACATAACTTCAACATTGAATTTCCCAAAAACATTATTCACAAAATCGTTTAAATTCCATGCCATTGTCCTCCATCGCTAACATCATTTTCATTCAGTGTCAATTGAATACCTAACCAGTACGCATTTTGTATTTAAACTCGTTAAACATAAAATTCATGAAAAAAATATCATCGCGGAAGTACCGAAGCAAACGAACTTGAAATATGACGTCACAGCGTGGCACATTCTTCCGCACCCTGTTCAGTCATTTAATTACGCGATCCGATTGCGTCATAACTAATTATTTCTCTCGCTATGAATTCCGAGGACAATGCCAATTTTCACGGTCAGCGGTCCGACGTCGGGCGGTTAATTTTTTGTGATAATCGCGGTGTTAACGAGCGGTTGAAGTGGCCGGTTAAAGAGCAAGGTCAGTTGAGCGATAATTAAGCTAGATTGAAAGAGCAGGGTCACCCGTTAGAGTTACTAGAGTCCCTAGAACAGAGAGGGGAACTACTAGTGGTTCGATCCTAAGTAGTTCGAGTCAATAATTCCGTTCACGCTCCGGGAGGCCGAAGGATTAATAATTGTCTCCGATGATAAATTGTCCCTCAGCTAACTCGTAGGTTCCCCTGCTTGAATGAAGCATGTATCATTCACGATATTGACAGAGTCAACGGGGATACGATCGATGAGCATTCTATACGTTTTCCGAGCTTTATTCGCGCGAACAATTTTCCGCTCCCCCGGATGTCCAAATTTTACGAATATTTCACTGCCGCTTCCGCGTAGCCATTCTTCCTGATACATGGAGGCGATACAATGTTCCGGAATCATTTTCAATATTATGCTACTGTTAGCGAGATTTTGTTCGATGCGACCAATATTGGTTAAGTATCGATTGAATTTATCTGTAATTAATTTCGGGGAATATGTAAACTGATCAGTTTTTATTCAGTTCTATATAAGTATTTAATTGTACTTAATTTAAAATGTTTCATTGTATCGAATTTGATTTGATTATATTACATAAAACTTGAATTATACCGAACTTTTATTATTTGATAATATAGAACACTAATTATTGAATTGCATAGAATTTTAAGTCTTTAATTATATCACATTTTCGTTATTGAATTATACAGACTTCCAATTATTTAATAAAATATATTATATAGAATACAAAACCGAATATAATAACGATAATAAATTTAAACGTAACTAAATAAAGTCAGCGACAAACACGATATGGATGCAGGATTTTCAAAGTACACCGAGAACAGGAAATAATACTAGAATATCAATGTCCCGAGTGCAGCTCAATAGATGCACTTTACCGATTATTGCTTAAAATCTGCATACGACGAGAGTGCAATTAAGCGTGAGTTAATCGAATGCTACCAATTGAATCGAAAGTCTCGATTATTTCCGGTTTGATCGAACCGTGAAAGGAAGAATCTGTGCCGGAAGGACAACTCGCCCTGCGATTGTACTCTGACCTTACCGATCAACTTTATTCCGCGATTACCTATTCAACTATTTTTCTCTTTTATTTACAGTTCAGAAGGAGGGTGGCACGCAACTGAAACTCATCATCGACTATCCGAATAACGTGCAGGCACTCTTTAAACCAATGAGGTACGTCAATAATTGAATCTTTTTATTGACTTAATTAACACTAGAACTACCGAAAATATATCTGGTTACACTTATAATATATTTATAAAGAAATATGTATATGACAGGAGAATATAAGTTACTGAATTTAAATGTGTGCATTATGTACATAAAATGAATGATATCGTACCATTTAAATTTCAATTAGATTTAGATTGGATTATATACAAAATAAAAGAATATAAAGTCTAATATAAATAATAGTATATGAATAATAATTTTATGTTAATCATACAAATTGTTGTTCGAATGATTTTATTCAAAATTACGGACCAGTCATGTCGACTACTTTGGTAGTTCTAGAGTTAAATAATGTTCTCTTGAATTTATTTATCTCTTTAATTGGCTCTTTAATTTAATATCTCAAGCATTTTTATTATATTCCTATTAAATTACTCCGGAAATATTAGATAATATTAGATAATATTATATTAAAACGGGTGACCAGTAGACAAACATCCGAGTTTTTCCAAAATTACTCGACTATTATTTTCGCACATTTCTTAACAACATTCCTCGCAGCAACTGATAACCCAAACAAGCAAGGCTTACGTAACACCGTAGATAAATAAACTCAACTAGAGAATCACACTTAACCAAAACTACTCCCATTGGTTCATTCGCAGTAAGAACTGCTTCCGCAGCAGGATAATTAATCAATGGTGGTAATTACAATAATAATCTTCCCAAAAGAAGAACGTTAAAAGTCAGAAGATGAAAAGTCTCGGTGGTAGAGTAAGGGTGGAAGTACATAAGTAAAATTAGAGGAGTGTTAAGAATGGGAATTGCAGGGCAGAGTTCTTAGAATTAGAAATGGCGTCGCTGGATGTGGAGAAACAAGAACAGGAGGACAAAGATAGGAGAGGAAAGTTTGGTATCTTGGGTTCGCAGGTAGCGCGAAATTACTTCGGCAGTTTGTCTGTGATGTAGCCTCTCGTCGCGAAATCCCGCGGGATGTGTGGAGACCGGGGACTCGCGCACACGAGATTCTTCCCGATAGTGAAGCGAAATTAACACTGAAACATTGACTAACTTCCTACGAGCTTTAAACCACCCCCCTCGTACCACCACCCGCGATTCTGTCTTGCCAAATTTCACTTCCTTTCCTGACGAAGTAATCCGGTCGAATTGTTGTTGCTTCTTCGAACATTCCCTGATTATTTTTATGTAAACCGTTTCAAAATAATTGCCTCCTTTTTGGAGAGAAATGATAAGTTTTAATAAAACAGAAACGAGATGAACCTGGTTTCAGGAGGTCTCCTTTTTGTTAATTAAATTAATTACAGCGGAGGTATTTTGATATGATTAAAATGATTGTTGGTGCAACTTAAAGTACTCTGTAATTATTTTCGAGTAAACCGCTTAAAAATAAATCAGTCTTTTTGCGGGAAATTAAATGAAACTGGGTTCAGGATGCCTCCTTTTTGTTAAATTAATTAATTGGGGTGGAGATGTTTTAGTATTATAATAATTGTTAATAAATACTTCAGTGATTCGATTATCGTACATGGAATATGTCTTCATCTTCGAGAATTAATATCTTTTTTAATATGTTATTTTGAGTTAATATATACCTGGGATTGAATAAGAATCAAGAAGGAAAGGTATCGATTTAGGGTCAGTAACATTGAAAGAGGAAATCTACGGCTTAGTTGCACCCTCCCCGAAAGTGATTCACCCAAAATCCACCCCCGCAACTGGACATAGAATTCGTATAATATCGAGTACGATATATCGTTCCATTTGGAAAAGAATAATGCGAGGTTACCTTGTCGAGAAATGGGGAGCTTCGAAGATATTTCGAAGGAAAAGGAGAGACTTACTTCGAGGAGGAATTCAGGACGATAATTAAGAATAATTTAAATGCCTTTCTTACTTTCGAGTGGAAAACACGAGCCACTTGGGACCCCACTTATGTAATTGTTCCCTTAATTCCAGTTAGTCGGGAAGAAAGATTACCAGCCACGTGGTATTTCTTCGAGAAAAACCATAAAAAAATTTAAAGTTCTGCCAACAAATTATTCCATTATTTAACGAATGAAAAATTGATGAGTTTTCGTAGGTCTTCCATCTTGTTTTCTTTACTAAACGATTAATATTTCTTTAATTGCTTGAACGATTTTTTTTAAATGACGCTTTTTTAAATCACCGAAATTGAATAAAAACGTTTAAAAAATGTATAGCGTTTCACTTCTTCGATTTTCCGCGGTTCACGTTGCACAGTGGACATAAATGAATCGATTAATTTCTTTCTTCTAATTAACATACTTAAAAATACTGCAAAGATCATTTTCAGTATACGACTCCTAGAGAAGGCAATTACAAAAATAATAGAATTACTCCATCTTTTATTATCCCGTAAAGTCGCCGGAAACATTCTCAACAGTCCAAGTATAAAACTCGAGCGAAGAGTTTCGCAATATCTCAATCGTTTCTTACGACTTACCAATAATATTAGATCCAGAATAGAAGAGGCATGGAACGAAGAGTACAGGAAAGAAGAAAGTAGGAGAAATAAAGTAAAGCCAAGAAATTTGAGGCAACCCCTGCTACTCTTATTACTATTCTTTTTTTCATCTTGTTCCTCGATACTCGTTCCTTCTCCTACATCACGTGGACCACCTTAGCTTTTCCTCACGCTGGACCCTTTAAACTTCCGGTCCGCCGGAAGATTCCGCGATAAGTGGACGAGGCCGGCTTAAACTCCGGTAATAAGTTCGGCAATAAGTTCCCTGGAAAGTTTCCGGCCCTCGGCGAGGGAATTTCGAGCCGAAATTGCGAGCGTCCCGACGCCACTGATCCCGCAGAACCTCCCCCCTTTTGCAATAACCTCTCGTTACTCGAATATCTCTTCGAAACAAACGACTGTGTTTCTAGATCCCTTTTTATGACTCTCTCTTTACCTCTATCCATTGTCTTTCTTCGGCGAGGATTTATTAAAAAATTTCACCCCCCGCGAAGTTATTATCCTGAATATTGTTCAAAGTTTAACAGTGGAACTACAATACAATATATTCGGATTTGTATATTTATGTGGAAGTTCTTAGAAATAGAGATGGCTGGCAGAAATGAATTGATTCGGTTCAATTACGTGCATTGTGCAACGTGAGCGGCAAAAAATCGTAGAAAATGGAACGTTATGAATTCAGATATTTTTATGAAATTTTGCGAACCCTTCATTTTCACGGCTTTGGTAGTTCTAGCGTTAAGTTGGTACTGTCTTCGTTTTTACGTTAATAAAAGTCGATGAGCGAAGGAACTTAAAGTCAGATAAATAAGTTTTCCGATTATTCGACATTTTTTTACGATCAGACTTATCTCGTATATATGTATACATATATAAGATTATTTCTTCATTACTGTTCTCTAATTATTTATTATAATTATTTATAATTATATTAACCAGTTTAATAAATATTTCTCTGTATATTAGACAAGTTGGACAATCATAATACAACGAGTATGTTACACTAATTTTAGTAAACAAATATGAATTATTATCGTACACAATTTATATAATCCTCGTCGGATTAATGACAATTAAGTACTAAACTGTTAGCAAGAAACAGAAACCACTTCATTAGTCACTCGTAATTAGCATCGGCTAAGAGTCGGTTTACGATCCAGCGAATTCCAGTTGGACCTGTTCCGCCGGTTTATGAAAATCCCAGGCATCTTGCGGCGAGTTACTCGCGCGCGTTCTTTCGCTAAAAAAAAACTTTTAATAGTCTCCCTCTGATTGGAATTCCACGCTACAAATAAAACGCAAGATATTCGCATAATTTCTAGCTCAGAATTTCAGTGATACGTGATATATGCTGCGTGTAATTAAAAAGAACAAGTTATCAAATGAAAGTAAACTTTTAATATCGGATCCCGTTCGGCCTTCGATTTTTCTTATTTGCGCTGCAAATTTCTTTGAATATTTGAGACTCATTTTCAAAGGTTTCAAAATTAAAGTATCGCATTCAAACTTTGAAGTTGTATAATTTCAAGGGAATAGTAAAAAATTATGTTTTGCATTATTTATATATATCTATGTCTAGTTATAAAGTGTATATTATTAGTTATAAAGATAAGTGGTTATTAGTAAATACGCGATTTTTTTAAATCCTTTTTCAACGCTGTCAAATCGTAAAAAATGGCCTGCATACAATGTGTCAATTAAGAATACCGAATGTGGATGTGTATGTTAGCCAACATTTTTTTGTATCTTTTCATTATTTTATCGGGCTTAATTAATAATCTAAAAAGCAGGTTACCGTGGTTCCGCTGATATATGTAGTTTTAATTCTATCAAAAAAAAATGTAATTGCCAGTTTATGGATTCTTGTATGAATTTTAATGCAAAAGTGCTTTCAGCGCGCTCGGAAATTGTGGATAATTTGATTTCCGGATCTAATGGAATTCTTGTTAAGATCAGATCTCTGGTTTTCTAATTAATTATTGCGTTATTTCATTCGAGCAGAAACTTTCATTAAGATGTCTTCTAATGAAACTTTTATTCTTTTCGTTCGCTTTCCCTTTTTTTTCCAGCGTTTTCTCTTATAATATGAAAATAGCGTAGAATAAGAAATAAAATGAAAAATAAATATTAGGTTAATGTGTTAAAGTAAATAATACAAAAGGAACGCGCGTAAAATGGTCGGAGAAATAGATCGAAATACTCGGTAAACAAAGTTATATTCTGTAGGTGGAAGGTCAAAGCGAAGGATTTCGAAGGATTTCGAAGGATTTCGAAGGGGTGAGAATAAGGGAGGCGTCGGGACGGCTGGGACGCTCGGTAACGGCAGTTAACTTTTAATCAGATGCAAATTACGCGCTAATTACCGCGCGACCGTCGTATTAATTAGCACACTCCACCCGGAAAAGTTCCTCACGGCTGGTCCTTTTCCACACTTTTCCGACATTTCCTGGTTTCGTTATTTCCCTTGCACTTACAGCCCTGCGCTCTTCGAAGATTTATTTTCCAATTTCCAGTATCCTTATCTATCTTTTACTATAATACTTTCTTAAATAAAATATCGGATTAACCAAACAGAAAGAAAAATTGGTTTGTCAATTAAAATAAATATTTTATTAATCAAAATATGCCAACACATTTAAAACAAAAAAATTTCTCTTTATTTAAAAGTCTGATAAAAAATCCGACATTTCATATTACATGACTTAATAAATATTCGAGCTTAAGTAAACAATTTAAATTAATTATAAATTATAGATTACATCTTATATTAATAACTAGTTTATTCGTCCGGCGGACGGCTGATATTAAAATACTCTTTAATATTAGATTACCTTCATCATATCTAATATTTCCGCGAATGAAATAAAAGAAAATAAATGAATTAAACAAACCCTTATCCTAATTAGACAAAAATAGTAGCAGTTGTGTGAAAATCACCAAGAAACGTGTAGGTCTTCGAATTTGATATTAATAATACGCGAATTCAGAGACAAAATGTAAAGCAAGAATTGTTTTTCGCGAGGAATCCATCGGCTATTATTTAGATGGCAGTTTTCATAGAATCCTCTCCATACTTTACCGTGACATTATTAGAGGTAAGAAATTCAGAGTGGTTGTCTCTTCGGCGTGTACCAACCGCGGGGAACACGAAAAGGGGGTCGGGGAACGGAGAACGGTGTAGAGGAGTATACGACAGAGGATTCCCCGGGGACGTCGTTTTTATTTATTGCCGTCGACTTCCTCGGGGTGAACCGAAAGGAGAGAACATTCTTTCTCTCCTCCGTCTCTGAATTCTACCCTCACCCTAGTCACCCTAGTCACCCTAGTCGTGTTCCCTCTGTTTTCACGAGGAATCCTCCACCTCCTGCATCCCGATCCCCACACCCCCCCATCCTAGTTCAACCCCGGGACCACCGTATACGTGCTGCGCCCTTGAACGAGAAAATATTTTCCAGGAAACACGCGAATTTCCCCCAGCCTTCGCTTTCCTTTCGAAAAATAAACGGTGAAACGGGGCCGAGCATAAAAATGATGTTTGTCTCGCGATGGAATACGCGCGAGTAGAATACGCGCGAGTAGAATATACCTTGCACTTGCGTCCTGAAAAATTATTCTTAGGAATCCATGTTGTTTTTAATACGATGTTAATTAACCCTTTCACCGCGGAGTGTTCCAACCAAATTATTCAATCGGTTAATTGAATCTGTATTAATTTACTAAAGAAGTAAATGCCTGGTGACGAACAAAATTTACTGCTCGCATATATACGCCTTTCGTATTCACTCATGGATATATGAAAGCGTATATATACGCTT
Organism: Nysson spinosus; assembly: GCA_910591585.2. Lineage (NCBI taxonomy): Eukaryota > Metazoa > Arthropoda > Insecta > Hymenoptera > Crabronidae > Nysson > Nysson spinosus. The sequence continues at coordinate 1,769,610 of OU342839.1, read as the reverse complement.
TCGTAGTCAAAGGGTTAGTAGAAGGTGATCAGCCATGAGAATCACATATAGAATTCGACGCGCATGGAGAGTTTAATTTTATTTTACACGCAGAATAATTATTATGTCAGGGAATTAATTCTAGCTGGATAAATAAAGCGAGGAGGAGGATGAAAGTGTTTGATATAATTGAATAAATCGAATACTGGTTACGCGCTATTCACATTCGTGCGGTATTCAGATGTTTCGAATGTTCAATGACTTTCTTTAATCCCCGGGCAGGTTTCCGAGAGAACAACAAACGCTGCCGAATCACTTCTACTTCACTGACTTCGAGCGACACACTGCTGAGATAGCAGCCTTTCACTTAGACAGGTGAGTTTCCTCGTCGATTTTAAATTAATATTAAATTGTTAATAATTATTACAATCATTATTAACACGTGAAATACATGAAACACGTGGATGCCAATATTACTAAAACCCGAATCAAATATATCGGTGATATTCGTAAAATTTGCATTATTATTTTTACTGCAATTATAACTCAGAGTTTTACATACTCATATTTTTATGTAGTAATTCATTTCTCTCTGCGATTGAAACTATACCTTGTTTCGTATACATCGTTAGAGTATTATAATGTAATGAATGATACAGGATACAATTCGGGGTGAAATTTTGGATTTCAGGCTGCTAGGATTTAGAAGAGCGATGCCTGTTACGGGTAGAACGTTAAACGTGACGACAGAAATCTACCAGATCGCCGACGGAGAGCTTTTGAAGACGTTCTTTGTCAGCCCCGCCGGAAATCTCTGCTTCCACGGGAAGTGTAGTTATTACTGTGACACGGCACACGCGGTCTGCGGAAGTCCGGATACCCTGGAAGGAAGTTTCGCAGCGTTTCTGCCTGACAAGTCCTTCGCTTCCAGGAAAGCATGGAGACATCCTTGGAGAAGGAGTTACCATAAACGAAAGAAGGCACAGTGGGAACACGGTAGGATATGTTTCGAAATTATTCCCCTTATTATTACTTATTGCAATGATACGTGCATGCAAAATGGATGACGAAGCGTGATCAGCTTAGATTAGTCTGTTTTTAATGATCCTACTAATCTCGCATAATGGATCTTCGTTATACGATTCCTTTTTAGACGCAAAGTAAAATAAAAATATCTGAATCCATAACGTTTCACCTTCTACGATTTGTTGCTATTTTTGCCAGCCATTCTTATCTTTAAGAACTTCTACATAAATGTATTATGAGTACCGGAAAGTAATCATACTTTATGAAAGCCCATTTATTTTGTTCATATTAAATATTATTCTATTAGGTAATCAACACAGTTATCTATGATCCTTGACTCCTTCACTCCCGAATTGATTACATTCCGGTACCTCTAATACAAATATGGCTGAATATATTATCGGTAGTTCTAGTGTGAATATTCTGGTTATTTATTGCTTCAGATTCCGACTACTGCACCCTGGTCAAAGAAATACCACCCTACGACGAGGGTAGGACACTATTGGATCTAATGGATATGGCGGTTTTCGATTTCCTTACCGGAAACATGGACAGACATCATTACGAGACCTTCAAAATATTCGGTAACCATACGTTTCCTTTGCACTTGGATCACGGCCGAGGATTCGGGAAACCTTTCCACGATGAGACTTCCATCTTGGCGCCAATTCTGCAGTGCTGCATGATCAGGCAAAGCACGCTGAGCACCCTACTAAAGTGAGTTTCTTACTAGTTCTAGTATTATTTTGATACCAACAAACAATGTCTCCTTAGCTAGTATTACTAACGTATACAATTAATACAAACGTGTTTCAATATCAATTAATAAATAACCGCGTAACATGCAACGTCGTGAAACTATTCAACCACGTGTATGTCACGTCCATCGCCATTATCAAGTAATACAAATACTTTCATTAGAAAGTATCGTTCTTCTTCCGAAAAACCTGAACGACCAAAACTACCAGGACCCCCTAAACTAACTAGGAGACATTTTCCAGAAATGTCTGCCCCTGAAGTACGTTTACTAAGCTTATTAATAATCCCTAATTCAATAACACATTAAAGTACATGTTGCATTCATCATAAATGGCAACGTTATTCAAGAACCTGAGAGAAAGTTTTTTTATAATGTTTCCCGACAAACAACACGAATCAATCTTCGAGTTCTCTGCATATTCTATTAATCGGCTACTCAACAAACAAAAGGAACGTCCGATGACGATGTCCCGAATATTTTCCTGGTCCCCTTTAAATTCTGAAGGGGTGATCGACGGTGTTGAAGTCCTTTAAGGATCGAACGGACGAATTTACAATTTAGAATAGCTCTGTCGGGCCTCCTCTTTCTCTGGCCGGTTTGAATCTCGAAAAAACAGGGGTGAGGGGGCGGGGAGAAAGGGGGAAAGTGGGAAAGAGAAGTTTACGAGGGCTGGATAAGTCGGATTTCGAATCCAAACGTTTTACCAGAATTGCTCGGCAGTACCGGCGCTCGTGAATCTCGGCTTTGATGCGGATTCACGTGGACCGGCATTTTACGGGCCACGATAAATTCGACAAAAAGGATTTCTGCCGACACCCTCCCTCCCTCCCTCCCCCCTGCGTATATATATGTATATGTATATGTATATAGACACAGAAATATGTGCGCGATTCCTCGGTGATCGATCCCCAATGACAATCGTCGGTACACGATTTCACGGGACGCGCGATCGCCGATTTTCATTCTGGATTGTTTAATCACTTTTTCACGTATTTCTCCCGACGCGTTCGCATCGGAATTTTTGTTTCTACCGTGGGACATTAAAATGAATACATTTTGAATTCCATGAAAAAATTGCCACATTTAATGCAAGTTAAGAACACTCTTCCATCGGAATTAAAATGATGTAAATGAAGGTTATCAAATTTGTGTTGCGAAAGTAACACAGAAATGAGGAGGCTGTTTAATGGTTGTTCATTAGTGTACTTAGTGTAGTGCTGTATAAAAATAATGTGGTTTCATTACGGTGTCCATAGTTCAGTTTCTTATCGAGATCGAATTGGAAACGCATTTTTGATGTCGCGCAAACGAATGATAATTTAATACGCGGGAGTTAACTCTAATTATTTACGGCGAGTATTAATTGGTGTCTATTTTAATCGTGACAAATTTCAACGCGCAGATTGTGTTATATGATATCGATATCTCGCAGATTCCTCCGATAATCACAAATATTCGATGCCAGTTCACCAAATTTCTAGTAACTTTGAATAGGTTTCCGGCAAATTTATGTTACATTCATTCCAAAACATTTCGCTTTATATTGAAACATAAGTCACTTGCAACATAAATAACATCGAATCAAATAACACAAAGCGCCGATTTGTTCACAAAAATATAATCATAATAGGAGCAATAAATTAAGATTATTAAATGAAATCTATATAAATAAAAATACGACTTCTGAGTAGCATATGTTATCAGCCTTATCAGTTGGGACGAAGATAATAAGTTACGTATCAAGGATGGAGCAAGGATAGATATGATAACAGTAGAATAATGATGTACAAGATAATAATGGCATCCATCTTGTTGTTAGTTTTATTATAATAAGAGAGGAGAATACAGAAGTACCTTCTCGAATGAATACGTGCTGCTTGTTGAGGAGACATTAAAGAAACCCACACGTTGTCCATTAAACGTGATATTATAAGATAATTACTTCCGGTGGCTGCTACATTGCAGCTACTTCGCCGTGTCAGTCACAGTTGCCTCTTTCGTTACGACTTCGTTTTCGTTTCGTTACCGCCATTACAACAGCTGCTTATTAATGGAGAAATTCACGCCGTAAATACCACTCGCTTGCGAACTACGTTACATATTTATTCGCCATTTATTCGCGATATTGTTTCCACCATTTAATTGCGTCGATCTCAATCTCTGACAGTCGATTCTGTATCTTAACACTGGAATTACCGGCGATATATTCACCTATATTTGTATATTTATACGTAAGTCCTTAAAAAAAGGATGGAGGGAAGAAATGAATTAATGTTTTATTTATTTGTGCCGATTGTGCAACATGAACCGCAACAAAATGAAACTAAGAAAATGAAACGTTATGAATTTGAACATTTTTAGTAAAACATAAATTCAGACTCCATTTTGACTGTTTTGGTGGTTCTAGTGTTAATAATTAAATAATAATTATTATTATTCTGTGAATTTCTGAACGAATTAGGTTGATATGGAATTCAAGTGTAAAGAATTGGAGTAATTATAAATCAATATAATCGGGTATGAAAAATATACAAGATATTTGAAGAATGACATTAATTAATATATCGATTTTAAGTGTCCCTTTAAAATCGAGTTTCCTGTGTTTTATTAGCGAATAATTTCGAGTTACTCCAAGTTTTAGCGTGAAATAGGAAGAAAGCGAGGAAGGTATTTTTATAGTTTGTCGAAACGAACTCCGTAAAAGTATTATTGGTTTTCCGAAGAACTATAATAGTCGGTGGTGTGGAAAAGTTGGCGGATCCTAGGGATTTTGATCGTTCTTAATCCACGATCGAGGGTGAATGGAGTTCCAAGTTCCCTAGTGACGTCGACGAGTACGCCGTCGAAAAGCACTCGTCCGGTACTTTTATCCTCTCGCCTCTTCGACGATGCGTCCCCTTTTGTTTATACAATGTGTCCATTTTCACTCCGCTTACTTGATTATGCTTATTGTTTTTCTTAGAAAAATGTTCAAGGAAAAATATCATTGAAGCGTCCAAAGTACACCTATTTAACACTAGAACTACTAAAACAGTGAAAACGACGGATCTCCAATTTTCAATAAAGCTATTCAAGTACAAAATTGCGCACTTTTGTGGGATTTCAGACACCCTTATTTTATATATGTACATAAGACACACAATTAAATGCATTAATTGACTCTTGTTCTTCAGCTATAATTGACATATAAATATATATATATATATATATGAATATCACTTACATATAGTAGTTCTAGTGTTAGTAATACAACTAATACGTGTATGTTACAAATTATAATATATTATATAATTTAAGGAGATAGAGTTATCATGGCAGACGTAAGTTCAATGAAACAATAACTAAGTCCCGCGTGGAAATACAAATATTTTGTCAGTGAATTCTAGAACTTATACAAGTTGGCAAGTTACGTAACTGATATCGCAATCATGATAGATCTCGCTGCCGGATTTAATTCAGCAAAACGTTCTTGGGTAAAAGTTGATTATTTAGAAAGTATTCGAGTGTAATTTACGTTTCATATTCACCGTGGATTATTATTATTCTAGCTACATATGTAACCCATAATAATCCGGTAACATTATTTTCCTTTATAATAAATAAAATGTAATCAAAATCGGAATTATAGGAAGCAATAAAATGGGGACTTAATTCAATAATAATTCTCTAATAAATAATATAATTATATTAGAACTATATTAGGAATCATCAATCAAGGATCGTAAATATCGATGGGAATTATCTAATTTTAATTAAATATCCTTTGATATGAAAAAATGACCGGAGTTTCATGAAGTATGTGAAAAATAATTCATTACTTTCCGGCATCCCTGATATAATAGCAACAATGTAAGTCGACGATATGACAAAGATACAAAATGGAGTACATGGTACATGGAAATAAACTGATATATTTCTGGAACGGTATCAATAATCCAACTTTATAAGAAGTTAATGGAGTCGAAGGTGAAAAGGACACATTGTATACGTAGGTGGCGACCACTATCTGTCTACTTAAGTCGATACTTTATTCATTGGCTCTTCCTCGTCGAGAGTCTGATCTTCCATTATCGGTCCGCTTGGAAACCATTTGCCGTATTCGACTTTCCTTCAAAGTTTTAGCCGCGTGCCTCTTGAAATCATTTCTCTGGAGAACCCAAAGGAAGTCCTTGAAACATCTCTGCTGTTTTTACACTGGAAACCTGTCTGCTTCGTGTATGTAACTCCCACGTTACAATTACATTGATTGCTACACGCGCACTTCCATTTGCGAGAATTAGTAATCTCATTGATTACTGTTTATTTAAAAGGCCCGTGTTAATTACGGGAATTAAGATTCGGGTATCCGTCGACTTCCACGACGACCGGTGTGTTCTAGTGATTCTTTTTAATTGCTGTTTTAATTAAAGGAATATCGTTCCTCTTGAGATCAGTTGTTTTCATTATTAATTAAAACTTATTACAGGGAACTGAGTCTATTGATGCTTATAATTTGTGTTACAAATATCAATTTCATTTATGTAATCAATGATGACACATCGCGATTGAAGCCAGTACTTTAATCAGTGATCAATCTTTCTTTTTATAAGTGTTGATTGTTTTTAATAATTTAACCAAATCATTTTATAATGATTTGGTACTTTAATCAGAGATCAATCTTTCTTTTTATGACTGTTGATTGTTTTTAATAATTTAACCAAATCATTTTATAATGATTTGGTATAATGATTTGGTACTTTAATCAGAGATCAATCTTTCTTTTTATCACTGTTGATTGTGTTTAATAATTGAACCAAATCATTTTATAATAGACAAAGCTTTTCAGCCGTGGAAATCGATTCTTCGATTCGTGCCAATCTGTATAATTTATTAATTATATTAGTAAACTTAGGAAGTAAAATAATGACTTCTTTCACGAAAGATTCCACAATGGACCAACCCCCCTCAGCGCGGCGATGCGGAGGAGCATGGCGCGTGACCCCGTGGCCCCCATCCTCTGGGAACCCCATCTTGTTGCCCTCGACAGAAGAGTCGCCTTGATACTACAAGCGATAAGAGACTGCATAAAACACGACAAACAAAACAGAACGCAAAGTGACAAAACCGACAGCAGCGTTTCCTAGCCGTTTCCCTTATTATCTTTAATATTTTGATAAAGTAACACCTGGTTTATAGTCTAAGGGAAGGAAGGACTCGAAGTTTCATGGATACGTATCATTTACAGGTATAATGCACCATGTAAATTCTGTAAAAACGTGTAAAAAGAAGACTCATAGAATACCTACAAATATCGAGGGAAAAATTCATTTTGATTCTGGAAGTTCAATTGGATTTATTATTTTCATCGAATATTCTTAGCGCGTCTGGTCAGACTTCGCGGACATATTCTACTGATTCCGAAGATGGAGGATTCCTATTTAATTTTGATTAATTTTAAGATAGTTTAAAGTATATTTTATTCAAATTTTTTACTCTTGAAATTTGAACATTGACCAAAGCCTATTAAGTCACATTTAATTTGTTATATTTTTATATCTTATTAGTGACTTATAATTATCGTATTTAATGATCGTCATCCTTTACTTCGGAAACGATGTCTGACGGTCGATCGGATATTCGGGAAATTAAGAAAAATATTTCCTACGAATACGATAGTGGTATCTTTATTCGTTAAATTTTATTTTGTTCTCTTTACTTGAAATTCTCTGTTAATCGTTATATTGTGTAGAATAATTCAGCCGCTCAAATGCCAAAGTGATTAACTCCATTTTTGCAAATTTTCCAATATTTCTATCAAAGTGCGAGAATTGTCCTTAACATTTCATAATTATCTATTCTTTCGCATTTTTCTTTATGGAATTAATCACTTCGGCTGTTGAACGGCTTCATTATCGGGTTTAATTGGACCTTGATCTGATTACGAATTTTAATATTATTGTTGTGATTGTTCGTTTTATGTATAGATTTATATATATATATTATGTGCATATGGTATCTTGCTCATTGTCAATCTCTTTATTACATTAATTATTACATTTGTTTAATCTCTTTCTAGTGAAATCTGTACAAAGAGGCTGTATATAATTTGTATGATAAGAGGTATCAGAGAAAACTCAATGGATATTTGGCTACGTATCAATCAAAAAAGTGCAATATTTTGCTTTCCGCGTTGTTAAACAAAACCATACGATTAATATACTAAATGTCTCTACGATTTGTTATTGCTTTCGGGATATACTTTATTTTTGACTTACAGGGGAAGTCTTTTCCTAACGATTTCGTCTACGGCAAATTAATCAATAAAAATCCTATTATCTATTATTAATAATCAAATTATATAATATCATCAGATTCTTTAATTTTCAATTTCAATCAGTGTCTTTAAAATATCAATTGTAGCTTCAAACAATTTTTATTCTTCATAACAATAATATTTCATACTCGGAACATATTTCGGCGAAACCTTAAATTTGAGTTTCACAAATATATAAATATTTCATAACATTAACATCGAAGTCTACGAAATAATGAATAATTCTTATTACAATCAGTGCGATATGATTTTTGTAATGTGATGATTTCATACTTAATATCCATTTAATATGTAATATATAATATAACTGTTTTTAATTCAGTATTTGATGCGTTACTTAAATAATTCATGAGGAATAACTTTTCGTAGGCGAATCGTAAAAAGTCTTCTCTTAAATGCAAAAAGAATAAGAGTCGTGGGATTTAATTCCACAAGTGAAAGACAGTCTTTCCGGATATTCGAGGGAGTCTACTCTATTTAATATAAAAACAAAGAAGAAACATACCGAGTGAGTGGGAGAAATTCTTTTGTAAAAGTGTGCTTTTTAATACGCATGTATTTCTGTGACCTGTGCTTAAGTGCACCTGTATTCCTAAGCCTATCGGAAGAAGCGTTTTTTGGTCAATGAAAACAAGAGAAAGAAAAACAAGAACTCGTCCTTTCTTCGATCCCTCGTCCTATCATCCCAAAAACAAGTGGCTTTTACTTCGAAGCCTGGTAAATATGTGTTTCCACGATTAATATTTGTTATACAATCCAAATTTTATTATTATATATAAATAATTGTTACATATGATTTTACCACCTGTAAGATTATGAGCTTTAAATATTTGTTTATTTTAAACCCGTAGTTAATTAAATATATTTAATAGCGATGAAATATAGAAGAGGAAGAAGAATCCATCTTCCGGTGTTGGTACTTCCGGAAAGTACTTCCTGGAGTTTCCGGAAGAAGGTAAATATTTCCTGCAATATTATTAATGTTTCCATAACTTTATTAAGCTTTACTAACGATAATCACTTTATTATGAAAATATCTTATATTTCTATTTTAAATATCGAATATTTATCACGAGTTACGACATTGTAATATTTACCAAATTAATTACAATTAAGAACAGCACATTCATTCGTTAAAAATCATTTTCACATTCCATGAGAAATGTACATTTAATGGACACAAATTCCTGAGTTTACAAACATTCGAAATTAAAGTATTTCGATTAGAAATGTAACATAAGCTTTCAAACACGATCGTCCTTTAAATGAAATCCAGTAGAAATATTAAAGAACGCACAATGGATAAGAACTTTTTTGACTATTGTTAGGATTTAACCGATAACGGTTCCATGTAGATTCCATCCATGGAAATCTGGTAGTCCCGTAACTTTCATGGAGGAGCGGCTTTATCCTTGGCAGCCGCGCTATCCTTATTCCAGCTTAAACTTTCCTCCGACGAAACTTTTGCGCGTTCGACAGTGCAAAGGTAAACCTTGAGATCTTTCCGGAAGATCAATAGAACTTATTGCAACTCTCCTTTTCTCCATTTTCTCCCTTTCTCCTTTTAAGACGATCGCATAGTACGAAACTCGTGACTTCATAACCTGTTAACCGGGAATGACGAGTAAACTCGTCAACCAAACCAGCACATCTCTCGACGACTATGAATGAGGATAGAATGACCTCTTCCGGAACTTTTAAATTAATAATTATACATAATTATACACCATTCGCTTACATATAAAACATATAGGTGAGCTGGAAATTCTTGTAAAAAGATGACAACTGAACAAAACTTCTTTCGAAATATTAACACGAATTATGAGTAATTCCGTGGTGTCGTTTTTTTAAAGGGGACTCCCCGGTTAACAGGTTAATCGCCTCGTTCACATATATATGTATACTATACCTTTAATTATAATTAGAAATGTAATTATATTGGAAGCTTAATCGTGTATGGAACTCCGCGTCGTGCAATTTAATTCGAACAGCTTTAGTCGCCCGGAAATACTTTCCCCGAGTATTCATTACGTTTTAATGATAAACAATGTTAATTGCATAAAAATGAGCGGTTTATTTTGAAAGTGGCCTAAGTCCATTTCCCAAGAAAATCAAGTTAACTAATAGAGTAATATCCGATGGAATAATAATTGATAAAACATCTTAACACTAGAACTACCAAAGCATTCAAAATGGCAGATCCCCGGTATTCAATAAAAACAATCAAACTCGTAACGTTTCATTTTCCGTAATATTTGCAGCTCGCGTTACATAATGAACACAATTAAATCGATTCATTAATTCTTGCCATCCATCTTTCTTTTTTACGAACATACATATTCAAACATATAAGTACACAATTAAATATATAGTAAACTTATTCAAACGAAACTGCGTCACGCATCGTGTAAGATTTACATCCACCGCTCAACGTTCTAATATTGAAATATTCTTTATTATAAATCTTTTCTTCGGTCTCTCTCTAATTGTCCGAAGACGTACCACAGCACCTTAGAATTCCACGGAGTCCACAGGATATCCGGAGGACCGATATCCCGTGGGAGAGTAATTAATATTGCAATGTATTGTGAGTGTAAATTGTGGCGGGATCGGTGGGTGGTTGTCTTAGACAGGTTTACCGAGCGGTTCCTGTAAACGACAGGAGCGTAACGCGATCCGAATTCCTGGCTGTTCGGTGGATAATCGGTATAGGAACCGATTGGCGTAGACCGGTAAGGAGAAACTACAAAGGATAGGAAACAGAGGATATATACATGTATATCCTGTTAATTACGGTATCCTGAGTACGTGCCTCTGACGTTAGACGTCCCGGCCAGCACGTCTGTTTCCTGACGTCCCGAATTTCCTTACTAACCAAATACGTACTTAGGTGCCACCGATCCTTCCAATAATCCTTGTTTATTAACCCCTTGACATACAAATAAAACCTAATTTCATGGGTCCAAAAAATACTATTTAATTTGGCTCAAATGAACGGTTATGTAAGCTTCGAAACAGAACGGATTATTTACAATGCTAAATATCATTTAATAAGATTGATACACAATATTAATGGACAGTAATGAAGTAACATTATTAAATAATAAATAAGTAGTTCTGTAAAGTATGACATTTTTCCTGTCCGCCGGAGACAGTTCTTGCGTCCCGGAAACAAATGTCGTCTCCCAGACGTCATTCTATGCCAAGGGGTTAATAGAAGTCGTACACAGTCCAAATCGGTTAACACCAGAACTAGCAAAATAGTCAAAATGTGTTGTTTGTGATTCGATATACTTTTATTTTGTATACATAACGCAAATAATTTAATCCATTAACGAACTTAAATCCTTTGAACATAATTTATATAAATAAATGAGTAAGCATAACTTGACTATATATTCGACAATTCTAGTACTAATTTCCTTAGTCGTGCATAAGTTGTAATGATAATAACGATTACTTCAAAGATATACTACAGGTTTTGCACCCGAAATTAATCATTTTGCAGATCATATTCAGCCTTTCACAGAAATTGGTAATTGGTGCTTCATTCATAGTTTTATCAATCACAATGTAGGTATAATTTAATCAGCTAATTAGTTTTTTTCCTCGACTGATTTATCGTTACGTCTTCCACTTCGGCGGCTGATCATCGACGGACTCGAACTACTTGAACGCAGGAACTTAAACCCGTTGACCGCTTTTGACTACTACTGTGATTCATTTTCAGCTAATCGTAAGTAATGAAACTGTCTATAAACTGCTTGTTTAGTGCGTTTTTAATTAGCACTGCCATTTGTGTCTGATGGAGGAAAGCATCTAGCAGCGTCTAGTGGAAAGCATCCACTATGAAGTTACATTAATAAGATAATTTCTTTGAAATGCAGAAGTACAGTTGCAGTCAGCGGGTTAAGACATTCGACGTGAGTGAAATTATTAGGAAAGTTTCGCGGAATAATTTCTATCTGAATGGAGTATATTTAGTAAGTAATTATTAATAATGGGCATCATTTGTAGAAGCGCGATAATATGTTAAACACGTGTCACTTAACGTAATTTAATATTGAACGAGCAGACTGTAGTTCGAATAAGTGGACTAATATATTTCGAAAAATGTCGACTTACTAATTGCGATATAATTAGTGTCTAAAAAGACATATAAAAATATCTTGATAAATTAAATATTACTATTAATTAACTCCCTTCGGCATCAGATAATTCACATATTTTTAGCATTCATAAATAATCGTGGAATCTTGGTTCTTTGATGCCACGCGGAACGAAGTCGCTTTTTCTCTCTCTCTCTCTCTCTTTCGTTGGTATTCACGTAATAATTACGATTGCATTGAAATTCTAGGGGAACAAAGAAATTTCGTCGGTTCGTCGGCAGCGGGATTTTGTTTACAAAAGAAAATGTTCCCGGTGTTGACGCCGAACAGAAAGTTTTTCCGTTTTAGTTCGCCGGAACATTTCACCGGTCGACCCTTTTCTACTCGGCACAAATGCAAGCGTAAGAATCCTTTTCTTACTCCTCCGGGAATTTTCGAAAACTTTTTGCGTGGATTTGTGTGTGTCTTGCGCATTATATAAATCTATATTAATTATTCTATACTTTGTAATATTAATTCTATATTAATTCTATAATTAAGTAAGGATGGATGGCAATGATAAATTAATCGATTGAATTATGTTCATTCGTAAGTCCAGCGTTAATATTAATTTTAATATAATAATAAATCGAGGGTTTAAATAAAATGTCGATATAAGTGAAACCTGAATTAAAAACCTCGTTTTACTCCGTAATGTGATATTTAATTACGTAACATAATGTAATAAAGCATAATATAATATTTCGTAGCTCGTATTATAAAATACCAAAACTTATTACCAACAAATTGTGTTACGCTTTTAGTTACGTTCAGTGGTATTTGCTTTTACAATTACTCATTGAAATTGCAGTATTATCCCGGTGTAATATTACGTCGTTCGGAGCAGAAAATTCCTGGAAAGCGATTCACATAACTCAAGTATACCTGTATTATTGGAAAGAAATTTCGATAAGACTTCCCGAAGAAGATTCACCTCGATGAATCAGGAAGATTGTTGACTCCGGGACGGCAAATGGAATTATTGTTAGTTTTATGAGGGTAACTTTTCTTCCGTGGCTAAGCAGAAATCCATATCAGCTCCATCGTGGAAAAGAAGATACCGCGATTACTTGGAAGAAGAAAGGGAAAAGTTTGTCGTCTGCCGTTTTCCAGCTAGGACCCTCTCCAACATTCTGGATTCCCTATCGTTCTATATTTTCTTCTACGAAGCTTGCCGTGGCTAGGCGCGGCGAGAAAAAAAAGTTAAGAACGTCTACGAAGATCACAAAGGGTGGAACGTTGGAACGTTAAGGGTTGATTTATAGAATGACGCGAAAAATCCTCCCGCGGTAAATGTATCTAGTGTTGAGTCCAGGAAAGAAGGCGGTCGTGACGAAGATGGTACATGAAATTTCGTTCTCCCATTCGTCATATTAGGAATATCGGAAAGTAATCAATTATTTTTTACATACATTATGAAACTTGATTCTGTTGCGTATTTAAAATTCTTCTATTTGATAATCACCCCCATTATCGATCCTTTAATGCCATCATTCCCTTTTTGAAACATTCCAATTAGCAGCTTCCGATGCGACAAAATGTTCCACTTCCGAATTGAGTGCCATTTTCATGAATTATATGATATTATCTTTCCTAATAATTCTAGTATAATAATCCGAACTATTATTATAACAATTCTAATACGATTACTTATACTAGAATTATTCTACTTATATTGGTATTATATTATATTAGAATTATTCATATAACATTCACCACCGTCATCTTCATCCTCGTTGTATCCCAAATAACCTAAAATTTCTGTACTAATCAACGTTTTCATTTTCCACGCTGCATTTTTTTCCAAAGCGTACTACATTTTCTATTATTTAAACCGAACATTGTTACTCCATTCGTCATTGTTCCTTGGATAATTAATGTTCAACGTACACTCGTTTGGATTTCCAGCGACATGATCGATATAAAAGCCAGAATTGTTCGGAAAGGTATGATTTATACGTGACGTTCCTTCATCGGAATTCAAGCGATAACTTGAAAAATGCTGATACTTCTTGTTGAGAAGTCGGAGAGGATGGAATGGCGAAGAAACCCTCCGCAGATTTTTCCCGAAAGAGGACACCGATGGTCACGTATCGAGGAACACAAATACAAGAAAGTATTTCTCCGCTTTCCATCGAGAATACCTTAATGGCCAACCAACCACACGATCTCTTGGCCCATCCCTTTTTTCTTGCGAGTTCAAGAATAAAAGACACGCAACCGAGGCAAGAAAAGAAGGGAAGTAAGAACGAAAGAAAGACAGGCCCTCGTACTATTTATTTTCCAGTCTTCCACGAATCTTTTTCCGTGCCATTAAGTCCCCCAAATATTTTTCTACCTTTTTCTTTAAAACCACCGCCTCGAATGGTACTCGAGAGTTAATAGTACGTGTAATTACGTAGAACGGATAATTAAGAGTCTCGTTACGTGCTTCTTGTTTCTACTTGTCGTTTATTATTTAATAAAGCTTGTCGTGATTGAAATTATGTCGAGGAATGTATTAGGTATGTGCATAGGTTCTCTTATTTTTATTAAGTCAAACGAACTTGATCTTTTCTTTTAAGAAAATTCGTTTTTATTCTAAACAACATGCCTTTCGCCGCTTCGGAGAATGCTAATTGTAAGTATAAGAAGTATCACTTCTATATTTCGCTATATTATGTTGTATTATTAGTTATATATTTTGTGTAAAGTGAATATTATATTGCATTAAAAAATGCATTTGTACAGAAGACGAGGCGGAGGAACTACAATAAATTGAGTGGGAATGCATCGCTACTAATTTGTTATAAACAAATATAAGTGCACTGCGTGCATCCACCTATCTTATTTACGATATAAATTTTAGAATACTTACAAGTGTGTAACATTGTATAAAAATTGTTATATTATGCAATTTACAACTTCAATAAACGACTTCATTAAGAACTTACTGCGTTATATTTTATTATATATTCCCTTTATATACCGAATTCCCAGACTCACATATATCTTAAGAATGTCCAAGCATTTCTATTGTATCGTAAAATCGAGAAAATGTATCAGGAGAACATGATGTGCGAGGAGGTATTCGATTCGCAGAATTCCTGGAATTTGACGTCATTTCTAGGAATCGGAAAGTTCCTCAGAAATTCTAAAATTTGGCCGAAAAATCGAGGAAATGTATCAGGAGAACATGATGTGCGAGGAGGTATTCGATTCGCAGAATTCCTGGAATTTGACGTCATTTCTAGGAATCGGAAAGTTCCTCAGAAATTCTAAAATTTGGCCGAAAAATCGAGGAAATGTATCAGGAGATCATGATGTGCGAGGAGGTATTCGATTCGCAGAATTCCTGGAATTTGACGTCATTTCTTGGAATCGGAAAGTTCCTCAGAAATTCTAAAATTTGGCCGAAAAATCGAGGAAATGTATCAGGAGAACATGATGTGCGAGGAGGTATTCGATTCGCAGAATTCCTGGAATTTGACGTCATTTCTTGGAATCGGAAAGCTCCTCAGAAATTCTAAAATTTTGCCGAAAAATCGAGGAAATGTATCAGGAGAACATGATGTGCGAGGAGGTATTCGATTCGCAGAATTCCTGGAATTTGACGTCATTTCTAGGAATCGGAAAGTTCCTCAGAAATTCTAAAATTTGGCCGAAAAATCGAGGAAATGTATCAGGAGAACATGATGTGCGAGGAGGTATTCGATTCGCAGAATTCCTGGAATTTGACGTCATTTCTTGGAATCGGAAAGCTCCTCAGAAATTCTAAAATTTGGCCGAAAAATCGAGGAAATGTATCAGGAGAACATGATGTGCGAGGAGGTATTCGATTCGCAGAATTCCTGGAATTTGACGTCATTTCTTGGAATCGGAAAGCTCCTCAGAAATTCTAAAATTTTGCCGAAAAATCGAGGAAATGTATCAGGAGAACATGATGTGCGAGGAGGTATTCGATTCGCAGAATTCCTGGAATTTGACGTCATTTCTTGGAATCGGAAAGCTCCTCAGAAATTCTAAAATTTTGCCGAAAAATCGAAGAAATGTATCAGGAGAACATGATGTGCGAGGAGGTATTCGATTCGCAGAATTCCTGGAATTTGACGTCATTTCTTGGAATCGGAAAGTTCTTCAGAAATTCTAAAATTTTGCCGAAAAATCGAGGAAATGTATCAGGAGAACATGATGTGCGAGGAGGTATTCGATTCGCACAATTCCTGGTATTTGGCGTCATTTCTTGGAATCCGCGAAATTCTAGGAATCG
This sequence comes from Nysson spinosus, assembly GCA_910591585.2. Lineage (NCBI taxonomy): Eukaryota > Metazoa > Arthropoda > Insecta > Hymenoptera > Crabronidae > Nysson > Nysson spinosus. The sequence continues at coordinate 1,753,135 of OU342839.1, read as the reverse complement.
GCGGCAAATTCCAGGAATTGTGCGAATCGAATACCTCCTCGCACATCATGTTCTCCTGATACATTTTCTCGATTTTACGGCAAGGAATTTCGCGGATTCCGCGAAATTCTTGGCCTCAGAGGAATGGAAATGAAAGGTTTGAATTTAGAAGTCAATTTTTTACGTTTTTTTCTATTTATTGTAACTATAAACTTTCTATATATTAATCTCACATCTTAAATTCTAATACATTATAATATAATGTATAGCGAATCTATTCGCATATAATCTATTATACATATATATAAAGTACGAGTATAATATAAATATGTATAAATATATAAGTATAAAATATATAAATGTACAAATATGTAATATATATTAGTATAACTAAGCAAGTTGTAAAAGCATCATCTAATCAGCGCATCCACTTGGCAGTATGTGAAGTTTATTTCACTTTTGGTCCGCATATTTCTTCCAGAACCGGTGTCGCAGTTTTTTAAAGAGTCCATTATTAAGTCCATGGTTATCATAAAGTACCTACACTGATAATAAAGATAAATGCATTTGGACACAGACGAAATATGGCAGGCCAATCTCTAAATGGGTTTTCGTAATTTCAATCAGAAATTACTGACGCGGTGAAATTCAACGCAGCAAAAGGTGCTGCCTTCAGAAATGAGAAAAATGATCTCTGAATTACCCGCACTAAACAGTGTGCTCTGACAAAAATGACAAGAGTTTAATTAAACAATAGTTTACGGAAAGATGAAAAAAAGATAGTCGAGTGATATCCGACATGACATTCCTAAGTTATTTGCTAAACGAGGTGTCCAACTTCTAATTAAAGTATTTGTATAAAACAGTTATTAACTCGGTTGTAATTGTAAAAGAATTCTAGTACTAATTATACGGAATTATTACCGATTACCCCGATCCGCAAAAGGAGCGCATATTAAAGTGAAACTTGAAAACTTTTTATATATATATTTCAACATTTTGTATCCCTACGGATTGTATTTAGAGTAAGGTATCAGTAGATAATCGTCTGGTTTAATATTTCGGATATTTAATAACGCTAATTTGAACGTAAAACTAAAATTTGTAAGTGGCTCACGCTTATTGACGGGGGTTTATATTTATATACTATTAAAACTTCAAATATTTCATTCTGTAGATAAAACAGAATAAAAAGCGAGTTGGTAAAGCTAAATAGAAGATCACTGTAATATTGCAACATAAAACGCGATCTAAAACTTATAAAAATGATCACTTATCAAAATTCAAGCATATTGTGCAATAAAATTAATATTATTTTCCAAATTGTGCGTAGATTATTGTTTCACGTTTTCCGAGACGTTTTCCGAAACGTTTCAGTATAAAAAATAGGAAAACACAGTTATTTTATGAGGTAAGTTGGTAATATCATTAGCGACACGAAAATCGTTCTCGGGCTCTAAAGCTCCGTAACTCTGAAATTACAGATTCCATAGCGCGCTTGGTCTACTTATATTTCGTTTTTAATGGAATCGCTAGTAAATCAGTGCAGGTACAACTGCAACTGAAAAGCTCCCTATGCACGGAAAACACCGATTCACATTATGAAATGGAAAATACACGGGCGTCATGTTATAAGCCTATTTCAGACAGATGCACAATAGTTTACTCTGTGAGTACTTCCCGTGGATCTGTGTAGGGGTTTCGAGCATTACCCACAATGTATACATATAATTGTGATTTTAATACAGTTTTTATTCTGTCTTCTCTAGATATGCTTTAATAAAAAATATTGCGTCTCTCATATATACGACGGCTTCTCGTATACGAATATTCTGTAGCGATAAACTGTCTTTATATAACGCACAAATCGTTTTACATTGCATTATACGCCGCCAAATATTTTCTGCGAAGTGCATACGTTTCGTTGGAAAATTTCAAAAAGAAATGGTACGTATAATCGAAGATTTTTTTGTATCCACAATATCTGCGTAAAAGCGAATCATTTTTCGTATATCCATCTTAGCGCGCTCAAATCTTGAAGAGCTTGCATTATTTTTGTTTGCTTAATAAATCCGTTATTTCAATATTCTCTGTAAAGATAATACTTTATGTGATCTGATGTTATTTTAATGCATACTTTGCCATTTAATAATATAGCACATCTTTTCTAGATTACATATTGGATTCCAATTGGAGAGTGTTGAAACACATGGCAGATAACAGTTATTCAGATCCTCATAAGGTTTCTACTGAGAATGAAGATGAAATCGGAGGACTCAATGAAAAGATTGCGGGTGCTATTTGCACAGAAGCTTCCACCGCAGAGTACAAAAAACAACACCGTACCTGGATCATTATCAGAAAGTACTCTGAAGAATACCAACCGTAAACCGGATGTTAATTCACCAGATGCACTGTCCATTAGTCATTACAAATATGACTATTCATTCTTATATCATGACAGTCCAGTTAAATTACCAGCATTGTCAAAATATCTTCCACCAATTGGCGTGTTTTGGGACATTGAAAATTGTCAGGTAAATTTTTTAATAACTCACATTAACAGATTGAGTGCCATGTCACCCAGATACGGGTTCCAATTAGAACCCTAAAGTTCCAATCGGCCGCGCGACGCGTATGCGCGAAAATTATATTGCCTGCTCAATAGGATGGTCCTTATTTACTTATAGTTAAAAATGTTTCATATCAAGCGTCCATAATCTATTTCAATGCCAACAAAGATAAGTTCTGCAAAATTTTATTGCCATCGGAAAACGGGAAGGGGTGCCGCAAGTTTTATTAATAATTACCGCTCGCAAAAACTATTCCCCGAGGCGCGCGCCTACGCCAATGTACGATTCCCCGCGCGTAGCGCCGCGCACTCGAATCTCCGTCGCATCAATGGCAGCAATCGCTCCATTGGCGTACAACCTTAGGGTCTTAATATAATTTATTATTCTTACGTAGCATTTGAAATTTGAAGAGTTTTGTCATACAGTAAACTTGCAATTATGTACTTGTATAAATGGAAGTATCTCGGTTAACGAATAACTATATAAAATAGCGTGTTGCGTTATTTTCATTCTACTTATAGCAGGCGCGGCTTGATACGATTTTCTGAATATTTCCCGGGCGCAAATACAGAAATATGTATATGTATATAAACTGATCGTTATAATTCTCCAATTTAATGAATTTAGCACATTTATATAAAAATGATAATTACAGGTACCGAAGGGAAAGTCCGCCATGGCAGCTACTCAAGTAATTAGAGATAAATTTTTTAGCGGTTATCGGGAAGCAGAATTTATAGTTGTTTGTGATGTGCAAAAAGAAAATAGTCAAGTTGTAAATGAATTAAATGATGCTCAGGTAAATTATAATAACTTACTTAGTAAAGTTCCTGAATTAACAACTTAATGCGCACACTCGAATTAACACGAGCGGATATCACTGAAATTGTGAAATAGCTCGCGTTAAGGGGTTGATGAAGCGCATAGCGCTAATCGATTATAAGATTAATGTTTTTATGTGATTGATTGATCGCAGGTGAATTTAATACATGTTTCTGCAAAGTGTAAAAATGCTGCTGATGAGAAACTGAAACAATCTATTAGGAGGTTCGCTGACATTCACGGCAGCCCATCGGCGATAATATTAATATCTGGCGATGTGAATTTTGCTGCTGATCTCAGTGATCTTCGTTACAGAAAGAAAATTCATGTGATTCTTTTACACATGAGACACGTTTCCGAAGCTCTGATATTATGTGCCAACGAGCACTATGAGTTTACAGAGTTAATGGAATCACTGCCATCCAGAATTGCAAAGGTAAAACACTTTTTAGGGACCAAGGAATATTTCTTGGATGATACAAAATCGAAGTTTATTATTAATCATCGTATACTTCAAACTTTACTTGAGCCAATACACCGAAAAAACATAAACATCTCGAGCGTATATTTACCGAGAATGAGAAAACAAATTTACTTTAAGACGATATTAATTCTACACAGAACTTTAATGTATTTGCAAAATAAATTTTTCTTGTTAATATCAATACCTTCCATACTGATCATTGAAATTTCGAAAACTATGTGTGAGAAGTTTGTTGTCTATTACTAACATGCACTTACAAGTTTCTAAAGAGTTAACTTATGTTCGTCTGAATTAACACCTTCGTTTTGTATTAACATGTTATTCCAAGGTAGAACATAGCATTGTTTTATTGTTAAGTAGTTATCGGTATTATGAATGTTCTGTGTATTTTGCAAAAATCATGTACCTTACAGGTTAGTACATTCTGTGACCTCATAGTTAGTAACCTTCCCGAGGAAACAGATGTTGCGTCCATTAAGCGTCGTCTTAAACAATTGTCTGAGAATTGTGGTGGTCGAATAATTGATATACAATCGAATACTGCCATTATACGCTTCGCGTCCGAGATCTATGCATATAGGTATATATTTTAATTTCCTTAATCCTTCTTTGTTACAATATAATAATAGTACAGTAGTACCTCGTAGTTCATATTTAAATCATTCCAGAAATCCGTTCGAACTAAAAATCGTTCAAACTCCGAGACAAGATTTTAGATTTTAGATTTTAGATTTTAGATTTCTTAATATTAATAAGTTAGAAAAAATTAAACCAAACAATTTGAGGCTTACTTTATTAATGTTAATTATTGCAACATGAGAATATAAGTGAGGAAACAGTTTGTAATATAAATATCGCAAAGGCGAAAATATTGCTCCCGGACGATAGTTCGAACTTAGAAACGACGTTTAAATTTCGAATGAAATTTCTTGCTTTCTTAAGCGTTTAAACTCTGGAACGTTCGAAGTACGAGGTAGCACTGTTTTGAACTATTACAAAAATTGCATGCATAACGTAAAGAAAGTGAATCACATACATGTTACTTGTGCTTTTAAATACCCCGCTCTGCTTACCAGAAGTATACTGTTTGAAGTAAACGACATACTATTGGATAGTACATTATCGTGAAAAAAACAGTATCATAGTAGTAGGGATGAGTACATAAATAAGAAAGGATTTAAACAGTAAACAGCAATGTAACGAACGTAGTCTTATCAAGGAAAGATCAAAACGTTGATGAATATAGTGTATTCAATTAATTTATGTACATATTAGTAATTATTGTGAAGCGAGTTCAGTTTATGATATTGTTATTATTTATTCTCCTTATTTATTTATGCACTATGTTAACGTAAATGAATGATATTCGTCATATAAAAGGTAAGTTCTTATTAACATTCAATTAGCATAAATAAATGTATGTGATGTAGAATAGAAAAGATAATGGACTCAGAATTGCTGTATTAACTGTAAATGATCAAATTCCTTTGTTTTATTCTCTAATAACCGAATCTAATATAAATAGATTTCGTACGTCCTGAAAGGTCATATATGGCTATATTTGATTATCTTGTGTATGGGTTTCTTGTATTTACTGTGATACAACTTTGTCCAATAACAATGTGACTTTTTCTACAGGGCTCAGAAACGTATGGATGGACAAGTTGTTCTTGGTTCAAAAATTGTTGTGAGATTTCTAAAAGAGAAAGGGAGTGCTATTCAAAATTCAGAAGGTAAACTATTTTTTTCTCACCCTTCGTAAACGTCGACTGTTAGATTACCCCTTTCAAATAGCAGATATACTTAACACATTATACACCGATCTCGCGATACCGCGGGATTCCGCTATGAATATATCAATCGCAGAACATTCAATAATATTATAGTATATCTTCTTGAAATATATATTACATACTATTTTATGAAAATGTAATAAGTTTCTGATATATTTTCACGCAAATATTCATTCTTCGTTGGTACGAAATATAACCGCCACCATTCACACTTCGATGTGTTAAACACGTATCAGGAATTCGTAACTTGTAACAAACGTGTTCTTATAATTTTAGGGAATACAGGAATCAGAAAACGAGCGGTGAGTGAGTCGGAAATTGTAGCTAGTTCGTCTGAACACATGTACGGTGCAAGTGCCTCTATAGCGGGTGGAAGAGCCCTTCAAATTCCACATTATCAATCATCATCCCCTGTTATCGGAGCATATCCGGCATGGGGAGGTCATTGTGCTCCCGTGTCTATGCCACACGGGTAAGTTCACAACCCTTTATTCAAACACACGCACACGAGCATAAAATTCAATTTTGCAAAATGATGATACTTCGAGATGGAGCTCTCGAGTCGCGAGTCGACTACTTTGTCCTCGCAGAATTCGGGCTATGAATCTAAGGAGCTTTGATCTTATCTGACATTGTATTCCGAAATACTGACAATGTATTCCTTTAAATATCATTCACTAATTATTTCTATTTGTTACATTTCATTTAGAATAATTCAACCACCGTCAATATACGTCGGAAGACCATACGCGAACAATGGCAATGTAACATTTAACAAAACGTACAACGAACTTGGTAGGGTCCAATCTCCATTACTTTGGCAAGTCTCTGGTTCGCAGCAGTTTGGTCAATTATGGGAGGAGCAGTATAAAGTATGTCATTTCATTTTGTAATTGATATATATCTATCATATAATCAATATACTGTCCCTTATATACTCTCTATACTCTGTTCTCTTTTGTATTTGCTCAATATATACTCACACTATCATGTGATCAATATATGAGCCGCTCAAATGCCAAACTGATTGACTTCACTTTTGGTGCTTAACGTTTCGTAATTATTAATTTTCTGGAATCTTTGTTTGATGGAGTTGGTTACTTTGGCTGTTGAGCGGATTATATCTAACGATAAAAAAACCTTGTGTCCGTGTATGTGCATTGATAACAATACTTTTTAGGTGGAGAAAACTAAAGTACTTAGCAAGAGAATTCACGCCCCGCAGGCTCGGGATAACGTGGTTACTAATAATGCCGGTCCTCGTACTCCAGAAGGCTTGAGACGTATCAGAGGAACCCACAGTTCATTTGTACAGCCTCCAGAATGGACTGGACCACGCCAACCATATCATCCAGTAAACATTCCAGCTAATTTTAGTGGGAACAATCATGTTCAACCTAACAGCTTCAAACGACGTAGTCCGTCTCCAATGTGCGATATTGCCGCACGAGAAAGGAATCAATGGAATGGCCAGGTATGAAGCATTGTATAAGTACCATTATATCACAATGACGAATACATTCTTACACATTAAAGTTTACCTTTCATTAGAATCAACATGCTATACCTTTACGCAATTTGAGAGCACCATCGCCATACGATGCCGCCCCGTTGCCATCAGTTAGCCAACAAAATAATCATACATTGCCTTATCATCCAAGCGATGCAGAAAACGAAGAAGTTGAGGTACGCGAGTTGTCTTCTGCATTTATCATTAAAAAAATGCAATATATAATAGGAAGCTATTTGTTATATTTGTTTAGAAATTCTTCAAACCGATAAATAGTTTGAACGGATCTGGCAGTGAGACCTATACACCTATCGAACTGCAAGTAACTAATTTAGATCAAAGCATAAATCCGAAGAAGATGAGACACATGCTTGCTTCTATTTTCTTGGAACATGTAATTGTACGTAATCGTATCTTACCCTGCCAGAATGACAAGACAAAAGTCATGAAAATAATCCATCTGTTTGCATTTTTTAGGTTCTAAATGTGTCTGTTTTTATACAGTCCGACGGTAACTTTGCAGCGAGTGTAAAAGTACCTTCTTTGCCGGATGCGCAATACGCGATATCGCAATTGCATCGTCGCAAAGTAGGATACAAACGTATTTTAATATCGTACGCTCACAGTGGTAGAGCAAGTCCGCAAGTTGTGCGAGCGCAAATTGTAATGCTGTTACAAGAAGTGCCGGGTCATAAACTTCCACTGTTTAAATTTCGAGAGATGTACGAAAGCCGTTTTATGAATTCCATCAGTGTTTCGGAGTTATACAAAATGAAGGATGTGTGTATTGTTACGGAAGATCCTGGTGGTAGAATGGTATCTCTTAATCCAGATCACCGAAACACCCCCTCGCCATGCTTCAATAATACGACGCAGGTATATCTAACTTCGTATTAATTATTTTAATAAACACTGATATATCTAAGTTCGTATTAATTATTTTAACGAACTCCGTACAATATGATGGATATAAAGCCGAGTTTCAGCTTTTCCAATAAAGGTAGAGCTTTGTTGTTCCTTTTGATGTTGAGAAGCGATGACGATATATCAAAGCGATCAAGTTGTCTGAATTTATGATTGAAATATATATTCGCTAATATTTATTTGGCTGTATACGTTCATAAATAAATTCGTTGTTAGGAGGAACAAGTGGAATTACCATATTGTACGATACACACGCTGAAGCCATGGTCCGACAAAGGATGGGCGGAACAGAAAGTAGCGTCTTTACCTAATGTACAAATATCTTTGAAAATTCTTGATCCGCGCATTCATCAGCTGTTAACTACCCATAATGGAAGCTTACCGCTGCCAAGGTACGTTTGAACTGTCTAGAATATGTTAAGGTAACATTCTAAACTTGTTATCATATGAAATCATCTTATTAAAAATGAATTTTAGCTTGCCTAACTGTTATGAAGCTGAGTTCAAAGAAAAGTTGCAAGTATTGGAAAACGGGGTTCCTTTGGAACACTTGGTATCCTGCTTGTCATGTGTTGAATTGAAGCAGGGTATTGGCAGCGTAAAATATCTCATTTGGACTGGAAATAAATCCCACGAAAACAGTACAGATGGTACAGATATTATTTGCATTTTATGAGGAAGTAGATTCTCTAATATAATAGTCAATTTGAATCATCGCTTGTCTTGTTTTCTTTCAGAAAATAAATGTGTCAGTCCTCCACTCGCAAATCAACTAGCACTTTTCAGTCGCGAATTAGTTGATCTTCTGAAAACTGCTCCGCATTGTCAATTACAATTCAATCGATTTATACCAGCGTATCACCACCATTTTGGAAGACAATGTAGAGTTGCTGACTATGGATTTACGAAACTGATCGACTTACTGGAAGCTCTTACACATACTGTACAAGTAAGTTACGCAAATACATGTATTGCTATAAGTTCGACATACTAGGATAAATAATAATTTAATTACATAAAATGTCACATAAATTATGTAACGATTTAACGACATTTTAGGTGATGGGTGAAGGAAACAATCGTGTGGTAACTCTGTCTCACCGCGCACAAGTACGTCGATTCACGTCTGATCTACTACGAGTATTAAAATCGAAGGCCAGTAAACAAGTAGCGCTATCAGAATTTCCAAGTGTTTATGCAAGAGTAATAGGTAAACTTTGATATAGTAATAATACGTATGTATAATAATAAGAAAATAATAACACATGTGTATCTCATGAATAGCTAAGCCTTGGGATGTCGTGGATTATGGTGTATGCGAAATGGACGATATTCTTAGCGAAGTCTCCGAAAATACAGTGGTTGTTACTACAATTAATGGCGGCGATAAAATGATCGCGATACCGAAACGAGAACAGACTGCGGAGGAAATTGAACGCACTAAAGAATTCGCCGTAGAGGTATGTACAGACTCAATTCTATTATGTTATTATTCAATATATAATAATGATGTACATGTAAATAATGATTTTATATCACAGGTCGTCGAATTATTGCGGCATGCACCGCAATGTCGAATGCTTTTTAATAAATTCGTGCCATCCTATCATCACCATTTCGGTCATCAATGCCGCGTATCTGATTACGGATTCACTAAATTAATTGAGTTATTCGAAGCGATACCGGATGTGGTTAAGATTGAAGACGACAGCTGTGGCGAACGGCAAATTTCATTAACCGAAAAAGAAGGTCTTCGTGTGCTTTCCGAGCAAATATCAAAGTTAATAACACGCGCGAGAGGCTGTCTTAGTGTATCGAGTATATCACAAAACTTCTTGCGTCAATTTGGATATGCATTGAAACCTAGTTTGTTTGGTTGCAACTCTGTGTTGCAACTCATGCAGAAACTTTCCGACACAGTAAAGGTACATTGCTATTTGATAATAAAATTTACTTAAAATCACGGAATAATAACAGATTCTCATCTGCCTTGTGTTGGTACTTTATAGATAATCGAACTAGCAACAGGTCCCGCAGTTGTAACGATCGACAAGTCTCATTTACAACAATTAACTCTGCAATGTCGCCGAGTACTGATGGATCATCCCGGACGCAGTATGCGAGTGAAGGACTTCCAGCAAATGTATTCCCAGTATTATTTAAAACAATGCAACATAGATGAATTGAAACAAAATCTATCCAGTGTTGTTCAAGTAAGACATAATACACGAATAATCCAATGTTTCCTTCGAAACAGCAATTCCAGGAATGTATAAATATGATACATACTTTCAGTTCAAGACTGTAAATGATGAATGTTTCATCGAACTAACACCGTTGCACTGTTTTGCCTGCGAGTTGTATAACGTAATGATGAATTATGGTGGAACAATAAAACTCGCGCAATTCGAAACAGCATATTTGGCGGCTACCGGATCTGCGTGCAGACCAGCGCAGCATGGATATCCAACAGTTTTCAGTCTTTTACAAGCATTGCCATGTACAGTGACAATAAAACTGTCTCGAAGGAAGAGAAACGTAGTTTATCTTAACAAGAAATTAGCCAGTACGTTGAACACTATTAACAATAACATGCTGAATTGATTAGTGTGTGTGTATATATACACGATGCAATTTATTTATTTCTAGTGGCTGGCATACCATTACCATCAACATACACATCAGCTTCATCCTATCGCGATACAGATTCCAGCAATGAATCTTCCGAAAGTGATACTTCTTCGCGAATAAATATCTCAAATAATTCCGCGACACTGGAAGAACGTGGTAAATGGATAAGTCAATCAGCTGATTCCTGGAAACAAACAGACGAGAATAATTTGTGGTCCAAGGAGTGCGATAAACATTGGAAATCACAATCTTCTGATGATCAACCAATTAACTGGTCCGTATCCGAAAATGGAAGTGAAAGTTTCCTAAAGAGCTTAATACGCACACCAATCATTCAGCGTGGCGGTTTTCCACCTCCACCACCTAAACCAGATTCTCCACCTGAGGTACGGTTTTTTAATATATACTCGTTGAAGATATTTGTTCCGTTTCTTTGTCAAATATTTCATACGAATCTATGTACAATGTGTTCTCCGCCATTACTTGAACCGCTCAACAGCTAAAGTAACTGCAATACTACGACTTTGATTAATAAGTATTAATTTCTGCCCGTTAATAAATGATCAATGGATGTGTATTATTTGTAGGAGAGTATAAATAAAAATCAGTGGGAATCTTCGGTGTGGTTGACACCGACCAAATTTTCTTATCCACACGAAGAACATTCCACTAATGTCCAGGTAATTATTTACAGTAACATATCTTGGTGTTACTTCGTAACATTATACGAGTCTAGTTAATTAGTAATGAATATTTATTACTACCCTAGGTACCTCCTCTAACACTACCACCTTCCTGGAGTCAAATAACATCCGGCGATAGTGCATCCAATTTATTATCACCGACGAAGAATTTATTACCTGCTGCCGCGAATCCTCTAAATCCGCGTACATCCCCCTACTTTTCCTCGAAACGTAACTTAGTTGTCGCACCTCATCCATCTGAATTACCACTCCCTTCGTTATCATTAACACCGAAAAAGAACCTGTCTTCGGAGAGCGTTACCACTGCAGAAAATCTCGCGGATAATGTTGAACAGCCTGTCAATAATTCGCTGGAAGAAACAAGCTTGAAAGATACCGAGAGTGACAGTAACACAACTGAATGCAGTGAAGACAACGAGCCACAAAGTACTCTAACAAAACTACGTAAGTACCGTTTGATTTCGAATAAAATGTAGTATCTAATATCGCCGCGGTTATTATTTATTCAACAATAAACGAAATTAGGCTACTGTCACACGTGTATTACGCTGGTCCACGAACATGTTAATATGTATTCAATGTAAGATGTACTTTCTTCCAGTATTCCCAGGAAAGCGTCGCCTAGCTGCCCAATTTAATCAACCAATTGAATCTTAAAGAAAGAAAGAATATGTACAAACATTTCACATGTCGTGAACTCAAGCCTGAAATTACGAGATTTCTTCATGTTACATCACATTACTCATATCGGCAAGAAAGAAGGGATTATTAGCATCTCGGTAGGCTGCCACACAGTGGGTTGAATACCTATATAAGTGTTTTGAATGGTAGGTACCCCCTTCATTTATGTTTGGAATATATAGTAGTGATATATCAAGTTTGATACGTATGTCCCCGAAAAGAACAGCAGAAGTTATTTTCAAGGTGCGTGAAAATATACACATATATTGAGTAAATATGAGTTCTAATTTGGAGATGTGAATAAGTGTGCGGCGTTTATACCGAGTGATATGTACCGATGATACTGCATATAAAAATTCACGTAGTATTTTTCACACTGTGATATAGGATAAAAAACGGGTTACAATATGATATTTTAGCATCACACAAAACCAACTTAAATGTAGCACCATTCTTGGCAATCTTATAGTTTCAACTTATATTCATGAGTCTGTCTTAAACATCACACTTATCGTTGTACATTAACGAATTATTAGTGACATCATTCGTATCAGCAGAACCCGAAATGAACCAAATTTCGCAACATTGTCATAATCTTAAACTTGTTTTACTGACGGTAGAAGTACGATGAAATAATTTATGATAATGCTTGATTTGAAACAATTAACAATTTACAATATTATTAGTCATTATGATAGAAAGGTCACATTGAAATTCTTATTGGTTTGATTCCGAAGATTTTCAATTGAGCTATCATCGCAGAAAACTGTTCTTCACGTTCATATGATCATATTTATATATAGGTATATAACTATCAAAGTATTATGTATAGTTATGAACCACGGTAAGGTGAATGTAACTTATTCCCACAAGCTCATTCGTTCACCTTCTACCAACATTTGTACAAATATATTCCTCGTTTGCATCAGATATTTTTCTCTTAATTACTGTTTGTACAATTTTATAACAGAATCTGTGATTATTTTTATTAATTCTATTCGTGGAATGAATGTCTTCTAATGATTTTCATGGTACTCGTAAAATGTTGTGTGATGTCTTGAAATGTCATGCTATTTCGTCACGTACAAAAGTAACGTTTTTAACATACGAAAAGGATTCGTTTGTATATTTAATATGTAGTTCTTACATTAAGGAGCTCGAAATTCGAAAGAAACCAGGAGCTTATAATATGAAATACTATTTTAGTCAATGTCACGTAGACTAATTCGTCTGGAAATGTTTTCTGGCGATCAAAAGAAAATACCAAAATTTTATCGGAGGAAAGACAAGAAAAGTTATTATAAGGTGTGAATCATGTTTTTGCATAATTCGCTATTCCTGGCGGCGATATTTCTATACTCGAATCTTTTCTTTTTTAATTACAATGAATAAAATGTAAGTTGAATTAGTTGCGATAAGGACATTATTACTTCCGGAAAATCGCGGCATTCGAAGCTATGCATTATTTATAAGTGTAAAGCATAATATACATGGTGATATTGATAAACTTTGCTCTCTTTGAATCACATGTCAACGATCATGATCTCGTATTTTACTTTAGTGTTGGAAAAGGTTTTATTTGTAAAAAGTGAGTGTGTGTATGCGTGTGCGTGTGTATGCGTGTGTATAATATTGCAGACATGAGGAAATCCATATATCATGTAAGAACAGGCTCATTATTTGAACGTTTATAATAATATCACGAGTTCGGTACATTGCTAAACGCGTCATTCAGGAAGATTTGAAGAAAACGCACACTGATGATCCATCAGTTTTGGAGTACTTAAATTCACGATCGCTAGACGGAGATCAGTGTAACACAGATAAAATGAGGCTTCCTGTTCTGTCGTAACTCCTAATGAAATTCTGTTCATTTATTTCTATTGAATCGTAGAGTTTTGTTATATGTTATATATTTATTGCATAAGAAATGGATTCTACTGTATTTTTAGATTTACACCAAAGAGAAACTGCTAATTTTTACTCGCTCTTTCAAGTCACACGTACGTCTAATAAGCCAACCATCGAATCATCCATTATTCACTTCTAAGGGAGAAATCTTTGAGAAAGGATCTACGTTTTGTTTGCTTGATGTCTCTAATATTGTGCGCCTTTGCTATTCATACTACGATACTTTAGTAAGGAACCATCATTCCGTAAAATGTATTTATAGAATTTTATATACTCATTTCGCTCCAGTATTCCAATCGGTAGATAATTTAATTCAGCCCTGTATGCGTTATACGAGCACATGGCCAGATTTGTCAGAATCTAATTGTATAAGAAAGTTTTATTGTAATAACGAATATAAGCGAAAATTGTAAAGTTGAAATGATCAATGGAATTATCTAAATAAGTATTTAATAAAAATGATTTCATATACATGTGCAATAGGGGCAGCTATTTTTATATATTGTACAACATAATGAGATTAACAAAAAAAAAAAGGAAACAGTCCAAAAGGTACATGAAAGTGAAACTACTTAGTGTAATCATGTTAATTAGATAAAAACCACAAAGTACATATAAATCTTAACATCACTTTAATTCCCTACCCATTCCCACAAATGTGAATAAGAAACAATACACCAACTATGATAAGTTACATTTATTATACTACTGTATACACGATACCTGTACATTAATACAACTCGCGTCTCGCTTGGCAGCAAGTACTTCTTTGCATTAATTAACTATCTATTCCTCCATCATCGGAGGATACTTTGGATTTATGCCGGAACCAACAGGACCGTGTCTTCGTTCCCAAATCATTCGATGTTTTTGTTTCATGAATGCCATTACTACACTATTATGTACTCCCATTTCGCCATCTATATTTCAATAATTATGAGAATAAAAATTGGAGTACAAAACGCATTATCCTATTTAGATTAACCCTTTGACCGCGGCATACTCTCGCATGCAACCATCAATATATACGACGCGATATTCGCACGACAGTCGCGGCGACTGGCTGGCGCATGTATTTTTTTTCGAATTCGGATTAAAATATATGCTCGGAAATAGTAAATGTGTTATAGTGAGAATTTGGCGGCTGTAGATATACACTTTTTTTATATATTGATAAGCCTGAGACAGTGTATATATACACCTTTAGCAGTCAAAGATTTAATAAACTGTTGCGAATAATCCAGTTTCATTAACTATAATAATTTCTATAACTTATTCTTAATATTTTATATACTCCTCACATTTACAATGCCACGCTGCAGCGGTTTGTCTATATGTATCATATATATTGGCGCAAACTTCTCGATCATATTGATTCCTGAGCAAACACTCTTCATAACGACCTTTCAATATACGGACAATTTGAGACTCAACCAACCTGGAAATAATTCTGTATCAGGGGCTTTTCCTAAACATAGATTACACGTAGATTACATGTATACCGTGAAACGAGAATAAAAGTATATGTATACTGTAACGTATATATTAAAATTGTCAGTAATATAATTACTTAAACCTAGTAATAACTCTTAGTTTACCATTTACTTCAAATCTAATAGTACTATAAAAAGAAAGTGTTATAGTTGCTAGAACAACGATCCGTTTATGCTGAAGTTTTGATGATTTATGTATGAAATATTTGATGTAAGGGGAAGATTGCAATATAGTGAATCTTACTTATCGCGTTTGTATTGCTGATTTGCCTCGAAATAACAAACATAATCAGTCATATCACATTCATCGATTGTTGGAACCCGACGGAATTTCTTGTGATACCAAGGGTACTTCTTCTGATTGGTAACAACTATGTTTTCTGTAATATTTCAACGACATTTCGTTTGTAATAAATTACATTCGATCTCATATAATAATATAACCTAAGGATTGATTAGGTAATACCTCGAACATACGTAATCGGGGTATCCACTATATTGATCACAAAGCGTGCTACTCTGTCCAAATAATTTGGAGCATCTTCCATTATTCTGGCTTATATTATTTATCGATTCTTGATTAAAAATTATATATATTTTGTGAAATGAACACTTTCAGAGGAATTATTGGGAAGTGGCACCAAGAGGTACCGAACGTTCCACTCAACTGGACAGGGCACGGATGTCCTTCGATACATTTTATATGCGCTTTATTTCTAACATTTCTTATCAGCCCCGATTTGTTATTCTTATTGTTTAATATAATAGTACGAAAATTTAAATCTCATTTGATATTATTTAATATACTTGAAGAGTTTGGAAATGTTGTCAGAACCAATATTATTATCGATACCGCATGCTGAAAGAAATATATTAAATGAACGGAAGGAGATTTATATAAATTTAATATCTTTAATATGAGTTATAAATATCTCAGTGATAAATGTTTAAAATTCTTAGACTTTGTATGTATTTTTCAAAATAATCACGCTACGTCAATTACGGTCACAGTTTCTGTACTGCGTTTTGGATATTTTCCATTTAAGTGTAGCATGCTAGAAATACATATTAATTCATATACTAATCTGTCTACAAATGATATGATATTTATCCGAATTAAGTGTCGTAATCGAAATTTTTTGAATTAAAATTAACAATTATACGGATTGAATAACTTGCGATATTTTTTTTTTAGATCTATGAGACCATAGAAACTTTCTTCAGCTACATGTACGCAGCCTGTTTCCGGCCCCCCAGTATAAAAGCCAACTCGACGCGACGCTGCCTCCATTTTCTTCGTTTGTCGCACGATGGTGAGTACTGTGTTACCGAAATCTTAAAATATCTTTCCCATCGCGAAGTTCCTTTGCTTTTAGATTCTCGAATCTTTTCCGTAAACATTAAATTGTTTATAAACCATTACATATTTTAAAACATTAATAGAAAACATAAAGTAAGCGTGGTATTACAATTTATTCGATTAAAATGGCGTCCGGATGTTCCCTTGCAGAATCTTCACGATGGCCACGTGTTCCCGCATATTCATTCTATTAAATGATGATTTAGATATTTATAAGTTTATGGTTTTCAACTGAACAACCATGAAGATATTATTCTAGGGCGGTCTGATGCTAGAATATCAATATTTTCCTAATGTAAATCTTTATTACGCGTCTCACGTTGAATTTTTTTTTCTTTCATAGTCGCACAGGAAGTTCAGTGCACCCCGTCATGGGTCTATGGGATTCTATCCCAAGAAAAGATCCCAAAGGCATCGTGGTAAAGTAAAGGCATTCCCTAAGGATGATCCTAACAAGCCTGTACATTTAACTGCCTTTGTTGGATACAAAGCTGGTATGACCCATGTGGTCAGGGAAGCCGATCGTCCTGGATCAAGTAAGTAAAAAGACCTATAATTATTTTTACTGAGTAATCTTCATCAAAAAATAACACGTTGAACCGTGTTGCTTCCGCAGCCGTGTTGATCAACGATGCGAATATTACTAAAACTCGAATTAGATATATCGCTAACATTCGTCAATGTAGAGGAACGAACCGTCCATATTGAATTTCTTGAAAATTTAAGTATGAAGAATTTGATGAAAGGGCGGGCTTGCAAAACTCAAATCACATACATCGCTAATATTTGTGAATTTTGAACATGAATAACGTTACAATTAACGACGTAAAGTAACCAATGTATCGTAAGGCGCTTAGCAGTTTTATTTGTAGACTTTATATAGTTACGCACGCGTATCGCGAAATATCGAACAACACGGATTTCGACGCGGTTTTCAACGTGTTAAGTTCTATGAACAATCGCAATAAGCATCTAAAATTTCCCGACGCTATAACCATTGTCTGATAAACCTTATGTGTTGGTCGACTTTGGTTTTGTGGTCCAAGAGCTGCTTGATATTGTGCAGTATGGTCTTAACCGCAGTGTCGCAAAAAAATTCTGTACCGCGCTTTTGTGTAGAGTACAGAAGCACAGCATATTCCATATCCTCTCTGGAGCCCATTGGGCAGAGACCATTGAGACAAACCATGTTTTGCACAGCTTTCTAGCAATTATACTTTACATGTATAAATGATGTTCCAATGTTAATCATTGTACTTTATAATTACAGAGGTAAACAAGAAAGAAATTGTGGAAGCAGTTACTATCTTGGAAACACCACCAATGATCATTGTTGGTGTTGTTGGATACATCGAAACACCGCACGGTCTCCGTGCACTTACCACGGTTTGGGCGGAACATTTGTCGGAAGACTGCCGCAGGAGATTCTACAAGAACTGGTAAAGGACAATTGATATTCTTTCAAAGTTCATTTTGAGCTTTTAAGTAGTTAGTTATGATACTTTGAAACATGTACTAAACCTACTCTGAAATCAGCTCTCCGCTCGTCAGATGAGAGCATATATTTGGAAAAAGCCTCAGAGTGAAATACTCTTTGTTTTGGCTACTCCAACAAATGTGTTCAGTCTCCGCTCGTTATGATGAGGCTGGCACGTTTCAGATGGGTACCCTGGTATTTGCATAGATAGAAAGACAGGCATCACAATTGCTTCTCTACAGGTACAAGAGTAAGAAGAAGGCATTTACTAAAGCCTCCAAGAAATGGCAAGATGATCTTGGTCTTAAATCCATTGAGAAAGATCTCAAGAAAATCGTGAAGTACTGCAAGGTCGTGCGCGTTATTGCTCACACTCAGGTAATTACCCAAAGAATGCTTTTTCATGTATTCTTTAACACGTTGAACGCCATGGCGATCGCTAGTCACTACCGATGCCAAAATATATCGCTAATCATAAAGTCTTCAATATTTTTAACGTTACGACAACGATGTAACGTAACCTATGTATCTCGCTTAACACGAACTAACGACAATATCTATTTAGCTGTATTTATATATTCCTGTGTACGTCCTAAAAAAATAAGGATAGATGGAATTAATAAATTAACCGATTCAATTACGTCTGCTATTCAACGTGAGCCGAAAAGATCACAGAAAATCTAATCTTATCAATTGCAACGTTGTTACTCAATCCCGCGGCACCGCCATCTTGGCGTCTTCCGTAGTTCGAGTTAAACAGATTTATTTTTAAACGTTATATAGACGTTACTGGCGCGTATCGCGAGGTATAAACGCGGATTCCCACGCGGCGATGAACGCGGAAGTCTTAAAGAACGATCTCTTACACTACATTTCCTAAACAGATGAAGCTTCTGAGACAACGTCAAAAGAAGGCACACATTATGGAAGTCCAATTGAATGGTGGAACCATCGACCAGAAGGTTCAATGGGCACGTGAACATCTTGAGAAACCTGTACCCGTTAACAATGTTTTCGCTTCCGATGAGATGATTGACGTAATTGGTGTTACCAAGGGAAAGGGTTACAAAGGTACGTGACCGATGTTTTCTTTAAACCCTGAACTAAAGAATCAAATATAATTTGGACTATATGATGAAAAGCATGTATGTGCTGTCTGATGATTTTGACGATATTTCCATGCTGCCTTCCTACTGAAGTCCTTATTAATGCAGATTTACTAACAATTGTATCTACTCTCGAACCATGTTTTCAAGTATTTAGAATGTATCTTACAAGAAAACTATCCTTTTTTTATAGGTGTCACCTCACGTTGGCATACCAAGAAATTGCCGCGTAAGACTCACAAGGGTTTGAGGAAAGTCGCTTGTATTGGAGCGTGGCATCCTAGCCGTGTATCCTTCACGGTAGCACGTGCTGGTCAAAAGGGATACCACCACCGTACAGAAATGAACAAGAAGATTTACAGAATCGGACAGGGTATCCACACAAAGGACGGCAAGGTAAATATTCTTAAAGTGATCCTATAAAATTGCCTCTACCCCCGGTTGATCTTCTTGAATAGTAGAAGTTTGATATCGTCATGTAGAAGGCAAAAATAACGTTCTTGAAAAAAGTACTCAATGATGTCATTCTCATATTTTGAGTCTCCCAATCAAGCGACAATTATACATTACTTTTTCTAATTATATAAACGAATTTTCTTCCTTCGTACTCTAAAGGCGACTCTTATTCACCACTCAGTTTCCTGCGATAATTCGAATGGCGACTGAGCGGCGACTTAGAGTTGCCTCCGAGTGCAAAATCGTTAATAAAATGATACATTAATCATTTACACCATTAATCCTTGGAATTCATCGTTTCAGATCGTCAAGAACAACGCTTCCACCGCGTACGATCTTACCGAGAAAACCATTACACCAATGGGTGGCTTCCCTCACTACGGTGAAGTCAACAATGACTTCATTATGATCAAGGGTTGTTGTATGGGACCTAAGAAACGTGTGATCACGCTTCGCAAGGTAAACTATACTTGAATTGTTTTCATCACTTCTATGTAGAGTATCTCCGTGATGAAACTTATTCGAGCCGAAGGATATAATTCATATGAAATATACACGTGATATTTAATGATAGGACTGAAACATGCTAAGACCTACTGTTATGTTCCCGTTTCTTATTTCGAAAATAAATGAATATTTATTGTTTCCAGTCCTTACTAGTACACACCAAGCGTTCCGCATTGGAGAAGATCAACCTCAAGTTCATCGATACCAGCTCGAAATTCGGACACGGTCGTTTCCAAACCGCGGCAGACAAGGCTTCTTTCATGGGTCAACTCAAGAAGGATCGTATCCGCGAGGAACAAGCCCAAGCTACATCCTCCGCACCAACAGCTGCAGCCGCTCAGTAGAATTAATGTATACTGTGCGATTGTTGAAAATAAAAATGCGAAAAACCAACATTGTCTTGTCTCTCTTACCCTGTACGTGTTATAATTATAGGCAATTCGTTCTGATGATAACAAATTACGTAGAGTCGTAGACAAATATGCTAAACAGATTTTGGTTTGATGGACGCCCTTTGATAGTCGAATTTAACCGAAAGAAAGCGATGCAGTTATTTGATTAAGATTTTCATAATTATTGCGAATACTAGAGTCTGGAGAGTTTGGAATATAGGAAGTATTTAATCGAAGAAGCGAAATAAAGGAAAATCTATCGGGGAGAACAGATACTCGTGCATCAGCCGCCACGTTGGATGCAAGTATAACCGGTTAGCTTCGTGTAACTGAATTGCGCCGTAGCGCTGCATACTGGAATACGGAGGGTCGGTTTTTCGTATCTGCCATTTTGCGAGTAGTAAACAGGCGCATCTTTCGTTCGGTATTCGCGGATTCTTGTGAAATTAAAAGCAATCGAAGGAAATGAGAAAGTTATTCAATGATTCGACTTACCCGAAACAGTCGGTTGTTTCGGTGAGTTGAGAGTTACCGTTAATACAGGGTAGCCTCTGACGTTATTATTGCGCGGAGATTTTTTTCCTATCTGCACCATTCCAAGCAGTGACTCATAATTATAAGGTAGTGACATTTGTGTCACATGCGACACACGCTCTGCGTTTCACCTGCTAGTACCTCTTCAAGGTCCCTCATATTTATGTGCCCCGAAAAACCCCTCGGAGATTCGATGCGCCCACACGTACTTTCATTCAGTATTTTCCCCGATATACGTATATTCTTCCACGATCGATTACTCCTGTCTCTTTATTTACGTTCGATCCTCTTCGTCTATGTTTTATCATAGTGCTACATGTAAGTTCCTTCAGCTGATCGACGGGATTCTGTTTCGTGAGGTTCAGATTCTCCTGAATGCGTTTTACGTGTGTCAAGCATACGATAGTTTCATCGTTGTACTTAATTCTCACTTTTTTGATTCGATTCATTTTTCATGTTTAATATAGATTTAAAAACAAAACATTCTTGATAGTAGACCAACATCGAAATAAGTGCCAATTTGAATGATAGCCATACGGAAGCTGTAGAACGTTTTCTTAGAATTACACTTACTATAATCTTCACACTAATACACACTAATTCCTACGAGATAAACTAGTAATTCAGTTAATATATCTCACGACTTTATTTGTGGATGTTCCCTTATGCGTGTTTCGATAAAAATGTGCATTCACGGTGGTCAAACATGTAATTAATTGAACGCGATTCGTCTATTTGCAGAATGTCGAATTACCCTCAGTAAAGTAAAGACAACTTGAACTGTTATTTGTCATTTGTGTGACATTGTAGAAGAACAAGTTTAGAACCTATTTGGGTTTAAAAAAAATTCGAAGAATGATGGACATTGATTCACCACAATTTATGTCCAAAGATGATGAGATTCAATATTGGATGGATCTTGCTCACCAAATGCATAGAAGGTATTTTTGTCCTTGTAATATTTCAAACAATCCATACTAATAAAAAGCACACATAAATTCATTCAGAACACTGATCCAATTTCAGATTAAATATCAGATTTACATTACAGTTATTAGAAGAGCATTTAAATGATCCCTTAATGATATATCAATTATATTACCATTATATAATAACTTTACAGAAAAGAAGATGTAGAAAGAGAACTGGAAGAGTTCCAAGAGAACTCTCAATTATTGGAGAAAGAATTGGAGGCGTCTTTGGAACAGGCGGAAAGAACGAATAGAGAATTACGACATCGAAATACAAGACTCGCCACAGAAGTGGATCAGTTAAGAACACGTTTAGATCAACAAACGTCGGACTGCAGTATGTTTCAAGGAAAGGCTGAAGAACTACAGTCACAACATGAACACCTGTTAAAATATATAAGGGAATTAGAACAGAAAAATGATGATTTAGAAAGAGCTCACAGGTACCTGAATTATAATAATTATGTTAGGAACAATTGGCTTTGAAGTAGGCACAAATTACACCTGTAGAGAAAGCAACAAGTAACTACGTAAGAAGCCACTGAAGTAATAGATCATTTAATTATTTGTTCATAGAATAAATAGGGTAACAGAGGAAGAGATAGAAGCTAAACTTAATTCAGCTATAGAAAAGAATGCTTTACTGGAATCAGAACTTGATGAGAAAGAAGGCCTAAAAGTAATAGTACAGAGATTAATGGACGAAATTAGAGGTGAGATAATTTTATATAACTCCTCTGTTACTTTGAAAGTGTATGTAACATTATTTTTTGATTGCAGACTTAAAACAGGAGATTCAAGTTCAAGAACGGCACCAGCCGGATAACGATAAATCGGCCGACAGAGTTCGTAATATCGTCGATAGTAATAAACTGCAAGTTGAGTTGGAAACACATGTACCACCTACTAGCCCATTAGTCCCTCAAACCATACCTACAAGTAACACATCTTCGCCACTAAAAAGTAAGATACATAATACTCTACGTAGAACTAAGCGCATGTTTTGCTTTGGGTCTAAAAGATGATTTTTAATATTACTAAATTCGCCATTAGCCAGAAACAAGCTCATGTCTAACATCTCAAAAGCAATTGCAGGCAACAAACAGGCACGAAGTTTACATTAAATTGTTCGCGGCCTAATATAACTTATATATATATATATCCCTCCACATTACTTGAAACCTCTTTTTTTTTTGGACTAACAGATCTGTTAATTTGATCTGAATAAACTTCATATAGTAATCTCACTATGTGGAACTTCACTTTCTGGCTTTGTTAACATATTTAATATTGCCTTATGCTTTAATCAATATATCTACTTGTACATATAACATTGTTATTAATGAAATAAACATTATTTTGGCAAACTTGTTCTTTATTTTAGTTTTTAATAACTGTTTTTTTTTCGATCAATGTGCATGCCATTTTAAACATTTTTTACTCTACTATATAAAGTGTTCTCCTTGTTAATTCTATATAGATTCTACACACATTATACCGTGATACTTGTAGTAATTTCTGTCTTTTCATGTTTGCAATTAGTTGGAAACAGAGTTGTGGGGGGTGTAACTGGCAACAACAATAATAACGGGAATCCACCATTGGCACCGTGCACGAGAATATTAGCGATGAATATGATCGGTGACCTTATGCGCAAAGTCGGCGTAAGTAGAATTAATGTACCTATCGTGATTCTTTGATAATTGAAGTTCATTCTTTAGTATCTGTGCAATTAAAGAGGCTTGGAGCATGGCTTGTGTATCTTTATATACCCGCACATATTGAATTGATACGTTCAGTTGTCTTAAATACCTATTTCGGACACGGAACAATTCCGAAAACTATTCTAATTTCAATTGTGTATTAGTTCAATGTAGACTTTATGTTTAACATCAGAATAATGTTTGCTAGTTAGACATGTATTACAATGAATTAGAATGTCTAGCTGAACTCGAACTTCCAATTGTAACAAAGAACGAAAGCCTTAGGAATTGTAATAATAGTTTTGAGAAAAGAACATCTCTGACAGTCATAGTTAGTGTGACGAAGTCGGTATTTTGGTAGCTTGACAGGTGGGTCTGCATGGACTGTAGGAGGGTAAAGTGCACATGCCCGGGTGGGAAAAAAACGATTACTACACCACCTAAAGATGTACCATCCATCCAGGTTCATACATCTCAGTGTATAAGACAACAACCTAGATCAACCAAGTGCTGATTGAGTCTTTGTGAAACCTCTACGTTTATATTATTTCCCGACTCCTTAGGATACAGGTCTTTATTTGGTTTCTTCATTACGCGTAGCATGCTTTTGCTTCCTTAGTTTTATTTCACCGCGACTGTTTTTAGCACGCTCTACTCTTCATAGAAAACTTCATAGAAAGCCTGCACTATTCACAGTTGACACTGGATAATATTTCACTTCGTTAAACAACGATATATTCATTAATATATCATACCTACTGTATAATTAATAACACTTTTTCCAGTGGACGTTGTAGACATCTTCTTCGTAATGTTTAACACATTGTACGCCGGTCCGGCAATATTGCGGGATTCCGTTATCAGAATTGAATATTCAATAAAATTATAGTACATATTTTCTTGGAATATATACTAGATACTGTTTCGTAAAAATATAAAAACTTTTTAATGTCTTTTTTTCCAAATATTCATTCTTCGTGGATAGGAAATAAATCGCCACCATTCACACTTTAAATAGCTGAAATATACCCGGCGTACAATGTGTTAAGATCAACACTCACATCACCACAAACAGCTTAACAAATCTATTAATTATAATTCACATCTATGTATAAGTAAACATTGCACATAGACATACATACTTCCTCATACAAATTCATACAGCATCCATCAATGATTAAACTACAAATGGGTAGAATCAGCATCGCAGCTCTGCAACAGAAAAAAACAAACAAATTAGTGTGTGTCCTACAATAATAATTCCGGTGGAACAAACCGAATGTTGCAAAAATAATTTGATAAGAATATACGTACTAAATATGTGATAAGAGCATAGAAACAGTGTAGTACTTTGAATAAGTAACATTCTTAAACTACATCACAATGCAGCGCAATAATGTAACAACTAAATGTAACAACTAATACTAATTATTTACCTACGCAGGCATTGGAGAACAAATTAAATACGTGTCAAAATGCATCTCGGGAGGATCAAGCCGTCCGTGACCTCTACAGGTAATATTGCAATAGTACTACAATTTAAAACCAATTTTCTTCATGTATCCTTGTGCGCCATGTGTACTCGTAGTAATTAATATCATGTATTAATCAACTTTGCTACGCATTTCTTTTGCTACATGTTTCTAATCCATTGCGATCACAACGATATTGTTCGTACAATTTCATGTGTAGTTTCATGAGTTTAATGATTTCTTCAATGAAGAATTTTCAACAAAGCTATGCAAAGTGGTACACGATACACTGCAAATGAAATGTCCTTATTGTTAGTTTAATATCAGTTATGTCTTAAGTACATAGTGCTTGCTGTGAACATTCAAAGCAAGAGTAATGGATATATAGAGCTTCCCACGAACCAGTTCCACAGCTTTGTGATGTAAAAGTTCCAAAATGTTCGATAAGACTGCATTATTCCTTTGTACAATAGGTACTACTGCTTCCGCTATTAACACTAGAACTACGGAAGCCCTGAAAATGGCGGATACGGTGAATTGAATAAAAACATGCGAATATATGACGTTCAATTATTCCGAGATTTTTGTTGCGACTCACGTTGCATAATGGATGTAATTAATCCATTCATTTATTTATAAACATGTATACGTGAATGTATGAATATAACGGAATATATTGTACGTAGTTCTAGTGTTAATTAAGGTCAACCAGCACATGTATGTTTTTGTGTACACATAATTGTAAAATGATTTTATGTATTGTAAAGTAGTCCGGTACTCAAAATTGAATGTTGGAACTCTTAGAATATTGACAAGGAAATATTAAATGTTTCCAATTTGGTTTTGTTATTTACGTTTGTGTACCGTTTAATGAAAATCGAAGAAAAATAGGATAAACGTGACTTGAGTGTCTCCGCTATTTTTCTGTTTCAGAATGCAAAGTGCATCTGAGAACGTATGATATTTGTAGTTTCGATTCACTTATTCGAATACTTAGTACTCGAGTAGACATTTAGACGAGAAATAAAACAGATTTGTACACTACGTAAATCATTTGCTTTTATCGTTGTATGCTTCTGTGTTTTAGATGTATGAATAATTGTCTCAGACCAACCTAAGTACTAATTGCACATTGACACTGATTTCGTTTGATTATAATTTGCATTCATGTAATTCATAACTACTGTCTATCAACGATAACTAGCTTAGTCTTTTTATACGGAAATTCATGTCTATATTCACTGACACACGTGCTGCTTTAGATTTAATGACATTACAGACTAATTGTAAGTATTAATATTAGAACCATATTGGATTGAGCCATCAATTACATTATATTTATGAAATCAAAAGTTACTTTTCTTGCTTAGGGATATATATTCTAATATCTTTTTCATGGGCATCGAAAATATTAAGCTGCCAAAGTACAAAATCTTTTGACTCTACGTATTACCAACACGAGAATAAGTTAAGATTTCTTTTGTCTTCAATTTGTGATAACTTACACGTGTATATAATCTATGTACATACACCGTAAAGATTAATACTTGTGCAATGGCGTTTTGCAATGTTTTGCAAGATCCACAAAAAGCTATATCTATATATAAATAAATATATATATATATAAGTAGAATTGATTAATATCTTTAAATTTCTATTTCTAATTCACAATTATAATATTAATACACAAAACTTCTATGCATTTATATTTGGTTGGCCAGAAAGTTCGCGCTGTTTTTCAACAACTAAATAGAATACGAGTTTTATTTAATTCTATATATTTCTTACATTTTCTTGATTCAATAATGTATTATCTGCTTTGACTTATAACATTTTTTTATCTTTTTAATTCAAAATCCCTCTACGTCCCCCGCATAAAACTGATGTAAAACGCACGAAGTTTCTGGCTGGACCAATAGAATAATAGTTTTTGTGCTAGTAGTGAAATGTACAGAAAATAATTTGTGGCTCAATCTACGATCAAAATAATCAAGTATATTAAACCTTTTGCATTTGATGATTTAGCGATTTCACTTAATATATCTTAATGTCTACGAAACAATGAAACTAAATAACGATTAAGTAAAATATGCAAATGATTATTGCATAACATTGATAAGTCAAAGACAAATGCAAAGGATTCAATGTTCAATGCATAGTACAAGTTATGCATTTTATAAAAATTCTTCCTCGGCTAAAATCAACGCGTCACTTTTATATTTTCTGTGTCTCACGTATACATTATGTATGCAATAAAGTTGTAATAGAATTTGTGGTATTGGATGCTTAAATATGTGTTGTACTGCTCCTTAATCATTTATGTGTTATGTTTTATCACCGTTAAATCCTGATTATCCAATAACTTTACTATCTGATAAAACACGAATATGTCTGAAACAGAGACTTACCTTAACATATAAATGTCTGATTATAATTCTATCTGACAAAACCTATTTTCGCTGAATATTAACACGCATGTATGTACTACTTATGCACGATTCACAAAAGTATTAGATCGTTTTGTGGTATCATTTAAAGGATTCAATGTTTGTAACGTAATTTTAGCGGAGATTAATTGTTAAAAATAACAAGATTGTTGCATCTGTTTGACTAGGACTAGGCGGCAGGTCAGGGGCTTTGCCTCAGGCAACAACAACCACATCCGATTATAAACAATGGAAATTACTTGTAACAATAATTTTGTAACGCAACACGGTCACGCTACTACGGCCCTCGGTTTACATTACTTGAAAATATTCTATTAACTCTACATAACTTATTACGATTCCTCAAAAGAAACAGTGATAACTATGTTTATTACTATTTATACTTATTTATTGTCTATATCTGTAAATTAACTTTCGTTCTCGTGTAAATTTTAGCAAAATACTTGGTTGCTACTAATTTTTTATCATGATTTGCAAGAGATGTATTGCAGTGATACGTACGAAATTTGTAAATAATGACCATAATTTATAAGTATAAAGTTGAAAAAAGAGATAAAAAAAAGAAACATCGTAAAAGTAACTCTACTAAAATTACTTGTGTTACTGTTGTAGATATTCATGAATGATATTATATCAATGGTTTTGTGACGCCACGATTTTAATGCATAGTTTTAGCACGACTCCTCTGCCACAGATAGTTCAAGCGCTATGAAGTTAAAAATAATATGCAAACATATTGCAAAGTCTTGTATAGCCATTATGATGAATTAGGTAGTACACGTAACGTGTCTATTTTTTAATAACAAATATTCACTCTGATAACGAAAGAACTGATTCAATTTCATACTTCAAGATATTAGTCGATGACCTTAATATACAAAACTTCGTTAGAAACTACATGGTTTCACGCCATTCACATAATCCAAGTTAATAATCATATTTCCGAATATTTGTACGGAATAGAACAATGTTAGTATCGCTAAATCCGTTCGAGGTGTATTCATTTATATTACACAATAAAAGTTGCCTCTCATTAAAAATCTTGCTTAATGTTAGAAGTCAAAGTTATAATAGTGATATGATGCTGCATGCTCAGCTACCAACTGATGAAGGCGAATATTATTTAACTACCATTTGTAACTCAAACGGAAATTGTAAACGAAATTAAAAACTTTATAAAAGAATATTGCGTATATCATTATTAATTCTCATAATACCTTCACCATCCATATAATTGTCCTCCGACGTATAAATGAGTCGCTCAAATATCAAAGTGATTAAATCCACTAATAATTTTCCAATATTACTGCGAAAGCGTACATTTGCGCTCTCACATGCTATGAATATATACGAGAGGCGTATATATACGGCCAGTAAATTTTAAACATACTGTTATGTGTCACATAACTCCTTGATTTTTCTTATTTTTATCGACACAATTTAGTGTCAACTACTGTCGCGCGAATATCGTATCGTACGGTGTTGTTTTCTGTTAGAATACGCCGCAGTCAAAGGGTTAACGATTCATAATTATTAATTTTCTCGTGTTTTTGTTTGATGGAGTTAGTTACTTTGGCCTTTGAGCGGCTCAAATGTAAGGTGATATACATAAGTATAACTATATAATTTCGAGGATTTATTTACGAAACTTTTATCTCTACACGAATGATGAGTATTCAGATGACAAGTTTTGTGTGTAGCCAGAATTCTGATATAATAAGCACTATATTAGATACCTATAAAGAAAGTGCCTTATTTTCTAGTGGATACCTTTTGCACATAAGGTTGTAATAATGATAGTGATATTATATGTCAAAGTAGCGACAGCATGCTAACGACGAAGAAACGGGAAATCTATACTTTCCCTTTCTTAAAAAGAAAAAGGGAGAAGTTAATAATTAGTTTATACCACAGCTATGGATTCCCAATTATCAGTGTCAGATCTTTGCGTGATGAAAGGTAGAACACCTTATTTTATAGGCAATTTCCAGAACGAGTGTAGTATTACTTTAAAAAAGATCTACAACTAATTGGTACTTCTTCCGAAATAAAGAATAGTTTTGTTCTTAAAGCTAGGATGATTTGACAAATGAAGATTGCTCATTTTGAAAACAATTTCTCATACAATTTACCTGGGTTTCATTGTATTCTATTCAAGTCTACTCTTCTATTATCATAAAGGATGAACATGTTACAACTTGTACGTTTTGTGGAGCACAACATAATATGTAGCTTGGAATGAAAATGCTTCATCCATGATAGATACGAATGGTAATAATCAATAATAATTAATAATAATAGTAAACGATATGTGTGTGTGTTACATATCATTATTTAAGCCCGCTCGCCACGAATTCGTCGGGCGAGCTGGATATCCTTGGGCATAATTGTGACACGCTTAGCGTGAATTGCACACAGATTGGTATCTTCAAAGAGACCAACCAAGTATGCTTCTGATGCTTCCTGGAGGGCTCCGATCGCAGCACTCTGGAAACGCAAGTCTGTCTTGAAATCCTGTGCAATTTCACGAACCAATCGTTGGAATGGCAATTTTCGGATCAACAATTCTGTCGATTTCTGGTATCTTCTAATTTCTCGAAGAGCTACTGTACCAGGCCTGAAAGGATATTTATTATTTATAAAACTGTATCATATAATACCAACTAAATTACCCCAGAAAATGGAGTTATACACAAACCTGTATCGATGCGGCTTCTTAACACCACCGGTGGACGGTGCACTTTTACGAGCTGCCTTTGTGGCGAGCTGTTTACGAGGTGCCTTTCCTCCGGTGGATTTACGCGCGGTCTGCTTCGTACGTGCCATGATTTAACCTGAAATAATATATGGTCACAGAAGCACAAACAGTCGCCTAACTAACACACCGAATCACTTGTCAATTTCGAACTAAATGGAAATCAATGTAACTGCAAATATTATATGCACTTCGTCTTCATAATGATTCACACAAAAGTAGTATTATATCTTGAATATGAATTCAGACATTACACGATTATTTAGACTGCGCGTCAAACACGTGAACGATCCGCGAGCTACTCGCGCTACAAAGGCGAAACGTGTTATGACAAGTGCGAGCGAGATTAAGAAGGGAGCGGTGTGTTTGAGTATCCTATAGCGAGAATCGAAACATTGAGAGTGGGACGAAAGGTAGCGTGGTAGGGAAAGGTTAGGTGGGGGTTGAATCCGCTGTTGTTCGTACGGAGGAACCGCGCACCGAAGAACGCTGCGCGTTGCGCAATACACAAACTTTCGTTCCTCTTGCACTGATGAAAAAAACCCATGCCACCGAGAGAAAAAAAGTAATATTACAAGAAATCGCGATTAATATTATTCGAGAAGGTTTATACGAGAAAAAGAGCGTCGCCCCGCGTCTATAGTTAGGTGAATGGCATTGCAGACCGTCGCGAAAAACATCGGCGAGCGTCATCCGCGAGAAACCCACAAGTGGATTCCCTCCACGAACGTCAATCGCAAAATGGAGGCAATACGACAGTACGTCCTGTTCGTACGTGAAAATCTCGAATTTTCCGGCACTTTTCATTGTTCCCGGTATACACTGATTATCGCGCGTACACCGACGTGACTGTGGTAACACGTGATTAAGAATAAGACACAATTTACGAGGAATTTACATACCTCTGAAAGGAAAAATTCTACGAGAAATGGGAGCTAGCACTATCCGTTTCCTTGTACTTCGATGGCAGTGGACGCTCTCCCAAGTCACGGCTCCCTTGTCCCTACCCCCTAGAAATTAAATCGCGAGAGGCACGTAAGCCCGCGGTGCGATGCATCCAATCGGACGTCGGATACCGGCTAAGCCTCGCAATACGGAAGACGTGATTGGTTCATCCTCCTATGCCTAGAGTGCAAACCGAGAACCCTGTCAATTGTAATATTTACGACATTAGTCTCCGCCCGTCTCTTTTTACTTGCAATAATTGATGTTTTATTATCATCGAAAATATTTGGATTAATCGATATTTCATATGCCATACAATTTTTTTCGGAATTCATGCACGAATACTAGACAGAGCCCTCGAAAACTGACGTTAGGATTAGCGCATCAACTACACCCCTATTACAAATAAACATTGCTTTGTTCGCAAAACAATAGCAGTAATGAAACCGGATCTTTCCTAGAATGCTCCAGAAATTCAAGTTTATTTATTTTGATATGTAGGTCTTTGTCGCACAAGGATATTTCCTTGTGTACTGGCATTGCATTTTCACGTGAATCGCTTCGAAGAGAATATACTGGGAGCAGATAAAAGGCTCCATTTTGAGAATTACTGATTTTTATACGTCTTCTATCGGGAAAAGTGGGCGCCATAGCGTCTAAACGAAGAGACAATATTGAATCGGTATTTGAACGTTAAGTTATCTGATCAATCATTCCACTGCATTCTACGTGTTTAATATTATTGACTGTACCGTAATTATTGCTCTGTCTCGTGAAATGAAAAATAACCTCAGATTTCTGGAGATAATCTCGTTAGGATTAAATTGCGACTTATGTGAAGCATCGTTCGCACATACACATAATAATGTATAAGCGTATATACATATAATTACGAGTTGTATGCGATGTTTCAGTTCTGAACCAATCATCGACGTGCCGCGTATTTTATCAACGCTTACGTCAGGAAAAACTTTGGAACTCACATAGATGCAATAATATTTATGTGTATACATATATAGAGCTACGTCATTTAATAAATATGATGAGTCAAATGTACACCCACAGAACGTATTTCTTTCATTATTGTGGTGTGAAATAATTTACGATATCGATTACGAAGAACGCCCGAGCATTCAATTTGCATTTTAAATTCGAATCACGCGTAAACTGAAAATTGGAATTTACGTACGGTAATGTGTATTACATTTAAAGTAATGCAACCGCGCTTTTTTACAGTCGCTAAATAAAACAGTATCTTATCGACTGATAAAAGATACATTGATAAATTAGAAAATTATAAGTTTTTAAATAGGGTAGTGTACACACTTTGTACAATGTTTGGAAGTAATTATATATTTTGTATACACACACAGCCAAATAATAGGCTGACCGAATTATTCTTATAAATGTGTGAGAAAATCCTTAGGTCTAAAGTACTTCATAACTTACAAATTTTCCTAAAGCATACGAGAAAATAGTCTTTACCGTTCGCTACGTAGACGATCCAATTTAATTCCTGTTCTTTCATCAAATCGACAAATTTCAGTAATGGATCCATCATTTTTTCACTATCTTAATTATTGATGCCAATCAAAAATAATGTTCGTGAATCAAGAACACGTTTCTTTGTTTCAAAGAATTTACGGACAAGAGCCAAATGCGAAATATTACGATATAATTGATTATGTAAACGGAATTGATATACCATTAATACATAATTTGATTTGATTGCAAAATTCTAAACACCATCTGTGTTAGAATTTTGTGACATTATGTTTCACTGGCATATAAGAATCATATTTTAATACAATCTAAGTTACATCTACTCCGAAATGAATCACCTGTGAAGTGAATGTTTATTAGTAAAAAAAAAAATTGTAACTTGCCTAGACTTACCCAGGAAAAAACTAAGTTTTGTTATTGTATTGCTTATTTCTTTGCTTTTATGCTAACTGCATTGTACACGATCGAATGTGAATTCTAATAGGTGATATCCCTACTGGAGGCAAACTAAATCGATATTTTATCCCCATGTAGCCGCTTATCGGTAAACGATATCGGTGCACAACTAAGGTGGTAAATATAACTAATAGATTTTCTCCTGTTTTCGTCGTTGCATCGCTCAAAGTGCTTGGCAGTGTCAACTATCGTAAATATATATGTGGAAACAATTGAATGCAATGAACCTATGATCGATCCTAAGAACGACCAAAGAAATGAACGAAATGAGTCGATAAAACTTATACGATTTCGGGTCACGAATTATTTAAGCTCGCTCTCCGCGAATTCGCCGCGCTAACTGGATATCTTTAGGCATAATTGTAACGCGTTTGGCATGGATTGCACAGAGATTTGTGTCTTCGAAAAGACCGACCAAGTATGCTTCCGAAGCTTCCTGCAATGCACCAATCGCGGCGCTCTGAAAACGCAGATCCGTTTTGAAATCTTGAGCGATTTCACGAACTAAACGTTGGAATGGTAATTTTCGGATAAGCAACTCCGTAGATTTCTGGTATCTTCTAATTTCTCTGAGTGCTACGGTACCAGGCCTGGAACAATTTGAAATATCGAAAGTTGTAAATTTAATCAAACGTATTTAAAAATATATTCTGTTATTATAATACTGTTCTATCGTATCGTATCATTGATCCTGATTTTTTGTATATCACATATACGTGATATTTTATGTACCTATAACGATGTGGTTTCTTGACACCTCCAGTTGATGGTGCACTTTTACGTGCTGCTTTAGTGGCAAGCTGTTTTCTTGGAGCTTTGCCTCCAGTGGACTTACGGGCAGTCTGCTTGGTACGTGCCATGTCTGTAAAAATCAATGTATAACTAATTAAAATACATCATGACACTTATCAGTTTCAACAGGAAATTTGTTGAACATGCGTTTTCAATATAAGTGTGCCGAAAAAAATGATTTACCTATATTATTCTCTTAAACGATAATAAATCAAAGCACTCGGTAATATCATAATGCAATGCAATTATTTATTACATCATTCTACGACATATTTATATATGTGCAAAGCTTGAAGGGAACATTTACTATTTACTAATTTCCAGGAATTATAGAACCGCCCTGGTTTCCCTCCAAAAGCAGAGACAATAAACAAAATGGCGGATGGCGTGCAGTAATTCCAACGGTCGTGGAAAACTCGCGTGCTACGGAATGCACACGAGATTTCCTGTCGCAAAAACTATTGTTTATAAATAAAGTGATTCAGCGGAATGCAAATTCGAATAGTAGGAGTAATTCGAGTAACTATTTAAGGATGTATTCGTACCTGATCTTTGTTATCTTTAAACTGCGTTAAACACCACAACAACTCGGTACAACGAACGATCTTCAACTGACGTTGGATCCGCGGTTCACTGTTTATACAGAACGCAGTTTCGTCCTACCACTACACGAAGTTTGGCGACATACTGCAGTCAGTTACGTGTCACAGGATTGGTCAATATTTCGTAACGGTCCTTGCGATTAGTTCTTTTCTAACGAATAAACATCCCTGTATGAAATACCAGGTGTTCTATATTTTAATAATGCTGTACTTCAGGAGACATTCGAATTATGTCCGACATTTTGCGCATAACTTCGGTATACTATATATTGCAATCCATATTATCAACCGTTCGTAAAACACTACAGATGTAACATGATTCATTTTTTGATTACATTACTGGATAGTTGGATTCGTATCTTTATGTACATATATTATGCTATTATGTACCGTAACGTTCCAAATAACGAATACTATATTAAACTTCAATAAAAACTGTAACAAATTTCTACCAATAATCTGTTTATTTGCAGCACTTAAAATGTTTTAAAAAGAAGAAACAAATAGGGAACTATATATCGAAAGTATACTCACGTTTGGTATCGCAAATAGCATACCGATCGAATTATGTTAATGACTTACGAATAATTCGACAGATTCTTCCTGCAAATCGAAATTTATACGAAATAATGCAGGAAAAGGAAACTGTTTATTATTCAATCGTTATAGAAATTTAGGATGATGCGTGTCGTTGAATGTTCACGTGTTTAATTGATAATAAAAGAAATGAATTTAAATTCTACGTTTACCTACGTTTATCTATGCTTAAATGTTTTACACCGCAAAATCAACTCTCTTCCAGCTGGTTGATATCGTGAGATTGTAGTTACTAATATACTTTATTTTTCAATCGATTAATTGTAGTAACTTACAATATGTATTTGAGACACAACCTATGTGGTAGCATAAAAAGCAACAATAAACATTTGTCCTTGAATTTCCGTGCACCGGAAGGCGATTAATATCCTTATAATAATTATCAGTATAATCACCATCACGATTACAATTACTAATTATTATCATGTCTTATATTATTAGTCTTCAGAATTCACTTACTAAGTCCCTATCTAATATTTCCAAATGTTTCAAAGTGCCTCGTCGGAAAATACGGATCGTGTATGAATCTTACACTTCATTCGCGCGAGTATTACTTTATCTTTGTCATTAATATTCAATAAGGTTTCATTGCTCGCAAAAACTGTAAGATAAACTTTCGATTCTAGAAAAGATGCGCATCGTATTGTTAAGGTGACCATCCATTGTGTATTGTATTGCTATTGTATTTTCTAAGTCAATGTGCTGTTTCGAATAAACAATTATATTATAAACACTGTGTTATCTTTTATCAACCGAAACCTATCCTTTTCATTAAAGTTCGGAACCCTAATTCAAAACTAGTTATTTTCCGTGGAAATGTGATTTTTTGGGACAGTACGGTATAGCCATCTTTTGATTAGGCATCGGTGTATCAAAAGAAAAGAATAAGAAAATTGGAAATGGATGACCAACGTGACAAGTTTGCACTTTATATTAATCATTAAACACAGAAATGTAGATCAATGATGAGCTTATCTTAAAAGTTAGTAGTAAACACAGAACTAAAACTTTTGCCTCGTATTTAGCGTTTACAATGTACTCGCCGATTTAAGCGGATATACAAGGTTTTGAACTCCAGCGATTTACGTGTTTTTGGTTGTTTTTTTTCTTTATAAATATATACCGAAAGTTTATGTAATGAGATCCGCCATCCGACTTGATCGCACAGGAAAGCTTACCAAGTAATTGCGGGGAATTAATCACTCGTATCATTGTCATATACTAAATAATATTTACTCTATGTACTTGTTAGTAAATATTATTTAGCGTGAATATCGTACGAGCTTAATTACATATTCATAACTGATTGCATATCGTCGACACTTCCTTGGAATTGGATCGTACTTTTACATATTTATATGAAATAATTCAATAATACTGGAAAAACATTTTGCGAATTGAAGAAATACAAATACAAAGAGCTCGGAGAAAAGGTATAAAAATGGTGTGATTATGAAGTAATTATATAATAACGCTTGTTCTTTTGCATCTGTCAAGTCGAATGGGAGAAATCTATTTGATCTCGAATTATTATAAAAATTGGATTACAACACAGAGCACTAAGACAAAACACTACGTTTTACATGTTTCTCTGACATTCAACGATAATATTATACAGTCATGTCTTAAAAATTATATTTCTGGTTGTTTCTATATCTTCGCGATTCATTCAATCGGCAGCACGTACGATTGATTTCGGTTCGAATTCATTCGGATACTTTCATTCACCGCATTAAACTGTTAGATTTTCGGAGGCAGACAACAAAAACAGACGAAGCATTAGTTCTTCTTCGGATAATGATTCGTCCTTCACATTAATCTATCTTTATGATTCACCCGGTTAAATGTCGACCTCCTTTTAAGTAACATTTTAGCGATGCGAATTTCAATACGACGCACAAATCAAGTTAAAACTGATTAATCAGTTTATTATGACAAATGTATTATTATGGCCGAGATCAATTTTAGTCTTTTTCTTCATTATTCTTTTACGTTATATTTTCAAGAGCAATGTTTCGCCCGTCTCTGGCAGGCTCTTAAATATCTTATCGGCGGACATTTCTTTTAAAAAATGTAGAAAATCCAAATCCATACAAAAAGTAGCGATGATATGAGTTTTGAATAATAGTTATATAAAATGTGCAAATCGAAGTAACCCACAACCAGAACGACGTCGTAAATTCATTAATTCTTTGTAGTCTAATATCATTGATATCATTATTAGTATTACTTTTTAAAAACTGTAAAAATCCATTTCTACCATTTTCATTCTCTAGGGTGACCACGAAATGCTATCTCAAGATATTAGCTTCATTTTTCTTTATCAGTTATCCTTAATGTTACTTCAACTGTTGAAAGCTTGTCTTTTATTCTTCTATTCTTTTAGAATTTGAAAGCAGTGAAATACAATAGTGATATAAAAGTTTGCCAGCAAAGCATTGACCATAAATCTAGAAACAATTTTCAAATACATACTAATATTGAAAGTAAAATACATAAACACTCAGTCACCCTAGACAATAAAATTCTGTTGTACGAGCAGTAGTTCTAAGTTCCTCTCAAATGAATAATTATACTCTTCAAGCAACAAAAGTGAATATTAGATTACAATATTGTACGCAGGTCCCACGATATTGGGGGACTTCGCTATTAGTATATAAAGCGCAAATAGTGATCATTCAGTAAAAACATAGTATATTTTCTTGAAATATATTACTACTATTCTATTGAAAATATACAATGTTTTTAATGTATTTTCTTTCCGACATTTAGTCCTCCTTGCTAAGCAATATAGCTGCCGACATTCGCACTTTGAACAACTGAAATCTGTGCCAATCAATATGTTAAAAATGAAGTACATGTTGATGAAATACTTGAGTACAATTATATTTGAGTACTCGTACAACAGGTCGATTTAAGTAACATATTTCTCGTCGTAATATTACATCATACTGCTTTTCAACACCACAAGCTACTTAGTACGTAGAATATATTTTGTTCTTCCTATATATCGAATGTTTCTTGAACTTGTTTTGCACTGAAAAAGAGCGATTAACGGCTCCATGTCAAAGCTTACGTATAGAATTTATAAACATTTCTCTCTCCGTATTTCATTTTGTCAAATTGTTTGCTACCGCGTTTTAGATTACGCAAACGTTATTATACCGGAAGACAATATTCTCATAATATTGCAAAAATAGTAAAACAGTTAACGGGCGTATATCTATGTAATCCTGCGTCATCACATAATGAGAATCATTCCTTGTTTCGGTTTCCTTTAGATTACAACTAAAAGCAGCATTGGATGATTATAACAGTCGATTTTTGTCGTCGTTACAATTGTTAATATTACATACTCTATTACAGAACAGAAGAGAAAGAGAAAGACAAGGACGTATCGTATAATAAACCCTGTGTTTTAGTGTACAATTGTTCATCTGTCCTTATGTTTCAATAGAAATAGTATTTCTTTCTATAAAGTTCTGCAAATTGATTCCATTTACGTAGAACGTCGTTGTAACGCAAAATATCGCCAGCACAAAAATGGTTGTGAAATAGTAATAATATTCTAGTAAAACGTAATCTTCATTACGCGAGAAATGCAGGATTAACGATAGAAATCGGAGATATTAACAGATTACATTCTCGCTTCTCGCAGAACGTAACTTTATTACTTTCATAAACCCGTTGGAAAATGGCACTGTTTACAGCTTCTGTCATTTGTGCCGACTACTATTCATTTATTCCATTCCGTTTTTGCATATCCTGTTTTTCTTTTCCTTAAGCAAGGCGCGATACCTCGGATAAGTTTAATTTGACGTATTTCTTTATTTTCAGAAGAACCGTGAGAATTTCCAAGCTCGTTCATTTCTAACGTAATTCCGTCACAATAAAGTTAACGTTGAAATATGAGAGCGCAAATGACTGTGATGTAATTCTTCCATAAGAATGAACAAACAGTGAAAAGACATACAACGTGTAATATGTGGAAATACTGATTATACGATTTACAATAAATCAAGCTTTTCTAGTAATTACTAAGCACAAATACGTTTCTCAAATACCTCAATCATGCATCGCGTTGCACAATTTCAGAATACTTTTACGAAATGCAAGAAAGGAATATATATATGTATATATTCTACAATGATTTTCCTGTTTTCGAGATCTGACAAAGTCTTGTTTTAAGTAATCCAATGTCGGGAAAACAAAATACATATATAAAGGAAAACGTTTATTAAATTAGGATTTCCCCAAGACAATGTCATTTTAATTCGTTACACTAATTACGATGTTAATATAATTATGGAATCATGTATAATAATGTAGATAAATGTAAACTTATTTGGCTCTTGCATAATAATGTAAGATCACGTCGGATATATAATCCTACAGAGTTTGATTTGTTAGTTGACGAGTCTTTTTCTTTCCAAATAATATGATTACATGTTACTCTTTTGATGATGAAGATACCGCTTACAGGCGAATCTCAAAAGATTTGATTCTCAACTCAAATTGGTAGCATTTGATTAAACTCGCACAAAGCTGCTATAGGCTCTTGTTCTCGCTCGAGATACAAAATTATACAAAATTCAACTGGAATCTGTAAAGTAATACGTTTTAATTCTAAAAATCCGTTCGTCTCTGATCGTCGCGTTATTGTTTTCAGCTTTATCTCCTTCTTCGTATGAAAAATATTTGAATCTCTATAAATACCGAAGGGGATAGGTCTAGAGAAAACGTTATTACACAATCACAGTTGTACAGCCATTTGCTACCTCGTATTTTATACAAAAGTGCTTAGATATTAGTACCAATGGAAGTTACTCTCTATACTTCGCTATATTCAGTCGAAATCAAAGAAAAGGTTTATCACAAAATAAGAACTTGCATTAGAGTTGTCTCAGTGTCTCGGTATCACCAATCGAATCTTACGTTGAACAAACTATACGAGAGTATTTATGATCTAAGCAGTTTTGCTATTCTATAGCGGACAATAATGCGCGAATACTTCCAGAAGCGTACGTAGATTTACAGTGATAATAAAGCAATAATATAAAGTGTTAACTCCGATCGTCGGCAACAGGTTGCTCGCATTGCATCGAGAGAATACAGTGGCAAAAAGAAACTGAGAAAGAATTTCATATCTTCCGGAACGTCGAGCAAGTGATTATTGCAAAGAACAAAAAATGCATACTATGTCGTACATAAAATCAAGTTCTTCTGGCGGAATAATCGCTATCGGACACAGGACTGTGCTATTATCTAAATAACAAATGCATTAGTCATATTATCAAAACTACAAGTGATTAAAGGTGATACAGGTTTATAGCAAGTATCTTTAGTTATAAATCGTTATATAAATGTTCAGCAAATTTCTTTTTTAGATATTACATATTACTATTTTGCGTAGTTCATTATTGTACAGTAATCTAGTGATTATGTGTATGTTTTGTCATCTGATTTGTGCAAATAATCTTCTCTTGGCACTAGACAACCCGCAGCTTTATCATTCTTTCATGTCTGCTGACTAAAAATCAAATATTCAGGCAAATCCTTTTCATATGTTTCCTGTCCTTTTCTTTCCATACTTGACTTCCTTTCTTTGGGTAACATTCGACTAGTGCTCAAACAAATCCTGGACAATGTTCCTCAATTAATTGTAATGAGTGAATACAAGAGAATTATTATTCGCACAGAACAGAGCGTGTAACGTTTTTGTCTTTGTATTATTGTAACTTGTCAAAAATATATTGTTCAATTTGATCTGCCCTATTGTTGGTTTTCTTTGTGCTAATCAAGTAAAAAGCGACCGGTCGAACGTGTTCTTGGAAAGTTCGGGTGTTTTATTAATTTCAGAGAGCAATGAGACATGGCCGCTGTGCAGTCAAGGCGAAGATATTAGGCACAGTTAATACAGGTTTCAAATAATATTGTTTAACTTTGTACCATGAATTTTACGACTTCCCGACTGTTGTCCGTCTGTACTTTGGTGCTATAAATACGCAAAATATCAGCAAATAAAGACTTCGGTCTGTTATTAGTATGTCTAAGTAAGTGCTAATTGATTTCATGTGCAGAGTTGTACTAAATGCGACAAAACTAGAGAGAATGATACTTGAAACCAACAATTGGGGCAGTTGTATATAAATATTCAACTGTATGTTTTCTTTAGTACACAATATTATCTAATTATTCATTTTGTTACTCTCCTATTACCCTATTTTGTAGCTAAATTTGTTGCTTTCACAATAATTTATATTCTTAATTAATAATATTTTAATCGTGTTATTGTTATAAGTAAAATAGTATATATCATAAATGTTTATAATATTCATTATTATATTATTCAGGAATATCTTTTCCTAAGCTTTCATTCGACTCACCGGAAACGCGATGCTCCTTAACATCATACAAAAAATAAAAGTTCTTCCTCCTGTTCGTTATCTCTCTTTTTTTTCCAGCTTTTTCTTTCCATTAGATGAGCGCGTTCATTCAATCTCGAAGCACGAAATAATCTACTTTTTTCTCACCGCAATGTCGACGATATAACTACAAAAGTGAGCATTACGATTACGATGAGTCTATGAAATCAGCATTCTTTACAAGTACGTTGTTAACAGTGTAGGAAACTAGCAATATTCAATTAGTTTATGT
The DNA here is from genome assembly GCA_910591585.2 of Nysson spinosus. Taxonomy (NCBI): domain Eukaryota; kingdom Metazoa; phylum Arthropoda; class Insecta; order Hymenoptera; family Crabronidae; genus Nysson; species Nysson spinosus. The sequence goes on along the minus strand of OU342839.1, from coordinate 1,710,898 downwards.
TCTACTATTTCTAAACGAAGAGTAGTGAATATTTGCAAGTGTTGGAGCTAAGGACAACAATTGTAACATTCATAATATCAGTGACGATTTAAAACAGAACTGGTATATACGGCTTGCGTTTCAAATAAAATATATATATATTTATATATTTTTTATATTCTAGGAGTAAAGTGATAAGGATAGCTTTATACTTCGCTGTATTGTTGTACTCATAAAGAATGCACTGAAAAACGCAATTGAAAAATGCATTATTATAGTGCTAAATTGATTAAATTCTAAATAGTACTTTGAAAAAGATGTTACGGTATAAACGGTCTGGATGGCAATGGAAGTATATACGTATATATACTCAGAAAAAAATGCAATATAGAATTTATATTCGTAACAACACTTTTATGAATCCGTTTCTTTCATTCGAAAACTTTCATGAGCTCTCTGAGACTTTACATTAATCAATGCAAATATTCCTGTCATCTTGTTGCCTACGAGACTGTACATTACTTTGTTAACCGCCATCGTTAGACCGTTTCATACCATAATAGACAAATTGTGTATTTTTTGAATAACATCTATTATACTTTAATATTAATAATCTGTAATAAAAAACTGACCTAATAAAATGTTCATTTCTTTTTTGGCCTCACTTTTTGATACTAAACTATGAAGGTAATTGAAGAAAAAGAAACAACAATCAGATTCATTGTTGAGTGTTAAATAATTAAATAATTAAGTAAAGTCTGCTATAATACCCTCCGTGTGTTACATTGAATTCGCGTACTCCTTTTTTATCTACTGATATCATTTTCATTGAGAAGATTTCTCGTCGGAGTATCGAGTCACAGGAAAGAAAAAGTTTAATGACATTCTGGCGACACGATCATTTTCTCGGAGATGTGATTTGTGCAAGGGTATTATATATTTAAAATAATTTGTATTATCATAGATATTTAAATAATAATAGTCTTTAAAATTGATTAGTTTAACATTTTATGACTACGACGAAAGAATTTGATAATGTTGTCCTATCTATTCTAATTATTTATACCTTAGGCAATAGTTTCCCATCGTGAATGTATATATTCATTTTTGTCATAGATATTAACAGCTACAGTTTTCAAATGAAAATATTCATAGAGCCGGTATGTAGACGTGATTGGCACGTCACTTTCAAAAAGCTAAACTCTTTGACATGTAGAATCAATTTACATGCCACTTGAACTGCGATACGTATGTCACATGTATCATACGATATTATAAATATGAATTACCTTCTTTTTTTGTTTGATTAAATTGAAAAATCCTAAGTATCTCTAATATGCTTACAGCTAGAATGTAAAAACTTACAACACAAACATTGAATTCAATAAATTTTTAGTAATCTACTCCATCGTCAAATGTTATATATTCGGCATCGCTATCACACACTATTTAATTGAGTGTTTTAATTCAATAGCAATATATATGCCTGTATGTATATATAGTTTCTTATGTACATATACACGTACATGTATATGTACATATTAAGCATACTTAACACTCTATATGTAGTACATACTACTTACAAAAGAAGCATGAAACGTATAGAAGACTACAGATTATTATCGAGTTGCCATTACTGAGATAAAGAAGAGGATATTGATATAAAATTTAAATTACTGACTATCATTATCCTTCAATGTATTCAAAGTATAAAAAAATTTTTAGTGTAAGTCATAGTTTGAGTATCTCCTATAGAACCTAGAAAAGTCGGTGCAAAATAATAAGAAATATAAAGAGAACAGAAATTACCACGTTTTATACTCCAAGATGTCATACGTTAAATAGACGAGCATAACGTATATATTTCAAATACATTTACTTCAATCCCAATTGTCGGTTACGATAATATGAGCAATTTTGTTGCTTGATATAAAAATCTAAAAACCATTCATCCCTTATACGATATAACGTCAATACTACCATCTCAACCAAAGATATAAAATTTGTTAATACTTGTATTATTACCATCAGTACGGGTCAGTTGAAAAATTCTATTCAAATATATACTATTTTGTTTTTAAATAGAATAGAAATATTAGCCTGTGTGACATACGTGTAACAGCTCAGAAATGAGAAGAAGATATCCCACATATATTTATACATATATTGCAAATGGGACAGTGTTTTTTTTTTGTTGCGTTTAATTACGGTATTACAATTTTAAACAAATATATACTTTTAAGGTCCCAAAAACTTTGTCCATCTTCATTATGATTATATTTGTTTCCATACTAAATGTTTTGCAACTGGCACGCACACATATTTATTATCAATACTAACTATATTCAGCCAGCACCCTGCTAATGATGTATTTTGAATTACAAATATTTCAAACTCACATATGCACGTATGTATATATTGAGTGTATACATATACACGTATGTGTTCATTAATTTTTCTTCATCTCAGAATCTATAATACGGACTCATAATATAAAGGATGTGATTTTGTCAGAATCGTTACAACACTTATACGAGAAGATCATTGACACAGAAAGTATGGCAAATAGGGACTATGTAATAAATGTCTTATCACATCCGCGTTCACTTTGGCGATAGTAAAACCGTAATTCGAGAATCTGTTTTTTGTTTGTTCCTTTCAACTCTTACGTTCAGATATGTGCTGCAATGTTATCTGTTTGATCGTTAATTGGCCATCACATCCAAACCATAGGTCTTTATAAAGATCTGCTACTACTCACATTGTATTCGTTAGAGTTTCTGTGTGTCCCCTTTACCGAGATTAAGCAGAGGTATCAACAAGAAAACAGGGAATCTAACAAAAGACTCGGACCTAACTTGTGGCGACAACCGGAGTCTGGCAGTACGGGCACTCGCGCTGATTTGGAGCGCACGTGGAGCAGACCACGTAGTGGTTACAGGGTGAGAGGGTAACAGTGCGATTTTGTTCCTCACAAACCATGCACTTTGTTGCCGTTTCTCTGTACAGCACCTGGAACGGCAACAACTGAGCTACCTACAATGTTTCCCCACCAACCAAACTACTCGCAAAAATTAAATTATTATTAAGTCACAAATCGTTGTCTGCAGTATTATTATTGCATGGTAACGCATGATTTTGTACTGTTGGAAGTGTAGGGTAGTTCGATGAAGAGGAAGTTGCTATTTAAATTTTGTTTTTCGCATCCTCTTCGTGAAGTACGTTACTAATAATAGTTCGAAAATCGCTCAATGTACCAGCTGTTCAAACCGGAGTGATAACTTTGTTTTACCTTTTCCACTTCTTCGAGATCCGAACGAAGTTGAGACTGAATTGATTTTAAAGTAGCTATCGACAATGATCTCAGTTCACTTATTCTTCTCAGTGTATGAAGGTATGGACCACCACTGGATGCTTCGTTTTCAACCCTCAGTGCTTTTACCTGCAGCAAGGCCTGTGAATAGAAACATAAGGATCCCTCTTGGCGTTATAAATACCTGTTGTTACAAAGAAAGAAACCCAAAATCTCAATACTAATCGTGTATACCTCATCCCTCTGTTGTTCGGCGATATTTGCTTTCCTTTTAGCTTCTTCACTTTCCAATTGCCATGCCGCGCAAGCTGCTCTAGCTTGATTAATTCGCTCGTCCCATGTTGCTAATTGGGCACGACTCGAAGTCAATTCTTCTCTAAGCCTCTGTACCTAGCGAAAAGATATTTATAACTAGCTTCTTAAAATTTATATAACATACAACGATAACAAAGAAAAGCTATTGAAAGTCTAACCTCAGATAAAGATCCTGTATTACTTGGGCTAATGGAAAATGCATTAACCAATGGGGATGCTGGGAGAGGTTGTGTACGTGACGGAGACATTCCTTGACTTGCAAAATCAAATAAGCTACTATTAAATCCACTAAGTTTCGAAGCTGAGCTGCTAAGTTGAGAAATATGATTGCTAAACGGGTCAGACACTTGGTTCATAAAGGGCATTGTCTGAAATCAACCGGGAAGCATAAATGATTAAAGTAACGTTTAAAAATTCTTCCCATTATAAGTGTATTTCTGCAACTATCGGAACTTACCGATTCCATGGAATCCTGATGAGAAAATCTAGAGCCAGTAAGAAAACCAGCGGACTGTAATTGTTGAAGTGGGCTTGATGTCGATGGTGAAAAATTCGTGAGAACAGAACGCTCAGCCATTCCAGGGATATTAACTGGTGCCGAACTTCCAAGTAGTCCGGAACTAGCTAAACCAGCTGATATTGAATTACTAATTGGTGAATTGGTATCCCTATGAATTGAATCTACTAAGTTCAAGGTATCATCTAGGTGTAACTCGTCTAACGCGTTTCCTGCAAGGTAGATCAAATTTAACTACACTGCCGCCGGGAGCTGATGAAAAACTTAGCGAAGAACATATATCGACAAAATATATTCTTCAATGTAAATATATATCCTGATAAAATTCACTCACCTACAACAGATTCAACAGTATCGTTTGGATAAAATGAACTTGAGAGCGGTGATACGGTAGTTGCCAATGAATGACTACCTAAAGTTCCATTCAAATTGTAAGCAATATAAAGACTCTGTTTCTGTTGAGCTTTCTCAGCCTTTGTTAATATTGGATCGCTATCAATTACAGCCATTTTATTTCTTAGCTCGCCCTGTACAGTCAAATATCCGATCATTAGTTTCTTTACTCGCTTTCTTGCTTTGGAAAAGTTTCGGTTTAACGAGGGAGAACTTACAACTTGTAGAAGAGAGCTGGGATTGTAAAGTATGCTTGTAAGCTTCTGTTGAGTAGCTGAGTTTGTGATATTATTTGAATTAGAATTATGAAGTTGAGCACCTGGTGCTTTACTGTGTGAGCTGTTGCTACCAAGGCTACTAGTACTTGCTGATTCTGATACTTCACCGCTTCCATTCTGCAAGTCAAACAATTGACAATGAATAAGATTGACTACTTTACTTAGTAATAATATAAATTATCAGTAAACAAAATGTCAAACTTACGCTGCTATCGCTAAGTGGTTTGTCTTTCTCATGAGAACGCTTATCAGGTGGAAGCGCATTGCTGAGTATATCTGCCAGATTGGTACCACAATCTATTGGTACAGCCATATCCCTCGCCAAGCTCATTTCTTCTGTTGGCAACACTGCTCCATCAGCACACCATACCAAGTCCGAATATATCAATTTTGATAACTACATTTATCATTTACAAAACGCGAATGTACACCGACAGACGTCAAATGCTTCCAACATTTATAGAGAAAGAAAAGCCAAAAGGTTTTTACGAATAGAAATCAATGCGATTGCTATTCAGCGTTAGTAAACCGGCGTATCACTTTATGTTAAATTAGCAAGCTGAATTAATCCATTATTTCGGCACGTGATTATGACATATATTAACTGACAAAAGAATCGCAACAAAAGCCAAACAATAGTAACCAAACGTTCTAAACTTACAAAGATATATGATAACTGTTTTACGTACGATTTATGAGGGTACACTCACGGTCAACATGTGCAAACGCACAGAAGACTCCGCGCGGACAATATCCAGCTTGTTGGACATCGTTGCATTTAGTAGATTTATATATTTCAGGATGAAATTGTTGTTCAGTACGTGTATGACAATATGTACAGGCATCTCCTTGTTCACAGTTACCCGGTTCACCCCATTCTTCTCCATGTTTCACATTTGGACATGGTGTTGATCTACATCCAACGAGAGTCTTAAAACATCTTTCATTTTTCAAGATCTAATTATGGCGAACGAACTAATAACTCACCGATATTTGTACTTGCGTGGACTTCGCCTTTTGTCTTTGCTATTGTGATACTGTGGACAGGCATAGCCCTGACGGCAAAGTCTTGGCGGACGTTTGCACGGTTCTGTTTTATAATTACTGAGTACATAATTTGTATCTTGCCACTTTGGATCCTCGTTCATCAAGTTCCGCTCTTTATCAAGTATGTTAGGACCGTTTGATGACGAATTTGGGTCTGAATCTGGATTCTCAAGTGCCTGTATCTCCTTGAGATCATAGACAGGTGGTCGTAAATCATGATTGCCATGTGCGAAGGCACAATGAGGTCCATTCTTTACGCAAAATCCACGTGTGTCTGTATCATGGACGCACATGCAAGTCTTGTAATAGCGGAGATGATAACGTCTCTCTGTATCTCCCGCTGTCCGATGAAGAAATGGACACCTGTTGGCAAAAGAAACATTTTTTTAGGGATTGTTTACATATTTAATAAGCCCCCAAAGTCAGTTTGCATATTTATTAAACCTCCAAAGTCAAGGTAGAAATTCGGAAAGAAAAAATGGGGGTATCGATACATTTCCTAATATTAATTGCATCATGAACTCTAATACAATGATTTAAATAGGGAAATTCAAAGTGTCAACTGAAAGTAAAACTTTTTAACTATTCTTTAAAATCCATTTTAAAGAAGTACTTAAGTTAATTTCAACCATTCTGATAAAATTAACATTTGAACGTAACAATTTTCGTACCATTGACGTGGTACTTGAAAAAAATTCATAAAAATAAGAGACATCAGTCGAGTGCTTTGTTTAAAAATAATATCGCTCTGAAAGAAATGTAGGAGCATCCGTTTACCCAACTCGTAGCTGTAACACATTACGACCAACATGGGCGAGCTTTTTCCTACCATTTATGAGAAATCGATTCTCCTAGCATAAACAGAGGGAATGGAATGTTGCGCGTAAACTTCCAGACTTCGTACACAAAATGATAGTCATTTCGTATCAAACATTCCATTTAACGTCCTCCAAATTACAACTAAAATAACGATCAAAGTTAATCTCGCAAAAATCTACCTACAACGAAATGCTGCGACACTGTTGAACCGTTAAACATGCATGAATAGGAAATCAAAGAAATTGTAGTTTAAGAAGACAAAAGATTTTCATCGAAGAAAAAATATTCCAAGTAATGAATGAAAGAAATCGAGGACGCCGTCGCATAATATTTCTGATGCCTCGTGGGGTGCTGCAAACAAGGATACCATATCACTCTTTGTGCCACCGTGCCAAGCAAGAGAAAATCAATATCAGTAGGCACCATTGTTTGGGAACTCGAGGCGCTGGATATTTTTGGAGGGAAAACAAATCGGAAACTTATCTGTCCATGTTTTCCACTTGGATAATTGTCTATGACAATTTTAAGCCGGATTTCCAGCGGCCTAGCTAAGCCCTAGATAACATGGCATAGCAAAAAATAATGGTCACTGAATACTTATTTCCATGTAACATATGATGCTTCTATTAAAGCACATAATTCTGCTTTCATTCTAATATCAGAATCATTCTCTATCTAGTAAGATGCACCTATTGTTTGATAAGCAAAATATTAGGGTAAACACTGGTTTATAGAACTCCATTATTTCTGTATCTTATCAAACTTGAATTATTATATGATTTAATTGTAAGACACAATTCATGTGTTATTGCATTGTTTGCTACTGCTGGATTGCTTTCACAGAACAAGTTCTGTTACCAAATAAGAAATGGATGTTTTAATAAAGCTGTTTAGAACAAGCTGATGTACAACAATTGAAGAAATATCATTTGGTGGAATTGGGAAATGTAAGAGTTTGTGATATTACATTACAACTAGATTGATAAGAATGGTACAAATTGTTTTTTACAGAAAGATAAGTTCTGCATGAAGTATCTAAGTTGTTTGCAAACAATGAATGTACTTGAAGAGTCAATTCCAGTCATAGAACAGATTTTGTAGTAACACATATTTGTAACTGACATTCCAAGGAATTATTCATAAATAACTCATGAGCATTGTCCAGCAACAAGTAATTTTAAAAGTCATCCGACTTAAATTCCTTTAAATTGTTTTCTCAGGTTTCAAGCCAGCAAAGGCAAACCAACATTATTTCTTGCTAAACCAAATATAACGTCATATTGGAAGTAGCAGGAAAAACTGCAAATGGCAACGATGCACATTCGCGAGGGAAAAATCTCGGGCAAGCAGATATTAAAAAAAAAGTTTCGCATAGTTGGAAGTCATCACCGGAATGGATAGCGGCAGATTAGCTCTGAAAAGTAGTTGCATTGTATTCGGGACAATGGCGCGTAGCATTACGAATCCCCTAATAAGCGAACCCAATTTACCATCCATTCCTTGGCGCGATTCTCGCTGAAACTGTTTCTTTTTCGAGAAGTTGAGCGTAGATCGTGTCGATCCTCGGAAAACAGCGCTCGTGAATTCAGAGAAAGTACTCGCGATAGTTAAACTGTGTCGGAAAGTCAATGACTTGTACTCAGGACGTTAACATTTTGCAGGTGGACTTCTTACGTGATGCAACGCACGGAATAAAGCGTAATAACTCTGACGCAGACTGCAGCCGGGCAGTGTTTAATTGATTACTAAATCGATTAATAAATTGTATCACGGGAAAGGTGTGACAAAATAGCTTCATTGTACGTCCTTCGATGACAAACGTATCCCGTAGCGTTTCAATGGACACTGGTAATATTAGGAAATGTAAAATAGTAAAATACGAGGGCAGACACGTCATTGGACAAGCGGGGTATGAGTAAGCAAAAAGATTACGAAGAATTATGCAAGGACCGAGGAAGAAACGACATAGATTTGCATAGGGGGGTTCAAACGGAATAGCTACGTGTGCCGTGCAACGGTATTATTTTTGCTATTAATAAAAAGAGACCTGGAGAACCGATTACACGCTCGTCTTATATTTAAACGTTATATTATGCTCGATGCCATTCAACGGCGCGGCCTTAATACGTAATATGCAGGCGCGCGTGTGTACGTGTGTTCCTCGTTGTATGTGGCGCTTATTAATTTTTCATCGCCATTGCTAGTGCCATAATTCACTGTGAGACTTTTCAACGCACAATAAGCATGCGGTTTATCTCACTGGTGTGTTGAACTGGTGGTAGTAAATCGTCGTGCAACTACGTCAATGAAACAGTAATCAAATCTAGGTGGAATATGCACACGAATTGCGGCCGGGGGAAAAACAACGATGGCGTTTGCTCTTCGACGCTATTTTCTTTCTTTGTATACAAATACGATGTGCAGGCGCAACCCCAACGTTTTCGATAGGTCGACGGCATATGTAAAACGTACACGGAGAGCAACATCGAAATCATTCTCCCAAGTTACATAGGTTATTCTAGATGTAACGAGTACGCTGGTGTTACGCACCGTCAAGCAGATGTATATTACATGTCACAGCACACGCGCGTGTGTCAATGACACAATGAAATATGGGGAGAGAACGCTATTTTTTTCCTTAGGTATACACGTCGGCGTAGAGAGGTTTCGAGTGCTCTTATTTACATCACGAATCTGTCAATGCAGCCACCCTCGAACACAACCGTCCCTTTATATATTTTCCCGAGAAAAGGACGAAACTCTCCCTACGTAACGTATTGATATTAGAAATACATATACGCTGTCGTGTATATGTATATGTATACGTTACGGATCGAGGAAAGTATCGCTTGAAAATCGACAAACTGTTGGTCGCATGCAGCTAGAGTCACTCAATGGAAAAACAAATCGCGTTGGATAAAAAAAACGTGGAGGAAAATGGGGATTCTGACAGTCGGCGGTGGTAAATTGTGGACATGAAGTGGACATAAATCGATGTATCCAAAGTTACATGTCACGGAAGAGATATCGCTGCACGAAGAGTCTCAGGCTCTTCTCTTGACAGAACGAAAGATGAAGAAAGAGGGGAAAAAATGTGTGTAAATGCGAGAGAGGCGGAGGAATAGTATGAGAAAATGATGAGGGAAAAAGAAAGCGTTTCTATGGAGGATAAACTTACTCGTCTCCGTCAGGGCATATGCCGGTAGTCTCGTCATACTTGGTGCAATAATTATCGGCACTATAGTTGAAGGTGCGGTCCCTCTTTCTCACCGGTCTGCGCCTCCGCTGGTTCATAAAGTGCCAGTTGAAGCACGTGAAGGGTCGGTGCTGTGTGCATTTGCGCTGTATAAAGAGGGGACATTGTTCGACGCGAAATTCCTTCAAGTATCTGGAATGCGAATCCACAGAGCTACACATTATTTCCAGGAGTTTTTTGGACGCGCGCGTCGTATAGCCGCGCTGTTCGCGGCTTTCGTTTCTTTTTCACAGGATCTCTTTCTCTCTATACGATTATGACTCTCTTTTTTTTATATTCCCTTTCTCTCTCTTTCTCGCACACTTCTTTCACTTTTGGGTCACGCACTTTTTTTTCGGCCACGGATATTTTCTGATCTCACTTCTCTCACGTAGCACGCGACCGGCCCGGCGGGCGCTTACTTACGTGTAATGATTCGCCTTTTCCGCCTGAGCTGTCAACAAAGGTTTAGAGTCGGACTTCATCTTGGACAATACACAACCGAAGCAACGCGCGCGCGCGCGCACACACACGGACGTACGTACGAGCGAATGGAGAACCACTCTCTCGGTCCCCTCGGTTCTTCGCGAAATTCGCCCTGCTTTCGTTCTCGCCCCGTCAACGTCCTCAACTTCGTCAACGTCGTCAACGTCGTCGTCGTCGTCGTCGTTTCGTAATCGTCGTCGACGTCGTTGTCGTGGTCGTCGCCGTCGCCGTCGTTGTTGTCCTCCGCGTAGCCCGTCTCTCTTTCTCCGTCGCCCTTTTCCCCGCTAAGCCTTTAACCCTCTATCGGACACGGAATGCGGGACGCAGGGCGCGCGCACAGCGCAATACACATTATATGCGCTTCAACTGGCCAATCCCAGCTCTACCAAGCGGTCACGTGACCGCGACTCTTTCAAGGTCATTGATGTTTTGGTTCACACCGTAAACACGCCTTGCCCGTGCTGATGACAAAGATGGAAAAATCAACGATTAGCTGCCACACCGTGGATCACACTCTTTTTGCGCACAAACTCTCGATCGCCTTTCGATCCTTTCGAATAAAGAGAAAGAAAAGGGAATAATATCGATTGCAACTGCTCGACTCGTATCGACTTCCGATTCTACGCTAGGTTCTCGCGGATGCAGTTTCAGCAACGTGTAACCATGCCTGTTGCAAAAACGAGCAGAAAGGGAATTTCGAAATTTTTCAGATTTCTAGGTCAACTTCTCCCTACTGTTTTTCATCCGTTGCTCTCTGCTTCTTATCGAGTAACCGATCCAACGTGAATTCTTGACATTGCATGATCAATCTCAATATTTTTCTGTCATTCTCTGATTCGATGAAAAATAAACAGCTTTATTTTTGTTCAACTCCATTCGACAATGCGTGCCATTATTTCACGATTTGTTGTATCGTTGCGTCAGTGGACAAACGTATCTCCGATTGTTTCAATCCGAACTAATGTCCAACGAATCTTAACATTCCTGGTTATGTCTTATCGTAAATTTTAATCCATGCCAGATCGTGGAAATGTGGGGTCTTTTTTATCATCCGTGCTAACGTCAACATTCATATCCCTCGCAACGTTCTTTAAAAATCATTCAAATAATGATCGCCGTGCGATTTGTGAAGTACGAGTCGATCTGATTCACTCTCACTTTCACTTCAGCAGTGTTCAAGTTTAGAATCACATTACTTCTTTGGCCAGTAATCTTACACGTTTCACAACGCGATTCTCCGGGCATAATCTTATTACGTATCACAAGCACGTTCACTCGGCAACGTTAGTTTTGTTATCGTCAAGATTATGCGCATATGAATCATCCTTATCACAACTACAGCGATTTCGAACTACGTTCAAATATCTTTGTTGAGTACGGTCAGCTTCGCTGGTTTTGCATCGGTGACGATTCCGCGAGACACTTCCGACCACGTTTCGTTATTTGGAAATTGCGATATGCAACGTTTAACAGCACCTCATGCGTTCACGCAGAGCACCGAATACGCTTCCTCCACTTTTTCCGGCTTTTAATATGACATATTAAAGTCAATATTACCTGATTCTACGTTATTTTTTAGTATTCGTTTAGAATGTGCACTTTATCTGTTTATTTAATAATATTATACATTTCTGCGTCTCGAAAAATGCCGTGACACATACAAAGTTTCCGCTCAATGTACTATTTATTGCGAAGCAACGTAATACGCATGCGCACTTCTCGCAAGTGCGAATCAACGCGGCCAATTAGAGTTAGGATATGCAACAATTTCCTCGAAGCATTCAACAAGTGATTCTTTTGATATTTCTCCGAAAAAAACAATGCAAGGATAATAATTTGAAGATGTTGTTGCTTCCTAGATTGTATAAGATTAATAAAGAATATATTACAAGCACTATAAGAACGCTGTTTTATTTATTCCTCCCGTTATTAATCCCTTTACTAACTTTACGTTTTGATATAGATACATTTATGACAATTTAAAAAGATTCTGGGTAAAAGCAAGGACGCGTTTTCAACACACTTGTATTTAATTTGTAAAAAAACGTAAATCATTAAATATCGTGATGTTTGGGAGTAACATACAAACAATGATCGCAAGTGCGCATTTGGAGATAGGAGCACTTCTTTGTTAGATTACAACAATGGTATAAATAATGTTGCGTAACAGGAAAAGGATTGGACATAAATACAATCCATAAATAAATTCTGTAAATTTGCGACCTATAGTTCGAAACATGCAAGCGCACTATTTGTTTTCTGTACAATTTCGATGATCAAAACAATGTTTGAAATAAAGAAGAAACAATATAAAGACTATGGGATGCAGACAATTTTGATTGTACTGCAATTATATATACGTGTAACATATACTACGACCTTAATTAGAATAGAATTCATTATAACTTGAATTTTATTGGTTCGAATAATATTGAAAACATACTTCTTTATCCATAACTTATTCGCCTTTGTACAATCGTGTTCTGTTCTACTTGATCTTGAAACAAAGGACTGGGGTTACACAGCAATATGTCTAGATCCAAACTAAACGCGAACCTTTAGTCGGATTGGTAAAAATATAATGCCATTTACCGTATATGAAAATAATACACATTTGGTTTGTACATACGCACATTTGATTAATGCTATGTGTTTAATACAATGTCTTCTCTACATACTTCTGTCGTGTATCGTGTGTCAGATTCCTTACTGAATTCCCCGTCGTTTCTCCATTTTCATTGATACGAACCGTTTCCCTTCGAATATACTGCTTTTTGTGATTTGGAAATCGAGTAAGAAAACATGGGCCTCGAACCCTTTAAAGTATTGGTGTTAAGTCTTACTTGTCCTTGCATATGCATTTTACCACGCAATAATTCCCACGCTATTACATCCTTAGTTTAAAACTACGAAAGTCTGGAATTTATCCACTATATTCGGTATTTGAAGATATTCATGCGTTATAGGATTTAGTCGAAGTGCCTACGAACTAAGATAATATATAACTCTCAGATGTATCTGCATATTAATCGCATTATTGTTTCGAGGTTCGCAACTACAAACAATTGAAATTGATTAGAATGTAGTTACAACGAAGCAACGGTTGAAGAGGAAGCGTTACGCATAATCGTTCGATCGAACTTGAAGTATAACGAACAAAATATTACGCCCATGTAACTTCTCTATAAAATAGATTTCTTATTTTTACATATTGCATTATACCGTTTGCCATCAGACATGTTTACGTTTATACCGATATCAACCGATATCCACCGATATTTGAGCACTCCTGGATGGATATTAGACAAAGTATTACAACAACTGTACAGTCATTAAAACCTATTACAGTAGCTTTATTTGATGTTTCATGGATGGACTTGTGAATTACGTTTGTAAATTGCATAGCAATCTTGCGAAAAATGCCTTTCGTTTAAAAGTGGAGTGCTTAAGTGTTTCGTAATCGTTATTTAGTTTAAGTTTGACGGCAAACACACAGAGGCTGGTCGAAAAGGGCAGTTGTATGTTAATCACTAATTAGTAACGGTTCCTATCATTTTCCTCACATCTAGATTAAAACATCTATCATAAACAATATCCATCAGGTTATAATAAGAGTTCATTAAGTTTCCGATTAATCACATTTTGCAAAGTGTACGTTCTTAATTACAATTAATGCCGTAAATATATTTCAATCTCGGAAGAATTAATGACATTGAAATCCTCTAAGTTTTACCTCTTCGACTCTATAGCGTAAGATTTTCCGTTAAATACTTTGTAACTCAATTAAGTCGACTTATATGACTCCTTTTGCAATTATTAATAGGACACATCGTCTCGCACAATTGTAAACACATTTTACGGATATAATGTACATTCATATCCAAGTTACAAGCATCCAAATATTTGAGTTACTGCCGATTATGTATTTCGCATTCCCCGTTCTTACGTGTGTTATATTGTTATATTATTATATCAATTGGAATTGTTTACACTCGGTATCGTATACTATTGATGAAGACTTGATTTAAACCTCGTACTATTCCATATTAAAATAAATACAAAAGTCAAAGTGACTGTCCTATATAATATCCGTTCAGGGCGACCTTTATAACTAATAGGAGACATCGACAAATATTACACAATCAATATAGAATTATGCAAAGCTCCGGGTGATCACTGAAATGAATCCTTTTGAAAATCCCAATGTATACCTTGAATATGAACATTAAAGTTTTAGTTATCACTATCCTGTGCGCATATTAAAGTAATGCCAATAAGCTGAATAAATTATTAAATTATAAAAGAGAACTGGTTAGAATCAATATGAATTAAATGATATAAACGCGGATATAACGTGTACTGATAAAAACAAGAGCATGCCTCGATGCATTTGCTTCAACGATCTTCCAGCATAAGTTACAAGAAAGTGCATTTAAAGTATTATTACATTAACAAGTTTATTTATACAATTAACTACCTATATACAATACGCCAATACGAGTGTCGCATAATCTTTTTTAACATAACTTTGTCCAGGCTTTTCTCTTATTAGCAACGGCCATTCATATACTAAAAGTTGTAATAGTTCGATTCAGCTTGTAATCTGTATACAGAAAAGTCATTAATGCGAAAACGACATCCCAGACATTTACGATGAGCATTTAATACTTATAATTATTATATCATCCATTAAGACCACTTAGATTTCATAAAATTTCCTACGTTTAGTAGTTCAATGATTAGAGAATAAAATCAATGAATACTTCGACTTTGGGATGGACTCATTATGTCTGACTAATTATGAAAGAAGATATATCCCGTTTCAATGTAGATAATTACATTAATGTTTAATAATGATACATATCGCTATGTAATATTATCGAAGCATCGAAATACTCCTTTCTCTGGCTATTTATTGTTAATAAAAATGTATTACGCGATTTGAACGATATACAGCGATTGTGAACGTTGACGTCAACACTTTGATAGCTTTATTAGATTTATGTATCATTTGAAATACATATTACGACGTATAACTATATCATATATCTGTCAAGACTGTTATATACTGTTATGTTGATTGAAAGATTAACGTATATTTATAGTTCGTAATTTCCATTTCCCGTTATAAGTTACTCGATGGATAAATATTAAAACGTAAGTGAAACCTAATTCGAATGAGGCCTATTTCTGTTGCTCCATTCTTCATCCTTTATGAAGAACATGTTTTGTTCTTTGTCTATTATGCTCGAGAATTGTTTCTTTAAAAGAACTTGAACAAGGGGCGCTCCATTCAAGAAATCATACGAGAGACTGAAGAAAAATGACTAACTCAAAACTACAAAAATCATAGAAAAAAAGGCAGCTTCAGATCTACATTCCTCGACCCTATACTTATCCATGTCTAGCCGAACCTATTCAAACTGTTTTGATAAAGAGTAAAAGTGTATTACTCTAATTTACCTGAATTACGTAGACTTAGATTTAGACAGTTGTTCCGTATGTACTGAACATCACTCTGGTGGTATCCGTGTCCAGAGTAACGTCTTCTGGCGATGCTAAATCAACTTTTATAGATCCAGAATTATTTCTTCGTCTTGTCATACCGCCACCCCAATTCGAAAGGGTCCAATGATAAGTTTCGGATTCCTTCTCGGTATTTGCAGTCTCTTGAGTCTCATTATCTTTGTCCAATCCAGTTTCAATCGAAACTGAAGATTGCGAGGCGACAGAATCGAAACTGGAATCACCACCCCCTCTGTAACGGCTCACGCATTCCGTCGCCATTTCGCCCGGCGATTCTTCGATTGCTTTTAAAATGTTTTGACAAATATCCGAGTCAAGGGGTATGGGATCGTCAGAATCTCGATTATGTATGGTTACAGCTATATGAGCTGGATGAGGAATAGGAAGAGGGATTACTAGTTTTTCGGCGCTGTATGGACGAATCTGTCGTTTCCAAGGCTGCCAGCGTCCTTCTGCTGTGCCATTTTTTGACATTTTGCACTTCCTAATTTTGGTTGATGTTATAAGACCAGTCGCCTCACTGTAATCAGACATGTTTATTTACCCATAGCTCGTTTGGAATTTTCACAGGAGCCAATTAAAGGTAATTATAGATACGAACTGCTACATCAAAGTTTAAGGGGAGAGTGTCATTGAGTATTATTGAAACTAGTTACCATCGTTTATCTGATTTTCGACTGTTGCACGATTGCTTAGCTCGTGGATTGAAGGCTGACACCTCAAGATAGGGGCTGTGAACCTGTATATTTCCACGTGGCGCGTAAACGGCACCAAGTAAATCTGGTCCATTAATACCGCCAAGTTGGGTACTGTGAACCATCTCAGTGTATCGCGATAAATCTACTCCAGGATGAGGTTCTAATCTGAATTTAGTATCGGAATCGTCAAGGGGCTGCAGAAAATCTAAACTAAATATATCGGCGTACATAAGTCCGGCCAATCCTGCCCAGTCACCGACACCCAAGCCTTTATTCTCCCAAAAATCTTCTTCATTTCCGGATAATCTTGCGAAAACATGATTGGGATATAGTCTCTCCAGCATGAGAGCTCCTTGTTGTATAACTACCTGAGTATTATTACAATAAAAACATTTTGTAGTGAATTGAAAATAAAAAAAAGGAGAACGAAGAAACCCAAAGTCATTGTATTATTAAATTACCTTTAAGTCTAAGGTAGTAAGTTTTATCTTGCTTCTTACGGCTACGCCGAGACCAGTCTGCAGATTCTTCCTGCGTCTATCTAATTTTTCGTGCAGCACGGACACTAAATCTCTGGCTTCTTTTTCGAGCGACTTATACGGATCTTTCGTTTTTGCGAGACAAGCCGCGAAAGGACCGAAACAGGCTTCCACAAACTGAGTAAAGTCCCTTTGAGGCTGAGTGATTAAACGTTCCGTTTCCTGTTGAAAAGCTAACAATTCATCGAGTTCCAGTTTCGCTTCAAACGCCGCTAAAGCCTGTTCTGGTCTTATCTGTAAAGTGGACATTACGTATTGTTGTACACGGTATACGAAATATAAAAACAATTTATCTCAAGTCAATTTCACCTGGTAATAATAATCGGATGCCAGTCCTGGACCGGCAATTCTCTTCACAACGAAACTGTCAGTGGCAGGAATACGACCTCTCTTTTTTATTAGTAAATGAAACACCACTGTGTCCCAGATAACTCTAATTCCATAACGTATCACAGCAACTGTAATATAATGCATACAATTAGTATCGCAGTATGTGCATTGACAATTATGTTAAATGAATCAATATTGAATATTAGATTGTACTTGTAAGTATCACAAATGAAATGATGGGGCAAAAAATGAGTGCCACGATCACTGCCGCTACAGGTTGCAAACATCCTTGTATACCAATATTCCAAACTAATGCTTCCATAACAACTAAGTATCGATTACGATTTGGTTCTGGGCTGTCTAAATCCATGATAAGTGCCATGATTGCGTGTAAGGTCAAAGTGACTAATGGCATCCTAAACAAAGAAACATTTTATATACATAAACATCAAGAATTCCGGGAGAATAAAAGACCGTAAGAAAGTCACTTTACCACATAACAGCAGTAAGTGCAATAATAAATGATCCAAGACTTATAAATACGCATACAATCGGGAAAATGAATAATATGACGAGTGTCCCTAGGAAACCTTTCACACCGTAATTCCAAAGTCGGTTTAAATGTCTGGTCATCCCTTTTCCAATAAATCCTACAAAAAAGATGCACTTGATAAAATATTGATCGTACTGGAAATCAGACTATGTATACGAGTTCGGGAAGTACAAGGATTACCAGTATCTGGTTCTGTTTCAAAATGTGTCCGACTTTTACTGATATGTCTCCAAAGAGTAGTTAGTCGAGACCAAAGAGTAGGCATTTGTGATGACTTTCTAGGAAACAAAGTTCCATTCAATTGGCTGAGTTCTAAGTCAGGTGTAAATGGTTCAACAAGTAATAAAGCGCGTATGGAGACTGGACTACACCATGGTACTGCTACACCCAATAAAAACATTGCGTTCCAAGTCCAACACCATGTCCTAGCTATATAATTTATCCAGCGCCACATAGGCCACCTGCATTGATACAATCTTATGAAACCTTCGGTTCTTAATCAATCGAAAGAAAAAGAAAACAGTTTCTGATTGATGTAATTGTGTACCGAGTTGTGGTCGTGTGAACAATTTCTCTTTCAACCAAAAAGACCGGCTGACTGGGATCAGCGCGGGGTGTCGTGATAGATGTTGGTGTATTGCTCAAGACGGTAGGTATAATTTCAGATTGTCCCTGAAAATTACGCCTGATAACCCAATTTTTTGGAAGCCATATTTGGGTTGGCCATTGGAAGCTCCTTGTCGGAGTTTTCACTTTCCGCAGTTCTTTTAGTAAAACTGGCTCCCGCTGAAAAGAATCCATAAAATTCGCAACTTAATACACACTATAGTATGCTTTCACGATTGCATATGTGACGATCAAAAAGAGGAATATACCTCTTTCATAAAAGTTAGATCACGATTTAAGAAGTAGACTGTTTGTTGCAAATTCTGGTGACTGCACAAAGCAAGTGCTTCCTCGTGCGCACTCCATTCACATTCTTCTATAAAGTTCCCTTCGGCTTCTCGCATTCTGTCTCGCATCCATGGTTCGATACGCGATAAAACCGGATGTTCGCTTTCCATTCGGCATCTTAGAGATTCTTTAGTGTGTATTAATCTACGCTGCACGTTTTCTACTGCCCGGTACATTAATACAACTGACTGCGCCTGTTGCACCAAAAGTTGTGCGATTCCCTCGCCCAGTGCAAGAATATCTGGATGTGACAAAATATTCGAATAGACTCTTTGCAAGTACTCTCGCATTACCGCTTCGTTCACTTCCTGAAAGGAACATCTTGTGTTAATTGTATTAATGCAATTTGAGAATGTTTTTCAATCTGGAAAAAGAGGGGTAGTATTTACTTTTTCAATCTCTTCATCCGGCTTTTTCTGTGCCCTCAATTCTGATATCAGTCTTTCTCTGAAATGAAGAAACCAGCCTCGTGTCTCTCTCTCCAAAATTGCAACCAGAATCGGTAAAGCTTTTCTGATGATATCCCTGCTAAACAATCTAAGATCAACCGCAGTTCCGCCGGGTGTTCCAAACACGAAAGGAACCGGGACAGGTAATAACTGGGACGATTCTCTTTCCACTTCGAATTTTTCCATAGTGGCACGTCGGAGTTGTTTGCGAACAAAACCGCAAAGTAACTCCAAAGAATCCTCATATTCTGGCTACATTGATAATAATAAACATCATCGATTATTATCAATACACAGAAAATATACTTTGCATCCAACGTTACACGTACCCTGCACACTAACTCGGCGACTAAATAACGACAACGCTCCTCTCTAATTTTGGCATCTAAATTATGTGCCTGAAGCGATGGCACACCGATTATTATATCTGTAAATAGAAATAATAAATCATATCTACATAGAAATTCTTTCTACAATTTTATCAGCAATTATTTCAAATTGCATCACGCTGTTTATAAATTCCGCAATATTTTATTTATTTTATTTACACCATTAGAAAGGTCGAAACTTCTTGGATGCACAAAATAGAATTCGCCAAGTCGACGAATAAGATTCTTACCAAGTAGACGCAGCAGACCTGTTAGCAGAGCTTTCAAAGATTGCGAAACACTAAAGCAATGAGAGACCAGCCTAGCTTTAGCTGTAACTACCAGGAATCTAGTAGCCAAGGCAAGATCCCTGAGCAATGCATCTTGTCTTCTGTCTCTTCCACGTTGAAGAAGTCCGCTTAATCGCCATCGATGTGTTTGACCAGCAAAATTGATGGAATCCACTTCAAACTCCCTGGAAGATCAATCGTGTATGAAGTCCACCGTTCTGAGTTCATAAAACCATTAGGAAAGCTACAGGCAGAGTATTGCCTATATTTAAAGAAAGACATTGATGTTCACTGGCATTCTACAACAAAATGAATTAGCGCAAGAGAAGGAGTGCTCTAGTACTCCAAATAAACCCTGGAAGTGTTTGCAAAGGAACTACTACCCTGAACTGTGTACCCCTTGAAAAAAGAAATAAACCATAATACTAATGTAACGTGTCTCGCTTTTCTATGGAGTCTTGTAAAGCTGTAGCTTAGGAGATTGCATTGCTATAATACAAGCAAGTCCTAAGTGAAATGTAGACAGTGACCTACACCACATTCCGCTGGAAACAACAATTGTATTAACATTGATCGTGTGAAAGATAATGTATCGTGCTAGGATTGTTACGGACATGTGTTAGAAGCCACACCAAGTTTAAAGTTTCAACCACTCCACGAATCGAAATGATTGCTTTTTCGAACAGTGTCGTCGGGGAGATCGTATTACGTCTGGGTCGACTATAGTGCAGGAGTTAATAGAGGTGCAATCGAGAATTTAGAAATCAGGCAACGCCACGTTCCATGTAACAGGGTTCGTCCAAAGGAAAGTCAATGCACGCCGAAACGCGGGTGTGAGTGATATTCAGCCTTCGAGTCACTGTACAAGGTTTCCATTATTTTGTAGTTAATATTGCTTTTAACATTATGTGACGCTGGTGTTTGACATACCCGCATCTTCGAATGCTCTCCAATTGAGTGGCATTCAGCTTCTTCGGCTTTCCATATTTATCCTTGTGCAAGCTTTAGAAAAATCGTTAGAAAAACATCAGAAACAAAAACATGTACCGTAACGTATTCTATTTACCCTGTTGTAAGTAAAGGTTTCAATCTCCAGGTTCTCTCTTTTTTATATCATAAGTATTCAAGTAGTTTGCAAAATACGCAATTCCCTGGTCGTTGTAACACCTTGATACTCATTAAAAAATGATTAGATGTTCAAAACATTATTTCTTGCAACTGATGTGACAAATTCATTCCCATTTTCTATTATTCCGAGATACAATCGGCGAGGGAAGATCTTTACATATGATTTATCTTACGAAATGTATACTACTCGTTAGAATTATGACTAATAACGTGGAGCTTTATTCGAACCCCCGGTTATCTTCATTATTAGCACATATAATGAATTCAATTCAACAGATTCCATATTTCTTCTGCATACTGTGTGCGAATGAATGGCTAACTACTAAAACTATCCAATACAGTTTCTACGACACCGTGTTTTAAAGCATCTTTACTAAACTAGCTACCATAGGCAAAAGTGGAGGGTGTACTAGGTGTGCATTACACACCTAATCAATCTTCACATATCAATGAACTTCTCTTCAACAAGACAATATATGTAATACATTTCAATCAATCATAGTAGTACAAGTTTGAATAAATGCCGAGAGAATAAAATAGCTTTCAAAGGTCGAGTGGAAAAACGTTTGATTTTCATTCAACTGTTTCATTATGATTCTTATTTACTCCTCCATTAAAGGATTCCATTCAAGCCCTGATTTGATCCAGCACACCCTGGCTAATTGTAAGAGCACACAGTAACTCTACCACTATTCTATGTAATCTCCAGAGAATTTGAAGAGAATGAGATTGGGGGTACCGGGGGACTTACCCCCGTTCTCTGATGCTCTCGAGTTGCTTGTTGGTCAGTCTTCTTGGTTCTCCTTTACTGTCTACGGCGACAGCATCCAATTCGTCGAAGCTAGGTGCTACAAACAGATCTCTGAGATGGTGCTTCTTTCTTGCTAGAGTATCTTCACCCTCCGTATACGTCGAGAGCGGCGGTGGTAATATAATGGGGAACGTCCTCCAGTGGTAGAGGAACTGTTGCGCGACCTCCTTGATGTTATGCACTAATGCCTCGACCTCAGCCGGTGCACCTCGTAAGTGCGACGTGTCGAATGCCACCGGCTCTTTCTAGAAATGCAGTCACAATTTTCAGTTGCTTGTCGCTCTTCAGGGGTATTGGAAAGTATGCTATAGATAGTATGAAAGCATAAGAAACTCCGCGTCTACTAAATTCCATGGAATTCACTGCAACTTTTACACTCGAAGTATTCGTAATGATACTGATTGTAATTCATATATTATGGAAAGGGCACGAGATTGGAAGGTTTTGAGATGAAGATTGACATGAAGACGATGATTTTTTACCTCGGCCTGGAGTCCGTCTCCATTTGATCGGTGATAAGGCTGCTGCGGATAGGCCTGATGATTCGGTCCCGTGTTGGCGGAGTTGGCGGAAGCGGAATTCAAGTTGTGGGGCATCTCGCGCGTAAAGAGCGTGCGCGGTGGCTGGGGTCAGCTGCCCCGTATACCAACTATCTCCTCATACACCATATTGCTGCTGGTTGCCACCATTTATCATTACACTCACTCTGAAAGTTATATTTCACCCGTTATTTCATGTTCTTTTTATGAATCTGTGCACTACTTATGACAGTATTTAAAGTATAATGTTTCGAAATTCAAATATATATTCGGCGGGGACATTAAGTCCATCAATATCGGTTAAGATTGGGAATGAAGTAAAAACAGATGAAATGAGTATAATTAGACGCGGCAAAGGGGTAAAAATATCTTCCTACGGCTATTTTCTAGAGTTTCTTTCGTGTCATAATACTTTTGATCTTGACATTGGTATCTTTCAGGGTGAAGAAAAGAAATGTTCGACGGTAGCATATAAGTTCCATCAGGAAGACAGAAATAAACGCGCAGGGCCAGCAAAGAAGCGGCGTGGTGATCCAGCACGCATAGAAGGGCTTTGGCTGAATGCACGCCTCCCATTAACCGATTATACCCCATTAAACGATTAACATTCTGAGCATTCCACTTCTTGCCTGCACTGCTTCGCATGTGGATCGAATAAAATCTACTTTTGCAGAGGATGCGCCGGCTTCGTGTTGCAACACAAGGTTTCTCGCATCTTTTTTGCCTTTCGCATTAACACTAATCTCGTAGACTTATTCGTGTTACTATTTATGCCGTTATACATTGTGTTCATTTCCGTTTCTCATCTGTCGATTTCAATACTTAATCTAGTCTCATCGTCGTACATACTAAATAAGGGCACGTTGTAATTACAGGTAGTCGTTATCGTAGGGTATCATTCATTTCGTGCCAAGGAAGCTGCCCTGCATTCTGCCTTCGGTAGGAACAATGTTCCATCTTGGCAGAATACCAATCACGTCTCGCGTTTCCCGTCGCTACGACTACGGCAACTCAAACCTGGAACTAATTTGGATGGCATACTTCCTGTCGTTTAACGAGACCTATTCAATTCGTACTGAAACTTAACTTGTTTGTTCGACACGCCACACGAGTTTATCAGTCCCGGTAATAAATTCATCCCAATTTCGTCGGGTTTACATTCGCACGAGCGCATTCACTACAAACGAACACAACGTGCAATTCATCCAATGATAATTTCATTATTAACACCTAAGTAACATGTGTAATTCGTCAGACACCTGGCTAATTATTGTCTCATCGATGAGGTGTATTCCCGTTACGATTACAAATTTGTTTACTACTACTTTGCATACCATGTAACCTTCATCCAATAAATATATACGCGAGATGGATAGGGGTTGTTCAAAATCACTTCTGGAACACTTGACCTCGCTTCATTGCAGTCACGAACTGCATTTCAATGCGAAAAACGAAACGCGAGTGCGCTTCGGCTTTGATTTATATTGGCTTCTGGTCCGGTCGCGTGATAAAAGTGAAAATTTCATCGGTTCTTAGTAAACACTGTTATATTGCCACTAAAACCGGGCACTAAACGGTAAGCATCATTAAAATCTATTAATGTAAGTCAGGCATTGTTACTCATTATTTAGAATATAATAGTTCGATCATTCTGTTACCATAATTTCCTCGTTTCCCGATGCCTGTTACATCTCATATTTGCATCGTATATTTCAGATCCGCTAATTCTGCACCGTTGCAACAAAAAATCGGGAAAATGGAAGGTTCACGGTTCGTTCTTATGGTGGGATTTAAAATTCCGTCTGCTGCTTGAAGAGCAGACAGCCGATATATGGAACACGTACTCGGAACAGCGGAGAATCTAGTGGGAAGAATAATAGAGTATGCACAAGGGAAGCAGATACGACGATGGTTTTCCATTCTTCTCATCCTTCACCTCTGCGCTCGCAAAGTTGTTTTCTTCCACCTCGACATCGGGAAACTCGTCGATTCCTATTTCCCTTGCAATTCCGTTGCATTCCTCACCGACTTCGATAAACAGGGTGCACGGATCTCTTCGAAACGGAATATGCATGCTTAGCTTCGTTACGGATAATAGTTCTACTCGCTAAACATTTCCTAAGAAATATCCTATCTTCTTGACAGGCATATTTTCGAAAGTTAAAGATCATCGTTATATTTTATGATGTATTTATATTCTCTTATAACTTACAGAACGAAGGACACAATTGATATTTTCTAATTGAACGTGGTATTGTGATGCGCGAAGCTTAGCAAGAAAGAATATTTACGACTCGTTTCAAACGTGTTCCAAGTAGGTTGCCAAGTAGCGGCACGCTGGCTTTTGACCCAGTTCGAAGCTTGCAAGCTCTCATAACCTTAAAACAGCCCTACTATTGCAATCTATGGTTCTAGCACGTTATGCGCGCTCAGCCGCGTCACTTTTAACTTTAAACGCACGATTCTTGTGTTTCTAATAATCGTTGACTATATTTAGAAAGCAAAATGTCAAGCATCCAAGGAATAAGTCAGAATCTAGAAGCAGTCGGAAATCAAAGCGGATTGAATTATTTGTATTACATTAAACAAGTCGTATTAAGTCAGAATTTAATGGTAATACTTTGTATAACGCTGCTTGCGTGACTTGAACTGCAATGTGTGGTTTGCGCGCCTGCGGGGATTAAGTGTTACGATTTTGATCCTAGAAACAAATGTTACCAACGTGTAGATGCATTAAAGTTATTTCGGCGTTATGTTATATGACGTTCGATAATAATGTGATTGAATTATCTAGACAAAATGATGTAGCTCTTTTTCCAAGTCCACTGTGAGGAGATAAAATTAATTCACTGCAATGGACCACCTACTAATACGTTTTAAAGACACCCTCGGTTGAAATACGGACGCGTATCTTTTTTTTCAGCAAACGTTTGAAAATGAAAGCGACATGCACTGAGTTTGAACCTTATCGTAACTTGTTCACGATATATTTGTAATTAGAGGGATTTTTTGAAATCCTTTTCCAACGCAGTTAAATCGTCCAAAATAACTCGCACGCAATGTGTTAAGTTAAACTGGTTGATGCATAAATTTTGTTACACCGTTCGAAAAAAGCTTGACTTATTAGTACTTGATAGTTGTCTGCAAGAAGTAGTCGCTTAAGATGCATTCAAACGCGATAGTAGGGCGCGTGTCATTCGGTAGTAAAAATGCAAATGAGATGAATGGAACCCATTCACAGATCCACCCTGAACAACGAGGCACAGAATTTGCCCTGAGAAAGTTTGGAATGTCCTCGGAGGAAAGACTCGGTAGACGAGTTTCTACGAAATCCAATATACTCCCTGCAACCCTGGAATCGATTGAAGTCCTCTCTTCAAGAATATTTCATTTACGAGGATGTACGTTTCTGAAATATTCTCCACGGTATTCCTCGTACGTCTTATATTACTATGTTCAATTTGCGTATCAAACAGCAATTAATGTTCTAGTACACCCTAAGGAGGTCTGCTTTAGTAAGTTGGCAACATTTATCGCCGAATAGATGACGTTGCAATAAAAAGAAGATACTCCCTCTCCGTTAAACAAATGCATTTATGAAACTAAACCAAAGTTTTGATATTCCGCGAAATCTTTTAAAACAATTTTTTAAATTGTTTTGGTTTATGCTTTTCTTTATTAAGTTAACTATTTCAGTGTTCTTACAGGGGTGTAGCCAACTTACTAAAGAAGGCACTCAAAGTTAAGGCATTCAAAATAGCAAATATGGTTAATACATTTTCTGGAAAGTAGAGCACTAATAATAATAATTTGCTCTGGAAACAGGAAATTGAAAGTGATAATGCTAATAAAACGGTATCATTGACATTGCACTGGTGCCATAAGCAAAGTGTCAAGCGTTAGTTTAAAAGAACACACTATTAATGTTAAATAACAGCAGACTGCATAGAATTACGGGGACGATAGTACAATACGTAATGCATAACGGCACCTTGCAAATGCACCGGTGCGTAAAAAGTACATAAGAGTATACATGCTACAATATCCGGGTATACACGCGAGAGTATGCATCGTACACTTCCATTGTGAAGAACCCTTTGGTTGTCTCATTTCACCGGGCAGTCCATGCACGGTGCTTCGTACTACGTTAATAATTCCAGTTTGAATAAATAAAATTCATCTCGCACGCGCAAGTCCTTCGTCACCAGTGAAGATCATTCACAAGTTCTAATGCAAACGTGTCACGCAAAGTAATTGGGAAGGGATCTTTTCAACTATTGGGTTGGCTAGAAATATCGCGCGCATGCGTCAGAATTTCACGGGGAAATAGGGATGTTTTAATGAATGCGGAATTATGAAATATTTCAAACGTTAGGAGAAGGTTATAATAAAGATTTAAAAAGTATATCAAACTGAACAAAATCGCTTTCTATTCGCGTGTTAAAATCGCACGAACTCATTAGCTAACCTAATATTTCACAGGCTCCCTTAGAAATCTTGCAACATAGATATATTCTAAAGAAAATAGAAGACTCGAATTAAAATTATACCTTTGGATATTGCAAGAAATGATACTGAAGAGTAAATGGACTATTACTGCAGAAAGAAGATCCACGGTTAATGTACATGTATTTGACGAACGATCAGCGAGTTTTATTGTTGAAACGGAACATTTAGGGCGTGGATGGAGGAAAAAGCATTTGCAAGGAGTACAAATCTGTTATGAAGTCAAAAGATAGAGAGTTGGAGAGATGGAAACGATGGAAAATTTGGAACGAGAAGAGAAGCTCGTTTCTATAATGTAGGTCGTTCGCGAGAAAGGAGAATGATTTTTTAACGGCGTCTCTGCTATCTGGGCGTACCGCGATCGTTTGTCACGGCTTTGCCTCTTCCTTTACGCTCTCAACCCTAGCTTTATGATTAAAGTTCCCCGAAATGGTACCGATATCTGCTTTAAACCCGAAGAACTCCGACGCGCGGATCAATTTTGTGCTGCAGACAAAAGCACTGCTCTCAATATTCTGCATCTTTATCGATAAAACGTATCTTCGACATGTTTTTCCGCGTATTTCGAGCAATCTCTCGCTCCAAGTATTTCAATTCTACCAAATGGAACATCAGTTTTAATGAAGCAAAACAAATATCAATTATGATCTGCGTGAACAGTTTAACTTATAAGATAAGTTCTG
This sequence comes from Nysson spinosus, assembly GCA_910591585.2. Lineage (NCBI taxonomy): Eukaryota > Metazoa > Arthropoda > Insecta > Hymenoptera > Crabronidae > Nysson > Nysson spinosus. The sequence goes on along the minus strand of OU342839.1, from coordinate 1,683,142 downwards.
TAATTCACTGGAAAATGATGCTTGTAAAATGAACCTCAACACAGCAGGGATCTGTTCTCCAAAGGAGAAAAGATGAAGAAGAAGTGAAAGAATAAGAAGTCGCGGAATACAGGTCAGAGCCAATACGGAATGCTAAGAGAACGGCGGGATATTTCCAATAACGATTCTGCTATCTGGAGCAGCGATGCTGGTTATCAGCAATGATTGCACGACTTTACCGAAGGAACGAGGATCCGTAATATCCTAAAAGATAACAAGGAAGTTCTTGAGATTTGATAAACAGAAATTAAAAATATGGTATACCAAATGCCGTGCTATAATATTCCATCTGCGATGTAGATCTTTACACTATCTTCTTTACACTATCGACTTCGGCAGATTTAATACTCAACATTAGTGAAATGAAAATCATGTACACGTTTCTGTATTTGTTCATCTCGGTGAATTCTAAATAAGCACGGCAAATATGAACGGTATTTTCCGTACTCACTTGAACATGATTCCACGCAGGTATGCAAAGTTAGGAAAATTGAATGTTTAAATGCTACGCCGGTCGCGCATAGAAAGCAACCCCTCAAAAAACTTCCTTCGACCCTGTTTCCTCGCTTTTTCTGGAGTAAGTACTAGAACGTGTTTGAGTGTAGGCGTCCAAACCTGATTCCCTCGTATCGACCCTCGAATTCACCCCAAAATATAATACAATCGGCCTACCACGCTAAAGGATTCCACTCGGATTCACGTATGGAAATCAAAGAATATTCCTCCAATTCAGAAACTACTCGAGCCTGTAAATACATAATAAAAAAGTTGATCTTACGAAATTCTCTTTCACGATCAAACAATGAACATCGAGATACAAGTACAGTAAACTCCGGTATATATAAACGCGGTTAATACATTTCAAGTTTTAGGAACTCACGTTATATGGGAGTTTATTGTATATCCTTCGCATATCATTTAAACCAGTAATTAACGAATTACACGACCTCGAATTCAGAGACTGAAATGATTACTACGACGAAGTTCCACTGTGTCGGTTTTAAAGAACTCGAGTGTGGAACATAAGAAACGCCGCTTAAATCTAGTCTACTCTTTCAATGAAGGTATAGTTAACTCCTTTCTATATCCATCTCTATCCCGTCCACATCCTATTTAGTACAGTCGAGTTCGCCTCCTTCTTTCTTTCTTCTGCGTTCACTGTCTTCTGCATTCACTGTCTTCGTCGTCCTGTTAGTTCTACACACTAACGACAAACGTATAATGTTCCTTCACGTCGTCGGGAGCCTCATTATACAAGGAACGATATACATATGTACAATGTACACCTGAACCGCTCCCATAGAATCGTTGATGTACTGACTTTTATGTTCCAGACTCGGATTCGCGGAAGCACCCGATAGATTACGGCCACTTATATCGCAACTGACTTAAGTGCGTTTAAAAAAATCAAGTTAACCTTTGAATACTGACAAAGTAACTTTATGTAACTTGACCAATAAATGTTACCTTGATTCTGTTTAAAAATGGACTTACGTACACTTTCAGAATACACGGCTTATATAATTGTTTTAATGGCACGTTAAGGAATTACAATCGTACTCCTTGCCAGAATTATTCTTACGTATCATTTGTTTTTGGCATATTGTTTCTTATCCAGATAAAAAAGTATCACTGGAACAATGTGTGTTTAATAAGAAAGGAATCCTTGGCGATAATGTGTCCCATAGTACGTCATAGGTTTTCAAAAATTGCGTCAATCTTATTTTAGTCATCGGGTCGATTATTCAATGTCTTGCATCATCGGATATATTTGGTGTCGTTTCATTCCACGGTACACCTCCGCCTCATTAATTGACTACGGATTCTACGTTTGTCTTGTGAAATGACAAAGTAGAATATGGGAAGTGGTAATCATACAAGATATTATTTTCATTTGGATGCAGCCATGAAATTTGCTGGGATTAAATTAATTAAAAATCTGTATGCATATGCAAATGAAAAATTCATAGTGATAGTAGAGGTAGGTAATCGGGGTTGCGTCAAACACTGTTGTACGCGATCGTGCACTTAGGATTCTTGAGACGTGGGTACCTCTATTATAGGTGGGTGGAACAATGTCACCCTCCAGAAGCAAGGGCCACCATACACTCCAGAATTACACTGGATTGTATGGGCCACGAAAATCAGCTGGAGTAACGACTAGGGTCGCGTATCCATAGGGTGTCTGAAATCCCATCTCCCTTGGGTTCCACACTTTCACGTTTTACCCGTTAAATATGTTTCTCAGCATTATTTATCTTGGAATTTTTCTGCTCTACATTTCCATGTAGGAACATTATTTCCTATTGTAATATATTTCGTTGTTCCATAACCCCGTGCGGTTTTGTTGAATGTGATAATTCTTCTTTTTTCAAATATATAAGACGAATTCATTAACAATGTATTCGCCATCATTATTTAACAATCGTATTAAAGAATAAAAACTTCCAGGATTATAGGAATTATATTTCTTAAAGAAGATGGAAATCTGCTGCTATCCTCGTTTCGAGGGTTGGCTTATTCGGTTGACGCATTTGTATGCGTCTTCATAGTCGTTTTATTCCCCCGACGCGAATTTCATCGACGAAACAACCAATGAGAAGCTGAACGGAGGACGTACCATCCGTTTTCGTCGTACAAGATACCGTGCCGAATCGCGTGACAACCCTCTACCCTCTGGACAACGAAACGTCATTATGCAGTTAGCTTCTAATCCGACTTCATGGAACGAGCAACGAGGTCATTTCTCCTCGTTCGGTGACGCACCGTTTCGGAGGACCGTAAAGTCGCCATTCCACTATCTCGCGTATCATGTACTTTCTTCTTCCATTAGTTTGATTGAATAAAACACTCTGAGAAATAAACAATGTGTCTGATTCCTACAAATCATTGTCTTCTATGTCCTACGTGACCACGTGCAATTAATGTCCTTGATATTTATATAACATTTATATTATACTAGCTTTTTGTGAAATAAACTGCAGTTGAGACTGAACACTAGAACTACTGGAAATTACGGCTGCAGAATTGAAGTTCATTAATGGATTCAATCATTTGCGTTGCGTATATTAAATAAATTCATATTTCGATTAATTCTACTGCTAGAATAGAATAATTCTTAAAAATTGCAACAAGCAAAGTCGTCATAAAATATAATGCAGACCTTTGATTGAATTAGAATTACGCGACATTATCGAAGCACTCGTTAACGGTGCAAGAAATAGTTGCATACCGGACGAATTAGGTAAAACATGATAAATGAAATCATTTCTATTTTGTAGGATTAACAGTGACGTCACTGTTTTACTTTCAAAGTAGTCGCCCTCCACCTTGAGTCCCGGTAATAAACCATTTTTCGTAAGCGACTCATTAACGAGTAATCGTTGAGTATCCACTAAAGTGAATCTTTTCACAAAATCCGCTGCAGCATAATTCTTTTATCGCGCAACGCTGGGCGTTAATGCAAACGAAGTATTCAATAATAAAGGACTCACGATAGTTTCTTGTATTCAGTAACGATCCAGGATAAATGATATTCGAATGATTTCCACCGGGATCTAGGATTATCTTCGCTTCTCGCATCGGCGCATCCCGTTTATTAAGGGCTCTTCTACATTCGCAAGGAGCAAAGAATGATTTTACATATCTTTATAAAATAATTATGCGGAATATGAAATATATCTGATGTAAAATATATTTTTACCTGCGACGTATTCGTAGGAATACGTTGATATTGATTGTCTGACAAGTACGCTACCTGAAGTTATGAGAACTTCATTCGAAGAGAACCAATTAAGTTGGACTAATTGGTGGTATATCCGAATGAAGTGTAATCATGGAATATTTAAAAATTCGCGATACAAAGACAACGACAGAAGCCATTGAACGATAACATCGTAATCGGACGAAAACAAGTTAATCCATCACTTTTGTATCATCAAATCCCATCGTTCACTCGGGCTGACCTTATTCAATTGTCGATGCTGAATAAAAGAAGTACTTCGGGAGGAAACGGAAACTAATCTATCGTGTCATCCGTTTGCTACCGTGCAACGAGGACGGAATAATTGCTAAATAATTATGGTCATAATTAAATAATAAACAAAGCATGTAATAAAATATATTAACCCTTTAATTTAATCTTACTCAGTTCGTTGCGACAACAACAGTGGCGACTGCGAGACGAGATTAAAAGTTACTCCAGTTGTCGGTAATTTAATATCCAATAACAAAATATAACTAGAGACAATTTTAATGACGCCTCTCAGTCGGTACTCGAAATACCGCAATAAAATGAGTGGCGACTGAGAATCCTTTCCGAGTGGAAAGGGTTAATTAATCAATTATATATCAATTCTCAACGATTTATAATTTTCTTTTTACTTTTCTGCGCGGCGTCAGGAAGATTCTTGAAATTGGTTGGCGTGTAGGAATTCTTTCGGAAGCGCGAAACAAGATTCCTATTAAACCATACAAAATGTTATATAATGATATCTCACGCTCGGTGACAATGTACGTTCGACCTACATTTCAAGATTTATCGTTAGTTCCACAATTTTTCTTACCACTTCGTTTTTTTGGATCTCTATAACGTTTACCGTTCGTGATGAAGTGCGTCCGACCTCGATACCAAATGAAAAATAGACAACAGTGAGATCATTGTATAATTTAGCGACACCCGTACCATTATTAAGTGGCAAAAGTAGAGATACTGTGTCACGCGTACCAATTTTTAAATCCTACCACGCGGGGCTGCCAACTTTCGATACATAAAACCGTCATTTTAGATCTAACTTATTGTACTTGCGAATTATTAATATTACGGGTACCCATAAGTAATGTCGTTTTTTATGCTTATACAAGATTCCATTTTATTTCCTAGTTTTCCTACTTCCTATTTATTCTATTTGAATTCTATTTTAATCCTCTAATGTCAATAAATTTAATTAGTATACAGATCACGTCGAGGAAACAGGTGGCGCTGTTTGTTTAAGCGGAAAAAAACGACACTACTTCTGGGTACCCCTAATATATATTGCCAATAATATTATACGGAAGATCGAATTTAAGTTGAAGAACTTAAAGAAAATGTACCTAGGAAGAAGGGTGATCGCGGTTGGAGAGGGGGGTCTACCCCACCAATTTTCAACCCCTTCCTGGATCCTCAGGAACCGTGGTTATATAAGTACCCCCTGCACAACGATCCTTCATTCCGCCGGGTGCACTCGGGACGGAAGGATGCCTTTCCTAATTCTCATTTCCCAAACTGCCCCTCTTCCAAACCGACCACCCTTCTCTTTCTAGGGTGACCACTACCAACCAGTACCAGCCAATACTGACCAATACTGACCAATAGTGACCAGTACTGACCATTTTGCAGTTAATTCAATTTTTGTTTCTAATTTGTTCCAGGAGCTTATTTTCAATGTGTTTGCATGATTATTTGATTTCTTATTTGACTGTTTATCGATTATTTGATTATTTACTGACCATTTGACTATTTACTGGTTTCTGATTATTTACTGATTATTTACTGATTATTTACTGATTATTTCCTGATTATTTCCTGATTATTTCCTGATTATTTCCTGATTACTTCTTAATGTTGTTTATGTATCGCATGCTTGCTTGGGTTAATGGTTTGGTAGAACAGTTGATAGTTATTATACATATTATACGTAGTTAGCTCCATAGTTCTCAGAAGATGAGCTCGAAGAAAGAAGAAAGAAGAAACAAGATAGAAGAAAGAAGAAGGAAGATTCGAAATTCGCGAATAGAAATGAAAATAGAAATAAGTTTATCATGTATAATTGGTTCAACACGTTCTCTGCAAAGACTGCATTGCCCGATTTGTGTCGTATTCTTGACATGGCACTTTGATCGTATTAGTTTTTAAAAATCAGTATATGTTACACAGCGGCAGAGAATGTGTTGTTTTAGGAATTAAGCGTAGACCTATATCACTGACAAACGTATTTATGAAGAGCGAATATTTGAAAATTCTCGAATGATTAGCTTTTGCTTTCCTTTGCTTCGTTTCGCACCATGAAGTAGTTTACTTTGCAATGATGAGCGACGATTTTCTCGCTCTTTCGTTACTCTCTTCCAGAGTATCGAAATGTATTATATAATAATACTTGGATAGCATGTTTGTTCGATCTGAGTGGGTCCAGCGCCTGCAAGGAAGGACCATGTTCAGAGTATGGGCGGTCGCGACGTAAGCACCGTCGAGATATTGCTTGACTAATTTCTTAGTCGAGTAATATGTCGTTCGGTGACATGAGTCGCGATAGATCGAACCACGCCTGGTATGGGGTAATTGTAATCCGATTGGAGGCTGCGTGCGGTACTCGGTCGTTGTTACTACCGCCAGGTGCTGGCTTCGTGCGCCTAGACAGGCCATATAGATTGGAAGTCCTCTGCATGGTCTAACTCTGAGTACGGCTCGGCGGGCATCAGGTCGTTCGAACTTTGAATCGCGATTTAGTTTCTTAGAGTCAATCCCCCCAATAGTACATTCGCTCTTCGAAATAATGTTCAGTCAGTGACTTAGTGCTAAGTTTAGTTTAAGAATAGTTAAGTTAGAAGATTGTAACCGCGATACTATTCTAAGTCCGATTGTTCTATCTTTCTTGGAGTTAAACTGGAAATAAAATTTGCTTTGAGGACTTAGAATAAAACGGTGGGTGGTTTGGTCGCGGAAAGTGATCCGCCACCCACCCACCCACCTGGGTCTCTGCTAGCGGCAACCTCCACGTGGTGAGACCTGGTAATTGGTAATAATTGTAGAGAATTACCATTATAATTCTTCTACAATTATTACCGAGCTAATAGCTGCTTTAAATGTACTGTTTAATTGTAATAAAAATTAGACACCTCCCTTTACGAATAAATAAAGCACGTCATGTTGGATAATAGTTCCATGTATCGTTGTTTAATTTACCATTTATTATACCTCCGTTCTCCTTTATTAATAAAACTAAACGTTTTCCTAAGTAGTTTATTTCCTGATTAGAATTAGAATTCTTCTACAATTACGACCGAGCTAATAGCTGCTTTATACGTTACTTCAGTTAAAAATTAGACACCTCGCTTGGCGAATAAGTTAGGAATATCGGGTCGAATATCGCTTGACTATCTTTCAGTGATGAACTATACTTTAGAAACTTGATTTAGTGTACAACATTAATGATCAACATCTATTCATATATTCGTATAGAATGAGCTCTTGTACTTTTATTCAGATTCTTTGTATTGCAATACTTTACTCTAATTGTAATACTGCAATACTTTTTGTTGGACGATGCGGCTAGTAGTATAGATCAATGTTTGATTTCATCTTTTTTATTTCAATTAAAATCGAAACGTTTCGGCAATGGGTTTTTGCCCTCTTCAGTGGAATTGAATTAATATAAGAAGTCCTAGGTATTTTAGAAAAATAGTACGGCCTACTTGCTAGGGTTATTTCTCGAAAATTAAAACTAAAACACCGTGAACCTTCTAGTTCTTTCGAGCCGTGAATTTAGTATGAGAAACTCGGTCGAACAATACTGCGAGGAGAAAGAAGCAATGTTTTGGTCGAAGTATTTTGTTGACTTTGAAATACACACGGAGTTTTGCTATTTATAGGTATTTTCACACGTATTTGCATCGGGATGCTAATGACCTGGTAAGATGATTAAACGACAAGATTTTAAACGTCAACTACGAATATATTGGGTTGGCAAGAAAGTAATTTCGGTTTTGTAGCATGAAATAAAACTCAATTTCGTTTAAACAAAGAATGAACTTTAATCAAGCACATATTTTCCATTTTGTAAACTAAAAGCGACATCTATTAAATATCAAAAGGAAACAAAATCTTAACACTAACAGAAGTCCTTTACAACAAACATAACGCTATATATTTGTGAAAACCGAAATTACTTTCTTGCCAACCCAATATTTTTAGAGTTTCGGAGGAAACGTGCGACACGGAATCGGAATAAGAAACTTTCAGAATTATTGTTAGATATAAATTTGGCAAGTATCAACGATCGTTATATAATATAATATTTGAACCAACGATCCTTGTAAGTATTCATTAAATAATTCTCCTGCAAAAAAGTCATACTATTTGTGTAATTATTGTACTCCATCCTCGCGAAATTCAACATTTTGCACCGCATACTTTTAGTTGAATTAGAACTCTAACTAATAAAGTTTTAAGTAGCTCCTAGTTAGTTTCAGAACTCCAGTTTTAATATCGTAGGTCTCGAAAAACAGATGAAATATATAGCCCTGATTACATGTAATTTATCATTTTGTACTTGTTAGAAATATCGTACGCGTCACATTTCCGAAATTAAAATAACTGACGAATAATGTAAGCGAATAGTGGTGAACTTTTCAATCTTAAATCCCTAATAAATGTATTACCTTGTATTACAAGGCATACACGTTAATAATATCCATGTAAATTCTGCCCACTATGTATATATATTTCTACTTAAATCCGGAAGAAGTTCGTTAGCTTAACGGCCGACTGAAACTTTAAAGGTTTCAGATTTAAAGTCTTAACACGGCTTTCCTCGACTCGAAATTTCGGAATACTTTGCGAGATGAATGTGCAATTAATTACGGATATATACAGATATATATCAATACAGAAGTACTCCAAATAAAATTAAAGCTGTTACATTCATGAAATTCTAATTAATCCCAACCAATTTCGTGGAAATTGTAAATCCAGTAAAATCATAATTGAAATAATATTCGACTTGAAGAGTAAAATTGTAATGCAAGCTAGGAAATCATTTCTTTCAGAAACAAATAAGTAATTACTCGTGGAAGCCGCGCGCATAATGTGCAAATGAAATTCAGCAAATAAACCTTGCGGAGGAAATTTGAAAATGAATTCCGGCCGGGATGAGACGAGAGGATTTGCCACTTGAAGCGTGCACATGTATGTACATTGTACATGTATGTATATAGTCAAAGGTACATCATGATTCCAGAATAAACTCTAAAGGTTACGCGGCCGACTCCCCTGGGAATCTATATCCTTTACTCGTCTCTCCGAATGCACCGAGGATGCACGTGCATCCAACCCGCAGAAAACCCGGACATGTTTCGTACCATTTATATTCCTGCTGCACGCGAAAACTCTACCCAGCATTTCAACTCTTTTAACACTTCCACATAAATTCTTGTTCCACTACAAGTTCTACTTGAAATGTAAAAAATGTGATTCTCTCGTGATCCCGCTAATTGTAAATATTGTATCACATTCACTTGTGGATTCCGTGAGACAAAGATTATTCCTCCGCTCTATTTCACTTCCTCCAATTCCCTTTTACACGACAGATACGTTCCCGAAGAATACTCGTACCAAAATTCGTGTAAAAAGCTATACTGTATTTATGGAAACCTTAAAATTGCCATTTCATTATCTGCAAAATGAATACAATTTTATTTGGACCTTTATGAAACTTCCGTACAAACTACGTGTAACAATAAACCTGGCTATGTTTTGCTGCATTTCAGAGAAATGTATAAGTAACGAACATGAAGTGATGCGAATTAAATCTTATTCCCAGAAGACTGTTTAATAACTCGCGAGTTAATTGTGCTAAATCTCAACGTCGTGTCAACCGTGACATGTTATAACGGCACGCCTGGAAATGTCAGATGTCCGAGGAGGTCAGAAACAGTCAGAAACAGTCAGAAACAGTCAGATGCAGTCGGTTATAAGTCGTTCGTTATATCAGATCGTTTGTAGAACACGTGTCGTGGTCGTCACACACGTGGCGAGGGAGACGATGGACCACGAGAAGTGAACGCAACGCGAGAAAAGAAAAAACGGGACGCAATACGTGAAGGATGTAAAGCAGGATGCACCGGTCATGTAATTGCGCTAGATGCTTGAACCGCGTAGCCAATTTGTCGCGGGCACAGAAACGAACTTGCGATTTAGCATGAACCGATTAATTCTCCTCTTTATATCTGGAAGCTAGTTTCCATTTATTATTGCTGGCTGCGCTAGAATTATTACCCTATTAGTGTTAGTTGCTAGTTATTACCGTCGGTTCGTTCTATCGCGTGTTAGGTGACTGATTAATTAACGAGGAATCATGCCTCGATTTCCAAAGATATTCTTTAGAATAAACCCGGCAGACCGAAGGATTCTTTGTAACTTTAACGTCACGTGCAAATCTTGAGCTTGTTTCCTCTAATTGCTTTTCTGGTAGACAAATGTAGAAGTATTAATATCAATACATATCTTCCTTTGATACTTGGAATTGATTTTTTAATATTACATAAATGTTAACGTTTATGATAAACTACATTGCGGCTTGCAACAGCGAAATAAACAAGGTGGGCTTTCAAGTCACCTCATCCTTCGTACTCTGCCGTTTTCACGTGATAACGTTGGCACAGCCGGAGATCGATTAAAACCGTACACCACACACGTAACCTAAGCGTTATATGTGTACTTCGTAAACACGTATGATTCGTAAACCACGGAAAAAGCGAAAGAAATTGAGCTTTTAGAAAAGAGAAGGAACATCGTGAAATGTATGATTACTCGAAAGATTTCAGGGGGCAACGCCCTGTCTAAGTGCTCGATTTTCACTGTGTTTTATGAATTATTGAAACAGTAATTGCATCGAACAGTCTTGCATCGAATGCAACTAAAGTTTCACATTTATTATTCACATTTTTCCAAGAATTTGTATCACTTTTCACTCGAGAACGTATCCTAAAAATAGTAAGTTTTATGATTGCTTTTTCTGCAGAATACGTTTGAGGTGGAAAATAAATTCCAGGCTGCGTAATTTAAGTGGAATTACGAAGTGGTGACATAAAAAAGTGAGCGAGTCGGAAGGACGGTGAGACAGACGCGAAAAAATGTATAAACATCGGAACCGTTAGAATGCATCACGACTAACGATCAAAAGTCGCAGGATAATTAATATGCTGCTAAGTAACCTTCGTCGCGTCTAACAAGGAAAGAAACCGTCGGTCAGGTTTCAAGTTTCCTATACGAGTAGCATCGTTAAAGGAAGCAAAAAAAGAAACGTCGATCAGAAATTTCATAGGAAGTGATTTCCAGATAAATTAAATTGATATCGTATGAGATAATCTTTTAAAGCAGTGAAAATAGTTGCCACCGTCAATCTTTACTTCACCCGATTCTGAATCTAGTATTGAAATGATATCGTTATATTATTCCATCTACGTCCTCCATTTTATAATTTAATAATCAAATTAAATGAAAATCCGCGATATAGAATCATCCATGGATTCCACTGCAGCTAAAAGATTAATGACGATTCTTAATCTAATGTGTATATTAATTCCCAATTGAAATAGAAATCCTTATTAACTTGTATCTCGAAAATAAAGTGAATATTGTACCAGTTATTTCAAGTATGCCCATTAAATAGGAGATTAAGAGTATAAAGGGGAAGATAAATATCACTCAAGTTTGTGAGAAATATACAAATTAAATTAGGTCAAATTATATTGGGTGCACCGCAATTCCAAGATTAAAGTGGCGGATAACTCGAAATTACCATGAAATAGTCCGAAAATTGGAACTCAAAGGGGAATTCACTAACGAATCGAGGGTCAGTTCGACGAGTTTCAAAGTTAATTGAATCTCATGCAATCCACCTCCCTAACGGAGGTGGAAGCCAGTCGACAATTCTCTCGTTTAACCGTACATCCTGATAGTCGGACGTATTCTAACCTTGAATTTGTCGGAGCCCTTCGATGATTTATCGGTAAGGCAAAGAAATTTGTTAGTAAAATGTTACCAAGGATCCGCGCCAAATCGTTTCTGGGTCAGTCCACGGCGACAGGACGTGCAGGGTTCCACAGCTGATCCTGGTCGCGTAGACAGCGAGAAAAATGTACGATACCGGAAGGACGCGATCGTGAATTCCGTACTCGGACGAACGGTTGGTAGGAATTACGGACGTACTCACCGTCACTGATCACTGATCATTCACTGTGCGATATTACACGCGAATCGGTCACAGAAATCACGGCACTGACACCACGCCGAAACAGCCCCTTGCGAACGACTGATTTTTATCGAACTGACGGCTCGCGCCCCTTTCTGTGAGCCATCTGGCGACTAGTTCCTTAACGATCCGCAGGATTCGCGTCTCTTAAGAACTGAAACGAATTTCATAAAATTCGTTAAAAATTAAATAATCTACGAAACCAACAAAAATAATCATCTTCGGAATATATAGAATAATTTTTGAAACGATAAACTAGCAAATTTTTAGAGAAATATGTCATAAATTATACGCGTACGCCGTAAGTGTAATTCGGCTCGGCGTTTCTCGGGATTGAAAAATGAAGATGCAGAGAAGAATATTCTTTGAAAACAAATTTGTATATTCAAAAATGAAAAGAATATGCTTCTTTATTTCAAATTTCATTCCATTCAGTTGTTTAACTGGATGGATGACAATTTTAACGTGTGATCATAGAACGAACAAGTACTAACTAATGCAATGTTTTGGTCCTCAGTTTCGAGTATATCTCCGTCCGATATTTCTTGAGGTTTTAAAAAACACCAATCGCAGCCGTACGATATGCTTTCATGCTCGGTATATTCACCAACGATATTCGGCTCTTTTTCAGTTTCACAATCAATTATTTTAAATCCGCCATACATGCATGCCGCCAAAATATGTCTCCGAATAAACGGGTCCCATTTTAACCGCCAGATTCCACCACCGAGATTCGTTTCAGAAACAGGTTCCTTAAAATTTCTTGTATCCCACAATCGGAAGTATTCGTCATAGCTAAATATTAGATATTAACAAAATACAAAGATACTTTTTGCTAAAATTTCGATCACCTGCTCGAAAAGGACCTGTTAATACCTGCCGGAAGCAAATAAAAATTCCCTAGCAGCATTGCTGTGCATGCTTGTTACACCTGCGTTATGAAGTCTGCTGACCATGGTGGGACGTGATCCGATTCTTGTATCAAAACGTTGGAATTTGCAATCATCTCCGCCTAAAATATGATTTCTTAGTATATGATATTAATCTTGCACAACTAAATATTCGAAAGTTTATTGTTTCTACCAGTATATATTATATTCGTATCCCAGTAGTCAAAAGCAGAGATCCAAGCTTCAAAATCATGAGCGTGCCAAGACTGACAAACTTCAAGTTTATCTATGCTAATTTCTATCAACGATATCGAACCTTTAGAATCTGAGACTATTATTCTTGGATTGAATTCATTATTATGAGACCATCTTCCGGTACACCAATCTAAAGACAATGCTAGGGTTCCCGCTTCCGCGGAAATGTTTATTTCCGTCATTAATTCTAATGCTATTTGATCTTCGTTCTTAAGTTGATAGATTTGCAAGAATCCTACGGAATTTACAACACCTAAGAGAATTTTATTTTGATACGCAACATGTGCCCATTTCATATCTAACACGGCTGGTACATCTGTCTTTTGTAATAACTTCAATTGTCCATTCTTAAGTGTACGGAACATAAAAATTCTACCCAAACGTTTAATCGAATCCGAAGTATTTGATGTTTTCGATTCTTCGTCTTTTGATATCTGATAAGTACCGCATACAAATATATCTTTGTAAGAACTCGCTGGACACCATTCTACTGAGTCGGCAGAGAACTCTGTGTCGAATGTATTTAAAGTGTGAAACATTGTTGATTGTTAAAAGTTATGTCAATTTCACTTTACTAGTAGAAACACGAGTTGAAAAATGGGAAACCTAAACTTACAGGCGTCCGCAGCCCGAAGACTGTATTGCCAATCTAAAAAATGCAAAGAGATAAGGCAGCGCACTCTATTTCTACAACGGACATCCGGTGAAGTAGAAGAAACGGAAATCAACGAAGTTGTCACATTTAAATATTACGAATTAGCACTATTTAACATCTAGATATATTCCTATCTTATATAATACTTGCATTTTTAGGACATTTTTACTTAAATCAAATGAGGTAGACAAACATGATCCACTTGCTTGTAGAAATTGTATACTTTGGTTGTAATAGAATATCACACTTACACAATAGTCACACCATAAACATTCACGAGGAACAATAGATGTTGATTGGTCATTTATTCTCGCAGTTGTAAAATTTACACACTTAATTCTGAGCAAGATTTTTTTTCAGTACATAGGAACTCATTGGCTTTTTGTAGCAATAAATATGCTTACAATATTAGAATATAAACACACACACATACACACGCTAATTTATATATATATATCTTCCCATAAAATTACTGTACGACCATTCGATTTATATTTATATGTAGTCTATTTATGTTGAGATTCAATGCTGTTACTTATGGGAAGTATAGTTTGTACTATTAATCATTTACTGTGGAACATTTGCCTGCATCTTATTAAAAATTGAATCTCTGTGTTGCATTTCTAAAAAGTGTTCTTAGTATACATGTGAACCAATCATCTTTGGCTCTTATGGAATGAGTAATTTTATGTTAAAAGTATTGGAAAATTATGAATATGTAGCCTGTTCCAGTCACATTTAAAATGTAATACTTGATATATAAATAATACCTGTACAAATAGTTCGTTATTTATATTAATAAATTACTATGTAATATCTACCATTTGTGTACTCTTTGGCAGTGTTAAAAATGATCAAAAAAGAGGATAATGACTTTGTTAAATTAAAAAGTATGTGAATAACATCTGGTTGAAATGATTAGTAAAATAAATAAATTTTTTGAAAATATGTAAATGACATAGAATTCCATGGCATGAGATGTAAGATTCTAAGTATAAAAGTTATAATTATTGATGTTATAAAACTTTCTCTTTAAACCAGTACCATTGTACTAAGTCAATATTTCTATAGAAATGATTTAAATTGGTCGAAGTATGAGGTAGATGAAGTGTCACAATATTTATGTTGTGATCATTTTCTGGTAAAAATATCAGAACCTCTAATAATGAGATCCTTGATATGTTTCCTAAATTATTCATATCAGTGGGCACACGGTTATGCTAAATCTTAAATATTATTGACGAGCGCTTTTTTCAGTCTCAACTAAACATTCTCTGACTAGAATACGTGCATGCACAATACCGCGTTTAATTCTTTCAGCGGATGAGCGACTACCAGCATAAGTTGGTCTGATATCGCGACCAAGTTCTTCTATAACATTAAGTAATTGTATATATTTCGATTGACCAGGTACAGACGGAACCACATTTTGCTGGAAAGCTCTTGGATTTGGAACTGTTAATACTGGTTCATTAACCTTTGTTGATACTTCTACATTCCCGCGTTCTTCCTCCATGTTGATTTGTTCTTTAATTAAGGTCCTGGCAACGAATCAATTATAACAAATCACCGAAATCGCGAGTAACGAAAACATCGTTAATTTCAGTTATCTAGTACATTAATAACCAGTGGAGTCGAAGACGATCAATCATTGAAGAGTACATATTATTTATATGTATATAATATGAAACGGGATGATAGATAAGGCATAATTTTATTACAATATTATTAAGGCATCAATATTTGCATTTTCGAAGATGTATGCGGTATAGGTTAAGTTATGTTGTTTTCGTGTTTGAAGGAATGTTTCACGCAAATTATTGCTATTATTAATGCCTTACATACCTTGAATGATGCAGTGATGAATGATTGCGAATATATGAAATGGAATAAATAAATAATAATAAATAATAGATTTACTACAACATCTTATTAGTTACTCCGTAGAACCGCCGACGAGATATAAGTGCCAAAGCACGCAAGCCAATCTGTATAGTCTGTTCCAAAGTCCTAGGACTCGGTAACGATTTTCGTGTAACTGGTGACGTTACCCACAAAGTATATAAAAGAGCCGTTTTTTATGTTTTTAGTATCAAAAGTGTACAAATAAAACATGGAATTTTGTTAAAAATCTTACATCTGTTAGCATACGTATTACTCGATATTTAGCAGATACACATATATACATAATGGAATCCCGAAAAATCAGCGCGCGGAATGTGTCTCGCCAACTCTAACTAATGTTTAAACATATTTTCACATCCATATTGCAAATGTAATTTGTATCATTTTATTCGCAAAAGTTCACTGAATCTGTCTGTGCTTTCATCCCCTTTAAAATTTCTTAATTTGAAAAGGTACCGAATTATTATATCATATTCGAAGTAATAAAAGGATTTAAACTGTATATTTAAAATCATTATACACGATGTAAAAAATCGATTTTTTTATTAAGATATATCGTATAATCAGTTATATTAAAGGATTATACTTTCCGTAGGTACGCTTTGTTTGATCAACTCTTTTCTGTATATATATATATATTTATATATACTAATAGGTAATTACTAGGTACCCGTTGTTTCAACCAAAATTGCAAAAGTTTTTCTTTACAAAATATAAACGAAGACTCTTTAGTGTACAAATGTATCCCTGCCTAGTATTATTTTTCCTATACACTAAATTAGAGCTCAGTACGAAGAAGTACATAGAAATTTCTTCGTGATTCGAATCTAAGCTTGGAAAATGAGGGCTCTTCAACCTTTTCTAACAAGAAATAAATGGGTCTCATCCTCGATTCTCGTAATTTATATCCAGCATTATTTGCGACGATTAATGAATAACTTTTCTTTAAGCACCCACAAAAGTGCCTATTCTTCTGTAAACAATAACTAGGGTGCATTTATCAAAATAATGAATGTAATATTTGTTAAGCTTATATATATCTGACTCAAAGTTCTCCTTTCGTCAATCTTGTAAAGTTTTCAGTACATTATAAGTACTTTCCTCATGGTTTTATGCTTCATATAAGCAGTTCATTATAATGCTTTTTGACTGTTGCAGCAGTTCTAAGCTTATCGCCGGTGAAACGGCATAAAGTACAATAGGGCTGATAGTTAATATGTTTCGCACTTTTGTTGCGGACGCTAAGACACTCCCTTTAAAATATATTGCTGTACTTCATACAATGTACATAGCATTATCTCGTAAAATAATCTGCTAAAAATCTAGACGCTAAGTATATCGGCAGATCATTGCCGCGCGTTATGTTCGGTCTCCAACAAACATTCCCTTACAAGGATTCTAGCATGTTGAATACCCATTTTAAGGCGTTCAGCTGCACTTCGGCTTCCGGCATACGAGAGACGAATGTCTCTTCCAAGTTCTTCGATAATTACCAATAACTGAGCATATTTGCCCTGACCAGGCACAGTTGGAAAATTTATTGTACTGGATGGACTGGCCTGTGCTACTTGAACTGTTTGCACATTTTGCAAGTTCCTTGGGTTTGGCACGGTAATCACAGGTTCAGGAATTCTAGGAATTTCGGGTACTTTAGGTGGTGGAGGATCGTTTAGTTTTGTTATTGTTATTTCGTTTAGTTTTGCTAATTCCGTTAGCTTCGCCATTTCAGCCATCTTCGAATATTCCGGCATTTTTGTAATGTCGTTTTGTATATTCGCCATCTTAATCATTTCGTTCATTTTGGTCTTCTCGTTCATCTTCGCTATTTCTTTAGCCATCTCGTTAATTTGTGCGATTTCGTTTAGTTTCGTTATGTCATTATTGTACTTGGCCATCTCTGTCATCTTTACCATTTCGTTTAATTTCGCTATCTCGTTCATTCTCTGTACTTCGTTAATCTTTGCCATTTGAGACATCTTCATCATTTCGTTCATCTTCGCGATTTCATTGATTTTATTTATGTCATTGTACTTCGCCATTTCCGAAAGTTTCACCATCTCGTTCATCTTAGCGATTTCGGACATTTTCGCGATTTCCTGCATCTTAATATACTCTGTTGTTTTAGCATACTCTGCCATTTTTTCCATTTCATACCTCTTTGCCATGTCCTGTGACATCTTATTTAATTCAGTCATTTTACTGAATTCTGCAAGTTGGGCCATTTGAACTATATGCTCTGGCACTTTACCTCTTTCCATCATCTGCTTCAATTCTGCAGATATCTTATTCATGTTCATCTCTGACATCTGAGCTATTGTTGCTGCATCTGGAATCTTAGACAATTCTGCAATCTTGGAGATCTCCCTTGCTAGATTTTCATCCAAGCAGCGCTTCTTCTTAGCACGATGCCTAGCCATTCGCTGTGCTTCCTGCATTCTTCTTAATGCTGCCTGCTCCTCCGTTTCTTTTGCCCTGGCGTTCTTCATCCTTTCTGCAGCTGTATACAATCTAATCGCACGCTCTTCCGCTGTTTCAGACATTAGTTTTTGGCGTCTATACTCTCGCATTTCCCTTACCTTTCTAAGGTAAGATTTTTTCTTAAGCTTGGGCATAACATGTAAGTATGCAGGGCATAGGCACAATCATTTATATAAGCGGTCATTTTTATACAATTTAAATAAAGAATTATCCAAAAATTGTTTACTGAGCATACGCTTCTAACTATATAATATAACTTTCCCCTTTTTTCAGTTCTTACTAATGATGTCTATGTATTTTTTGTATGCATCAAAGATATAATGTGCCACTCACTGAATGCAGTGTGTGCTCTGAAAAACAAAATAAAGGAATGCTGTTATATTTCTGATTTCATCAATATGGATGCATAATTTACATTTGTATTAATACCAAATTTTAGAGTAGCGATTAAGTTATGGATTATTATATTTTCGACGGCGAATTAAAATAGTGATAAAATGATATCAAGAGGTTTCAGAACACGTGTGTGCTTCGAAGTACGTGCATGTGCACTGCAAACGCACGTGTGTGTCGCGTGTGCCTATGGGTGGGTAGCATAGTCAAAATTCGAAAGAAGAGCGTCATTAAGTAAAACGTTAAGCGCATGCGCCGGAAGGTAAGAACGCCGTCTTCTCTGGAACGTTCACCAATCACAACAATGGCGGAGACAATTTGTTCCAGCCACTGAAAGGCACGTTCAACTTACCAAAAAACGAAATCGCACGGTGGATTGGTTCTATTTTATATTCGTAACATCCTCAGGATAAAAGCGATCCGCTGGTGGCACTCTCTCATTAATCGATTCGGCTTTTCTCAAGATATCCCACAGACAAACGCACAAAAGCAATATCAGCCGACATGTAAGATTTTCGTTCGGAGCCACTTTAAGGGGCCAAACGGGGTCGCCGATAGGCTGCGTGTGACGTGGTTGCGTTTATTGACCATAACCCCTTCCTACTCCCGTCTGCAACTTCACGACGGACAGGTGTACGACCTGAGAAACCGCGAAACTATTGACCGCCATCGCCAGCATCTTAAAATACATGACAATCTTACCAAAGAACTAAGAAAGCCCCACCAATTTACAACCGTATTATCACTCCTTCACGCTACGCTATCGCGCATCTTTTCCGAAGAAACAGTTAACATACCTTCACTTTCTTTCAGCTTTTTGGGAAACTTAGGTGTTGCTTTGTCTGAAAACTAGTTCTTCCTCGAACGAAGAAATTTTGACCATTTGTCTTCGGCTCTTTCTAGAGGGGAGAAAGCGTGAATGCCGAAAATCTCGCTTGCAGACTCGAACTATTGGGGAGACTTTGAATACATCTTCGACGAACAAAGACTATGAAATTTCCATATTTAAGATTTAAATCATAAGAAATAATATCTAAAACGAGTTTTATCGAACTCAAATATAACGTCGATGAGATTTTTTGTACATACGGTAAAGACTTCTTTGATGCTGTGCGTATATTTTGCATTAAGGATTATTGTATCAATAAGATAATATGTATAATTTGTAAATAAATCGTTTTCTTTCAAAAAATAGTCGATAAGTCTGCATTTAATGTTTGTGTCCGTGCAGTTCAGTCCTCGATATTTTTATTAAAGTCCGAAATAGTATACTATATATGACAAACCTGACTATATTTTATTCACGAAAGGACGTAATTTAATTATATGGGTTGACTTCCGTTTCTAGTAGGCAGTCTTTAATTAGAGTTCTCGCTCTTACGATGCCCATTTTCAATCTCTCTATGGATGATCGGCTACCAGCATAAGTCAATCTGATATCGTTTCCTAATTCCTCAATTACTGTTAGCAATTGTGAATATTTGCTTTTGTCGGATTGTCCTATAATAAACGCGGAATTTTGCACAAAGACATGTTTCCGAGGATTCTCAACCGTTGAAACAGGACCGATAGAATTAACAATTTCCAACGTAATATTGCGTTTCATAAGTTCCGAGATGAAAGAAGTATCCAGGTGGTTAACTGTTTTGAACCCTTTCTCTTCTTCCAAAGCTTTTTTCCTTTTCGCACGAAATCGTGCCATTCTTTGTGCGTCGTGAAATCTCCGAATTATCCCAGCTTCCTCCGTTTCATGCGATTTCCGTGAAAATCTTCGCGCGCTATCTTTCTTCCGAAGATCCATATTCCTATTTTTTCCCTTCATTTTTGACTCGCTGTTATCCGTGTTCGACGTATTATTTATGTCATTTACTTGATAACTCGCTATTTTTGCCGGGTTTAAATGAACCGCTGCTTTTTTAAACGTTATCAATGCGGGCAGTGCACGTTCCAAACGAACCGCACAAATGGCGGACGACAAAAGGCGATGGTCACACTTTGTTTTGTGGACACATTAACGAAATATATTCGAGCCTGATTTTGGTGTTTGTCTCAAATTTAGACTGAAATATTAATAATTGCGTGAGAACAAAACCGCACGAAGTATTTATGCAATTAACGTTGCTCTACCCACTCTACACTGGTACGATTTCTTGAACAAGTTCTAAGACCTCGATTGATTACTGATTTAAAAAGACAGTTCTCGACGTCTTCTCTCTTAATATATATATATATTGTAAATTTCAAGGTTGTTTATTCCTAAAATAACAACGAGCTATTAATTGAAGATATATCTCACGTATCTACTCTTCGTTGTTATTCCGATTTGTCGTGCATTATCGTTGTTTATTCGTTTTGTACCCCTTGTTTACTATTTTCGTTAAACTTCTCCCGACAATAGCTAGCGTACTGATTGTTATAAACATTTTCGGAACTGGTTTCGTCTATTATAAAAAAGTATAAGTTTAAAAGCATGCTTGAAAATATTGAACATTCGCTTCCTGGCAAATAATATTTGTCAAATTGCTTATTCAACTGTTTTATTAAAATAATATATAAACGATTATCTGGGAATGCATTTATATGACATTCACGCAACACTCGTAAATAAACATTTAGAATTGTACTCTGCAATAAAATACTTTGTCCTTGTTTCAGGTTATACATAGAGATTACATGTATAGTAAACGATATAAGTAAAAAAAACAACATTGAGACTTTAAATAAAAGACACAACAGTCTCTAATTAATTAATATGTACATTTCAAATTATGAATATTACTTTCTATTCCTGCTAGTAATCCTACCTGTATATCTTTTCTTTAAGTTATGGTCATGGCTTGGTTGGGAACTATTTGTAAATAATTAAAATTAATTTGTCCTGTAAAACTAAGAATTAAAATCACTGTACAACAATGGAAATCGTCTTTAGTTGACTCTTACTTCAATCCTTTTATATGTATGGATGTTTGAAACTTGTAAGGGTAGTCTAGTAGCCTCCTTTTGTCTGAGCCATTCTTTCCTCTCCCCATTGTACAAAGTAATAAAATATGTAAAGCTTATGAAGGATTATTTGTAGGTCACAGTGAAATCTTGTTATGTAATCAATTAAAATTAAATTTTGTTAGTAATTAAAAGTTCATCTAATCCCATTCTTCCTCTATGCTTCCATATCCTAAACCGGGCAACATCTTTTCGCGTAATAATTCCAATTACCTGGATAAATCGAAATGCATAATTGATATCGTGACATATTATTGAAAACAATGAATTATTTATAAATACCTCGTTCGTATCATTTACTACCGGCAAATGGCGAAGACCTAAAGCTCTAAAAAGCCTGAACGTCCGTGGTAGTGTCGCGGACTAAAATCACGATTTATATTATTAATTAATTCTTCTAAGGTTTACTAAACATGTAATAATAATCTACCAACATGTTGTAAAGTATAAGGAGAAGGATTCATAAACGGTCTGAGATCGATCATATAAGTTTTTTCGTCCTCTGTGATTGTCACTTGTTCAATCGTCGGATATCTGGGATATTCCTTTCGAAACATTTTTATAGTCAAATTCTTTTCCCAGAATTCGCCATATTCGTTAAATATTTTATTCTGTAGTAATACTATTAGTTGTGATCTTAAAATCAGGCCACGGAACCGGCCGTACGTAGTTATTTCCGCCTGTAATGTCCGGATAAGAAATAAACAATGTAATGAAACTTTAATGTAGCTGTTATATAATATTACCTGATCACTACTGGGTGGGTCAACAACGGGAAAACCATTAAATGTTACACATTTTAACAGTTCTACTATGTGCCCTACGTTCTCTACCGTTTTTAATGTCACCACAGGATGACTCATTATCTCACTAGCATATATGTTATTTGATAATGGAGGTGCTTCCCAAGCTAGTAATGGAATACCAGCCATTTGTATATGAATGTCATATATTCCCTAATGAATAAACCGGAAACTCATGTTACTTCCAAGAATCTCAGCTGAGATAGCTTTATAAAATTCTGGCGGGCGTTTTAGAAAGAATTATAAACGAACCTCGTTAAAGAAATCACCGACCCATTTCGCTGTAACAAGAACTGTTATAACAGGTAATCCAAACGATATACCCTGTGTAGCTTCAATGAGTATAGCAGTTAAACTTATTGTCATTCTAACTACCCCTCCCAACTGAGCAGCAGCCCCTAACAGAGCATACTTTCCTGGATCCATTACATCCTAGAATAGTGGAAATTAATAAGTATTATTAATCCCTTTCTATCTTATATTCATCACTTTCTTTACCCAGTCTGGAAATGTTCTCGCGAGCCCTGATCCGATTAATCTACCCCATGCCGAACCGATTAAAAGTGACGGAATAAAAAGGCCGCTTGACATAGACAGTCCGAAAGTAATAACAGCCAAAAAGAAGTAAAGGATTACAAAAATCGCCAAAGTCGTATCATTATGTGAACCTACAAGTAAAAGGCAAATATTGACTTATGTCGCACTTTTTCCTGAATTATATCGCGCCTGTATAAATTACCTTTTGGATCATGGAATAACGATCTTACGCTATTTTCGGGAGTTTGAAACCATAAGGCTGCTACCGCATTATATTCACCGTCTTTACAATACATTTGAATCGGGAATTTTGTCGGGTCTTGGCCTAACGGTTTGCAGTCATTTAAAAAGTAAGTCATTGTAAATCCCATGGTCGCACTTAAAACGGCAACGCACAGCGCTTCGATTACTTTTAACCATTTTTTCGTGACGAATTTTGCCCGGAAACACGAAATTTTATAATTTACATGATTCCAAAATGCTCCCAAAATTCCACCTATTGCACCCATCACCATGAACAATGGGATTTCATAAATTTGGTATGGTATTGTCTCAAATTTGCCCAGGTTTAGTAAACCTGGATAAGAAAGGTCACCAGGGTGGCCATGATATGCACTTAAAACAATATTCAAAGTGAATGTTGTAATCATGCTGGCAAAGAATGTTCTCCATGTTAAGCTTTGATTGAAAAAGCTAGTGCCTTCTTCAAGACTGAATAATACTCCTCCTAAATTATATTGGTAAATTAGCTTCTCTCCTGTGGATTCTTCATCAACTACCACTCACCAATTGGTGCTCCAAAGGCAGCAGATACACCTGAAGCTGCACCACCAGACACAAAATCTCTTTTCTCATGATCCTCTCGAAAATATCTGAATATTCTTAAGTCTTTTCTAAATGTAGTACTTTTTCCTTGAGATAATCCAGCAGCCACTACAGCTCCTGCGTGTATCATCGGTCCTTCCTTCATGTGATGTAAATATCGGATTCATTCATGTACTTCACATTCATACAGAAGAGTAACAAATGAAAATTGCAATATTAACCTTTCCACCAGCTAAACCACCAACTACTGTACATATCACACCGATAGTTTTTACAGCCAATGTTTTAATACGTACTACTCTAGGTACTTTAATTCCATTCAAGTAACATTTTACTTGTGGAATTCCACTACCTGCTGCAACAGGTTCTATATAGGAAACTAAAACTGCTCCTATGAAAACTGGTATAATATTAAAGGCCAACCATAATAAATATGGTAACCATAGACAGTTATTCACAACGCAGTAGTCTACATCTATAAATATTTGTAAGGAAGAATGATCAGATCCTTCTCATAAAAATTCTTTCTAAATGTTTGTTGTTTTATATGAAAGGATACAAGTCTTTAAATAACCATACTTTAGACTCGATAATTCCTCTATGGATATATCTACAAAACATGCTATGAGTGCAGTACAAATTCCTATTATTAAGAAAATGAACCATCTAGCAAAGTTCTTTTTAACTACGAATTTATAACCCTTCTTTCTTTCTTCATCTTGAAGAAGGTGATTTTCACAAGGGTCATAATCTAAGCTCTAGAAGAAGTTGAACTTATATAAATATTCATGTAATCTGATAATATATATGTGGTCAATCAGACACATATATCATATTGAATATACCTCATAGTTACTGGACAAGAAATTAGTGGCACCAGGTTTTATTTCACCTGTGATAACCCGCCTTGAATGTTGGGTGGAGATAGTCTCAAGAATATTTTGTGAAGAAATATTGCCAGTATTGTAGGTAACATTCTATGGAAAACACCAATACACTATGTGAAAGAGATAAATGCAGGAGGAAAGCTTAGCAATATTGTGAGACAAAAGATGCCCTCACTAAAACAATAATTACTGATGTCACTGTCTAACATGGTTTTTATAAAAACCATTCCAATACTCTGTAATTGGAAATTATACAAAAGAATGTATGACAAGTGTTATTGATAATCAACAATAAACTAGTCGGAAAACCGAGATTTAAGAGAACGAATAGGACAGTACGGTTAATCGACTATCGCAAAGTACGATTGGCTATATAATTGGCGTGGAGATCAGTCAAAAGATATTGTACCCGAAATCTGACGTTGACATCGTCGTTAGAATATGATGCAAAATTGTTCCTGGGTTTCAAGAGTCTCTCTTGATCGTCTTCGGTTGCACAGCTATCGACACTGTTCTCATCGATTCTGCTGTTTATCAGCACGTTTACATGCGTCGAGGGATCCGTCATCTCGTCGAGGCACTAAATGCAGCTTCTATCGCATCTTAAGGAACATTGAACGCGCAGTAAATCGGTCAAATTATCGTTTGCTGGACGAAGATACTCCGCCACTTCCTCGATATTACGGCATACTGGACCCACATGAGGAAAAGATAAATACACATCGGTACCCACGTGACTAATAGAATGATTCATGTTTTTGTGTCAGTGTTGCTCAACCTTGATTGGACCCATTCATCGTATGCGTAGCAAATAAATCACAGCTTATATCCGACTTTATGATATTTATATAAGTAATCTTGTAACTGTACTTTTCCAATAAAATACTAACATACCTCTGAAACCACCCAGCTATTCACGGGTTCTTAAACCACCCGAATATTTAAAAAGTACAAAATTCCTTTGACACGACTCACTGGTTGTCATACTAGCATTTTAAGTAGAAAAGAACATCATGTCTGGTCTAATAAATTTTAAGGGGTGTAAGCTTTACAGCATGGCAAAGTCAGCCACTTTCTCCAATTATGAATCGCAGAATTCATTATAAGTTATCGATAATTTGCTTTAAGTTAGCGGTATACAATTTGAAAAAAGAAGCAACTAATTATTTCAATAAATATTGAAATGTCGAAAATGGTTTCGGGGATTTAGAATCTTTTAATAAAGTTTATTGAACCCCGGGCTTATACTATTACGGAAGTGCGTGGAAACGATAATGTAAGGCGTGAGCAATAATTATCATCAAAGCTTTGCAGACGGGTTACTAATAAGACAGCTACTATCAGTATGGGCTGATAAATATTTGTTTTTGGCTTTTAAATGTTCAGTAGCGTATCATGCACGATTAGTACCCTCGGATTTAGATTTACAAGACTGCATTATATTAAACAATGATATGCATTTCATTTAATTGGAACTGCGGTGCAAAATCTATAAACAAATATATCCTTTCGTTTCCATCGCAATTGTTCTATTCACTGAATTACCTTCGAGTAGTTCGTTATTAATAAAATATTTCTGTAACAGATAAAAGTGTGGTGTCGAAGCTTTCACTTACCCGAGATAAATTCTTGGTTTTTTATGAAGAATATCATACATTTGCATTATGCAACGTATTCTGTAATCTTAATTAGGTTTCTACGTTGTTTCGACCAACTAACGAGGCATTCGGTGTATCACAAAGTATGAGATTGCACTATCAAGAATAATATTAGCATAATACAAACATACATGATACACGTACATCATTTTTTATGAGATCCAACACTAATCATTCGGTATATTGGAATTCCAATCCTTGAATTCAGTATATGCTTATATAATATTCCAAAATATCATGAAGATAATACTTTTCGGTAGTTTGTTTCAATTAAAAAATAATCATCCTTAATCCACTGATCGGTATTTAAAGTACCGTATAATCACACGATACCTTATCAAATTACCTCAAATTAATTATTATACTTCCGTTGTAAATCATTAATTATGATTGAAGGTCTTCCGAAGATTAAATACGAACCTATTCGAGATGATTGTCAACGACAAATTAGACTGCAACGTATAATAAAAATACTATCTCTACGTATTATTTACATCACCACAGGAAAGTGGCCATTAAAATCTTTGAGCCCTGACATTTCTAACTTCGAGGAAAAGCGTGAATAGCGTGTGAAGAGATTCTAATCTTTTCTGTTCATCGGCGGGAATATCAAGAAGATTGCAAATCAAATCGACGAGTTTAGGAAGATCGCAATCTAATTGAGAGAAATCCAGCTGTGCTTCGTTTAACCTCTCTTCGACTTCCGGCGGCCATTGTTGCATCAATGAATCGATGTCCGGCATCGGTTTCGTTAATTGCACCGCTGGTGAATGCTTGCTTCTATGAAGTTGATTCATATCTTCGATCCACTTATCAATCGCTCTCCCGTTTTTCTCGGCATCTTCGATTCTTTTTATAACGGTTTGTCTACTCGCGCCTGCGCTTCTCGAATGACTACGTAACTGCAAATGTAAAACTGCTGGATCCGACTGATCCGTGCAAGGTTCGTCTAAAACGATTAATCCAACTTTATCTTCCACCTCGTCGGGCCTTGGAATTTTTATGAATGCATCTATGTCACCCACTGCTGGGATGTAATCGGGAATAAATGGTATCAGCTTGTAACTTAGCTCTATTCTTTGTGGTGTGTACCTGTAAGGGTTTTGTAAATATTGTAAATATTGTAAATATTGTAAATATATGAAATATGTCATGGCACCCTAAAGTTCGTGGAATGCGAATTATTCTAATTCGTGGATTAATAATATTTAAGAAAATGGCATTGTTTTAATGCTAGAATTACTAAAGCAGTCAAAATGCCGGGTCCTCGGAATTCAATGAAAATACTCCAATTTATAACGTTTCATTCTCTGTGATTTTTCGCGGTTCACGTTGCACAACGGACATAAATCGATAATCGATTAAAATACTTAAGCTACCTCATTATATTCTGGAATACTTCTTTAACCTCTGTCGATACATCCAAATCTTCGAATTTTTTTGGATCGTATAATTCGATTGGTTTTGCGCTACTAATTCCTTGAATATCATCGTCATCCGTTTCTTCAGTGTCGGAAGAATCGGAGCCAATCCCCAACGATTTTCCAAAGCTATCGTTATCCGAGTACCTGGAAAAACATCTGTTTGTTAGTAAAATTAGTTAATTAATGGGGATTCGATAATTATTCAAAGCATATAGTATCTTAATATAACAAGTTCACGTGGCGGCCTTCGTAACCTTGACTATCATCGTATGACATACAAATATAAATAAAAATATTGTTACACAACTTCCATTCTCTTACCTTCGAAAATCATGCTTCCTACTCGGAGAATTGAAGTCCGTGATACTCGAGCTTTCATTGGTCAAGCTTTTCCTGGGTTTCCGTTTGTGACTCACGGGACTTTTTATTTCTTCGGCATTACGTACCTCGATACTCTCGTCGAACTTACTGAATGCCGATATATTGTGAGTTTCCTCTTCCTCACTGCTATCTTTGTCGTCCATTGCTTCACGTCTTCCATCGACGTAAAATCTCGATTATTTTTAACTAATTATTCTTCGAAAACCGACTGCCTTCCGCCGTGGTTGAAACGCAACAGTCGCGCCCCGAAAGATTGTTGTGTTTAGTTTCTCCGCTGTCGCCATGGCAGCGGTTTCACCGGGGATCAATGGCGACCTTAATTGACGAAGACAATAATGCCACCAACAATAAATGTATACCATGAAGTATCATACGAAGAATGATACTACCAATTATTATCAAAATTGTAATCGTCATTTTATTACGGAAATATATTACTAATAAAATAAAAACCGCAAGGATATGGGAAAGTACCTAATTCACCTGTACATTTTTAGAAATACAATACGAAGAATAACACGTAAAGTTACAGGAAAAAATTACAAAAAATGTTAACAATAAAACACGAAAAACACAAAGTGACAAGGATATGGAAAAATACACAACTCGCATGTATTTCCTCAGGAAGTCCCTATCTTATATTCATAGTGAAACCGCAGAGCAAAGATCAGATATTCCGGCAGGATAACAGTGAAATGGCAACTTTGTTAACCCCCTGCAAAACGGGACCAATGACGTCAACAATATATTTTAACATCGGATACTCTGAAGGATTCCCCGTCGAAAACCGAGAATAACTCAAGGAAAACTTTGAAACAATACTTCAGACGCCTATGCAAAGACGAGTTTCGTAACCACTCATAAAACTTTAATAATAAATCGCGCGTTATACAATACCATAATAAATGACATTGTATCATACAGGTGTATTGAATGTGATATACACGGTGTCTCGAATAAAATAGATCACAGAAATATAGGAGGATAGAAAATATTTAATTCTGTAAAACATAGGGGCATTGAAAATCTTTGTAAACAAAATGGCACCGAAAAAGAATTTCCATTTCGGGTGTCGACTCTTTGAAGTTATTCATATGATGCATATAACGCAATATTTTCGATTTTGCGCTTAAATTTAAAAACTTATTTTCGTTTTTTCGATATAACGAATCGATTTTCGATTGATAAGCTTCCATATTGATGCGGTTCTTATCATAATATGCAGGTGTATATGATAATATTCGCGGATCTATGGCACGTTAAAAAATCATGATTACGATTAGATTTACCTTCGGTGGATTATCGAATGCTGCAATCATTCCACTGCGAAAGCCGGTGCAATAAAGTTGGCTTCCACTTTATTGTGGCAATGTCTGTAATAAGTTTATGGCTCCACGGAGATAAAGCACCTCCGGACCTAAATCCTTTTATTAATTTAACGATAACGTGATAGTGACAAAGTGATGACTTTGGTGTCTGATGACAGTCATCGACGAGGTGGATGATATATTTCCATTATATGACTTTACGAATTGTATTTGTTAATAAAAATTATTCACCCTTTGCACTCCGTACGCGATCCAACGGCGATATGTTTTGCAGGAATTAATTATAAATCCGAATCTTCTACTTTTCACACAAACTGAATTATCCAAATAAATATATAAGATTTATATTCCAAAATTCATTCTTCAATGGTCATAAAAAAAGGCCTTTTATAATTTGTTAATCGATATCACAAAATGTCTTAAAATAATCATAGTTTACTAGTTTAAAATTAAATCTTGTAAATCCGAGTGTTTTATTTATTTTTAGTTGTATAATTATTCGTAAATTTGTCATTGTACTTAGTTCTACAAGGGAGACCTAGAATATTACAATTGTCGGTAGCAACAATGAATTGATATTATTTAAAATTAAATAAATATGTGTTTTTTAATGTACCAGCGTTATATAAAGACTTTTATTTTATCGAAAAATTGTGGAATTATGAAGAACATTCTTTGACGAGTACACCTTTATCAAATATATTCTTTAATGGCTGCTAAGTCTCGGCAATTATTAAACGCATAAAGAGAAGCTCAATAAAAAATCCGTGATAAAATAATCAAAGAAATAAATGCCGGCGTACGAAAGGTAATAAAGATAATAAAATCTTTGTATGAAAAATATTTGAATGCCGTTATCACGCAAGATCGCGTGTCACGCGAGATAAAAAGTATAAATATATAAAGAATACCCGTAGTTAAAGGCAACGTAAAATAAGACAAAAAATGATAAATAATAAACGAGAGATATGTAAAATCCAAAGAAGTTAATAAATCGTCGATATTAATTGACAAAGAAAATACTTTTACGAGCACATCATGTTAATGTACCATAAAGATAACAAATTCGTAACGCATAATTGTTCCCTACATACATATACATGAAAAATCACGTAAGTCGAGTTCCAATTAATCTTTCCGGGTGATTCATTGCCGTCCATGTATTTCTGATAACATTAAATTGTTAGTAATTGCCTGGAATGTTAAACATCGTCAATTATCCGCCGGCAAAAACTTGCCGGAAATACTTGCAATTGAAAATCAATGGAAGCGCAATGAAGATTCCGGAAGGATACAATTTGTACCATTAATATAAATCGATTAAATATGCTCATCGAAAATTATTCCCTACTTTCAGACACAAATCTTCTCGATTTTATGGCTTGGTTTTTAGAACAGTTTCACGAATCCTTTATAATGAATATTTCCCATAAACGTGTCCGCTTCTCGTGCGTCTAATCAACCATTCTTTCTTTCTCTCCTTAAAAACATTCTCGGCTGTTTGCGTGCTTTGTGTTTGGAGGGGTTGTTCGGGATCGTGGGAAATAGGTTTCTTCGAAAGTGTGATATTTCTGTTGGATTCGCAACTTGATTTCGGGGGATTGGATTTTGATAAGTTTCCACGAACGTGAATCGAGTCTCCGGAAAAGTAGACGCGGTTAGCCATATTGCTATTCGTTGACCTTGAAACGTGGCATTGTTCCTCTTTGAGATTCATAGATATTCTAATTAATTACAAAGAACTATTAATAATATAAAGTTAGAATTAACTATTAATTCTGTAAGGTTAATTCTAGATTAAGGATTGATTATATAAAGTTAGGGAATTAGTTCCATCTGATTTTTATTGTTTTTATTGTTCGATTTTTATTGTTAAGATTTACGTTTCAACACCAATGGCGGAGTATTGTCCTTCGTCCTTGGCACATTTCGACGAAAGGACCACCAGAAGGAGAAATAAAATGCAGATTATCGAAAGGGCTATAAAATCAGTGGGGTTCTGTTTCAACGTTATATTATGAACTTTTGAATCAGAATTATCGGAATCGTCGTTCGTGGAGGACTGCCATGAAAATTCCCGTAAAATGAATTCCTTCGGGGAGACAATAATTTCAATTATCATTCATTATAATTCATTAATTATTAATATAGTTATTAAAATAAATGTAATGTATACGATGTTAAATAAATAGGTTAACTGCGCTTGCGTACCTGCAAGTAGACAAAAATTTGCCGGCCTATCAGCTGTATGAGATAATAAACGTCACTCCAATTATCCATTTTAATTTTTCATTCACCCGTCTCAATCCCACGAAATTCGAATCACTTATCGAAGAATATCACGGAATTTTTCTAAAATCATTTCCTTCGAAAACGAAATCTATCAAAAATTACACCGATTAATTATTAATCGGCGAGAATGTAGCAAATGTTCCGCGTCCAGAATTCACCTTCATTCCTTACGCATACTTTCTTACGTATTAATATAATATTTTAACACTATTTCGTGTTAACACAAAAATAGTATTAACACTAAAACTACCGAACGTATATTCAGTATATTCTTACACATTTATTTATGAATCAATTGTGACTGAAGGATTGAAGTACACTAATGGATATAATTATTTGCGTTATATATATAAAATAAAAGTATGTCAAATATCAAGCAATGCCACGTGGTATAATCGAATAATTTCATTAAAAATGGCGTACAAGTCATTTTGACCCCTTTGGTAGTTTTACTGTTAAACACAGTTAATATCTTAGATAGTTAAGTTATCCAGGCTGGCGATAACTAATCCTTTGATTAAGAAAGACGGTTGCCAAGCTGACGTAACGGAATCGTGTGTGAAACGCATTTGTACTTTCCCCGCGTCCCACTTCCGCTTGCACCGCCGTCAAACACTTCGGAATCAACGGAAAGCCTTGAATGATGCCGGGCAAACGATTATGGCAAATATTTCTGCAGTTATCCTTCGGAACAACCGGCACACCTGTCTCCGCAATTGTCGCAGTTGCAAAGTTCACGCTCTACTTGTTGATTATCGTTTGCAATTATCAGAAACACCGCGATATTATTCGAAACCTTTGCACCTCGATTTCGGTGAATCGAAACTTTTGCATCTCGATTTTTGTGAATCGAAACTTTTGCCCCTCGATTTTTGTGAATCGAAACTGTTGCAAAGTACACGCTCTACTTGTCGATTATCGTTTGCAATTATCAGAAACTCCGCGATATTATTCAAAACCTTTACACCTCGATTTCTGTGAATCGAAACTTTCGCATCTCGATTTTTGTGAATCGAAACTTTTGCCCCTCGATTTTTGTGAATCGAAACTTTCGCATCTCGATTTTTGTGAATCGAAACTTTTGCCCCTCGATTTTTGTGAATCGAAACTTTTGCCCCTCGATTTTTGTGAATCGAAACTTTTGCCCCTCGATTTTTGTGAATCATTTTGGAATCCTCAAGTTGCATAAAAAATGGAGAAAGGTGTGAAACAAAACGATGCGTATATAATTGGATAAATATATATCGACATATAAAAATGTCGTCTGTGAATTGTACTTAAAAATCGCTACGAACCTTTCGAATAACTCAATAGTTGCCGGGTTGCAGAGACTTTAATGCCAGCAAGGGAAGCTTAACCCTTTGACTGCAGCATGATCGAGCAAAAAAACATTATTATTACGTGATGCGATATTCGTGTGTTAGTAGTTGACACAGAATTGTGCTGTTAAAAATAAGAAAAATCGAGGAATGATTGTGATTCAGTTATTCCTAAGTGAGTCCTTTATATCGAAGTAATTAGTTAAAGTTGAATGGAATTAGTTATTAAATTCTATTAACGTTAAGTTATTAGGTCATTCTAGACTCGATATTAGCAAACATATTAGAAAACGAATTAATTCATTCTTTTACCTGGTTTGTTTAACATCGACATAATTACATATTTTATTAGATAAGATAAGAGCGATGATGAATGTTCCGAAATTCGGAGATCATTAAAGCGGAAGGTGTCGATGGCATTAATTAGTCTTTACTTCATTTACATTCTTGAGATAACCAGTCGCGTTACATTCGGGGACTTTAATTAATGGCGCGGACAATTTTTGATTAATGTTTTATTAAATTCGTGACTTTGGTTCGTTTCACCTCAGGAATTTCGTTTTAGAAATAGTTAAGTATACAAAATAATAATATATTCTTGCGATGAGAAGATAAAAAATATACAATTTTAAAAGTTATTACATTTTTCATCCAAGATGGACAACGCGAGTATTAATTTCAAGCGTGTCAAGCGTTTCAAGCTGCGATTATTGACAACACTGTCTTCCCGTTGCATCATTACGTTAATGACACAGTTTTTATAGCTTTACAATTCTGACCCAGTCTCATCTCGCTGATAAAGTAAGCAATCATGTAATTACGTTTGTACAGATAACTATTTCTGATTTTGAACTCAACGAGATAGTCAAAGCATACTCGACTAATCACTGTATACTTTACTTGATTAAGTAGCACCGTAATATAATTATATATAATGAGCAAACAATTCAAAGATTCCCAACGCCATAGCGCATTAAAAAAGATTTACGTAACCGCATAGTAAATTTAACGCTAATTAAGTTCATCTTCATCCAATATTTTTATTCTCCGCCGATATGAATATGAATTATATCATCGTAAAATCATCATTTCAAATATATCTCATCCTGTAATGTTTTCATTTTTTTGATTTTATCGGAATAAAATTCACGATTATATTATATTTTCATGCAACGGAAGTAGAAGTGATCAGTACTTGTGACAAGCAATTTGGCATTAAAACATAAAAAATGGTAGTTTGGATTACACTATAAATTATCGAGGATATCGTGAGCTGTGTTCCATTGTTTCCTTGGAAGTAATCGTGTTTCCTGAGAAACAATTATCATCGTTTTTCCTCGTTATCGAAATCTTTACGTGAAAATGAACTTTCCTGTTGGTAGCAGGTTCAGGGTACCGAGATCTCTCTGTGGGATGAGATGCACCTTCGCCGAGGTAAGATAGAGCACGAAGAATGAAGGAGAACGTCTGCGCCAAACGTATCTAATCGCGGTACACCTCAAACGCAAGGTTTATCTCGTCGAAGTCAGTCTTCTGGGAGCACTGAGTTGTCACCCTGCACGGATTCCTCCCCTGGTTTCTCTGAGAGTTCTTCCAGAAGTTGGTCCACGGATTCCTCCAGAAGTTGGTCCACGAATTTCTCCAGAAGTTGGTCCACGGATTCCTTCAGAAGTTTGTCCACGAATTCCTCCAGAAGTTGGTCCACGAATTCCTCCAGAAGTTGGTCCACGAATTCCTCCAGAAGTTGGTCCACGAATTCCTCCAGAAGTTGGTCCACGGATTCCTCCAGAAGTTGGTCCACGAATTCCTCCAGAAGTTGGTCCACGAATTCCTCCAGAAGTTGGTCCACGAATTCGGGTTGTTGCGGGTTGTTGCGAGAGGGTTGATGGCATTGCTTCCATCTTGAAATTTATTCGCTTAATTCGACTTCTTCTGTTAACTGGATTTTGAAAGTTCCTCCATTTATTCAGTCAGTTATCATCGAAGAGATAATTTTCACGAAGAACTTCCGATTTCAAGAACTGTTGCTACCAGTTGCCACCAGTTGCTTCCTGCGACCACCTGTTGCTACTTCTTCATTGTCTTCATTGGACGTTCATTTTTTGTGCAGGAAGACTGAACTGTTTTAAAGTGAACTTTAAAAGGACTGTGAACAACCAACATCTGAAGATGTCGGAGAATTATTTTCGCGACACGTGATAATGTTTATAAAGTGGTTTCAGTGAAAATAAATATATAAAGTACGAAGAGAATAATTATAATGATGATATAATTACTGTGATTTCTCAGAAGTCGATGAATACATTTTTACGAAGCAACGAAGAATGAACAGAATCTGCTTGCAGCAAACATTGAAGACAGTTTATGAAGTTAACTGATGAATATATTTATGAAAAGCAATTAGTTTTGTTAAAGAAAGCTTCTTTGAGATGTTCTTTCGGACTTCAAGATCGAAGTGTTCCTTTAAACGGAGGATATTATTGTGAAGTTAAATTAAATTCAAAATCAACATTTGTGATACCGGACGAAAATGCGTTCATTAATTAAATCGGTCGATTAAAGTATTATTAATTCATGTCTAAGTTATCGATATTTAATTTGAGACTACAATTGAAAATCAACTTAGAAACAACTGTGGTTTCTTCAAACTTAAGAACGAAGTAATAATAAACGAGGCGCAGTTTCAGAAAAGTTCGTATGTCAACGTGAAGACAAGAAGACAACATGGCAAAATTAGACAGTGGTGTTTACGTAAGGTTCTACATAGTTATAAAAAGAACTTGGATAGATAAAATAGAAAAAGAAAAAAAAGTACATGTCATATTTCGACACTGATGATTATGTGGATATTCATATTATGTTATATTAATTATAGAAACAAAATGGATATACCAACGAAGCTTTCCACCTGGAGAATATCCATATCGAGCCGAAAGGAAATAATTTCGTGGATACCGAGAAACGAGAAGATTCCACGGAACACAAGAACAACACCGTGACCTCTGTACGTAATCTTTTCTGTAAATATACGATGATTAGTTTTTCTATTCATCACCTGCCAGCTGGTAATGACAATTGTCGATAGAATGCAAAACAGCTGGTGCGGAAGCATAGGAAACTTTGGCTTACTTGATTGTGCACCTGTAACAATGATCAAAAGTTCGAAGTCGCTAATTCTGGTTTAAATGGGTCAAATTTAATAATAGATTATGCCTAAACATGTTCTAGGATCATTTTGAGTCGAAATATGTGGGTTACAAATTTGTTTCGGCCAAGAAATGGGTCGACTCAAAATCGGAAAAATGTGAAGGGGTATACCTTCAAAAATTGTCAAAATTTCAAAGTCGCCAGAATCGCTTCTAAATGGCCTAAATCGATGGTAAATGATGTATAAACATATTCTAGGACGATTTTGGGTCGAAAGAAGCGGTTAAAAAATTTTTTTGGCCGAAAAAGGGTCGATCCAGAATCGAAAAAATGTGAAGGGGTATACCTTCAAAAATTGTCAAAATTTCAAAGTCGCCAAAATAAATTCTAAATGGCCCAGATCGATGGTAGATGATGTATAAACATATTCTAGGACGATTTTGGGTCGGAAGAAGCGGTTTAAAAATTTTTTGGGTCGAAAAATGGGTCATTTCCAAATCGAAAAAATGTGAAGGGGTATACCTTCAAAAATTGTCAAAATTTCAAAGTCGCCAAAATAAATTCTAAATGGCCCAGATCGATGGTAGATGATGTATAAACATATTCTAGGACGATTTTGGGTCGGAAGAAGCGGTTTAAAAATTTTTTGGGTCGAAAAATGGGTCATTTCCAAATCGAAAAAATGTGAAGGGGTATACCTTCAAAAATTGTCAAAATTTCAAAGTCGCCAAAATAAATTCTAAATGGCCCAGATCGATGGTAGATGATGTATAAACATATTCTAGGACGATTTTGGGTCGGAAGAAGTGGTTTAAAAATTTTTTTGGCCGAAAAATGGGTCATTTCCAAATCGAAAAAATGTGAAGGGGTATACCTTCAAAAATTGTCAAAATTTCAAAGTCGCCAAAATAAATTCTAAATGGCCCAGATCGATGGTAGATGATGTATAAACATATTCTAGGACGATTTTGGGTCGGAAGAAGTGGTTTAAAAATTTTTTTGGCCGAAAAAGGGTCGATCCAGAATCGAAAAAATGTGAAGGGGTATACCTTCAAAAATTGTCAAAATTTCAAAGTCGCCAAAATAAATTCTAAATGGCCCAGATCGATGGTAGATGATGTATAAACATATTCTGGGACGATTTTGGGTCGAAAGAAGCGGTTAAAAAATTTTTTGGGTCGAAAAATGGGTCATTTCCAAATCGAAAAAATGTGAAGGGGTATACCTTCAAAAATTGTCAAAAATGAAAAGTTGCCAAAATCACTTCTAAACGACCCAAATCGATGGTAAATGATGTATAAACATATTCTATGACGATTTTGGGTCGAAAGAAGCGGTTTAAACATTTTTCTTGCTGAAAAATGGGTCGAACCGAAATCGAAAAAATGACTTAATTCTCATTAGACTTAATTAATTCGTATTTAAGAATGAGCCCGAAAGAGAGGAATGGGGAGGAGGACTGGAATTCCTGATGGCTTGCATAGCCACTTCCGTTGGCCTCGGAAACGTTTGGCGGTTTCCTTTCACCGCTTACGAAAATGGCGGCGGTGCCTTCTTGGTTCCTTACATCATCGTCTTGATATTCGTCGGGAAGCCTTTTTATTTTTTAGAGGCTCTTTTAGGACAATTCACCAACAAGTCCTGTGTCAAATCATGGGCCATGGTACCTGCTATGAAAGGTAATTTAATCTACAAAAGTAATCAACCATTTAATTCATTAAGTAACCTTCTCAACGTAACTTTCCAGGTTTAGGATATGGACAAGCTTTCGCGGCGTTTTGCGTTGTCTCTTATTATTGTGCTTTAATGGCGTTGATCTTGTATTATCTTGCTGCCAGTTTTCAATCAGTGTTGCCATGGTCTTATTGTCGCGAAGAATGGCAAGGTCAGTGCATCGACGCGATCGGAAATAATAAAACAAATGTAGCAATCGACGAATCCGGGGGCAATGTTACTCTTCGTAGTTCCGCGGAATTGTATTTCCGGTACGTAATCATTTCTATCAAAATAAGATTCGATATCAAAAACTTATAAAGCTTTACACAAACACCAGTATAAATATAAGTCAAGTATAATTATTGAAATCTCATTAATGCAAGTAATTAAATGAAACACGAATACTTAACTTCCACAGGAAAATCGTGTTAAAAGAATACGATTCAATAGAAGACGGAATAGGCGCACCATCTTGGCAGCTTTCGATCTGTTTGTTCTTAAGTTGGACTTGCATTTTTCTGGTTCTTTGTCGCGGCGTGAAGAGCACTGGGAAAGCGGCTTATTTCCTGGCAATATTCCCTTACATTATCATGTTTGCTCTACTGATAAGAGCCGTAACACTCGAAGGTGCCATTGATGGAATCCTCTTCTTCGTTACGCCGAAATGGGATATGCTTTGGCAACCGACTGTCTGGTATGCCGCCATTACGCAGTGTTTCTTTTCCCTCTCCGTTTGTTTTGGTCCCATTTTGAGTTATTCTTCCTACAATAATTTCGCGCACAGAATAGACAGGTGAGACTTATATTTATTTATAATAATTACACAAGCACTTGAACTTTATAGACACATTAACACTTTCAAAATAAACGGGTCCTATATTGAATATTAAATTCTGTAGTACCTTCGTACATAATATTCATTTTTCGCCATTTTAAGAGATGTCCTGATAGTGACGACTTTGGACACCTTCACCAGTCTAACCGCTGGCTTCACAATTTTTGGAATTCTGGGTAATCTGGCCCACGAGATGGGCACAACAGATATTTCCACCGTGGTCCGAGGTGGAACAGGATTAGCTTTTATTTCCTATCCGGAAGCTTTATCTCGATTCACCGTGGTACCTCAACTCTTCTCCATTTTGTTCTTCGTGATGATGTTCGTCCTTGGTATCGGAAGTGCGGTTGCCCTGTGCGCCGCCATTTTTAATATTCTCTGCGATCACGTGCCGAAAGTAAACCAATGGAAGCTGGTACTTATGGTGTGCAGTTTTGGATTCGTTATCAGCCTTATTTATGTCACACCAGTGAGTCATTGAATTTGCAATAATTATTATATTACTATTAATTATACAGAGTGAATCACGGAGCGTGATAATATTATTATTAATTAAACATATACTTGAAGGGTGGCCAATGGTTCATAACGTTGGTAGATTATTATGGCGGTACCTTCGTGGCGATAACAGTTGGTGTTCTGGAAATGATAACAGTTTTTTGGATCTACGGCTTATCGAATTTTGTAACTGACATAGAATTTATGTTGGGCAAGAGACCTTCTTTTTATTGGAGACTCTGTTGGGTTTTTATTACTCCAGTATTAATGATTGTTATCTTAATATACACCATCGCTACTTACGCGCCTCCCACTTACGATGGTTCCAGATTTCCGACTTATGCTTACGGTTGGTAACATCAATTTTATGCTAAAATAAACGGTGTATGTAAAAGTTTTACTGCCTTTTTCAGCCCTCTAATAATATTATTTTCAATTGATATATTTTCCCATCGTTTTGTATTTTTGAAAGGGTGGTATTGAATTTTGAAAAATGCCATTTATTATTATTTAATAACAGCTTCAAGGCGACTGTATGAAATGGGAAATGTTCAGAAGCTCGAGGAGACTAAAACTTTATTATACACCTGATATTTGTGATATTAATAATTAATACTGACTTCTATGTATTGTTAATAATTGATATTAAGTGCCTATACTTTTCTTTCAGTGATTGGATGGTCCTTATTGTCCTTAGGGATCCTCGAAATTCTAGGTTGCATTATATACAAGTTGGTGCAAAGTAAATCGTCCTCCGTCGCTGAAGTAAGTCGTCCTTGAAGTGCACTTTCGGTGGACCCTGAAAAAGGACATTCGTTAGAACGAATATTTATGACATTTTTTATAACTTCAACATCCTAGCATCTTTAATTAAAAGGAAAAAAACAACTTATCTTTGCAGGCTTTTAAGGTGGCCTTCCAACCTTGCAAGGAAAAATGGGGCCCAAAGGATCTCAGGATACGAAAAGATTGGGCAGAATTTAAATCCGAAAGGTCCTTTGGAACTCAAGGAGGCCTCGTAGAAACCTTCTTCAGATAGAAACTTCAAGTTCCAACCCTTTATTTAATTCTCCTTATTATAATTAATTTCTGGCATTACTAACAACACGATAAATTATAATAAATAATTTCGTAGGATATTAGAATATTTATTATCGTAGAGTTCCTCGTGTCATCGCATGAATCGTGCAATTAACAGTAGGACTACCAAGAGCAGAATATTAATAGTTTATTTATTGATTATACTATTTTTATAATCATTTTCTGAGATTTTCCGCGGTTCACGTTGCACAATC
This sequence comes from Nysson spinosus, assembly GCA_910591585.2. Classification (NCBI taxonomy): domain Eukaryota; kingdom Metazoa; phylum Arthropoda; class Insecta; order Hymenoptera; family Crabronidae; genus Nysson; species Nysson spinosus. The sequence goes on along the minus strand of OU342839.1, from coordinate 1,642,571 downwards.
CTTTTTTTTAAGGACGTACACATAAATATATGAATATACTTAGCCGAATATATTCGTATATTTATAGATAGTTCTAGTGTTAATTTGTAACTTGTAATGAATTTGTAATTCTGCAGGAATTACTATCAATGTACATACATTGTTACTACACTTATCATAAGTATTAATAATTGTTAATAAAGCCAATTACGAAAATGATTGAAATCGTCGTCCTTTGTATTTATATAATCCTCTTTAAGAAGAACGTTTAAAAAGAAAAACTTAGCGTAAAAACCAGGAGGAATTTTTCGATTTAATCTTCAACTTCCGCCACAGCGAACAGAATGGCCGACTTAGTCACGCTTGAGAACTTTCAAAAAAATTAGCATAAATAACGAGGCGATCTGCTTGGCAAATCATTAGCCTTAATCGTTTCGACGCTAATTTCAACTTATCGCTTAATCGTGTTTAACTAACGTAAGTATTTAATCGTGATATTATTTTTTATGAATTTATTAAAATATCTCAGATTCCCAGATTCTTTCTATCTTTTTTAATAAATGTCCTCTATCCAGATCAACTGTACTACACATAGTTGCGCTTCATTTTATTTCACCAATTATTTGTTACTAATATAAAAATAGTATAATCATTGATATAATCAAATATTAATATTCTGCTTTCCAATATAGAAACAAATAAATATAATCGTACAGGAAATAATTATTAATGAAAATCAGGGAAATACAAAAATGCCAACAAACGTATCGTAGAACAATAACTAGTTCACCTTTGATGAAATACCTCAACCTCAAAAACGGTACTTCAAGGTTAACGAGATACTTTCGATCGACAGATACATAAATCGATCTCATTCGACTGTGTTATTAAAATCATTTTTCCAAAAGTAATCAGCTTAATTAGAACAGGTTAATTAGAACACGATGAGTTACACGGCCATATAATTTGTTTTTTATTAGAAAGTGTTCAAACAAGCAGCCATGGCGCCATCGCAACAGCAGGTGGGCCAAAAGTGACGTACCTTTTTAAAACGCGTATAACTTTCCAAATTATAAGTTTTTTTAGTTCGTGTTTAATTGGCTAAGTTTTATGTCGACTTACTATAATCTTGTAAGTCGACTTACGTTAATTTTAGAAAGTTGACATTATAAATTCCCAAGGATGTCCAAAATCTGTTATCAAAATTGAAGGAAAAATATTCGACAAGATAAAGATATGAATTTTTCAAGTCGCCATGTTAATCTTGGGAATCCGACACTTCTTCAATTACACAGCGCGATTTGATACCGTTATTGAAGTGGATTATTCAACATTGAAAGCAACAACAATACTTTATTGCTACACTTAACGTTGATCACTGAAAGGTAAAACTTCGACCTAAAACGGGCCGACAAAAACAACTCATCGCGTTGCCAAATCGTGTTATCGGGAATTATGTTGTCAAACTTTGATATCCGACACCATAAATCATCGTGTAGGAAGTGTAACTTTCGAAGTTCGAATAAAAATACTTGAGTCTAGTTACAAATTAATTATTATTCCGTGTCTCAGTTTCGGTACACCTTCAAACGCAAACACCGATTAGGTCATCAGTTTTCCACCCGCCAAGATATCTGTGCCATAAATCACACAGTTAATTCGGTAGTTACCCGTCATAATTAATACGTAAATCATAATTAATACATAATATTATCGTCAAATACACGTCTCTCTTTCTTCTTGATAAACTTTGATTACACGATAATCTCAATGTATGTTATTAAAGATTGTCCTAACGAGTTTCGCGGAATCACTAACATTGAAACGCGTAATCATGGATCAACCGGAATCTCGAAACTCTTAATGGACTCGAATTACTTCCCGCGGTTCGCGGCGTTGCAAAACGCGAGTTTGATTGGAATTCTGAATCAGGATCTACTTGATGATCTACGTCATCGTAATCAACATTATCGTCTTGTATTATATTGCTAATCGTAACTCTTTTATTCGATCGACTTACGATGGTATCATTGAAAGAAAAGTGCAAGAAAGAAAAGTGAATAAAAATTCTCTACTCCCGAATTAATTACTTTCCGGTACCCCAAATATTTCAAACATTTTAATTTAATTTCGTTAGTTCTTACATCATTTTCGATAAATAATTCTGATTAAGGTATTCATAATTACATTCATAATTATTACAGTAGGAATTTAAATAACAAGTTACTACTGCTAATATACTCATAACGAATAATAGATGTTATGGATGTATGATAATAGCAATAATTAATATAATAGCAATAATGATCTGTTACATAAATTATCCATTAAAATGATCCATGTGTCAATAACGACGTTAATTAATAATGAAATTATCATCCTATTATTTCCTATTATACATAATACTCTATAATACTCCGTCACTCTTTACTCCATGCTTACGTTCCCTTATTAATATTTTCGTCATTATTACTATTATATATCTATACGTTATTGAGATGGCTAGCTGATATCTTTACTCACGATTTCGAAAGTCTATTATTAGGAAACCGCAGGGAGTTTAACTGATTGCCGGAAATTGGAATTGTATTGTAAAAGGAAAAAAAAGACCCACCCGCACATCGCACAGGTGATTTCTCGAGCGGCGAGGAAGATCCGTGTGTTTTAAGTCGTCGACCAGTCTTCCAAAGGCTCTCGCCTCGTCGAGATCGCGGTTTATATCGTTAAAAAACCACGACTGTGATTGATCGATTAATAAAGCACGATCATATGTGTCGGTGATTATGGGCTACACCAAGGTTCGTGCCATTTGTCCGATAAAAATCATTTTCCAATAAAGAAATCATTAACTATTCCAATAGCGTGCGATTATAGTTCACCGCGAATTTCAGCTGGTAAAATAGTTGTTTAAAGAATTGACATTTGTTAGCAGATGCAACTAGTACAATATGAATGTATTAATTGTATTATAATATTTAAATTTGATTACTATGAAAAATAATAGTTCTTATCATGTATGTAAGTTAAACGAAATTGTTGTTATCTTCGCTAAAATTTAATTGTTCTTGATTACGTACTTCCGATGTGATTTCATTTTCCACTTATAAACAAATTTGCTTTGGTGCTGTTTATACGGTTTTTTGTTTATGGTGTCGATTGAATTTATTTAGTAATATAGAAGTATTACGATCATTTTCGTCAAGAAAATGACGTTATTTATACGTTACAAGGATTACCGTACTTTATGGTAATTTACGATGATAATTAAAACGTTCGCGTAACACTCCGGGTGGAAAAATAAATTTATTAAGTCGTTAATTCGTGTTGTTTTATGTTAGATTTTATAGCGCGTTATTAACTGCCGAATTATAAAATGTGACTGTTTGGATTACCACGAATTACACTCCATAAAGTTAAATCAAATCTTGACTCTGACACTTATCTCTTAAAAATACTGTTGACCCATTTTTAAATACCCAATTGCAACTTTCCTCCTCGGTATACTGAGTTTGTTTGCTCGGTGATTCTTCTTTAAATAGTGAGACAGTTGTAGAAATTGTTTTATGTCACTCTTCGTTTTGATCGTTTAGTATCTAACATTTAATAATATCTGGTATTTAGTAATATTTAATATTTAGTAATGTCGAATGTTTGATAATATCTTATATTTAGTGATATGTAATATTTACTGGTATCAAATTTTTAGCAATATTTCATATTCAGAAATATCTAATATTCAATGACGTCTAATATTTAATGGTATCAACTTTTTAATAATATTTAATATTCAGAAATATCTCATATTTATTGATATCGTAATAATATTTAATATTCAGAAATATCTAATATTCAATGACGTCTAATATTTAATGGTATCAACTTCTTAATAATATTTAATATTCAGAAATATCTAATATTTATTGATGTCAAATATGTAATAATATTTAATATTCAGAAATATCTAATATTTAATGGTATCAACTTTTCAGTAATATTTAATATTCAGAAATTTCGAATGTTTAGTTTTATTTAATATTCAGTAATATCTAATATTTAATTCAATATTGAATATTTAGTAGTCACGTTTAGTATTTATTTAGGTCTCCAGTACCGAATACTAAATATTAGTTATCGAACATTCAGAATTCGCTTCAAGTCAGACAGGTTGCCTTATATAATTAGCGTCACTTATTATTCCATATTTACTAAATAGTATTAACTTACTTACTCATATTTCCAACAAAAAGAAAAAAAGCACATACTCTAGCATCGCGTTACAACATCCAACGCAATGTCTTCATCGTTCATTTTCCTGCAAATAATTTACGATCAATTTATTCGAAGGAAATTATTCCTACACGAAGTAACATTATGTAATCTATTACTTTAAACGACACGATTTTTCTGCAAGTTCACCGATCGAATTCGCTATATAATCGCGATAAAAACATTATGCGCTAGAAGCATAATTATAAACGATGACACACTCACGTGGTGCGTGAAATATGAAATAAGTGGACTTCCTGTTCTTGCGCCGTAAATTGTATTCCCTTCGGCGCAATCGCAGGATCGAAAAGCGAGATAAGATCCGACACTGTCATTAAACAGATTTTGAACAGGTTTTATAAAATCGCTGACAGAACTGCTCGTTAATAACGCTTGGCTGACATGCCACAGTAAACTCGTCATTTTAATTTTACGTAAACGCACGTCGACTTTCGATGCCGAGTAAAAAAAGACGTGAAAGGAAATTCCGAGAACGGAAGTTAACCATTTTTGTCCTGCGCAGAACGATGCAGTGGACATCGAGGGTGCTCCAGGACTGTATAAACTCTCCGTCATTTCAGGGGTGGAAAAAGATGGCGACGTTAAAGTAATTTTCACCTTTCACTTACTATATCGATACCCTTCGAAATATAATATTTAATAATAGAAAATGGACGTGTTTCGCCGCGTTATAAAAATCGCGTTAAGCGAACCGGGTTATATGGAAACCACTTCGATTATTCAGAATAAATATTGACGAGGCAGATAGATAATATTACAATTTAAGTTCGATAATTGAAGTACTTAAATCTAATGAAAGAAATTGATTCAGTTTAAATTAGATTGATGGAGTAATTAAAATTGAATGCAAGTAAAACTCCATAATTTTTAGATGCCACCGGAAGTTAAAGAAATGCCGGATACCGAAAGAGTTCAGTGGGACAGTGGAATAGAATTTTTGTTATCCTGCGTAGCGTTTTCCGTGGGCCTTGGAAATGTTTGGAGGTTTCCGTACACAGCTTATGAAAATGGCGGCGGTGCCTTTCTTATTCCATATATTATTGTTTTATTTATTATTGGCAAGCCATTTTATTATATGGAGATGATTCTTGGACAATTCAGTAGTAGATCTTGCATCGAAGTTTGGTGTGCCTCGCCGGCGTTCAAAGGTACCTGAAAAAATACTAGACTTGTTAGTATCATATAAATTAATCGAATAATTAATGGTTTCTTTGAAAGGAATTGGATTCGGTGTCACTGTCGCTGTTTTTGCTGTTGTCACTTATTACTGTGCTTTAATGGCGTTAACGATGTACTACATGGTGGCCAGTTTCCAATCCGTTCTTCCTTGGGCGTTCTGCTGGGACGAATGGGGTGACAATTGCTTCGACAGTACAGCCGCCGGAAATCAAACCAAGAATGCCAGTAAAATTAGCTCGGCTGAGCTGTATTTCCGGTAAATACCTCTAACTCTGGGAGTTTCACTAAACTTCAGACTCAAATTATTTGATTTTCGTCGGCATAGATAATTATTAGTACCGTGACATGCGATGATTCGTTTTAATTTAATTAGAGTTGGGTGAGACCTTCTGAGTCACGGTATACCTTCCAAAATTTTCAAAATTTCAAAGTCGTCAAAATTGCTCCTAAATGGCCCAAATCGATGGTAGATGATGTATAAACATATTCTAGGACGATTTTGGGTCCGAAGAAGCGGTTAAAAAATTGTTTCAAGCAAAAAATGGTCGATCCAGAATCGAAAAAATGTGAAGGGGTATACCTTCAAAAATTGTCAAAATTTCAAAGTGGCCAAAATCAATTCTAAATGGCCCAAATCGATGGTACATGATGTATAAACATATTCTAGGACGATTTTGGGTCGGAAGAAGTGGTTTAAAAATTTTTTTGGCCGAAAAATGGTCGATCCAGAATCGAAAAAATGTGAAGGGGTATACCTTCAAAAATTGTCAAAATTTCAAAGTCGCTAAAATCGCTCCTATATGGCCCAAATCGATGGTAGATGATGTATAAACATATTCTAGGACGATTTTGGGTCGAAAGAAGTGGTTAAAAAATTTTTTTGGTCGAAAAATGGTCGATCCAGAATCGAAAAAATGTGAAGGGGTATACCTTCAAAAATTGTCAAAAATGAAAAGTCGCCAAAATCGCACCTAGACCGTCCAAATCGATGGTATATGATGTATAAACATATTCTATGATGATTTTGGGTCGGAAGAAGTGGTTAAAAAATTTTTTTGAGCCAAAAATGGGTCATTTCCAAATCGCAAAAATGTGAAGGGGTATACCTTCAAAAATTGTCAAAAATGAAAAGTCGCCAAAATCACTTCTAAACGACCCAAATCGATGGTAAATGATGTATAAAAATATTCTAGGACGATTTTGGGTCGGAAGAAGCGGTTAAAAAATTTTTTTAAGCAAAAAATGGGCGACCCAAGATCGAAAAAATGTGAAGGGGTATACCTTCAAAAATTCTCAAAAATGAAAAGTCGCCAAAATCGCACCTAGACCGTCCAAATCGATGGTATATGATGTATAAACATATTCTATGATGATTTTGGGTCGGAAGAAGTGGTTAAAAAATTTTTTTGAGCCAAAAATGGGTCATTTCCAAATCGCAAAAATGTGAAGGGGTATACCTTCAAAAATTGTCAAAATTTCAAAGTCGCCAAAATCAATTCTAAATGGCCCAAATCGATGGTAGATGATGTATAAACATATTCTAGGACGATTTTGGGTCGGAAGAAGTGGTTTAAAAATTTTTTTGGCCGAAAAATGGTCGATCCAGAATCGAAAAAATGTGAAGGGGTATACCTTCAAAAATTCTCAAAAATTAAAAGTCGCCAAAATCACTTCTAAACGACCCAAATCGATGGTAGATGATGTATAAACATATTCTAGGACGATTTCTGGTCGAAAGAAGTGGTTAAAAAATTTTTATTGGTCAAAAATGGGTCGAACCCAGGTCGAAAAAATGTAAAGGGGTATACCTTCAAAAATTGTCAAAAATAAAAAGTCGCCAAAATCACTTCTAAACGACCCAAATCGATGGTAAATGATGTATAAACATATTCTAGGACGATTTTGGGTCGAAAGAAGCTGTTAACAAATTTTTTTAAGCAGAAAATGGTCGATCCAGAATCGCAAAAATGTGAAGGGGTACACCTTCAAAAATTCTCAAAAATTAAAAGTCGCCAGAATCGCTTCTAAATGGCCTAAATCGATAGTAGATGATGCCTAAACATATTCTAGTACGACTTAGGGTCAAAACAAGCAGATTATAATATTATTTATCCAGCTACTTCCTTAACTGTCTCAAATGTCTTCCCCTTACTCTAATTAAATTTCATTTAAAAACAGCAAAGAACACATTTCTCAATATTATACAAATCTAATAGCGTTTCCTACTCAGGAAGGTCGTTCTCCAAGAAGCTCCTCTCGAGGATGGAATCGGATTGCCATCTTGGAGGATGGTTTTATGCCTTCTCGCCAGTTGGATATGCGTCTTCATAGTCCTCTACAAGGGAGTAAAAAGCTCCGGAAAAGCTTCCTATTTCTTAGCATTGTTTCCATATGTCATCATGATAAGCCTGCTCATCAGAGCGGTCAGTTTGGACGGTGCAATCGACGGTATAATTTTCCTATTCAAACCAACCTGGAACAAGATATTGGACCCCTCCGTCTGGTACGCCGCTGTAACCCAATCCTTCTTTTCTCTCGGAGTTTGTTTCGGTGGTGTGATCATGTATTCTTCATACAACAATTTCAATCACAACGTAACCAGGTACACATCGCATATGTTCAGCAAAAATTATCTTTTTACATTAAATTAAACAACAGTAATTAGTAAATATTAATTAAACAACATTATACAATAAGATGCCGAGAAGCTATCTCCTCATTTTATTATTAGACTTTATATTATTTATATGTTATTCTTTGCAGTGTATATTTTATGTTGGATTAAAGGATGATCTTTATTTCAACTTCATCCCTTTGATTTATTATTGCAATTAATACTAACTTTCTCCTCGAATTTCAGAGACTGTTTGATAGTCACAAGTATGGACCTCCTCACGAGTTTAATGGCGGGCGCAACCATTTTTGGTATCCTAGGTAATCTGGCCCACGAATTGGGCAGTGATGATATCAGTACGGTGGTCCGTGCTGGTACCGGATTGGCTTTTATCTCTTATCCAGAAGCGTTGGCAAAATTCACGGTGGTACCGCAATTGTTCTCCATTCTGTTCTTCCTGATGTTATTCGTTCTTGGCATTGGTACCACTGTGGCATTCACCGGCGTTGTTAATAGTAGCTTTCAGGATCAGTTTCCGCGAGTCAAAAGCTGGAAGGTCGCCCTTGGTGTCTCCACGTTGGGATTTCTGATTGGAATTGTTTATTGTACGCCGGTGAGTTCTTGGCAATTTTAGAACGAATATTTTATATTCTATATTCGGCATTTTATAATCCATCTTGAATATTATTATTTTATTAAATATATGAGACGTTTATTTTGTAAGTGGTCTAAGTCCATTTAAAAGAAAGTGGCTCATATATTTTAAAAACATATTTGAGCCTAATTTTCTCGCACCTTTAAAGCATACTTTCATGGTAGAAACTTTATGTATATAATTTAAAATTATGTGACGTATTAATATTATATATTTATATTATTCAATTTGCGGCGAAAACGAATCATCTCAAAATAATTTTAATAAATATCATATTTTAACAGGGAGGACAAGCCATCTTAAATCTAGTCGATTATTTCGGTGGAACATTCATCATTGTTCTCTTAGCTTCCTTCGAAGTAATTGCCATTTCCTGGGTGTATGGTAATCATTTCTATCGCGTCTTATAAACAATATTTCCAAAAAACATTATTGAATAACATTTAAATATTTACGCAGGCATTGAAAATTTTTTGGATGACGTGGAATTCATGGTCGGGTCGAGACCATCTTTTTATTGGAGATTTTGTTGGTGTTTATTGACACCGTTGTCACTGTTTACCATTTTAATCTACTTCCTCTCGGAATTAAAGCCACTTATGTATAATGGCGAATATTATCCAACCACTGCATATGGTACAACATTAATAATCTGTTTATGTATTAATATCATGTCTCAAGATTTTATTTTATAATAAAATAAACTACAATATTGAAATCAAATAAAATATTTCCAGCTGCTGGATGGACCATTTTGGCCGTGGGAATAATTCAGATGCCAATTTGGATAATCGTTCATAGGATAAAAAATCGGGACGAGCCGTGTTTAGACGTAAGTGTAATTAAATAATTAGAGAATATTAGATAAATTAAAATATTGAAATAAATAAATGATTTTTAGATACTGAAACCAAGGCCCGAATGGGGACCACGGGACCCAAAGAAATATCGGGAATGGCAACATTTCAAGGAATCTAAGAGATTGTCGAGGATGAATTCCACTCTTCAAGCCAAAAGATCTCGCGTTGTTTCGATGTTGATAGGAAGAGATTAAAAGTGAAGATAAAAAACTGATTGTTAAACATTGAAACTTTCCTTGTTCCGAGTCATCCAATTTCTACTGGATCTCTCTCTCTCTATCGTGATAACAATGTATTATATTATTCCTAGTCTCGAAATATAAATATTGAATTCATATTTATTCGATATTCGAATAATCGGCGAAACACGGAAATGAAGAAGACACTGTTAATAATTAATGATAAAAGCACAGTTGATAATTAATATCGCTTATTACTTCGACAGTTGTATAGTAAATAAATAATTATTTATTGTATCGAAGACCTCCGTCAATTCCAGCCCTAAACACTAAATCATTCAAGTTTAAGTAATTATTTAAATTATTAATTAGAATGGTATTAAATATCATTATTATTATCATTCGTCATATTTGCTCTTTTACGGCGAGCATTCGCGACGTTATTTCTTCGAAGTGTTTTATAAATAATTATACGTCTGGCAATCAAATTTGTGAGCTCAGACACGTTTTTGAGAATGATTTTCTGAAAATCATTCCGGTTATGTATTAATATTTTATTAAATCAGTCGATGATCCTCGTCGATCTATGAATCCTTCCGCTGTCCTTTAAACCTTTTCGTCTTCTTCGGACATGGGTTCTTCTGGCATGTTTTTACATTAAACGTAATTTCCATTAAAAAATATATTTCAGCTAGACAGACCTTCCCGGTTTACTTGGGTTTTATGCGGAATAAAATGCATAGTTTTTGACGCCATGGCGATTGGGTCCTCAAACTCTTCTCCTTCGCCCTTTCCTCCTTGAATATTAACCAATGCCTTCTGTGATGAAGGTTCTTCGGGCCCCAATCCGGTGTCGGCATAAATGTCTTCTTCATCATCTATTATTAATGCCGTACAATTTGTTGATAAGAGACTTTCGAAATTGTATTCACAAATTAATTCAATGGAAGGAAACAAAATTGAAATATAACATAATTTCAGTAAAGAAAAGCTAAAGGAATCCGCTATAAATTTAATAAATAAAAATTAATTAAACAGAAGGCAATACAATTTTCATTTTACGTTATGTTCCATAATATGAAGACCCTATCAATGATATGAATAGAAAAAGTTGAGTAAACAAAAATCTGAATTTCGCTCAAAAATGAATTAAATGGAAGGCAATACAATTTTGATTTTACGTTATATTCCGTAATATGAAGACCCTATCAATGATATGAATAGAAAAAGTTGAGTAAACAAAAATCTGAATTTCGCTCAAAAATTAATTAAATGGAAGACAATACAATTTTCATTCTATGTTACCATATATTTTGTAATATAAACAAAGAGAAGCTGATCAAAATGACGTACCTGATCGAACGAAAGGTCTCTGTTCTTGTACATCTCCACCAACATCCAAAATGGTATTTGGAAAATGCCAAAGCAGAGCAATGTCCAACCAGCCGCGTGTGCCGCCGATGGATATTCTCTGCCACCGTAAGTCAGTGGAGTCAAAGTGGCAACGGTGTAAACAAAAATAATGATCAAGGTGAATGGAGTCACAAGGAACCAACAGAATCTCCAATAAATGCTGGGCTGTCTATCCAGCATAAATTCCAAGTCGTTTAGGAAGTTTTCGAAACCTGTATCCCACAAATTTCTACTATAATATTTACTATAAATTTTTGAAAATTATAATTACTATAAATTTATCCCATAAATTTTACTACTTCAATATACATACTTAAATGCATTCAGAATTAATATAAAAAGTGCGTACCATATATCCAAATTATACCAGTTATCTCGAAGGATGCCAAGATAAACACGACGAAGGATGCTCCGTAATGATCAACCAGAGTCAATATAAATTGACCACCCTATATAAACAAAGATTACGCAATAAAATATCTGGTTCCAAAAATCAATCTAATTAACGATATAATAAAAGAGAATTCAAGATTTCAATCTGCTAACTGTGTTGCAAAATAACGAAGATCATCATTTCGTAATCTTTCAAAATCATAATTGCATAACATTGAACAAAGATTCGTTGAATATCAAATATCGATATTGGAAACAATTTTCGTGCAGGGTCATTGGCATCGATAATCGATGATTACACGAATGTTTATCGATGTTCGAGATCGATTGTGATCTAAGGTAACAATGAATCTGTTATCAATCGCGTGTCACGTACCTCGCGAAATACGTAACTAACGATAATTCAATTAATTGATACTTTCGAGATCCATGTATTTCGTGATGTAATTTTACGGTTTACGTTACACGTGGCTCTGTTATCTACGAGTTAGTAGATGCTTTTTGAAAATTAAGTTATCAGTTACTAAACTTTGATAAGGTTTCCATTAATTTCATATGTAAGAGAGATATTTGCATTGGAATTCGAATATGGAATCATTAAAATCAACCCTGACGAGTTCTCGTGTCAATGTTATGTTTATATGTCACGAGTTATCTCGTGGCTGTTAATGATCATTGTTACTGGCAACGGTTACTCACCGGTGTGACGTAAATCGTGCTAATTAAAAATCCAATTACGCAGACTGGTAACACGATTTGCCAAACTTCTAGTTTGGGGAACCGGTCTCTTATCACCGTCACAATCCCGGACGCCATTCCTACAGCACTACCAACTCCGAGGACGAACATCATGACGAAGAAGAGGACGGCGAAGAACTTATTAATTAATAAATATCATCCTTATAATTAAATAATGATTATAGTGTTGATAGATACATTATAATTATTGCATGTTGTTAATTCATTGATATGTTGCTGCAATTTTACTTAAAATTCTAGTTGAAGAAGTATTATTCGAATATTTATTCCCGAATTGTACTCTGAAATACTACTAGAAGTTTTACTTAAATATTTTATTCCAAAACGTTATTCCAAGATTTTGCCATCAAATTTTATTCAGAAATTGTACTGCTAGCTTTTACTGGAAATATTATTCGAATATTTTATTTTGAAATTGCGTTCAACAATATTAGATAGAAGTAGCGTTTTAAGTAGCACGAAAAATAGAAGAAAATTGGGGATGTTTCAGCTAATAGGGGTGTTTCAGTTTGTAGATAATAATAATCCTGAAAGTACCTGTGGCAAGAAAGTGAACTTGGCAATTGCATCGGGATAAGATACAAACGCCAGACCAGCACCGGATTTGACTACTTTGCCGATATCATCGACACCCATTTCAAAGGCCAAATTCCCGAGGATACCGAAGATCGTGCAACCGGCTATCAAGCTTGTTATCGTGTCGAGTGTCGTCACGATCATTACGTCTCTGAAGTAGAACAAGTTGAAAAACATGACTACATATAAATAATTACTTTTCTCTTAGAAATATCCAACAATGAATTATTACTGATATCTCACCTGTAGATGTTGTGTTTGAAGTTATTATACGAGGAATAAGTGATGATGGAACCAAAGCAAACGGAAAGAGAGAAGAAGCATTGAGTTACAGCGGCGTACCAAACTCCTGGTTCCAAGAGCTTCGACCATTTTGGAGTGATGAAGAAGAGGATTCCGTCCATCGCACCGCGCAGGGTTAGAGCTCGGAAGAGGAGGGTAATTAAAACCACATACGGAAATAAAGCCAGGAAGTAAGATGCTCTTCCGGAACTTTTAACCCCGCGGAACGTGACGAGGCAGATCGTGAACCAACTGCCGAAGAGGCAAAGGGTCAACTTCCAATCCGGCCATCCAATGCCATCGTCAATGTTTTCTTTCTCGTGAAGCACTACTTTGCTGGAATTCAATATTTGATTACTTAAGTGTGCAATGTTTATGTTTATATTTGTAGAAGTTATGTTTATAGGACTGTATTAATGAACCCTTTGAACTCGGGAGGTGATTGGTGTGACTCAGAGACGACATTATACATTTGATTAGACTTGAATTTTATCCGTAAAATAATGAAAATTATTAGGTTTTACTAGAGTTAGTTTTTTTCTTGGATCTTAAATTACTGAAGTTACTTGAAGTTAATCTTGATGTCGTTTCTGAGTTGCCGTGATAAAGCTAAGTAATATTAAATAATGAGTAATAATAAATAATCTCGAATGTAAAGGGTTAATTGTAATACACAGAATTATAGAATTAGAGAGAAGAAATATGAAAAATATAATAGTTGCGTATTCCACAACGATTGAATTGGATTTCCCTTACATTTCGAATAAAACAATACACATCTGAAATAAATTGCAGCTGAAAGATGTATCTTGTAATAAACTTTGCTTTCAATGATACTGCTGTCGATTTTGATTTTGATTTCATTAATAACGCATGAATTAAACTCACGAAAAGTAAAGTTCGGCGGAGCTTCGATGTTGGCCGCCATCAGAGAGTAAGCTCAACTTATAATCATCACCTTGGAGGCCACTGACATTGAATTCCGCCATCTTTCTTGCGCTTGAATCCACGCAATAATCGCCCCATTCTTCTCTGCACTTCGCCCAAGGCAATTCGCTCGAAAAAGAGGCGATTAGAAAGAACAGTGTCAACGCCATTAACGAACTATAATAAGTGATTAACGCGATCGTCGAACAAAGTTGCGCGCATCCGACACCTGAAATTAAACTCCGTATAATTGATCTAAAAATGGCGGACAAGTCATATGGACTCATTTAATAGTTTCGGTCGTAATATTTATTTAATAAATAATCGTTAGTTCGTAGATATACGGCAAAATACAAATGGAAATAATATATCCATAATGATAATGTTTCAGGTAATAGAATTACCTGAAAATCCCGGAGATAATCTCCAGATTTTAATACTGGAATTTCCGGAGAACTGACCCACGATCATCTCCAAGAAATAAAATGGCCGACCAACGAGGGTGAGTAAAATAATATAAGGGATGAGAAAGACACCTCCGCCATTTTCGTACGCGGTGAAAGGAAACCTCCATATATTTCCGAATCCAACGGAAACCGCAATGCATGACATTAAAAATTCAATGCTATTGTTCCAAGTGACGTCATCGTCCCCGGCTCCTTTCTCGGTGTCCTTTAATTTGATTGGTTGGATTGTGTCCTTTGCGTCCCGTTGGTACCCCAAGTTATCGTATGCGTTTGGTCCGCCATTCTTCTGTTATTTATTTCATTAGTATTTACTTATTTGATACACCGAATAATCAGGAAAAGTTTCATAAAATTGAACATCCGAAAATTCTTTCATATTACTGGGTTATTAATTATGATCTGTGTTGGGAATTTTCATATGTTTTTAATTATGGAAGCGAAGGAATGACGCTAATTTTTGATGATAATGGCGAGTAACGCAGGATGTTTTCCGAGATATCTACGTAAATAATCTATTTTCGAAAGTACGACAATGTGCTTGATGAGTACGTTGTAAACTGTACACCCGCTCTTATCGCGCAAATGCAGTTCTGATATCGCGAATATTTTTTAAAGGCACACGCGACCAAAGATATCGACGAACCACTGTTTATTCACTCAGCACCATGACACCCTGGATAATAATTACCCAATTATGCCATTAGTCACACAATTAAACATTAATCATTTCCATATTATATTCACACTTAATTAACACCCTTTATCGCGTGTTATAGAACCATAAAATATCATAATTATTAATCGAAACTTGGGTTACTTCCTGACATTTATATTCGCACAAAAATGAGAGGACGCATAAAGAATCGATGAAAATGTTCAATTAACGAAAAGCCACGATGTGAATTATTATGAAATACATTCTAAAATGATTATCAAATGAATGATAAAGTTATTATGAAAGGGATTATAAAATTGTTATGAAAAGAATTCTAAAGTTATTACGAAATCAATTCTAAAGTATAATGAAATTAATTCTAAAATTATTATGAAATTAATTACAAATTATTATGAATGGAATTATTTAAGATCGATGCGCAAGAATGATTGTTAAAGAAAAGGATAATTACTCACTATTTCGTCCTGCATTTATTAATGGGGATATTTAATGGAGGAAGTATTTCCCAGAAACGATCCGATGTCAAATTTTAATTCAAAAGTGCGAATTCAACGATTTATTCGTGATTTTGGTCGATTGGCATCGTTCGCTGGGCGGTATCCGCTTTTATATAACGAAAGGAACGTCGATACCGCGCCTCTCCCACGAATCCTCAAAAAGCCTTGGTGATAAGACGATAATGATCCCGACATTTAGATTATACTGAAACTTTGAGCATTCGATCTGATAAGAGCTCATCTCAAACGGATCGTGCTTTAGTGATAATGAAACGTTACGCGTCGGAGAATCGCGATCGACGTAAATAAAAGGATAAAAATGGCGAGTCGACGTCGTTCTGCCTTTCTTTAAGGATAGCAGGTATTCAAAACTAGTACCGTATCCATTTTCCAGGACTATTCTTCCTTGTCTCCATTTTTACTGGAATATTAAGGGACAACGATAATGTTGCTTTTATCAGGTACGTCATACAAAAATTCATATCGAAATAAATTAATTATTTCCCTTAAAATGTTATACTATAAGTATAATTTTATTTTATTAGTATAACTTTATTATCCTGATATAGAAATTAATGTTTTCTTAACGAATTCATTGTATCTCACTTGTCGCAGGAATTTTATAATATAAGTTGTGATTTCGAAGTGATTTGAAGTATTTACAAATTTATATTAAAATATGTTATGAAGTTGTTCCTATCAGATGCAATTCAAGTTGGACAGAAAGAGCTCAAGAAAACTCGAAGGAAACTTTCCAATGGAAATTCAACCTCATTTACGAAAATGGCCGAAAAATATTCTGACAAAGCATCGCATTTGGGGAAAGGAATATTGGAGAAAATTTGTGAGCAAACAACAACGAATCGTGCCAGTGATACAAAGGAATTGATACTCGCCTCTATTTCATTACCTGCACTGCAGTACAACAAAGTCATTATCAACCAACAAGTTTCCATTTTCTCTAAATTTAATGTATTACACTAATCCTAATTATAAATTATACTAATTATTCACACATAGTTAAGTATTCATTTAAAGATATCACCTTTGAATTATATAATAATACCAAAATATAATAATTAATAATACACCTTCGAACACAACAGTCTCGGAGTTACATCGAAGAGTCATTGCAAGATTCAGGATTAAATTACGTGAACATAGAAAAATTAAGAGCCGGAAAAATCGAGGAAATAAATGAGGAAACCAAAACGAAGTTAAAAGAATTGGAAATTACGGGAAATCTGATTACAATTGCGTTAAAAAAATCACAGAAAGTGGAGGAAGAAGATTGTTCAAAGGAAGCTGAAGACATCGGCAAAGTAATCGGAACGAGACTTAAATGCAATCCGCAATTGGAAGTTCAAACAACTTTTCGCAAATTTCTTCGAAAAAGAGGTCTAAGTGAGGGCCTCGTA
This sequence comes from Nysson spinosus, assembly GCA_910591585.2. Classification (NCBI taxonomy): domain Eukaryota; kingdom Metazoa; phylum Arthropoda; class Insecta; order Hymenoptera; family Crabronidae; genus Nysson; species Nysson spinosus. The sequence goes on along the minus strand of OU342839.1, from coordinate 1,625,410 downwards.
AAAACTTTGTACACTTCTGGGCTCACCAGTGAATTGATCAGGTGTGTCTATTGTCGAAACAGCTTCCAATTAATTACTGAATAACTTATATTCGCGGTTACTAATTTTAACACTTGTATTTGAAGAGAATCAAGTATGCCAGTTTTTATTACGCGTTTTATGTAGTTTGCAAACGTTTTGAATTTGTTTATTTATTATTTTTAATTTATTAATTATAATTAATTTAATTATTTGTTAATTAATAATCTTCTAATATTTTTCTGACTTAATTATACTTACGACAAATTATCTACATGTGATTGAAATTACGATGTAATTATTATGAGCAGATTAAAATTAGGATTTAAATGGGATTAACTTTTTGGTAATAATTAACAAAATTATTATAATTGTTGTTCCTAATCAGACTTTTGAAGAGCTTAGGTTTCACAAATGAAGAGATAAGGCAATTGCAAACATTGTGGAATAACGAAAATTTATGTAAAAAGGAGCCAATTAAAATACTTCGAAGCTGTTCCGCGGATAAATCTTTATCACAAGATGGACTCTACTTGAAGAAGTTTTTAAGCACACCTTTGGTGGCTGCTCTTCGAGAAATAGTTGCTAAGAAACCCTTTGATGCCGTCGAATACCTTGGACATTGGTTACTCAATTATAGAGTTAATTACCTGTCTTCCAATTTGATATAAAATCTAAAATATGTACACGTATTATATGTAATAGGTATCATTATTTTTAATTCATCGTCAAAATCGTAGATCTGCGAGGAACGAGTTAAAAAGAAAAGGGAGATCGAACTGGAATTAATGGTGGAAAGGGAGAAAATGAAATGGCGAGTACGTAGATACACCGTGCGAATTGTTTTAGTCTTCACTTCGATATAAACTTTCTCTCGTGCACCAAACAATAACAATCCTTTTTCCTTATTCTATTATTTCCTAATTAATTCCATTTAAAGGGTGTGGAAGACAAAGTTTCTGTTTCCATCGAAGATCGCGAGGAAGAAGAATATATGTCCGACTGGAATTATCGTAATTACGAAGAACCATGATAAACAATGATTTAAACCAATAAATATTATTCTTTCAGACAAGAGAAGGAGTTAAATGTACTCAAAGAACTTTGAGCTCCTTCGTGTACTAAGTCAACCCATAAGTAATGTCGTTTTTTATTTAATATATATAAACATTCATATTATTTTTCGCGTCAGAAAAAGTATTCTTTTGACGGTATTTGCAATACTAGAATATTTTTTATTAGAAAAAGTTTTGCACTGAAAGTTAGAGTCTAAAAACGACATTAATTATGAGATGACCTAATATTATTATTTTCGCGAAATTGTTATCTACGTCATCGAGTCTTCTTGATTTCGGCAAGCATTCGTTAACAATTATTATACTTATTAAGCACCAAAGTATGCGATCAAAAACTTCGACAAAAAATAACCTTTTACGGTACACATCTCACTGACAATCATAACGATTAAAGTATCCTCAAACTGATTTCGTATTTATGATATGCAAATTATCCGTCCATGGTTACATGTAAATACAGTTACCTATTCTTTATGCAGGCAGATTTCCCGTGGAAAATCATGTCGAGAACTTTTGTTACACTTATAATGATGTCAATAAATAGAAGTATATTAATAAATAATATTATTACACGTGGTAAGTATATTTTAATAAGTTTGACTCGAGCAGCTTGTGGTGGTTTTGTATTAAAACCGTGTAAAAAGAGAGAGCGAGTTTCTTTTAAATATTTCTATTAGAAAGGAATAATTCCCTGTTTCTTGCCAATGTTTTTCGTGGCAGTAAAATTGTGCATTTTGTGAGAAAATGGATTTTTCTCTGTTAAGTTATTCTTTCGTCCTCTTACTTTCTTTAGTGCTATTTTATTATATTAAACATAAAATACTAGAAGCAGAAACATTGTTTCTGAATGATTTCCTTTTCGGAAGTCAATGAACTTGCATCGTTTAAGTACCAAGCATATCTTCCCTGAACGAAGATAAGAAAATAGTGGAAACTAACCCTTTGTACTCGGTGGCGATTCTCAGTCGCCACTCAGTTTATTGCGGCGAGAGTTATTATTCGAGTGTCAAGTGTTAATTATCACTTTTTAAAGGCAGTTTAAAACTTTAGAATAAAATCTTTAAATACTATATGAGAGTGATCATGAGTGGTTAATTTCGAAAATGCACTTAAACCTAAATTCTACCGGTCTACTATCTATTTACAGGGCGGCAAGCTAAATAGACAAGAAAAAACTTTCGACACTTAAACATATCAACAATGAAATATCATATTTAAATATATTTATACCGTCGACCATAAATTCCTCCATTAAATTAGTTGTTAATACTTCTTCGTATCTTACTTCGACTTCGTAAGCTCTCAAAAATGGCTCGGATTCTTGGAAATGTTACCCAGAATTAACTCAAGACGAGTATGCTAATTAAGTCGATGATGATCATCGAAAGTGCTTTCTTGTCGAAGAGTCTTTTTTAATTAAACTACAGCTACGATGAGTAAATTATTATCAGAAATATGATTCCACGAAGGATGAAGGTCACTCAAATGTTGTGAATTTGTTTGGAATTGACGACGATGGAAGTGGAACTTTGATATCACACGAGTTTGTGTTCCCAGCAGAGAACCACGTAAACGAACTGCTTGAACTTGGAACAGTTCCGTTTTTCCCGTTTCTTCCTCATTGTTTCTTTAAACTCTCGCCAGGAAGCCAGCTCCCTGGAATTCTTTGGTCCCCATTCCGACGACGGCCTGAAAGCAGCTTTGACCATCTAGCAATAGATGAACAAATAGACGAACAAATAAATAAACAAATAAATCAATATTACAGAAACATCAAGAAAATGTCGAAAATCTTACCCGATCGAATAACTTCTTGTATATACATTAATAAAATAAAGCTATCATTTTGAATCATATAATCAGAGGTATAATTTCATATTAACAAAAGATCGAATAAAATGAATTATTTTATGTCATAATATTAATGAAATAATTGGTAATTAATATCGAATATTAAGGATTAACTTCGCTCGCTGTTAAGTCGATTATCAAGAGTCTAATAAAATTCATTATTCCATGGAATATAATATGATTTAAATTCATTGCAATATTAATTAAATGATTAATAATTAATATCATTTACCTCACTCACTGTCGAGTCGCTTTTCGACAGAATGGAATAGATCATCCAAAAGGGAATTTGAAGGGCACCGAAGGCAAGAAGGGACCATCCGACAGCTGGAATATTAACGTCATCCATTCGAATTTCTAGTTCTGCGTATACTTTAATTATAAATCAATCAAGTGTCTACTAACCGTACGCGCTGTCCGGATAATAAATACCACTATAAGTAAGGGGTTGCAAATTAGCTATGGTATAAATTAATATCACGGCCAATAAGGTTGGAGTAATGATACCCCAGCAGATTCTCCAGTAAACCGACGGTCTTCGTTTCAACATGTACTCCACGTCGTCCAAGAAATTTTCTAAACCGTACACCCAGAAAATACCGGTTATCTCTAAAGTGGCTAAAACGAATACGATAAACGAGCCGCCATAGTAGTCGACTAGTCCCAGCATAAATTGACCACCCTGAAAAATCATGGAACATTTATTAAACCGCCGCTCGAAATTATTATATCGTAATTTATACGCCGTTCAAAATTATGAAAATATAACTATTTCCTTGAGTGAAATTGAATTCAATTATTCATCACATTTCAAATAATAATTACAATCTCAGAAACTTGGTCTACCGTATAATTATTGTAAAGATAAATATTGGGTGCGCCGAAAAGTTTGTGCGGGTTTCATAAGTATTTTTTTGCGAGAAGATGGAGTCATTTTTATTTGTAATTAAGCGCTTTTCATTGGCCTGATAAATATCTTTAATAAAAGAACTGATTCTACGCTAAATATTATTTAAATTCATTATTCTATTTGAAGAATCGCTTTCTATTTATGTGTTAGAAACTGCGCCAGTTTTTGGCCGAAACAATGATTATGATATAAAAATCAGGGATAAGTGAATTCACGTTAAAAACAGTTTTTCGAATAAATGAGAGTTCCAAGATGAAGTATTACTTACGGGAGTGCAATAAATCATACCAACAAAGAAGCCGAAGGAAGCAACACCGAGTACCACGTACCAATGCTTCCAAGTAGGAAACTGATCGACAATGATAGTGATAATACTACCAGCCAATGCGATCGCACTTCCGATCCCGAGGACATACAACATCAGGAAGAACAGTACCGAGAATAACTGGAAGAAAATCGGCGAAGTTCGCAAGTATAAGATAGACAATAACAGATTAAATAATAATTATTCGTATAAATAAATTGTTAGATAGTAATGCCTTAAAAAAATAAAATAAACCAATAATTATTAACATCGCGAGGTACGCACCCACGTGGAATATTAAATATGAAATCGTGGAGTTATACTTTTTCTACTCGCGCGTAATTATCTTGACTACCTTGAACGATTTGTATGGAGATATATTTTAGTGAAATTGTGAACGGATTACTTACTTAAGGTGCGATTACTTAATATTGGAGATTTAATATACTTGTTGTTATAATTGTGTTTATAGAAGAGTGAAGAAATTGTGGATGGAATTTGATCAAATTGAAAAATAATGCGTGCAGTTCTTACTTGGGGCAGAACTGAAAACTTTGCAATGGCGTCTGGATACGAAACGAATGCGAGGCCAGTTCCACTTCTTACGACGTTACTAATGTCGTCGGTTCCAAGCTCGTGTGCTAAGTTTCCGAGGATGCCGAAAATTGTGAAACCTGCCATTAGGCTGGTGAACGTGTCCAAGGTGGTCACAACTATAACGTCTCTGAGTAAATATTGTGAAAAATAGCTGAATTAGAAATCAAATAGTTCAACATTTATACACATAAGTTGTATAGCTTGAAATATGATGATAACTTTGAACGATAATTAATTCCAAATTTAAATTGAAATGTATTACCTATCAATTAAAAAAATGTTAGTAATAATATAATCATAACTTCGAAAGGTAATTAATTCTATATTTAAATTGGAGTTCTTTCGTTGGACGGCGCGGCTAGTAGTATAGACCATGGTCTATACTACTTCGAAGAGCCACAAAAATATAACTCAAGATTATAATTTAAATTGGAATATATTATAAATATATCGATTAAAATAATGTTGATTATAATATAATCATAACTTCGAAAGGTAATTAATTCTAAATTTAAATTGGAGTTCTTTCGTTGGACGACGCGGCTAGTAGTATAGACCATGGTCCAAAAAAAGAGTACTAACACTTCGAATACCAACAAAAATATAACTCAAGATTATAATTTAAATTCGAATATATTATAAATATATCGATTAAAACAATGTTGATTATAATATAATCATAACTTCGAAAGGTAACTAATTCTAAATTTAAATTGGAATTAATTCGTTGGACGGCGCGGCTAGTAGTATAGACCACGGTCTATCGGCTAGTAGTATAGACCGTGGTCTATACTACTTGGACCGTGGTCCAAAAAAAGAGTACTAACACTTCGAATACCAACAAAAATATAACTCAAGATTATAATTTAAATTCGAATATATTATAAATATATCGATTAAAACAATGTTGATTATATTATAATCATAACTTTGAAAGATAATTAATTCCAAATTTAAATTCGAATGTATTATAAATATACTGATGAAAAAAGTGTTGGTAATAATAAAATATCATACTTCCAAGTAGAAGTAATATCTCCAACAGTTTCAGATACAACATAACAGTCTTTCAAAATAATAATCCTGAATGAAAAAGTCAGACGAACAGGATTATTAATTCTCTGACTGCGGTGAGTTCTAGTAAAAAACCAGTAGCATAATAAGTGAGATAGGAAAAGTAACCTGTAGATATTGTGACTAAAGCCGTTGTAGGAGGAATACATGATGACACCGCCGAAGCACACCGACAAGGAAAAGAAGCACTGAGTCACGGCAGCGTACCAAACGGTAGGTTCAAAGAGTTTCTCCCAATTCGGTTTGATGAAGAAAATGATCCCATTGATAGCACCCTCCAAGCTCACGGCTCTTATCAAAAGAGCTATCATTATCACGTAGGGAAAAATGGCGAGGAAATACGCTGCCTTTCCGGAACTTTTCACTCCGCGAGCCAACACGGCGAAGATGCAACTCCAAGCAGCCAGCAGACAAACCGACAACTTCCAATCCGGATATCCGATACCGTCGTCGATATTGAGCTTCTCTTTTAACACTGTTTTGCTATATAATTATATATAATAATATAAAGTAATACATACAGTAAGATACAATAATATAATATAATATAATCATTTCAAGAGTTTGGATTAAATGAAATCAATTCATTTCTATGTTTAGCGGTAAAAGTGATAAACACCTGCTGATTGACATATTAACACTGGAACTACCAAGAGACTTGTTTGCCGTTTTTAGTTAAATTATTCGAATATACCACGTTGCACTGTTTCAGATTTTATATATTTTTATTCTATGTACATAACGCAAATATTTGAATACATTACTTAATTTCAATCCTTTAGACATCATTTATATACAAATAAATTGTGTAAACATAATAGGAGTATATGTTCGATAGTTCGAGTGGTAAATATAGATTAATATACAAATATGGGTTTGCTTACGTGAAATAGAGTTCCGCGGAACTTCTTATCATTGAACTGTTGTGTAAAATAGTGTTGTTCGTTTTTCCAGAATCGATACAAGTATCACCCCATTCCGGAAGACAAGTGGACCAAGGAAGTGACGAACTGAAGCTCGCAATGAGATAATACAAGGTGATGGACATCAGGGAACAGTAATATGTACCCACGCAGATCATGGAAAACATTTGGGCCCATCCTACCCCACGGAAACCAGGTACTGTCGCATAATCAGATAAAGTGTCATTCAAATATAATTTGATAACGAACAAATACAAAGTTTCCTGAGAAATTACTGAGTCGAGCGAATATCTCGTTTTCTCGAATTCTTTTCAAGTCGAGTAAAATGTTATTCTTAATGAATCTAAATAATTCCCACCTGCCGCCCATATCTTCACGGAAGATCGACTTGTGAACTGGCCTATGATCATCTCCAGATAGTAAAAGGGTTTGCCGACTAAAAATAGGACGATTATGTATGGTATGAGGAAGGCACCGCCGCCATTTTGGTAAGCGGTGAACGGAAACCGCCAAACATTGCCAAGGCCAATCGACATGGCGATACAAGACATTAAAAACTCGAGGCTGTTGCCCCATGTTGCTCTTTCCCTTTCATTCTCATCGATCGACTGTTCAGATAAAAATGCCATAAAAAATCATAATGATAATAACGATAATATAATAGAATAAAATATGCGAGGGGTTCGAAAATTAATCTACCATTTCCTCGGACTGCGGAATCGACAATGATAATGGTAACTTCCGGTCGTCTGGCATGCCATAATTGAAACTAAAGGCATCATTGTCCTGGTTGTAAAATAAGGTATTTCATATTTTAATATGCGTATTAAATGTAGCGTGAAGCTGATGTAATTGTTTGTCGAATAAATGATGTCGAATGGAAAATATTTCTTGTTTACCTTTCCGATGGTGGAAATCTTATTTGTGTTTTGCGGAGCGACTGTGGTTCGGCCATCGTCACCGATGAACGCGGGGTTCTGACTTCCTTCCTATTAAATCAATTCATTCTTTATATATTATATTATATTGGTGACTTCCTATTAAATACATTACGTAATAAGCGTACTTCCACAGTGAATACATTTTTGATTCGACTGATTAATTTTAATTAACCCGAATTCTAAAAATCCGACGGTGAACTTTCTTTCTTCGACATCAAGAAACTACATATTTATAATTGTAATAAATATATATGGAATATGTTTATTTTTATTTTAACACTGTGAACAATATTGCATTAAAGATGGACAATTAATAGGCATCGTGTCATTTTTTCAACAACAACCTGTCTCAGTTACTTGCCAATTTAAGTGATTCAACGATTTCCTGTTTACGTACTATTACTCTAACCAATCAAGTCCTAGCGATTATAAACAAATAACTTGGAGTTCATCGAACCGTAAGATGAATATCAAGTTTGAGTAGAGTTAGTAGCGTAGAATGTCATAAAAATGAAGGCCACGTACGTCGTCTTGCCACGGTGTGGACTTTACAATCCGTTACATCACGAATTTAACGAATGCCATTCCTTTACGTTCGCTCTTCGGCTTACACATTAATTGGCACCTGAGACGATACAACTTAAACCAACAGTCATCATTTCGATTTCCTTGAAAACCCGACGAATATTGATTAAACTCAATTTTGAATGTCAAACATTTTTTGATAATTTCGGATTTCGAATTTTAAGTAGGTCGATAATAAGTTTGAACACGCGTTACGTGTACCCATACGATGACGTTCACAGTGGAGTTAAAAGTATCAATTTATGATTATTTATAATATAATACAATGCTTAATGAAATAATATACTTATATCTATATTTACTACGAAAGTTATCAGATTATTTCAAGTGACTCTAATGCAAATAATAGACGTTAAATAGATTCTAATGCATCTATTATGCACCGAATGCAAGGACACTTTCTAACTCGGAGAACTGTAGCAGAGATCCGTGAATTATGCCACGAACATCGGTGAATGTATAGAATTGCATTTTGAAAGGACATGCTAGTGTGTTTCTCCAAATAATCCATTTGAATATTTCTTAATAGTACATTATATTATATACATATCAATCATACTAACAATAATCAACAAAACGTCGTGCAACTTATTAACGCTGGATCTACCAAAGCAATCAAAATTACTAATCCGCAATATCTTCTTTTTGCTGGAATATTACAACATCGCATTGTTTAAGACTTCGTATACGTTTTCTTTATGTACATAAAGCACATACAAATTAAGTTCATTAATTACCTTACATCCTCCAGGTATAATTTACGTATAAATAAATGCAAAAGTATAACCGAGAATCTGCTCGGCAGTTGTATGTTTAAGCAAACAGTAATTTTCAACGATTAAGATCGACGGTCATTCTCAGTGGCATCAATTACTAAACTGTCCTCGGTTACAAGGGAAACAAGTCGCGGAATAAAGCGGTTTGCGAATGGGAAAGGATAAATATGAAACATCACGGAAGCTTGGTTTCAACAATAGATTCGCGAGGCAGAAGGAAACGATTCGCAGAAATAAGTCGAGTCAGCGATCAACCATAGGTTGACGCGTAGGTTCGCCATCGACGTGACGCTACGTTACCGGAGAACATAAACTGGCGTACTCGTTTCTGCATTTATTACCGCACACGTTTCTTTTTCCCGTCAAGGAATGCGATATCACCGGCGATAAGCGCGATTGTTCCGCGGATCCACGCTATGGAATTATCTTCACAGAAACATCGCATTCCGCGATTGTTTTATACGCGACAATGTTGCGTCGCGGGTTACAATTACCGTACTACGTTCGAATCACTGAATCAAGAATATAGTCATCCACCTGCGGAAATGTTAATGTTTTTTTCGTGGTTAGAATACATTTTTAATATCAGTGTTCCGTCGGATTATTAATTGCACATTATTTTTGAAGCACTGATATTGCAAGTATTATAATCAAATGTAACTGGGGGAAGTTTCAATGTTTGTTTTCAAGTAATATTTTTCATATCAATTTTTCCTTATATATATAATACAAACGCTTTCCTTGCAATATATATATACAATTTAATATTATTCTTGTATTATCGATATTCTAAACATTTTTTAAGTCTCCTGCGTAAGTACAAATTGGTGCGTTAATTACTCATGGTACATTAATTACTAAATCTCGTTATCGTCGCGTTAAAGATATGGAAAATTTCACAAATATTAGAGATATATTTGATTCGGGTTTTGTAAATATTGGCATCGCAACGTTAAAAAGCAGCATTCAACGTGTTAACGTTATGGGAATTACGAATGGAAATAATTCCACAGTGTATCACGGTAAATCGTAATTCTAGTTGATTATAAGGTTCTATCACGTAGTAGGAGCCGGTTTGGTAGCTCCGCGATCATTTCTAATGTCAGACGTAATACTAGTTGTTACCAGACAACTAGACGCCCTTAGCGGTTTCCGGATGTCACCTCCTTTTCCCAGATGAATTTTCTCTGCACCCCCCACCATCTACCCTGCCCTCTTATCAACACTTCAATATTCCTTTCTTATCAACAATTTCAATATCAACGCTCAAACTCTCAAAGTAGTCAAAAACCACTGGATATGGAAGAAGGAAGTTTCTAAACATCGTCCGCTACAAATCTTCGTAGATCTGAGATTTTGTCGACCAACAACGAGAAAGTAACGAACTTTCACAGTTGACTTCCTTTTTTTTCGGAAGCACCGTTACGTCATGTCGGCCACAAAAGTGATTGTTCCTTGTTCACCTTACTTTCGTACTTTCTTAATGATGCGTACGCCGATACTAATTCGCGCTGAAGTGGGACAACGCGAGTCAATGCGGCTACTGAATACTCTTCTCCGTTTAATTTCATTCATGTTAGAACAACCAGCGATATATTCGGCTATGTTTGCATATTTATGTATGCGTCCTTAAAAAAATAATGAAAGGAAGAAATTAATGAATCGAATTATTTATATCCATTGTACAACGTGAACCGCGAAAAATCTTAGAAAATGAAACGCTATAAATCTGAACATTTTTGTTATTCTTCGAGGACCCGCCATTTTGACTGCGTTGGTAGTTCTAGCGTGAAAAAATTGATTCCAGTGTTAAGTCAAACTTCTTTTATAATGATATACTATTTATGTTTATATTTATAATAGAATTAAGCGAGCATTCCATTAGCACATAAGTAGCTCTATTATTTATGTATTGTTTATTAGTAAACAAGTATTATATAATAAATCGTTGCGCAACTCGGAAATGAATATTGCATACCGCTTCCGTAAAGATTATCACAATTTTAAATTCGTCCTTGCACCTCTTCCTTCGATGCAATTAGGTCGACATGAAACGTGTAAGTTTTATGCAATTTTGCAAACATCGAACGCGATAAATATTTCCTTGTACAAGAATACTTCGTAATCATTGTAAATGCAGAGAAACGGCAAAGATTAATCACGTAGAATGGCGGGCACGTTAATCGATCTATTTATTATCACCAATGAGTACTTCAATTCTATTGAACATAATCAATTAAAAATAACGTAAGTACAAGAAATATTTGGTTAACTCGGAAAATATTCAATTGAAAACTTTTCGCTAATTCTACTTATTTTACTTTTGATAAAAATATTCGCGGTAGAAAATCAAGTGATATCGATATTAATAATATTAATAGCACAATTGTGTATGATATAAAATATGTAGTTATATTACTTGAGAATGTTATTATTAGTGGTAATAAATTTATTTCTTTTTATAAAAATGCAGAAATGATAGAATAGTTTCACCGAAGATCAACGTGTATTTTTATCTACGAATTCGTCGAAATAGTTTCGTCTAATTGATTTGTAATCGAACTACTATCAAGATTTATAGTTCGCGAGTATTGCTTAAGCGCGTTACTCCCCCTCGTGTGATAAAGATTGGGATAAAGATTTGGAATCTCTTTGATAATTCTCAAGAGCCCTTATCAGTCCGACACTCGTCGGCACTTCATTTTTGTTGAGAAACTAATATCGCAACAATGACGAGATTCGCGTTAAACAAAGATCGAGTGATTGTTATCATATTCCGAATTATCTTGCGATTCAGTCGAATAATATATATTCTTCCGATGTTCTTGAATGCAAATATACTTCCATACAGTGTTAACGAAAGATAACACAGTAGTGTTATTTTGTAAATTATTGCAATTCAAGTAAAGGAAATGCCATATCGATAACGGCTGATAACGTAATAGTGTTACTTTCAACTATGGCAATTCACGCGATGGAAGTAATTAGAGATCTGGCATAATTAATATTAATCGACTACCATTAATTCAGAGGATACCAATGTTTTTTAAAAATTGCTAGATGTAGAATATAAAATATTGAGTATTATGAATGAAAAATGTCGCTTGTGAAATGATCGTTTTTTATCACGAAGATGCGGATTAATCGGGTTTCATCGACCTTAGCCCACTTCGATCAAAATCGGCACACTTAATTCATTCATTCTTCTATCTGCGTGAATAATTTCATTATCATTCTGATTTGATATATCTTCACGACACCAGTTTTTGAAATATTATCAGAAAACCTACAAACCGAGTGTAGTAATTTTAGCGTTAAAAAATTGAAAATGTTCCTGCAATATATTCCAAGAATAACAAAAAACATGTTAACGTATCCTTATAATGTAATTAGGTTTCGTTTCGATCGCAAAGGAGAAGATATCGATAGAATAATGAAAGAACCATTTCTTTCTCGAAAAGAGAGATCGTTTTGATTCCGTAAATTTTGGGAAAAAATGACCCCGATTTATCGGAAAGAAAAGTGTTCGAAAGAGGAGGGCTCGAAGCGTGACGAAAAACTGGCGGGTCATAGTTCTGCGGTGTGTGCAGCGAAAGTGACGATTACCGTTAAGTCCCGTGAACACCGTGGGAATAATTAATTCCCGAACGATTAAACCGCGGCTGCTATCAGCGAAATTCTTTCACGCGACTTTACGAAACCATGGCACGTGACGTTTCCTGCCTCCTCTTCGTCCACCACCTTCGAGGGGTCAGACATTTTGGTTTGGTGCACGTGACCTGGCCCTAAACCCCGTTATCACGTGCTTCCTCAAACATCACCATCGATGAAACAAGAAAAACAATCCTTTCCCAGTGAAGAAATAAATTGGTTTCCACCAATTTCACATTTTTATCACTGATACTTCGATTGGAAAATAATCATTTATTACTGAGTACTGACTGATTATTTATTACTATATATGACAATGACGATGAATTTATTATTAATCAATTGGTATGTATTAATTATTTTAATCTCGACTAATTCTGTCTGATCTCGATGAATTTGAATATAAAGAGATAATTAATAGTAGAGGAATAGTGCTCCGCTACTATAATATATTAATTATAAGTATAAATTAATTATACCAAATAGATTGCATATGTATTTCCATAATAATATTCATGTAATAATGCGATTAATCATCAGTACTTGATGCTGAACGCGTTTACTAATAATTTATGGCCGCGTACAATAATTGCCCGGCATGAATACAGAGTCATATTCAAAGTACGTTTGAAGCGCATCATTCTTTTGTCCACTTTAAGACAAGAAATGAGAAGCACGTTTATTATCATACATTTTCACACATGTTTTGTTCCATTTGACAAGAATTTGCTCGGTGCGTGACGTGCTGATTCAACGCGGATTGCCGTCTGACTGAACGGACTAATCTACTGGGGAGGTTAAGGCACGGCATTGTCAACCCAGCGTTTAAATCACCAACTCTCGAAAGCGCTACGCTTATCGAACCGCGAATTTCGTCAAACGAATTCAAACTTCAAACATATTCTCAACCTCTTCAGAGACGAATTTTTCATGCCACTACGTGAACTATGATCTTTAACAAATATATATTATCGATGTAATAGATATGTAATAAAATATAGAATAAGTTTCCGATGTGCAGAACTCATTATAACACTTATAACAGACGATAAATAAACACTCGAATTTTTAATCGCAGCGGCCGATTTTTAATCGGAAAGCGTTTGCTTCTCGAATTAAGAAATAATTCGGGACGATACATTCTGTCAACTTAGCGAAATGTCAAGGAGGTTTTCGAATTGGAGGACACTCGGAGTGCGGTAATCGATCAAATTAAACGATTTTTGCGTCGCTCACCTTTCCCATTTTAATAAAAACCGAGCAGCGTTGGGGTATCCTTCGGACAAGGAAGATCGGGGGTCCGATCACGAAATATGGTTTGGCACTTAGAATTCTGTGACATCTATGGTGCGGATATCACTCGCGTACGTACTCACTCGACACCGAAACAACAACTGTCTCCTGGCAGCCGAGATCACCTTGCCGAAGCCATGTCACGGAGTTCGCTTTACAGAGAAGGGATAATAAACCTAAACTCGAGCAAGAACCTGCTATCCCTATCTTATATCCACCGTATTCTCTCCTTTCCTTATTCTTCCTTATTTTTCCTTGTTCTTCCTTATTTTCCCTTATTCTTCCTTGTTCGTCCTTACTTTTCCTTATTATTTTTCGTTCTTCCTTATTCTTCTTTATTTTACTTGATTTAACTTAAATCATTCGATAAATTTGGTATTATAACTAGTTCGACACATTCACTTATAATTACTAAAAAAATTGAAAAGTTTCCAGTAATATATGAAAATATATCTGAGAATAACAAAAAGCTTGGTAACATCTTTTCATCATATAATTAGGTTTCTTTTCGATCGCAAAAGAGAAGATATTGATAGAATAATGGAAGCACCTATCTTTCTAGAAAAGGGAGGTCTTTTATATTTTTTAATTTAATTTTATATCATATTTATTTCCTGTTTATATTAGATTCCATTTTATCTATCTATATTTATATTTCCGGTGTTTATTTACGACCTTTTATAAGTAATAAGTTCTGCACACCGTATTTTATCTTGTTTTTCTTATGTTGCCTCAACGAGGGGTCTTCTTTAACACTAGAGTCAATCGGACGGTTTCGCGGTATTTAATAAAAACATTCAAATTTATAATCTTTCCGTTTATAAACATAATTGAATCGATTAATTTATTCCCACCATAGATTCCCATAAATCACGCGATTTCTCCAGGACTCCGTAAAATCCACGACTTAATGGAAACGTAATCAATTACAATTATCACCGTCACCGAGAGAGGAAAATTCGCTGCGAAACATAACGAGAAGTTATTATCATAAATAAGAATCCAACCAATTTTCTCGTCACACCGGAGATGCCATTTTTAATACCATCTCATTCGTTTCCACTGTAACATGATACGTAAAGAATTACACCAACGATGAATTTGATCTTCCAACTTCCATGAAATTTATGTTGCAGCGAGATTATTTTCATATCTTGATTCCACATTAGCAATTACATTTCGATTACAAAATACAAGGAGAATTCTTATTGAAAATGATCGAACCTTAAACTCAGATTTTCATGATTACCATTACACGAATAACAATGAAGTATTTCCCAATTATAATTACCTGTGTCCTATTCATTTTTGCTTTTCACTTCGTGCGACTGCAACGAGCACCAATCAACTACTTCGACTCGAGAGAATTGTATTTTAGAAACCCGGTGAAAAATACGAGTAGCAAGGAATCAGTTGACGAGTGAAACACGACGAAGGATTCGCGCGTTAAAAGCGAGTCTTCGGGCACCGAAGAGTTGAGGCTTCGAGCAACGACTGATCAACGATTCGGTGGTTCGAAGTAGGGATAGTTAAATCACTGTCTCTCAAATAATGGAGTACCGCGAGAAAATACAACCGAATCAAAAGAGGGGAAGCATTATGGCTTTCATAAAATGGTGCACCACGCGAAAGCACAAGTGAATGAAAAAGAAGGAAGTATTACGAGTTGTGACTTCATTCCTACGGAAAACGTGCGATTTATGGGAATTTATAGGAATTTATGGGAATCTATTTTGCAATTGGTTTCCTGGATGACAATATATGTGTATATTTATGTATATTGTTATTACTATAATATAGATTGGCCAATAAATTCGTGCTGTTTTAACGCGTGAATAGAAGGCGATTTTTATTCAATTTTATGTATTTAATCATTTATTGTACATTCTTTACTTATAACCTTTTTTTACCATCAAAAAGTTCGCGATGCAAACAACAATCCAATAACCATCCAAACTTCCTATAGATTCCTTGACGTCCCTTAAAAAAATGAATTCAATACCGAATTGATGAAGTATATGTAGTTCCTCCAGCAACCAGATTTTTGCTAAATAAATAAACAAATTCCTTCCGCGTTACCTTAAAGTGAATTACGCAAAAAGGAAGTCCCATTTCCCGTGTCTTTCCGTCGACAAAGCCACGAGTTTAACGTACCTCGCTAATTGGTTGACCTCCTTACCAAGGATCATCATAAATTGTACAGGTGCTTGCTTCTTTAAGGCAATGCAAAGAAACGTGAATAGAAGAATAGAAAATTGCAAAATATTTAAAATATTGCATCGAGTATATAAAATATGCAAAAATTTGCACTCAGTACATAAAAGATTTTAAATATTACATTGACCATATAAAATATCGAAAATATTGCATTGAATATCTATTACAAAACATTGCAAATATTAAATTGAATATTATAATACACTGAGAATATTCAACGATCTCGATGATATCCTACGTTATCATTGCACCACTGATTGCCCTCGTCATCGCCGACGGTACTCCATGTAACTATACTACTCTCGTTACAACTACACCGAATGACTTCGGCTACATCGAAGACGATGTTCCTTTTCTCTGAAACGAGCGAAAGGATTTCATCGGAACGGGCATAAGACGGACGCTCAAGGTAGATACAAGTGGAGAATACAAGTATCGTAATTATGTAACGTTAGGAGATTACGAGATGAGGTAGCGGATTGTCGAATCGCTTAATAAACCATTCCGCGGACTTCGGGATTGATACTCGAACGAATGACCTTCGACGACTACTAAGGGACAGGAGGATCTACTCGCTGGTGAAAGTGAATCCACGAACCAGCTGGATCTGACGGTAACTGGTTAGGTCCAATTGAAACTACGATCGCGAAACAATCGCTCCTTCTTCTTCGCTATGAGGAAACAATTTTGCTCTAATTTCACTGCATATGTTATAACTAATAAAAACTCCATCGTAAATTAAACTCGTTTTATGATTTAATTCTAGAACTGCCAAAGCAGTCACAATCGGAATTGAATAAAAATGTTCAAATTTATAACTGTACAAATTTTCTGAGATTTTTCGCGCTTCATAATGGACATAAACAAATCAATTAATTTATCTCTTCTATTCATCCTAGTCTTTAAGGATGTACACATAAATATACAAGTATACAAATATCCAGCTTCGTTCAAAACATTTGTACAACTTATTTCCTGAACCGTGCTGCATTGAAATTCGCGTACTCCCCGCTAACAATTCCCAATGTTCATTGAAATGAAAAATACATATTTCGACAAGACCTCTGGAGTTTTACATAATTAATTCCGACATAATATATTCTAGAACGTAACAGGAGCCCGCGTCCACCGAAGTTATCCGCAACTTTCCATTCGCGTTACATAGCGCCAGGAATTACTGTAACGGAATATGTGTGTCAAGTGAAGCAGCTTTTATTAGAACAACTGCACGCGCGATTTTTCACTCGAAGGAGCTTTAAGTTCCTGGTAGATTCAGTATTTAATTAAACATACCACGCATCACCCGGAAGGCCAAATGAGAGCACAAACGTCTCGTTCAAGGTGGAGACAATATTATTTATTCCGCCATTGCCATGGCGAGGTTGCCCTTATCACCTTCGGGATTCGAATGACCCCCGAGATAAGTTTGAGATCACTTACTATCGTTAAGCATATTAATATCATAATTAAGCATATTATTAAATATCTTGTCTAGAAAATGAAACGGGATACTTTTCTATGGGTATATTTGTAGGTTGATGTACGTTGATATTATAAGATGGAAGAGTCATATAAACTTCGTATATTTTATTCCATTCGGTTGTTCGGAAAGTAATTTCGTTTTTTCTTTGTGAAAATGAAAGACATTTTTCGTATAATAAACAAATATTTGATTAAATTATATATTGGCCATTCTTTTCCAATACTTTTTGCCATTCTTCTGGCAGTACCATGATTCCACGCTCATACATTTTATACAATTTTTGTATAAAAATATATTCATATAATCCTCTGTCGGGAAAAACGAAATTACTTTCCGAACAACCCATTATATTAATTATACTTTTCGCTTGATACCCGACTCGCCGAAGTATCCCCCTTTTTTCATTATTACTATTTTACATGTTTTTGAAATAACCCGACAAGTTTGCGTAATATTTCTTGCCGCATAGTTCGCCAACCTTCTTGTAGTAAAGTCATTTGTTGCGGGGAAACTACAAACCGATAGCAATAATTGTTGTACATGGTTGAGTACTTTCACAGAGTACATAAAAGAAGAGACTTTGCAATGTCACAAAGAATTATGACATAAATCAGACGACATTGTCGAATTCATTATCGTCCCCGAAACCAGGAAGTTCATAGAAGACGAGGAATGCAAGAAACTTTGTTAGACCATCACGAAGCGAACAATACGAGATAATTAA
Organism: Nysson spinosus; assembly: GCA_910591585.2. NCBI lineage: Eukaryota > Metazoa > Arthropoda > Insecta > Hymenoptera > Crabronidae > Nysson > Nysson spinosus. The sequence goes on along the minus strand of OU342839.1, from coordinate 1,606,987 downwards.
TTACCGAGTTGCAATACAATAAAGAATAATAGAACACAAAGACTCGCGAATAAATATTCCTCGAACAAAAACAGACACCTTTTTGTCGAAATGCTTATTACATTTCCGTTATTGGCCCGCGGTATTCTTTCGGAAGATTTATTAATATATCAATCTTCCTCTGATATCTGATCTTTATTCAAAAGGGGTAGGATTTAATTTGGACAAAAATAACACTGCCTTTTATATTTGAATTTATATGTGAATCTAAATCGAGATATACTCCCATTATCGATGATTATTATTGATTAATATCTATATTTGACTGGTGTGTCTGTACTTTAATTCCCATGGCAAGTGTACAGCTACGTATTCCGAAATATGAATGAAACATAACTTTATCCTCGTTTCTCGAATTGGAAACGTACTCATTTTGGAGGCGCGCATAATTTCTATTTCTATTCGAGCAACTTACGAGGTCAGTTTTTGTATTGAAATGATTTCGTAGGTAGCCCTGGGAATCCCCGCGCGCGTCACGTACCGCAAATTATTGTTTTCGAGAGGCAAGCACACGTAAGAATAAAAAATATACTACACGGTTAAAGACTCTTCAAGGAACGCCCGAGGATGTTTTTCGTGATCTCGATTCTCGACAAAGCACTACTTCCTTTTTCCTCTTTTAGAATCGCTGGTGAATCATATTCTCCAGGAAACGCGTTACCGGATCTACCGAAGATGTGCGCAAGATCTCTGTTATATAAAAACTATTGTAAAGTGCATCTATCAATGATATTTACATAGCAATATAATTATATGAAATTAGTCGAAGCGACTCACTAAAGATGTATACATAAATATACAAGTATAGCAGAATATATCAGTGGTAGTTCTAGTGTTAATAATGAATGGAACTAACGAGTATCCTGCACGTAATTCGAAATAATGGTCAAAGGATAATGGAACCAACGATACGATATGTCGGAAAATTGAGTCGTCTTTGACACCGTTGCTCGTGCGTGCGTGAAAATCTGATGATGTCACGACACTATTATGATGTCACTCTCCATTCGCGAATAACCTACCGAATGGCAATTACGACATTTACGTAAATCCATGACTCGACCAACGGTTCTGAGTATTGAATACATTAAATACATTGAACGCAGTCATTCATGGATTCCTCGGATCATTGAAGTCATCGAGTTTCCTCAACGCGCGAAGCAACTATGTCGAACCCACCATATGATTATTATAAGAATAAAATATGAATATAAAACCTATAATCGAACCCTATGAGTCGCCTTTTACGACAGGCAGGGTATACCATGGGTGTATTCTGCTCCCCCACCCATAGGGGTGAATAATAATTAATTGGTACATCTATGAGAATAAATAAACGTATAAGCAATATAATTAATATATGAAAAACAAAGACTTCTATTTTTCAAACGATGCGTAAATAAAATAAGGATATCTCTATACTCGCAAAATGTTCGTTACATTTTTGAATCATTCTAAGCGATAGGTACGCATGCGTGGGTTTAACTTCTCCCGCCGGATAGTATTCGAAAAAGTGAGGTTATGAGGATAAAAAAACGCGTTGTTGTGATTTCACATGGTGTATGACTTCCATCCAAACAAACTCAGAAGAACTGAACAAAACCCGTCGAAAGTTTATATTCTTTTGAGCACAACTATCGCGAATAAAATCCGAAGATGGATGACGAAGCGGAAACATATAAATTGTGGCGAATAAGGAAAACAGTAATGCAACTATGTCACGATCGAGGTTACCTAGTTACGCAGGACGAGTTGGACCAAACTTTGGAACAATTTAAAGAACAGTTTGGCGACAAACCGAGTGAAAAACGACCCGCGCGCAGTGATCTTATCGTTTTGGTAGCCCACAATGATGACCCGACTGATCAATTGTTCGTATTCTTCCCCGATGAACCGAAAATCGGTATCAAAACTATCAAGACTTATTGTCAACGTATGCAGGAGGAGAAGATCCACCGGTGATTTCAACATTACTTTAAACTTCTTTATATCCCGTGTCGCAAACTGTTATAACTTAGCCAGCTAATTATTACGCGTTCCACATCATTAACACCATAATATAAACAACACCCGGAAACGTACTAAGTACATACAAAAATTCTACATTCGCGATTCGCCATTCCAATCAAAGGTCATCGAAAGTATATCATTTATATTTGTACATAATGTTCCGATTTCTTTTATAGGGCCATCATTGTTGTACAACAAGGAATGACACCCTCTGCAAAACAATCACTGGTAGACATGGCACCCAAGTATATATTGGAACAATTCTTGGAGTCGGAATTACTTATAAATATCACTGAACACGAATTGGTGCCCGAACATATTGTTCTGACCCCAGACGAGAAGGAAGAACTTTTAACGAGATATAAACTGAAGGAGAATCAATTAATGCGTATTCAAGCAGGCGATCCCGTCGCGCGATACTTCGGTTTGAAAAGAGGACAAGTCGTAAAAATTATCAGATCATCCGAAACCGCTGGAAGATATATTTCTTATAGGCTTGTTTGTTGAATAAAAGTCTTATTTTAACGAACAATGTATTCTTGACACACAATGTACATTATATTAATTTTAAGAATATACCTTTCCATGTAATTATTCTGTAAGATAAGGAGAAAAATAAAAAGAGTTTAATACACCTCGATCTTGTATTTTCTTTTCTATTTATATTAATCGTAATATAGGAACTTTCTAATTAAAATATCCTATATTGAAATACTTTTTATTGATCTACAATCATCAATAATTACATAATAAATGTATCGGTATTAAGTATACTATTTATACACCAGGCAGTAAGTAATTTCGGCATTACTCTCTCTCTCTCTCTCTCTCTCTCTCTCTTCGACGATTGTAGTTTATTGCGTTCTAGCAACAATGGAAATTTATTTCACCGTAAACTATATTGTTCTTTCGATCTTTAAGGACAAAAGACAATACGTGAAAAACCTATGTTTACACAGCTTTATCGTTCGTGACGATCATAATCAAGATTTGCAATATCTGAATTGCGATCAAATATCTTTTATTATATTTCGTTAATAATACATTTCTTGGTCCAGACAAAGTGGTACACGTTGCCGTCTGAAAACTCAATTCCAAGTACAGTTATACTGTATGCACGTTATGAAACCTGTTATTTCTATAAGCACGATTATCTTTTGCGTTATTCAAGTAACATTAACACTGCAACTTTAAATCATTCAAGTAATATTAATAATACAACAACTCCGAAAGCTAACGAAAACCGTACAAGATTTTTCAACACGTAGGACGTGTACAGAAAAGGCGGAAGACTATGTCGTACGAAAAGTAATGGAAAACAATCATCGAAACGGAGGAAGTTTAAATGTAAATTACAAAAGAACATTGCTCTATTTACTGTGAGTCTTGTTAAAGCTAAACTACTGGTGTGTCAACGTTCGTGAGGGAACTTTAATTGCATTGCATTCATCGGATTTTTTAGCAGTGTAAATCATGTGCAATATGTAATGAAATACTGCGCCTATTAATGATACACTGAAATACCCTCGGTACGATACCTCAAGATTTATAAACACTACGTTATTCCTCGTCAAACGATTCATCGGTCATAAATAACTAAACATACATATCGTTTATATTCAACCTGACACACACTTTGTCTTCCTTCCTCCAACATCCTTACAATGTAAACCCCGTAACATCAGGAACTGTGATATAAAGGATTAATATATTGTCAAACAAAAACACATCGGAAGTACTGAAAGGGTAACCGATCGTTTATTTCACCGAAGTTCTTAGGGGTTTGTAGATGTATATCGGAATGGATACCCAGGAAGGGTAAAATATTGAATAACATTACTTTTGGTAAGAATCATCACATAGTTTGTTTACAGTCTTAAAATGGAAATAAATACTATGCTTGATTATTGACATCCCGTTTTTGTGAACTATTTTCCCTACCACCAGAGTGTATAAGCAAACCAGATTCAATTTTGTACAAACACACACCCCTTGCAAAGCAGTCATACTTAACTAAAACACATTATTACCTGGTGTCTCGAATCTAGGACTTTAAATAACAATTGAATGACTATGGTTTCCGGGCATAAGTAAAGAAAGCATGCACATTTAATTAATGTAATATATTGTTATTAATAAAATGTAACATAACGCAATAATAATTAATAATAATAATTATACAATAAGGCTACAAATTTTCATTGTTTACACAGAAAGAAGAAAGCAAGATTTGCCCGAATAATGTGTGTAAGGTGATATTAAAAAAATATACACGAACATCTTCCTGCGCCGTTGAAAAATTACATGTTCCGCCGTGGGACATGATATTGCGAGCATGTACCACGAAATAATAACTAATACACATGGCTGACATTTTTCGATCTCGTATCGCTTTTTGGCATCTTACGAAAGCATCATGGATAGAAGAACCATTCGTTGGCGAATGAAAAGAAGGAAAGTAACACATCTAGGAAACAAATTGATCTCTCGTGCGAAATCAATAACTTTATTTTCTTCTCCTCTTAGTATTTCTTAGCGTGTTATAAGAAACAAAAAAAATCAGTCGATCGTTGTATTTGAGTCACGATAAGTAATGTGTTATATTTGCATTGTAGTCGCGTAAAAAAGTGTGTATCTTCATCTATAACTTGTTGCCTTAAACACGTATTGCCAAAGATTCACACAAACAATATTTCAATTACACATTTCACGGTACGCACGAAATCAAGATTTTTATTATCGTCGAGCTTAACTTTGTTGAGTAACTCAAAGCACATTGAACTCATTAAAGTTCCAGATACATCATTGCTAATACTTGGCGAACCTACTACGAAACATACTGGAGCAGTTAATGAATCTACCATTTCAAAGTACAACTCTATACATGATACACTGCACAGTATATCGAATATATTTCCATTAGACCTAAATCATCGAAACAGCAGCAGCATCCTTCAAAATATTCGTAAAAATATCCACAACGCAGAGGTATAATGATGTGCATTAAATGCCAAAAGGCGACGCGTTCTGATATATTTATATAAAATTCTTGTATCTCTTATGTGAGTGGCTCACTAGGCCCTTTATCACGAAGGTCCCGTTCCTCGAAATAGCAAATTCGTATTGAAAAATACAAAGTTTATGCGGTACGAGTTACTAACCTGTTCAGAACAGCACGTATTATCGTTTTAATATGGCCGATGAATATACTTCCACATAACTGACATCACTCCCTGATGTATGCCACATCAATGGACTACCAAGAAATAGAAAACATTATTTAGATTCTTTACCCACGCTACGTCACGTGTATGACAATATGTGCGAATGTATTCCCAGGTATTTATATTCTACACAAGTAGCGATTATTTATCAAAGTGATATGAGATTTCAAAATGCTTGGAAGATTCTCTGTTATTATACACATACAACGTTCGGAAACGTTCAGAAACGTTCAGAAACGTTCAATTCAAATGGCAGCAATATTCTCGGTCCCACTGAAACATTCCTCTAAGCTATGAAACGAACTTCGGGAGGATAATAATAGGCGCTACCCTGTTGCATGCTACATCAAGGAACTCTACTTGTTTGCTTGCATAAATTCGCTAGAAGGTAAACTCGAACGATTCTCAATGGGGCCAATAAAATGCTACCAATCGTCGATTAGATCGGATTAAACGATTCGGCGTCTCGACCACCAATACATCCTGGTAGCCCATTCGATGGGCGGAGTTTGCAAAATACTGTTGATTAATTCAGCAGTAAGTCTGATCCTGTATGCGATAGTGGTGGGATAAGGTGGCTGATGCCTTTGTCCTCTATGTGCGCGATATGAGGCCTGAAACAAATGCGACATGCTTCTCGACCCCAGAACCAAAACATACCAATTTCTACTAATTTAGGTGAAGGATGGCTAGAAGGGGGATGGAAAGCCGATTATCATCCATTGTAGAAATGCCAACTATTTTTACCTAGGAGTGATATGGAGTAACATAGGTAGATGGAAATAGTCCTCGTCTGTTACCAATCTCTCCATGCCACCAGTGTTGATCCGTACGATCCGTTACAGTTATTACATCCCCTCTCTTAAATTCAAGTTCACCAGGCTCTTGAGGTGCAAAGTCGTATAATGCTTGCACTAGACACTGAAACAGAATGCAATATTTGATTGCCGATAAAATTCGCGAGTAAAGTAGAAAAGGCTTAAGTAATTTTATAAAACTGTAAATATATAAGAATTACGAAATAATTAATATATAAATAATTATTACTTCTTCTGGAACCATGTCGCGCAATTTCACATCTTGCGAGCGCGAAACTGACGCGGTACGGTGATATTCGACTAATTCATTTAGACTGTTAAATTTCACCACCCACAGGAAAAATTTGCCCTGAGCATCTCTTAATACTTTAAAATGTTGTACACCGTCCGAACACCTGTGGAGAATTTATTAGCGACATCTAAATTATTCAAAGGAGATAGACTGCGAGGAAGGATATGTTATACCCACTTTACAGACAAGGAAAAATCACCAGGAGAACTTTCGCTGATTCTAATCAGAAAGGCACCTTCGTGCTTGTTCATTAATAGCCTTTCAGCATGTGCCCTGGTTATCCTACCATAGTACCAGCTAAGGAAATGATGGACAAAAAATAAGTTTTGGACTACATCTACCTACTTATTGATATAAACTAATACAAAAAGACACCCACTCATGATTTTTCATCTCTATGTAATTACTTGGAATAAGACCCTCTCTAGAATCAAGTTCAGCTCTGAACCAATTCATATCATCTTCCTTATTTAGAATCTGAAAATATTTTCCATCATTCATTAAAATGATTAACATTTCATATACAGATTCATAGTTTGTGATCAAAATAACCTAATCCAGAAATACAATATCCCACTGTGCTAGAAATAGATATACACAGAGATATAAATAGCTTTCCACTAATCATCATTCTACATAGATATTAATTTTTATTACTCTTGTTTGATCAAATCTACAGGATCTCTTCTCTAACTCAGTGAAAAGAAGAGTATAATTATTTTAAAATAGAAAGTATAAATAGATGTTTGCTCAGCCAGAGCACTGCTATGGTGTTACATGGAAATGTATCTCTTGAAGTCATTTATTATTTTCAATTATATGTTTTGAAATGCTAAATTATAATTAATCTCAGTTTACTATTACCAAATTATAATTATTGTTAGGTTATTATAATATGCTTGCACTTTAAAAAATGGATTAAACTGCCCTGAGAAATATTTGCAAATTCAGTTGTTTATTGCAGAATACACATAACCTTAAAGGTGGTGAATGAAAAATTACAATACAAAGTATTGTTTTCTTTCTGAAAGAAAGTCATATTTTAGACATTAAATGAATGTCATTAATGAGAAATGTATAAAATTTAATTCTTAATGATATAAATATGTTAAAACTCAGAATTGCAAGACTTTTCACTGTATATATAATTATTTTAGAAATGGACCAATAATGTTGATCCTAAAGGTGATGCATATATTGTTACCAACATAGTTTTATTTACTTAAAACATATGCTATCATAATTACTCAAAATGTAATCATATGATTCATCAAACACACACATGCAAGAGTAAATAATGCTGTCGTAACACGTAGAAAGTAGAGGAGAAAAATCATATTTTATGATCTAATAAAAATAATATTTCGCATCGTAATAGATCGTATGACGACCTACAAATATTAATTGTAGATCCTTGAGCATGTGTCAAAGAATATTTGGAATTTTCGTGTGTGGTATGGCATTAATATAATGCCATAAAGTAGAATGATTGTTCTAAATATTATATCGATATCATACGCTTCTGAAATAAAACGCAACTCAGGACTTGGATCAACTTATCATCTATGTTATGAAATCCAAGTACTGTAAGGAAAAGGTTTGATCTCGGGAGAAATAATCGACGATTAAAGATAAGCGATTACGCGTGTTGAAAATGTTACGCATTGTCGCAAATATCTTTAAGCGACACACGATATACGCCTGAACGAAAGAGTGCTTCCAAAGGTTCGGGATCGGTGAACTCTTAAAAGAGAATCGTGATCGTATCGATAGTTAAACGGGTTTTGATTAGCTCGATGCACGATGACATCGTCCTTTGGATGATACAAACCTTCAGGATCTGGCTCCTGCGAAAGCTAAGCTCATCCTCGGCAGTCGCCGTAAAATCGTGCTTCGCTATCGCCTCCATTCTTCTTCTTCGTCCCTCGAGGGTGAGAGGAAAAGAGAGAGACAGACAGCGCTATATCACGGACCAGTCTTCAAGGCAGCACCAAAGCCAGCCACCTTTGTCCGCCAGTTAAAAAAAACAATCCTTACGTAGTAGGATGTGTCCTCCTTTCTTTATTTGTTTAGAGTACGCCAGATTCCAGAACTAGGATCCTTTGATCCTTGTCGGTGAGGAAAGACACGTAGGTGCCCGCGACACAACCCGCGCACACACAACCGACCACTTGCCTTTTCTGTTCGTGCAAATTTACCAATTGGCCCCGTCCTCGGAACACCTCGCGCGACCGTTCTCAGTGACACCTTGCTTGGCACATCATACGCGTATTATTACGTCCAAATACACCTAACACCGACACAGTTTTCTCGCGTTTTCCTTGCGGCGAACTGTCAAAACTGATGCCTCCGATCACGCACTCTCACGGCTGTCCATCGTTCGTCTTATCAGGCATTACACTCTCAGCTTTCCCACTGGTCCGCTCTCGGTGTTCGGTCCACCAATGCGCAATAGACTCTGCGCACAGTGACGTTGAAACTTATCTCACGACACTGTCGGAAATATATTTCAATGGTAGAATGCAGATTTGAAAATTGACAAATCAAAGTTTATAGATCGTCGACGAGAATCGTGATACTTTCCTTACGATGGAAACGAGACTGCTACTTTTGTCGAACGAAAAACATCGCGTACTACTTTCCCGTGGCGCAGACGCGCGCATGCGCTCTTCGGGATTTACTTGCGTCGACTGCTTCGACTCCATTTTGTATTTTGAGAGATCGTATAATAGTCGTATTATGATCCTGCGAATGTATCTATATTTAAGCGGTTTACTCAATTAAACTGAATTGGGAAGATACTTATTACAATATGACGAGTATAATTATATTATTTTGCATGTATATTTGCAATCATTTCAAGCTTAATAAATACTATAGACGTATCGTTGATCATTGTAGATATAGGTGACCGCAACAAAATATACTCGAATCAATTTGATAAGTTTAATCGTTTGATAAGTTTAAACCGAGATAAAAACTGTATGTTTGCATTAATATATTCAGAGTTTACCGAATAGTTTACTCAAAATCAATCGGTATCGAAGCTGAGTTGTAACGCACCTTAACAGGATATCAAAGCACGAACAGTAAAAATAACGAATTTTTTTAGCATTTTACGCTTTCCATCGTCTCCTGCCATTATTGAATAAAGCGAAACCCGGCAATTACAATTCCATGTTGATATATGTCGTTAATACAGCACGCATTAGTTACGTAATACATTATCTGATATTTATCTGTTTACGCGAGGAGCACATTTCGAAACTTAATACCGTAGAGCGGCAAAAGACGTCGGTAAATTCCTGTATTTTATGAAATCCAATTCCGATACTTTTGCAATTTGTAAAGCGAGAGGGTAGCAGAAGTCTCTCGTGGGAAGATGTGTAATAATCACGCGTGGGTGTTTTCTCGCGTAGGATGTAAGAGGAAATCAGAAAGCTAGGGTCGCAAAGTATATCGAATCAAGTGGGAGATGGAAATCCTAAGGAAAAGTATTTTATGCCCAGATTACTGTCACCTATCTCGTGACTTGTAAACAAACTTATAGTGAAAGTAGACCGCGTTAGAACAGGCAGATGGAAACACTTTCTGTTACAGTATCTATATAACGCATGATCACTGAAAAATCTGACTAAACTTCTCAATTATGTACAAAAAAATATGATAAAAAATGGATTAGATAAATTCGCGAACAAGTATAAGATCTCCTCGCACGACAAGTGACAATTATTTACGACATGTGCGTGCAGTTTTATGTTAAATGTACTATGCAAATGTGAAATATTTCTGCGACATTGTATTCTTACGTATTCCTGAACGCGTATAAATAGTAACGGCGTATTTTTGATAACAGACGAAAGGTTTGCGTGCCGGAAACCACGTTTTGCTTTGCGGACGGTAATCGCCGCTATCTCTGTTTTACATCTGTAATCGGCTACTTTGATGAGTGATCGATGCGTCAAACTATTGTTATTTTTACAAGGATCGCGATTAGAAGGTTTGTTTTAGAAGCACAAAATGACACGTGCTACGCAGTACTTAAAAACATATAACAAATGTACGGATTGTTTTAATACCAGCTAGTAATATAAGGGGGAATACCATCCTCTGCCAAATTGCCACATTCTAAGTAATAAATAAAGATTTCGGCAAAAATAAGCCCGCCAAACGATAAACAAAATATGAATTATCAATTTACTTGCTATCAAGAGCGAAAAGTATAACTTGATTTTTTTGCTTCATCGGATTTATGTTTTCCATATCTTAACACTAACAGTAATACCAATAATTTAATATATATTCAAATTTAAGATGAATTTGTTAGTCGCTTATGACATTTGCACACCGTTAATGCAGAAAGTAATCAAACTTGCAGTAAAAATTCCGCTACTGTTCACAGAATAAAGTGCTTGCCAATCCTGGGAAGTCTGCATCCGTAATTCTAATAGTTCCGCACACAAACACGTAAACCAACTACTGGTATATCAATTGCTTATGTAAGGGACGTAATTCAGATACATTGTTTATTTGGGTTATTGTCTTCTTTACTCGCGCGAGCTTATGTTTTCAGAAAAGTATCAAGCCGACTGGCGTAGTGATACACACGGGTGCGCACGTTAGCGCGGAAATTGAATTACCTTTGTGCAGTTGCACCAATGAAAGCCTGGCGATGCCAGGTTATACCACCTTACAAACGATCATCCGACCTGTACAGAGTATCATTTCGACGACAAAAATGATTCCAATATTAAACCACTACTATGCTGATTAATTGTGCATGTTCGAAATTAAAAAAGGGATGTCGATACCGACAGCCACGTTTTTTAGTAAGCAACTTATGACTTCACAAACAGGTTCATATTCCCTTCCTATTTAAGGAGACTGAGAGATGTACGCTTCGGCCCACATTCGATGATAAGTCTGAAACATTTCGACGCTATTCGACAAAGCTTAACTAATTCTAACCTTCATCCTCAATAAGGCCAATGCGATTATCCTTGCCGATATCTCGAATGGAATTGTTCATTCCATTGTATGCACGGAAAATAATGTTGACTACATAATCAGTAGTATTTATTTTCGAAAATGTTTAAACTCGTTATTAAATATACGATTGATAGCACTTTTAATAGAATCACTTTAGCAGCTGCACGAATGCAAGACTAAAACCGCCTGCGAAATTTGAAATTCACGCGCGCCATTCAACTTATGGGCCAATCAGATTTAAATGTCATTCGACCTTTACCCGCACTTCCCACAAATTTCCGTATATCATTAACACTACCGTTTTTCATTATCATAACCGTTATGGTATTGTATCCTACTGGCATAAAGTCTTAAAACGTTGCACAAGCGACGCGGTCATTAACGCGGAACAATTACGTTAGTTACGCACTGTATATTGTTACCGAATACCAGTAGCTTTTTATAGACTGCATAAACCTGGAGCATACTTCATAATTACACGTGTTATTTAATAATCCATAATTCACTGCAAATATATCAATTAGGTAATACTGCAGCTATTTGCAAGGATCGTTTTGATATAATAAAGGCTATTCACGTTACGAGGCTACAGAAGATATTAAGTATGTCCTAAACAATATACCACACATTTTATAATAATTGCCATCTGCAATGTAAACGATACATATTTGAGAACACCGACTTTAAATGTCAGAAATCCGATTTAAAATCCTGGTCATCCCTGAAAGAGTGACTAAGAACGTGAATAGAATACAGCGTGAATTTTCTTCACTTAACGAATGACAAATGAAGGATGACCTAAGGTTATTAACTATGAAGGGACGTTTCCTTGTTAAACCGATTGCGGGAAGAACTAGGTACTGCCATCATTCGATATTTGCATCCGCGTGCGCGAAGTGAATAGTGTCTAGGTAACGACAGGTCGACAAAGAGACGTTTTCAACATCGAAAAACGGAACAAGCGAGCCGATGATTCGACGGATTTTCTAGTAGGTGTTTAAGCATACTGGCAATGATTCAGCGTTCTTGGTGATTTGCCACGACGGTGAGAGGATACCAACGATACGTGTGCTACGCCTAATATTCCAACATTCTTTAGTCTCTCAAGTTATAATCGTTTTAAAACTACTAAGAGGAACACAAATGTGAATCATTGTCACAGCTCGTACAAACGTTATGCAACTAATAGTCAATGAAAAAGTAAGCCATCCGCGATATCTACATTGTCTATGCGTATATTTGGCAATCAAGACACGGGTGTGAATTCAATATAATCGGACATTTGTATGTTCATCGCGATCCGTTGTCATTGAACGTCTCGTCTGTTCAAGTACCACCATTAAACCAAGGCTCAAGAATAGGGTAACACTGTCAAAAGTGCTGTACTATTTTGTACTCCCGTAAAAACACTGCTATTTTAGAACATTTTCCGGTACACTTTTATATAATAGCTATAACGTAGTTTCCGTATTAGCCATTCTCTACGGTGGTCTATCATTATTTAGTACAATTTCAATTAAGCCGACGCCCGATGCGGATATCAAAAAAATAGGAAGCCGGAATTAACGGAAGTGACTTTCTAAAAAATGATGGCTTATTCTGGTACGTCTTATTTGGAAAACCAGAGTTAAGTATAAATATAGACACACCCTAATCGCGAGGAAGGAAGGAAGAAGTTAAAAGGGAAGTCTTTCTTAAAATAGATTCCAGTCTAATTACGAGATGCATCAACGAGCTAAAAGGAGCCGCTGGAAGACCGTCTTACTACTTCGAAATACTCGCGTTCGAGTTAATCAATCACTTCGCGCAGCAAAGAGAATCATGCTAACACGTGTACCACCTCGAACACGTCAGACACAGAGCATTAAAATCCAAGCCGATGGAAATGTTACCGTAGATCCGCGTCAAGATCGTGGCTGACGTCATCCTCTGACGCACTACCATCTGACATTATAGCCTGCATTATCCCGCAAACGTTTGCTCAGCACTTTCCGTTGTCAGGAGGGTCCTCGGTTTCCCTGGAAATTTTTGGTAGATAATGTTAACTTACACTTAGGCCCTTACACTAGAAAAAATTAGTTCTACCTTCAACATGGTTAAATTATGTTTTTCGTTTAAATAATATTTCGCGCACAACTTCTGGCTCAAAGCAGTTTTCGTTTCTGTGCAATAAATGATATAACTAAGCACACATTTTTAATACTTTGTATTTCGATTTCGTTTTAACTACACTTGAATCTGAAAGAATTAAATATTCAATTTTAGGAGAACTAGCTTTTAATGAATTTCTTTTTGACCGCGAAGGTAAAACAACTTTTGCGGAACAAAGTTACGAACTCGACACGTGCTGCCGCCATTGACACGCAACAGGGTGGTTTCCGGTAAAGAAGAATTCTGTAGGTTAAAAATGTAGGTCGACTGTACAAGTTCTTACGAAAATAAACAGAATGTGTCATGTTTACGGAACTCTGTAACAGGTGTTTTTGCTTCTATAGGGGTGTTTATTCCAATGAGAAGTTATATGTTGACAGACACGTGTCAACCCTTTCTTCTTGCAACAAACTGTGCGTCTTTATCTAACAGTATCTACATTTTCCCGTAAATCTATTTATTATTTAATATTAGAGAACCAAATATTCGCGATCTTGCATCTATGCACTCGTCGCTTAAGTCCGAGAGCGAGAATTCAATTTTTATTAATGAAAATGGACAATCAATATGTAATTATCTGCACGAATATTTTAAATCAATTATATGTTACCTCCTCGATTTGAAAAAACGCTGGTAGATGATCGAATTTCAATGATAATAAAGCAATATCCATCGTGCAAGAAACGAATACAATTCCGCTTGAAAGTCGAATCAAAATAAAAGTGTTCTCGTCTCCACGTCCTTGAAGAGTCGTAAACTTTACGAGTATACTTCGAATACCTCGTTCTAGAAGATATATAATATTCTTCGGAGAATTTTAGAGAAATCCTTTAAAAAGATGAACTAAAAATGAAAATGCCAGGTGTCTTTAAGAAGGAACAGGTAACAAGAAACGGCAGAAGAAGCAGGCTTCTTGGGCTCGCAAGTATAAGCTATCATATACCTCGGTTTTCTAAGCACCTGCAGGCTACGAGCAACCGGCAGGTGCAACAACTGATACAACAAATTTATATATAATTCTGATCGTATGAAATATTCAAATAACGATAACTATATCGTCTTGACGCTTGCGGAATCTTATTGACACCTATCTGTAATTATATCCTCACCTTCTACGGAGAATACTAATAATTATCGTCAAATTATCGTATAAAAGACTTCAGAGTCATTACAGCGTGCAAAATATAGTCATAAACATAATTTGTTGCGATTCGAAACTTTATACCTTGAGAATGTCTTTTGAACATGAACATTGAGGCACGTAAAAGTATACTTTTATAAGAAAGAAATGCTAATGATACCATTAATAATACTTGAATTTATTATATTCGTATAAATGGGACTTACTTAAATTGGAAAATCAAAGTAACTTGAGAAAATGTTGGAATTTGAGGTCCGAAAGTTCCCTCGAATATCATGGGGAATTTCTATGATTTTATACTGGTTTCTATTGTTTGCATAACGTTATGATAGGTGGAAAAAACTAAATTTCGAATGCCCTAACTGGTTTACTTCCAGAACCAATCAGAAGAGGTCTCTCGCTGCGCGTGCCCCGAGGCCGCGCCGATGGATCTGGTGACGTAAGAGAATAAAACCACCATAAAGATCTGTTGGTTCGTTAACTGAAACCGCGTACTGAATTCTTGTTAATTCACTACTCGAACTCTGATTATTTTACACTTATATCCGTTGAAAACCGAAGCTAACGCTGCATTAACATTTTCCAATCAAGGTATAAAACATATCTCACGCTGATACTAATCTTTATAAAAGTTTCTTCAAAGTAATACTCAAGTATCTATTCATTTCAAACGTACGAGCCGCGTCGAGCGAGGTACGATTTGAAACCTGTCACATATCGAACGAAATTACCAATATTA
The DNA here is from genome assembly GCA_910591585.2 of Nysson spinosus. Lineage (NCBI taxonomy): Eukaryota > Metazoa > Arthropoda > Insecta > Hymenoptera > Crabronidae > Nysson > Nysson spinosus. The sequence goes on along the minus strand of OU342839.1, from coordinate 1,591,584 downwards.
TATTCTTTATCTCAAATGTTTACAAACAAGATTCTTACCTCTCGTTATGTAATTAATAAATAACAAATGGCATATGAAGACCAGGCGACGGTCCTTATCTAATTGAAAGATGATCACGAGTACTTAATCGAGCATTAAATTCGAGTAGCAAACCTCATTCACAACATACTTCACACTGTCTATTATTTATTTCACTTATTCATTAATGTAATCAAGAAAAACGCCTTCAGCGTGCAATAAGGGGTGAATATGAAATATCACTGATATGTTTCGAACTATATATACGTAATATATACAGCATTCGTAAGTCAATCGCGCATTTTGTTTCTCCAGATTTCGAAGTTCCAGCGAAGCGCGGTAACGAAGAGAGATAATGTAGTTGACTTCTAGCCGAAGAGGTCGAGCAGATAAGAGGAAAGAATGAACCTGTGAAATTGGCTTTCGTAATTACCGAACTAGGGTACGTCCGGAGGATTGTTCACTAATGAATACGTAGGATAAACTTTGCAATTTGCACTCGAGGAGAAATGATCGAATTCGTTCGTTCCACAGCATATCGATAAGTATATACATCGATCGATAGTAACCGTTACAAAACAATGACAAGGATGTGCAATCGTAATTCAAACGATAGCCGATATTTACGTAGCGGGTATATTCTTAATTTCACATTGGACACTGTCTACGTCACTGTTTTAAGTAGATTCATTAATGCACAGATATTAATGTATACGATTGTGATTCGTGCGAGTGTTACGGACACAAAAAACGGTGATTTTACGGTTGCATCCTTGAGTAAAGTGACGTGAGTAAGAGCATAATATTCCCGCGGTATTGCGGCTTCGTCATCGAAAATATACAATATGCAAAGGACGTAACGATGAAACAACAACCGGGATATTTTCTCTTGCAAAACCGATGATATTCGGAATTTAGCAATAACGCCGAATGATGGTTTTCAGCCGATCATTTCATAGGTGATTGAAATACTATATTTTTAAATTCTCTTACCTCGCTTCGATTAAAATAACGTATAATTATTTATTACTATTTATCCTTATCGCGGCAATTCGAGTGGCTACTGAGAGTCGCCTCTCGTGTGCGAAGGGTTAAAATACTTAAAATTTAACTGCTAAATACTCGGCTTAAAAGTTGACGGCTGTTTTAGAATGACATCGTTGACTTTCACTAACTGGTTTAATGTTATATTATATTTTTCCGGTTTATTAAAAACATCAGTTATGCCGCTGGAATGAAAGGTTTACCGGTAAAGAAAAGAATGTCGCGCACGTGCCAATGAAGGAGTTCAGTGTCAAGCCACAGCAATCTGTTTTCATGATGCGCGAACTTTACGTTGCACAACGTTGATTTATCGTTGGTAAGTGTCATTGACGAATCATGATAAATTAAAGTGCCATACTTTCCTCGCCGCATCGCAAAAGATGATTACATTTTTGTTCGTGTTGGGAGACAATAATGAAACGAAATGCATGCATATGAAAGTAATGAAGTAATTTTGTGAAACCGCGAGTCGCGGGAATGCATTATTCAACTGGAAATAACGTTGAGAGAACTACAAGAATATTTCGGGGAATTCCGCAATATCGTGGAGAAATTGTGGAACCCAATTCGGAGCGCATTATCTTATCACAAACCGACGGCTCAAGTTCTCAATCCAAGTGCGAGTAAGTACGTAAGAGATAACATTCTGCCTTGTGACCAATGAGATTCTATTTTGGATCTCTTCCGAGGAAGAAAATGAAATTCTTATTTCGAGAGAGATAATATTGAGCTCACGCGTATTGCTATTTTTCTCATCGACCAAATTCTGCTTTTTTCAAGCAGAATTCTGATCTTCGCGAATTCATTCTTTGCTTGCCGACCTAGACACTTTCCTAGGTCTACATGGGTCGGCGAGTCTTTGGAAGAGACACCGTCAATTCTTACGCAAATTCGAAACTTCTAAGCCAGTAGAAATTCTTTTTAGATGTTAATGCTTAAAACGGCTTTAATTCTATTTTCGTGGAGATTCTAAAGAGTAACTGTTATAAAGCACCATAATTCCTTATACTATTTTATCATATATCGTAGTATTATCGCGGGTTTATCTTTCTGTGAGGAAAGCCGGCTAAAAATCTGACTTGAAATTTCTCTGATACTTGATATGTTCATAGATGCAGATCCAATGTTTGACTGATGGAGTGATACACCCTCGATTGCACAACTGGGAGACCGTTACTAATCGCATGCGTGGAAGCTGGTTAAGATGCACGACAAAATCGAAGAGTTCAGCGTAAATGATCAGCGGCAACATCACCAAATCGTCTCGCGATATAGGTACGTTACAGAAATACTACGTAAGAAGTTACGATGCAGGACGCGTGACGCACGCGTTATGCACTCCGTTTGTTTACAAGCAAGATAAGACCCTATCCTGGGTCAAGGTCGTTCAATTTGATAATCCAATACAGATAACGGTACATAGTTCCTGGACCTTGAGCACACCGCGCGGAAGAAAAGAGAGACCGAGAGAGTGAGAGAGGGATAGTGGCACAAAAGAAGAGCACGGACGAGTTACGGTGACTCATTTCGCGAGCGCAGTCTGTCAAATCATTTCTGCTCCTTCTCCTTCGCTCCCTCTTTTTACAAAGACCCGCCCCGTCAGTACCCTCTCCTTCCCGCGCACCGGTACGTTTACCCTGAGTAGTACGACTAACGTGCGCACGTGACATTTCGAGTATCTCGAATTAAACTGTAAACATCGTAGTACAACGGACGACGCGGTGACGGCGTTGAACCCCAGCCACACACAGTCAGTGTCAATGATCCTACTATTTATTGGATCGTTGCTTACGCACGTCTCCACCGATTCCGTCCTCCTCTCGACGGTACTTTCTCCTCGTCTCTCTTCCGAGAGGAGTTACCTTTGCCGTCGGAGGGAGAGTACCATCTCTGTCGCCGCGGAGGTATAGGTAAACGATGCCTGTGTCCGAGTCCGAGTGCGCACGTGCGTGTGCCGCGGTCCTACGAGATTGTGTGTCGTTCAATAGAGGAGGGTGTTGGAAGGGGCGGAAGGGGGTGGAGGCGGAGGTGGTTGTGTAGTAGGAAAAAGGTGGAACGAGGGAGATCGCGCGAGTCTGAGGGACCGGGTTGCGGTGGCGGGATGATCGGGGGAAAGGGGGAGAGGGACAAGGCACGTGTGAGGACGTACTACGATTTACTCGCAGATCGGTGGAACGTCTTCCTCGTTCCCTCCCTCGTTCTCTTTTACTCTTTCTCCCTATCACCCATTCTCTCTCCGCGCCTTCCGCCAATTCACCCCCTCCGTCCCTAACACGTACTCCTCTTCCTCGTTCTCCACGTTCTACTACTCCTCCTCCTCCTCCTTCACCTCTTCATCCTCCTTCCGCCAACATTATACTACTACTACGGGGTACTCCACTTTCATTCAGACGCTTCTAAAAATAAAGTCACTGATTCACAATGCATGAATGACAATCACACTGAAAGGAATATCGTACCGACTTGTACCCTCTCTCACTCTATTGCTTTTTCTCTCTGTTTTGGTCTTTTACTTTCGCTTTCACCTAACTCTCCTCGCCCCCTGCACTCTCTCCCTCTCTCTCTCTCTTTCTATTCGTTTCTCTCTCTCTTGCGTGAGAGTGAAATCTCCAGTCGCCTGTTGCACCAGGCTATGGGCTCATGTAAATAGATCTTGTAGAAATTCGTTCTGTAATACTATGCCCGACGATGAGATTTAGAAATCCACCCTTTTCTCAGTAATCACAAATTTGCCCGATTTTAGGAATTCACCACGGTCTGAAATTCTCGGCACTTACTAAGAAATAGCACATGTTTCCTGTACAAAATGGAGCTTGGCAGCAACTGCAAGGTCAATGCTTTAACGATGTACCGCGGGTAATAATGTTAAGTGATATAACGAGCTTCATTATTCTGGTATATCAAGAAATAATCGCCAATTTTTACAAATAATTCCAGTCGTCCATTACGATTATAAATGGTGTTTCACGAGATGCATGATCAAACATTTATGTCGCTTGATATTCGTCGCCCTCTGAAACGGAGTATATCAGCAAAATCGAGTTCAAGTTGCGGAAGTGGCAGTAGATTAATGATGAAGGTAGTTGATGGAAGTATCAACTGTAATTTGGGAATACTCAATTGCGTTCGAAAGCTCGGGAGATCGACGAGAATTGGAGCAGGTAACTCTGAGAATATTGGAGTACCCCTATCAAAGTAAAAGCATCGGTTTCAACCTGATAACGTAAGCATCCACAGTTTCATTAACTTGCCACTATTTCTTAGTTTTAATCTTTGAAGCCAGATCTGGTTTACGTTCCTTGATTCTCCGTGTAGAGAAGTATGTTCGCTAAATTGGTTAACGATTAATCCATTGCATTAAAAGCGAGTGATTCAATGTGAACTTTCATGTAATCAGCATATTTCGCAAAGAAAAGTTGCAAGGGGGAAACTCCGATCGCCCTTTTTGAAGTATGCCTCGCGAGCCTCTCTTATTATTAACGCATGAACATAGTCACCGGGGAAGCTCCGAGGTGCGTCAAAAGGGGAATCCTGCGATATAAATATGACGAGTAAAAGCCTATTTTTTAACTCATTCCGGGATCATACTACCGGGAAAGTAATTAAAACCCTTCAGTATCGTAACTTCTCTGCACGGTACATTAAAAGAATTCTAACATCAGTTCATATTCAAGCAGACAACTCATAAGAATTAATTCAACTGAGTTATTAAAATGACGTTGGTTTTTGTAGGGCTCCAAAGGATTTAACAAAGGGATGACTCTACACGTTCACTCCTAGTATGGCAACTTTAAATGCGCTGCTGAAACGTGAAGGATGTGAATTGTTTCAAGAGACTGCTATTTCCCGCGACTTGAGACATTCTACAAAGGGATGGCCCTGCACGTTTACCTCGGGTTTCCCTTGGCAGGATGGGTGTTGTTTTCCATAGTGAGACTCGATCAAGAGAGACTAGAAAGCAAGAGAACGCCAAGCGGTAGCGGCAGCGGCAATAGCAGCAGCTCGAGCCGCTCACAGCTAAATATATCTCTCTCTCTAGAGCCACTCAAGGTCACGCCGCTTGGATTGGCCCACGATAAAGCGAAGTTCCGTGCCCGTCCCTCAACCAACCAGCCGTCCGTTCTGATGGCGCACATTCTACCGTGCTATGCCACACCGTAGCCCACATGTCACTTCGCAACAATGTCGTATCCAGTGGCATCAGGAACACGTGTTCCTGTCGAACGTAGCATTAGCGGCTGGCACGTAGACTGCACCCGGAATATGCTACTCCTCGAGCGGAACGGATATGCACTCGACGTTCCCGACCTTTGCGACAGGGTTCTCTGTTACAAGTTGAATTTTAAGATACTTGGCACTCGAGAGGCGACTGAAAGGCGACATGAAAACTTACTTTAGTCGTCGGTGATTTAACGGCAAATAATCAAATACAACTGGAGAAAATCTTAATGTCGCTTCTCACCGGGCACTCCAGTTGCCGCGATAAACCGAGTCGCGACTGAGAATCGCCTCCGAGTGCAAAGGGTTAAGCATTTTTAAAACTCACTATGCCAGTGAAAAACTTGCATCTATCTGCATCCTCGCGAATTGAACTAATTATGTAACGTTTATAGCATGGAAGGTAAGAGTAATTTGTTGTGTAAAATGATCTAACATAGTCATAATAGAACCGGCCTAATAGAGGATATTTTTCAGAGTATTTAATGACGAAGTTAGAGAACTGTATTAGCTGATAACAAAGAATTCTGGAGAAAATGACAATTGTGTCACTCATATTGGGGTAACAACCGGGATATTCCCTGCGCGTGATGTTATCACTATTCTACGAACCACCCAGCTACTTCCGGGTGGAACGAAGCCATGGAGGAAAGTGTGACCTGTTACTGGCGACAAAAGAATAGCGGCTTGCGGGTAATAACAATCCTCTTGAAAAAAAGATGGGAACTATAAAACTTATGCAACGGAATAAATGCATCGACTATTCTGCAAACGGTATATCGCAGAACACAAGACAATATATAATTTGGTGGCTGCTATGTTTTCCAACAAATGCCGGTTGAAATGTGACCCAACATGTGGCATTATAATGTGCAAACATAAAATATTCAATTCATAAATTGAAGCAACACGGCAAAAGAGAGAAATAATATCGCTGAAATATCCTAGACAGCAGTGATAAAGTTTGAGGAAAACCGTAGAGAAAATCCGAAAAATGTTGTCTTGTAGTCCGGTAATTCTGATAAGATGACTACTCGGTGCAGCTGGATTTTAGGTTAGGTTATTATCCGGGTGTGTTGCAGGCATCGATAAGAGGTCGGTGCAACCGCGCGCGTCCTGGCAAAGCAGTCTGGCAACGTAGGAGCGGCTGGCAGTGCCGGGGTTGAATTTCAAGCGCCCAGGGGACAGAGGGGGTCGGGCCTCTCTCTTTTGTATAGGGGGCACGAGGGCTCCGGCAATGCTTGGTACATAACGGTGAGTCGACGCCATGTTGCGGGGCTTATGGCCGCTTGCCCGGGTCGGTTGCCTGGTAAGCGCACGAGTAGAGAGGAAACCTGGCCTTACTCTTACCCTTCACTTCCCCTTTCCAGTCGACCAAACCATTAGCCGTAACTTACTTTGGGCCCGTGGGGTTGGATCATCCCAGAAACTGGTCGTTTCTCGGTAACGAATGTACCCCCGCGTGTTGATTACAGACATTTCTCTGCGGCCACGAATTTAAAGGCACACCGCCGATACTTCTTCCTTCCGAAGTTAAATATAATTTGCCGTATGGAAATTTGTTTTATTTCACGTAAGCGATGTCGTTATTTAGATGTTGCACTTTAAACTTGTTTTCTGAGTTTCTAATTGTATCGTTTTTAGATGCCGGAGCATTCCAGAAATGAGTTTATACCTAAGGAAACATTGTTCCGGTTAATGAAAATATATGGGAAGAGTAGTTAAAATTCAATGGGGAAAGTTACGGCTCGCAACCCTTGGGTCTGAATATCCGACTACCTGCGTTATTACCTACACGCGTATACCTGGCGAAACTTTAAGCTTCCCATCGTCGGACCGTGAATTTTCGGAAGATTTCAGGTAACTTGAAATCCTTACAATTCCCGGTAGTCCTTTATTTTGGAAATTCTCACGATTTTCTAAGGTCTTAGGGCATTCGAACGAACACTGGCTATTAAAATTCTATCTTGTACCTGAACAGTTGAGCTGTAAGTGTGATATAACGTCACAACTGTTTTTTTTTAATAATAGTAGTTAATACTTGAATTCAATCGTGGGATACGTTGTTAATAATAGTAATCCTGTTCCGTAATATTCTGAAATTTAAGTTTTAGCAAAGATTCCCGGAAAGTTTCTTCGTTCTGTGTAAAAGCAGCACCTATGGAAAGTTACCGAAGCGCAAGCGCCTGCTTGGCACTTTCCACGAGTACGCCCGACTGGCTAGCGGCTGTATAACGTTCAATGTAGTGATGCTGACGTTGGTATTGAAGCGTTCTCTTCATGCCAGTAGTGGGCTCAACTGCGAAGCGAGATTTGACGATGATACAGAGCATGCACAGACACCAATATCGCGAACTACCACAACTCTTCGGCTGATTATATGTTAGTACTCTAGGACACGGCGCACATGTGTGCTGCTGGTGGAGGCGTATACCGTGTTACAAAGAGCACTCATTCGTACACGCTTACGCCCCACTGCGATCCCTTATATGTAACGTGAGGAACGCGCATGCATGGGTAAAACTTTCAAAGTAACTGAAGTAAGTTTTCTGCTTGCAGACAATTTTGTGTAATAGTTGCGAAAAGTCGACAGATGGGCGAAGAAGAGCGGACAATCTAATAGACGAGTAGAAAAACAGCTATTCCAATAGCATTATATCATAATAAAGGAATTGTTTTAAAATCCTTGCAAATCGTGCTTGAAATATGCGGCGATCTTACATATATATTGTTTTAGCCCGTTCATTGATGTATAAAAGGAATCGAACGAAAAGGAAGATGTATAGAGATAAAGAATGTGCGAGAAGAAAAGTAAATGGTGTCGCGAAGTATTTCTGCAATCAGTGGGAGCACATTGGTCTCTCCGTTAATTAAGCTTCGGCACGTTGATCTTGAGAATGAACGTCATTAAGTTCGTCAGGATGAAACAGCGAGGGTACTCGAAATACTACGGCGTTCGCTATGACGTTCACAAAAATTGCGAAATCGTTTCGCAAGCGCTGCGGTATCCGACTCGTGATCTTTCTCTGCAATCATGAAACGCGAAACCCAGCCGGCGACGAGTAATTTGGCGCCTTCTGAAAGTTTTCAAACGTCGCAGAGCTTTCAAAACGCTAGTGTCACGAGGGGTTGAGCCTCTCCGTCGTCCCTTTCATGTGTATTCATGCCAGTTGGGCGCACACGCACCCATATTCGCGCGATGCTACTGCACTAAGGCGATCCTTCCTGTGTGAACGCGATCTACGTACACATATAGTTAACCTTGTATTGCAGTGTGCGTGAAGTACCATACGTGCGACTGTGGTTACCTAAAGGAGCGCACACAACGAACATCGGTTGTGTGGAACTCGATGGGTGCCAGCCATGGCTTGGTTACGGCTCTGCTGGCGCGCCTCTACCCCGACGTTAGCATCGATTTCCAGTTGGACGAGCCAGCGCGATCGAGCGAATGGTACGCGCCTTCACTAGGAAATATCGAGCGTCTGCTGCTCGTGGGAGTTCAACGAGGGTCGTGCCAGAAACTCCGCGAACTCCTAGCAAAATCTGCAAATATTTCCCACTTAAATATACCGTCCTACAGCCATTATTTCCGAGTCCTCTCTATCGTAGAAAATCAAAGGAAAGTTAAAATGTACAAAAAAGAGCGAGAGGGTGAAAAACAGCGGGAGAGAGATTGGAGTGCCGAGGTAGAGATCTTAGAGTGCAAGATAGAATAAAGCAATAAGGGGGGGAAGGTAGGGAGAGGGAGAGCAAGTAGAACGAAAAAGAAGATGGATAGATATAAGGAGCGAGTGAGAAGAATAGTACACGGCGGAGCGATAGTATCGTTGGTTTGATGGTGTGGTAGTTAGGTAGGGAACTCGAGGGTTCATTAAAGGGGGAAAGAGAGAAGGGCAGAAGCGAGCGAACACGCTGCCCTCAGTCGGTCGCCCGTTTTACTAGAGTTAGCATATACAGAAAGCAAGCGACTGGCTCTATACGTGCTCTTTGCCGTGGCACACTCCGTGTTCCCATTTTTCGAAGCGGACGAAGGCTTCGAGCTTCGCTCTACCCGCTCTTTTTCTCACTCGGTCGGTCGCGCGCGCGCGCTCCCACACATGCGCCATACATAGCGGACAGAGAGAAACGTACAGGGAGAATATACCGTGAGAAGAGAGAAGGGTGCACACATACACATACACATACACATCAAATGTGGTGATTCGTACGGTCGACCGAAGGCGGACGTGTGAGAGCGTACCGAGGCCGTTTATCGCGAGGAAAAAAGGAAGGTAGGACGAGCGCGCACCTATATCGGCGAGCGCCGTCCTTGTGTCCCACCACCGTCGCCGCTGCCGCCGCTGCCGTTGTCGTCGTCGTCGCCGTCCGACGGTCGAGCATAAAATATTCTCGTTCGAAGATTCACCAACGGTTACATGAAAGCGGTTTCTACGAGAAATCCTGGCAAACGGGCTGATCCTAAAGCAAGAAGATCGTAAGTTAACGGGGCAATCAAGAGGGTACGTACCCCCGCGAGGATCGTGCGAAATAAACCCGCAACGGACGATCAAGATACACGTTGGCCGCTTATATCGCAAGAGTAATTCCGTGCTTTTGTGTACGCGTGTGAGTTGCATCGAAAGGGGGAAAACATAAAAACATGTTCTTTACGTACATCCGGCAGGGAAACCACATGCGTTTTTACTAGATTCTCCTCGTAAGGGCGGCAGGGAAGAAAGTAAAGATCCGGCTGTTCGTAAAAATTCGGTAGTCTCGAGTGGGTTGAAACTCAAGAAGGGGGAGAAAGAAAGTTCGAGCGTACATCTAATTTTCTAGATCCTCCGGCGAATCCTGGCGGGTAGTGGGAAAACTCGTGATCAAAGGCAAGCATCATAGGGCATCGTCGTTTACTTCGCCCTCGTGGGTGCGTAGCCGCATGCAACGGTTGAAATTTTCGATAGGAATAATAAGGGTGGTGGGAAAGAGGTGGAACGACGTGACGATAGAACGAGGGGAGTGTGAGAGAGAGAAGCCTGAAACACGGACAGGCAGTGCTGCTCCCTACTGGCGACGTCGAGTCGCGCTCCCCACCCGGGACAGTCGAACGAGGTCCGAAGGCGAGCTCTCGGTGTGTAACCACGGTGATTTTCCCGTACGAGAGTGTACGTACGAGACCTCGTAGCTCTGCAGCACGTATCCGCTCCGCGTTTAACATTCTTCGGGAATAGTTCTTGTTGTGCTAGTGTCGTTTTGCACCGTCGTCCTCGATACCTGAAGAGAGCACCTTCGGGAAGTCGAACGAGAAGAGAGCCTGGGAAAAAAACGAGAAAGAAGTCCAGTATAAAACGTGCGGTGGCACGGGCGTTTTTTTGTACTGATAGAGTGTTGCGCTGATCGTCAACGCGACCCACGCGCGTGTCGCGTATCACCGCCGCCGGTGAAACCGAGAGAATTCGAACGAGGCAGAGGGTAAAATAGGATTTCTCGCGTGGTCCTCTCCCGAGGCACGCGCGGAGAGGGGTGTTACGGAGGTGCAGGGGAGAGAGAAGGAGAAAGACTTACGAGAAAGATAGAGGAAGGGAAGGGAAGGGAAGGAGAAAGATCGCGATTCTAGAGGGGGAGAAACGAAGAGGAGTGTAGTGCACGAAGGCGCTTCTGCTGCGCCCTAACGGCCGTTCGACAAAGCTCAGTTATCACAATGGCTTCCGTGAAAGACACAGCGACTTTCTTCGCGGAGGGTACCGCTAATCAATTCGAACACGTACTGAAGCTTTATCCCCAGGCCCTCAGACTCAAGGCGGACCGGAAGACAAAAAAGCCCGAGGAACTGATCAAGCTGGACAACTGGTAAGTCTTCAGAAAGTGACGGTATACCTTCCAACATTATGCTTCCGACACACGGACTCTGCTCTTCAACGAGGGCTTTCCACCACGGGCACACACGGGACAATGAACCCGTAGCGCGCTAGTTGCCAGCACATACCGTACTGTATGTCTACCCGTATGGCCCCCTCGTGAGATCACCTCCAATTCCAGATAGTATATTTACTCTCTCCTATTACCGAGATCGATGACGATCGGGGAGAGCGGTTGTTTCGAAAGACCTGCCCGCCTCTTCTTTCGACCACCCTGAAAGATCCGCGCGTCACGTGCTTTGCTAACTCCTCGCTTGTTCCCTTAGAAAATCCTACCATCGACTATCCTGCGGTTTCACACGTTCAAAAAGATCCTTTTCAACCTCTCTACACCGGCATTCTATAACGGGATAACAAACTTTCACGAGAGCTTCGTTGCCACCTCATCACGTACGGTTCGGCTCACCAATCCTACAAGATACAGTCGCAATTTGATATTCCCTGAAAGAATATTCAAACCTTAGAATTTAATAATGGCACGGCACACACCGCCGTAAAGACATTCGGTTGACAATTTTAATTACATTTTGAACCTCCTATCTTGCTGGCAACGGCGGCAGTGAAAGAGGCCGACCCGTCGGCGTCGCTTTCACGGCGTCACACCAGACCTCGTACAGATACGATTAACGAACCTTTCTCCACTCTTGTTTTCGTCATTCTTTTTGAATAACTTACGACTTTTCGAGTACCTGTATAATGGGAAATTATCTTGTACACAGTACTAAGTAAAAGTCAAATAACTCTATTATAATTAATGTTGCAAATTATGCGACGCTTACATGTCGCAAACATTTTGATTATTTCACCCATCGCTATCAAGAAAAACTAAAAAATTCCTAAAAGAAAATGATATAAGTAGTACATATAACAACCTAAATCGTGATATCAGATTTGAATTGAATCGTGTAGATGCCGGGCTGGAAATGAATTAGTATTTTATTCCATGTTTAAAATCGCACGCTCTTCATTTCTCTCCTTAACTTCACCCGCGGCGAACTACAAGTAAATCCTCGAATCGAGATAGTTTCCGTGGCGACGTTTGTGACAACGAGATTTCCACGTCGTGCGTTTCAATTCCACTGGCGTCACGTCTGACTTAATTAATTAAAGGCAGGTTGAAGCCTCGTTAAATTCCATGTTAAAGCTCTTTAGTGTTCCCGACGATCGTCGGGCCGGAATCGAACAATAATAACGAAAATCTTTCTTTATCCCGACGGGACGACGGTTTTGTGATCGTTTTACTGCATTACTTAATTATGCATTCTTCGTTCAATGTCGAGTTACTTGCAGATATGAAACTCAATTCTCTTTTAATCACCTGGTAATCCAATACCTCAATTTTGAATTTTAACTGCACCCTAATATAATTACATTTATAATATAAAGTACATGATTTAATTTACCTCTCAACTAACCTTCGCGAAAAATCAGACACAGTAATCGTTCGGTTAAAACCTCCATTTTCATCGAGCACCGTTCTGAACTTTTGCGCGACTGAAGAGGTATAGAATTCCAGTAATAATTATTGCCACTATTTCAAATCGTCATAATAACTTTCAAGCCCAACGAATAAAAGCTAGGGAGTTTGAAAGGAGTGCTGATCGTACGATATTACAACGCGAAATTACGACGAGACTTTTACTGCTGCGTCACAAAAATATTACCCCTCCCGTTAATCGTTCTAGCTTTGAAATATTCATTATTGATTTCATTATATCGATTCTACCTGAATCACGTTGCAGTCCAGCTTCTTTAGTGTACTGAGAGGGGGAGTACCGTTGTTTTCATTCCCATTGAAGCTTGTTCGTGTCAAGGCTGCTTTTCACTGTACCGATACCCTGCCGCCATTGCTAGGCCCAGTATCCCATGCCTCTCGGAACTCTCGACAAATTTGGTTTTACCGGTGAACGCGATGTTATCTGGAATTTCAAAGTGCCCGCGGTAAATGCTTCACTGAAAGTATAATGATATTTTTCACATGAATAAGAACAAAGGCCACGTTGGTTAATTTCTATGGCAGATGACTATCTCCGCGGTTAATTCCAAGTAAATGAAGTCTTTTCGAGGCGGAGCCGACTGTACTTGTTTCACAAAACATTTCCATAACCCCTGGCGGTTCAAAGGTCAGGACTCGCCTTCAACCATCGAATTCTCAAGTTAAAACTTCCTTTAATACAAAGCTTGTTCGCTCTAGCTTTTGAAATAATAACGTTCGTAAAAATACTTGCATACCGGATTTAATAATGTAATAATGATTAATGTCATTAATGACTATGGAAGTATCTAAACGTTTTTCCCACGGAAAGCACCAAGTAATTATATTAAAATTCCGGGCATTCTAGTTTTATATATTTAATTATCGCCGAGAAGAAAAGCACGCGTCGCGTAATTTGAAGGTTTGCCGTGATAAATGTTAAGTGGACGGGAAGAAGAAATCGGTGGATTATACTAAAATAATTCACACGTTCGATTCTACTCCGGGATGAATTTATCTGTTGTATTTAAACCGAGCTTCGTATCGATTTGTCGATAATAGGAAAACAATTCAGCCGCGCTTTGATTCCCTTTCGCTCTTTTTCCTCCGCCACTGACGATCGCTATGCAAAGCCGGATCCGCGGGAACAGGTAAGCACGTAATTATCGATGAAAAGTACGATGCCTGGAGGTTCATTATCGTCGAGAAAGATAACCGAAGATTCCCAAAGTGATTCGTAGACTTACATTGCATTAAGCATTTATGATATCAGTATTTTTATTATTTTATTATTTTATTACCTGGGTAATATTTACCGCCACGAGTTCACGTACTTCGAAGACTTCACTTATTTATTTTCTTCGAGCGTGGTTCGTTGCAATCTTCCGAGTGCTGGATTGTTGCAATGTTTCTTATCGGAGAGACAATACTTTGTTGATTCCTGTTTAATGATCTTATTAAATCGCACGTAGTTGATGTTCCAAGAAAAGATTTTCGCTGATTCACGAGTCCGTTAAATCGACATAAATATCTGGGTCAGATTCTAATTAAATATCGACGATTCTTACAGTCATCACTCGCTGATTCCTCTCGGTGCGATCTCCGTTAATTGACAACTATCTTGCCGCTGCAGTCGTGCCAATTCCCGGGCCCTTTTTCTCCGTGAAAACGACAAATGAATAGTTTAACGAACACTGAACAGTTTGATCGATTAAATAAACGTAACAACAAGTATAAGTACACAAATATTCACCGTAATAAATGAATTCCAGTATCCTTTTTTAACTTGAAATTGTAGGAGTCCAGGACATCGTTCGAATAATTCATATCGGATGACTGTAAAACCTGTTCGGTGAAACTTTCCCTAAATCTAGGGATATTCGAGTTTGCATTGACAAAGCTATCTAAAGCAGTTGCAACAATGATTGTTCTTAGTAATAATAAGAAGAATTGTTAAAATGCCTACAAAAAGATGGAGAAGGTGGTGATGAAAAATAAGCCACGGTTCGTGAGAGCCATAATCCTCGCGTTAAAGCGCGCGGCGATTGTGTCAAGGTTGTTTTTGTAGGGAGCGCGTTGCGTGTCGGCTGTGAGCGCCTCTCAAAATGGTGGCGCGATCTCCGTCTTGAAAAGGTTTCGAGCACCTCGGTAGAATTCCCTAGAAGAACTGCACCGTTATGCCCCACGACTCATTCTTTTCTTACGTTCTTTCCAAACAATCTATTGGATGATCATCAAGAATTTAGTCCGCGACTCCTCGCAGAATCGGCCTGCGGAAGTGCCCGTTTCCGTTCCGACTTCCGACGCGAATTCTTCGAAATTCAAACTACAAAAGTAGTGAAACGATTTAAAAACTATAGCTTCCTCATTTCTATTATCATTATCATCTTGAAGCAATTATTTCATTGCAATTTTATTTCACCGACATAATTCCTTCATTTTCAATTGTAGAATCTGAATTACTGAATGATTCGACAAGTATATTTTAGAATCCGTCTCGTTTGAAACTTTCCCGCGAGATTATCATTTTCATGGCGATTAATGGATATATTAAATCTTGCATTGTTTATTTGCTTCGAAATATTCTTCTTCAAACTCGAATATAATATTATTACATCCTCTCGCAATAGAGTCAGAGGGATGTTAATAATTGTTCTTTACAACATATTATAATGCAACCATTTAAACGGGAAGTTACTTTTCGAGGGAAAAATCCTCATCGCCATGTTGAAGCATTTTAATGGGGCGAGGAAAAAGATTACCGGACCGGGATTCGGATTCTAGTTTAAGAAATTACTTTTGGGTGGCAGACGAAGTAACTGCGTGGATTTCATTCTTCTCTTTCCCCGTAAACCTGAAACTTCTTTATCGCGGGAGTTTCGATCGTAATCTAAAGCCCGAAGGAAACATTGCGATATACACAGCGGAATTCCTTCGCGAAATTTACCCTTCCCTTTAACATCCTATTTTTAATTACTTCTTACTATATCTTCCAATTGAAATTTATATTAAACATTGTTCGGAGCACTTCAATTCAGCCAAACAATTTGACAAACCTATGAATGTCCCTCGACATTTTTACATTCTCCATCCACAGAAACCGTTAACATGTATACACACATAAACATTATCCTCGAATAGTTTCCCTCACGAAACTTTTAACTGGTCGTAACGCTTCAAAAGCGCGTGTTTCTGTGGCATTTTACGAATGTAATTCAAACTATCCATTAATAAATTTAAGTGTTGAACAGCTGATCTCCCTCACCTTGGAAAGTAAAATCTTTAATAACAATTATCTGGAGAGTGAAACTTATTCTGACACACTAGTTCGATTAGTGAAAATAAAAAAGATATATAATAATATCTCCAGCTTTTCTGAGAAAACCGAACGCGGAATAAATTCTGTGACGCGAATGTGGTATACTCGTTCTGATTCAGCTACGAGGGATGTAATGTGTCAGACATCCCACGTGGTCGGGTTAGTCGTAGGTGGAAAACCGTTCTTGCCGAGTGTGCTTTTAATCAGTCTTCTTGTTCCCGCATTCTGCTCTCTCCCACGATTACATCATCGTTCCGTGTATCCATTCTTGCGCGGGCCGTTGCATGCACGATCGGTACTGATGCCGTGACTTCATTTCTGTTTGCAGGTACCAAAATGAGCTTCCGAAGAAGATTAAATCACGTGGCAAGGATGCGCATCTCAACCACGAAGAACTGGTGCAAACGATGAAATGGAAGCAGATAGTAAGTCATTCAACTGATAATTTCATTATAACAGCATTATGGCAGAATATTATATTCAATATTAATAATTGATTAATCAGTATGAATTCGAATTGGGACAATTTTGTATAAGCATTATTTCCCTTGGCAATATCTTTGGCAAGTTTTCAATGTTATCGACACAGTGTCAATGATTGAAACATGCAAGTCTTGAGATGTTATTTAACGGAGATACTTGCAGTTTTAATAATGGAAGATATTTCTCGTTTGATTTCAGCGCGGCAAGTTTTATCCTCAGCTGTCTTATTTGGTGAAGGTCAACACACCTCGCGCCGTAATGGCCGAGACGAAGAAGGCGTTTAAAAAGCTTCCGAATCTTGAGCAGGCGATTACTGCTCTCTCGAATCTGAAAGGAGTAGGTACCACGATGGCATCTGCTCTCTTGGCTGCAGCATCCCCGGAAAATGCACCTTTCATGGCAGACGAGTGTCTCATGGCAATACCGCAAATTGAGGGCATCGATTATACCACCAAGGAATATCTCAATTTCGTTCAGCACATTCAAAACACCGTGGAGAGGTTGAACAGACATAGTAAGTATCTCCGTCGCTCTAAACTCATCCTCTTACGAGCAACACACTGTCTTGAATTAGTAACGTCACTTTTATGAGTTGATTCAAGCTGAACGGCTAGCATAACATGACAATGATTTAACACGAAACTGTGCTTTGCTTTCAGCATCAAATGGCAAGACTTGGAGTCCTCACAGAGTGGAGCTTGCATTGTGGACTCACTATGTGGCGTCTGAGCTAAAGCCAGAGTTACTAGACGGCATTCCAGGCACCACAGAGAACGGTAATTCTCATGCACCAAGTAACGGCGAGGCGACAGAGCCGTCGGACGATAGCAACCAGGAAGTAGTAGCCAACGGGAAGGAGGCAACCAGCATTGATCCTGCGGCAATCGACGAAAACAGTACAACCACATCCTTCACCGAGGATTCGATGGATAAGCCAGCCACACCGATAACGGTCGCCGCCGCGAGCGAAGACACGAACGATTCCCTAGCTACAAACGAGAACGAAGACAGTAACACGCCACGACCAACGGACAGTGAGGACACGGAAGACTCGCAGGATGTACAAGAGCCGCCAACCAAGAAAAGTAAGAAGTGACCCAGCAGCAGTAAACGGGCAACAACAATCAGCAACAATGTCAGCACCTTCGTGTCGGCCGCCAATCTAACGTTGATCGCGGCAAGGCGCTTCTAAAAAAAAAAAAAGAAACCGCCAGGGTCATCGATCAGGGTTGCGGATAGTAGACCTGTAGCTACCATCTCTCACCATCATGGTCTTCTTCGATGATCTTCGTTCGCTCCTGCTCTCTCTCATCCTACCCCTTTGATTCTTTACATTTCCCTTGCCTTCTTTTCTCTCCTTCGCCCGTTTCCCTTTTCTCCCATTTGTAACCGCTTTCGGAGATTCCCCCCTGCCCTGCCCTGCCCCCCCCCCGCGAATCTTTCCGGAGATTCCGTGTATGATAGCATTAAATAACAATGAACTGAGAATCGTGAGGCACATCGTTGGCTTTTGATTCGTCGGTCTTGATTGGTGACAGAACAAGAGATAAAGCTCCCCAGTCGTTTCAACGTCTCGAAGATCTCTGGTAGGTGTTCCTTTATCGCTTTGACGACAAATTCTATATTTTTTTTTGTTCCCCCCTTTCTACCGAGATGCCGATTATTACTCAGGCGCGGGTTGCTGTTCGATGACTATCAAACGGGGGAAACTGTGCTTTTAAGTTTTCTCCCCGAATGCCTCGAGTTTTCTTTGTTTTTAACGGTGACGCTGCGAACCTTCTTCTGCCGCGTGACAATTATGATTCTTGTTTCCGAGACGATTTTTACAAACTTGACGTAGAAGATGAGTCAACATGGCGGAGCTTTCTCCCTTCTTCTGCCACGGCGTGTCGTGTAGACTCTTTTTCAACCGAAATGCGGCGATCTCGGTACTGCCTCTACAGGATCCCCCTTTTTCCGCAGCTTAATATAATAATAGCGAAATGACTTAGCCTTTATTAAAATCATTCCTTTAACCTTGAATTGTACCGCGTTAAGGCCACAGAAATATGTGATTAGGACCGAGGTTTACACGTTTACGGAATAGCGTAGTCCGGTTGTGTACGAGAATGCGAGTTGAATAGTAGAGCCACAAAGGGAGAATGGAATCGAGACAGTGTGAGAGAGTGAAAGAGAGGGAGAGAGAGAGCGAGAGAGGATGTGTGTGTGTGCGTGGGCGGAAAAAGACAGACGCGAGAGAAAGTAATCGCAACGTGATGAGAGATCGAGTAACTGATTCCGTGGCCAACAACAAAGCGGCGGTACACTGAATATGATGATAATATTAATATTAATAATAATTATTATAATTATAATACCGAATCATTACCATAATTTATATACCTAAACGAAACTGCATGTCAGAGTGATGCATGGAGCAAACCAAATACCTTGTAAGTAAATCTTTAGAAACAAATAAAAGTAACGCTTTGAGTCCACCAAGCAAAACAATGGCAGTGGCGACAGACCTACACACCACGTCTTTATGTACAGGGATTTAACTAGTATTTTTGCATTAACACGATTGAACGATATGAGAGGGAGAAGAAGAACAAAAAGCTGATTACACGAAAGGGGTATAACGAAAATTTGAGATCGTAAATGGTGAGCAAGAGAGAGCGAGAGAGCGAGAGAGCGAGAGGGAATACGAGCGAATGAAAGCATTACCGCGAGAATGGAAATGAGCGAAAGGACGCATGCGCGAGAGGTATCGAAATAAAGAGAAAAAGTAAAAAAAACACTATAGCTTGATCGAGAGCGTTCATTCAAATTTTATAAATATACATATTATATAAATATATATATTTGTAATTTAGAACACTATGCGGTCAGGCTGCTCTAGCGTTTCACACTATTATTAAAACGGCACATGGCCAGGCAGCCATATTTGTCTGACTACGTGAAACGGGAAAACTAGGGAGTCCCCCGTGTAGGAATTATTTAGAATTCCCGAAAGAAGGTGGATCATCGTCGAGACACATAGATCTCCACCCATCTCCACCCATCTCCTTGCCGTCGTGTCGAGGATCGCATTGAGAATGCAACCAGTCTGTGCGAGCACGCACAGTCGGATGCAGATAGAATGAAAACGTCGTTGCCGAGATACGATGCTGGTGACAACAATTATAAACTATTGCTGTACCCCATTTATACTCCGCGGACGTGCTGAACGGAAGAAAGAAACGACGAACTACCGTAAACCGTAGCGAGAGACGTTGATATTTATTTAGCCGCGAATTTGTTCGAAATCGAGGCAAAGAAATATTTAGAAATCATTGGCAAAGGAATGTAGAAGAAATAATGACGTCGCCTCGAATACCGAAATCATCGGCACCGATGAACCTCCGCAGAGGAATGATCAAGAAAAAGACCACGCGTCCAAAGAACAACGGCGTCTACCACGTGACGATGCCAATGGATAAGCGAGCCGATTAGAGAAGATACAAAGTAATTAACTCAATGACGATGACTAGACGATGGTTGATACATATTTGCAGATTACGACGATAATGACTATTAATCATTATCACGATGACGACGATTATTATTACGATTATTACGATTATTACGATTATTACTATTATATTTTGATTATTATTACGTCTACTACACTTACCATTATTACGAACGGCGGTGAACTAGTTTTAGTATGTCATAAACGTAACGGATCAAATGTAGCCAGTTATTAGTTTCCTTCGACCTTTTGTTTTTCTCTTTTAACGCCTAGCGAATTAGTATTATTCTCGCACTCTATTGCGAAACATTCCACTGACGCTTTCGTTTCGTCCGTTTCAGTTTGACTCTTTATCGCGTCGCTCTTCTAATCTACGCGAATAACGAAGCGTGAAAAGTTAACACTCGGAGACACTTCGGAACTATTAATCTATTTATTTCGTTCCACGTTTGCTTACCGCCCAACTTCTTTTTAAGAGTAACCAAATGCTGTTCCTTTCTTCCCGAGTTCTTTCTTCATTTGCTAATGTGCCGGACGGCGAATCTTCAAATTTGAACATAGTAAAACTCTACCGGTAAACCTAGTCGAATTGGAAAGTACAATTAATCCGTGAATAACATGAATCTTTCGATTAATCGTTGCGGTTAATTAAATCTATAAAATACCAGAGGAGGCGGTCGCATCGCGAATTCCTGTCTTCGGAGGATACAAGCATTTCCGTAGTACACGAAGGAACGTATTTGTACGTCGGTACACGAAGGAACGATTTACCGCCTTCGACAAACGGGCCCACGACTTTGGCTTTCTCTCGATCGATCGCGCTTTTCGATGCTCCATCCGTCCTGCTAATATTATTTATTTCATTTAATCGTGTTTTATGTTCTACGCCATTTAATACTGATATCTGTATTAGCCTATAAACGAGGCATCTCAATATACACATGTAAAATGACTCCTTTTATATCATTATTAATATTTAAAGTAATTATGTCCGACATGATATTTTCACCTCGATTAATCGATCCGAGCAACAAACTCCCGCTTCTGAACTAAAACGCGTTCCCTCTCGGAGAACGTTAAGTTCAGCGGCTATTTTGCGATCGATCGGGATTACAATTATTACTGCCATTTAACGTTGTTAGTAAGTGTTTGATCTGAATGATCGATATGGATTTACACGAGCTTTGTATCGTGGATCATACCTGCGTCGTGTGTTTCTTCATTCGCGGAAACTCAATTGGCTTATCCGAGGCTTAGTGCCGTATCTTCCTTTGATCTTACGATCGACGTACTTTCGAAACTAGTTGATTTATCATTATTTCATTGGAATCCCTTCGTTGATTCTTGTTCGTTGATTCTGTTCCACGATCCTTTGTCTCTACTTTCAGGTCCCACTTGTCTATTTTGTATAGCGCCTGCGCTACCGATCTTTCTTTCTCATCGTAATATGTAACTCTTGAATTTCATTGTAAAGTAACGTGATGTCATTACGAAGTACGAAGTTAAATAAATTATTTGAAAACGTTACGTACTCTGATTCCGCCTGTACCAGAAACACTGCACGCCAGAATGCGCACGGACTTCCTCCTCCACTTTTTTACATTTCATTAAGTTCCTCGCTCAGGTTAACCACGAATCTAGGATATCGAGTGACTCTACCGAATTAACTTTAATATTGAATATTATTCTACTACGTTCGTCAATTATTTACGTATTATTCGCAATGATTTAAAGAATGGGATTGATTTACTTGTTAATTTGAAATTAATACCACTGACCGTCGTCGAGCAACGCAACCAGTGAATCTTCAACTAAACGTGAATACTCGAACTACTGAATAATACGTGACTGTGCGATGATAATTACAAAACGGAGATTATTCGCGACTCGCGATCATTAATCGATAACAAGATCATTGATAACACAAACTTTTTAAGTGTAAATAAGAGCACTACGCCATATAAACGACTGTTACCTACATTAATCCGCGGTATATTTGAAACCACTTGGAAACGGACCGGCGACTCGGTCCAAGATGATAAACAAGAGGAACATGAAAATCCCTCGAAACCCGGGATATTTAAATATTTCAGTTCGAATGAATGTACGGTGCACTGCCAGTGGAGACGAAAGTGTCTGCAAGAATTACGAGGGGAAAAAGTGCGAATACTTGCCGACAAAGAATACAAATCTGAGCTGAGTTGTTTTCGAAGAAACAGAAAAACCGTGTGCGATAAATGAAAGAATTTCTTGTAGCTAGATGACAGGGCTTTTTCAAGATAATTGGAGACCATTTCTATACACCGTGTAATGCGAAACACATCTATAGTACTGGATATTACGAGTTCTAAGTAAACTTCACTTATGGCCTTAACGAAAAGGGAAAGGAAGTAACAAGCCGAGCTGATGCGAGATTATCTTTCGACTCATTGGTTTCTGGATCCTGGACAAAGCAAACTACGCACGAAGAGGTTTTTAACCCGTTAACCGGTGAGTTCTTCCGACGAAAAAACATTACGCGGGCACTTTCGATTCAGTAATAAAATAAATCTGTGCAATATATATAATATAATTCGTAACCTTCGAGACGAGTGTAGATTCGAATGACGAGGGTTAACTCGGTACTTCCGGTTAACAGGTTAGCATAATGGATATGAACCTTTACGAAGTTAGTATAAAAGTAAGGTTATCGCGGGAAGACGTAAATGTAACTTTTACTTTGAATTTTATTCGAATCGATCTTCGGTTGATCGGCTAGAAACCAATAGTTCAGAGTTAATTGAATATACGACGTTAAACTACGAAGCGATTAAACGAAAACATTAATGAAAGCAATGGCAGCGACGTTAGGAAACATCGTAATTTGGTGAACGTAATAACAATTCATATTTTTCGATGTCGAATGACGATGCGGAGGAACGATGATTCTAATGACGAGTGCGATCACGA
Source organism: Nysson spinosus (assembly GCA_910591585.2). Classification (NCBI taxonomy): domain Eukaryota; kingdom Metazoa; phylum Arthropoda; class Insecta; order Hymenoptera; family Crabronidae; genus Nysson; species Nysson spinosus. The sequence goes on along the minus strand of OU342839.1, from coordinate 1,568,692 downwards.
TCACAAACGATTATTATACTTGCGACATCAAGTATCGACGGAAAGAACGCGCGGATTGTCGCTTGCGGTTTGCAGAAGGACAGTGTTAAGTATCAGAGCGAATATAGCTGTAGTGGATGACTATTTAAAAAATAAATGAAAACACAAGAATCTCAAGGATGTTCTTTGTTACTTGGACCTTTCTTTTGACTACACCTGGTAGGTGGAAGTTATACGAAATATATAATAAATTTTCTTGAATGTTAAGGTTGGCCGTAATATTGTTAATATGTACTATGTAGTTTTTAGCGGCTATTAATAAAGCCAACAATTTAAAAGAAATTTCTTTTAGCCGCTAAAAACTACATAGTACATATTAGAAATATATAATAATAATGAATATATCAGGACTACTTTCTTTGCCGAGGATCCTAACTTTGGAACACCAAGCCTGTACGGAATGACGTGAAAGTAAGACATTCTCCGACCTTCCTGACTTTCCCCGAGCAAAACGCCTCTCCTTTTAAATACATGTTTACTCGGATACCAGTTTATAATTGACAAATATACATTTTTATGGTAAATGATACAATGCTGTATATTCCTCTCGATATCACGGTACGTATTCTTTCGAGTACGCTAACTATTTTTGTTTCGCGTGCAATAACAGTCTTCGAGAACGCGTATGAGTCGAGATTTATTTCTATAGCGGCGATTCTAAAATTAAGGGCGAGAGTGACCTTGCTTCGTGGTTCGTCGCCAAGGACGTCACGCCTTAATGGCTCCAAGGAAAGAAACACGCGAAAGATAAATTTGTGCTGCACGAAAGAGTAACGCAATGCTTGTTGCAACAAATGTGGATATGACACAAGATATTGCTGGACATTGTAAATACACTATAAATAATAATAAGGTAATTGCAATTTGGATTCAACGATAAGTAACATTTACACGAGTTGACGCTGTAGGTTGCAAACCGTCGAATTTTATTATCGTTATTATTCGAGGGATGAATTGAATCCATGTTTCATTAAAGTCAGAAGTTTTAAGGGTAATTCGCAGGGACTCTAATCTCTGTTGTAATTTAAAGATTGGAAGTATATCGAAGATTCCTCTGCTACCTTGGGAATTAATTAAGGATTTATTTTTATCCGGATTCCAAAGGTGAACATTTCATTCTGCATGCAAAACAGAACTGCATTCATTCTCAGAATTCACACGCCGAGCTGTACTTTTATCGGAATAATACGTGAGCGACTAAAAACTGGTGTCCACATTTTGTAGACAAGAACACTCTGGCGAATGGGACGATGGATCTTAGCATGCACTAACGTCGGGAATATTAAGAACCGTGTCATGCTTACGTATAAGGATGCAATCGAGTGTTCTGCAGATTGGGAGAATTCATCTTCTTGAATTATCGGTAAGAAGAGATTTATGAAACTCGCAGCTACCCTAGATGAAAGGGACACGGGGTCATCGGAATCGTTCGGAATCGTTCCACTGACCCAGTAAGCTTTGGCACGACCTTCCAGGCGATGTGTTCACCCGCTTAAACCATTTTCTCCTTCCCAGCCTCCCACCACCCTCATACCTCTGCTACCGTCCATTCTCTCTCACTTTCACTCTCGTTCGCTTGCATCACGAAGGGATTGCGTAAGTGTACGTATCCAATGTACATACACACATAGAGAGTTGCGGGTTGTACGGTGGTGGAAGACTTCCTGGGTGGAGGAGACGGAGGTGGAATAGTGTAGCACTGGGTGGGAAAAGGTATCCCGAAGTGCGGTCGCGAGGAGACGAAGGGGACCTTCTCGTTTCCAGAGAAGGACAGTACGAAACGTCGGGCGAACAAAGAGGAGGAGGAAAGAGAAAGAGACGGATCGTAACGAGAGAGGCACCGAAAGATGGAAGGGCAAGTGGTGGGTAATCGAGAAAGAGGGAAAATTGGAGAGGGAGAGTAGGACAGGATGCAACAAAGCACCGACAGGTCGTGTGATAGCCCGTTACGTCACAGACGGAACAACTGGTTGCCTCCATGGGGAGTTTGAGGAGATCTCGTGGCATCGAGAAGGGCTGGGAGGGTGACGGGTGGGCCGGCTTGTCCCGAAAGGGTACAGAGGCGAAGGCGGCTGTGGGTATTCCCGGGTTCGCGGGGACCGGGGAAACAAGCGTGGGGGTGAGAGAGGAGAGAGGATGATATATACAAAACACAAGGTCACTAGTACGGCTATAGGTATCTCTCTGTAAACACGCGGTGACGTAGCGGCAGGCAAGCACGTGCTATGACTTTACCATGGCGGGGGCGATTTGAGGGACACCCTCCAACCTCTTGCCCCGCTTCACCAGCTTCCTTGCGGCCCTGCTGCTTTCAATTCCCCTCCACTGATCTTCCTCACATACCGTAACATTCTCTGCAGATTCTTCTTTTACTTTTCTTTCCTACCACTTGTTTCTTTCTGCGTTTTACATCATGCACTCTTCGCTCCTCGTTCAAACGACTGCATCACGGTGGATGAACTCTCCAACAGATGTATGAAAATGTTACCTCCGCAGTTGGGATCTCGCATTCTTGTTATAGATCTTCTGGACGGAAAAGATAAAACGAAGACAAGAATAGCCGATTCACAGGGGGTAGTTGTGCGATTAGAGAACAGATTAGATTGCATCGGCACTCACAATGTTGAGCCTCGAGTTTCAGTTCCACGTCGGCATTGTACTTTGAAAAAGAGATCCAGATAAACATCCGAGCTCGACCATCACGGAAGAAGTTCCACGTGCTGAAACAGAAATAAGTCAGCATTCTAATAATATCCAGAAATAGGATACGGTCCTCTTTTAAATAGTACACCGATAACTCGATAAGAGATAAGAGCACGATACAAAAATGACCTGCCTTAACAAGATAAAACGAATGATCTCATAAAGCGAAGAACATATCTCTCCCGTGAATAGTTTCTCTTTTATGGATCTGGATTGTATCCAAAGGAACAATTCTATCGCAAAGGTCAAAGAATTATGTCTAAGTAATAATACATATTTCATATCGTACTTTCCTCATTCTCTCCATTTACAGTTGCGATGTTTCCAACGTTGAGTTTATAGTTTTAAACGTTCGGTGGATCGATGATTCCCCTTGGCTCAACGGAAGTTTTAGCAATCATGCTAAAACTGTATAACAACCCTCTGAATAATACAACGTGCGATATGGTCCGATGGTAAACTGTTGGCGACGTTGTAACAGGTTTTACAGCCACAATTATCCTTCGGCATTCTGTCTGTTGGAATTGTCTACGCCCAGCCGAAGCGAGACAACTTTGATGGCCCTGTACTCATAAAACTTCTGTGTACACTCTTCTGGCATAAAACATTATCGTACACTTCATGCAAGCTCGTTACAATAATGGAATACGTTTAATTTTGATCATCAATGAAGAAGAAACATCAAGTTTGTTCCCGGAAAGATAAAGACTTGGAAAGTAAGACTGTCGGAGAATTCTTGGAAAATGCAACCATGGAGAAACGTTGCAGGCAGATGAAGAGATTTGGCTCCCGCTGAATTTTTCAGGGTGTACCCTAACGTATTCCATTGAAGAGTACGAAAGCGTCCAGGATCTGCTTTCCCGCTGCGTTCCCCGTGGGTCAGGGTTGTCCCTTTGTCGTTCCCTTTCAACGTTGCCTGGATCCAGCTCGGCAGCTGCCGAGCTGCTTCTCCCTCTCTCTCTCTCTCTCTCTCTGGAAACGACGTTCAAAGTCCCCTCTGCGTTAACGATCACGGTCTCTTCCTACCCCATAGCGGTAAGAGTACCGAGGGTTGAAAATCCCGCTGGGATTATTTTTCCCTTGGCACCCTCCTCTGCTTCTCGGCCCTCTCTGACCTGGCTTCCAACCCGGCGAACGCTCGCAGATATATTACTGCCAGGACACTCTCGTAAATGAATAGAACGTGTTATTCCCATATTACAATTAAAATACGAAATATTCACGAAGAATTTCTTTGCCATTATTCCTGTATTATTTCAGGGTACCAACGGCCTTGCCGAATTTTCTTAACTTTTCATATTTATACAGTTCTATATAAATGATAAATTCCAGTGAAAGGAATAACTTCATTTCTGATGGACTCCAAGAGAGTTTGCAAAAATGGATTGACTATCAGGAAATTTGGAAGAGACAAAGTATATTATCCAGAATGTTGTTTGTAGCACTTGATTTTGTACAGGAATACGAATCGTTGGAAATCGAAATGCTAAGTGGATCTGTACTGAATACTTGAAAATGTGATATACGAGGAAAGTGTAGGGCTGCAACGTCCGGTACAAAGACCAGGAAGAAGAACGACGATGAATTATAGAAGCACGGCGAACGAAGCATGTTGCTATTCTAGGTCGGATCGATACCCGCTCTACGGACCGGGCGATATATACCAAGAATCAATAGAACGATGCATTATCGATGCGTCTTCCAGTAGAACCTTCAACACGCCTCCGGGGCGTATCCTATTCGCCAAAGAGGAAAAATAAGCGTTCCGGATCAAGATGTCTGTACCGGTATCCCCTTTAACGTTTCCTGAAGGAACGAGTTTTATACATGTAAGTGCAGCATGTCTAGTAATACAAAGTAACACTGTGCCTGTAATGTGACAAATTGCAGTATCCCATTGTCATATATTTTTAGGGACTCACAGGATAAGAAGCAAATTAATGAACTACTTAGAAGTTTATACTGCAACGTTTATGTCGGGGGAGAAAACCCTTTCGTGTACGGTGTTGGGAACAAGGTTTTGGCAGCGATAATTAAGAACTCTGTTAATGATTACCAGCAGGATTTCGCGAGGTATTTCAGCATTCGCTGTTTCGTTCAGTGACCCTTTGTCAGGATCGATAGCCGTGGTAAATTATAAATGGAAGTCTCCTCTCCATGCTACCAGCTGCATGTGGTCGCAAGCCTGAATCAATAATTTCGTTTAATTTCATCTTTTTCATCAATGGAGGAATATACATGAAACAGATATTCCTTGATATCTTACAAGTTGGAAGCTTGGTACTTTCTTCATTAGACAAATGGTTACTTTACTGATCCGCGACACTTGTTCTACTAAAATCAATTAATTCAACCAGGCTCAGCGATTCGCCAGCGTGTGGGTAGAAATACGAGTATCGTGCTAAGCACGCAAATAACTTATCTCGAGAATAAAAGGTATAGATGAAAGAAAAGCAGGGTAAGGCGGTGGTATCTGAAAGAAGAAGCCAAGATACCAAAGCGAGACGAGAGACTATCACGTGTACGTGTATGCTTCACGTGACACGCACGTCCACACTTGCAATTAGGTGTACGACACACGCGTGTCTCTCAACTAAATACATATATCTAGGCATGTACACGCATATATGTATACCATTGACCGGGATATCGTCTGTCTCGGGATGAATGAACCATTACGTCACGCACTTGTACTCTCTGATCCCCTTCCGCCTCTCTTCTGTCGTTCTACGTCTCCACCTCTGCGTTTCTCCCTTTCCAAAGGCTCCGTCTCACTCTCTTTTTCCCTACCTCGTACTGCCATTATATTATGTGCACTGTATACCTTCCTCCTTCCTCCTTCCTCCTTCCTCCTTCCTTCGATCGATTAGAGGCGGAATTCCAGAGGCGAGGCAAAGCGGGAGGAGCCCGTACAGCTATAGTTTCGATGGAGGTCAACGTATCGCGGCTGGCCAGACACTCGGCAGACGTGTCGACTATAAAATGCTCTGGGATGAAGGTTGAGGGGGAATCAGAGCCATTGAATAGCTTTCGTCGTATCACTGATACACTTTCAGTTCTCAAGGCATTTTCAAAGTCAGGTGCACTTTTCTACTTTTACTTTTCACGGTTCCTCTGGCCACGACAACCGTCCCGGATCAAGGATGTAGGAGTGTTATCATTTTTTAGAAGACATTGGCAAATGTTTTTTCAAACTGGCTCACTATTTTTAATAACATAATTACCTGATTAATAAAGTAGGTAATAAAGCAGGGTAATTGAAAGGTATTACCTTAGGACGTGGCTTTGTATGTATATTTCTCTCCTTTGTGATGATGTACAGGTGGATATGACACTGTGTAGTACTTTCAACCGAATGTTTATGATATTTTCATGTTTGAATAAAATTAATCTGGTTATTAAACTCCGAGAACTGAATGTAGTAAACTTCTATATTCTTGAAGCATGGTCAGATTGTCTGTATCATTAATTTTGCGTAATTAAATCGGATGTACGCTTTCCTATTGTAATACAAAAATTGCGAGGAATTTGCAATTTAATTGATTCAATTTAGGAATGACAAAACGCTATTAAGAACTCATTAGCCCTCTAAAATAGTCTCTCGGGGTTCTCGACCAGTCTCTTTTAAATTCGGATATAACTTTGCTTTTGGACCATCGCTGTTCACTCTGCCATGAAAATCGGGTTTCTTTTCCTTGGGTGCACTTCTTTGCAACCAAACGTCTAACAAACTTTTTGGAGCATAAAGGCCACCTTTAAGGACTTGCTTACCAAGAGGCATTGACGTACTAGGAGGAGGTGACATTGGCGAGTCCGTGGTCGCTCTTATTACACTGGCTCTAGCAGTTCCATCTTCCTTTCCAAACCTATGTAAAGAATACCGGAGTGTTGTAATAAAAGCGGTCAAAAAATACGTGTGACTATCGACTTCATTTACCCATCCAATTCACGTAGAGCCTGATCCAATTCGACTTTTTCCTTATCGTCCTTGCTTCGGACCTCCAGCAGACAAGTTAGAACTTCGGAATGTGCGGCGGAATTATTTGCATGGTGTTTCAAAAATGTTTCGAGTTCCCCCCATAGAAGACGATAATGTTCTTCTCTGCGTACTCCACCTTTACCACCGCGACCACCTCCGATACTTGGCAACGGCAATGCCTCGTGTTTTGCCTCCAATTGGAGTAAACTGAATATTACTTGTTTACATTGAACCACCTCCTCTGCAGTGATCTCCTCTTTCATCATTAATTCTGGTAATGGATCTATTAACTGTAACGAAATTGTGACAAATATTCGATAATGATTTAATTAAATTATTACGTGAATCGTATTAACTACCTGTTTCAAATTAAACATAAGAGTACTGGAGATCGTGATTGGCCAATACTTCGTATGCCGTTCTAATCTAAATCTCATTTTTTCTGCGGGCCCGTCGTTGTTCGAATTAGAAGTGCGTTTCAAAGGCACCAATACATTACTTCGCATGAGTTTACCAAAATCCTGGAATAAATATTAAGATGTTAGAGAGTTAATTTTGTGGATGTTGCTAAAATTTCGATGCAGATCAATGATAAGTACAGTTATTCTGTAATCCGTAACACGTCCGCCACATCCCTCACTGATCGACGGTGGATCTTCTAATACGCTTCTAGCAGTGGATAATGTGTGTATAAAAATTTCTCCACCATGGACGGCGAGTAAATGAGAAATAGTTTTTCCTCCGCTTTTTCTTGCCATTTCCAACATTACCGATCGACCGTTTAGTAGGAAATTAATTAAGCACGACGATGGCCTACTATTTACATCTACAGGAGTGATTCTATGCATCGCTGTACAATTCTGCATTTCGGAGGCACTACATCCTCGTGGTGTACACCACTTTAGAGTTATGGTTTCGTACTCGGAACCTTCCTCGAATCTTCGAAATGTTTTTATCAGCGCTGAATCCTGAGGATTTCCTACAATGAAATGTTATTATAGAATAAAATTATATCGCATTTAATTCTTATCCCCGACGATGACTAGCCGATAAATTAGAAAAAAGCACCTTTCAAAATTGCAGCATGTGCGGCCGAGGAATGAAATATTTCCACGTCGTAATTTGCGGAGGAACTAGCATTTTGTTCTTCTTTCATTGGTATACCAGTTACAGTTGTGCTTGCCAAATCATAATGAGATAAAATTAAATGTGATAATTTGGAATGCAGTGCTGAGGCTTTAATTGAATGAACTTCCACAGTTAGTAAAGGTGAAACCTGGAGAAATGTTTGTAAACATATAATGTTGCAGTTTACAAATAACAAAAGAATATAAATGTGAAACTAATACAACGTACCTCCCTTGGTCCTTGGCTAGTTACTTGAGACTCAATATTATTAGGAAATATATTTAATATAACAAGGTGACAGTAATCTATAGGTATTAAGCTGAAAAATATCAAAAGAGAAATTAAAGTTTACCATATACAAATAAAATGTGGAAATATGTCTATGTAAATACTGACTGATCAGAGGCTAATGCATTTTTGTTTTCTTGGGCAAGTTCATTCAAGAATATGTTTTCTAAGCTTTTCATATTGCTATTGTCACGTGCACTAGTGATACATATTACTCTCCCTCTATTTACAAGTTTACTAGCATTCTCCGTCAATGATGTTCTGTTTTCATGTTGAATTTCTGAACACTCATTCAATGTTTCAATGGCTACTCTTAAACCGTGTATTACAGAATAATCCTCTCCAGGATCTGGAGTTTTTGTAGGTACTCCTAGAATGGCTGTGCCATTCATTATCTAGAATTAGGGAAATCAATTTTATGTACATTCTGTAGAACTATTACTTAATATTAAACAATAAGATATCAGACTCACATGATTTAAATTTTGTTGCAATGGGCTCCATGAGTTTAATACGTACGCAGCACGATCGGTAACGACAAATCTAATCTACAAATATGATACAATGTTAGATGCATCTTGTTAAAATTGGAAAATATTCGTGAAAGTTTATAATAAAATTAATACCAATTTCCCAGTTGGAAACAAGTCCCAAACAATACGGCAATATTCTAAAGAAGCTTCGACGCTGGTAGTCCAAAGAGACTTACAAACTGGTGCGAGAGGAATCAAATTTTGTCCGCGAGTCTTCAAAAAATCAAATTCCAAGGGAGATTCAGTTGATATACCAAAGTAAGGGGTATGGTCCAAAACGAAAATTGTCTTATGGTTTGCCGGGAACATTGTATCATATCATCTTAAACTAGTTTTCCTAAATGTAATCCATTGAAACGTATTATATACAAATATTACATGCAGGAATATACTTCAACAACATTAATGCCACAGGTTATGTGAGAAATGAAGTTCCAGGGAAGTGAGAACGCTCTCAATATAATAAGAAACGAAACATGTAATAACGCTTCCAATATATTGTAATATATCAATTATGACAATATATAATGAGATTCTTAATTAAGATGAAATAATATATTATTCTAATATATTCTAGTTATACAATGGAATGATTTCGGCCCAAAATTAAATACATACTTCAAATTTGTATATATATATTTACATATAAAATAATAGTGGATGCATGACTTCATCCATTGCAATAAAATGGTATAATATTAGAATAAATCTCTGGAATTTATTTGTTATTGTAAGATTCGAACTTCCCCGGTAAAAGGGGGCGACAGAGCTTCCCTGGTAAAAGGGGGCGACAGAACTTCCGGTGTTCCAACAGTTTGATAAGAAATTATCATTTTAAAAGATATTTAAAAAATCTGCGCTACAATAAATATCCCTTTCAACTCTCTATATTTTTCTAAATTTTTTATCAACATTTTAACTACTAATTTTGCTTGTTTTCGAGATACAAACTTTTACATAGATTAAGATGGTCGAATGGAACATGGCCAACTTCCTTTCCAATCGGTAGTCTCCTAGTGGCATTGTACAACGTAAGGCTGCTCAAATATTTTTCATTATTACAATTATTTGCCAACAAATCTAATGCAAAAATATATTAAGAATTGTAGCTTAGTTTTCGGGGAACTTAAAAATATATATAACTCTCGTATATAATGAATACATGCGAAAAATTTATAATATATTTAGTATCGAACGCACGTGGCATGTGTTCTAACAAGATCAAGATCGTATTAGCAGTAATATAATTTCAATGAAAAATGCTGAACAGAATTCTATAGAAAGAAACTTTCTATTAATTTAATATAGCTTATTATATATAAGTCATTAATCAGGAAAATATTAAAATCTTTATCACCAATTTTTAACGCAGGGAATTATGATCATTTGTGCTATTAACTGTTTCCTGCTTTGGATGCGCGTGGAGAAAATGATGTGATGATATTTCTAGCTCGTTTTCACGAATATTAAAAATATATTTTTTTTAGGTTGATCGTAAGTCAACCACAACGTTAAGATGTCAGGAGGTTTGGACGTGTTAGCCCTCAAAGAGGATGACGTCACCAAGATGTTGTCCGCGTACACGCATTTGGGTGCTGAAAATGTGAACTTCCAAATGGAACAATATGTATACAAGAAGAAGAGCGATGGTAAATAATCCGTTAAATAAACAGTGTTTTTTCGTCAAGTATAATGAGGGTGCATTCAGAGCTCGTTATTGATTATAGGTGTTAGTGTGATCAACCTTCGTCACACTTGGGAAAAGTTATTGTTAGCAGCACGTGCTATCGTGGCTATTGAACATCCCAGTGAAGTATTCGTCATCAGTTCACGCCAGACTGGACAGAGAGCAGTCCTTAAGTTTGCCCAGTACACTGGAGCGACACCCATTGCTGGTCGTTTCACTCCTGGTGCTTTCACTAATCAGATTCAGGTAATTTCTTTAAGAATGTAAGAATAATTGTTTCTTCATCAGTTATATATTATTATATGATGAACAATTGACTGTCTGAATTCAACCTTGTTGTCTATTATTGGCTTAATCTTTTCTGAAAATATGTTTAAAGTGTATAAAAATCCATATTTTTTGGAATTGTGTAGTAATATTTTTATTTCTCCATTCCCAGGCTGCCTTCCGCGAGCCGCGACTTTTAGTCGTTACCGATCCATCTACAGACCACCAACCAATCACAGAAGCCAGCTATGTCAACATTCCAGTCATTGCTTTCTGCAATACTGACTCACCTCTTCGTTTCGTTGATATCTCTATTCCTTGCAACACCAAGAGTCTTCACTGTGTTGGTCTCATGTGGTGGTTACTTGCTAGGGAAGTCCTTCGTCTGAGGGGTTCCATTGCACGTGAAACCAAATGGGATGTAGTAGTCGATCTCTTCTTCTACAGAGATCCGGAAGAGGTAACCGTTTCTATCTTATACTTACAATAAATAATATTTTTATGTATACTATAAATGATGATAAAATGTATCCCTGAAATATTGCTTGTTGACCTCACAAATATGGCTTAATCTTTTCTGACAAAATTTCTATCAGCTTTAATATAGGACTTTAAGTTGTAAAGATAATAATGTCTAAACATATTATTCCAGGCTGAGAAGGAAGAACAAGCAGCCAAGGAAATTGCACCAGTTAAGGAGTTCACAGGACCTGTTGAGGTCGCTGGAGTCACAGAACCTGGCTGGGTTACCGAAGAAACAACTGCAGTTGCAAGCGAAAATTGGGCCGATGATGTTGCTGCACCCGCAGCGGCGGCAGCAGCAGCAGCAGCAGCAGCAGCCATTCCACCTGCAGCACCAGCACCAGCATTCCCAACTACTGGAGATTGGGCTGCTCAGGTGAGAAACCATTTTCAGCTGATGGAATATGTTACTGAATATTACAAAGGGAATCTTTTGAAATTTATTGTTCGTTATATTTTGCGCAGCCATCCGAAGAATGGACCGCCACTACACAACCAGCTGCCCCTGCACAAAGTTGGGGAGGTGCTACCACCGAAAAATGGTAATTTCATCATCTTCGAGGTCTCCGCGATACTGATACACTTTGTACAGTGATTGTAATAAAGTGATGAAAAACCTACTTCTCTGTCTTTGATTTTTGAATACCCTAAAATATATCGTTTTCGTTTTCTTTCGACATTAACAATAAACACAGGTTCTTACGAAACTAAATTTATTTCGTTTCCCGGCTAATCGATTTTGATTCTGTTTCGTACACGCAATAATTCATTGAAACTTTAAAGAAGAATTTAGGTTGTATACTAAACTCTATTCTTTGATGTTGCGAAAAAGAATTCGTCGAAAAGTTCGTATATCTTTCCATGTACTTTGAATCGATAAATACATGTATATTTCGGGTTCCTCCAGTTCGACAGCACTTCTAACATTATTACTTTAAATGGTATTTTCCGCACATTTTCATTCTATGGATTTCATAATTCAATTGGAAAGACTAGTACTACAATCATTTGCAAAACAGTACTCACAGTAATCAAAAATGTTTGCGACGGTAGACCGTGGATATCATATACGAATTTATCAATCGTTATATACTGATTTCGGTATTCTCCCTGAAAGTTTATCATATTAGGTTTAACTATAATTCTCGGCAGTTTTTTCCAACTAAAAAAACGTACAAATACTACAAATTCTTTTGGTGCAGAATCAATTGTACTGGTAATTGAAAGGGAGACTGGAATATGTTCCATCGTTACATGACTAATTGTCACGATGTAAGGCAATTCAATTTTAATTTTTCCATGAGATCCTTTGAATGCCCAACATTCGCCAGCTTCCGCCCATGGCTATAAAAGCACGAATATTATTGGAAAAATTAGGATTTTGAAGAATGTTAGGGAAAATAATGGTTAGTAACCGTATAAATAACGGACTTGTATCACTTTTCTGGGTGTAAAATAATTTGGTTTCCAAACAGGAATTCCGAATAAAGAGACCTGATAATCATTCGATTCGTAAAATGATTCTGTATCAGGCGTTTCAATAACATGTCCTCCAACCGCTTCAGCAGCGAAATCTGCCAATTCTTCATCTAATTGTTTATTTCACTGTTATTAGCAGTGATAACATTGGTATTATAGGATCGAATGTAATAACGCTGCCAGTATTTGTTATAGAACGTGCTAAAGCGCAATTATTACCTTTTTCTTTCTTATACGAGTGCAAGCTCTTTAACTGCGAGTCCTGTTTTTAGAGAGAATGAAATTTATTCTTAATTTTCGAACAACAGTGTTTCGAGGAAAATACCATTTTTCGAAGGGTAAAGTCAAGATTTATGATTCGACGCTTGAGACTCAACAATTCTTTCTCAAAGGACACCCGAGCTGCCGAATTATCGGGAAGTCGAAGGAAGGAAAGTTGTTTCGTTTTTATATTTTCATCGAAATTTTGAGCGACAGATTTCACGTTGGGAAAGGCGTAAAGAGATAGGAAACCTGTAGAATAAAATCCATATCACTAAGATACCAATTATGTAATTTATAAACAAGAAAGAAATTATATACAGAAATAGACGATATATTAAAATATTTTACGTCCGCAAAAATTCAATTTGACATTACCGATTCCAAGGGTTATCAAACCCAGAATTTCTAAAGTCGGTCGCAGCAGAGACAGTAAAATTTTCAAAATTTGTCTCGCCCTCAGAATGATCCACAAATCCAAAATGAAAAATTCGACGAGAAAACTTCGGATAACTAAATACGGAGGAAAGTATATTATATTCGATTCTTTATTTCCACCTTTCAACATAGAGAAATAATACATCTGAAGTACCACTTTTTTTTCGCACAAAATCTGATTCTCTGCATATAACTTGACCTTTGTTCCGAGACATTATGATATTTTAAAAGCGCCCAGAGATCTACAACGATTCTAATAATTCAAAGTAATATTCATTCGACGTTTATTAAGTTTATCGAGAAACGATAAATATCAACAACCTCAATTTACTTCGGATGTGATTCCGAACTTTAAATTTCGAGATATCGATTGTAATTAAAACGCTTAAAGTTGCATATTTATATGAAACTAATGTACATTGTGCATACAATCACATACGAAATATAGGAATAATAGATTACAACGTGGTGAAATTCTAGCCAACAAAAGTTGCCCTCTCCAGAAATTAATAAAAAACTATGAACTATGCGCAATTAAGTACACTTTGTATAAAATTACGAGGTATGCTTTCAAAAATTGCCAAAAATGAAAAGTCGCCAAAATCAGTTCTAAATGACCCAAATCGATGGTAAATGATGTATAAACATATTCTAGGACGATTTCTGGTCGAAAGAAGTGGTTTAAAAATTTTTATTGGTCAAAAATGGGTCGATCCAGAATCGAAAAAATGTGAAGGGGTATACCTTCAAAAATTGTCAAAATTTCAAAGTCGCCAAAATAAATTCTAAATGGCCCAGATCGATGGTAGATGATGTATAAACATATTCTAGGACGATTTTGGGCCGAAAGAAGCGGTTAAAAAATTTTTATTGGTCAAAAATGGGTCAAACCCAAGTCGAAAAAATGTGAAGGGGTATACCTTCAAAAATTGTCAAAAATTAAAAGTCGCCAAAATCACTTCTAAATGACCCAAATCGATGGTGGGTGATGTATAAACATATTCTAGGAGGATTTCTGGTCGAAAGAAGCGGTTAAAAAATTTTTATTGGTCAAAAATGGGTCAAACCCAAGTCGAAAAAATGTGAAGGGGTATACCTTCAAAAATTGTGAAAAATTAAAAGTCGCCAAAATCACTTCTAAATGACCCAAATCGATGGTGGGTGATGTATAAACATAATCTAGGAGGATTTCTGGTCGAAAGAAGCGGTTAAAAAAATTTTATTGGTCAAAAATGGGTCAAACCCAAGTCGAAAAAATGTGAAGGGGTATACCTTCAAAAATTCTCAAAAATTGAAAGTCGCCAAAATCACTTCTATACCACCCAAATCGATGGTGGGTGATGTATAAACATATTCTAGGAGGATTTCTGGTCGAAAGAAGCGGTTAAAAAAATTTTATTGGTCAAAAATGGGTCGAACCCAAATCGAAAAAATGTGAAGGGGTATACCTTCAAAAATTGTCAAAAATTAAAAGTCGCCAAAATCACTTCTAAATGACCCAAATCGATGGTGGGTGATGTATAAACATATTCTAGGACGATTTCTGGTCGAAAGAAGCGGTTAAAAAATTTTTATTGGTCAAAAATGGGTCAAACCCAAGTCGAAAAAATGTGAAGGGGTATACCTTCAAAAATTCTCAAAAATTGAAAGTCGCCAAAATCACTTCTATACCACCCAAATCGATGGTGGGTGATGTATAAACATATTCTAGGAGGATTTCTGGTCGAAAGAAGCGGTTAAAAAAATTTTATTGGTCAAAAATGGGTCAAACCCAAGTCGAAAAAATGTGAAGGGGTATACCTTCAAAACTTGTCAAAAATTAAAAGTCGCCAAAATCACTTCTAAATGACCCAAATCGATGGTGGGTGATGTATAAACATATTCTAGGAGGATTTCTGGTCGAAAGAAGCGGTTAAAAAAATTTTATTGGTCAAAAATGGGTCGAACCCAAATCGAAAAAATGTGAAGGGGTATACCTTCAAAAATTGTCAAAAATTAAAAGTCGCCAACATCACTTCTAAATGACCCAAATCGATGGTGGGTGATGTATAAACATATTCTAGGAGGATTTCTGGTCGAAAGAAGCGGTTAAAAAAATTTTATTGGTCAAAAATGGGTCGAACCCAAATCGAAAAAATGTGAAGGGGTATACCTTCAAAAATTGTCAAAAATTGAAAGTCGCCAAAATCACTTCTATACCACCCAAATCGATGGTGGGTGATGTATAAACATATTCTAGGAGGATTTCTGGTCGAAAGAAGCGGTTAAAAAATTTTTATTGGTCAAAAATGGGTCAAACCCAAGTCGAAAAAATGTGAAGGGGTATACCTTCAAAAATTGTCAAAAATTAAAAGTCGCCAAAATCACTTCTAAATGACCCAAATCGATGGTGGGTGATGTATAAACATATTCTAGGAGGATTTCTGGTCGAAAGAAGCGGTTAAAAAAATTTTATTGGTCAAAAATGGGTCGAACCCAAATCGAAAAAATGTGAAGGGGTATACCTTCAAAAATTGTCAAAAATTAAAAGTCGCCAAAATCACTTCTAAATGACCCAAATCGATGGTGGGTGATGTATAAACATATTCTAGGACGATTTCTGGTCGAAAGAAGCGGTTAAAAAATTTTTATTGGTCAAAAATGGGTCAAACCCAAGTCGAAAAAATGTGAAGGGGTATACCTTCAAAAATTCTCAAAAATTGAAAGTCGCCAAAATCACTTCTATACCACCCAAATCGATGGTGGGTGATGTATAAACATATTCTAGGAGGATTTCTGGTCGAAAGAAGCGGTTAAAAAAATTTTATTGGTCAAAAATGGGTCGAACCCAAATCGAAAAAATGTGAAGGGGTATACCTTCAAAAATTCTCAAAAATTGAAAGTCGCCAAAATCACTTCTATACCACCCAAATCGATGGTGGGTGATGTATAAACATATTCTAGGACGATTTCTGGTCGAAAGAGGCGGTTAAAAAATTTTTATTGGTCAAAAATGGGTGAAACCCAAGTCGAAAAAATGTGAAGGGGTATACCTTCAAAAATTGTCAAAATTTCAAAGTCGCCAAAATCAATTCTAAACGACCCAAATCGATGGTGGGTGATGTATAAACATATTCTAGGACGATTTCTGGTCGAAAGAGGCGGTTAAAAAATTTTTATTGGTCAAAAATGGGTCAAACCCAAGTCGAAAAAATGTGAAGGGGTATACCTTCAAAAATTGTCAAAAATTAAAAGTCGCCAAAATCACTTCTAAATGACCCAAATCGATGGTGGGTGATGTATAAACATATTCTAGGACGATTTCTGGTCGAAAGAAGTGGTTTAAAAATTTTGTTGGGCAAAAAATGGGTCAATCCAAAATCACAAAAATGGTAAATATTTCAAAGTGGTCAGTGTCGTTCCTAAATGGTCCAAGTCAATGATAGATGGGTGGATTAATATTAAATTTAATTCTTTCAGAATAACGAATCCACAATTTACCAATGTTATGGATTGGTTATTTTACATTTATAAATGAAATGTTAATTCCTTATTCCCATCTTATAAATGTAAAATAACCTGCAGCCAATTAGCTCGAAACTATTTATGGTGTAATAAGACGGGCAAATCAATTATAATGCTGGTACTTGTTCCGTAAAGGACTGCAAGATAATACAAACTGTAATTACTATAATTCTACATAAATTTGATACTGTAAAACAATACCTTAAAATAATTTTCCTGTCATTATTACACGACAAACAATTCCGATTGCCCAGGTCTCACCACGTGGAGGTTGCTGCTTTGAGACCCGCCCTATGCGAAGGGCGGGAGGTAGAATCCTACCTCCCAATCATTTCAACAAAACTTTAACTCTAACTTATATTCGGCATAAAAAAATTATGCTGAACTGAGCAAAATTTCCTTTTTATCCCAATGCAAAACGCTAATACAGCGCTTTGCACGAGTTATAAAAAGGTACTTGACTCGACCTACCCGAGGGAAAGCTATCGCCCTCAATTCTACCAGAATTGTGAAGCAAGATAATAGTCTCGCCAGTCGTTCCAAACATTACAATTGTCATCCCGGACGATTAAAAGACGGAATTTAAAACGAAATTCGTTGAAACTATAAATACATTAATACTTTAGCATATCGGCCGAGATATACTAAGGTATCAACTGTTCCCAGGTGAGGGATATCACCTTTTACGAAAACGCCTCGGAGTGCTGACCGAAGGTGAATCCTCTACCCTGGCCCTATTTAAAATTAAATCTTCACCATGCACACAAAGCTAGAGAAGGTATGCTACCTGCCTACTTAAGGTTGTATTTAAAAATGGCAAAAAAGCAAATCAATCACACCAACACATCTCACTCCACGGTTCTCATTCATGAGCTCTGGGTGCAAAACCGACTCTAGGGAAAAGGTCCCGGGACCCCTCCGACACCCGAATTCGATACAAAACTCATACCACGGAAAAACAGGACACCAATTTTCCTGAAATCGACTGGCAAAAGGCTGTGATCCATTGCGAATATGCTTTAAGCATATGAACAAATTCAAAGTATACTACAGGTACCTTTTAGCGGTACATTCCACGATCGCGATTCCATTTACTTCATACAGGAGCTCTCTGTACGAAGTAACCGGAAGAAAATCGACTCTACATCAAGCAGACATAACTTGATTAAAAGGAAGATACTTGAGATCGAAGACTACGTATATTCATAGTCGAAAAAACACACATAGTCAAAAGTAGACTATGATTTAGTAGACTAAATCGGCCGGCTAAAGTAAAGAGATTCACTTTCAAGCGGGGTAGACAAAGCCCTCGGGCCGCCAACCTCGCAAGAAAATTCATCGCTTTACCAAAACTCAAAACACCGACGCAATTCCACAGAAATTACCGCACACGCACACATGTGGAAATACGTCGTGCACGGATCGGAAAAACTCCTGCCAGTCGCAGATTATAATTGGTTAAAATACCAAAATTAAACCATGCCCACTGTCCGCACTCATTCGATTCACATCTGAGATCCACGGCTGACTGCGGACCAGGCAAAATGGGCATGGCATAAACTACGATTTTTATCCCGGACCGATTTCGAAATGGAAGTTTAAATAAACAAAATGGGATTCTCGGAACTGTAATTGATCTAAACTCTCGAAATAAACTAAGCAAAACCACAACTCGCAGCCAACGAGACGGTGTGGAATCGAACCAGGGAAACAAAAGAAGCCGCGGGCTTCAAAATCGTTGTAACGAGATGCAGAATTGCAAGAAAATGAAACTCACTCAGAATCGAAATACTGAATCGTGGAAATTGATTCCTGAAAATCTTAGAAACGGAGCCGCGATAAAGGGCTAACAAATTTCACCCTCGTGCATGGCTTTTATATGCAACTGCAAATTAACATCAACTTCGAGTCTACGTGAACAAATTTCCGTATGCCTCTCAAGAAACTGATACAAAGCAAAGCAAAAATTGAAAAGCACGTGATTTTCGAACACGTGCGGCTGAATGTTATACTTCATATATGAATATGCCGTCATAAATAATATAAAAATGCTTCTTTTACTCGGTTTTTAACCGTAACGATAATATCCACCAGGACAAAAGTTTTAGTATAAGAAATAATTTATTCATACAAAAACTTGATATAAAATATCGATACTTGTAAAAGTGAAAATAAACAACATCATTATAAATGATCAATAACAAGATGTTTTAAAAGTATTATGCAATGAAAGTCAACCTTTTACAAACGCTTGGCTTTTTCTCTCATTTTTCATTGAGCTAGCTTAACTCTCCAGAACCCTCTTTCACACTACTCTATATTTTATTTCATTTCCATTGTTATCATCAAGCTTACCATCATTATTATCAACATATAAAGATATATATAATTAATTATATTTCCTCTCAAAAACAATAAATATGATCATCGTATTATTATTCCATACAACATTATCAAAACATTACCAAAAATGGAGTTAAAATATGGTACCTTTTACAGACAGAAATTCTGTCTCGTTTGTATTTCCATAAAAATGAGGGTTCTGAACAGCCGAACTGGTTCGAGTGACTCGTCAGTTAGCTTTTACAATCGCTCCAACCCCCTCGGCACCTCGAACTGTTTCGATCAAACAAATCATCGAGAATTTTCGCAATGACGGTCCGAACTCTATCCGGATAGAGTTACCACAGTGGACTCCGTACAACCCTCTCAATTGTTTAAATCGATCCAGTTCAAGACCTCGGAAATCTACGACAAACCTCCCTCGGAGTTTATACTCGTGCAATGAACCAGTTCTCCTACGTCCCCCCAAAGAATTTTGTGCAAACAAGGCTCAACTCGCCGGAGAGTTCAAAATTCTCATGGAGGTCCCTTCCTTCTCGTGCCTCTTTTTGGGCATTGAACTCCTTCAAGATGCTTTATCGAAAGTATTTATTCGGATACGTTGCCAAGTGCATATTAGATTGGGCAAAATGTATATTGTGATACAATTCTTCATTTATATATATTTGCTGGATAACAATTTTTAATCGCGCAAGAATTTCAACAAAATTCATCCTCCATACTTTTCAGCATAAATTTCAACTATATATTTCCAAATTCTATATACATAGTTGCAATTTACGTTAAAGAGCTGGCAGACAAATATTGTCTTCCTCCTTGGGATCTTAAAAATTGCAATGTCCAGACAATATCTGCCAGAAATGATATTTGAGTATGCTCCATATATACATGGAACGTGAAATCTATTATTTTGCATTTAATGCTTGATTTAAGTAATATTATTAATTGTTATAATAATGAGTCTTGAAGGAGTTCGTATTATTATATTCTCCAACAGGCCTTTCTATGATGAATTGGTTGGAACTATCATTCAACCAATTTTAGGCCTTATTGTCATATTCCAAATATGACCATTCCAGATATAATGAAAGCCGTAATTTCAGCTTTCGTGTGTGAACCCTGGGGACGCGGGGCAACGGAGTTCGAACACTACTAATTCAATAAAAATTACTCATAATATACTTCTTCGAAAAAGATTTCAAATCATAGAATCTAGAAATATAAAAATTGACTCGATTTCAATAATATTTATGTTACCTAGAAATATAAAAACTGACCCGATTCTAATAATATTTATGTAATCTAGAAATATAAAAATTCACCCGGTTTTAATAATATTTATGGTGTTCCAATAATTACTTCGTATAGTTTGGATTTTTTAGGAAGGGTGTCTTTTCGGACATTATGGGTCACCACATAAGAGACGACTTATGTCGCAAGACAGCGCCCCGTGGTAATGCTGTGTAGAGAGGGATACTATACGAAGCAACTGGAAGATAATTGACTCTATCTCAAGTTATTTATAATAAAAGTTTGCCTGAAAGAGTAAAAACTTTGTAGGGATATGAAACTATTATTGGAATAAATATAACTTTAACTTTAATCATCAAATTTCTTAAAGATTCGCGACGCGGATGTTTGCGTCCCAGGTTCACAAGGGGGTATGGGGGCATAGGGGGCAAGGAGGGTAGAATAAAATATAATTAGCGAGCATAGCGACTTAATAGCATAAGAATGACGATCCATCCGAAGATGAATCGTCATTAAATAGGTCTTCGCCACTTGGGCTCTTCGCACTTGGCTCTTCATCCCGCGTTGCGTGAAAAGTATTTCCTCGGACATTCCCTTTTCGTACAAAGAACTGGTGGTTCCACAGAAACGACGAGTGTTCCGGTGCAATAAACCAGCTCATAAACTACATTTGCTACATTTATATAACTTGAATTATTCTTGAATATCCGCGAACATTCATCCGTCGAATACCCTTTAACATTCAGAGACTGAACGTTCTCCGGAATATCCTGCGGTGAAACATTCTCGAGTACCCACGAATAGAATATTTTCGGTGACATTCTCCGAAAAATACTTGAATTTAATTCAATTTAAAAGGATAATATTGAGATTGACTTTACTTCGACAGAAATGAGATATGAAGTTAGATATATTAAAAAGTTTACTGGTATCCTAGCACAGAGCACGCCCAGCCATTTCATATTAACGAAATGGATGCTCGTACCTGTACACATTTAATCGAATGTCCAAGCAGAATACAATCCACGTGCTGAAAGAACAACCTTACTAGTCCGTGATTTAAGGACTCAGCGAATTCAGAAACCGGTGTTTAAGAACCACTGCAGCCTGTTAAACTACGTGCGTTCTAGGATTAATACTTATGAATACATTAACACTTTAGCATATCGGTGATGATATACTAATTTATTAACAGTTCCCAGGTGAGGGATCACACCTTTACAAAGAACGCCTAATGCTAACCGAAGGTGAGTCCTCAGCTCTGGCCCTACCTACTTAAAATTAACTCATAATCAAGCACACAAAGTTAGAGAAGATATGCTACCTGCCTCCCTCAAGCTATATTTAAAATGGCAAAAAGCAAATCAGGCACACCAACACAATCAGCATCAACCCACTCCACGGTTCTCATTCACGAGCCCTGGGTGCAAAGCCTACACTAGGGAGAAGGTCCCGGGACCCCTCCGACACCCGAACTCGATACCAACTCATAACACGAAAATGTACGTACCCTTTTTCCTGAAACCGACTGACAGAGGCTGCGTCCATTGCGAATTTTTATGCTTTGAGCATATATGCAAATATAAACTCGCGTTCCAAGAATTACTTCGTATAGGCTATTTTTTAGGAATAGGTATTTTTGGAGGGGTCACCACATAAGAGACGACTTATGCCGAAAGACGGCGCCCCGTGGTAATGCTGTGTCGAGAGGGATACTATACGAAGTAACTGGAAGATAGTTGACTCTATCTCAAGTTATTTTAACTTGAATAAAAGGAAGCTACTCGCGTCTAAAGACTATGAATATTCATAGTCCAGAAAGTATAAAATATAGCAGATGACTATATTTTAAAATCTATTACGACATTATGGATAGCAAAAGTAAAGAGAATCACGTCCAAGTGAGGTAGACGGACCCCTCGGGGCTCGCCAACCTCGCAAGGAAGTTCATGGCTTTACTTAAAAGTTAAAAACGACGCAATCCCACGAAAACAACCGGTCATACACACGTGTGGAAATGCGTCGTGCACGGACCGCGAAATCCTCCGCCAGCCGCCACACATGATTAGGAAATATTAAAATTAACCCATGCCCACCGCCCGCATTCATCCGTATCACATCTAAGATCCACGGATAATTGCGAGCTAAATAAAATGGGCATGCCTTAAGACTAAATAAATGAACACAGTACACAGGAGCTTGAGGTTTGCTGAAAATCCTGACTAAATAATCCACTTAACAGAGTGGAAGAATAAGTATCTGAGCGGACTAAATTGACTTTACTTTAAATCATTTGGGGCTGAAGAATTTATTTATACGAGGGTAGGGAAGGATGTATTCTTTATTTCAGTGACGCGTATCAAAGGGGTATCACAATATTTCATTTAATATTCAGAAAAATTCAAGTTCAAATAATATATATATGAAAGTACGTACTGAAAAGTACATACGGAAATTGAAATCTCTAATTGTAAGTAACCTCGGGCGACCCCTTCATCGAAGACATTACATTCGTCGTTCGACTCCGGAATCTACTCGTCGCGAATTGCCTTCTTGCTCATATCAGCAAATCATTTTTTGCGTCAAGCGTACGAACGAAAATCGGACGAAGCGAAATGCACATTAATGAATACATATTCATGTATAATCAAATTAATAAGGACTAATATATAATATCAAATCGGATGCATGATCCAATTTTAATCGAATAAAGTGAAATAAAGTCGCAATTAATTCATGCGACTCGCGTATTCGCGATTCGCGATTCCACGGTACGAGACTCTACAATCGGCGGAAATAATCCGCGCATGCATATTATAATTGAAACCGCGAAGCTACAAACAAGACAAGAAGGCCTACCTCAGCTAATAAATATAAACCACATTCAATGTTGATGCTACCCACGAGCAGATTCCACAAGTAGAATCTGCTCGCGGTCGCTATGCTCGCAAATATTTAGAAACAATTATATCCGGCACCCCATACCGATTCGGATCAATCGTCCTACGGCATAGGATACCGGGGGGACAAGACTCTAAATTTAAAACTTTGAAAAGTGAAAATCGGGTCAGAGGGTATAAAAAATATTGAAACCATTGTGACTCACTCGGCGATGTCTTGAAACTGCCTGTAGTAGGTTGATGTAGTAGGTTGATGTTGAAGATGGTGTTGAAGACAATGATGAAGATGATGCTGGAGCAGCTGGAACTTACGAGCGTGAATTTAACACTCCCGAAACGGATTTTAGAGTCCATTATGTAGCAAGTTTTAAGTCGCGGCCGACTTTATTTTCTCCGGCGAAAAAAGATGCACTCCCGATATTTTATCCTGTAACGAGAGAGATGAAATGCATGATAAGACAACGTTCATAAAAATACCCAATATAATGAAAGAATGAAAAAGAGAAATAAAAATGGATTTTGAAACTTACCGATCCCTTCGCTGCAGCCATGCCCGATGGAGGACCTCTCCGCAGGAATCGCCTTTTGACTCTAATTATCGCGGACGAGCAAATTGTAAAAGATTTTTATAACTCTGAACACTAACATCTAACATCGCGACCGTATACTTATTTCCGGCGAACAACACTGATTCTAATTTTCGCGAATTTTATCTAAGATCGCATTGCACGCGATCACAAAATACGGAAATCAAATAGCTGGAACCTGGAACCTACGGACTTGAAGTTAACACTCGCGAAACGAATTTTAGAGTCCATTATTCAGCAAGGTATAAGTCGCGACCGACTCAATTTTTTCCGGCGAAAAAAGAAACACTTCCTATCTCGCGATATTTTATGCACACACTGATGAATCCTGTAACAAGAGAGGAGAAATACATCATAAGACAACGTTCATCAAAATGCCCAATATAATGAGAGACTGAATTTAAAAACATTTTGTTACTGGAAAATTAGAATTGAAAAAGAGAAATTAAATATGGATTTTGA
The DNA here is from genome assembly GCA_910591585.2 of Nysson spinosus. Taxonomy (NCBI): domain Eukaryota; kingdom Metazoa; phylum Arthropoda; class Insecta; order Hymenoptera; family Crabronidae; genus Nysson; species Nysson spinosus. The sequence goes on along the minus strand of OU342839.1, from coordinate 1,544,321 downwards.
AACTTACCGGTCCCTTCGCTGCAGCCATGCCCGATGGAGATCCTCTCCGCAGGAATCGCCTTTTGACTCTAATTATCGCGGACGAGCAAATTGCAAAATATTTTTATAACTCTAAATACTATAATCGCGACCGTACACTTATTTCCGGCGAACAACACTGACTCTAATTTCCGCGAACTTTTGTTTCGGTAGCAAGTGACTCTAAGATCGCATTGCGCGCGATCGAAAAATTGCTGGAAAGAAGAAGTATTAAACACAAGAAATATTCAAGCCAAGCGTTTGATCGGTTCTACCATTTCAATACAAATTCAATCTTTAATAATTATCGAAAATGTAATGTAATGTAATACATGTAATACAAAAAGTATCGCACATATTATAATATTCAATATACTCTCAATCCATGGTGGATGACTATCGTCGTAGTCAAAATCGAGTAATAAAGCCAATGTTTAAATGAGGATATAAACCGTTTTCCTCGTTTTTCAAGAAAATCTAATTGGCAAGATCAAATTTTCTTGAGAAGACGTACGGAAATTAAGTTTATGTATACGCAAAACTTGAAGTCAAAAATACAATTGCATGCCAGGCACACACTTCGAGTGAAATCCTAAGCCCTTTATATATTTATACAACGGATGGCGAAATCAGAACTGTTGATGATAATTATCGGAAATAAAATGCTGTTAAGCATGGATCAAAGTTAGAAAGAGAAAGAAGTTCAAGCAAAAAAGAGAGAAAGCGAATGTCGCTAGTGTAACTGCGCCGCGAAGATTTGACTTTGAAAGGTCACGGAACAATACGAACCAAACTGCCTCGTCGAACTGCGTATTTGGCTATCTATTCTCTTCCACGCCAATATTCGCAAGTTAATTTCCCGAAATCTACGAAAACCGAACTCTAATTGATATTAGAATTACGAAATTACTTCAAAAGTCGAAATGAATGATCGCGGACCACGAAGCTTGCAAAGTACGTCGCGAAGAAAGTGACGCTATGTCGGAAAACTCGAAAATTCACCACTTAATTACCAAAAAAAGTACAAAACCGAACCGTGGAAGCTTCGTGGCACTTGTGGAAACACGTTTCGAAACCAAAAAGTAAAATTTTGAGAAAATAAAAACCGAAAAATCGGAGCACACTGAAAACACGTCCGTACTACTCGAGGAACGACAGGCGAGAGACTTTACCACACCCCGCGCCTAAGGTCCACGCGCACCGCGCATGCTCGGAGAGTGGGGAGTCGGCGCGTTGAGCACGTAGGCCCCACTAACCTTACTAAATCCTCTCGTGCGTGTGAGCTACCTTACGTACTCACGCACATAACGCCGTTCAGAATTACGTCGTACAGGTAAATTTTTCTTAAATAATTAATTTTAACAAGTTATTAACAAATAATCCATAGCCCGTTAATAAATATGCCTTATATCTTACCCCCATTCATTGAAGTTATTGCGTATAAACTTAGAATAAGCATGATTAAAGGCAAATTTGTTCATATAACGAAGTTAGATTGTTAATTAATGTTTCGAGTGGTTAAATTTGCATAAATTCCGTCAATCTATATGTAATCTTGCAGTCTGACGCTTCATTAATTGCCATCTACTCAAAAATAAATTGTGGAATAATGCTTAAATTAGGAATAAACAACAGAATATGTCGACGCAATCATGTTAGTTAACAACAAAATTCGACTGTATGCAGCTTACACAGATGGAAAACGAATGTTATTATTGTTAACATCAGTTTCCCGATTTAATTTACAAAGTTTTTGTTGCTTAATATTAGAAAATCAAGGAATAAACAACAAAATTGTAACGAATGCGTAACCGAGCAATCATACAAATTTTCAATAAAAGGGAAACACGATTTGTTTGAAATATCATCTAAATCTATATCAGAACGAGTCATTGAATAAGTTAATGACATTCAAAGTTATTAATAACGTCGTTTGATGTGTTATTTGAAGTATTCATAATCTAGAATTATGAATATTCGTAAAATATTCGTATCGTTGACAAGATTAAATTGTTCGTCAACTTGTAAATAACTGCATATTTGTCTCATATTACGTCGAAATATTATTAAAAATAAGTCGTAGGCTTCAGAAATAATAATATCATTAAAAATCATTGCGTATTTAGCTCTGAAAATGCGAAAATACAGAATTTTCTAACAATATTTTAGAAACTATGTACATACTTTGCATCCTTTAGGAGAAAATCGATAACGAATTAATTCCAGTACAGTGAACGTTCTAAGAAATACAGTATTTCCAAGAAATCACAATGTTTTGGCTTCGCCGTAGCTAATTATGTATTCCGGCGATATCAGTTTGTTTACATTAAGGATTATTCGCTCGGGAACATCAGAGGCGTAGGAACAACATTCCCGGCCCAGCCATTTCAAAGCGACACCAAGGTCGTAGATACCAGGGCTCCTAGAGGTGCTATATATTTTTCGTTATTCTGTAGTTACTAATTAAATACGTCACTACTTTACCAATCATTGGAGAATAGAATAAAATTATTATTACTGTGAGGGTGACATAAGTAATATTTTCGAAATTTTACTTTACGTTCACAGAGGTAAGAATTTTCGAAAAATAATTCCATTCTTAAATTTTGCATTGTTAGTACTAACAATATGAAAAACCAGCTAGTTGTGTGTTCGCTAGGTAATATCACCAATGACAAGAAAAGCCTGAGGGGGCTCTAGAGCCCGATAATTCTGAAATAGTGATACACATTGTGTATTGGATCTATTTTTAGCTGGTCTGTGGTAGTAACGAGCAGTAGTATTGCATACTTGCGAAGGGACATTTGTCATCACAATTATTTGCAAATTCTTTTCTTAAACGTAGTGCGCTTTCGTTGAAAGCTATCCAACCAGACTTAGTATTCATCGCACATCGGTTTAATTTTCATTTATTCTATCATCAGTTGCAGGATCTTTAGTGAATTCAAGAAAAAGACATTCGCGGACTAAAGGTAACGTTTCCAGCAACGTTTCAATTACAAATATTGGTCGTTGGAAAAAAAGCATATGACTCCTCGTTCCTAGAAACTATTCGTAATAGTTTTGAAATAAAACGCTTGAATACCGCTGCTGATCAATGTTATACCTTCTACGCTAAATTGTTTGTTACTTTTTTATGACTTTATCATTCTTTGATCACTGTTTTTACCACCACTACTACTATCGTCGACGCCATCAGCACCGCCACCACCGCCACCACCTCCATCATTCTAGGATTTTCAACTCGTGGGATTGCTTATACCATAGGCTATACCTGGTTATACCTTGCTTTTCGTCCAACTTCTCTCGCGGAAGCGTACTTCTCTTACGGCGAGTTAAGCAATTTTTTTCCTATTGTACGATGGACCTTCTGCATTTTTCGATCGCTAGCTATTAATCGGTAAAACTACTTCGTGAGCCTTTCGTTTTAGCCTGCCTTGAGTAGTTCGCTTTGTGAATACGCTTCAGAATCGCCGTTTCATCTCGATGTTCGTAAAATCATGTAAAATTTATTGGATAGTCTGCTACATAGTCATAGCGAACCTGTTGTGACGTTGTATAGCGTACAACAGGTTTTTGGGCCTTTACAACACCTTTAGAACTTGCTTCGTTGATGTGCAGCGTAATTCCATTTTCGCATAATCATTTTTCTTTAATAAATCGACCCACTTTTGTATATATGGATACACGTACATGTGTGCGTATGCGACGGTCGCAGACGTAATCGAAGTTTCTATACTCCAAGTGCAGGTCATGCAGGCCATCTGCAGAGTAATGTAATGAATAGTTGTGGCAACCTTAATATTGGCACTAAGCTAAGTGGATCCAAGTGCTTGGACGCGCAAAAGGAAACCTCGGTTGCTGACGGTCGCGGGATCGAATCAGAAAGAGGGGACAATAAGGCATACAGTAGCTACGGTACAGAAGATTTTAATGTTCGTCGGGGCACATTGGTCATTTGTCAGAGAAACACAGCCAATTATTCCTCTGAAAACACCTTTTGGAGGTACAAGTCGAGGTACACAACATTGTCAGCCTTTTTTCTTGTTTGCAAGGGAATTCATATACTCCCAGAATGTATGTAAGAGTTTGTATCTGAAAAAAGATTGTTGAATGAAATATAGAATCGGCAGTGTTTCACGCAATGAATTTGGAATGGCTCGTGGCGGTGGCACTGGAGACCGTGCGAGAGGTGCTACACGGGGCAGGGCTTTCAAAAAGGCTGTTCCGGATCGGGATACAAATGCAGAGTCAGGTTTTCATCCTACAACTAGATCCAAGTTTCAAGAACCGCTGAAGAATCAAGAAACCTCCCAGGGCAAATACTATGATGACAAAAGAATAAATGGTTTGGTTTTATAGCATCTTCCATAATTAGAAAATTTATGGACCTATGTTGTCTTACATGTATTCATCATCAACTTTTTGCTAAACACTTTTCATGTTGCAGAAGATTCTAGAATATCAAAGCTATTAAGGCGACTATGCCGAGAGGATGATACAGATCACTTTATGGTTGTCTGCAAACAAGCACAAGAGGGCATAACAGCTCCTGAGAATCAGAGATATGTGCGACGAAATTTGGAATTGATTTGCGAAAATTTATTAGACGTGTTACACGGTGGACCTGGACCTGAATCAAAACAACAGATTGCAAAATGCTTAGGGCGCGTCGGGTATGCGGTAGAACAGGATTTTAAAAGGTGATTTCCATAAAACATAATACAGCAACAATTTTAGTGTCTTTGCAATTACCTACATGTCGCATTTCTCTTCACAGATATATGGACTGGGTATTTGGAAAATTCTCGGTAGAACGGAAAGACGACGTAAAATGTGTCCTGATAAAGTCGTTTGTCGAGGTATTCAGGTTGAATGCAGAGACGCCCAAACTCAAGGATTTTGCTGCAGTGCGTTTCAAACGTTTATTTCGTTCAAGTTCCGGATCCAGAATCCCGAATGTGTAACTTCGTGGTTTTGTTTGCAGCCCATGATGTCGCAATTACAATCGACATTAGAGAATGTCGACAGATCGGACCTGCTCGTGGCAACGGTGGACGCGATATTACTCATAATCGAATCTTACCCGGAAACCTTTACGAGTCATTTTCGCGACACCGTGGACATATTGGTTGGCTGGCATATCGATTCTACTCAAGAGAAGACGATCGCTGTGTACGCAAGTCGCAGTTTACAGAAATTGCGAAACTTTTGGATCGCAGACTTGCAATTCACACTCACTCTGCTGGGTCAATTTTTGGAGGATATGGAAAGTTATGACGAGGAATTAACTTTGCCGGAATCTGGTAGAAGTTCACCGGGCGATGAAGGTTCCTCGCCAACACCGAGAGAATGTATACTCCGCATTACTTCCCTGATATCTGTCTTTAATACAGTAACTAAAAGCGTATCAGAACATCTCAATCCTAATCAAACTCCGAGCGTACAGTGGACATTTTTAACCGATTGTTTGTCGAAGATGCTGAAGACGGTAGTCCGCGCCATTGAGCTTAATGATTTCAGTGAAAATTCCGAGGGCACCGGGATAATGAAAGGAGACAAGTTTGGGTTTGATAACGATAAGCAAGAATCGGAAAAACAGACGGCCGACGTGACTCGGTGCTCGGTTACTTCGAAATTTGACGCGATGAATATTGATAAAGACGTTAGGACGTCTGGATGGACTGATGACAATGACATGGGAAGAGATAATTCTTTAAATCGATTTGAGGAATCAACTCTTGGCCCAAAAACCAACAAACTTGTAGATTTATCCGAGGAAACGGAGGAGCTCATATTGGTTGCTAACGAGTGTGCGTTCCTTCTTCTTGGGTATCTTCAAAGTCGAATAACAAAAAACCACGAACTTCTTTACAAATTCATTGACCTCCAATTGGAAAGGGTGCACATATTTTGGGATGACACGATAATTTCGATGCTGACCGCCATCTCCAAAGTAATCAAAGAAGTATCCGCGAATTTACCCTTGGAATTGGTGCATAAACTACTCGGGAAAGATTCCGCATTGCTAAAGCTACGTTTTCGGGATTCGCCTTCTATTCAGAATGCCAGCTTGGCTGTGTATCATAGTTTGCTGAGTTTAAAGAACATACCGTTACTACAGGAATCTTATCGGTATGTACTTGCCGATTTAGAGATTGCCTACAAACTTATTTTAAATGATGTGGAACCTTTGGTCGCTGGCAATCCTCTTGATGGCGTTGCATATCAAATGAAGGACGCGGAGGTCGTAATTACTTTTCTACTACGAGCTCTTTCGGATATTGGTAAGGCAATTATTGCATCCTAAAATTGTTGTTTGTATCAATAAGAAACGAGATTGCAATAATATACTTAATTGTCTTTAACGATTTAGCAAACGCGAGTAACTCCATTATTGGCATGTGGGCGTTAAAGCCGAGTATCCTCGAACTTTTCGCGGTAAAGTTGAGGCCGTACGATAGCAACTTATTGTTCACTGGCCGATACCTGCAGTACAGTATATTGTACCTTCTTTACGCTCATTGTTCTAGGTAGGTTGTTTATACTCGTATGTTCACTGATTTTGCTTTCCTTCCAAACGAACGTTTCTTTTTTTTTACCCAGATACAATCACTTTATCCCGAGTTCGAGCTTGATAACAGGAACTGCCTCTTGTCGCCCTATAGATATGTTTCCTAACGCACTTGATGTACCAACAACCTCACCGACTAGCGGACACCTCTCGATTATTCTCGATCTCATAGCAAAGACTTGTCATCGAAGAATATGGCAGCAGACATTCATGCTACTATGTAGTTGGACGCGAGAGATTTTCATGCAGTCTGAAAATTACATGGGGATCTTGAGTAAAACAAAAGAGTATGAAGACCTTGTTTCGAGGCTGATTCGTTCCGCAGCTACGACCAATGCTGACATGGCAATGGCGATCTGCGAAATCTTTGAGATTCTAACCAGCATGAAAAATGTTGTATGGCGAGAAGAGATTTACTCGAGTATCGTCGGTTTAGCAATGTTCCAGTTGAAGTTACGCGTCAAACGTGTACGCGAACGTTATGTTTCATTACTGATGCGACTGCCTCTCAACATTGTAATATCTAATTTCAACAAGGAATGTACTCTGCTGCCTGAGACAAAGGTAATCAATTGAAATACGGAAGAATCAAATGAACAATATTCTTATAGGATAATGGTTATTCAATTTTACGCGTTGCCATTCCAGAAAATTGAATGTACCAAGAGTCGTTTGCATCATTATCAGAGTCTTGGACAGCGTTTACGTATGAGTGGAAATACTAATTGGGAAATGCAGGTGCAACTTTTTAAAACGTACATGGCTTTTCTTCTGCAAGAACACACTCTCGACGAGACTGCTCTGTGGGAAATGTTGACACTGTGCCGGTCGAATGTGTAAGTATATCCTTCTGGAAGAACTGCAGAATTTGTTTCATGGCATAGTGACACTTATTTTTGCACCGTAGATCCGCGAATGAATCCACCAAGCTTATGTACAGATGGGCCGCGAAGGATAGGACACACTTATTTTTTTGGGCTGGTTTCGAAGCTGCACAGCACTGTGTCATCAGTAAACTACGCACAAGTTTGGGAAAGCCGCAGGAGACATTTACGTCGATCGAGTGTGCTCTGAAAAAATTGGCCCGTGAAATATCTTGCCATAGCAACGGGACGGAAGGTCCATCACGAAAAGATGGCAATAAACGAACAGACGATTTGCTGCATGAACACACCCGAGTCAGACTGTTCGTAGAATTCCTGGAGCAACTCGAGAGGGAGATACATAACGCTGCTGAAGGATGTGCGATTGCATTGCCCCCAGTTCCTAAACCAGTTAGGACATTCTTCCATACGAACAAGTCGACTTGCAAAGAGTGGTTGAATCGTATTCGACTTGCTCTCTGCGCACTTTCGCTGCACGCTGGATTGGCTAGTATTGCCTTAAGAAATGGTCAACGACTATTGGAGGAGTTAACTATCAGCGAAAACACACAAGGCATAGAATTTGAAAGGGCCACACTTTACACCGCGCAGGCAATGTTGATGTTAGGCGAGCGTGAGGCTCTCCAGGGACTTTATGTCTACGTGAAGGAAAACATCAAAGGACTGAGTTGGTTGGAAGGAGCTATTCACGAAGCAGCTTGCGAGTACGAGTCCGCGGTAGAAAAGTACAAAAATGCGGTAATCGAGTCCTACGAATTCTCGCGCTCTGTGAGGTCCGTGGAAGACGAGGCTACGGGTAAGTCTGCTCCTGGAGCGGAATTCGAGAGCCAGACAATTCGCTTTTGTATTCAACGCATTCCCAAGTGCTACGAAGCCATTGCTGACTGGGATGGATTCAGCGTTTGGATCGACTTCACCGAAAGGTCACTTCCTGAGAAACAAGTTTCAAATAGCTCGATATCATCGCGGCAAGTATTATCGTTACGAAAGTTTAAGGACGGCGAGGCGATCACGCTGGACGATCTGACGGACTGGAATTTATTGGAAAAGGGAACAAAAACGAACTGGGATTATTCCAGGACGGTGGTGGAGTGTAGTAATACGTTAACCAACCTTGCGCTTAGGTTGCGCATTGACGAACGTACTGCGAGATTTACAGAGGATATAGAACGGTGCCGAAAAATCGCGACACAGCTCTTGGAAGAAGGACTTAGGAACGTCCCTTCCGAATGCATGAATGACTCGTTAATGCTTTGTTACCTGACGGATGCCTTGAAGAATGTTTATTCTGGCAAAAACGTAAATATTATAGAATTATGTAAAATTGATAACACCACACATGTGGATTCCAGTGTGTTAACCCGAATACTATGGTGGACGGAATGCTTAGGCGGAGTATTAGGTGCACGTGGTGAATCTCATGACGAGATCGCCATGGATATGTCCGAGCAGGTAGCTGATCTGCGTTTGCATATCGTCAGAACCGCCCGGAAAGAAAATAACTTCGAGTTGGCGAAGCGACAATTATCGAACTATTTCAAATCGGAGCGGGATATCGGTCAGATTCTATGTCGTAATTTTTGGGACTTTACAGAACGTATTGTTGAGAATCCAATCCGTGTAAAATGGTCGAGAAATAACATGCGTGCATTCACGGAGTACGCCAAGTTGCTATACGATATGAAAGCTAATAATAAAGGTATAAAGGTTTGCAGTGTCGCAGCTTCGAGCCTTTTACAAACTATTCTCAACGGAGAACAATCTGCTGAGCTACGTGAAACTGGTTCGCAACTCTTGTTGACTTTGGGAAAATGGATTCAGGAAGGAGAAAATGATAGCATGGCTGATAACGAGCAACTGGATGAACTATTAAAATATGAGACAGTACAGAATGATGGACCAATCGGGAAATTATTTGGTTCAGCCACCAATACGATACCAACCACGGATGCGATAATAGGAAAATTAACGCATCTCGCTGTTAACCAATGTCCAGATCTTCCGGATGCTTGGTCCAGCTTCGCAGCTTGGTGTTACAAGCGTGGACGAGAGATCGTCGACGATTCCATATCTGCAGAATTGACGGATACTGATATAACAAAGATAGAAGTTCTGTTACCGGTAGACTTGAACGAGACAGATAGATATCGGATCATGGAGATTCTCGTTCAGAATAAAACAATTCCACAGGATGAAGGTGGGGTCGACACTGATGATGCTAAAATTTCGAAGATAATAGAGAATCAATTATTAATTAATATACCCGCATTGACATGGACCAACACTGATCTAGTAGGAATGTTGGTTGATATCTGGAAGCAGGCACGGCGAAGGCTTTACTCCTACTATGAATTCTCAGCCAATGCTTACTTCAAATATCTCTTACTCGCAAACAGGGAGGATAATGATTCTGAAACTATCACCGCAACCTTGAGAATTCTTCGACTTGTAAGACATGCTTCTAAGTTGCAGACTGTCCTTGAAACTGGATTCCTAACTACACCAGCTGGCCCATGGAAAGCGATTATACCGCAATTGTTTTCGAGACTCAGTCATCCTGAAGTCTATGTACGCACGCAAGTCTCAGACTTGTTGTGCAGAATCACCGAGAATTCTCCTCACTTGACCACCTTCCCAGCAGTGGTCGGAGCCATTTCTGGTCAGAGGAAACCATGCGAGATGGTTCTGTACGAAAACCATGTTACAAGAAACTATGTAAACTCTCTCGACTGGGATGAAAGATTCGATGATGAGATTAATGATCAAGAAGAAACTGGACAGAAGGAAAAGAATAGCGGGCAGATTGAACAAGTAGAAGAAGAAGAAGATGATGATGATCGAGAGGAAGATGGTGGGTTGGAGGTCGAGGAGGATGATGAAAAGGACGAGGAAGATGTGGAAGAGGAAGAGGAGGACGAAGCAATGCTCGATGGTGAGGAGGACGAAGAGGACGAGGAGGAAGATGGCATTGATGACGAAAAAGGTGAACAAGAAAATGGAAGTGAGATAGAAAAGGAGTTGAAAGTGAATTTGCTTGGATACGAGGAAGAGGAGAACGAAGAGGAAACGCCTCGTGATGATGTGGAAGACGAAGTCGAAGATGAAGAAGAAGAGCATCAGAAGTTCATGGATTGTTGCTTCTCTCAATTAGTCGACTGTCTGTCAAAGAAGATTCCAGATTCCATTGAACAAGTGAAGATACTGGTAAAGGAACTTCGTAGAATTACGTTGTTATGGGATGAACTCTGGTTGGCGACGCTGTGTAAACTTCAGACGGAAATTAATGAAATGTTTGAACGGCTCGATATTGAGATCCGGAAGGTTCATGAGAATGGTTGGTTGTCCGTTGAAGAGAAGGAGAAACTGATCACCGCAAAGTACAGAATAATCTTGAAGCCCTTGGTAGTGATTCTGGAAAATCTTCACACCGTGACATCTGTACCAGCGGAGACACCTCATGAGAGAAACTTCCAAGATAGGTTTGGTGGTTTGATCGAGGAAACGATATCCAGCTTGAAAAATCGGGATAGCACGGGTAAAACTGAAACCCCTGCTCAGTTGCTGAAGCAATTAGGAAAACGTTTGGCACAACGTGTTAATAGACGTGGCATGTATTCTCTTTCAATGGCCGATATAAGTCCAACTTTAGCTAATTTAAAAGATACTTGCATCGCGATGCCTGGCATAGCGGCGCAAGGCAATAATATTGTCACGATTCGATCCGTGGGTGGCTCGGTTCTGATATTGCCGACGAAAACTAAACCAAAGAAATGCGTCTTTCAGGGCTCGGATGGTCGAATGTATACTTATCTCTTCAAGGGTTGGGAGGATCTTCGTTTAGACGAAAGGATTATGCAATTCTTAAATGTATGCAATACTATGATGTCGAAAGACTGCGATTCGAAAAAGGTTTACAGGGCACGACATTATTCCGTTATACCTCTTGGACCGAGGTCCGGTTTGATACAGTGGGTGGATGGTGTCACGCCACTGTATCTCTTTTACAAACGATGGCAACACAGGGAGGCTGGCAAGACTGTCAAAACGAATAATACTGCGTCGGCTGTTTCGCGGCCTGGTGGCTCATTTTACGATAAATTGACTCCATTACTCAAAGAACAGGGGATTGCTTTGGAGGACAGAAAGGAATGGCCCGTTCAAATACTTAAGCAGGTCCTTACCGAATTGATGGTAGAAACACCAAAGGATTTGTTAGCCAAGTTAGTTGCTTTCTTATTCGGTGGACATACATTTTATATGTCTCGTCGTCATATTAATTCTAATTCATTACCCCATTTGCAATTTCCAATTTTTAGGGAGATATGGTGCAATAGCATAAACGCTGGAACCTGGTGGCAAGCGACCAAAAACTACTCTTACTCTGTCGCTGTAATGTCGATCATAGGATACATCATCGGCCTGGGCGATAGACATTTACTTAACATATTAATTGACATTTGCACGGGAGAAGTTGTTCATATAGACTACAATGTATGCTTTGAAAAGGGAAAAACATTGAGGGTACCGGAAAACGTTCCGTTCAGAATGACGCCCAATATCAGGACAGCATTGGGAGTGACTGGCGTTGAGGTAACATCTCGTTTACCTTGTAACATGACTTTATATTCTACCAATTTCATAAATCCTCTTTAATACCACTCTAAATCTATTTTACAGGGAATCTTCCGACTTGCCTGCGAACATACCTTAGAAGTGATGAGACGTGGTCGTGAAACTCTACTTACATTACTCGAAGCATTCATATACGATCCATTAGTAGATTGGCGCGCGGGTGCTGACAATAATATTGCTACTTATGGAACTTGCCAAACGCGAGCGAAATATAGTAGCATGGGTTTGAAACAGCTCGAACGAAAATTGACGCGGGCTATGTTCGCCATTAGAACGGCGGAGATGCGAGCGGAATGGCTAGCTAACAGGTATCTATTTCTTCTTGCTGTATTTCTTTTAACTGCAAGCAGGATATAGCAAGTAGCAGTAACATCGTAACATCTTCTCATTCGTAAATGTAGGAAGGACCTATTAAAAGCTCTGCAGACGTTACATCAACAATTGAATGGATGGCTTGAAGCGATGACGACGAGTCGTCATTGCTACGAGACGTTGCAAGACAGGCATCAGCAGCTAGCTTTGATCAAGGAAGCTCAAGCAATGGGACGGAATCATCCGATTTATACTATTGTTAAACGCTTCAATTCGTTTAAAAGAGCGCGTGACGCTCACAGAAAAGCCAAGGGTGGTTTGAAGAAGAAGATAGAGGATTGTGAAAAGCAGATCAATTTACATAATGTATGTACACCGTGTTTTGTTATCCATTCAGATCATTTCTGTGAATAGAAGGAGGTATAAGTGCAATATATATTTATATATATACCGTATATATTTCTAGCTTGCAATAATTGCTGTGAGGGGCCCGCAGCTCGGTCAGTGGATGACCGAATTAGGAGGTTCGACGAATCAGGAGGAGCACGTAGTTTTCGATCTCGTGAAAGAGTTTCTACAAAACGCTGGTCAGAGTCAAATGATCGTAATGTGCGAGCGATCGGAAAATGAGTTGACGCAATTGGCTACGCAACAATCTATGTTGATACGCAACTGTTTGGACCTGTTGAGCCAGTATTCCGCGATTTGCAGCCTTTATCCGATCAGTAGTTTGTCGCAGCATCGCACTGTACTTTATCATAAATGGGCAAACACGCTACTGACGGCAGAGAGTGTGGAAGCCTGTCATGAGGTGGCGAGACAGTTCGAGGCGCACTTCGAACCAGCATGCGCCGCAGAAAATCAGGATAAAACATCATGGGAAAAGATGATGACATTCCGTCAGATGAGAATTCATCTAAAACTCGCGGAGGAAAGACTGAAGAAAGCTTACGACAGAATGGTAGCGGAAGGCCTGCCAGAATCTATCGAACGAATCGAGAAAGCGTACAGGGAGTCGCGGGTACAAATCCAAGCGTTATTGAATCGAGAGAAGGGGGCGGAAAAAGCGCTGGAATGTGTAAATATAACAGCCCTTTGTAATCTGAACGAAAGGTATCTGATGATAGAAGGTGCTGCAAAGTGCGTCGGTGAAGGTTTGGTAAACTTATTCTCCAGGGAGGGAGATTGGTTCTTAGATGAAATGCGTTTAATGTCGTCGTTGATTACCGAACTGGTGAGCTTGATACCCGAGAACCATAAAACTAACAACGATCCTCAGATATCCCTGATTCTTAAGTGCCTGAAAGGTTCGGATTGCATCTACAAAGGGTTGCAAGAACTGAACTATAATTTTGAAACCATCATCTTACCGGAAGCCACGCGCACGATCATCACGGAGGAAACCAGTGTGCTTAGAGTGATGAGCGAGTTAGACGAGATAATCGTCTCATCCGGTTTACCATTACGGGATATATTAGGACAGTTGGAGAAGCATATGAGATTCACTATAATGGAAATGGAAAGTCCACAGGCAGCCATACAGAAGGTCGTGAGCAATATGAGGATGCGTTTTGAAGCGTTACTGTCGCGACAGGCGGAGATCCAGGAACCGAATCAGGAGGAGAACTTGACCGCTGGTCAAATGCTTCTCATGGGTTTCAATGGTCTGTTTGAAAAGCTGCAAACCGAAGGTAACTCGTTGGTCACCAGTCTCAGTACCGTGGAGATTCCTCCTAGTTGGAAAAAAATCGATCAAATTCGCGCCGCGAAGGAAATGTCTGCGCCGATATCTAATAAAGCAGCTTGCCGAGTCTTGGAGGATATCTTTTTCATAAAGAGACTGCATACCATTCGAGAATTCTTTATGATGTGCCAAGGGAATGCGGTAGCGTTTAAAGGTGGTAGATCAGGCATCTACGAGGACGAAAGTTTGAGCAAACCAATAAGAGTTTTCACCGCCGATTACGTGTCGAGGCAACTACTCGGCGTAACATCCCAAGCATTGGCGATAGCACTCTGCTTTTTACTGCAGAGAATGGGATTGAACGTTACCACGGAAATTGAACAGAGAGACATTGGTGCTGAGAGTAAAGTCTCGATAGAGGAATTATGTAGAAAACTGGTTGATTTGTGTCTTAAGGGGGGTTGCATTTCGGGTTCGGTGCTTGCTCAAGCCAGTTCGTTGAGTAGCACCCTCGAGAGTGCTGCAAGGCGAAAGCATAGCGCATGGATGGCACAGCAAAGTGTGAAAGTAGCAAGAGCAGGTGTTTCGAGGGCCCAACTTCAGCTCACCGCTCATCAATGGTTACACGATGACATTGTGAATCTCAATCCCGATCGCGATCTCGATCGGAAGAATCCACTAAGTAAGATATTCGACGATTTCCGATGCCTTCTCTCAATTCAGACCCTTAACTTTAACATTTATTTATTTCAGATCGTTCGGCGTTTATGTTAGAATTACGCAAAACCGCTGCTGCACTGTCCAATCTGCAATCTCGGGTTTGCGAGGCGCGCGAACAACAGCAGAATCTTGTAAACAGTGCTCTTCTACGTCTTAAATGGGCGGCTGGTGCTAATCCAGCTTTAGGGGAGGTTATGGCTGCATTTGATAATGCGGTTGCCTTGTCGTGCGAAAAGCTTACCAGACAACACAATTTGGCGTCTGCCGTTATTAATACTTGCAATTCTATATTGCATTACGAGGCTTTGAGAACTAGAACGTCGGAGAGTCACTCGCAAGATGCAAGCTTTATTAAGCTTGTTAAACACTGGGAAGAAAGTTGTCTGCTGACTATGAACCTGACTACTACCGTTACACCAGTGGAAGAAAGTCTTCTGGAATTGTTACAGACAGAGGGTAATGTTGATGTTAATTGGTTGAAACAAGCTGAGAGGGTAGTTTCCGAAGCGGCCCTCACCGCGCATAAGGACCTTTGCGAGAAAGAACAAAGCTTACGCGGTACCGAAGAACGAGTCAGAGAACAGAGCAGAAGCTTGCAAGTTGTTTTGATCCATCACCGCAGGTTAATGTCCAATGTTCGCGTTTTCCTTCAAACGATGGCTAAGCAAGGGAGGATCGCGGGACTTCAAGTATTTCGCTCTTCCTACCGCACCTTCTTCGAGGGCATAACTAAATTAGTGAATAAACTATCGGAGACTGACAATATTGATTGCCATCGTGCGAAGGAGCTTACCGCTGAATTGATGGACATAGCGATGAAGGTACCGAATATTTACGACGATCTATTAAACTTGGCTGTACCCCGAAAACCTACTCTATCCAGTCAAGGCAAGGAGGAATCACACGAAAAAGACGGAGTAGTATCTGCTGAGAAGCATAAAGTAACGTCGAGGATCAAAATGAAGGTTAAAGCAAAGAAGAAGGGGAAGGGGAAGAAGAGGAAGAGAAAATCTTCGATACGAAAAGAAGGTGAATGTTTTAATCAGAGTCAGAGACGAGGTTTGTTACCCAGAAATCCAACTAGGAGAAAAGGTATACTTCTTCACGTGCTACTGCCCTTCGCATTGTAGTCTTATTCTTACGTTTTCCATGATTGATATTGTTTATTTGTATGTGCAGCTATGCAAGAGAAAAATGCATATGCATTAAATGTTTGGCAACGCGTGCGTATGAAACTCGAAGGTCGTGATCCAGATCCAAACCGCGTATCCACAACGGCTGAAGTGGTGGACTACGTGATACGCGAAGCAACGAGCATCAACAATTTAGCCCTTTTGTACGAGGGCTGGGCACCGTGGATTTGAACGGATTAAAGGTGACGCATTTGCGTCGATGGTTTTATGCTCGTCTGACACGGTACATTAGCTTGTACCGTCCCCAGCTCTACTGAAACTCAGTAGAGTCAGTCCTCTGTTCGATCGACTTTCGAGCAGCACTGACGCACCTACGCGTCGTCTCGATGAGAAAGATCAGGCGAATGCCGTTTAATCGCGGCACCGTTTCACGGGATGAAATTCACGCGGATTAATCGCGAACTTCGATCTTGACATGCCGATTCTCTGATTATCTCGAAGTTTCTCTATTGCTGTCTTTCCACTTTTACACCTCTGACCTCAGTCTTAATAGTATTCTATTCAACTTGTTTCTCTGTATTCAAAAAGCACCATCTACTTAATCTTCCACGTTAAACTCTTAAAAACAGGATGTAATTTCTTCAGTTTACCACTCGACGATTCATAATGGGAACACATGTTTTTATTAACTTTGGGAGAAGCATAGAATCAGCATTGTCATAAAACTAACGTGGCCGTGAAACGAAAAGTTCAAACTCGAGAACTTTTATCGAGGAGATTGCTTCACTAGAATAAATGCACCGTCCATTGCGATGATGGTCACGCAATGACATCACCGATGACCATTAGAATTGCGGCAGACTTATTTCACTTTTGATTCAGTTTCATTTAAATGTCACATATAACTTGGTCAGTGAAGACGGACTCTCCGAAAAGGGACTAGCCGGATATCACATCATTCAGCCATAAAATTCATTTGAAGCTCATCCCCGTTCTACGGAAGACAAAGAACCGAACAGATAAGTCGAGTGCCCAGCAGACGGCGCGAATTTGTTTTGAACAGGTAAAGTGTAATTAATTATGTCAAAACGGTCTGAATGCAAGCACGGGGATCCAGGTAGATCTGAAATATCTTATTACTGGAAAATTTGAAGCACATTTGATTTTATCCTTCCGTAACAAGAACCGGACATTTCACCCTTCGTCTTGTCTCGTGCGATTTGTTTCCTTCGATTCTAGCTTGTCAAAATTAAACTGTTTAGACGCGCAAAAATTTACGCTGCAAAGTGCGCGTGTCTGAGAAAAATGAGTAGAAGCATGCATATTACTTTTTTCTTTAGGTTAACCCACTCAATAAAAAAAAAAGATCGTTCTTTTGGCGTGAACCGCGCCAGTTTCTTGACGTAATTTCCTGAGACACAGGTCGCGCGTTCGAATACCTACTGGAACACATCTCGCTTCTTCATTCTTTTACTTTATTTAGAAAAAACAAGAAAAACCCAAAATTTGCATGCGACAAACGAAAGAGGTGTGCTCTTGGTAGGTATACGAACGTGCCACGATTTATTATTATTGGCTATTGCACAGGACTTTTGACAGACGAACATGACGTTTTAATAAATTACATTGTAATTTAATTGTATGTTACAATATTGAAAATTTGGAACATTAATATGATACAATCCATCGCCTACCGCTTCCCCTGCGTTTTTCCAGTTCACTGACAAAAAAACCTCTCAACGACACGCCGATTTCTGGTGTCGGAAAGCGTTCCGTGTAAGATCGAATAAACGCATCTCGAAAAATATTACATGCGTTTAACAATAACCAGTTTGTCCCGCGTGATTAGAAAACTATGTGATTGACAGTGCCTGAAGACTTAAAGCTTCGTTGCGACAGCATTCTTATTCACGCACTTGTGAAAGATGTGGTTCGGTAATAAAAAGTTTGTCCACTTCCTTCTTTCTAAAGGAAGTCCGCTCCAACGTAGACACGGAGCTTAATCGATTAAGAACAAATCTAATCATACGCCGAAGAATTTCACGTATCCCTTTTCAAAAGCTGGTCTATCTGAGTCTTATACATTTCCTTCACGTCTTCTAGATCCAGTTTAAGTTCCTGGTTCTCCTCCATCTTTTCTCCGTACATTTGCAAAAGAGCATCGTACCTGGTCTGTATTTCATTTAGGTTTTCCTGCAGTAGTTGAGTCTCTAAAACTTTGTTATTTAACGCTTCAACTTTCGAAGTCAATGCGGAAAGTTCCATATTGAGTGCGTCTCTCTCAGTGTTACGTCGCGACAAATCCCATTGAAGCTGCTGTATCTCACCTAATTACGGAAAATAGTTTTTATCAGAACATGAAATTAAGAATGGAAAGAAATGTCGAACGTACCGTCCCTCTGCTTCAGCTGCGACTGCAGATTTTCGAAAATAGAGGAGCTACTGGATCCTGCTCTAACGCTATCGTAGACCATTGTATAACGACCAGAATTATTATCCATGAAAGAGTCATTTAACTGTGAATAAATACAAATCGGGCGTTATTCTTTAAAAATGTTTTCCTTTTAAAATAAAGATGAAGGTTAAATGCCGATGTTACAGTGAAATTAGTCTTGCGTCAGACATAATTGAAGACTCCTTGTAGAAGACACTGTAAGTGGCAAAGTCAAATTGCAGGCCCCAGTGGTATATTCTTTTAGAATTATTATTAACTATTTACAAAAGGAAATTGCACTAAAATTCTATACTACAGTATTACCACAGGTGTGTTGAACATTTACTGATTGTAAAAATTGTTTAATTTTGGCACTTTCAGTGTTTTCTACAGGGAGTCTTCAATTATGTTTATACATACCACTGGCCAAATATTGTTTACACTGCTCACAGATTCTTGTTCCAGGCTAGTTGTTGTGGTGGGACTTAAACGTAACTCGTCAATACTTTCTTGCTGTTCCAGTATTGCCTGATTTTTTCTCTTTTCTGCATCCGTTGCTGCCTTCTCTATTGCTAGCTTACTTTCTAGCGCACTTATTTCCCTTTTGAGCTCTTTTATCTGGGAGGAATAAGATTGTTCGAGATTGTCAACAGTCTGTTGAAATCTGTAATCGAGTAATAGTATATAAAAACTATCTATTTTTATTTGCCACTAGAATACTGTTGTCTAGAATAGTTAATTTCTATTCAAGAGAAGTATCCTACCGTGCGTTTTGTTGCACCAATGTCTCCATTTGTGCAGCAACCTCCTCATATGAACTCTGCCATTTCGATTCTTCCGCTTCTTTTGCCATGATCCTCGACTCAAGCTGAGATACTTTAGATTTTAAATTAATATTTTCCTCTCGCAAGTAACGTTCGACTTCAATCAAATTCCCAAGTTTCGTTTGTAATTCGACATTATTTTCGGACAGGATTTTCTCCTGCTTTGTAAAGCTGTTGGATTTGTGCATGAGATTCGCTTGCACTTGTTCCAACTGCCTGAGCAAAGGCTTTGTAGCCATCGATACCGATTCTGATAGTTCTTCGCTTCTAGCTTCCGCAGCTTCCAAACGTTTTAACAAGTCAGCATTTTCGTGTTTAAGAAAATCTTCCTTTCTTTATTACCAAAAGGAAAAGAAGAAATGATTTTATGATATTCCATCATGATTAGAGTAATATTATATCACGATCTAGCGATATGAAATATGATGTAAACTTACTTCGCATGAGTTTCTTCCGATTGTCGTAACTTTGATTTCAATTCCTCCACTTCGGCAAGAAGTTGGCAGGATTCCCCGGCATGGGTTGCTACGTCCTTTAATTCGGCTTCCGTCGTTACCAAAACTTTCTTCGTTTCACACAACTCTCTGTAGTATATGAAACAAGAATTTATGTGTGTCATTCTAGGAGTCCAAAGTCAAAGAATTAATAATTTATATATTTTATTAGCGCGCGATAGGGTCACGAGAAAAATACCATGAAAATGAATCTTGGAAAAATAATAAAAAGTGAATCAAGCAGCGAAAATACATTGAGTTATACCGACAATTTTGCTGCATCCAGACTTTTTTTGTAGGCGTCCATCTTAAGGACGGTGTTATCTAGTTTCTCCTGTAAAGTCAAGATCTCTTTCTCCTGCTTCTTGGTTTTTGCTGTTAAAGTATGTACTGCTTCTATTTGAGTACGTTCTACCTCCTCTTTTGCGTGCAACGTGCGTTTCAATCGTTCCAATTCAGAATTCAGTTCTTCAATTTGTTCCCTGAAAAAAGCGTTGTCTTAAATACACCGTTATTTTGCTGTTTCGCTACTACTTTCGAGAGCTAGATACTGCAGGTGCACATACTTTTGATTTTTCGTAATTGTATTGGCTTCTTTTTCCTTTGCTCGCAGTTTCTTTATAATGTTACTGTGCTGGAGCTGTTGTTTGCTCAGTTTTTCGCCTTCTTCTCTGAGTTCTCTGATAATTTCGTCCTTTTCTGCGTTCATATTCGATAGTTCTTGAGTAGACAAGCGTGTAGCTGCTTCCACCTTTAAATGTTCCAAATTTTTTCTTAACGAATCTCTTTCCCTTATCGCTTGCTGAAATTTTCTCTCTAACGCCGATAATCGTTGCGTGTACTCATCGGTGATTTGGTTCAAGTTTTGACTTTGTTCAGCATGTTTTTCCATACTGTCAAGTTGCCTATCGCGGAAAACATAGGGATGTTCTATTATCGTTAAACTTTAACAACAAATTACGCGACTTACTTTTTTAAGGTATTATTTTGTTCGTGTAATTCCATATTCATTCTGCTAACATCGATCAGCTTGGATTCTCTAGCTTCCAGGATCTCGGTCATCTCTTGTACACGTTTAAGTAATTTTTCAATCTCGAAGTTTGTATTTTCATCGGATCCTACGCTAATCTCGCTAAGTTCTCTCGAGTGACCGCGTGTTTTCAGAGCTTTCGTTAAAAGATCTGTGCCTTTAACGGGTTGCAGCTTTGCCGGGCTATGCCTCGATTGCGTCGAACTTGAGTCTCCATTCGGGCTGTTTTGAAGATAAACGTTGTTAATGAAAGTACCAATCTATCACATGCTGATTTTTGTATCCATAGAGCAATAGAGGGAAAGAGTTGGTGAAAGAAGTCAGGGAGCATATGTATATGTGTGTTTAGAATGGTCATACCTATACCTGGATATGATTTCAATATCACTGGACGTAGTGGTCTCCAGTTCATCCCCGCTTGTGTGACCGCTAGTTTGATCCGAGCCAATTTTGACCAAGTCGGAACGACTATAAGCAATCAAACGTGTTCATAACACCCTCACTATGTATTGCTCCTTATCATTAAGGAGGGAATAATCATTTTGCCAGTACGTAGTAAATGACTATCTACGTAACCGGATCTTCTACTAACCGTACAATGCACAATACCTTTCCGAGGAAATTGGGGAATTATCGCGTGGTGTATCTCCAACGTGTCCTTCAGTGGCCACAACAACTTCGCTTTTCTCGACCATCGCATCAGCTAGCATGTTCTTTACGTAAGAGCTAGCCGTTAAAGGTGTTTCTAAAATTTGCTCCTCTGCCTTGCAAAGTAACGACGGATTCTCTTCTGAGCTGCTTTCTATCAAGGTTCCTTCACAGCTGGAGTCGGTTGATATCAAATACTGATCTGTCGATTCCGTTACGTCTAACTTTTCAGTACGCGAATTGTCAGGGCAACTCGGTTCCGGATCCGAAGGTTCGATAGTGGCACTCATTAGGCGCTCAAGATTTCCAACTTCGCCTCTTAGACCCGTACTACTCTCGAGATAATCCATTTTACGAATTGGTTGAGTTGTAATTGCTTCCAAACGTAAATGTAAATTATGTTTTTCCTTCAGAGAGTCAAGACTTAAATTTAGCGGCGTATCGGGGCATATTTTCGAGGGTGTTTGTTGTCTACCATCGGGGCAGGAGTCATGCATTTTTTCTATCATTGCGCTAACTTCCGCTTTGCCCTTTGCTTGATCGTACTGTTGCAAAGTCTCTAAGGCAGTCATTACGGTACTTTCCGAAGCGGATGTATATGAGTCTTCGGCCAAGCTAGCTTCGTCAAATTCGTCTACATCCGGTATCACCTCGACGCTATCAGGTGAAGTTTTATGGTTTGGCTCCGCGGAACAGCTTCTACTTTGATGCGATGCTGTATAAGTACCTGCCGACGAGGGAGCATCTTCTATACTACTGGTGTATGAATTACTATTTATCATCTGGATTTCGTCAGTGGGTGATTCATAAGGAGAAATATCCGAGGACCAAGCGCTAATAGTAATTCCACCGCTAGTAAAATCCGCAGCATTTTCATTTTCGCAACACGGCGTCACAGATTCCTCCTCCCGGTCCATAGGAGAGGTCGGCGATGTTATGTTTCTAGGATCCATTGGAGACAAATAAGGACTACTGTCGCTCTTCCAGTCTCCCAAAATTTCTACCGAGCTCGGAGAAGTCACCAAACTGTCCGTTAATATTTCTACTGACTCTGAGTTTACTTTAGGATCCGCGGCACAAGGACTCACGGAATTACTAGCCGAATTTTCATCGGATTCGGGAGTTGTGGCACAGTCAGTGTTAGAACATGATCCTAGAACCTCTACGCTCTCCAAGCTTTTCATATCGCTCCCGGATGAAATAATCGAGATTCTATTTAATGTACTATTCGTATTTGGCCCTTGCTCCATGATTTCTTTTATATCATCCGTGGATGCGGTCTTAGTATTATCACTTATCACGACAGAATCGTTGATGCCGGCAGTATCAGGTTCAACACATAATTCCATAGATTTACTTGTGTCCATTTTTATGTTCTGCTCTAAGTCTATACAACCATTGTCACTACTTTCAGAAACATCAACACTGAAGGACTCGGTTGAAGTTGTTTTGCTCGCATCCTTATTGAGAATCTTTTTTGTCTCACCTTTTTCCAAGCCCTCTGGTAACAGAATCTTTTCACTACTGATACAGTCTTCTGGAAGTGATAGCGAGGATGTAAGCAGTGTCTTTCGTACATTTTCCACAGGAGTGTCTTGCATAGATTTAGACTGTGTTATTCTTTTTGCTGCAGTACTGTCTATTAGTTTTGAGTTGTCAAAAAATGATCCTGTAAAGCTACCCCATATACTATTACTGATATCTGGCTTATGATCTTCACACTTTTCACGAGAAAGTTCATCCTTATCGTTTTTTACACCCCAAGAGGCAAAAAAGTCTGAGGTATCTTCAGTAGGAGCTGGTACTTCCTTTTGATCCTCATCTTTAATATCCAATGCTTTATCAATGGTTTTTTGTGCTTCTTTCAGTGCAGACTTAGCCAAAGTGGCAATCCCGGAAGCATCGAACCAACTCATTTTTTCTGGTATCTAAAATCACAATCTAATATAATATATCTTGAAAGGGTAGTAAACATTAAAGAATAGCAAGATCGGAGAGTACATCAATATAATACCAGATAATTGCATTAAAAAAAGCATACATTCAAAATTACGTGACGTTATTATAAAAGAACTAAATGCAATATTTTTCGATGACGTTCGAATTCTAGCATTACGTTCATTTTTACACATATACGTAACAGAAAAGAATTCGTGAAATTTCTGATTTCGGAGGCATCGATAAAAAAAGCTAGATCGAAAGTGCGAATAATTAGCTGTTCGTTTGCTTACGTTGCATATTAAAACCGTCGATATATGCGTAAATAATAATAGGTGGTAGTACCAGGAAGCAAATGACAAGTAATTGGTGCAAGTGGAATGGCAACCTGAGAAATATCTGCTCGCTTTCGACACTTTTACTTAGACTTTAGCTATGAATGTGATTCAATGCGAAAATGGTAACGCATTTGAATCTGCATCGTTTAAAGCGAACAATTTCTGCATCTTCCTATCAGTTCTAAAAAACAAGCCGAATCCGAGATGACGTTGACGACATCTTTTTAACGTGCCCCACCTGTCCTGCTTGCCGCGAGGGGGTTTATATGACGATGTCCACTTTGATAGACTTTGAAACGATTAATTCAGATCTATTTTAATTGTTTTAAATAGTTTATTTCAGCTCTGACACTTACCTTTCGTAGCTTAACCATCCGTCGTTGCAGATCTCCTGCACTTAGAAGGAATCAAACTCTTCGAGGTCCTTTGTTCATGCAAAATTTAACGCGATAATAACTGCATACAAAAGTGCATTTAATGGAAGAGATTCTTATGTATGTCTCTTTATATTCATTAATTACCTCTAATGAATTCAACATTCTCGTTAAACACCCCGGTAATGCATCCACTTATTCGTGCATTCACCCCTATTTTTATTTCAACTCAAGCTACGCTTGCCAGAATCCCATGAATAAATTGATTTGAAGATGCAAAAGGTTTATAAAAATAAGTAAAAACATCGACGAATATATTTGTCGTTTGGATGCACATACTTTTTTTTTCAAAACTTTGATTCTTTTTCAGGGAACTCGGAAATAAAATTGTTCAAGTAGTCAGGTCTTCGGGCTCGAGATATTTTTAATGTTCAGGATTAAATTCAATAAGTAACGTTGATTTTACTCAAAACGCGCAGTTTTGTGATGATTTTATAACTTTTTAAGTATTAGAACGAGCTGCTATAGAAGAGATTTTTTAATGGCCTTATTCCCAACAGCTCCAGTGGCGCAATTGGTTAGCGCACGGTACTTATAAGACAGTGGTTCGTGAGCAATGCCGGGGTTGTGAGTTCGAGCCTCACCTGGAGCATTTTTTTTATCCGTTATAATAAAAAGGAATGCCCTTTTAAGGAAATTAAGAAACCCTGTAAACTCAGTAAGTTAAAGAAACAGGACTTTTCCGTACAGATACTTTTCTCCGTCCAAAATACGTAGCAATTGCTTGGAGTAATTTTTCATGGATTATTAAAACAGATGAATTATGGAATATTTATGCGATACGGGGCGGCAAATACCAAGCGTCTAATTCTAAGGTGAGTTTGAAACCTAAGGTGAAAAGTATGAGCGAAGTTATTATACTTCGCACGAATGGATCGTCCCGTAGCGCACGCAGGACGCAGGACAAGCAACAGGTGCAAATATCTTCGAAATAACCGCGTCCCTTTTTCGTTAAATAAATGTCCAAGATTCTTTGTCTCTCCTCGAATTTGCACAATAGATTTTCGACTGGAGAACATCCAAGGCAGTCGACTTGACAGTACGCGTCCCGAGTTAGTTGACCATTGACCGGCGAACTTTCTGATTTCATACTTGGCCCCGCACCCTCGTCGTACACCGTGGATTTTTCTAAGTTCGAATCATTTGAAGTTTTCGGTGCGGATGAGTCCTTTTGCAAACTGGCTTCCAAGAGCCACGGTGCCTCGGAGACTAAAGAAACGTATCGTCTTAAAACTAATTCGTTTGAAATGATTGTCGCATCATCTTCCAACCCCGACATTTTATAAGTTTCCCAAAATTGATCAAAGTGTCTTTTCTTTGTGGTCGGTCATTCGAGCATATATATTTGATATACAATTTGATCGGCATGTTTTCATGCGTCAGTCAACAAACGCTGGATAATTACCTATCTTCCTCAGTTCCGCCTTGACAACAGGACACTTTACGCTGCACGCCGGCATGTCTGGAGATTCACTCTACGTGGAATCATCAACGACTATAAAATAATGCATTTCGTTAACCGTGATACCAATCATTCATTGCACTTTTGCGTATTAAAGATGACAACCGATTTTCTAAGCCACATCGCTTGCGCGCTGATTAGCGAAAGCGATCGTCTTCGATTCTCGTTATTAAAAGCTAGATTCCATTTTTTTCAACAAGATTAACGAGTCTGAATCGATGAATTATTGGAATTGTAATTTTATCGTACTTCATTGAAACTTCCTTGCTTTAAAAAGTATGAACATCGCCAATGATATTAAAAATGAGAGTCGCGACAAAATAACATAAATAAACAAGGAAGATAGTTGCTCAAACTATGAGGAAAATATGTCAGATTACTTGGATAAAGAAGTGTTTGGTTTGTTAGTGCCAGCCATGGAGAAGATGCTTAAAGAAGCGCGCAAGTGGAATGCTTTACGGGTATTTTATATCGAATAATGACAAATTTGTTATTATAAATATGAGGGTTTTTCCTTTAGGTCCAAAAGTGCGCTTTCAATGGCGTGGATTACCTCGCGGAAATTCTATGGAATTGTAATCCGCGACATCCAGAAAGAAAACAGAATACCTGGATTAATGTGTTTAGCATAAAACCTTTTAAATCGTGGCTTCAATCTCAGTAAGAATATATACGAACGTGACTCAAAATTTAATTGAAAGCAGAATGGAGAAATGATAATTATGTGGCCTCTTCAAGTCCTAGACCATTCTATCCATTATCATGGTTGTGGTCAAAGGAAGAAGCTGCAGTTTACATTCAAAAACATGTCCGCGGTTGGTTGGTTAGGAAACGCGAGGACGTTCGAGAAATGAGGGAGTTCTGGAAGATAATACGTTTAAATAACAAAGCCAGTGATCCGATGATCAAATTTATGTCAGTTGTAAACCATGTTGTTGATTGTAACCAAGGATATGAAAGGGGGAAAAGGAGTGAACGTTTTAAGGATACAATAGAATAAAGTCTGTATCTTTTGTCTAAGAAACTACTTTATTTTACGTATCTATTTATTTTATACTATCGGATTGTTCTTGCTTGATATTTGCATAAAGGCTGGGACTTGCAGGAGTTCCCAAACTCATTTTTAAGGTTACTGTAGGAGTTTCTCCTTCTTGCGCTATTCTGTTATTGTTTGTGATTCTGGAGTTGTAGCATACTTTTAATCTTGGTTCTTCGACGACTGCATCTTTTGTTTGCTTGGATTTATTGCATATTATCTCTCTAAGAAGTGGTGGAAATTCCATTGTGCGTGGTAGAATAATCTGCTTTTGTGATTTAAGTGGATGGGTAGTGTATAAATGTTCCCGATCTTTTGGCACTAGCTGAAAATCAGGTTTGTACGTGCTGGAATCTATTTGCGAAATGGAAGAATCCGTTTTGCCTCGGAAAGTCCTTACAACGAGTGCCATAACTTTTCGCGTTTCCTGTAAGATTAGTATCGTGTAAGTAAAAGTAAAAAAGAGTAATCGCTTATATAGTTTTAGGATTTTAAGCGTACCTTAACTGAGTCTTCTGGTTCCGGCAGTGCACCGACTTTCACAATTTTCATGTAACACGGCTCCGGATATCTTTGAAATTGCTGTCGTATTACTAATCTTCCGACCCCAAAATTTTTTAAGTTCCCTAATATTTCCCAAAGTGTCTTCCCTTTAAAGTCGGTCGTTCGACCTATGTATTTGATTGGCATTTTGTTGTCCTGTTTTTTACGTTCGCATATGTTTTGCTTTGATGTAACCTATTATTTATAAGGGTTCCATCACAGACAAGGGGTAAAGTAGACCAAATGCACAATGGAATCGATAATTCCAGAGTTATCGGGCTTTAGTGCCCGATAAGCATTTTTGTATCACTGGTGATGTTACCCACAAGACATAAAAAAGCCGTTTTCTTATGTTTTTAGTACAAAAATTGCAAAAATAAAGTTTTTAAATAAAACATTGCTTCAAAAGCTGCTCCACAAACATAAAGATTTTTAATTATTAAATAGATTCTTTAAGGTTTCGCTTGAAAGGAATAACTTATACGCAACTGTATATTTCAATGAAATTTTATTTACAATCTTCACACGTTGAAAGAGACACTCTAAGATTAAGTAGCTGCAAAGAAAATGCATTACACAACGATCCGAATATAGTTCGAATCATATTCGATTAGTTAAATAAATTCGTATAGATAACCGCATAATAAAATAGTAACAACGCAATGGCCCCCGGCGCTCTCGGAGAACGTGGTGAATGGGCACGGTATGTACAATGAATGTGTGAGTAAGTGATCCCGACGAAAGCCGTAGAACCGACGTTCACAATTATTGTCGGTTAAACGAGATCACAAAAAAGCTTTAGTACATTTAACAATTAATATTGTTCGGTCACTCGGCGTATCCAGTCGAGGTAATGCGAGACGCGTGCATAGACTCCGGGAACACCTGGTTGACCGCAACCAATTCCCCAGGAAACAACGCCGGCCAAATGCCAATGGCCTTGTCGTTCGCAGACCATCGGTCCACCGCCATCACCCTTGCAAGCATCTTTTCCTTCTTCTCCACCAGCGCAAATAAATCCTGGATGCAGGTTGAAGCTGCCACCCAACCTGGTCCTCTTCATTTGCCTCTCGCAGACCTGGTTGCTCACCACCGGAACATCAACTTCTTTTAGAATATTTTGATACTTGCCGAAATCGCCAAAGGCATCTTTGCCCCACCCAGTTGTCCAGCATCTTTAAGTGAATAAGACATTCCGTTTAACGTGATTTTTCATCATGAATGCATGTGTAGGTGCAATAGAAATACATAAAATAAAAAGGTGTACCTGCTGCCAACAAAGTCATCGCGCTTGTCGGGCAAACAAGCGGGAGCAATATGTGGGTTCCTCTGGAAGTCCACCTCGTGATCAATCTTGAGGATCGCGATATCATTGTAAAGAGTGCCGGCATAAAACTCGGGATGAACTTGGATGGTGACGACGTCGCGTTCTATGTACGGATAGAATTCAACGTCGTGATTTACATCCCACTCTCCTAATCTGGCGCGAAGGTCTCTCGCAGCATGCGTCTTAACGCAATGCGCCGCCGTTAAGATATGTCGGGATGAGACTAAAGTCCCACCGCAAACGTATACGCTTTCCGCTGGATCCTTTTTCAATAAGGCAACCTGCCACGGGTACTCGCCTACGAGAAGAAAGTTTATGACGTTCCTCTTCATTCGATTTCACGAATCTTTGTCAAATGGAATTCATTCTTACCGAATTCTGCATCGCCGTCCACGTGGGCGGGTGTCTTGATACGTCCATTTATTCCTTGCGCGTTTCTTGTTCCGCACTGACCGTAACGCGCATTGTTACTTGGCTGTTTCCTGCGACAACATACGTAGCCAGGTCCGCAAGCAGGTCCACGATTGAATTGTCTCTGAAAGAACGAGAAACATTGGAAATATTAATGGAATTCTTCATTCGAATATAACTACACCTAGTAAAGTTAACCGTCTTAAGAGTTCTCGATCGACGAGGGAACGGCGAGTATTCTCGTCCGAAATCTTCATCCTTTTTCTCGCTCCATTTCACGAGCTATCCACTCGTTGCCACGCGAACAGCTTCGATGCAACTCACGCGTTCTAAACGCTGTACATCGAATATAATATGCACAAAAGTATTCGATCTGCTCGGGGTATCTTCGAGCATTACATACCTCCTGTAACACTTCGGCGGTTACCACGTCTCTTTTCCTCCTTTTTGGAAAGGAAACCTTTCCATTCGAATCGGCCGACGTGCGTAACGACGGCGACTGTTTCGAACTAGTTTCATCGACCGTTTTCCCTTTTCGATTGTCAGTCAGTGAGCGTCCATAGTAATCGTCCTCCGGATAGTCTTCGTAATCATAGTCATACGAGCCGTCGGTTTCCCGATAGTAGTCTGTATACTCGCCATGATGATGATGATAATGAGGCTTCGTGTGAATCGGATAACGATGATGATCTACGTAGTGCGACGGTGGGTATGGTTTCGAGGAAGGAAAAGAAGGTACGAATGATGGTTTCTCGTAGAAACTTGGTCCATGAGGGTAGTAATTAGGTGCGTAATTGCCACCGTAATGCGGGAAGATCGCTTCTTTTTTCGAGGAGAGCAGATGACCTAGCTTGTGCACGAGGCCTTGGTTAGGCGTGACGTGTAAATTGACAAACGGTTTGATCACCTTGTCGCCATACTCGTCTTTGGTTAATTGTACGGCTAGTAAAGGGTTCACGGAAACCAGACCCAGGTTTATGCCTTGCCCGGCCGAGCCGTAACCCTGGTGCGGATTTGCCAAAGGATTTCCACCGAAATGATTTATCGGATATCCGGCACCAGTCTGCGGTAGCCCGAAACTGATCCCCCATGTTGGCTTCACGTTTAATTTCGAAGCGTCCACATTGCTAGCGACTAGTCTCTGCAACGAAGGAGTCGAAGAGTCACGCAGATAGAGATTCGTGTTTCTTTGAAACTTTTGCTAGTCAAGCGCTCGATTCGAACTCCGGTCGGAATCGTCGATGTATCTGTCGAGAAATCTAATGATGATCTAATGAAGAACTTTCGAGAAAGATCAGAAATACGCGGTCGGCTCTGCGTGCTCCCTCTTGCAGTTCTAGCGCGTTCACGACATCACGATATTCCGAGTGGACACAACGCGATCGTCGTAATTCTATGAATAATATCAACTTCCGCCCTCGCTCCCTTCGTCGAATCGATAGCTTTGAATCACGTTGAGAAATATTCTACTGAACTTACCCCTTCCGCATCTTTGCTGGAACTTGCATCCTTTGCCTCTCGTTTCGTTCTACCAGCCAGCGATCCAGTTTCCTTGTTGAGTTTACTTTCATCGAGTACTTTTTCTTCCTCCGATACGTCAATGTCCTTCGTTACACGAACGACGATTGGCTCGGTTTGGTTTCCGTTTAGAAGTATTACTGAGTCTGCATCCTCGGCTTCGACATTCTTTCCGAGGTTACGTGGGTCAATCGCTAAAAAGAGGTCATCTTTGCGACCGGCTTGTTCTCCGGGACACTGGTCGTAAGGAACGCAAACGCAGTCCGCGTAATTAGATGATGCGAAACCATTGTCGAATCCTTTGTTGAAGGCGTCGTTGTTAGAGGTAGATGTGAAGCCATTGTTGGCGGAGTGGAGATTGTTGCCATTGTTGGCGGAGAGGAGATTGTTGCCATTGTAATTGATATCCGAAGAATAGAAATTATTGGAATTATAATGCTTGCCAGATTTGTGGCTCTCGATTCCCGAAAATGTTCCCTTCACCGAATCTGGCGTCGCGGGTTTCTCGTAGACGGGATATCGGTCCGCGTAGGAGGCGGAACCGAGCAGTCCATTACTGGTATTGGGCGCTTTCACTTTAAATGTCTTTTTATAATCCTCGAAGTCTTGGATCACCGCACCGCCGTAACTATCGAGGACCGGTCCATTACCGCCGTTGCCATTTCCATAACCATAGCCGTGAGATCCTAATCCGCCGGAAATCCCATTAGGAAGTAGTACCGGTGAACCGGAACCTCCTACGGCACTCGCGCCGTTTCCTTCACCATGATGAAAGTGATGATGCACGTGCTGCTGCACCGCACTGTCTGCTGAAGGGCTTACGATTACTTGTTTCTTGTCAATGAATTTGTTCCCATATGCGAATTCTTCGTTGACTGGTGTTTCGTATATTGGTTTGGAAACAAAAGCTCCACTGCCGATTGGTTTTTTGTAAGACAAAAAGTCGGGACTTCCGGGACCGTGTATACCAACTGGAAAGTGAGAAATGGATGGTGGTGGACCAAAGCCGGGTGACAGTGGTCCGCGCATCGGTACGGGTTTCGCGGGACCGTACGGTCGTTTTATGGCAATAGCCGGCAAAGGTCTTCCGACAGGCTTGATCGTCACCGGTTGCGCATAAATAATATCCTGAGGCTGAATACCTCGGTGAGGATTGTAATATGGTCTACGTCCTTCCAGATTTTCGCACTGCAATTTGTAATTATTTATTAGCCAATGCATCCATCGAAATGCATCTGGGAAATGTTTAGAGACAAAGTTAATGAATGCTTACATTCATTAATCCAAGGTTGCAAAGCTTGCCTCGGATGTACGAGCGAGCAATCGTGTCGTTTCCCAGTTGAAGGGCATTCTTTACATCGGGGTCAGCGTAGACCTGGTCAAAGCCCTCCAAGTTGCGTCCCTGACGATTCGACACAAGGATGTCGTCGATTACTGAGTCCACCTACGATTGGATAGAAAAATGTTAGACGAGGAATGATTTAATTCAATCTAATTTGTTTTCGTTTAATGCGCTCACCGATGGTAGTTGCTCCGACGAGAGTTCACCATCATGATTTTTCACCTCGAATTCGGTGGGATGATATTCAGGATGCACATCCGTGCCAGATAAGTCAGGTTCACTTTGCCAGGACCATTGTCCTTGTTCAACTCCTTCGTCACTTCGTCTGCTATTCGACGACGTCGATGCTTGCGGAGACGCAGCGGTTGCAAGACCAATCACCGCTAACCCCAGTAAGCCAAGGGTAACACACCCTAATCTCATTTCTGAAATCAAAAAAGAAGATTCGTTAGACCGTGCACTGATTTCGCCGTGGGTTACAATCTAAACGAAGAAATTTTGTGAAAGCGCATCTCGCCTTTCCCACCGTTCTCACTTTTCGCGTGACCTCCTTTTTCATGTAATGTGATTCATCGGAAAATGCTTTGTTATTTTGTTTAACACTCGAGAAGACTCGATATGTTTGTAAATGTAGAACTCTCGGTTTCAAGGAATTAATGTTTTATTTTCGATCTTTCTCTCTATCCATCTATTTAAAGGTAAGAGAACAAGAGAAGCAAAAGCTGTTGACCAAGGCGAGAGTAGTCGGGAGCGCGAGCGGTCAACGAAAGCGAGAGGGTACCAGGAGAAAGTCGTTCCTCATGGTTTATCCACGACCCACGTTTTTCTTTTTGTCCCATGTCTACTATCACTCGCTCTCCTACACTCTTTTAAGTGATCACTCTTTCTTAAATTCGCTTGCGCGGTGAAAGTAATTACGCAATCGCTCGAAAATAGGAACAAGAGCTAGAGAGAAGGAACGAAAAATAATATTTTATGCTTTTTTGGATCCACTAAGATTTATGAAATATATGCGCGTTATTATTCCAGAGTAGTGAAGTGACTGAAAGTGCAAGCGAAGATTAGTTTAATTTTGTTATTATATACCGAGTTTTCCCTAGTTTCCATGACATCCGAACCCTTTAAGGGCGAGGCTTGTTTAGAAAAATAACTGTGGCGATAATTGAAAGATACATACTTGTTTATTATATTTTGTTTATTTCGTAGATTTTCTAGATTTTTCACACTTGTCACCACACCGATGTTCGCGAGTCTAAGAAGTACTGTACGCGAGGAGTCTTACTCTCTAACCAAACACTTTCTCCATGAACGACGTTGTTCTGTGGCATAGCCGAAGCCATTCGTATCTTATATACACGTCCCTTTCGGAGATGCTGGAACGGAGTAAGAATCGTTCGTACGGTGGGGTGTACCAGTGACTCATCGACCTACCGGACATCCGTCTTGAACCGCATTCGACGATCGACCCCACACGCCTCCCCTACCTCGAATCCCATCCACACCTCCACGGAAGGAGGATACCCACCTGCCGATTACCCGTCCATCTTTCGAAAGAACGGCTCACCTACACGAATTTTCATTTTCTGAAAGCCAATGTAGTATTCGCGGTTCCTCTTTTGTCCTCGAGAAAGCCTATTCGCCAGAGCAAACGAAGTGGATGCTTTACCCGTTTTATCTTGTTCAATTTCCGCGTGCATAAGTGGATGCAATTTCTGGGTTAAGGTACAAATTTACCTGCGTATATGGAACTGAAGTACAATATTTACCTGAAGTATATGGAACAAAAGGTTCAAGGTGCTCCCTTGAGTTTCGTAGTAACAAAAACTTTCAAATATTACCGCGTCGACGTTCCGAGAAAAAGAATTTGCGCAAGTGTCAAGCGTAACATGTAGTTGAAGAGGGATCGGTGTATATGGGCGGATCTATGACGCCAAGACGGCGACGAGCACGCTGGAAACGAATTGTGTAAGATCGAATTTTGGTCAATGGCACCCCTTACGCAATAACGGAGCACGTTGATTCCATCGCTAATCGAGCGTGCGTCAAACTAGTTATCGTTCCTTGGGTTCCTAGCAAAAGTATCGAGTCCGTCTATCGGATCGATTTATCGATACATTTTCCATTTTTGCTTCCGATGCAGCAATTCGGAGCGCACCTAAAATTCGGTTCATCGAACTTGGAAGGAATACTTCCATTCACTTCCTAGAATGATCAAATACCGAGTAATAGTTTGTACTTGCAATTATCACTGTAAAATTCAACTCCTTTTTACCATTCATCTTTCGGTGATGTCGTTCTTGAAACACACTAATTTGAAATTGTTCGACGTCGCTCGTAAGTAGGACAGGGATCCTGGTTGGCCGCGCAAGTATTATGATCGCCGCTAAGGAGAACAAGAATTTCTTGGGTATTTACATGGTGTAACGATAGGTTATTCGTAATTTTAGATTACGTAACTTGGATTTTCCACCCGGCTCAGGAGTGGCGGAGTGTCGTACATTGACCGGGGTCGGGGGAGCTGGTTCTTGGTATTGCTCGCAACTTTAGACGCCATACTACCTTGGTATAAGTTAAAACACGGCGAGAAGATATCCTAAGTTCACTTGAAAGTGGACGCTCCAATTATTTTGAATAATTGAAGAAGGGTAGAGGAAAGGATTGGAACACCGTTCGGCCGTTGACATTGGCACTTCTTAATATGTATCGTTCTTCTAAAAATGTCGGGACCGTTTGTTCGGTGGCGTAAGGAGAATTACGCTTTCCTAAAGTTGTTTATGCAGGTAACGTGAGGAGCGTGTGTCATTAGATTCGAGAAAGCCAGACTCCTCGTTTCCACTTTCCCTTTTGTTGCGTCTTGAAAGGAATCGATCATAGAATAGATTAAGTATCGATTACGATTAGGGTGAAGGTCGAAGATTGAAATAGACATGAACACAGTAATGAGGTCGAGGAACTTAGAAAATGGTGTCTATTTGAAATTCTGTTTCTCCATACAAAATAATACGCGTTATAATGATTACCGATCCGTGGAGTAGGTCCCACGGAGTAGGTCCCCTTTCGTTTTTGTGAATCCAGGTGTCCAAGCGTGTTCAAAGTAGCCAGTTATCGGTTGGTTTGGGCCAGTGGAGAGCATCAGTAGGTAATGTGATATCCATGCTGTTCGATGGAATAGGTGGAAGGAGCAGCCGGTGCTATCTCCAGGGGTGCCAAAGCCGGAGAATACGCCAATGCGTAAGATGAGACCTTTAGCCATACAAAGAAATTATTAAATTTTTAATCCGACACGTGATTTCCTCGTTTAGATACCTTATCGCGCATTTCCACATTTTTTTAGTAAAAATTTATCAATCGGTCAACGACCGACCGTTTAACAGAATTTTAATCAAAATAAAACAAGGGGACATCCAGCTTCTAGAGATGGAGGTACCATTCAAATATTCTCGTAATTAGCGGGATGCGGGGGTGAAAGAAATTAACAAACCTGTGGCAAGAGTGGTGCGGCATAAGCTATACGTGAGATCGGTGCGATAGGAGAAATGGGCGAGATGAGAGGCGCAGCAACGAGATGAGCGAGTTTCGCAGTCGATGCAGGTGTTTTGATTTCGGATATCAATGAAAGCGCCTTCGGTGATGGTACCGGCGAGGGGTTACTGGCCGCGAGTGGTACCGGTGATGGTTCCACTCCCAACGTTCCTGGAAGCGGAAGTGGTGCAGGAGCCGGTACCGGTGACGCGGTCGCTTCCGGTACCGGTGCTAGTTTGGCTACCGGAGCTGGGGCGCTGCACGCCAGCCCCAAAATTCCAGCGAGGAAGATCTGTTGACAATAAGTTATCGGTTAAAATTCTCCTTCCTTCTATTAGTAAAGTAGAGATCAAATATTAACGCGTTCGTGGTCAAGCGAACGAGTGATTTAACGTTGTACAGGTAATTACTGAGGTACTTACGTATTTCTGCATGATCACTTGATTTCGGTGCAAATGCGCTTCTAAACAGCTGAACAGGCTTCTGAAGTTGTGTGCGGAGATCCTGCTGGATCTCCCGTACTTATAGACCTCCCGAGGATGTTGTAAAAAGTAAACTCGTCCAGCGATGCGTAGAGTCCCTTAACGCCATCGCATTCCACGGTGCACTCAGGGCCGGCCCTAGGGGCGACATTTGTGCGCGAATCATAACCCGCCAATTTCATCCTACAGTTTTAAACGACATGAATATTTCTACCTCATTATTTACTTGTATACCTACTCTCATGATTTGGGGTCACTCACCTCGGATAGCTGCACGCGGTGTTCTCGTAATCAAGCAGCGTTTTGAAAATGTGTCTCGGAAAAAGCTCCTGGTTTCATGGGAGATCCAAAGGGTGCAAAATATGCTCCGAGAGACTAATATATGATACGTTACTGACCGACGTCAGCCTTCTCTTATTGGTATTGGCCTGGCCTCGAAAGAATCTTTTTCGAACCGGATCTCCCGAGGGTACGCGTACTTCCAACGCCCTATGCACCTATCTACTTACTTAAAGATTATTTTATGCGGAATCGAGCATCCATTCGGTCAACGACCGAACCGATGACACGCGATCTGCGAAACTGCTATAAATTCAAATGCTTATACACATTTTTTGCAGGTGTCTGAATTCAGAGGCGAGATTTTAGCATAAAGAAACATTCTTATGAACGACGATGTAGTCGATGAGCTGTGATTCGATTAGGATCGTCAACAGAGATGATCATTGTCGCATCACTGGTATAATTAAAGAACGAATCACAAATGACTGGCATTGCCCGCGGAGTTCTCCAGCAGAAAGCGATGAGGGTAGACCTGTTGCACAATATTTACCATTGAAATATCTAAGTATTTATGCAGATTAATAAAGTGAATAGCGTTTAAATCAAATTATTGTTTGAAAGAAAATTGAAGGGTCGACTCAATAAAACTAACCGATTTAATCGGGATTCGCTGGATTTACGAAGGGCTGCCTTGCAGAACCGGTTACCCGGTTTTCCGGTTTTCCCTACAGAAGTTAACCTTGCGCGAATCGATTAACATTGGTGCTTCTTTTTTAAATGGAGACGTCAATCGTAGTAACCCTTCGGTATTGCAAAATGATCACTCTTCGG
This sequence comes from Nysson spinosus, assembly GCA_910591585.2. Classification (NCBI taxonomy): domain Eukaryota; kingdom Metazoa; phylum Arthropoda; class Insecta; order Hymenoptera; family Crabronidae; genus Nysson; species Nysson spinosus. The sequence goes on along the minus strand of OU342839.1, from coordinate 1,507,468 downwards.
CATTCGATACGCTGCGCAATGTACCACATTCGATGGACATGCGTTGGCTATTTACCGGTCTTCCACCCTAGGCCTTGAAGAATCACACGGTATCGAGTGAAAGTATCGTCCCAATACTCACACGATTTTCTTTTCTATATACGTGGCTGAAACAATCGACAGGACTTGAAGAAGATCGTGTGGACGGATATAGGGTGCTTGCAATTCCCAGGATAAAGATGGAGGGCGTACCTTGTACAGACGAGAAAAATATCCGCAGTACTCGAAACCGGTTAGTGGTTCGTTATTGAGGGAGGTAGAACCCTTGTTTCTTGTCTTGCGTATTTTTACCCAGTTTTCGAACGTTGAAAATAATACTACATTCGAATGAATTCCGATTATAGAACCCAAAAAATAAGAGCGATAGGATGAAGTTTCCGGCACGCTCCAGGGATTATCGCTTGCAATTAGAAGAGGTAGGTAAAATGGAGAAGATCTGGAACAGGGTAGAAACGAAAAGAAAGTAGTCATACATTTTATCTTGAAGTAAAATGGAAAGAAACGTTTATTGATCGATCGTAAGGAATGTAACTACGATCGGCATCGATCAGGCATTCGTCGTTGGATGGTGTCGAATGTGCTCGTCAAGTAGCCGGACCAAATCGAGTATCGAACATAGAGGTTCATTGATTAAAGAATAGCGTCTCGACGATATGAGGACTGTCCTGTCGAGTATACTCGCAGGTCAGTCCCCATGGTGTACAATATACATCTTCATATACGAATATGTCGGTTTAGTGTATATATCCGGCGGCGACGACTGGAGCATGGGCGGCGTATGAGAGTGGTGCGTGAGCGACGTAGGCAGCGGCTGGTGCAGCGGCGACGTACGGTGCGGTCTTGACGACGGTTGCAGGTGCGGCATAAGCAACTGGTGCGGCGTAAGCAACTGGTGCGGTGTAAGCAACTGGAGCAGCAGCGACGAGGGGGCTCTTGACCGAAACTTTGTAGGTGTTGGCGTAGCTGGTGGCAACCGGGACGGTATGGGCAACCGCGACCGGTGCGGCTACCAGTGGTGCAGCATGGAGGGCGGCCGGTGCGGCGATGAATCCTGGTGCCGGTGCAGCGGCAGCGCAGGCAAGAAGGGCGAACAAGGCGACGAACTTGTACATGGTTGCTGATTGAAGATTCTTCTGGTTTCCTCTGGTAATATTTGACTTCGAGATCACTAGCTGTGAGAGCTGTGAGTGCCGAATGATGCTTGCTTACCGGATCAATCGTCCTTTTATTCCTCGAGACTGACCTCTCCCACCAGTACATTCCCGGATAGCGCGTATTGCTTTGCTTCGCCTCGCCTTTGCCTTACCCCGGCCCGACACACGCTTCTCCTCGCCGCGTTACCTCCGCCACCAAACACCATCACCATCACCACCGTTTTTACTCGTCTGTTTGCCACGCTCAGGGTCTCGTTGCGTATTCTTTTTTGGTTGCTATCTTGGGAGAACATTGTCAAGGACCTGGACTGGTCCCATGTACGAGGCAAAGTCATTCGACGAGGCCCTTCACCTTTTTTTACCTTTCCATCCTAATACAAGACTACACGGAAACATTAGTCCTCTTCTATTCTAGTAGTAAATATCTATTCTTAAGGAACAGTATCAGTCATCTGTTACGAAGAGTATTTCTATACCTGGATGATATTAATTGGAAGCAGACCTGATTAGCGAATAGACGGAAATACGATCGCCGAGGGGTGAAGGGCCATCGGAAAGAAGTCCTCGTAGGAAGAAATTGTTCGATACCGAATTATCATAATTCGCGCGGCGGTATGGGGTGTATCCATAATAGCTGGACGTTAGTTAAGCTGTTGTATTTTAATTAATATAGGCTACTTGCATCGTAATCCAGGCTCTATTTCCACGACAACGTAACGACATGTACTTGTTAATAACATTGCTGATAACGTTACGTTACGTTGTCTGTTTACTTCGGTTACTTGGGGGAGCAAAAGGATTAGGTAATAGGACGGGTAAGCTGCTCGGACGCCCACACGGACATCGACCGTTGCGTACTATATCGGTGGCACGCGTCGCATCGTAACGAGCTCGGTAAATAGGAATAGGCCGAAACTATGGTGGACATCGAGAACGGGGACGTTATGACACGATTCGCGAAAGTAGATCTTCGCTCGACTTACTTGACTTCGCGCAACACGTATTACGGCAATCAGTGTCACGAGTGTTCTTTCCGGAACCAGTCTGCACTCCCGGTTCCCTCGTTTTTGCTTTCGCCACCACCCCCTCTCTCTCTCTCGCTCGCTCTCCATGTTTTTCGAACATTTTTTTTCGTCGTGACTGAAGTATGTTATCGAGTACGACAGATTTCGGTAAACCTGGGTAGGAACTGGTCCAAGGCGCGGCACCGAAAAAAGTGGCTGTTGTTTTTTCTTAATCCCCTATGATCTCGATATGAGTAATGTTGATCAGAGATCTGTTATTCGTGGTTCAGATTTAAGTGACATACCGAATATAAATATTGATGAACATCGGTGATGATTGATTCGCCTGGAACTCGAGGAGGACAAAGAGATTTGGTTAATGTGTTGATCCGGAAGACCTTGGCCTGTCAGATATCGCACAAAGACCCCTTTAGATTACGTCGCGGTACGCAATCGTTAGTGATCGTGGTCTCGATGTTGCTCCACCTTGAAACCAGTTTCTCGAAAAGGCGGGTAGAGTGCTATAAAAAAGCAACGTTTCGTCCGTGGTGCCGTCAGTCGAACGTTCGACTTCTTTACGAACTCGATTCTCTATCGTGGCCCTTTCTTCGGTGGTAGCACTTACGAACTGTCGTACGCGCTCCAAATCCTTATCAGGTTATCCACCCTCCTTCGATCTCGCGCGTAATTCAAACCCTTTCGCCAACTCGAATCTCGATTTCGGCGAACTATAAAAATATGAAGTACAATACGACCCGTAGAAATCGTAATAATTATAAAACACATAACTATTTTCAAATTATATACGAGACAACATTCTTTTCGCAAGAGATATCCATAGGGCTCCGATAACCTCACTCGACCATAACACATACCCCCTTCGTTTCGTGACTTATTCGTTGGTACGACTTTTTATTCTTGTTGCGCGCGCACTCCTTCCGCGTGTGTCAGCGGCTATTCATTGCGAGAGACGATTTCTTACTTGAAGGTTTTTGTATCGAATTAAAACAAAACAGTTTGGAGTAAAAACGATGTATATTTCGACATGGAGTTATAGAGTTTTTTGGTATCGGTAGTCGGTCGGTGAGTAAAGACGTGAGTGAACCGAAGGTGAGCAAGAATGGGATCGGGAGTACAGTAAGATTTAAGCGAGTAGACGAGTACGCGGGTACATGGCGGGAACGTGATTTCGAACGTTGATTTTCAGAGTTAGTTTATCCATGAAACAGCCGAAAGAACCAAGATGATAGCGTAGGGCTGTTTAATGAAGGTACCCTGCTTGGCCAGAGTATCCGTAGGGGTGTCCATACTGTCCATACTGTCCATACTGTCCATACTGCCCATACTGTCCATACTGTCCATATCCAAGACCGTATCCGAGACCATGTCCGAGGCCGTACCCTTGTCCATAACCATGACTGATTCCCAGCGAGTGAGGATACGATAGCGCAGGATAACTATGCGCGTATCCGAGGGCAGGTGCGCTATACGCGACTTTCGTCAGAACAGGTGCGGTATACGCCGATTTTGTGACGATCGGAGCTACAGCTACCTTCGGGATCGCTGGTGGTAGTGCGACCTGGCGAACCCATAGAATACAAATTAATATAACAATACTAATAAATCAGTATAATGCTATTATCATAATACTCAGGTTTAATCTGAATATGCTATAAAGAGTGCAGGAAGTCCGTTTGCGAAAAATTAGACGCGTCGGAATTGAAACCTTACCTTGTACGTGGAAGAATAGCTACTAGCTAGGGCCGGGTTGACGTACGTCACCGAAGGTGCGTACGAAGACGCAACTGCTGCTGGCCAACCGTGGCCCAAACCGTAATTTCCATAATCGTAACTTCCGTAACCGGAATAAAGCCCTGCAGATGCGTGTGCCGCGCAGCTCACGAGAACGATCAGCTGCATGAATCAGGATACAGCGAAATTAGAGAAAAGTCGAGATAGAAAACAATGTTCGTATATATTCCCTTTAGATTCGAATACCATGCGCTCACCAATTTGTACATAATGCTTGAGATTTATTAATAATCGCGAATAGCTTCTTTCCCTAGGTTCTTCCTTCGTGCGATACCGTGAGCTGTTAGCTGCTTAGATGCATTAAATCCCATTCGTTGGCCGCTTATATATTCCTCGGAGAGATCGCTGGTCTCTCTTGCACTCCGTGGGGAATGTCGAGAAAATGGAAAAAAGCACAGTATTTCAAGGTAGAAGGAAATTGGAGGTCGATGGCGTTGGCTGGGATCGGTCGTAGAAAAATAGTTTGTACGCGTCGGCATAATCGGGGCATGCTACGGGGTTTCTTGCTAGATCGCAGTAACCTCGCGCGAACCTTTAGTCGCGCCACGCGCTCCTGATTCGCGCGAAGGACGAAATCATCGTCCCGGCACACTCGCCTCGACGTGAGGCCGGTTCTCGCTTTTAGTTCTCCAGGTTTCTGTCTTTGACTCCGAGAAGAGTAACTCCCTCCTGAACCGGAAACCTTGAGGTACTCCACCACCTTCCCCTCCCTCAGCCCCAGTCTCTTTATTTCTCAGAAGTTATTATTTCACAGGCTCGATCCTTCCGATCTTGTCCGTGTTTCGTCAAGCGTGAAAATACTCGGAGGCCTCGACCGATCGAATGTGGAACGTGCGGATGAATCGATAATTGCGATAGCGCCGAGAAGAAGAGGCATAATAAGTAGTCTCATAGAACACTGCACTTTTTTATGACTTCATATTTTACAAATTCTTAAAAAAGTAACGCCGGACAATATTTCGAAGTTTATTAATAACATACGCCACCGCGAGATTGGAGAGACGGAGGGGGATAATGTCGTGGGAAAGAATTGGAATATCTATCGGTACGTATAGATTTCCCGAGAAAACCGCGGGCGAGTTGTGGTGGGAGATCGAGAATATACAATTAACGAATGAAGGTATAAATATAGAAGATGATAATCGAGAATAGTTTTGGGTTATTTGTCTTCGCCTTCGCCCTCTTCCTCTTCGTCGTACTCCCCCTCCTCCTCGGCCGTGGCTTCTTGATACTGCTGATACTCCGAAACTAAATCGTTCATATTACTCTCAGCCTCGGTGAATTCCATGTCGTCCATGCCTTCCCCCGTGTACCAATGCAGAAAGGCCTTCCTTCGAAACATCGCGGTGAACTGTTCCGATACTCTCTTGAAGAGTTCCTACGTCACGATAAATCAGCATAAATGGGAGGAGCGCAATATGACGAAGATAAGAATGCAGTCTACCTGTATCGCCGTGGAATTGCCGATAAAGGTCGCGGACATTTTAAGGCCACGCGGAGGAATATCGCAAACGGCAGTCTTCACATTGCTCGGTATCCACTCAACGAAATAACTGCTATTCTTATTTTGAATATTCAGCATTTGTTCATCGACCTCCTTCATCGACATCCTGCCGCGAAAAACAGCAGCCACGGTGAGATACCGTCCATGACGGGGGTCGCACGCCGCCATCATGTTTTTCGCATCGAACATTTGCTGGGTGAGTTCCGGTACCGTCAGTGCTCGGTATTGCTGCGAGCCTCTGTTCCGTACAAATATTACAAACAAGAGAAACATGATCATAGTTGAATAACGAGATTGGAAGGGCAAATAAAATGGATGGAAGGATAGTACCTAGATGTGAGAGGAGCAAAGCCGGGGATGAAAAAGTGGAGTCGCGGAAAGGGCACCATGTTGACCGCGAGTTTTCGCAAATCAGCGTTGAGCTGACCGGGGAATCTGAGGCAGGTAGTCACGCCGCTGAGTGTTGCGCTGACTAAGTGATTCAAATCACCGTAAGTCGGTGTGGTGAGTTTCAACGTTCGGAAACAAATATCGTAGAGAGCTTCATTGTCGATGCAATAAGACTCGTCCGTGTTTTCTACCAGTTGATGTACGGACAGTGTACAGTTGTACGGCTCCACTACGGTGTCTGAAACCTATGCATTTTCGTGGATACAAAGATTATGATTAGGTTTAAGTACAACACGTCTAAGTAATCCAGAACTGGGTTTATTACAATAACCAATAGGATATTCTATGTACTTGGATTCTGTACCTTTGGCGAAGGGACCACGCTAAAGGTCATCATGATTCTATCGGGATATTCTTCGCGAATCTTCGAGATTAAAAGCGTTCCCATACCGGCGCCGGTTCCGCCACCCAGGGAATGCGTTAGTTGAAAACCTTGCAGGCAATCGCAACTTTCGGCTTCTTTGCGAACAACGTCGAGCACGGAATCCACGAGTTCGGCACCCTCGGTGTAGTGACCTTTGGCCCAATTGTTACCAGCACCGCTCTGTCCAAAGACAAAGTTATCCGGCCGAAATATCTGACCAAACGGTCCTGAACGGACGGCGTCCATTGTTCCGGGTTCCAGATCAACGAGAATAGCTCGTGGCACATATTTGCCCCCGGTCGCCTCGTTGTAATACACATTTATACGTTCCAGCTGAAGATCGGAGTCACCGTGATAGGTTCCGGTGGGATCTATTCCGTGTTCGTCGGAAATCACCTCCCAAAACTGTATTGTACGAAAGATATTTGTAAATATTATAAGAGATTAAATTCGATCTTCAGAAATATCATCGGCCATTAGCTTAGAATTGATGGAATTGACCTTTGCGCCGATTTGGTTGCCGCATTGCCCGGCCTGAAGATGAACGATCTCACGCATCCTTTACTCTCGGTTCCTTGTCTACTTTATCTTCCTACTCTTCTTCTTCTTAATACTCGCCGTTTTCTTTTACCCTGGCAATTTTTTCCTCTAATTGTTTCTACTTAATGTTCAATTAGATCGAATCCAAACAGTATCCCGGAAGGACGAAAAACAGATGCATCACGAAACAGTGTATCTGGTTGCCTGGCATTTTCGCGGCTCCTTTCACTTCGAACGTGTTATGTTTCATAAAACGAATTCCAATTAAACTTTAATATTTGAAATCAATAATCAAATCACTTCGAGATATTGTCTTACATTCTTGATCATTTTCATTCGCAGAGACGTACAGCTATAACATTGGTACCAAAATGGCTGCCTTCGCTCGCTGCAGGAATCGGGTAAAGAAGTACGCAGAAAACATATAGATTTAAAACAGATGAATTTTATTGCTTCGTACGATCATTTATGAAAAATTTGTTGCTAGATTGGTCGATGAGCAGTGCGATTGGTTGATCAAGGATGATAGGCCTTTAGTCGTAATGTCACTCGAGTGACTCCTCATTCTGTCTACTGGTGTCAGGAATTGTTGATTAACGTCTGCCAGCGATGATTGGTGCACTGTATGCATAACTCGCGGGTAGACCATGGTACGCGATTGGTGCAAACGAGGCAACAGGTGCAACAGCCTTTGCAGCGATGTACGGTGCAGCGATAGCATGATTGACGGCGTGCGCATTATAGCTTGAGGCATAAGTGCCAACTGTCAAAGCCGCGGGTACCGCGTGAACGGCGGGAACCGCGTGCACCGCGTGCACCGCTGGAACCGCGTGAACCGCTGGAACTGCTCCGATTATTTCGCCGGAGCAAACGGCGATGGCGACAGAGAGGAGAACCTGGAAAACACAAAAAGAATTCTTCGATTAGCTTAAATACCGTTCGATGTAAACCGAGTTTCATTCGATCCAAAGCCTTTGAATTTTTCTAACAGTTGAATAGTTTCCGGGTTTACATGATCTGTTGTCGCCTAGTGGCTTGTTAATCTATGATCACAAATATTCTACATATAAATGAAGGAACTAATAATATGTAGTTTAAGGGAGAAAATATAATGTTTGAATGTTATAATTTCAATTTGTTAAGGCGACTAAAGACTTACGAAGATCTTGGACATCATCTTGCTTGGAAGGCGGTGTAGTGAGCTGTTGACGAGTAAGTCGCAAAGAAAGCTGTGATACTATCGTTGATAATGGCCAGCTCTTTTATAGGCGGTTTTTCGCGGGTCCGAATACTCCCACTATCGAACCAGTTAGCCCTGTACCGGGGTCCGGGGGTACGATTCTTGCATACCGGATTACTTTTGTTTGTTTAAGCCACGCCCGTACCGCTCTTGATACCACTACCTCTTCCATCGGCCGATCGCCGTCGATCGATATCCACGCGAAATCCACGCGAAATCCAATTTGTATTTTTAATGCGAGTTTGGTATGTCAACGAAATGCCCGGACTACGAATAGGGTTTGATGCAACGGTACGTTATGGACGATGTGGACGCAATACAGGAGGTCACGTCCGCGACCTTCCTTCCTTTCGAAATCCTTTCGAAATCCCTTTTCATTGCGCGCGCCTAATCAGGATACTTTTAATAGTACCTTCGCGTCCAGCGAATCGCGGGTTTTCGTTAATCACCTGTCACTTGGATGACATCGAGAAAGAGAGGGGTCTTAGATGGGAAGAGGAGTGTCGAATATGTAACTTGTCGGAGATGCTCCCTATATGATATATAATATATAATATAAAGTATAGAATATTGAATGCAAATACATTATATAAAGTATAGAATATTGAATACGAATATAGAATATAGAGTGCAGAATATAGAACCTACATAACTAATGGGGCACCTACAATAATAGAATTATATATTAATTATAGAACATCTATAATAGCGCCAACACACACATAACAGATTACTGTATCTTTCGTTAATTGGCTGGCAAAACGGTAACATGCGTGTCAATTAAAGTTATGTTCACTGCACGCGGCATCGTCGTGCATCGTAATCGACACAACAAAGCAGAGGAGATAATTGTTTCGCGACTCATGTTGGGTACTCATCGTCCGTTTTTTGACCAGGTTACATTTTAAATAACCGATAGATTTCGTCGAGAGTAGAATAAGGAGCAACTGGTCAAGTGGCGGTCTGAGAATACATAAAATAAAATCGGTTTAAGGAATACGGAGAGAGTGGTGTAATCGGTCTAGGAACCACGTAGTTGTCCCATTTACTAAATGAGCGTACGTGTTGTTCGCTCGATTGAGACACTACCGATTACGAGGATCGCCTCGCGTACAAAGCACCGTCACTCAAATCTACACGTTCTTCTCGCGTATCATTTGATTGTCGTTCCACGCGACTTCTCTTCGAGGTAGAAGTTTCCGTCCTTTCCATCTTCGAGATGGATGCACGTTTAGGTTATGAGCGACCGCGAACCCTCAAGCGGAAGTCCCTAGCAAAAAACGTGCATCATTAATCGCACTAGAGATTTCCTCAGTTAAGACAACACTGGAGAACATTCAAGAGTGTCGTCTCGCTGTAACGAGTTCGGTTCGTTTTATTTTCATATCTATTTACTTATGTATTTAGTTAGTCAGTTATATTAGTTTTAGAGAAGGAACCGGTGTTTGTTCATTTCTCATCATCGTCGAGGTGTAAAACAGGTAAAACAACAGGGTGAATTTTGGATTATTCTTATAAGTTTATTGCCGAATGTTGAAACATTGAATAACGTAGAATCGATGTAAAATTGGAATTAGAGGATGATCGAGCCAGCGGGTGCAGCAGCGGCGTAAGAGAATGGTGCGTAGTGGAAGGGTGCTGCAACTTGAGCAGCCAGGGGTGCAGTATAGGCAGCTGGTACGGCGTGTGGCAGGGTTGCAGGCAGAGCATAGGCGAGTTTCGCTGGTGCAACTGCAGCAGGTATACCAGCAGGTACGGCGGCAAAGGTATTGTAGTTTCTTGCGATGACCTGGCTGCTTCTAGCGGTGACAATGCCAGGAGCGATAGCATGTGTAGCGATGAGCGGTGCGGCCGGGATTACTCCCGCCGAAGCTACGGCTACCACTGCGAAGAAGCACTGAAAATCAAAATTAACATGGTTAGTTAGATTGATTTTGATAATGAAACAGATTCATTTGGAATTTGTATTCCAGCGGAATCTAATAAGTATGTTCTATGTAGGTAACTTATCGTGATACTTACCACTAACTTGATCATTTTGGCTTGAGATTAGTGGAATACACGACGGTTCGACGACGAGTGACAAATCGTCTTGGCGACGTGGTTTTATACCCCTTGTTCAACGACGCGCGATGGTTTACGGAATGGTTTGCGACACGCTCGATCCCCCTGGTCCCACCTTTCTTTCGATTTCATTGGTTATGCTTCGATTTAAATTCCGGTTGCGATCCGGCCATACGATCGCGACCCGTACGCCGGACTGAACGAATTCGCTTTCGTCTAGTCGCGCTCGTCGCATTTTAATTGACGATCCGGATTGCTCGCTTTTTTGGGCGCATTCTTCCTCGACCGCAATTTCTTCAATGCTTCGACTCTTGGAACCTTTAAGTATTAGAATCAAAATCCGCTTTCCTGTCATATTTTAATCAAAGATACATCGTATTTTCCGATCTTCCAGAATCCGCAAACCGAGCGCGAAATGTCCGCGTTTTTTCCAAGTTCAAGTTCACCGAGTCCAGTTTGCGAAAGAGGTGAGCAGGAGGGAGAGAGGGGCGGAGGATACTCGTTATTGCCGTGGCATTGGAGCGGCACATCGTTACTTTGTATCCTGATCCGCAATTAGCCCGGTGGCATTGACGCGAGTCACGCACCCACTTTTTCTGCATTTACTTAGGTGAGATTCGGGTCCTTCGGTGGAACGTAGATATTCTTCCGGTTTTCGGCAAACTGAAATTCGGAATCCTACGAATATCGTCTGGTCACATTAAATACTAATAATTGATCGTGAAGCATATGCGGGAGGGTGAGAAAGAAGGGTTGAATGGTGGTGGAGGACGAGGGTAAAGCGAAGCGCGACCGCCCGTTCACTCGTTAATGAGGGGACCCATCGGGAATCCGCGCGATTACGCGATCGTTATATTACGTTATTAATCCGATTACGTGACTGGTACTGGCGGAGTCGCTAAGCCACGAATCATCGGCAGCAATAATTTGATGCATCCACCATTAGGACCATCAGAATGTCTTATGATGACTTCCGTGGAAAGCATCTTCAAATCCGAAGAAAAAAAATCGAAAATTTTCTTATTAGTTTTGCAAAAACTGAAAATCTCGTAAAAATTGCAATTTCTCGTAAACCAGCAAAGTAATGAGAAATTTCGAAAATGCGATCGGTATTGTGTAATGTCATTATATAACCCAGTGACAACAATACCTGGGCATTACGTGAACATAAACAAAATGCTGACGGACAGAGCCGCGTTATGCGTTGTGACGATACCTTTTTACCTATCAAAAACACTTCCCGACAAAGTTAGGATTTTATTAGGAATGTATCTTGTCAATAGGATGATCTTTAATACTGGAACTACCGAAACAGTGAAAATGACCGGTGCACGATTTTTAATAAAATTATTCGAATACGTAACAACGTGTTATTCGAGATATTATTCCCCTTATTTTATGTACATAACGCGTATAATTAAATCCATTATTAAACTTACGCCATCCAGGTATGATTTAAGTATAAATAAATGTCTAAGTATAACCGAGTACATATTCGGTAATTCTAGCATTGAGTGCATCATCTCTTTCTCTTTTAATAAATCGGAATTATTGATTCTTTCGAGTGCATTTCGCAAAGACCCGAGCAGTTGCAGCGGTGCAACCACCTCTTGACATCGATCGCTAGGGTGAACGACCTCCGAACGTTGTCGCGTTGCATTCTCGAAGATGCAACGATCTCCTGGCCCTCCCCTTCTCGGAGTTCGGGAAATCAATCGCGAATTAACACTTTTGAATGCCTGAATGACTAAACACCTATTTAGATTAAAAACGTAGCTGGAAATAATATATTTATATATATTTGGTTGACCAAAAAGCTCGTGCGGTTTGCGTTAGTTTTTTGCCGGGAAACCGAGGGATTTTTTTGAACGCGAGATTACAAAGTTGTCTGAAAGATAGTCAAATGTTATGAGCCAAAACGGACACTATTGAATAATTTTAATAATTTGGTTCAAATATACATAATCGAATAAAAATCGCTTTCTATTTACACGTTCAAAATTGCACGAACTTGTTGGCCAACCCAATATATATATACACATATATAAATATATATAAATATACATATATAACTTCCAGGAGAAGTGCAGCAGATACAAATCGTGGAAAGATGAGATTCGAGTGATAGGATGTGGCGAAGGGAATCACGATGTTGGAAATGCATTATCGAAAGGTTCAAGGATCGATGCCGGTTTTGTTTGACGACGGATGCAGTACGGAACGAGGATGTAGTAGCTGCGATAGTACCGACAAGCTGTATGAAAATCAGGATGGAACGTTTGGTATAGGAATCCAGATTTGAATCAGGAAATCGGTAATCTATGTTATATTTCTATACCACGTTCTCACGAATGCGAAACATAGCCTCACGTGGAGGCGGGTGGTGCGCGGTGCGCGGTACGATGCACGAGGCGCGAGCCGCGAGCCGCGAGCCGCGAAGCACATGCGCGCACCCCGAATCCACCCGCTAGTCTATATATAAGGGTACGTGGTATACCTCGGGATCTCAGTCAGTCCCCGCGATCCGATCAGTTACAGATACATCGGTGCATACATTCGCTCAGATACCAAGCTTCGATAGTCCCGGCGTCACTAATATTCTGTGCCGTGTGACATACATCCTGGAAGCTCATACGTGTAAAACTTTAAAGCGTATTAGAGAAGCGGGAGACGTAGAGGAAGAAGCGCAGAAAGGCGCGAAAAAGTTCAGCGTGTGGAACTTTGAATTAAACAAACTGGCGAAGGAAAGGGGACGAGTGGTCTTGTTCGGTATGGAGATCGAGGATTCCGATTCCACCAACAGATTGATCGACTCGAAGGAACATCATCGTCAACATCATGAACGTCGACAACGGCACGCGGTGTTCTCCGAGATCGTAGACAAGCAAACTATGCGTTCCGGAAGGAACACTAGTGGAAATCGTCGTGGCGACGATAGCGGCGGTGGTGGTGGCGTAGGAGGCGGCGAAGAGAGTCACGGTGCATTGTCGAAGGGCTCAAGGGTTGAGCTAGGCTTCGGAGATGACGAATGCAGTACGGACAGTGGTTGTAGTAGCGGCGGAAGTACCGGTAGCGCGGAGAGATTATCCCGGCGTGGTAGCGCCGAACGACTTTTCCGAACCGGTAGATCACCGAGAAGTCAATGCTATCTGGATCGCTTCAGAAGTCGTGCTACTCGATCTCAAGATCGATTCCCTACGGGAATTCAAAGGAGTTCCGAACGCGTGACAGCGAAGTCCTCCCGTTCTTGGAGTCCTGACGACACGAGGACGGTACCTCGGACTTCCGACACGCCATCCTACTCTCCGAGTCCATCCGACGTGCATAGCAGCTCCGACAGTGACTCCCTGAAGAGATCATCCACAGCCGACACCCTGCGAAGAGCATTCCAAAGTCTCAAGATATCATCGAAGTGGGAAAGCAAAGAGAAGAAACACGCCAAGAAGAGTCCCAAGAGAATCTTACGTAGCCCGGTATCCTATACTTATGTAAAAGGACTATCCGGTCTACCAACACAGAGGGTTCCCAGGAACATCAGCTCGACTCATCAATCCGCGTCGATGCCCTGCGCCTGCCGTCTGGACACCGAACTTGGGTTCTATCGATAATTCCAATCATCTTCTTTCTAGATCTCGATCGATATCTTGCGCGGAGCATTCGATCTATCCGCCAGACGTGGACCAAACTGTTTTCAGGAACTCTAGTTTATCGGCGCGATCGAGATCTTTACTTTGGAGAAGTCTTACTTACGTTTACCGTGGGATCAAAAACGTATAAGAATTTAGAATCGTGCCTCGTAAACGATTCTATGATTAGTGTTTGACATGAATCAACCTCTAGCTAATGCGCCCCCTATGTTCAGGAAGGACATTACGTAGATGCAGATAGAGATACTAGACATACAAAGAACATGCCCTCTGAACTTTATTCGTGTCTTTACCTACTTCATCTTTTTTACGATATAAGTAATCGAAAAAAACACTGGATGAGGAGTGGTGAGAGAGAAGGAGTATGAGGAGGAGGAGAGAGAGAAGGAGAGAGAGTACGATTTTAAAATATTCTCATTCATCTTCAGTCAAATAGACCGGCTAGAAGGAACATCTTACCGTATATTATACATAGATGATGATAGCCAATCACTCGGCAGCTAGTCGAGTATAGATAAACGCATAGGGATATAGACTTCTGTATTTAGTATTACTCACAAATAGCTTTCCTTGGTGGCATTCGACTCGATTCAATGAGATTGTCGGCGCTCGCGATCCACGAAGATTAACTTTATTACGAAGAGGAACGCGGTGCGCTCTCCTCTCTCGAGGGCGATTGGCGAACGGAAGTGGATGAACCGATTCTCGCGTGCGCTTCTTTTTAACACTGCGGCGAAGAGCAAAGAGTATCGGAGTCTCTATAATAATAGAGAAAGAGCATTAACGCTATCCAATCGCTCTCGATAATTCGTGCGAGTTTAACGCGAGGAAGTTGAAGAACCGCTCCGGCGTAAGCCCTGATAAGCTTCATTCGAACATCCGCTAGATTAATGTTCACCTTAACCCACTAACCGGGGATGACGTATTAACTCGTCATTGATAGTCATACGTTACCTTGAAACGTATAAAGCTCAGTAATGATCAGTGATGATTTAATTGATTAAATCAAATGCAATGTCTCTTTCGAATGAACTCCCCGGTTAACAAGTTAATTAAAAGTATAAGAAAGATGGTTGTCTCTGGAAAACATATCATGTGTGAGTCGTGGCGAGCCGTTCCTGGAACCCTTTTCCTATGTCTTGGAACCTTCACCTTCTCCCAGTCCAGCAAATCAGAGAAACCGACTGACTACCGATTCGGTCAGAGCGCATTGGTCCCTCGTTTACGATTTCCGGTCTCGCTCTTACCCTCGCTGTCTTGTATCGACCCGAATTTCGAAAATTGTATAAAAACCTATAAAACCGTGTAATAATGTATAGCAATGGAATGGTTGTGTTTCTTGCTTGGTGTATGAAACACCAATCAGGAAACAACAAATATAGCAAGATGGAAGTCTCGCGTAGCCGGTCTTCCAAGCGTTTGAACAATCATTCAGTGCCTTGATACTCTACGTTCACATTTGTAACGTGATCGTGAACTGGCACGAGCGAACGCGATGATACGCAGAGGTCCGTGTTGGCCGAGGGACAGCGAAAGGGAGAAAGCGAGAAAGTAAAGAAAAGCGAGGGGAGAATGCGAGAAAGATAATGTAAGAGAAAGAATGCGAGAACGGCGGAGCGGTAGAGATGAAGATCAATTACTCAGGACTGAATGTTTTCTATTATAATGTACGTTGACATAGTTTATCTTTCAAATAAACGTTTTTCATTGGATTACCATGCTGTACTGATTGTCTTCCACTAACTAGAAAATTAATCCACATAATTATTATAAGCTAAATAAAACCCCTCCTTATAATATTTTTCAATATCATAGTCCAAGCAGTGGTATTAAAAATCGGCCCTGAAGGGGTTAATAAAAAATAGGTCGACCCGCGGAGTAAAGAAGGTTCGCGGTTGTCGAGTTTCCCGTTGAAATGAGACTGTGTCGCTCGAGGGTGGTGACCTCTCAGCCTCTGACCCGGTTGCGGTGCGACCTTTCGGCCATGTCTGACGCAAACCATCGTCGCACGTTTTTTCTCTTCACTCGACGAGGAAAAACTGTCGGCTCGTACAAGTAGATTTAATTGGATCTATTTCTATCGAAATCTATAATTGCATCGTATTAATAGAAACGCGATACAGTTCCAATCATTATCTGTAAAGAAAATAATCGGACGAGAAACGATGGAGCAACGGAAGAGTCAGTTTTCAGTCGAATGGCCATTACGGAACGAAGGTGGTAGATGCGACCTAGTTGCAGAGGTTTGCAGTCGACGACGTCATCCGCGGCGCGATTCAACCCCATTCATGACCCCCCGGTGACCTAAATCGAAGAACCGTGGCAATGCGTCCCTGCGAAATATCACAGTTCATTCAATGAACGAAGTTGAATTTACGATTCTCCTTGGTGTCCTAGTTCATTGACTTACCGTGGCCTGGGAACCTTTGGGATAAATAGCGCGACCCTCCTTGCACGTTTACACGCATAGCTTATAATTGATCGTTTCCCTTGCGATTTTCCAACTACGAGAAACTCTTCTCTAAATAGAATATTCTTTTTATCGGTCCGCCGATTCGCAGGTTGAATCGGTTAAAGGGAAAGGACGCACGAGGAAATCGGCCTTGCCGGCAGCCCTATTCTTGCTCGGTTTGGCCCAGTTTCCTCGATGCCGCAGTGACGTCACCGTTGTCATTGAGAAGAAAACTGAAACGGCGGCGTGTCCTAATTCTAAAGCTGCGATTAAATAAACCTGCCCCCGCCACCCCATAACGGGGAATATCCTTCGGACCTTATGTCACGTTGCTCGACCGGTCGGTTCGCCGTGCGAATCTCCATGAGAACGCGAATCCCATTAGTAGATTCCAGCTATTAGTGACCCTTCGATAAACCACTTAACATATCAAAATACATGGGGTTTCATCGGTCTGACAGCGCATCGCCATGGACACGTTCGCTCATTCAATCCTCTTCCCTTTCGAGAGTCCGAACCATCGGAACCGCCGGAACACTGGCGTACAGTAGGTCATTGCACTTAGTCGATGACGCATTCGTGGCGTCACGACGCGTCGTCATGGATACACGTAACCGGCACTTTAATCTCTCTATCTCTCTCTCTCTCTCTTGATCTCCTTTTGCAACCCCCGTTTAAATGGAACTTTGACCTCAAACTAGGTCGAATCGAACCCTTTGCCATGAACCCATCGTTAACCAAAACTGTCCTCGCCTATCGTCGCCACTCCATCACGAATGCATCGCGAACATCTCGATTCTTCCAGGTCGTTTCTCTTCCTTGAAAACACGTTTTTCATAACAGGAAGTAAGGAACGGATGGGAAGATTCCTTGGCAAAACAACTCTCAATGAAATCCTCCCGGCCTTCCGCCATAATTACGATGCATAGTCACAGTATAATGTTATATTTTTAATGTAACATTGTAAACGCAATATTATTATCATTATCGTCTATATTTCTTCGCGCGTGCCCCGCCTCCTTTTGCGGGCATTATCGAATAGGTACCGACTCGTTGTAACAATAACGATAACAATAACGAACAATAGGAACAACGATACAACAATATCTGCCGGGAATAACAGTAATAATAATAATGATAGCGAAGGATAGTGATGGTGATAGTAGATGTGATAGTAACAGTGGTAGTAGTAATAATAGTAGTAGTAGCAGTGGTAATAGATAGTAGCGATAGCAGTGATAGTAGTGTAGTACTGGTAGTAGTAATAACAATAATTAATATAGAAAATTCGTTTTGAAGGTGATAGACGTAAATTCAGGAGTACCGTGCTCGAAAAATTCAAGGTTATCACTGTGAGTTTCTTCCTATTTGATAAACGTAATTTATTATAAATATAGCGAGAGAGCATCTCGCGTAGAGGCACTGATAGTCTTTCGGTGTATCCAATGCTGTTTCGCGTTTCTCCTAATCTCCTTCCATTAATCTAGATTTCGATTCCATGGATTAATCGTAATAGCATTTCGATTGTGCGTAAGACGCAATTTTATTGGACGTTTAAAGAAATGTACGGCGGAAATGAATAAATGAACGAAAGTGGAACCGAGTGATTATTTTACCCTCCATAGTTATTTTCTAGTATGGCTGTAATCGGTTGTATCGTTGAATCGTGCCGATAACGATCGAATGATGAACATTAAGTAAACAACAGGTAGCGTGAATATAAAAATGCTGCGATTTGAAATCATAGCAGTAATCGATTGTACGTAAATGGTTTGTCGATGATTTGTTGAAAATATGCCGACGTTTCGTCGTGCAGTGATTTGGTATCGCTAGGAGTTGCTGAGGAGAAAGATTGCTTCGTCCTTCCGGGTTTAGCAGAGACGCGTCGAGGTCTTCCGTTCGAGCTTCGGAACCTTGATGTAAGACCTAAAAAATAATATTAAAATTAATTTCTCGTCACATCATCATTAAACGGCACTCTATCAATTTCTAACATACTAGGAATACCGGAAAGTAATCAATTCGAGAGTGGATAATTTGTTCGCATCGAAAAAAAGGCGATTATGCCATTGGAGAATCGTCGGTCAAGAATCATAAAAAACGATGAAGATTCTCTAATAGAATAATGTTTAATACGAATAAATAAATGAAGTTTCATAAAGTATGTGAAAAATAATTGATTACTTTCCGGTATACCTCTAATATTACTTCCCAAAGTTACTCCGGAAAGCAAGTTAATAAAATAAAAACATGACGAGTTCACATGCACTCAGGGATTTAAATCGTCACTAAAAAACTGCGTTTCGCGTATGCACACTATAGTATGCAAAGTAAGATCATCCTATAGTACACACGTGGATGCTAGGAAGTTGCACGAATTGTTCTTTACTTATTTCGATGAAAAAGTGTAGAATCATTATTCGCTTAATAACAACTACTGGTATGAAGGTCGGGATTATATTGCAACAACTAATTACAGGATACTCATGCATCAGGATGCACAAACATAATCTCGTTGTTGATCGTTGTTGGTACGACTTACCTGCCCCTATTCACTGAGTACCGGCAGGAGGGACCTTGCTCGGCAAACGTACAAAAAAACGTAAATTAAGACGTGAAATAATCCCTCTCTATGTCTGCGCGTGTGTGTGTATTTGCATCGAATACTAACTAATTGTAGATTTAACCCTTTGCACTCCGTAGACGCCTCAACGACGACATATGTTCGCAGTAATTAATTCTAAATTCAAGTCTTCCATTCATCACACAAATTGAATTAATCAAATAAACATGCAAGCTTTAGATTACAAGATTCATTCGTCAATTGTCGTAGAAAAAGATCGTTCATAATTTATTAATCGGTCTGACAGAACGTCTTGGAATAAGTCCTGGTTTATAACCGCGATATTCTTCGAGTGCAAAAGATTAAAACGCGACTGAATATCCGCGATGATAATCGATACTTACAACTCGATACTCTGGACGGTCGAGGTAGGACACGTACTGTCAACTTTGACATGACAGTGCTTATGGCACTTCATTTGACAATCTCGACACTCGTAGCCTTGCTTACCCAGCCGGCGGGCAAGTGTTCTCTGGCACACCTGACATACGGTGCCACTAAAACCACAGAAATAAAAACACGGCTGGTTTAAAAGATTCCAATCGGTGCCAAGAGCGACTCGTTAATGTTGTTGGCGGCCATCCGTCTTACCCGGGCATGTGCTTCGCGATGAAGGTGTGGTCATTAAATACATGAAGCTTTGTCCCCTTTTTCCTCCATTTGCTCTTCTGCGCCAAGGAAAGAGGCACGAGATAATGCCTGAAAGTACAAGCGAAGTGCAAAGTAAAATATAATACAATGATCTCAATAAATATTATTCTTATCATTGTCATTGATACTATTATCATACTCAGTATTATTTTTCCTAATTATGAGATATAGCAATATCCATTTTTCTCTTGTTGTACATTCGCGATTTTGTTCAACAATACTTCTCGCCGCATCGAATATATTTGTTGTATAAAGCGAGATTATGCGGCGAAGTGATAAATATTTATAAAATACGAAATGCATTTGCACACGAAATTACTTTTTGTTACGCGTTCAGTTACATTCGACGTAGTAAGTAACGGTGTGATGTCACGTGTGCGATGACATTCGACCGCAAAGAGTTAATAATATAAATAACGATAATATATACCGCATAAGTGGTTGTCATTTTCGAGATACCAGGTACTCACTTTTTAATACCATTCTCGAGTGTCTCCAGCACAAGAGTGGAAGCTTCGTTTATGTATGTCCTTGTCGAGGCACCGCTTATACCCGACGCCTCGCTCAAACTTGACCGCCTCGATTGCTCTTCCCTTCCTGGTACCGATAAACGAGCTATAAAATTCAACCATTCGTTCGATTGCATTTACTACTCTAAACCGGATCTGCGACACAGGACCTCGCGCGTTGCGCACGTTAGGATTAAAAAATCGTAAGAATTAGATAATTAGGATTAGGTAATGAAAGAGTACAAGATCAGAAGGGAAGAAAGCAGACGATGATCTGTAAAGAATTATTTGGCATAGAATGACGAAGGTGTAGGAAAACGAATTGCATACCGGAACCAGGATCACGCGCCCTGTCAGCGGATATAGATCGGGAGTGCGCATCCTCGTGATTGATATCGGCCTCGGGGCCAACCGACCTGCTTCTGGTCTTTGAACGAGTCAGTCGCTTCCTTATTGTCCCAAAGAAGTCTCGTTTTTTTCGTCGTGTTCTTCCTCTATCTGTAATCAGTTAGCCGCAATTATTAACAAGGCTTATCAACAACCTCGAATAAGATCAGAATGTTCTGTATCCATGATCTTGGAAGAAAGCATTACCTTCGGAATTTGAGGAATTCGGTGTACTTTCTGGTCCCGAGGTTAGACTGGTATCCTTTGCGTGCTGTAACGAAACACCATTGAGATTTATAGTGTCGCGCATAAAAATGTCTCTGCTAAACGAGCACTAAACAGATTCGTTAAGAAAACATCACTTCTTCGCAACTTAAAATATAATTACCTCCGGCGATATTTCGTGCCAGCTTCCGGTTTCCGTGAGGGCGACCTGCATAATTAGCAAACACACGGAAGACAGGGGATAGTTAGTAAAGTTCCTCTCATTTCGTTCGGGCAAAGGGACGAAGAACGAGCCTGGATTGCTGTAAATTGAGCTACGGACATGGCGCAGGGTATTCTGGTTCTTGGACTGAGGAGGGAAGGAGAGTTTGTGACGTGCAGGATCACTACACACCGTCTCTTACCTTGACGACCTGCCGTTCCGATTGCTGGAAAAGAAAGCAAACGGGAAACGATGCTTTATCGTGAAGACATTAATGTGCACGAGTAATGCGACAGAGCGGGGTTAGAAAAAGTCAAAACATTCTTGAAAACCAAATTTAAACTCGGGTTAATAATTGATTTGTACTGCGTACCCTTTGCTGACTGTGGACGATCAGAGTCCCTTTGTTTCCATTACTCTGCCCGCTTCTGTACGGTGAATCGACGACGTTACCATTCGTCAGACAGTCTGCAAATTCATTTGTTTATGAAACACTAACGATGATACGATGACAATGCATTGTAACTCGCTACAGTATACTAGCATTTCTCAAGACGGAGGAAGAGTCTCAAGTGGAGAACTATTTTGATTGAATTTATCTAGAGGAATGTGTCGGGTAACTGGTACCATCGTGCTTGTTCCGCTAACTTAAGTCATTCAAGAAAACGTAGCTCCGGATGACACTAAATTCGGGGAGGCGGGAAACGGGACTGCGAAACAGGAAAGCCTCGAAATCCTTGGCATGCCAACTAGTGCGTGAAAAAAGTACGATCGTTTTGACTCGCTAAAGGGATACGCCATCGTACGTCGATCATCAGTAACGGCACCATCGAATTTTCTTGGACGTTAAAATGTACTCGTAAGTTTTAATGTACTTTCAGGATCAAAGGAAACTCAAAGAGCGTACACCGTGACCGACGTGGAAAAGCGATACAGGTAAAGGTGGACGAGTCTTGGGAATATAAGGGCTCACGATCTACTGCTAACGAAACACCAGCATCATCTCACACCTCAACGAATGCAATGCCTTTCAGATAAGTGACTGGTAATTACCCCCTTCAGATTGAATGGTAGAGTCGTACAAGATAAGAGTGCTGTTACCATTGTTGTAATTAAGATTATTGTCGCTGATGAGATTTGTCGGATTGTAGCTACGCGTTGGTGTCAGCGGCTTTATTGCTTCCTTCACCGTATATGGTTTATTCCCGATTTGTGGTACCTCCGCACCCTCGATGAACAGAAACTGCGGAAATATGTCGTTCGTTTACTGATCGATATAACTTAATAACATTAATGCTGTTTCCCCCAAAACTTGCCTGATTTACGGGGAACCACTGAAATTAGCAATTACCTCGACGGTTAAGGTGCCGCTAATGTCGTCCTCTTCATACGGCCTCGCTTGCAGAGGTATAATTTGCCTTTGGCTCGGATTTGCGACGAGTTCATCGATCCCCACAATTCCCAGGCCCAAAAATCGTTGGGATTTATTCACGCGATCGTATATCTCCAGAAGTACTTCGGAAGTATTGTGGGTGACATCGCTGCGAAGAAAATACAAACGGATCGCTAGAACGTTCTCAAGAAATTCTTCGATAGTTAACGCGCATAGCACGGGATGATATTTACAACAGAAATGCTTCTTCCCAAACAGGGTGTCGCGTATCTTTTTTCACGGAAGTCTGATTTTTTTGCGGTGGTTCGTCAAGTTCTACAACGCAGTACGGCTCCATGGCGGATTGCTCTCCTCCGAGTTCCATTGCTTTCACTACTTTGACGAGCAATCGTTTCTCACCAGCCGCGTATTGAGATTGTAAAGAAGTTGGACTGTGTTGTTGCTGTCGATGCTGCTGTTGCTGTTGTGGCTGGAGGAGCTGTTGTTGTTGCTGCTGCTGTTGTCGGTGTCGAATGGATACGTTAAAAAAATCGCAATTCTTAAGATCCATTTTCTAAGACTCACCATACTATCATAGTGCACTGGCAATTGGAAGCCCATCTGATTCGCCGGTTGTTCCCTCCAGAGGCGGGGACAAGTCGGATAGTGCGATAAATTAAGGTGAACATTGGTTCCCCTCAAGGCACCTACCACAATTTCTGTTACTACTTCCTGTAACTGGCTCTCGTCGAGATCTTTCTTGATGGTCCCTACCGGTGCCAAGGAGACCTTTACCTGGCGTAAATTACAGAAAATAATGTCATTTCGCCCAAGCCAATGCGCCAACAGAAAACCAAGAAGATGTATAACCGAATTAAAATTCAGGAGTAAAATGATCATTGGAAATCCATGCCGACTATACGAACCTCTGGCCATCCATCGCACTTTACGTCGAGCAAGAGTTTCTCGGTGATACAGATCGCATTTAGACGAGCACGAAAACGATTCACGTTGACGCGATAGTGACTCACTTCGAACTTATCGGCCCTCTGCCGAAAAGCTTTCAGTTGCAACGCTGGAGTCGCCTCGCAGTCGCATGTGATCGTCTAAGGGGTTGAATTGATAATTTTTTATCTTGAATTGTTTATGTTAAACGAACGTTTTATTTAAGTACGTACCACGTCATCCTTCGAATCACACTCACAGAAAACATTAGACAGCACTGGTGGATGTGTTTCTGGAAGTATGCGCACAAACTCGACGCCGATTCCGTGCTGTAACAGGGAAAGGAGAAAAGAACAGGAATGTTTAATGATATAGCACGAAAAGGATTAAATAAGCGGGAGGGTAGGCTCGAGGCGATAAAGGACAATTAGCGCGTCTATAAAGACTCTGTTGATTCGCGGACCGACGTTAATCATCTCCACAACTTCATTGCGAAACTTCGAACCCCGAGACACTTTTTAAACGCGATAAAATAAGGGTGTTTGGTGCGAGTTGTGCGAAAGAAGCGAGTTACCTCGTCGACGGAGGTGGCCGTGAAATCGTTTAGGGAGACTACCCAAACTGCTAACAGTTCATTGAGGATGACGAGATCCGAATGTAGCCAGACAATCATTTCGTTGACCCAACGTACTGCTTCCGGATCGGCCCCGGTCGCCGTTGGAAGATGCAAAGCTCTGGAACTTCTAGCGGGGCTGATCAAAGCACCGGAAGTCTTCCGCGTTAAACGCTTCCTAAGGGGTGGTGTCGGTGGTACGTAACCACCCGAAGAACCACTGGATATTGCTCCGGATCCTTGGAAACTAGCTGCACCAGCTAGACTTCCGGTAAGTGGGATACTACCGGTACTACCACCTGCACCGGAAGCTGCCGATTTGACGGCCACCGAGGTTGCAGCAACCGCGGCAGCAGCCACCGCCGCTGTCGCTGATGGGGTGCTCGAAGATGCGGATGATCCATCTAATTTACGTTTTCCGAAAAGATTGAATTTTCCACCACCACCACCACCACTACTACCACCGCCACCGGCACCACCACTGCCAGAACCACCGGTGTTCGGCGTCACGACAGTATCACCGTAAAAGACATGGCCGTCCTTAGCAGAAACGCGAGCCGAGGAGGAAAGCTCGTTTAACACGAAACGATTGTACACATATTTCCCGACGCACAGCACGACGAGCCCGAATAACATCCAACCGAATATCAGCATCGACAGTGTATCCATGGTCGTATCACCAGCCGAGTCAAAACTGCATATAAGATCGTCCACCCGCTCGGCCAAGTCGGCCATATTGCCCCATCGTTCTGCTAACCAAGTCCAATTGGATTCCAAAAACATTCTTTTCTATTTTCACCCGCGAGCAGCCAACACCACCCCACTACGAGGATATTTCGAGCTATTAATACACAGTCCATATACCCTGGGGACCTCGGGACCTCCGGACTACGGCACTGCCGCCTCTAGTTCTTCGAGCAGTTCTTCGAGCCGTTCGCCAGCACGGTTTCAACTTTGCCGCTGCCTTGCCAGTTTATCCACGTTACAACCCTTTTGGATCAGTTCAACCCTCCGTTCTAATACTAATTTCTTCTCTTATGTTTGCTCGGCATCCATTTTTCTGCCGATCTATCCTGCCCTTGTCATCCGATGCATACGGTTCAACGTATTCGGAACTGTCAGGTGTTTCGTTTGCCGATACTCCCTTTTTAATCCAAGTCCAAGTCCAAGTGCAAGATCGATCTTGAAATGCTTGCCAAGTGGCTTAGTTGCGCTTTATCGTTAATTGTCCTCATCGATAGATAGACAAGGCGCGTTGAAATGCATCGATAGACATGGAGATAACGCGAATATGATTTCAGTGAGTCATGTTATGAATCTTAACGGCTCGCGCGCTCAAGACTTACGACTCTTCCTTTGTACACATAGAAAGTACTCTATCTTCTCGTCGCACTACTTCCAGCTTTTGAGCATTGCCAATTTATCGCGAGTCCCCTCGCCCTCGCGAACGTGCCTGATAAGGAATATCGGTAAATGAATACGATTATCGTAAAGGCATTCGTTTGCTTCTCATTTATACTTATACTCGTTACCTCTTTTTCTCTGCACGTAACTTAGCGAATTGATCTCCTCGCTGGATGTCTTGCCGCGACAAGCTGCACTTTCCACTTTCACTCTCGCGAAGCACGTGGGAATGTTTGAAAGCACGCGCCTGGATGAGTTACAATCGTTGGGCTTCCCGATCCGGATATAACAATCGATTACCACCAATGCTAAATAATTCTTGCGCATCGGTATCTACGGTGTCCCTGCAAACACAATTCTGCATTTACTTTCCGTTTGTGTCAAAGAACGTGCAGTTGATTACAAGTTTCCTACCGAATACAATCACCGATACCACCACCATCAAGACCACGTGTAGTTGGCGCACTCACGCTTGTATCCCACTACGTCACCGCGCGTTCTCCTTCTCTCTTTCTATCTTTCCCTGTCCGAACAAATTATTCTTGCCTGCAGACGCGTCCAGGTTCACGACATTTTCGGCCTGCAATCAAAGATATTACATCACTGGCGATGTTGTGCCGTTGTAGCAATACACGAGATACTCCTACCACTCCTTTGCGAGTCGCTAACGATCTCAGAAAATTATTACACTTTGACCTGCGGTACGTCATCGCTCAACGCGTACGTGTAGAATTGTTATTATTAACTAATCAGGAATTACAACTCCCTACGAGTATCTTTTAACTGATTGACATTTGGATGCTTTCATAAAAGTATGCTAATTTTCCGGTTCAAGGCCAACCACTCGTAATACATTCATCGTTCGTTAGTAATCATAGTAAGACACGTAATAATTATAGTAATAATGTACTATTTTAAGGAGTATATGACATTACAGTTGATCGAGATTACATGCAATTTCTGCAGTCGCGCTAATTGGTAGTACTATGTTAATAGAGCACGTGAGGTGGTTCTTCGGATTAAAAGAGAATCGATCCGCGAGGTGATCGCCGCCGTGGTAACCCGGCAACGAAGTAACGCGGTACCGCGTTTAGCAGACAAGCAGGAGCCAAACGAATCGGGAGTGCGGCAGTAGTTAGGGACGTATCGAACGGCCACGAAAACGAACTGTGCTTCCGGCGAGCCGAATTTCGAATCAATATGAATAGAAAGTGTTGCCACAGTTTCACCGTGTCACGTAGTGGGGCGAAACTAGAGAGTCTAAAGGGTAGCAGGAGAAGAAATGATCGTAGCAGTGTAAGTTAAAGCATACACGCCTTTGGAAGCTGTCAGTTTCAGCCTTCCACGTAAACGGTGAAAAGTTATTTAACCCTTATCAGTAGTATGTTACATGGGAGTTGACAAAACGAGTGCAGCACGAAGCAAGTGAAAGATGATCAAGCAATTAAAATGTGATAAAAGTTGTTGGAATAAATGTGTTTATGCAAAGACATGTGCTTTGGTTTCAAGTAATTTTAGCGAAACACCTTTCACGTAAGCACCAAATAAAACTCCGACTTAGCGACGAGTTATATATAATGCGCTAATGTCCGATAAGGATGAAATATATGCAATAATTCGAGATAATCTGGATATTGAATATTCTGACGAAGATAGTCCTAGAAGCGGTAATCTTTATCTTCACGTTTCTTTTCATATCCTTTCTGGGACACTTACACTCTTCTACTCCCACTACTCCCTTCTACCCTTTCTATTGTTTTGACGTTATCACGCTTTCACGTTTGCACATTTGCACGTTTTATAGAATCTGGTGTAACGGTGATTACTTGGAAGTCGCGCATGGACTAGCCGCAACAAACTGCGGCGCTTGCGGTATTTCTTTAATCGCGCAACGGCTTCCTCCGTCCCCACTCGCCAGGCTTCCTCATTCAGTCACCGACCCCCTCTTCGATTTGTTGTACGTTCATTGTACTCGCTAACGCCCTAACTTCTCTTTTCTAACTTCCGACTCGTGCCTTGCGCAATCGACGATCGACTGCCACGGAAAACTATCCCTGTATCAACGTCGCGCTAAACGTAATCGATGCGTCGGTCAGAATGTTAGGAAAACTATGGCCATCCGTGTTTGTGGAAGTTGGTGCTCCGCGGTAAATGAAGTTCTCGTAGACAAAGGCTTGGTTTACATCGGCATTACATTTGCCTCGTATCGCGGGGGAGTGATCGGGGATTGTGTAGTCTGCTATATCGGTCGATGTGTCATATTTACCGTGTTACACTACACTACCACCTCCTCGTGTGCGCTCAAAGAATTTCTATGGTGGATGTGCAAGAAGGATAGGAGTGGGATGCGAGGCCAAATTCTCAAGGTCCATGGGATCATCGAAAACCTGCAAATTCTGAGAGTTTTAATCAACGGGAACAGATGGGAGTGATAAAGGATATAATGTCTTAACATTACCATTCTTTCCCCTCCACTTTTGCATTGTTATTTACCAGAGAAAGGAGAATCGAGGCTGGGATACGTAAACGTGGCAGGCGATGCTGATTACGCATGATCTACGCGATTACGCGGATCTATAAATAACTCGTAGAAACTCGTTTTACTATTCTTCCGACCGCTTTCTTCTATGTTTCCTCTGGCGCTTTTTCAACGGTTCGCTTAGTTTAGTCGGCAGAGTGCACCGAGCAGCTGTGGATCAAAAACAAAGCGACGTACAGCGTTTACTTTTATTGCTTTCTCATTCATTTACATACAAATATTTCCAAGATACGTCTTAAGACACAAAGTAGGGGCCGCATTCGGCAGTCCTTGAAATGCGCCTCTTAACTAGCACTGCTAAACGTGTTTGATACAAATTTGGTTGCATCCTTCCACCCGGTTACTGAAAACACTAAAAAAAACATAGTATACTGTTCGGTGAAACGCTCGGCTTTGGCTTTGGAGAAGCAAGAATGTGTGCTGGTCTCGAAAAGTGATGATCCGGCGGGCGTTGGGGGGTGGCAGCAATGACAGCGACTTTGCCGAGCGACAGTCTTCCGGAAATAATCGCGAAGGGAACGGAACGATCACAGTGTGCACAACCCCCTCCTGCGAGACGAAAGATCGGTTTTCTCCGCTTCCTGGAAAGTGTACGTGTCGCGCAGATTTTCTTAGGCTCCGCGTAGAACTTGAAAAAAGTAAGACAGATCCGCGAGGGTAGGAAGATACAGATTACACGAATAAAATGTTCCCTCTTCCCGGGTAACGCTTATGTATGCTGGTTAATGCTTAACGAGTTAATCTTTAACCGTACACGTAAATCGATTTCATGCTTGTTGCCCTTATTACGTTTAATCCTAATATGAATTTCTGCAAAAACCGCGCGCATGTAAGCGGTGGCAAAAGAATCGAGAGGCGGCCCTGAAAGAGAGACCCCGAAGAGATTCGGGGAAAAGGTCAAAGAAATCTCTTGAAATCGCGCTTCGCTTTGGTGATGTCATTCTCTTCTTTTCTGCTCTTTCCTTGTCTTGCCCATTCTCGTGATCCTAGTATCGAGGATCGTGCGTTCCGCGAGGTGCCCTCTCGCCACCGCCCTTGCGTTTTATACAATAGCGTTAAACTGGTAATTCTCTATGTTAGTTACTCGGTAGCCTAGCAATTACAATACACAGTGTTTATTATAATGGCCCTGCTTACTAAACGACTTATCCCGGATCTATCCGTCTATGTGCCGCGTCAAGCAATGTGAATCATTTATCGCTGTGCTCGCTCTCTCGCTCTCTCGCTCTCTCGCCCTATCGCTCACACACACACGCACACACACACAGTCATTCGCTCGTCCATATAATCTCTCACACTCTTTCACTCTTGCTCGTTCACCTTGTCCCTCTGTCTTCCACCACGCATTCGCCACTCTTAAATAATTTCGACTGTAACAAACACTCGTAATACTCGCATTGAAATTGCCATATTAAAATTAAAAATCTATCATATATAAATGCATCTAATACTAGGCGTTGCCGCGTTATCGACAAAAACTCATGAGCGGCAACGAACGCCGTTCTCTTTCTCTCTTTGCACGGTTTCCTTTCGTTTTCTATTAAACCGCGTAGCGCGTCGAAATTAGGAGGCGACGTGCGACAAACGCTCGCACTCGCGCGCCCACCGTCTTCTTCCGATTAATTATTCCAAGTATTAGATTGGCCCGTAACTTGGGACGGGTGCAGATAATCGGAAATCGTCGATTCAATACTAAATAGTTGTACGCGTGTCAGCGCGTACATCTGGGCAGTGTGTGTGCGAATCATCTTAAAACTAATTAAAACCTGAAACGCCGTACTTTCCGATACGTCCGAAGCCAGGAGTTCGTTGCATAACTTGACGATAAAGAATTCGATAGATAACGGATGTAACGTGACACGAAATGACGCTCGAAAGAAGAAATAGAAAGAGAGAAAGGAACGCCGGAGATAGTACATAAATATCTCGAAATCGTAGTCGTTCCTGTGGTAAATCTTTCTACCATTTACATTCTGTTCGTTCGAAACGATCACCTGTCTCCCATTAAATGCAACGTATGTTAGGCGTAAGAAAATAAAAATAAATATATTATAGTGGAAGATCGATAGATCGGAATCCGTATTTACAATAAAAGGAGAAGGTTGGAACAAGACCAACTAAATACGGGGAAAACCTTTGCGAAGTAGAAACGAATTAGTCGGATGTCAATGTATAAAAAGTGAGCGTTTACGAATGCTTAGGCGATAGTACCAATATCGGTACCAGTATCGTCTCGCGAGAATCAAACGAAAAGTTAATGGATCCTCCCTCCTCCCTAATCTCTCCTCCCTTCTCCCACCTGCGCGTATATGTGTCCTTTAAAAAACGATCCCGATGTGCGCAAAATGCAAAGGAATAACGTCGTTTTTCATGGCTCTGCTTTCCTAGCCGACTAGAAATCACTGCGCGGATGAAAACCCAAAATTTAATGCCGCCGATACTTAGCATTATAATTACGAAAACGGCAGAAACACTACGACTAAGGTCAACTATTCCGGTCAAAATTTCGGAACGTTATCACTCCTCTATCAAACCGTGGATATTACGGTAACAGTCAGACTTTAAGTGTCAATTGTGACGAATAATGCTCTTCGCAATTGTATTAGATCAATAAAAAATATTTGAGATAAGAAAGTAAGATTCTTACGAGGACGATACAATTTGATTTGATTCCACTTGAGTTTACGAGAAACACGTATTGCCACTCGTTGGAAAGTAACGAAGAGAAATGGAATCTTCTCGTCAGGACGCGTTTATAACGAAACGCGTAGAATGTATAAAAAGTCGACTCGACTGTCCTAAAATGATATTCTTTTAGTAAATAATCGACACTAATTGCCGATTCGCGTTACGCTTTTCGTGAACGGAAAAGTGAACCGACATGTTTTCAACTCGGAATGTATCCCTGTCCTGTGCGTCGGATTATATGAGTAATATATCGATATGGAATAAGACGCGATTCCATAGATAAGGGATGTGCGTATGTACGTATTACTTCGAAACGTTGAATCACTTTACGTACAAAAGTCATTGCAGATCGTATAGTGCGCGTGATTATCGTTATGTTAGTCTTGATTTGACTCCGCCGAAAAAAAGACGGTATTCCCCAGGACATAGAAGAATTAACAATCTCTTGTGCGTCGAATTGGCAGAAATAGAATGGATGCGACATACGGTCACTCGCGAGTCTAAGCTAGGTTAACATACTTACATACGAACGCGTCTGATATACATGAGATATAACTGCAATCCATTCTCGCAAATATGTAATAAAAACCAGCATGCGGCTGTGGATAATCATCGAGTTCTCCCAGATTATTTGGGACTATCCTCGAGTCTTTATCTTCTACTCAACTCCGATTTGATAGCTGTAAAGTACGTAGGAAGAATCGTATGAAAACACGGTCGGCTTAGTAAACCATCGCAGGACGTATGAAAGTTTAACGTACCGTCCACTATTTCCAGCTTCATTTTCTGAAATTCTTTGCGCACCTCCTTAATGATCTCCGCTTTGAATGCTTCCATCTCTTGCACGGTGAGCGTGGCACCATCGTTGACGCCGTTTACTTTCAGAAGCGTGTCTTCTGAGGCAGATCCAAATCTCTTACGGACAGATTTTGGAGATTCTGCGCCATTCGAGAATTTGTTGTTTGACGAATTAGTTTTATCCCATGATTTCTTGTCGGGCGAACTCTCGGGTTCCTAAGAAGAAAAAGCGTTCCCATAGACGAATTCTACGATCACACGAGTACAGTCCGAGTGAGGTCATCGGAGATGAACGAACCTGCGGCTGTTCCGGTTGTTTTTTCTCAACTGCTGCGCGTCTGCGAGCCAATGTTTTGGCCATCTCATCCATCATCGAAGCCATGCCGCCACCTCCACCTCTTCCCAATGTACCGTAATTTCCACCGCCACCAGAGCTTGCACTACTACTCGTGCTGGATCCGCTGTTTTCTACGGGCTGTGATTGCTAAACAGAACCAATATCAAAGAATAAAAAGCTAGATCACAAAGAAATGTGATCTAGTAAAATAAAAAAAAGGTGGTGAAAACAAACCTGTTTCTTTTTTAGACGAGCGGCTTGTAGTGCCGCTGCTAAAGAGTTAGCATCGGGCGGGGGTTCGCTCGAACTGCTGATCGAGGTGGTGGACGAGGCAGTGATATTGGTGTTGGCGTTAGGTGCAGGCGGAGGTGGAGGTGGAGGTGGAGCAGCGGGACCGGCGGAAGCAATAGGGCCAGCCAATGGTACCATTGGGGGCGGTTGTGGTCCCCCGCTACCAACGGGAGCATAAACGTTAGCACTGACCGTGTGGTGGCCACCACTGGCATACTGATTCACCGAATTCGACGGAGTTCCGTACGGATTCGTAGTTGCTGGGACTGGCTGCACTTGACCTGTACTGTACTGTGCCTGCGCCTGAGATACGACACCGTATTGAGATTGACACGGTTGTGCGTGCTGACTACCGCCGGCCGGGCCCGACGCGTACTGACCAATTGAATTATTACTTCCGTACTGGCTACCACCACCGCTACCGTACTGATTACCTTGTCCTGGCTGCCCAGTATGACCGCCCGGATAAGGATTGTTGGGTTGACAATTATTTGCGAAAAAATTATTTGTACTTCCGGAGGAATATTGGCTCGGGCTCTGACCAACTACAACGGTGGCGGCGGCGGTGCTTGCGTATTGACTACCGTTCGGCACGGCACCGTACTGGTTTGCTTGATTGGTAGCGTAAATCGGTTGAGCTTGAGTCTGATTCGGGATGCTCGATTGGGACTGGGAGGGTGATTGTGCGTACTGGTTGATCATCATTGGAGGTGGTGGTATCGGCGCGTTGAAATTCATCATCGCAGGTGGACACGGTGGGGCGGGTGGCGCTATAGGAGGTTGAGGCGGAGGTGCCGGAGGACAAGCCCCGCCTGACATCGTCGATGTTGGCGGGGCTATACTTCCGATAGCCTGCATTGTTTGAATCGCCGTTTGTTGTTGAGGTTGAGGAGCAGGAGGAGCCGATGACGTTCGATGATGGCCGGATTGTTGTTGTTGCGGCGGTGGCTGCTGCGGTGGCGGCTGCGGCTGTTGCGACTGCTGAGGGGGCAGTTGCTGCTGCTGTTGATTTCCGAGCGGACAACTTGGAGAAATTGCGTTTGGACTTCCTGTTGCTATTAATGAAACAAGAAAGAATTGCATTCTTATTTTTTGACTAAAGATTAACTTCGAAACACAGAAGTATATTGTACCTTGGCTCTGTTGAGACATCCTGCGTTCTTGAATCATTGCTACATCCTCCCTGGTCATGGTTCTATATGAAAGAGTCATTTGTCATAATCGTAACAACTACCGCGCTAATTTTTATTACGCGTGCAGACCGTGATCGTCAATCTATAAACGCGCCACATTTTTATCGTTTCTTACACCGAGTACAATTCGTCTGAAGGATAAAAATATACCTGTATCCCATATCCTCTTCGTATTGAGCACTACTCTGTGGTTGTTGTTGTGGCTGTTGTTGCTGCTGATACACTGACTGCTGTTGCTGCTGCTGTTGCGGCGTTGTCGGTGGAATCGCAGGCGCCAGACTTCTCGATATGTTACTCCCATTGCTAAGCACCTACGCGATACATCCGACAATTAGTACTTGATTAACGGAAAAAAATTAATCACCTAACAATTACTCGGTCAACTTGACAATGCTAGATATCAGTGACTACGTGTCTTTTATTTGGCAAATAATTGAATGAGTCGCCAATTGATGGTACGACGGTGTGGGAGAATAGGAAACTTACATCGAGTGCCTGAAGCATCGCTCTCGCGAAAGCGTCGGCGTCGTCTTTACTAGAAAAATTGAGCCCATAAACCTGCTTGTTGTCCCTCCATTGATGGAACGTGACGGTTGCCTGATTGTATTTAAGTCCCTTCAGTATCGCGCAGTTGATCACGATTTCGTGATCCTGCAGCTTCCTCCCAACTACGCGAAATGTGTTGTTTACTTGATGATGATATAATTGGACCTTGGAGAGACCCGACGAGCTGCCACTCGGTATCCATTTTTTATTTACGTCGTCGTAAACCACCACCGACGCACGGGCGGATGATATGCTGACTTCGCTGAAGCAAGAAAGATGTATCTTTGAAACACGAGTTTATCGCACTGAAACCCTTCCGAAAACAATGATAGAAGTTCGCTAATTCGATGGTGATTCGTTACCATCCACCTCTCCGAGAAATCGTTGCGCACCGGTTCATCGCCTCACCGGTTCTTGCTCTTTCTGCGAGGTTTTAACGGCGATAGTTAGCCAAAACGGGCAACAGGTACACTCTCTCTCTTTTCCGAGCAACGAAACCCGCGTTCTTCGACTTCGAAGAGAGTCGGGTAACCAGGAACAAGCAGAACGACAGGGGACAGGACGATAAAGGAGGAAATACGAGGGAAAGCCAAGAGAACAAATCGGAAGACACCAAGATACTGGCACTTCCTTGTTTGCCCCCACCCGAATATAAAACCGAGGCGAGCCGCGTTTGGTGATAAGAGGTTCGTTACGTCCGACGCGTGCAGTGAATAATCTTTTACGTGGGCTAAGAATCCCTGTTTTTCGAGTTCTTAGCCGATTCGCCAGTAAGCCGATTACGTATAATACTCCGAGAACTCGCGGTTCTCTCTTCTTTGATACCCGCCTTATTTCAACCGTCCCCATTATGCTGGAGAAACGATTATTATCTGCGCCCTATCCACTTCCGATTCCGGCTTCTTTTCAGAGGGAATAAAACCACAGAACATTTCGACGTTAAAACGTATTTGACGAAAAAGTTAGCGGATATCCTCGAGCGAAAATATGGCTTCGTTGGGCCCCCCGCTCCGAGGGGGTTCGGACCGACAGCTG
The DNA here is from genome assembly GCA_910591585.2 of Nysson spinosus. Classification (NCBI taxonomy): domain Eukaryota; kingdom Metazoa; phylum Arthropoda; class Insecta; order Hymenoptera; family Crabronidae; genus Nysson; species Nysson spinosus. The sequence continues at coordinate 1,472,840 of OU342839.1, read as the reverse complement.
GCATTGGCGAGCACGGCATATGGTACTTAGAGGACAATCTCTTAATTGCGAAGAGTCTTTACGTATCCACTTTTACGGGCAAGATATTCCTGAAATCTAACACCGTTTCATTGATAAACGCGTAAAGTTCATGCACGACATATAAGTTTTCTCACGAACACTTATCTGCAAGTTACGGGAGAAGTATTGTCATCGAAGAATTTCAGGTATACCAAGGTGACGCCTAAATACTGCGAATCAGTGATTCACGCCGCTAACCGTTTACACTTGGCCTGAGTTATCGGACATCGTTTGTCCGACTAAGACGAAATACCCGAGATAATATCCGGGGATACCGCTCGAAAATTATCGTATCTCTCGAACCCTCCTTAAATTCGTTCTCGGAAGCGTACCACGTAACAGTACGAATTACACGACTGCCCCAAGTCCTGATAAATTGGTCCTACACGTCGGATAACCCGAATCTTTGCCGTGCATGCGATGAAATCGTTGGTACACATGTCCTACAGCGGTCGGAGAACATTAAGCCGAGTGTTCCTGGTTGTCAAATCAACTTCGTTCGATTGGTTCCGTAGAAAAGGAAGTTGAGAAGCAATTTTTGCACGCTTGACGTATAAACGGCTATGTTTTCGCAAATAACACGCTCTTTGAGGAGAATTCTAGGTATATGAAAATATAGGGTGGACAATGGGCAAGTTCGATAGGTAAACGGCACAGAATCGGAGAAAGAAGGCGAGAAAGCTCTGGACAGGGATAAGGATAGGGTGAACGTGTGAGGGAGAAGGGTGGGTGGACTAGAGAGAGAAACAAAGAGAAAAAGAGAGAGAGGGGGGAGGGGGAGAAACAGCAACTGGCAGGGGACGCCAGGAACGAAAGTAAATGGATACGGTTGGAGGCAGAAGAAAGGCTACAGGAAACGAGTAAAGCGATCTTTAAAACGAGACTCGTGGATGTTACACGATCGCAGTTACCTCGAGAAAAATATTCGGTTTCCCCGTAAAATCGTTATTGGACCTGCCCACAAGGGGCAGGTTCAACGTAGGTTCAGCCTAACTCGGAACACCCGAGAAAGAGTCTTCGCGGATGGATTGTTCGCAGCTCTTTCTAAGATGCTTCGGAAAAAGACGTTTAAATAACAATAAAATCATGAGAGATCGAATGATGAAGCTAGAATAAAGAAATGAACGATCGTTTAGGGGTGATAGATAAATAGCGGTAAAGAAAGAGGTGCGTGCGGTTTCACGGGGAGTATTGTGTTCGGCAATAGAATGCTACGTATCGTATTTGTCTCGATGTACTTACTTCATGTTTATCTGACCGGGGAGCGTGTGCTATGCCCTCATGCAACCCGTATTCCTGCTTCTACAAAGTATATCACCGATCCCATGAAAACACGCGAGGTTCGGACAGGACTTTCGGTAGTTCGACATAAATAACGCACTGCACTAATACCACCGTGACACCCTGCTAGCGCACATCTGCCCGGCCATATTGCCGACTCTGAATTCATACTCCTACCACCCCTCTGGCCTCGATACACCTACGACCAACTAGAGGGGAGACTCGGTACCCTCCGAGCAAATCGAACTTCTTTTTAGTTAGAATGCGTCCGAACTTTTTTTTTAGGCATTTAAACCCTATTCTAATACCACTCGTACCGATAAAATCTTACCCTACTTCTTTAAGATACTTGTTTCATTTGTAATCGGATAATTGGTATTTTCGTTGTACAAACCAAACTGAGATCGGCCGTTCGTAAAAAGGGGAACAACGGACTTCTTTATCGATGCACGAAAGAAAACCGTTTCGGGAGTTTACCGAGACGAGGCGTCAGTAACGTGCTGGTCAAGGTACGCGAAACGCGATGCATCTTTGATGCTTTTGAAAAAATATGTGAATACTTGTTTATCCGAAAAATCCGCAACCGCGTAGGTGACTGAAATGTGCAGTTATTTCGTCGAGCTCTGGCCCTATGTGATTTCAGCTTTCGATGTAAACTGAAGGTGGAATTATCGTTTTCTTTAGGAAGGGACGTTGTTGAGAAACGCCATTTTGTGGCCACATATCTGGACGTAAACAGGAAACTTTCTAATTTCGTTTCTTCGAGAAGCAGGAGGATACGGCCCGCGTTACGCGAGATAACTGGCGCGTGCGGCCCGATCTTCGGAGATTCGACCTGCGAAAAGCTCGATAACTCCTGCGAATTTGGATGAAAAAGTTTCGCGCCAAATCCGCCGACGCACCTGGCGCATCCACTACGAAACAGCTGTGCGTTTCAAGCTTAATTAAGGATATCGTTCGTTGATTCTCGTAATCCGTCTGGCCCGACGTTGACCACGCTACTTACTAAATTTGGAAGAACAACTCGTGTCCCTCGCGTATCTTCCCACTGTGCCACCAATCTCTCTCTATATTCCGATCTCCAGCAATTATCCTCTTGCCCTTTAATCCCGTAGTTTACCTGTACTTAGTTTCTTACCAATTTCTTTCGTTCGTTACCCAATTTAATTGCCGTAAGCATTATTTCATTAAAAAATTCGCGGTGTATACTTTTTACATTTTTCTTACCACCTGACTCGGGAGATGCGGAAAAATATTGCGTGACCGTTCCCCCCATAAATTTCCATAAATAAAGTCCACACGTTTGTCTTTACAGTGTTCGTAGCATGAGAGTGGAGAAGATACGATGTTTCCTCAAAATAATATCGTAAAAAAAATTTTGGTAGTAATTACCAAATGAATACTTCCATATTTAAAAGTATGTTATCAAAAACACTGATCACGAGTAGTGGGCATATTCGAGTGCGATATGCTTTTCATCGATACAACAAGGCTTAATGAACATAAGAAAGCATAAGGAATGGTTTTCTATTCGTTCCTATTGGATGTTAGATAAGCCAAAACATGTCCGGTGATTCAGGATGGAGCGCCGTCATTCACCATCCCTCGGAATTAGAGCTACAGAATTGGAATTGGGAGGAAAATGATGGAGAGCAGGAGAGAGAACTCCCTTCGACTGTTGATATGGATGCAATAAAGGGTGGGGGTAGCTGGGATCCTACCACCGAATTTAACGGTACTGCTTCAACTATTCACCTTCGTATCAGCTTTCTAGTTCTTGAAACACAAGTTTTGTGTCAACTCCTGATGGGTCCGTTAATTGATGCCTACAGGAACAGATTCGGTCGACTCCGAGGAAGACTCCGATTCTGACGACGAAAGTTCAGGTGGAACGGAAGGTAGCTGTTCTTATTCTGATTCAAATTCCGAGTCGGAGGACGAAAGCAGCGGTGAGGACGAAGAGGGCGAGGATACAGGCTCTAATTCGGATTGCACGTCTGAGCACAGTGAACAAACATTTTCCATTCAAGAAACAAATTTTGAACCGGTGCGTGCTCAGCATCCTATGTCGCATATGTTTTTCCAAATCGATTTTTATTTTTATTTTCGGCCATTGAATACTCCGCGTGAACTTGCTTATTGGTTGTTTATAGGGAGCACTTAAATTGAAGATCACTATGAAAGGTCCGAAGAAGGAAGACGCGGAGAAGGCAAAGCCCGAGAAAGGCAAAAGAAATGTATCGAAAAAAGTAAAATCTAATTGCGGAGCGAAGGTAATTTGTGAGACTCATTGCGCGATAAACCGCGAATTACAATTTTCCAGGCATTCTTTTTACCGAGATCGTTCTTTTATGCTAGTCTTCAGAGTGTACCAGCGATGATTCGGATTCATCTGAAGGCCGTACATCGTCACATACACAGCAACAACAACCGCAGCAACAACAACAACACCATCATCATCATCAACAAACAACCCCTCAACAGCAGCAATCGCCGCAATCGCTACAACAGCAACAGTTACAGCAGCAACCGCAACCGCAACAACAACAACAGCAACAGGCACATCAACCGCTTCAGGAAATAAATCAAGAAGATTTGGCTGCTATTTTACCGGATCAGGAACACGAGGATGCCCCGTTCGATGGGTTCGAAGATTCTGAAAGCGGTCGACTTGTGTCGAAAGCTATCGAAAGAATGTCCCTTGGTGCTGATTCGGACACGAGCGAAAATCCTGATCAAAATCCTGTACCTGTATATAGTTCTACGTTGTTGCAACAGTTCGTTGAAAAAACTGCGCTGTTATCCGAACCACGGAAACGACGCAGTAAATTGGGAAAGAAACTAAACGACGTCGAATATCCTTGCGGCTCGAATGTATCACCGGATTCGGGGATTCAGTCAGTGGATAATAGCCCTCTGCATTCAGCTATCAGTCCAGTGAGTCCTCCGGCACCAACACAGTCGCCGATTCAAGCGTTGGTTTCGAAACCGGCAGTGAACGTTGATCGGGTTTTATACCCACCAAAGCGGAAACCCGGGAGGCCCGCAAAAACCGTGTCGACTCAACCCCGTGGCCCAGGAAGGCCTCGTCTTAAGCCGGAAATTGTAAGAAAAATGGAGAAGATCGAACGAAGAGAAAGTTCGTCATTGCCACAGAAAGTCATAACAGACGAAGTTCCGGTAGGAAAAAGAGGAAAAGCGAAGCAGCCGCAGCCGCAGCAGAAAGCTGGTACCGCTTCCCGGGAAAACAAAGATGAAGTAAAAGAGGGGAAGGATGGCAAGGATGGCAAGGATGGCAAAGATGGCAAGGATGGCAAGGATGGAAAAGATGGAAAAGATGGAAAAGAAGGAAAAGCGGGGAAAGAAGGGTTAGAGACCAAGAAGAAAGTAAAAGAGAAGCCCTCCCCTTGTCAGAAAAAGGTCATTGGCCGGTGCAACGTAGCATCGAAAGCACCGCAGGAGAAAGTTACAAAGAAAAATAACGCGAGCTCCCCGACGCGTGTAAAGTGCCTAAGCAGATCGGTTACGAACAAATGTGTAAAGGAGACGTCGCAGTGCGACACTCGAATTTGCAAAAAACTGAAAAAGGATAAAGCGGGTGTCTCTACTAAAACAAGTATGACACCGTTGACGCGCCAAAAGCAAACAAGTTGCGAGCAGGCGGCGAAGGAACAAAAGAAATTGAATTTGTGTAAAAGAAGTCTCAAAGAGAATAGGATTAATAGCGGAAGTTCGACAAAGAAACCGACGGCTTTTAGAAAGTCTGGACCGGCAGGCTCGCGACGGATTTTGAAAGAGAATAAAAATAATAAAAAAGGCACTCCAACCTTTGAAACTAATGGTGTCGGGGTTCAGACCTTGATCTCCTTACCAGTCGGCGAGGTACTCAAGTCGGAAAGAGTCGATGGTGTATCGAACAAATGCGACAAAGCTACGCAACCTATACACAGTCATTGTCACAAACATCATCATCATCATCATCATCATCATAAGCATCGTCGACGGCTACTTGTACCTCCGAAGAATCCAATACGTATCGATCCTTGCATCATACAGGAGTTGGATAAACTTATTGAAGAGTTCTCGAAGTCATGCACCTTGGGGAGGAATAACAGCAGTACGGGTTACTCCGAGTTGCCTCAAATCTTCCGCGTGAAGAAATTGACGAAAAAGCGCAAGGGCGGCGATGTGAATGCGAATGACGATCAGAAACTCAAGAGACGCCTGAAGAAAGAAAAAGTGTTCTCGGGGACGGACACGAAGGGTGGCGTGAGTGCAACCGCGAATTCAAATCCAAACGAGCAAAGGTTGCCGCTCAAGAAGAGACATTATCATGTATCCAGTCCCCACAGTTCCCAGAGCTCGAATGCCAGTTCCGCGGATGCAAATGCTAATGAGTCGAATTCTACTGAAAGTCACATTGAAGAAGCTATCGAAGCTACGATAACGAGGTATGGCGGGAGTTCAGCATCCTCTGTACATGATGATGCCATACCTGTTACGCCAAAAAAGAGGCACCGGGATACCGCTGAAAATGCATCTGTTGAGAAGCCCCAAACGAGTACCGCAGATATTTCTGCTGAAGAGAAATCATGTAATCAAACGGAGCTTCAGCCACGACGTAAAAAGAAGATCGTTAAAGATCTGCGAGTGACTGTTACTAAATTATCTTCCGAGAGTCATCACATGCTCACCGATAAAGCAGAGAAAACTTCGGAGAAATCCGAGAAAATCGAGAAAACTGAGAAGTCTCTCAACGAACGCAGCTTGAAGAATTGCGGGGAGAAAGCTGCTAGTAAATCCGAGAAGCCTGTAATTGAAAAAACGTTGAAGACTGACAAAGTTCAGGCTTCGGAGATATATGAGAAGGGTGATATCTCATTGGAACTTCGTACAGAGAAGAATATAAAGGTTGATTCGGACCTGCAGTTGAGCGAAACCTTCGACGAGAACGAAATCCCTGGCGACAGTAAGAACCTTGAGAAAATGGTTCCTTCCAGCGTTCCAAATCCAGTAAACTCTACCGGCGTGTTGGTCCTAGCAAAAAAGAAAATGAGAAGACGGAAAGCTATAAATCGCACCGGTTTTCCGACGCTCAAGAAGAAAAAGAAGAAGAGATCTCCTACTGGCGAGGAGACTGCAAAGGGATCCATTGCAAACAATGCCGAAACTTTATCGAAGGTAAAGAGAGTAGACACGCCAGAATCAACGACTCTCGATGATAAGACTGCTTTACTCGAGAATGGAACACCGAGTGAAAACAGCATTAAACTGAATAGCGCATCGATGAAAAACTCTACTCGGTCCAACGAATTAGAAGATTCGAACACTTCCTGCAAGCCGATATCCGCCCGTGCGGTATCCGAGACAACTTCCGAGACTTGCGCCGGCCAATTGAGAGTACGAAAGGATCTTGTAGAGTCTGAGAAAATTCCTGTCAGCAAACTGTGCCCGGTTAAATTCGAAAAAATACAAGATTCTAGAATGTATCTGGAAGAAAACACCTCGTTGGAAGAAAGCTTAGGAAGATTCGCGCAAACTCATCGGCTGGCCGAACTTAACGAGGAGAATTTAAAGAAGCTAGAACGTTCCAGCTCTAATGGCAGCGTAAAGATCGAGCTTACAGGCTGTTTCAATAATAATAGTAAAAGAAGAAGAGGTTCTGCCAGTCCTTGTAATTTGTCGCCTAGGAATATTAAACGTCTTCGTAGCGCGGGTTACGAAACCGAGAACGATGGATTACCGAGCAGCGACACAGCGAATGAAGAACCAGAAACCGGCAAGCATTTAGCCAGTGGCCATAATAGAAAGAAACAGTCGCGCTGGAAGAAAAGATACTTGCAGAGGGGTATCATTTTCAATGATTGCGGCAAAGTTTACGACGCGAAGAAGCTGGCGAACGTGGACGTTACGACGGGGAAGAATAAGGCAACCTGCGAGAGTAACGAATCGGCAGCTACCGCACTTTTATCTGCATCGTATAATTGCGGGAAATTTCTGCGGCAGAGAAAAGTGCCGTTTCAATTGCCTTACGAGTTATGGTGGTTACATACTCAGTCTCGAATGCCGAGCAGGGACTCGGTGCCATCTTGGAACTACAAGTGAGCGATATTTATTTATTTACTAACATAAACGAGGAAAACGTTATTAATGGACAACGATGGTTAACCCGCTTTCTTTTCGTTCCAGGAAAATTCGAACGAACATCTACTACGACGTGAAACCTACCACGTTGTACGAAGCACAGGCATGCGAATGTAAACCGGAAACTGGATGCGGTGACGATTGCATCAACCGCATGGTTTTTAGCGAATGTTCACCGCAGTTTTGCCCGTGTGGCGAGAAGTGTGAAAATCAGAAGATTCAAAAGCACGAATGGTCACCGGGTTTACAGAAATTTATGACGGAGGACAAAGGTTGGGGAGTAAGGACACAAGAATCCATAAAGTCTGGAGATTTTATTTTGGAGTACGTCGGCGAGGTCGTGTCCGAAAGGGAATTCAAATCTCGGATGGCAACCAGGTAAGTGAATCACCTTTTATTCGCTTCGATTAGACTCGAGTATTGGAAGATTACGAGAAAGAAGAACTTTGAATTATTAGTGGGTTTTCGCGAATTAATATTCTCGGTGTGTGCATGTTAGATACGCAAACGATACGCATCATTACTGCCTACATTTGGACGGTGGGTTAGTGATCGACGGACATCGTATGGGTGGCGATGGTAGATTCGTAAATCACTCTTGCGAACCAAATTGTGAGATGCAAAAATGGAGCGTTCACGGGTTACCGCGAATGGCATTATTCGCGTCGCGGGACATTAAGCCGGGCGAAGAGTTAACTTACGATTACAATTTCGCACTGTTTAATCCGTCCGAGGGACAACAGTGTAGATGTGGAAGTAGCGCTTGCCGGGGTGTCATAGGTAATTTTATTGATTGAGTAATATTCCTGCCATCTGTTGTTTCCACCTTCTTGAAATGTCTTTAATGATTCCTTGTGGAATACTCGCAGGTGGGAAAAGTCAAAGGGTCGCGAGAAGCATAGCCGCATTACCTACGACTCAATTAGAACCCATTGAAAGAAGATCCGTCGGAAGACCGCGTAAAAACGTGCGAAAGTCTAATACGGTGCAGTCTACTAATTCCAAAGCAATATGCAAATCTCGTAAGATCGGTGACTCGAGTTTAGTTCATGCTCCACCGTTGAAACCTATGTCTCATCAACAAAGGTGCTTTGCACAGCAACATCATTGTTTCCTTCTGCGAAATCTTGAGAAAGTCAGGCGACTTAAGTCCGTGGTTAATCACGTGCAAATGCAAAATGGCAAAACGAGATTAGGAAGTAATGGTCATACAGTGAAGGAGAAGACCACCGGTGACATGAAGATACAATCGGATGCATTTTTCTCTCAACTAGCTGCGCTAACCAATACCAACACGCGAACCGTGCGTACTCGACGGCTCGCGCAGGCACAAGATGATCCGGAGGTTCATAAAACCGCCAAGTTAGCAAAGGTATCGTACTCGCGATCTTCCTAGAAAATCCACCCTCATTAAAAGTGTGCTTATTAATTCCCCGCGTCTTTCAGGTGTTAAAAGACTTATACACGATTGTATCAAACGCGAACGATGAAAACGGCGAATTACTGTGCACGCCGTTTATAACGTTACCGTCGAAACGAAAGTTGCCGGATTATTATGAGAAGATTCCGGATCCGATAGATCTGAGTATGATAGATCAGTGCATTGGCACTGGACATTACAAGACTGCCGAGCATTTTGATCACGATATGATTAGGCTGTTCGATAATAACGTTAGGTTCTTTGGAAGGACGTCAGAAATAGGAATCGCGGCAGCACGGCTTAGAAAGTTATATCTAGGTAGTAAACCAGATTTCGTAGATGCTATAACGGATGCAACAGGATGCCCACCTTCTCAAGGATTCTTGCCACCCCGCGGTTCCACCGCTGGGGAAGAGGATGTTATTAGATGCATCTGCGGATTACACAGGTAACGCGATTTTCCGTCGAAACCCTTGCGACTTCAAAACTTTGAAAATTTAGAAATACTTTCACGTGTCCCTGAAGTCTCGTACTGAAGATTCGAAGTACTCTAAATAATCGAAATTGAATGTAATCGCGTAGGGACGAAGGTTTGATGATCCAATGCGAGCGGTGTCTCGTGTGGCAGCATTGCGATTGCGTTAAAGCCGACACAAGTATAGAATCCTATCTTTGCGAGAGATGTAATCCACGACCGGTCGACCTCGAGATACCATTAGAGGCTGAAGAGGAGGAAGAAGGCAAGAAACATTTCGTGACCTTAATGAGAGGTGACCTGCAGCTCAGGCAAGGTGACACGGTTTACGTACTTAGGGACACACCGGAGAAACACACCTATAAGACAATACAGAAACCCGATTATGAACAAATGGACATATTTCGGATCGAGAGACTTTGGAAGAACACAGAGTAAGAATCGTTTTCGGTATCGTTCGAATGTGCAATTGAACTGTACTTGGTTCTACGTGCTGCTACGTTTGTGTTAATAGGGGTGAAAGATTCGTATTTGGTCATCATTATCTAAGGCCGCATGAAACGTATCACGAGCCAACGAGGAAATTCTATGAGAACGAGGTCGTCTGCGCACCGCTCTACGAAGCGGTTCCCTGCGATTTAGTTGCCGAACGGTGTTGGGTGCTTGATCCCCATACATATTGCAAAGGTATTTGCACTCTTTATTCAATTCGATGCATCGCATATTTTTCATCAAGCTTTGTTACGATATTAATGATGTACTTCGTAACAAGGACGACCGGTGGGTTCGACGCCGGAACACACTTACGTGTGCGAGTATCGCGTGGATCGCGCTGCTCGCCTTTTCACGAAAGTCGCGCGTGCCAGACATCAAGTCTGCACGAAACCGTACGCCTTCGAGACATTCCCCGAGCGCATTAAACATTATCGCACGTATTTGGTAAGTTCCGACCGAAAGTTACTCCAGCGATCTAATTAAGTGAAAGTGGATGGGCTGTATAACGCGAAACAACGCATCAATTTTAGCCCCATAGCCTCGACGGTATACATATAGGAGGCAAAATGGCGAAGGACAAGAAAAAGAATAACAATCAGGATGTCGAAGTGAATCATAAAGCGGACGTGAATGAAGGTGGCAAGGGTCAAGCGAGGGATCAACAAAAGCTCTCGAGCGGGAAAGGCAGGCGGCGATCTAACGAGAGTTTGACCGTCTCTGCGAGTGTGACATCGTATGCTCAGGTAATTTCGTATATTCGTTGTTTTTCGGTTTGCAGATGAAACTGACACCGAAAGAATACCCTGAACAATTCATTTGCAGAGAGAGGAGCAGAAGAAAAGGTTGAACAGTATTTTGCTAAGTCTACTGCAGAAAATGCCAAATAAAAAGGAGCCGTTGGATATGTCGTTTCTGCTCGAGAGAAATAGACGGAATCGTAAAAGACCAGGTGGTCTAAATCCGTGACACTGGGTAATACCTCCACTATAATAGCCCGCTTTCCATATAGATAACGAACCACACTTTTGGTTTTAATTCCAGCAAGAGTTCGTGGCGCGATAGTGCTCGATCTTTTTCATTCGGATTCCGATATTCCTGTCTGTTCTCTTTTGCTGTATATATATAGAATCGCTCATTTATCCGCTTCAGAATGAAAACGAATTACTATACGTTTTCCTCGATATGACCCGTCCATTTGTATCATTTCTATCGTTGCCGCGATACGCGTATCCCTTTCGTCGTCAAATACAATTCCAAGAACTTTTTCTACGTTATCTTTAACATATGTGTGTACAGAATTATAGGAAGCTGCGATTCCTTCGATGGTGTCCGTAGTTTTCTCTTGTTTCTCTATGGAAATTTTATATTCCGATATAGGACAACATGTTTCACAGAACATCAGTCGGCCAATTTACCGCGGATTCGGCCTGTCGTGAAAACTTCGAAAGCACCGTCTCCCCCCGAACACCTCGGAAGTAAACGGTGCTTTATCGTTTTCGGTAGGTTTCCGGAAGATCTTAACCGAACAATGGCGGAAATAGCGGGCTATCAAAGAGACGTAGTGACAGGCAAGATCGAGATCACGATGGTCTACAAAATAGCGATTTGTAAATTTATTCTTTAACGATTAACGAAGACACGACAGCGTACAAATATCTCGTACTACTCGATCATGACAAGAGGATGAAAATAATGAATCACCGGTGGAAAAATGGAATGAATCATGTTTGCTTGATTGTAATCAGAAATCTTTATGCGTGTGAACATGTGTGTGCGTGCGTGTGTGAGAGCGAAAGCGAGATCGGTCGGGTGATGAAAAAAAAGGGTAAAGGGGAAAACAAGTATATGCGAGGCTTTATTGCACAAAAGTAACGTTATATTTTTCATAACCCCAGTGTTGTTTGACTCATGTGTAATATACGATCTTAAATTAATAGATAAAACTCGACTAACGTATTTAATTTATTGATATGGATTATCGCGAACGGGTACAGCGGACGATAATACAGTTGCTAGAACTCTATGAATTGTAAATACACCTATGCAGGATTTCATATTTATTATTGCATTATACACTTTAGTAAATATACATATTATTAAAACGCATATAGTACGTATTAGTCTTATTTGCAGTATATTGCCACGATATATTGCCATGTCTTTGATTCGCGAACGCGAGAACTATTTGCGTGTATCTCGACGTAAGACGAAAAGTATTCCGTTTCCGTTTATCACTTAGAAGATATTCCAATCCCTGAATATATTCATCTCTGATAACCGAAGATACTTTCCCTATTCCCAAGTCTCACCTTCCATTTACTTGTCTAGTTCCCGGTGTTTTGCTTACTAATAGATTCCAATAGAGAGAAATAGAGGAACGGAGAAGCCGCGTGGCTCAAAGTGCGTGGTTTCTAGACGTAAATAAAGATTCGAAGTAGGAAATAAATGTTGGCGAGGTCGAAGCTGGTCTTCTATGAGTTCGGATTCAAGTGGTCTGTTTACGTTTCGGTATCGATCTCTCTGGTAGCAGATATGTTTCGTCTTACGTTCAAATCGTACTCGATCGTTTCATTCTTAAAGTGCCCCTACCGAGAAGTGAATTGTAAATAGTCTTGTAGTCGAAATAAATTGATCTTTTATTATTTTTACGAATACGTTTTGTACATTTTCATCAACGAAATTATTTCAAAACATGATCTTTATTCGGATGCGTAGGGAAGTTCTATTCTCTACGGGACATCCGACTAAACGCGTTAACATATACGAAAAGTCTGTCGTGAAACTAATGTATTGTAAATTGGTGTTGATTTTTGGATTATTCTAGTGTTCCTGTTTTTATGCTATCTCTAGATTGTACACTATTTTGTGATCCATGTGCTTATCGTCATCTCCGCGGTAGTCGATTACTTCGAAATATCTTCCGATTTATTTTAAACGCTATTTTACACTCCGAGATGGAATTTTGTTTGTATAAAACGAAGAGTTTCAGAAGAGCGCGATGTATTAATCTGCCAAATTTGAAGAACGCGAGTAATCGGTGTTATTCGAAAAGAAAGGTGTTTAACCAACGGACGAAGAGGTCCCGAGGGGGGGAGGAGGAAGTACGTTGGGTAACATTAACGGTAATCGTGCGTAAAAAGGCGAGAAGCAGCTTTTCGAATTGACGGTCTCGAACGATTCGAAAATAATTCGTAGATGTCAAAGAACTGCGTCGGACGGTTTTTGTTAGTCTGCACGTTCAATGAAACATCGCTATGTACGAATCATAAGTCCAAGAATAATTTATTCGTGACACGACATTTTCTTTTTCTATACATCGTCATCGATATAGAAAGATAAAACAAGGAGGTACACAATATTATTTTGTTTCATTCTATGGTGTGAGCGGTATTACGCTTTCGGCATAACGATACTCTGGCTTAGTATATAAATAGTTCATCAATAACTTTCCATGTAGTACGCTCAAGATCTGTACATATTTACAAAGTCCTGCCGAGAGTGATAAACTATTAAAGATTGTTCTTGACCCAATGCATGAGATGCGCGAGAACGCGCGGTGTACCCATACGTAATATTCTTCCCCTCAATCCTTCTGAAACTCGCTATAAAAAAATCCCCTTTTATCCCGCCGGAAATAAGGGTCCTAGTGTCCCAGTCCTAGGCAGGCACACTCTTCCAAACAGTGCATCTACGAGATACGTAGATTGCGCGACACGTCGAAAGTCTATGTCGCCGTGAATTGATCGACTGTCCGAGTTACGAGTTCACATTTACTGCATTATTACCAATTCAACGTTTCGCCGGTTATACGTACTTCGTAAAACACTCGAAACGACAACTGTCACGTAATTTCGGTTGATTATAATGGAATCATTTTTTGTTTTCATCTACTTGTGTCGTTGGAATCGTTGATACCGTTGACCATAATCGGCGACACTAGACTGAGCGAACAGATCCTTGATAACGGTGATTAAACGCCATACTGAAATGGACGTGGGTCTTCTCACTCATGCCATCGTGCTTATTCTACGGTAAAAGATATGCATGGTTTTAAGTGAAGTTGTTACTTTCGGTTTTGCCGTCAATTAGAAATAGAGTACTCCGTATCCTGGATACCTTTAAATTCTGTGCCACTCTTCTAATATTTAGTAGGGTGGATTATTGCTTGTTCGTGGTTTGACCACCAGCCGCGGTGGTTTGTCCGGCTGGTTGTTGATGACCCCAATACTGATTGTAATACTGTTGATTCCAACTGTTCCAGTTTCCATTCCCGTAACCTTGTTGTTGTTGCTGCTGCTGTTGTTGTGGTTGCTGCTGCTGCTGTGGTTGTAGTTGTTGCTGCGGCTGCTGTTGTTGTTGTTGATAATTTGTCTGAGTGTACGAACTTTGATTGTACCCTTTCCAATTGCCCCATTGGTGCTGATTGCCCCACCCGCCTTGTTGATTCCATCCACTGCCTTGCGATTGACTTCCCGTCGGCCAATTACTCTGCTGAGCCCAAGCTGATTGTGGGCCTTGATAATTGCTTCGGAAACGAAATCCAACCAGTTGCGTTAGACACCGATCGCCGATGTTCGTTCTTAGATTAGGCTTTGTAATCCGCCTTAATGGATAGCTTGGTCTATCGTTTATATGCGATAAAACCGATCCTGCGTACCTCATTGGTGCCCAACCACCTTGTCGAGGGCCTACAGGGCGAGGTCTGTCGTTTATTGGCCTTTTATCTCGTGGCCCGGCTCTTCTATCCATTCCTCGATGCGGTAATGGTGGAGGTGGAACTGGAAGACCTCGAGGTCGCCATGGTATTGGTGGACCGTAGCCACCAGGATGTCGTGCATGTCCACCTCTTTGCTGCCGATCTCTCCACCCCATATTACTCCCACCGCGCCATGTCGGATTACGACTTCTGTCCGAGTCTGGAAAAATAGTTTAACGGCATGCAGATACATGTAGTACACCGCAATCCCTTTTCTCGTGCAAGAATACATATTGAATTTTCTTCGTATCATTACACCTACAATTGGTCCTCCTCTCACGATGATCGCGATTATTTCGCACATCCCGGATTTCTTTGCTGGGTTCGGGCTTATCGATTTTCGCTCGTTTGCACGCCGGTTCTTGAACACCACCTGCTTCCTTGCCCTCTTTATTGTACTTTTCTATTAACTTACTGGCTTCCTCTTGTCCGAGTTCTACCCAGTCGACAGCCTCGAAAAATTGCCCAACCACCGGGACACTGAAATTCGCTAAAAATCAAAATCTCACATTATTGATCTTCTATAATGGATCCAATGTGAGGGTCCGACGAACGTGTTTTACCAGTTAGCCAAAATGGAGATTTTCTACGATCGAGTTTTTCATGATGGAAAAAAAGAGGCATATGATACCGTGAAAGGAAGAAAAGTTCATGGCGAGCATCACGATACACTTACAAATATGGGTTTCACGGGAATGATAACCGAGAGGACAGTGAACTCCCTTTTATAGTCTTAAAACCAACCTTTCATATCCATGAACACGGAATCGGGAACAGGCTTGCCTTCGATCGGTTTGTGCTTAGTAGTACGCGACTTGTAGTCCTCGTCCGTTGGTACTATAACTACTGCTTTCCGCTGGTATCCGGAGAAACTCTTCATTTTGCGTCTTTGTGCGGAAGGATATACGTTTGTCTGTATCGATTCCATAAAAAAATACAGATGTCATGAAAATTGTAATTTATTATAATCTGGCGCGCATAGTTCTTGTATAGAGTAATTGGCGGAAATCTAGAAAGAGGCAAGCTGTTTGATACTCACCTTCGAATGCGAAGTTTGCGTGCTTCGCGGCATTATATATTCGCACACATCATTTGGCATACTTACCTTCCAATTAGAACGCGAATTCGACGTAGTCGAGTATCGAAAATTATGGATCTTTAAAAATATGAACAAAAAAAAGGTTACACTCGCATACCTGATCTAATATATAGTTGCGCCTTCTGGTTGGCGCGAGTTCCAGCAGTTTGTTCAGGGCGCGAGTGCACTCAGCGATCAGCGCTTTCCATCGAGTAGCCTCATTCTGGTCAAAAGGTAAGCCCATATTCTAAAGTAATTGAACAACGTTAATGTAATTGCATTCCGCGTAATGTAACGTAAACAATGAACTATGATTTCGAACATGTACCTTAGTCTTATCAATCAGGCTATTTATTCCCAAAACATTGTACATTTTTTGCGGATGCTCGGCTGCATGTTTACTGGCCCAGACTGATTTCCCGCATCCCGGTAATCCGCACATCATTATTACTTCGCAATGCTCTTTCTTCTCCGGTCGCCGTGG
Source organism: Nysson spinosus (assembly GCA_910591585.2). Taxonomy (NCBI): domain Eukaryota; kingdom Metazoa; phylum Arthropoda; class Insecta; order Hymenoptera; family Crabronidae; genus Nysson; species Nysson spinosus. Next base: position 1,456,647 of record OU342839.1, on the reverse strand, counting down.
GCCCGCGATTTTATATTGCGTATCTACGTTCCCGATCGAAACGTAATCTTGCAAGATATCCGTCGCCCATGGTTCCTCTTGACCGAAGTTACACGCAAAACTGCAATTCTTGCTTAGTATGTGCGGAAATAATGCCTTGTCACCGAGATCCTCTTTAGAGAGTGTGAACGCTGTACCCAGATCCTTGCCGTTTACGGTGTATCCTAATGAAATGCTGTCGTCGGATGTCGCGTCCAAATAACAGCCAATTACTACGTCTTTGTCAAATTGACTACCGTATTCGGTAAACTGATTCTCAGTTGACTTTCGACCTGTGCTTTCAAAACCGTAACTTAATTTTTCCTCGCCGAGTTGCATGGATGTGTACGAGGCGGACCATCCTATCCTCAGCACATGCGGGTGTTCTTCATCTTGCATCTTTACCGGGCAGTGTTCTGTGACTTTAACTTCGTAATAAACCTTGCCATAATGGAAACCATAAGATGCCCTTGCACCAGCCCAAATGTGTGAAAAGCCGTCCGTGTGCATTGGCGTCGCAGTGAAGAATCCGTTTTTATCAATGACTAGATTCAAATCTGAATCATCTGAAAACAAAGTTTACGACACTCTAGTATTTTATTTCAATTTTCCCGTATTAGCGCAGATGTATATTCAGTAACATACACCAAGATAAAGTTAATGCGTTATCGTCAAAGTCAGGCTCGATTTCCGGTTGTAACGCTACCGTGGAAACTTCCGCTTCCTCTGCCGGACTGGGAGATCGTTTTCGTTTTCTATCTTGAACATCTATCCTTTCTTCCTCGAGCTTTTCCGCGCCTTCCTCCGGCTCCATTTTTATTTGTACCGGGTCCGTGTTTATTTGTACCGCGTCCTTTTTGTAGAAACAAAAATGCATTATTTATTACAATCATTTACAATTACCGTAAATATACAAAAGTAAAATGGAGCATAAGATTTCGTAATTACATCGTTTACTTTTATGGGCGGATCAACGTCAGAGGATTCATCTTCGATCTTGGCCTTGTTTTCTTTGATGTCCTCCGTTTCCATTGGTTCATCGACGTCCGCCTTTTCCGCAGCGCTATCGGCCGATTTTTCTGCCGGGTCGGACACGTTCTCTAACTTTATTTTTGGTTCAGTTTCACAAGTGTCTGGATTTGCAACAATCTCTGTATCCTCGATTTGTGTATCTTCAACTGCAGCATCTAATTCTGGTTCATTACTTGGAACATTTTCTTCTATTGTGTCCATCTTATCAGTCTGTAATTCACTGTTATCACAGATGTCTGATTCAATATCTTTTGCTTTATCTTGTTCCAGAGGTTCCGTATTTTCCGACGATTCCTCGACCTCTGCTTTTACATGCTCATGCAATGATTTATTTGTTTCGCTAGTACTATTTTCTAATTTCTCCACTGGATGATCTACGATTTTTTTTTGTATATCGGGTGATTTCGTTACGTCTGATGCAACTGTCTTTGCATCTTTCTCACCCTGCCGATCCTCGCTGCCGTTTTCTTCCGCACCATCGGAAATTTTTTTTATGTCGCCAACATTGTCGTTCGAGACATTCTCGCTTTTTTCTATAACAGTGTCTTCCTTTTTTATCACTGTGTCGGTGCTTTCTTCTACAGTAGCATCGTCCTCCTCCTCCACCGACATGTTCAATTTCCGTTGAACATCCTTCTTTTCAACAGTATCATCAGAGGAGAGTTCATCTTTTTCTAACTCCTCGTCTTCCTCTTGCAATTGTTTCTCTTTAGTTTCCTCTTCTAATAAAGCATTCTCCTTTTCTTCTACTTTTGTTTGCTCATGCAATGTTTCTGGAATTGTAGGTAAAGGTTTACATGGAGTTTCATCATGTAACGCTTTAATAGGAGTAGACTGTCTCGTGGAATTTGGTGTAACAGAAGTCCTTGGTCCGCTTCTAGTGGAGACTTTTGTAGGTGTCGTCATAGATGAACTTCTAGACACTCTCCCGGAGGATTTAGGAGTTTGAGGTGGTTTTGCAGTTTCAATTTTAGCGTCATCATTTTCCGTTTCCGCATTCTGCGATTTTTCTGCATCAGTGGAGACTTTTTCCTGGTTGCCTGACCCTTCTAAATAAATAAATAAATAAATATATATACATATATATACATATATTATCGGTGGTCGTATATATACGATTTATTGGAACATTATCGGGCATATTAAACGGACGCTTGGAAGACGCTGAAGGAATTGACCAGGGTTATCGGACATTTAAAAAAAACTGATCGATATACTAATCTTGGGTGATAACGCACGATAAAGGACCGAAGATAGGGGTAAAAAAAAATGGTACGCAGGTAGGACGAAAGCGAGTTATAGATATAAATTTGTAAAAAATTGGAAAAAATAGAATCTGCTGAAGAAGCAAAAAGAGGGAAGAAAGAAAGGAGGCGGGTGGATGAGTGGGTGGGTGGGGGAGTAGGAAGGAAAAGTGTGGTAGGTCGCAATGTTTGTAAACAGTGGGGGAGCGAATATAATGAGGACCGTGCAGATGATATAGTTCAAATTTAAAAATGCTAGGTAAATATTTGTAAGGCGAAAAAAATACGGCATACGATCTGCATTCTCCTCCTCCTCTAAGGCCTTTCGTAGTCTCTCAACGAGAACTGGCTTGTTCCCTTTTGCATCGAGTCCCCGTTGCGAGAGTTCCGCTCGTAATTCGACCACTTTCAATTTAGCTGGATCCATTGCGCGTGACTCTTTTACGCTTCCTTTTTATCCACGCACGTTTATCCAGCGGAGAAACTTAAGAAAAGCCCATACACGCGCCACTGACCCGCGCTAAATATACAATATGGCGATTCGACTGCAAACAACGCGTTACGTGTATAAATCGTTTTATTGGTCAGCATGCCGCCGAACGAACTACCACCAACTTCACTACTATTCGAATTTGCTGTCTCTCTCGCAGCGGCTACCAACCTGCCTTCCTATTGGTCCCTCCTTCGCGGGATGCTCTCTGATTCGTAGATCAAGTAACGGTTTCACTGGAACGATGTAACGTGAAAACGGTGGTGCGAAACAAAATTTGGTGCGACGATTATCTTGTTCGAACAACTGCGAAACGAAACCGATCGTAATTGTGTCTTAATAACTGCTAATTAGGGAATTAACAACTGAAGAAAATGCATGGCCAAGTAATGGAAAGCAAAGTTAAACATCATCGTAACGTAACGTAACTGCAAGAAAAGGTATTCTAATTTTGCAGAATAATATCTATTAACCCCGAAAGATCAAACTAATCTATGTCACTATTTGAATTATAACTAACCAGTTTGTTAATATTCCAAAGTTTGGACACATAAAAGTAGTCAAACGCGAGTTTCGTGTCGATTCGTACAGCATACTTTTCAAAATGCGTTATCCATTTATTATTCTTGTCGAAGCACAATTTGTGCATCCGCAAGTCTCATATTATAATTATATTCGTACAACTCGTGCAAATTACAAAGAATTTGAAAAAAATGCGGCGGGATTCCGTACCCTGCTTAGACGGCGGGACGGGGTCTTCGAAAGGTTGGGTAACGTTCAAACGATTAAGTATTTATGCCTAGCGCGACCAGAATACTTAAGTTTTACACGGGTGGCTAACTTGTTACTGCAGAGCAGTTCACAGCACTCCCTTAAAAAAGGAGGGAGAACTTTTCGTGATGGTGTGAAAAATTAATTGTTTTGATATCTTCAATTCTTTCAAACCCAGTCTTTTTGCGTGTAAAAGAAAACTGGGTAACGCGAAACAAGTTAAACCCGAATCTAACGAAGCTGCGTTTCGTGAAAATAGTTACGAAATTATTAATTTAACGCGCCCAAAATTTGGCAATTGTTGCGCGTAGTTTTATAATAATTGCAAAGAAAAAATGAAACTGAACATAGCATACACATAGACGAGTATGTGAATCCCAAGTTACTTGACCTTGTAAAGGGTTAATTATGTTTTATTATACATGTTTCGAAGTGAAACGACATCGATCGTCGAACGATTTTGGATTCGGATGACTTTAGACGGTGCTGCAGCTGTTTGAACACCTCTGTTGGCATATCAGGTAGTTTGATGTTTCAATAAATTAAACAAACAAGCGAAGATGATTTTATGCACGTTTATTTACGTAAACTACATAATTACATCTTGATCCATGAGTCGAATTTTTATTATCTTTCATAAGGTTTTTGTAGAAATGACGCGTACCGATTTTTATTTTACAATTTGTTAGACTCAAATATCCAGAGTACCAATTTCTGTACGATTCGCGGCATTCGATAAGATACTAATTTAATTTTCGATTCAAATCGAGCTGTTTTATTAATTTGTAGTGATAAGAAGTGCTTAAAATGCTTCCACTATGTTTTTTATTCAAACATTTCTTTACATTTTGATAAATCAACGACAGAGGAATTAATTAAAATATTTAATCTCTTACGTAGGATCTCACGAAACATTAAAATTATTCAATAATTATCGAACTCGGGTGACTATTAATTCTTTGAGCTCGAATGCGATTCGCAGTCGCCTCTGAGTCGCTAGTCTAATTGCTGCAATAAACTGTGTGGCTACAGTAAATCGCCTCTCGAGTGCAAAGGGTTAATACTTATTAATATCGCGAGATTGAAAATACCGGGATTACATTGTATATTTTTAGAAATTTCTATTACTAAATCGTCGAGCTAATTCAATGAACTTGACGGTTTAACGTACTGCATTCCCGGTAGACTCGACGCCTCGCCAAGTTTTACTTCAATTCTGGAAATCATCGAGGTAATTTCTTGGAATTCTTGACCACTAAAATAAATGATTACGGGCTTCTTACTATTATTCCGTTTCACGTAGCTATAACTCATTTAACTATCTATGTAATCTTTCACTTTACACGTTTACTGTTACACGATTTTTGTAGGTTTGTCTAAGAACTAACTTTGAAGGTAAATGTCGGTAGAAAAGTCTTCGCAAAATCGTATCGGCTCGAGAGCTCAAATTTATATAAGCCTGTCGCAAAGTACGTACGTGTGATACACGCTTCGTTCCTATTTCCATGACAACCTTTCTGCCAACGTTCCTGACGTCATTGGACTCCCTCTCGACACGGCGAACATCATCCGTTTCTTCACGTTTTTTCTCATTCTTCGACCTTCCCTTGCCTTCCCTTACCATCCTCGCCTATTGATTTTTTTCTTTGCCACGCAAGCCTGCGAATCGCTTCTCGGGAATCAAGCATTTAATCGATTCAAATCGTGGGGTAATTAGTCGAGAGGGTTTCATCCGAGAACAGTTTCACGAGTACCTTTTCCTAACACCTTGTATAGACGCACTTGACATTGCTCTCTTTTTACGAGAGGGTGCTGTCAAAACTGCTGTGCCGTGCGCGGCTCGCGGTTCAATTACGTCGGGAGCGTCCTATCGATTCTGTATTTTTAGAACACCCTCGCACCACTTATACCCCATGCACCCATGCCCCCCACACCCGACACCCACCGAAATCAGACTGCAACTTGCTATTTGCGACCGCCACGATTATCGTTCATTCCCTTTTTAACTTTACAGATTCTGGTTACCCTATGCAAGAACTTCTCTCGGGAATCATTTAACCCGAAGCGGCAAGTGGCCGTTGACGTCACCGAGATCGCAACACGGCGAATCTCATAAAAATCGAGTGCCTCTACGATCGAAATAGACATGTTTATGGCGAAGGTAAAGGCGAAGGCGAAGGCGAAGATGGAAGGGGCGAGGGATATCACGAGGGAAGCTCGTAAATGTAGAACATTGTCCGTACGACGGTGAGTATAAATAGAATAGAGAGTACGAAAATAGAGGCGTCGGGCCATTGGACCGCCGGTGGATCGATCTCGACGCCCTCCCATTTATTAAATAATACCCGGCCAATCGACATGATCGATGGACAAAAATAAAGGGCCTCCAGCCGAGGCGGAAAGAGGTTGCAGAAGCGACCTATTAAGTTCTTCGTGTTACGTGGAAATTGATTATTTTCATTGTTGTAACTTCCTACGGATAGAGAAGATACTTCGCAAATGCAATGTTTCTAAGAACACTGATTCTATGTATTTCCGTTGCTGGCTGATGTTTGGTTTGACGGTTCGCGGGAAATGTTCTCATAATAATGGTTCTCGAGAATCGTAGCTTTAGAATACCGCGAACTCGGACTATTTCTATCGAAGGGTAGGTGGATCGGTGGTTATCGAGAAAGGTCAGAGGTCGACTCTTTCATTCGAGGATGTGTTCGAGGTGAATCCTTAAAGTCTGGAAAGGAAGGGGAGTACAAAGAATATAGTTTTCTATAGAATATTTATTTCATAATCTATAAAAGATTGCTCGACCCTAACGAAGAGTAGGTAGATCACTCTCGTCGCGGTGGGTCGTCTCGCAATTTCAGCCTTCTGACTCGAGTGTCGGACATTTCTTTTCCTCGGATAATATTTCACTTTTTTTTTGTTCGACGTAGAAATGTAAAAACGCATTGCACGATAGAACGATGCGCGTACTACTATTCCGGCTCGATGAATCTCGCCGCTTTCGAAATGTGAAGGTTCATCTCGGACCCGCTGCTGGAGAACCGCAATTACTAGTGACTATCGGTGATGAGGAAATCGATTCGGCCAAATTCGAAAACACACGAATACTCGTACGAAGACGTACTAATTCTAGCACCACCGATAATCGAGATAATCGGGTAGCCTCTAGAGGCCATCGTCTATCGCTAGAAGAATACATATGTAGATGCATGCTGTGTTTTTATTGTTAGACCTATCGCTTAACCACTTAAACACGCGTTCGTTCTCCCAGTTCCGCTGGAAGCGTTTAAGAACGCATCTCTTTCACGTAATCGCACGCGAATTGATTTATTTCCCTAATAACTTACTAATTAATCATCAGTCATTATTGTCTCTGTAAAACGACTCGAAAACACTGTTACGGAGCGTCAGTGAGATCGTAGTCAACCCTGCACCGAGTCTCTCTCTCTTTTCCACTCACTTTTTCCGTTTGAAATCGTTCAAACGAACGACATTGCAACTTTGGCCAGAAAGATAAAAGTTCCGTTCGTAGAGGCTGCGTGGTGGGAGGAGATTTGGATAATTGGTCCGCTCGTTAATCGTAAAGGTAGGATAAGTTGGCGGATGTTAGGTTATTATTTGGCAGAGCCGGCTCCGGAGTGAAGTTCCGGAGAGAAGCGGATTCGTCGGCTGGGTGAAAGTGAGCAGCTACGGCTACGGCGGCTGCGGCGGCTGCGGCGAGGCTGAACTTTCGATCCTGGCGACACACTGATAGACAAGGTTCACTCGAGGAACGAACCATGTCTCAGATGTTCTCCGTAGCGAAACCAATGTTCGAGTCACATTGCATCACCCACTCCCAGATCCTCTTGGTGACAACTTTCTGATCGATCGTGGTCTCGAGGCCGTAGCTGCTCAACAACTTTCTCAGTTTGTTCTTGTTCTCGTCAACGTTTCGGTGATCGTCGAGTACCGTGTCGAGATAGAGCAGACTGTCGCCTCTTCTCGCGATGCTTTCGCTGACATCGACCGATGTCGAGGTAGCACTGTGACTGATCTTGCTTATGCACCAGGAGTCCTTCAGGTACTTGTTGATCTCCGTGACGTGTGGCCTCTTTTCTGGCTTATGCTCGAAAGCTCGCCTGAAGTATCGCAGTAATCTCGGTGTGAATCGCCTGAAAGTCCCCGGTATTTTGGTGGTGCGTCTCTTCAGCCACCTTTGGAATCCCGAGTAATCGGGATCCTGGATCAGATCCGCGCATTGCCACGGTGGGTTTCCCGTCAGACAGACAAAGAGGACTATGCCGAATTGCCAGCAATCAGCGCTCCTTTTACAGGCGTACCTCTCATTTTTGATTACCTCGTAAATCTCGGGCGGCTCGAACGGCACCCAGGTACACCGGATCTTATTCACCAGGCTTCCTTCGCGTTTCGTAGAACCAAAGTCACACAGTTTGATCTTCGACATATCTAAATTGAACACCAACACGTTCTCCAACTTGATGTCTCTGTGCGCCAATTGCTTCGAATGTATAAAATCCAAGGCGGATGCGAGTTGACCCGCGATTCGTTTACATGCTTCTTCGCCGAGGCCACCGGCTTTAACGTTACCCGCTAGGTCTCCATAAGGTGCGTATTCCTGAGCGAAGACGAAACATTTCTCGGCTTTGAACGCAACCGCGTACGACGAGAGGATGTTCGGATGTGGACTCAGATGATACGAGTAGTGGAATTCCCGGAAAAAGTCTTTCTCCGTCGTTAATTCCTGGTGTACTGCTTTCAGCACGACCCTGGTCCGCGTCGCTCGGTGAGTTGCTAGTAACACCTTTGCGAAGCTGCCCTCCCCCAGTGTTTTCTCCACGTTATACTCTTTCGCCAAGTCCAATTCCTCGAGAGGAACTTCTTGCACTCTGTGAATACCCGACTCCTTTTTCTCGTGAACTTTCATCTGGAACAGAATGGCCCTTTTCACTATCTATGTCCCGACACCGGTCTCCCTATATCTAGTTCCCATACGTCATCCTATCCGTACACGGCACGTGATGATCGTCAGCGGTCTACGGGTAATCTAGCGTCACAGAACGTCACCGACTGTCATAGAATGTCATAGGGCGTCATAGAGCGTCATAGAGCGTCATCGAGCCTCCCGACGCCTTTCCGTCGTCACGTCGTTACTACTATAGAAGTTAACCGTCTCCTCTCTCCTTCTCTCTATAGGATGTACAGACACTCGAGGGTGCAATTTTACCGAGATAACCGGGTACCGACTACCCTCTCTATCGATCGTTCGTTCGCTGTCTTACTCACTGACTCGTAAACCCTGTCTCTCCACCCTGTGCGAGACCCCTTCCAACACGCATCGAAGCCTAATTGCATTATGAATGATGAATTGGAAAGACACGGGTGAAAGACGTTGCATGGAGTTCATTTATATTTGGATTCGTTGTGTTCGAAGAGGAAGAACGCTCCCTGGGATCCCAGCTGGTTCGTACTCGATTCGGTTATTTTTCATGTCCGAAGTTTAAAGGACACGAGAGACGCAAAAGGGTTCAAGGGTACGCGGGGGTGTACCGGATGGACCTTTGGAGGGGTTTAAATCGATAATAGAAAGATTTGGGATTTGGAATGGGTAACGAGATGGATGACGACGTGGATAACAAAACGGGTAACGAAAAGGAGAAAGAAATGGATAACGAGATGGGTATCGGCGGGAGACGTCATCGTGACGACAGATGCGTGCGAGAGCAGAGGGTTGTTTTGAAGAGTATATTTTAAGACGTTATCGCGCGACGAAACCAGCGAAAATAAATGCCCTCGGGATCGGTCCTAATAATTAACGAAGAAGAGAAGTCGGTTGGGTTTGGTCGGGTAGGAAGGGCGGACGCGAATTAAAGTTATATTTGTGGCTAGTTTCGGGGCGTGTCGTGTCGCAGACTTTTCTAGCGAAGTTTCTCTATCCATCGTTTTGCTTCGATTTCGGTGGTCTCGCTCAGTTCTGACGCGATTCGTTCTACGTATAACGCGTCTCTTTTTTGTACGAAGTCAGAGTTATTTTTTTCATTTTCCAGTGCGGTTTGTACCAGTTCATTCCGACCGGTTCGTTTTGCCTCCGCCGGGTTATATTTAGCTTTTATGTTTATCCCGTTTATTTTAACGTGGCTGGGAGATTAAGCGTGTGATATTCGCGAGTCTCTAATTCGTCTAACAATGTCTCTGTTGTCATTTTCGAGCGCACAATGGGACTTACCACGACTGTCAGGATCGTAGGAAGCCTGAGAAAAGGATAACTGGCCAGTAATTCCTTTTAATGCATAGATACACGACTATCGGTAATCCACTCAAAAACTCGGTTGGTCGGCGCTCAAAAATCTCGGCGAAACACGAGAAGACTGACCACTCGTACTTCGTATGGCTCAACGGCAAGATTACCACTCACTCCACAACGATACGAATGTTTTCGAACCTTTCTCCAAACCGGAAGAGTAATTATTTCCGTGAGCTTGCGCTATGCACGCGAAAACTGAGAAAGCCGGTGAAAAAGAGCGCGGCAAGGAATATAGAACAGGCTGATCACATTTTCAGCAAAGCGCGTGTCTCGCGTCTGGAAGCATCGCGACGCCCTGCATCGCTTTTATAGAGAATCTTGGCCCGCACAACCCTCCGAGCCCTGAGAGCCCGCGAAGTTCGCGCAGCCGTATACTACGACCAGCAGGATAACCATTCGATAGGATACAGGAAACATCGATGGAGATCAAACCACCCTGCCTCTCCCGGCCACTTTTTCTTATTAACCACTTATTAACCACGCAAACTAATCGGTCTCGAGGTTCTTTGCTCTTCTTTACCCTTTCGAAACATATGCTAAGCTTCTTCGCGTTAAGTGGTGGATGCTTTATTCCAATCCAGTAGCTCTCGAATCTCGCGCGGCTCCACGTATCTTTGTTTTCTTTCTTATCTTCGCGTTACGTTGGTTGTCAGCCAAGGAAAATGTTTTCCGTTCTCGATGTAATCTTTGCTTCTCCAGTTTTACAAGATGATTTACCGTCTTCCGACGTAGGTTTCTGCCGGCTGACTTTATGTTGTTCGAACTATCAAGCTCGACTCGAATCAGTGCGATCGAAGGTTCCCGATTGCAAGTTTAACGTAATAAGTTAAATAACGTGTATTACAGGTACTCGAGAGCCGGGCAATTTCATTTCTATAGCCGTGAGTATTTTTAACATGTATGTCAAGTATAAGAGGATCAAGCGGGGATTCGCGAGGAACTAGGATGGTGCAAATGCAGAATATTAGCATAATAGCGAAGCATGACTCCACAGGTTCCCATAGATTCTATTGATAATAATTTATTTATTCAATCATAAAATTAATAGGATAAGGGAAAGGACGCGCAGCGTAAATCTTTGTATTGCAACCGTAACTCGGGGAATTTGGGGATTTCGAGATAACAGTTTTGAGCATAATTACCTAATTATAAATTAATTAATGTTAATAAATGTTAGGACGACTCGGTTCCCATGGAATCGCTCTCGGAGTCGCTTTTATCGGTGCGTCTCGAAGAACCGCAGTTCGAGCAGGAACAGAGCGTGTATTCTGAGTACCGATCCGAAGATGAACTCTCGCTGGTGTAGCTCCCGCAGGAACATGAGGAGGAGGAACAGGAACAGGAATAGGAGCAGGAACAGGAAAAGGAGCAGGAGCAAGAACTCGAGGAGGAACAGGAGCACGAGGAGGAAGACGAGGAGAATGAGTCAGAATTTCTGTCGGAATCCGAATCCGAATCAGAGCTCGACTCTGAAAAGAAGAAAATTAGGATAAAGCTATTTGTTCTGAAATGGAGGTCTTAAAATTAAGGCACATTTTCGGAAACGTACGTGATAGATATCCCATTTCCTTCACGATGTTTACCACCTCGTGACTAAGAGTTTCCATCGCCCGCGCCACTCTTCTCTCGCGTCGCATCACCTTTCGATCTTTTCTTTTTTCTTCCCGTTGACGCAATTCTTTCTCGAATTTACCCAGCTTCTTCGTATCTGAAGTAACGAAAGTAGGTTGCGGAGGGATAAACATTATTTTTGAAAGACATGGTTGGTAATTAACGCTGCAATTACCAAAACTGTCGAAACAGTACAACAGCGGGTTGTTCGAGATTTTTCATACGTTTTTTATGTATGTAATGCGTATAACTGAATCTAATATTAAAATAATATTATTTCTAGTAAATAATACTAGTTAAAATAATAGGTCGTACCGATCGCCCTGTTTGCATCGATCTTCGGAGGATGGGAAATCTTTGGAGTCGGTTTGCCTCCGGATTTCGACTTGACTTTGGTTTTCGAAGGATCGAGATTGTCGGCGACTGGTTTCGTGATCGCGGCGGCACCGGAAGCGGATCTTTTTACTTGATTTTTTCGCGTAGAGTCGGAAGATACTGGGACGAGGTTCGTATTGCTGTTTTTATCATTCGCTGGTTGTCTTTTCGGTGGCACACTCTTTCGAGATACTTTCTTCTTTCCCGCATTTCCTCCGATTTCCTCCGCAGGAGATTTGATAGGTGTTTTATTCGTATGACTTTGGATCCACATATTATTAGTCGTTGAAACGGTTTTCCCATCGATGTTGTTGTCGTCCTCGAAGCTCGAGTCCGCTCCCTTATTAATGGCAACAGAGCATGGAAATTCCGCGAATGGTTCCTTCTTCACTTCCACCATATTCTCATAGTTTTCGATCCTCCAGTCCATCACCTTTTTCTCGATTCTTTGTGATCGTCTTCCATTACCTTGTCCTTTTTTTATATTTTTCTCATCGCTTTCTTTTGCAGCGTCGACTTTGTTCGATTTCGACGTATCATCCTCGCATTCTTCGGCTGGTTCTGGCTTCACATTATGTTTGGTTTTCTTGGGTGTCGTATGAATTCGTCGCGGCTTCCAGTCTGCGACACGCGAGTGATCGTTACGTAATCATTCAAAGTGACTCATGAAATTAATTTACCTTTAGACTTGTTCGAGCCCGTTTTGTGCTCGATTGCTAGATTGCTAAAATCATCCAAAACGTTTTGCAAGTTGGTGAGTTTGGTTTTCATATCCGGCTGACGGTGATCGGGGCTCTTTTGCGAAAGAGGATTCCCAGTAACCGAAGAGGTGAGTTTCGATCCTCTAACCGTTTTACGACTCATATCGACTTCCGACCGGTAACCGATCCGGTAAATCTCTTTCTCTGGAAGAAATGATAACAGCGATTTTACGTCAATCGTTTCACGTTGCTAGCGTTCGCAAATAATTCTCGTATCTAATGAATTTCGCCTAGGTTTTCCCAAGGAAGACAAGAAATAACAAATAAACTAAACTTTCGGCAAGGTTGTTCGTGTTTGGTTACCTTAACTTAACTCGCTTACGATTTGCGTCAAAGAGAGTATTTTCGCTGTTCTTCGTGCCGCGGCAAAAGTGATCCTATCCGGGATTTCACACCGATTCGGGAAACGAGATTTGAAAAAGATCCGTTGTTCCGGCGCACTGATAAGCACCGTTCATATACTGTTATTATTCCGATTGTCACCACGCACCGTGCTTCTTCACAACTAATCTTCGAATAGTTTACCTGAAATTTCGTTATGGTTCAAAAAAGTGTTTGTTATGAGCGATCGCTGTGAACTCCTCGTCCGACTTCCAATGGATAAACACAAAAAGAAAACATGACGGTTTACATTGACACGGACGGTTTACATTTCAGCGATGAAATACTTTTATTCTTGGAAGGGACATTGGCCGGTAAATCTGAAACTATTTATGGATTATGCGAAGCAAGGCGAAGATGAGATGAGAAGAGGAACGAGTCATCTGAAATGGACGTCTTTTAATTTGAACGATGGATAGTGGGCGTTTTGGAAAAGGACATTTGAATATCGGTAAATCTCCGAGACCTGGTGCGTTTAAGTCTCGTGTGGGCAGAACGGATAGAAATGACGTAAGGAAAGCAAAGTCGCACCTTCAAAGAGATTACGTGTTTGGTGATATCGAACGGTTGTTCGTGGTAGGAGTGACGTCATCCATGATCTTTCCATCTACGTTTAAGGCGGCAGACACGAGTACGACGGCACGTAACTTAATCGACCGAAAAATGCCTCCTTTTTCATGTCGCTTAAGCCTTACTGCGTGCTGCGACAGAATGCCACCGTATGTACTATACCTTTGATAACAGGTTCACTCTGATAAACAGAAGTTGCAACCGGTTCCAGCAGCGAGCATTGACCATTTATTTTCCTTGAACGGTATCATAATATTTAGATCTTCGCCACCTTGGAATTATGGCGATGGATGTCGAGGGGGGAATTCGATTTGCGTCACTAGCCGGTTCAGATGGTGATTCGATGGTCGGTTGGATGGGTTCGATGGGTTCGATGGGTGGGCATTATCTTGTAATACCGAGAAGACGTTGTTCCAAACTACAAAGGTCAGACGTAAATATCGAGCGTTTTTTGGGTTCGCCTGCATAATCTGCAATCTGGTTGTCGCCGTTCGAGCGACGGTCGAGAAAAAGGTAAACGGCTCTAAAAAGAAAGCAATTCGATTGGAAATCCCGGTCCGACCGATCTCGTCGCAAATAAAAGGTTGATTCACGCGCTCGTAAGACTGGTACGCGGTTCCACCTCTATAAAAGTGTCATCGAATCGTTTCGCTCGATCCAGTCTCGCCAGACATCCGTGCGCGAACATGTTCGAGGTAAGAAGAATGTAAAGTGTCCGTGGAAGTGAATTTGTGTGTTTTAATCATTAATGTGAATCATTTGCGTAGCAGATTGTCTCACATAGTATCATATAATATCTTAACATAGTTTCAGATCGTTTTGCTCCTCCTCGGTACTTACGGGATTTCATTGGGTGTCGGACTACCGTATGCGGACCTCGCGGACCACTCGGACTACCAAAATCCCGAAAATCAACAGCAAGCGATTTCATACGAATTGCCTGGTTCGGCGAACCTCGACGAAAAGGCACTTCCTTTGGCGAAGCTCTATGCGACCGAGCTCCAGAGTCTTCCAGGAACGAAGAATTTAGCTGAAAGATCTCAGTTACCGCGAGATTTGCCTGGAACAAAGAACCTTGCGGAGAAACGAATCCCCGAAGTGGTTTTAAAAATATTATACGAGAAGAGTGCTTAGTTCCGCTGAGGAATCTTGTCCAAGTATGTTTCCATCCACCGCTAGTTTATTTTGCGCTCATTCTTCTCGTTATATCCGGTACGTCTCTCTCTAGAATAGATTTATCGACAGTATCAGTGAATACGACGAGGTTCTACTTTTCTATCATTCCTAGAACTATTCTACGAATCGCGATGTCCTGCATTCGAGAAAATGTATAAATGTCAAAGAAATAAATCGCCTTCGAATTACCGGTGATCTACAGCCGTTATATTCTCCCGAGTTGCAGATGAACGTTTTCCATTTGTTCCCGCGTACGATACTTTGGGGTGGCTCCCAGGATAAGTAGTTTTCTGCTATGAAGGGTTGCAAGCCTGAACTACCCTTCTGAAGGGTAGCAACAGCTTGCCTTGAGCCGAAAACGTCGAAAACTACCCTGAAATCGATACGCGACAAACGTCCAAGGAATACAACTTTTATTCCATATATAAACGTAAGCGATCAACGTTCGATTATTCGGCGCAAATGTCATTTATTAATTCGAGATTGAAAAAAAGACGCAGTTTACTATATAGAATGCATGCCTTTCGATGCAGATTCGAATGCAGATTCACGCCAACGTTCAGAGATGCCACCACCAAGTGGAAACTCGAGTGCATCATCCGTTGCATCGCCGGTCGAGCGCATACTTGCAGTGTCAGATCAATCGTGAACTATGCACACACGGTTTATTAACTAACGGATGTGCTTATCATAATCGGGAAAACAATACCCTCACCTTTGGCATTGCAATGTTGCAGCATTTCTCAAGGTATATCTTCGTGTTTAAGGGTAATATTTGCTAAACAACGAACCGCGGTCCCGTTGTTTCGTTGTTCACAGTTTTTCCCACGTATTTCGAAGTTTAATCCTCTCTCGGTACGATGCGCGGATATAATAGGCGCAACCGATTAACGAACGAGTAACTTGTTCCAGATCGTAGAAGAGAATGGTGGTTCTATACTTTGCGAGCTTAAGAGGAGCTTAATAGCAAAATCAACTGAACTTTTGGTGTGTTTGATGCAACCACTCTCTGTTATTCCCCGGAAGAGCTGGAAGAATATAAGAGCTTACAGACTTTCCACGTTTAACAAGGTTTAACAAGATCTTAGGCCTTTTTTCCGTGCGATATGCGCCTCGAAGGATTCCGGTGAAACATTTAGGAGATAAGTCTACACCGGATACAAAGCGGTTGCAGTATGTCAGACAACATTTTATTAGAAACGTCCAATGTTACGCGATCTCGTAACGCCGAGTTTATTAATTAGTATACTAAGTCGCGTTAGTTTATTAATTGTCTTGAATATTTCCTCGCGTTTAACGCTTTCCGAAATAGTCAGACAGCATTTTACGTTCCACTTTCCACGTATCTTGTTTGCGATACGAGCGCGGTAACGCGGTAAGTTTTAATGCGTTCGAGAGTACAAGCGTCGGAAACCTACGCCGGAAGTTTCCGAATCGAGAAAACATTCGGAAGATCGATACGCTCGTACGTCGAGAATGGCCATTTCTTTATGTATATTGCCCCATTAATCGTGGGGGTGGGGTTACGAGTGTTGTGGTTAAACAATCGGATCCCTTGTTTGTTTGTCGAATAAATATTGACATTGACGCGCGTGTGTGTGTACACGCGCGCACCTTCGACTGAGAAGGGCCCGGAAAAACGTGAAAGCATTGGCTAGACTACTTGTACGAATAGTTTGCCGTCGATCGAATCTTTTCGATAGTCTTCTTCTCGAGAAACATTCTTATTTCCGATAGAATAGGGTTTCACATTCGATCACGACGTATGCAAGCGAATACCGAGCGCAACTGTATCCTGTGGGCCGAGCATTATCTTTTTCCTAGTGAAACGCCGGCGGTGGGAGCCGCTGATGTAATTCTGTCGATGGACGATGATGCATCGACGCATGGCAATTGTTCCACAACCCGTTAGCAAGGTAATCGAGATTCCACGGGAGTACCGTTCCAAACCCTTGCAGCCCCATTTCCACCCCGGTTTTCACCCGCAGTTTCACCCCTTTCAAAGTGCAGATCATACGGGGGATAGAGGAATATCTGGAATGCCGTTATCAATGCGCATAGGGTTCTCTGTTGAACTCGGTGAGGCCATTATCGTGATTACATTAGGTATCATCCTCTACGGACAACACGGTCACCGTCCACCGCGAAACGCAACGGTGAAAACAACGCTACCGTTTGGGGGCCGAGCTGCCCCGAAAAGTGCTTGCTCCGAGCAAGTATTGGAAATGTGGCCTTAAACTGAAACGCGACATTCAAGAGAGTCGTGCACGCGAAGGCCATGCGAAAACCAGCGAAAGTCACCGGAAGTAAGCGAAAGGCAACGATACCGTATTACCTATGGCTTGTCTCGGCTCGTAATAGATGCGTCGTTCGCCTTACTTTAGGTTCCAGCTCCATTCGAGTCTTTATTCGAGCGTGACGTTCCCTCGGGGACCGGATGCGCCAAGATGCGACGGGTTGGTACGAGGGGGGTGGAAATGGGGAGGAAAAGGGATGGTAAGGGACACGGAACGGGACACGGGAAGGTGGTGCGATGGTTCCGCGATGATTCCAGTATAGAGACGAGATGGAGCTGGGACGGGGAACAGGTGGGTGGCGCGGAGGGTTTTATAAGTTTGGCCTTCTCCGGTGTACCATATCGTTCGCTTACTTCTCGACTCTAGACGCTTGCTCTTTCACGTTTTCCTCAGTTCGTTTTTCTCTTCTTTCTCTATTATGTAAATAGTAATACATTTGACTGTAACGTAGCGAAAGATATCCGGGGTATACGTGCTCGAGCGTACAAGGGTTTCCTACTCCGTTCCACGCACGTATTTCGGTCAACGTATTTCCCTATACTCAAAGTCCTCCTCGTGCATTTCGATAAAACTGTCTCGGTATCGTTTTTCTATGTACCATCTTACTTCCCTTTCATCATTTTTCCCTTACTTCTTTACTCCTTCGTTTCATGGTGGGATTCCATTTCGTTTCGTCCCACTAACGGGTTCTACGTTAAGGGAACAACGGTGTTTTGGGGCTTTTAAACTTGATATTCGCTTCTATCTCGATACGGTGAAACAGCATTCAATGTTTTACATCTTATTCCTCGGAGTCAGGTGATTTTCCCAACAACGATATTACCGGCCTGAAATCGGTCAATTTTCTGTTTTTCCTGCCGTCACATGATGGATCATGCTCTCTTCCGTCGGGTTTTCGATCACCCTTCTTCCATTGTCCTCAAATAAATTCCCTCCATTGAAACGGCTCCAATTCTCAGTGCTCATCTTTGTTTCTTTACTCTTAATTAAACTATGCTTTCGTATAAATTTACGGTATTTTTGGCGTTGCACGATTAATTGAGCACCATCTACTATCGAATTGGACCATTTAAGATCATTAACACTTTCACGACCGGTGACACCACAGCGGTGACATGGGCCGGCCAGTCGTTGTGTGCCGGTGACACTGCCGTGGTGCCACTGATAGGCCAGTCGTTATTTGCTGGTGACTTTGCTTAACCCTTTGACTGCTAAATAGTCTATCTCGAAGCGCTTTTTTTTTAATTCTTCCAAATTTTTTTTGAATTTTCGAAGAATTTTGTTTTATATTTGTACGTTTTAATAATTATCACACAAAGGAAAAATATTGTTGTATAATAATGTTGAATTATTTCGTGAATTTACGTAAAGTTTTTTTAAATTAATTCTTCAAAAATATTGCCGGCGCCTGGCGACGTTTCGCTGCGCAAACATGCGGTCGTGAAAGTGTTAAGGTCCACTTTTGTGATTTTGGATCGACCCATTTTTTGGCTTAAAAAAATTTTTTAACCGCTTCTTTCGACCCAAAATCATCCTAGAATATGTTTATACATCATCTACCATCGATTTGGGCCATTTAGAATTTATTTTGCGGACTTTGAAATTTTTACAATTTTTGAAGGTATACCCCTTCACATTTTTTCGATCTCGGGATGACCCATTTTTCGGCCCAAAAAATTTTTTAACCGCTTCTTCCAACCCAAAATCGTCCTAGAATATGTTTATACATCATTTACCATCGATTTGGGTCATTTAGAATTGATTTTGGCGACTTTGAAATTTTGACAATTTTTGAAGGTATACCCCTTCACATTTTTTCGATTCTGGATCGACCCATTTTTGACAAAAAAAAATTTTTAAACCACTTCTTTCGACCAGAAATCGACCTAGAATATGTTTATACATCATTTACCATCGATTTGGGTCATTTAGAATTGATTCTGACGACTTTTAATTTTTGACAATTTTTGAAGGTATACCCCTTCACATTTTTTCGATTCTGGATCGATCTATTTTGGCTTAAAAAAATTTTTTAACCGCTTTTTCCGACCCAAAATCGTTCTAGAATATGTTTATACATCATTTACCATCGATTTGGGTCATTTAGAATTTATTTTGGCGACTTTGAAATTTTGACAATTTTTGAAGGTATACCCCTTCACATTTTTTCGATCTCGGGATGACCCATTTTTCGGCCCAAAAAATTTTTTAACCGCTTCTTCCAACCCAAAATCGTCCTAGAATATGTTTATACATCATTTACCATCGATTTGGGTCATTTAGAAGCGATTCTGGCGACTTTTATTTTTTGATAATTTTTGAAGGTATACCCCTTCACATTTTTTCGATTTTGGGTCGACCCATTTTTGACCAATAAAAATTTTTTAACCGCTTCTTTCGACCAGAAATCGTCCTAGAATATGTTTATACATCATCTACCATCGATCTGGGCCATTTAGAATTTATTTTGGCGACTTTGAAATTTTGACAATTTTTGAAGGTATACCCCTTCACATTTTTTCGACTTTGGGTCGACCCATTTTTGACCAGAGAAACATTTCTAACCCACTTGTTTCGACTCAAAACGGTCCTAGCACATGTTTATGCACCATCTACTATTACCTTAAACCCTCTAGGATCAAAATTACGGAAATCAATGTTTTCACCATTTCTCCTACGCTATTCAATGGAAGACAGTTGTTGTGGTGCGCTGTACGATAAAGGTTACACGTGATGTTGCTAGGTGTTACATAGAATAGATCGAAGATCATCGAAGCTCGTACATAGTCAGGATTAGAGCGGCGGTGAATCGATAAAGTGTGCGGCAAAACTGGAAGTAGCATGTTGATGAGTTCCGTGTTCGCACACATGGTACACGTAGGAGGTTTTACCCCGAGATATTCTTGTTCGATCAATTATCTTTGCCTATCAATTATAGTGGTGCGGGTGAACATGCGCGAAATTAAAACTGCCTGATATTTCTTGACTAAGCGGCATTGATTGCGAACTCCTCGGTGGTCCAGGAAAATCCTCACCATACACGTTTCTCGATTATCGCTGAAAATCCACAGACAATTTAAACGCACGTACTTTTGAATGAAAGATCCACGAAGGACGAACATGCCAAAGTAAACGGCGAACTTCTCGAAAACTTGCGCATTGCATAAACTGTTAACGCGGAAGATAAATTTCTGCTAGGAACGCTTAAAGTCGAGCAAAGCGTAGTCCTATCTTTGCTTCGTCGCTCGTACTTTCATGAAAACCGGAAACTCGGCCGGCCAGAAGACTCGGCGCCCAAATCGAATCGGGAATGAACGTGACCGGAAATTTTCGAAACTTCTTCAGCTTATTTCTCGACGGATTACGTTTATTTATTTCGTTACAAGCAGTTGATTGTTTTAATGGCTCGCGTTTCGGATTATAATTGACACTGATACAATGCGAGGAATGCCGCGATCTGATCGATGACGGGAACTCGATTAACAGTATGCCGTATTTAGAAAGAGGAAGAAAGTTTTCGGTGGATAAAATTAGTTCGAATCGCGAATAGCATCAATGGAAAGTTTCAGTTGAATTGTTAAGCGAACAATGTCATGCTTTCTGGACTCTATAGGTGAATGTCCGGTTCGACAAAAATACCGTTTGCGAGCGAAAGGACGATGGAGCGGTGTCTCGTTTTCCATTCTCAAAAATGGGATATCATTTCAGTTCCACCGGTCTCCAGTGCCGTAATTGTCCGCTCGTGAGTCGCGCGGTGTGATACTGCGTCATGCAAAAAAAAAAGGTTTCCCCGACTGCGAACCTTTTGTTATCCACGAGGATGGATCAGACGAGGTGAGAGAGTGAGAAAGAGACAGTAGGAGAGATGTTCCGGACGGTGCTGTGTCGAATATCGCGGTGGGTGGCGTAGTATCGTAAAGCATGCGACGCGAGACGCGAGTGACGGGCTATTATGTAAAAATCCTTTTCTTCTCGTCGCGGAAACGACTAGCTTCACGGAAAAAACAATGAGATTCGGACGGGTATTCTTCTTCTTTTTGCGGGTGGCCGTGATGTCCTGCGACGGCCAACGTCCGATGTCCGACGTACAACGAAAAATTGGAACTTTCTCAGCGTATCGCAAACCGCTCCTCCACGGAAATGTCGCTGGTCAAAAATTCTCCAGGCTTGATTAAAACACGCGTTGTGCATTTCACTACAAGTCTGACCGTTCTTCGAAATGTTCCGAATACATTTTTACATTCGTACAATATATTAATAGCTTGTATACCGTTGAATACCTTTCGTCTTCTGTGATGGTTTCTTGGTCTTCCCGTGTCGATGTAAAAGTGATTAAAATTGAAGAACGGAGTTGGTCCAACCTGGCGGAAATCCCGATAACCCCCGGATCGTTAGGTTGCCAGATATTCCGATAACAGTTTCTGCGATCGAAAGCCGGTAAATTATAGTACTCTCAGGTGTTTCTCTGGGAATATTCGCTTCGTCGAGCCGCGATAATGACGTCGAATCATCGCAAAGACGACAGGGACTTGTCTTCCTTTCGAGGTTTTTTTTCTCCTTCCGCTTCTTACGTTTCCGATCAGTGTGGCGCCTTTCCTTTTCACGACTTAACTTGGCTTCGATTCGCTTTGTCGCGCGCGTGTTTCGAAGAATCGGGTTTTCAGGAATTCGAAGGATAAGAATCGGATAGAATACATCGAAGGGTGACGAGAGTTAGAAAGACGAGCGTAAGGGTGTTGGAAGTACGAGAGTCAAGGGACTTCGTGTAACACCGGTCCTGAGAGAAATCCATGCGTTACCATGGCAGAGCCTTCGGCGAATGCATGCCTTGTAAATCGTCTGGCATTTAATTACCACGAGTAGGCAGACACTGCATGCTAAAGCCAAGAGCTTTCCCTCTTCGTTCCAAGCGTTCCGTCTTCTCTTGCTTTCCAGTCGTATCCTCTCTTTGTTACCTCCTTCGCATCCTTCGCATCCTTCGCATCCTTCGAACCAGGTAGATCGTACGCCGTAGGATGCACGCCACCAGTCGTCTTCTTCCGACATGGTCTCATAGCTAACCGCGGGTTACCTAGTCCTGCTAAATTAAATGCCGGCTTCAGTCAAACCGTACGTTCCACCGTGTACCGTTGAGTTCCGACCAGCAAACTAAAATACCAAAACAAACGAAACGTGTACTTCCTCCGACTTTTCCTGCCTTCGTTCATACTCTTCCTCCCAATTGGAACGAGTGCTACACTTTTCTTTCTTACCTTCTTTCACCTCGAAACTCCAATGCCACGCATCGTGTCATCACTTTCGAAGCGATAACGCGGAACGTATTAACGCGTCAATTGAAAATGAAACACGTTGGTTTATGATGGTCAGAACCAGTCCTATCGGATTTACCTTTGGGTTTGCGGTACACCGGCCCTCATATTTACCGCTGGCATAGGTCAGCAAATTCCACGCGCTTCGCGGGACTGCCCCACCCCCGTTCTCCCGATTCAGCAAACAGTATTTTCCTTCGACTTATGAATTCCGTACTGTTAATAGTTTCATTAGTTAATTAGTTACACCTGATGTGTATGGAATGTGTAGGACGACTGAGCGGTATAAAAACTGTGTTTATAACGAAGCTATTTTAAATTGGTATCTCTGTATCTATTCTCGGTGAGTTTTATTATTAAGGGTGACTTACATCCCTCTAAACAGAGGGCTTTGTTTCTCGCGGTGCTCAAAAGTCGGCCAAGTTCCATGGGCTAAATAGTGTCCTATGGATTTTCTTCTAGAAACGCGTCATTTTCTGATTCGAAGCATGTGTCGTATGTCGCGGCAGTTTTATCGAATGGCTGGGGGCGAATTATCGCGGTAGAGTAGAACAGTCTTGATCTCCGTCATATTCAGGAAACGGGCGACGTCACGTCGCGATGTCTCTCGTCCCGCGATGCGTTTTAATTTAGCTCCTTTCGCAAGTTTCCTAGCGTCGGCCCCGAAGGAGTTCCACCGGGTTGGCTCTTTGGGGGTGTTTTTGATTTGTTGGCTCCGTTCGCTTCGTTGAAGGTGGATCGTAGGGGGAGGTAAAGGGAAAGGGAGGGTTGGAAGAGAGAGGGAGAGAAAGGATGAAGTAACGCAGGTTGGGCGTACGATGAGAAGGAGAAAGAGGTGAGGTGGGTAACCGCACATTATGTGATTTCTACAGGGAGCTGGCTAACTTTGCGATTGAATTCTACCGGCGACAATGGCAATCTGCCAGGGCAGCCGACAACCTCACTTCGTGCGCGCTCTTTTCAATGATTATCGTGCGTTTCACGTCGTTTCACTTCTCTCGGTTATCTTCCTTTCCTCGTCTCCGACTCGTCCGTGGCACGAGATCCGTCCCGAACTAAAAACTTCCCGTTCACCGACACCCTCCGCATCGTTCTTCCCACCGTTCGAGATTCTCTAAATATAGCGTTTATTACTTTTCTTATATTGTATTATTCCTTGAGACTTCAAGTCGAACTCCAAGAGGGTGATCTGCGCCGAGATAGGGGTAGATTCGTCTCGAAGGAGAATACAAGATAAATATATCGAAAAGGTCTACGGTTGGAAGAATACGTGGGTGTTAGTTAAAGTTTGAGGGGTCTCGGGTGCATTCGGTGGCGGACGTCGGTAGTTAATATTTAACCGGGATTTGCACACCGTTCCTTGGTCGATGGTTGGTAGCGACCGGATACTCTGCCGAAAAAAGGGCTCCACGTAGGCATGCATTACGATTTTAAAATTCCAGGGTGAACCGATTGTTGCCCGGGGAAGTGCGAAGCCCACCAGCAGGTCAGGAGTCGTTTTCGTAGGCAAGCCAGCCTGAAATATTTACGCGATTGTACGGTAAACGAAACCGGAGATACCGCAGCCCTTTCGAACAGTTTGTCTTCCCGAATGAGCAAAAAAATGTGTTCCCCGGGTGAAAAGTTGCGCACCCCGGTGGATAATATATGATCGGGATCGAGGCAGGGAAGATCGCAAACTAGGTTGATTCGTTTCTACGATGACTCTGTTGAAGGGAAAAGGAAGCCGGGAACGTTGCTCCATTGCTCCATTTCCACGTTTTCCCTCGTTTTCTCTCGCTTTTCCTTCGTTTAGCTCCAGTTCCTCGTGTTTTCCCTTCAGCGTTGCTTTTCGTCGGGGTTTTTTAACGTGGCTCGTTTTAGCCGGGACACACGCGTTCTCCAGTGCCGGCGGGCTCGATGGATGGTTGCTATTTGTTTTTCGTTACGCGAAATTGCGACCCGGTATTCCTCGAGGGCTCGGCAAACTGCGCTTTGCCAGTATTGACCACCACCGACTTCAACCGGGACACTCGCCTTAAGGAACATATTTGTTTTTCGCACGCAGAGCGACTGCACCCATCGCGTTCATCTTCTCCTTCCCGACCTCCTTTGAATACCCTCTAGACCCCTTTACTCCCTTTTTAGACCTCCTTACAACCCCCTTTGGAACCCCCTTGTAACCTCCACGAAAGCGCGGAGGGAGCCGACTCTTTTCATCGACTTTCCTCCACCGAGTCACCGAGTCACCGAGTCACCCTTCTCGGGAATCTTTTCTTCCATTATCTTTTCGAGGGTCGTTCGACGGGGTGTAACAATCTCGGCAATTAGATTTCATTTCGAACTCACCTCTCCTCGTTATTTGTGTTTACTCGCCGACTTCGTTCGAGCATTTAGTTTTGTATCAAGGATTCTTCCGATCTCATAACTTGTATCATACAGCTGAACGAAATAGGAGAACAAAACCTGACGAAGATAAGCGAGGCTTTTTATCCAGCGAATCTTGGTAGAATCAAAGTCGCGAGAGGACCAGAAGGTGGAAGGTGAAATAGTCTACGATGCTCTTCAGGGTGGGTGAAGATAGGATTGATCCTCCGAGGTATTCCGGGACATGCCTTCCGGCGTTGCAACTTCAATTCAACGGTATCTTGAATTTTAGCCAAATTTCAAAGAGATTCTTCAAGTATCGGCTATCGTGTCTGCGATATCTCTCCAGAGTCTCTTTAAAAAATGTTCATCGGCTCTCATTTGAATAAAATTGCATGCACAATTATTATACCACAGTTAATGTTATTAAAGCTGTCGAAAATAAAATCTGTTCGCACGTAAGTTCAACTTGATATTTTTAAGGACTTGCTCTGGGAATCCGTGAATTTTGAAGTTTCCTCGAGAAGCAAAGAAGGCAGTCTCCAGGGGGAAGGAAAGAAATAAAAATGAAGGAGGCAGGAAGAAAAGGCTTGGCGTCGGTAGGGCACTTAGGCGTACTTCCTTCGAAAGAAAGTCGCTCGGTAATAAAAGCTTGCACGAAGAAAGATCGAAGCGTATCGAGAAGAGTTTTTCGAGGTGCGTCGCAGCGAAGGTTCGTTAACGGCTGGACGAGTAAAAGCGAAACGTCGGAGGGAGTTTTTACTGGACGAGCATATTCCTAGGGCGTTAATCCAGTTTATCGTTGTTCCGAGTCGAAGTAAAATCATTTCGGAATACGGAATCTATCGAGTTATCGTCATTTTTCACTTTACGACATCAAGTTTTCTTGATACAGTTTTAGTTTAACGGTGTTTCTACCACGGTTTTATTTATCCCTATTTCGACCAAAAGGTGTCCTTTGACAACTTTGCACTTGGATGTAAATAACTGGGGAAATAATACTTTAAAAAATTAGAGGTGGATGAAAAGTATACCGCTAAATTAATTGAACAATCATTATAGGAAATCATTATCATTATAATTAAAAAATAGGAGGCGGGTGAAAAAGGATAGCGCTAAATTTATTAAACAATCATTATAGGAAAAGTCCAAAAGTCAACTGAGGAATAATGACACTTAGAACATCATTTCAAGTTAAAATTAAAAAAATTGTCTTTTGACAACTTTAGTAGAGATAGTGTCAATCTAAATGCCGTACACGGCATCCGATAATAGAATTGTTTTTAAGTGCACATAGTTTGCCAACAACCGCGTTAGCCAATCACAATCCGATTTTCATTATCGTGTCTTCCTCGTAGTTTGCCGGTCGTTTGTCAGCCGCGGCACTTTTTAAGCAGAGATTTCTTTTCGATTTAAACGTCCCGTGTAACGATAGCCTCTTCTTACCGCGGGAATGGAAGAAGAATGGACGTAGAAAGGCAAGTAAGAAAGACGCTTTACGAGCGCGAGTACGAGAGTCGGGAGATTCTGCTTTCCTTTTTGTTTTTTCCTTGTTTCTTTCTTCCGCAAGATAGTTCGAGCAGCCGAGTGTCAACGAGCCACGCGGAAAAATATTTTTCTTCGGGTTTTGCATAGAGAACGTTGGGAGGGAGGACAAACTTTAGCTCCAAGTTTCGCGTTGTCGTCGTCGCGACGTAGTCGTCGTCGTACTCGTCGTTTTCTTTCGCTTAGTAGACATGTACGGACTCCGTGGAAAGGGTAGGACAAAGACTAGGAAAAGATGGCTGAATAGACGTGCATGTTGGATACGTGGATATGTAGATACACGAACGTAACAATATATAGTCTCTTTCCGTGGAAATCTGCATTCCAGCAACATCCTTATCGTCGATAGAAAGATTCGATTGTGATTCGATTAAGTGGAGTGACTGGGTTCGTACATTATTTAACCACTTCAATTAAACAAACTTTAGGCCCGAAGCAGGTATCACGTATGACACACGTAATTTCAATCCAAGTTTATAAACTGGTTAGCTTTTTGCTCGGAGTTCCAATGGTACGCACGAGAACGTATAAAATTGGTGTGCAACATTAAAGAAGAATCGCGATAGAGTTGGACGGGGCAAAGAATGGGGAAGGATGTGTCTAACGCGGCAGGTTGCGAGACACGTAGAACCTTGTAGACGAAGAGGGACAAGTGGAAACGGAAGAAGAGCGGACGAGTGTAAGGAGATAAGTGTCGCAACAGGGAATACCAAGTATTTTCCTTGGAGTTTCTTTCTTTCGCGATCTCTTTCTAGTTTTGACGCGTTGGGTTCGCCGAACCGCGAGTCTCCGAGAAATACTGTTCCATAGTCGAGCCATATGTAATCTATACCCTTTAGCCCATCGCCGTGGCTCTCTGCTATCCCCTGGAGTCGGCCTATACTATGCCCTATAAATTTCACGCTTGAAAATCCCTTGATACATACATACTCACGCGCGCCCTTTCCTCCCTTTCCTCCCTTTCCTCCCTTTCACCTTTCTCGCTTTCCATTCCACTTTCTGATATAGCCGACTCCTCGCGAACTCGCCCCGTTCGGCCATATCCAGCCGACCACCTACCAAATATATCTCACGTGGTTTCCACCGTTCTCTGTTCTC
The DNA here is from genome assembly GCA_910591585.2 of Nysson spinosus. NCBI lineage: Eukaryota > Metazoa > Arthropoda > Insecta > Hymenoptera > Crabronidae > Nysson > Nysson spinosus. The sequence goes on along the minus strand of OU342839.1, from coordinate 1,429,319 downwards.
TTCTCTCGCTGGAGAGATGCTACGGTTCTGGTCGACCAAGGGTTGGGAGAAGGGGAGGAGAAGGGGAGTCATGGAACCGGGAAGGAACTCTCTTAAATCTGCATTACGCCGAAGCATCCGTCTCCATATAAGCCCGGAGGCTTCTTACTCGTTTATCAGAGAGAACAACAGGAAACAGCTATCACCGTGGTTTCCAATATTTAGCGATATCTGCCTGTATAAAAAAGTTATAGGTTTATCTGTAAAAAATGTAGGGGGACTTCTAAAACTTTGAAGGAAATGAGTTCCTAAAAAAGTAACTGTGATCATCTTAAATCGTCTACGCTTCGTGATGTAGTTGGCTGCAGTGGGAAAAACAAGGTCAAGGGATATGTTACTCCTTTATTATTGATTTATTAGTCTCAAGTTCGAAATTCAATCATATATTACGATGCGTAGATAATAGAAAAAAATTGCGACAGCTCCCCCGTTCCAAACTCGGGGACGGCTTGACCCCGACTGAGGATGCGGGGCGAAGTAGGGAAGGTTACGGGTCGGTAGTATTGCGCAGTCGCGAAGGTTTAAAGGGCATGTAGGTAATGCAACATGGCTGCGTATCCACAGTTGGGGTCCCGACGTCCCCGACTTCAGAACGGGGGAGTTTACGCAAATTTTTTTTATTAACCATACACCGTAATATACGACTGAATTTTAAACCTGAGATTAATAAATTAATAATAATAGAGTAGCATATCTCTTAGCCTTGTTGCAAGTTTTATTAAAGCTCTCTTTGAACCATATTATATGAAATAAAAAAATGTTCGATCGACCCACTAACAACAGAGTAATCTAACATAAGCTGATCACGTGATTCGTGATTCGTGATTCACCCTGTATATTAGTACGGTAATATATAAGTATTCGTTACACAGATATACATATTAGTAGCATATTAATAGAAACGAATAAATAAATATGATACTTTACCTGAACTACGAAAGATCGTAGTATTCGAAGGACAGTGGAGAAGCGAATGGCGAAGCGAATTGGCGTGCTAGAGCTCGTCACGGGAAATAGGGAATTGTGGAGTTTATGAAATTCGCAAAGATAACCTATTATATTATCCAGGCTGGTGGTTGGCTCATCCCTCCATTCGCTCATTCGCCCTTTCGTCTCTCTTCCGGACACGAGAATTCCGAGTGGCTTCATGAATTTTCGATAATTCAAATTAGATTCTTCCAGCTATTGGACGGACCCTCGACACATCTCGAAATAGTTTCCCGGCGAATGTTACGGTTTCGATCGAGTAGAGGAACACTACGTTTTCTTAAGTTCCCGCATTCCACGCTCCGGAAACTTCTCTCTTTGTAGTAGGCGAGTCAGTGAATCGGCGAATAGCACTGATACGCGGAAAATGCGAATTTCGCTAGTTCGATAGTTTGAATAGGTTCGCGAGTCAAATAGATCGAGCACGCGCGCGAAGTAAAGATTCGAGTAGCCAACTAAAGGAACGGTTGGCTTTGCTTTCGAAAGGTATTGGCAAATACTCAAATACTGTATACTTAGAAAATATTGAAGTTGGTCAGTGAAGCACATTTGCAGATACGTGCTTTCTCACGCAACTACCATTTCCCAAAGAAACCAGACGATGGATGTCTAATTGACTATTCTACTTTAGTTTAGTGTACCAGCGGGATCCCAATTTTAGCCGCGAGAATCGATTTTCTCGTTGGTCCGAATGCAACGCTGATCCGAATTATTAAAATGTAGTAGATTCACCGACTCCGGTCTCGCGAACCGGATAATAACGAGTAAAATGATCTCACGGGGCTTACGTGGATCGGGGTTATCGGGGTTGATATACGCGAACAACGCGTATCATCGATGAGCTCTGCTCGATCCGTTACCCTTGCCACCCCTCAAACTAATTCACCCCATCTCTCGTACTTCACCATTCCCCTGTCGATCGAGTCAAAGATTAAGGACTAAGTAAATTCCAAGCGAGGAGAAATTCGAGGTAGGGCCAACTGTTTGCTCCTCGAACGTGTAACCGGTCCTCGAACCACCCCACGAATTATTCGCGGTAGTGTCAGTTACCTGCCACCGTAAAATGTAAAAGAGGTAAAAGCGTCGGATAACAATAATTTAATTGAGAGATGCCGGACATTCGATTTACGATCGGATTATTTGCATTCGCGGCACTGTTTTCCTTGGCTGGTTTACGTGGGAAACGCCGTCGGCCTTTGACCGTAATCTCGCGCGCGAATCTCATTTCAACGAATAGGCATTTCGCTCCCCGCACTTTTGTACTTTCGAAAAATTCTGCTATCCACCGCGATCTGTTTGTTCTGCAACGTCGGCTATCTACGCGGAGGTTCCCCTCTCCACAGAGTAGCTCGTATTCGTAAATTGATCGAGATCGCAATTTTAATCAGGATGCGCTACCCTCGAAATCGTTTAATTATCACTATCGACCAGCACAGATTATTTATTACGAAAGATATACTCTTTAAAAGTTCGCCCTCTTCGTAAACTCTGGTGGAACGGGAAGCGCTCTTTAACGAGGTTGCCCTAATATTTTAATTACCCGAACCAACTGTGTCTATGGTCGACGTTAATAGTCGACTTTCGGTGGATTTTTCCTAAGATTGTAGATTCTCAGGTTTTGCGGAGTATAGAAAAGCCAAGGAACTTCCGGTGAAAGAGGAAAGCTGGTTACTGAGAAAGGGGGAAGAGTGGGTACGGGGGAGAATGGAGGAAGGGGATTCGCGAGTACTCCGCTCGAAAGCGAACTCCCCCGCGAAATTATAGTTGCAAATTAGAAGTGTGTACTCGGCAAACACGCTCGCGCTCGCTCGTGAAATTTAGTGAAAATTAAATTCTGCCAGTACGTCCGGAGAGCAACAGGGAGAGTTGCACCTTTAGTTTTTGAATTCTGGTCGTCGGTTCGATGCGGTGCGACTTCTTGATTCCGTTTCTCATTCCCTTCGCTTTCCCGAACTCCATCCGATATTATTTCGGGGGGTGAAGCGAGACGCGTGTCACTCGTAAGGGCTGACACGCAAACATTCCAATCATTTTTCGTTGGTATAACGTCGGGCTTATATCCAGCGGGCCATCGCATCGTGGAAGCAGGAGTAAAGAGAACAAACGGAGAGAGAGAGAGAGAGGCGGGTACAGGGCGTGTGAGAGAGGAGAGAGGAGAAAGGAGAAAAGAGAAAGGGAATAGGTTGCAGGGTTCTAGGTAGAGCGAGGTCGAGCCGTTGGTCTTGCTTAATCTGATTACAAGCGGTGTGGGTGGGGATCGATATTTTCGCGTGAGTTTTCCAGGCAATCGGCCGCGAGATAGCACGGCCCGGCATATTTTATATGCGTACAACCTGACCGACCCCATTTACTACCGCCCAACAACTACCTCCACCCCTTTTTTACTACCCTCGTGCGTCCGCGTCCACGTCCGCCACCACATCCATCCACTTTTCACCTTCCGTATCCTTTTGGCCGCGTTGTCGTCCGCGCGCTTTAACAACACCCCCGCGCTGACCGATGCGATGCATCCCCAAAGGTGTTGCGAGCCGGAGATACAAGGTTTCTCATTCTCGTCCTCCTCCCGCATTCGTAGCTTCGTTTTTACTCTTCTTTCAGGGGGCACTGTTTTTATCAAAGAGAAAGAGAATGTTTTGCGACAGAGAAAGAGCAAGGTTTTGATTCGTGAACTTTTTGGCTACGCCGTATATTACCCGATCAAACTCGGCCAAATATTGATCTCGGTAAGGCAAAAAATATCGTTGGTGGCGGCATTTACTATTTCACGAGAGCCGGGCTCGCTAGACGATTAGCCGTGTAAGAGCATCAACGGTTATCGATTTGCGATAAATATTTATGAAGAATTATCAGGAATGCGTGGATCGTCCGGGTTGGACCGGGGGGTCGGTCCATACCGGTACCGGTTCCGTTTTCGGTTCCGGTTCCGGTTACGGTTGCACTCATGGATTTACACGCACGGCGACTTCAGTGTCTGTTTCCCGCGGAGAACGGTATACACGTGTATGTCACGCGCGTGAACCGTTGGAAGAGATTTAAAGTATCGGTGGAGGAAATATGCTCTCGCGTCATTCTCCATACTGTAAATATATTCCGCTATTATTTTCTTTCCGTTAACTTGTTACGTCTCTGCGGTTCTTTTTGGTTTCCGGTGATTCCCCGGAAAATATTTCGACAATTCGTTGCGGCGTCTCGGTGTTTCGGTGTGCTGATATCGTTTCTTCCGATAAAGGCATCGAGTGATAGATGGAACGAGCGGTGGTCGTCGTTGTACTTGGATTTTACGAGGACACGTGTACCGGACATCTTTCTTGCCCTTTCTTTTGCCTTCCATCCTTCCCTCCCCTCTTACCTGTCACCTCGTTCTACCACCCTTTCTACCACCCTTTCTACCTTTCTACCTTTCCACTCACCAGACGCTACAATTCGACCGTACTCAGCGGCAGAAGCGCGCTCTCTACCGAAGGATAGCCGCGGCATTATTCACGAGGAGTAATTTTTCCAAGTGCGCTTTTCATATTTTCCAGAAAATTGTATCCGTTGCCCGGCCAGTTAAGGACAGGGTGTTTTTCATTTGGAGCGTTGGCCGGGAAATGTCGAGGATAAGAGGTAAAGCGTAATACATTTAGGTGAAAGGGCGCGGCTCGTAGCGAAGGTTCGCGCGCGGTTCTACGTCCGCGTGTGACGGACCGACGCTGACCACACGGACTCTTAATCAGATTAAACCAATCGATTTTACCTGCTCCCACCTTTCCTTCGACCTGCACTCTCTGCCCTCTACCCTCTACCCTCCAGCCCCTACTACCTTTACATCCCCGTCGTTCAACGACTAACCTCACTAATTTCCCTAAAACCGCAACACCATTCTTTCTCCTCTAAAACCCGACGCATTTTCCTCCTCCACGAGAAGAGGCCGAGTGAAACGAAATCACTGCCGCGAGCGGTAGTTTTCCGTTGGAGAAAACAGTGTTCTCCAGTGGTGGTAGCAACGGTGGCAGCAGTGACGCAGGCGACATTCTCGCGTATCCTCTCTTCAGAGTAGAGAACAGCGCATTCTTACTCGCGCTTCTATTTTTAACCGTTTTCGCAACGCTTTATCGTGCGCTATTTCTCAAGTACTCTCGAGACTTTGCCGCTAACAAAGTATTCTCCTTCCCACTCGTTGCTCTCCGTCACTGTCCTCCTTTCACCCTTTTCTACCCTTTTCACATTTTCCTTCTTCCTCGTAACTTCCGCGATAAGGTTCGCGCCGTGCTTTCCTTGCCGCGTGAAGACTGAATGTTTACTGTTCGAGTAAAATGCAATGCCGATGAAGTTTCCGTGCGAAGATACTTTAAAGTCTGTCGAGGAACCTGCTGAAGGATGTGGCTCGATTTGAAAGTTACCGGTGAAAAGCACAGGGTTCTCGCTGAGCTCCGAATAGAGTTTGCGACGACTAACTAACAATAAGTCCCCTAGGATCAAACTAATGCTCGACTAATTGCCAGAATGTAAATAAATATCCCCGGAACGCACGTGATACGGCTAACTCCGGGGAATACCGCTATGAGGATATACTGCCTTCGGACATGCATCGCCACTTCAATGCCTGGCTTTGCTACCGTTTGCCTAAACTCTAACACCAACCCACCTTTCTACGCCTTTTCCACGTGGTTTCTACGTGGTATCATCGCGAATTATTCGTACCCCTTTTTTATTCCGCTACGTCGTTGCTTTCCACTACTATTGGGTCGAGTGATAAATAAGTACGGTTCTTTCAAGAGTTTTCTTATTAAAAATCGACAGAGTTTCATGGGGAGTCGACAAGTTGCCTAAAAAATGGCAAGTTATTATATTAATAATGACGGTGAATATATGTTATTAGGAGTCACGGAAAGTAATCAATTATTTGTTACATTGTGATACACCATTTCTTTTTTCATATTAAACATTATTCTGTTAGATAATAAACGTTGTTATATCTGATCTTTAACCGGCGATTCTCCAATGAAATCATTCTCTTTTCGACAAATTCAAATTCACACATTCCGACGCGAGGAAATGCTCCACTTCCGAATTGATTACTTCCCGGTATCCTCAATAGATTAAAGTTTACTGTACTTCGTTTTATTGACGAATAAACTTTATTTTCAAAGCGGAACTTATTTCTGACTCGACCCAATATTTTCTATTCCGTTCGATATCGGATCAGAGAACAGCAACTTGTTCGAGATAATAGCTAGCAGTGTGGAGAGGCCATCTTCTCGAAGCTTACGGCTTCTTCGTAAGGAAGCCCCTGGCTTGGAAGTGCTAGAACCGCTACTCTCCGGATTAATCTATCCGTGGGAAAGGTGCTCCATTGGAATATCTTATGATCGGTGTAAAGTGAGAGACCGGTGTCGCTTAAAGTGGCACGACTTCGGAGAACGCGGATCGACATCCACAGTTTATCTTTCGCTGAAAATCCTTCGAATCGGTTGAAACGAGTTACGTCGGATTCGCCGACAACAGAAACGGCGAGAACCTCGCTGCAGAGGGGACGTGCGTCAGCGAATGCAAATTTCCCTTTTATTGTCGCGCCGCAAAACCCCTTGGTATTCTTCTCCGCTTCCTCTACAACCCTCCACCCTCGGTGTATTGCAACCCCCGAAAATCGACGACACCGTTTACACTTATCGGCGCGCCAAATCGATTGACCGCATATCCCTCGCATCCTGGATGATGTGTTTATTCCCGTAAAAAATGAAAATATTCAATGTTATTACTTAACCAGCTGACTCTTTTTGGCTGCTATAGTAACCATTAATTTCTAAGTACTCATAAGTAATCAAACTGTTTGTAAACTGCTTATTTAGTGTTTTTGACAAAGATATTTGAGCCGTTCATTTTCGAAAGCGGTGTGCGTCCATTTTTCAAGATAAACGGCTGATTTATACTTTTTAACAAATTTATATGAAATGCAGAAGTACAGCTGCAGCCAGCGAGTTAACCAAAGTGTTATTAGTCAAAGCAGTTATCAAAATAATTCCGACGTTCGAAAATCCACGTTGCTGGGCGACCGACCAACTGACCCATTCAGTTACCGTATTTCCTTTCCGCCGATTGGTACGTTAATCGTTTCGATAATTTGTCGTACGAAGACACGATCTTAATTAGTGTTCTGACATTTCGTCCCTCTGGAAATTATTTCCTGATTATTTGGTGGGTAGGCGGTGATGCGGAAATACTGAAACTCCGAGGAAAACAGGGGTAACTCGGTGAAGGGGATGGAGGAGGAAGTAGGAGGGAGGGTGAAATGAGGATAAGGAAGAAGGAGAATACAACGGCAAAGAGAAGAATCAAAATGTAATTGTGTGAGAAGGTGTGTGCATAGATGGGCGTAGATGCGCGTAGATGCGCGGGAAGATGGTGGGAAGAATTTTTCCGAGGTATAAATATAGTGTCGCTGGAGTGGCTTCACCGAGGAAAGTGTTTTCCTTCGTGCATTCGGTACCCATCTTTGCCGACTTGGTTGCCTGTAATTGCGTTAATGAAATTTTTATTTGGGAACCTCTTTTCCAGACGAGTTCCGCGCAAACTCGATCCTCCGATTCCCTGTTTCGTTATTTTCGTGTATCTAGTCAGTCGCGCGAATTAATTAGAATCTTGTTGAGGATGGAACCTTTCAGTCATCCCTTCGAATTCGCATTTCCTTCTGACATCCCACCGAGTTTCCCTGCTCGTTTCATCCCATCGTAAAGATAGATCAAGATCGTACAGTACTTCTGTGGAAGTCGAAAATTAGGAAGCATCGGGTCGCATGTTTTCCTTTGATTTCAACGTTTTAAAGTCGCTCTATAAACAGGTTTTCATCCTATTAAAACGTAGAGACCAGAATCGTGGTCGATCCAGAATCGAAAAAATGTGAAGGGGTATACCTTCAAAAATTGTCAAAATTTCAAAGTCGCCAAAATAAATTCTAAATGGCTCAGATCGATGGTAGATGATGTATAAACATATTCTAGGGCGATTTTGGGTCGGAAGAAGCGGTTAAAAAATTTTTTTGGCCGAAAAATGGTCGATCCAGAATCGAAAAAATGTGAAGGGGTATACCTTCAAAAATTGTCAAAACTTCAAAGTCGCCAAAATCAATTCTAAATGGCCCAAATCGATGGTAGATGATGTATAAACATATTCTAGGACGATTTTGGGCCGGAAGAAGCGGTTAAAAAATTTTTTTGGCCGAAAAATGGTCGATCCAGAATCGAAAAAATGTGAAGGGGTATACCTTCAAAAATTGTCAAAAATTAAAAGTCGTCAGAATCAATTCTAAATGACCCAAATCGATGGTAGATGATGTATAAACATATTCTAGAATGATTTTGGGCCGGAAGAAGCGGTTAAAAAATTTTTTTAAGCCAAAATAGGTCGATCCAGAATCGAAAAAATGTGAAGGGGTATACCTTCATAAATCGTCAAAATTTCAATGTCCAATTTCAATCCTAAATGGTCCAGATCGATGGTAAACAACGACCCCGAATATAGGACGAAACAACATTAATACAACTTAAAATAAGGATAAGACATATGCTAAACCATTATTATTAATTTATTCATCTCAACTTCGAAATTCAATCGGATATTACGATGTATTGTTAATAAAAAAATTTGCGTACGCTCCCCTCGTTCTGAAGTCGGGGACGTCGGGTCCCCGACTGTGGATATGCCGCCATGTTCAACTACCCTTATGCCCTTTAAACTGCGGCGCTTGCCGCCGAATCACTGACCTACCGCAACACCTATACCTCCCCCCGCTGCATCCCTTACCCTCAGTCGGGGCCAAGACGTCCCCGAGTTCACAACGTGGGGTCTGTCGTAAATTTTTTTATTACCTATGCATCGTAATATACGATTCAATTTCGAACTTAAGATTGATAAATATATAAGAGGTGCATAATGTCCATCCATTCTCGATGACAGGTTACTCTCTTCACATAGTTTTCCTCGAAGGATGTTAGGTAGTACGAAGATCGCGAGTACTCCCATTTTCTTGGCTTGGTTAACGAGGTCTCGTTAAATTCCATAGGCGATCGAACGAGTTTTCCTGAAGGGCAAGTGTTTCTCAGTAAAGCAGGAGCTTGATAATCAACGTCCCGAAAGGGTGTCGCGGGTCTTTGGAGGTCCTGGAAACTCCGACCGAGTCAGCTTTTCCATGAAGCACGCGCTTAACGACCTGCGAGAGTCAATCTTTTTTTAACAGCTCCGACGCTGCTCGGATGCTGGGATGCGTCGACTCAATTATCCCGCAGAAAGGATAATATCATTTCCCCGACAATTTTCAGCCTCTCACGTCTTCCATGTTCGTGGACCGATAGATATCGGTAGGTGGCTATCAGTGTTGATGTTTGGTAGTTAGAACCGAGGTAAAACAACTGGTAATTAAGAACCGGTATGCCAGTACTCGAGCGATAATTCTGGGCCAAGTGGGTCATCGGATAATCGATATTTTCGGCCCGTTCCGCGCGGTCGAACACTTTTCGACCTTTCGTGCTGGAGTTCATAGTGATTCGAGACCAGTGTTCACCGTTCCCCCTCCAGCACGGTATAATTAACAGTCTTCCGTTAATAGTAGGTCGGCATTTGCGTCACGCTGCTCGCGGCTCTTATTTATCGAGCTTTTCTTTTCGGTACTGGTTGCACCGGTGTAAAGGTGAATGAAAGAACCTTCCCTAGAATCCTCTCGGCTCGTTTCGAAGCAAACAACGTGGATCGAAGTAAGCAGGCGGAAGAGACTGGGAAAAAAATGTCGGTCGATCCAACTAGGATGTTCTTAATCGCGAGATCGTCCTTTAGGATGATTCCGTCGACGAGTATTCGCACGGAATCGAGCGTTAATTGCGGCCCCTTTTAAAATTGCTGGCAGCAATTAAGCCGGTATGAATTAATTAAAATGCTCTTTCGCCCCGTGTCTATTTTTCCTTCGGTTGCCTTCGACTCACCGAGGTCCCGCTATTTTCGTACGGCTTACTTTTCACCATTTTTCGACTTATTCTATCCTACGACTCCGAGTGTTGTTCGTGGAAAATATTTAATTTTTTACGAACGAAACCGACGAAATCTCGGATGCTCACGAGATTATTGCGGGAATCCTAAAAGAGCCGTGTACTCAAAGGATTTCTTGGTTGCACTCGTTGGTGACACTTCGCGCCAAGACAGGCCATATATTAATATTATTCGTTCTTCCAGAATTAATTAAAATACGGGGCCTCCTCCGAGCGGTGGATTATGCTCGCGAACAAAGTTGAATGAATGTTCCGAAAAAACGTTAATAACTAAGGAGTCCGTGAATATTTTTTGATGCAACAAAGTGCATTCGAAAGAGCGGACTTTTCTTTACAACATCATTGACGGGCAAACAAATCCCACGGTTCGTTCTTCCGGAATAAATGAAAATACGGTGCCTCCTCCGGGCGGTGGTGATACGCCCGAACAAAGTTGAATGAATGTCCCGAAATAACGTTAATAACTAAGGAGCCCGTGAATATTTTTTGATGCAACAAAGTGCATTCGAAAGTGCGGTCTTTTGTCTACAAAATAACTGGCGTACAAAAATATTGCAAGATTCGTTCTTCCGCAATTAATTATAATACGGGGCCTCCTCCGAGGGGTGGGTGATACTCGCGGACAAAGTTGATCGGTAGATTCTTGGGAAGAGCAGTGCCAAGAGCAATGCCAAGAGCAATGCCAAGAGCAGTGTCAACTGCAGTCCCGTCGGAGAGCCGACGGGTTTCTCCTTTGTCCCTTTTTGCGTATCCTCGATCTCTTTAGTGACCGCTGCCATTTCATTCTTCGACTATCGCTTTTCGATGACAAAGCCTAGTCCACTAGATTTCAAGCTACGAACCACCGTGGCTCCTTGAATTCTACTCCTCGAATTTTACCGCAACGATTTTACCGAAGACCTCTCTGCGAGATTAATGCCAACCTTTCTTCCTCCGTGCTTTAAAGATGCAGAGAATCCATGTACTCGTATCACGGAGCCACGTTTAAAATCCGCTGTGACTCTCCATGCCATTCTATTATTTCGAAATGCATAGCGTTTCTTACAAAACTGTAGTCGCGGAAACACTTATGAATATAATGCAATTGCGTCCGTCGAATCGGCTAGCTATTTTATGGCCGCTATTCAAACATGCAAACGTTTGTCGCGCTATCGACTCGCCGCAACAATTTTCCCGTCCGATTCGTCGCGTTACATCCGCTCCCAGCTCCCGAGAAGTCATCGACTGGAAATAACGTGGTTCCGCTCGCGCCGACGTCGATCGATTTCGATTTATTTATTACATTATGATTTCATGAATCTCTTCTCGGACGATGTGTCATTGTTTGCGAGGGATCTCGCATTACCTAGAATTCAGAGGTAATAACTGGTTATCGTATAAATAAGATAATAGCAGTGGCTTAATTACGGCCAAGCAAGATCCGAGGGAAGCAGTTGTACGGTGCTCGGATTGGTTGTTTTTGATGTTTCGAGAGCACTATGTCTGGGGAAAGGTGATGGAGTGGGGTTCGGTGTGAGGTTCTCCGAGGAAGGTAAGACATTAACGGGAGTCATAGATCGATAGGAACGAGCTGCATCGAGATGGACCTTGAGATTAGGGTTTATTTTATGCCAAGGCTGCCCGGCACGCTTCTATAGGGACACTGCGCGAAGTCACGAATGTCGTAATTGAAAATCAATGTTTGCGCTTGGTTTGCCCCGCTCGATTTGGCCACCCTCGCAATCCGCCGACTCTCAGCCTCGATCTAAATCTTTCGAGTACATATGGACATGTCCCTCCTCCAGTCACGTAGGACCCTGCTCTCTTCCGTTCCCTCCTGGCCCTGTTTCTGGCCCAGCATGGAACCACGTATACCACCACGTACTACTCATCCCGTACTACCCTTACTTCTACCGACATTATTTACCCGGTAGCATCCTTTCGAAAGGAAACCTCCGGGAAACGGCATTATTATCACCTTCCTCCTCCAACACCAAGAAATCAACTTCCCCGCTTACGTAACAGGTAGATTATTGCGGAGCAATATACGTCAGTTACTTTCCCTCGCTGTGCCTTTACCTTCTCGAATGCGTCCCACCCTCCACCCTTGCATCTTCACCGTTATGCTCAACCCTTGTAAATATTTCTGTCGAGCATTTACGAAAGCTTGAATCGCCGGATTAAATATACGATGAAAAAGCCAGGCGAGAGGAGAGTATGCGACAGCTTCGTTTAATCCGTGGTCTTGAATTCGCAATTTTCCAAAGGATATGCCGCTTCTCTTCCTAGCGAAATTCCGTATTTATGTACAGGGTCGAAGCTTTCCTAGGATTCGCGCGAAACCGGCAACCATTTTTTTCACGTAATCGACCATCATTCTGGTATACGGTTTGTCGGAGATCTGTAAGTCACTTTTATCTCGCCCTTTTTTTCTCGCAATTTCCTGTACTCCAGGGAATTGGCGTACATTCGCGATTGGGAATCACAGAATAATGGATAATCGCGGATATAAAACCGAGAGAAAAGGGAAGGTTAGACGATACAGAAGGTGACAAATTAAGAGCCTTCGTGGGGATTCTAACCCCGGTTCTTCCTTCTTCAGCTCCCGCTGATCATTCGGGTCTTATTTGGGTCTCTTGTGTCTTTATTCTCCTTTGTTCTCTTCGTTCTTTTGATATGAGCCGCCGGGTATCTACCAATCCGACGATACCAGACACGTGGGTGAACATGTGAGATACGCAGGTACGCAGACACGTATGAGATGAAAGAGGAGGATAGGGTAAAATCCGTGGGATCAGAGCGAAATGGGATGGCACGCATTTTCCAAGAGGATGGCCGCCGGTATTCCCGTAGGCCATAATGGCGTCAATAGCGGTGATTATGTGACCGCATTTGCTCTCATTCGGGGCACGTCCTGTGTTTGACCGATCGCGCCGGACCGTTTCATCGATCGATCCGATCCCACGACCACCAACCAAACGACCACCGGTGGATCCGAGAGGCTAAACGTCCGCCGGAGGCTTCACCTTTACAGAGACTAGAATGGAACGGACTAAAATCAAGTGACAGCCAATACCGTCGACGCGCGTTTTCCTCCTACATATATCTATAGTCTGTATTACAGCGATACTGACCAAGAGGTGAATCCAAGGGGATGGAGTTCGCGGGTACATTGCCCACCGACCTTCCGCCCATCCACCCGTCCGGTTATGCAGTATACGCATCCGGTGTCCCGGAGGGACGCGTATCCTTGACAAGTAACCGTCTCTCTTTTCAATTTACGCGATGCTGGAAGGAACGGTCACCGCGAGTTCAACATTCTATCGTATACCCGACCTTTATATCCTGGCATCCATTGTTATGCCGCGACCAGGAACGGTACTAATATTCCGTGGACGTAGCACGAGTAAAACCGAAAAAGGTTTCCATCGATTTCCCGTGCAGTTTCGTTTGAGGATTTTATAATTCAAGACGCGACGGCACGGAGCGTAAGAAATTACGGTGAGAGAAGGGTGAGCGATCGGTGGAAACTGCGGTGGAAAGCACGTTTTGCACGGTTGAAACTTTGAAAAGTATCGATGATTTTCCGTTACCGATTGCTGCGCTTTCCTGGTAGATACATTTTCGTGGTCTCCTTTTCGGGCCACGTTATTTCTTTAACTATTCCTTACCGATTCTTTTATACTCTTACACTTTTATACATGTTTCATATCCCACGTCATTGGCTGTGGAAAAGGTATTCGGTGGTTAGTAAAAAAATGGCGTACCCGCGTATCGAACTGTAACGCTTAACTCGAGTGCGTTCATGGGACAATTTGTGAACCGTCACACGGAGGGTAGGGGAAACTTGGCCATTTCCGGTGCAGACAATTACGGGGCTGGGATTGGAAGTGCGATAGGAATATCGAGCAGCGTGATATTCGATTTTGAATTTATTATGATGCGGCTTTTATTGTCCTCGAACTCGGGGTATTGTAATAATTTTAATAAAGCTCCCGGGGTCACCTCCGAAGGAAATGGTGCAATAAGGAGAGGCGCGAGGTGAAGCACAAGGAACGATGAGAATATTCGTTATTTGAATAGCTCCCACTGGTGACTGAGAACTCACCCTTATATTAAAAGAGGAGGTAATATTTCGAATCGGGAAGTCTCTCATTTTCTAGCTTCCTTCGGGATTCGAGATTGCCACCTGATGCGATCAGTGAAAGAGATCCGGGGAGAGAGCAGGCCAAACACGATGAACGTAGATCGTTTGCGCGAGGAGATTCCACTTCCGGAATTTCGACGCGTCAACTATGCGACGTAAATAGTTGCGCTTCTTTAACATGTTAAATACTACCTTGCAACGTGTGTCTGTGACATTTACATAACACCTACAAATGAAAACATTTACATGCTACATGATACATTACTTAGTTTCCATCATTACGATGATATAAAAAGTATTAAAAATGTTACAAACATCAAAGATATATTTGATTCCTGTTTCAGTAGTATAGGTATCGGCAGACACGGCTGACTGCCCTGGCATTCAACGCGTTATTATAATCGGTGGCTGCCGGAGGAAGAAAAATGCGGGTGATCAGAATGAAGACTAACAGTGTAATGAAATATGATTTATTACTAAATATGCGAAATATATACATTAGGCCATAGACACACATAGACGCGCCGACGCGACGGCGCGCTCGCGAGTACGTAATCCTTCGGGAAGGAGGAGGTGGGTTTACGGAATAGCCGGAAGTGGCTGGTGCACGCGATGCGGGCTAATGCTTCTCCTCGAGTGACGCGAGTCGGTAAACCAACCACCCGACCGACTTTAACCGCGATTAAAGTGCAACGCCTATTTCGGCGATCTCCGTATGTACGGTACGTTTCCACAATCCGACTAAAATCCCCGACTACTATTCTACAAAAGCACAACAGGTTTTTTTTTTTCTTTTTCCTTTCGAATATCACGGCGTTTTCGGCATCGGCGGTGCGCGACGCATACTGAACCGCGGCGAAGCGACAGTATTACAGTTTCCCTTAGATCTACGAGTTACATCTACCTAATATAGTTCGAACTTCCTCCCTCAATGTACACGTCTCTTATATACACGCAGTACACGGATAGGCAGGTACTGCACGGAATTCATATATAGATACGTATCTGTCTTTCTATTTATTTATTTATTTATTTATTTATTTATTTATTTATTTATTCATGTATACGAGCGATACTCTCTTCGATGTAGCGGTTTACGGTAGAAAATGATGAATAAATAAATAACTAAATATATGAATTCTTCTGAACATTTCGTGAACCTCTCGAAACGTCTCGTCGGGTTTTCGTAGGTTTTGTGGAAGAAATTACGGGGCTTGCTGGGGTTTGCGGTGGATCGAATGTGCGAGGCTATGGGACCGGAAGTAAGCGGGCCCGTATTTTCCGGCGAATCGATTGGCTTATCGAAACCTACGAGGTTGTGTTTTCAGGGGTTTCGAATTTCCCAGCATCGGGAGACGAAATATTCGTACCACGGTTCGCGGACCTCGTCGGTGGTACACGATTCGCGAATAGTAAGACTCGAGAAAATCGGTGAAATAAGATTAAAGAAAAATCGAGACACGAAAAGCGAATAATACGTGTTTGAGAGGAGAACTTAGATTCGATGTCCGGGAAAGTTCTTTTACTGATATTAGAGTTGAGTTTAGTATTCTGTCCGATTAATTCTGTTTGATGACTTTATTTCTCACGATTTTTGGTTACTCGAATTTTACTCTGTTTTTGCTTGGTTTCAAATTTTTACGCGCATCATCCGATCGTATACTTTACACCTCGATCTCGCAAGTTCTCCCACGCGGTTGTTCACCCGGCAACTTCGTTAATCCTCCAATTACATAAGCGTAATTTATAGCAGCCATTCTCCACATGGGTAACATAACGAGGTTCCGGCGGGCGCGTAATACACGACTCGAATAGAAACACCATTCGATCGGCATCGATGGTGTACGTAAACATTCGTGGACATCTATTAATCTTACTTGGAAAAAACAGGCTGCATTTTCGTAAACTCTGGATAAATATTTGCGCTGCCTGTTCGTCGAATTTTATAAATTAATCGGCTTACCTATCCATTCGTGAATCATATTTCCGAGTCGCGTATCCCATAAAACCTGACGATAATCTTCCCTGCACGCTCTACGTCCCTTTTGTCTCTCCCCTTCCCATTCCCAGTTGTTCGCAATGGGAAAATAAATTCGCGAATAATCGAATCCGAAAAACAACGAGGAGAGTTTTTGTGTGTGTGTCACCCTCCTCTTCTCCCTCACGAATTCTTACCGGATTTCGAATATTTCCCATGCATTTCCGGGACACGATAAGCGGCCAAGAGAAAGCGAGCTACCTGGAATCGTTGAACACAAACAATCACGTTTTAAGATTAATTACGATTAATCTTCATTTTACAGATAAAATTGTACCACATTTTCAGTCTGTCACAAATCCATCATAATTCTCCTTCGTAGTTGATTTTGAATATTTTTTCAAGGTTCAGGAGAGCTGGTCTCTTTGTCACCTCTTCTAGGTTCCGTACACCGTACACCATCTTCATCCACGATTACCCAATTGACTATCTATATATGTAGGTGCGCGATACAAAGTGCAAAGAGTGTGACCTCGAGAAGGAATTTAGGAGCAAAGCGCGTCGACAATTGCCGTGGGTGAAATCTGTTTAAGAAATTTCAACTATCTTCTCGATCCCTCCTTCCTTTATCCTTATCTTTATCTCGCGCTTGGTACGCGCGTCCCGTGATTGTCCTTCGTCGCGATTTCACGACAGTCGCGTTCCCGAATTTCGCCTCGCCACTTTCACGACTTTTTCTTCTACGAAATCGTGTTCCTTATGTGACGCGTCCAACGTTGATTCCAGTTTGGAATCCAGTTCCGGTTCCAGTTCCAACGAATGGCGAACGGCGATCATCCTCGGGGGGCAAGGAACCCACGGGGACGATCTTTTTTCTTTTTCCTAAATTACTGGCAGTACTCGTAGCAGCAGGAAAACCGTGACCAGCAAACATACGGAGGAACTTGCGACAGTTGCTTCACCTACCACTGAAACACCATCGAAATCTCGAGATCTTTTTTTTAACCTCTTACTTACTGTACGCCACTATAGTGACTTTCCCGTATGTTATCTCATTATGTTTCTCTTTGTCAAACTCTTTACATGAAAGTGTACAAAGAAATTTTAATTAATTCATCTGTAACTCTATTCTAATGATATTTCATAGTGGAAAGCACCACCAGACACAAATCGCATTGTTATTTACAATTTGTTTTGCGCGCAGTTAACGATAAACAATACGTATCTTGTCACGGCTTATCGTACGAGATAACAAGTAAAGTGAGGACAGACGAGTGGCGGAAGATTCGATATTTAACCCTTATTTGTCATATATTACCTTCGACGTGACATTGCAACTTGATCTTATAAGTGCTTTGTCACTTGGGATGTGATAAGCCAAGTCACGAAACAAGTGAAAATGCATATCGCATTGAAAATATAAACACAAATAAGCAAATAACAATTAGACATTTGAGATGCGATCAAAATAGTTACAAGAAATGTTTCTATGCAAAAAATGTGTTTTTATATCATTTAAACTTATGAGGAGAATTAATTCATCGTGATAATAATAATATCGGTTACTTTATTGTTAGAATAAGTTTGGTTGTTTCATCGCGCTGAACGTAGACGCGTTACGATCTATGAAATTTCATTCGAAACTGGTAAAGTTACTAAAGATCGACCTGTGTCTCTTCGTAGATTCTAAACGTAAAAAGAGAACAAAATCGGGGAGTAGGAAAGTTTCGACTCGCTTCGTAACGAGGTTAACGGCTTTGAAAAAGTTTTCATTACTCCCAGATGTAGCCCATACGCGGATACTTGAAAAAATTCCCTCCACGCCTACATCATCGAACCCCTTTTATAGCCGCAAAAATGACCAAGAGAATATTCCAATAGTTTCCCGATTTGCAAAAATATATTTTGATGCGCTGAGAACGATATCCTGGGTGTTCGAAAATGGGCAGCCTTTTTTAAGCGACATCGAATGAATTGGTCGAAATCGGTAGAGGAACAGATCGAAAATGAAGTCTGTCTGAACAACCCGCTAAAAGAGAGTCGATGAACTTCTCAAAAGACCGGAACCGATTATTTCGCAAATGGCAATCGTAAATCGAATGGAAGGAAACGAAACTGGAATTTGTGCGGTGTGCACGAATTTCCGGCGGTTCGTGGGAATTTAAAATTAGAACCCCGGAAAGTCCGATCGACGAACGGAAGAAGGTTTTTTCGTCGGGGGAATCAAAGATCCTGTGAAGATTTACTGTGAAGAGCAATTTTATCTATCCTCTTCGCGATTTTGTTTCCTCCTTGCTCCTTTAGAAATGTTTACCGCGCCGAGGTTTTTCCTAACCGATTTCATCTGATTAAATCGCAAAAAAATATTTATTAAACGTATGGTTTTTATTGCCTTTTAAAAACGCGAGATGAAAGTCCACCGCTATATCCGTTCGCATTTTTCGACGTGGAACATAAAAAGTGCGTACACGCTGCGTGGCACTTTAGTACCTTAAAAGTTTTCCGGGCACCGAAAAAAATACCTTGAAAAACATGCGATTTTTGAAGTATCTCAAAATATTATAATACTATTAATTTTGGCATGTCATTACATATGTTTAACCCTCTTCCTTCGTTGTAATAATAATTAGATTTACGTTAAACGATTTCCTTGCATTATTAGACATGAAATAAATTGGGCTGTAGAGGTTTAAATTATATTAAAAATGAATATCCGACAAATCGGCTCAAAGTATTTCCCGGAAAGCCCACAAAGGCGATATCTTCTAAGGTACTAAAAGGATTAAACAGTTGAGGCAAATAGTTTTCGAGTGAAAAGAAGTCGGAATTAGAAGGATGTTTATGCAGAGTAGAATGTCGGCGTTAGTTGAAATGGCATTGTTTTACGCGCGGGTAGTGAGATGCCGTGTATTATGGATATCGCAGCGAACCTCGGTTGGTTCGGACTAGCCCGGAACCCACTGTGAAACCCAGCGTGAAACCCAGCACGAAACCCAGCACGGAACCCCAGCCATTCTCGCGGGATTGGTATGACGTGCCGTTGCATAACTAACGGACACTTGATTATCCTCGATACGCATTTGTAACGCGTAAATCGCGGGAGCCTGGCTTCTCGTTCGAATCGCTATGCCGTTAAATTTCCTAGCCACCGTCGAGGCTTGAAAACCGTCGGAGAATTATGCGGGCCAACGCGAGACGCGTGACTTATTGTTTTAATTTCTGCACCGGCCAAACGCTGCACCGTATTCCCGAGAGATAGGTCTTCCTCCCGTTTCCACCTCTAATAAATGTTCGCGCTTCTTCTTCTTCCCGGCTATTCGTTACGAGACTCGATCGTTCACGGATCTATCCGGTCGAAATTTTAGTTAATTAACTTTCCAAAGCGAACATCGCGCTACTATCTTCACTTTACTTATTATCGTACGTGCACGTGTTAATGCTTACCGCCGGGGATTATTTATTCACGCGCACGATTAAACGCGCTGCGTACAGCGAGATATTAATATAAACGAAGGCTTACCAAAGACATCGGTGTGTCGCGTATCGATGAGCGGTGCGCCGGATTTCGGCAGCAGCTTCACCGACGTTTCACATCTTTGTGACGCAAAGGATTGCAGAGGGTATTACGTTAGTCAAGAGAGGAATCAAACAAACCGAAGCCGAATGTTATCGTGATAAAAACAAATCTCGGGATCCGACTTACCTAACGTTTATTTTATCGCCGGCGATGTGACCCGGTTCAAGTTGCAATCGTAAACTCGATATTACCGAGTAGAGTCCGTCCCTTTCGGTCACCATTTCCGTGTCCGGTTTCACCTGAAACAGACCAATCGCGAGACGTATCTTTTTATCAGTAGTATCTCCAAGATACTTCGAGATTATCAAAGGAAGTAATACAGTAGCACGATCTTGTACCTGGCCAGATTTAATTTCATCTCGGCCCAGTTTCTTTGCATCCAAGATCCGACGCTTGTCTACATGAGTTTCCAGCCCCGAGCCGTTTAACGGCGCGTAAAACGTTCGCTTACAATTTCTCGCGTGACTAGTTCGGAAACTTTTTCTTCCGACGACGGCAGCCATCGTAACGTGGACCATTTTTCAAAGCGCGAGACTCGCTAAATCGCGAAAACCTTGGCGCATCGCGAGACGCAACCATCGTCCTGGGAAGTATCACGCAAAGTACCATTCTTCTTACTTCTCGCAACGGCAACGGCAACGGCAACGTCTGCCAGTTTAACGAGTATCTCGAGATTCCGTGATGCCCGCACCATTTTCGAAACAATATTACTCGTTAAGTGGCACACGAAAATTTGCTCAACTACTAATGGACATCGCGGAGAACGTTGCCGGGAGTTACTCCGGTAGGAACGGAAGAAGAGACAAGAGAAGGGGAGACGGAGGGGGACGAGGAAAAGTGTTATACGAGAGGGAAGAACATCGAGAAGATAAGAAGAAAGTTTTGTAGAGTTGGCGCGTGCGATTCACCAAGGCGAAGCCCTAAAGGAGCGCCGACATTTATCGGCATAATCTTTAAGCCCATATAGTCGAAGCACGAAGTGCTTCTCCACTTTGCGGCCTATCAATCTCTCTCTCGAGCTTTCGTTTTTTCCATCTCTCTCCATTGTTCGTGCGGGCTTTCGTTTACAGCCTATAGAAATCTGTAGGTTCTAATTTCATGGGAAGGAAGAAATCGTATTAGAGGAATTCCGAGGGACAAAGTTTGTCTTCTATCATCTCTTCTTTCTTGCTCTCACTTTGTTTACGTAGAAAGGAGAGAAACGTGAGCAAGAAGCGGCCGTTCGACCGTTCGAGGTAACAATTAAGCTGAGGACCCTCGTGCGAGTTCTCCGTCCAGTGGGCTCTCGGCTAGCAGTCTTCTTCCTAGGCAAATTGATTCCTCTCCTCTACGTGACACGGATTAATTAGCGACGCTCCTTAGTTTCCCACTTCTCTGGAAAGTACTATTTTCTTCTTTTTCCTGCAGTTCTCAGTCCACCTTCGTTACCGATTTTTACTCTCCGGGCGATTTAAGTCACTAAGTCACCAAACTAGATATCTGCTATGCAAATTGAAAAGCTCCGTCGCAGAGTTAATGGCAGAGGATGTTTGTGCGTTTGAAACGGACCTACAGCATCCCTGGCTAGTTAGAGGTTTGGCTCATCAAGTGTTGATCGATAGGGAAAGCGAGAAGAGCAGACTGACCAATAATCGACTCGAGGCTTTGCATCACTCGGACGGATACGAAATCCTCAAAGACAAGTATTTATTATTAGAAATTATTTTGTAGGAAGATCTTCTCAGTCTCGTAAAGTAAATTATACATTTCTGGCTCGGTAGAAATCTTATCCGTCCCTACGCTAATCAACCGCAACGCTGCGTCACATGCAGGTCACTTGTCACTAGTGGAGAAGTACCGGGGATCTTTTAAAGTGGGAAACCTTAGAAAGTCGTATAACATCGGATTTAACTTCCGCCTTACGACATATTATATGTTTTCTTTTGACTTAATGCGTTTATCGTCCGTTCCAAGATCCGTTACCCCTTTGCCGTATCATCGTGATCTTCGCGAGGGTTTTACGTGGAGTATACCTTTTGTATCATCATGTCAAGTTGTACATGCTACGTATATAAATAAATAAATAAATAAATAAATAAATAGTGTTGTTTCTACTAACCTGCAGACTATTGATAAACCACTTGAGATGCGCCGTGGGATGAGATCTGCCGCTGGTGCAATTCAAGGCGAGAACGTCTCCGCTCGCGTAGACCTTTTCCTCGCCGGTTATCGTTGGTCCATCCTCGGGAAGAACTGCAACCAGTCGAGTACAAAGCTTTTCGAGAGTTTTCAAACTTTCAGTTTTGACTACTCCGATTCCCACTCGTTCACTCCCTTCCTGTCCCTCTGCTCGATAAATCGCGATTGCATCGATGCATCGATAAACACGTAATCGGTTCCTTCCTCGACTTCCTCGATTATCTGCGAATCATCCCCGGCTATCTTTCTATCCGTGCTTCGATCCGTTGATTCTCGACCGCGACAAAGTGTTCTTTCGAAATAAAGAAGCATACTTGGTCGCGGTTCAAAATCTCCCTGATACTGCATCGCGATAAATGTTTCTCCGACGTATCGATAACGATTGCACTCGTTTGATCACCTTTCTTCTTTGACACCTTCGTGTTTAGCGTAAAATGATTTTTACCACTGACGGCAATAAAGTTTCGCGGCAATCCCGACGGTGTTTCTCCAGGAGAATTTCATTCGCGATTGTACGAACCGTATGTTTCGCGATAATTTCCTTATGATCCGACGATGCGATTACCAAGGACCGAGTAAATTGAAATTCAGAACGGGCGTCGGAGTCTCGTTAAAAAGGCATTCGGCCAACAGCGTTACGTGCTCTGGAAAAAGCCCTCCTCGAGAACTCGAGAGATAGAACGAGTGGATGCAAGGCTCGTAGTGGGGTTGAAGGCAAAAAAATAGAAAACAGGGAAAAATACCTGAGCACAGCTACAGGCTACTGCCTCGCCTAGACCTAACGTAACTTTTTATTCCCTTTTAATTCCCTCTCTATTCGGTGGTTCCCAGTGACCCTGGATGAGAGTCCGTCCACGAAGGAGTACGGAAAGGGTTCGCGAAGTGGCTCGGACAGGGTTAGGGATTATTTGTCGTGTACCAAATTTTCCACGAGGTCGGTAAAGCCACGGTAATGGCGGGTACGTGGGATATCGATCGTACACGGCTCACGAACTATGCGCTACAGTGCTAGACGAGGGAGAGAGAGAGAGAGAGAGCGAGAGAGAGAGCGAGTGAGGGTGAAGGGGTGGTCTGGAGATTTGCTGGGACGGTGAAAGGTGAGAGAGGCAAATAGACGGAGAAGGACAGTGAAAGAGGAAATTTCGTCGCAAAGATGCGCCTAGAGACGAAAAGCCGAAGGCTCCTCGAAAGTTGGCTCGACAGTGTTGGCTCGCGAGGCTTTTACGGTCCAAGAGGTTTCCGTCTCTCTTTCCACTCGCTCGCCGATCTTCCCCCGTCCAGACTGTCTGCTCGTCCCGCGCCGCCATAAGACTTATGGCCTTTTGATATTTATCGTTCATCGACGTCTTTACGCTCTCGTAAACTTTAACCTACCTTCCGGATCACCAGCCTCTCCGCTGGTCTCTCACTGGGAGCCCCCGACGGTACCACGTGCCGCACAATTTTATCTCGATTTTTCTTTTTTTGGGCGAATTTTTTGTGTTACGAAAAATGTGAAAATAATGGTACGATTAGTCGGATGTTGATCTCGAGTTCTCACCTACGACTTCCATGCTGCTTTCCGCGCTGACGGAAGTGAAACTCGGTGCCTCTGCGCTGACCTCGCATTTGTATTTCCCACTAGTGTGGAGACTCGCGTCCTGCAACGTAACTTGTTGGTGATCCGATCGTCGATGCTGAAACAATCGTAAACACGATTTCGTTGGATTTCTTATTTCGAATAAACGGTGAATTTATTTGAAGGTAAACATGCTAGGAAACCTGCTGGGGGAACGACACCGGTGTGTAGGTAATGGAAAGAAGTTCCAGAAATAATGATAATCGTGCTATTATTAGACCGAACATTGGTCTGGATAGAGGAAGATTAAGGTAATAGTAAAGTAATAGTAAGTCTAAAGTGTCGCTTACTCGCGTTCCTAATCGATTGTGGTGGTGGGTCGGGATATTACCTTTACGACAAGGAAAATCATTTTAAAAGCGTCGGCCGAGTAAACGACGGTTTGAAAGAAGAGGGAACGGAGGGTGAACCGATGAAAGGCGAAGATCCGCGGTGGTGCTTTCAGAGGAGGGGGTTCGGTAGTTGGGGTACTCGGGGACGTAACGGGATCCAGCACCGTTATACCGTTATATATCTCCGACATATTAACGAAGATAAATATCGACACAATGATTTCTCCGTGGAGATCAAGTTTCCATTTCATGTCGATCCCAGCCGGTCGTCCGGTAGTCGCGACTTTATCGTCGGCAGCGAGTAACGCTAGACACCGTGGAAAAAACCGAATCACGGAAAGAGAGGAAGACCCGCAACAGATAGAATCGCGACGCTGATAATCCGTTTACCTCGCTCTCAGGCTTTTCTACTTTTGCCGGTGTTCGCCTTCCCCTTCGTGCCACCCTTTCCAACAACGTTTCCAAGTAAACTTCACGAGAAGTGTACAACAATACTGATTTTATTTCAATACTTACAATCGCATATTTCCGACGGAACTTAGCGGGCGTTCGATAAATATATTTAGCGGATCTATCCGCGACGTAATTCAATATGCATTCGGAATGATTCCCCTTTCACCGTTCGAGATTTGTCGGAATCTACGTGGCTATTCTAATGCAAACGGTTAAGTCACCGAATCAATTTCCACAGAGAAGATGGAGGGTACCGAGTTTGGCCGTGCCAGCGAAACAGGCAGGCAGTAAAAGACGGCGAAGATAGAGACGAAAATCGTGTTAGGAGAGACTATATTTCGCTAGAACGAAAAGCGTGGTAAAGGAAGTAGAGGCTTTCTCTTAAAGTCGCAAGAGGAGAAGGTGCCGCGTTTCAACGTGGAAGAGGAGGAGAAGTAATAGGTGACACGCGTCGTTTTTCTCATTAGAGATCAATGACGCGTAAGAGGGTACTCGCGCTCTCCATGTTCTCGCTCGAGAGACTTCCATAAATTTCATGGAAACGGCGACGACTTAAAATTTCGAGATAGCGAAATTAAGTGGGTTTTCGTAAGGAGCCGAGTGAGAAAGGAAGAGGAAATTAAAAGTCGAGAGGCCGCGGAGAAATATAGGAGAAGAGTGCACCAGCTACATCCACTTAATTTCTGGTAGCCCAATAAGTGTCAGGAGAAACGTAGCCGAATACGGGGAGTCAAAAGACACGCTTGCTTTTGTCCACAGAGAAATTTCTTTGTCGATATCGCACGGCCATTCGACCGAGCCAGATTAATAGCTTTCTCTCTCATTCACCCTCTCTACCCCCGCGCTGTTCAACGAGAGAGGTAAAGGGATGAGCCGATTCGACTCACGTAATGCTCGTTACGCGTCCGACGATATTAACGAGCCTCGAGGAAAACGGAACTTTCGTGCCTTCGAAAACGTGAATCGGAAGCGGACGTATCGTATCGGGAATCGAGAACCTACCCCTTTACCCCCCGTCGTGTTCCGATGGTTTTCGCCACTATGAATCAGATACCGATATCTATTCGCGAAATATATTAGGAACGTAGAACGTGGGACAACACGTACGGCGGTGCCGGAAAGGGGATTCATACGTCGAAAGGTAATTTCTAATAAAGTCAAAACCGTCGAGAAAATATAACGGGAATTGATGCAGTTCCAGATAATCAACTGAAAGTATCGATTAAGCGTGAAACGTGTTGTATACTTTCTTCGATTCACTTTTGTATTGGTATCAACAGCAACTTTTCTTCCCAGTTCTTTTACAACTTCCAGGCTAGGAACTTGTACCCCTATTCGTCAGACGTACATAAAATATCTTAAATATACAAAGTTCTGGCGGCACGTTCGATCGATAGGGTACGATATTTTCTAGGGATCTCGTATAAATTGACGGAATTGACGGAATTGACGGAATTGAATAGACGCCGGTACTTTTCTACGGAGTTAGGTTTCGGGAGACAGGAGACAGGAGACAGGAGAAACATGGAAGCGGAGCCTATTCGAGTGGCGCAGGAATCCACGTCGGCAGTTCCGTCCGTCTTACTTGATTCTCGCGACTAACGAGTTCCTAGCAGTGAGGCAACTTTTCCCGAGGGAGGCGAGCATCGCGAGGAAATTACGTCCTTCGATTTTCCTTCCTTCCTTCCTTTACGCGCCGTTTCACGGATCTTCCATTCACCGGGGCTACGTGTGCGATACTCCGCATCCGAGTTTCACCGATTTTACCATTCCCTATCCCTTTCCCTTTACCATTCCCCTATCATCCGATACACGCGTTAACCGATCTTCGCTTCACTTCGAGTCTCCCGCGCATCGATTTATCCCGCGATGCATTTCCCTCCGACATCCTCGTCGCATCTCGCGGCATTTATTTTTCGAATTATTTACGTCGACTCGTCTCGCGAGATATTAAATTGCAACTTCCGTCGTAAAACTACCACGACGATTCCGCATCGCGTAACACGACGGTGTAAAACGTGGCATGCTATAAATATTACGTTAGTATTATTCGGACAATTACAATGGCGGGTAGACGAACGGATAGTTCTGAGAATGGAGAAGCTAGTTTTTTGCTGGGACAAAAAGGCATGGCGACCTTCGAAAAAGGACGGAAGAGAAGGATAGACGGGGAAATGGCATTCCAGAATGGTCGCGTAATAGGGGAATTTGCAATTCTTGGAATACCGGGAGGATCGTTTACGGTGCATTTACTTTAGGGAGATGTACGGATCTGTATTCCCGACCTGCACCCGTAGATGCACTCCCGACATGTACTCCCAGAGGTAATCGGCCGTTTTAGCGCATCTAGCGAGATGCACAAAGAAGCTTATATTCTTCGTGTACTTATCTACCGTATTAAAATTCGAGCGACTATGGAAAACAAAAGAAGGGGCCGATCAACCGAGTACAATATTTTCCACATTCTTACTATTATTTATTTTCCATCTTCTTCATTTTCATACTTTAATTCTCGTACTTTGCATTTCACTTCGGAATCGTAGGATATTTGAAATTCATTTTGAATTTAATCCTTTACGATGTCGTTGTCATTTTCGTTAGCTTGGCTATTTCGAATCGTGGGAACAACGATGGACGATGATAATAAAGGTGAAATGGAATTCCGGTAAGCATCGGTGGAATCCCGTATCGGTAGTTGGAACATGTGTTCTCCTAGCTCGGAGATTTTTCAGTAGAATGGATGTCATTGATCAGCCGTAAGGCTCCACTTTGTTCGCGCAGCTTCTCCGTAAAAGGTACGATATCAGGATCGAGACGGTTTATCGACACGGTTATCGAGACAGTTATCGAGGCTCGAAGTTTAAAAATCGAGCGGGAGCTTTTATCGGTCGGGTTACAAAGATACTCGCGAGGAGTGGTTGCAATCGCTAATTAACAAGGGTGATTCATGCGAGTATAAAGACCGTTTCGCAGTGAAAGATAATTGGTGTGGCAGTAAGAGGAGTCAGCGTGTTCCGTGTATGTTCATGGTAGGAGAGAAAGTAGGGGATTAAATGGCAAAGTGTTTTGGAAGTAGCGAAAAGAGGTTTCGACTCACGTCAACTTCGACGCCCTCCACACGATAGCTGTGCTTCGTTGGCTCTCCTTTAGGCACGTATCTGTAGAACTCCTCGTGATCCTTGTACCACGAGATGGAATAAAGTTTATCCGCCTCCAAGTCGTAACTGAAACAACCAAACAAACCACTTGCGTCCATTATTACATTCGTTCCCACGTCTCTTCGATCGTCAGCTTCCGTTCGACGTCCACGTTCTTTTCGATTAACACCTTCGCTACCAATTGTCAGATAAAAATATTTCGGCAGATTATTGTAAAACAAATAAATATAATAAATATATATATACTATAAGTATTATACAAAATACTTAATGGCACTATATTTCAAATTAAACACAGTGGTTTCGCAGAAGGAACCGTGTTCTTCCACATCAAGCAATATTCCTTCTACATCCCAAGCAAACCGTGGTAGCTAACGTGTTAATGAACAGGTAAATTCGATCCCACCCATTTCTCCTTCAATAACGAATACTTTCTTCCTCTCGCTTCGAGTTCGAGATGAAACTCGTAGAACTTATCGCCGGGCGAGTCACGAGAGATTTGATTAATCGGGCCACCTCTCGCGGAGATTCCAAGGGTATAAAGGTACGAAAGTTTCTAGGGGAAGGAATGGATGTTTCGGTGAGAGAAGGTTTGTCGAAGCGAATCGGAGAGAAGCAAGGCCGGCCAAGCAAAAGCTTGTTTGTAGGTGTACACGCTTTAACGTGATTACTATGATGCCCGGCACGAAGGAACGTTTCGAGCCGTTCGCGTGACAACCCTCCAATGGGGGAAACTACAATTACGGTAATTGATCAACATCCGTGATCGTAGTACGCCGCCGGCGGTGGTAGCGGCGGCGGCAGTAGCTGATCGTCAATTTGCTAATCGAGTCCTGCCTCCGTTCGAATCCTGGAACGAGAAGAACCTCTGGCAAGGGGAGTTAGGATTATATCCAGCAAGGATTTCAGTTTTCCATAGCAGGGGATTTGGGTCGAAAATCATCGGCATCGATTCCCGAGGAAGCAGGACATCGATTCGCGCGGTTACTTGTTCGTTCAGGAATAAATAGTGTCGTTGTTACAGGTACACGGAAACGTTGATTTCACTCGAAAGAGTTTCGTTCCTCTGGCTCCGATCGTTCCGCGACTTTACTCTAATCGTTACCGTTCAATCCCGCTCCGTTCCAGCTCGTTAAATTGCATTTCAATGAACTTTCAAAGGAACCGCTTCTTCGTACCTATCATTCGCACGCCAGCAATGTATTTAAATGCTCGCCTTCCAACTCGATAATACTCTGTTCAACGGTTAATAATACCGTTCTCTCTTCCTCGTTCAATTTTATCGATAGGTTTTTCAGCAGTTTTTAGGATCTCTTTCTCCCTCTCTACCCCTCTTTTTACTCATCTCTCGATGTCTCTCTGGCGGACGTTACTCCGTGGTGCGCTTGCGGCATGTCGCGTTGATTTACCGCAATAGGGAATACGCGAACGTCAGTTTCGAGTAGGTTCAATTGATAGACATGAGCGAGAGGTGTCATACGCTGACAATGAATATTAGCAGGATTTTCATTCGAGTAATTCGATGAAAATCAACCAGCCACGATTGAAAGTACTCGAAGAACCAAGTACCACGGAGAATTTGTTACGCAGCTTTCACGGTGATCGAACTTTCATCGGTGTCCCGTACAGTTTTCAATGCTCGAAAATGAGAGACCTATTCGGAACCCTCGTGAACTCTTCATTATTATAATAATATTAAATACTGATGTTAAGTCGGACGACTAAAATTAGATAACTCAATTTTCTCAATTATTTGTCATTACTCGTTATTTTATGTAACCCTATTCTTTTACACTTTTTCCTCTGCATGTATCAGAGTGTGATACGCGTGAATATATAATGCTAAATGATAAATAATGTTAATAAATCAGATAACTAATTTGTGTCGTACAAAAAAAAGTATGAAAGTAACAGAGTCACTTAAATTCTCGAAGGGTAAGCGGCTGTTAATTGTAAGTTCAAAGGTCACTGAAATCAGCGGAATCCCGGAGGCTGTGTCTAGGAATTGATTTGTCCTACGGGATATCTCTGTTCGCCTTTATAGTACACCACCTCTTTCAATCCGTTCCTCTCCATTCTCCATTGGCTGACTCTTTCCAATTCCATCTCTTTTCCCGCTGATCTCCACGCATATCCTTGTCTCCGTTTCACAGCGGGGGATGCTCGGCTCCTCTTTTTCCTGTTTTCATTTTGCGTATACGGAAAGGAACCCACGTGAAACGTCGTATTCTCGCTTCTATCTTCATTTTTATCTTTCGCGAGGTCGCTTTTCTTCGTCGATATTCCATGCCGCGAAAGGTACCGTAAAAATCCTTTGTACCGGCGTTGGAGGTACGATGAAAGAGAGAGAGAGAGAGAGAAAGACAGGTGAGGGGGTGGTAAGAGAGAAGAAGAACGGCTGGCAGCCGATCTTAAGCGGAATTATTACTCGCAAAAGGTAGATGCAGCTGCAGCAATGTCTCCGAGTCCTCGAATAATACAAACGAAAGAGGGCTTTATCCTCTTCTGTTCATTTGTTCGACACGAGGATTCCCTTCCATGCTCGATATAGGAATTCTCTGATATTCTACGCGTTCAAGTACGCGTTATTCCCGATCGAGTGACGGGTGCAATCGCAAAGCAAGGTAATCAAAAGTTGGGTGAAATCGTGAATTAGAGGATCGAGAAGAGCCAAATAAGGGGTTATCGTAGCAATGATACTACTGCAAGTAGAATGAGAAGAGCAAGCATGAAAAAGAACGGATATCGGAGCACGAAAGAAGAGCACAGTTTGCTCCACTTCCCGTGCGATTTCTCGAGATGCATTGGAAAGAGTGCAAAAAAGCGGCCCAATTTGCAGGTACTTCGCGCTCTTTTCAACGTCCCGTTTACGACGTTACGTGAAAGGCATTCTATCGCTTTGATAGTATCACACGTGAAAGTGGAAAGCGTATTCCGTATTGGTGGATGTCGGGTTTCCTATACCGATGTCGAGTAGAACACTTTCTTGGCTCGTGGTTGGTTGCGGCGCCACGATCGAATCCAGACACCGAACCACTCGTCTCTACTTTCCCGCACTTTTGTTCGCGAGATTAATTCTCGACGCAAGCAGACTAGAAAGATGTTTTCGATTCGGTGGGGTTTGATAAGGTAAATCGAACGTAATGCAAGAATAACGAAAAACTTGGAATCCAATATCGTGGGAGCGTGGGATCGAGGGACCGAAAGAGGGTGGAGGAATGAGGCGGGGAGGGGAAGAGGGAAGAGGGAAGAGGGAAGGCGTAGTGTATTGTGCCGGTGCTCGTTCGTAAGTTATTGAGTTTCAAAGTGCAGTAGTCAATTCGAGGGTACGTGCCGAGCGTGTGAGGTGTGCGAGGCGTGTCAGGCGTGCCACTGCGATGCACCATCGAAAGCGTAAGGACCGACGAATTTTATTCCTCAACTTTGAAATCCAATAACTCACGCTTCGACTCATCGAATCGATCTATTACCGGACACCGTACCCGAGTTTCGACAATTTCCTTTCCCCCGAGAAGTAAATGGTTTACGAGCGTCCTTTCGCTGGCCCTACAAGACGTCGCCAAGATTTTTCCCTCGAAAGTTCGACGTGATAGAAGCGCGATAAAAGGGCGATAAAAATCTGATGAAAATCGCGATAAGTATTAGTCGCTTACTTCTTACATTATGAAAGTAACAAATTCCCAATCGTACACAACAACAGCATGCGTGTCGCATACCGTTGACTTATACTACTGAAAGACATTCCGTGATCCCTCATCTCACTCGCTATCAGTGTATTTCCATTGCCATCCTTCTTCGTGTCGCAGAGAGGATCGGTGTTTAGGTAGATCATTAACCGAACACCTAAGTCGTGGATCAACGGATACGTTGCCGGTTAGAGTTCTATTGATACTGCTGATTAGAGACATCTAATTAGAAGAAGCATGGCTTATCACGTACATAATGTACCTCTCCATTTGAAAGACACACATGAGCCAATCTCACGCGATCTTACCGAGCGAAGATGAATATATTCTATGTCTCTTTCGTATGATTTCGAAGAGTACTAAAAGTGCTTAGTTCACGGGGACGAAAATGAGTCGCTACGCTAATTGCACCGGGGCACTTTTCCATGGCGCGTCCAATGTGTCGCGGAGATATGTTTGATTTATAATCAAGTTGGCCGAATGCCAAGATAACGTAATTTACAGGAAAACCGGGAAGACGGAGAAGTCCGGATGTTATCCGATCAATCTGCCGGTCGAACGACGATACCATACTGTGCACCTCGGCTGCAGTTTGTTGCACCTGGCTGCACCTACTTCCACCGTCACTGCATCGAACTGCATTGAACTGCATCACGGCTCGTTAGTAGAGATTCCGCGAAGCCCGACTCTCTTTCTTAACAGAGTAACTTCGATAGCACGGCAAGTTAGATCGATTAATTACCATCGGCAAGGGTTGTCCAACCTCGAGTTCGGCTTCGAATTCTGATTCTCTCCCAGCCTTCATTTCCAGAATCATTGAACGAGTGTTCGAAGCGATCCGGATTTCCCGGTCAGTAACTGAACCAAAATCAAAAAGAGGGTCTTCCGGCACGGAAAAAGTTAAAGTGCGATATCATGTAAACGAATAAATGAAAAGAATATTGAAAGAACGAGATTTACAAGAAAATTTCACGATCGATAGCATCGCTGACCTCTTCGTTCACCCAATCTTATTCTTACGTTTATTTATCTTCCCGAACTGCTGTCCTCGTCCGCAAACTCTTTTAACTCGTTTACCGTTATATCAAAGACTCCTCTATGCACGGTCTTTTCGTTCGCTACAACGTATTAGAGAAAATTGATGATTCAAAATAGAGGAAACAGGATTTACAGAAAAATCGAAGTGACCAGTGCAGATAGATAGACCCGGTAAAAAAAGAATTCGAGTACATCGCGATAAGGTGAGCACAAAAGCACGGAAGAGATCCGGCTCGATATTAGCAGTGTAGTCGTGACACGAATGTAAACGTGGAAGCTGGCGGAAAGTATTTTCTCCCTTTCATTGCAGAGAAATATCTTGTTTTCCTGTTTTTTTTTGCGTGTGTCTCTTACGTGCAAAGAAGAGGCGGAAAGGGTGACGGAGCTGTCCAAGTATTCTCACCTGCACTTCAGAAGCACGCTCTTGCCCCTCAAAGTGTACGATGGTACGCTTATGTCGAGTAGCTTCAGCGCGGCGACTGTAACAAAAGAGACGAAAATCCGTTAGGATGTTCCCTTGGTTATTTGCCGATAAGTATCTTTCAATTCGCATCAATCGCAAAATATTGCTGTGTTAGTCGCAGACACGGTTGAAACTAAGATCGTAGGAAAAAGCTGGGGTTTTTTCTCTTTGACTAAATATTGTTGCGGTAGTCGCAATAAAAACCTACGATTTTCTTTTTCCATTAAATATTGTCGTATTAGTCACAATAAAATCCAAAGATTATTTTCTTCCACTAAATATTGTCACGGTAGTCGCAATTAAAATCTGTGATTTTTTTCCTCTTCGATCGAATTTTTCCGCGTTAGCCGCGATAAAAACCAAGGATCTTTTCTCTTCCATAAAACATTGCCACGTTAGTCGCGGACGCGATAAAAAATTAGGAACGACAATAAAATTGGGTGGAATTCGTTAAGGCATAATAAACGGCAGGGTTACGTGTCAGTTAATTCGGTAGCACTTGGCCCACTGAGAACGGTACAATGGACTGTTGGATCTTGTCTTAGAAAGGTTGCGCAGAGAGCGAAGGGAGGGAAGGTAGCTAGAAATTGTGGTTCGATCGCGCGTCTACCACGAAGACAAGGATGCTCGAACAATGCTTGGGAAACTCCATTGTGTATTGTCCTTTGTGATCGTTCTGCTTTTCTTTCCCGGTTCTCGAATCAGTCGGCTATCTTAGTGTTGGCGTATATTCAGTGTATTCGTTTTTCTCGGATACCGGTGAGGCTACTAATTCGATATCCGCGAAGAACGATAGCGATCGAAGTTGGTAGCGTGAACCTAGTGTCAAATTATTCGAGTATCGGGTTATTCGATGAATAGATATCGGCCCGTTCGAAATGGAAGGCATTCTCATTGAAAATGGTCCGTTTAATTAAGCCCGGAATATTTTAGATGGTTGATGCAACGCACGGTTATTCCTAGGAGAACCGGGCTTTCTACGGATCGTAAAATACACTGCTCGTAATACACCATTATACTGGCCTGTCCTGGGAACGGCATTAGCTACCCTGACTTCCCTACAATTATTTCCCGCGAGGGATACAACTTTCCGAGCAGTTTATCGTGATTTTAAGATGAACCGAATGACATGTCACAGTGTAACCAGCGAAAATCTTCATAGTTTAAGCTCGGAATCCTTCCGACCATTCCTTCCACCGACGCTAGTCGCGTACGTGGTTAGCCTCTAAGTTGCCCTCGCGAAAAGAGCAGCTTCTTTAATTCGCAACTCACGAAGCAAGACCTATTGTTCTCTTCTAATTACCCAGTCCGCGTGATCTTAATAGACTTGGATATGCCGCTCGCGTCCTCGACCCTGGTGAGCCCTGCGAATCACGTAAACCCGAGGAATTCCACAAAGCTGTACTATTTCGCGGTGCCATTTTCGCCAGGCGAATCGTCCGATTACTAGTCTCTTTACGTTGTCAGTCATGTAACAGCTGTCGGGCTTTTTTGTTTTGTTTTGTTTTTTTTTCTCCCTCGGTTTACTCGTCGTTTATTACTAACTGGCGCGAAAGCGGAGACACCGAAGCGTAAGTAAAGAGTAGCTTCGACTACATCGCGGATGCGTGAGTACTTCGCAGGTGACATAAACTACAGTACGTGTAAGCGACAACTCACGTAGGTGTAAGTTGCAGCATCTTCGATTTCCGTTGACGTTTCTCTATTTACGTCCATCACCGACTACTTTCTCCCCGAGTTTCGCGTCGTTGCCATCGAGGAAAATTATCTGGGAGGATGAGAGAGAGAGTGAGAAAGAGAGGGAGAGAGTTGAAATCAGGGCTGGCGAGCTCGGGGCGGTATAAAATTTTCAACGGCACGTTAAGTGGGGAAATACGGAGATACAACCTCTGAAACGGCTCGCAGCTTAGCGCTTAAAACCCATGCACGAATAAACCCATCCTCTCGAAAGAAATTGTTGGTCGTACGACCGAATCTACTTCCCCGGTGAATTTAGATTTCACTCGGGAAACGTCCCCGTGTGACTTGAAATCAAAAGTGAAAACTTCACGAATACATGGCATAGTTCTACGGTAGAATTACTTAGAATCCGAGGGAGTTCGCGTCACCGATAGCGAGTACTCCTATCGATATTTCTCGTATTCGGTGGGTAATCTCTCGATCAGTGGATAGGACAATAACGTCAGTTCCGGTCTAGGTTCTCGAGTCGAGCTATTGAATTAGAGTGCCC
Organism: Nysson spinosus; assembly: GCA_910591585.2. NCBI lineage: Eukaryota > Metazoa > Arthropoda > Insecta > Hymenoptera > Crabronidae > Nysson > Nysson spinosus. The sequence continues at coordinate 1,394,439 of OU342839.1, read as the reverse complement.
GCGGCGTTCCGAGATAAGGGAGACCGAGTCTCGGAGAGTGTCGTCGAGTCAGCTTTTCGCCGGACGATCGTCACGCGGCTCACGAGTACGCCCTATCCACCCCCTGCCCCGTCCTTCCGTCCGACCAACCCTTTCCTTTTCCACTACTTCGCTTGACTTCTCGATGTCCTGCTGTTTCACGAATTAATTGCACGCTGCATCAACCCTGAATAGCCACTCGAACACGATGAACTCTGTTCGCCGATTTCCTTTCGGAAACTTGGTGCCTTCCTCTTCTACTTCCGCCGTTACTTAAGTTTTCCGCGAGGTATTCGAAGCTGCGTGATAAACCGGAAGTAATCGTAAGCAGACGCGTACGCGACTTAATTTCCAAGGTTTAAAGATTCGAAAGTTTAACACTAGAATTACCGACAACGTAATTAGTTATTAGCCACGCATGTGGATAGTTAATTTTACGTTCTACAGAAAAGATATTTTCATTCGCGTCACCGTTGCAAAAAGAAATGTGCAATATTTACAAAACCAGAAAATTGTTGCCCAGAAAATAATTCCCAATTGTCATAAGGTTAATAAAAACGCTTCTTATATATTTGTTAATACCATAGTTCCGGTAGTGGCACACAAAATTCGTCCTTATGGAATTTAAGGCTTTTTGTTACATTCTATTGATCCGTCATTGTTACGGTTTTGTTAGTTGTTTTAAGTCATCCAAGAATATCGTAAGTTAATAGTTAATGGTTCGCCATCGTTGAAACTCGCGGAGGATATAATTTAGAGGTTCCCTGTTTCACTTTATTTCGGAGGACGTCGACGAAGGAGCTCCCGTTCTGCTGCTGTTCATCGCTCCTTCCACACCGTTCCAAGCGTTAAATTTATTAGAAGCGGTTATTAATTCTGCGAGGACCAATAAGGAGGATATTCCTCCGGGATCCTCGGGCGCGATCTTGGATCGGGGTCCCTGACTAAAAGAGAAGGTAGGCTGCCATTTAAGGTTCTTAGTCGATTGTGGTTTAAACCCCCCGGGGACTCGGATCGATCGTGTAATTCGTCGTAGGAGGAACATTGGAAAGTTACAACGTAAATTCCTCATGCTCCTTGGTACTCGTTCCAGAAAGGAAGTAGGGGAAGTCTTACGTTGCAGACGAATTTTGAATGGAAAATTGTCAAAAGTTTGGGATCACTTGCCTGGTCTTCATTCCAACGTTTACTTCAAACGTTAGAATGAACATTCAAAGTAAATAGAATATAAAACATTTGTCCATTCTATAATTGTACCATTAATATTAAACTAATTTTCTTGCCATTCAGACACATATTGTACTGGCACCTGAGTGTAATAAGATTTTGTGACCTTTAAAATCGGTTGGCTCCGTTTATTGATATCGGTCGGTTTTTACTTTCCCCGCAAGAAATTACTTTACTGCAAGAAGATTGGCGAACTATGCAGCAAGAAACATTACGCAAACTTGTCGGGGTATGTCAGAAATATGTAAAATAGCAATAATGAAGAAAGGGGGATACTTCGACGAATCGCGTATTAAGCGAAATGTATAATTAATATAGAATGAAATATACGACATTTATACAACTCTTCTGTCTTATAATATCAACGTACATCAACCTACAGATATACCCAAAGAAAAGTAACACGTTTCATTTTATAGACAAGATATTTAATAATTTGCTTAACGATGGTAAGTGATCCGAAACTTATGGCCGATAGTGTATCTGTGTTTGCAATAAGAGTATTGTTCGCTTAATGAATAAATCAAAATTAACGATAGCTTGTTTCATCGTTCGCACTTGGTGATGTGTCATAAATATTGAGAAACGAGAAACGGAAAAGGCTGGAGGGAGGATGGAGCGGGCAAAATGTAGGGAATATGGGCCGCTTCGACAGCTGACAAAAGTGACAAATCGCTTTGGTCGCGGCCACCCGTGCTTTGTGATCGAGCAAAAATCAAATTGCCACTCCTTTTCTTCCGGTCTAGCACCGCGTCGTTCTTCCACTTCCATCTTTTTTTTCCCATGGAAATTCGCAGTTTCTCCAAAGATTTTATTCGAGATGGAAGTCGGTGTCGATTTACCAAAGTTTGGTTTACTGGCAAGTAATTCTGGTGGTTTCACAGTTTCTTAAACTGGAGAATTTAATACGGCGCGGAGGATTATGCAAAAGGTTCGCCTCTGGTCAGTAACGAGTGACGTGATTACGGGGTGTTAACCGTGCAATTACGCGAGCTGCTGACTTCGTTGAAGAAGGATAAGGTGTGGGGTGGCGACCTAAACGGGGAGGGTTGATTTTAGCGTGGCGAAGCGTGTTACCTTCCATCCGAAGTCGCGTAATAATTTAAACGGATGCTAATTCCATCCACTCCTTGAGATAGATTTACTGTGAATTCAACGCGAAAGAAAATCAGATTGGAATTTCATAAGCCTCGTACGAAATAAAAAAAAAACACGAGAGCCGAGGTGAAAGAGCTGATTAAACAAGATTATATAAATGCTAGGAGACGAGACATCTAAGTTTGCGAACCTAGAATTCGACCGAGATTCGGAATTCGGAATCGCGAAACTGTTTCATCGAAATGGGTGGCTTACCAGTTGAATCGACGAAAGTGAGCGTGATGGAACTATGAAAGGAAAAAGTAACTACTTACGTAGAATCGAGAGAGGGTCGTTTGTCGTAGCGATAACGCCTTCCGATAAGAGGGCGAGTTCCGTTCGCGGAAGCGTGTCCGATCGACGGAACAAGATCATAGGCCAATAAAGAGAAGCGTCGGACGTCTCGGGAGTCGTTATCTTATCCTACGTTCAGTGTCCGAGTAGGTAGAGAGTCGTGTCTGGTCACGCCACCAGCTAAATTCCCTCTTATATGTACTTATCTCGAATTAAAGCCTCGAAAGGAGGCCGGAGACACGGAAAGGTAATGCCCCTTGAGCATTATCGCGTTCGGATGAGCTTCACGCGACTACCTACACCCGTCACTCGGCATTAACGTTTCTATTTTCACCTCGCGACCAACGTTCTTCTCTGCTAACCGATTTTCGATCACCATTCTGTAGGGCAATTGAGCGGTATGAAAACTGAATTTATATAGAAGCTATATTAAATTGATATCTCTGTATCTACTCTCCTTGAAACCTTTCACGAACTGCCCAAGAGTATTCGGGCCGTCTAAACAAACGAACGCGTGTCCTATGGATTTTCTCCTACAATTCCTATTTATTAATCGATCGAACATACATCCATCCGCTCTGCTTTTCGTGGTAAATACTTCATGTTCATTTTCGAGTTCCGACGTATCGGAAGAGGAGCTCGTTCGTTATCATAACGGTCGTAACTGGCAGAAATTATGATGGCAGGATTCGGGAGTAGTTTGTTGGGGGACGGGTCTCTTCGAATCTTAGCTAGAATGGGGTAGGTAAAAAAAAAGGCTTTTGCGGTATCTCGAGCGGACGTTTAACACGTGCGTGCCTCGGTGTGCCGGAGGAGTGTAGGTGCGTCGGTAGTCATGACGATAAATTTCTTTGGCGATAAGAGTCCCGATTTTTGTCTTTACGAGCCTCGACGGGCCCCCGCGGCTCGGGGAAAGACTCGCTTCCGGGTTATGGCGTGACTGCGTCACCGTTCGCGCGTTTTACTTGGCAAAAGGGGGAAAGGAAAGGGCGAGTGAGGGGTGTAACGGTCGTAGTAACCCGTCTGTACGAAGTCCCGTTATAACGCCATCGGCGTACATTTCACCCTTGAACCGACGGACACCGGTTCGAGTGTAGGTTCGAGTGTAGGTTCGAGCGTAAGGTTCGAGTGTACCCTTCTCGTCGGGCGGATAGCTCTCGGGCCGAACGCGGGCCAGAACGAAAAGGGTCGGTTGTTTGTGCGCAGGTAGTTTTTCGCGTGTTTTACTACCATCGATTCTTTTTCGCCCCTGCGGCGAGAAGGGTACCGGCGAACAAGCGCGTGTGCGAAGGAGGGAAGGAAGGAAGGAAGGAAGGAAGCCGTGAACGGAGACGAGAGAAAAGAGAATGGGAAAAGGGTAAAGAGAAAAGGGAGGAAAGAGTAGGTGGTACCTAAAGCGGTGGCTGACTCAGCCGACCCGCGGCGCGAAACGCGACATTAATATTAATTACCGTGTTGCTGACGCGCTTACGCGACTCGCGGTGACTCCTTTTTTTCCGAAAAACACTCGTCTACAGACGCGACGTATCGAGCGGGATCACTTAAAAGAGAATCTAATTGTAAGAACGACATCGGAGCTGTACAAAATAGAGAGGATCCTTTTAAGTATCACCGCACCGCTGGTTCGCAGGAGAACGAGATAAGAAGGAGCAGCGTCAATCGGTAGGATAATGATCGTTTCACTGCTAATTATTAATAAACGTATTATATTACCGGAGAAGATCCTGGGAGTCCGGAGATAGGGACAGAGGAGATGGAGACGTACGGAGAAGTAGAATTATGTAAGCTTCCTAAGTGGGAGGACGAAGACGGTGTTCGGAGTCGGGTCAATGGGTATATTCGGGGTGAAATCGCCGCGAGGTATCAAGAAGATTCTGCCATCTGCTCGGGGAACTACGGAACAGAATATGGAACGGAATATATGCGAGAATGCCCGGAGCGGTTAGATCAGGGCCCAGTTCTTGAGGCTTACGCCTTACTATTCTCCAAGATACTCCTAACGAATCCGCTTTGCAAGAATTAACTAATGTAGCCTTACCGAGAGTGAAACCGAGCAGCAGGAAACACCGAGACATCACGCGATCGATTAACTCGAGGCGGTCGAGCAAGCGGCATCTTCGTGATCCGTCTTTCACATCCGTTCTTCCGTTGTTCCGCGTGCTCGAGAAAATAATGCGCGTAATAGCAAACATGGGAAATAGGTGGAAAGGTGAGAGAAAGGTGAGAGAATGGTGAGAGAATGGTGCGAGTAGAGTAGCGAAAGGTAACGCGATGCAATTAAAATCAATCATTCGATATTTATGGAGGGCGCAGGATGGAACGGTGGTCGGTGTTCCCGGAGGGGTGCTACCGGTTGCCGAGCAGACCGGTAGACCTATATAACCCTTCCATTTCCCATGATACGATAATGGCCAAACCTCCGTATCCCTACGCTATATAGAGGGACCGCTGGGAGAATGTAGTGCAAACAGTGAGTCCACGTTTTGAACCGTGTAAACGAGCCGAACGAGGAGCAATAACAAAAATGAAATCCGCAATGACTAAAAGGGGATACGGTAGGTTCGCGCGCCCGCAAGACTTCCCTGGATGATTGACAAAGAGAGAACCAAACCCGATCGAACCGGAAAGCGACGTAATAGATTTATAGAGAGAGGACACTGTTTCGCCCTGACAAAAGGGATATTCCGTTCGACGAAAAAAAAAAACAGAGAACTCCTGCTATTTGGTTTTGCGGTTTCGGATCGAAAGGTTTTTACAAATACAAATTTCCATGATTGTCAACATTTGCCCGTGCATATCTGGCAACTGGTGATATCTCATTCACGACGTCCTCCTCGTCATCGTCTACGTCGTCCCCGCCATCGTCGCTTCGCTCGAGATAAAGCGATTCGCGTCTCACCTGATCGAAAGGTACGGCAAGCCGCCCTCAGGAAGAATTGCCATTTGCGAAATTGCGTTTCTCTATTGGATTTTATGATGCGGTACATACGCCGAGATTAGAACGCGGCGCACACGAGCCGAGCTTTTTCCGGGATCTTTTTCGTGGTAAAGCACGCGAGCAGTATTATTCCGGAAAAAGCGAAAGCTTTGGTAAAACAGATTGCCTCGCAATTGGATTAAAGAGCTGATCATTCGGAGAAAGAAAAATTTCGTGTCGATCGGTCGGATATCGAGGATCCAGATATACGCTGCAATGTAAAGCCGGTTTCCCTAACGGCATCTAGTTGGGATTTTTGCCGTTTCGAGGCATTCAACCTTTTTTTTCCGCTCGTGCATCCACGGCTTTTTTCACGTTGTAACGCAACTGCCGCAAAACAGAGGAAAAAAGAAGATTAGGTATACCGTGAACGGCGAGCCAAGGGAAAATAAGAACGGGAACACGAGAGAGGTTTACGTTCTCCCCGGGGTTGTTCACGGTACGGTTACCTACGCGTATATGCTTCATCGTGCACTACGCTAAAATGAAAGTATTATTCCTAATTATAGCGGAATATAAAAATAGTAATGCCGCTTTTAGAAGAAGGTTAATGCCCGCCGACCTCGCCATTCTTTCCCTCGGTATTACGGGTATTACCGCACCAGCAAGTAAGCCGAGTGTGAAGAAAATAAAGCAACGTTTACTCGGATTCGCCAATAAACGTAAGTCAATGCCGCCTTACCAATAAAAGCAAATATCGCGTTGAAACGTAGGACGTAGAAAATTGTTGATTGCCGAATGTTGAGGTTTCGAGGAGGCACGTCGCGAATCATTTAACGAGACATCGTCGTTGAACAGTCCAACGGAAAAAGCAGAAAAATATAGGAGCAACGAATCGATTCGAACCGGTCGATGCTCCGATCCGATCCGTTACGAACGAGCGTTAACGATTTGACGCGGTACCACCAATCGTTTTTACCCTCCCGTTAAACGGAATTAAGGCTGACTCACCGAGGGGACATTCAATTTCGAGGAATTATTCCGTTATCCTTCCTCCGGTCTTTTTTTTTTTTCACGCGCCCACGTTGACACAGTTTTAATAAACGATCCCTGTGGAAGAAATTAGCGGTCCATTCACCGGGGTCGATTCTTCCGTCGGCGTTTACATGGGAAATGTATAAGGTAGACGGTAATAAGAGAAGTAAGACTTCCGACTAATTTCAAGGTCTTTTCTAGCCGGTCTCTCCACGGTTTTTCACTGTATTCCCCGTGTACCCTGTACTCCTCTCGGTTTGAAATCCGACGAGGCGAAGGAGGTGCAAAAACGGAAAATTAATTGGAAGTGCAGGGGCCAAGCACCTGACGGCCCCGGTTTAACGAGCGCCAGCTACATTCCGAATTGCGAAAGGAAATTACGTGCACCTCGAGGTTTACGCAAACATCAAAAAAAGAGGAAAATCGGCGGTCTACGACGTCTAAACCATGGCTACTCCGCATCGCTAGATCGATTTATCGTATCGTTACATTTCGATGAATCGCGGTTGCTCGATGTTCAATTGCAACTACTTAAAGGTTGCGGTTTTAACTCGAAATCGAAACAGGATAAGAAGACCGATGCGGACGATCGAGTGGATGAAGTCCGTTCACGCCAGACTTCCTCGCTCGGTTCGAGTTTATTAGAGTTTGACGATCGCACGGTGCATTCCCAGCTTGCGGGGTTTCGTCGGTATATTTGCCCGTCTCTTTCCCTCCGGCGCGCGACACTCCTCGCCCTCTATTTTTCTCGGATCCCCGTAGACGCTCGTAGAAAATTAGAGGATCCTGGCAAACGAGAAACGGCGAGCAACGCCGGGGAACTCGATTTACATACCTCAACGGACCCGGATCGCGTTGGATCAAGTTAGCAGGACCGAGAACGAGCGAACTTAATTAAGCGCGTGTGTGAATCGTGGTCCGCGGGACTACACACGCGGCACATACAGTTCGTTAAATTTTATTTCTCGTAATTTTCCAACTACCCCTTGGACCCTTCCACCGGTTTGACGCCCGCGAATAAGATCGACGGGCATCTTACTCGTACTTGCAACCTATCGCGTACCTGCGTTCACCTCCTAGTCCCACTTGCTTTCCCCCACGGCTTTTTAATTATATTCTCGTCAGGGCTCAAGGCTAACCACCACCAACCGGAAGTCGTGTGCTTAATCGAGAGAGAGGGAGAGGAGAGATAAACGTAAACGGTGTGCACGGGAGTGCGCCTCGGCTGGTAAGCTTAATACTCTTGTCATCGGATCCCTTAATACCGAGCGCTCGTTAGCCAAATGTTAATGAGAAAAATCTTCATTAGGCGACCTTCCCGCGGAATGTTGGCTCAAAGAGATTTATTGCGAAACTCATGCGAGCGGGCTACCACCGCACAATGCCACACAATAATAATTTACCTCGTGAAACCCCTTGCCAAGAGCGAGAGAGAAAATGGCTTCCACAGCCGACCAAGTAGAATTAGCAGTTAACAAATTCTATTGTCCCTCACCACGTATCGCTACCGTTACGAGAAGTGGATTTCATTCCGCAAACGTTACCTCTGCATCCCTGCGCCTCTACTCTCCATGCAATTATCATACCATAACGTTTCGATAACTTACCCTAATAACAGACCTTCTCGTTCTCCTCCGCCATCATCCACCTTCCATGTTGATCTTCTCTTTCACCGAACCACCAAACCAGTCGCTTTACGATCGAAACGATTCCCGCGCCCGGAAAACCTTGATTTCCCCGATTGACTCTTGACCAATTCCGTGGCAACAATTTTCCAGACCATTTTCCATTCTATTACAACTCCCTTTATAACTGTCACTTTATATCAGCATTAACGTCGTTTCGCGTGACAACGGAAACGGCATTTCGTTTATTGCAGAATTGAAAATTACTACCGCTTGAACGCGTCCCTATCGATGCAATTGCGGAGGCGGAGGAGGTGGTGGCGGCGGCGGCGGTGGCGATTGCAACGAGAATACTTAATGTAATGTCAATTATTCGAATTCGGTTGGTAAATTGGTACCACATCGATCCTCGACGCGCTCAAAAGCATAAGCGAATCATCACAACTGGTAATTACCTACGATTTTAACACTGTATGTACTGTGAGTCTAAACGAAAGTGGGTTGATGAGGCGGGAAGCTTTCCGGGAAATATCGCGGGGTGATTTCCTCGCGCGTTTTAATTCCACGTGGTGTTCGAAGTCTTAAGAATAACGTCGGGCGAAACGAAGAGACCGATTTATTCGGGGCGCGATAAAACGCGTGGTTAGTTCCGCGAGAAGAGTAATGGTCATCGATATAAAATAACCTAATGTAACGACCGAAGAGAAAAGAACGAAGGAAAACGCCTCTTAGCTGGCTACGTTACGAGCGACCTTTAAGCTCGCGCTATTAAAGCTCGTTAATGAGGAGTCGCTTCGAATCAAGCTTCGCTCCCTTTCCCCTTAACCTCGACTTCCCACTCCCCCTCCCCCTCACCTCACTCAAATTCTCACGCAATTTGTTTCTCTAACGATGTCTACTCGTTTTATCGCGTACGGTTTTAAGGCAATCATCCTTCCTTTCCGCGCCCCCGCCGAGCAAACGTTTCGCAACACGCTCTGCGCGAATACTTTCGAAAAGAGACCAGAGATAAAGAGCATGGTACGAATTCGATCAATGCGAGTGTATCGCGAATGAGAATGTAGAGATACTCGTGATAAGCGAGATAAGCGAGTAACGAAAAGTAGTTGGAGAAGTGAGAAACAACGAGAAGAGAGTTCTCCGGAAAGGGGTCCTTGCGAAAGGGTTCGGAGAAGCAAAGGCAACGGGGTACCTTTGATTTCCGGTGAGAGGATGGCCCGATCCCCGGTGGTTGGCCTGGCGTCGAGGTTGGAAAGCGCTGAAATCGCAGTTCCTGGAGTACCTTTCCAGGGATGAAAAGAGAGTGGAAAGGGGGCGGGAAAAGGGTGGAATGGGAGAAGGATACCACGATGAGGGAGGAAGCTATTAGAACTCCGAGCCGTGCATTTAACCAATAAGAATTTCCTATTGCCGTTGTTGTTACGAAGCTGTAAAATGGCGAATAGTGGGAAAGGATTAACTCGAAATAATTAGAGCAAGGGTCGGCCTTCATTTTTCCCCTAAGAATATAATAACGGCGGATTATCGGCAATCCCGCGAAATTGTTCGAGAGCGCGAGGGTGGTCGGCAATAACGAGCTAAGCGGAAAGAACAATAATTAAGATATAGTCGCGTGTACCCGGCACGTTCAATCGCGACTTTTAACTCGCGAGCTGAGCGAAACTTCGCAATCGCGAAAGAATGAGGGAACTCTGCGAATAATCCGCGGATAATCGCGAGGTTTTGTCGCGTCTTCAGTTTCGGGGACGACACTGTTCGCGTTCTCGAAAATACGGAAACAATTCCGAGGTTCGTTCTTCCGGAGATAGATACGGAAAGATGAGGCAGAAATAATTAGCGAGGGTGTGGAGCGGGGGGTTACGTAGCGGGGTTGCGAAGCGTGGCTCGACCGAACGCAGATGTGCCGGCTCCGTATGAAAAATTAATGACATTCCCTTTCCCTTCGGCCCTTTCTCTCATGCTATCCTTTTTTACTACTCCAATACTGCCTTCGCTTCCTCTCCTTTCCTCGGTTACCGCATGCAACGCACACACACACATTCTCCCCGGATCCCCTTCCCCTTTGCTTCTTTTTTTACTTAAGCCTACCGTTTCCCTTTGCGGGCAACCCCCTTTCGACGATCTCGCGTGTCTCGACGAAATTTAGCTGCGCCACGATCCCCGATAGCCTCTATAATTATCCCGTTTTATCTTCATCAGGTGGGGTAGCTCTTGGGGGTAGTAGTGGAGTAGTAGCCGGCACCGAGGAAGCGATATAACATTTCTCCTTTCCAGTTCGGGGGCGCGTTTTTGATTTAACTCTCACGGACGTACGTTTCGACCCGACCAGTTTTCGGCGTATCGCCGATCTCCCTTCATAAAGATGCTGACATTCGGTCAGCAGTCGATAAACGATCTACACGTCTCCGAATATACTGGGAATTTAACCTCTGCACCGATATGACTCCGATCATTCCAACTTTGCTTACTTCTCTTTGTTACGCCTGTCAATCGCTCGTCCCGCTAAATTTGCATCTCTCTCCTCCCGTCTCCTCTCACTCTCTTTGCCCTGCCGTTTTTTTTCGGGTTCTTGCCTAGCACGGTGTATTCCGATCGATAAATTACATAGGCGATAGTACACGACTCGAACGGTTTCACGCGCAACCAGCGACTCTTAACGAGGCAAGGAAGCATCAACAACCGCTTGTTGTCGTTAAATTTGTAAAATCTGAGATGCTGAAACATTGAAGAGTGATGTGCTTCCGATCGTTCGATCGGGGGGTTTTCGAAATTTTTTGTAATAACTATGTATCGTAATGTACGATTGAATTTATAACTTGACATTATTAAATTAATAATAGAGTAGAATAATACGGATAATTTACGAACCGGCATTCCGACGAGACTTCCCCTTTTCCCCATTTATCGCTCTCGAAAAGGGTCGTTCGGAGATCGAAGTTTATAGTGTTACCGATCGACGTATCTCTCCTTTCTTATTTATTTATTTACGCGAATTCCACCCTTCCGAGAAGAAGATAGAGAGCGGGCCAAGTTGCGGTTTGAAAATTGGATCTCGGGCCCGTTGGGTCCGTGGAATGTTTGCCATGTCGCATTTTCTTATCTTTCGCAAAACTGCTTTTAGTTGTCGTTGAGACACGCGAAAACATACTGAGAGCATATGTGTACCTTTCCCCAATTGAATTTCCACGACGAATCGATAAGCAATTCCTAGAGCTTCCGCTCCTGCGGATAATTCCTAGCCAGGTGTACTATATCGTTCGCCATAATCGTTAAAATTAACCGTACACCTATTTTGAAATAGTATCCTTTCAACAAACACACAAGAAAATATCGTGTCGAATGGATCGGTTACTTTTAGGTCAAATAAATAAAAAGCTCGATCGACCGGGAATATTTCAATCGGACACAATACGAGCGGAAACCAAGTACATAAGTCGGAAAACCACCTGTGACTATTTTATTTCGAGTGATACGAGCCGACCGACGCCTTAACGAGAAATTTTACTCTTTCATCTCGCAACACCTTTCTTTTCTTTCCTTCTCTACTCTTCCACCGTTCTCGCTTCTCCACTTTCTTGCTTTCTATCTTTCTCTTTGCCGCACCACGCTTGAACCGCGTACCGGAACCTAATAAATTCTAGACATCCTACTCGGCGGGCTCTCTTACTCGCTTTTCCCCCATCGTTCTTTTTTTGTTCTTCGCATTTTGCCATTTTCTTTCCTCCCTACATCTATCCTTCTTTACTATCTTACTCTCTTTCAGCTTGTTCACCGTCGGGAAGCCACGATGGCCGCACAGAAATGGCAGGACGTAATTAGAAAAAGCACTATTTTCAAACATTCTCCACCCACATTAATTCGCGCTCTTTATATACTTAATATACGAATACTCGCGATATTGGCGCGAGCCAAGTTCCAACTTTCACAGGAAGCAATCTCGGTTAATTTTCGAATAGCAATTATCGTGCTTCCAACGCTCTCCGCGTTAATATATTTCATTATAAGGCGAAGGAAAATTGAGGGAGACGAAGGCAGAGTATGACGGACGACAAACCCATTTTCTCGAGACGCCGAGGAGACAATGGGAAAGTGCCTGACGGCACGGAATTTCGTATAGGCTTTTCCGAGGAACAAACGCGTGGATTCATGGCAAAGAAAACTCACCCCCTTGTCTGAGTAGCACGAACAACAGGAAGAGTACGAAGTCCATTTCTCGACCTTCTCCGAATCCTTGAAGCTGGCTCCTAGCTTCCTTGTCGGACGAAGTTCTCCTCGTCCTCTTCCGGTGTCGATGGATCCGCGTTTTCGCGTAAACTCGAATCACGAAGTCTTACGAAGCTTTGTGCTGATTTTCACGAGTTAGTTCTACTTATTTCTCTGTCGATCGCGCAACCGGCACTAAAGATTCAGAGATCGTTCTCGGAGTCTCTTGCCTTTGTCACGCCTTCTTCTCTCCCCAGTATTCGCATGGTTTTGTTCTGGTTCTCGTTGCCGTTACCGATGCCGATGCGAAGGACTTTAAACCCGATTTCATCCTGGAACAGAGAACCCGACGGGTCTTAAACTAACTGTTCCATTTCTTCGCTAATTTCACTCGTTTCCGGGAAGAAAAATCTGCTGGAATTCTAAGAAATAATATTTTAATGGCTTTCAAATAAATAGACATCCCGTGTCGGATTTCTAGATGTTCAAAACAAATTTGGAATATTTGAAGATCAGGAACGTTCAGTGAATTCATGACTCTAACTAACTGTTCCGTTTCTTCGCTAACTTGGCTCGTTTCTGGGAAGAAAACTCTATCGGAAATCTAATCAATAATGTTAATAGCTTTCAAGTATACAGACATCCAGGGTCAGATTTCGAGAAATTCAAAGCGAATTTTGAATATTTAAAGATTAAGGAAGTTCAGGGAATTCACGACGCTCCGTGGTTTGGCGAAATAGATAACCGTTCGTCGGATAATTATTCATGGGGAAGATCGGGGAGTTACGGGTCCGAAAGGATCCGCTATCAGAGTCGAAACGAATTTGCGACTAATTTGCAACTAATTTGCGAGAATCGTGTCGGTGGGCCGGTTACGAGGTAGAACGAGCACGAGAATCTCCGGAGAATTCCATTTCGAATAGGGTCGAGTCCAGTCGGTTTGACTGGTGTTCGTCAAGATAAAAAGAAAGTCGAGTGGGCGGTGGAAGAAAAAGAAGAAAAAGGAGAAAAGGAAGAAAAAGAGAGTATGGGAGGGCGCAAGAAGAAAGAAGCGCGAGAAGAAAAAGAGGAAAAGGTAACTATGCCAGCGTACGGAGGGTGCACCGGCTTTTAAATGCAACTTGTTGCAATCTCGCCCAGAGCTCCGAATCTCCGAGGTTCCTCTCTTCCTTTCTCTCTCTCTTCCTCTCTCCTTCTCTGCCGAGAATCGCGCACGTGTGTCTTCACATTTTACACCGCGAACGCGTGATTGTACACGTGAATCGATTCGCATAATCCACCGGCGTTTCTTCCTCAACTCCTAATTATTAACCCTATTAACTTTAATAGCTGAAATTCGCTGGATTATTTCCAGCGGAGCGAGAAATGTTTTCCGTAAACGCGATGCAACATTTATCGTGTCGATGTGTCGCGATGCATATATATCCAGAGTCTGTATCAATAAATAAATTCCTCGGAACCGGAAGTCGAATATGATATCGGGAACGATACGTCGGAACCGTTCCCAGGTTCACCGCCAGGTAGATTAAAGGATAAACTTTGAAATTTGAGAATAAGGACTTGCTGTTCTATATTCTATATTCGTGTATTAAATACCAGTTCGCAGAAGCGGAGGAGGTTCCTTTGAAATGCTAAGCAGAACTTACGTATACGGGATACAAAAGATGTGAATTATTGGCTTAAATTATAAATTTCGTGGGATCTTTCTCCCTCGTTCGATTCACTTCGATCGAATTTTGCTTTGTTCTTTTTTTGAGAGAGACTACGAATGTGAGAGAAGGAGGGAAAGAGATACACGTGCATACACGTAAGCAACGATGCGATCAGTTATTTATTCGCTGATCGGTTGGCGAGTTCGAGTTGATTTTTCTTCCCGCATTATTTTGTCGATTCGTGGGATTCCTGGATAGATTTCATACGGTATGAGAACCTACCCAATTCTATACGAGTTTCCAAACACAGGGATTCTTTTCTGTCGCTTTTCACCGTACTTCAAGTCACAGTTCAGCATCTCGACATTGTCGCACATAAACGTAAGCTCGGGATTTCGGATCACTTCGAGTACAGTTTTTTCGACGCATTACCACTTGTCACTCGCGAAGAGAATAAACTTTTCCAAAAAAGTATTGGAGAACATAGATCCGAATGGTGTTGTGTTTCGAAAGAGGAAGAAAAACACGAGAACGTGGTCGTCGATGTAAATAAAGGCGCGAGTAGAGGTAAGCTTATAATTGGCGCGAGTGATATATTTCGATATTAATTGACATTAAAGTAGAGCGTAAATTGTGGCAAGTCGAGAAATCGCGCGTAAGTTTCGTGGCGAAACGTGTCTCTGAGCTACGCGGATGCTCGATGTCGACTACGAAAGCCGTCGTCGCGGTGGTTTAGGACAGTGCGCCGGTAGCTCCTACCTGAACGCGTGCGCCATGACGTTCCACCAGGTGCAAACTGCACGCGACTCTGCTCCTTTCGTCTCCTTCCTCTTCTCCACGATACAACCTGGTTCGAGTAATTCCGGATCGCCAACCATTCCACGGAACCAACCCGTTTCCTCTCACCACGCTTAGGCTCACCTTCTAATAACGATCACCGCAGCCCGATGATGCTCCGACGCGCGATCATTATCTTCCTCACGTTGCCCTGATTCTCCATTCCCGATTCCCGATTTCCGATTACGAGGCCCACTATGCATAATTATCAATCTCCTGTGCCGAGAGAATGAAAATTTATCCAATACCGATCTGCGCAGCTCGATACACGACCGCTGTGTACATCGGTTACGGCACGACTGTCTCCCAATCAAAACAGCGGGTGACCTAGTCTTCTGTGACTTATCAACAATCTTAAGCTGGATTTGTGCTACGGGTTTATAGTGAGTGGTATTAGTGCGAAGTTGAAAACAATTATTTATTAGACCATTCATAGATGGAAAGACGTAACCGTATGTCCGAAGATAATTGGATTATTACATGGAACGCGTGTTGTCGATTTTCGAAGGAACTACGCGTGGATAGAAGTCGTGGAAATTTCGTTTCGCGTGTAACTTGTGGCTCGTATTATTCGTTCGAATAATTGTCCGAATTCGAAAGCTTTACCCCTTGGTTCGATCAGATTCGATCCGAGCGTATCCTATTCGTCCCGATTCGAGTCCTTTCGATCGTATTCGATCCTATTCGATTCAGCCGCAATGACCCTCGCTGGCCCTCTCCTAAATACACGCGATAGAATGCTGCTCGTATTTAATATAGGCTGCTTGATCGCTAAAACAATCACTCTCTCGCTCGCTTATTTGTTCCGAGTGGATAATCACGCCAACGGGGATTACCGTGGAATTCTAAACGCGATAATAAACTTCGCGGTCCTCGAACGCGGTTCGCGTCCAAGAATCCGGAAGAGAGGAGACCTATAAAGTATATGATATCGTTCTTCCGATATAAAACATACCGCGTGTTTGCGGTTCTTTCCTAATCGTTTCCTTTCGGGAAGAACATGGTTTCGATATAATATGGAATTCTGGAAAAACGGTTTCGATATAACACGGAACTCTGGGAACACGGTTTCGACATAACATGGAACACATTCCCCGATGTACTTCTAGGTTTGGCTTAACACGGATTCGATATATCAGAGACCGAATTAAACCTGTTATAGAAGGGTTGACTGTATTATAATATAATGCGATCGCTTACTTCTTTCGACGGTACCATTCTGATCGGATAAACAGGGATGTTCCGCATTCACGGTGAGATAATATCCAGCATCCCTTCCAGTTCGCTGCACCCTGCTTCGATCCTTAGTCCGTTCTCCCGAGACGTGAATTTACCTTCTACTTCGAGTCTCGTTGCACCGCCGCACCCTTGCATCCTTGCATCGTTGCACCCTTCGTCCTTTTCTCTACTTCGTTTATTTCGTTCGTTCCGTGAGAGAGATTGACAGAGAAAAACAGGTAGAAAGAGGGATAGAGAGAAAGAAGAAGGAAGAGACGGCGATGACCATTCGAAAGACTATCAAGGAGCGCAAACGGATGGTAGCAGAGTAAATTCCATGCTAATATTTATCGAGACGGCTTGTAATTCCCTTGCGGCTGTATTCCCGATTCCTTACGTTCAGACTAAAAGCCAGAATAATTAACCAACATTCCTGACATCGCTTCGCAGTTGAATTCAAAGGGCCAGTAATCTTATGGCCACGTGTATCGATTGGTCAATGCCATCCTAAAAAAAGACGGCCAAAAGTTACGCGATCTCTCTAGGCTAACAATGACCACAATAAAGAACGAATTCTTTAGTTGCCCGTTAAGATGGAAATGTTACCCCACATTTTATCCGCGGATTACTTAACCCTCGATTACAAGACACGCTAGACGGATAATTGTTGCGTACGTAGAAGCGATAAGAAATAAAAACGGCCGGAAAGTGTTACACGAGACGAGTGCCCGATAATGCGAAGAAGGGTTTATGGGCATAAAAAAGCGGGGTTCGGCAATCAAGGAAAGAGAGAACCAGAGAGAGAGAGAGAGAGAGTCGATGGAACGTTCGATCGCAGGTGAGTTACGACGTAACGCAGTTGGTATGGTGCACCGTTCGCGTCCACCTTTGGGTCCCTTTCGATTAATTGGTTCGTCCTGTCTCGCCGGTTAATTTATAGACGTGCCAATCGCATCGCGCCGCGTCTGTCGTCAACAAGTGGCCGATTCGCGGTAACCACCGTCCAGATAACGAAGGATCGCAGTTTCTACATGGAAGTGTCGTACCAAAGAGGCTTATTCTACTTAAAGCACTCTTTCGTACAGTTCGAGGGTGGCTTCATTAATCTGCCGCATTAATGTGATTGATGACTCTGATGAAAAATGTGCGTAGGTTAGGAATCGTGTGATATTCATTCCGATCAGGTTTTGTTCTCTTTTAGTCCCCGGTGGCAGGTTGGTTGGTGTCAACTGGTCGGATCTCGTTTACTCCTGGGAGAAGGTGGTCCGGTGGATAGAATATTTTTTCACGGAGCACGTAGGTCAAGTATATTAATCCTCGCGCCGGAGAACGAAGGCACGAGATACGAGAAACAAAGCTCTTTTTGTGGTCTGCCGTTTCGAAAGACCGAAAATAAAGAGAGCGGTGTGGCGGGTTGGTGGGTGGCGGAGGGTTTCGTCCCCCTCTGGTCGTAGGAGTTACGGGAATCCGAGTGTACGGCGACAAGAAGATTAAGCAGGGTCCACGGAGTCGGCATCCCTTCCGGCATTTAGTCGGCAAAGAAAGAACACGAGGCTAAAATGGAGAGTCAAGAGGAAAAAGGAGGTCAGGGAGACAGAGAAGGATGGAAATCCAGGGTGTGCGACACTGCCCGTCTAATAAGTCTAATAAGCGACTTGCTTAATGAAATTACGGCGATATTTATCTTGCCTCCCTGAATTCGTCCCCTTATTATATACAAAGACTACACTGGATTCGACGAATATAATGTCTACCATAAAATTTCGACCATGAGAAACTTGATCCGTTTCGAGATATAAATTTGATTCCCGTAGAATACGAGATCGAGAGAGTCCCGAGTTGTCGAAGTTCGAGGATAATTACGCGGGAATAAATGCTTGGCATTTGATACGTGATATGCGCGGGGGGTTTACGTAGGGGAAAGCGTGGGAGGGATCTATCGAATAAATATGAAAGTTAATTCGTCAAGGAGCAGTCGGTTCACGGGGTAAGATTTATGGTGGGCGTTTTAGAGGCGATTAAGTACCGGTACGGCGTAACCTTAACTCCAGTGTTTCGCAACATACCACTTAGTGGCTTATATACGGTATGTTCCAACGACGCTGAGAACACAGTCGGTCGCTAGGAGTCTTTAATCAATTATGCAAATGATTTGCGGACGACTACTATATCTCTCTTTCTCCTAACCCTGGTTGGAAGGACAGGCAATCCAGAGTAACCCTTTACCTTTGTCCTCCTGTTCCACTCTACCGAACCACCCCACCCCGTTCCGTCCTCCTCGTCTTTTCCTTTCTCTCTCCCAACCCCGCAAGTTCTCCCGCGTTTCCGACCCGCCCCCATTGCCACCATTCCCGCTACCACCATCTCCACCACCAGCACTCCTATTCCGCTTGTTTATTAAAACTTTCGAATTAACTCGCTTGAAACGCGTTCGTTTCCTACTTTTGTCTGGGCGTGCACTATATTATTTAATACGGCTCTCGTCGCAACAGTAACCCGTCTCCATGCACGCGTCGCGTCGCCTACCACCCGCTCTCTCTCTACTTTTACCCCAAAACTGCCACCCTCCCTGCCCACCTGCCCATTTCTCTCCGAATCCGACCACTCTGTATTCTCTATTCTCTACTCTGTATTTTCACCCTCTTCTCATCCACCGCATCTCTCCAACCCCACCGACACTCATCCTCCTCTGACGCTGTACTCCTTTTTAACCCGTGACTCGAATATCGAGCACCGATGTCGAAAGGTCGACCCGTGAAAACCGATGTTCCGATTAGCGCGATCTTTCGCATCGGTGGCCAATCACGAGCGAAGTTCTTCCTTTGACGCGCGTAATTAATATCTCGAAGATAAGTTAATGTCATTGGCACTGGAACTACCGAACATATATAAATAAAATCAGTTATGTTTACATATTAATTTATACATAAATCGTGGCTGGAGGATATAAGATAATTATCGCTTTCAATTACTTGCGTCATGTATATCAAATCTTGAGCAATGCGCCGTGGTTCATTCGAATAATTTAACTAAAAATGGTCAGCATCGGAGCATGGAGCATCGGTCAAGAACTCGTCCACAGATATTTTCATAAATAGAATTCAGTTCGTCGAGATCATAATTCCGGAGAGATGTCTCGTAGTTGGTGGCAACAATGGCGGCGGATCGTTGAAAGCGATGCGAGGGCCGCGTGCATTCGGTTCATCGGTAGATCGGAGATGCCGGAGAAATAGAGCGCGTCGATACACCGTTGGTACCCGAATACGAGAAGAAGAAGAAAGAGAAACTGCCAAGAAAATGATGGAGAAAAAGTATGAAGTTCGATGAAGGAAAGGGCGAGGGGAGAGAGAAAAATTCCAAGATATTTCGTGGTTCGAACAGTCACGGTGATGTAACCGTTGAAATTTCGATGTCGTCTGTAGTTCTACAAATAAGTAGAGGGAAACATTTCCGCAGCCTCCAATGTAAAAAGAACGCAAAATAGGGTGTAACCATAGCGTTAGGTAAAAAGAACTTTAATATCTTGAAAAGTAAAATGCTCTAAATATATCACATTTATGTATGGCCCGTTTCATCGAATAAAATGCATCCAATAGATGAAACGCGAGTGCCAGTTAGTGACAGGATCGATGTACGAGTATTCCAGGTTCGCCGAAAATAATTAGAGACTTTGTAGAAAACAGTAAAAACACCAAAACCAAAAAGTTTCTTTCAAACGTTAAATCTTTTACATAACAGTGGTAATACTACTAGATAGAGTTTCAGTGCGATTACCTTTTGTAAATAGTTAATACTAAATTAAAAGTGATAAGAGCTAAATTAAAGATAATAAAAGATTGCATCGCTGTCGGCAAATTTGTTACTCTCTCCTGACATAGTTGACTTTGACGCTTACAGTATTTTTTACTTGGAGTCTTCAATTATTCTCGGAGGTCACGAGGTATTGTAGAAGCTTATTAGATCCGACATCGTTATTAGTTTCGTAGAATGTCAAACGCCAAAAGGAGAGTAAGACGAATGTCAAGACAGGACGTCACGGGTGAAAAAAATTAGTACTCGATCGCGAGAATATAGCGAAGCATAGGTGTTTCGCGAGGTTCATGAAAGTCTACGACGAGATAAGGAAAATATAAGGGTCGGTTGAGATCGATCAGCGGGAATATAAAATTTAGGTATGTAGTCCATGTATAAATGGATGCTACCGTATATTCGTATCCCTCTTACCGGTCTGTGCTAGATTCTATCTCCTTGGTATTTTCATCCGGCTGACAGACTGACAAGGATCGTAAAAAATGTCAAGTCGAAAGTCTATTTAGTGATCCAGCCTGGTGGCCTAATATCAAAGGTCACGATTGCTTAATTGATGCGGTTCCCAGGTTCTCTTTGTTCCTTTACCCCTTCTGTTATGCACATATTTCATAAAGTAACGATTAGTGATAACGATTCGAATTTCTTTTATGTAAATTTGATTTCGTCTATGCATCGCCTATTATTTATATTTTATATTCCGCAACGGGGAATCGGTAACTGCTATTCTAAGTTATCATTATAATTAATAGATATCAATAACTTCTATGTTAATAATGGCACGGTTTTTACATACCGATTACAACATCGTTTAAAATACAGATGTATGATAAACTTCTGGACAAACAGACGAACGTACAGAGAGGATCGTAGAGAAAATGGTGTAGGGAACAGGTGAATTAAAGCGAGTGTAGAGTAATCGTTCTCGAAGTTAGCCGGCTAGCGATTCAGAAACGAATCGTGAATTGGCTGACCAAGATTCGACGAACTCTACCGGAAGTCGGTCGCCGTGCTGGACCGATGGAACTTCCGATCGAATTAGAGAAAAGTGTACCATTGGCGTGGCATGCCGTGCACAGCCACTAGGACAAAGTTCTTCGTTAATCTCCTGGAAACCCCTACGGGTCTCGATTTATCGACGATATCCGATACGCGGAACTTCTTTCGCCCCGATTTATTCCGCTTTGCCTCCTTCCTTTCTCCTTATCTTCCTCGGTTTTTCTCCTTCCACTCCGAGTGGACATTTTCCAGGAATCCTTCTCCTAGACGGCATACGATTTGTGACACTGAACACGTATCCATAAACATACTCTTTCCGGATATCCTTCGGAAGCATCGCTTAATATCTCTATCTCGATTGAAAACAATGTGCGCAGTATAGTCGCATTCCGACTGATCCGGCTCAAAACAAAGTCTAATATGTAAGAGAAAATCCGTAGGACACTATTTAGCCAATGGAATTCCTTTAACCCTTTGTTCAGAGGGGCGTAAGTCACCCCTCCTCATTTTGGAAACGTTCTCCATCTTTTCATAGATCGCAAGGCACTTCGTGACAAGATTTGAAGGAGAATAAATACCAGAGATACCAATTTAAAATAGCTTCTATATAAAGTCAGTTTTTATACCGCCCAGAGTGTTTATATCGGCCTACAAGTAAATCTGTCGGACCAACGTACGTCGGAGAGGTCGCGAATTTAATTGGTAGTAACCAAAGCCGAGAATCAGAGGGTTGGCATTGGTGGTGGTGGTAGCGGGAAAACGAGGGGAATCGAACTCACTCTCGACTCATTACTTTGAATTATTCGAATAATATTTCCCTGTCTGGCTAAGAAATCAATGCGTCTACCCGAGCGATGCATAATTCATGGCGCAGTATCGGACAGATCGAAGATTAATAGGCCTGATCGGACGGTCTCTAATCGAGCGCTCACTCTCGCGGAACCCAACCCCACCGGAGCATCCAACCTTCTTTCCTCTCTGCTCTGCTCGATTCCGCTTCGTTCCTCTCCTTCCGCTCCTTACGTTCCTATCGCCTTCTTCTCGGCGCTGTTTCTTTTCCCTCTCTTTCAAGAAATCGATGGAAAACCACCAACGAACGGGACAGCTACGAATGATTTCGAGTGGCCCACGATCTACGATCCATCCGCGTTTCCCACATTCGTGTTTGCACACCGACGACTCCACCGCTCCAGATATCGATCAATTCGACTTTCCTCCACCGACTAACCTTGCTTTTTCCATCCCAATATCTTTCGACCCATTTTAATTCCACAGAATTTGAAGGACATTCATAGACTCCCATTGTAATCATTTTCCAGGGAAAAACTCGCGATGGTAGTCGACTGGGTAGTCGAATTATATGCACGGAAAATGATCTGTTTAGGTTAAAATAAAAAGAAGAAGGAGATGAATTTCGAGAAGAATTCCAGTAGAAAATAAGCAGGAATAATCAACCTGTTCTACTGATTCTGAAATAACTTTTTCTGACACGGAGAGCACATCGGGGAAGCGCGCCAATAAAACTTTATCTTTTCATAATACAACGAGAAACAATTTTGGCCGGGGAATCCGTTTGGTAGACCACCGAGCAACCTAATTGAGACGAGCACGTACAGCCCAATAACTTTTGCTAGCCCGGCCCCGGAAATTAAGCGACGTGACGCACAAGATAAGCGACTTTCCACCTGAGAAAAAATAACTCCTCCTCAGCCTAGCCTTTAAAGAGAAACACGAGCCAACCTAAGAACGATGAACTGTCGCCATTCCAACCACTCTCGTTGGATCATTTTTGATCCAACTTTACCGAACTCCGATGGCGGCAGGCGAAAGTCGACTTCTACTAATTCCATTCAAAGAAAACTCCATGTCGAACGCCTTTTATTATCATAACCATTTTTCTCACTCTTCGGTTGTCCCATTTATTTTCAATGTGTAATTGGATTCATTATTACCAACCTCGCGTGGTAATTGCTAAAAAAACTTGATTATTCGCGGATGCCATTGAATCACGATGAATCAACGGCGATACTTTATGTTTCAAATATGTAAACGAATGTCAGTGCAAAAGAAATAGCAGCTTTGTAGGAAAAGAAATATCGGCGCTTCTCATTAAAGAATAACAAGTACGTCGGCAATATTCGTGCTTTAGAACTTCTATCCACCGGAAACATTCCAGTCACACTCTATTTACTTATATTAGAGTCGACCTCAATCCTGGATCGGAATCTTTCGATTCCCGTATTCCTTGCCTTTCTTCCACTTTTATTCCGATTGCTTCGGGAAATCAATCATTAGTAGCCAATTTAAGGAAACATTCCGATATTCATTATGCGTCAGTGATACCTAACGTCGTGGGACTGCGAATAAAAATATCCGTCACCTGACGGATGTACTCGACTTCGGACGAATAATGCCGGATGTTACTCGTTCGACAAAAATGTTCAGTTCACCCTTAATGAATTATTAACCCTTTCCAGTTGCGACAATTGAAACGGCGATTAACAGGCGACATTAAGATTTGCCTCAGTTTGTGGTGATTGAAAATTTATTAATAAAATATAAACGGTGTTAATTTTAACGCCGTTTCTCCGCCGCCATTCGAATAACATCAAGAAATTGAGTGATAACTATCAATGAGATTAAAATTAATTGTCTGCCATTTATAGTTTAATTACTCAAAGACGCCGCGGAGAAATGCTTAAGATTTTACATACTTTTACTTGATGTACATAACGCGAATAATTGAATCCACTAATTAACGAAAATCCTGCAGCCATAATTTATATATAAATAAATGTATGAACATATGTGAGTATACGTTCGATAGTTCCAGTGTTAACGCGGAAAGTTCTCCGAACATTTTGATACGATCGAATACAATATTCTGTGGAAAGATGAGGCGTGAATTCGAAGGTTAGCAAGCGGAGGTGCGGGGGTGTAGGTTTGATAAAACATATATCGCCAATTACATCGAGCTCCCAGGTGTCGGCTATACGTCAGGATCGTACGAGAAACGTCGCTGGCGCCTGTTATATCAATTTTCAGTTAACTACCTCCTCCCCCCGCACGTTTCCCAGCGTTTTTTGTTCAACGAAAAAACTGGCAGGGAGCTTACAAATTGCCATCCTGTCCACTAACTAACCGTGTACGGTTTGGTCAAGGGAAAACTGGTGCCTATTAATATCGGAGGAATATCGTTGTCAAAGAATCGATCCTATTCGTTCTTCGTTTCGTTTTGATTGCGAAACTATCGCGAAAAGAATTGTCGCGCACTCGAAATATCAGAATTTATTAAACTTTCGGCGAGCGGACATTCGAAAAATCGTACCGCGGTAGGTGCACTTGGAACAATGAGATATCTGTTGGCAGCATAAATCGCATACTGAAATCGGTTTAGTAAGACTTCAATTTCTTGATTGTTTGTGGGACATTTTCGAAGTGACGTCCACGTTCATAGGTTTTGACCATCCGCCTTCGTAGATGTATGTGGATGGTGAATGGAAGGACGGATAGATACCGGCAGGGAAACGGAGGATGGAGAAAGTAGAGAAAGCCGGAGAGGGTAGGAGGCATATAATGGCGAGTATTACGGGCACTTAGTCACTTTTGTGCCTCGGTCGGCATTGTGCTAAGACAAAAGATAGCGAATCCCCGGGAGCGATTCAACTGTCCCGTACGTGGTGTACGAGTCGTGGTACAAGCAGAGGTAGTCGCCGGGCACTCGAATAACTAGCGGGGCTCAGGGCAAAATGAACCCGTGGGGTACGCGCTTTCGCCTCGCTGTCGCCTCGCTTTCTCCTCGAGGTTTCTCCTGGTACCCTCTTTGGGTTGTTACGGTCAGGATACCGGTGGAAAGGCAAGAGGGTGTTCGTGCGTGGTAAAGCCCGATACGCATGCATTGTGTCCTCCCCTTTGTTATTTTCTTCCGTTTCGCGTTTACACGCCACGGTGGCCGAGCTCATTGGCTCTGCGTATCCATTAATACGTTCCACTTTCATTTCGCTTCATCTCTCTCCCTTCATAATTTTATCTTTCGTTTGTTTCTCAGTTGGCAAGGTCGCTAAGTATATTGTCCACGAGGTCCATCGGAATCGAAAGAATACCGCCAGATATGACCTACTAGGAGTATTCAGACATTGAAAGAACAACCGATATTCTTCCCATTGTGTTCTTTAAAGTCCACCAATTTGCTTCCAAGACCGAGAAAAGTCGAATAGGAAAAGTTGAAGTTGCAAGGGTGGAGAAGATGCAGGGCCGTTACGGACGACCATTCGGTCGCGCAACCTCTTTCATCTCAGACATCAAAAGGCAATTCCCGAAATTATGGAGATTTTTCCGAAGAATTTCGTAAGACCGACGTCTTTACGCCGAAGACGATGCCTTTTTCTTCTTTGCTTGTCTTATACTCCTCTCGAGACTCAGAGGAACTATACGAATTGGAAAAGCGAAAACGTTCCGAACAAATGAAGGGTTCTTCGATTCCCCTATCTTTCCGATATCTTCTTTTCCTCGAACATTGCTCGCGTCAGTAGTACACCGTGTCATTCGGTAGACTCGGTGCGTCTGACCACTGACGCGGTCATTCTACTTGCACCGTTTCCACCGCTAACGCGGCGTAGGTCGAATTTTTTTCTGCCTGATTAAAATTAGGGTAAAGCTCGTCGTCTCACGATCCACTGGAAAACATACGATTCGTCTTACACTTAAAATTCAAAGCTGGCAATTAAATCACGACGTTACAGGTGAATATGACTCGCTTATTCCCGAGTCGTTATCCTGTCCCGTGGAACGTTCGATGCAGTCAAATTGGAGGATTCGCGGCAGAGTAGACTAGGTTTCGATTGAACCCGCGCAACTCGGCTACTCCTTGGGGAGGCGGTACGATTAACAAGAAAGATGATATACAACGACGCGGAATTGATTTTGCCGTAACGATAGGAGAATACTCTGGACGGTATGCCGGGTGCAGCTCGTCGTCGAGACGATTTGAATAATCGCGATGTCTCTTGACTTGGAAAAAAAGTGTCAATCTCCGGGTTCGGTGCATCGAATCCTCTCGAGCGAGGGGGTGGCACGAGGACTCGCGGAACATTACTCCGGTAAATACGGTTGCGAAGGGTAACGGGGATGAAGGGAGAGGAGGTTGGAGTCGTAGTCGAGTCGGAGTCGAATAAGCCCGGCGACCACCCAATTAGCGTTAATCCTCGTTAATCCTCGTCTCTCCAATCTGCATTCCTTTGTTCTTCGTTTGGGCCGGTCTGCTCGACTCGAATGGTAGCATGCTTCGGAATCAGGCTCCTCGTATCTTGCCGTAGTTGCGCCAGTTAAACCCGGATGGGGGCGGGGGGGGGGGGGGGCGAGGATCACCAGACAACGATGTTGAAAGTACTTCAGAGATGTAAGCCAGAATGGATGTACTGCGATCGATGAATTCCTGTCCTTACAACGAGTCTCACTTTATCCCACTTTTCCCTGAAACTGTTCGGTATATCGCGAGACAGAGAATAGCTATGTCGATCATCGACGAATGGAGAGTAAGACGCATCGACGCGTGTCCGAATTGTTGGACTCACGCAGGAAAGAAGATTAGAACACGCGAGAAGGGGCCGGGGGAAAGTTGGACACGAAAACAAGGGGAAACGAACGAAAGCACGGTGTCCGGGAGAATAGAAATGCAAAATGGAAGAGCGCGATACGGGAGGGAAGGAATGAGGGAACGAGGGTGGCAAACGTGGACCGGCGACAGTGGTCGGTACAGTCACATTGTTACCATAATCGGGCCGGGCTGGCCCATTGTTTGTCATTCAATTTTCCCGCTGGATTTCCACGGCGGACAATGCCAGCGACGCTTTGTAAGTCGCGGGAATTACACGGGCGAACAAAGCTCGTAAATATATCTGTTGAATCGTGAAAAACGTCCTGCTTGCCGCGGTTGCCACTCTTGCGCGTATAGTATCCTATTCCCTGGTCATCCCGGTTCGTCCTGATATCTGTCCGTGGACCGTTCTCGATATATTCCGATCTTCCGATTTCTTGAACTTGAACACTTCTGAATTCTAACTTCTCGAGATGCTTCATCCAGAAATAAGATAAACAGAAATCTATGCGGCGAGAAACGATGGCGATGCTTGAAGACTTCGGAATCTCAGAAATTAGCAGAATTCTGTTGTCGTTTCGGGACATTTTGATGATTTGATCCAGTAGATGCGTAAGGGTTGGACGAGTATGTTTCGATGTAACGACGTATGCACGCGAACCACTTTTCCAGGTGAACTTCTCTCGCCATCAACATTCCATTGACACCGTGGAAACGCGAAACGACAATGCGACAGGAACTCGGTGTTCGCACGAGTTCCGGCAAGTTCCAACGAAACTATCACCTTGATAGAGGCTTAAGAATCATTAGGAATGGGTATCCCATAAAGCAAGGTATACTAAAGTTTGGCTCGCGTGACGGGCTGGTCTCAGCGAAAGAAAAGGTTTCTGGTATTCGTAATTCGTAAATCGTAAATCGAATTATGCTCTCAGTTAGCACGACATTCCCGATGGCGATCTCTACGGCATATAAAAGGAGGAGGGTGCGATCCAGGTAGTCAAGTGAGTTGCGGAACGTGTCCCGACCTTCGCACCGCGTCTCACTTCAGGCCAAGTGCACTTCCCAGTTCTTATAGAATTCCGCGATTAACGAAATTTATTCCTTCCTAAAATATCCCTTATTCTATAATACTTCCACCTTCGCGCCCCCTCTCCACTACTCGAAACTCGAAGATTGTCTATCCGCATCAGGTATAGCGCAAGGTGTATCCACAGTTCGGCGAATCCTTTGCGAATCAACCCGTGAAATCGGCGAGCCTGCACCTTCGAATTCACCAGGATGACATTGTTGCATAACGAGACTATCGTGTCGGGTCTTTCGGGCCCGCTTCGATTTGTCGGCGAGTACGTAAAACGAAAGCATACTCTTTTTCTAGTAGATTATTCCATCGAACATTTCGAGCTTACCGATCTTCAGTTTATTAACCCCTGACATTTTCACGCGGCGAATATACTCGCAAAGTCGCATAAAACGAATCACGGAGATAAAGATCGGCGGGTGGTTGATCGATCGAAGGAATTTGTCCAACAGTTCCAGTCGGGAGCATTCGGGAAAGTCGCGAGTGTTATCGTCGGCGCGGAAGCTATTTGTCGTACGGCCTGCTTTACGTTCGCGATGTCGTGACGCAGTAATAATGCCAGTCACGAAGGAAACGTCGGAAATTAGCCTAGTAGTTCTCATGGAAATTCCGGTACTCTCGCTTAATCTTCCGGCAATCCCAGTCGCAATCCTGTCGCGGTACCTAGAAGTTAGGACGCGTACGTACCAAAAGGACACTGATCAAAATATGGTTGCTGCTGCAGCAGGGATGTGCCGCAGATGCGAGAACGATTTCTGGGATGGAACGTCCCGCCGGAACACTCCGACTTGGTGCATCCTCATTGGAGGGGATTCATCGCACCTGGAAAATACTGGCACATCAGTTTGGCCCTGATTTACTTCATGCTATTGGTGATGTCCCTCGTTGGAAACTGTTGTGTCATATGGATATTCAGCACGTAAGTTGATTCCCCTCCCTCCTTCAGTGGGGTGGATTTCACCCCATCATTCCAGATCGGACACCCCCAAGGGATGCGGATAAAACCACCGCCACCTTTCGACGAAAGGTCGAAAGCTAAACCACTCCTCTTCGAAGCAAAACCACCCCTAAGCTTGATAGTTTACCCTCGCCAGGAAAAATACCGGCGATAAAATTATTCCGATAACTTCTTCGTTTCAAATACCACCGAATCATTAATATTACATTTTCCGGAATCGATTTTCAGATCGAAATCACTGAGGACAGCTTCGAACATGTTCATCGTCAGCCTGGCGGTATTCGATCTCACGATGGCGATCGAGATGCCGATGCTGATAGTGAACAGCTTCACGGAGCATATGATTGGGTGGGAAATAGGTTGCGATGTCTATGCGTTCCTTGGCGCGATTTCCGGTATGGGACAGTCCATCTCGAACGCGGCTATCGCTTTCGATAGATACAGGTAGCTGGATTAATACCACGTGTTTCAACTCTTTTGCTTATTACTAGATATACTCTGTAATAATAATATTACTTTTCCAGAACCATTTCCTGCCCGATCGACGGCCGGCTGAATTCCAAGCAAGCTGCGGTGATCGTCATGTTGACGTGGTTCTGGGCGTTACCGTTCTCCCTTTTACCTTTATTCAAAGTCTGGGGCCGATACACCACCGGTAACGCTATGGTTAATTAAATCGGTTCAAGATATCTACAGATCCAATTAATACATCGTAGGCGACGTGTTGTTATCAGCATCGTTTCATTATTATTAAAATGCAGATACGCTCATTAGCATTCTTCACATTGCGGTTATAACTCGTAATGTTCACTTTATTTATTTATTCAACCATCATTTTTATTTATCACATAATAGTATATGAACTACGAAAGACAATTTACGTCTCTGCAGAAAAGTCTATAATCTAGTGTTTTTTTCCTTGCTGTTACTATCACGTGTTATTATCGGAATGTAAACAAGTTCGGCGCGGACGAAGTCGGTGTCACATTTAATGCATGGTGATTTCATTCAATCTTTTACCATTCTTGGACACTAAAGCTCTATTTCCAGTATCAATATAATATTATTATATAAAAATTCATACTAACGGACAATTTATCGCTAATTACAGAGGGCTTCCTGACAACCTGCAGCTTCGACTATCTCTCAGAGGATCAAGACACGAAGGTCTTCGTAGGAGCGATATTCACTTGGGCCTACGTGATTCCAATGTCTTTCATCGTTTACTTCTACTCGCAGCTAATCAAATCTATTCGCAGCCACGAAAAGATGCTTCGCGATCAGGCGAAAAAGATGAACGTGAAATCGTTGGTGTCCAATCAGGATAAGGAGAGGAGTGTTGAGATGAGGATCGCCAAAGTAGCCTTCACCATCTTCTTCCTGTTCCTCCTAGCGTGGACCCCGTACGCGGTTGTCGCCATTACTGGTGCATTCGGAAACCGGTTTGTTTCTTTTGCAATATATACTTTCGCCTTCTTTATATCAGGTTTTATTAAACATGTATTAAACATTCTTTCTTCAGAGAGGTTTTGACGCCGTTAGCTACCATGTTACCAGCTTTGTTCGCGAAAACAGTATCCTGCATTGATCCTTGGATCTACGCGATCAACCACCCAAGGTAAACTTCGAAATGTTAATATTCGAATATGAACAAAAAGTTGGCGGTATTTGATCAAATGATTTATATTTATAGTTTCATTTTCTGAGATTTCTTGCGATTCCATTTTTGCGACGAATGCCAGCAATTTACAAAGTTTCATTCCAGGGAAATGATCGATATTATTGGCAAAAATGTCCTTTTCCGAGAACAGGTACCGACAGGAGCTACAGAAGCGTTGCCAGTGGATGGGAATTCGTGAACCAGAACCGAGCCACGACACGGCATCCGCTCAAACTGAGAAGGTGAAAACCGACGAAGCCTAATCGCCCGGAGGACGTCCTACCATCTTAAATCACTGGACTACGAC
Source organism: Nysson spinosus (assembly GCA_910591585.2). NCBI lineage: Eukaryota > Metazoa > Arthropoda > Insecta > Hymenoptera > Crabronidae > Nysson > Nysson spinosus. The sequence goes on along the minus strand of OU342839.1, from coordinate 1,363,871 downwards.
TTCCGGTACGACGACTATCCTATCAGGGATGTTCGATCGAATCGCATCGTACCAACCACCACCGGTGCGATCGCGAACCTTCATCCCGGAGATTTCGACTTCTTATTATCCAACATTGCGATACCCTCGAAAGTGACTTCTCAAAAAATCAAACGTAATTTTAAGCGTACTTCATCGAGTGTACTCTTCTAAGGCCCTGAATAAATCTATTATAATTTGCAAGCAACCTTCTGTGATTATTTTTCAACTTTAATATATATCCTTCGCGGTTCAACCCTGTCTTTCACCCTCCGTTTCGTTTCAACCCTCGTAGTCTTCGAGTTCCTGGAGCCTTGCAGAGATGGCAGACTTCAACCCCTGTCTTTCATCCCCTTTCTGCAGACAACTTCGAGCGAGAAACATCGTTCCTCGAATATGTTTACAGATTGACTTATTCACTCGCTTGAAATATGTACAAGGGATACAAAATTCACGTCAAATCACGGTGTCCCCCCCCCCCCATTGTTTCTTCCACTTCGAACCGCAATCATCATTAATTAAAACGTTCCCCGCCGGAGTCTCCTTGCTTTGCGAAAGACGTGGAAATTTTGGCATTAAAAAGTGCATTTTGAAATCAATTTTTATGACCGATGTGCATCGACTGTTTTTAACATGGCGATGTAATAATTATTGGTACTGGTGGAGTAGCTTGATCTGACAATCATAAAGAAAAGGATAGGATTACTTGGTCATAAAGGAAGCAAAGGGAAGGAAGGGGTTAGGAAGGGAAGGGTAGGAAAGCCGATAAAATTTAGCCGGTTCGTGTGTAGACTCGCGTGGCTTCTCGGGTGGTAGGCGGGTCAACGGATAGCCCGGAAGTTCAGTTAATATGCAGTTAGTACGTCATTTGTTTCTCGGTGGCGGGAGGGCTTATCGTAATCTCTGACGTCGCTGCTTTCACCGATCTCCGCTCCCACTCCGATTCTCATTTTCCTCATTTTCCTCCCTATTTCCTCGCGACTTTCCTATCTAATTCAATGAGCCTTATTAATCGCTAGCCAACTATACACCACTTGATCAGATGCCCGGCATACTTCTATTGCACTCGTTCTTATTGTCGCCTTATTAAATTCACGCTGAAATCGAGAGGTGTGTTCCTTTTTCTTCTCGGAAGAACTGGAGAAGATTTTCAATCAGCGGACATCCGATTGCATTCGTGGCACTAAAACTTTTCTCCCCGGGTGCATACACAAGTTGCGTACAATCAAACTTTTCCGCGGCAAGAGGCAAGTGCCGTTCCCCAGGAAAGTCGAATTGAAATTGGATCGGGAGATAATCCAACGGGCAGGTGAATCGATAAAGATCGACGTGGAGAGAAAAAGGAAGAAGGAAAGAAAGAAGGAAGATAAGAAGAGATGGGAGAACCGCGGTTTGAACGAAGAGACCTTCAGACTTGGAAAATCCTTGATTAGATGTTCGCGTCAAAGGAACTCTTTCCTTCGGGAGAAAAGGGCGATGGAAGGGGGGGGGGGGGAGGTAGGGGTTCGAGATCGAGTGACCAGGAAAAGAATAGAAAGAAGGGAAGGGAAGCGGAAGAACGATGCGATTGGAAAAAGGAGGAGCGCGGAAGGAAGGGATTCGAGAGCGAATTAAAAATTGTTCCAGTGCACGTAGATCGAGGAATTGATTGTGATTGTGATTGCGATCGCGATTGTGCCAGTTCGAGAGCAGAGAAAACGAAGAGAGATAATATGTGAAAGAAGGGAAGATCGCGACGAGAAGAATGGCTCGTATGGGGTACTCGAAGAAGTTTACGCATTTTGAGAATGAAAGATTCTCTCGAATTCCTGATACGTAAACGTCGTCCTATTTCCCGACTGGTCGTACCGCCGAGACGACCAGTTATGGATCTTGAAAATTCAATTACGTGGGATTTATCGCTGCCGGTGCCGAGCATATTTATTATCGCCTCGTCTCTTTTTATGATGAATTCCGCACTCCGCGCACCGAGCACCACATTTCCAACCTTTCAAATTAAATAAATATCCGACCTCGTTTTTCCATAATCGAGGCCTCATAATCGTTAAGGCGAATAGGATCTACCGAAAACAAAACAAATCGAATTTCTATTTGTAGAGGAATGATCGATTCGGTTGCGTACGCTGTGGTTTTCCAGGTAAACATTCGCTAGTTCCGTTCAGAGTTGACATTGTCTGACAACGTTCGACCTGTAACTACTGATCACCCACTCCGCTAATTTCAAGTATTAAGTCCCAGAAACTAAATCCGTGCATTATCGAGAATTATTATTACAATTTTCATATAAAAGTTTTGATTCCATGGGATGTAATACTAATCTTTGGTATTATTGTTAAACAATTTATATTACTATTGAACAAAGTAAACATTCGTGATTTATTGTTATTACCATCGCGTTTAATGTTAACCGGAGGGTAGAGAATTTTTCAAAGTAGGTAAACAGGGGGTAGTCTGGTGCACCGAGATGCACCGAGATGCACCGAGATGCATCGGGATGCAGTATGGTAGAGCGGAGCCATCCTTTTTAGAGCTGTCTTAATCCCCGTTAAGCGCGGGGTAATAAACTCCGCGATGCTCATTAAAGTGGACTTTCCGATCTTTTTATTCCGGGTACTAGGATGTATATTAACGCGACGCGAGCAATAAATATCGGGCTTATCAGCAACGTTTCACCACCTTGTTAACGCGTATTGATCTTCCGCGCGGACGAGGAAGGAGAGAAATTGCAAGAGCGCGACTACCTTTTCCTATCCTTGTATCTCTACAATCTCGCGATTTCAAATTTTATTCTCTTTCAAGTAAGGCTTTCCTCATCCCACGACGGACCTATTACGGATCGATCGGGTACCCAAAATTTCCCCAAAGGCCCCTGTAAATCACCCGGTGAAACGATCGGAAGTCTTTGAAAAGCATACTTTGTAGAAAATGAAGTTATCTCGCTTCAAGTTCTCTTTACACGCCTTGAACAAATATTTTTGAAATTCGTTCTAATAGAAATAATGATGACGAGTAGTATTATTATTACTGCTTGAACATGAATCTGATTTTAAACTTCGATGCAACAGAAATTATTATGATTATGATGATTATTATTATTCATAATGGTGGACTTAAGACGGTGCGATTTAAAAGCCAGCGATAGCACCGCTTTTGTTCGCACACCCTCGCACACCACGATCCCCGGTGCGTCTTCGTCGTCGGGAGAAGAAAGTCGAGAGAAGGAAAGAAGAAAAGCGGAAATTTTCAACATCAGTGGTTCTTGACTGGTTTCAAGTATTCTTGAGAGAATAGGGTAGAAACCGACCAAGAAGGGCGCGCGCTTTTAACCCCTCTCGCGCGATACGCTACGACCGCCGCCTATAATTTTGTCCTCGAGGTTGGTTTACAGCAAGATTCATTTTTTCGAAAGCACACTTTTTTAGATTCCGATTCTTCTTCCCAACCTTGTCTTCCACTATTTGCTCCTTCTCTCTCACTCCGACCGATGGAATTTCCGTGGAATCAGCGAGTGGTAAACTTAGAGCCGGGCAAGGAAAGGAAAGGAAAGGGGGTGGAATCGCGCCGGGCGGAAACTAGGCGAGCTCGACCAGCTGCAATACCGCGATACACAAACTTATTGGCGAGACTCGCGAAACTTCCGCGATGTTTCCGGAATTTCAAGATGGCGAATATATCCGCATAGTGGATTAACCTGAGAATAGCTTTTGCTCGAAGGAGGATCGAAGGAAGAAGTGGAAGCTTGAGAGACCTCGCGAAACATTGTTACTGACATTCTGAAACTGCTCGACACGAGTGGAAGCTTCGCGACGCGGACATCATAGCCGATTTATTCCGCGACCGGAAGGGCAAATGCAAATTACGCCTATTTGTAATTGCCGCGACGAAACTCTCCGAGAGATTCGTTTTCGCGAGGTTCGTTCCAGTTGTAAATGGCACCGGTTAATTAGGTCGGCCATCCGACGATTCGGCGCGAGGGGATTCGAGCTCGGCCACGATAATGGTTCCTATTAATTATAAACGTCGTGCTGCCGTTAATTATTAAAGTCGGAAATGTAATGGCGCGTTCGCATTTTCTATAATTCTCGGCAAACCCAAATTTCGAGGGTCGGGAAACGAGAGACAAATTTGCAAGATACCTCGGCAATGCGACTGAAACTGATAAAGATCAGTATCCCGGTGTAATTGGTCCATCGAATGAAGCTACTTTGTTGGGAGAGGTCAAATATTTTTTTTTTAGAACAACTCGTTATGGAAAAGTTTCTTTTAATGGAAATAGTTGATTTCTTTGGGAATTCGGTGAAGGAGTTCGGAGGTTCAAGGTTGCGTAGCGTAGAGGAAAATCAAAAGCAACCTCCTTTTCGAATTACGAGGCACGAGTACGAAGGACCAATTAGAAGTGCTCCTGCTTACGAGAGTCGAGAGTGGAAGAAAAGAAGTTTGCGCGAGAGAGATTCGAAAGGAAAAACTCTCGAGGGAGAAAAGCCTCGTAGACCGGAAGAGGTATGGCTAAATTTCCATTGTATCTGGGAAATCGGGGAAATCGGTGAAAACGAAAGCCGGCTATACTCGATTTCATGACCCAACTCACTGTATTCAGCGGTAATTAAATCCGGAATACGCGTACGAAAAGAAAAGAATTAGATGAAGGGTAGGTTAACGATTGTAAATATCGACAAAACTGAGGGTAAACGATCGAGAAAATCGGTTTTGTCTTTCGCGGTTCGGAGTAATCGAGCAGGAGCAGTGTCGAGTAAAATCCAGTCTCTGCTCTCGCTAATACAGGAAACTACGAAACGAGGAAAAAACTAGGACGGAAATGCGGATGTCGCGCGGCCTACGATTCGTCGGAATAATATGCTCTCTGGAAAAGAAAGTATCGCGTTCTCCCGCATTCTCCCGCATTCGCCCTCTTTCTCCCGGATTTACTACCCTTCCGACAAAAATTATACGTTTCTTTTCTCTCCCTCATAGTTTTAGAATTTTACCACGCGTAACCTACGATTCTGCATGGACTACTTTTTAATCTATCGAGCTTCATTTTTAACCAAATTTATATTCACCTCTGAAATACTATCAATTCAACTTTCACCAATATTTCCAAATCAATATATAATTTATATATCTCGCAACTACTTGAATTAATTACGTAATTCTAAATCTGTGAGGTATCAGTATATTTTAGATGCTCTTCCAATAGCAAGCTATATAGGCAGGAATTTTATATTGACATTTCCTCCCCTTCTTTCTCATTAAAAAATGATAGTTTCCGGTTCGTGTTAAATGAAACATTACAAAGCACGTCGTTCCAGGAATACGAGGATCGCGTAAATTGCGCGCAGTTCCTTGAACTCAACGATACATAAATATAAGTTAATGAAGTTCTCGTTAAAAAACGTGGTTGAATTTTCGTAAAATCATCAAATCGGTTGCGGATGCGCCGAGTCTTGTGACCGGCATAATTACTTAACGTGGTTGCGGCTGGTTCCACGATGAACCCTTTACGCGAGTGTCGTTAAAGGGATTCAAAGTTTAGATCCTAAACTGAAACAAGCCAGTAAATCTCCTTGGTTTTATTTCGCTCCGCAGACGAAATTCGCGTTACACGAGCGTTCTTCTCGCTCGCTCTTATTAAGCTGAAGTATACTTCCTTTTAAAGCGCCGTATCCAGATAGTGTTTCATCGTACTTCAAAGTCATATTTACGTTTTTGAATTTAGTTTTATTCTGCATCGTGTCGTTCGTTGATAATAAACTTCGGAGATCGTCGGCGAAAATCGGTGCCGTTGATAAACGGCTTGAAACTTTGACACACATCATTCATCTAATTGTCGCTCGTACAATATTGTACACGATAATTATTAATTTCAATACGCTGATTCGAGGCTTGTACGCGAATCATTCGATTCATCCAGAAATCACTTTACCATCTTCGTTGATGTAATAGATTTCATCGATATTTATAATACAAAAACAGAATTGATTCATCGGACAGGTTTGATAAGCGCATTCCCTGTATGCGGTGTTTTTTAATAATTTCGATATCGAAGAAAGTTGGTGTACTTACTTTGAGAGACACAGTCAGCGGTCGAAAGTGTTAAAAATTCGTGGAACGACCTAGGTAGTAGATAGCGGAGTGGAGTTTTTGATAAGAGTAAGAAAGAGCATGCGTGGGTGGATGGCGAATGTCGGCGGCACCGCGCGAGCGCTGCCTTCACCCTCAGTTTGATCCCGGCGACGGTCAGGGTAGAACGCGTTTTAACCCCTTTTTTTCAACGTGTTCCTACTTACGTTACATCGCGTTACATATCGTTCCACGATTTCTCCTTTTCTCGAGGTTGAGTCGGAGTACATGTTTCAAACTAGAAGACACTTGGAATTATATCCTGCGTAGCTGCCGGAAATCCTTTCTCCGGAAACCCGGCTACTCCGGAGGAACGTGGACATTGAATTCGTATCCACGAAAGAGTTTGTTAAGAAAATGAAATTCGGGAGATACTTCCGACTGAAGTCCGACGCGAGTGACACCGGCGAAGAGGATAATACTTCCGACAAAAAAGGATCGTTAACGTGGGCTCCACGCAGCTCGTAGATTCCACGCTTCTGGATCCTGCTAATTAGCTCGTCACTAATTCCTCGTCGCAACTCGATTCCCGACACTGGTTTTGAATTTTGGTGCTGGTGATTATATTTGTGGCAGTTGTAAAGTGGTATTCGTGATTGTGTCGGAAGATCTCGAGGAGGAGCCCGCAGGAGGACGCAGGGGAGGAGACACGTGAACGCGAACAGAACTTACAAGAATGCGGTGAAAGAACCTGAAGAACCTAATCTAGGAAATACTTCCGCTTATTTCCGGATAAACCCTTTTATTCTGGTAAGTGCAAACTAATTGTCTATCCGTTTCGCTATCTTAGCTCCCAAACTATTATGTCGTCTCCTAAGTAATATCCTTTCTTATTTACCATATATAAACGTTCGTATCATGCTTTACTAATATGATTACAGGAACTTCTCTTATCGTGTCATAAAGAGTATTCTTTCGAGAGTACGTAACGTGTTTGACTTATCGTTAGTCAGATCAATATTTTTCATTTAAAAAAGAATGTGAGTTGAAAAACGACATTACTTACGGGATGACCTAAAACCTCGAGGGTTCTGATGATACCTGATGCCACCGAAGGATTAAAGGAATAATGAATCTGCTTGATCGTAGATGCCAAACGCGCACGTTTTAACGTTTATTATTATCATCTCCACTTTTTCCCTGGCTGCTACGACGAGATATAGATATACTACTTGATACAACACTATTATTACCGCGATACGGTAGCGTTACTTATCTCCTGTACTACCGAAACCCGAATGCCGCTTGTTTTGATATCTTACGCGACCTTTCACAAATACAACACGGTAGACGCTGAATATAGAATACACGTAGCTCGACTTACACGAAAATAGAAGGCATCCGCATTAATCACGCTCCGTTGACTCCAGCGTGCACAAAGCGGCACGTAGCCATCAAAATAAATCAACGCTCGTCGAAATACAGAAAATTCGCTTCGTTAAAACAGATTGGCCAGCGAGTATAATACGCGATAATAAAGTTTCATTTTCTGCGTTGTCAGAGAACTAGGCTAATTAGAGAAATCGCGTAACATGCTGATGCCCATTATCCGCACACGGGATCTATGGATTTCGGCATGGATATCATAAAGTTTTTATCGAACGAATCCATGTCATCGTACGAAGAGAATATCGAATGGCGTTCGTTGATAATAAGCTTGACGATCGTCGGAGGGAACGGGTGCCATTGATGACCGTAATTGTCGAGAAAGGTTCGCTTCGGAAAGGTTTATACAATCAACTAAATTTAGGGTCGCCGATTAGCGATAACGTTGGAGCGAATACCTTAACGAGTTCTTCCTTCCTAGGAAGTGCTTTTAGCGGTTTAACATTTTAGTGTCTTCATTTGTTTTTCGAAACTTTTGAAGGGCTACTTTTCAAGCTATCGATATTTCGATGTAAGACAACCGACGCGGTTTCCATTATCTATGAGATAGGATTAATATATTCCTGGCGTTATTCTTAGAGGGAAAGACTTTACTAACGAGTCCGTAGTTTATCGAGTAGGGCTGCACAACGGCTAGAATGAAAACAGACCGGAAGAGTGAGATTAATCTGATCTGCAGAACGGCGAGGGTGATTATGGCCGGTTCAGGGAACCGCGCGGGATTTCTACACCCGGCTCAAGATCCCTTAACTTTACGCGATTTAAGCTCAAATCTCTGTAGATGGATATTTTTCGAATTATCCTCCTCTCTTCTAGTTGGACCGTGATTCATTGTATTCACGTTTCCAAAGAATATCTCTAGCGTAGAAAAGCTTGATGTTTTCGGTCGCGGAGTCGCTGGAGAACAGTTTACGTTTTGGTAAAATTCAGGACAGGAAGATCGTCACGGTGTACCCTAAATTTGGAGAAAGATTCGATTTGCGGGCGTTTGTAGTTGCTCGTGGTAATATGATTTAGGAATAAGAGGCGGTGGATGGGTAATTCTGACTTCGTACGGCTCGGCAACCCCAGAACCAGACCCAGTACCAGACCCAGACCCAGACCCAGACCCAGAATGGTTCGTTCCTATGAAACGGCACCGCTCCGGGATGCCACCAGTCAAGATTTACCGAGCATACGTGACCTCCCATTCCCGCGAAATTAGGCCGATACATCACGGTCCGGTTGAATGCTTAAGCAGAAACGCCTCTACCTCCACCTCCTCTATTCACTGGACTTTGATCATCAATAGCCCTCGTTGACATCGCTCCTTCTGCCCCACCGACTTCTATCGATCATTCGCCGAATATACGCCACGCCATACCAGGAAGAGATCCACCTTCGATATCTCTTTTAAGTCCGGGTGAAATTTTAATATCGATCTCGACTGTCCCACAACTTCTCATGGTACATACTACTTGGTCCATAATACGGCTCGTCGCAACGCTCATCGCAACGATCGATCCTGTGTACGATCAACCGTTAAATAAGACCCGTATCCCGATACACGATGCGAAGAAGACATAATTACAGCGATTACATTAATTAATTACTTCCTACAGTGGGGGATTATATGGGGGAAACTATCGAGCAAGTTATAATAAACGGGCCATATTAACGTATCCAGCATAATATCGGTTGATCCACGCGATAATGATGGCAAGCGAGCAGCCTACGTTTAGTACATTCATCTTATGATCCATAACGGGTATTGAACTTTTATATCACACAATGTATACCCCTTTCGATACACGACTGTCTCTCGAAACTTCAGCTTTCTCTTTTATTCCTTTTTCGCTTGGATGCGCCTCGTTCGATCGCGATACGTGTATCTTGTGTACGCGCGATCGAAAGCCGCGTTCGCGTTTCAATGGTTCCGCATCGATCGTCGTAATAAATATTTTCCCTCGTTCGTGTCGCGAGGTATCTTGTCGGATAGATGACTTTTACCTCTTCGATGTGATCGCATAAATAATAGACACATTCGTTAATATCTGGATGATACCACCGGCGAATATCTCGCGCCGATCTCAGATTAACCGCGCGCGGATGTAATTACCATTGGTATCGTAATTAATAATTATCGAACCGCGAACGCGGCTGTCCCACATCGCCGATACCCGATTATACCCAGCAACTTGTCTCGCGTCCCTTTGATCTGATTTCCTGTTTCCGGTTTCTCTTCCCGATTTCAGTTTCCCCGTTTTGTTAACGTTAAATCTCTTTTACTACCACGTGGGATACCGTCGTTGTTTATTCCTTGCTTCTCGCAAAATCTTAACCGCTCGGATGCCCGGTGAATTCTTCGCGTTTTTGTACTCCAAATGAATTATTTTGTAGATCATATGTATCTTTTTACATTCAAAACCTGTATTATATCATATATTATTATTAATGCAGTTAACTTTATATCTACCTATCCGAGTATTTTTCGCGTCCCTGCTTTCACGAGACTATCTTTATTTCTACTGAATGCTCAGTTCATGGATAGTCCAGAAATGGTGCACAGATAGTCGAATAGGTTAGAACGGATAGAGAAGTCTGTTCGATGTGCTGGAAATTAGTATGGCGTGGAGGGATCGCAGTGGTTTTGACCGAGCTGCGAGTGACAGTTCATTCCGATGCTCTTCCGGCTGCGAATTGAAGTAAAATCAACTTCGACGGAAGGCCAGAAGATTTTCTAGGAATCGGTATTTATCTAGAGGACTTGGACGAAGCCAGATGAAAGAATTCCTGGAAAATCAGCTCTCTCTTCTTTCTCCAGTGGACGCGCACAAAAATACACACGTGCGCTTTCCAACGAATCGTTCTCTCTTTAAAGGAGAAAAAAGTGAATCGAAGTATAGAAGAGTTAGCGGTCCGTCGGGCGAGAGGAAGATCGATTCGCTTCTCGAATTAAATCCCGGCTCGTTTGCCCGTTTGCTCGTATGCTCGCAAACCGATTTAATGCTGCGTGAGCATCGTCATCCAATAAACCCGAGGCTGTTAGGAAACATGGGAAACCTACAAACTGGTTGTTCTTCGTTCGAAACTCCTCCGACTGTCGTTAGTGTTCACCTATGAATATGTAATACCTCCATCCTCCACCCACCTACATCGAAACCTTCTCCGATTCGCCGTACTCCCTCGATTTTCTATTCGTTCCTTCCGCGACGTCTGAACTATTCAACGAATTCTTTGACATTATTCGATAAAACTTCTATTCAATTACTTTCCTGTATATTCGTGTGATGTCGAAATGCGTCTACGCATTTCCTGTCTATTTATGTAACTTAGAAAATAATTTTTAAGTACTCATATTTAATAAACTTTAATGGTATTCCTGCATTCATTAATCAGGATGGACGTCATTCGCACAAATAGATACGTTAAACCGCTCACCCAATAAAGTCAAAGTGGGTCTATCAGCAAAAATATATTTTCTTCCTCGCAAATGCGATTGTATCCCATATCCGTTATTCATTGTCCGCGAATGTGGCCAACTTTAACAAAACTGCCTTTCAGCGAAGCCCTTCTCTTTCCTCTCTGTTTCCCTCCGTTACCCCCTGCTTCCCACTCGTTTTTTTGCCCGTGCTGTTTGCGACTGAAGCTGCCGCTTTTCGAAAGGCAAGAACCACCGAGAACAAAAGGGAAAGGTTGACGGTGCAAGATGAGTTCATTGTGCCGTGTACCGAGCACCTTCGTTCCTCGATGTTTTCAGCCCTCCGACGTCTTTTGCAGCCCTTTCTTTCCATTTTAAAAGCATCCCCTCTTTTCCTCTTCTGTTCTCTCATTCCCCCTCATCCCTACCCTATCCATTCTTATCCGTTTCCTATAGTACCCTTCTTTTATTAGAATTTCATGATTCCAGCTGTCCTTGATCAGAAATAACTATTTTAAAGATGCACAAGACGCTGATTTATTTACGGAAGCTCACCACTCCTTCATAAATAAATTTCATCGTGAATAAGCAGAATCGAAGCGATTCGTGTCATCGACCCGGAAGGATGAAAACTCGTGGAATTAAACGAACCTTGTGCTTAGATTTCTCTTAATACGTGTTCTTCCATCCTGGCAGTCCTTTTACTCGATAAATTTCATTATTCCCGAGCTTTATTTCCACCTGACGTTTCAGAGTCTTTCAGAGAAACGCCTTTTATTCGCTCGACGACGACAACGACGACGTCGTCGGCGACGACTACGATGTTGGTTCGAGGCTTTGGCGTTTTGCGTTTTCTTTACGGGGCGACCCGCCTCTTTCCATCTTCCTGCGAGTTTTGGTGCCGGCGACCGTCGTGTACTCGAACGAGTTTCTTCTCCTATTATTTATTTTCTCCCCATATTTCTACCCGCGTTTTCTTCAGTGAACGGTTCTTCTTTCACGGTAAACGTGTTCGCGACACTGCCACGCTAATTTCCGGAAGTTGCTCGCGACAAACTCAGCTATATTTAATTCGCATGTCGTCTCGACACAAAGGTGTTTGTAAGTTTGCTGACGAGAAAATAAGGAGGTACATACTCACGAGGTGGGAGATCGCGGTGTGAATTAAAAGCGAATGGAATCGAATCGACAGGGTCGAGTTTGATCGGCAGGACTTGCCGACTAGTCGACTATTCGGAGAAACGTAATCGATAGTTAAGTGCTCGGTGGCTCGTTGGTGTATCGGGAACATCGAACGGAATGATTCTGGAGTATCGTGGTTTTGTGGTATCCTTCCTCGAATCCCGTATTCGATACCGTTCCGAGATTACCTTTCGAATCGATTAGAACGGCGTACTTACCACTGTGACTTGGTGAGCGCGTTTTTTTGTTTGCTTTCCACAACGATTATCCAGTTACCTTTAATTAGCACGGTACGTTGATTACATCTAATATCAATGGAAAATAAGATAGCGTAGGGCGACTGAACGGTATAAAAACTGAGTTTATATAGAAGCTATTTTAAATTGGTACCTCTGTATCTATTCTCCTTCAAACCTTGTCACGAAATAGAAACCAAATCATCGTAAAATTATCTTAATCGAATTAATGCCGTTAATCGAATCGGTATTAGACCGAGTACTGTGTAACATAGCGCGAAAGAAATAAGAAATAAGAGCACGAAAGGGTAGCGGGGTGCGATAGTGTTGCGGTAGCACCCTCTTGGCGAGTTTCGAAATCGATCCGACTCCGAGATCCGAGGTTGCCTTTCGAAATGGTAGTCGAGGCGATTTCTGTCTATCTCGAAAGCCACTTGCTCTCGACTGATCCCAGTTCTCGCGGTTTTCGGTAGCGCCGCTTCAAAGTCGTGGATGGAAGGCGAGGTGTCTGCTGCTTCTCTTATTCCTCCTATTAATGCTCTCTCCACGATGCAACTCTTGGATTAAACTCTTGGTAGAGATAAGTTCCGCGCTATTCCACGTAATTATCGTTGGCTCTGCTCCGCGCACGTCTCTTTGTGTTACACAGTTAAATCCAAAGCGATTCGGCGAGTATCCGGCACTGCACGAAGGAACATCCGGGTAATCCCCTGGCCGACTATCGTCCGTATTCGATTCGTGCAAAGCGGTGATATCGCGGTTGGACACCTGCGTACAGCGACCATGGTTTCGCCCTCGCTTATGTTGGTGTTACGCGTTTTACGAGCACGCGTGTCAAGTATCTCGATACCAACAGCTGTTGCAGAGTAATGTCAAGTATCCCTGATTCGCGTAATGCCGCATCAGCCGTCAACGACCATACGCTGTTAGCGAATTAAATGTCGCGTGTTACCGTTGCTTTTGAGGGAAAGAGAAAGAGAACGAGAAAGAAGGAAGTCAGCGAAACGGTCGTGCGGTCGATAGTGGATGAAATGGGGGGCGATGGACCATGTTCGCGATGCGGGGTCGCACGCCAAAAAAAAAGTAGAGGATCTCTGGAAAGAGAAAGTGTCGGGAGAATTTAAAAACGATGGAAGACGCGAGGCTAGTCTCGATAGAACAGGGTTGTCAGCTTGGAAGAAGACATCGTAAGCCAAACCCTTTCGAGAGGGTAAATCTCCCGAGACTATCGACAAGGAAAATGTACCTTGGAACCTTTCCTCGTATTATCATATTCTTCGTAATAATTAAATTACCACATTTCTGATGATCTCAAATATATTCCGCGACACGTTTCCCGGAGAACCATGTAAATTTATTACATTTCCAGTAACATTCGAGGGATTCTCGCGCGAGGAGAAGAACGGTGGAGGACTGGGTGGGTTTCAGAGGATAACGACTTCGCCGATTTCGCTGCACGATGTTTTGCTGCTCGCTCAAGGCGACTTCGTAAATCACGAGGGAAAACGGGTTCTCCGGTAGTTATACCCAAATTCCGCGCCACCCTCTTTGTCCTTCTTTTTCCTTTGTCGTGGTCAATTAACGCGTGTCATTAAATTGGTGGACCGTGCCGGAAAAAGGAAATCGGACGCGATTAATTACAGCGGTTACATCGTTGAATCGGTGGAATGCGAGGCAAAGCTGTGTATCCGCGAACGGGTTTGCTGTCCAGTTAAAGCATGGACGACGGTGAAACGAGTTCGGTGTAGGGTGCGAATGCGAACACGTTTCGTACACCTACCAAATGTCACATAGCCGGTAACCTGGCTATCGAAGCTTTTGCAACGATCCACCTATCTCTCTTCTCTCGAGTCGCTCGAGTGTCGCATCCCATGTCCCGTTAACGCCGCTTCCTGAACGCGTCGTTTTCAACCCCTTCCCTCATCCCTCTTCACGAACTCCATAAACCCTGCAACCCCAACGGATTATCCTCCCACCGAATACGAAACGCTCCATGATCTCCACGATATTTAGATGAATTTTCTAGTATCAACAAAGCTCGATGATACTACGTGCCGTAACTTTGACACACTATTTCTGGAAACCAGGTCTGGAACGATACGAGTTCAAGCTTTCTAGCACAACGATTTCATACTTTTCCTCGGATAATGGAAGGCTTAAGTACACGACATACAAGACTTTAACTCCCACCGAAGTACAGATTCTTCGGAAAAACCTCGTGGAATATTATTATACTGCATCACAGTCACTCGCAAGCCGCGGAGAAAAATGTTTTGCATCTGCTCTTGACTCTGGCCGTGATATAAGTAATGGTCCAGGGAATTCTCCGAGGGCTAATTCGTTGCTGGAGATACGTTGCGGTGGAAGAAGTAAACGATGTTCGCAAAGAATCATGTCGTGGTTAAGTCTTGTAGAGATCGGCGGAATGGAACCTAACACTTGTGTACATTATAACGAGCATTCGAGGGAAAAACATGTACAGAGTGTTGCACGAAATTACGGATAAGAGTATATCGAGGCGAGGATTCGCAGAAGTACCAGTGGCGATAGGTGGGTACGGTCCACCCCATTAGCATCCCCTAAACACGTCGGTAACGTTTTTGGGACGGCCGTAACTCCGTGCTTGGATGTTTTTGGCCTCATTAGTAGCCGCCTCTCGGCTTGATGTGGTACACGGAAGAGGGTTCCGAGAGAGTATGAGAGGGTTGCAAGAGGGTGGAAGAGAGAGAGAGAGAGAGAGAGAGAGAGAGAGAGAGAGAGAGTAAGGGAGAGAGTAGGGGAGACGATAGGAGAGTGTGCGCTCTAGAAGAGGAATAGGAATTGGCTGCAGGTTCGTTTGAACGAGGAAAGAGTTAGACGGCATGGCGCGAGTAGATGGTTTCTGGAAGAGGATAGGATACCGGGAGTAGTAGCTACGATTAATATTCCCTGGTACGAGTGGGACTTCCGTTCTGCCTTACTGGTACGTTTGCAGTTTGCGTTCTAGTTGCGGCTCTACCCGCGACTCCTACCTCCGACGTACTTACAGCCATCTTACTCCGTCGCGAGTTTTAGTTCCTCGAGTTTCATCTCTTTTAATGACCCTGGACCGCGTTCGAACGTTTCACCTGGGGTTAAAGGACTCGCCACTGTTTATATAAAATTTGTAATATCCTTGGAATTTTGGACACCGCCAACGCGCATACAGTATCGAGGTTGATGGAATACGTGGCACGTAAGCCAGATACGCAACGCGATCGTAGGGTGGTTGCAGCCGTTAGCTGATTGCTAATTACTGCCGATATGCATAGTTAGAAACGGCTCGCGCTATCACATACGTACGTCCGATACGCGCCTATCTCGAAATTGCATATCACCGTAACACGGATAGCAGAGGGAAACTTTGAATTCCCGAGAATTGCCAAATTGGCGTGACATCTATATTCATCATATCCGTGGTTGTTTATCTATTGGTTTATTCGGAACATCCAGAAATATTAAAAACTATTAGTCTCGTAAGAGCTGGGACGCCGTGGGTTGTTTTTCGTTCGGTTTGAAAGATAGCGGATCGAACTGGTTCTCAAGTTGATCGACGTCTCGATAGTGGCTAGAGGCGTCGGGACGGCATGGGGATGGTATGGGGACGGCATGTGAACGGCGTCGTTGGCGAAGGATACTTAAGCCGACGCGCTATCGACACGCTTGGGAATTGGAGCTGGTAGGGCAGCTGCTTCTAAACTATGCATGAGCAAAGACAGTTTTCTATTTATACACTAGTTTTCCTGTTAGCCCAGTTACGTATTTTCTGCTTCACCCCTGCTTTCCCTTACTTTCGGAATACCATGTTCACGTAATTTCAATTCACATCCCGATTGATTCGCAAAAATAGGACCGCGCATTTCTAGAATAAACCCTGCTGGACTATCGGACTAGTTTATTTCGGACCACATCCCGACCGTCATCTCGCCTCGAGTTTAATTATAATCACGTGGCTAATTCAACCGTTTTTTAAAAGTTATTCCGGGAACTCTTCTGCCGAGTTACAGGTTTGTAGTTGTCGAGTTGTTTTAAGATTTACAAAGCCGCCAGGAAGCCGGAAAAGAAGAAACTCTTAAGTCAAATTATTACTTAAGATTTGTAATGTCGTTACACAAAAGAGATCTCGGAAATTGAAGGTTGTAGGGCTACCGCGGAACTAACGTCGTCGAAGAGACCGAGAGAACAGGAAGTTGGATCGATGTTGGGTTTCGACTTTCGGCGCGAAGGTATCCGGTTAAAGTCCCCGATTGCTTCCGAACCAGCAGGTTTCACTCGACTCTGCTCGACGTAGAGCTAACCTTTAATGTACGAGTCGTGTTCGAACCGAAACCTGTTTGGGTTAGTTACTGGATGTACGAGGAACTTTGTGTGATAGGTTAGGAGAGCGTACTGACCTCGGTAGCATCGAGCCAACGGGCCTGCTCGTCTCAGGGATACACGAACTGTAGGTACTCGGTGCAACCGACGTATCCAAGATAATTGTGTTTCGTAACCGTCGAAGCTGAGGAGACGGTATTCCAGAAAACTTTTTTCCGGTACATCCTCCACTTATCCAGCCTCGTCCTTTTCTACTGCGTTAGCCTCCCGCTTTTTCAGCCACCAGTTTCGTCCTCCCTGTTGTCCCTTTTTAACCGCAAACGCGTTACAACGGAAACCAAACTAGCAGCGGTGTAACTCCGCGAAAACTCTTAACGAGCCCCTATCTCGTTATCAAAATAACTAATGCCACTTTCTCTCACTGTATGGTAATCGCTTCCACCCAGTTTCCGAAATAATGCAGATCCAAGGCCATAAAGGAGTTCCTTTACTATCGAATTGGACAACTTAGGAGCAAAATTGGCAATTTTTATCCTTTGACGATTTTTGATATCCCTTCACATTTTTGCGACTTTGGGTCTACCCATTCTTTGACTAAACAAATTTTTAAACCGCTTCCTTCAGCCCAAATCGGTCCTAGAACATCATTAGGCATCATATACCATCGATTTGGGTCATGTAGGACCGATTTTGGCGACTTTAATTTTTTGACAATTTTTGAAGGTATACCCCTTCACATTTTTTCGATTCTGGATCGACCATTTTTCGGCTAAAAAAATTTTTTAACCGCTTCTTCCGACCCAAAATCGTCCTAGAATATGTTTATACATCATTTACCATCGATTTGGGTCATTTAGAAGTGATTTTAGCGACTTTTAATTTTTGGCGATTTTTGAAGGTATACCCCTTCACATTTTTTCGATTCTGGATCGACCATTTTTCGGCTAAAAAAATTTTTTAACCGCTTCTTCCGACCCAAAATCGTCCTAGAATATGTTTATACATCATTTACCATCGATTTGGGTCATTTAGAAGTGATTTTAGCGACTTTTAATTTTTGGCGATTTTTGAAGGTATACCCCTTCACATTTTTTCGATTCTGGATCGACCATTTTTCGGCCAAAAAAATTTTTTAACCGCTTCTTCCGACCCAAAATCGTCCTAGAATATGTTTATACGTCATCTACCATCGATCTGAGCCATTTAGAATTTATTTTGGCGACTTTGAAATTTTTACAATTTTTGAAGGTATACCCCATCACATTTTTTCGATTCTGGATCGACCATTTTTCGGCCAAAAAAATTTTTTAACCGCTTCTTCCGACCCAAAATCGTCCTAGAATATGTTTATACATCATTTACCATCGATTTGGGTCATTTAGAAGTGATTTTAGCGACTTTTAATTTTTGGCGATTTTTGAAGGTATACCCCTTCACATTTTTTCGATTCTGGATCGACCATTTTTCGGCCAAAAAAATTTTTTAACCGCTTCTTCCGACCCAAAATCGTCCTAGAATATGTTTATACATCATTTACCATCGATTTGGGTCATTTAGAAGTGATTTTGGCGACTTTTAATTTTTGGCGATTTTTGAAGGTATACCCCTTCACATTTTTTCGATTCTGGATCGACCATTTTTCGGCCCAAAAAATTTTTAAACCACTTCTTCCGACCCAAAATCGTCCTAGAATATGTTTATACATCATTTACCATCGATTTGGGTCATTTAGAATTTATTTTGGCGACTTTGAAATTTTGACAATTTTTTAAGGTATACCCCTTCTCATTTTTTCGATTTGAGGTCGACCCATTTTTTCACCAAAAAAATTTTTAAACCGCTTCTTTCGACCCAAATCGGTCCTAGAACATCATTAGGCATCATATACCATCGATTTGGGTCATGTAGGACCGATTTTGGCGACTTTCATTTTTTTAGAATTTTTGAAGGTATACCCCTTCACATTTTTGCGATTTCGGGTCGACCCATTTTTAGACTAAAAAGAAGTTTTAATCCACTTCTTTCGATCCAAAACCGTCCTATAAGGTTTTTATACATCATTTACCATCCATTCAGGCCACTTATGAGTAAAGTTATAGATTTTAATTTATAAATTCAGACGAAACAAAATTTGTAATCCACTTGATTCGACTCAAAATAGTCCTAGACATTTTTGGCAAATTTCAACGCTTCGTTGAACTTCTCCAGGATGCTCGATTTACCGGAATCCAAGTATTTTTGGCTTGTTGAAGAGTGACGTAAGCTCTTCATTACGGCTGGAAATTAATATCGCGTATATGGAGGTACTTTAGCGGAATCGGGAGCCATCGCGATAAAAGCTTTTTCGACGTAAATGAATAAGGAACGGTATTAAGTATCGAGTCAAGTATTTAAAGGGGTCGGTGAAGCCAGGTGAGAAGATTTGGATATCGCACTCGTTTTGCAGCGTTACGTTGCAGCTTCGCTAACTAGGTTCGTGACCAGGTTGTCTCCACATCGTCTCTGGACAAGCTCTAACGATTATTAATCATCGCGACACCTATATCTTGATAATCTCTTAGGAACAGCGAGGACGGGGAGGAAACTCGTTATACGCGAAACGCGCTAGGCGTTCATTTTAGAATTTAAAATTAGAACTACCGACAATATACTCAGCTATATTAGTACGAATATACCCCCGGAAAGAAGGATGTATGACAAAAATAAATTAATCGATTTAAGTTTTTTCCCTGTGAGAGATTTTCCACAAAAAATCTCAGAAAAGGAAGTGCCATAATTTGACATTTTTATTCAATATCGCGGGCCGGTCATTTCGACCGCTTTTGCAGTTCCAGTGTTAATACAATTTTCCAATTTCCACGAGCCTCTTTAATCTCAGTAAATGCAGTTACTTGCGCAAAAGAGATGATTCGAATTTGCGATATTGGAACATAAATCGATACATCGCACCCCGTATCGATCCCTGACTATGCTTGTCGATCATTTATTTAATCATTGACACTTTTGTGGAAGAAGTGCGGTATTCGTTCCACGGCGAGCATACTTTTTCAGTCGCATTCCGTGCGGCTAAAATACGTTGTATTTTCGCGGCAACCGTTGCGATCGTCTATTCTATGTTCAAAGGGTTTCGCCAACCACGGTTTTAAAAGGTCCAGTTGATTCGAAAGGAAGTAAATTCCTGTCGATGAAAAAAAAACAACACGGAATGCCCTCGAATGCCGCGGAATCCAGTTGAATACCACTGTTGAACGGGCTCTCGAGTATCACTGGAGCTCGGTTTTCATCTATTATTTTGTACTTGAAACGCGGAAAGTCAGCGCTCTCGTGATACATTAATTAAAATACATAATATCTCCGAGAGAGGAAGAATTAACGTTTCCGTTTAAGCTTTGTGTTTAGCAGCAGCGAACCATTTGTCCCAATTTTACAGGAGGCTTCAGCCGGAACTATTTCGAGGACCAATTCGAATCTGCTTTAACGTCGCAACGATTAACGTAGCCATCCGTACAGCTTACTTTCCTGGAATCTCCTCGATTCGATATTACTATTTGTTCGATGGAATTGATAACGCGTGTTGTACCAACGGTTAAAGATGGTGGCTCGATAAAATTGATACACTTCAGTGACAGCGAGCACGTATCGGTTACCAACTTTTCTTGGTCGATATTTCACCTTTCCAGTTAAAGTTTTATTTATCCGGTAACCTGGGGATGATGAGACAACTCGTCGTTCGAAACTCGTCTTTATCTCGTCGATTATGAGTTAAACATAATTAAATAACAATTACATCCGTCATAATTCTCGGATTCAAATGTGTATCATTTTCAGTAGCGAACGGTCGATCTCTGGAAGTCGCATTAATTATTCATGAATTTTGTTATTTATTTATTTCACGGATGACACTCTTTGGTAAATGTTACGAACATAACGAAGTTGAAGAAATACCCACGAGAAGAGATAACAAATATAAAACGAATGCATAACAATAATAATAATAATTATGAACACATCGAATGGATTTATTATATCGATATATTTTAATTACTCCCGTGATGTCGTTTCGGAAAACACTCGGTTATCAGGTTAAAAAATAGATCCGAAAGACTGGCAACCGATACTTGATTAAGTAGTATACGCAATATGGCCGACCGTAGGGTACTGACTACTTAATTACAGCTCTCGTAATTTTTAAGCTTCCCATATTAGCGGAGATAAGTAATCATCCGGACATAATTTACGAACACACGGAGATACGCGTTTCAATAGTTAGATACGATTGGTTGGCACCTGGGGGAGTGGCGTTTCTCGACGACAGGTAATTTCTTGGAGAAGGTACTCGCTAAAGTTTCCGGGGGAAAATCGAATCGAGTGAAAGCTCGAAAGTTTCTTGGGAAAGCTGTTAAGAGAGCCGTTCAGGGAGTTGTTTCCACGGAGGAGAACGATCGTGAGGGTAGTATAACCGTTGACCGGATCGGTACGTTAATTCGAACCGATTATCGTTCCCATGCACGGACAATAATTAAGCGGCTTCGCCTCGACCTCGCTTCGACCCTGCGAAGTGCTGTGGTTTTCCTCGCATGCTAACCTAAATTCATGGGATGTATTTACGGCCACACGCTGACCAACCCCGAACCCGTTGTGTCCCGCGCGGCTTTCGACTAACACCACCCACCTACTTCAACCCTAAACACCCGATGGCGATACCTGATACGCTAGTGTCTTCAACTCGCTTTAATCGCTTATTACATTGCATATTAATATATGTTAGTATACATGATATATTTGAATCTCTATATTCACCAGAATAATTCCGAAAAACGAGAAAGCCACTATAGTGGTGTACAGTAGCTAAGAGGTGAAAGAAAGAACTCATCGCCGGTATTCTCACGCTGTCCAATGGAACAGAAGTTCTCAGGGTGGCAGGAAATTTCGGGGCGCTTTTGCTCGGTGATTTTTCACGACGCAACGAATCCTTCGAGCTCGTTTCTCAAAGCGGGCTCCAACCGTGGAAACTCAATGATTCGAAAGGCGATTTCCTTTTTACGCGGCAGCATGATATACACGTGATCTTCCGGTACGCGAAGAGGGAAAGTTGACCCCCCGCAGGACGACTCCGAAGACCGTTGTTCCAAATAAGAGGATACCGTTTAGATGGAACATTTAACGAGACATCGATTCGCCCGTAATAGCTTGCTGGCAGTCGGAATTCGATACATTAAGGGACCGTCCACCAGCGATTATCGGGAAATCGATTATCCGCCGCGATCAAGTAGTTGCACGGCGCCGTACTACACGAGGTGAGGGAATTCTGCGATCCGCAGAGGTGCTTTTTCATTTGAAGGATCAAATTACACGCGTTTTGTATCGAATCTATTGACGTAAAACTCAAAAATCACATCCGTCGACTGCCTTCCTCGAGAACCAACTTCGTACTGCTCTTATGTCGTTGCGTACTAACACTTCAATGACGGATGACAGCACTCTTGTGTTGTGTTAATCTCGCAAGTATACAAGATACGAGAAGGATGAAAGTCTTATTACATTTATTACTTTGTACATGAAGTATAGTAAAATTTGACTATAACTGGTTCTCCTTAATATTTTAAATGAATTGAATTTTAATTTAATTTTATTTTACGGGTAAGCACGATTTAGTATACAATACAATCTGTTTTACATTTCCCTTGTAGGTGACAATAACCTCATAATAGTATACCTAAAATTAGAATCTGGACAGGAAAAATCTAAAGAATCGCAATATTGATATTAATATTTTTTTGACAGGAGTCCCACGCGTTCATTATTTACACTCGCATAATTGTGTGATTATAATGTAGGACTTATATTATTTGGTAAATTTTCAAAGGACACCAGCTACAAATAAATGGCAGGGAAAGAAAACGGGCACTGAACAGGGAAATGCACGGTGCTTTTTGCCGATGCTAGTTATCGGTCTCTTTATAATGGCTAATAAGATGCACGGAGGCAGTCGTAGAATCGGAGACGAAGCACGTTCAATAAGAATTGGCCAATACCTTATTACCTATACAAATCTTATATTTTTACGGAGGAATTATTTTTCTTCGAAACCTTGGCAAATATTTTCTCCTTCACTGTGTGGTTTTATATTTTTTCCTCGTGGGTCGTCATTCGCTGACGTGTGCAATTTCATTAGAATTTCCTGAAATATTCCCCCTTCACATTTTTGCGGTTTTGGGTCGACCCACTTTTTTACCAAAGAAATTTTTAAACCGCTTCTTTCGACCCAAATCGGTCCTAGAATATCATTAGGCATCATATACCATCGATTTGGGCCATGTAGGACCGATTTTGGTGACTTTCATTTTTTGACAATTTTTGAAGGTATACCCCTTCACATTTTTTCGATTCTGGATCGACCATTTTTCGGCCAAAAAAATTTTTTAACCGCTTCTTTCGACCCAAAATCCTCCTAGAATATGTTTATACATAATTTACCATCGATTTAGGTCATTTAGAAGCGATTCTGGCGACTTTTAATTTTTGACAATTTTTGAAGGTATACCCCTTCACATTTTTTCGATTCTGGATCGACCATTTTTCGGTCAAAAAAATTTTTTAACCGCTTCTTTCGACCCAAAATCCTCCTAGAATATGTTTATACATCATTTACCATCGATTTAGGTCATTTAGAAGCGATTCTGGCGACTTTTAATTTTTGACAATTTTTGAAGGTATACCCCTTCACATTTTTTCGATTCTGGATCGACCATTTTTCGGCCAAAAAAATTTTTTAACCGCTTCTTCCGACCCAAAATCGTCCTAGAATATGTTTATACATCATTTACCATCGATTTGGGTCATTTAGAAGTGATTTTGGCGACTTTTAATTTTTGGCGATTTTTGAAGGTATACCCCTTCACATTTTTTCGATTCTGGATCGACCATTTTTCGGCCCAAAAAATTTTTAAACCACTTCTTCCGACCCAAAATCGTCCTAGAATATGTTTATACATCATCTACCATCGATCTGGGCCATTTAGAATTTATTCTGGCGACTTTTAATTTTGGACCATTTTTGAAGGTATACCCCTTCACATTTTTGCGATTTTGGGTCGACCTATTTTTTGGTCAGAAGAAATGTTTAAATCCCCTACACTTCGTTACATAATGTTATGCAGTGGGGATAACGAGGTTAAGAGCTATGGTACCCCATTATTATTAATTTATCAATATTAAGTTCGAAATTGAATCGTATATTACGATGCATAGGTAATAAAAAAATTTGCGACAGGCCCCACGTTGTGAACTCGGGGACGTCTTGACCCCGACTGTTGGTAAGGGATGGAGCGCGGAGAGGTATAGGTGTTGCGGTAGGTCAGTAATTCGGCGGCAAGCGGCGAAGTTTAAAGGGCATATAGGTAATGCAACATGGCTGCACTTCCACAGTTGGGGTCGCGACGTCCCCGACTTCAGAACGGGGGGAGCGTACGCAAATTTTTTTTCTTAACTATACATCGTAATATCCAATTGAATTTCGAAGTTGAAATGAATAAATTAATAATAATGGTTTAGCATATGTCTTATCCTTATTTTAAGTTGTATTAATGTTGTTTCGTCCTATATTCGGGATCGTTGTTTACCATCGATCTGGGCCATTTAGGATTGAAATTGGACATTGAAATTTTTACGATTTATGAAGGTATAGGAAATATTGAAATACATAATTATTTAAATCTGTGTAAGAACCACGATGTCGAAATAAGAACCACGACTCGCGGAAATAAGTCTGATAGCCAACTGCTTTACTACGTCCCGAAGCGGAAAAATGTTCCGTTACGATGGCTGTAGGTCAATAAGTAATAAAGTAAATACACATCTAATAGTTTCCGGATCTTCGCGTTTGGGATAGCGTTAATTTATTCGGTTCCCATTGTTATAGTCTTAACGAGTGCTCGTTAGGAAGTATATTGAAAATCAATTTTGAGTAGTGAATCGAGTGGTAGGAGTACTCGTTAGCGGGAAGAATACACGTACACGTTTCTAGCGGGAGTATATTCCGATGGTTGGATCAAATTTGCATTGTAAAATTTTACTCTGTTTACCTTTTCCCCGTTTCCCGGTTTCCTCGGCGCAGTTCATGTCATCCCTCCGTGTTCTCTTCCCTCGGAGGCCTCTATTCTTTTCCCGCCCAGTCCCCCAACCCTTCGTTCACGAATTCAGCTTTGTTGGCTGGCATGACGTATTACCCTTGCAATTTGCGCGCGTTTCAATCCCCCTTCCATTTGATCGAGGGACGCGAGACCATGTCTGCGGGATACCAGCGAAAGTATCGGGAAAATATCAAGAAAATATCAGGACTCCGGATGGAAGAAAAAAACGGAATGGCGCGGTGACTGGCAGGGTAGTCTTGTAGAATAGGTTAAACGGATAGAGCGGAAAAGGGAAAGAGTTGATTCAGGATGAGCGTTTAAGCTTTAGGAGTAGTGCGAGGTTCTTGTCGAAGGTGCCGGGGGGTTGGAAAGGGGATTGCTGGAAGTAGAGAGTAGCGTGGGTATCAGGGGTGGTGGGTGATGTTACCGCATCTAGAAGCGGCGCGATTTCTCACCCTTATCTTATCTGCCGACCGTTCGCTCCCCCCGCGGATACCCCGGCACTCGCCTCGAAAGGACTCTGATTCACCAGGACTATCCTTCCACCTTTCTCTCTCTCGTACCACTTTCCAACCTCTCTCGATTTGCCCTCGGGCCGTCTTCCGTGGACGTTCTCCGGGGAGACCAACTTAAATTCCCTTCCCCGGGCTTTTAATTCCATGGATTGACGCGGAATTTCGAGCGGTTCTATCTTCCGCAGCCTCCTTCCCCTCCCTCCCTCCTCTCCGTCCCCGTTCCTTTTTAGCCGAGCCAGCTCTTTCTTTCCGAACCATCTTACCTCCGAACTTGCCGAAACAAAAAGCAGCAAAAATGTAAATGGACCAGTCGATGCGCGAAGAATAAACGACAAGTACGAACGTATCGTAAGCGACGCGCTATCGAGTCCTTTCACGGCGACAAATTAATTAGCAATACTTTCCAATCGATTTTCGAATTTAAACGAGACGTCGATTTTATTCCGATGAAAAATAATATAGAGACAAATAAATAAATCATTGAAATAGAAACTTGAAATGCGAAGACGATCAGGATGGTCTACGTATATTCTCGTTCATCTTGCTATACCGTATTTCCGGCGAAGCTCCATCCTCGCAACGTATCGTCTGGCTCCTTTCGCGGGACGAAAGACCGGCTCATTTCCGGTCCGTGAGAAACGATCCCACTCGGGTGGAAGCTTCCACCGAGAAGTATCTATCGTTAATCCGGAAAGACTACGGGAAGTGGGTTTTCATGAATCTTTCGGATTTTCCACGAACGAGTATGAACGCCTTCCGGCCACTTTCGCGACAACCTCCACTAAACGATGGAAATTCGATTAAGCTTTTCGGTTCTCCCTTGCCTCTAGAATTTATGTGCTCTATGTATGTTACATTTAAACCGTTCTAAATAGGATGAATACCACGATATAGAACATAAATTGAGATCGCGCATCCTCCGGAATTGCGAATATATATGTTACGTGTACACAGTTCACGAACCGCGGTACCACGTTCCGAAGTAATAAATCGTTCGATATATTTATATGAAATTCAAAATAACGCAAAAATTCAGCCGCGCCGATAATTTGTTTTACCTCGAACATCTCCCCATAATTCAACCGCGAGAGACTGTCGTCGAATAAAAGATCGATGGATTCTTTTATTACGCAGCAGTTTCGAAGTTGAAATCATTTTTTCCCGGTAGAAAACGCATCGCTGGTTCTCGATCGAAAGATGTCGGGGAATTTTTTATTTTACGACTTGATCGTTTTTGCGACAATTACGATTTTTTTTGGGAGCGTCCACGTAAGGTTTGGTGGATGGTTTGGTTCGATTCGGTTTGGAAGACTAACGGATCGCAAAAAAACGTAGCTCGACGAACACGCGTAGAATCGCCGGAGAGACGTGGGATGCTGGGAGAAGGACGGAACGAACGATCGCTGGACCACGCTGGGATGAATTGCCTCCGGAGCTTTTTGATTCGATCAATTTACCGGACACGTCGGGTGTACCGGCTTCTATACTCCTCTTTCCCTCTTTCCACCCCGCGTACCCTGGCTCACCCCTTGCTCTGCACCCCACTTCGCCATGCTACCCTCTTCAGCCACGTTTCTACTCAGCACCGTTCGACGCACTTCGAAATAGCAGGAATTTATCAATTTCAACGCACCAATGCGGACCAGCCAATTCGAAAGTACTCTTAAATCGAAAATATCTTAACATCCTTCGAAAGAATTCTCGCTGTTAACAGCGCGCTAATTATTTCCTGGTTACTTATCATTCAAACTTCACCGTAATTATTTCATCCTAAAATTATTTAATAATAAAAAATGTCATTTCGCGGAAACCCGGAGGGGATTTAAAATCGAAATTTTGAGATTGGTCTTCTCGCGTGTTAAACTCGTTTATCGGAGGATGCATCGAAGTACGAGAACGGAGGATGAAGCGGAGACGTCGGTGGAAGTTGGAGAAGCGGCAGAACGAGAGAAATTCGTAGACTCGAGATGCACGTCTTCTTGGAAAGTAAATTTTCTCCTCTTTTTTTCTATGCATTTGCGAGATCAAAAGCGGCCGCGTGTGCAAATGCCGCGTAGACCCTTTCGTTCTTTACGACAATGCTCGAAAGCGCAAGAGTCTCTCGGTCTCCGTCCTACGTTAAGTCCCACGTTAACCTGGCTACGGAAAAGTGGGTTTTGTAGACACATACAATTTGTCAAACTGCCGGCGTACAATGAACCGTGTATTTTCTCAGCAGATTTTCTATCGCAGAATTCGGGATGTCGTCCTCGTCTCCCTGGTCTCATCCTCTTTCTTATTCCTCCCCGGCGTCTTTCTCCTTCCTCTCTTCGCAGTGTCTATGTACTACAAAGAGGTTATTGTACTTTAAGACGACGTCTTCTTACCGGATGATTCGTTTGCCGGAGGATGGTGCTTCGAACAAACATTCTTTACATAGCAACGTCGAGAGGACAACGATGAAGACGACGACGAGAATGAAGATCGTTCGAACATATTTGTCCGCGTAATTTTGGAAGCCTATCACCAATGTTTTCGTAAGCTCGTTGCGCGTCCGAGTTCGGTGAATCGTGGCTGGACGATCGATCCTACTATTTCCGTCCTCTTTATCTTATCGGGCACAATCAAACGTCGGCGGGATTAAACTCGGACCGTACCCAACTTCAGAGGAGATCGGAGTGCCTCGATGAATCGCAAACGATCGGTACTCGGACGTATTCCGTAATTGACCTGCTAGCGTTAGCTGCGACAACAGGAACCCGCGGTACTCTCTTTTCAACGACCGGTTAATTTATAGTTTCCGTGGAAAAGGAATTCTCGATACAACCGCTAACTCGTTATCACATACGAACTGTGGAATGTTATTCCTGTAGGTCATTAAAGCTACACGTGTACCGATCACTCTATCTTTCTTTCTCTTTCTTAGCTTTTATGTTTCACCGTGGTGTAGTAAGACGGAAGTAGCACCGGAAAGAAGGTAGAAGAAAGGAGCGAGGAGTTTTCTTCGCGCAATTCGCACTACGGCTCTAGTGAAACTCCAGCCAATTTCGCGAAATGGTCGGTACGTGACCCAGAAAGTGGGAACCCCTCCGTAATACCACCGGCGAAAAGTTTCTTTTTTTTCTATCCGTAGTTCCCTCCGCGTTCGCATTCGATTCCTTTTTCACGTCGAACGATCCTTCGTTTCAACTGACTCGTTTTCTTAGCGTGTTTGTCACGTTGCTAGGCTAACATCGCACAATACACCGCTTTCATTTATTATCACCTTATTAATTATTACTGTCTGAATACGAGCGGGTTCGTTGCTACGAATAAATGAATAAATAAAATGATACCGTAGATATGTAAAAGAGAATGGATGGAATATCGTATTGGTATCTTTGGTATCACGAGACACGAGAGTCTGGCAAAATTTCTGTTTGAGGAAGAGTGCATCGAAAACCGAAGGATATACGGGAAAAGTTTGATGCGACGACGTGTACGTGATCTGGAATTGAATCGTCTCCTGGTGAGAGAAACGAACGAGGTGGGAAGGGAAAGCGGTAGTTTTGGTAGGAAGTCCGTCCTCTCGAAACTAGAACCTCTCGGCGGAGTCTCTTGGTCTCCGTGCAAGGTACGCTTACCGTGGACGAGGTTGCGGATGGGGGAGAGAGAGGGGACCAAGAGGGTCTACCTTCGATTTTTGACCCACCGAAGAAGAGTGAAGTGGGAGAGAGAAGAGAGTAGAAGAGAGTAGAAGAGAGGAAAGAGTTTCTTCTGGTTTGTCGGAGGCCACTCGAGCAGCTACCTTCAGAAGGAGCGGTTCGAAGAAGAAGAGCCCTCTCGAACGCTCTTCCCTTCCTCTCGAACTTTCGAACCTCTTCTACCGATTCTTTCTCCTCCTCCCCCTTTTGACCATCCGCACCTTTTCCCTTTGGCTCTCCCTCTCCCTCGTCCTTTATTCGAATACACGTGCCGCGCAGAGATATTAAACCCAAAAAACTAAAACCCTTTTTCTTCCCTTGAATTCAAACGAAACGGATTCTTCTTCCACGTGAATTCAATGGTCGCGCAGAGAAAGACAAGCCTGGCATTTCGGCGTAAAGTTTTGGTTCGTCGAACGTTGTACGGGGGATCGATTTTCTCGCGGGTTCGGAACGGGACAGCATAGAATTCAAAAGGAATCGCGAATCCTGGAGGGTGGCTTTGCGACATCCCCTCGCATCCGTTGCTTGGGAACGCTTAAGGGAGAAGCGCGGCTTTTAGAGAGGAGTTCGGAGGGAAGTTTTACGGGAGAAGTTGGAATCTCACTGGGAAGCGGGCGGAGTGCGGGTGAAAGTGAACGCGTGTGCTTCGATAAAACCAGAAGAGAGAGAGAAGGGAAATTCTGCCGGTGTTCCTCGTAACTTTGCTCGTAAATTCGATATTCACAACAGGAACTGAACAATACCTGTGTATACCCACCCCTTGTCGGATGTGGTCCACTTGGAGAAGTACCGGAGACATGCCCTCGGGAAAATTTGATGATTAACGAGTCTCGGCGTGGTAATGGTGCGTTAATGATCTTTTCGATTACGCGACTCGGCCATGCAACCTCCTTTTCATAGAATTTCCCTTCTCGACATTTCACTTATCCTCCCGATAAATTCAATTACCACTAAACTTATCAATTTCTCTTTTCAAAATCATTGAAGCAATTCAGTAAGCTCAGACTGCGAAACCTGCCGCTTTCGTTGCATTAAAATTGAAACGATCACAGATGAATTTATTCGATTCGTATGCCATTGCCATTTTTTAACCAAGGATTCAAACGGTGCGCGAATTCAGGAATAGCGACGTTGTTTTAATGCCAGGGATTTTTTAATCTGGAGACGGACGTTAAGAAAATGAGAGAATGGAAAAGCGAGTAAGAGTGCTCGGAATGAAAAGGAGTGAAAGTGACGAGGGGGGGGCGAGGTCGGAGAACGAGGAGCCCCCGTTCAATTAGAGAACTCGTAGCAGGGACCAGTGACGGAGATGGGGGTACGATCGAATGCGAGAATTCAATTTCCTCGGTCTTTCAATCATTTCGAGTGCGCGAGCTCCCTCCAGTTTTTCTCCTTCTTCATTCACCGACCACCCTGCCCCTCCTCTCTCTCCCCCATCTATATATCTCGGCATATATCACACCCTCTTCTTGATTTTTTTTTCCCTCGATCCTAAATTTGCTTTGTTATTTCTGCGAATGGCACGTGTGATTTCTTCCACTCACGATATATTTCCAAGAATTTCCGTGAATATTAATATAATATCGATGAAACAGGCCACTTTGAACGTGCGAAGATGGTATTCTTTAGAAACGATGATGAAGGTTTCGATTTCCTGAAACCACGAAGAAGGATCTCTTTTCGAACGACGTTCCTCCCGCACTTTTACGTACTCGCTTTCAACGGGATCCAATGACAAACGCATTAAACTTTACCGTTTTACGGTGTCTTTGATCGCTGGCAACATGGAGGACCGACGTACGACTCAAACGATTCAACCCGTTTGGACTTATTCTGACCGAAGAAATCAAAGGGCAACTCAAAAGTCGACTACGAACAACTAAAATCGATGGAACGACCGCCGTTTTAATGCATTCTCAGTTACGGGATTTGCATCGCGGCTTCGTCGTATCGCGTAGATCCACGAGGTACATCAACGTTAATGACTGAAAGGAAAGTGAATGCAGCGAAAGTGAAATTTGCAGGATTGGAAATATAGTTTTTGTGGGATTGCCACGTAGAAACGAGAGTAAAGCATATTATAGATGGAAAGAGCGGAGACTATTTCGACGTAAGGGCGAGTCATCAATCATCGGAGTTTAGAGTCGGACACGTAATTTCCGGGGGCGTGGAATTCGTTCGACGTGCGCGTCCGTCCGAGCGCAGCTCCGATTCGTCTCTGCTAGTGCTAACCGGGCCATCCGATTGGCCTTTTTTCCGTGGATACCCTATGATTTATGAGTCCTGCTGCATTCGTTAATATGCCCGGTAATCGTTTCGTATCATCCATCCACCGGCGAACAACCCCCGTGTTAGTCGTCTACTGATCTACCGAACTTTCCTCGCACAAATTTGTCCAAATTAGATTCCGGAGAAACGCGAGTTAAGAAAATGTCCTCAAAAATGTGCAAAGTTGTTCGATCTCCGTCGAATGATCCGAGAAAGAGAATGGTCAGCTCGTAAAACGAGACTCCGCAGAGTGCAGAGTCCGTGGAGTAGAATGATCCCACTCCCATTCGCGGTCAGACGTCGAACGGCCGTCTCCACTTAAAGACTCGCTTTATTATCAAATATATATCCATTATATACTAGTTGATATCAAGTTATTGGAAAGTAAAGGGATGCAGGAGGAAACGAAGATACGGAAGAAGATGAAAGAAAAAGGGAAAAGAGAAGAGGGCTTAAAAAGTAAGTAACAGGCGAGGCGGACATCCGAGTGGTAAGACTCGGGTAAGGTCTCTTCGCGGATGGTACGATACAAGTTGAAAACTTTGCCGAGGAACACGTAGATTCCGAGGCTCAAGGGGTCCCGAGTTCATTATTTATAGTGCAGCCTTACGAGCGTAGAATTGTACTAGGTTGCACCGCAACCTCTCCTTCTCCCTCCCCTTCTCCTTCTCTCCTCTCCTCTCCTCTCCTTCGCGAAGCTCCGAAGTATGATGCAGCCTTGCGAGGACGCCGGGTGTAAAAGCTTTCCCTTCGCTCTCTCGCCAGTATTATAAACTTGCTTGAACCATTCGCTGGCTCACGAGCATAGCCAACGAGCGTGTCCCGAAGGCGTAACGGAACCGCAGCCCCAAACATTCTGGATGCCCTTCCGACATCCGGTTCCCTTGACTTTGGTTTTCTTCGGGAGTCATTCTTCCCCCAGGAAGAACCCCTCGGTTTGATATTTGTCAAGACAACGAAGGTTTCCTGATAGCCCGAATGTTTTCTACGTTTCGAAGGAGGGCGGGCGAAGGTGATTCCGTTGAATAACCGACTGCCGTAAGGTTTCTTCCCTCACGCAATCTTGGATAACAAGTCGACTCGGGCGTTAAAGTTTTTAATGGCTCGACGCCTTATCGCGACTCTATTCCTCGTGGAAGGAGTCCGCGCGGTATAAGGCGAGACGTAAGGCCGGGAAGAGTGTGGTGGAAGATAGAGAAGCCTTTCCATTTCGTGCTGTCTACTTCTCCAGGAAAATAGCGTCGCTTAAGAGGATCCGGCTACGTTTCCACAATGGCTGCTTCCACCACCATATTTATCTTCCTCTCTCATCCTACTTTTACCCTTTACATCTATCTCGCTCTTACGGCGTACACCAAAGTCTGACGAGCCGCGGATCCCGGATACTTAGTACTTAAGCGCCGATAAACTTTTAAAGTGTGCCACTTTATCGTTTCGTCTCATTAAGCGGAGAACGAGGGTTACCGGGTCTCGTTAACCGGATCTTCCTGGTACGTTCCTAGGTGCCCGAAGATGCCCGGATGCGAACGGGAAACGAAGTGTAGGATATTCGTCTGCAATGTAGAATTTCTCGCACAAAGATCCCGTGTCAAATGGCACGCGGTGTGGATTCAGACACCCCTAGATAAGCAGACTTTCGCAAATAGACCGGGGCTTCGGTTAAATATATACATATAGAG
The DNA here is from genome assembly GCA_910591585.2 of Nysson spinosus. NCBI lineage: Eukaryota > Metazoa > Arthropoda > Insecta > Hymenoptera > Crabronidae > Nysson > Nysson spinosus. The sequence goes on along the minus strand of OU342839.1, from coordinate 1,330,935 downwards.
ACAGACCGACGAAATTTCCAGCGAATCGTTCGACCGTTTCACTATCCAACGAAGGAGCTAGGAAATTCCGACGTTGGACCAATCAATCGAGAAGGGTACCCTCGACTTAGCAAATGCGAAACAGGAAGAACTTTATTTACTGGTATTTGAGAAAACATGACGTTTCAAATCCTCCATGGCCAATTGTAGTATTGGACCACCACCGAACAGCACAACTGGCAATTAGAGCGTGATTAATATCGTCGTAGAAAGTTCGATGGTTATCCATCGAACACTAAATTCCTGGTAGAAAGTATCCGCGAATTTCCAATTATCCGCGGTGGAATCGCGATGATATTTTTCTATTGTCTCGGAACCACTGGATGCTCCCTTTTCCTAATCAAACTCGCATCTACTCCTGCGAATTTTATTCAGTATAATGCTGAATTTTATCAAATCTCATCAAATTTGTAAAGCAGAGGATTAGGAAAAGAAAATGACTGCACGAAGGATGTCTCAATGAATAAACGTACAGTGGCGTAGACTAGGAAGAGTGAGGTTACGATGCGTCTCACGATCAGCGGAATTAGCTCGATGTTAGCGATGCACTCGATGCACTCGATGCACTCCATGCACTTCATGCATTTCATGCACTTGACGTAGTTCTCGGCGTGTTAAATTCGATGGGACCTTCGAACCTTTTTCCTACGAGTTTTCCGATGCGTATCGCGCGAGCGAATCGCGATTTGCATTCTTACAATTAGCCTCTTTTCGAAGCAAAAGGTAGACCAGGAATCGAGAATACCAGGGAAAACAGAGGGATGACGAAGTACTGCTCCGAGTGTTGTTGTCGAACGAAGAGGTATCGTTGAAAGAGATAGGAAAACAGCGGGATAGCTGGGGCAGGGGGGTGGGGTGGAATGGGGATGAAAGGGGGTGGAAGAGGGTGCGGATTATCGGTTTTGTTTGCCCGATGGGCCGTCCTCGAATATCGATATTCGCAATTCCGCAAAGCTATGCATCGGACTGATGCAAAAATCAATGAACCAATAACGGAGCTTCGGGTTCGTCTACCCGGTCTGCCAAAGCGCAGATGTTTAGATCGCTCGCGAAACTTCGCGTGCATCCCCTTTCGACTCTTTTCCTAACGAACCAATGATTTCGAGAATAACCGGATCGCACAGGAAAACCAATTAGTTTAGTATCCTTTGCTCGTACTGTACGGTGACATGTTTAAGAAGAAGTCGATTTTTCCCTGCATTATTTATTATCGCTTTCTGACGAGGAAGTATCCGTGAAAAAGAAGGAAGAGTTTTTACAGGAACTGTTGCAAGATTATTTTTCAACGGTATTTTTCGACAATGAAACGACCGTTCAAAAATTTGACGCTTTTGGAACAGTATCCAAATTCGGCTCTACTTTGCCGGATCTAGAAATAAAAAAAGTATTCCCTGTTTCAAGACAGAATTCCGAGGATAGCACCCTGAATTATTCTGTTTTAAGAAAGTTTAACGCGAACAGACATATTTTTCTGAGTTAGTGAAAAATCGCGTGTCGCGTCCGGACGCGAAAGTGAGTCGAAAGTAACGATGCTTGAATTTCTCAGTGACGGTCACGATAAAGTTATCCGACAGAGAAATTTGGGTTATCCGAAACGGTTGGCGCGTAATGTGACGTTTTTTGAGGGAAAGCTTTGAAATCGAGGGTGGAACGAGGATGATGTCAACGTAATTTGCAACGCGAAGCCGCTCGTCAATGGTTTTGGTATCGCATCGTTGCACCGCACCGCGGCTACCTTCGAATATACACGGTGAGTCGCGGAAAAAACTTACGAATAAATATATTTATTTGTATGAAAGGAATTTAGACATTTTGTTGGTTCGCCGTCACTAAATATTCCTTGAAGGAAATATATTTTCCGAACTGGCATGCTTTTCAAATGGAATCATTTTTCTAGAATTATACGATTCTTGTATCTCATCTACCCTAAAACGTGGAGTACATTTATTTTATTATAATAATTAGTTCTTACGGAATTCAAAGGAACGCTTTTGGATAATGGTGCAGAGAGCTTCAACTAATTGAAATACGATCTGTGTTCCTTTACTTTCAACTTCATACGCGACTCACCCTGTAGCGGACTACCGCCGCATAACGAGAGAGGGATCGAGAGAGAGGAAGAGAGAGAACGAGAGAGTCCGCGTGCATTCTACATACGTTGCTCTGTAATCGCTTAACGAGCAAACAATAGATATTTTAGCGGTGGCCCAGAAAATGATTCGTCTCCCTGACGAGCACTCTCTATACAATTCGCTAGATATCGCTACGTTTCGCTACGTTTCGCTACGTTCCGTTACGTATCGCCACGTAGGTTGGCGCTATTTTTTGCCTTTTCTTTCCTCCTCGATGCATTCACGTTCCATTTTCATTCCGGCATCCGATATCTGGTCGTTGCCCTCTTTTCCATGGATTTCGACCGCGCCCAGCTTCACCCAATTTCTCTCTCTCTCTCTCTTTCTCCCCCTTTCTGTCTTTTAGCGTTTTCCTAGCATGCGGATTGCCGTTATCGTTCCTCCGCTTCTCTTTCGAGATCACAGCTTTCAGAATTTTCTTCCGAGTTTTCTTCCACCGAGGATCGCTCCAATTGCTGGCAAATGTATCATCACAATTCTTATCTGCCAGAATTTATGTTGATTTTTAAACAAATTCAATTCTGCTCTTTTACCGATGCAATGGTTCCAAATCCAGCGAGGTGTAGAGTTTGTCAATTTTCCTGTTTCCCTGGAAAGGTCGGTACCGGTTGGTACCGGTTGGTACCGGTTGGTACCGGATGAGATCGGTATTCTTCCGGAATTCACAAAGAAATTCGTGCTTCTGTGTTTCACTCCGTCGTTTGTTTCGTCGGCCATAAGGAGCCTCGTAATTCAGGCGACATTCCGCTTTAAGGGTGTCTCGTCGACCGATACTTTCCCTCCTACCCACCCACGGACATTCTACCTCTCCTTTTCACACTTTCTCCATTCCTTCCATCTCCGGGAAGTATTCCGCACCAACTTCGCACTTTTTGGTCTCTCTTCCATGTCCTTAACGGAAAAGTAAGAAAGAGAGAACGGAGGGTCTTCCAATTATCGAGGACCGAAGTTATTCGTGGATGCAAATTACCGAAAAGTTGGTTCAATTTAATCAGCCACGAAGGCTGACACGGATGCCACCTGGAAAATAACTCGCGGAATAAATCGCGCGGATCCATCGCATTTCGGAAGAAGTAACCGTGCTATAATTATTCCGCATCGGTGGGTGAATTCCGGCGCAGGGTATTCCCCGCAGCCGACGGGAATTCCATTAGAGATTATAAATGTTTCGACCTAGTGGACCCCGCTCAAAGAAAACCTAGGAAAAACTCCAGGGGGATGATTCGGAGGGGTAGTACGTCGAGGAACATTGCCGAAGGAAAGAAAACTCTTTCAGCGGTTGGTACATAACGTAAAAATTTCAGACTATTATGTCAGCTGTAGCTGGTAGGTTAACAATGCTGACGTAGGTATTTAGCCGCGGGCTCAACCCCATCTTTTCTTTTACTTCTCACTTGAACTTATTCCGAAAAGGAAGTGGCACGAAAGAGAGAGAGAGAGAGACTGCCGAGACACGGGAAGAAGAAAGAAGGGAAGAAAGGAAGGAAAAACGAAATCTCGCAAATCAACGAATACCCGTAGCAAGGACGAAGATCCTGGAGGAGCGGCGTGGAAAAATAAGACTTTCAAATCCAATTTTCCGAGGTACATTTAATAGCGCGGCAGGCATCCTTCTAGGTCCGCGCCATCATCACCGACGCCAGCACTTCTTCCGGGTATTCCCCGGCACCTCTGGACCAGAGAAAATGAATAATAGAAGAATAGATTGAAATTAGATCGACGAGTGGGGAAAAGGATTTGTACAACTACTTCCACATTTTTCGAATATTTCCGACGTGCTCTCCGAGACCCCATCCATCGAATGCACAGAGTTTTCAAACGCACTGATTTCTCCAACACTCTTTTAACGATATTGGTGCATGCGCGGTAGATCGCTTTTAATGAAATTGCAAGGATTTATTTCAAAATTGTCCGAGTTCTAGATTCCCCGTCGTATCACGGTGTGTCGATGATTAATATATTTTTTAGTGCACTTGGTAAACACTGGATACGATATATCGTTGGATCGTTGCTTTCAATTATTTCTTTCAATTTTGAATTTACTCGATCGCTTGGTTCAATATATTCTAATACATTAAAGCTTCCTCGAACGTACTTCTCTTTTCTGAGAATTGATTCTTAAGTAAATTTCATTTAATCCCACCAGCGGTGCTCGAGATTTTCAACGCACACTTTCGTCTCCTTTCTCTCACCCTCTTTCGATTTGCACGAAGAAAAATCGTAACGATGTTCTCAATCACTCCAAGAAAATGTATCGGTTCGTCTCTTTCCAGCAGCCATGTTCCAATTAGCTCCGATTCTTCGGCTCGGGACTTCAATCAATTTCGCGGAACACTGGGTCACAGATGCCACCAATTACGTTCAGCCTTCTTTTTTGCCTCCTTTCTTCCCACTCCCTCCCCCCCTTTCTTGTGTCCAGGAAGCGAGCTAAATGATTTTTCTCCTTCGGGAGCAATGGCGAGACCGATCGACCGAAGGAAACCCATTTGACGACTTTACTCCAATAATTGTCGGGAGAGAGGGAGAGCCTATGTATTACGAGCGAGTAGTCAACCGTTTCACTCCTTTCTCCCCTCCCCGCTTCCTCTCCTCGTTTGCCCGTTTTCTCGTGAAACGGTCATAATTTCTCGACTCGATAAATCCAATGTCGATGGTACGACGACTAGCCGTAAAAATGGTAGCGTTTAACGATGCTTTTACGATTCGTTGCATCCCCGTTTTCGAACAAACGCTGGAAGTACGAATGCGTGTATGTTACCTAAATTAATCCTCAGTTAATTGCCATTGCTGGACGCGCGAGTTTAAATTCCATAATGGAGTTTGTCCGTTAATTTTTCGAAAAAAGAAAAAAAGGAAACACGGAGATACAAATTGCCGGTTGGTAAAAGGCGATCGATAGCGAGCTTGTTTGCATCGGCATACGTGTTTCCCGTTTCGAGATCCTGGGAAGAGGTCATACCGAGTGTATTTCCTGGATCCGGGAACGAATTTCGGACGAAAACGTTGTCGGCGGACAGTCACGGGACTCTTTCTTGGAGATTTTCCAAGCGGGAAAGGTAGCGAGGGATGAAGCGGGGTAAGGTAAGGTGAGGCAAGGTGAAAACACGGAGCACAGCTACCTTAAAACGTTCTGGTTTTTTGGTGGATCCGTGGTGCCAATATAAAACGGGCGATAAATTTTCTTGGCCCGGAGCCGGTCATTAGGTGGACACTGGGTGCCGCTGCAATGTCAGCAAACCCTCCCCGTATATCACGAAATTAAAATGCTGCCAAATAAGCTGATTAGAAGTCTCCTATCGGACCAGGATATCTCATCTCCGTTGGTTTTCTTCGTTAAGAAAACCTTATCTCTTTACTCCCCCTTTCGATCAAGTTGATCCTTGGAGTCCCCTTTGTACCTGAAGATCCTGGAAAAAATTGGTCTCCTTCGTTAAACTCGTCCTGATTTACTTGTCCTATGATATCACGATGAAAACCCCCACCGGAACTCTGATCTCGTGGAATGGTCGGAACTTTACGAGGACGGATGTCCCAACTTAACTTCCGCCTAGATAGATCTATCCGTTAACGGGTTTGATTTCATTTCCACGATTGGATAAAGTCGATCCTCGTAAAGAAGGAACTGGAGGGCAGAGGTTTACGGTTTGGTGGTTCTCGGTGAACCGAGAGAAAGAAAAAAAAGAAGGGCAGGGCAGCGCGGCCATTTCGCGGGCCGTACGTAACTGGGAAACGTATGATAAATTTTCAATGGAGAGAAAGAAAAGTTTCTGGCGTACGTGACTGGCTGACTGCGAGGCGATATAATGGTGGTTTCGAAAGAAGGATCGGTAGATGTTTCGCGCAAAGAAACCAAAACGGAGTCTCTGTCTTTCTCGGCCTTTCTCGCTTCGTATTATAAACTCGTAAAAGGAAGAAGGTGTAGGTAAACCACCGGAGGATTTTCTTCGGTGGATGTTCCACGTTCTTACGAAAATGTAGGAGTAAAAAAAGAGTTAATTTCATGTTTACATTTTTGCATTAAAATATTTCGTTATCATCGTTACTTCAAATTATTATGCGGGTAATTTTTTTCACTTCGTTACTGCAAATTCTTATCTTGAATTTGAAAGGTTATCGGTTTAATCGGACCTTTTTCGAACGTCAAAACCTAGTTAATTTCGTTCCGACGAAGAAGCGAGATTTTAACAGATAATAATTTGACGTCTGAATAATTCTGATCTCCCGCGGATTTGAATGGAAAAATGAACAAACAACGAATAGTTTGTTCCGTGAAATATAATTATTTCTCAAAAGTGTACGGTGCAAAAACTCTGATTATTACAAAAATTCGCAGGTAAATCAGTTTACAGATAAATACTTATGAGAGAAAAAAAACTTGTCGAATCCGAGATCGGAGGGAAAATCGGCGTAGACCAGTATCGAAATAAAAATCGGTAACCCGTGTGAATTTCTCCATTGACTGTTCGCATGTAAAGCTCCCACTCGGTTGTTTTTCAATAAATCATCCGGTGCACACGGAATCGACGTATCATCGGGTAGAAGTACAATGGGTACGTTAACCGTAGTTACACATTCCAGGAGAATCGATCGACCCAGAATCGCGCATTGGACGCGCGAATGTTCTCTATGCGTATACTAAATCGGGAACACTGGTCTTTTAATTTTAAAGCTTTTCCTTCCTGCGAACATTCGTCGATTCGATCACAAAAATCCCACTAATCGATTATTTTTAGAAACGTTTTATATACGTAATTTTATACATACTGATTGACTCTTTATATACAGATCCCAAGTTAATAAAACTTGTAACAAGGTTAAAATATGCTGCTCCATTATGTTTAATTTATTAATCTCAAGTTAGAAATTCAATCGTATATTACGATGCACAGTTAATAAGAAAAATTTGCGTAAACTCCCCCGTTCTGAAGTCGGGGACGTCGGGACCCCAACTGTGGCTATGCAGCCATGTTGGATTACCCACATGCCCTTTAAATCTTCGCGGTTGCGCACTACTACCGAGCCGTAACCCTCCCCACTTCGTCCCGCATCCTCAGTCGGGGTTGAACCGTCCCCGAATTCAGACGGGGGAGTTTACGCAAATTTTTTTATTAACTGTGCATCGTGATATACGATTGAATTTCTAACTTGAGATTATTAAATGAATAATAAATGAGTAGTATAGCTTGTTATTCCGACTGCAGACAATTCTATCACGAACTGTAGGCGATTTAAGCACGCATCGCGTTGAGAACTTATAACTAATAATATCGAATTAGGTCTGCAGAGATCTTCGTAACGCGCAAGTTGCTTCGCGGAAGCAAACGGTTTGTTTCCGAAGTACTTTGAAAGTTTATTGATTTGAATAAAAAATGCCACGACGGAGGGAAAGGGAGAGGAGAGTATCGCGCACAGAAATCCCGGAGATTCCGTTGGTTCGTTTCGACGTGGGAGTTTGAAGGAGAGAAGAAAGGAAGAGTCCACGACACGCCTTCGGGCATACCGTAGGCTTGTTCGTGCGAAGACTGCAGAAAAGAGGAAATCCACCCTTTATACTTTTACCCCTTGTTGCTCTTACTCCTCGTTTTATTCTCTTTTCTTTTCTTTCCTCTACGCCTCCCTCTCTTCTCCCTCTCTCTCTCTCTGCATGGTGCTTTTTATAAAGGCCCCTCCCTCTTCCTTCCTTCCTCGCCTCCTCCATGCCTCCTTTTCTTCCTTCCGACGATCGAACGTTCTTGTTAATTAAGCGAGAACGCGCCTAAGCGGATTGCACGGTTACCTCCGAGCTCGGTGGGCGACGAATAATTCGAAGTATCGGTGCAGCGTTTTTGTATCCATAATTAACTCGCTCGCAGAATGACACCGATTAATACCGCGAGTACACAAAGCGTATTCACCGGAAGCGCAAACCGGAAATCTCCTGGGAACTCACCGTTCGGTATTCCTCGTCTTTGCGGCACGTGAATGCGGGCAAACGCGCTTTTTCACCAAGGAAACATCTCCCAGCCAATCTCCTTCTAAAGGGAATACTTAACGCCATTATCCTCTCAAAGGATCCAAAAAGCGGTAACCGCGTTTAACTTCTAACGTTTGTTATTTAAAGAAGGCCTCGTTATTCCAGGAAGAGAGAAAAGTTAACAGCCTAAACGTCGAAATTTAGCGCGCTTGTAAATTACTAATAGCATCGCCATTTTCAACCGAAATGACAGGATAAAGATCCGTGCTTGGAAACTGGAAAAATAGCTGAGAAGTGGAAACCGAAGAAGACAGCGGTAAGAGGAAGTACTGGAAGAACGTACCTTTCTCTGGCGAACGATGCAAGCGCTTTTGGACTTTCGCCAAAAGATAGTGAAATTGATGAAATTTCCCAAAAAAAGCTATCTTCGACATTCCTCGACGTCCTTCGACAAATCGACCATCCAGCTATTCCTATATAAATTCACAGGTGCATTTCGTTATTACTGCCGACTATTCCGCTGTATCGGTATATTTGATAAGAGAATTTTAACAGTCGGTGCGTCGTTAAGATTCTTTTTTGAAAAGGTTTTTCCCTTCATTCAGTAGGAAGGACTCTAATGGGAAGGCCGTGCGACGCGGAGGATCAGAGATTAAAATAACGAAAATAAAAATAAAGAGCAAGAGCTTCGAGTCGGATGAAAAAGGGTGGACGAATACTCTGCGAGTACTTCGTGGAGTACCGACAACTAGTATTCGGGGCTTACGTTCACCGGTGTGCCGTAACAATTTTCAAAAAATTAAGAACCATGCGGGGAAAAGCTCGTTATGTTTTTAAGCCTGTAAAACCGCTAGAATTCGCTAAAGGGAGTGTGCAGCGAAAATGGTGGAGAGAAAAAAGTAAAGGCGGGAAGAGGTAGCACAAACCGTTTATCCGTACTTTATTACAAAACGCATGAAGTATTTCGCAGTCGGGCGGGGGAGAGAGGATTCGCCCTTAGAGGCAATTCCGTTTCCGCATCCGCATCCGCATCCCGCCCACACCCACACCCGTGTACCAACTTTACCGCACCTCCACCGCATCTCTACCGCACCATCGTCCGTTCGAGCTGCATCCGAGCCACTTTCCGACCCCCGCGATTCTCGCTTTTAGTGCGCCATGCGCGCATCCTACCAACAAAAACTTACCTACGCCACTGTTTTTAGGTTTGCTTAGAATTATTTATTATTTTATTTCTTTCTGCTTCCCTTTATAATACATTGATATCGACAGTTTTTAAAATGTTGTATTAAAAATGTATATGGCCAGCCAATTTGATGTGACTCGTCCACAGCGTCGGACTGAAATTCGTGTTATACCGTGACCCGCAATATATGTATATTTGAAAAATGTATTTAAAATTCGAGAACTCGAGATATTATACACGTGATATTATATATATTTCTAACTAACAATTAGATAATTTAATCTAAATTACTCATTGTAAATTAGTATAAAAATGTATTATACCCATTGTACTAACCTAGGGCACCGCCCGTTAGTAACTAAATAAATAAATAAATAAATAAAATACTGTCTCGTTGGATTTTTTTACATCGTTTGGATTCCTTTTTTTGAGAAGATAGATGTTGGGCCCGAAGGGATTCCCTTCGTAATAAGCTAGCACGAAGGAATTATATTTCACGATTGCCGCAACGCGCTTAAGCTGCCTACTGCGCGATGCACGGCGTCGGCCGCGCCGCCCCCGCAGATCGCAATTATTCCATGCAGCCTAAGCTGCGATTAACAGTCTCTTCCCCGTGTTCCGCTTCCCTACGTTTTTACGGGTTTCACGATTTTTACTTCTCCTCTTTTCATTCTTTCCAAACGTTATACTTATTCGAAGTCTCCTGCGCACCAAACGAGCGGATTAATGCCTCTTGGTTCACAGACATCCGCGTGAACCAGTCGTGCTTTTCAAAAAGTATCGCGGGAATGCAAAGACTTCCGGTGTGCGAATCGAAAGTCCACTCGTTAACTTTCGAAACTTTTGCTCGAAGGTAAATCATGATTTGGGGATATTCGAGTGAAAGCCCGGAAAATGAATCAGTTTGGTGAAAATAAATGTTGCTGCGACAAGATGGATCTATTCGTTCGTTGAAACACGTGGAAAGTTGAATTTAATTTTGATTGGATCTGACTTATGCTACTGGTTTGTGGTATTTTTTATGGCAATTGCCACTTTTTTATTCCCTTATTCGCACACGAGTCTCATTGAATTCGTGGCACGGTGAATTCCTTCTTAACCGCATCGCCCTTTAAATATCCGTCGCTGTGAAAGCGCGGTGCGAAACTTGCTTTTTAATTAGGATTTATTTGGCCGAGGTTGCTAATGACTTCGAAAACCATCCTACTTTTCCCACCGATTATTAGACGCAAAGAACAATGGTTTCGTAGAAATAGTTTGCATAGTTTCTCTGGTGGCGAGTATTTCAGAACCGGTCCCGATGGCGTTAATTGCAATTAACTTTTCCTATTATGCCAGGCATACCAGATGTTTCGAGTGTGCGCGCCACCGATTATTACTTTATTTCGCCATATTTCAGCGAGACGCGTTTCCCGAATTCTAGGCGTACCATCGGAATCATTGAATCCCTGAATCGCTGGTGTGCTTCATTGTTATCCATGAAATCATATTCTTCTCCAGGAATCTCCATCGAAACAAGTCGCGGCTTATTTAACGTGTTACTTTTCGATTTTGATTTTCTTTTAACGACTGTGTATCTAAAAAAGGAAGACATTAAATATTAGCTATTAGAAGGAAACATATTAGTGCATATCTACTGCAGGAAGAAGGAAAATTCTAAAATGAAAGGTCGATGACACCGGAAGCCGGGAAATTTGCTCGCAGACAGTATCCGAGTTAAACCATAATTGGCGAACGCGCCAAATTGAACTTCACTGGAAATATTAAAAGATCTATGAATGCAGACGAATAACCCGAGAACTTGCCATCCCACGAAGTTACGTGGTTCGCGAAAGTCACATCGGATGCTTCCACACGGACATTTTTCTCGATTCGCGCTCGCGACAGAAATTTATGAGGAAAAGCGAGATACATCTCTCTCGGTGAAAATTAGAAAATTTGCGCGAGTCTTAACCTAAACCGTACTCATGAAAGAATAGTCCTTTGGGAGAGGATAATTCCACGCGTACACGATACCCCTGAAAATCGAAAAATTCTGGAAAACTTTCGAATTCATTTCGAATCAATCCGAAACGGCTGAATAAAGTGATCGATTTCGCGTAGTGCCAGCAGAGATGTCATTGATTTCTGATCGGCAGGGTAGAAGAGGTTTGTTAACCGACACAAAGGTCCACACGTTGAAAATTCAATGCAGGTAAACTAAACACTCGAAAGGGGTTTTGCCGGAGGGTTTTATTTGACTCTTTTCGCGTGGCGTGGAGTGATCTCGAAGCGCGTTATTATTCGACATCGACTCGAATCGCGATACGATCGAACCTCTCTTCGTGTTCCGAGGGGAAGTATAGTTTTTACGCATCGGTAGCTCGATTAATCGCGATCGCCACGAGAGATTTCTAATCGAATCCAACTGGATGAATGAAATCGAGCAACAAAATCGATATGGTTCCCACGATTTTGAATTCGGCTTTGGATTAATTTCACGATGGCTGAATACAGGTTCGCTGGTTTCCGATTAGATTTTACAATGGGTTTTCTAGAACCCTAGAATCTCGATGGGAAGTGAAATTTCGACTATATCCAGTGCGGCAACCTTTTGATCAAGAGTGTCCCGCGCCGTGTTTGCGATAGCTGCGGTGCATCTCGAACTGCTCCGAGCGCTTTTACTCCGCTACTTCTACTCGCTGGGTTGACCTCCTTTCGCGTTATTTCACCAAATATTTCCGGCTTATAGCTCGCATGCGAGACTTCCTGCCATGCGACGAAAACTCCGATTATCCAACGTCTGACATTTGTCAAGTTACTCTGTACCTACACTCGATTTCTGCTTCGCGTGTAAACGCTCGAATCAAAACATACTTCTATCTCGCGCGTCAACATTGCTTTCGAGCTTCGAATATATTCACCGGGAATTATTCCTTGATCGGGAAAGAAAATTCAAGTTATTACTTGCTGCATAAATTAATTGTACCGAGGCAATTACGAAACTGGAAGAATACATTCGATTATTGAATAATAAAAGAGTGGATCGGAGTCGAATGAGTTTGGTCGTTAATGTCTACACGAATGCAGCTCGTCCGCGGTTCCCTCGAATATTCCTGGAAAATTGATGCTTACGTAATTCTTGCGAATTATGAAAATTCGGAGTGGTTCCTTTTATGCTTGTAAATTTGCGGCTTTGGTAACATGGTACTCGCAAGAGATTCCCGGAGCATCGCGAATAAAAGCGCACCTTCGAAACTAGAACCGTAGGATGCAGCACGGCACGATAACTCATTTTTCGTTCTGAGATCGACTTAGAAACTTGTGCCGGAGTTCGAAATTTAACGCAACGATCCTGGAAGAAAGGGGATGATGTCACGTCGGAAATAAGCATCCACTCGTTCTTTTCGACGTGTTTCACGGAAGAAAGTAGCTCAGGCATCCACCTACCAAGGCAATTCTATCGGCTTTACCGAGATATTCTACTCGATTGTCGTGGAACACGCTACCAACCGCATTACAGTCCCGCCGCACGGAACGAAGAGACCGCTTTATGTACCGTCTCATTCCTCCTCTACCGGGCTATGCATACTGAAAAATGCAAAACAATTTTGCACAATTCACGGAACCCCTAACTATTCCATTACATCGTTATTTTTTTCGAAAATGATTACGAGTCGTGGATCGGCCGCAATATTATTTTCGGTGTCAGCGTAAGTCTCGTACCGACTTCGTTCCGATGTTGCATCCACTTTGCCTCGAAAATGGCGCAGGTCGTTTACCTGCTGGCAATCTAGCCGCGCGGCTCGATATTATCAGGAAAACGCAATTTTCTTTGCCACGCCGTAATTTCACATTCCCCTTCCACCCTCGTTCTTTTCTTTCGCTAAAAGTGATTACTTAATTAGAATCGCGGAGAAATAGCGAGTAACGCGTGCACCCTTTCCGTCATGCTACCACCGACTATTCGATGCTTCTTCTTTATTATATCCCAACACAATTTACCCGAAAGTTAGGGCGCCATTTTTCCGATGAAATTAATACACGCCCTATGGTACGAAGGACCGTTTTATTTCGGCCCTTCGTTATACGCCTAACAATATAGACCTTTATTCCCATTGGGAGATGTGATTTACGTTCCCCAAGATGTCCTCCAACTTTTACGTCCCGGTAAGTTCAACTTGAAAGCAAGTCGTCGACGTTCCATATCCGAGTAACGCGATAAGGCTGATAAAATTTTCAAACTCGATACATCGTCCCACCCGATGCGCGGTGGGAAATAAATTGGCCCGTAGATTTATGGAAACGAACGTACGTTTCGTCCAATTGTTCGAAGACAACTGCATTATAAATAAGGTTGGCCAGTCAGCGTTGACATTTTCCGTCATTCCCACGTCTATCAAGTAACTAGAGATAGTCCTAGGTTTGAAACTCCTTACAGACGATCCCAGATGTGCGGCAAACGTAACTCGTCGAAAATCTCATCGCGAAGACTGTTCGCGGATGGGTGGAGAAAGGGGAGGATGATCATCTTCGACTGCACGAAGAATCGCGACGTCGAGGAACCGCGCGAAAGAGTTTCGTGTCGAAATAGGCAGACGAAGCAGGAACGTGGAAAATGAAGGAGAATCGAGATTCCCATAGGAAATCGTCGAGAATGCAAGCTCCTGTACGAGTCTGCCGGAACAAAGCCCCTGTAATGGACGCTCCGCCGTGGACAGCAACCACCCAGGAATCATCCTTTCTCTTTTTCCTCCTCTTACCATCTCCGTCTTTCCTTTCCATCGATTCGCTTCTTCATCTTTTCGCTGATATATCACCGGCTCGCATTTCCATGCGAACCCAACCCTTCACGTTCCTCGCAGGGTTCCGCTCGTAGGTGGGAAGAAAAAGTGTGCCGGTGTTTTCCCGAGGCATTGCTGTCCCATTGGCTATCGTCGATTTATATCGAACGCTTTCCCGAACGATTGCCCCTGAATGAACTCGATTGATCACGGTATCTGTCGCGTCTAACCTCGTTTTCTTCTAAGTAAACCCTCCTTCTACCCATACTTCGTCCATCCCTCCCACTTCCCTTTCCAATTTCATCCCTGCCAGTCGAATTCGAGACTGCTTTGTCTACTGACCCGTACGAGAAAGCCTGATATCACGTACCCATCGGGAGTAAATAACGAGGGTAAAAGAGATCTTGGAACGATTCTAAGCTGCTGGAGGAAATAAGCAAAGAAAGAGAGAGGCAGGGAGAGAGAAGGGAAGGGGGAACCAGAAAGAGAGAGAGAGAGAGAATCGCGAGGGCGAATCGGTTACCAAATTTCCGAGTCGGTAGATATATCCTCGCTCGGCCGGAAAATCGACGTTAAAAGACGACGAGATGATGGAAAGACGAGAGCGGGAGGGGATTGCAGTGCCGGGGGTGGGTGGGATGGAATTTCGCGGATCGAGAACGGATGGGTTTACCTCGAATCTTGAAAAAAGTCTTTCGAGTCGGGAAGAGGGAAGATAGGTGGAGAGTAAGGAGGTAAAGAGGTAAGTAGGTAAAGGAAAAATAAGTGGAAAGGCAAAAGGCCAAGCACCTTTCGCGTTTCCGCGAATGGGGAGACGGCTGCCATGGAAAATCGATAAGATATATGTATAGCGGTTTATATATCAGAACGGAAGTAGGAATCGTATGCCTCGGGATGCCCGGCGTACTAACCGTGGAACCTTGGAACTGGAACACCATATGGCTTAAGTCCCACCAAGATTTTATATCGCGATCACCTCTATTGCCTCGATCGTTTTTATATCGAACGATTCCTACCCTTCGCGGAATGCACTTTTAACCCGATCCCCCTTCTCTCTTCTCCTCTTCACCGAAATGAATTAATTAGATTCAATCCACGTCCCCGAGCAACGAGGATTATCTCTGCGAATAGCTTCGTGGGAGAGGAATTTAAAAAAAGTGGAGGAGGCAGAAAAAGTATCGGATTGATCGGTAGATGCGTTTAATCGAAGCGCATCCGTTATGAATCACGTGGGCAGTTCTCGGAGGTTGAAGAGAATATCGGAGAACCATTAGGCGTGATTTTATTTGTAGGAGGGGTAAGCTCAACCCGTCGATGACTATCTACCGTAAAGAGTATCGTTTAACAAAGGCTACGCTTCGACGGAACGAGTGTACCTTTCAACGTCTACGTGAATTCTGAAGAGAAACTACCTTCGTTCCGTCAGCTAAACGTAAAGAGCCCGGAAATTAAGCTATTCAAATAGAATTTAGCTGGTGATTTGCCATTCAAAAACGCGGCTCTGCCCTTGCCTCGTTACCCATCCCCGGCGCCCGAAGAACCGGTACAGGAACAGGAACAGCGCGGAGTAGCACAGAAACACTGCACAGAAGCGGTACGACGTACAGAAAGGGTGGAACCGCTTCCACGCTCCGTTCCCAGATCCCACCAATCCCTTTCCTCCCCCTCACGGCTCTGAAAGCGGTCCGTTCTAATTCATTTGTCTCCGGGGTACCTTCCAATATTTCACCTTTATTCTTGCGCGCTTCTCTTTCCACCCACGAGTCAACCGGCCTTATGTCGCGAAATGTTAATCGATCGGACGGCATTTATCTTCGCAGGCACCGTAATACTTATCCGACTGCAGGACTATTCGAAACCCTTTTCCTTTAACCGCGACTCCACTTCGTACCCTCCACACCCCCGGCGCGTGGAAATTTCACTCCACGAGTTCCGAGCGTCAAATCGAATATCCTTTAGTTCGTTAGGTGCAACGTTGAATATGGTAAATCGTGTTTGCGGCGGTTGAACCCAACTTCCGTTTGCCAGTAATAATGGCCTGGTTATCGAACTTTGAAATTCGAGCAGCGGCGTGTGAAATATAGAATATCCGGCAAAACTTTCCACCCCGGCCCGATACAACTTTACGTGGAATCGAGGTGTTTGCACCCCGTTGAAAACTGTTTGACATTCGATTTTCATGGAAATAACCAGATTTATGGTTTGCGAGAGGATACGATACGACACGATGCCCTGGAAATCGTCAACTTTTAATGTCCCACGGAGCATGCTTCGTGGCACGGTGTTTCTAGAGTTACTTGATTACGAGTATTACTCTCGCCAGCTATTGTCCCGGGAGAAGCGTGTTTTGCTGCAGTTGCCAGCGACCAAGGAAAAAAAATGGATTTCAAGGGTGTTTTCCCTTGGATGATTCCTGTGAGGGTGACATCGTGAAAGCGCTGGTTGAGAAGAAGGAGAAAGCCGCACCGGCGATAAGTAGGTTGGAAGAGGGTAAGAAAGAAAGAATAGCACAGAGGGAAAGTCGGAAGGGATGGAAAGCAAAGAAGGTAGTACGGTGTGGGTGTATGTGTGCACGGGTGTCTGTCTGTTTAGTTCTACCCCAGTTTTACCGTTACGTTGGAAAAGAGGGCATCTCTGCGGTTTGTTGCCACTGGCACTGTATTTTCCAGTATCTTTCTCGATTTCGCCTTATTTTCATGCTTCGCGCAAAATTAGTCGCCGCGTCGCTGTGTCACCAGCGTGCTCGTCGAACGATAAATTATAAAGGAAAAGGAAAATTGGGTGGTTCGTAAAATACTGGGGAACATACTGGGGAAGCGTGTGAAATAAAGTTTTAACGGTATCATAAACTGTACGAAGGCAGTGTGATAATACGGAAGTGTATTTTTTCCATGAGAGCTAGGTACGTCGGTAAACGTGGTATAAGAGGTTCAAGCACTTCCATTGGTCCGTTTTTTTTTGCGACGGCACTGTCGGAATTTTATTAGGCAGATTTTCATCGTCCCGAGTCTCTCGGCAGACCGATCCAGCCTTGGATCTTCGGTTTCAACAGGAACCAAGGAAGACAGGCTTCACCAGCCAATATCTCGGAGTACGATTTAGCCCTGATCCCTCCTAGCCCTCCTTTATATCCACTGAATTTAAATAATGGAACTGCCGCTAATTCGCCGGCAGTGGCGGCCAACCAGTCTAGTCGCTGACAAAGATTCAATTCTTGCCAGTGGAAGCCCATTGGGTTCCACGAATTAAGATATTAGTTTGATCCACGACCAGTGTCCAATTGCCCCGAGCATATTCGCGAACGAAATACGGTCGTAATTGAATAGCGAGGGAAACGTCCGGATAAAGATGTAATAATTGTTTCGGAACCTCTCGAAAGTAGGGCTTCACGAAGAGATAGGTGAAGCGGTCGAGGTGCCAGGCTGAATAAATTTTTTCAATTTTCCTCGGAAGAGCTAATAACGCGCTCGGACAGTATTTCCCGTTCTTTTCGTTGGATTTCTTGGGAGGACGTTTTACGTTCAATTTGTAGCATCGGGTTTACGTGACGCGTCATAAGTCGGAGGTACGATAATAGGGAGTCAGTAAAATCTGTCGGGGATGCTTGACATGGATACCGCGTGGAAGAGGGCTTAATCCAACTACTCTGACTGTCGTGATACCGTGCTCTTACAACGCTACGGTTACCTGTTGGTGTAGAAATTTCAGCTTCGTAGCACGGTGTTACTCGAGTTTCGCAGGTGCATCATTTTTGCGTTCTCTCGGTGTACACGAACTCGGTACACTTCGAGTAACTGACCCTGTACTTTGTAAGCCAATCCTCGAAAGAGCGCGGAATCTTTGGAGTCCCCCTCGGGGAGCGCTTCTAATGCATTAAACGGAATACAGTATCACATTTGCATGGTGGAGACTTGTCGAGGAAAATCCAAGGATTTATTGGGAATTCAGGGAAGAAAGCTGGAAGATCGATCCGTGGCTACTTAGAAAAAGAAAGATGAGGGTGTGGGAGGAGGGGATAGATCCACAGGCAATGCTGTAACGAAGTCCAAAATGTTTTTCCACCGGTGGACCGTCGGGTAGTCAATATCTATGCTAATCCGTTCTATACAGCTACTTCTCTACGCGGCTCCTTCTCTTTGTCCCACTCGATCCCACTCGTTCTTCCATATTCTTACCTACTCTTTACTTCTTTATTCCCTTTCTTTTCTCCGACGAACCAACCCCTTTTGTCTGTCTATGGTTGAGCAAACAGCGAATCGAAAACCGATTTCCGGATAGCGGTACTGGATCGACCGAAAGGGCGATAGGTAAGCCCGTCGCCCTGAAACCTCGCGATAAAAATACTATTATGGACCATTCAGCCATATCTCTGCCGATAGTAGACGCAATAATCCGACGTATATATTATCGAGGTGACTATCGATCGAATCCGTGACCGTCAGACAACTTTATGCCGGTCGATTGATTATAACAACGATACGAATCACTTTTCTATCCGCCGTGTCGTATTAATTGATTACGGTTGCAGTTGTGCTCGAGTATTACCAGCAAAACCGGTAATACATAACGTGGCATTGTTTGCTGTATCAACGAGCCTCTCTTTTCTTCGTAAACGTTTACTTTTCGCTACCGGATATTATTACTTACCGTCGTCAAACATTTACGTATCGGAAAATTCTACTTGACGTATTCCGCGGAAACTCCGTACCACATAATCTTAATATTAAGACCGGCCACCCTCTGACAACCGTGGAAGAACATTTGTACCCTTCTTGTTTAATCCTCGCGCACTGGAACTTTTGATAGCCAACACACCGAACCAGTGTTATCAGCTGGAAAGAATACTGCGAGCTTATCTCCCGCCAACTCCGACGGATCAAATATATTCGTACAGAGATACATGCTCGGTTTTATTGACCGGTTGTTACGGATACCGGTACTCCTATTCTCTTATCCAGTTCTGGTTGATCCAAACGTTTCATCCCGCCTCGGTAAACGCCATTAGTTCTAATCTAATCTTCTATTCAGCATTTCCTTTACTGCCGTCAACGTTACAATGGAAGGCTGATTAAACCCAAACCCGACGCGATGCTATTCAAAGCCTGCAGGGTTGCAGGTTTTCCCCTTCCTGAAATAATCCGACCATTCGCGAAATTGCTACAAATCGAGAATATCGCGTGCCGCGCAGACAAATAAACTACGCGGCCATTAGAAATTCATTGTAAAAAGTGGGATGTTTCAAAAGAATCCCATATCCACCGGCCGGCTATCCGTCTCCTACTGTTTTTTCATTACGATGATTCTCATTTCGTTGGAATGCTTTATCACCGATTAATCTGTGCGATAAAGATCCTGATTTCATTGGTATTATGGATGATTATGGAACATCGAAAGACACTGCGAAACTGGATATTCACAAATGTCAATCCCACGTAAAGTATAGTTTTTCGGCTGTCGTGAATGCAAATAGAGTTCGTCGCCATTTTGAAAATATACTGGGTTTATTTGCTTTACGAACGAGAAGCGGGTCTTGCTTCTCGGTATACCAGGTAGGTGATCGTTAGCGCGGATGTTTCGGAAAATCATTAATGTTGTTACGCTGCGGTACAACAGTGCCTGAAACTTATGGTACAATTTCGGGTATGGAGGGCACGGGGAGGAAGAGATAGAAAGAGTAGGAAAAAAAACCGCTAATGAGATTTTTTGCTCAATCAGACACGGCAAGCCACGGATGGGGTTGCAGTCGTTCGTACGTCGAAAAAAGCTTAGAAATGCTCCAGTTCCAAAAGACCGAATGGGTTCTTCTTCGGAAACGGATCGATAACGATGCTCGCTTTCCTTTACCCTTTCGTTTCCTACGTACGCTACTTTATTAACCACACGACTTTTCGATCGTTGGATCCTCGCGGAAGTCAGTTCTGCCACTGGAAAATTCTTCTGCGTTCCCCAAGAAAGAAAAGTGATTTAGCGAAATAGGTATGTTGGCTAATCGGTAACTAATTTCGCGAGTGTCGAAAGAGGTGGTGTTGGAGGGGTTGTTACTTTGCGACTGGCGTGGAGGCCACCAATCAATTATTGACTGTTTGTGATATAATTATCGGTGATGATGAAGCATCGAAATTGTTGGTAAACGTAATCTGTGCCGGTGGTAGATCCATCGACCGCACGGATGCGCATAGAAATATGTTAAACGCGGACAAATTATGTATTCATGTGCTATCATGAATCGAACGGTCCTTTTACGAGTGCTTGGAAGACCGACAGGGTGACCTGTCCACTAAAACCCTCCAGGTATCACACCGATCGTTCACCTCGACGAAACTTTTAACTCGATCATCGCAATGCTGCGAAACTAGGAGAAAGAGAGCGTAGCACTGGTGGCAGGCAGGTGAAGAGAGGTGAAGAGAGGTGAAGAGAGGAGGGATTTAGCAAGGAAGCGTTCGGACTCGTCCTTCTCTCCCGCGGGGTCTTTAGTGTGTCTTGGTTAATTAATCCTGTAAATTAGTAGGTCGGGGAGTGGGTCCTCGGCGTAGCGTAAAGAGAGGCAGGAGTGGGTTCCTCTTTGCTCGGCTACTCTGCAGGTTTAATACGGGCTCGCGACACGAGCTCGAAGTCATTCGCGCGAATATTTCCAACCGCAGATTCCTCGACGAGCTTGCTCGAGAGCAACCTGCGAAATCGTATAAACGAGTATATATATATGTATACGTACACCTTTACTCCCTCGTCCCTTTTCTCTCTCACCCTCTTCTCTTTACGTATTAAAGAGCGGCGTTTGCGTGTACGACTGTCTCTCCACGTGCATGTACAGGGTGTTAAAAAGGCATTCAGCGTTTAGACATCATACGGAACCCGGTAAAGTGGAGAAAAAATTGCTCGCCGAGTTAGGTTGAAAAATGCGCGGGGTTGGAAGAAGACTCGAGCGTAATCTTATCAGTGATACGTGGAAGTAAACATACCAGCGTCGCACCCCCATCGTCGATATGAAAGTGTGCAGCGAAGGGTGAACCAGGAAAAAGGTTAGTTACAGCGTCTCGTGGAATTATTGGATCAAGTATTTGCAGACAGTTTTGACAGCATCGTTTACCTTCGAAACGTTCAATGCATTATTTAGAAGCATGCATAAGTACGACAGCGTAATAATGCGCGCTGCGTGGAACCACCGTCGTTAAGGGTGTTGGGGTCCGGCCCATCTTTCTGTCCAGTGCGTGAGAAAAACCGGCTGGTAAATGTACTCGAAATAGGGGAAAAAGAGGCAAGGGAAAAGGAGAGAAAGGTTAGTCTTGGCTAACCCCGATTTCGACGGCCTGTCTAGGTGTCGTGACGTCACGTGCGTTCAACACCCTCGTGTGGTAATCGATCTGCCAACCCCGTGCCTGCACCCCGCCACTCTCGGACGATGAAGGCGCACCACGAGTATCCACTTCGTATACGAGAATGTGACTATACGTTCATCCTGTACTAGAAAAATTCACCGCGATTCATTTGTTCGACCAAGTATCAACTGTAAACGATTCCGTCGATCGCATGCGAATATTTCCGGAGCACCTGCACACGGTGCAATAAGATGGATAAATTAGTAAATGGATGGTTACAAGTAAAAGGGATCACCGAACGTGGAAAAGGATCCTCCGATAACGAACTCAAACCTTGTTTCGATATTCTCGTGCTCGGTGGAAGAGCTTTTCCTCTTTAGCCTGGAACTTTGTTCCCCCACCGGCTTCTGTCTGTGGAACTTGTTTGAATCGAACTCCGGTGAACGTCGTTATACGAAGAACGTTGAAAGAGAGTTAGCTCGCTCGATCGCACGTGGCCACGAATCCTGTGGCCAGGAAATTGAGATGCACGCACCGGTTCTTCCTACGTTCCATTTATCGATAAACCTTCGAAGCAACTAGACCGCGAATAAAACCAATTCGCGGTTCCCCGTTGTATTCACTTTCCTTAGGACGTAACGTTATAGCCGATTATTTACTCCGGCTTCTTGATTCGATGTCGTGAATGACCTTTCGGAAATAACGCGCGAAGACTTCTCGCCTACGTGTGCTATTTTGCATCCCCGACGGGATAATCGGATATACTTATGGATGTGCACTCTTTGAAAGGTTCTCAGGATGTCGATACACGGCTAAATATCATCCGCACATTATTCTTTCATCGCCGATTTCCGGCACGGACATTGACTATTTTCCGATTTAATGAAATTTAAAATTGATGATCGGAAAAAGTTCTCCTATTTGGTATTTCGAGTTCGATTTCCGTTTGGCGAGCACGTACGTCAGTTATTTCTACGCTATAAAGACGAGCACAGGAATTCGCCGGCGGCGATCGAGTGATCTGGATACTTTACCGATACGGGACAGTGTCATGAATTCTCAAGCAGCTCGTACCTCGTCATTCCTCACGTATCAGATTTTCCGTTTCGAATGGCAAAGTCTTTACGGTTATGGCACTAGAAAATCTTGACCCGATCACATGCTTTCTATGATTATCCCGTGAAATTATTTTCGATTGATTACTTACGCACGGACATAAGAACCCTTCGACCCTCGTTAACTACTCCGTATACCGTAAAAGTGCAGTGCAAACGACTGACAGTAAAATTAACTCTTCCCGTCAAGAAGATAACCGTGCAATCGCACTTTCCGGAATAATTCGAGCAATCTCTAGGTGGAAGGGGGGATCGATCTGAAGAGAGCTCGAGTATCTAGACAGCCCCTAACTGCCGGAGACGAAATGTGTACGAGGGAATCTGGCATCATTCTTCAACCCCTCAAGAACTTCTCAACCCGTCACGTACGCAACCCTCGAATCTTGAAGCTCCGAGCTTTCACAGGCCGCACGTTAGATTCGCACCGTTATGCCGACGGCAACCCTTCTCTCTTCTCTTCCATGAAAATTGAAACGCGTTTATCAAACAGAATTATCCTCGATTCGACTTTGACGTCGGATGACACTTCTAAGTAAAATCCAACTTGACGACTGTCGCGCTGAAATTATCCGGGCAGATCACATGGAGCTAACGATTTTAATCAATATATAATCGATATGGTTAGCTACAAAGGAAAATTCGAAGCGACAGTCGACTTTGGCTTACGGATAGAAATATCTTGGCAGGTAATGGGAGACGGTAGACGACTCTCAGTGGTCGGCATCTGATACCTCGAGAAGACAGTAGGAAATCTTTGAGAAAGACGAGCTCTCCGTGGAAAACAAGAAAAAAAGAGAGTGGGAAGAACGATAGCGGGTAAACGACGGGAAACTAAAAGTCTCGGAGAGCATTCAAGGTTAAGGATCGATGGAGGCTGTCCAGAATCGCATCTGTACCTTTGCGATCGATTTACGTCGAATTTCCAGCAAGGTTCCATGGCTTACCTAGGGATTTATCCCATGGGAAATCAGTTAGTTTCGCTCAACGAAATTCGTGGCGTTTGCACGGGGGGGGGGGGGGGGGTGAGGCGGCCTCTCGAAGAGGTCGAATAATCGGTCGTCGAACCGTTAAGGTCGATAGCCAATGGTCGATGGAATTTATGAGCGCGCTTCACCCCGTCCGGTACAGGATAAAATGTAGATTACCTCTTATTCCTGAATAAATAACATGACATTAGATTCCGCACACATTGTTCGCAGACGTCCTTTTTGCTTGGCTAATAATGCACTGCACTTCCGTTCATCAAATGACATGTAATGAGAGGAGAGAGTTACACTTGATGATTAGCGTGCTTCAAGATTGGATAGCGGTATGCAAATAGATAGAGAGGTATTTATTATACGGAATATGACTTATGCGTAACGCATGAGAAACAAGTGTCTAAAAGCTTTCGTAGGAGTAGCTGGACTAGTGGGAAGTTTGCAAAGTAATCAGAAACGTGGAAGGAGACCAGCACGCTACACACATTTATGCGAGTTTGAAACTCCACCCCCGTAACCTCAGCACACTTCCATTATAACGTCTAGAACGACGAACGAAAATATATCTCCGGTCTGAAGTTCCTCGCCTTATGCGCAACGTGAATACGAATTATTAGACAAGTTTTCCTGCAACAACATCACGTTTTTCCTACTGGTATTCCGTATCTGGTGAAGGACAGTTTTAAAGAGTACGGGTTACATTATGACTCGGAATACCACGTCCACGAGAATTTCCTATAACTCTCGAGAAAATGACATCGCATATCAAACGTAAAATATTCCTGAAATTATTTTATTTCGTAACGAAACATCTGCATCTTTCGAAATTTCTAACGATGCGCAACATTTCAACAAGTTTTTGCGACCAGACTTTCTCTACGCCGAAGTAATAGATATCAATTAAACGAGCTTCCTAACTCGGAGATCGAAAGGGTAAGTTGCCGAAGTGAGTTAGTTAAAGAAGTTTGTGGCAGTGGATATTGAAACTGCGTAACGACTTTCCGAATGTTCGTCCGATATAACGAACGCGAAGTTAGAATGGAAAATTTGTAAGCCACAATGCTTACGATTTGTCGCACGCGATGCAAAACACGTGTCCAACATTTTCTCACACGAGTTTCATTGAATTCCGTTCCTGTAGAGCCAGTTAATACCTCGTGATCGCTTTTAATAAATATATTGCTCGTCGAGTCTAATAAATATTTGGAGTATATTTAATTATGCTTCGAAGAGTAAAAGTTCATGAACCCTGGTTCCAACGCCATCTGCTCTGGGATACGAAGCAGATTCAACCCCTTAGCTAAGGGTAGCTACCCTTAGGGGTTCGAATGATTTACCGACGCCGATATAGTCGTCTTTTACCAACATCTGCACCATCCTTACTTTCTGAAAACCTACAGTTCTCGTTGCCGGTTACACGGGGATAAATGTTAAAATATAATCGTTTCATATTGCACGATTAAAATATTCGCGATTTATCATTCTCGAGAAAAATATTTAATTCTTGATATCCAAATATATAATTTTCCGTTGGTCGAATTACTTTACTTTGAAAGACACAACTGTCGGTGCACCGAGCTGTGCTCCATTCGGGGGTGGTTTTTTCATTTTATATTATAAACGAATGTAAAATAACGAATTACCGATGTGTATCGACTTGAAAAATACCAAGGAAAATTTCGTTAAAAATTTCCAAGCGTGTCGATGAATTTACCGAACATATTTCATTCGAAAATGAAATAAAAATCTTAAACCACTCGGGGGAAAAGAATGCAAGAATAAATCTTGGCCGAAGGCAAGCGCGGCAGTCGTAAAGTTCGAAACTCCCGCGAGGTGGCAGAATTGAGGAGCCATGACAATATGGCTGCGTAGTAGTGGCATCGCTATGGCGATATTCTTGTCAGTTTCCTAAGTGTCGTGGTTTTTATACATTTTACACGAGTTCTTTTATATAACTGGCGTACAATAAATGGACACGGTGCACGTGCGACTACGATGTAACAGCTGAACGGTGGACATCGAAATCGTAAACGACAGGACGGTGTAAACAAGAGAAGATTGGTGAGTGTTTTCTTGCGCTACGCGTAATCGTCCGTTCTCGACTGTTCTGGCACTTTTTTCGTGCATTTATCAAACGATAGAGCGATCGCCTCGTGGCTATTAGCTTACGTGACTCTTTAGATGTCATTTCTCGAATAATGGGTTTGATAATGTAAGGCTATAATGACGGTGAAAGAAGCTCGTATGAAGGAATCCGTGTACAGCAGCAGCGTGCATTGCGTGCTTCGAGCAACCTTCTCCGAATCACCACCGCGATATATAACCTCTCTCCCGCTTTTTTATATTCCTCAACACTTTTTAATATGTCACTTGCTCCCTGTGAGATACGTCGTATTCACCGAATCGAATATTACGCATCGCGTATATTACGAGTTCGAAGATAAATAAGTTGCACGTACACTGCCTACGTTCAACTGAAAGTCTATTATTACCTTCATTGTTTTTGTGCTCTACAATCCAGGATTGTTTACAATGCGATGTTACGGTGCCAGTGAGTATTTGCGGAAAGTTCCAATGTTCTTACTTTGGAATTTTTTGTGTACATAGGCTATAGATAACAATGTCGTGTACGTGTCGAGTAGCCGCTCGATTAAACTATGATATTAACATAAACTTCACGTTATATTTTGTAAACCTGGTAATTGTCGTGTGCCGAATATAACTCACTGGCTCTTTCAAAAACGTTATTATATCCGTTTATCGGAAAACTAGAATATTTCAGACGTAAGAAGAACATTGTTTTTTGTGTAGTTTGATTTACTTTATAGTATTACATAGATATTCAATATTTATAACGAACATCTTTGGTAATTCATTTAAGATTACATCTACGGAGTGAAATAGAAAAAAGGACCGTCGTAGTTCGTAATTTTCTGTACATTTCGGTAGCTGCTTACCGTTTAGTTAGTCGAATGTGTAATTCGTAATCCGAGTAGTGTGAGATATTGATTTTTCGGCTGAAATTAATGCGTCTGTTATTCGTTTGATTTCAGGGCGAAGTTAAAGAGGATCGGATCGGATCGGATCCGGGGACGACTCAGGTGCGTACGGGGTAAAGCCGTCCCGAGGGGGAATGACCGAAAATAGTCAAACCTTATCTACAGACGAACGTATGTTTTATTTTATTCTGTTATATCTTTTCACTTATTCTTTATTGCCTCTTCTTCTTTGAGAAATTAACGATTACCTTCAATAAACGGCTGCCAGCCGCCTCGATTTTATTATCCTTTGAACCATAAGATTATTAAATATCGTCGTACATTTCGAAATAATATTTAGCTCTTTTCTTATATTCTATGATTTGTATTTCCATGTGACGATGTAACTCTTACGAATTCACGTTTTTCTTTATTTAGAAGAATTGCAAAGTTGCCGGGTTTCCTTATTTTAATATCATGTTGGAAATTAATATTTGAAACGTTTATATTATTTACATGTGTTGATTGTGTATTGTTATGCTTCTTAATGTTATTTGTGTCTTAATTACTACGTACATTACGCAAATCATTCGAGAATAATTAAGAATTCATTCCGAGTGTTGCGTAATAATGTAGTTTGTCTGATTCCGCAATCAGAACTTGCGGGTGAACTTTTCCTTTTGGAAAACGCACGTATTATTATTATTATATCATTGGTCGGCTGGTTGCATAGATTGCGGCTTCACGTAACTTCGTCGGTATGGCTGCGTTACTGATAAATATACGGCTCTGATCAGCCAATCATGTTCGATACGTGAGTCGCAAATATGCATCAGCCACTCACCTTTGCGGAGTGCATCTGATTTTCGAGCAGTACGGTTTCATTCGACGAATATTCCTTCCGTTGATTTCTCGGAAGATGTCATTTCTGAAAGAAACAAGGTCAAAGTAAAAATTCCCGTGATACGAAGTCACGTTGAAAATCAATGAATTTTTATAGCACACATATATCGCATTTATTAAACACATGTTTTCAGCTAATTTTATTACCTTTAAGAAGATTATTGACATACGTAATGCCAGTTTACCATGTAAACCGGTGGTAGAAAATATCTTTGCCCTCGTCGTTAACTCTGCTACCGTTTCGGGCACCACTGGTGGTTTCATCCCTCCTGTTTTATCCACAAATAGGGGTTGAAACTAGCCTTCTTACCGACCTCCCTAAAACGGAGGGTACGAACCTGCGTTTGCCGACGGTATTATAGGGGTTGATGTTTCATCCCCTATGTTATCGGAGTAGGATGCAGGCCAGTCCCCTTGCCAAGTTTCGGAAACCTAGAAATCATTGGTTTCTGTAAATCCGTGGATATTTTACCTGATAACATGCCGGGCCAGCAGTTAGCTTGGACCGATAAGCGCGAAAGTAAACCCATTTACCGTATCACGAAATAAACCCATTTGGACGATAAAGGGAAAGTTATCGAGAGGAACGTATCTCGCGGCTCGTAATACTCGTATGATTATCTTGTTAAAACCAGCGATTCCGCGAAAAGTTAGCGCACCCACTCCATACGATCGAATTACCCTCACGTAACTCTTGTTCCCGGGGCACTGGAATTATCTTGCATTCTTTTCTTTCTTCGGTTTTATTGAAACCTATTCAAATGCGTCCCGTACGAGGGTATGGGAATATGTAACTACTCGCTCGAAGTACTCCATAATATGTGCCATTTGTGGTCGTATGTAAAACGGAATGAAGTACCGGCTGAAAGCAGGGAAAAAACTACTACGCCATTCTTTTGATTAATTACATTTTATACATGGTACCGGCGCGTTTGTATAGAGTCCCGGTGCGAATGTTTTCCGCTATATCAAAGGGGACTCGTTCCCTCCCCCCCCCTCTCTCTCTCTCTCTCCGATTCATGGTAATTCAAGAGAGAGAAAGAGAGAAGGAAGAGCGAGGCGGGAATGGGAATGGGGTGAAATGGGTAAAACGGGTAAAAGGGGGAGGATGGAAGCGAAGTAGAGTGACTGGTGGTCAGGTCATGTTGACGTACACGCGAACAAACTTCCGAGCAGGCTGCGCGCGGTCACGTATTATTTTTAATCACTCGATATCTCGGCTGAATGCCCCTACGAGGTTCGAGCGAACGCAACGATTATCCGTAATTGGATTACATTTCTGCTCGCCTGTTTTTCACCAACACCCCCGAATACCTACCCGCCTATTTCCATCTCTCGGTCATCCTACCGGGTTCCAATTCCTAGAACCTATCGTTGTGAATTTCATATGAATTTCGTATCGATGGAATACGAGCGACCACCAAAACAGTACGGCGGTACTTCGAATGCCATCGCCTTTCCACTATCTTTCCCACGAATCTTTTTATTTCTTCCTCCATTCGTTTACTCCGCGGGTTTAACGCGCGATATAACGAAGAAACTGTTTACTTTGCGCAGTAATATCGTACAGTTTTTGCTAACGAGACAGGAGAGGGAGATTGTTTACTTTTCAAGTAGCTTCATCGAGTGTTTCACAACTCGCGGTGGTTTCTATAAATTCGTCGTCGGAATTCGGAGGGAAACGGAATCAGCTTGATGCATTAAAAGCACACGAGGAACGAAACGAGCCTCGGGAAGAGTGATAATTATTTGGTAGAGCAAGGTAACGGTAAACCAGACATGCATGCTTTACCATCCGCACACACGGTCAGCCGCAGATACACTCACGTAAATTCGCAAACGTACATACGTGGGAATGTGCTTGCACTCTCTCGGCTTTTCCAAATGGCTACGCGATTGCGTTAAACTTTATGCGAACGGCCGATCTGTGTTGCTTTAACATTGCTTTAACGAGATTGAGTTTCGTGTTCGTCCGAGAACCTTCGACGTCATAGCTCTCCCACGAAAAAGACTGTCGTGGAAAATTCACTGAGCTCGATCAACCGTCCCCTCCGTTTATCCTAAGGCGTAAAACCTTGGTTCAACCAACCATCCAAACCATGTCGGTCAAAACCGACCATGGAAGATGGCAGTTCGTACCAATTCTAAACTAATTTCCCAAGGTGGTCTTTCACCAGTCGCGGTGCGCTCCGATGGCTATTCTCCGTTACTTTTTAAACGACATTCACCGACGAGACATTTTCGTGGCGGTTTCAAAGAATTTTCGGGCCCTTTCCAGTTCTTACCGCGAATCACAATTTCCCGAGAAAAGAACGGAGGTGCTTTCTTACGAACCATTGCGAAACTTTGCGATTCACCGATACGTCGAGCCGTGGAACCGAAATTCGCCGCGTACCACGGCGGACTCATATTTCACGGAATCGTAGCGAGCGTGGTTTAGATTCGAACGAATCGTGTAATCTCGATTCGTATAATTTCATAGGAACACCGTGTGGCCGCGGGCCGATATGTTTTTACGCTAGAATTTCCCAGGAAAACCCAGTGCGGAATGTATGAGACGCGTGCCGTATCGTGTTCCACCGTGCGAAAATTCGATTTAATTTATGACGAGGGGCTTTCTACGGGTATTCGCGATACTGCCTGAATTATGCATACTTCGTCAATGTCATTCCAACGAACAAACATTTGCTTGATTTTAACCTCCACAGAAATTTTGCTTTCCCTCAAAACCACCTGGTTATTTGCCGGTCTTTTCCATCTTTGTCTATCTTTCGAAATGTTTTCGTCGCAGTTGCTCATCTCTCAGCCAGAAACTCGAAACTCGTTTTCAGATCTATCGACATTTCTTTTCTACCACGATACCTAGATAGATTGGGCAGAAAATTACGTTCTTGAAAATCTTGTACGCTTCGGCGAGTTTAAAACGAGATTGTGAATAATTGAAGCGAAGTACAGTGAAGTTCTCGAGTCGTGGTGATCCATGGAGGTGGTTCCATAATAGTATTAGTACGGCAGAATGCCCAAGGACCATGCAATCATTGGCACGCGAGAATGCGCCCTGTTACGGCTCCTGATAACCAAGCTGACAACCGCTAGAACCGCTAGAATTGGGCCACTGATCGATCACAAACGATCATTCTCTTTTTCCCTCCGAGAATTCGTGAAAATGTTCTCGGAGTAGTCGCGGGAAGAGCATATTTAGTTAAGCGGAAGTTAATTCACTTAATGTATCAAATCGGCGGAACTCGGTTGTAACGGAAGGTAGGTTGCCGTCCTAGAAACACGTAGAGCCATACGGTTGATTCGATTTACTCGGTAGAGCGGTACCAGGAGCCCATCAGGAGCCCATCAGTAGCCAATTCGATTCTTCCGAGTCAGTTTTCTTTGGTGTTCTCTCTTCGTGGAGCCATCGAGGTACCACCAGGATCTTCTTTCCGTAGGAACGTTGGCAAAGTAATTTTGCTTTCGTGCGTAAACGAAATATGTTCCTCTAATTCGGTTCCCTCGGAAGCCTGATAATCGAAAGTGGTGCAGTCACGGTTATCGATAGTCTCCGTCGATATTCTTGCCAGATACCATCTCGCGGCACGTACACACGCACACGTTTATACTCATACTCATACTTATACTTATATCTACGGGAACGTATGTATTCCAGACGGGTAAAAGGGTGGCTGCTAAATTTCAAGGCGCACCCTGAAAACCACCCTGTACCCAGTACACGTATGAAAGTGCAATAAAGAAAAGTGGCGTTCGTGCTTGGCTCGAATGCACCGTAACACCGGCATCGTATCCCGCACCACCGAGAATTTATTTTCGATCAAGGTGGCCGCCGCTGATTAGCGCGACAATGCCAGCTTTGTTCTACGATTAACGACATTTTCTCCGATTCCACCCATTCCGTGTACCCTTCTCTCGTTCCGATAATCGTACATTCGAATCCGGATAAGATTTAAAGAGCCATTCTCTTCGACTTACGAGACCGACTAACCGTCTGTTAACACTTTTCATTAAAGTTTCATCGGACCTCGAATATCGTGCCGTGAAACCTCATCGCGTTGATCCCGTCGTATTTATTCCACCGTAATCTTGTGTTATATCGCTCGATCGATCCGCTAGGTATTCGAGAGAAATCTTGATGCCAAGGCTAATAATGATAAGAATACGTGATAAAGGTAACCGATAAAGGTGAGGTGGTCGTCTTAAAAGGGGCACCGGTGTGTCTCTTTTTCTCCTGTCCTTTTCCCGTTTTCACGAATGCAGAAGATGTTACTTCTCCAGGTAGGATCTTCTCCTGTTTCCTCGTAAGAGCATCGCGGAACTATAGACTCCCGGTGTTCTGTCCTGTCATTCCCGAGTGAGTATGGTATCTGGTGGTTTGCACTACTTTTACCCTTCGCATTCCTTTTCCCGCTCTCGCCACCATTCTCTGAGAGCTTTCCTCCATCCGTACTCAACAGGATCCCAAAATGCTTTCTCCAACCTGATACCGCATGCACCTTACCTTAAAACAAGCTGTACAATGTACCTCGAAAACATTCTTATTAACTTGAGATTTTTGAGTTTCGTCAAGGATGCATTAACGCGTTCCACTATTCGGTTGCTCGATGAAAAGCAATATCGAAAGCACGATTTTTCTCCGAATATTACAAGGTATTATATCTCGCGAAAGTTTCTATCCGAGCGAACGAGGTTGGTTAAATTCGAGGAAAGAGAAAATCCTAGGGGTTCGAAATGAAGTAAAGAGAAAAGGCGTCGATTGGTCGGGGATCGCGAGGCACGTCGGAAAACCTTGAGGCTCGTAGTTGGTACGCGGCTGGAGATGGGTTGGATTAAAGGCTCTTCTTTCGAATTTTATGTCAGTCAGCCCTGTTTCACCCTGGATAATCCCGAGCGAGCCGCTGTATTCGTAACGCGTATATATAAAATAAAGATCTTTCGCTGTCGAGCTCCTTTCTCGTTGCCGGCTTAATAACGCTTAATAACGCTTAATAAACGGCACCAATGTCACGTCACTCCATCCCCCTTTTACCTTTTCTTCCCTCCCCGTGTTTCCACGGACAATGAAACGGATTAAGCCCTTTACGCGGCTGCGGCACATACCAGCCGGCGAACCAAGAAACCTCGGACAAACTTCTCCCTCCACCCCTACACCTTTCCCTCCAGCGAAATCGCTTTCCGAGTCGGTTTCCGTGCTATCGGAACTTTCCGATAACAAAACAAATCTTTCTCGGAATTAATACTCGCCCGATGAATTACTTCTGCGCGGAGACTTTAAGAGGATTATTCAGAAATTGTATGAAAAGTATTCCCGCTCACCCAATCACCAGATTCTTTGATTACATTGACGCTCGTTGGAAAGAGTGGGTGGTTGGCCGGATTCCCGGAGTCGTATCGTGCGATTAATTTAATTAATTGCTCCTATACCAGCCAAGATCAATATCGAGAAACGTCGAGGAATTGATTCCCGCGTAACTACCTTTCGTAACTTTTGACTAGGGAACTTTCCGGTAAGCGAGTTTCTTCTTTCGTCGGACTGTGTATTCCGGATAGTTGTGCTCGCGTATGTTGAGTCGCAGTACGTATACTAGTCGATTAATTAACATTACGAAGCAGGAAAAAGGGAGAAGGAGAGATTTGTGATGATTTTTGATCGACGACAGAAATTGGTTCACGAAAGGATTTCTCGTCTGTCGGTGGATAGATATTGGATATGCATCACGGGACTAGCCGGTTCGTGTCATAAGGCTTAATTACTTAAAAAATGTACTCCCTCGTAGAATACGCGGTGTCGAGGGGTTGAGGTTGGGGTTGGGGTTCGTTGGTAGCTGCGTCAGTGGCTTCGTGGAACTCGTCATGTTGGCGTGAGTACCCGATAATCGTTGATGCGATTGTCGACTGGCAGCCACTTTCCCCTCCAACGTGTGTCTGCTTACATTTCTTTTCCAAGTCGTTGCTTTTTTATCCGGCTGTTTATTTCGCCTTGTCGGGTTATTATCGGAAACGAGTGCGTCTATCGATCACAGTTCGTAACGTGTATCTTTGCTAGTCGCGGAGATTAATCTGGTAGTGTTCCTTTTTTGTATATATCTTGTTGATTAAAGGGCCAAATTCAATAGCAGATGGTGCCTGAACATATTCTAGGCCCCTTTTGGGTCGAAACAAGTAGATTAAAATAGTTTTTCGGTCAAAAAATTGTCGATCCATAGTCGAAAAAATGTGAAGGGGTATACCTTCATAAATCGTCAAAATTTCAATGTCCAATTTCAATCCTAAATGGTCCAGATTGATGGTAAACAACGATCCCGAATATAGAACGAAACAACATTAATACAACTTAAAATAAGGATAAGACATATGCTAAACCATTATTATTAATTTATTCATTTCAACTTCGAAATTCAATTGGATATTGCGATGTATAGTTAATAAAAAAAATTTGCGTACGCTCCCGCCGTTGTGAAGTCGGGGACGTCGAGTCCCCGACTGTGGATATGCCGCCATGTTCAACTACCCTTATGCCCTTTAAACTGCGGCGCTTGCCGCCGAATCACTGACCTACCGCAACACCTATACCTCTCCCCGCTCCATCTCTTACCATCAGTCGGGGTCAAGACGTCCCCGAGTTCACAGCGTGGGGTCTGTCGCAAATTTTTTTGTTACCTATGCATCGTAATGTACGATTCAATTTCGAACTTAAAATTGATAAATTAATAATAATGGGGTAGCATAGCTCTTAACCTCGTTATCCCCACTGCATAACATTATGTAACGAAGTGTAGGGGATTTAAACATTTCTTCTGACCAAAAAATAGGTTGACCCAAAATCGAAAAAATGTGAAGGGGTATACCATCAAAAATTGTCAAAATTTCAAAGTCGCCAGAATCGCTTCTACATGACCCAAATCGATGGCATATGATGCCTAATAATGTTCTAGGACCGATTTGGGTCGAAAGAAGCGGTTAAAAAATTTTTTTGGCCGAAAAATGGTCGATCCAGAATCGAAAAAAATGTGAAGGGGTATACCTTCAAAAATTGTCAAAATTTCAAAGTCGCCAAAATAAATTCTAAATGGCTCAGATCGATGGTAGATGGTGTATAAACATATTCTAGAACGATTTTGGGTCGGAAGAAGTGGTTTAAAAAATTTTTTGGCCGAAAAATGGTCGATCTAGAATCGAAAAAAATGTGAAGGGGTATACCTTCAAAAATTGTCAAAATTTCAAAGTCGCCAAAATAAATTCTAACTGGCTCAGATCGATGGTAGATGATGTATAAACATATTCTAGGACGATTTCTGGTCGGAAGAAGCGGTTAAAAAATTTGTATTGGTTAAAAATGGGTCGAAACCAAGTCGAAAAAATGTGAAGGGGTATACCTTCAAAAATTGTCAAAATTTCAAAGTCGCCAAAATAAATTCTAACTGGCTCAGATCGATGGTAGATGATGTATAAACATATTCTAGGACGATTTCTGGTCGGAAGAAGCGGTTAAAAAATTTGTATTGGTTAAAAATGGGTCGAAACCAAGTCGAAAAAATGTGAAGGGGTATACCTTCAAAAATTGTCAAAATTTCAAAGTCGCCAAAATAAATTCTAAATGGCTCAGATCGATGGTAGATGATGTATAAACATATTCTAGGACGATTTCTGGTCGGAAGAAGCGGTTAAAAAATTTGTATTGGTTAAAAATGGGTCGAAACCAAGTCGAAAAAATGTGAAGGGGTATACCTTCAAAAATTGTCAAAATTTCAAAGTCGCCAAAATAAATTCTAAATGGCTCAGATCGATGGTACATGGTGTATAAACATATTCTAGGACGATTTTGGGTCGGAAGAAGTGGTTTAAAAAATTTTTTGGCCGAAAAATGGTCGATCTAGAATCGAAAAAATGTGAAGGGGTATACCTTCAAAAATTGTCAAAAATTAAAAGTCGCCAGAATCGCTTCTACATGACCCAAATCAATGGTATATGATGCCTAATAATGTTCTAGGACCGATTTGGGTCGAAAGAAGCGGTTAAAAAATTTTTTTGGCCGAAAAATGGTCGATCCAGAATCGAAAAAATGTGAAGGGGTATACCTTCAAAAATTGACAAAATTTCAAAGTCGCCAAAATAAATTCTAAATGGCTCAGATCGATGGTAGATGATGTATAAACATATTCTAGGACGATTTTGGGTCGAAAGAAGCGGTTAAAAAATTTTTTTGGCCGGAAAATGGTCGATCCAGAATCGAAAAAATGTGAAGGGGTATACCTTCAAAAATTGTCAAAATTTCAAAGTCGCCAAAATAAATTGTAAATGGCTCAGATCGATGGTAGATGATGTATAAACATATTCTAGGACGATTTTGGGTCGGAAGAAGTGGTTTAAAAATTTTTTTGGCCGAAAAATGGTCGTTCCAGAATCGAAAAAATGTGAAGGGGTATACCTTCAAAAATTGTCAAAATTTCAAAGTCGCCAAAATAAATTCTAAATGGCTCAGATCGATGGTAGATGATGTATAAACATATTCTAGGAAGATTTTGGGTCGGAAGAAGTGGTTTAAAAATTTTTTTGGCCGAAAAATGGTCGTTCCAGAATCGAAAAAATGTGAAGGGGTATACCTTCAAAAATTCTCAAAAATTGAAAGTCGCCAAAATCAATTCTAAACAACCCAAATCGATTGTAAATGATGTATAAACATATTCTAGGACGATTTCTGGTCGAAAGAAGTGGTTAAAAAATTTGTATTGGTCAAAAACGGGTCGAAACCAAGTCGAAAAAATGTGAAGGGGTATACCTTCAAAAATTGTCAAAATTTCAAAGTCGCCAAAATAAATTCTAAATGGCTCAGATCGATGGTAGATGATGTATAAACATATTCTAGGAAGATTTTGGGTCGGAAGAAGCGGTTAAAAAATTTTTTTGGCCGAAAAATGGTCGATCCAGAATCGAAAAAATGTGAAGGGGTATACCTTCAAAAATTCTCAAAAATTGAAAGTCGCCAAAATCAATTCTAAACAACCCAAATCGATTGTAAATGATGTATAAACATATTCTAGGACGATTTCTGGTCGGAAGAAGCGGTTAAAAAATTTGTATTGGTTAAAAATGGGTCGAAACCAAGTCGAAAAAATGTGAAGGGGTATACCTTCAAAAATTGTCAAAATTTCAAAGTCGCCAAAATAAATTCTAACTGGCTCAGATCGATGGTAGATGATGTATAAACATATTCTAGGACGATTTCTGGTCGGAAGAAGCGGTTAAAAAATTTGTATTGGTTAAAAATGGGTCGAAACCAAGTCGAAAAAATGTGAAGGGGTATACCTTCAAAAATTGTCAAAATTTCAAAGTCGCCAAAATAAATTCTAAATGGCTCAGATCGATGGTAGATGATGTATAAACATATTCTAGGACGATTTCTGGTCGGAAGAAGCGGTTAAAAAATTTGTATTGGTTAAAAATGGGTCGAAACCAAGTCGAAAAAATGTGAAGGGGTATACCTTCAAAAATTGTCAAAATTTCAAAGTCGCCAAAATAAATTCTAAATGGCTCAGATCGATGGTACATGGTGTATAAACATATTCTAGGACGATTTTGGGTCGGAAGAAGTGGTTTAAAAAATTTTTTGGCCGAAAAATGGTCGATCTAGAATCGAAAAAATGTGAAGGGGTATACCTTCAAAAATTGTCAAAAATTAAAAGTCGCCAGAATCGCTTCTACATGACCCAAATCAATGGTATATGATGCCTAATAATGTTCTAGGACCGATTTGGGTCGAAAGAAGCGGTTAAAAAATTTTTTTGGCCGAAAAATGGTCGATCCAGAATCGAAAAAATGTGAAGGGGTATACCTTCAAAAATTGACAAAATTTCAAAGTCGCCAAAATAAATTCTAAATGGCTCAGATCGATGGTAGATGATGTATAAACATATTCTAGGACGATTTTGGGTCGAAAGAAGCGGTTAAAAAATTTTTTTGGCCGGAAAATGGTCGATCCAGAATCGAAAAAATGTGAAGGGGTATACCTTCAAAAATTGTCAAAATTTCAAAGTCGCCAAAATAAATTGTAAATGGCTCAGATCGATGGTAGATGATGTATAAACATATTCTAGGACGATTTTGGGTCGGAAGAAGTGGTTTAAAAATTTTTTTGGCCGAAAAATGGTCGTTCCAGAATCGAAAAAATGTGAAGGGGTATACCTTCAAAAATTGTCAAAATTTCAAAGTCGCCAAAATAAATTCTAAATGGCTCAGATCGATGGTAGATGATGTATAAACATATTCTAGGAAGATTTTGGGTCGGAAGAAGTGGTTTAAAAATTTTTTTGGCCGAAAAATGGTCGTTCCAGAATCGAAAAAATGTGAAGGGGTATACCTTCAAAAATTCTCAAAAATTGAAAGTCGCCAAAATCAATTCTAAACAACCCAAATCGATTGTAAATGATGTATAAACATATTCTAGGACGATTTCTGGTCGAAAGAAGTGGTTAAAAAATTTGTATTGGTCAAAAACGGGTCGAAACCAAGTCGAAAAAATGTGAAGGGGTATACCTTCAAAAATTGTCAAAATTTCAAAGTCGCCAAAATAAATTCTAAATGGCTCAGATCGATGGTAGATGATGTATAAACATATTCTAGGAAGATTTTGGGTCGGAAGAAGCGGTTAAAAAATTTTTTTGGCCGAAAAATGGTCGATCCAGAATCGAAAAAATGTGAAGGGGTATACCTTCAAAAATTCTCAAAAATTGAAAGTCGCCAAAATCAATTCTAAACAACCCAAATCGATTGTAAATGATGTATAAACATATTCTAGGACGATTTCTGGTCGGAAGAAGCGGTTAAAAAATTTGTATTGGTTAAAAATGGGTCGAAACCAAGTCGAAAAAATGTGAAGGGGTATACCTTCAAAAATTGTCAAAATTTCAAAGTCGCCAAAATAAATTCTAAATGGCTCAGATCGATGGTACATGGTGTATAAACATATTCTAGGACGATTTTGGGTCGGAAGAAGTGGTTTAAAAAATTTTTTGGCCGAAAAATGGTCGATCTAGAATCGAAAAAATGTGAAGGGGTATACCTTCAAAAATTGTCAAAAATTAAAAGTCGCCAGAATCGCTTCTACATGACCCAAATCAATGGTATATGATGCCTAATAATGTTCTAGGACCGATTTGGGTCGAAAGAAGCGGTTAAAAAATTTTTTTGGCCGAAAAATGGTCGATCCAGAATCGAAAAAATGTGAAGGGGTATACCTTCAAAAATTGACAAAATTTCAAAGTCGCCAAAATAAATTCTAAATGGCTCAGATCGATGGTAGATGATGTATAAACATATTCTAGGACGATTTTGGGTCGAAAGAAGCGGTTAAAAAATTTTTTTGGCCGGAAAATGGTCGATCCAGAATCGAAAAAATGTGAAGGGGTATACCTTCAAAAATTGTCAAAATTTCAAAGTCGCCAAAATAAATTGTAAATGGCTCAGATCGATGGTAGATGATGTATAAACATATTCTAGGACGATTTTGGGTCGGAAGAAGTGGTTTAAAAAATTTTTTGGCCGAAAAATGGTCGATCTAGAATCGAAAAAATGTGAAGGGGTATACCTTCAAAAATTGTCAAAAATTAAAAGTCGCCAGAATCGCTTCTACATGACCCAAATCAATGGTATATGATGCCTAATAATGTTCTAGGACCGATTTGGGTCGAAAGAAGCGGTTAAAAAATTTTTTTGGCCGAAAAATGGTCGATCCAGAATCGAAAAAATGTGAAGGGGTATACCTTCAAAAATTGACAAAATTTCAAAGTCGCCAAAATAAATTCTAAATGGCTCAGATCGATGGTAGATGATGTATAAACATATTCTAGGACGATTTTGGGTCGAAAGAAGCGGTTAAAAAATTTTTTTGGCCGGAAAATGGTCGATCCAGAATCGAAAAAATGTGAAGGGGTATACCTTCAAAAATTGTCAAAATTTCAAAGTCGCCAAAATAAATTGTAAATGGCTCAGATCGATGGTAGATGATGTATAAACATATTCTAGGACGATTTTGGGTCGGAAGAAGTGGTTTAAAAATTTTTTTGGCCGAAAAATGGTCGTTCCAGAATCGAAAAAATGTGAAGGGGTATACCTTCAAAAATTGTCAAAATTTCAAAGTCGCCAAAATAAATTCTAAATGGCTCAGATCGATGGTAGATGATGTATAAACATATTCTAGGAAGATTTTGGGTCGGAAGAAGTGGTTTAAAAATTTTTTTGGCCGAAAAATGGTCGTTCCAGAATCGAAAAAATGTGAAGGGGTATACCTTCAAAAATTCTCAAAAATTGAAAGTCGCCAAAATCAATTCTAAACAACCCAAATCGATTGTAAATGATGTATAAACATATTCTAGGACGATTTCTGGTCGAAAGAAGTGGTTAAAAAATTTGTATTGGTCAAAAACGGGTCGAAACCAAGTCGAAAAAATGTGAAGGGGTATACCTTCAAAAATTGTCAAAATTTCAAAGTCGCCAAAATAAATTCTAAATGGCTCAGATCGATGGTAGATGATGTATAAACATATTCTAGGAAGATTTTGGGTCGGAAGAAGCGGTTAAAAAATTTTTTTGGCCGAAAAATGGTCGATCCAGAATCGAAAAAATGTGAAGGGGTATACCTTCAAAAATTCTCAAAAATTGAAAGTCGCCAAAATCAATTCTAAACAACCCAAATCGATTGTAAATGATGTATAAACATATTCTAGGACGATTTCTGGTCGGAAGAAGCGGTTAAAAAATTTGTATTGGTTAAAAATGGGTCGAAACCAAGTCGAAAAAATGTGAAGGGGTATACCTTCAAAAATTGTCAAAATTTCAAAGTCGCCAAAATAAATTCTAAATGGCTCAGATCGATGGTACATGGTGTATAAACATATTCTAGGACGATTTTGGGTCGGAAGAAGTGGTTTAAAAAATTTTTTGGCCGAAAAATGGTCGATCTAGAATCGAAAAAATGTGAAGGGGTATACCTTCAAAAATTGTCAAAAATTAAAAGTCGCCAGAATCGCTTCTACATGACCCAAATCAATGGTATATGATGCCTAATAATGTTCTAGGACCGATTTGGGTCGAAAGAAGCGGTTAAAAAATTTTTTTGGCCGAAAAATGGTCGATCCAGAATCGAAAAAATGTGAAGGGGTATACCTTCAAAAATTGACAAAATTTCAAAGTCGCCAAAATAAATTCTAAATGGCTCAGATCGATGGTAGATGATGTATAAACATATTCTAGGACGATTTTGGGTCGAAAGAAGCGGTTAAAAAATTTTTTTGGCCGGAAAATGGTCGATCCAGAATCGAAAAAATGTGAAGGGGTATACCTTCAAAAATTGTCAAAATTTCAAAGTCGCCAAAATAAATTGTAAATGGCTCAGATCGATGGTAGATGATGTATAAACATATTCTAGGACGATTTTGGGTCGGAAGAAGTGGTTTAAAAATTTTTTTGGCCGAAAAATGGTCGTTCCAGAATCGAAAAAATGTGAAGGGGTATACCTTCAAAAATTGTCAAAATTTCAAAGTCGCCAAAATAAATTCTAAATGGCTCAGATCGATGGTAGATGATGTATAAACATATTCTAGGAAGATTTTGGGTCGGAAGAAGTGGTTTAAAAATTTTTTTGGCCGAAAAATGGTCGTTCCAGAATCGAAAAAATGTGAAGGGGTATACCTTCAAAAATTCTCAAAAATTGAAAGTCGCCAAAATCAATTCTAAACAACCCAAATCGATTGTAAATGATGTATAAACATATTCTAGGACGATTTCTGGTCGAAAGAAGTGGTTAAAAAATTTGTATTGGTCAAAAACGGGTCGAAACCAAGTCGAAAAAATG
This sequence comes from Nysson spinosus, assembly GCA_910591585.2. NCBI lineage: Eukaryota > Metazoa > Arthropoda > Insecta > Hymenoptera > Crabronidae > Nysson > Nysson spinosus. The sequence continues at coordinate 1,289,718 of OU342839.1, read as the reverse complement.
TGAAGGGGTATACCTTCAAAAATTGTCAAAATTTCAAAGTCGCCAAAATAAATTCTAAATGGCTCAGATCGATGGTAGATGATGTATAAACATATTCTAGGAAGATTTTGGGTCGGAAGAAGCGGTTAAAAAATTTTTTTGGCCGAAAAATGGTCGATCCAGAATCGAAAAAATGTGAAGGGGTATACCTTCAAAAATTCTCAAAAATTGAAAGTCGCCAAAATCAATTCTAAACAACCCAAATCGATTGTAAATGATGTATAAACATATTCTAGGACGATTTCTGGTCGAAAGAAGTGGTTAAAAAATTTGTATTGGTCAAAAACGGGTCGAAACCAAGTCGAAAAAATGTGAAGGGGTATACCTTCAAAAATTGTCAAAATTTCAAAGTCGCCAAAATAAATTCTAAATGGCTCAGATCGATGGTAGATGATGTATAAACATATTCTAGGACGATTTTGGGTCGGAAGAAGTGGTTTAAAAATTTTTTTGGCCGAAAAATGGTCGATCCAGAATCGAAAAAATGTGAAGGGGTATACCTTCAAAAATTCTCAAAAATTGAAAGTCGCCAAAATCAATTCTAAACAACCCAAATCGATTGTAAATGATGTATAAACATATTCTAGGACGATTTCTGGTCGAAAGAAGTGGTTAAAAAATTTGTATTGGTCAAAAACGGGTCGAAACCAAGTCGAAAAAATGTGAAGGGGTATACCTTCAAAAATTGTCAAAATTTCAAAGTCGCCAAAATAAATTCTAAATGGCTCAGATCGATGGTAGATGATGTATAAACATATTCTAGGACGATTTTGGGTCGGAAGAAGTGGTTTAAAAATTTTTTTGGCCGAAAAATGGTCGATCCAGAATCGAAAAAATGTGAAGGGGTATACCTTCAAAAATTCTCAAAAATTGAAAGTCGCCAAAATCAATTCTAAACAACCCAAATCGATTGTAAATGATGTATAAACATATTCTAGGACGATTTCTGGTCGAAAGAAGTGGTTAAAAAATTTGTATTGGTCAAAAACGGGTCGAAACCAAGTCGAAAAAATGTGAAGGGGTATACCTTCAAAAATTGTCAAAATTTCAAAGTCGCCAAAATAAATTGTAAATGGCTCAGATCGATGGTAGATGATGTATAAACATATTCTAGGACGATTTTGGGTCGGAAGAAGTGGTTTAAAAATTTTTTTGGCCGAAAAATGGTCGATCCAGAATCGAAAAAATGTGAAGGGGTATACCTTCAAAAATTGTCAAAATTTCAAAGTCGCCAAATTCGCTTCTAGATGACCCAAATCGATGGTATATGATGCCTAATAATGTTCTAGGACCGTTTTTGGTCAAAACAAGTGGATTAAAATTTGTTTTCCGTCGGGAAATGACTCAAATGGCCGCACCTTACCCTATATATGGGGTTATTATCTCAATAAACCGGACTATTGGATCAACCGTGTAATACGAAACCGCAAGTCATCGAAGCCGTCTGCAGGAGCAATTATACGGGACCCCGATAATTTAAGCGCGTGTCACGTTACCCTCCCGGATTCGGTCACGATAATCCTACTCTCTCTCTCCCTTCCTTCCTCTCTCTTTCTCTCTCCAACCACCAAATTGGAACTTTATTTGATATCAGAGAGAAGGTGGACTGCTGGCCACCGATCTCAGGGGATATTTTATGGTAACGTTATGGCTTACTAATAACGGGTTGCCCTCACATTTTAGGATTGCTAATCATGCGAGTATCTTGCCTCGCACGAAACCAGGTAGCACGTAATATCGCCCCCACACTTTCCAATTGGGGATTACACATTGTCGGAGGGTTGTACGCGTCATGAAACCATTTTAACGATGTTTGAATTAATTTGACATTAATGTCAAAAATGGATCGTTTTGAATCCCAAGCTCCTCGGTATTCCATCTTGGTCTTAATAAAGAATATTTCTTGCATTTAACGGAATTAAGTTTTCTACACTAGCAAATGTACGTACAACAATTTTGCGTGAAATATTAGCGTAACTTTAAACGATTAGAATAAAGTACTGTTCCTGGACTTCGCTGCGAGAAGCGAAATTTATTGGGCATTTCACGAGTTTTCGGGTGCGAGAATAATAGATCTCGGGGTAATATAGATCTAATTAAATTGCTTTCATTGAATAGTCGAGCTAACAGTTGGATTAGCGAATAGCTCGATTGTATTGTCCTGCTTAGGGATAGTCCCTCGATAAGTGGTCGTTCAACCGTTCGAACGTTCGAGCGTTCGATCGGTCGACGTCCACTACACTCGATAATAGGTTGTCGGGAAGATTAAAGCGATAATTTCAGATTTACGATAACCCTCCGTCAGATATTATGTGTTTGTCGACGGTCTATCGCGACTCCATAGAAGTATCCTAACCAAGTTAATTTAATATTTAATACCGATTTCATTCACTCTCGTTACATCGATATCCTCCTATCCGGTGCGCCCTGGTTAGTAGAGTTTCATTTTATCATAGTAATTCGCGAGTAGAGAATAACAGAGGCTGACGGCGGAGAAGGGTGGCGTATGTTGTTTCTTTTCTTGGAGTTTACACGATGACAATGCACGAGGGAACTGTTTTACGGCATCGTAAGTAGAGTCGTGCGACATTCCGTAGCTAAAGGTAGATTTCCATATTCCACCTGGCCACCTCCGTCTTCTGCCCCTCGTCCCTCCGCCTTTCGATGGAGTACACGGAGGGTAGTACACCTGGCCTCTCGTACTTTGCTGTAGGGTCCTGCTGCGGCTTTATATTTTGCTCTCTTCACGCGTGACGTCATCACCGAAATACGTGAGCCGCTTCGGGAATGGCTGGCCGACACGTAAACCCGTGGAAAACCCATGGAAAACCGTGGCATCAACGACCGTAACGGGAACTACCCTTAATCCACGAAGGGATCTCATTCCGCAAGGAAACCCCGGAGGTTGCCCCTGGCCATTTACGAATAAATTTCTTGGATCGCTGAGAACAGTGTTTACCCTTTGCACTTTACGAGACACACCGAACTCGACCTACGCGACTCACATTCTTTTCAAAGCCATCATACTGATTTATTTATTATTATAATACACTGCATACGATAGTCATTAACCTCGAACGTGTATCGGACCCGTCTTACGATCTACGTACGCAAATATACGTTAACTTCTCGAATCTCGCAACGAATCTCGTACGGAAAAGATATGGTGTGTACCCAGCTAGAGAAATCCGAAAATGGAAAAACGATGGCGGGACCGTGAAGGGCGCAGGGCGAAGGGCGAAGGGCGAAGAAGTTTTAATATCGGTGGCTCGAAAGTTGTAGTTGTACGTGAGAACGCAGACACGTTAAGCCTTACAGATTGTGGGTTCGAGACTGGAGCGAGTAAATCATGGCATCGTGCTTTAGGACGTGCTAGGACCCAGCTGCCACGCTACCCTGCCGGATCATCCCTAGGGATTAGTGATACTTCAATAAACTCTGGTATGCTGCGCGCGAGAGAGTCCAGCTCGACTTTCTCCTTTCGGGAAGCTGGCCGACCGGACGCCCGTCAGCGGGCCAACTGCCCTTCTGTTCGCTCGCTAGTTCGTTTTGCTCTTCGCTTCAAACTTCGCGAGTCTGCGACCTACCAAACTACCTCCTATAAGCCAAAAGGGTTTTCCTCGACTAAGAGCGCATCGATTTGCTTTCCTGCTTCGAGCATGGACTTTGCCAAAATTTTCTAACAGCGACTGCGAATTGAAAAGGAAAATGTCAAGCGAAGGAAAAAGAAATAAATGCCGACGCGATCGGTGAAGGTTGTGCGTTTTACAGATGAAACTAATATTCGTTGGGACGGATTCCAAGGAGAAGGAAGGATGGAAGGAGGGAAGAGAGAAGGAACCTCCGCAGTCTGAAATCGGGCGGTGGAGGTTAGCTTTTTATACGATAGATTTATCCCGATCCGTACTCTTGGCCATTTCCGGCATTTCCCCCCTGTGGGTTCTCAATGGAGAAAGAATATCTATTTCAGAGGTCCGATCGGATCCGCTATACTTCCGCCCGTCTTTTCTCTCGCGTTGGATTTTAACTCCCGTTCTATCTTTCCCTTCTTCCTATCCACCGGTAACCCGTTACTAAAGCAACAGGGACTTACGGTTATTTCAATCACCATAAAAATAGTTTTCGTTTTATCGTCACGCTTCTACGACGGGATATTTCTCCTCGTAAGCATCCAGGTTTGCTCGGAAGACGGTATACAGTGGATGATGCCGCGATATTCCTCACTTTGGGGGATTCTCGCGGCTAAGCTTCCTACCATCCCCGATACCACCGACGCGAGGTATTCGTCTTGGGGCTTTAATTATAATTTATATTTCCGTAGGGTGCGTTTATAAAGCAACTACGTCTCTCTCACCCTCTCCCTGCATCTATCTTTCTCACTTGCCTCATCCGTGAACACCGTACACACATACCTGTCTACCATAGCCAGCTATCTCGCTTTGCGTTTTCCGCTTTTGCTGTCTCGGAAAATCTGCTCGGATTTAACGTGACTGACGGCGAAGGATTAACGGAATCAGCGTCTACGTGTGTCCGTATACCGCGGATTAGATCCCTTACGAAGTTTGAGCGATGCATGCCACGGCGAGAAGTCCCTCCTTGGCCGATTAACAATGGGACAAGTATCCCAAAGTTTACCAAAGATATTATAGCGACCTCTTATTAATCGCGATATCTAGTCCAGCTTTTGTCGATGTGCATACGTTGTAATTGTAACGAGCGATTAAATCAAGCGGTATAAGTGGAAGTGGAATTCTGCGTGCCAGACGCAGTAGAAGTAGAGCGTTGCTCAGACTTGGAACGTTCTGCCGGGGTTTCCTATTCCTTTTCGACGATTACGGAAACCTAGCGCGGATGCCTATTCAAAGGCCAGGTAGATTTTTGTCCTGGCGGTGAGGTACAGGCGGTTGCAAGCCGCAGTTTACATAGGTGTACAACATTACCCGACTCCGAAGTAAATATGTATGGATGCTTGCACGCCCAACTCTAAGTACGTTTGTATTTGCGTGCCCATACACACTGTACGTACCGATTAAACCATTCCGGCCAATCGTGGTAGTTATTTCTAGCCGTATATGGTACATAGATCATTGCCCGATGAAGAATTACTTTTAAAGGGGATTTTTCTGGTATCCTAAGTTTGTTCGAATCTGTGTTTATTCGGCTTAACTGTTCGCCGCGAGACATTGTTAGGTGCGTTTAGTAAATACAGGGTCGTTATCAACGGTAAGAGCTAAGTCTCGTTAAGCGTCCCTAACAGCCGAATAGGAATAGGAAGCATCCTGGCATTGGTTTTGATGCCGTGCTCGAGAGAGTCTCTCTTACCTATGTACATGATGTTAGGAAATCTCTCTCGAGAAATTTACTAACCCGCACGATAGACAGTCGGGTAACACGCGAACGAGAGGTTTCCATTCTGAGGGAAGGTTGGAAGGGAACGCTACCAAATGTCTCCCAACTACGTGTTTCTATTTATGTAATTATCTGTATACCTCCACGGTTCTGCCACTCGTACGTCTTCCACTTAGACCCTCCACTTTTCTACTTTATTCTATTATTTATATCCGCTGGCACTCATTATCAATGAACCCAGTCAGTTTACTCGAAATTTCACGTGCTCCGATCTAATAACACTCTGGGAAACTGGCTCGTTAAGAGAGGGGCTGGGGTTAATCGCGCGATTACGTGGAAGCGTAAGAGCCGTTTGAACGTAGTGCACTCAACGAAGAGGAGACGAGTGCTGGTTCATCGAAACTAATGCCGGTTAACTATAGGCTGGTATTTAATTTGACAATTTAATATCGGTAAATTGGCACGGCTAAACAAATCAACTTCCAACGTTTTCGGGATGGAAAGTTCCATTTTCCAATTTCGGTGGATCTTATTCCTGCTTGTCCTAAAAAGGAAAGACGGCTGAAATAATTCGAACTGCCGATAAATACATGACGGCGCTATTTCGAAGTATCTCGCGAACTTTTAACCTACTTCTTTGTACCTCTTACCGCTCCTAAGTCTCTCGATAATATTCGATTTTTCCATCTCTGATTTCACTCCGTCTCTATTAATGTTACTCGTACCTGAGATTTTGGAGTTTTCACAGACTCCGAGTGTCAGCTTCTGTCAGCTCGACTACCATCGCGATGTGCATTTATCCGAACCGTAATACCTAGACAGATTTCTGATACTGAACTTATATAAATGAAATCTCAACTTCAACTATAAATGAGATCCCTAGTTTATAATATACGATATATTATTATTAGGACCGGTTCATTTTTTACGTTCGTCGTGCAAAACGGAGGGCATCCTCCCTAAAACTCGGCTGGTGGCAAAAGAGTATATTTCTTTGAAGAATCAGGAACAACGCAGGGGAGGTTTAGGGTGAGTGATAGGCGAGGGAGAGTGAGAGGGAGAGAAGCGTGAGGGTCGCATGCGTATAAGCCAGGACCAGTTTATTAGAAGCCCCGCTGCGACCTTTATTAGCCTCCTCTATCTCCTTCATAAACGGAGTACACGCGTGTACCGGTATATAGAGACTCGAATACCAACCTATAAACTCGCGTACCCTACCCTGCCATTCACCCCCCGTATACCTGTATTCACGCACATCTTTGCGCATTTATTCCTTACGGGGAACTTCCTATCCGTGAGGAGAATAACCCTGGATTCATTATTAATCTCACGTACATACGCGTGTGAGCCAAGATGTCTCTGTCTTTATAAGTCCAAATTGATCTCGTAAATTCCCGGGAACCCACCGCTAAATGCTTTATCGGGGCTGCGTTTCACCCGTCAAACGAATAACATTTTTTTTTTCGACGATTTTCCTGGAATATTTATCATTGAATTTCTATGAACTATATCGATACATAAATAATACTCGATGTCGTTAACGGTGTGCATGGATAGGAGTACGTTCCCGTGGAAATAGGTTTTCTTTCTCCGGCAGCTGTCTGGCATGTTACGTCTTCGTAGCACGAATTAGATTTCTCTTAAGATAAAAGAAAGAAGAAGGTGCCTTCCGCCTACATGGTAACCAAGCTATGGCCGCTGAGGGGCTTGCCGAAGGTGAGTTCATCACTAAGTCATGATGCTTTTATCCGGCATCCTTCTACACCTCTGCACACCACCTTCCAACGTATTCCTCTGTCTCTCCACTCCACACGTTTCCACCCATTTTCTCCCGTTTTATCGAATCTTTCCTACGACAATCTCGTTCTACCGTCACGCTAGCTAAAAAAAAAGTGGGGAACGTAGAAAAGGCGTTGCCATCCCATCCATGGTCTCTGACGCTCTACGCATTTTTCTTTTGACGCTCGATACAGCGAATTCCATGGTACGTGCACGGTAGCCCTACTACTTCGACTCACCAGTTGGGTCTACCTGATTATACGTTTCAAATAGAGTCTACAAAAAAATACTAAAATTGTTTTCCAGTCAATGATCTTCGGAATTAGGACAAGCTAGATTTAACAGGGCGTTCTGTATACTTTCCATCTCGTATTCAATGGAATCTCTTTGTGCGACACGAACAGCTGTAATTCAGGCTTTGTCCAGGAACGTGTGTCTAACCTCCGCGGTTAGGTATTCGCGTACCGTTGCTAAACCCATACATTTTTGACGCGTGAACGTTACGTGATAGAAACGACCCTGGAGAGCGACCAGGTAGAAGAAAATCGGAGCAACCAACCGGTAGGCTGTATTTAAAAAATTTAAGTAGTTTGCCTACCGTTTTCGCTGAATTTTCTTTTCAACGAATAGCGACCCGCCGTATGACCAGTGCTTTCCCACAGAATTCTTTTCTTCGGATTGTATGCTCGTATTTTTTTGTTACTCTTAGATCGTTCGTCGTTGAGGATTAAGAAATATTAATTATTATTTTTGTTGGCGAATTTACTTGGACGATTATTGCTAGGTTATGGAACGCTTTCGAGGGGACTTTTGTGCGCCGAGTTATCAACAAATTTGTTTCATTGACGTTCATTAAATATGAATTTCGTATGGAGTCAAACAATGTAGCGAATCGGTGCAAACATGGACTGGTATTTGAAGGCTACATCGGATTATTTGTTTATGATTGCAAAAGGTATATTGGGTGTATCAGGTGCAGCCGAGATTCCGAGAACTCGGATAATAGTTCCGCGGTACCCGGGCTTTTCACGTACACGGTGGAGCAACGTGGGGTGGCGCGGAAGTATGTTTTCCCTTTTTTTCTTTATTTCCGGAAAGGCGCGGTGACAGCGCACTGCCAAAATAGCCGCCTCCGGCAATCGCACGATAAACACTAGACCATTCTCCTCTTCTTCCTCTTTTTCAGTGGTCTCGTTTCCTCCGTTTCGCTGCTTTTTCTTTTCCCCCGCTCTTTTCTGCCTCTCGCTTTTTCGCTTTCCCACTCGACTGACGAAAAATGAAAGGGACTCGAAACGTTTTTCTAAATACACCGCGAACGTTGGAATAAAAAGCTGATCGTTATTGCTCGACCCGTTAACGCATCTTCGTTACAAATCCATCGCGGTCTGATATTTTTTTAACCGGTTGTTGGAAAATCGAGCGAGGCTCGAGAGTTTATCGAGAGTATCGAGAGCCGTAGTAAATTGGCTGTCGTGGATAAACGACCGGCAGAATACGCGGCGTTACTTTACGAACATATTAATCGGCATCTCTCGCTAATAAATATATAGGGTGGCGAAAATTCCGGAAGTACGTGGACCAAGCCAGTCGATAATCAATCGGAGAATCACATTGGTTAGTGTACAGTAATAATCAAAGGACAGTCGTTAAAGACATTTATGAGGAGGTTCCCATCAGAGGTAACTATCCTACGAGAAATTTCCTCGAACGACGAGGATCGACCGTGTGACTTTACGAACGATTTCGTGATCGAGGACAATCGAAGCGAGACGACTACGACGACCTGCATTTTGATAGGAAATATTATCGAATGCGTTGGAGGTTGTCGGACGACAGTTATGGAAGTTTTGAATGGCATTACCTCCAGTCGCGAGGACTCGCGAGGACTCGCGAGGTGAAGGTTCGCGGGGTGGTTCGGTGCCACCGCAGGAAGAGGGAATACCTCTTTGTATAGCTTGACTCGTCGCTACGCTCGTAATTGATTTAATTAGGACTTTATCGGATGACAGTGGCAGCCTATGCTTTTCCCGATAAACGACCCTCCTCCTCGGTAAATTTCCCTGGATCGTTTGCTCGCCCGCTTGCTCAGTCGTTTGTTCATTTACTCCCTCGGGTTAGACTGGGTGAGCATGGATTTTCTTCCTCGGATGTAATTAGCGCGCACCGATTAATATCTCCGCGTTTAAATTTGGTTTGAGTTATCGTTTGATTCGCGAGTGCAGAAAATATGATCGTAAGATCGCCAGGGGAACGGCGGGTAGCATCGCCGTAGCTTTTGCGCACTTTCATTCTATAGACGTCAAGAGTTTATGGCAAAAGACACCGTAAAATGGATACAAAGCGGGTATATTGCCTTGGGTATGATACCACGGAAGCGAGAACGGGGACGTGAATCTGCATATGGAACGCCCATTAAGCAGTTTCTTCAGCATTTCATTTAATAGCACAGCCAGAATCGTTGAGAAACTGTTTCGCGGGAGAAGAGAGAAGATGGGAGTTGGAAGACGCTGTATCCACGTAGCCCGGTAGCTTTCCGTATTTCTCGCAGTTGGTACGAGATACGGGAGCAGCTTGCGTTCGCTTTGTCATTCGATCTCTTCTTTCCTGGATATTCGAGTTATTTCAACGCGACTCTATCTACCGAAACTTTTCTTCGAGTCAATAACGGATGGCACGCGAAAGTATAAAAGCCAAAAGGAGAAACACACCGGTCAAGTTCTTTCCGGTTATTCTTCCAGCTCGTTTCCTTCTTATCGCACGGTCTCTCGCGCTCTACCGTGATCGAAAGAGCACCATTATTTTTATCTCCGAACCATTTAGGTGCCTCTTCTACGTGTAATCGGTACATTCATCCGTTCCGTATACGTTCCAACTATTCCGCAGACTTCCCTCTCCGATCTCGATAAAGAAGAAAGGCAGCTACTGTTGGTGCAGCCCTTTCCGGCCGAATGGCAAATTCAATTCGATCGAATACTCCGTGATTCCGTGACTCACCATATCGATGTGAGAAAAACTTTCTTCCTCGTTTCGACTGGTTCCTTCCTCGTTTCTCTCCACGGTTTTGTCCTCGACATCTTTTAGAAGAGTTATACCGTCGGCGCATCCTAGACAGAGGCGGACTCGCGTAAACGATCGTGACAAGAAAGGAAAACCGTCGACGTGGATACCGGTGTGGAAGGTTTCGTGGGTGATACGTCTGAGAGACAAGACTGGAAGAGAGATCAAGAGAAAGAGAAGGATGAAGATGTACAGGCGAGTGGCAGACGGAAAGAAAGGGAGAAGCGGAGAAGGGATGCGGGAACCAAGGGTAGGTTCATTTCTTGGTAACTCGACGCGACAGCAGAGAGAAAAATTGGTTCTACCCTCGGTTAGGTCGGAAAGGTGCGAAAAATTCGTGGAAGGGGCCTGTCTGAAAGGGGGGGGGGGGGGGTTGCCTGATATACGGAGAAGTCGGTGGCTACACTCTCTAATATCTTATGATTTAGTGTTGGATGCAACGTCGCAGCTTAAACACCGCTGTTATACACCACCGCCAGCCGATAGACCCACGAAATTAAACTTCCGCGGCTCCCTTCGCTCCTTCGCTTCTTGTTACCACCTTTCTAGCTTCTACCTACGATTCTTTACTATCTTACACCCCCTGATACCCTTATATCGTTTCACTACCAGCATACAATTCCCTGAAAAAACGTTACTTCTTTTCACCCGTAATAATCGCCGCACCGTTTCGAGAAACCCAGCCCTATCATCCTCGTTTACCGAGCAGCGGCTTGATAAAATATATCCGTGAATCTTTCCATAAACAGTAGTCATTTTTCTTGAAAGTCGACGCACCGGCGTTGCCTCCCGTGTTCTCTCGTACCTCCACAGGGCAGCCAGGCATTTTGTCGAAATTCGCGAGGACGGACATTAAATAAGCGAGGGAAATAAGCCAGCAGCTTGACGCTCCTAGCCCGGGCTCCGAGACTAGACCAGCCAAGCTGTTTGAAAAAAAAGGGATGAACGGAGCTCGTTTGTCAGTTGCCGCGCGTCCATTAAGGGTGAAAAATCGAGTAGCGGTTCGGTGATAAACAAACAAAATTATACGACTAGACGGCTCCTCGACTCGCACTCTCCTCGTGCTCGTATATTCCGAGGGAGGGTATACACTCCACCCGAGTGCTCGACTACTTCAGCAATTTCCGATCTTTCTTCTACTTTCATCCTAGTTGATATTTTCTAGTTCATTGCACGCTTCATAATCAAACGCTAACATTATCAATTGAGAAAGCCGGTTCAATCAATATATACATAAGTCAAGCCAACATGTCACGTTTCGCGTTTGGTCGGCCACGAATATCGCGAGGACTTAAAGCTTGTTATGCTTAATTGTTGGAACGTGAAATAGTTAAAACTAAAGTGAACCTGGCCGTATAATCATTGCAAGTTTTGCAATTCCCCCTGGCCATTAAGCGAGCCCCGATCAGCGAAAAACTTTTTAACCGAAGTCCGTGGATTATGCGCTTTTTGTTTCGCGAGCTTGGCGCGCTTTCATTTATTCTAATTTCTTGGAGTGTCGGATGAAAGATTCGATCGGTGTGTGTTTCGCACGGGTGGCTTCGCTCGAAGGGATCATTTATCGTGGGACACGAGGTCTTTATTAAAATTGATGTATATTATCTTATGCCGTGAAGCATCACGCGTGACATCATCTACGAAGATGTTAACCGCACGATTTTTACGATATTCCACTTTATTCATTAAAAAGATATAGCCACCCAAACTCGGCTCACGAGGAGGTATGCGGGTAGGCAACTTTAGCGGTGCGTGGGAAATACAACGACCCGCGGGAAAATTCTAATGTCGCGTGACTGTCTCGCGCGGCAGACTGGTAGGTTAGTTCAGGCCTAGCTTCAGGTTAGGTTAGGTCTGGGCATGCACACGTGGGGCATGCACACGATTCCTCACGTGACTCTCGAAAACTGGGTTAGCGCAATTCTCTTGGCAGCTCCTAGCGAGTCTTTATATATCTCAGTTGTTAGTTGAAACATAAGACAAATTATATACAATTGCTTGTTCAACGGATGCAAACTATCAAGGTCGAGGTTTAAACTCGTTAAATAATTTTTCAATATAATTATATAAACCTATTATCGTAGTCGTCTGATCGCATAAACGTATGGATGTTATTACTAGCATTGCAAGAATGAGTTTCAATTTCCAAGAAGCGAAAAAAGCGATCGGCCCGGAGTGTTATGGCGTACGGCGTGTTATTAGAATTTACCATTCTTCCGGGAAGAATTTTATTCATCGGGAAACACCGTAAAGGGAGTTGACGGTGTGCGGTGATGTAGAATCGAGGAGTTTTATGGGTAGAAGCATGTTGCTCTTAAAGGTTTACGTATCGCGACCGTGTGCCGAGTCACTCGGCTATCCCGCTATCCCGCTATCCGGTCATCCGACCAAAGGAATTCAAGGCCGGAATGGAATTCGCCGGAATGATCGTATAATGTTACTTCTAAGTAGGGTGTCGTAGGCTACTGCTTCTTTTTAATAGCACCGTCTTTCTAACGTCTTTATAATGTTCATAAAATGCATCTTGGATTACCGTTACATCGTCAAAAGTAAAATGATCCTCGCAAAAGTCCATGGACCACTTCCCATCTCACTCACCATGGTAAGTGAAAATTGCATCGTGTCACGTAAGAATTTGTATCGGGTTCCCGTATTTTTTTCGGTCTTCCCTTTCTACACTCTTCTGCGGTTCCGATCACCATTGCGGCACTCAACGGTGAAAGACACTTCCGCGGATTAGCATGGTTAGTTACCACTCACCCTTCTACCCAATAAATGCCACCTACAACTTCGAATCTACCCCCGATCCGATCGAACCACATGAACATACGGACTCTCTCCGTGGATTCGCTTTTACGAATTGATACCATTTTTCGAAGGAACCCGTGAAAACGCGACCTCATTCTAGGGAAACTTCCCAATTTAGTAATCAGAGAACGTAGTACACGTAATAGGGAGTACGGGTTCACCGAGTACCGATCAAAACCGGAGCACGTAATCTTCGAAAGTCGGATATCAAGATTCCGACGAACCCCCTTGTAGGTTTGAAATTATGGTCTACAGATACAAATGCGGATAACACTAAAGTTGGAAATTTATCCGAACCGTGGGTGCACAATTTATCTCCCTGAATTTCTCCCCTTTCTTTCCCTCGATTCTTTACCACCCCCTGGTCAGCCCGGTTACGTCCCTCTTCCCTTCCATGAATTCGTGCCCTCGAATTTATTCCGAGCGTTATGAACTTATCCGAAGATCTTAGGAACGCTTTTCGATCCGCTGTCGAACTTTATCGTCCCTGAGAGATCCTTGTCTCTGTGGAAAGACGGGTAACAAGATATACATCGAAAAATGATTGTTTCATGATTAGTCGGCATCTCTCGGAAGCGAATGAGTTGGGGGAGAGTCAAGGAGAGTCAAGGAGAGGCAAAGAGAGACAAGGAGAGACGAGAGGCGAGCCGGGTCCGGGCTAATACGTATAAGTTGGCTAGCGAGCAACAGGCTGTCGTGGCACACATAAATCCCAACTAGGCGGCGGGTGGTGCACCTGACTTCCGGGCTGACGTGTCGGCTTTTCAAGGGAGAGAGTAAGAGAAATCGTGGGAGTTAGAACGCGCCTCTTTCTCCCGAGAGGAGATGGGTGTGGGTCATGAGTGTAGTTAAAGAAGGGGTTTGCAATTAAATTCCAAGTGTCGAGGATATCTGAAATCATCAGCGGTCTTAGTTATTGATGTATTTGTGGGAGGTGTTACTCGAGAAATATCGCCTGGTATGTACACAGTGTCTTATTGTAAGTGGAAGAGGAATAGAAAATGGCGGTGGTAAGAAGACACGGGCTCAGTGAAGTTCGAAGAGAATTTTGAGCGGATCGTCGAGGTAACGAAAGATATTGGCCGAGGATGTCGGCGAGTCTCTTTTACGAGTAAGTCAAAACTTTTTAGCTGGCCGAGGGAGAAAGTGTTGGCTGATTCCGGGAATACTCCTATCGGGGAGGTTCCCGAGTTTCCTATGGTCTATACTTTGCCAGGTGTGGCCCGTCTCACTGTAACTTATATTTAATTACTGTCGGTAATATATTAGATTTAAGGAGTTTTCTCGTAAAATATCGCAACATTAAGAAAACCTCGGCACCTCCATTGCGACATGCCGTCCGAAGGAAATGATATAGCTCTCATGAATTCTTTAAGGGTACCTGCACCAGCCACTGAAAAACTCCCGAACTCCTTTCTATTTTATTTGCCCTCCTTTCCACGCTAAGGACCCACTAAACTTTTACCTGAAACCTGATATTCCCTCCCTTCAATTATACTCGCTTTTCCTACCCTTTCACTCTGCTAAAAACTCCGGGCCTCTCTCCTTCCATACACCGATCGTTAATTTGTTTCTGAAATCATAGTGTTTCGAGAAGCAACATCTCGTTTGACTATAATTGTGCCGCGAATTATGGAAATATCGCATTATTTCCTTCCTCTGGAAAGCCACCGGGGAGGAAGTCGTTCTCGTTAACGGTTGGATTTCTTTTCACGGCGAATCGGGTGGAAAATCTTGGACGAAACTGTCGGTTGGTTCGCGGTGCGTTCGTAATTGATGAGCGTTTTCCGTTTAGAACGGATCACAGCGTTTAACAAGGAAATCGGTAAATATGCGGCGAAGCGAGCAGTTTTGCATCCATTGATTAATATTTAACTTCTAACCGGATGCGGATCGGTTAAATGCAATAAAATAGAGCGAGGTCGGACAGGGGAATCGGGGCTTTCAATGTTCACCAGGCAAATGAATGGAGGAAAAGATGTCGGTCTGTCGTGGATACGGGAGAGTTTCGTGGTGTAGAAAAGGTGAATGTCCTTATCGTTGTAACGCGTTATTTAATGCCGGATATGTATGAACCCTCTGAATTGCTTCGCGATATATTTGTCGAGCTGAGCATTTACCGTCTGTTTCGCGATTCAAACCTATCGCGTCCCTCACCCTTCTCACCCTTCTCACCCCTACCGTTCCCCCTCGACTTCCGTCTTTATTTCCATCTATTCATGAAGATGCGCGAGGAGTTTTTCCATTCGATATTTAATTCGTCTTTGAACAGAGTCATTTAGTCGCGAAGAAGAGGCGATAAGAAAGAAGTTGAACACGGTGGAAGTTAGAAAAGCACGACATATGTATATGAAGTCCTTAAATCTCGGGTCACCGACCATACGGGTTAAGCGAAGTCGAGCCAAGCCGAGCAGAGCCGTCTACCACTCACTGTCGTTCCTGTCAAATACTAGGAAACTTAATAAAACCCTCCGGTACATTCCTCGAAAAGATTTCACGGGTACACTCCTCTACCGGTGATCGCGAATCATAGAAAAGTGTGAAGTCGACTGAAAATCAACTTCTCTCACCTATTCAAGGTGACTTTATAACTGGCACGCACATCTCGTCGGATGACTCTCAAAACGAGGAAGCTATTATGTTTTTCAGTCGCGATAATTGCGGAGAAGTGTACCATCATCGTATCCACCATGCTTTTTATCCGAGACTTTTTTCCTTGTCCTTTTGAATAATCGTACGCGACAAATTACTCACGGTACAGGTCAGACCCCGTGAACCCTCGTCTCTTGAATGCACGTAATCCTGGCGACGAATTAGGCTTAAGTCTACTCGTTTTTTTCCGTTGACCTAGAACGTTTTACCGTGGAGAGTTTTACCGGAATCCGAGCGGATAGCGTTCGATGAAAAATGCAGAATTGGTGCGGGATATCGTTCAACGGAACAATTCCATTAGAGTTCTCGCCTGGGATCGACTGACAAGGGATGCGGGATAGGGGTGGAGGTCCGACGGGGGGAGCGGAAAAAACAGTGTAGATAGAGAGCGAGAGGGTGAAAGGGTGGCGGGGGTGGTGGGGACGAGTAGGAACTTTTTTTTTCGAAAAGTGCTTGAAAAGCCCTAGTGGCCAGTCGAATTCTATAGGATGGCATGTCGAACGACTGCGAAGGGACATCCCTTTTCAGCGGAACTTGATTTTCCTCCCTTTCCTACGGATATCATCTCGTCGATGCTCGTTCTCAGAAATCGGGACGAGGGACTCATTATCGAGAATGGATCATCGAATAATTAAATGTTTTTTTTCCGTTACTTTCGAAAATCGAGATACCGTTATTACTGGAATAGCTTCGTTCGGAAAGCTTCGACCACCTCGTTGAAATTAATGGTGAATGTTTAACATTAATTATTAAACCGAACGCGAACGGGATACTAAGTTCGTATTATTAGCGAATATTTGATTATTTCATCGAAAGAACGAAGGGCATGGCGAGTATCCATAAGGCGTTAATAGCGTATCAGGGAATTTTGCCAGGATTCGGAGAGTGGGACTCTTAGCGGATGAAATGTGTTCTGTATCGTTTAGCATGGTGTACCGCACGGTGTTAGCTGCATAATGGGTTAATGCTTGGTTGGCGCGTATACGCTCGCGTTTATTGTTTATGCCGTGAATAGTTCATTCCGTGTCATCATTCGGTGTCCCCCGGTTAGAGTATCGGCGAACTATCTTTTTGGTGCAAAATGCGACCTGCTAGACGCGATATATCCTACCAGTGGCTTTAATCCAAAATAAAGCTTCGAGCGAACAATAAATGCGATATTATTTCCTATCATATACTCGTATCCGGAAATATACAAAGATGAGCATGTTTGATGTTGAAGTACGTGTTCACTTAATTGTTAGCACTTATACTACTTTCACACGCCAACTTAATATTGTGTGAATAGTTGTCGTTGAATATCAATCAAGGTATGTTCCAAGTTGATAGTTTATTCTTTGATGGAATATAATGTCTTCGTTGATAGTACAAGGTTTCGTGTCGGTTGTTACAATGAGTCTGGTTTAAAGTTAGATGGTGGTAATATTTATCTAAAAAATGTGAGTTGCAGCCGATGAGTGGAAGTGTCTGTCCTTATTCTAATTGGTTGGAAGTTGTATTTTCCCAATGGGAGTGAATGCTAGCCTGATGGTTGGAAACGGTTCGGTTCGTGGAATCGCAGCGGCAATTCTAAGTAGAAACGGTCGGTGTCATCAGACCGAAGTACCTTACAATGGGCGGGTCAGATGGTAAGGTATTATTAGTTGTCCCGAAAAGGACATTGTTCTAAATGTATTTTATATTTGGATCGCTGGTTAATGCACATGCGCCGGAACAGTGGAATTTATTGAATAAATGCCACTCCGAAAGTTATCCAAGCCAGACTTAGGGAACTGTTGAAATATGAAATATAAGAGCTCCATTTATAATCGATGCCAGATAATATTCGTGTATGTTAGTCCAATGAGCATCGAGTTTAAGACGTATCGGATTGATGGTTGGAATAATTCGAAAGATGATTCCATAGAAACGCAAAGACCTCGAGGTGATCGTCGGCCTGGTTGCATCGACGACGAATGCGGTTGAGACGCGCGCTCGACACTCTCGAGAATCCCTCTAAAGATGGATACGAGGAGCCCTCGAAAACTTTTAATTAATACAGATGAGGAGTACACAAAGCCTCGGCCGAGTAAAGAATTTCGGAACAAAGACGAGGGAAGAGCATTGTTATCGGGTCTTGTTACGAGTGACATGTCCCGGACCGGAGAGAACGAAAACGTGAACTCGAACGTTAGCGGGAACGAGAAGGAGAACAAGAGTGAGAATGAGAATGAGACGAGTTAAAAGAGAAGCCCGAGGAAAGAGACTAGGAAAAGGTCGCGGGAGGGTTCGAAGGGGATAGATAAAAAACGAGCGTAGTAGAAAGGAAACTGGGAGAAACGCGTAAAAATAGGGGTGAGCTTCCAATTTAGTATCATCCACTTCGCTTTACTTCCCTTTACTTCCCTTTCGGTCTTTCGGATGGTAGGAAACGCGTAAACAAGAGAAATCTTCTTCACCTTCTCCTCCGCGCACCTGCCATTTTACGTGTTTTCTCGCGCTGCCATTGCAGCGAGATTTACCTCGAAATTCCGTCGACTAAAGATCATATTTGAAACGTATCCAACGATCCGTCCCTTTCAATTTAATGCGTCCCTCGTTCCATCGTGAAAATCATATTTCTCAATTTTTATGTAGATCTAATCACAAATAACTAATCCCCCTTCCCATCGTTTTACTGCCAGATTTAATTACCCTGACTTGAGCGAAATGAAATTTGATAACGTAACGGTATTACCTTCTGTCTTATCGAAACGTGAAATCGCATTATAATAATGCAGGCCAGTCCATTCATACGCCATTGTTCTCTTATTAATTAAAGCGACGCATCATGTGGTGATTAGAAATCGATGCTTATCAGGTTGATTGAAATTTATAGTCGAAGAAGGTGCATCGTTGTGAGCGTAAGTTAACGATCGTAACTAAGACGATCAGATCAACGAACGTATCGGTCGATGTTTATTTTCCGCGGATGTGGAGGAGTAAAGAGCGGGGGATACCGATACCGTAAATGTTGAATCGTTCGAGAGTCGGTCTCCGTCGAAGAGCAAACGGAAAGGCAAATCAAGGGAGAAACGTCGGAGCGGTTTAATCGAGGTATCCCGATATCGGTAGGTTGACACGGGATGGAGGTATACAGAGAAATTCGAGTCAGTTCTTCAACTCGTAGACATGGCTCCGAACTAGAACCGAGTTACATTTGTTGGAACCAGATATACGTATTGCATTCGAGTCAGATTAAAAGCATTCGTTAACGCGTTACGGTGTTTTCTAACTGGCCGTTCTCAAGTTACCTGCACATACATCCATAGATATTCTCTTTCCGAATGGAAATACTCAAAGACGACGAGAAAACGAGGTCGTATAATTCTGGTAGTAATTCGGTGAATATCATCGGTAATCAAAAACTGCTTGTCCCGTGGACGGAGACGGAATCGATCAAAGACGATCGATCAAGATCAATAAGAATTTTCCGGATATCTCCCCGTGATACGTGACGAGCGAAGTTACTTGCGAGTTCGGTATATTTCGCTGTGTAGACATTTAATATTCGATTCGCGTAACTGAAACGCCCACATCGGAAAGAAACGAAACGAAACGAAACGAAACGAAACCACCACTTCCGCTTGGTCTGTCATGTCCCATATGCGAAGACGTCTGCCGTCGCAAAGGAATATTTCTGTCTACCGTTGAATTTAATACCTTTTCGATTCTACTCCAATTTAGCCTGTCGAGTATCCATTATCTTCCTTCCGCAAACTCGCCTCGACCTAACAAGAATTTTTCTATCCGTGGATTTTCATTCGAACATGAAGATCCGTTGCGAAAGAGATGTAGTTGGAATTAGAAATCGACTCGGTCGGATACACGCGGATGCCAGAAAAATAAGGGTGTCGGAACACGGCGGATGCGGTTTTAGTGAAATTCGGATGACAAGCATCCCGCCGGTTTTGAGCATTCTACGTCGGTTCGCGTCTCTTTCTACCGATATCACGTCCGGTCCCTTTGCCAGTAGCAATTGGATTTCCCGTGATACTCCCGGCGAGTTATAGGTTTTTCCTTTTTGCGAGAATTTTCCTGCGGTCTACCTTTGAAGGAAGATATCCTCGTATTCGAGACGTACTGTGTAAGTAAGAACCGCGGAAGAAGATTCGTTACCGGCAACCCTTTCATTCCCCTCTCTCTCTCGCGAGTACTTTGCGTGTTCCCCACGAAATCAGCATCCCACTGGATCATCTTAACCCTTTCATCCTCGAGATGTCTACTAGCATCGCGCGGTTATCGTTAGATCTCTTATTGTTCCTTTGATCTCGTCGCTTAAATCTACGAGCGGCATACGCAACTACGTTCCGGAAAATATTCGCTATTCAAACAGAGACATCCCGTTATGCTTCTAATAAGAGTCCATATTTTTGCGTTTATTATCTCGGTGGAGGAAAAAAAAGGTAAATCAGAGGAATAATCTGTTGAGTCGCGAATAACGCGATAAGTCGCATTCCCTAATTAGAGCAGGTTGTTTCCGGTGAAAGAGGAAATCGATAGAGGGAAATCCATCGGAGGTGAATAGAGATAAGCATCCAGTGGACGCGTCCTTTGGAGAAGTTTGAAAGCAGGAGCTGTGACCATCGCAGGACTGCGTCAAACGTAACTGGCATTGATCGGGAAGACGACACGTCTCCCTGGTTACTAGTTGCCAATTACCAGGGACCATTCACTTGATTAAATGAAGCCCTCTCGACATAATGGTACCGGCAATATCGGAGGTTTTCCGTTTCAAAGGATTCGTTGGATTCGACAGTTTCGGTTTTAGGCGTTTCCGTCGGGCGTAGGAACCGAAAGGGCTACCTGATTTTTAATCGTCTTCGTGATCGAGTCCATTAAAGATCCTAGCCGAGGGTCAAGGGAATGGAAAAGTGCACTCCTCGTACTCTAACGAATCTTTCCTCGATCTTTTACTCCGGTTTTTCTCTTTAGCCAACTACCTGCTTTTCTACCTTACTTTCCACTGTGGTTTCCCTCGGACTTAGAAACCAGTCAGATTGCTTTTAACTTGTACGACGTTTAACTGATATTACCAGCGAAATGAAACGCAACGAAACGAAACGAGGCGAAATGAAATATTCCCTGCGACATTAACGTAATTGCTGTTTATCGAATTAAACTTTTGCGGCGAGTAATCCTGTGGCACGTATTATATTTAATTTCTCGTAAAAATGGTTAATCGAAGCACGCTGGCTCGGTGGGTTTTTCGGGCAAACATTGTTTCCCATCGAACGATGCTAGTGTGTTACGGGTTGTTTTTTTTGTTGGACAAGTGGCACGGTACATCGCATGTTTGATTTACTCTCGAGATATTCGAAAAATAGGGATTTGTTGTTGGCGAGCGATGTTCCGATACCCCGAGTCATTATACTCGTCCAAGCCAAAATCACCGCAAAGTCCGTTTAGTAAATCAACACCGTTCGCTACATCGCTCGCATGCGAGACAAATTCACTTTTACCACATGGACACACGCTCGTGAATCCACCCTGTATACATATATATGTATACATCAACGGTGACGATCGACTAATTATCAAGCGCGACCGACCTCGCATCAACATTAATCGCGAAAACAGTTCTCCATACAGTTAGCCCGCGTGTATATTAACATGAAACGCCATGAAACCAACTTCATTTACAATTCGTAAACAACACTGCATCCTTTCGCTGGCTAAATCCTTTTATTGCCTACCTTGGATTTGATTAGATTTGATTAGATTTGATTAGATTTGATTAGCTCCGAGAACTCCATGATACCCTATGCACCCTAAAAACCCCAACTTGTATCCACCGTCGTTTTTCTCGATTTTTTCCCTCGTCGCTGTTTTTGGTCGGACAAAAGTTTCCGAGCCAAGAGTTTCCAAAGAAGAACGTAATACGTCGACTACGACGAAGACGAGGAATAATATGAAGAAAAGGAAGAGTACGAACTGCGACAACAACGACGACGACACCGAGGAGGATCCTCTCGGATCGGGAGATTTCCGAGAGTAATTTTCCAGCGTGTGGCGCGAAGAAATGTTTATTCATAAGTTAGTAAAATGTGGAGGGTGTAGCTTTGTTCCGAGGCATGTTTTACATGGTCTTGGTGTCGGTCTGTTTGACCTCTTTCGTTTTTATCCGCGGACAGATGCAGAGAGGTATGCGAGTAGTGCCTTGAGGAAAGTTTTCAGGGAAATTTAAGCAAGGGCATGATAACGTCCCGAAACGGAGAAAGAGGAAATCTGAAAAGCGAAGGGAGGGGAAAGAGAGGGGTGGATGGCTGAAAAAGAACGCGAGAAGGTTACCTTTAGCACGATTATTATGTTAGTACGAACGCGGAACACATTCCCATGTTTGTTACTTTTTCAATTAAATGATGTATATTCTATATAATCCTAGCCACCTGTTTGTATTTTCCGAATACATTAATCCGGATTATAAATCCGTGATCCCAGATAAGCGGATCACCGTGTTATGTCCCTCGGGGTGAAAAAAGGCCAGGGGGAAATCTATTCTAAACGTTATCGAATGCCGACCGCGTAAATAGCAACCGATGCCTTTCGATAGCATTTTTCAGGATCGTGGCGCCGGCATCATCCACGGGTATAAAACTCTCTAACGAAGACATTTATATAACGAGCGGACGTAAAATCGTAACGGATGGTTCGCGAGTTCGATAATGCCGCCGAAGGATAACGGACAGAAGAGCGTGTCGCGGGATATCAAGCTATTGACTTTACAATAGCACTGTATCTCTTTTCGGTAGTACCGGCAATCTTTCCGTTAGTTTCCCTTCTTTTCCTCCTTTCCCGGGGCCTACGTCTTCCTTAGCTAAATTTAAGAGTTCCGCCGTAACTCCGGGGGAGTCTTGCTTCCCGGTTATTCTTATTCTGGCTGTTATCTTTTGTTCGCGAGTAAAGAAAGAGGCGGTCGATTTCATAATAGAAGAATAGAAGTGGCAGGAACAGAGATGCCGCGAGCTACCAGGGGATTTATCATCGGGACACGGTGCACTGGCCATGATATTAAATTAAGTTATGCGCACCTTAGAATTTTTTATTATCACCGAGAACGGAAGAACACGCTTTCTCCCTGCGGAGATACGGTTCGACTCTCGTTTCCATTTCTGTCTTACTTCTCCTTTTTTTTGCCTCTCATCCTCCTCTCTTTTGCTTTCACTGGCCCTCACCCGACCCGTCTATCCCGCCCTTACCCCTTTTTTCCCTTGGGTTTACCAATCCGAAGCGAAGTAACGTTACGTAGGCCCTCGTATACATTTCCACCCCGAACTCGCATCTCTTCTCTCCTACTATATGCACTCTTTTCTAAGCAACTCCTGGAGAACCTGCCTTCTAGTTTGCAAGTTCACTTCCAGAACACCGTCGGTTCGCCTATAAATGTCACTCCTCTCGTTTCTCTATTTATCGGATATTTTTAGCGTGACCTCAAAGTCAAATTACCTCGTTAATACGTAATTTGTTTCGCGTTCGCTCGCTTCTAATGACGCGGCCGTTAATGGATAGGTTATTAGTAAAACATAAAAACTACTATGGGCTACTACGATCCCGTCGATCTACAGCGATATAATAATCGTTATTGTCCCCGCGTCTCGTTAGATTACTTTAACTCCTACAACCACTAACCACGTCACATTTTTACTCGGAACGATTAAGTGGGAATTCATTTTTCTTACCCGCTAATGATCCCTCTCTTATTACGCTTTTGTCCCCTTTTGTCCGTGTTATCCACTTTATCCGTTCGTGATATAATAATTCTATTTTACCGCGGTCTATCGGACTTAAGTAAACGATCGATCTGTCTACAGTGTGGGTGTAGTCCGAAGTAGTCAGGGTGGGCTGTACTTGGTTGGCAGGTACGTGGATGCGTGACCAGTATTCCGGAAGTGACTCGGTCGGAGTATTCTGGTGGATGAAGCCAGTGACGGGAGAGCGTCGAAGGGTGAAACGAAAGGGTAGATAATCTTCTTAAAAGCCGAGGAGACGAAACCGCGAGTCGACCACATCGCTTCCGCGGGAATATCATAGTCGTTGTCTATCACGAAAATGCAAATAATAATGTCTTCCAATTAGCCTATTGACACTGGAAGTTTCCATGATCAGTAAATACCGCGTCAATTTAACCCTTCACCTGGTTCCAACAATTTGATTGAACGTATTTGCGAACTGACATATTTCATGGATATCCGACAGCCCTCTTAGTTGCAATGACGGTTCGCAAGATAAAATCGCAGAAACCGTATACGCGGTTTCTCGCTAATTCGGCAGTACCGAGTCGATTTGCGTCATGCATTTTCGATCAAAGGGAACGCATCCGGCAAAGTAAAGCGACATGCCCTCGAGAGTGTACGTGAATAAAATACTAACCCTTCCGAAATTCTCTGTCGCTCAATCGCGCGACCCACCCTTCCGCCCGCCGATACGTACGTGGGATTCAAAGTGGGTGCCGTTATTTAGAAGATAGTTGCTTACCTCCGTCACCGAGAAGGCACATCCCACCGAGTATCGTTGTCCATGTTAACGGCCTTCTTCGATGCCGAGAATTTCCCGAGTTCCATTAGATGCTCGATGAAGGAAAATGTCCGAGAGAGAACTTTTAATCACGAAGACACCGAGGCGCAAGCGTGAAAGATCGCGACGCGGTTGTATTGAGAAATGTATATTCTCCTTCGTCTTCCTCCGGTTTCTCCCTGGTATCCAGGTTTTACCTGATCGAATATCTTTTGCCTGCGACGGAGCTTCTTCGGGTATCCGTCCTCGTGTTCGCCACGAGGGCCACCGTCCTAGGGAGAACCACGCGGACAAACATCAACCCAGAAACTGCGATACGTCGGGCAGTCTACGTCGGCTCACCCCGGACATCCCCTGACTCGGAGAACGCATGCGTCGCTTTTAAACCACCGCCGAAACCTCCCCCTATTCTATCCCCCTATTCCTATCTACCTGAAACCCTCCACCCTCTATCCCTCTTCCCTCTTCCCTCCTCGTTTCTTGAATTTTTCGATTTCCAGACCGTTCTAATGAAATTATCCTTTCGCCGCTTCCGATTCTACCCGGCGTGGTCCACCGAGTGTAGCTCGTTTGTCATGGCAAAACCACTGCGTCGATGACAAGTGATACACTGTATCGATAGTTTGATCATATTATTTATTGACTGGTCAGAATGCCGTTAAAAGGAAGCGAAAGTGTCGTTCGTTTTTGGTAGAAACCAGAGGAATCCGAAGGATCTTGGATCTCGAAGGAAACGTTGGAAAATCACGGGTGGCGCGAATTCTAAGGTCTTTCGTGCAGGGATCCGATCGTCGGAGGGGTTGACGCGCCTGCGTATGGAGGAAGGGGTAGGTTGTAGGTCCGTAGGGGGTGTCGGTCGGGGGTATGGGGGTGAGTCAGTCAGGCCGCAGCGCGCGTTCAGAAAACTACCCTTAACGCGGTCTCACAGCTTCGCGGCTTATTTTAACGTTTTAACGTGTCGCGAATTCCACCGGAGATCCGCACGCGCTTCCATTACGTTATTCCTCCTTTCACATACGGATCGCTCAATATTTCTAACCCCTGTTCATTTTTCATTCCGCCACGCACGAATAACCTGTTCCTGAGGCCGATCGTAGCGTCTGAGGCCTTCCATAATTCGTAATTCGATCGAAATCGAACGAATCCAAACACCGTAGTGCGATGAGATTGTAAAACTACGGATACTCGCGTGGAATATTCCGGCGTGAACTTCGACGAGGTAACATTACATTCCCGAGGAATGTAACGTAATCCGGCGGCGGATAGAGTTTTGGATATCTACCACCAATTGGATTACGTTTTCCGCTGTGAAACACATTCGTGCGGGTATCCAGTGAGTTTCGGAGGAAGAACGTGGGGGTAGTTTGTCGACGTGGGAACGTCGAGGCAAATTTTCGCACGAGACGAGCGCGAAAGAGTCTCGTCTATAATAGGGAACCATACTTTCCGTGGAGAAGGTGAAGTTGAATCTTCGGTGCACCAAAGTACCTGTATCTCCGTCTAAAAAACTTCCGAACACCTTTGAACACATCTGAACACGTAGCTCACACCGCGAGAAGCTGGCTTCTCGCTGTTTAGACATTAAGAAGAAAGAGCAAACAGACGTTCTTTTCCCGAAGCGGTCTCGCGCTCTCCATTCGAAGCTGCGAGTGACGTGCGCTAAAAGAAACTAGGCTAAGCTAGCGAGAGACGATCCGCAGGGAATTTCCGGAGGGAAAGGAAGTAAAGATAGAATGAGAAGTGTTGGTGAAAGAATGCTGGAAAAGAGAAGGACGGGTTGGTTAGAGGAATCGAGAAGAAGGATGTAACGAGAGCCGAGTGGAGAGTGAACGTCTGTCACGGCGGAAGCTCACGGTGAAGACTCACGGCGAAAGCTTCCGTGGAGAAGCTTTTTAGCCTCGCGCGGACCACACGCGAAAATATGGGATGGTCGTGGAATCACCGAAAGAAAGAGTCGAGATAATCGTTCGGAAGTGTTCGCCGAGAAAAGGGCTATGCAGGAAGATATGAGGAGAGAAGAGTTGGAGGTCAAGAAAGGTGAATGAATCGTCGCGAGGACTCTCGTTTCCCTTTCGGTGGACACTTGGACGAATCATTGCCGTAGCAAGTTAGTGAGTTTGAAGAGGAAGAAGAGGCTGTAAAGCGAAGACGACTGGAAGCTGGGAGAAGCGGAAAGAAGCGGAAAGAAGCGGAACGAAACGCGCGGAACGAACGAGAAGAGCGCTGAACTTCGAGGGATATTCTCCGAAAGGCGTTCACCAAGTTTGTCCACGAGTTCTTTGACGATTTTCGATTAATCGGATCACGACGAAGGATGTGGTTTAATCGAAATCCAAGTGGAAATCTTGCGTACGCTTGATGTGTATTTCGGGTGGGAATCTATAGTTTCAATCGCAACGGGTATTATTAGTGTTAATAGCACCGATCGACTGTAAAATATCTCGATAAAAACTCGCAGGGATTATCGAGACTGTTACGTAGGAGATACTTTTTGTTATCGCTCGTTGAACGAGTATTCCCTTTCACCCTATGCACTACCGTAACCTAAAGAGATACGTGGGATATAGAATTATTTTTGTACACTCACGGAAGGTAAATATCCGAACCGTACTGCTCGAATCTATGCACTCCGTTTCCGAAGAGGCCGAGAAGAAGTCCAAAGGAGGATTGTCGATATTGCGTTTTCCAGGAGGGAGTTCATCGTCGGCGATCGTCGCCGTTTTAACGGAGAGTGAAGGTGGTATGTTATGACGAAGGTGATTTATTTCTTTCATAGGTGGCACGCTGCGACGGTGGTATTAAGTGTGCAGTGATCACGGGTGACCGAGGAAAGACGGGAAAGAGGGTGGTCAATATGACTCCTATCTTCCTCGTCCTGTTGCTGGCGATCAACCCGATTTTCGCGCAGAATGCCGGTGAGTAATCGACCAGAGAAATATCTATCTACCGTAAAAGACTCTCTTATTCTACGGAGATTTATGCTCTCTGGATGGACCTTTCGTACCGATAACCCAGTGATATCTCTGGTATTCGCGCGTTCCAACCGTTTCATTGCTACTCGCGATTTCGGCGCGTTACAGCAAGCCGAGCGACGCATCGTTCAGAGCTTTATCCGTAGTTCGATGCTATTGTTTTTCCATGCATTTCCTTTGGTTTTCATTAATACGAATAGTTCGCTGCTTTCTTATAACGCGTGAATTTCGAGTATCTTTCTTCGCGATGCCAAAGAATGTTCGCTCCACTTGCCGTAACGCGCGAAACAGTGAGATGTACGCGAATCGTCGTTGGATCAGTGGCCGTGGAAAACGGCTGCAGCTCCGAATCGGTGAGAGAAGAAAAAAAACTGAAAGCCAAAGTGCGCGAGTGTAGATCGAGCCGTATCTTTGTTCGTGGATTAAAAGCTCGAACGTCAACGACACGTT
This sequence comes from Nysson spinosus, assembly GCA_910591585.2. Taxonomy (NCBI): domain Eukaryota; kingdom Metazoa; phylum Arthropoda; class Insecta; order Hymenoptera; family Crabronidae; genus Nysson; species Nysson spinosus. The sequence continues at coordinate 1,262,083 of OU342839.1, read as the reverse complement.
AATGGAACGGACAAATTTGTAAACTAACGCGGCGTGAATCACGATATAGATATATAGAGAGGGAGGAAACCGGTAGCTCTGCGGAGCTAGCCGCGCTTAAAAAGCTCCGTTTAAAAAGCTTCGCTGTCCTCCCCCTGGGGCGAGCACTAATAATGCGTGCTTTGAGCTCCCGACTCGCGAACCAAACGGCCAGCGTCCGCGATACGCTATTCGCTAAACGCTACACGCGAAGCGCTATGAAAAGGCTACCATAATTTCATCGAGAGAGTTCCGTTACGCGAATCACCAGGAATGTTTGTCGGCGACGGAAATTCCTGATTCGTTCGTATCTTCGGAACTCTAATCAAGTTCCTCCTCGTATTGCTTCCGCGATTGAACTTTTGGACATCGAATTCGTGGAAAGTGGCGAATATATCGTGCGCCGAAGAACGACTTGGATTCTGCGTTCCAAATCCGACCGATAACTAACGAACAAACGAGACAACGCCTCGTGGGCCTCTTTGCTCGAATCATTAGCTGCCATTTGAGTACCATGATAACTTTTGATATAAATTTACGCCGTCAACGAATCACGTTTCCACTGTCAGTGGAATCTCATAGGGAACGACGAGATCAGTGAGTCGCGCGAAATCGTAGCCGCGATCATTACGCGCTAATCTGTCGCGGTGCGCGCTAAGCCACCGAGCTTTGCGCTGACTCCGTAATGACGATGATACATCCCCGACATTTCAGTCAATTAATTGCGTCCTGGCGTAATCCTAATTCGGTTGTCGGAAAGCCCTGACCGGATTTGGCTACATCGCGAAATTCGCTGGGAAAGCGATAACGATGCTACTTGTATCGCCATAGGATGCATTGCCAAAGGTATACACCCACTTTGCCGCAACCAATCCTGCGCTATTATAAGATTATAAAGTAAGACTCTAAGTAAAATCGAACAGTCGCGCTCCGTTCACCGTAGATTCAACTTTGAGTGGCAGGAAATAATTTTAAACAATTAGTATACAGGGTGTCCCGTATGAAAGAAGGCATGTAATTATTTCCTTTAATCGATGCATACTCAGACTTCCTTGGGAATTTTGATAAACGATGAAGAGATACGTGGGAATTTTAGTCAGGGAATTTTTCGAAATCATACGTCAGTTCTGGCTGCGCGCGAACCTTTGCACCTTTTATAATGTAACGAGTATTACGCCCTGCTCTTCGCTGCGTGTACGCCTGTCTCTCGTTTGTCCCCGTCAACCTCGGAAAATGGCTTCCCTTCGAGTCAACTCTCTTCTGACAGCCAAAAACGAGAAAACTACAATATTCCAGTTCCCACGCCTCGGTGTTCCCGTGTCGAACACCTTCGCGAGATTGATTGTTCGAGAAAAATTATAGAAATATCTGTTTTGTATCCTCGCTTCGTTTCCCTCGACTCGTTAAGGTCAAGAATATGAATATCAATAATAAAGAGTTAATCTTTGGTGGACAAAAAATCCGTGAAAAATTCTTTTGCGAAGATTCACGTTATGCAAATAGGATCTCTAGTTTCAATAGCGTATTCCAAGTTCATATGATTCTCCCATTTTTTTCGGCAAATCTGGGTTAAGTCTGGGTTACGTAAATCTGATTTTCTTCTGGCGTACGAGTCGAAGGAAATTTCTGAGAAGCCAATTCAAAAGTCGTTACGGTCGATTAAGCGCAGTTGTCGCGATAATTCGCGCACCCTCCAAACAAATCCACGAGGTTTCTGGAAACGTATTACGTGGGTGAAACCATCGAATTTGGTGGCATCGAGTACCATCGAGCCAATCCAACCTATGGATACCTATTTATGACAAGAAGGGTACCCTTCAATCGCATCCCCTCGATCTAAATATACGGGGAAATATAGTCGAGAAAATATGACCATTTCTCATCAGTATCTACAAGGAAAAACATATTTTCCACGGTAATCGTATCTTTTCACGAATTTTGTTTAATCCCTCGTACATCATGATCCCTACCTATTCTTGCTCAAGATAAAAAGTATTCACTCTCGGATGAAGGGAATTGCTTTGTAGTAGAAAAAAGTTCGCATAAATGTATTCGACAGCATCGACCAAAAAAGAATATTTCCCATTTAACAGACATCCAGTATTCCATTTTCGTAATTTTTTAAGATTTTTGAATGACATCGACCGGCTTGTCAACCCCTATTTCCGTTCGACTATTCCATATCTCTACTTTCTGATTCGTATCTACGTGCGTCAACCTTGGAAGAAAAATCTCGGCCCGATTTTTCCTCGATTCCCGATGTTGCTATCGTCTAATAGAAAAACGATTAGCGTACAAAAAGTTTAAACCCGCGTGTAAAACTCGTAACGGGAATCGGCGATGAGATAGAAAGGAATGGAAGTTTGAACGGAGGGTGAAAGAGAGGAGAGAACGGGGGAAAGGTAGAAAAGAGAAAAAGAAAAAAGGGAAGAAGAGAGGATCGGGCTTAGCAGCAACATTCTCGGGTTTACAGCCCCGGCATGAAGTTCCTTGCGGTTCCGAGATTAGCCAGGGCCAGAAGACGGAGTTAAAGGGAGTTTTACCGCGGCACCAACGGCTTCTCTTCTCGGGCTCCCACGCGATTCCTATCGCGCGATCTAATCTCCCGTGTTTTTTTTTCGGTTGCCGCGGATCGAACTTATACGAACGCAGCTATTTCTGCGCGATATAAGTTCCGTTTAGATCACCATGGGGAGAGCCATCGTATCTTAGAGCATTGATCGGTAATCCATGGCACGCGTGCCACTAAGTTGTTCTTACGATCGTAACTTATTCTAGTCCGTATTATTAACTCAAATAAATCTGTCTTAAATAAATTTAGTTCGATCGCGATGTTACGCGTAGTATCAAACGATTCCAACTTTTTTGAGTGGCTATTCGGTGCACACAGGTTTCACCGATCAACGTGTTCTGGCTCAGAGGATGCAAGGTGGTTATCACTACTGTGATCAGTCTGTAATTGGACGATTTTGTCCAAATTCCCTTTGGACGTTGGCGTTTCGTTAAAATCTGATCGCTGCAATGCGATATACTCATCTTTCTATCATAAACGTGTCAATAAAGTCTCCTCCGGTCTCACCCTGTTTGTTTCTCTTTCTCTTTTACTCTCCGCGCCCATCCCTCTGCCATTTGTTCTTCAGTCTTTCGCGCGGACTGTCAGCAGCGCAATTTATGGGGAGGTAAAGTGCACTTTGCTGTTCCCATCCAGTTTGGAGTCTCATCAGACATGCAGTCGCACATATGGTGCCAATTTAATGGACACGCGTGTTCGCCGGTGTAAAAAGAATCGTATGTTGCCATCCTCGAAGGAGGCCAATGATTTTTTCCACTATTTTTTGTTGAAAATCCGATTTTTACAAAGTGCTGGGAAAAAAAGTGATCAATTCCCCGTGGAATGACTTCTACCTTAGGAAGCACCGTGCGTTATCGTTCGTCGTCGCGTTACGCTGTAACGACTACTAAGCGTGAGGCGTAAATGCATTACATTGCATATGCATGATCCCACTCGTCGTTTGACAAACACGGAACACAAATTACGTTCCATGCAGTTTTTCTTTCTTTCATCGACCTCTGCCACGCTGATAGTTCAAAGGTAATAATGACTGCGCGCGGCAACTCGTTTGTTATTCCCTTGGTGCGCAACATCTGGAAAGTTTCCATGGATTATTATAACACGGGATAATCAAGAAAATGTCTAACCTTGGAAAAGTCGGCCGGCAGTGAAAACACGGTTGTTCGGCCAGGAAAATGAATACGTATACGACTAATCCGTGAGTAGGAATTCTCGAGCTCCGATGGGGAATCCCCGTCCGTGACATTTTGATTTATTAAACGTACGGCGAAATTATTCGTTTTGCCGCCGGCATTCCTACGTTATTTTAGTAGTTTTCTAGCCGAGTTTAGGCGAGGGCCGGGTTAACGAATGAAAAATCATAGAAAGTGAAACAAACGGGACTTTCGGGAATTTCGAGGATGCAATTCCTAGGCGTGAGAGTAAATTTGTCTTGAATAATTAAATTTCCCTATTTTATTCTCCCTTTTCTTCAACTACCCCTCTCTCCCGTTTTATTCCTTTTTCTCACCGACAGTCTTCTTTTTTCGTTTCGCGAGTAACATGACTTTTGGCCTGCCTAACTGCATTTCCCAGTATATTATCGGACAGATTTATATCGCCGCTCGAAACGAATGGCGTGCGGAACATTTGTGAAATTTCGAATATTAAATTTATGATGGATCGCTGCCCCTCGCGGAGGGTCGTCTACCATTTTTCGTGGCCCCTCTGGAAGAGTGTCATACCTCGTCCACCGTGAAAAGTGGCAGGAAAACTTGGAAAATTAAGAGTCAAATTCACCCCGCCGCGAGATGAACATCTTCGCGAGTGATTCGATGCCACGATTATTAACTCCGACACTGAATTTTCCTATCTCCATTTTCGAGGGTGTCGTCCAAAAATCACATTATTTCTTTATGGTTTATTATCGTTTATGATTTATGATCTTTCATTCCACAGTTTATTGTATTCATTTTTGGTAGAATATTCGGGTACAAGTTATTATTACTCTATAAAGGAAAGGTATTTTCGAAGCCAGCTTACTTTTCCTGGTTCGAGGGAAGCGTTTAGGGTGGGAGAAAGTGTTGCTGGAAGTATCGCGTTACATCGTATATTCGAAATCGCGCCATTAACCGCACGTACGATTACGGTAGATTACTTATCGATTACTATTATAATGGGATTCGAGAACTCGGTTCCCGGCGGTGGAAGAGGGTCCTTTTGCCTAGGAGTTGCATTTGTATGGACGCCGGCACCGAGCCCAGAGAGTGTCGCCCTGTTCTACATAGTAGCAACATAATTTGCAATAACTGCCGTAATAACCGTACCTCCTTACACTCTCGAATAATATCACGGTAATTCCCCCGATAAAATGCCGCCACTTTCTTTTTGCCGCGCCTGCTGCTCGCCTTTTAGTCGATCCTTTTTTTTATCTTCCTCCCCGTTGCACCGCTACCTCCGCAAAATACTTCGTTCCTTCCTTAACGTCTACCGTTTTCCGGTTTCGTGTTTCCGGGGAAATTTCACGTGGCGGTGAAAAACCGAGTGAATATAGCCGCGAAGAAAATTGATCATTTTCAGGAAAGCTTGATCGGTCGTGGAATTTCATGCTACGTTTATATCGGTAATTAGAGAATATATTCGTTGAATATCGTGTTTGTATTTTGACGGTTAATCAGTTTACGATAAAATGCCCTTTAAAGTCGCGCTATTAAGGGCGCAGATAATAAAGGGTGAAATATGGTTTTCCGGGGTCGAGAATATTTTCCAGCGAACGGGAAGTTAGGTTGCAGCGGTGTTCCATGGGAGTGTAACGAGCGCGCAAGATGGTCTTTGAAAAATCGACAACTTCAAATGGGGATTTCGCTCGCGTTTGCATAAAATGAAAGTCTCGGTCTCGTCTTACCGAGAGCACCCACCTCCCCCCCGCTCCAGCTTTTCTACTTTTTCCACCTTTTTCCACTCGAGACAGCCTCGATGGCGAGGTCAACACTTTCCCCGGCAATGGGTTTCCGAAGCCCCCCGGAGGCGCACTCGTGCGTGTTCCGGATACATTTTCAATTTTACGTCAACTATTTTTCAGCACCCCGCCCCTCCGCCCTTCTGGCGTTCTCTCTTCTTTTCCATGTTGGAACCAACCACCAATGGATATCTTGCACTTACATTTCCTCCGAGTCTCCTTCGCGGCACACTCCGCCAGCGGATCGGGTTACGAGTTTCCATACTAACCAGAATTTCCGAACTTTCCTTCCAACCTCGAAGTAGTCGCTCGACGAATATTCACCTACCACCCCTCGATCGCTTCTTCGCTTATCTCCCTCCTTCTATCTTTTATAGCCTCCCACGATTTTCTCGATCGGATCGAGCACATTTGTTGCTTCCTACGTAATTAGCTACAATTCACCTCGTATAATTACTACCGTCAAGCGCCAGTCTCTTTGCGCGAAAAGACGAGCTCGTATTGAAGTGATATCTCGTGGATAACCGCTGGGGATTCGTCGACGTACCGCGGCACGGCGGAGTCTTTCGTGCCAGCAAAAGTGGAGGGTTTTACACCTTTGGACCGCGTAACTTATTAAAGAAACGAGGATGCGAGAGAAAAAGTCTAAGCACGTATACACGTATACACCGGAGAGTGCTGGGGAAAATACAACTAAAATAAACTCGGGTGCTTCGCTAACACGCTAAAAACTGCGCTCCGTCATAATCGCCGCTCTGTCTGACTAGTGGACTGAATCTACTAGTTCTCCGTTACTCCGTACAGCTGCTCTTTTTTCGGAGTCGACATTTTTCTTCCTTGGATTCTACGCCGTGCGTTCGCCTTTCGACTACCGATTAATAAAAAATGCTAATTGAAATATTTATATGAATATACTGCGTAAGGACATCTCGGAGGAACAAAGGGTTGGATCGTCGGTAGACAAATACAGTAGGGTTTATTTTTCCACGGACACGGGAGTCAACGGTTTTAATTGTTCTCGAGATTAAAAGTAATTAACGAGTGTAGGAGAGTAAAAAGTGGTGAGGGTTTTTCCTCGATAGAAACGATAGAAACGTTTAGGGCAAGAATGGAGGAAAACGGAGACGTTATAGGATGCCTTGGGCAGGGCACGGCCGGATCGATCCTCTTCTTCCACTACTCGACGCCCCGAACACTAGCCGGCTCGAAATTAAACGGCCAAGGGTCCTTCCCTTGTTTTCCTAACTAAATTCCCAGGAAACCGATCTTCTCCTGTCAAGTGCGTTCCTCTTCTCCGCGAACTGTTCTGCTTCTCGATTACCGGGAGAGGAAGAGAGTGAGAGTGAGGGAGGGAGAGAGAAGGGGAGAGTACCTTCGTAGATTTCATTAGCGAGGAATAGCAACGTCTTAAAAGATTTTATCGAAAAATCGACCAGCTCGTTCGCCATTGGGCTTCCAAATGCGGTTTACAAGATTGTCATGTTACGGGGTGGTATACGGTGATCATGGCCAACCGCACGAACACTAGGCGACGTTAATGTTGGTTATACGAGCGCGAGGTTTCCATTTAAGACGGTAAATCGCGGTTACCGTTTCCTTACGACTACCTTGGTCTCCGAAACCGCAAGTACGAAGTCTGCGGTCGACCCAAGTCGAACCGAGCGTTACGCTTAAAGATCCTCCGCGGACTACGTGGAAGGTACTTTTGGTCCTGAAGACTGAATTAAATCCCACTAAACTCCATTCGCACTCGATTCGCATCGTTCTAAAACGATAAACGCTTCCAGAGAATCCATCGTGAGTCCTGGCATTCCTTGCCAAAGAATTCGCTGAGATCGGTAAATGTGTTTTCCAGTTCCTATAGATAGGGAATCGTTAAAGAAGGGTTGTTCTTCTCGGAGAATTCTTGGCGGATAAGTATTCGACGGTTGTACAGTTTTGTCGTGGGTAAACGTGACCCTCTTGTTTAATTGGGGAAACGTGACGGTGGATAACGACCGCTCGTCCAATTCGTCCATTCCCTCGATCCTTCTCAAAGGACGATAAAAGCTCTCTTACCTTTACCTTTTCTTCGGCTGCCTCTCGAATCTATGCCAATTAGACCTCCAATGAGTGGGCCGTGCAATTTTCCGTAACGATCGGAAATTAATTTCCTTTAACTCGCGCGGAAGAAACTAACGAGTGTCGCACCGGCGATAACCAACTTCGGAATTACCGAAACCTATGTTTTCCTTCGAATCCTATAATTTCTTTGGTATTCCGGAACCGATGCCACGTTTCCTTTCTCCCGTACAACCACTTCCGGCGGTGTAATCACCGAACGAATTCACTCGACGAACATGAGAGGTGGATCACGTGAACGCAGATTAAAATATAGGTTTTTATTGTTTTCCTGGTGTGTGTCGCGCGTGCGATCACCAACGATTTATACGCCCGTTATTCAACACGGCGCACCGCCTTCCTCTCCCCTCGAATCACATATGTATAATAATTCATCCCCGATGCCGGTTTTATGAGATTTTCTATTAGATGCGACACACCGACAACGAGAGAGACACCGATGCCAAATTGCATCCACGATATCCGCTCGAGCCGAACAGTAATAATGACGGGCCGCTCGTAAATCTTTCCGAAAATGTGCCGCCGAAAATGATGCCGCCAGCTTCGTCCCCCACATCCCTCTCCTCTCATCCCCACCCCTCTTCGTTCTTTATTCGACGAGATTATTATAGGTAAATTCTGCTGTCGATAAAAAGCTTTCGGTTACGACAAAAGAGGGGTACTTTCGAAGCGCGAGATCAGGGAGGCTATTCGCGGGATCGTCGATGGAATTTATTGAGACTTTAGTGGATCCGATCGCGAGTGATTCCGAGGATATTTCGAGGATATTTGAAGGCGGTGGTTTTACGTTGACCCATAGGTTCGGACTAATTAACGAATACCGCGAGAAGTAGGTCGGCCGTTATCGATTCGATTCCAACCCCCGATCCAAGTCCTTAGGACTTTCCTTTTGTCCGTACGTCTACGCAAGACTGACTTCAACGTGTCTCCTGGTGATATCACTGATAAGCCCGGATCGACGTTTATCGGAATGCGGGTTAAGGGGCTTAATGTATCGGCTTTGAACCACGATCCGCACCCTGTACCTCGCAATAAAAATTCCCACAGCCTAGGATTGCCTGGGAAAGAAACAATGTGGTCTTTGATCGGAAAGGATTAATTCGAAAGACAAAGGGAAGGATGAAAAGTTGAAAAATTGGAGTTAACTTCGCCCGGTGAAACTTTATGGCTAAATCCACGGTAGCCTCCGCATTGGTAACCGTGTGTTTAATTAAAGGCGGTTTACTAAGGTAACACCCGGGTTAGGAAGTTCCTGGGCGACGGATCGCGTGCCGAAGGTTAGAGCAAGCAGCAACGGCGGGCGCACACACACACACACACTTCGAACACTCGGTTTGATTTTCCTTGGACGATACACTCCCCCGTCTCCTCAACCCTCTATCCGTCCATCGTTCTTTCGGTCTTTCTAACCGTCTCTCTGTGGGCCAAGTCGGGCCAATCCAAACCGACGCTTTACGAGGAAAAGGTCGAAGTGCTCTCCTTCGCCGTCGGACGTGGCTCTTGGCTGTTATTACAAGAGAAACCGCGCGCGGCAGCCATACCTTCCGACACGATTAGAAAGGATGGAAGCCCGGTGGTTGGATGGTTGGACGGTTGGACGGTTGGACGGTTGGACGGTTGGACGGTTGGAAGCGGCACGAGAAATTACAGCAATTTATGCGCTCTCGTAGACCGGCATCAGGGGGCTCCGTTGTAGGCGATCCAGCTTCCGGTACATGTTTCTACCGGCTATTACTTTCTTCGGCAATCTTCCAAAAGCATCTTTTATACCACCGATGTCAGACCCCTCCGCGCTCCCTTTTTCTCTTCCGATTACTTCTCTCCCGCTCTTTCTCTTCTTAGTCTGCGCAGCTTCCTAATCTCATTTCGCTCTTCGTCCACGCGATATCTCGCGTTTTTCCTCTCCGAATGGATCGTGGCGTCGTGCAATGGGGACCCTTGCAGTCTTTGCGTGGAAAACGTTAGACAGGAAGGTAACCCACTAAAGTGGATTAGTTGCCAGGGATACCGGGTTTAACCCCATGCGAACATAGGCATTGCGAACAGTCGAGTTGTTTTTCCGCGGAATACGAAAGACACGTATTCGGTTAAATATTCCCATATAGAAAAACAATACATTCGTCTGTATGAAATTATCGCGCGCTTTTCAAAGGACCGGACGAGTAAAAATTGTCACTTGGAGATATCCTGGACTTTGATTGCAAATGCGAGCGATTAACCGGTCGTGCCGCAATTTCGACGTCTGAACTTTTTCGGGAAAGCTTTGGGAGATGGAACGAGGATCGAGAAACCTCGACGAATCGGTCTTCCTGGCAATTAACCTAAGAGGATTACGCGTAGACTCCGACGTTTCGCATTCCGACACACGCGAAATACCTCGTCTCTGGCAGGAAATGATTCTCCCTTAATTTTCCGTGACAATCGCGAACAAAGTTCACCGAGTAACTTTCTAATCTACCGATGCTCGCGTTCAGTGACGCGTATTCTCCCCCTCGAAGCAGCCGTGGTTCGACGTTTCGTCGAAGTATTATTTCAACGTCTCCTTTCCGTCGACTTCGATATTTTTCCCGGGGTCTGCTCTCGATTCCGTTCTAGCGATAAAGTCAACGTCATTCCAGGAATTCTTGGTGGTTCCAAACCGAGTGCCATTGTCCGTTATGAAAGGCAGACACTCTATGAGAGATAGCGAAACAACACGCTTCCCACCGGCCACCGAGGGACTGTTATTAATTATTGTCTACTTTGGGGGATTGGAAGCTGCCGTCGGTTCCCCCAACGGCGTCTGATAAATGTCGGAACAGACGGATAGGGTTTCCCTGATCTTCGTTGCTTCGCTGGCTCGAGTCCCCGTCAGTGGTGAACTCGCTAAAAGAATTTCTTCTTAAACCCGTCATTCCTCCGCCAGCCTTTCCCTTTCTCCTCATTCAACATTATTTCATTAACAAGTACGAACTCGAGAATCGGCATACGCCGAAAGAATATCTTCTAAAGGGTCGTTAACATCTGTGCCTTGTAATAAGGCGAGAGCTCCGGAAAATGAGCGAGCAATGCGGAACTTAGAAGTTTCTCTAACAAACCGTAACGATAACGAGCGCGAATCGATGAACGTTGCTCGCTCGGCGTGGGCACTAATTGCGCGCTGTTAAAAAACCAAGGGCATCGTTTTATTCGAAACGTTTCCAGGTAGAAGAACTCTCGCGAACTTCGGAAGGGTTAATGGTCACGGAATTTTTTCAGTAAGAAGGTTGCATGCGCGACTCTACCGAGTCGAGTGGAAGACTCGAGAGGAGAGAGTGCACCGGGGTATATCGGCGTTGTTACTCCTACCATTTGTAAAGTACCTTTTGATAGCGCTACGAAATGGCGCGGTGGGACGGTTCAAAGTTCCGCGCGCCACCCCTTCTCCGCTTTCAACCCTGTACGTCGACTTCCCTCTCTTTTCTTTCTCCCTTTCTCTCTCCCTTTTCCGGTCTCTTACTACTTTTTCCCTTGGTCCGTTGGCTCTCGTACAACGCACGAATTCAACGAGAGAAATTCACCCCTCCAGCTCACCCCTGAGTCTGACCAACGAGAAAATAACTGACGCTCCATCTGAATCCCTTCCGAAATACCCGACACCACCACCCCATTCCTGCTACCCTCGCTACTTCCTTTTCCTTGCTCTTTCCGGCAATCGCGAGCTCATTTTTTTATCTAATGGAACCATCCTTCCTCGCAAAACAACTATATATATTAGAGTTTCCGAGATCTTAACAGAACTTGACTGTACCAAGCATATTAAATCAAGATCGATTTCCATGAACGAATACACCGCGAGTGTATCAAAACTCCCTCAAAATCCCTTCGTTCTCCCTTAGAAATCGCTGTCATGCCAGCATGAAGGGGGGAAAGGGGAAGGAAAAAGAGGAAAGTTGAAAAACGTTACGGATTAATCTGGCAAAGCTTTCCTTCGTGTAGATCCATATCCATGAATCTCCGGGGTTGATTCGCGACGCATCAGGACACACCCTTCTCTCGATCCGCTTTACTTCTCATACGTATTCCACCCTGCTTTTCCTCCTCTTCCTTCTCTCCACCTACCATCACTGGTTTTCTTCGTTTCTCCCGATGAGGTCTACGGGGTACACCAGATTCTCACCCCTTTCCCTTTATACGGCAAAACAACGAAGAGACGGACGCGCACATGCTATTTGGCGAACGTCCAATCGGATAGAACCGCGAGTACGGTGTATACGTTGGTCCCCGGTACTCTCTACGTCCTACGATCTCTCTGCTGACCACCGTGTCTCGTTTTACGTCTCTCCTCTCTCGTGTCTCGTCTCTCGTCTCCCCTGTCCCCTCTCCACTGCCCACTGTCCACTATCCACTATCCAGTGTGCGTTCGCGTGAAACGTTAATTAACCGGTAATCCAGTGGTACCAGAGCTATGACACCATACGGTCACACTCTGTTCTTAAATAAATTTCAAACCCCTTTCAACGGAGATTCTGTGCAATTTTTTACGTCGACCGCGTATCCAACCTGCAGTGGGAATTGATAAAACGTCGATGTTAACTCGCCAGGATTAATGGTGCAGCCAGGTGATCCTAGGACAGCTGACAAAATTTGGTGACGAAATAAAACCGGAGCAAAATAAGTTTCTGGAGACGCCGGGTTAAATCTGGGCCGCTCACCCGCACAGACTGGCTGGCTTACTCTTTGCGCGTGGGTTTGCGCGAATCAACTCCGCGGTTCGAAACTCCCGCGAATCACCGTTTCTCCCAGGAAAAGCGTTTAGCCGCACTAGGAGAAGTTGTTTAGTGAATTCTGGTTTCTTGCAGGGGGAGGTTAGGTTTGCTACGATGTCGAAGTCACGTTGCACTTTAGTGAACTTTAGCCGGTAAGAGGGTCTTGTGCAGCTTGTTTGCAAAGAGGAAGGTTGATGCGGAGGAGTGGTTGGAATTTACCGGAGGTTTCCAGGGTGAGAGGACGTTGCCACTCGGTAACCGCGACTGACACTCAAGAATGTCTTGAAATACTGGTCGCACCCGCTTCCCCTCTCTCTTTCTCTCTTTCTCTCTCTATGGTAATCCATGAATTCGTTCAGTCACCCCGTTTCTCGAGTCAACATATTTCCCGACGATATATCAATTTCCTTGATAAGTGTACCATGCCGCTATTAAGATAAGCCTCGCGTTCTCCCGGAGGACCGCTTGGGAAATTGTTTATGGAGACCTCGAACCGCGACACGCTATTCGCTATTCGCTATTCGCCGGTGGATCGATTAAACGAATCTCCCTCTGGCACTCGCATTCATGCATTTCCAAAAATTCCTTGGTAATCGACGTCCTCGGATTTTCAAGGCTACCCGTAGTAAAAATATTCGATGGTAGACGCGAAACGTCGTGCGAGGATAAAATGAAGAAATGGAATTTCCCCGCGCGATGCCGTAGGAAAAACGGTTTGCCAGAAGGTACGATAATATCCGGTTACTTTGGTTCCCGTCACCTCGATCGTTAGGGAAAGAAGGCGAGATTGACTGGAAGGAACTCGTTCGCCTGTCTATAATGGAGTTCCACTGTACCTCCTTTCGAGACGTAGCTCGTGTCGCACCTATTTTAACGCGACTATCTATGCATCGAAGTAAAGAAGCGGACGGATAGAATGACAGGATTACCAATAGGTTGGCCGTGATAGCAAGCTGAAAATGATACATCGTTTTCCCTCTTGATTTTCCCCATCCTCTGCGTACAACTAATCGCTTTCCGGATGAACGTACGCCGTAAGAGTTTTCTTGTATTCACGCATCGCATCGCACCATGACGAAGAAAATGGGCCGAATCGAATTAACTCTTTCAATGTATTTTCGAAATACTACACGATGACCCGCGAATATTGGCAGGTAAAAGTAGGTGGTAGGTACGCGGGGCATCGCGAATTAGTTTTTCCGCGGAAAACTTGAGATGAGGTCGAACCACGAAGCTATTGTATTTTCTTTGCGAAGCAAGATTGCTGAGACAATCTCCTTGAAACTGGTATTTCGCCTTGGAAGTACGTCTAATCTTGTAAAAACGAAAACTCGAATTAATTCCGCGGTGGATGAAGGCGTGACGGGGGTGGCCGGGGTGAACCGTAGATCTAGTTGCAGGACGGTTCGTGGCCGAGCGTTCAACTTACGAGCGGAAGTGGAGTCACATATCCGGCTTCTGCGAACTAAGTTCGCGTTCCATCGGAGTTCGGTGCTCGTAGAGTCACCCGGCCAACCCCCCCGGAACACCATCTCCCTTCGACCCTTATCCATCCATCCAGGCCCCGGGAGTTCCACGGTGCACTGAAATCTCACGAATGCAATTATCAACCACGGAAACGAGCGACTCCGAGGCCGGTAGAAGATCACGATTACTTCCGTCGGTTAATACGCCTCTAGGAATATTTCACCTCGATTCTCTCTACCCTCTTTGCCTTTCGCGTCTCCGCACCCCTTCGATGCCCGCCGAATTCTTTTTCGTCGACATCTTATTTCGTTAACGCATCAATCGCAGGTACCGCTAGAAAATTGTTTACACTTGTTTTTCGAGTAGTTGACGTACGCGTTGAAAGACATTCAGTATATGCATCGGCAGTAAATTTGTCGGTTGACATAGTCCGCGGTGTTCCCTCAACAAAGTGACAGCACGAAAATACCGCTAACTCGGGTGCAGCGAATTCAAGGGAAACCACATTGCAATAACGCAACGCGTCACGCCATAACAATTATATGCCTACTGATTTCAGCAGTGGTATCCGTGGCATAGCAAAATTCTCTCTACGCGTGTACGCCCTAGAAACTAGTGGGGGCGTTTACCCCGTCATTCGGCATACAAAATCAGACTGGACATGTCGCAGGGTGTACAAAATATTTAGGAGGAAATTCGGTACTGACGATCGATCAGATCTCGTGGATGTGTTTATTAAAAGAGGTTTTCGGATGTTCATGTGTGGAGGAAAAAAAGATCGGGGCCGGGAATGAACGCGGTAAACTGGCCGCTAAACGGTCGATGCGTGCACGCGGTGAAACCCACCACCGAGGAATTTCAGAGGAGGAAGTCGACTGCTTTTGTGGCGAGGAATATTAGTCCATTAATGCCGGGCATTGTACCGTTGGCCGGTCGGGCTGCCCGACAATACGTCAACGCTTTGACTCCGCCACAATACGGCAATAATCGAGCTTCCTCCTTCTCTCGGTCTTTACGAGATCCACCCTCTTCTCCGCCTCTCTATCCATCTAGAGTGGATGGATACACGCAGACCCGCGCTACCTCTCGGAACCTCACAATCAAAGCTCGAGCTAACCACAAACATCATTTCCCAGTGGGGACCAAGATACCAAGAGGGGGTGGGAGAACCGTCCCTCGCTTCGTACTCCTCTACGTCGACCGAAATTTAACCCCCTTACCCCCTTACCCCGCCGATTGAGACACGGAACCATCCTACCTACCTACCTTTATACTCCCCGGATATGGAAACATCTTGTCCACGTTCTCGCATCCGGCTGAAGTCCGATTATCCGTCGCGGACAGTATCACTACTGCCTAGGTCTGGTTCGTGGATTAATTAGCAGCATTTCGGTGGACAAAGAAACCGCAAAAGGAATGTGTATGTATACATAAGTATGCACATGTATCTCGGTCTTATTAACTAGACAGGGAATCAGTTTCTATTGCGATAATGAATATATGAATTGATGGGTGCTCGAATTGAATCGCTTTGGAGACTGTTTGGCGTACTCGACGATAAAATTATTCCGACGAATGCGAGAACGATAATGAGGAACTGATGCCACATCCTTTGACAGGATATAGAGATTCTCGGAAGGATGCAACGGGGAATCGAAATGATTCGTGTCGCTTTCATTCTCGGCGGAATCACCCCCGGTCCGTTTGCTGTCCCTCCTTATAGGGGGTGATTCGCGCGTACACCGCAACCAGAATGTTTGGACGGCGAATCGGTGTCCCTGTACCGAGGTAACCCAGGTTTCCCCGGGCTTCCCCAGGCTTCCCTGGGCTTCCCCGGGCTGGTTATGCACGTGTGTACACTGTTTTCATTAAGCCATCGAAAATGTTTGCTCGGCTCGACGTCAAAGGGCCTACGGGAACCACGATCCCGAAGTGCTCTCTACTTCCCTTTCTCTTCCTTTCTCTCACCCTTTCTCCATCTTTCTCTTCCTTCCTCGAGGTACGCGGTTGTACCACGTACTACGTGCAAACGGCACGAACTTTCGCATTTTCTCCTCGTTACTCGAATCATAAGTGCAAGATTAAAGACTTTCCTTCTTTCCTTTGTACACGATTTCTACCGGACTTTTATATTTTTGGGCCGAGTAAATACGAATTTCCAGAGAGAACGAACGAGTTCGCAAAGTCGATATCGTTCCCGTGGATACCGGTTTTCTAGCGAATTCGTCGGACATTATTTATGGTAATAATAACCGCGTGGATTATCCGAACTCCACAGGTTCCTTGGCGGCCGTGTATATACGACATCGTACTATATACGTCTTTCCGGTAAGAGAGTGCAGCTAGCTGGACCGATTAAATCTTGCGAGCTACGCGGAAAGCTCCCACTTAACGAAACTCTAACTTAATATAAGCCGACTTTCAGCCTTCTGACTCTACCTTTTTCCATCGTACGTATCGCCTCCGCCGTAGAAGCCCCTCCTCTTTTATCTCCTTAATATTTCAGCCTCGAATTAATTTCCATTCCTTATCTTATTTATTTTTCTGCCGCGCTCGATTCACGATTTTCCACCGCGAGTGGCGCGAGGAACGGAAAGAAGAGTAACTCGAGGAAGATGGAGGAAGGGAAGGGTAGTTAAGAGGTGGGTGGTGGTAGTCGATAGCAAGAACATTGGTGCCTCTGATGGGAACGCGAGTAGAAGGGAAGACGAGGGTGCGAGCAACCATGAGAACCACCCTCATAAATATTCACGATGAAATCTACCCCTCGATAATAACGGGCCCCGAAATATACGCGCGAGCCACGGTATCTGATAGGAGAGAGAGAGAGGGACGAAGAGGAACATAGAGGGAGAGGAGTCCTGGAGGCCGGTGCTCCGAAACCTCCAGGGTGTATTAAGTGCCAACCAGAAACGTTCGGCTTTCACTTTGATTCGATTCCTTCCCTGCACCAACCCGCCCCCACTTCTCGATCTTTTGAACAGGTTAGAATCGAGTCGCCAGGGCATCGATGCTCAAATTTCTCTTTGACCAATCATTTGCGCGATCAAAGGTACACCGATGAATCTACCGGAAGATCGAAGCTACCAGTGTCTGACAAAAATAGGGGACGATTAATTATATTCATTAACTTTATAATACAAACGTATAGAATAATATATAGAATAAGGAGCCGGGAGTCTAAAATCAAATCTGAAGCAGTCTTCCCTTTGAACATCAGTGGCTGGGAATGCTTTACCGAAACTGCTCGTCCTTTTCTTTTAAGAAATGCCCTTACGATTGGCAGGTTGATCGGTGGTGAAATAAGAGTGCGCATGTAGTCGGAAAAATCGGTTAGCTTTCGTCAAAGTTAAGTGATCGCGTTCACTGAAGTCGAGGTAGTCGAGGTAGTCGGGGGTGGTCTCGTATAAAGGAACGAAGAGCAGAGAGTAAGGGGTCGGTGATACCCCGGGGCCCTTCTCGAAGGGTCCCTCTGTGCTCTCCGCTGGTCTTTGTACTCATCATCCTGATTTGATTCCGTCGTGTTCTCTGCGAAGAAACAAACCGAGCGGGGATAAAAATCGCCTTTGAGAAGAATCGATGGCAAGATTAGGTTGCTAGCGATCAAGGTATACGTCGAAGCAGGATTGCTTTTTATAGATAAATTATACAACGACGCGAAACACGGTGTGTTTTCTCTTCCAATGGTCTACGTCATTTTTATGAACCAAGAAAAATCATAAAATTCACTGGACCACGAGACAACGAATATATCCGTGATACCGTTTCGAGAAACGCACTCGCGGTTCGGTTAAAGTCATCGCGGTTTAACGTACTGTTGCTTCTCTTTTGCCAAACATACATCGAGACATAAACACGCGAAAACAGTCTGGATTTCTTTTTCACGTTTGTTTTTTAGCCGCGCTCATTTCTCTTTTGAGTCGCGTCGCCTGTATTGAATCTTGGTGCGGCCGTCGTCGATGCGAATTGGCGTCTTTCCACCCTCCCGATCACCACATCCGTTCGGAAATCCAACCGACTTCGCTCCACTTCCGTCTGGTCACTGCGTCCAAATGAGATTTTCTGCCTCTGCTCCCATCCCCGTCCACGCGCTCTATCTTCCTTCGAAAAACGAATCACGAGCATCTTCCTCGAATATAGAGAAGTACCCTTGTCAGATCGCACCCACGTCTCTATGGGGTTTTCACGGATTTCCTTTGCCGGTACGCCTTAAACTTACCCTGCTTCCGTAATTCTGTACTTTCGCGAAAAACTTCGCGATCGCAATTCAAAACGCACCACGACGACTTGTTACCTGCCATCGATCTCTTCTTTTAAACTTCCACGAATAATCAAATATTTGTAAATCAGTCCGATTATTCGGATCCGTTGAAGAAGGGTTATCCTCGGATTCGATATACGACTTTTCCCGTAGACTGGAAATCTCCAAAAGAGAAGCGACGCGAAAGAGCGCGTAAAATGTAAAGAAGGAAGGTGTGCATCCGTGAAAGTCGATGATACTCCGACTGCCTCCCGTGGAAGAAACAATAGGCATTGTCAATAAACTAGGAACGGACGTACAACGCGCCGGGGAAAATGCAGCAGGCTGTATTTTCTGGTATCTGCCGGTGTGTGTGCCGGTTGTGCCGGCCTCCTCCGGAATTAGACACTCCAGCATCCCTTTTGCTGCCTCACCCCTCGGGACATTGTTACGCGAACGCCATAGATACCGCCTAGATTCCGTGTTGGGATTCTTTCTTGAATGGGACCAAAGAAACACACGGCTCCGGAGTGCGAGCGGAGAAGAGGACGAGTGCTACGAGAAGCGGAAAGAAAAGCAAGAAAGACGAGGGAGACAAAGCCGCGGGAATGGGAATCGAGCGACAAAGTTGAAAATGGTCGAATAACATGGTGGAAGGAGAGAGAGTGAGAGAGAGTGTGAGAGAGTGAGAGAGAAACGGGGAGAAACGAGCACTAACGACAACGGACCGGATGATTATATTGAAAATGTTTCGAGCCTCGCGTGAACCTAGCTGGAGGCCGTCGTCGTTGCAACCCCCCGTGTATCCTCTGCCGTGTACCGTGTACCGTGTACCATGTACCATGTACCGTTTGTTTCCCGCTGCCGTGTGCCACTGTCAATCTATTTCTCTCTCTCTCTCCCTACGACGATCGCTGCCACGAAATATATCTCTCTGGTACCGCCGACTTTCCTCCCTCACGTAATCGAATAAATCGGTTGAATTAAACTATCGGCTCGATATCTGCTGGATGATGGGACGTAAAACTTTATAATAATAACTGGACTCACAAGATCGGGAAATTCGAAGCAAATCAAACCAGCGAGATGGCAGGTAGAATATCTTGCGACTTGTTGCGAGTGGCTAAAAAGCGAGTGTTCGCTTATGAGCGGATAACCGCGGGAGGATTGTGGATGAGAAATGTGCGCTTGCTAGTGTCGCGAGGTACGGTGGCAAGTTGCTTCGAAGACGGTGCAATGCTTTCTCCCGAAAGCCACGTATACAGTGTTTTTGGCAAAAAACAACGCGGAGGTGGATCGTGCATTCGAAATGCGAGGGAGGGGCGGAAGGGGTGGGCGATCAACAAAACGTGAAACACAGGAGAAACTAAGCTACGTCTTCTTGTCGTGACACCCTTGGCGAACTGGTCGCGCATTACTGGTATCCGGCAAAACCACCGACTGTCACCGTAAATACTTGCCAGAAACTACCCCCTTCAAACCTTCTACCCTTTATATCTTGTAATTCTCCACGCACCCTTACAAAGAGACTCAACAATTTTCAAAGCGAGTATAACTGGTTCTGGATTGCAGGTATCGTATTCCTTGAACTAGGAAAAAGGATGTTTCCGTCGCAGAAAATGAATGAGAAATTGTTTGGACTGTAATGAATTAATATACCTGGATGAACTGTTAGTGTTCGGCAATCTACACCACCGTAGGAAATTCGAGATGAAACCCTGCGAGAAAGCAAAATTGAACAGGAGTGAGTTCCGTATATTTTGGAAATTTAGTTCGCGCCATGGGTTTCATCGTTTTACGCGTACAATCAGGATGAACATTTTTCAACAAGGGAAATATGGGAGATGTACGGAAAACATATTTTTGTTGGCCCTGCCGCGTGTATATCCTGTTTCCGCTGCTAATGATTTCAGAATAGTACAGAAAGAACTGGCGGAAACCAAGAGAGTCGAGTTTGAGCGTAAATTGTCGGTGCGTCAGAGATATCGTGCTCGCGTATCCTGTATCTCCCTTCTTTTTTCCTCTATTTTAAAAGAGACAAGAAACTGGTCTCGCGGTTTCGTCCTATTCTGTTCTCTCGTAACAGAGATTCTTGTGGTTTTAACGCAGCATGCTAATTAAGTGTACCGAAAATAATAGCTCGCGTTTGCTGATTCTTCTCAGTTTCGGGAAGAGATCCATTCACAATCATACATCCCTTCGAGCGACGTCGAGTCCTCGTATAAACGGAATTTCCATTATGTAACGTGACTGATCTTGGAAGTTCGCTCTCATTTTAACCCCCGGCATCCAACTTAGGATAAACAATTTACCAGATTGTGTTGTTCGTTGTTCCGCGTTCACCCAGCAAGACGATGTTGACTGGCCCCGATGTTAACTAATTCCGAAGCCTTACCGAACTCGACACAAGCGTGTTTACATATATATTTTCCTCCTTTGTATGGTCAGTACAAATGAACCCGTTTAAAAATCATATCATCATGAAAAATGCAAAAGGTTCGCAAGATGAAAATTTCCATTCCAATATCTCTCATTACGGTTTAGTTCCAACTTGAAAGAAGGAAACAATAACTCTCCTAGTTGTCATCGTTGTCAATCGACCCTCGTCTCCCGGGATCCGACTTCGTGTAATTTTCGGGATTTTATCCGTAAAATTAAGACAGTGGCATCTGGAAGGGGGAAGGGTTACGAGGGCGAAAGAAAAGGGACAGAATAGTGAGGGAGCAGTGGAGGATATCGGGAGGAGAGAAGCCAACCAATTTGTCCCGGCAAACGTTATTTTCACGGAGTTCTTTCGAGCGTTGCAACGTTCGATGGTGCTCTTCTTTTTTCCTCTCTCCCTTTCTCCCTCTTTTTCCCTCTTTCTCCGTCCCACGGTTTTTGCCATTCGGGATATCGCTTTTGGATATCCATCCCGAATGAATGGAGTGTAGGTACATATGTCTCGTAGCGGAGATAGGTCTAGAGCTCCGGTTTCGTTGCTCAAGGGATGGTTCAGGAGAGAGAGCAGACGGGGACCGATGTTCATTTCATGGGCCGTCAGCTCGTATCAGTCCAATGGCGCAGGGTGTGATTTTTCCCAGGGCATTTCGGTCTGTTTAATAGAGATCCTATATCCGATACAGGCTGCTAGCTTCGTTGCTTCGTCTTTTCCGTATCTTTCCCATTTCCCACGCCCACTCTCTCATCCACCTCTTTCTCCATCGCCATCCATTCCTTTCTCTTTCCGATCGCCTTAAAGAAGATCAGCCGAGTGATTTCCAGTGTGCTTGGAATTGTTTTCCGCGCTATCTTCCTCCGACTAAAATGGATATCGCATAACGCGAATAATGGGTTAGCTCGATCATCGTTAAAGAAGTTTTCAGTTTAAACTATTAGTGGAACGCAGGGAGAGACTCTTTCGTTTTGTCGAATACACTTAGAACGATTCTCTTTGGCGGGGAATTCTTCGAGTTCCTTCGGTCGAACGGCAAGGGCTTCGAACTGGCTAGCGCTCTTACTTCGAGACTCGAAATCTTTTAAACGAGGAAGCCACTCTAAGAAACTCCGCCTCGAATTAGACGTTAAAACAGCCAGAAACCATTCTCCGTCTCTCACTCTCTCCACTCTCTTCGAAACTTACGTCTTACCTCGCGAAGATTTTCAGAAAGCTCTCGAGCGAGTAGCGCTTGAAAGAAAAGGGAGCTACCGACTATCTCCGGTAGCCATTACTTCGGCCAAGTTTTCGATAGATTTTTAAGTGGGCCGAATCGAATTAAACGAAAGTTATCTCGTGAAATGTATCCTCTCATTTTCCTGGCGAAGGGAAAGATTGATTGATACCGAGGTCCGATCGTCGAGGTCTCGAAAGGACAATAGTCGATGAACTTGATGCTTGACCCGCCAGCTTTCGAACCCTCGGCCCTCCGGGATTATGTCTCAATTATTTCGTGTCCAACCCTCCGCAGATATTCGAGGCCATTGTCGCGTAACGGCTGACGGCAGTACCGAGCTATTGTTTTCATGACGGGTCCGTGATATCCCCATAATTAACCGGCTGGATCGTTAATCGAGCAACCTACGCATCCGGCGCATCCGGCGCATCCTGGCTACTCTCGCCGCATCCAATTTAGCCACTTTCCGCGCTTGCCCTACCACCGAATACATTCTTACACCAGGTTTTTATTTAAATCATAACAATCTATTCAATCGTTAGTTGCAGCATGACATGACACGAAACACTATCGCGCTCTATTTGATATTAAAACACCGATAAAAAAAGAGGAGCAAAACCCACCCACTACTCGGCAACAACCACGTCGGATTCTATGCCATTACATCGACTCTTTTTTCCAATTCTTTCGGTTTCCTTCCGCGTGCTAACCCACGAGTCGGCCTCCTTTCTCACGAATCCTTCTTATTCCACCCTCCTACTTGTACTCGGTATTTCCTAACAGACCCTTCGACCCTATAACACTATCAAATTCAAAAGCCGGTAGCCCGCAATCAGGAGTCCCTTTCGCGGAAACGCGAAACGATTTTGCCGGCACGCCACTTCTTACCGTGACGTCCACTATTTAACTGGAATCTACCTGTTCTTTTTTTTCGTTCCCCTTTCGAGAAAGGGTGGAAAGGGCTTCGTTACACCGTGGCCTCTTACCACGAAATTACTTTGCCTCGAGCCGTAATTACGTAAACCCGTTTCGCTCTCGTTGAAATTAAACGCACGCATCAGGACCGACCAAAGTTAATTCGCTTTGAGTGAAAGATCGTTTCTCGTTTATGACGAACTATTCGAGACTGAGTCGAAGAAGATTCGGTGATTTTCGTAGGTTTCATCGAATTTCCCGACTTAAGTGATAGAAGAGTAGATGGTAAGGTGCGAAAGCGCGAAGAGGGGGTGAGGGTCCAGGTGAGAGGGGGTGGTGGGAAAGTAAGGGAGGAAAAGTTCTAAGAGGCACAAGGCACTCACCGGAATGCCGGAAGACGGTGTCGTCTAGCGGAGTCACATTACAATAATTGAATTGCATAGGACACGCGGGTCTTCCCGCACGTTCAAAGAACGCAAGAAAACAGAAAGAAAGGAAGGTGGAAAGGGTGCCCTGGGTTGCGGGGAACGAGATGGCTTCCGGAAAAGGGGCGGGTCTCGTGCAGAGGGTAGTTTAAGGAGGGGTGTCTCGGAAAATCAATAGAAACGCGTTCGTACGTCGCGTGCAGTTAAGTGACTAAGGAATTAATATCTTGATGAGGTCGGCCCGCGAGTTCTCCTCGAACTGAACCGTCGAAAAAACAGCCCTTCGAATACGGCAATAATAACGGCCTTTCATCCTGAACTGCACCGCCACGGTCTTTTTATTTCTTCAAGGTTAAGGGGCGCATTTTTATCCCGATCTCTCGATCGACGAAGATCATCGAGGAAAATCCCTTATGACTCTTGGAGCCGCGAAAAATTCACCCCCTTTCCTTTCGACGTCTTACGAAGTTTATATCCTTATGAAAGAAGAGATTAACTGACCGATATACTTTGTCGATATATAACACTGGCTTCCACCCTTTTTAAATTCAGTGTACGAGAACAAATCTCGAGAAAAACATAGACATCTGCTTTCAGATATATAAACAACTTTATATTATTTTTAATCGCGAGTAAATTATGATTACCCGTAAAAAATTGTATAATGCGATAGATAGTAGACTCACGGAAGTACGAGGTGTCTCTTCGACATCAAATAAAATCTCCGATAATCGCGAAGAGAAAAAAGCTCGGGAGATCGAAGCTTGACACGAACAGGGGACACGGTTTTCTCGAGTTCCAAGAAACGGCGACGAACAAAAGGTACGAAGAAGATCGTATTTCTGGGACTCACGCCACGATTGAAAAATGGTCGCAGGCTTCGGGAAGAAAAGGAGGGGTGAAAGGGAAAAAGAGAGGTAAAAGTCAAGAAGGAGAAAACTAGCTAGGTCGAAATTGTCTCGGCGCGGTCGACGGATGCGCGTACCGGGAAACGAGAAACGTGAAACGTGAAGTGAAACAAGCGGGAGAAAAATAAAGGAGGTAGATTTCGTGTGGTGTATCGTTTCTTTCGGCTATTTCATTTACTGCTCCTCCGCCTCCTGTTCGCAAGGCGGACACGTTTTTAGAGAATAATGCAAAACGTACGACAATCAGGATTTAGTAGCAATCAAACGCGGAGTGTTTTGTGGCCGTCCTGGGAGAGGAACTGGATGCACCGTTTATTCGGCATTGTCATGGAAGAATTATAAGTCCTCCGGCGCAGCGATTCGTTTGCCCGGATTGCTGCGCGCCGACAAAACATTTCGTGGAAGAGAAATAGACCGGGATTCGGTTAGTTGCTAGGCTTCCGTTTTCATCCGGAGATATCAAGGTTTTGATCGCCGTTAAGAAGCGTGCTTTAATTAGAGATTAATATATGGATAACTGGCAGATAAAATATTACGCAAACCCGGAAACCTTGTGCAAACATTAGTTTTTATTTTATCCTACGGTTTTCCTTCCGGTAAGCCCGGATAGCAAATATCCCCGGTTTCCCTCGTTTCCCTCGTTTTCACCGATAGATCTTTGGAGGATTTTAGGTTTCCAAAAGCAAACGGATCTGACCGCGAGCAATAGTTCAGGAGCCATTCATCCTCTGGATTTGACGTTGCCTCCTCCATTCCTGTTGCCTATTTCACGTTCGTTGATCGAACGGTTCCGCTAATTAATTGATCCATCGATATCACCGCGACGTTACGCTATGCTCGAATGATTAATTGAATCCCGATTCCCGTGATGGCCTCGTCTCATCTTCCACGATTTTCCGACGCCAGCTCGAATTCCTTCGATCTTTTCAGCGTTGATTAGTTAATCCAGTTCTATGGTACACCGCAGTACATCGTCGTTTTTGCAATTACTATAATTAATATCGTGATACACTGCTTTTAATCATCCTTCGGTATTCTCTGACTTCTGTCCGACTCGAAATAATCGTCGCGATACATTTCTAGACGATCTATACACTGATAATACCCGTTGATAGCACGCGTTCTGATGATAACGATGATGGAACACCTCGGAATAAACACTACCGGTCACAAGCTTGGCATCACTTGCCTTGTCTTCATTCCAACGTTTACTTTAAACGATAGAATGAACATTAAAAGTAAATAGAATATAAAACCTTTGTCCATTTTATAATTTTATTTTATTGGCACCTCGGTGTAATAAGATTTTGTTACCTTTAAAATCGGTCGGTTTTTAGTTTCCCCACAAGAAATTACTTTACTACAAGAAGCTTGACGATCTATGCAGCAAGACACATTACACAAACTTATCGGGGTATGTCAAAAATATGTAAAAGAGCAATAATGATAAAAAGTGGGATACTTCGACGACTCGCGAATTAAGCGAAATATATAATTAATATAGAATAAAATATACGGAATTTATACAACTCTTCTGTCTTACAATTTCAATGTACATCAACCTACAGATATACCCAAAGAAAAGTATCGCATTCCATTTCATAGACAAGATACTTAATAATGTACTTAACGATAGTAAGTGATCCCAAACTTATGGTCGGCAGTGTATAAAGACAAAGGGGATATCAATTTTGCGTGGACGGTTGTACAGATTGGTTCCCGTATCCAGTCCAATCCTTTCACGGTTCCGGTCCATCCACCCCCTCGAGTTTTATTCTACTAGCGTACCGTTGAGTCGGCCACCGTATAAACGTCCCTATTCTACTTGACTACTCGCCCGACCACCAACCCCCTTCGAAAGTGCTCGCTCGCTTCGCCTTTCAATATTTCAGACACTTATCGTCCGCGGATTGCCAGGAGAACTTGGGAGTGTTTCGTGAGAAAGATAGAGAGGATCGATGGATAGAAGAAAGATGGGGTGGTCAGATAGTCGTGAGGAGTAAACGGAATTGACCGAACCCCGTTTCAACCACCCCCCGGTATAATAGTCGCATTTATATCATCTTTTGACTTTATAATTTAATGTGGAAATCTACCTCCACCCTACTCCTCCGCTTTGAACCTGGTACGGAACACCTCGAACCAACAAATCTTTGCCATCAATTATGTAGAAAGTATCTCGTTTTTCTTCGAGCTTATACATATATGTGTATAACGTCGTGTATTTCGTAGATATTTAATCTAATGGAATATAGTGAAGTAGGGAATGGATGTCATAATATAAATGGAGGTAAAAATGCATAAAAGAATTGATGTACAGGGTAGTGGCATACTGTAGGAAAGGTTCAAACTACCAGTCGCCGTGGCTGTGTAACGTTATATCAGGTTTAATTCAGTCGATCGTCTAGGAACATCTTAAATCCCACAAGCGTACTTTGTTATTAGGGCCAAGGCCTTAAATGTACCCGGAAAATGGCTCTGGGGAACGGCGGCGTTATAAAGGACGATATCTCACGGCATACGCGAGGCCCGAGGTCTCCTAAAGCTCTCTATATGGCGCTTCTTATCGGTTTTTCCTGGGTTTTTTCCGGTTTTAATAAATGACCAATAGCGGAAGCAATATTACCACCGAGAAATCGTAAAACGAAATGAACCGGTATGAGCTAAACCAACACATATTGTGTCTTAAATTATTTTCGTCATCCACTCATTCATATTTACCACGAATTGCACGGTAAACTGGATAGCCAAAGAATTACGTGTGGATGCCTTAAGACTGGGATTTATTTAAGGATTTAAAACCATCGCCAAAAATGACGAACCGTGGATAGAACCGAAGTTTGAAAAACGTCATTCCCCGATTTCAAGGATGCCGCACCGATCAGCCTTTTCTCGAGGGTGTTATAGAAAGGGGGTGGAATTTATGATAACAAATTCCTGCATGACTCGATCAGTTGGCGAAGGAATTCGATGGAGATCCGGCGATAGTCGGAGCGGATTTTCTTCTCTCCTGTACGCCTTCTCTTTCAGGTGATACGCGTTAGTTTCGAAGAAGTTCCGATCGGCTTTTAAATTAGATTTTTTGCACTTTACTCTTCGGGCGAGTATCAACGTATCCCTTCATTTTTCGTCGAAGCCAAAAATTCTTACTTGAAAGATCCGTTCTCGGCTTTGATTTTCGAAGATATCGCTTCGGAAGATTTTATAAATATTTTGTAAATAATAATAATATGTTTTTCATTTTGACTTCTAACATTTCCCTGTGTTTTGGACAGCTTTATAGTCCAGGGTTCACAAAAACTGCTTAATCTCCTCGCAGAAAATTTTCTGGCACAACCCAATAGTTTGATTCCTAGTTTTCGAAGTATTTGGAGTCTCGCGCAGGATAACGTAGATACGTAGGATCGTGCATCCATAAATAAGGGAGTGGGTGGGAATGGAGTGTGGGGTCCTAGTGGTCCTGGTGGTCCTGATGGTCCCTGCAGACCACATCACAGTGCATTACCGAGGGATGCGCAGAGCCAATGTTGGTTTGCGTCCGCCTTGGAACTCAGCTCGTTCCACCGACGTCGGAGTCCACCACGAGCACTTCTACCAACAAACCCCTATTCTAACCGACAATGTTGCTATTATCGTTCGCGTTGCAGTTACCATTGCTACCGCTGACACTGCGTGGCATCTTCCTTTACCGAGAAAACAAGGATGGCTGCGATAAACAGTCCGGTTCGATCGGTCCCATTAAGCGAATACAAGAGTATCGAATAGCGAAAACGAGAACAGGTACTTTCGGAGGTCGTTGCGCAAAAAGTATTAAGTCTGAAAGCTTAAAGAGCATTAGAAGCGTGCATTCCTCGGTCTGCGTGACCGTAGAAACGAGTGTTCCACTTCTTTTAAAGTGGAATTATTCTCGGCGGTAGTCGATGAAAAAAAAAGAAGCATCGTAACGGTAACGAGAATTCTGGAAACGTAAATGAGAGTGCCGCGTGCGAGGACTGACTCGATTAATTCGTATATTTTGCTTGTCGAAAATGAGTCTACCTTGGGAGTGGTATTTCGCAATGCTAGATTAACGACGCGTTTCGACATGGTTCCTTCGGAATCCTTCGATGACCCGCCTATTTGTCGACGTTAAGAATCATTGGTGATATAAATCTGTCCAGCTGTAGGCCAAATATCCGCGTTAAATATAGTGCAGCATTTCGGAAATCCCCAGAAGCATTCGTATCACTTACGATAGAACGAAACTACCGACAGCATGACTTCCAAGCTATGTTTTCGGTCGTTCCGACGATCTCCCTCGAGGCGGACATTTTTAGCGTACCTATCTCTTTTGACCTCTAAAAGGTTAATTCACCTTTATACTCCTCGGGTTCACCAAAGAGTACCATCGGTACGAAACATTTTTCTCAATCTTCGTAGATCCCACCGAATATCTTACACGATCTATTTTTAATCGTGAAATTTAGGAAGGTGAAACATCATATTTTTCTAGTTCGACAGTATCGCGGAATTATACGAGTCGCAGAAGTCGCGGATGTTGCTCGAAGTAGTCAAAGTGGTAGCAGTTAACATCTAAACAAAGAGGGGGTGTTTAGCGTGGTTTCCGAGGAAGTACACTTACTGGACGAGGGTCTTAGCGGGAACGAAGAGGTAACCACCCTCTTTGTAACTATCCTGGGGGTAGGTTTGCCGAAGGGTTTGGCCAGGGGTTTGGCCGAGGGCCAGGGCGTTTGTACCCCCCGGGGGACTGCTCCAGATCTTTTCCCCGGTGGAAGGACCGGAGGAGGACCGGAGGAGGACCGACACTGGTATTTACGGTCATTTTTACGGCCAGCTATGCTCCTCCATATAATTGGCCCGGTCTAGCGGTGGTGTTTTAAGAGTACCGTGGAGCTCTTGGCCAGGATTGCGAAGGAACTCGCTCGTAGTTTTTCAGAAGCGTTAACCCTTTCTGAACCTCTTCCGCCCATTCTCTGGCTCTCAATGGTGGAACTAGCGACGTACGTGATGATGATCCTCGACATGGTAACACCTGTCTCTTCCCTGTCCCTCGAACTTTAAAACTAAAATGGTTTCTACCGGCCGATTTCGCGAGTACACCCGTAAAACAACCATTCGGAAAGTTTCTATAGACTTCGCGTTGTTAGAAACACGTACAGAGTCAGGTTAATGGAGACTCGTAAGTTTAAGTAGTTCTACTTGGGCTTTCACCTCCATTGTGACATGGACTGAGCAGAAGCAGGAATTTTCGAGTCGTTCGTTCGCTCGAGTTTAGCGGTCCAAAACGGCCCGGAAATTCTAACGATGATAACCGGTCGAACAGAAAACACTGTATCTCGTGTAAACCGTAAACGGTAATTTTAACGAGTACCGCGCTAGCAAAGCAAATTGGACAAAGACGCTTCTGCAAATATCCGTGGCAAGTCCCTTTGATCCAACAAGACGTTACCACGGAGTTGTCTTCCGCAAAGAGAATTCTATTAACCCGCATTCACCGGCTTCGCGATATTTCAGCCGTACTTATCTCGAATTAAGACAACCATCCCCCTCGCGACCACGGGGCCCGGACTCGTAATCCCACCAAATCACTCGTACCCTTTCCTCCCTAAAAAAAGGCTACCCAAGGACTTCCCTACCCGTCTTTGAGGATCATCGACCTACCGGAATACCAGAAAACTTCCGTCCGCGATCAAAGAAGAGGAAGGAAGAAACTCTTAAGAAGGGTAAAGGAAAATTCAAGGAAGAAAGTAAGGATTCCATGGCAGAGTTTACCGTTTCTTCGGCACGGGACTTTACGACGTCGTTCCCTTTAGGAAAGCTCGTAGCTCCACGTTGTATCTTCAGTTACCTCGAGTTCGCTCCTCGAACGCGAAACATTACGATCCATCCCCGCGATCGGGTAATCACCCCTTATCCATCACTTCAGACACTCCATTATTATTGAATAAATCGTCGGCGTGACATCTGTTACACATATATTTGATTCGGTTAGCCGCGTATCGAGTTGCAGTCGAGTTTGACACGGCCGTCAAACCCTGGAGGGGGCGAAGGAACGAAGGAAAGAAGGGTGGAAGGGAAGGTGAATAAACGATGCGTCACGGAAAATTCGTAATATCGTAATACTTCCGTCAGGTCCAAGTTTTTTTTTGTTGCATTAATTCACCCCTGCGCGGCAAGGTACTGCTTTCTAAGCAATTTCATTAGGCACGATCGGGGGACCGCCACTATTATATAATGTAGTTTCATCGGCATGGTTGGCAATCTTACTAATGGCCATCGCATACACGAGGGAGGCAGAGAGGGAGAGCGTAGACCGCGACAAATGCGTCTAACTCGTATCAAAATAGAGAGATGAAATGCCGAGGCACATGTCCAAAGAACAGGCGCTCCAGGTGTTTATTAATAATCCATAAAAATGAAAAGTCCAACAATCGGTCCAAAAAGATGCACGCTTTTCGCAACGACATCGAAAGCTAACATATTGTCTAGCTATTATTGCAACCGAATATTCCAAGAGTGTCCCGAAGTTCACCGGGGAGCATCTTCTTCTTGATCGAAGCGAGACCGCGAAATAAAGTTGGCTGCTCCAGACTTCGAAAGGTCATATCTTTGAGTGCGATCAAGTTTTGACCTCGGTAGGGGGTGGACAATATCCTTTGGAGTTTTGATAGGTCAGTCCAGAGTGGAAATCGAGTGGCGGAGTGCAGCCAGCGAGGAGTGTCGGGCGTTCCCTTTGGTTGGCTCTCATTGTTCATCCGGGCTCGTAGGAAGATATACTAGAGGGATGTTGGAAGGAACGGGAGATATGTGTGTTAAAGGGTGGGCCCATTGTCTCGAGGAAACTCCGGATTGCGACACTTACAATACGACGATTGTTCCTAGCCTTGCCGCGTATACCGAACAGGCTGCCACCTCTGCAATTCCTTACCCGTTTCTCCGCCCCCGCGTTCCAACCCCGCCATTCCGAAAACTATTTCATTCGTTATTAATCTTACCGCCGAATATACTAATAAGGGAAGTACCACTCGCGCAGACATACCACGGGTGTTTCAGTCGGTGATCTTAAAAAGATATAGATTTGTAAAATTGACGACAGACGTCCATTGGAGTGGTAAATATAGTACATCCGCAAAATCAACAGCGAATCGTTGCTTACGATTTAACTCGTTTACTCTCGGCCTCACGCTTCGCTTTTCAGCTCGATAAAAAGTTTCGCGGCTAAGGAAAGTACAATCGTGCGATTTCCTTGACTTTGTTCTATTTAAATAGCAAATGTGTTTGCCTCGAAGTTTCTTCTCCCGTTCCGACTTCTTCCCACCGTCGAAAGTTAGTTCCTCGGCAAAAAAACTGCACCCATGCGATTCCCGGGAATGTTAAATCTCATTTTGTGGCTGTTAACTTCTTGATCTCATTTGCTTTCCGCGCTGCAATCCTTGATTGATCTCTTTGCTTTGTTATTGTCGGATTAGTATTGCATTTTACATCGTTTCGCGATAACTTCAAGGGAGTTAGAATGAAAGAAGATGGTTCCACCGTATAGGGTAGGGCGGGGATTTTTTGGTCGGTCCAAACAATTTTTATTTCACACTTGTTATGCACATTTCCGTACTTAAACTCATATTAGATGATGCCTAATGATATTCTAGGACCGATTTGGGTCGAAAGAAGCGGTTTAAACATTTTTTTCGGTAAAAAATGGTCGATCCATAGTCGAAAAAATGTGAAGGGGTATACCGTCATAAATCGTCAAAATTTCAATGTCCAATTTCAATCCTAAATCGTCCAGATCGATAGTAAACAACGATCCCGAATATAGGACGAAACAACATTAATGCAACTTAAAATAAGGATAAGACATATGCTAAACCATTATTATTAATTTATTAATTTTAACTTCGAAATTCAATCGGATATTACGATGTATAGTAAAGAAAAAAAATTTGCGTACGCTCCCCCCGTTCTGAAGTCGGGGACGTCGCGACCCCAACTGTGGAAGTGCAGCCATGTTGCATTACCTATATGCCCTTTAAACTTCGCCGCTTGCCGCCGAATTACTGACCTACCGCAACACCTATACCTCTCCCCGCTGCATCCCTTACCCTCAGTCGGGGCCAAGACGTCCCCGAGTTCACAACGTGGGGTCTGTCGCAAATTTTTTTATTACCTATGCATCGTAATCTACGGTTCAATTTCGAACATAAGATTGATAAATTAATAATAATGGCGTAGCATAGCTCTTAACCTCGTTTTTTTAGCCGGAAAATGGTCGATCCAGAATCGAAAAAATGTGAAGGGGTATACCTTCAAAAATTGTCAAAATTTCAAAGTCGCCAAAATAAATTCTAAATGGCCCAAATCGATGGTAAATGATGTATAAACATATTCTAGGACGATTTTGGGTCGAAAGAAGCGGTTAAAAAATTTTTTTAGCCGAAAAATGGTCGTTTCAGAATCGAAAAAATGTGAAGGGGTATACCTTCAAAAATTGTCAAAATTTCAAAGTCGCCAAAATCACTTCTACATGACCCAAATCGATGGTAAATGATGTATAAACATATTCTAGGACGATTTCTGGTCGAAAGAAGCGGTTAAAAAATTTTTATTGGTCAAAAATGGGTCAAACCCAAGTCGAAAAAATGTGAAGGGGTATACCTTCAAAAATTGTCAAAAATTAAAAGTCGCCAAAATCAATTCTAAACGACCCAAATCGATGGTGGGTGATGTATAAACATATTCTAGGACGATTTCTGGTCGAAAGAAGCGGTTAAAAAATTTTTATTGGTCAAAAATGGGTCAAACCCAAGTCGAAAAAATGTGAAGGGGTATACCTTCAAAAATTGTCAAAAATTAAAAGTCGCCAAAATCAATTCTAAACGACCCAAATCGATGGTGGGTGATGTATAAACATATTCTAGGACGATTTCTGGTCGAAAGAAGCGGTTAAAAAATTTTTATTGGTCAAAAATGGGTCAAACCCAAGTCGAAAAAATGTGAAGGGGTATACCTTCAAAAATTGTCAAAAATTAAAAGTCGCCAAAATCAATTCTAAACGACCCAAATCGATGGTGGGTGATGTATAAACATATTCTAGGACGATTTCTGGTCGAAAGAAGCGGTTAAACAATTTTTATTGGTCAAAAATGGGTCAAACCCAAGTCGAAAAAATGTGAAGGGGTATACCTTCAAAAATTGTCAAAAATTAAAAGTCGCCAAAATCAATTCTAAACGACCCAAATCGATGGTGGGTGATGTATAAACATATTCTAGGACGATTTCTGGTCGAAAGAAGCGGTTAAAAAATTTTTATTGGTCAAAAATGGGTCAAACCCAAGTCGAAAAAATGTGAAGGGGTATACCTTCAAAAATTGTCAAAAATTAAAAGTCGCCAAAATCAATTCTAAACGACCCAAATCGATGGTGGGTGATGTATAAACATATTCTAGGACGATTTCTGGTCGAAAGAAGCGGTTAAAAAATTTTTATTGGTCAAAAATGGGTCAAACCCAAGTCGAAAAAATGTGAAGGGGTATACCTTCAAAAATTGTCAAAAATTAAAAGTCGCCAAAATCAATTCTAAACGACCCAAATCGATGGTGGGTGATGTATAAACATATTCTAGGACGATTTCTGGTCGAAAGAAGCGGTTAAACAATTTTTATTGGTCAAAAATGGGTCAAACCCAAGTCGAAAAAATGTGAAGGGGTATACCTTCAAAAATTGTCAAAAATTAAAAGTCGCCAAAATCAATTCTAAACGACCCAAATCGATGGTGGGTGATGTATAAACATATTCTAGGACGATTTCTGGTCGAAAGAAGCGGTTAAAAAATTTTTATTGGTCAAAAATGGGTCAAACCCAAGTCGAAAAAATGTGAAGGGGTATACCTTCAAAAATTGTCAAAAATTAAAAGTCGCCAAAATCAATTCTAAACGACCCAAATCGATGGTGGGTGATGTATAAACATATTCTAGGACGATTTCTGGTCGAAAGAAGCGGTTAAACAATTTTTATTGGTCAAAAATGGGTCAAACCCAAGTCGAAAAAATGTGAAGGGGTATACCTTCAAAAATTGTCAAAAATTAAAAGTCGCCAAAATCAATTCTAAACGACCCAAATCGATGGTGGGTGATGTATAAACATATTCTAGGACGATTTCTGGTCGAAAGAAGCGGTTAAAAAATTTTTATTGGTCAAAAATGGGTCAAACCCAAGTCGAAAAAATGTGAAGGGGTATACCTTCAAAAATTGTCAAAATTTCAAAGTCGCCAAAATCAATTCTAAACGACCCAAATCGATGGTGGGTGATGTATAAACATATTCTAGGACGATTTCTGGTCGAAAGAAGCGGTTAAAAAATTTTTATTGGTCAAAAATGGGTCAAACCCAAGTCGAAAAAATGTGAAGGGGTATACCTTCAAAAATTGTCAAAATTTCAAAGTCGCCAAAATCAATTCTAAACGACCCAAATCGATGGTGGGTGATGTATAAACATATTCTAGGACGATTTCTGGTCGAAAGAAGCGGTTAAAAAATTTTTATTGGTCAAAAATGGGTCAAACCCAAGTCGAAAAAATGTGAAGGGGTATACCTTCAAAAATTGTCAAAATTTCAAAGTCGCCAAAATCAATTCTAAACGACCCAAATCGATGGTGGGTGATGTATAAACATATTCTAGGACGATTTCTGGTCGAAAGAAGCGGTTAAAAAATTTTTATTGGTCAAAAATGGGTCAAACCCAAGTCGAAAAAATGTGAAGGGGTATACCTTCAAAAATTGTCAAAATTTCAAAGTCGCCAAAATAAATTCTAAATGGCTCAGATCGATGGTAGGTGATGTATAAACATATTCTAGGACGATTTTGGGTCGGAAGAAGTGGTTTAAAAATTTTTTTGGCTGAAAAATGGTCGACTGAAAAATGTCTAGATTTTTAGATGTTTCGGAAAGTGTGTTATCTGACGCTTTTCCTCGAGTGACTCAGCCTCGCCTTATCCAATACTACTCGGCTTTTAATTGTAATTACGGGACATCTAATTTCAAGAGAAGAATGTATACCCTCTCGCAATGAAATTGACACGGAACCTTCTTGCAATTATTATTATATTCTCATTAGTACACGTATTTAATATCGCTTCCTTCTTACCTTGGTATAAAACGGTAATTTTCTCATCATTCTGACTGCTTCATTTCCATCAGAACAATTTTGCAATCTTCCCGAATACGCCCTGAAAAAAAAGAAAGCATACCGAACGACGAGGTCTTACGGAGCCATATTGGATAACGAGACTCGCAGGCGAAGTAGAATGAGAAGGGAAAGGCGGACATGGATCCGGATGCGGCGGAGCGATTTTTCAAAAAGTTTTCGTCGGCCGGAGCGTGTTTCGGGGAAAGTTTCCAGAAAAAGAAAGGTTGGAATGCCTCGCGGGGGGGCAAAGAGAGGAAGGATAGGCCGGAAGCGAGCAGCAGCAATACGGCAGGATATAAATCTTGGGCGTCGATTCGATTAGACGGACATAATTTACACGCGGCCCAGTAAAGTCTGTACTCGAGATTCTATATCCGTGTGTCTCGCCATTCGAGCGGACGAAGGGTCCACTCGTTTTTTTTCGCGAATCTACCGCGTACCGAGAAAACAATTGCCTATCGGGCATAAATCTGGAACACCACACCCCTTCTGTCTGCATCGGATATACCTACTCGAACGTACTCGAATCTGCCCGTGTGTGTCTGTGTGTCTGTGTGTCTGTCTTAAATGCTTCCACTGCAATACTACTCAGAAAAAGACCCTTTATTTCGTTGATCACGAGCAGTACTTGAAGAGTTACCTTCCTATTTCTTCGAGCAGCGCCAGAATCCTCATCGATTTCTCCTTTCCACGAAACCGCTCGTCGAGCTTACAGTTCTCGAAACACCGTCGAAAAGAAATATTAAGCAAAAGAATTTATTTATTATTTGTCCCATAGAAGAGTGCTCTCTCGTAGCAAGTAGAAAAGGTGAATTAAAATGATAGCGTCACAAAGATAGTGGCAGTAAAGTGTTGATTGGGTTTTTGAAAGGTTCCGCACTGCGCGTAAGAAAGATATTGTAAAAGTAGAGCCGGGGTGGAAAAAGGGGGTGGAGAAGTTGCCGAGGCGGAGGGTGGATTTGACGGTGGATCCGACGGTGAAAATTCAAGCAGAAAGTTTAGCACGGGGTGACAGCGGCGTCGAGCGACATAACAATAGCTTGTTACGGGACAATAGTCGGAGTGGGATAAATTCGGGCGAATTTAATTATGAGACGCCTTGGGGTAGCTGCCTGCCGAAGTCTACCACCGCGGAAGGGAATACGCCCTCGGGAGAAATTGAATACGAGCTAATTTTACTCGCGATACACCCGCGCCGATTCTCTTCTATCCTCCGCCTCCACCACCGCCTCCCAAACTAAACCTACCTGCTTCTTTTTCTATCCGTTTCACTAATCGCCTATCGAAAAACTCCGGCCGTGATTATTCCATCTTTCCTCCTGGGTTCTTCTCGATTTTTTTTCCTGCTGATTGTCTTTCCTCCTCGAGGCACTCTCTCTCTCTCTCTCTCTTTCTCTCTTGTTCTCCTCGCGCTCTCCTTTCGCCAGCATTTCGTCGTTATCGGAACCGATTTCATAAATATTCAGCGCTCGACGACGTCCCTCGTGACTGCGAAACTTCCGGACGATTTCGCTCTCATCGAAGACTTTGCGCCTTTTAAGCTGAGGGGATAAGGCTAACGTCGACGTTCCACTCGCTCTCTTTCTCTCCGCACTTTGTGGTTTCTACAAACAAGAAATGCTTCCTCCGTATATCTTGGCTCCAGAGATCGAAGAAACGATCCGTAGCTGGAAAACGGAACGGGAATACGAGATAAGACGCGAGAGCATTAAACGTTCGAGCGAATACCTAGCTTGGATATCGATAGGGCGTGTCCTTTGTCGACACTAAATCTTGCGATTCTCCCGATTCTTTCGGTGCCTCCGATGCTTTCCTTCGTCCGTGATCTCTTTTCGGTGGAGAGATTATTATCGGAGAAGGTGAGAATCTTACGAAAATTCTTCGAACGAAGTCTGAAATTACATGGACAACGAAGCGAAGAGAGGAAGCCTTGCTTCGCGAACCGGCGCACCAGGAACTTGACTCCGAGTAGCTCCATTATAGTTCCTAAGTCTCCGGTAATCATCTTAGATGTTTTAATAAGAGGAACCACCGTGCTGAAATTCGATCCTTCCTCCTTCCTTGAGATCCTTCAGGACGTTTCCGTCCACCATTTACATTTATATCGACGAACAGGGTGATCCTGTTAGACTGTCTATAGGTGTACTTTGCGCTCTCGGAGATATTCTCCGGCGGTAAATATAAATGGAAATTCGTACACTTTCGAAACCCTGTTTACTCCGTTGCTCGACTCGATGGAGATTTTCGGGAAAAAGAAGAAAACAGCAGGAACTCGGGAATCGTTCGATCCCCTGCAAACTACAACTCGACACTGCAACTTCGGTGGTCGATTTAATTCTGTCCATTATCGTAATATTAATCGTGAAGATTGTTAGTTCGCGCATGTGGATCGGACGCGAATATATTCCCTTAAATATGAACTTCCCGTCCTTCGCAATTTTCCGAGAATATTTTCTCGATGCGCTCGCATCGCTCATATTTTGATCCCCGCGTAATTCTTCCGAAGATCACATCTTGTTCCTGCTAGAAGTAGGGAAGAAACGCTTTGGATCCGAAAAGATCGGCTAATCCCCGACTCGTTTATCCGCTCCCACGATTTTCCCTTAACTTCTTCCCCTCTCTCTTCTCTCTTTTCTCGCTTCGAATCATTTTATTCTACGCGCTTCTGCTTTTCGGCAGTTCCTCCCGCTCTTTTCTTTTTCCACGATTTTTTTACTTCTCTCTATACTCGCCGTCGACGAGAATCATTCATCCCGCATCATGCAGGATTAAAGGCGCTCGACGAATTTTCCATTTGTAAGAAAATACTTGGTTCTTCTCTCTCGGTATTCCCTTCGGAGACTTGGAATATCGTCGTTCTCGAGTTCCTTGTTCTTCTTCCTTCATCCTCCTCTTCATCCCGCACTTCGTCCTCCACCACCTCATTGTCCGGAAAAACGAGGAAGACGCGCCGTTGAAGCGCTCGTTCGACGTGCTAACGCGAATTTATCATCGTGAATTATGACGTCGATCTTGAGAATACAGAATGAGTAACGTTGATACTGCCCGGACCATTTTGCCGTCGCTCCTCGTAAATTAAAGCGAACCATTTTTGCAAAAAAAAGGATAAGGCACGGACACGGACGGATGAAAACCGAAGGAGAGGAGGACAGAGTTCTTTTAACGATTCCAATATTCACCGGCCGAGATAACGAAGTCAATTTTTTAGATTTTTCCTGGGACGAAAACGGTCCGCGATATCTCGCTAAATTGGTAATTCTTGTTGAGATTTTTCCACGTAATTATGTCGTTCCCCTTGGCCCCGACGCCTCGGCGCCTCGACGCCACGATTTACGACTGGCACCGCGGGAAGTCCACCGGTAGAACATTTTAATGAATTTCAAACCGAACTTCCCTTATTTGCCTCGGATTATCGTTATCTTCCGACAACCGCTAATCATTGTTCACGGTAAACCGCAGTTGTAATCGAACCTGCTTCTATATACCTTAAATATTTCTCTTTCCTCCTACAATTCCCATATAAAACCACAATAATTTCTTAATAAAAAAGAAGTCATTTTTCCGTTTGACACTTGACGCGAGTGTATTATTACAGTCTTGATAATCCAGAACTAGAGAACAGGAAAAATGAGAACGAACAGGAATACGGATTAATGTGATCC
The DNA here is from genome assembly GCA_910591585.2 of Nysson spinosus. Taxonomy (NCBI): domain Eukaryota; kingdom Metazoa; phylum Arthropoda; class Insecta; order Hymenoptera; family Crabronidae; genus Nysson; species Nysson spinosus. Next base: position 1,223,255 of record OU342839.1, on the reverse strand, counting down.
ACCATGAAGCAAGTCGGAGTCGCCGCGTAAACTAGACTTACCTATTTCAGGATCAGTCACGATAGGTTAGGCATTTCGTTTTTAGCGAGGTGTGTAATTTAAAGTCCAGGTTCAGCGTAGAGGGGGTGGAATGTCGCGTTTCGATGTTCGATCTACGGCGATGCCGTTTCTGCGTTTCACGGGGCGCGAACTACTCCCTGAACAAATACGATAACGAGATATATGATAAGGAGAATTACGCGGTGGATAATCACCGGTAACGTCGAAACACCTGGAACACACGAACAGATTAAATATGAATGCGAGGGATATCCATAGTTCGAGTCACGTCACGGTTATACTAGTTAGAAGGGAATGCATTCAGCCAATAGACATCCTGAACTAATCGGTAGAAGTTACAAGAACGTTATTTCCTATTCTCGAAATAAAACTTGAAAATTACCTATTTTTTTAGAGACGTTTTTCCTGCGAAAGACATTTTCATTCGATAATCTGACCAGACACAATGGAACCGACAATTTACAAGTTAATTAATGGTCGGTTGTTGATCACGGGTCAGAAGTTTCGTCGATTACCAATCGAGTTCTTGACTAATGGCGGAGTAAGATCTCTCGGGCTTCCTCTTCTTCGTGACTCGCGTGATTAATGAGAGCTAATGATACCAACGTCAGCCGCAGAATCGTCGGCTTTTAGATTATGCCCACGCAATCCCATCTTCCCCGTGTTATTACTGTTTAAGTCTTCACCTTTTTTCCCCCGGATTTCATGTTTGCCGAAACGTATACCGCGCATCCTCTCATCAAGATATTGAATTGGATTTTCATTTTGAATCCGAGTATGTTAACCCTTTGCACTCGAAGAATATTTCGGTTATAAACAACTTTTTTTATGGCAATTGGCAAATGAACCTTATAACATAAATCTTATATGTTTACTTTGTTAATTCAGTTTATACGACAAATAGAAGACTTGAATTTCGAATTAATTCCTGCGAGCGCATGTCGCCGTTCGGATGCCTACGGAGTGCAAAGGGTTAACCACTCCACACGCAGCTACGTGACATACTCGTCCACGGTTAATCATCGTAAAAATATTCAGCGACGTGTATGTCACGTCCATCGCCATTATCAAGTGATACAAATATTTTTATTGGACGATATAGTTCTTCTTGTAAAAGATCTGGACGTCTAGAACTACCAGGAACCCTCGGACTAACTGAAAGACATTTTCCAAAAATGTGTACCCAGCAAAAATTGCCCTTTAAACGATTAAAACCCGGACACCGGTTTCTGCGTACTGGAATAGAGTCCGCGGAGTTTGTAACTTGTTGGTTCACCGTGTTCGGTGTATTATGTAAAATCAAAGTATCCTTAAGTATAGTTAACCACGGCAAAGCCGGCTTATCCTATAAGCGTGTACTTTTGAGAAAATACATATGTATACGCCGTATATTCCGCATATTCCGTATACGTCAGAAGCAGAGTATCTGCCGCTATTCTGAGGTCAAAAAACATTATCGGCGTACTCCGTAAGTCACCGGTGGCCGCAAGGTGATTAATAGTCTTTACTCCATCGCGGAGAAGTGAAATACCGAGGTGGAGATTAGTATACGCGAACGAAGGTCGATATAGTTCGCGAATATTAACGTTCTATCGTGAGTTTCGTGCACGCATCTCACCGTTGATCGCAGGTAATTTCCTCGAACTTCGAAAAAAAAAAACTCTTAAACACCGAATATCCCCGAACACGTAATGCGTTAATCGACAATTTACCAGGCAGCAACTACGATTTACTTTCGACGGTTTTCAAGTTTCTTGAGACATCCTTTGACGCCTGCTGGTGAATTCACGAGGTTCCCTGTTATTTCGTAGAGTTGTAATTCTCTGTTGCGCGTCAACGAGTCGTGGAAATTCGACTTGTTCCTTCGTTGAAAGCTGTGTCTGTTCCAGCACTGTTCCATCTCGGTCGTCTTGTACCAATGTTGCCAACGAAGGAACCGAGAGAGAGAGAAAGATAAAGAGTTTGGATAATTTTGATCCGTAAGTTTGGCGAGGCGCGTTAGAAAGGACACATCCAGTTTTGTCGTTTCACGGTTGGAGAGAAGAGGAAAATCGGAGCGAATCGATAGAGCAACCGAGAGGAGAGGAGAGGAGTGGGGAGGAGAGGAGAGACTGATAGGATGGAAAACCGTCTGCCATAGAAGAGAGAGCGAGAGGGACACAGAGAGAGTGAGTCCAGAACGAAAGGGGGAGCAGAATTGGAAGGGTAACTAATGGACGTTTTATGGCGTCAATTATACACCGTCATAAAATATGAATAATTGCTCGAGATTATGGGCATGCAAAATTTCTGCGGATCTTCCGGCCACCGATTTCGCTCGGAAAGTACAACGGCGAGGAAGTAAAAGCGCGAAACGCCTAATCGCGAAGTGTTGGACGATAGTCTTCGAGATGGTTTGCAGCACGTGTCTGTTCGCCGCGTAATCGTGTCCCTTTTGATTAACGTTGATAAATTTAATGGTACTTAGTCGCTCGTAAATTCTGATCGCGCACGGTGAATAATCGAATAGTCGCGGCTGTGGACGAGTAGTATGAGACAATATGTCGCGGTGGATTCTCGTATAAGTTCCGTTATGACACTTAAACGCACTCCCCCGATTTTAACAAGCAGGTGGCCCTGATTTCATGCAATTTCCATTCACGAGGCAATGTCGGTCGTTCTTCTCGTTCTCCTACGGTTCTGCTGTGGTTCCCTCGGTTCCTCCTCACTCCCGATGGTTCTTATCCTGGCGCATGGTCAACGCACGTTCCAGAACTCCTATCAACCGAAAGCAAACTTTAAAACGATCGTGAACAACTAGCTCTCTCGGCGAGTGAAGCCCCGGTTCATGGCACGACAGTGCCATATTCAAATATCAACCGAGCCAACTTTCCACCAAGTGAATATCCAGTGGTAGAGGGACGGAGGAAGTTTGTTTTTTTTCCCCCATCGCCGGCAAATACTACCGGTATCTGTGGATGGCTTGAAAATTCTGCGGCGGGAACCCTCTACCAAAAATCGGGAGTTTTGCGGAGGAAGTAGAGAGGGAAAATCAAGCAGACAGGCAGGCTGGGCAGGCAGGCGGTGTCGCGAACTGCACGTTAACCCGAGTGTGTGATTTCACAGGGTGACGAAGTGAATCGCACACGGAAAACGGGCTGTAAAATTCCCGTATAAAGCTCCAATGACATTCTACCAACGATCCTACGATGGACTACCAACGAAACTTGCCTTCCCTCTGACTCTCTATCCTCTACGTGTTGGTTGAATCTTATAGAAACTCCAAACAATCTTCCATCTCGCTTCTACCGCGGAATTCCACTACATTTTGCTTCGCCATACCGCTGTTGCGTGTTCACTCTCGACATCCACGAATCTTGACACCTTCCTCTTTACGCGATGCTTATCTATCGCCAAGTGATATTAGACGTGATTCTATTCCCGGGACATTATAAACCGAAAAGTATATTATAAACCGCACTACTTAAAAATATATCTAATAGATCAACCGTTCAAATGCCAAATTAACACCACTTTTTGACAATTTTTTGACATTTTGTAATATATTAACCGCGTTATATTGGAGTCTACTGTAATTTACGAACCAAAATAGCATCGATGTCTTGCGCGAGCTAATTTGTATGGTTCAAACTAATCGCTAATTTTCCCGATAAAAGTGAACAATCATTTCCTGTCTGACTGAGCAGAAAATGTACCACCGAGCGTCTCTCGATGTCGTTATTCGTGAAAACGAGCGGCCTATTTACAAGTTTGCGAAAACATGTTAGTATCGACTACTCGTTAAAGGGTCATCAGCGTGGTTTCGACTCCCTCCTCGCACTGTTTCAAGAAAAAAAATGTCAAGCGAAGTCAAATATCTTTCTTACTCGTCTTGGTCTTGTTGTTAGGATTTTTTTCGAAAAGCCACCAGCAAAGGAATCGCGTGGTTCGTGGCAACGCAATCTCCTTTGGAGGGCACGCCTTCTCATCGGTGTCGAGCTTCTTTATTTTTTAACGATATCGCGCACGAACACCGCGCGAGTGTTTCGCGGCTTGCTTGCGTCTCGACCTCGGAGCTTTACGAGCTTTTAATGGAGGCCGGATTTAACAACGGCGAACGCGAGCTTCGTGGTATTAAGACGGCAGTTGTAATCGCTGGGAAGAATCTCAGTGTTCTTTCGTTGGTTTCCAATGGCTATGCTCTTTTTACAGTTCTCTACACTATTTTCTAATACTACTCGAAATTACTCGCTAGTAAATCCGCGATTACATTCCGGCATGAGTGTTCATCAAACACGACTTGCTTTTTCAAAGGCAACTAACAAAAACACGAATCATCGAACAGCTGATTTGTTTTATACCTGATAATCTATTGTATCATTATTAATGTCGAAGATTACTAGAATTACTTAGCATCACTTGTTTCGATTCTAAAGGTCGGTCGCGGTTTAGATTCGGTTTGTTTATAAACGCGAAGCGCTATTATTGGGTTGTCCCATAAGTCGATGTGTTGATGTATTAAAGAGAAAAATTCTGTCTTTTCCACAAATATTTCATACAGTTGATTAATAAATATAGTTCATTTACAGCATATTCTCTACTATTATAGTGGGGAAACTAAAAACCGACCGATTTTAAAGGCAACAAAATCTTATTACACCCATGTACCAATACAATATGTGTCTGCATGGCAAGCAAATAGTTTAATATTAACGGTAAAATTATAAACTGGACAATGGTTTTATATTCTATTTACTTTTGATGTTCATTCTAACATTTAAAGTAAACGTTCGAATGAAGACAAGGCAAGTGGTCCAAAACTTCTAGCCGGCAGTGTAGCTGATAGGTAATTCTTACGAAATATGTATATTCAGTATGAATTGAAAGCCGCAGAAAGTTATTGACCAAACCAGTGCCTCCTGAAAGGTAACATACGTAAGTGTAAAATCCTATTATGCCTGTGCGAAGCATTAAAATAGAATCCATAGAGTGGTTGGGTGGATTGCTGGCGAATGTCGAGGTTATGGTGAGTCGAAGCGAAACAAGTCGGCGAGTCGGGGCAATCAGGGTACCTCGGCAAATGGTGCTTTTATTTTAACGAGCGACCACAGCCCGCAACAGAGCGATCGGCGGTTTCGTCGTTATACGGTACCCCGACCCCCCGACCCGGCCGTCATTGAACCGGGATTACGTCAATCTGCCCTCGCAAAGTTCGTAGGAGAGCCAGACGGTGGACGGAGGTGAAAACGATCGCTCGTGTTACTGGCAGATTGTTCAAATTGGAAATTAAACGACGACGACGCCGAGGCGCGAAAGCCAAATTTTCAATACCGAAACACCACGGTCTCCGTAGGACGAGGGAAAAAAAATCGAGGAAATACACCCAAAAAAAAAAACACGCACCCACACAGAGAAAAATCCTCGCAAAATCCAACAGACGTACGTTCTTCAGGGTAAACGCCCGGAGGACGGGACCTCCGCTTTGATCCGGTACGCGTTGCCTGAACCCACCGCTATTTATTGGAATATCGATTTCATCCTGTGTGATATTCGACGCCTTCCCGCCCTTCTACATTTTTTAACATGCCAGCCAACCTTTACCGCGGATTATCGGAGACATCCGACTTCACCCTCCTCCTGTCCCCCCCGCCGCGGTGGATCGTTAGACGTGTTATACGAATCAATCACCGAATGTTTCGTCACCGTGTTCTTCGGTTATCCGATGTACTCTTTAATCTTGGAAAAAAGACATTTGATGTTTTACGTGAAATCGAATATGTATTGGCTTGCGCATAGGTTTCGACCATTAAATCGGTGTTCGATGCCGGCTGTGCCGGGAATCGGACGATCACCGATATTAGACAGAATATCGGTTTTCATCGTTGATCTTAGCTTCGATTCGAATGTCGCCCCTGGCACTCGGCTGTGATTAATCCATTACCTCGGTGTAAACATCGCAAGGTCTCCTGTTTGCGATTAAATTCGCTCGTCTCTCCAGTATCTCCCGAGCACCGAGACGATGCGCTCGATTAATGACCCGGAAAAACGATAGTTCATCTTGACGGTGCACGGATGGCGGACTCCGTCTATCGGTAGACTACTTATTTACCCCCTTTTTTTCCCCCACCCGCTTAACCGGAGACTTTCTCATCGAGTGATCTCCCCGGTATTCTCGATGTCGATCGCATTTTTAAATCTGAGAATAATATTTTCTATTTTGAACAAAAAATACCTCGTCCATTGTATAAAGAGAATTGATATTTCTTCTCGTAAGAATGCTCATCGAAGCTCGCGTTTCCATTCGCGGAAACACCATCCAGAATCAGGCGTCCGAGAATCCACGTACACGATAACTCGAGGAGCGCCGGACGTTTACGTAGGTGAGTGCGGAATGCAGAAAATTACATCCCGCTGGGTTTACGTGACTCCTTGCTTTTGCCAATTTCTGCACTCGCGAGGGAAAGCATTCCCTCGTGTCGATTATCGTTTCTTCCGAATTGATAGTAATAGAAAGACAAACCTTAATAATTCAATTCCCGGGGCGCGACGTGCTAACGTTACTTCGGACTGTTCTCCATTCGCCGGCGAACGTATCTTTCTCAGGTTTTAACCCTTTGAACTCGAAGAATATATTGGTTGTAAAGGACTTATTCTGCGACGTTTTGTGATACCGATTAACACGTTGACCGCCGTGGAGTTCACCGGTGACGCTGATGTCAATATTATTAAAATTCGAATCAAATATATCATTAATATTCGTAAAACTTTAAATGTTTTGAACAGGGTGTCTCAGGTTATAACACTTCGAGTCGGTAAGTGAATTATTCCTTAACGTTCCATTTGTCGGGAGGTTCGAAGGATCACAAAAGTCCCAAGGTTCTATCTAAATCCGAGGAAGAAAGGGTGAAGGAAAGGGGTTGGAATCGTTGCGCCCAGGGCGACGTACAGCCAAAAGGTATACCCAGGAAGGAGCATATGGTTAAACCCCGTAATAGTAACGGTGATATATTTAAACCCCGAAAAGTTTGGTGCTCGGTTCTACGAGGAGGCAGGGAGGGGGTTGTAGAGGAAGATTCGGGGGTGTCGAGCGTGCCTCGCATAAGTTTACATTATCTTAGCATCTGATAGCAACTATACCGAGCCAGACTCTCGCGGACCGAGCCAACAGAGTTTCCACACACGGAAACCTTCGTCGTTCACCTTCCTATTTCCCCCATTTCCCCCTTTCTTCTCTCACCTTTTCTCTCCAAATAGTCTTCGTTTTATTCGTGCCATTCTCCGGCCATCCCGAATAACTCCAACCCTCCGCAAACACAAAATTAAACGATTCCGTATGCGTATATATTAATAAGATATGTTAATAATTTATTATACTCCCGTGTAGTATAAGAGTACTCTCGTGCGGGCTATCGGATAAGAACGATACGTGGAAAAGCAGAATGTCGCCGAGTTACGTGGAGTTTTAAGCCTGATGGAAAAGGTAGTAGGTCGGGAAGAAAAAATGATTTCCACGGCGGTTTGGAATCTCGTATGGGAACCTACCACGCGACACACGTTATACGTCCATTCGTTATAATATAATTAGTCAGGTGCGTAAAATCTGATACCGGTTAATACGCGACGTTCCATGCGCTTCGTATTTTCCTCGAGCGAAAAACCATGCAATTTTGCCGGTAATTCAAATAATCCCGAACGCCTCCGATTCATCCCCTTTTATCGTCCTCTTCGTTCGCGTTATTCTCCGCGGTTTTTATCCTTTGGGGCCCATTCATTCTCTTACCTTGTCTCCTTACAAAGTAACCAATTAATTCGAACTCGGTAAGAGGATCCTGGGATTCTGAGATAATTAATACAATAAAAATATACGGCAACCATAACAATAGCGAACTTGTGGGAAATATGCTAAGAGGCTTATCGATCCCTACCACGGTTAACGTTTTCCCCACTGGTTTTCGATTTTCCATTTATTTCCAAAGGAAACGTGACCGAGATCGAGTGATTTCTAAACGAGTTAACGAATTCATTATTTTATATTCGTCTGGCGACCAAAGGGAAACATTGGAAAATCGGTGTCGGACAATTGGCACGATGGAGAAGACGTAATTTAAAGCTCGCGCGACCGAATGACCTCGGGACGGAAGGGTATACTTTCCAAACACGCCATTGCGTAATTACGTCCTTCGCCTCGTTAGGGATATTACTTTAACCGTAAACCCTTTAATCAGATTCGAACGATCGTCGGCCTTGTTTACCGACGAGACCACCAACTTTTTTTAGGTACTCCCACTGATAAAGCTTGTCGGCATCACCGATCTCGATTTCCCTCGGAACCTCCAAGAAATTTCGAGGCGTACCTCTCGTGGCTCGTGGCTACCCTTATTAATAGCTACACGGACTCCAGAACGAAGAAACAATGGCCAAGTTTCGTCCTTAATTTCCCTTTAAAATTGCCACGAAATTATGATATTATTCAAGAAGGTTTTTGTTCGGCTACCTTAATCGTACGAGGTACTTCGGTTTTTACGTTGAATTTATAATCTTCCACGTCGTTGTGCACGGAATTTTCCCTGGGAGACGTAATACTTCTAGGATTGGTTGCCGTGTGTGGCTGCGTCTGAATCCACTAAATCGTCGTGCACGAGCTCTCGAGATATTAGTGTGGTATCGTGATATCGGGCTCGAAGAGGGGTGGGTGGTTGCTCTCGGTATAAATTGCATCGTGTGGTCGGCGAAGCGCAGTCGAAATTGGGGAAATTAAGTTCACCGAGTATAGATCGAGTCTCAGGGTCTATGTTGGCAGCAATGCACGCTACACAAAGAGGAACAACCGCACACCGTCGCTCTTGTAACGTACGTGTCGATACTCGGTGCGGGACATCCCCAAAGAGGGACCTGTTCTCTACGCATTTGCCTTCCGCATTAGGGACAATCTACAAATACATACAGGTTGTTTATCTAGAAAGATGGCTGAAGGGGAGGTATTCAAACTGAGTTTATGTAGAAGCTATTTTAAATTGGCATCTCTGTATCTATTCTCCTTCAAATCTTGTCTGCCTTTCGATCTACGAGGAGAACATTTCCAAAATGAGGAGGGGTGAGTTACACCCCTCTGAACAAGGGGGCTCTATATCTCGCAGGGCAGTCTAAACAAACGAACGGGGCCGAGTTCCATGAGCTAAATAGTGTCCTATGGATTTTCTTCTACACTAGTTAATTTTGCATGATAACCACACAGGATTCAGTAACCGAGTAACAATGCATCCTTCAAGGTATACAAAATCTGACGCGACCTGTACACCTTTCTCTCTCATCTTCCACCATCCAAAACACCGAGGTTCGATCTCTCCGAGAGTATTCGGCGAATCGGACAACGGAACAATGGGACTATCCCGAAACACGTTTCGGTGTCTGGTACTTGGCCAATTTCCCACGAACAGTACGCTCTCGCGATCGTTACGAGCGTCGAAAAGCCTCCTTAAGAGAATTCACTGTAGAACGCTGGAAACGATGACCATGCAAAGAGCCCGTTGCACTCGAGCTAGTGAAACGAAACTACTTTGAAACGCAGCTTTTTCCCGTTTCGCCTTTGCTCGAATTTTTTCTCCGCTTTAGATTTTTACCCTATCGTTTCTGCCGTATGAATCAATGATCTTCGTGCGAAAATCCTATAAGAATCGAGAATAATAGGCTGTTTGGAATAATATAGAGGATCTTTTATAATTGGCGCGAAAAGAGTGTAATTTTAATTCGAGTGTTGAACTTGCGAGGAGTTTAAGTAGGTAAGCGAGGTAGGGTGAGGTAAGGTAAGGTACGGTAAGGCGGGTATACATTTATCGATGGAAGGTTGGAGAAATTGGTGCGGGGTGGAAGTTGGTAAGCTTAATAAAGGGGAAACGGCAGGGTGTGGTCGTGGCGTGGTGGAATATGCATAAAACGGTAAAGGTAATTCAGGGTTGGATACGACGGTAGGCTGTTGGCTGTCGGCTGGTCGTGGTAGAGTGGAGTGGAGTGGAGAGGTAAACGAAGAAAGTGACACCGGTGTCTGGAGTGATCTCCGAGGCGAGTGCGGGCCACCAGGACAATCTGAATAAACTGCTCGGAAGAAGAAGTGCCGGGACACGGAGAACGAACGCCGGGAAGGAGAATCGTGTGGCCCTGGTAGTGGTAGCAGCCTGCTCGGAAGAATCAAGCATAATTTTCTTGGTGACAGCGTGGCGCCGGCTTTTCAACCCTTATAATATCCTCAACGCCCTCACCGTCGTTCCGCAGCTCTTTCTTCCAACCCTCTCTCGGTTTCAACGCCAGTACGTCGGTACGCCTTCGCACCCGGGAATACATTTCCATGCATTTTCCTGGGCTCCGCTTCTCCTCCTTTCACCTTTCTCCTGCCTCCCTCCGCCCCACCCCCATCCGCCCATCCCTTCTCGACAACTTTCCTCTTTCCACTTTTATTATTTCTCATCTTTCTCTCGCTCTCCTTTTAGTGACCGCTCTCTTCGTCCTTTCACCCTGCGTCTTCCTCCTCGCGCCATAATTACTAAATTCTCTACGTTTTCCCGCTGTTCGCCCTCGCAACTACCATGCCAAATGCGCAGTCGCGCAAAATCTGCTCCGTACAAGATCCTTTTCCGTCGGTGGCCATTCAGGTTTTTTGAAAAAAAGTACGCGCATATTTGGGCAACGTACGTACGCGAATCGGCTCTGCAGCTGGCAAACACGCGATACTCTGTCGGGAAATGGAAAATCTTGTAACCCTTTCAAATCCGAGGCCCTCTTCTATAACTCCATCTTGCGTGTTTACTCGGCTCATTCTTGCCTCGAAGGTAGTCGCGGAAAAGCGATAAGGGAAGCTTTCCAAAAATAAACAAACATTGCATTACGACGTTACGGAGTTTTTCTAAACATTCTCCGATCTGTGTCATCACTGATTTACAATCGGAACTTTTCCAGGGTCTCTGGAGTTCCATGCGTTCTTCTGATACGTACTATATAAATATGGCGTGCGAAGAGTCGTCGAAAATTTAGCAACGTTTCCTCCGCTTCTTTCATGCGGCTTTTAGACTGCTTCCAGATGGCTTCCAGATGGCTTCCAGGAGATCCGCGCGAGTTGCTTTACATCGCGCGGCCTTATTTGCAACCGATAAAATAAAGGGCTTCGTAGTTGAATCTCGTGTAAGACTGCGCAGTTACTAACAAGACTCGTGTTTCCGGGAGGTTCGTTTAAAGTACGGTTCGCCCGACCTTAACAGGGAGGAAACGGGTCTTATCACGGAATCTACTACCATCTGCTCGACGATACTATCGTCTACTACCGTTAAACCTTCCACGAGCCTCCCCTTACCGATTCTTACCACCGATGATCTTTCCACGTAATCCTACCCAGTCTTACCCCCGCGTCCATCCCCCGTCTAATCACCAACGTGGAAGAATTTTTCCCCGGCAAAATAGCAGAAGAATTTCGATCCCTCGCGAATCAGAGAAGATTATCCCTTCTCCAGATGTGCTATCGGTAGATTTAAACGCGAGCCACACGAGGGAAGAGTGTTTCTCGAGTACTTCGGGGATAATTCCCAAAGAGATTATCGAAGACGCATCACCACGATTTCACGTCCGAATACAAATTGGTCCCCTGTAACCAAAAGGGGAAGAGAAGGGTGTGTACTGGAGTGTACAGGGTGAGAGTATAGGTGAGAGGGTTACGAGAGGGTTACGAGAGGGTTTGTGTAGAATTTGGACATATACGAGGTTATATGTGGGCCGCATATCCGTTGGTACACGTTCGCCAACCGTATAACCGAGAGGGTACGATACAGGTGCGACGCTCGGTCCAAACGAGGAAATTGCTGGCTTTCAGGTCCCCCAGGTGCTCTTCGTCATCATAAAGCCTATGCCGTGCCACTGGCATTGTACCTGTATTAAACCCAGACTCGAACACGGCCCTCCGACTCACCCTTCCTGACACCTCCGCCGCACCCCACCCCTACTATACCCGACACCGCGGAATCCACCGACTCCTCGACGTGTTTTACCCTCTCCACCTGGCTACCTGGACCGCTCGACCATTCCTCGAGACCGCAGACCACCCACTAGTCGCCGGGTATTTAATAATCAGTATTTATGGGAAAAACTTGCCAGACGCTATGCCATCCCCGCCTAGCCATATTCAACTTCGAAATCTATACGTCCGCACTTACCTCAGCGTGCAAACTTATATCTATCGTAAAGCGTACATTAAAAAAAAGTAACACGCGTAACATAATTCGTGGAGCACGTATAATATTATAAATGGACGATGCCGTGGATTACGCAACCCTCGGCATTGCTCGCACCCTGAATAATCACTTTAAGTCGAGGGATTTTTTGGTTGAATCGTGGAAAGGGTAGCGCGGGCTGCGACTTCCCTCCTCTTTGAAACTGAAATTTAAACGACCCAGGAGGATATTAAGTTCATAAATTCCAGGCGATCGGACCCACCTCGACGTACCCGCATCCCGCGTTGTTTACATGTATATGTATATATATTTTAGGAAACTGAAATTTACGAATACGGGAGTTTCGTTAATCTTACACAGGTGTGGCCGATCGTATCTTCGTAATTGCGCTTTCTACTCTTCCGTCCTCGCGACTTTTAATATTCAGGATCTTTCGCGTATTCCTCCAATAATTCTCTGCCTCGGATTCGTGAATCTTTTTACAACGACACCGGAAAAACAGTGGGAAAGAAAAAATCGTTTGTTAGATAGTGCGGCAGAATTTTGATACTTATCTGTTTTGTAAAACGTTTGTGTTACCACGGCCGATTAAAACATAATTAGTCACGGTACGTCCGATACGAAACAGGGTGATTGTTGCTCGCGAACGATTCCGATAGGTGAAAAAAATAACGATAACTCCGGCTGCCCGGTTTCAGGGAAAGTAATGGGTTTCAAGCGTTTGCCGTGTGAAAACTTTGTCAGTAAACTCCGTAACCGCTTCCCATCGCGAATCGCGCGTATCGAAATCGATTAAGCGTAATTTATCAGAATACACTGGTTTAATAAACTATGATCGTTCGTATGATTTACGGATTGAAAACGATCTCCCCATCCCTGCCTTCCTCCCTGACATACAATCCTTCGGGATTTCGTGGAAAGAAATCTAGATAGTAAATAAGACATCGCGGCATGGCAGCAGAGCGCGCTTCTCCCCAATTAGCCGAAATGCATTTAGTTAGCCAGACTATTATTTCCCCAGGATTAGCCGCAAACGCGGCAAAACACTTGCTAAAGAGATAAGCCCCGTCGGGTTCCTAAGGAAAATAACGACCGATCCTGCCCAGCTGGTAGCTTTATTTTCAGCAAAAACAACACGTGGAACTCACCATGCCCTCGGAACTTTAAGAATCGCGGTGTTCCCCCAACTTAATGTAAATATCACGTCCCTCGGAATTTCACGAAGCTTCCTTAACTTTACATCGTTTCTCCCGCGCCACTGAAATCTTCTTCTAAATCTCGTATTTTTTTTCATGTCACTCCGAACGTCACTATTCGTCTTGGCCGAACAAACATTTTCGCTATAGCACTCTGCTATCAAATAATACATAACTTAACCAATTGATTTCTTTAACTTCCGCTGGTAGTCACACCGGAACTCCGAGATATTCGGACATAGATTTTAGTCGACCGACGTTTGCCATCCACAATAGAGAAGTACTGGACATAATAACAGAGAAGCCTAGGAGACGTGTGTCGGTTAGTCGTCTACCAATATAAACTTCCCTTTCCGTCCCTTTTCATCCCTTTCCCTTCCATTCCGTTCACTTTCCTGTCGGTCCGTTCGGACTGAATTACCTGACCCTGTCCCGGAGGAGTCTACGTCGCGCCCCGTCCGACAACAAAGTTTGCACGGCCAAGTAAAGCTTAATTAAAAGCTACGATGACACTCGAGGGCCCACGGACCTCGTGGGGCTGGCGACGATTCGTTTCGGACTCCCTATCGGGAACCAGAGGGCAAACTCCTAATCGCTACGTCGTTTGCGCAAACCTACAACTTTCAACTAAACCCTCTCTCTTTATGCGCTCAGAAACGCTTTGTTTCAATTTTTCTGACACAATTTTTCCCGATAAACGAGAATATATTTCTTCGTTGCTTCGCCATATATTTTTCGTTATTATTAACGCATTCGCTGCTAGCCGGAATTATTTTATTTGATTCGCGTTATTATTTATCTTTTAAGTATTTGTGTTTATCTGGATGCCATTATTTCCGTGTGAGAATAATATTCTGACTACAGCTCTGTAATCAAATTTACTTTCTTATGTTTATGTTATTTCCGCTACAAGAAATGTAAGTAATTCAGCACCTCGAGTTTACTCGTGGTAGCCAGTGACTCGACCTCGCATTTCGTTGCAGCAGATTCTTAGTCGAGTTAATGCTATATAAATTATAAGTTGTAAGAAATAATACACGATGTTTTTTGAATAATTAAAATTGTATTTGATATAACGGCAAACTAAAGGATATTAATCCAATCAATGTGAATCGGCTGGAATGAAATTGTGAAAATATCGCGGACCGCAAAGGGTTAAATATCGAGATTGATAAACTGCCATATTTCCACGGTGTCTCTACGATTACAGCATTCCATTTTGCGTACCATTATTCCCAGAACTGGACTGTTTTGTTTGTCGTCGTCCCATGATATTTGATGATCCGCTTCGGTGATTTTGGCCCGGGAATAAGTGAATAATTAAATAAAGGAAGAGAGAAAAAGGGGAAACGCAACGCGGGACCGAAGAAGTATTCTCGCGACGGCAAAAAACTTCTCGGGATTTTTATACGAGTTTTATGATTTAAATCGCGCACTCCGCAATATTCCAACGTTGGAAGGAACGGTGGAAGTAGCGCAATCGAGTCAGCAGTTGATTTTACGCTCTCTTTTTATGGTTTTACGTGCGCCACCACGATGTCTTCACTGATCTTTCAAAGAGAAACTAAAATCCAATGGATTCCTCCTCTACCATTCTCTTTACTCGATACGTCTTTCTTTGGCATCCCAATGCTTTTTTACGTAGGATAAATTTACGAAGTAATTTCTTCTGGGCAAACTAAAAACCGACCGATTTTAGAGGCCACAAAATCTTATTACACCCAGGTGCCAGTAGAATATGTCTGCATGGCAAGCAAATAGTTTAATATTAATGGTAAAATTATAAAATGTACAAAGGTTTTATATTCTATTTAATTTTAATGTTCATTCTAACATTTCAAGGAAACGTAGAATGAAGACGAGGCAAGTGATCCCAAACTTTTGACCGGTAGTAGAGATGAAAGTCTTTCGATCCGATAGATCGCAAAATGCAGTGGACGAGGAGATGCGTGTGCATATTGAGGTTAGTTCGCGGTGTGCCGCGCGCTATGATCAGGACGGCGTAATAACGAGAAAGCATAAATTGACAATTTGCCGTGTAGTATTGGTTTCCCTGGTCATGAGACAACTCGGACGCAATAATTGGTTTCCACTGTCAAGTACCACGCTAGTCACCCTCTTCGTTACTCCAACCCACCCCCTTTTCTCTCATCTTCCCTCATTTTTCTTTCACTTTTACTGCCGCTCTCCCCTGGCATTCGCACATGGAAGGCGATATATCGCATTATTTTCTCGCTCGCCACGAGTCTCGATTTTCCGCAGAAGTTCAGAGCGCCCAGATAAATATCGACTTACTCTCGTAAGTCTCGAATTTTATGACCGCCATACCGGAAACTACGGCAGGGCCCATGGTACACCCTTTCTAAATTCACCAGTGGTATCGCTGATAGACCATCTTTCGATATCATGGGTATAAAAAAAAATACGCAAACCGAGGCGATTTATATCGCGTATAAAGGTGAGAACGTAAAAGTTCATCGTTTCATCGCCGAGGATCGGGATTTAAATCTGAAGCCGTCGAAGTCTTCCGACGGATCAACAATCACGGGATTCAATTTTGAATGGTATCGTTTGATCGTTTTGGTGACATTAACCCTTTGTTTCTCGACGTGGCAGCTTTATAGCATATTTAAAGAAAGGACGATCGCGTGATTCCCCTCGATTTCCTCGCAAGAATCAACCCCCCGCGGAGAAACAGCTATAAACCTTTCACCCCGAAGTACGAACGTGATCCGACTTTCCAAACATTTTACTCTGCGAGGCTCGCGCGATTAACGCGGAAATAAATCGATGGCTCTTCTGGGTGGATAATGGATGACTTTGGTATTCGCGAATCGTTAAGACGGTCACTGAATAGTTGGTAAAAAAAAAGAAAATCAAACGTCAGCCAACAATCTATGGTCATCGCTCGTAGCTTCCGCCAAGTTTCTTAACCACGCATGTATTTTTATATGCCATGCCACTCGGACATTATCTACGAGCACAAAATGGGCCGAGAAACTCGTAAAAGGAAATTACTCGGGAAATTCAGGCAATTCCGACTATTCGATGCCGAGATCCAGCCGAGCTGCGAACCGCCCACCTGTCCGTATGCGCGATCTTTGATCCAGCTCATTTACCGGCGTCTCCAACCGTTTTCCGATAATCCGCGCTTTTCCTTCTTCGAGAAAGATTCTCTTGGCTCCCTGTTTTTTTTGTTGTTTTTTTTCACTGAAATACGCTCCTCTTTCTGGTTTTCAACGACCTCGTTTGTACGTTCGATGATCTCTCGATTATCTTACTGGCTGACCCGTCGCGCCGATTCTCCTTAATTTCGCCGGTCAGTGTCGTTTTATGAATTTAATTATTCCCTTGTTGCATATCGTTAAGCATATTATTAAATATCTTGATTAATATTAACTTAATATTAATGGTAAAATTATAAAATGGACAACTGTTTTATGTTCTATTTACTTTTAATGTTCATTCCAACGTTTAAAGTAAACATTACAAAGCAAGTGATTCCAAACTTTTGCCTGGTAGTGTAGATATGTTTCGTAATTAACGCGGTAAGTAAGGCCCATGTGTGCTCACTGCTCTACATTTTATTCCTGTTTTTTGGTTCCCCCGGGTCGTTAGTTATTGAATACAATACCTTGAAAGAGCTTCTTAGAAAGGAATGTGGGTGTCGGTCGAGGGGTGGAGGGTTGGGGAGCGTCGATTTTGGCTTTTCAACTTGAATACGTATTCTTCGGTCTATCGGTGCGGGGGTGGAGATAGGAGGTATCGAGGTATGGAGGGTACGTAAGAATATAGGCTCGGGGTATGCGCGTGCATAACGTTTGATCTGGCTCATTTGTCGACGTCTCCCCTTTTCTGAGAACCTCCGCCTGGAGGATCTCCCGGCGCATCACTTTACAATAAACTCACTTTTTTTATTAGATTTCCCGAGGCAGCGATTTCGCTCGCTCGGAGAAAGCCTCGCCGAGAGGAGAAAGCTTCCTTTTATTACTGCTCACCCGCTCTACCCCCGCGTGCTTTCTTTGCCCGCGAGACTTTAATACTCGGAAAAGCAACCCCCTCCTACTGGTATCGTCCTCTCTCCTTACCCACCTCGTCCTACCTCACAAAGGACTCAAAGAATCCAGTTCGATTACTATGTGCAATTAATTATCCTTCCGCCCGTTCCTTTCGCTCTCGATTCTCCCGTTTAACTCGTTTCTCGAAAAAACAAACTCGGTCTTTCTCCATTGTACATAAGCAGTTTCCAGTATCCTCGAAGAGTGGAGACCGGTAACGTTATTCACAGCCAGGACCGCGAGAACGAGTACCAACGTGAGCTGGAGAACGGGAACGGCGGGTGGAAACGAGAAGAAGAGCACGCGGCCGGTGGAAAGAGGAAGCGATAATATTTCATTCCCGGGACTAGAATATCATTTTTCAATAGTTCAGCTTAGCCTGGGAGTTATATCGGCGGGCTATATCTTTCGAACGTTAACCTTCCTTTTTTCTCCATTTCTCATTCCGTTTGCTTTTTCTTCCTTTTATTTTCGACTTCAGCAGTAACGCGTACGTGTAGGTGTACCGTGTGTATACACACCTGTGTGTGTCCCCTTGTCCGTGCACCGTGCGTTCATACGCCACGTGAGATTCACGATTCGACTCCTCGCCAGAGAAGGCCACGTCGCGTACTCTAAATTCTCGATGCAAATGAGATCGCCGATACGCGCGAAATATAAATCCGGAAAAACCCACGGAATATTTATGTCCATTATCCGAGGACCCTCGGAAACCGCACGCCACCGCCGTTTCCGATCTCCAACTCGAAAACCGTATTTGCCCAGAAAGTATGACTACGTCCTAGGATTACCCCGCCATTTCCAAAGATATTACCAGGAAACCACTTACGGAATCGATTAACTCCCTGTCGGATAATATCCTTGCCAAATTATTACCCGACTCCTCTCACGAAAGTATCGAGTGATTTTCGAGGCAGAAAAATGCGAACGTGTTAAACGTTAACCCTGGTAAAATGTCTACGAGGAAGAATATATCGGTACTCCTCTGGTCATAGTTGGAAGTTTAAAAGCAGAGGGACCGTTAAAGGATATTTCTAGTGGAATCGGAACTCTAATTAGTATAAGGAATTAGAGAGGCAACTGGTCGGTTTAATCGTACGCTCATTATCATCCGGAACGAGTTCCTCGAAAGGATTATCACGCGAGGTTGGGAGGTCTTTAAGTCGACCCGTTATCGCCTTGGTTTCGTCGCTGACGGAATCTCCGACTTTAGTTCACCCGCCAAATAAATTATAGCCTCCTTTTGTGTCGGCTCGCATTTCCATTATCCGCCCTTCCGATCGACATTCGACCCTTACGCAGGAAAAAGGCGAACGACCATGCGACGCGGAAACACGTTGGCCCTTTTTCCTTCCGCGATATTTCTTCGTATACGAAATTTCTTAATTGCTTCCTGTATTTCGGAAAATGTTACGACCATTTCTTCGTAACGGCGTAGCGGTGTAAATCTAAGGTTATCCACAGTGATAAAAGATCGGTGTCGATGTCTGAAAGGGAATTCCAGTGAAGCTACAGTCCGAGCTTACGAATGTGTTTCTGGTTCTCTCGGTGGTCGCGGCACTTTGTAGAAAGGAGTGCTTTTCAACTCGTTCCACCCTTTCACCCTTTTGCGCTCTCATCCTTCGTTACAGGACTCGACAGCTCGAACGAGGCTTGGCTAGGAGCCAGCGTATTCATTCGAGGAACTAGCCCCCGATCTAAGGGGCCAATTATTTAATCAATTCCAGCCTCTTAGCGGTCCAGGATAGGGGAAAGATAGGCTATTCGAGCCGCGGAATTGCCGACGACGACAGTCGTGCCACCGACAATTGAAATCAGTCTTTCCATCCTTTACCCCTTGCCGAACTTCCAATGATTCCACTCACCAATCGAGACTTCGCCGTCTACTCTCATTATTTTGACAATAGACAATCTCCTAACCGTTTAAACCCTCCAGCAAGAACAGTGCCAGTAATTTGTGTCGTGACATGTTTTTCTTTTGAAATCGTGTTTTGGAACGGGGCTAATTCTAGCTCTGGTTGAACTTCGATGTACCGAATCATCAGGTTACGAATGTTTGGTGTGTTTCAAAGGGGACATTGATATTAGCGATACATCGGCGAAACCGATAGAACCTTCGATCGAACAGCTTCCCGAGTATGGCTCGATACTCGGTCGCAAAATAAATCGGTGAGGCGTATCAACCGGGAGGAAGATGGAACGAGAGAGTTGGTCCTCGGGGAACGATTCCAATTGTGCACTCGTGTCCCCGTATGTAACGAACGATACCAGGGAACGCTATAACACCGCAAACAATTAGATATAAAACCAGCGGCAACTCGCACACCACTCCACTACCACCCGAGCCATTCCGCCGTTTAAGGGCTATTGCACACAAGAGTCAAACACCGATCGGTTCGTTACGATTCTAGATCCTTCCGGTTCATACTCCGTCGAGGCTCACCATTATATCGCTGCACGAGTTTCACTTTTTAGCGAAGTTATCGCGTTGGAATAACATGCCAGTGGCACTCGCGATTCGTGCCAGTCGACACGTAGGTCGGTCGGTCTTCGATTAAGATCCTCGAAATGCACGCCAAGTAGTGCCGATGAAATCGGAGATTTCCTTTGAATTATCGAGTCAAAGGAACTCGAGCATTTCCTTGTCGATCCTCGTACGAAGTCTGTCCTTTTCGTTGAGAACATTAGGCGACATAATTAATTCGTAGAAACGAAGGACATCGTCCTTGGTATTCCATGAAATTCCATGAAATTCCATGAAATTCCATGGGTCCTCGAGCACGGTAAGAGGGATCGTTATCTTTGGTCACTTTGAACCATCGAATTGTGCCTTTAACCTTTGACTTGGACGCGACGGAAACATAATCATGCGCTTCTAGGGTAACGAGATGTACGAGTTGAGTAATAGATTCGCATTATGCCAGCCAGTGGGTTTCCTCTGGCAGCTCTCGACGTATCAACCTTCTACCAAGTTCCCTCGTAGTACTCCTATGAAGAGGCATTAATTTCATACTAGCCTACAGCGAACGAGTAATTATAAGACGCATGCAACTCTTGTGCTCTCCTCCTCCACCTCCACTTCGTCCTCCTCGTCCTTCACCACATCCTCGTCACAGTCGACAACCCATCCACTTGGAAATCACGTTCGCCGATAAAACACTGTAATTTATCGAGCTCGAGTCGAAACGGTATACCTCGCTTTATATCTGAAAGCTTTCCGTTAGCTGGAAATTGGCAATGTTTGCCCAAAAGATATTCGACTTTCGGATCATCGAGTAGTCGCGTTCAACGCTGAAAGATCGACTCGTTCGCTCGCAATGGTTGCAAAATAGAATAAACGGGCGACGATAAACATTCCAGCCGTCTCGTAAGAAGCAATATTCGATAATATTGAAATACATTAAGAAGTGGGTAACACCTGTGCATTAAGGCCAACATCCCCCCCCCCCCTCCGTTTGCCTCGTACTCTTCCCCCCGTCACTCGACGTGCCGACTTGCGAAAACCCTCGTATAAACATGTTTTCCCATTTCCGGTTTTATAAGCCGTCCCACCGTCGCCATCGACGATTCGCCGAGTAATTTTCACGCCGACTACTTTGAACGAACCGTTGATCGATCGCCGGAAAGAGAGTCCTTGATATTAAAATGTCTATGGCTCGATCAGAACTTCGTTCCAACCGAATCGCAAATAATTGATCAAACCTCCTGGAAACCGATGATACCTTTTCTTCAGGATTCCAGCGAATGATAGCTAATATAAGCGCTTCTTTATCGCGAAGGGGAATTTAACGAGAAACAATCGCTCGGTGAACGGAGCGCACTATTAATAACGCGAGAGAACCAAATCGATTTCGATCTCAAGACTCACGAGATTTTATCGGGTAGATCTTGATCGTTCATCCCCTAAATAGCAATTATTATTCTTAATATTATGCCTTTCGAAGTTAAAGTGGTAAAAATAAGAATGGATTGAAAGAAGTAAATTAATCGATTTAATTACATTCATTATGCAAAGTGGACCGCGAAAATCTCAGAAAATAGAAACTTACAAGTTCGAACGGTTTTATTAAATTCCGCGAACCCATCATTTTGCCGGCTTCCATAGCTTTACTGTTAAAGTGCTGGAAAACGTGCGAAAGATTTATTCGCGGGAGATAATCAGCGGACATCTGGCTGATTCGAGAGTTATGGGTTACCTGCTGTATCTCTAAGGAAGGAAAAAATTGATCAGATGTTTAGCCAATACGTCCTTGTCAGCGGAGAGGGATCGGAATGGTTAAGGGTGCACCGTAAGTTACGGGGGTTGGAAATCACCGGAAGCGAAGTGGAGATAAAGCAGGAACAACGATAGCGTTCTTGCGTTATTACTCCGTGCTCTCACGGAAGGATTCCCTCATCCTTCCTCGCGTTTGGTTTAACCATGAAAGTAAATTATAAAACATCGTAACGATGAAAGAAGTTGAAAATAAATCTTGGTACTCGAATGGCGACGTTAAAGTGATTCGAAAGAAGGAAAAGGCCCACGTTTGCGTTGTGACGACGAACGACTTGACACAAGGAGCTTCTTTCAGGAAACATCAGCGACGCAGGATACATCACATACATGACAAGTAAGTGGAAAAAAAACTCGTGCTTCGTACGCGAGAAAAAGTAGCCAATATCGCGTGCGATGTACGAGGAAAGTCGCGGTCAACAAATAAATCTTCGGTGTAGAAAGAAAGTGCGGGAACTCGCTCATCGAGGATATCGTGGTTGGACATTTTTGGTTTTATTTTCTAATAACCAAGGAGAATGTTAGCGCGAGAGGTATCAGGGCAAACCACTGTAAATCGACGTACTGTTTTCGAGCAACGCTACTCAATTTCCTCCCGAACGAGCGGGGTATTCGATCTAAATTTCAAATCTGCTAATGTGTATTTTTGCAGGGAAATCCGTGAGGCTCTTATCGGTGCCTCGGGTCTGCACGCTTTGAATTTCAAATTCCGCGAGGTAGAGATTTCGTGTCCGCGGCCCAGCTCGACCCCCGGCGTGTGCCACCGAGCAACTTTCGAATGTTTCTCTTCGCTTATGCACTGTCATTTGTTTCACCCCTCTGCTACCTCTGTACAACGTATAGTTTGCCCAGTGATCGACGATATCGGTTGGATTTTATTTATGGTGGCAGACTGGGGTGGTATGTATCAGAATTGATTCAGTGATTTATTTCAGAATCTGTTCCTCACGAGCCAACCGATACCCCGCGATTTCCGTCCACGACGGAATCGTACATTTCATTTTATTCATTTACGCAATGTGTCTTTATTCAAAATTCCTTGGAAATATTCAATGAGTCTGTTCCAGTTGTTTCGAATAAAATCGAGCGATATCGCGTGGCCATTAGCCAGTATTTCAAATATTAATGAAGTCATAAGGAATGCAAAAACGATCGATCTAGATTGTCCCATTTTTGTCAGCTTTCTTTCCACCGTTTCGATTATGGATACGGTCCGCCGCGGTCGGTGAAATAACAGCGAGTCTCGCGTAATAAAAAGGGGAAAAATACTATAAATTTCTCCCCCCCGGATCTCGCCACGACTTCGTCCCTTTCCTCCAACCCGCGACAGTACCAGGTGCTCCGGTATTATTCTCAACGCGAAAGTACCGTGCTAGAAACGCATTAAGGTCAACGGAGAAATGCTTGACGCGCGGTAGAATTTGTGTAAGGAGAAAATATTCCAGTACTTATAATAGAGACTTCGAGTCCCCGCCACGAGTCCCGTCACTCTTTAACGACCCGCGTAACTTTGACTTTATCTTCGTGATGTTTTCTACCGCGGCACATCTTCGGGGTCGTTTTTTCGGCGGTTCCCTCGCGTTGTAGTTGAATGAGAAGAGAGGTCTGGCAGTTAATTGCAAGGGGTACCGTGTACAAGACGACCCAGCAGACGTTCGCGAAAGTTTCGCACAGCAACTCTCCGAAGAAAGGTAGGACTTCATGGTGGAAGTAGCTACGGCTAATTGAAGCCCGATTAACCGCTTTAAAAGCCCGACTGCTGATTAGGGTGGCACTCAGCCCACCTTCTAATTTATGCTCATACGTGAGAAACGTCGTTCCGTCTCATCGTCCGCAACGAGCACTCTGCCTTAACTAAAATTCAATTTCCACCCTCCTTCCAACTTCCAGTGCCGAGGAATTAAGTATTCCTCTCGCGTTATCGGTACCCGCAAACATTCCGCGGACAAAGAATGCTTTTCCAGGGATCCGATTTTCGTTTGTGACTCGTTGCTCCGAGTCCCTTTCCTACCTTCGTTTCTGTTCGATTCCCTTCCGTTCGAGCACCGTGTTTGCATATCTTTCGCTCGGATAATCCGATAAGTTTCTTTTTTCCTTTTTTACGTAATTTACTTCCATCTATTTACCCTGGGTCTCGTTACTCGCTAACATTCCGTCGTTGCAAATTTTACGTGTTCGTATTCAGGTAAAAGAGACAGCCTCGTAAATGAATGAAATGATATAACGAGGTTCCGCGAAATATCGCGAATACAGCCGGCTCAGGAAAGTTTTTGAGTTCTTGACTGTTTCGTAAATGCTCTTTAAATGCCTCCTGAAAGCGCTATTAGCGTTAAAGGCTACTCCCAACGACTACCGTTGGAAACCTCCGGTTTTCGAGCAGCCGACTTACTCGGTTAAAAACCAGATAGCAAAGTGCACCGCGGATACCCTCTCATCCTCCGGAAATGCGTTTGCACATCTCGTGGACGGTTACTTTGCTCCGAGACTTCCCTCCAAGAGATTAAACTTTCAAAGCCACGCGAGACCGTGTGTTTCTTCTTCTTTTTTTACTTCTTCCTGATTTGTTCCCAGATGGAAGTCCGTAAGGAATGATTTTGCACCGGTAAACATTTTCGATTATCCGTGATACACCTCCTCGGTTAGCCGACCATCGCGAGTCCATCTGGAAATTCCTATTGCCTCGTGAAATGGTCGGTGGCTCTTCGACTACCGGAATGATAGATATGACTTTCTGGTGGTCGAAACCGACTGGTGAACCGCGACATTAGCCGAGTTGGTTGGTTTGGTCGGTTAGGTTGGTTCGATGGCCGTAGTTTCCTGAAGAGTGAGTGAGATGAGAGGCGAGAGACGAAGGATAAAACGAGGTTGGAGAGTAAAGGGTGCAGCTACCTACTTATTTAGAATATTGCCGGCATACATCTGCATAAATTTAGCGCAGGCCCGGCAGCGTTTCTTGGTCGTATCGCATCCAGCCATTATACACCCTGGGAGAGAGACTCTCTTAAGAGGGAGAGATAGACTCCACCCCGTTATATCTCCCGTTCAAAAGCAGCAGTACTACCACCACCACCAACGTCTTCGTCCTTGTTGTCGTCGTCGGTGCTGCCGTCGTCTTCTTCGGCGTCCCGGACGCTCGTAAAGAAACCCTCGCGGTGCCTCTTAAGAGCTTCCTTCTCCCCATAGAACCTTGAAACGGTGTAAAAAAAATATGGACGCAGACTGTGCGTTAAGTAGATATTTTTGCATCCATGGGAAATCTATGGAATTCCCTCGTGCGGATCACTCGAAAAATCTATTAGGGGTACAGGAAAGTAATCAATTCGGAAGTGGAGAATTTTCTCGCCGGAGGAAAATAATGGAGTTTCATGAAGTATGTGAAAAATAATTCATTACTTTCCTCTAATATCTTGGAGGCCAGACGTACTTTCTTCCTAAATTCGAAAGTTACCCTAGAATTAGGATTTCTTGATCATCCTACATTTCTCCTCCTTCGGATACATTCAAACTAATCATGTAGTTATTTTCTTGATTTTTGTGTTACATCGCTTTCGAGTTCACTTTCGGAGTGCGTCGTATCTTCGCATAATAAATAAAAACTGGTTTGCCGAAA
Organism: Nysson spinosus; assembly: GCA_910591585.2. Taxonomy (NCBI): domain Eukaryota; kingdom Metazoa; phylum Arthropoda; class Insecta; order Hymenoptera; family Crabronidae; genus Nysson; species Nysson spinosus. The sequence goes on along the minus strand of OU342839.1, from coordinate 1,197,867 downwards.
AGCATGATGGTACCAGGGAAATTTCCGGGGGGTCGATGGAAACTCACGTCCTCGTGGATTTTCGAGGATGGGTATCCGGGTATACATATTCAAATTGAATTATCCGCCCTACCAGAGGCGTTGATTCAAAATCATTCGACGCGGCTGGTTCTCAACGGAACAGCTACCTAGCGAAGCTTGGATCCCCCCGCTCGTACTCCACCGGACTGGACCGCACCGGATCGTACCGGACCGTACCACCGCTAATGGAAATTCGAGCCGAGAACTTGCTCAAACTCGATCCTTTTCATGCTCGTCGAACCCATTTTGTATTCGATATTTTTTTTATAAAGAACACAAGGTACTTTGTAGCAAGACCGACTTAACCTCTTGGCTACTGCACACGCCACTATAGTGGCTTTCACGTATGTTATCTTATTATGTTTTTCTCTTGAAAGTCTTTACATGAGAATGTATAAAGAAATTATAATTTTAATTATAACTTTACTGCGAAGCCCGTTTAATAAAGTAATATAATAATTAATTCATTCATCTCTAACTCTCTTCTAATGTAATTTTATAATCGAAAGCACCACCAGACACAAATCGCAGTACTGTTTACATTTTTTTTGCGCTCAGTCCGCGTCGAACATTGCCGTACAAAAATACAGCGCCACGGAAAGTCCAGTCGTAGCTACGAGGTTAAACACCTCGGTACAAAATCAGGTTTCCTAATTAGACCACCTTTTCCAGGATATTTTTCGAGTTTATTAAAATTTCGTGGGACATCGAATCAAGGCACAACACGTGTAACTTGACAAGAGCGAACCATGGATGAGCACATCGTCGGTTGGTCTCTGGTTAAATCGCATACTGCCGCGTTCCAATGCGTTCCAACGCGTTCTCGTTGATTGGCAAAGCACCATGTTTCCATAGAACTGCAGCTACAACCACGCTGCGATTATGCAACGCTGCGGTCACGAGTTCTGTTCAACGGTATATCCAGGAATTTCAAAGTTACAGGGAACCCCCTTCACCCGCTCCGCTGCGCTTCGTTTCGTTTTCATTCGAAATATTACTTGGTTTTATTAATTCTTAGTGAACCCGGAAGAAGGAGGAGGAAATGACGATAATTTTTGTTGGTGATAAGTGCCGGCTGAAAATGCCAGGGACAGTTGAAACCGTGTTACATCGAGTAACGAACGCTTTAACACGTTGCACGCCACTCCGAAATCCGTGGTATACGATAACGTCCGTGATAATATAACGTCTAAAATAAAATTGATGAAGCGATCTACGATATATTGTTACTTTACATCATTATCGTAACGGTAAAAATATTGAAAATTTTACGGATATTAGCGATGTATTTAATTCGAGTTTTAATTCCAACGTGTTAATTCCGGAGGAGAACAACTGGGATTTTTTTTGAGGCCGCGAATATTCGCGGGTGACCCGCGACCTCCTCGCGGACTTAAAATATCTTAGGATGCAATTAAACGCGACCGCGGTTCTCGATCTCGGATTAAAATCTTGCCCGGTTATATCCAACTCGTTTCTCGATTATTCTACTACTGTCACAATCTCCGAACAAAATTATTTATCAATCATACACCGTTACTATCATTTGTGCACGATGAACTCTATTTAAATTTCATTACAGTCACCTTATATATTTTTACACAAATACTATCCGCCACTTTTAGCCATCTTTCGTATGCCGAATCTTATTCTTTTCATGGCGCAAATACATAACCGGGTTAATTTCTATTCTTGTTTCGATCCGTCGTACAACTCTCTAATCTTAGAACATCGACTGATCCTTCTATTTTAATGTCTTTGGATTGTTTTAACGTGAAAAATGGACTCGCGGTTGGAATGTTTCGAAAGGCTCTGCAGCCTTCCAGAATAATCAATTCCGAAAAACGAAATAATTCGAAATGGAAAACGTGGAAGATAACTCGCGCGGCAAGACGGGAAAACATATTAAGCGATAATCCGACTGGGCCGATAACGATCTTCGCGAGATTATACATTCAATTTCACGGGTGACTGAACAATGGTGAAAAATGTTCGTTATTTAATCCATATGGGGATCCTATTCTCCATTGTCGGTGGAATCCAGCCGTGCAAAGGTGACCGGAACTAGTAAAGCGGATACTTCTTTCTACGAAGTGATTCATCGATATAATTTCTCCGAAAAATGATAACTGTAAATATAATTACCGTTCACCGTGATAAGGGTTCCTAACTTTCATATGAATTAATTCCACGTATTATTCGTTATCAAATATCTGCCGCGGTTATCATTTTTACTTATCATTGATACTCGGTTACGGAAATATTAGGTCTCCGTAATTCAATACGAGATATCTTCGTGGATAAATGAAGCGAAATGAAGCGTAGCGGGATACGTAGGTTAACACAGGCGCGAATGGAGGGGGTTCGATCAATCAATTTAAATGAAATTAATATTTACCCTGTTCTCGAACGAGATCACGCAACTCCGCGAAAACTCAAGCCGCGCCGCGATTCGACCGTCGATTTCGACGGTTGCAAAACGCGAGCAAAGTCCGGCGCGCAATTATTTATGATAAACCTCGTGGCTTCGCGTTCTGCCTGGAAGCCGGAAGCCGGAAGCCCCAACGTGCCAGCCACACCCCTTGTCCGTCGACGATACAAACTCCCTTTCTAGCCGAATTCTCTCTCCATTTATATCGCGTCCACGGAACATCAACGGTTCGTCGATGTGAATTCATCGCACCTACACAAAACTGGCTCGTTTACAATCGATGCCATACCAAAATGTACATCGAGCCCCAAGCATCACCTATCCCGGTTAGTTGCGCACGCATATATGTTTAAGCTTACCAAATTCAAAACGAACCCGACCACCGGCCTCTTTCGAATTCTAGTCTTGCACCGTGCCATTCGAAATCATTGCCGATTTGTAATCACCGGCATGTTTCGACTTCATAAATGAGAGTCAGTTCTCCGTCGCGTTTGCGGCTTGTTTAGAGTCGGAGAGAGGAGGGTAGTTACAGAGAGATATCGAAAGCTATTTTCTGGTATTCCACGTGACACTTGTATGTTGGCTTTATGAGCATTCGATGACGAGCTTTAACAGTGAACGTTGGTACGTTCGATCGTCTTTTTTTTACGTTGGCATTCATTGGTGAACAATTCGTGCGTCGCTTCGCAATCCGATATCAATTAGCGGCAACGCCCGTCCGTCTGACTAAAACGTTGCATTTCCCTTTTCTCACTGTTTCTCCTTCGAATTCCGAGGAGAATGAATCGGTACGATACCGTCATTGATTCCCGGAGATTCCTCCGGTAGCTAACCCGTGCCGGATAACGGCGTAATGTTATTCAAATCGCATGCAGATTGTTTCGTTATCGGCTACTTTTTCAATTACGACCTGCGGAGCATAATGTACCGGAGAGCTTGCCGAGAGCCAAACTTTTTCTCCGAGTTAACCGAGTTCCCGGCAAACCGGTATAAAACGTTCGCCGGTGAAAGGATGCGCTCTTTCGTTTATTTTCTATTTTTCACTTGGATACAACCGCCTACCCCTGACTCCACTCGTAATCCCATCCCTTAACGAGCCAAGACGTTACTTCGGACCCAATGACTTCTCGCAAGAATTCGAGACCCTCGCCCATCCCGTGATGCATCTCGATTCTATCGTTAGTTCGAACCGTAATTTCAATTCTTTCTTGTAGAACCACCCTTCCGTACTCTTGTTTCCGGTGCGCGTTTCGCTTGCATTTCCCTAAAATTTCACGCGGTTTGTACCAGGAGAATGCATGAGTGTGGAAATAGCCCATCCGGGTATTCACCCTTTTACTTCTCCTCTCTGCCTCTGACGGAATCATCCTCTTCTTCTCTCTCTCTCTCTTGCCATGGCTGACCTCCGGACCAAGTCCCAGTTCTATTTCGTGGATGTAACGTTGCCGTGCTTTTGCGTTTCGCAATCTAATTATCACCGTCGTTTAATCTTTGCGCGAGGGGGAAAGGGGTCGGTGGAATGGAAGGGAAGTGAAAGAGAAAGGAAGAAGGAAAGGCAGAGCGGCACGCGAGCGGCGCTCTTTCAAAGAGTTTTCCGCGAGGCACCGGTACGAGAGGCATTTTACAAACGTATGAAATTCTGTCTGGTCCTCGGCTGCCAACCAATCCCAAGTCCCGGTCCCGTTGCTCCTTCTTTTTCTCGCGTCCCTTTTCATCGCGTCGGTTTCAAATATTGAAATTCATATTTTTCTTCCTCCGGTCGATGTACGTGTTGCCCGCATAAAACCCTTCCCGCGTGCAAATCAATTCTATAGAATAATTCTGTGCCATATAGCACGGAGATCCGTGATCGAACTGTTTTTTTTTCTCTCCTCAAAAATCACCGTCCGTACCACCACCATTCCTCGCATTGTCACTCCGTGACACCGTTATCACGATTCACCGTCGACGTACTATATTTTACCGGATCTACTATTTTATCGGGTCTAATTCAATATGACGTGACTGGTTTTTCTTCCCCTGATTTTTCCAAATGGAATTGTTGTTAAAAAAACGAAAAAACTTTCTGCCTGTGTAAACCCGTATTTTTCGCTAATGGGGCTTGATGTTCCCCACAGCTTCACATCCGTTTCTAACTGACAACCGAATGGTGAAATCCATACTATTAATACGTAATATAAAAAAAAGAAGAAGAGAAAGAAAGGATGGGAATGAAACAGAGAGACACAACGGTATCGTGATTTAGGGGGTTGGAGGTCGAGGTCGCGGCTGGTTATCGGGGGTAGCTCTTTAATATCCGATCATAAATTATTATTGTCCGGGTTGCGCGGCAGCAGGTGCTTTTGATGCGTCTCGCTATGCGTTCGAAATAAATATTACATCGCTGAGTAGCCGGAGAATTTTCTAACGTCATTGTTTTCCCATGAAGATTCAAGGTGACGTTCGCCGAATAATACTAGAACTAGCGGCGATACATTCAGCTGTATTCCTATATTTATGTGTAAGTCCATCAAAAACGAATGGATGGAAGGAATAAATGAATCGATTTATTTATGTCCATTATACAACCTGCGCGAAGAATCCAGAAAATGAAACGTTATACAGTTGAACATTTTTATTCGATTCCGATTTTGACTGTTGTAGTTCCAGTGTTAAAATGTTCCGCGAGACGCCAGGTAAAATAGCTAATTGTCGGACAATTATCCGGATATTATCGAGGACACGTTGCAGTCGTACATGCACATTGTACAGGAATGGCAATATCGATTGACCGGGTCTCGACGCGAAGAGTGGTTCGAAGACCTTCCCTTCTCCCATCTCCCATCTCCCATCTCGTCTCCTGTCCCATCTCCAGTCCTTCAGGTTTCCCGCAAAATTTGATTTCTATCGCTTTAGACTTTTCCACTTTGAGACAGTGCTCCAAGTATACTTAACTGCTCCCTCGAATACGATCGAACCCCCCATCTTTTCTTTTATTGCCTCGCTTTTCAGTGCTCGGTCCTCGAACTGCCAAATAATATAAAATCATCCTGAATCCTGGCTGTGTACCGTCATTGTCTTTCGTCCCAGCTTTATCCCACAGTTATCTCAATCATTTCTCTGGATTTCTGTTACCCAAGAAAACTCGCCTCTAAAGAAGCGTTAGCTTCCCTGAAATACTCGCGACTCGCAGATAAGAACTCTTTGCTTCCTATCTCCGGGAAACTTTCGGGAATCCTCTTTAAAAATCATGCCACGGTACGCCACCTTTCTTTCTCCGTGGAATCGCCCCTTAAAGTACTTGGACTTTTTTTCTTTCCACTCTTCGAGTTGTCATCGATTGTCTCTTGGAAAAGTTCGAGTCTAGATCTCGGTGCACCAACGTAATTGTGGGGAGCGCGTAATTTAAATAACTTGGCAGTCTGAAGAGAAAGAACGTATACGGTCTGGGTATCTCAATTGGGAAAGCACAAGAGGATCCAGTGTTCGAATCCCTTAATTATTGAAAAAAAAGCTTTCTTATAGTGTGATAAATGAGGAATCGATCAAATAAAGCGTGCACGTGCGGAGAAAAGCAAAGGAATGCGCTAGTTTTCATTGAAGCAGTCAGTAGTTGGCGATATAAAACGGGCATAAATGGCACATTGATTCCGTACCATCGGGTTCGGCTAACGTAACTACGATCGCAAACTTTCCAGGGTAATTTAGTACTTTGATAGTAGACCCTCAAGTTGAAGTAGCACACCTCTTGCTCCAGCTTTTACCTCTTTCTCGATTTCAACGTAATTCCTTCTCACCGATGCTCCCAGCGATGTGCCCACCCGATGGTCTTACCATCAGTCCCCCGGATGAGTTTCCACGATGGGTTTCCACGATGGGTTCGGCGATGTGGGCACACGGATTTCAGTGTACATGGAGAGAAACTGCGGCGGGCTGACAAAGGAGCGCAACGTGTTCATCCATCTTGCACCGGCAGTCTCTTTATTCGTGGGTAAAAGCGTGGCGAACCAGTTCCGAATTTCTGCCGCACTAAATCCTCTAATTTCGGTCAACGACTTTTGCCTCGGGAAACCCCACCCCCAGAAACTAACCAACCGACCAATCGATGTCGCAATGATCGAAAATCCTCGATGACGAGTCCCGCTCGATTGACCATGCGACATTTGTTTTATATATCATTTTTCCATTATCCCAAATCACGGGAACATGATTTCCCTTTTTTAAATGACTTCATACGAGTCACCGTTGTTCCCGCACTTTTCTTTCATCAGTAAGAAAAGAGAAAAGGATCGAATGAATTCATGTTGATAGAATAGATTTTCCCGATTCTTCGGTAATCAAGATTGAATTAAGGAGATGCTAATCGATGGAATCTCTGCATGTTTTGTTCACAGATCCACCGACGATCGTGGTGAGGCCGCAGATACAGGAGGTGAAACTTGGTGGAATAGCGAATTTTTTCTGCACGGCCGAAGGACAACCACCACCGGAAATACACTGGCGAAGAAACGGCAAGAAAATATCACGTAAGTTCAAAGCGATATATACTCGGTTACTGTTGTCAGCCGAGTCAGTTCGGTTGGACTCACCGCTCACCTCGGATGTTTACTTGCCGCGGTTGCTTTCACTCGTGCACGTTATGTTGGCAGAATCTCAGTCTCGATATCAGATACTACCTTATGAAAACGGAGTTCTACTGCGAATCGAACGTGTCAAACCAATTCGAGACGGTGGCACCTTCTACGAATGCGTAGCAGAGAACGGCGTGGGTGACGCAGTTTCGGCACAAGCTCAGCTCAAAGTCTACGAAGGTAAGTGCACACTTAACACATTTCTTTCGCTCTTCTTAGTCATGCGATCAAACCGTTTGCTTTTATAATCGATGAAACCCGATCATCCACGTTCTCTTTGTCCTTTGAATTTTATGAACGTCCACAAAGAAAGTGCTCGAAAGTGGAAGGGATGAAAGCACCGTTCGTCCCCGAGTACCTTCGACTTCGGGAGGATTCAACGATAACGCGACGCGGCGAGATAACGAGCGGAATTTTCTAAAAATTATACGAAGCTTTTCTTCTTTCTCGCGGTAATACTCTTGCCAAGGCTGGTTCGACCCAAAACCACCCTGCTGGTTGGTGGTTCTTCTCTGTCTGTCTCCCCCCGCCCCCTCTCTTTTTCTATTTATACGGAAGAACGAGCAGCTTAATGGCGCCCAGTTCGGCGACCAGCCGGAACGCGACGTAATAGAGAAAAAAAACTCAGATCCCCCATCTCCAGCGCCCTTCGCCCCCTTCCCTTCTCCGTGCAGAATCTCTTAAACTTTCGCGAAATGCCTTAATTGGCTCGGCCGGCTTTTTAATTCGATTCCGACTTCACCTTCCGTGAACGTTTTCCCTCCCAATTTTTTTCGCATTCTTCCACCCATCGAGAGAGAGAGAGAGAAAAAGGCGGAAAGGGTGGAAAAGAAATCCATCCGTCGCCCGTTTTCGTTTCGGTTCTTCTTCCCCCGGCTTCTTTCGTTTTCCCTTATTTTGTGCCACGGAATTTATCAGCATTTTTTTCCCGGCTTTTTATCCGTAGTTTGACGGGTTCTTCGTAAATCAGAGAAGTTTGCTCGAATTCACTCTCAAATTCACACGTGATTTTAATTTATATATCATTAAGTTGATTCGTACTAATCATGGCGTTTCCGGTTTTCTGCCTCGCCGAGGATGTACAAAATTCGCGGTTCAGCAACGAATATCCAGTTTCCATTCTTCGACGCTGCTCGTTCCTCCGAGAAAACGAACAAACACGAATTTAACTGGTTACACGGAAAAGTACCGGTGCCCGTAACACGTAACCACGCGATTTAAGTGGATAAGAATATTTGATAATTCCAAAGTAGACGGTAGAGTCGTGGTTAAGATTATTGGTTATCAAAGGAATCTCAATTATGGTTTAATGCCGGGGTTCGCTAATTGTAAGGGACAAACTATATCGCGAAAGTTACCGCGTACCAAGCACTTTTTCTCCCGTCGAGAACTCCCGGCCATTAATCAGTGACTCTCCCCGCGCTAACTGCGATGGAGTTGGAACGAGAAGTAAAGGCAAAACGATTTTTTAATTCCCCCCGAATTCGCGAGCACACTTTTTCGTAAAACCTACTTACTCGGATGCCGAGTCGATCTCCGAGTTCCACGAAATATTCCCCTCAAGCGTATAAACCTGCCACTGTTTAAAAAATTGGAAATACACTGGTAAGTTTGAATTTTATCAAACATTTCTGTATCCTCCGTTTCGATTAATTTTCTTTGCCTTTTTTGTAATTAATCCGGTAAAATTACAAAAGCGTTCGCCTAGTTCGATGCAAGTTTCGTAAACCGTGGAACAGTTATAAGAAAGGATGCTAGGAGAGGACGAAAGTTCATTTAATATGCGAGGAAGTTCGATGGCATCCTTTATATAAGGCTAAGGTAAACATGCCGTAAAAACCGTTATCCGTAGAACATACCGTTCAGAGTCACTGAATGGTACCTCGATTTAATTAATTCCGAAATTGCCGCATGCCTTTGCCGATGAATAGTTCCGGTTTTTAGCGGAAGTAGATGATACACCGATGAAAATCGAGAATCGAGAATCGAGAGTGAAGAGTCCTTCGACTCCCGTGACAAATCTATTTACGGTTGAGTTTTGGCGGAATATTTCGGAAAATCTATAATGTGGGTTCAAAATTAGAAATGGTACTCGGGGTCGATCGATCCGCGACCGCAATTCGGGAGTCTCACCGACTAACGGCGCATGATAGAGAGCGCGCTCTGTAATTAATTAATTTACATCGACCGGCGAATATTATTCGTATACTCGAGGCAAAAACATGGGACAATGACGGCAGGACTGAAAGACGAGATTATCGCGAAAAAGAGAGCAAGCATCAACGAGACTGGCATCACCGGCACCACGGTGGACGGACTAAATAATACCAGCTCAATATTAATTATTGATCGTACGTAGCTTGGCCATCGCCAGCCACTATATTGCATTTTTCGGACAATCGAACAATGAGCTATCAAATTTTGATGTGACTTTTATGGCCCCTGGGAATAATTAAATGTAGTGCTTGTAATATGACGGTGACTGCCTTCGCTCTTCGCTAAATCGGGAATTAATTTCGGATAATTCGTTCGAACGACACAATTCGTTCTGGATTAATTATGTGCATTCAGGGGAAGGTGAATACACCTGTCCCCCGATTTACACGCGTGATACGTTCAATGAGTCTTCCTTTTACACGGTGGAAAGCCGAATTCCAAAATCAACCGACGTAAGATCGAAACGATATAAGAAGTATGATCCAATAAGAGTATTTATTTAATTTATTTAATTTATGCTTGTCTCTGATTTAATCTTATGTTATACTTCTAATTTTCCCTAAAGGGTTATAACCCGTAAATAAATAAATACATAAATAAATACATTTTTGCCGCCAATAAAAAAATTATTTCTAGGACGTTCCAGGGTTTATTTTGAAAGTGAAAGTTTCTTGGCCTTTTTCTAATAAATTATGCACCGTTAAAAAAAATTTCGAATGCGTTCGGGAAGCGAATTTTGGTTCGCAGGATATTGGCGAAATTCGATGAAAACGTCGAAAAGCGGAAATGCCGCGAGGACGGTTTAACGTTTCCAAGGTCAGCTGCGACTTCCCATTAGTCTATCTTCCTTCCTTACCCGTTCTTCGGAGCTCAATTCCCGGGAAAACAGGATTTTCCGCTCGATTGGTGCCGCCTTCCAAGCCGCCTCCACATACGAGAATGCACCCCTCTCTTCGAGTTTCCCAACCCCCGTTGAAAAGTCCGATCCCTTCGGCTTTTGTCGGCTGAATTTCATATTTATTTCAGTCCTTCCAACATACAAACCAGTGGAACCACCGATCGAACGATAGAAAGAGAAAGTACTCGCTTTTGTTCACCAACTGACTCCAACATTTTCTTTGCACTTTCTGTTCCGAAATAATTGCAAGGGTAACTCGGCTATTAAAAGCTTCCGGGCGAAAGGAAAATGTTAACACATCGAGAGCCGCACCGAAGTCCGTGTTATACGATACCTCGCGATACCAGTCCGTAAAGTCCATTCAACGTGGAAAAATCAAATTGTACAACTCTTTCGCCAACAATATTGTGTGAGACTCTTGGTAAGGAAATCGGGCCAAACATAAGAATCACTGTTGAGAGCCGTGGTACGTCGATCGGGCCAAACGAAACAACACCTGCTAGGCTCGTGGTTTGTAGATAAGCCTCAACGTAAACAGCACGGATCAGACTCGTAGTTAGCTCCATCGCAACTTAAATCGTAGGGCAAGGAGTTCAGTGCTCTACGATAAATTGGTTACTTTACATCGTTATCGTAAGTTTAAAAATATTGAAAGTTTGAGGAATATTGGCGATATATTTAATTCGCGTCTTGGAAATATTAGTATCAGACAAAAAGTAACCGAATATTAGCGATACATTTGATTCGAGTTCTAATAATATCGGCGTCAGACAAAAATTTGACGAATATTAGCGATGTATTAGATTCGACTTTTAATAATAAATTTTCGGCCGGATTCATTGTTTTTCACTTTTCTGGAAGAAGCTACTGACGATCCACGTCTTGGATCATCTTACGGCAGAGAAGGTACAGCACTTAGGTGGTTTTTATAAGCAGAGGAATATCAGGAGGGACGGGGAAAAGGTAGGAGTCGAGAGGGATGGTCGTTAGAATTCCCCCAAGGAGGGCTTTTACCCGCACCACACTTTTCGAGCCACTTTAATCTTCGACTCCCGAGGAGTTAACCCCGTGTTTAAGACCCCGTGGACCCCCCGCGGTACCCTCGCCGTTCCGAAGCTTTCCTTTCGAACCAACTAGAAAAAGAAGGCCAACGCCCACTCCATTTCGAAAAGATCGGTGTAACGATGCGAGTTCTCTCGGCGGATGAAATTTTACACCGACTAGTATCTCCTACTCTTGATATCGCGAAATCGAATCTAGCCGCGGGATTTGATATTAATTACCGTTGCTCGTCTAACATCACGAGTCGGGTATAAAACAAAAATCACCGAACAAAGTAAACGCTGTAAAGCTATTTTTTGCATCAAATATTAATTTCCTCCGACGTGTTTTTTTTCTTCTTCTTTGGATGAATCTCGCGGAAGAGCGAGTCGTGAAAAAATTCATTTGGGGTAGGTCGATAAACGCGGTTCTGGTAAATACGAGCGCAAAGGATTAAATTACCGCAGCTTCGGACCGCGGCCGCGGTGTCAGGGGAGGGGGGAAAGTAGAAGAGTAGAAAAACGGACGCGTTTAAAATTTCGAGATATTTCAAGCGTAATACTCCGAAGCGTGTAAATAACGTGGCGGAATCAAGTTTAAATAACCTTTTCTTCCCCAATAATTTATTAAAGGACATGGCTTTTGTAATTACCTTCCGAGATATCCGATTAAACCGCTCGCTTTGAATTCCACCGTACAAAGTCCATTTGCTCGACTTTTCTTTCCAATTATTCCATTCTACCATTATTATATATCATTTATATAATATTGCCTAACTACCTCTTACTTAACCTCTCAATTTAAATCATTCAAAAATGGAGTCCAATGACTCGCGAGTATTTTGTTGTGGTTTGTCGGCGAGAATGATTCGCGAGCTTTCATCCTCGTAATGGCAGGACGACTCGAGATGGCCAGGTATAAAAATCCGCGAAGAATAGTTTCCCTTGGCAAGGGATGTAAAAGGGGTGGCCGTACGCGAGAAATGAAAATCGAAAGGGTCGAGGAATCGGCCGAAATAGAGCATAAAATCGTAAAACCAGTTTGCGGAGGTTCGAGGGAACGGTTGTTCGTCGGGAGTCGGGAGTCGGGAAGAGATTCCGGGGGTGGCTGGTTAGTACGTTGAATGGAGAAAATCGTGGCACACCCGCCGAATATCATCGACTTCAATAAGAAACGTGCGCGTGCTGTGCCACGCTACTCTCTGAAAGGCTTCCCAAGAAAGGAGAAAAGGAGAGGAGACTTTGCAAACCCTTACTCGTTTCACTCACACGCTTGCACTACCACTTTCCCACCGTCGTTTCTCCTTTCCTCTCCTCGCCGCTTTTTCTACTTCGTTCTTCAATCCAGGGATTTTTGAGCGCGTCCAAGGGGACCCAAGATATCCATTGTTAAATGCCGCATTGCTCCGCGATAACCCTCGTAGAGGTTCGATTTGTTTGACCCGAAACGTGCTCCGTTCCTCCGTTCTTTCTTCCCTTCCTTCCTTTCCTTCCTTTATCGTTCCTTATTATAGATCATTTCCGAAGTCTTCTCGGAACGCTCGAAGACTCTTTGTCGGTCTGTTTTTGTTCGATTTCGATTCACGTCCAAGAAGCGAACCCTTCAACAAGAAAGTAGAAGAAGATCATTGACGATTCTCGTTCTCGATCAAATATCGTTCCCCGAGACGAATCAAAAGTCCAGGTATAACGTTCTCATTAGTTCGTGGAGTGCGACAGGGAAATAAGGAGGGATGCACAGGGGTTGACGAATTCCCGAAGATTCTTCGGCGGAAATTGAGAATCTACAGGTTGGCTGTAATCGAGAAAAAGGCAGATCAGGATTCCAGAGGTTTGCTTCGTCGATTTAAGCGACGGGGTGGTGGTGGTGGATGCTTTATCACCGTCTCAGGATGCTTTCTCACCCTCTCCGGAGGTCTGATGCCTCCAGGCTGCGATGCCTCGAGTTCCGGAAACTCTCGGGGAAAGCTCGCGGGAAAGTTAGATTACTGAAATAGTTGGCAACGTTCTTATCTCTGTCGTGGTGTCGACGACGAGTTCAAAGGGGTGTGAGGAGCTCGAAAAAAAAGAGAAGGCCCGCGCTGGATGGTGGGATCAAAGAGGGAACGGGTGGCAAGAGAAAGGGAAGGGAAGGGAGTCGGGCCGTGATTCTTGCCACGGCGGGTGAAAATTCCCAGCTAATTTATGTGCCAATTAATTGCTAATTAAGGTGCCGCTTTTTCGGGCAAATTAAATTCTCCGAGCCCGGAATACCGGGGGTTTCGATAGACCGCCACCCTCTGGATCCCGTAGATTCGCTCTTCCCAATGCTCCCGTTAACTTCGCTCTTCTTACCTCGCACTGTTTTTCTTCTTCTTTTACTTCCTCCCTCTCTTTTTATCTCGGACAGTGACATTGCCAGTGCTCCACCGACGATAATAATGGCCACAACAACAGCAACGGCTATTGCTCGATGTGCTTTCGTTGTTCCTCTGTGTTATCTCGCTGAAAAGTTTCGACTGTGCTTCTTCATCTCGGATCGAGTCTTAATCGGATTTTCTATTTCCAAAACGTACGATGGAGCGATAAAAAAATTGCGTTGTGTAGGGATTCTGGGATATATTGATTGGCGAGTGAAACAACTACTCCACAATGTTGAACGCGGTTAATAAACAACATTTAACAACACTGTTATCAGCACTCTTCTAAATCTACTCTCTTTATCTCTCTGAGAACGTCGGACCTGCAAATTCTCCTTCGTCTTTTCGCTCTTCCTTATATTCTATTAGATGGAGGAAAAAGTTCGCGAGGATTTTTAAATTGTAATTCAAATACTTTTCACCCATTGCGAGTAAAATGCCAGATTTAAAAAAAGAACATATAAGCTTGTAGAATGCAGGAAAAGAGTTGTAGAAATAAATGATGACTACTTCGTCAAATAAAATTACTTTCCAGAATGACCAGAGTATTTGACTGTGATTTTAAAAATCTGCACGAACTTTTTTCGCTACCTAATAAAAACTACTCTGAGTCTCTGTCACTTACAAACACACACGCGTCTAAACTATGTCTACACTTAATGCTAAAACGCTGATACTACAATTGTTTCCTAATAAACATTATAAAAGAACGAGGGAAAGATAGAGAGAGGAGTAAAGAAGCACGACTTGAGTAAGAACTGAAAGTAAGTAGAAGGAAAGATGACAATGGAAGAAAACAGTTGGCGAACGAAACAAAAGAGGTCCGTTGTTCGTAGTGGAAAGACCCTTGCTTTCCTTTCCCTTCGTGAAAGGGGTAAATATTGACCGTTTCGCGCCTCGAAGCTACGTAGTCGATTTTCCTGGTAACTCTAGATTCCAGCTTGGAATATCGGTACGAATGGAATTATTTTTCGGTCGTAATCATTCTCCTCTCTTTTTATCGCGTTTATCGACTCCGGTGACTCGACGAAAAATGTCAACGTTACTAATTAATATCGGTAGCGATAACGTTTAACCACATCTTCTTCGCCTTGAAAATCCACTATGCATCGATAATAGGATTCGAATGGAATCGGCTAGTTCCCCGACCACACTTTCCTTCTTCTTCCTTCTTTTTCGAGGGAACTTGTCTCTTTCGAAAGAAGGAATCTTTCGAATTGAAATGTTTGTCTCGAGAAAAGTTCCGTTCGAGACCCCTTGGTTGGTTCGCCTGCTTCCTTGCCGCGATAGAAACCGTAGGATTGAAAAAAGGTAAAAGATCCACAGCTGGTTCTTTCGAAATCTTTGGCTACTTCTTTCGAGTGGGAAGATGACCCGGGAAGAAAGTTCCTCGATGGTTGGTCGCAGAAAAGATGGACGACGGAATCGGAAGAGTAAATAAGAACCGAGAAAGATAGTCTGAAAAAGAAATCCGAAAGGTAAAACTCGAGCCTTTATCGAGATTGATAGCTCATTAATTAAGCGTTCAACTTCGGGCGTCGAACGCGGGAGGTCGGATCTTCCGATTCTGCTTCCTTCGGAGAAACTTTCTTTCCTGTCTCGGAATACCGCAAACCTTTCGACCGATTTGTAATTTTCTCGACGGGGAAGTGGCTCGTAATTTATTGAAAGAGAAGATCTCGCGGATCTACGTAGCTTATCGCGACTCGTTTTGTCGGGTGGGGGTTGGTTTGCAAGAATTATTTCGCGGAAGTTTCCCGATCGTGTGACACGGAACGAGAGACGTGGGAGAAAGTTTCGGTGTCCTAACTGCAGGAAGCCCGACTCAAAGTGAGTGGATAGTTCCTTCCAAAGGAGGACTCTCTTAGAGAACCGAAGATGCCACTTAGCCCTCCTGCAAATTTAATTTCTCCGTACTGTGCCGCAACGGTGCAACGAAATTAGGCTATCCTCCGCCAGAGAAGAATACGTCTTTTCCGCTAGAAAATACTGCCGTTGCCTTTCTCTCTCACTATATAATGTATACATGCGTATATATTAGGGTGGTTCTTATTTTGCGACCTCGGAAATTTTATCATTGATCCCCCCCAATCGGTTCCAATGCCAAACAAAATAATCCTGTAAAATTTTACAGAATTGATTTTTTTCTATTATTTAAATTCTGTAAAATTTTACAGAACTTGTTTTCCAAGTATACATTTTACGAAGCTGTTCAAAATATAACCATATATATCTTATAAGACAAAACGAACAATATATTGAATAGAAGATTGAAAAAATACAATGAATAAAAAATGAAATTGAATAAAAGTCGCTACCGGTTTACATATTAAAAACCGCGCGAACTTTTGAGCCAGTCTATTACAATACATTTTCTAGCTTCACCTAAAGTCAACCAAATCTGGATCAGAGAATACAAGGATTTGATACTTCGACGGTATTATCGATTACCCGCTACCAATATTGTGTGTAATTTTAACCGCGCTCGACGAACGTTACGTTGTTATATTGCTGTGTTATTATGTGGTGCGATTAATATTCGGCCCAATTATATTCGGTGTTAGTCGAATACGGCTTTAACACGGGTTCGCGTGTATTTGCGTATCGTATCGTTGCACTCGATAACGAAGTCCGCAGGCGGGACTAACTAGGAGTCAATGCCGATACCGGAAGCCGATCGTTTCGACCGTTAGGCCTTATACGGAATGCGTTTCCTGTAAATACGATTCCTTGGCATTCGAAGAAGACTCCATGCTTGCACTAATCGGTAACTCCGTAGACGCGGCTCTCATCGTCACCGATAATCACCGGCAACTCGATTTAGTTTGCAGATTGAATCGCGTTAGTCGAAAAGGACGAAATTCTGATTTCTTTTAGGACGACGGGAAGTGGAGAGAGATTCGTCAGAAAAGAGGCTCCTCTCTCGTGGGCCATCTCCGCCCTTGAAACGACTTCCCGTACTTTTCCTTTCCTCTTCATTCCCTTTTCTTTTCCTTCCACTAGGAATCCCACCGTCCGAGATGGTGGGACCCTACGGAAGTGCCTATCGAGCAATTTCTTCCTCCTTCTTCCTCTCGATTTCTCTGCTCTTTTTCTATCCAGTACGCCCGGAGGCTCGGTCTCCAAATTGTTTCTTCTCCCGTACAATTACAGGGAACGGTACTCGACGTCTTCCCTTCTCCCTTTTCTCTGGAAAAAAAGGAGAACTTACGAAGAAGCTGCCCTTGTCTGCTGCCTTTGTAGACACTCGTTAAGAAACTCTGCCTCTCCGAATAAACAAACAAACCTATCGAACCACTCGTAAACAAATAACGATCTCGCGTACTAATCGCGATTTATTCATTCTTGGTCCATCTCTCTCAAAGAGAGTCTTCTCGCTCCAAGAAGAAGACTACGATAAACGACGAAAGCGTAAAAGAAGACGAGCGTCGCATCGCAACGCGGCGACCAAGAAGTCACTCCGAAAGATATTCCGATTAAATACTCGAAATATTTTCTGGCAAAATGCCACGCTTTATTTTCCCGATGCTTTCTAGAAAATGAAAATATCCTCCGCAGTGCAGGAAAGCGAGGGAAGGCATGCCATAAAAATTTACCTTTAAATTGTACACCTTAAAAGGGCTAAGAAGGAATTCCGTAGATTCACCATCAAATCTGTTCCCCGGGAGAAACGCTTTAAAGAACTCGGTCTCTTTAGATGGAAAATCTCTGATCTCGCGTCAACTCCTTTCTACGGAATGTTTATCGAGACGGCATATAAATTGCGAAATGTGTTTGCTTGGCATCCGGGCGAGCCAATATCCGCTTCGGACAAAGAGATATATTGCATTAAGTAGACAGGAGGTTACTACAAATGGAAACCGTCCTATTCCCTTTCTCTCCTGTCGTCCTACTGTCCTTACACTCCTCTTCCACTCGCCTCCACTTTCCTCTACCTTTCTCTTAGGCCAACCCAGACAGAAACCTTTTTCTCCCTCCTGAGACTCCTCGAAGGATATAGAATTGTCTGGCTTCGACCCTTTCGACCCTTTCGACCGAGAGATGCCACGGCTGAGATGTAACGTAAAAAGAATGAAAAAGGGGAACGGCTCGATTGCCCTCGACAACTGTCCTACCAACTTTCACTTTTTTATCTCGCGCGATCCCTCTTGCCGGACGAAGATGAAAATCGACCAAGCCGAAGTCGCGAAGAATGGACGAAACGAATCGCAAAATGGAATCCAAACGAATCTCGTCCCACAAAGAGAACGGTAGCTAAATCACAGTATTTTCTTTAACCCTCTGCAGCTCGATGTAACTTTGAAGTCAAATACTCGTCTATCAGCAGCTTTTTTATTTCGTGTGATTGTTTCGTTGTAATAATAATTATTAAAGTACGTCGTCACCTAATCGAATCATATTTAATATGGAAAAGTAAATGGAGGATCATAAAAATTGTGAAAAATAATTGATTACTTTCCGGAGAGATTTTTATGAACACCTGCCAATTAAGCTATCTGAAAAATAGGAAAATGTCAAAATACAAACGAAACAATACGTTTTCGAATAAAGAAAATATAAAACATATACATGATTGAATAAAAATTGCTTTCTATTTATACGTTAAAAACCGTACGAACTTTTTGGCCAAACCAATGGATCTACGTTATATGATTTCCTTTTAGACTCAAAAAAAGATTGGTTTGTAGAGGGTTAATACGATGGCGCAAGATATTTCGAAAATGGAAATGAACCCCCGTAAATCAAGATAGTCGCGGTATAACGCTTCAAATATTCCAAGTATAATTCACTGAAATACATGGAAAATGGATGTTTCGGGTCATGCAAATCACGAACTACCACGGACTTCCTAATAAACAGTCCACGACGAATCGAAGCCGGAGCTCGCCGTGTGTTTCGTCGCGCGTGTAGTGGCAACGATGACCTACGTATTTTCGTGGTATAAATATGCTACGATAAATTATCATCGATTAGCATTATCATAATGATACAATCAAGGTCACTTATCGATGTTCACTGATCATAATTCACGGGTTTCAAAAATGTGAACATTCGAGAAAATATACGGCAGAATAAAAACAAACCGGTTGAAATAAATGCAGCGAGGGAAACTAGGAAAATCCTCGAGGAAAACGTTCGTAATTTAAATCAAAGGCAAAACGCGCGAGCAGAAATGCCGTCACAGCCGGCGGGCATTGTGCGGTAATAGCGGCTATCAGTCTGTGAAATGACGCCCATCATATTTTGATTAGAATAATGTTTCAACGGCGAGAGAGAAAATTCAAGGAATCGCGGAAAGACACGGACGATCTCGAAGCGAGTCATCGCTTTTCTTCCGCGTATCACCGAAATATTGCCATATAAACCTCCTCCGAGCGCTGGGTTACACTCGCGAACAAAGTTGAATGAATGTCCCGAAAAAACGTTAATAACTAAGAAGTCCGTGGAAATATTTTGATGCAACAAAGTGCATTCGAAAGAGCGGACTTTTCTCTATAAGTTAACTCGCGAGAAGTTTTCGCGTGCCGTATCGAACGAAGGGATACCTTTAATTTCACGCTGTAATAACGGCTCTCGGAACTGCAAAGCCGAACGATATCGTCGCTCCCTCCATCGCGAAAGTTATCGTTACGCGGAAATGATACCTGCATATTGCGTTATCACGAGCTATGCTATCTCCCTCCGCCCCACTGCCCCTTTCCTCCGCCATCACCCCTGTATTCAAGAGAAAATGAAATCCAGGAATCCGCACGCACGAACGGAGGCGAACGAGATTCCGCTAAATGATGTACTAAAATTTTCTTGGTATAATTAACTTCATGAGAAGCTCGCTACACCGAGGCTTTTGTTTCCGGCTAAAGAAGTCGCAACGCGTTTGTCGACATTCTGACATCCCACGAAATTCCCTTTGAATTTCTACCTCGAACTGCTGCTGGTTACTTGACACTTATAGATGCAATTTCCATCGAACGACGATCTATTGGATTGAGTCATAAATAAGTTGCATTTTTTTTCAAATAAATTTTAGTCGTCAATAAAATTCCAAACGTGACACTTCAACTGTTCAATTTAAACTAAGAGACAATTATTTAATAGCCGGTAAAACAATTTATTTTATATGAAACGTTATATTATCAGATAATTCTTGGAACAACAAGAATTCTATTCGCAGTGGAACTTACAACATTTATTTATTTATTTATTTACTTCCGGATTTTCCCTTTTGATAACTACAATTAAACAAAATTACAGGCATGAAAAATAAAGTAAAAAGGAACAGATAATATAAAAGATAAAATAGAGAAAACTTTATGACTCAAACGAATAGATGAGGTTCAAAGTTCAATTCAAAAAATCTTTCCAAGGAGTAATGGAAACGGATTCACTTTCTAACGGCGGGTCAAATATCGTGGAAGAAAAATGGCGAAAGTTTCCGAGAGACCTAATAGATATCCAGGGTCGAGGGGTCTCCGATGGTGGTCAGGCTACTTAATATGACCAATAGGAGCCCTCGGTTACCCATCGAAGTATACCTAACGATCGAGGAGATGCTGGCTCAGCCATATTAGTTATCATCCCAAGCAACTCTGCCTTTATCGAAAAGCTACCAAGTCGATCTATCGAGTCGGCCACGATCACGACGGGAAGAAAAAAAGGTCCGTTAAACTTTTACGAGCTTCACTTCCACCCGAATATTTGGAATACCTCGAGAACGAGCACTATAAAAAGTTATTATCGCAATCTCAGACGAGGGGAGCCAATCGAACGGATAGTTGAAGAGGCGAGACTGGCGTTGGATCTCGGGAATATTTCCGGGAAAATTATACCACGATCGTGGCGGTGGACCGCGACACCAAGGATTGCTTTTATCACGTAAATCCATGGAGTGAGATTCGTAGATGCCGAATATCAGGGAGAATCCAAGAAACGCTTATGACGATACCATTTACATTGGCTGGTTGCATCGAGGAGTCGAGTTTCTTCATGTTTATATGCATGGTGGAGGCTACAGCAGTTTGCCACGGAGAAAAGAGTAATAAATAGTTGTTGCTCGACACCTCGGGCTTCGAGATACCCCGGAAATCCAGAAGGAAATACCCACTGAATTTGACTCGCGTGTCTGAGCCTTCTCTCGAACTTCCATTCACACGCTCGCCTCGTAACTTTACACACGAATCACGAACATTTATTCCGTACCACCGTTTACGGAACCACTTATCACCGCACGGACTGAACTCGGCGAACGTCATCGGTAAATAATTATCTTAACTTTGAGCTGAAGTCCACAGAAAAATGAGATACGCTTCTCGTATATCTGGAAATATCCCTTGGCGAAGATTGGTTGGTTTTACCTATTTCATTTCCAAGCGTATGAACGCTTGGAAATGAAATGCGTGGCCAGGCAAAAGTGCTTGACCCAGAAACATCAACGTGGACTGACCTTAGATGGGCTTCGGGAAAATGGAAGACATTCTACGTGCGTCGAGTGATTCTTGAATGGATACATCTCGAATTATTTGTTATTTAAAACTGGCAAACACAGCTACGATAACAAATGGAAAGTTGAAACACGGTAATCGAGCTACGTAATCCGTGGAAGACGTGATTTCTATTCATTCTAACAAGAATAGTGATAAGTGAATTTGGTACGAAAAGAATGCCGACTCAGATAGAAATTACTTAAATTGTAAGACCTTGGAATCGACTCGTCGAAGTACATCGAGGGCGAAGATAAGATTTAGTGGAAGTTTGAGCAGGTCGTGGTACAAAGTAATTACCGATTTTTAAAAACCCAGTCTACGCAATGTCGCGGGATACAAGCTGCCATGGAAGAGTGCCAAAGATCGGTTGGTTTTCAGAAGACTCGTTTTGTCCGGTTTTACGTGTCCGACGAGGGTGAAATTGCCATGAAGATGATAGACGAGATGAGTTGTGTATCTTGCCAAAGATGAGCCGCGACGAGATCGACACAGGGGAATAATCTTCTCGATGAAAACCGCGGATAATGATATTCGATTAGAATCGTTGTCGTGATTGGATGCTTTGTTCGAAAGAAATCTCGTGGCTGAAACAGTGGGAAGCTGAGGGAGAATGGAAAAAGAGAAGGCAGAAGAGCGTTGGATGAGTTTGTCGTTCGAGCATCCTTCGTTCCGGGTACTCGAGGTCCGCTTCTCTTAACCCATACGCTCCGCCGTTGTTTCCCATTGGAGGGTTTCCCAAACTCAGCCCTTAATCCGAATCACGAGCACCTCCCCTCCCCCTCTGTGTCACCCTCGAGAGATTACGTACGAGGGGTGATTTCCGCTATAAATCGGCTAATTATAATCCAAAAAGAATCCGAGAATCGCAAGGGAAGAGAGAAAGGAGAAGCCTGGAAGGCAAACTGCTTGGACGGTCTCGCGTCGCGACGTTAATTGGGGAAGTCTATGATCTCTAATTGGCTCTTCTTCCTCTCGCAATGCTTTTGTACCCCCGGCTTCTTCTAGGCGACCACTTTCACGCGGAAGGGAAAGGGAACTTTGATTACGTTGGACACTCACCGAAATCCATGAACCCTTCGGGAATATTAAGATAAGATTTTTCCGATGCATGTTTGTTTTTTGAGGATTACTCCTTAAATCGTCGAGTGAGAATTTCAATAAGAACCGCGTGATGCCACGCGCGTTTGCTTCCGAGGAAAAATGGTTCGACGAGATAGAAGCACGAACGGATACTATGTTCAATGAAATACAAAGACAAGTTGAATGGGTATTGATAGAGAAGCGGTAGGTCTACGGTTCTGAATACGAGAGGGTGGGAACACGATAGCCGATCCCGCGGCTTCCACAATACCTTCGGAACGGCCGAGCGATAAATTCCTGCAACTTTTATCGAATTGGAGGTCTAACAGGCCGAGGGAATATTGTGAAAGTTCTGTCCGAACTCGTACGCCTGGCTGACTAACCTTTCGAACTTGTACTCGACTGTACGAAAGAGAGTTCGACCCTCCGACTTCGTTTGCTCCCTTGCTCCCTTGCTCTCTACACCCTACTCCCCTCTTTGCCATCTACTTTTCTTCTTCTCTCGAGGACGTTTTTCAGCGGATGAAATTAATCCAACCGCTCGATCGAATAATAAACTTTTAGGCAACCCTCGCAAATATTTATTAATAACTTTCTTAATGATGTCTATACGGTGAACGGGTACCCGGTACCTCGTTTATCTTCCATGGTAAACGAAGAAAAGACGGGACTAAATGTAAGATGGCGATCGATGAGACGTCGAAGTAAGTAGCTTCAGTGAGTGGAAGTAACGTGGCCAGAAACATTCTTGGAAAAGGTCCGGAGCCCGCATCCTTGACTCTGATCTAAAGATGCGGGTACCACCCTGGCAATTATACTAATGGAGATCGGATGGTGGAAGGAGACCGAACGTAAGGCGTATCCGCAACGGAGAAAAGGGTAGTCTGAGGAAACTTGTAGAAAGAAGACCCAGCTAAGGTCGGAAGAGTTAAAAGAGTAAAGAAACAAGTTGGAGGAACGAGCAGATGAAGAAGACGAAGATGAAGATGATGATGAAGGAGACGTGCAAGACCGGGAAGCACGGAAAGAAAAAGAGGCAACGTTGGGCCTGTGTGTGCCGAGTGAAAAGTGCGCAAGCAGCATTTGAGGATTTGAAGAGGAGATACCTTCTGGTTATCCAGATGAAAAAGGAAATATAGCCAGACGAGGGTGGAGGAGGCTGGAGGAGGCTGGAGGAGGCGGGTCCAGACTGGTTGGGGTAGTAGATTTCGCAGTCGAAAATGAGAGGAGCAGTAATGAATGAGCCTTGGTTGAAGAGTAAGAGGCGGAGGATGGACGAGGAGGAGAATGGATAGCGAGTATATAAGAAGGGCAGAGAACCGAGTTCTAAGAGTTATACGGAACGGACCAAGAGCCAATGAAAACTGCCAAAAAGTGCTCCATACAGGAGCTGCATTCAAACGAAACAGTATACGCGTTGCTGCTACTCCGCTACTTTGATCTCGCTTTCATACTCGCTCCGTTCAAGAATACCTTTCCCAGTACCCGTCGCTTTATTATAGGCGGAATCGCGCAAAAAAGCTCAAGGAAGAAAGATCATATTATTCCCGACAGCCGAGAAACAAAACGTGCGACGAACAGCGTGAAGATATGTCGTAAGAGTGAAAGGTTGTTCTTGGAAATTGTAGCTCGAAGAATGGAATTGAAAGAATTAAGATTAATCGATCGGCGAATATCCTTGTTTCTACAAAGCGAATAGCTAATGGCGGAGCAGGAGGAGCAGCGGTAGCTTGAGAAGTAGCTGAAATTTGACACGTAATGACAAGAGAGCGATGGTGGTTCAACTATTAAGCGAGTTTACCATCGATCGCATAATAGGAGATGTCTGCGAATTTGATCGCTCGTATCCGTGCCAAATTTCTGTAATCGGCGCAAATGATTGCAGAGTCCGCTTTGTACCACATTCGAACCGGCCCGTTGTTGTACTATAACCGTATGGCGATACCGGCCACAATTCGAGTAAATATTTGAACACTAATTGAACTATTCAGACCGCATATAGCATGGTTGCCTGCTAAACAGTTACACTCGATTGTGGTAAATCATAATGGAAATGTCGTTACTGCGCGCACCAACCCCCCCGCGTTGGTCCGTGCTTCCACACCACTCCTATTGTTCTCGCAAAATATTAAGAGAACGATTTAATAATCCCTTCTAGTCGCGCAATTCTCTCCTCCTTCGACGAATTAGACAACTGATCGACCACCTGCCGCCAAAATTCTCCACCCCCTCTCTCACTACGTCTTCCGTTGAATTACCCTTCCGAAAATAGTTCTCCGTCGCTTCCTCCTCGCATCGTAACCGGTCTACCAACATCGTATTAATAAATAAATAAATTCGTTCCCGTTCGGCAAACGCTCTTGCCACCTTTTCTTTCTGGATCCCCGAAGATCCTTTCTCTATCCCGGCAGATCTATTCGACGAAAGTACTCGCGAGACGGGGTGCATCCGGTGCTCCAGGTTTTATGTCTGGCATTAGAAATTTAACGGATATTACCAGTGCATTACGATTTTACGGGATATTACGTTTCCTTCGAAGTAAACTCGTCGGAGGGTTTCGCAGTGGGATGAAGCAGGGGAGGGTGGTGGTTGGTTCGATCGGATTTATTGCCGGACGAGGAGGGCATACGAGGGCATGCGAGCCAGGATGCTGTCGACGTCCTCCGGTTCTCGTATCTGCTTCCACTCATGGAAAGGGGGGTGGATACTGGGTGGGTTTGGTCCTGGTTAACCAGGAGGGCATGGTGCTTCGCGTGTAAATCCTTCACGCGTGTATGCGTACGCGCTAATGAGCCGGAACAACCTGGACGGCGTACCTTCGGGCTAACCGGCCCAAGAGCGTGTTTGCGCGTTAAGCTCCGCAGGGACATCCTTCGCCTCTATATACGTCAATCCAACCAAATTTATATGTCCCCCTTTCTACCGAGTGTCACTGCTCGCCTACCTTGCCAATCATTGCCAACCTTCCGATCTGAAACAAACGAAAAATTGATCTGCACCGTGTGTTCCATTTTACATCCGTTAAAAGACGTTCCCCGAATAGCTCACTCTCGAAAACCTCTCTCGGTGTAACGGCTCCAAGAAATGGAGGTCGGTCGACGAAAGAACTCGGATGCAACTTCTCATCGGGAAAATCGTATTACCGGTCGTCAATTAAACCGACTACGGTTCGCGCGAACCCGCGACTAATTAGAAGCTTCCGGTTCAACTAGCAACTACCTTCCGCGAAGTTAACCCCGGCAAGATCTCGAGGACTCAGCCGTCGATGGAACTCAACCACGAAGCAATTCATCGTCCACAAAATCACAGACAATCACGGTAATCAAGTAGAAGTAAATGATTATAGTACCAGGTATTTTCACATTGATATTCCCTGACGAAATTAAGTCGAAAGTAGATGAAATACCAAGAAAATATCTTAGTACTTCACCACGAGATCTAATTTCGCGTAATAGATCCTCATCGATATTACGCGTATCAAGTGATTCGTAACACCAAAGGTAAACAGCGCGCGCAAATCGCGTGTTTCGTTACTAGAAGGATTATCGTGCAATTCGAATTCCACATTATTCAAAAGCGGGAATCATCGACAACGCTCTTCGCGGTGAAAGAGACGGAAGAGCGAATAGCGGGACGAGCAGATTTCGAGTCAAGCGTAATTCACTGCTACCACCTAATTGACTCGTATAACAGGATATTAACCTACGGTTCGCGAACGTTTCTATGGATTTGTAGTTAAAATAGAACCAGCCGTGAAATGGCCGCTTGATAAGAGTTCACCTGGAAGATGACGGGTTATCCGACACGAAGGGACACCCGTCGAAGGAAGATGAAGTTTAGGTCAATAAGTTGTCGCTTAGGGGTAGCCAAGGGGGTTCGCGAGAGTGTAGGTAGTGGATGGAACGTGTTCTTATATTTTATGCAGCAGTTTATAGAGATATATCGGGCGTCTAGCGCGACGGCATAAGTCAAAACCTACTTTCCCTAATGGCCTCCTGGCGACCCCCCGTTCCTTAGGCTATGTATCCTAAGCCCACTAAAGTAAAGACTATTCAAGCTGCTCGTTGCTCTCCGACTGCTACTTTGCCTCACGAGGAGCATACAGTCTCCATCAAAATTGCATTTCCAATTGCAACCTCCTGGTACCTGCCACTCGGGATCGACCATTCCCTTTTTCCATGGACGCTTGCACCGGAACATCCTGTCTCCTGCTATCCTTCCTACTCTTCCCTTCATCTATTTTACATATTCCTCCAAGATACTTCCCCTCTTCTCAGGATTCCCTACTCTAATACCCAGCTTATCGATTCCACGTTCCTTTCAATAGGAAATCGCGGTTTGTACAACCATCGGATATTTTCCGATTGACCTTCCACCGTCTTCCACTCGTCGCCATTCGCCACGACGTTACCGTTCTTTTAACCCGCTTACTGCAATTGTACTTTTGCATTTCAAATCAATTTATTGGCCAAAAAGTATGAGCCGTTTATCTTGCTAAATGGACTTAGGTCACTGTCAAAATGAATGGCTCAAATCTTTTGTATATATTGGCATCGGTGATAATGGGTGATCGCCATGGTGTTCAACGTGTTAAAAACCCTCGACTTTAACTCCTCGAAATTGCGTGACGCTAATCCTGCCACCCTCGTTCTATATTCGCGAACTATCGGAACGCGTATCGTAACATGGAAAGAATTCTAACGAATATAGAAAAAAGTCCTCGTGCCTCTCAACCAGTGAGAATTATGAAACGGATAATTGTTCGAATGATTATTAACGGAGGTAGACGTCAGAGATAATGGTAGAAGCAACGGGGTGGTCTATCACCAGCGGATTTCAGCCTACCGTCTGCTGTTCATCTACGAACGAAGGGATTTACCTCGGAATAATTTACTAATCTGATTAATCGTGTTAGATGAAAATTACAGATAGCTACGGAGTTCCGCATCGGTTCATCTAATTGCTCGACGAACGTCACGGCTGCCTAAGGTATACTCCGTTTAATTGGGAGGAGGTTGTTTCGAACGCTCGTCTGTTTGTCACAACCCTCGAATTACATACTTCTCTCCTGTGGCTCATTTCCATCGAATGAACAGGGGGAAAATCGAAAAGCAATAATCCCGAGGAAGTTCCTCGTCGGAAAATATCAATTTTTGTCTGGACAGAGAAAATCATCCGAAACATCCTTCCCTCTGATTTGAGAGGCATTTTAATTCGAAGAAGAGGAAAGCGAAACTCCTGATACCGGGAGGAAAGTTGTTGTCCCAATTTTCGGGCAGACGGAAAACTCTGGCACGTTTGCTTCCGACGGATAGCAACTTTCCAACAAAGGTGTCGCGTTTCAATTTTGATAAAGTCCTCGGTGTAGCTGTCCTCGGTAGCCATCCCCGGAGGGTGGTGCGCACAACGAGCCTTTCGAAATTTCATGAAACGCGCATCTCTCGACTGCGTTCCCGAGATTCCCGTGCCACGCACAGGATAGGGAACAACGGTGGTTCGTACATACTTGTTCGTAGACCGGTCTATACAACTATCTATACAACATCGAGGAAACCTGGAACCTTTATACGGGCTATGTTTTCGAACAGTGTATGCGACAGAAAATACTGGGATCCATTGTTATACCGCGAACCAGTCAGGCGTCGGTGTTCCAAGCTGTTTCCCGGTGGTTCCACGACTCCCCGTTACACCCCACGCCCCATTCCTTTACTCTTTCCTTTCTTCCACCGTGTTTCCCTCGTTTCGCTTCAGTTTCTCCACCCTGCTCTCCTCACTTCATCTGACTGCCTCTTATTTTTCTTCCTTCCGTTTCTACGGAGGAAAAGTCCTCCCCTATCTCCTGGACAATGCCTAACCACCCTCCAGTCCTGTCCTCTTCTTTTCTCGAGGACGCCCTGACGATTTGTCCTATCGTTGCCCGGTTGCTTGCTCACATAGTCGCTTTCCCTCTTTCGCTTCTCTGTCTACATATTCCCCGCGATATCATAGCTCCAGCTTACACGAAAGCCAATGTGGAAAGCCATAGAAACCCATCGAAAAAG
This sequence comes from Nysson spinosus, assembly GCA_910591585.2. Classification (NCBI taxonomy): domain Eukaryota; kingdom Metazoa; phylum Arthropoda; class Insecta; order Hymenoptera; family Crabronidae; genus Nysson; species Nysson spinosus. The sequence goes on along the minus strand of OU342839.1, from coordinate 1,169,610 downwards.
CCTTGCCTTCCTTCTGCCGCTGTGTATGCTGATCGATGAGCCGTAAAACCGCCGATAAGAATGACTACCATTTTTGTCGTACAAGCGGTATTTCGATTAGCGATTCTCTCGCTCTATCTTTCTTTCTTGCTCTCACGAACCGCGCGCGCGCGTGTCGCGGAATAAGTAGTATGAGTCAATGAAAAAGAAGAATACCGGAATAATGCTCGAAGGGGAAGGATGTGACTTCCTCTTTGTCGAAAGACATGCTGGCGTACGCTAAAATATTGTTATCTGTCAGACGACGAGTCATTAGACACCGTGAAAACGAACAAAGATGCCTGCCGGTGAAGTCAACCCCAGGACTTCCGGATGGATTTAGCAGAGGGTCGTGAAAAAGACGGAAAGTCAGATCCGCCGGGGGAAATTGGATATGATTTTTATCGAAATCAAATAAATAGGAATCTGTTCGATGTTTTATTAGAATTTTCGAGGAGAAATATGAACAAGCTGATACTTTACATCGCTATCTCAACGTTAAAAATATTGCAAATTTTATAAATATTAACGATATACACTCAGTTCTGTTTTTATATGAACTTCTTTAAATCAATTTTTCACCAAAATTTCGTAACAGTCAAAATAGAATCCTTTCTATTTTACAAATAATAAAATGGTAATTCTAAAGTCTCCATAGATACAATATATTTGTTTAAACCGTTCTTTTTACACGTATTCTTCAGGAATATTCTATCATGTGAAAACAAAACTGGGTGTATTTCATTCGAGTTTTAGTAATATTGGAATCGGTGAACACCATGGTGTGAACACCAACGTGTTAACATATTGGCGCCGGATGACGCACATATGCGTCATTCAGATTTTTTACTAGAATCCGGATTTCCACACTCCTGTTTTAGAAATAAGTGGATAAAGAAGTTGAGTGCCACCGACAATCGCATTTTAAAAAATGTAAATAATTGTCCAAAGAAGTGATCTATCACTTTCTTTAAAATTCCTTTAAAAAGTACTAATTGTTTGAAAAGTTATAGCAGTTCTTTTTCTGTCAGACTCGGCTAAAAATGTCTCGGCGCCAGTGTGTTAAAAGATAATGTACGAGCCACAGATACGGTGATACGGGGAAAGTCTAAGGTGAGAAAGATAACTAACAAGTTGTAGGATCGCGAGAGTAGGTCCAGGAGGATTCCATCGCGCGACTGGTGTGAAACTACGTGCCGGAACTTGAGAATTTTATGTATGGCATTTCGACGGGAAAGTATGCCAACTCCATCGGTCCCTTCACCACGGAAGAAGATAGTTTCTATCTTCTCGTAAACTTTCCCCTCGGTCCAATGGACTTCGATTTTCCTTCTCGCTAAGACGCATCTACCTCGCCCCCTCCCCCTCCCCCCTTTCCAGCCCTCCCTCGCGAAAGAAACTTCGTCGCCGGAAAACTCCACTGAATATTTTCCTTGCTTACACACGATCATCGGACCGCTTCTTCCATCTTACATCTCACTAATACGACGTCGATGGAAAACTTTCGCGGCACACTTTTCCTCGTTCCTTCTTATTCCATCTTCCTCCTCCTCCCACCACTTTGATACTCTTTTTTTCTTCCACGCGCAGTTCTTCTCCCGGCAAATCAAATACAATCTACTTCTCGAAGAAAATCCTCTCGAGATAAATGTCCGGGACTATTTTTTTGGGTTTTTTCTTTTTTCAAGAAAATCCCGTGTCCAAATGGTAGGTCCGATGATTTCCCTTGAATTCGTTAATGTCGGGAATCCATGGTGGATACGTGATGGGTGGAGTCCAGAAGTTTCCCCGGGTATTCGTGGTTCCACCATGGATGGTAATCCACCACGGAATTGAATTGTTTCTCAACCGAGATTTCCTTTCGGTATCATTAAATTGACTATCGCATAGGCGTCGTCACCGTGTTAATATCACGGACCCGTTAGCAGGCAAAAATTTCATTGGTTCAGGATGCAATTAGTATGCGAACACCCGCGGAACGGGTAAATCACGTACACAGCTCGCTTTGAATTTTTACGGAGTATTAAAAGAACTTCGATCGCGAGAATTATCGGCACGCAAAATGTACCGATTTCACCGGAATTTTCATTATTTCAATAAAACAAATCAGAATTTAATGGCGGACGTTAAAGGTGGTTACTTGGAATGAAGTTTCTCGGGGACAAGGATTCATTGTAATATTCTCCTCCCTCGTCGATTAAATAATCCTTTTCCTTTAATAAGACCGTTACATACTCTTTCACGATTATCGGAGGGGAATGCACCACCGGTTAATATCAAACCCGAGCTATTTTACATTTTATCGTCGGCTTTGTTGACCCGCGGACGTTGGCAATCAGCGACAAAAAGCCATCGCCGGTGCTACCGTTACCGATGAAAAATATCCGATAATTATAATCGCGAATTCTTTTGTAGTCCGTGTTTCCACGTTTCCGCGCATCCACGTTCCCGACGATACGCGACCGTCGTACTTTTCCCTTTCCCCCCCGCTCGTCCTTTCGACCCTTTCGTTCTCGTCTCGTACGTAGAGGAAATAAAACCGTATTGGAAATAAAACCGGAGGTATACCGTAAAGGGTGTAGTAAGCGAGTAATCCGGTTATCGGATCCGTGAACTTTGCTTTTCACACTTAAAGAATATCTCTCGATATTATCTCGGCCGATTGTTTTCCGATTCGTTCAACGATTTAATTGCGACGATGATTATCTCCTATCGAAAGTGTATAAACAGAGCCGACTTAAACGGTGAACTCAACGGGAGAATCTTTTTTCATTTTAATTGAAACGCATAGAGATATCGACGGCATTATGTAATACATTATTCATGGTAACAGATAGAAAAGAAATTCAGTAACGATTCATATCAGTATCAATCGACGATCGGCATTGACATTATTGCATTGTTGTTAGGAATAATAAGTATTGTGGCGAAGAACTTCGGGGCGATTTACCGGGGAAAGATGATTACGAGAAACTCACTTTCCTTGGACCCTGTTCCACCCTCAACTGTGTCTCCGTAGATCTCGGGGAAATTTCTGATCGACAGTGGAGAGAGAAATATTATTGGTTTATCCGTTTCACTTGGAACCCGTAAGTAGAGAGGGCACACGGGCGGAAAAGAAAACGAAGAAGCAATTCTTTAGCTTGTTCTTTACGAAATTGTACAAAAAATCTTCCTTGAATATCGGGCTTACAAGGTAATTCGGTTTTCCAGCCAGCAATCCCGATATTATTTTCGATAGCCGGTGGGTTGGACATGCCATATAAATAGAGAGCACGCTTGTCATTCGCTGACTTTTCAATATTTTGGGTCGAAGCAAGCGGATTAAAGTATTTTTCTGGTTAGACAATTGGTCGACCCAAAATCGCAAAAATGTGAAGGGGTATACTTTCATAAATCGTCAAAATTTCAATGTCCAATTTCAATCCTAAATGGCCCAGATCGATGGTAAACAACGATCCCGAATATAGGACGAAACAACATTAATACAACTTAAAATAAGGATAAGACATATGCTAAACCATTATTATTAATTTATTAATTTCAACTTCGAAATTCAATCGGATATTACGATGTATAGTAAAGAAAACAAATTTGCGTACGCTCCCCCCGTTCTGAAGTCGGGGACGTCGCGACCCCAACTGTGGAAGTGCAGCCATGTTGCATTACCTATATGCCCTTTAAACTTCGCCGCTTGCCGCCGAATTACTGACCTACCGCAACACCTATACCTCTCCGCGCTCCATCCCTTACCATCAGTCGGGGCCAAGACGTCCCCGAGTTCACAACGTGGGGTCTGTCGCAAATTTTTGTATTACCTATGCATCGTAATATACGATTCAATTTCGAACTTAAGATTGATAAATTAATAATAATGGGGTAGCATAGCTCTTAACCTCGTTATCTTCAAAAATTTCAAAGTCGCCAAAATCAATTCTAAATGGCCCAGATCAATGGTAGATGATGTATAAACATGTTCTAGGACGATTTTGGGTCGGAAGAAGTGGTTTAAAAATTTTTTTAGCCAAAAAAAGGTCGATCTAGAATCGAAAAAATGTGAAGGGGTATACCTTCAAAAATTGTAAAAATTTCAAAGTCGCCAAAATAAATTCTACATGACCCAAATCGATGGTGGATGATGTATAAACATATTCTAGGACGATTTCTGGTCGAAAGAAGCGGTTAAAAAATTTTTATTGGTCAAAAATGGGTCGACCCAAAATCGAAAAAATGTGAAGGGGTATACCTTCAAAAATTATCAAAAAATAAAAGTCGCCAGAATCGCTTCTAAATGACCCAAATCGATGGTAAATGATGTATAAACATATTCTAGGACGATTTTGGGTTGGAAGAAGCGGTTAAAAAATTTTTTGGGCCGAAAAATGGGTCATCCCGAGATCGAAAAAATGTGAAGGGGTATACCTTCAAAAATTGTAAAAATTTCAAAGTCGCCAAAATCACTTCTACATGACCCAAATCGATGGTAAATGATGTATAAACATATTCTAGGACGATTTCTGGTCGAAAGAAGCGGTTAAAAAATTTTTATTGGTCAAAAACGAGTCGAAATCAAGTCGAAAAAATGTGAAGGGGTATACCTTCAAAAATTGTCAAAATTTCAAAGTCGCCAAAATCACTTCTATATGACCCAAATCGATGGTAAATGATGTATAAACATATTCTAGGGCGATTTCTGGTCGAAAGAAGCGGTTAAAAAATTTTTATTGGTCAAAAATGGGTCAAACCCAAGTCGAAAAAATGTGAAGGGGTATACCTTCAAAAATTGTCAAAAATTAAAAGTCCCCAAAATCAATTCTAAACGACCCAAATCGATGGTGGGTGATGTATAAACATATTCTAGGACGATTTCTGGTCGAAAGAAGCGGTTAAAAAATTTTTATTGGTCAAAAATGGGTCAAACCCAAGTCGAAAAAATGTGAAGGGGTATACCTTCAAAAATTGTCAAAATTTCAAAGTCGCCAAAATCAATTCTAAACGACCCAAATCGATGGTGGGTGATGTATAAACATATTCTAGGACGATTTCTGGTCAAAAGAAGCGGTTAAAAAATTTTTATTGGTCAAAAATGGGTCAAACCCAAGTCGAAAAAATGTGAAGGGGTATACCTTCAAAAATTGTCAAAATTTCAAAGTCGCCAAAATAAATTCTAAATGGCTCAGATCGATGGTACATGGTGTATAAACATATTCTAGGACGATTTTGGGTCGGAAGAAGTGGTTTAAAAAATTTTTTGGCCGAAAAATGGTCGATCTAGAATCGAAAAAATGTGAAGGGGTATACCTTCAAAAATTGTCAAAATTTCAAAGTCGCCAAAATAAATTCTAAATGTCTCAGATCGATGGTAGATGGTGTATAAACATATTCTAGGACGATTTTGGGTCGAAAGAAGCGGTTAAAAAATTTTTTTGGCCGGAAAATGGTCGATCCAGAATCGAAAAAATGTGAAGGGGTATACCTTCAAAAATTGTCAAAATTTCAAAGTCGCCAAAATAAATTCTAAATGGCTCAGATCGATGGTACATGGTGTATAGACATATTCTAGGACGATTTTGGGTCGAAAGAAGCGGTTAAAAAATTTTTTTGGCCGAAAAATGGTCGATCTAGAATCGAAAAAATGTGAAGGGGTATACCTTCAAAAGTTGTCAAAATATGAAAGTCGCCAAAATCGGTCCTACATGACCCAAATCGATGGTATACGATGCCTAATGATATTCTAGAACGATTTTAGATTCGAAGCAAGTGAATTAACATCTTTTACCGTCGAAGAAGAATTCCTAGTACCTCGCCCAAAGTGCATGGTTCTCGTAATACGCTGTATAATATCGATCTCACGAATACGCGAATCACTACTTCGCAACTAAAACCGTTATATGTTTAGCAGGCTTTTTCTAACTTCCTCCCGAGGCCTCCCTACGTACTTCGGTATTCCCAGCCCAAGGTTTCCTGCCTGATTTTCCTCGATCTTTTTCTTCTCCAGCCTCCTTGGAGAACTCTTAACGTCAGCCGCTAGTCAAGAAGTAGGTGGAAACTTTTTGCGCCAGCCAAGTGCTGGCTCGCTCGCTCGTTCGTTTCTTCGTTGGTTTGTTCATTCGAGGTCACTCTTTTCGGAGATTTGCACGGTAGAGGTAAAGGCGAAGGCAAAGGCAGAAGCGAAAGTCAGATAGTCTGAGAAAAGAGCGGTTTTCAGGGAAAAAGAGGAAGGGAGGAGGATGGAGCAGCGGGAAAAGGGCGGCATGATTTATCGTGATGGAGAACTAAGATGTATCGGAGTAGCAGGGGCCCATCGGATAGTCGAACTTTCGGTCAAGGCTCCCGAGAAATCCGTTAAAACTGAGGAGCCGTTATCGGAAATTAGTGTTGGCATTATTAGGTGCTTCATCATCCTTCTACTTACTCGACCCATAGCTATTCTTCAACCCATGAAAACCTGAGATTACGAAAAACAACACCGCCGAGAATCACCGTTAAAGAACTTCACCCACTTCGACTCAATGCACGACGGAGTAAAAATATTGGTAAAAGCGAATAGAAACTTCGAAAGATATCCAAAGTGTTCCGCGACAAAGTGAAAATTGGCCGATAAAATAAGTGTCGAAATAGGTGGCCGGCATAAGTCGCGGACTATCCGTGTATCGATTGCACATTAAATTATGGGAGTCCGTGCGCGTGTCGTGCAGAATGCGAAATGAGTATCGATCAGATTTTACTTCGCCGCTGTGATTTTCGTTGATTTAAATTATACAAAACACGATATGTAATTTAATTGGCCCGCAGGCACCGATGCGTTATAATGCAATCAAAGGGTGAAGAGTTTCAGCCATAATAATTTCGAGGCAGACTCGTAAATCCTTAATCAATTTACTCGTGGATATATACACATTATGGTTTATTATTGACACGTAATTCCCGGGTAATAATCTAACTGTATTCCATCCACGAAACTCAGATTGCACTGTCGTTTTTTTTTCCTTCTATCTCGCTTCCAGCGGATTCCGTTTCGTGGCCGAACCCGGAAACCCGGTGGAAATACAAAGTAAAGATTACGAGTTGGAAACTTTTTCGAGTGTAAACATGAATAAGATCGTTCTAGTGTGAACCAGGAGCGCAAACTGTAATCACGAGCATGCGTTATACCGAGAATGAAATATGCGTTACCTTAAACATTAAAAAGGAAACAGTATTCAAGAATAAATTCCCGCGTACACTTTGAATCGTAATTGTTGCAAACGAGCCATTAAAAAATTCATATTCAATTTCATCTATTTGGAAATACTTCTCTTGTATTTAAGTATTACAACATATGACAGTGACGCTCGTGACATTTGTATTTTTACCGATACACTAAGTCCGAAAGTTTGTCAAACGATAAAAGAGTAACCGAAAACCTCCAGGGAAGTTCTTCGCAATTGTGTTCCATAAGAAAATACGAAAAGACGATCCTGAAAAGTTGCGAGCCTACACCGTGGAGATCCGGAAAAATCCTTCTGCGGAAAGCTTCGGAAAGACGTCGAAACGAAGGAGGGTAGAAATTCCTGAAGTAAGCTCGCCACCTTTTATCGTCGTCAACTTGCTCCGCCACCTTTTTCACTCGCCGCCCTGAGAAAAAAACTTAAGTACCCTGTCGTGGTACTATCGAGCAATAATGCCACCAAGGATGCCACGGATATTCCTAGCTTCTCCACCACTTTCCACTTTCCACTTTCTTCGTTCCTCCCTTCTTCAAGCCGCGTTGCCATCAGCCCTCTTCCCCACCTCTCTTAATTCGAATTTATAGCTCGGTTTCCACGACCCGGTAAATTCATCCCCTCCTTCTTCGGCATTCATTATTAATAATTTCATTAGAATCCACTATCGACTGGGGGATCCCTAGGAAAACGTTCCACGGAGAACTCAGGGAACCCGGAAAAGTTCCTGCCCGACATATTTGATTTCTGGCGGAGTAAATCCGTGTACGCAGGGATGCAAGGGTTGCGCGAGTTTCCCGGTATTTTTCCGAAGCGGTGGAAGACTATGAAAAATATTTTAGCCACTCGCAATATCTCTAGGCAAATATTGAAGGAGGCGGACCGAGAGGGTAGTACGGGGTGGTTGGGCGAAGAGGTGCAGGGTGGAGGAGCGTGATTTTCACGAGTACACCAACGGCATCACCGTCGATATATACATTTCGTGTTTAATCCCTCGGTAATTTCCTTAAACAAACACGAGCCGCGCTACGAAGTAACGGATCAGTTTAAATTATTTTCACGCACTCGTCGTCGGTTGGCCGTCGAAAAATTGCATTTTTTCTCGGCCGTATATAATCCCGCCGTGCGAGAGAGCCCATCATTGTAATGGAAAAATCATATCCGATACGAGAGCCGGGAGCTAAATTCCCTGGAAGGCCCCTCCCCCCTTCTTTTCCTCTGTCTCCCGAAACCCTCTTTGTTCACCTGGAAACCCCCCTGCTCCATTATAAATCCCTTTGATTCGCGCAACCTTACCGAGACATAATTACTTCGTCGCTTATAAACCCAGAAACGAAACCCACTCCTCGTTATGGATTCACCCGATATCTACAACGTAGCTTCGTGCTCCTTTAGATCAATTCCACAACGGGGAACGGGTTTAATCGTGAACGTTACCTTGTCACCGAGAATTTCATCCTTTTTAATGTCATTATGAGGAGAGACGCGCTCGGGTTGGTTCTGCCACTGAAATCAGCCCAGTTAAGTAAATTAACGAGATAGCGATGCGTCGTACGACCGCGGATTCGTCAACGATGAAATAACGTTCCCGGCACTCGTCGAATCCGTGAAGTTTTCCGTTTTGGAAAATTTTAATAGCCAGGTCTTTGTCGTAGCTCGCTTAGCGTTTCCCCGGCAAACGAGTCTCTGTCTCGAGAACGTAATAACGTAAGATCAAAGTTTTCCTCCGGTTTGTACCCTCGGTAGTTGCTTTCGAATCTCTTCTTTCTCTCCCACGCCCCCCACCTACGACTTCACTCAACCCATCCACTTCTAATTTCGAGGCTATGTGCGCCTATTGAGAGCCCAGAGTTTCCCAAGCGATGCGATGGAAACTTTCCGTGAAACTCATTTGAATTTTTATTCAATCCTCGAAACAAATAATTATCATGGCAATAAGCATCCTGAATTGTGTTTTTTTATTTCAAACTCGAGGACGCACGAAAGCACTCGCGCGCGAATTGGCAGAGTCTACCCGCGTAGATACGCGCTCTCGCCTTGTTCTACTTTATGCTTTACCCAAACCTTTCTACTTCTTTCTTTCATCTCCAACCAACCCCACCCGCCCCGCTTTTTTTTTGTTTTTCAATCCCTTCAACCACCCAGTCGAACGCTCGACCGATTATATATTTTTCCTCCGAGGTTTTTCTCTCCATCCAACCGCACGATCGAATCTACTCACCGAGATACAGAGACGTCTACTTGCGAATCTTTTGTTCGAACGAAATCCAGGCTTCTTCTTTTAAACACCGCCACGTTTACATTATCCGACTTCATCCGACTACCGGAGTACGGTTAATCGAATTATTTTCTAATTACTCGTCCTCCGTGTCCGCGTGTAATAAGACAAACACAGCACGGTGAACGAAGTGGATTCGCCGGTTGGTACACCTTGGAATTATGGAAGCGGAACGGACGAGAATGAAACAGAAAAAAAGAAACGAGGAATCCGCTTGTAAACATAAATAATAGGTCGAAGCGGTCGAGGCAGTGTCGCGTCATAAAACTGGGGAGAATATATGTCGGACAGAAACCCACTGTGGCGGTCCCTCGCCATTAGTCAAGATAAATCTGACCATAGTTAATTCTCGGTACGAGCAAAGAGCATTTTTTAACGACGAACTAACAACTCACACGCCAGAAAAGCATGCGTTTCCGTCGCTGCTAACTTTCTCCCACTGTGTGCAATGTCTCGGTGGTGTAATTTTAATAAACACGCGTGAGAATGAATAAACAAATATGATACTCGAACGATACTGTGAGATCGTACGACTTGGTCCATCTTGGGCCGCGATTCCCGCACGAAGATGCTGCGAGTTACTCGAAACACGTTCGCAGGGATGGCATTTTACTCGAGAGAAAAATTTCCGATTATAAAGGTTATCGTGGTGGTTGGTAATAGGGTAGGAAAAGGAGGAGGGTTGTCGAGAGGCAGGGGTGCTAGATAATAATAAAGAGATCGAAATAGAGAGACCAAAGGAGAAAGGTTGCACTGCAACCGTGCTCTCTCTTTATTTCTCTTCCCGGATCTCCTCGAAATTCTCTCGTGCTTTATCGCTCGAGATTTTTGCCGAGTCTTTAAACGACGATGGAATATCGGGATCGTATCGAAGGGGTGGAATAATCCGCCGCGATAACTCGGGGGTGTTAAGAATTAAAAAATGTTATGGATGTATTGTTAGAATTTTATTCTTTATTGCGGTGGATATAACGTGATTAATATCTGTACGTAAATATTGTCATATGTTAAAAGTAAGTGTATAATTATTGGAACGAATTCGATGCGAGGAGGTAATCCAACTCGTCTACATCGATGAAACAGTTAAACGAGTACAATGGAAAATGAATGATTCATTTTTCATTGAAATCGTAAAACAAAGACTCTCGTATCCGCCATTTTTGAAGAGTATACGAGCCGGCATATTTTCCGGATCGACGAGCTGATAGATAATTTTCCGATTGACGTCGAGAGTGTACGTGGTTGGAAGTCAGTGTGAATTTTACAAGCGTTTCCACGTCTGAAGGTACCGAATTTGTGGCTGCTTGACAATTGTCTCCGTTTCGCTTCTTCCCGTTCCGAAATGTATAATTTCTCTTATCCGATTACGTTTGAAATTCTATTTTCGGGGGGTAAGCTTTTCCTCCTTTTCCACCGTTTACTTCGTGCGACTCGGTGAACGAGAACGAAGGAACGTCTTCGTGCTCGAGAATCGGTGTAATAGAATCGTTAACCGATAAACCTGCGACGCGGAGGAAGATGTATCGGAACCGCAACGTTATTGGAATTCCAAGACAAGTGACAATGCCACCTTCGTAATTCGACTTAGATACTTTTACGAGATACGAGTCCAAAGGCGAACAAGTTCGTTTGAGACGTGGAAGAATTGGGATTTAACCGTTGAGAAATCACGAGTCCGAGGATTCCGGTGACGGAAGAAATTGATTTAATACTTTGAGTGCCGGGCCGAAATCCGTGTTATATGATACCACGAAGCGTGATCAGCTTAGATTACTCTGTTGTTAGTGGGCCGATCGACAATTTTTTTATCTGATATAACATGGTTAAAAGAGGGCTTTAATAAAACTTGCAACAAGGTTAAGAGATATGCTACTCCATTATTATTAATTTATTCATTTCAACTTCGAAATTCAATCGGATATTACGATATATAGTTAATAAAAAAAATTTGCGTACGCTCCCCCCGTTCTGAAGTCGGGGACGTCGGGACCCCGACTGTGGAAGTGCAGCCATGTTGCATTACCTATATGCCCTTTAAACTTCGCCGCTTGCCGCCGAATAACTGACCTACCGCAACACCTATACCTCTCCGCGCTCCATCCCTTACCCTCAGTCGGGGCCAAGACGTCCCCGAGTTCACAACGTGGGGTCCGTCGCAAATTTTTTTATTACCTGTGCATCGTAATATACGATTCAATTTCGAACTTGGGACTAACAAATTAATAACAATGAAGTAGCATACCTCTTTACCTTGTTTTTCCCGCTGCAGACAATTATATCACGAAGTGTAGGTGATCTAAGATGATTATAGTATAACATCATAAAATATAATATTTTAGCAAAAGGCGTTTCGTTAAAAAGGGATTATTCCTTAAGAAGGGACATCTTCGGGGATGTCGACGGATAGAAGGGTAGCAAGTGGGAAGCGCGGAACGATGTTCGTCGACGTGAACAAAGCCCCGTGGAAAATCCATGGTGTAATGGAGCGACGTGGGAGTGAATGCGGGGGTGGATGCGAGGGTGAGTGTGGAGGCGATACGTAATCCGGGTGTTTACTTAATTAAAAGTAATCCATTACCGGTGTATCGCTCGGATAGCAAGTGTTTCGTGGTAAAGGAGGTAGTGCCTCCAAGGAAAACTGTTATTCCGATGAGTCGCATACCAAGAGGCTGCTCCGCGTCTACATTGCTTTCGTCCCGGAATTACGTGGCTTAATGATAACATTTCCGGCGTATGTTCTTTGGGAAGAATCGTGGCCACACCAAGGGAAATGCATTTCGCGTATCGTCGAGTCTTATCTCGATGCGTTTCCCTCGAATCCATGCAATTTTCGTTCCGCGCGAACGAATACCGCGATATTACACGCATCACGTTGCATCATTCGAAATCCCCTTCCGTTCGGTGCCTTTCGAATTTTAACCTTTTTAATTAATTATCTTAACATTTATCTAACATTTTCGGTTAAAGAGATACATACATCTCTTCTTTACCGTGAAATTGGATCGGAGTACATTATGCCGCTGAACGAACGGTTCAGGGGATCGTTTCGCATTTGGAAAATCGGCGTTTTCCTATCGAATTTGTGTACCAATAAATAATTTGTCCGCGGCGAGGGGGCTGGTTGCAGCAGCATGAGAGTAATTAATGTAGAGAACAAATTAACAAATTAATGTATTCAACGAAAACCGAAATGAGCTTAATGCGATTCAATCCCGACGAACCAATATGACTACGGTTGAATTCGAATTAAGCCTGGATCCGGAAACCCTGGCCAAAACCATTTATGATGAATTAAAATTCGATGTAACCGGTAATAGAGCAAGAGAAAAAGAGGGAAAAGGAGAAAAACGTGGGAAAAGCGGAAAAAAGGGTGTAAAAAGAAATAAAGAAACGAGCGAGTATAGCATAGGATAGGAACGTTACAAAATTACATCGGCGTTACGGTAGCCAGGTACCTGTATATTCGCGCTTTCCGAGTTAAGGTTACTCTCTAGCAGCTTGTAATCTACGAAAGTGGCGAATGTCGGTTGGAATTTTCCAGCTTAGGGATATAGACGCGATAAAGGAGAGCGAAAGAGAAGGAAAATACGAAAGGGTTGAGGGAAAGAGAGGGGAAAACACGAGAGGGTTCGGAGGAGAACGGATGCGGAAGAGAATGTAGAAGGAGGGAGAAAGTGGTGGTAACGGTAATTATTTTCCTTTCTCAGCCGTAACTGCTCGAGCCAGCAAGACCGCGCTTTTCGCGGATTAATTAAATCGCGCTACGTTCGCCGAACAAATAGCTCTTCGGTCGAAAAGAGGGCTAGAAGACAAAGCTCGGTTGCCAAGAAACTACCAGATATTTCGAGGAAGAAGATTTCTCGATTCCCGCGCGTCTTTTTTCATTAGACCAACCCCACTCGCCCTCCTCCCAATCTTCTTTCTTGCTTCTTCTTGCTCCCAAGCTACCGGAACCACGGAATCTCCAAACGACCAAGCAGATGCTTTTTGTCTACCAAACTTCCCTCGGCCAGTCGTTATACATCCAAGCGTAACCGTAAATTCTTATTTTTTTTCTTAACTTTTCTCATATTCCTCGCGTTTACGAGTATTCCATCGACCATACTTTCCGCCCTTACGCTTTCACTGTACACGTAAATATCTATGCGAGTTCGACCTAACGCGTTATGCTGGAAAATCTGAACTTTCATCAACTTCCCTCGATATTACTTACACCGTACGTTCTTTTCTTAACGAAACATCCACTTTATTCTTCGCGCGATAACATATTATTATTCCAAGAGATCGTGCCATGCGATTACAAAACGATCGGTAGAGAGATCCGACGTTTGATCGTTTAATAGAATCGTCAATTAGCGAAGCCGTGAAACTCGTTGTCTCGAGAGGACGTTATCTTTCAAGACGTGGCACGAGTAGAAGTAGGAGCACGAGGTACGAATACGGGGATGAAGCCGTAAACGGGGGGGGTGGGTTGGGTTTGAAGCAAGTGCACGTGTTCCAACAGCGAAGGGAGAGATACAGGAACTAAACCGAAGTAATTAAGCCAAGTCCGTTAATGAAAGTCCACGAAGCGTGTTACTGTGTGTGCGCGCCGAATATTTTTTGCCACTGACGCATTAGCTAATTGGTTCTCCGGACCAAGCGAATCATAGCTCGACCATTCTAAGACCATCATCCTCTTATCGATGTGAACCAAAATCTCCTAAATGCTTTATCTACGATTCCACGATTATCACGCTGAACAATGTATCGTGATAACGTTGAAAATGATAATATTGATATTTGATATTGACATCGGTTAAAAGCACTACACCTTCGCGATGATTGATTCGCGGTAATTAGTAAACATTCTCTCGTGTCCCGGACGAATTACGTTAACGAGACTAACTCGGCCGTACGGAAAGGCCGACGGAATAGCAATCGGAGATCCTTTTGATAACGATCACAATGAGACAACCTTCTCCAGGTATATGTTTGTAAGGGAACGAGGAGGACTCGTACGGGAAATGACTGTGCGCTTCCTGAGAAATCGCTAATGGAGATTGTACCTCTATCCAGTAACTCTCCTGAAATCCTCCGGGGACGTAACTGCTTTCAAGATTTCCTATCTCTCCGAACAACTTCGAGATATGTCCTCCTCTACGATGAGATAATTCGAAAACATGCCTGGAAATCATTTCCCCTTTCGCTTTCATCGATTGCTTTCGGGACATTAAAATAATTGTTGCTTGTTTATGTTGTGGATTACGACCAGGCGTGTCGAGGATTATTAAGTTTATTCGATGCTTTGTAAGAAAAGAAAATATGTTTTCTAGGCAGAGAAATTCGTTGTGGAATCCGTGGTGGAATTTGTAGGTGCACTGAAACTTGTCGGTTGCATCCTTTTTCGGTGATGGATTCGTATCACGGTGAAGGGAATGCACAGTTATACGGACATCGAGGTCCCGACGGGAAACACGAAATCCTGCGAGTCGGATCTCTTAGGTAGAGCGCCTAATGCACTTCCTGCACCCTCCCTCCCGCTCTCTCTCCTAGTTTCTGGTAGTTCCCGCTTCCTAGAACCAATAAGATCGAGTGCCTCTCCGAATAACTATCCGTCTTAACGACTCGATGCGCCTTACATGATATTCGAGCATTGTTAGAATTTTCGAATTCCGTCGTTGCTTATTTACGATAGTTTCCATGAAAACATTGAGTCACTGCGATCTCTCGTTTCGCAAGAACGACGGCATTCTTTCCGTCTTCTCTCGGCCCAATTCCAAGGTACAGTCTAGATTACTTTCCCGACAAGGTCGAACTCCGTGGTTCTTCCGCGAAGTTACTCCATCCGAAATTCCTATCAACCTCTTTCACGAATACTGGCGAGTAGTGCACGCGGACTTTCTATTCTATTCTTTTATACTCGTTCCCGGTGGCAGCGCGTTTTTTATCCGACAATGAAACCCTGGGAGTTGCCAGAGAGTACCGGTAAACTACGGTCAGTAATCGTCATCTCGGTGAATCAAGATTTGCGAGAGGATTACGAGGCTAGTCCGAAATCCAGTCGATCCGAGATGAGCCTGCTATCAGTATGGCGGAGAGGGAAGAGTACCAATAATAATGATTAACGACCCTCCGAGAACACTTCGAATAGCTCGTGTCCGTAGTTCTCGTACCCTAAGCTTACAGGGTTGACTCGAGTATTGTCTCTCCGTCTCCCTCGTTCTCTCATAGATGATAGGATTACATAAGTATCTAGAATCTGCGGACATAAAGGACAATTTCTTTCAACATATTTTCGATTCTCACCGTTCATGTTTTATAATTGTTTCCATTATATATTAAGAGGAGTAGATGAGGAAATTCGAAGGTATCCAAGCACACTTATATTCCTTGTACGGTGGACGCGAATCTGGCAGAGAGGTCGAGAAATAGGGTGGGTAGGTGGATGGGTGTACTCGGGTCTTGGATCGATCGACCATTCGTATGGTAATGTAAGCAACTACCGGACCGAGCTACTTGCCAGACTCGAAGACCAGTTTTGGTAGGACGTCGAAGAGGAAAGGGAGCCAATCTGGGAGTCCGTGCGCGTTCCCTGCTCCAGGATTCTCGAGGATCCCGGAGAAGAGGCTGGAGGAGAGATGTTCTCGGTTGGACGATATCTACGGCTCGTCGACCGACATCAACGAGAGACGCTGCAGACTTGGAGTTAGGAAAGGGGACGATATTATCTATAGATGCAAGTTGGCCCGTGCGATGATTTAACTTTAGGACAGATAAATTCGATCGCACGATGATATAAACCGCGATGAGAGTGCGTCACGGTTAACCGTTCTTCGACGGCACCATCAGGCCGTTATCTTCGTTGCTCGACCATTCCGTGACCATTTGCGTAACCATTTGGTAACCGAAGCCTTCGAGTTCGACGGACATACGAGCCATAGAACTTCACATTCGGAGCACCCTCGCAAATTTCTCGAGGTTCCAGCAGACTATATCGATCCTCGGCACGATATCATAACGCGAGATTCGTTTACGTCTCCGACTTGGGATAAGGGTATATATTTCGAGGGGTCGAGGCGTGTGCGTTATGGCGGTTCAAGGTACTATGAAACCCGTCCAAGAAAGTTCTGGTCAAACTTGGACGCGCCCCGTGGATGGACAACGACGGAGATAGAAAGAGCAATACTAGCCAATATTAGCCAGGGCAGAAGCACATTAACTGGTATAGTCCCACGATATCTTGGCGATACGTGGCTCGTCCCGAAACGCGAGCATTGAAAGCGAGCAGGGTTGGGAAGCAACGATAGAGGAATCAAGTTATCGCGGTAAAGTGCACGGTAACGCAGTTACCCTACACAAAGCGTCCTACCAAACTCACCCTCTGCACTCTCCCTCTCCACTCTCTCTCCCCCTTCATCCACCGGAGAACCACCCCGTTCTTTCTCTTTCTCTTTCTCTTTCTCTTTCGGATGCAGCGGTCGACTGCGACTCCGAAGCAGACTCGAACGGATAGTTCTCGCGGATACACCAACGATTGATCGGACTACCCAACAATGGACCCTTCTTTCGTTGCCAACGGTTCTCTGGAAAACATTTGCAAACTCTCTCCCGGACTCTCCTCCTTCCCACCTTCCTTCCTTCCTTCCTTCCTTGCTTCGAGTAACGCTTTCAACGCGCTTACAAAGGAACTCTATGCACCCCGTGGAAATGGAACGCAAATAGGGAAGCAGACTCGTCGCGAGAAAACAGATAAGAATCTCGATTCCCTACCAACGACCTACGATGCCTTCGGATCGCACCAATTGCGACAAGAGTCTTACGATCTTAGCGTTTGAATAAACGAGGAGATACAACCTCGTTGTTTGATTACGGGTATCACCCTTTGATAGACAAGCAAATAATAATATGATCAAATAAATACAGAAAACTGCGGGAATTGCAAAACTTATACGAAACAAATTTCGATGGTGCGTACGACTAATCTTAATCTAGTCTTAAATGATTATAACGAATTCTCAAATATGTTGATTTTGTGAGCAATCGTATTTGCATACTTAGATACACGATTAACACAATTATTAGACGCGTAATTGGTTTTGCGCAAGTTTAATTTGAATAGCGGACATTTTCTTAGAGATCTTGCTGAAGCATTAAACAGAACTAATTGAAGGAGTTCAGGACAAAAAATAACCGCAATAAATCTGCGCCCCTCCGGTGTGAAGAAGCCATAGGAAGATAGAATCGAGTCATAGTTGTCATAGTGGTCATGGTTAAATTAATATTATTTTGGCATTTGATCAAAAACTCTCGGATGACGAATGGCTGGAGATTAGAACATCTTGTAATTAAACTCCTGGTGTTCCTCGCCATGGAGAAAAGTGCAACGCGTTATTTCTGACCGAAAGTACCGAAAACTTTGTCACTTAAGAAGTTGGAGCAGTCTTGAGATACCTAGTTACCGGTACATTAAATTATATTTGTCGGTGATACCGATCGTTCTTAATTAGAGCCGCTATCAGGAGCGAGTACAATTTACGTTCTTCTAGACATTTTTCTTTAATTTCGAACCACCTTTATTAATAGTGCATTTTGTTATTAAAACTGCTTTATGAGGACTAGATAACTATATGGACGAGGGATACCGAAAAGTGATCATTTTCTTAAAACGCGGAATATTTTTGTAAAACTCTAAATGGTTCGTGCTTCGCGGTTTGTGGTCTGTGGTCCGTGACGTTATCCAAGTGTCCAACATATCGGATTACCCTAGATCTTGGCAATAAAGGGGTTAAAGTAGAGAAACCTGTAGTTTATACGGAAGTGGGAGAATCGAGGATGAAGAGAGACAAGAGAGAAAGGGAGCGAGGGAGAGACTTTCACGAACAATCTCGACCAATTTCGGTAGGAAATCTGATTACGGGTGGTTTCGCCGGCTTGTAAACTGGATACGCAAAATTAATTATCAAGGCGCGATGAGGATGGGGAATGGGGATGGATAGGTGGAAGCGAGAGAGTGGAAGGGGTTCGCGACAAAGGGGGTCGAAGATAGCTGGGTTGACAAAGGGGTGGTTCGATACACAGAGGGGATGGAAATTATACCGGTTGGATGTACCGTCTTAAGTACGTCGGCACGTCAGACGAGGAGATGCCAAGCCAAATTTTCCCAGTGATTTTAGACTAATGACTCAAACATACGGAAGAGACGCGCCCGCTTGAGAATCTCCGACGGTTACGGAAATTCCTCGTAAGTTAGATTTTTTTCTCTCGATTTTCTACGGTAGAATAGAGTGTGTTTCATTGCAGTGTCACCGGGTAGGATTAAACGAATTAAAATATACTTTCTTGTAGTTATTCCACGGGGGCAGGGAGGGGGGGCAAAAATTCTATACGGATTCGCGGAAGCTCGTTGTCCCTTGCTTTACGATGTAAAGCTTTCGGAGTAACGTTGCGAATTAATGAGCTCTTCTCGATAACAAAAAATAGGTAGAAACTCGTGCCACCTTTGTTATTACCCTTCTAAAATTATAACGAGTAATACCACCCTCCCGCTCCCCCGCCCCCTCCTCCTCCCTCCCTCTCTCTCTCTCTCCGTTCAGTTCGCAGAGGGATGATCGATATTTCCTTCGAGTTTCGGCCTTCGTGCAACATGCGTCACTGGTTCTACGCTCTCGGGCCACGATCGCCCCGATAAACCCCTCTGTAAACTCAACTTCAATCGTACGCAGAAAAACCGATATGCATCGTGCTCCCCCGTTTAGATGCGAATATTTACTCTACGATGGGAAAGCACGCGCATTTATCGAGTCGTGACTAAACAATATTTACCGTTCGTCCAACGGAAACCGGAATGGAATTTGTAATAAGCATTTTTAATAAGGGAACGCCTTCCTCTCGTATCGAAAATCCGCGTTTATTCTTTGCCTCCCCTGCTTGCTACATTGGAGAATCTGAAGAGTATAACTAATGCTTTTTGCAAGAAAACCCTTGCAAATCTTGAGAATTAGAACGTTGGCTTTTATTAATAAACATTAAATAAACGCAGATGCGTCGAGAAAATTTGTACATCTTTTGTCGAGGAATTCTTAGATCGCTGAATTCTGGCGATTTTTAAATCAGGTCGGTTGAGAAAGGCGTTGTTGGACATCCGATGTTCGGAGGTATTCGAAGGAATATAACGCATCGTAGCTCCGTTCGAAGAGATATGTAATCTAAAATTCGTCGGTGGCACAATTTGAATGTGTCGGAGGTACCACGGGTCGATATTAAAGTCCATTAAACCGGTAAGCGGTGCGCGGCAAGGGGTTCGGCTCGACGTGTCTGACCCGCGAACCCGCGAGCATCGAGTCGCGCGCTGCTTGTTCTACTGGCTGTTCCACTGGTTGTTCCACTGGCTGTTCCACCAGGCGACGTTCACTGGCTGGACGTATTAAGTAGTAATCTCCAGCTATGATCGGCCTACCTTTCACGACCCGATAAAACCGGTTGAAAAAAACGCTCGAAAAAAGCCGCCTGCTACTTCCCTTCGTTATTACCGTGTGCAATTATTACGGACATTCTTTGAACGTTACGAAGCACGGGATATATTTGTTCGGCGCTGAATACAAAAATGTAGTCAAACAAACGAAGGGATCGAATGAATGAAAATAATGTATAAATCGTATAAATAAATAAGTTCCATAATCAATAAATACTCCGGGGACACCGCGGAAAGTAATTGCAGTCGTTATCACTACCATCGGTTAATGTTCCTATATTGCCAGTAAGATAATAGGCATCGTAATGATAACAAATATGCGTTATCTAACCTGAGGCACTGCGACGAATTTACTTGAAATTAATAAGGATAATAATATACTCGAGGATATAGGATAAGTGATAATATTATTCGAATAATAATTTCATGATACGTCTACGACGAAACATCGTTTCCTTTAATCGCCGGGAAAGCAGCAAGAAATTAGTCCGCCTAATTCCGGGCCGAATTGTTCCAATAGCTTTTCGATCGAGGGACGCGTCTGATCGATTGGATCGAGTACCCAGAATTCTCGGAACGTAGACGCATTAACCGGAGAATCAGAAATACCGGTAATATCTAAAATGTTGATAATGCTCGAAACGCTTGAAATATTATGAGTGGCTGGAATCGACGAAGCAGAGACGAGTTTCGTTTTTCGACCGCTCTGTGTCCTTCGTGAATAATTACATATTTAATATTATAATATTGACATTAATGAATCATTGATATTGGCACGATACTAGCTCGCTTTTATAATATAATTTCACGAATTAAACGAACCAGCGAATTTGTGGCTTAAATTCCCGCATCGTCACCATCGTGCGTTAGGCTTTTCACGGTTTTCTGGATTCTCGCGGCTTCTTGTTCTACGCTTCTTTTTTTTTTCTCGCTCGGACCCTATCTCGTACTTTCCCCCAGTCCTCCCTGAAGAGGAGCGACACAAAAGACTTCGCAAAATATGTCAGGTCAAAGAACACGAGGTAACAGCAAGGAACCCGACTCCGACGTCGCCTGGCAGAAAGGAGAATAGCCTTATCGGGGGGGAGGAAGGAATGGGAAGGAAAAGAAAGGGGAAGAAAGGGGAAGAAAAGAAAGAAGGTAGTAGGCGGAGAGAGGTCAGGTCGCCCGGAAAAAGAGATGGTGTGCGACCCTCTTTCTTAGGATCCGCGAGGATGGTTGTTCGGATACAGGAAGTACAAATAAACATCCTTTTTTTCCCTCCGTACAAACTGGAAGGACCGAGTCGAGTAGTTTCTGCGTTACACGTTTTCCTTCACCCTTCAACACTGCTCGCCCGCAATATAGAGGTTTACATTCTTCTCTTTATTCTCTGCCCTCCCTCGCCTTTTCCCTTCCTCCTTCTACACGCAAGCATTCGTACACTCTTTCTCTCTCTCGCTTTCTTCGCCTTTTACACCTCGGTCCTTTCACGGCAGGCTATCTTCGACCGAGTCCTTTTTTACCAGCTCGTTAAGGATACGAACCTTCGTCTCCTACGAATTGTATCGAATCGAAGGTAAAATGGCGAGTCCCCTGAATACATATATTTCAAATAGCACAGTGTATGAGCCCTTAAAAAAAGTACTCCGACATTCACCGAAATAGAGAGCCAATGTAGAGGCGTTCGAAGAATTTTTACGAACTGTCATGACCAAGCTTTTTTTAGTATAACCAGTATTATGCATCCCCCAAAATCCCGAATGGTTTTCTTTTAACACGTTATAAAAATATAACGGGCGACCCTGCGCGGGGGTTTACCGATCTTCCGGCAACGATCACATCGCCTGGCCTCGGCGCAATCAAAATAATCTTCCGTGTAAAAAGAGGGCAAAAACGCGATGGAATATGGGATGCTCGAGAGCCGTCAGAAAATATAGGGACGCGATTTAATTCGACAACATTCTTTGGTGGGCTTTGGTCGGTGCACGGCGACAGCGAAATTTTCATGAATAATAAAAAGGTCGAGGTGCTCCGACTACCGATCTCTCGACCCGATCCACCTATCGTTTCCCTAAGAGCGAACGATGTTTTTTCATTCTCCTCAAAATATGCTGGCCTCAGGCTCTCCTCGTTGTTCCGCCGATATTCCGCTCTAAGATACCTCGCCAAGGGGAACGCTTTTTTACCTGCTCCTTCGTTCGTCCATTTTTCTACACTTATATCCTGAAAATCCTGCAATCCGGAGAAGCGCGTTTCAGGGAATAAATTAATGAGAGTCTACGAGAAACGCAGCCTTGCCGATACTTTGCCTATTGATCGTTGTGTTACCTTCGCTATATTTTTCGATTTTCCACTTTTTCCTTCGCCCTTGTTGCGCATAAGTTACCCGTAACGACGAAATTTTGAAAACTTCCGACCAATAAACTGTGTTAAATGCCGCTTAACGATCTTCTAAATAAATGTATTTCGCGGTTTTCGTGGAGATATTTTCGATTTGAGTTGGAGTACCGTTCTTTGTGAATGGAACGATTCGTAAGATTTTATGAAAATCATCGATAGGAAGTTCGGTAATACTTGGGAGGGGGTGGTGGTTGAACGTCCAATCAAAAAGCTCGGATACAAAGAACTTATTAAAGTTCGAGCTTAACGAGGCTTTATTAGCTAACGAGTCTTCGGTCATCCCTCGTTACTTCCCGTTACAAGCGCAAAATTCCTCCGCAGATGTTTTCAGGTATTTGACGTCCATTTAATCTTCTGTTTTTTTTCCTCCTTCTTTTTCCCCGGGAGCTAGCTCTTCTTTCCCTCTTTGGTTCGCCTCTCCCATTCGCTGACGCGTCTCAAACATTAGCTGGCATTCTCCGACACATCTCCCCTCTTCTTCCGTCCTCCTTCATCCTCCCACCCCTTCTCCTCCCTCGATCTAACAACCCCCTGAGCAAGCTTTTGTTGAGCTTTTGATGGAGAGATTCCGCGCTTTTCCACGCTTGTCTGGAGCTTCCTTCTTCCTCCTTTCTTCTTCCTCTTTCCCTCTTCCTTCTTCTTTCGTCGTTCGCAATGCTGCTTTCTTTCTTTCTTTTTTGCGGCACCCCCGGCGACGTTCTGGCCCAATTTCTCACGATCGAAACTCTCCCAACCGGCCCCACTCGCCAGTTTCTTTTACTAACGCTTATTGCCAAGCAGCACGCCTTCATAAATTTATACAAAAACATATTCGCCGTAGGCAATTACGATAATAAACACCAGAATCCACGTAGATTTTCTCCCCGATGATATATCATTGTTTTATGCACGTATTCAGACGGAACTTCAAAATAATAGAAAGAGTTAAAGGGTCGCATCCGAAAGATGACGGATGTCGACGATCGACTATTCTTCTTCTCGTGGTACATGGAAAATGGTGGAAAATGTCGGGAAGTCGAGTAGGATTTAGATGGTTTTAGGCGGCTCGGAATATCCGCATATTTCCTGAGAAATATGGGATGTCCATTAGTCGACGAGGGTGTTTGAAATGGCGAATATCAAAGTCGGTTTCTCGCGTGTCTCTACGCGCTATTATACTTCCGCGCATATCGAGGATCGTTTCAGCGATCCACAATTTCGGCCGGCGAACCACTGTACAGCAAACCCGCCTCGCCATTTTCGCTAATGCATCTGATTAATTAGCTAATGGAGCAACGAATATTTGATACCGAATCCCCAATGTTTACATTTGTTTCGCAAACATTACCCATTCTTGCATAAATTCGAGCATACCGTAATATAATCTGTACGAATGATACTTCGCGAAAAACATTTCCCTCGAAATCGACTCCGATTTCATCCGAGTTGCTTCGCGTGGGCTCAAACCAGTTAAACGTTCGAATTCTGAGGAACCCTTGACACTAGAATATATTATTCGCTTATACATTAATTTGTATATAAATTGTAGCTAGTGTAAATTGTGACGAGTGTTATGTACAATAAAGTAAAAAATATATAAGAGGTTAAATTATGCGGCGTTGAATATTGGATTAATTTTATTAAAAGTGACGAACCAGTAATTTGATTCAAATTGTGCAACATGAGCCGCAAATAGTCTCAGAAAATGGCTGCTTATCAGTTAAACGTTTTTATTAAATTCTGGTATTAATATTAATATTAGAAGATCATAATTAAAGACGAAGATTAAAGACCGAGTCGATTAATAACCATTGAGATCGAGGTGTTTTAAACTATCAAATAAACTCGTGAAATTACCAGGATTTCTGAGGACTTCGTATCAAAACCTAAAAGCAGGGTATCAAACTCCCGGCGAAGAGAAGAAAAAACCCCAAACGAGGAGTTAAAGGGAAATCAGTGAAAGGGTGTGTCGAGGAAGAGCAACGCTAATACATTTCACGGTTTAAAAAAACTCGGTAATCGAAAGGTAACCGTTCGAATCAATTTCGAGTGGTGAAACGTTTGACTGACCGAGCGGAAGACTCCCAACTGAACCTTTTTTCATTCGCATATTTCGAGAGAAATTATCGAGTACCGGCATTACGAGATTTTCCACTCTAAATATCGATACTTAGTCTGCACCCTCCATTCGCCCTCCCATCTATAACGCCGATTCCTTTATAACGTCACATTTCCTTTTCACCGAGAAAATGCGCTCCGCCAAAGTAATATGCCAAGCTTTCTCTTCGCCAGAAACATATTCATCATGCGAATCGCTTCAACGTGCCAAAATGTCTGTCCGTCAAGATAGAACGGTGGATGAGAGGGGGAGAATGAGAAAGAGAGAGAGAGAGATCAGGGGGGCAGGGAAAAAGCGAGAGATGTTTAGCATGTAACGTTAAAATTCTATGGATGTAGCGCGAGAAACAAATCCGCTATCGGAAAACTGATAAAAACCATTTTCCACTATTCGCCGCCATTAACACGTTACCGGAACGAGCGGGACAAGGACGAGTTTTATACGTAGATTTATCTCTCTCTTTGTATATATAATATATATAATATATATAAATAAATATATACATAGATTTTTTGCGACGAACGTGGCCCCGCGAGATTCTCCGGCCTGTTTGCACATCGTTACAACCCACTTTTCTCCGATTTTCGTCGGTCCGTGAGATTCGCGAGGCACGAGTTCCAACCACGAAAGAGAAAGATTCCCTTGGGATTTTTGACACGCTTGGTTTTCTAAAGCCGACGGAACGGCACAAATAGAATACATATTTTCCCTCTTGAAAAGTTCATTCAGAGAACGACATATTCGGTTAACGAAGAAACTACGTCGAAAGCATGGAATTACTTCTATCTCTATGATGTTTAACAGTATAACTACCAGAGGGGTGAAAAAGACTTGTCTGCCATTTTTAGTTAACCCTTAAATGCATCAGTCCAGAATTATAGATAACGATGGTGATTATCTAATAGAATAATGTTTAATATTAAAACATGAACAGAGCTTCATAAAGTATGTAAAAAATGATTTATTACTTTCCGGTGCCCCTAATATTCGGTGGTTCTAGTATTAAGGACGAATATACGTAATTTAATTCGAACGAGTATCGCGCTAATATATGTCTTTTCTGGAAATCGATGGGAAATCGAAAGAGTAGGGGGGGTGGTAAATAATAATATGTCCCTTTGAAAAAAACTCGCGAACGACGCGAACGATTCCTTTTCCCTGGATACCAAGTTCCTCGAAGACTCGACAAAATATTTGCAGTAGCACTCTTAATTAATTAATGGAAATGCTTCGTACCGAAATATCCGTCTGCTTGAAAGGCAAACGGGCGATTCGGATGGAAAAGCATCGGCAAACTTTGAGTTTCCGATCAGACGACCCCCTTTTTCTCTTCTCTTCACCGTCTGCTAGCCTTTTTCTCTACGTTTACCCTCGCATTTCGGTTCTCCGCTTCGCTCTCGACATCGTTTCAGTGTTCACCGATTGGCCATCGCCCCGGAGAAACGAATTCAATGCCCACTCGAGAATTCACGGCGTATTGTAATGCGACCAATAAATATGCGCCGGTCTCGCGTATTCGCCATCGACGGACAAGAATCCTAAAGAAAAACGAAACGAGACGGTTAAAGAAGGGGGTAAGAGGTAAAGCTAAATGGATCGCGACTAATTGATCAGAACGGTATAAAAGTGCATCCCGATCGAATCGAAGCACCATTCAAACGAATAGAATCAACAAACTTTCTTTCTTCCCATCTTCTTCTTACACTGACTTTCCTTCGGTTTCTTCCTCCGCCGACATCCGCGAGATCGGATTTAATGGACAACGAATTATTTATTTTCCGATCTTAAGAGCATGTAACACGATACACCCGATCGTTGTAATATCGTACCATAATTCCACAATTTCGATAAATATTATTAGACAACCAAATTATTAAATAAAATTCACATTGCATTTGGTAAAATTCATTGGTAAGTTCATTCGATCGGATGAACGTCATTCGATATCTTAAAGTGACATATTATTCCAATGAAATACTGTGAGAAGAAAAGCCTTGTATATTTTCTTGGAATCGAGAATCGTCGGCAGAAACAGGTTTATTTTAGATCGTAACATAAAGTAGTATTTGACGTAAAATATGTGTCGGGGAAGAAGGTAATACATAATTTCGGGTAATCGAGTATTCTAGACGCTTTTAATTATTCAACGTTTATCGTGGTATCCGTGGAGCTCCGGTTATTCTATCGTGGTTTCATTTATTCAGAGTAACGATCTAAAAGCGTTATCAAGAAACGAGTGGTGTAAGCTAACGAATATAAAGACCCTAAAAGCAGTGCCGGGAAGGGAGTTGATAAAGACGTTGATAAAACTTGTCAGCGAATAAAGCGTTAAAGAAAGAAAAGAAAGCTTCAAGTTTGGGGATAGATTATCACAGGAATCACAACTGGCAAGATGCGGGATCCGAACTCGTCTCCCGTTTCATTCTTACCGTTATCTCTCGTAATGCTCGAAGAATTAATTAGGAGATCAAACGACGATTTGGGGTAGGTTTCTTCGTTCTCGTTCGCTTCCGGTTGTCGTTCGGCTCGAGTTTGCTCTTTAAAACCTAATCCCCTAGAGCCGCCACTCGAAACCGACCCACTACCACTACCACCCTCACCACCCTCCACCCTCGCTGGAGATGCAAAGCCTCGTTAAGAAGACTCGCCTCGAATCGTCCTTCGGGGGATAAACTACCCCCGAATAGAAGGAATCTATTCGAAACCTTAGCTAAGAGAAGCCACCCTCTTTCTAACGGAACTATATAACAGGGCATCCACTGTTGCCACGACAACCTTCTTCCACCATTCCGAACATCCACCTACGACTTTTTACGTCGGACATCCCCAACCGAGGGTTCCATCTCGAACCGAAAGTTTGCTTTGTGCAAATTCGAGTTTCATCGCGGATGCCACCGGAATGGCTCTTCTTCCGTTTCCCTTCTAACCTGCCATTTTCGATCTTCTTGGAAATGTATTTTTTATTTCTCGATTTATTTATTTAAACGGCTTTAGTGTACAAAGGTAAAAAGAATATATACAGTCAATCACAATTTATAACAAATGGTCCAAGATCTACGGTTGAATTAGGAAGAGCTATGTAAGCAGCATTTTTAAAAGAGAGATCACTCCTAGAAAAAAGTCAATAATTGATAAGCAATTTGCCACACGAAATATACGATTTATTGGGTCGTTATTAGTATAATTCGATTTGAAAAGGCGAGTGCGAAAAAGGTAAGGTTTCCTCGAGTGTCTCACCGGGATATTAAAATCTATCAGATCAACTAAGCCACTGTTATTTGTACGACCATTAAAAATGTTGAATAAAAAGAAATTCGTGCTTTCAAATGTATTACGACCAGCAAAGAAACTAACTACTTTCGCGGTGAACTAACTATTTTTCGGCCGACTCGCAGAAAGAAACTGGCAAGATTTCGCGGTGTATTTTCGGGGAATTTAATTTTTCCAATTCCGTCGATGTATTCCGTTCGTTGCTCCGGCCCGATTTACGCTCCTTCGCCTGAAGGACGAAGGAGCTCTTTTTTTGCGAACCCAGGCAATTTCGTCTAGATCGATTTCCCTCGAAACGATGTAAGGTCCGGAGATACATATACAGCTCTCCGTGTGTATGTAATACGTGCGTATATATATATTCATATATATTCATGTCGAAAGTGCGCCTGCAGCTGCATCGGCGCATACCGCTGAATTATGAGGGCACATTTGCGCGGGACGTTTACAGGGTAGTTTGAACCGTCCCCTACTTTATTGGCTCGTTCCTTATCGACAATCTTCCTTTTCTCAGTCCGCATCGACAGGAATTAATTCGCTTTGCATCGTCAGACGATCGAAGGAAATTTGATTTAAAACGAGCCATACGATCCGTTGCGTAACCGCGCGCCATCTTATTCCATCGAGACTCGAAAGATGTCCATAACGTTCGCGATGTTTCATCTCGATTTTAGCATCCTTCCAGTTATTCGCATTCAGCGAAATCAATTTCAGGTAATACGAAGTCTGTTTCCCGTTAATTGATAATAAAGCTTGCTATTAACGGAAATAAATAAGAAGACGGTAATTGAAAGTAGAAGTTGTGGTTTCCGGGTCCACGTCACTTAGGCATTTATTCGTAAGATGTACTTCTACTAATGACATTGGTCGCGGAAGTCTTTAATTCCGTAATAAATAGGTAAGAATCGTGGATCGTAGGATGCGTAAAGTTGGTGGGTTGAAAGAACGACGTAATTGCGGTTGCGGTGGTTCTAAGATATTCTTGTCGCGGAGCTCAAAAGATAGGATACGACGACACGATACGCCGTAAATTGAACTACCTCCTGGCCTCAGGGGTTGGCGAACGACGGATGGAAACACTCTCCGTCTCTCCGTTTCTCCGGGTTCGACGTCTTGCACGCAAATTTTCGAGCCACTTCTCCTCTCACCAGCTACGTGGAATCCCATACCGTCGTTCCCTTCCATTCCCTACCGTTCCCTTCACCCCGCCCTCGCTTCTGGATGAAACTTTTCAAGTGTTTCGGGACACCCAAGTGCCTCGGGTCGCCTCTTCGTCTCTCCTTCGGGATTCAAAGTTGAAAACCAGTCGGCAACCAGATAGAAACTGAAGGAGCAAGGAGAAGGGAACAGGGAGGAAGAAGAAGGAAGAAGGGACCGGTGCTACGCTTAAGGTGAACAGACTCCGAAGGAAATTGGTGGAATAGCCAGGCGAAAACCTCCGAGAACTTACTCAAATCCCTTCTTCTTTTCTTTCGTTGACCAGAGGGAACACAAGGAGGAGAAAGGAGGAGGATGAAAGAGGTTCGAAAACTCCGTGAAACTGTTTCCTAAGAAGGCTTTATTCACCAAAAAATCGTGAAGCCCGAGAAAATTGCGACTTATCGGAGTGCGTACTTGTCACGCTGTGCCACCAAAGCTTCTCTCGGTTTTCATCAAATATTCGAATCGCCAATAAATCTATCGTTACGTTGCTCCTTCCGGTCGACCGACTTCTCTCGGACGAAAGTGTTCTTCGATCGCGCGTAAAAAATTGCTTTCCTTGTTTTCCGAGTGAAAATTCTACCCTGGATAAACGCGTAAGGATTTCCAATAAATGAACGATAATCTAGCATCGATGCTTCCTGATTTTCACCAGCGCCTCCATTCGCGAGGATGCGAGGGGAGAAGAAAAATAGAATATCTTCGACATTTGAGTATAATTCCAGCGCGGCATTCTGCCAGTCACGTTTTTGTATAAAAATGTAGATAAACCCGTCGAGGTATACGTATGTATGTGGTTCGGGGAGAAACCGAGAGGGAGAATTTATTATTTCCCACCCTCGGCTAAACGTTATTTATGCCCGCGACTTTGATTCCTTCGGTTTGAAAATTCCCGGAGGCTCGAGAATACGTCGGACTGTTATTATTTTCTTATCACGTCGGGAGTGGGATTTATGCGTGCGTATCTTTAGGAGCGAAGGGGTTCCGCAGAGGTCTCCTCCCATTCGACGCCACGATTCCTTCTTAAAACGTCAATATTTCAAAGAGCTCCCTTCGCTTTTAGCTAACCCTTCACTCGAAAATCCCAAGATTCCGAAGATCGATCACCCTAAATCGTCCTCCATTTACCTCGATCGGGGGAAACCCGTTCCATCGCTTTCGATGCCAGCCCATTTTTTTCACTCCCCGTTATCATTCTTAACGAGGAAAAATATTACTCGTTTACCAGCCCTAAGTCGCGATACACCGATCACCTGTTGCTTATTAATGCTGCTACCCTCCCGTTCAACGATTTATTTCAATCCTTTCGACTTGTCAACCTGTTTTCATTCCCGGTTATCTTTTCCGATAGATAAAACATTCGCCGTGGATTAGTACGCGTAACCACGTATCCTGGCCGTCGAGAAACGGCAATGGTTTTAAAAAGGGTAGATGAAAGATATCCGGGAAGTAGTCGGGGAAAAGCGAAGATGCTACCGGGAAACCGCATAGTCGCTAAAGAGATTGTCCTCGTTATCGTCTTTCCAGACGCGAGAGAGAATTGCCGTGATGCGATTGCAAAGACGTCGCTTCTCCGCAGACTCATCGCGAATCGAGTTCGTTGCACCCCCTCTTCAAGAATCAACGCACCGTGTAAAAACGACGGTGGTAGAAGAATCAAAAGAAGACGAGAACGAAAAATCAAGGAAGAAAATGACATTGGCAACCATATGGGACGACGATAGTTAAGACGCTTAACGTCTTCGCTTTGATGCACGCTTTAGTCCAACCGCGCGAAACGCATTGTCCTGTCACGTTGTCTCCAGGAATCAAGGAAGAAGAAGAAGAAGAAGTAGTCAAGACGCGGGGAAACGAGGAAAAAGGAGAACAAGTAGGAACAAATTGGCGAGAAATCGCGGGAAAGCATAGTGTTCTTGACAATAGGATAATATGTTTACCGGAGGTTGATCTCGGTGAAAATGTTTGATAGCAGGTGTCGGCAGAATGATCTCCCGCGATGTGTGGTACCTCGGGGACAATAGATTCCTGGTTGTTGCTCGGTCTTTGTATTGTTTGGTATACGACTTACGTCGGTTTATAAGAGTGGTAAAAGGGGCTGGTAACTCGAGAAAAAAAAGGGGGGCAACGGGAGGATGAACCTCCGGGAAAGTATAAGGTGAAAGGGAGAAGTGAAAGAAGAGGGTAGCGAGGAAGTCTGGGAACGATTCCTATTGTCGGGCGTGAACGTTCACGGTCGCCGATATAATTGGTGCCAGTCTGCCGGATAACTCGAACGATAACGAGGACAAAAGAAGCCGCGCACCGTTCGAGAAAACAATGGGGACAAGATTCCACGGAACTCGGCTCGAAGAAACGCCAACCGAGCTTTTCGGCTCCACCGCTGACACGCAAACTCACCCCTATCCTTCTCGCGGAATTCAATGGGATGTTCTTTGATTGTGTCACACCACTCGCTCTCTCGACATACTCCGCGATTTTCCGATTCATTTTTATTTAGATTATTGTTTCTCCGGAATTATCCGAGGAAGTTATTCGAAGGAGACATTATTCAAACGTTACATTTAAATGTGTAGCATTCTACGGACAAATCAAACTCATCTTGTCATCCATTATTCGATATTCGTGGATGCGCGCGACTCCTACGATCTACTTCTATCATCGAAATTAATCGCTCTCCGAGTCCAACGCATCCAAAGCCGCTTCCAATTAACCTAGATTCCACGGTAAGAAGATAAAACCCGAACCACGAGGAATCTTTCAGGTTTGCGTCCACTCTCGAATTCGTATTCTGTGCTCCTTAAAAAGTAACCAATTTTTCGGAGTTTCGAAAAACCAATTTAAACCAACAATTTCGCGGAGCGAAAGGCATCCTTCCGTGACTTCAGATATGGCGTATCGAAAGTACGTAGATATCGAAGCCGGCTTGCGTCGTAGCCGCGATATAACTTTAAAGAGGACGTGTTTTTTTTTTTACCTCAGCCGCGAGGAACGTGCCAAATGGTCAGTTTTTTTTTCTCGAGGCTAGCTTTTCACTCGTATTTCCAACAATTTAAGTAGGTCATCTTTTTGTTTCGCTTCGGAACCTCGACAACTGGGAACTCGAGAGACCACTGGTCTTTCGATCGTGCCAAACCTTTTACGAGTCCTCCGCTACTTCAACGGAATCATACTAGAAATATCCCTTAATTAAAACGCTTTTGTTCGCGCTCCGAGTCGAATTCCGAAAATAACACATCTCACCCTATCACTTTCGCTTTTATTTCTCTCCTTCTGGCTTTCGTTGATCAACCAAAAGAAAATTAGAAAATTGACAAGTAAAACTGTTTCGTTCCAAATGAGCATGCACGAATTCGTAATCCCGCGAAAGAAAAAAGACGTTCATCGAATCTCGTTGAAGTACGAAGATTTCGTGGAAGATAAAGTTTCTTGTTTGAAGCACGAGGACAATCGATTCCGAAAGAAGAGGAACAAAGGAGATCGGCGTATAACTGTCAGACTGACGCGCGATAAATCCCCGCTGATCCAACAGGTTTTTCCCGAGCGGGGATGATTATTTTGTGGGCAAAGGAAAAGCAGTGGCACGAGGAAACTTGGAGAAAGTTCTAAGGCCAAGCAAGTTCCGGCGGTGGGAGGCACGACCGGAAGTTCCGATTGCTCTTTTAATTGGGGGGACTATAAAAGAGCGACTTTCGTGAAACCGCCCACGGCAACCAACGGTAATTGCAGTTTGATCAGCCGCCCTTGGAACTTTCACCGAGTTACTCGCCCTCCCTGGAATTCCTTATCTTCTATACTCTTTTCTATTAGAGAGTGTGAAAGAAAGCACTCGAGACTCCTGGATCCCGCCGCGCGCCCACTCGCCCCCTCCCCGAAAAGATTTCAGAGATCCGGAACCAATTTCGATCCCCTTGAAATATCTCGTTGAATTTAAGATATCGCGAGACGTATGTTCTCTTGCGCGCGGCACAGTAACAAGTTTTTCCGATTTTTGGCCGATTTTTCCCGAGAAATTCAATTAAGACGCCGATAAACAAAGGGTACGAAAACTCGCGAGGAGAATGATTCCGACGAACGGCACGCGTTAATTATGACCGATGTCGTTGATGCATTAAACCGGTGGGAGAAATTTTTAATGAACGTCGAGTGACGTGACTGTAGTGGAGAGGGGGAGAAATTCTAATTAAAGAAACATTGAGGGCTTAATTCGAGTCGTGTAGTCCTCATTGAAACCGATCCGATAGTCTACCGGGAAGTAGTCTTCGAAATGTGAAGTGCAACATCCTTCAACTTAAATTTAACTACGTCTCCAGCTCTAAGGATTAACGTGGCAGCTTCGTAATTACGCGAAGAAGGGTTCGAACCACCTATACCTCAAAACAGGTCAAATTAATCTCGTTTACTCGACACACCAGCCCTGCACCCCCTGCACCCCCTGCTCTCGATCCCACGCACGGTATCCTCGAACCTTATCAGAACCTCTCTTATTCCACTTATTCCTTTCATTACGAAATTATTTCACAGAATTACACGCGAATCTCTTATTTGCCGAGCGAATCTGTGCCTTGCACTTTAACAATATTTCACCCACATTCCATCGAGCGGTTCGGGAATCTATGTGAAGAAGATATTTTTTATCGGGAGTACAAAATACGGGTAACTCTTTCATACTGCGGGATTTAGGTTCCAGGGAATGGTTGCGTTGTAAACATGGCGTTATAAACATCGCGGTATGCGAGACTTGGATTCCATTACGCGTTATATTGAAGTCGCATTGTATAAGTGCCGCGTTATATGAGGATCGCCACAATTTGTGAACCGCGTTATATCGAAACTGTATTTTTTACCCGTATATTAAACGTCGAACATACTGTATCCGTAACAAAAACATATAAAGACAAATCAACGACGAATTATCTCGAGGACAGTTGATTCGAATCGGAACATCGAAATAAAATTTTAAGAAGGAACGAGTCGTCCGATCTTCCACCCTCTTTTCCTTTTGGTTTTGTTCGTAAACCGTTTTACAAAGTTTTCCGGTATATTGAATTCTGATTTGATTCCGGAGCGGTCGGACATCGGCATCCGGTGTCGCATCCATCGATATCAGGAAGTCGTCCTTCGGAAGACGGCACTACTGTTTCGAGTCGCGGAAAATGGGAAAGGGAATAGGATATCCGTGCGCTACCCAATGGGTTTTCCTAACTTTTCCTCCCGAGGGAAACTGACCGTAAGGTACATCGGGATTCGATCTCTCCGCCGAGTCCACTCCGCCTGAGATTATCGGTTCTCTATCATTCCGATATTGGCTACCATACTATCAGCTATATAATCGACAACTTGGAGAACTTCCGCCTTGCGCGTTCCAAGATTCAAATTAGGAAGCTTTATAACTAATTAACAACTATGGAATATCCCTAGGATTAATAATTCAATTTGTAACATTTAATATCTTGTCTTCTTTCATTTCGTAGTTCTAACAATAATGACAAAACTATGTTCAACAATTATCTCCTTTTAATAATATTTAAAAAATAATTTTTCTCCTTAAAAAAAATCGCATGTTGTTTGGAATATAATATAACGAGATTCATGTAAAACGAAGGTTTATCAAAATGGTAAAACCAAGTACCACTCCTTGGTCATAAAGCTGAAATCAATATTCCGTTATTAATAATTTTCCTACTATTTATATATTAATATAACTTCGTTGATTCAGCATTTATCTGGTTTCACATTATTCGTTCTTTTTTAGTCCCGAAAAAAACTGGGTTATAAAGGATTAACTACAGTGCAATGTTTCTATGCTTAAATTAGATATGTCTACAGTTAATCATTTCTTTTCCTGTTACAGCCGAAAACCTGCCAACCGGTTTCCCGATGATAACACAAGCCCCGATAACAAAGGTGGTGGAAAGGGGTCACGTGGCGGTTTTACTTTGCACCGCGGTTGGTTCCCCGCCACCGGTGATTTCCTGGGTGCGAGACTTGCTACCAATCGACACGTCGAATCCTCGTTACACGGTCGACGAAAACGGTAAGTTACCATTTCTTCGTGGAATAAAAGGAATCAGGGTCAAAAGATGGTGGTAGACGTAAACCAATATAAACGATCGCATAAATCACCGGACGATAAACTTTATTAACGGAGATAAAGGGCGGTGGATGCTGGGAGACGTAAGTGCGAGGCGGTTGCGTAACGAGAACGCGAGGGGGTAACAAAAATATGGATGGCGGATAGATTAAAGGCATTTCGTCGGGGGTGTATATCGTGGTGGTTCGGTAAAGGATAAAGGGGGAGGGAAGGGTGAGGTGTATACAGCGGGGAGTATACCGTGTCATATCTCGTTGAGTGGCGGAGTGCGTAAGTCACTGTCAACTCGTGGTAGCGTTGATCGAGTGGTCACGCGATATGGGAACATCCAGCACACATCCATCTCGTTTTCAGAGAGCACACCTGCTCGATCCGCCAAGTACACTTCGCATCTCCTCGTAACGACTATGCCCCGTGGAAAACCGTAAAATCCACCACCCACCCGCAAGTCTCACCCCCCACTATCGGCGAACTCACCCCTGTTCTCGCGCCGATTTTATCGCCGTGGCGCTTTAACGTGTTATACTTTTAACTGCGTGCACGTTGTTATGGTATCGACAATCTGACATAGATAGCCAGGTAAATATATCTGACCAACCGTGGGACGACGTGCAATATCAGTTTTTTCATAAACAAAAATTGCAAAGCCTTAAAAGACCTGGGGAGCTTCGCTCAACTCTCGGTTGTCGTAGCCAGTACTTAGTAGTTCGCAGTTGCGAGTAATAGTTGATAGACGCAAATATCTGCTATTCTCAGTAAAATGACAAGTGTCGATTTGTAAGAAGGAAATCGAATTATTGTTCCATTCCCAAATCGTAACAACGTAAATAGAAAAGTGGAAAGTTCTAATTCTATTTTGCTAGGATGTTAAAAACAACGTTCCGATAAACTGTATTTATTACTATATTTTTGTTGATGTATATCGGTTACGATAAACTATTGAAATGTGACAAAATAAGATGTAACAATTAATGTGGATTGGTATATGTTTGGGACATGAAATATTTTGATATCAAATCGACTTCAGACTGTTGGGAGATGTCTTAATAATATTTCACTTGATCTCCGAAAATATCATTATTAAAATGAAGTTCCCACGCGGAAGTCCATAGTTCGGTAAAGTTCGACGAAGCGAAGTATTTGCGGCATATTTACGGTCGATCGTGTACTTAACGATCTTAAAACTAATAAGAATACGATGACTCCTGGGTAGTCGAGAATTAAAGCTAATAATACTTAAAACTATTACTTAAAGCTATTACTTAAATGTTTTTAAACTCGAATCCATTTCTTAACCGGCGACGTTAAAACATCGCTGTGTTAGTTCAGAGGATCCGAAAATATCGGTTGTCGGTTAAAGTAATCGAGAGAAAAATATGGGGAAAAAAATTGTTTTTGCGTGGTGTCACGAGGCAAAACAGAACGGGACAACGCACACTCGAAAATACTACAATAAACATCGGAACCAGCGATGCGAATCGCCCGCGAACGATGTTTATCCTTCGAAACGATTCGGCTCAAAAATAATAAAATAATGTCACTCATTGCTTACATTTTACGACGAACATTCCGATCGTCCGATCTGCCGATGGCATCTTTACTTCCACCACTGTTTGGTTTACAGTTGGTTACTTCCGTCGAGCCTGAAATTTGGCATTTTCTATATTACACGCCGATTCCGTCGATCGATTGGCCAAACAACGTCTAAAAAGGCGTAGTCTCGAAAGAGGAGAATGAAAATAATGTCCCCGTCGAGCAAATAACGTCTCTAATTAACGCGACGGAAAGTAGGGGGACAACGGGAAGGGAAACGTGGAATTGGCGGCGAGTAACGCGACAACTAGCCGGTGTAACGATAAAAAAGGACGATTAATAACTATAAAATGCACTTGGACACGCAATAAAGTACATACGCGAGGCGATACGATCCGTAATAAGTCGTAATTCGAGCGCGGGACGGGAAACACGTACTCGCGACTTCTCAACACCCTGCCATGTCTGTAACTGACCTTTCCTAGAACGCCTCTATTTCGACATCGTACCGCGTATAAAAATGGAAAGGAAACACTCTGGCGAAACATTCGCCGGGGAGTCGGATAGATAAGCCGTTCTATTTATAATTATATTTAGGTCGATGCTCGACGTGTTGTCGTTCCGTCTCTGTCTGACACACCGTGGCCTGAGGCTCCGAGTATCACAATAAAGGCGCACTAATTTTAAGCAAGAAAGGTAAAAACAAATACTGGCTTATTTCAGCGTCAAACGCACGGACAACTATGGTTCGAAGAATAATTTTTTGATTTCTGTTCGTTTATATTAAAATCTTTATTCATGGAATATGATTATTAACATTCCAAGTAAAAATTCCATGATTTTGTAAAAGGTTCACTTGCCGTCTTACCAAATAATGGAGTTCCTAATATCCTTTCGGATTTGGACTTAAAGATTAACGAAACGATATTTCATTCGGATTGTGACAAAAAGTAGTTGGAGTTATGGGGATTTCATGTTAATAATAATGAAAATCAAGTTGACCCAAGGCAAAGGACAAGATCCTGCATGTAGTAATCGGTGGATTTTAATAATTTTTTAACAGGAAGAGACAAGTAAATCTAATCCGTGTCGTCTCGATATCTCGCGAGGTATTCTCGGCGTGAGATAACGCCGTAGTTCCGGAACAGCATACATAAGTAATGAGCGCAGTAGATCCAATAATAATGATAATTTTCACTAACGAGTTCTAGTTCCCGTGCCGCACGGAATTCCTACGCATCATTCGCGTAACGGAGTTCCTCGTTCCTCGAATATATCCAGGTGAAATCAAGTTTTTCGTCTACGAGCACTCTGCAGGAATATGAGGAAGATGCCTCTGGTTTCTAAATATATTTGTTTAGCCGAAATACGGCTAGAATTTTCGTACGAATTACCAAGTTACTCTTTCACTCTCTCCATCTCTCTCTCCCTCTCTCTCTTTCCGAGAGGTAGTAGATCCATAGATATCGCCTCTTCGTGGCCGATCGGCAACGAGTCAACGAGAGACTAGTTTTCATTGCGGAAAAGCTCTTCTCTGTACTTTCAATACGGTTAACAAACTCCGATGAAACGACGAGGGATTTTTCAATACCGCGAAACGCCGAGAGTCTCTCCATACAAATTTCAGATACGCTCTATGTTCAGGGACTGCTCTTTATTATTTAGTGCCGTGTTCTCCGGAGAGAGAAACAGAGAGGCAGAACCCTTCCACTCCACCTCCGTTATTTCCTCCACGGAGATAGTTCTTTTAGCAAAAATAATGGCATATTTGGATAGCTCGAATGAAAACACACGAAAGCACCGAAAACTAAAAGACTCGACAATTTCTGTAACGTTAATACGACCCGTTCTCGATTTAAGTATCTCCCCAAACGAGTTCGACCATCATTTCATTCCCAAAAAAGCGATCCCCGCGTACTTTAAATTTCAAGCGCAACATATCAACGCGCGATTAAGGAACGTCGCGTATAAGTTTCCCTTTGTTTTTATCGCAATTGCGGCATCATTATCGAGCGGCATGTCACGTAATAGGGGCGCGCACTCGCGGGACTATCTTTACGGCGGCCAGGGCAGTTTGCCGCTACGTGAAAAGTGTACCTTAGATGCGGGGCAAAACTGGCGGGTGCATGCATGCGCCTACTTACCTACCCGTATCGTACGAGAACAGGTGTACGTGTACGTGCGTATACATGTTTCAAGTAGTACATACAGGATATATGTAATCTATATATATACATGTACATGCGTCGCGCATAACTTTCGACATGTGTCCTACACTTACCAGCATATATTCGGTGGGTATATGTGCGCGTTTATATTCGCCCACGCTCGCGCCAGTCGATCCTTGACTCCTCCGTATGCGTCCCACGTATGAACCTATAGGATCTTGCGTGCATGCTCCTCTGCATAACACCACGCATCCCTATTCAACCCTTTTCCACACCCTCCGGATCTATGCCACTCCTCACCTCTTCCTAGAAAGGCTAAGAGACTGTCAAAATCGAGATAAGCCTTGTCCTACGAAGTGGAACGGAATACACCCTCGCGCGGACTTCCTCTTCCTGTTTTAACTCTCAGCTACTGCGGGACTTTCCGCGCCATTGTATCTTTGTACGACAATGTTTGACACGACCACTATGAAATTATATTGGAGTAGAGTTAGAGATGAAGGGATTGGAATTTCTTTATACATCTTCAGGTAAAGAGTTGGAAACGAAAACATAGTGAGATAACATACGCGCATCAATACACATCAGTCACGCGTTCGCACCCTTGACGTTACTCGCGTCGCTTTGTCTTCGCGAGTGAACCAACCCCCGCCGATACCACCGGAAGCCACCTGTACTATGCATATTCCATAAAATATACGGCTTAACGTATCGCACAAAAAGATAGAGCCAAAGACCGCGTTAGATAAGCGCACGCGCGTGCATCGACCTTGCTAGTTCCGCGAAAGAAAAATGGATGTACGGAGGAATATAAAGATAGGGCTCGGAGTAAAACCATGATGAGCAGCTGGTGAAAGAGAAAGAAAGAGATAGAAAGAGAGAGAAAGGGTGAAGTTGAAATTTTCGTAAGTTACTGGGAAACGGTAACGAGACTGCTCTTCGGCGAAGGTTTTGGTGAACGTATCCGAAATGAAAATTTTGTGCGAAAACTAGGCCACCCAGTCAGCCAGGTAGGTGGTACGCGTTATTTAAATTTTCTGCAGATTAATTTCCTCGCCGCCACTTTCCTCGCATTGTCGGGGCGTAAATTAAGTCATCGTTAAAATTTTCACGCAACGTTTGTCGAGTGTGCCCGGTTATTGTTAGGAGTCTGCCGGTGCCATTGTTTGCATTCATTTACGGGACCGGGTACATTCGCCATTTACATTAATAATATGAAACGGTTCGGAGGTTATTATAGAATAATGCCGGGCACCCCGAAACGTTTCGACGTTTTCGCTCATTGCGCAACTTTCATTTCTCTATTTTCCACACGGTACCATTACCGGCTCAGATATTTCGTTCCGCCCGATTCTTTCATTCCCTTCGATCCTCGCTTCGTTGAAGTTTTATAACGCGATGTAATATTTTGCCGCGCGTGGCATTTAATCGTTGCCGGTGTAAACAAATGGAATCTAATTCTGTCGTTGATTGGCGCGTGTGAATTCGCGTAATAATGGAGGGGAGAAAGTACCGTGGTACAATGGGGAGGCATTCGAGGAGGCATCCGAGAAAAGACGAATTGCGAGTAAACGACGTAACCAAAACTTAACGCATAGAATCGTTAAATTATATTTTCCGGGTCCTCGCTCGTAAACCTGTAAATGAGAAGGCGAAGTAAAGGCAGGAGTGGGCGGTTAACGCTTCGTCGACACTCGTAAAATTTCCAGTATTAAAGTTCCAAGACTCGGTGATAGCACAGAAGGGGTCGAACTTCGAAACAAGCCCGGAAGGTGCTTAACACCTGCCTCGCGATTCTGCTATTTCTTCCTTTCTTTAGATCCACCCTGCTCCTTCTCGTTTCTTCGGTGCTCCCTGCCAAAATGTCACCTGTCGACTGGAACGAGTCTTGTCTGACTTCCCTTAAAAATTCACGATTTTTCAGACGAATATTAAGGAGAAAAAAATGTTAGCCCACTTGCTTCGACCCAATATTGTTCTAGATTATGTTTATACATCACCTACTATCGATTTGGTACATTTAGGAGCGAAATTGGCGACTTTGAAATTTTGACAATTTTTGAAGGTATACCCCTTCACATTTTTTCGATTCTGGATCGACCATTTTTCGGCCAAAAAAATTTTTTAACCGCTTCTTCCGACCCAAAATCGTCCTAGAATATGTTTATACATCACCCACCATCGATTTGGGTCGTTTAGAATTGATTTTGGCGACTTTGAAATTTTGACAATTTTTGAAGGTATACCCCTTCACATTTTTTCGATTCTGGATCGACCATTTTTCGGCCAAAAAAATTTTTAAACCACTTCTTCCGACCCAAAATCGTCCTAGAATATGTTTATACATCATTTACCATCGATTTGGGCCATTTAGAATTTATTTTGGCGACTTTGAAATTTTGACAATTTTTGAAGGTATACCCCTTCACATTTTTTCGACTTGGGTTTGACCCATTTTTGACCAATAAAAATTTTTTAACCGCTTCTTTCGACCAGAAATCGTCCTAGAATATGTTTATACATCACCCACCATCGATTTGGGTCGTTTAGAATTGATTTTGGCGACTTTGAAATTTTGACAATTTTTGAAGGTATACCCCTTCACATTTTTTCGACTTGGGTTTGACCCATTTTTGACCAATAAAAATTTTTTAACCGCTTCTTTCGACCAGAAATCGTCCTAGAATATGTTTATACATCACCCACCATCGATTTGGGTCGTTTAGAATTGATTTTGGCGACTTTGAAATTTTGACAATTTTTGAAGGTATACCCCTTCACATTTTTTCGATTCTGGATCGACCATTTTTCGGCCAAAAAAATTTTTAAACCACTTCTTCCGACCCAAAATCGTCCTAGAATATGTTTATACATCACCCACCATCGATTTGGGTCGTTTAGAATTGATTTTGGCGACTTTGAAATTTTGACAATTTTTGAAGGTATACCCCTTCACATTTTTTCGACTTGGGTTTGACCCATTTTTGACCAATAAAAATTTTTTAACCGCTTCTTTCGACCAGAAATCGTCCTAGAATATGTTTATACATCACCCACCATCGATTTGGGTCGTTTAGAATTGATTTTGGCGACTTTGAAATTTTGACAATTTTTGAAGGTATACCCCTTCACATTTTTTCGACTTGGGTTTGACCCATTTTTGACCAATAAAAATTTTTTAACCGCTTCTTTCGACCAGAAATCGTCCTAGAATATGTTTATACATCACCCACCATCGATTTGGGTCGTTTAGAATTGATTTTGGCGACTTTGAAATTTTGACAATTTTTGAAGGTATACCCCTTCACATTTTTTCGATTCTGGATCGACCATTTTTCGGCCAAAAAAATTTTTAAACCACTTCTTCCGACCCAAAATCGTCCTAGAATATGTTTATACATCACCCACCATCGATTTGGGTCGTTTAGAATTGATTTTGGCGACTTTGAAATTTTGACAATTTTTGAAGGTATACCCCTTCACATTTTTTCGACTTGGGTTTGACCCATTTTTGACCAATAAAAATTTTTTAACCGCTTCTTTCGACCAGAAATCGTCCTAGAATATGTTTATACATCACCCACCATCGATTTGGGTCGTTTAGAATTGATTTTGGCGACTTTGAAATTTTGACAATTTTTGAAGGTATACCCCTTCACATTTTTTCGATTCTGGATCGACCATTTTTCGGCCAAAAAAATTTTTAAACCACTTCTTCCGACCCAAAATCGTCCTAGAATATGTTTATACATCACCCACCATCGATTTGGGTCGTTTAGAATTGATTTTGGCGACTTTGAAATTTTGACAATTTTTGAAGGTATACCCCTTCACATTTTTTCGACTTGGGTTTGACCCATTTTTGACCAATAAAAATTTTTTAACCGCTTCTTTCGACCAGAAATCGTCCTAGAATATGTTTATACATCACCCACCATCGATTTGGGTCGTTTAGAATTGATTTTGGCGACTTTGAAATTTTGACAATTTTTGAAGGTATACCCCTTCACATTTTTTCGACTTGGGTTTGACCCATTTTTGACCAATAAAAATTTTTTAACCGCTTCTTTCGACCAGAAATCGTCCTAGAATATGTTTATACATCACCCACCATCGATTTGGGTCGTTTAGAATTGATTTTGGCGACTTTTAATTTTTGACAATTTTTGAAGGTATACCCCTTCACATTTTTTCGACTTGGGTTTGACCCATTTTTGACCAATACAAATTTTTTAACCGCTTCTTTCGACCAGAAATCGTCCTAGAATATGTTTATACATCACCCACCATCGATTTGGGTCGTTTAGAATTGATTTTGGCGACTTTGAAATTTTGACAATTTTTGAAGGTATACCCCTTCACATTTTTTCGATTTTGGGTCGACCCAGTTTTCCACCAAACAAAATTTTTAATCTACTTCTTTCGACCCAAAATGGTCCTAGAACATCATTAGGCATCACCTACCATCGATTTAGATCCTTTAGAACGAAAATTAGGGAAACCAAAATGTTGACCTTTTTCAAAGGTATTGCAAATTACACCCGTAAACCTATATACGTACAATGAACGCATCAAGCAGGAGCAAAGAGAAAGGTTTACGTTTATTACGTCGACATTCGTGAAAGAGTATTCGCGCGGCAAAGTTCGCCGGGTCGTCGTGGAGCTACAAGGACCAACTTCGAAACAAGTCCGAGGTAAAACGAGCGTATCTTAACATCTGCGCTGGAATTCTCCTCTTTCGTCCGGTCTTCTAACCCTTCCAACCCTTCCCTGGCAACCCCTTTCCCGCTAGGTTCCTGGCACGTTCCTTAACCCATAGACTCCCGTCTCCTGTTCCACGCTGTGTTCCAGTCTCCTATCCTCTACTTTCGACTGCAACCTTAACCGAGGGATCTCCGGGGCCATTAGACCACCCTTTCCCCAGGGAATCGACTTGGGGGTGGTTTCGCGAGCGAGTCTCGAGAACCACCGACCCACGGACCGGCCGATTCACGAATGGAAACAGAGGGAATGGATAAAGAGAAGAAAAAAGAAGAGAAGATGGCAAGCGTACTTTCTGGAGGTATTCTCCAGGCATCGCTGGATCTTTCCTTTGGACTTCTTCCATCGATTCACGATGAGAGGTGAACAGGGAAAGTACTCCCCCTCGATTATCCCCAATCGAATAAGTCCAAAATAGTCCAAGACTTATGTCGCGCTTCGTGATTCAAACTCTCGCAAATTTTATGAGTCTGGTTTAAAGTTAGATGGTGGTTATATTTATCTAAAAAATGTGAGTTGCAGCCGATGAGTGGAAGTGTCTGTCCTTATTCTAATTGGTTGGAAGTTATATTTTCCCAATGGGAGTGAATGCTAGCCTGATGGTGGGAAACTGTTCGGTTCGTGGAATCGCAGCGGCAATTCTAAGTAGAAACGGTCGGTGTCGTCAGACCGAAGTACCTTACAATGGGCGGGGCAGATGGTGAGGTATTATTAGTTATTCCGAAAAGGACATTGTTCCAAGTATATTTTAAGTTTCGATTATTGGTTAACGTATTAACGTATATGCGCCGGAATAAATACAGAACTGGCGATAATGAAATTCATTGATATTTGTATCACTGCGAACGAAGGTGGATCGAGTGTCTCCGGTGACAGTTTCGCTTTATTGGAAATATGAATATGCTTGACCGCGGTGAGTGGTTTATAAAATTAATGAAATATCGGTGAAAATAAACTTTCAATCAGCGGTCTATGAA
Source organism: Nysson spinosus (assembly GCA_910591585.2). NCBI lineage: Eukaryota > Metazoa > Arthropoda > Insecta > Hymenoptera > Crabronidae > Nysson > Nysson spinosus. The sequence continues at coordinate 1,125,176 of OU342839.1, read as the reverse complement.
GGCTTGGTGAAAGCGAGTACTTCGCGATTCGTGAAGTAACTTGACGATTTACATAAATGGGAAAAACAAATATTGCCATGGCGATAAACGTTCTCGAGTCGAGTAGAACAAGCGCGTGCACCAGGAGTACACTGAAGCGGCATCGTTGTAAACATATTTTCTGTTTATATTTTAACTAAATTGAACGCGGTACATCGAGTGGAGCACTCGTCGAAGTAGCCACCCCGTTTCCGCCATGCATCGATATCACTGGAGTTCGTTGACCCTTTCGACCAATAATTTCAGAAAATATGCCCGATACAACGAGAAGTAATCTTGCGTGATCGCGCACATTCGTTCAAACAAGCGGAACAGCTTAAATGCTGTTCTATAACGATCAACTCGGTAACGGTTAAGTTTAATTAATTGAAAATAAACAAAAGCAGAGTGCATCGGCGAGGTACGCGAAGAAGAAAATAAAAGGCCAAACATGTCACCATTTTTCCTCTCCAGTAAAATAGGTGAGCAAACCGCGGTGCTGGGTAAACATGTTTTCTGTTTGCTTTCTGTTCCTGGAACATCGCGAACCTGATCGGCATCCCTTTTTTTTCAAAAACTCACTATTGCTCGGTTGACTTCAAACCAGATGGAAGCGAACGAAACAAAAATAAACTATAATATCGGCGGAAGAAGAGTAAGGATCCTCGTGCTGTCGCCGATTTCATATTAAATCGGGAAAATAATATTATGATATTTGTCGGTAAATAATCCAATGGATAGTGCGATGTCTGGGTTAGGTCTGGGTTAGTATCAATTAATTCTCGGTTAGGGTTGGGATGAAGTAAAAAATAAAATACAAAATACAAAATCCAAAAGCCGAGTCTCGCGGAAGAAGAGTATGGATCCTCGCGCTGTCACAGGTTTCATATTAAATCGAAGGAGAAATATTTCGATATTGGTCGGCAAACGAACAAATGGCTGGCGCGATGTCTAACGTCCTTCCATCCGACGACGTATCGTATTCGAGAAACCAACTATAATATTATATTCGTATCTCCAGGTATATTTCTATCGACGTAGAGTCGCGTCTAGCTCGCCTTTAGAGAAGCTCGGGAAAAATGTTTTCAGCGTGCCTAGCCTGTGACAGGCGAAACGTGCCGCGGGATGCTAGGAAAGTTTCTTGGCATCGCCGTGGAGCCGACTTACGAGAAACTTTTCCACGGATATTTGCCAACTGTCGAAACGTTACTTTACTCCCCGGAATCAGCACCACTGTCCAGCTTTTTCTCCGATTAGCCGAGCGTGCCGCGTACGCCATTTTTCATGCTTCCGATTACACGGTGTTACTCCTCCAAGGAAATCTAAGTCGTCGTAACTCGTCGCGAGACAATCGCGTTATTCTTTCTCGAAAATATACCGTGACTCGATCAGATTACAATTTATCTATAGATTATTACATTATATTAATTTATTAAACAGTCTTAAAGTTACAAAATAGAATACGACAAATAATTATTTATATACAACTAATATACAGGATGGAGCACATTGTATATATAATACATTATTGCCACCACTGATTGTATTATAATTAAATTTGAATATACAGTTCGAGATTCGTATCGGAGCTAAATAAATCTGTCCTCGTGGAATCAAAGATTCACGGTATCACGAGTTGTATTAAAAATATTACGTGTATTTCGTATCGGAGAGGAGCAGAAGGGGTTCGAGGGGTTGACGTACTCGAGGGGGAGTTTTGGGAAAGGTGGATAAAGGAAGCACGGTGGCAAATTCAGCGTAGGTATTGCGCGATAGATTTTCATCTTTATTCAATTCCAGCCTCTTTGAAGGATAGAAGGGAAGAGCTTTCGTGCGCGTCGACGTTATCGCATACGCTTTCACGCAGATACATCGTGAACACCACTTGAACATCAACGGGTTTTATCATCGAGGAGAAACGGAAGATCGTTACGTCCCTCGCGTTAACTGATGCCGTTCAAATTCATTCGCTTCTCCGCGCAACATTTTGTTTATCCCGTGAAATAAAACGAAGTCAAACGTTGATTCTTCCTCGATTCAATACCGAGCTGAATCATATTGTTATTCCAATTATCGCTGTTCAAAAATTCATAAAGAGTCGTCTAATTAGTACTTTCCATGTTTCTACGTGGTGGTGTCTCGCTAATTATCCTACCCTTTCTTTCCCGCTCTCATTATCGAAACGTTATACACGGCAACGTTAAACGATCGCGTTAATTCGTAACTACGTACCGCAGCCAAGAGACAATAACCACCGAGGCTCGACAATTTGTATCTTTAATCGCTATCAAGAAGTTTTTATCCTTAATTGCTCTTAATAGAGTAACCGGTGGAGTTATCGTCGTCGACGCGTCTAGCAGGGAAGAAAGAACAAACAATTGGTTGTAAAAGGGTTTGCCGCGGTCTCCTGGAGGGAAGAGAGGAGGAACGACGAGGAACGAGAAGGAACGAGGAGGAGGAAGAAATTTTCACGAGCGTGCTAACAACGCGCACGTGACCAGATGGGATAACAATATAGCGACGCGTTCCTTCCTGGTCGGCTTACGAGAAATTGTAGATGAGGCAGGATTATGTATTCCGATCGTACGCGATATCAAACCACCTAGCTTCTCGGGCCGTGATGGAGTGTTTTCTACCCTCGACCCAGACCCACCCCTTTCCTATCCTCCTATCCTTTCCTCCCCCCCCAGGTTCTTCTCTCTATCTCTCTCACGGAAACCCTCATTTTATTCTCTTCCCTCCACCGTTAAAGTCACGTTCGCCCGGCATCCGCCATAAATCCATGGCGCTTCGCGAGCACAAAAATCCTTTAACCGTGTACTTACTGACCGACGAATACCGAAACGTTATTCGTTATGGAATACCGTCGAATTTGGTTCACCTTGGATTAACCCCCTTTCAACGAACGAGAGTACCACGAGTTCGGGGTTTTTAAAAGTGGCGTTTCTTCGTCGATGGAATCATACGTTAATTGGCATGGTGCATTAACAATTCCGTTCGATAAAACGACAAGATGGGGAGGGTAAAACGGTTGAAGGGACGTCCGGGGATTCGTCCGTGTTTACCTTGGTGCGGTGGGATGGGGTTTGGTATGCTCGGGAGTACGGAATCGAGAGTCAAGAGTCTAGAGTAGAGTAGAGTAGAGTAGAGGAGTAGAGGAGTAGAGTAGAGAGTCAAGCTGAGAATGTGGGGTAGCGGTAAAACGTGGGACGCGCAAGGCAAAGGATGGTTAAAGGAGGGATGGGAGTTTGAATTATACGGAAAGGAGAGACGTCGGCGGAGATAATCACACGCCTCGTAACAGCCAGTTCATCATCGTGGTATCGTGCTAAGGCGCGGTGGTTGATGCATCGTGGAAACCGAACGGAAAGTGGGAATATGGTAGAGCCTCGTAAAGGAGATTTCGAAGTGGCTCGACGTCTACCACCGACGCGATAGGAACTCTATTAGCGGTGGAAAAACGAGCCGAAGGACTCGGAACGCGGTGGTATGGGTTATACCCTCGATTGGCCCGCACGGAGGTTCCTTCGTTTCCTTCATTTCTTCCTTCATTTCTTCCTTCATTTCTTCCTTCGAAACGGGGCTGTCGACCCTCTTTCCTTAGATACCAATTGTACACGATTCGAACCCTTTCACTCTGACGCGCTTATGAGATGATGTGCGTTCGCCAGGTTGTTAGCAGTGGTCAGTATTACTTGTCCGTTTTGATGACCGACAAGTAATACTGATCGGTTCAAGTGGTATTGGAGCCTTAGAAAAAAATTCTAAGACAACCTGTTTCTTGTATACATCCGTTCAAATAAACCGAGGAAGAGATAGGAACTTAAGTTTATCCCGGACTCGGAAGAAATATCACTTCCGAAATATTTATCGCCATTTATAACTTCCCTACTGAATTTATTTCCATAACTGACATACAGTTAAGAGCACGATGCCGGAAAGCAGATGGAAGAAAGTCTAAGAAAGCCGTCGTAACACAAGGGTGCACGGTTTAAAATGAATAAAAATGGTGTGGCAGTCCGATTTCGTGCACGGAACACGTAAAACGAGGAACGAGCTACTTTGGCTTTCTAACGTGTTTTATGTCCTTCGAAACCAAACCTCTTCTTGTTCCAGTCAATGGACTTCCAATGTGCATCATAATAATTAATTGCCATTATAAAAATAATCAGCGCACGAGAAACGTGTCATTGTCTCGTTTCATTGTTTCTTGTGCTGTTAATAATTAAATATTGTCCTTTTGTCACACGAAGATATTGTTTTCTTGGCGGGCGGTACTCCTTCGCGTATATCGGCGCACACGCGTCTACCGTTCTCTTTAAAGCAAACCCCCTTTGCAAAGGATACCGAAGTGGAGGGAGTCGATAATTATTTTCCCTTTGTTGTTCGCAGGTTCCCTGCAGATTACTGGATCAATGGTCGAGGATCAAGGAAAATACGAATGCGTGGCTAATAATTCCGTTGGCACTGAGTACTCCAAGTCGGCCACTTTATACGTGAAAGGTATACAATTAATTGGCACATGTCGGATCGCCTATGAGCCCGATGAATATTGCAATATACACGGGCATGAGTGATTTAATTTCACCGGTGAATGCGAAAAGAGAACGCGCGACTATTGGCGAATTTCCTACAAAAGGCAGCATAGAGCCGAACGACGCCGGATCCCATAAACTCACCTTTCCCCGTCCACGCTTTTCTCTTTGCAATTAAAATTAATGTGGCGCAATTAAAGCGTAATTAAACTAAACCATGCGACGCAAAGGATTCGTGCACGCCGTTTTCATTTATTGTTTGCAAATATTACGTGTACATATATTGTTTCTTGTGGCGGCTACCGCGGGGTCGACCATTTTCTAAGCTTTATCGCGTCATCCGATATCAGGTTGATTCGCGATCTTATGATCTCAAGATAGGTGTTTTTCGTGTTATGTGAAGTGGAATGTATAACATTTATTCGTCAATAATTGAGTCGCACACAGAAGTACATTGCACAGAATAAATTATAATTACGCTCGTACCGGAATTAATTAACGGTGAACGCGTGAAACAATCAACATTTAGTCGCGTTTGTTATACGTAGACCTCCGGTAATATTCGATCGACATTTTTTATGCAGTTCGTCGAGTAGCACCGTCATTTTCGATTCCTCCACCACCGATGACGGAAGTGATGCGCGGCGCCTCGTTGAATCTGACCTGCGTCGCGGTTGGTGCCCCGATGCCCTACGTCAAATGGAGAAAGGATCCTTCCTCCGATTTAACGCCGGACGACAATTTACCGATCGGCAAAAATGTCCTGATACTGAAGGACATCAAGGAATCAGCGAATTATACCTGCAGGGCTTCCAGCGACCTCGGCGTGTTGGAAACTACCTCGATGGTCAAAGTTCAATGTTCGTATTCAGATTCATCGATACCATTCATAAATACCCTAAGACCGCATTTCCAAAGTACGGACTAGCTAATGTAAACCGATTGTTCCGCAACGATTCAGCATCCGCTGTTGCATCGGCAAACAATCGATTAGACTTCTCGAACTTGCATCGCCATTTCCAACGAATCCTCTTTGAACACTCGCGAACTGAACGCAGGAGAAATAGATTCTCAAAGTCGATTCCTCGTTGACCGGTAATATTACAGATTTTGCACTCGAAATTCACCTTTTCAGTTTCCATTGGATTTCATTTCTCTTAGAATAACTTAAGTAACAAAAAATGTATAGAAAAGCTTGATTTACAAAAGATATGAATTTGATTTGCAAAATGATAAATTTCGAGTACAAACTCTGCGTCAATATGACGACAGGGTTGGAAGACTGTCTCGCATTTGCAATTCGAATTGGTTTTACTTGAAAAACCTGTCGGAATTTGGGCGCGTTTGCATGACAGGTTGACAGGGTAAATATTCGATGGCCGAGTATCCATGCTTTCAGCTCTACCGATCGCGCCGGAGAACGTCCAAGTATCGGACATCACGGCGAACTCGGTAAAGGTCACCTGGTCGTACAAGGGTTCGGACGAGGTGCAATACTACGTGATTCAACATAAGCCGAAACACGTCGATCAGGCATTCGCTGAGATATCGGGCATCACGACGACGCATTATCACGTCAGAAGCCTCAGCCCGTACACGGAGTACGAGCTCTACGTGATTGCCGTCAACAACATCGGTCGCGGTCCCCCGAGTACCCCGGTGACAGTCACCACCGGTGAAACAAGTCAGTAAATTTACTTATTTTTATATCTGCTTACCTTAACTCTTTCATACTTAGAGAGTACACCAAGAATAGCAAGGTATTCCGCGTGAAATAGGTCACCTAATTATAGTGTTTTGGCTGTCGCGATTAAATATATAAACCAAAAATTAAGGTGGTTTGTTTTGTACGGAATACTCTTTATAACTCGATGCCTTACGATTCGCGGACTTAACTTGTGCTGTTAATTCATATGATCTTCGAACTGTTATTTCGATTGGTTTTGCACATTAAATGTAAACGTGTACTTATTTACGTATGCTTGAATATCAAGAAAGTCGTAAGGCAACGATTCAATGTGAAGTATATTTTAAAGAAAAATATTCTAGCAATATTGATATTGAATATCTGTTCCTAATCATTGTACAAGTTGCATTTTCATTCACAACATCTCGGTATCAGAATATTATTCGACGCTCCATGTCTGACCGAACCCGGCTTATACTACTTGCGCCGTGCTACGCTCCATGTCTGACCGAGCGCGGCTTATACTACTTGCGCTATGCAACGCTCCATGTCTGACCGAGCTCGACTTATACTACTTGCATCACGACACGTTCCATGTCTGACCGAACTCGGCTTATACTACTTGCATCAATGATGCCATGCTCCGTCGTTGGATCTTTGGTTAATCACGACTTTTAACTGTCTTTTGGTATTAATCCTAGCATAATAAAATTCGGAAGAGTTCACGGCACCTGAAAGGTTAAGAATCGGATTTGTTCGCGAAAAATATATTTCGGTTGCTATAACGTTTTTATTCAACGGCGGAACATTAATTCGCTCGAGATATCCGAAAACAACTCGATCAGTGAAGGCGATTTTAATCGAAGAAAAGGTTAGGAACATTAATTGCGACTTATATCGAACGGAAATACTTTGATACGAATATCGGAGGATATCTCGAATGAATTCTAATCACGCAACTTAATATCCCGCGTAAATTCATAATCATCGAACAATACCTAATCATCCAAGGAGCATCTCATCTTTGCACCACAAAACCGAATGTATCGTATTGTTCATCTCGCGTGGCCGGGTTTAGATGTAATTAAAAATCGGTGATTAAGAATCGCGACGGGAAGGAGCGATCTAAATACGTCACTCCGCAACAGCGAGCCGCGTACTTTTTGCACGTAGAAATAGAATTTTTGCACCCCGAAGGAGAAACGAATTTTGACAGCTTTTTTTGAGGGAAAAATCTATACTTTTTTTCCATGCTGTCCGCCGTGGACGCACGATTTGATTCATGTAAGTGACAAGAAACATTTTTTTCACCTACCACCAATCTACCACCCGACCATCTCTCTCTCTCGCGCTCTATCTATCTATTCTCTCTATTCTCTCTCATACTCTCTTCCTATTTCTCTTTCTCTCTGTCTCTCTCTTTCTCGCTGTGTCGCACCGTGTGTTCTATCATTTTTGTCGGAGCATATATATGTACAGCGCGTCGCGTCGCGCTTCGACGTCTGGTTTCACCTGTGTGTTTTTTCGATCTCCGTCCGACGTAGATAACCCTTTCCCGCTCTCTCTCTCGCTCTCTCTCCTGCTCTCTCCGTCTCTTTTTTCGGGACGAAACCGGAGAGGAAAGACAAAGCATTACGCGCGGAGAGACAGCACGCGAAAAATTGCACCCTCTTCCTCCTCGGCCGTAGTACCGCGCGCGCACATACATACACATACTCGTTTCACACGTGAAAATAGGAAGCGAGCGCGAAACCGCTCGCGCTTTTCGTATTTTCACCGTGACCGGTATACGTCGACCATCCTTCAGCCAGTGCAAATGAAAAATAATCACTTTTACCTTTTGTCCAATAGCGGAATCAACAAATGGAGGCGTCAGTAAGTCAAATCATCTACTAAGAGTGTCCGTAGTAACATCCTCACACTTATCGTGTTCTCTATTTCTCCCCTTTTTTTTTGTGCATTTTCCTTTATTTTATTATCCCTTGTATTATTACTATGATCTGTTTAACATGCACACGCACACGTTTACACACTCACATGTTTCACATTCGAGATTATAAGTACTATTCTCTCTGTAGCTAATCAGTTGCAGTGTTCCTTTAGTTTCTCACGAATTGTTCACCAGTAGAACACCAGAAATATATTCTTTTTTTTCTCTGATTAAACCCTTTTCTCCTATTCCCCTTCCTCTTAAGTTACGTCATCGCACTGTCTCCGACTGGTTTGTTTGGCTCCTGCCTTGAGTCCTTGGTTCCGGTTGATTTCTTCGGGGTATTTGTTCTGTCTTGTCCCGTGACTAATTAGAGTGGCTTTGCTATCTCACAAATCTCAATCGAGAAACACTCAAAATCTGATTTCTTCCTTTTTAGAACCCGGTACTGCGCCGCGAAAGGTTCAGGTGCGACCACTGAGTTCTAGCACGATGGTGATACAATGGGACGAACCGGAAACGCCGAACGGTCAAGTAACGGTTCGTAGATATTCCTTCCTTTCATGAATTTCCCTGATCGCTTCTTAAGTTTGAATAATGAGAATGAAAATGTATTTTCATCCGCAGGGTTACAAGGTGTATTACACGACCGATCCCAATCAACCAATGGTGTCCTGGCAGTATCAAATGGTGGACAATAATCAGTTGACCACGATCTCTGATCTAACGCCTCACACGATCTACACGATTCGTGTCCAGGCGTTGACCAGTGTTGGTCCTGGTCCTCTGAGTTTACCGGTCCAGATTAAAACGCAACAAGGGGTACCAAGCCAGCCGGAAATGTTGACGGCTGTAGAAATCGGGGAGACCAAGGTGACGCTCCAATGGAGCAAACCAGCTCATAGCGCGGAGAACATACTCGGCTATGACTTATACTGGAACGATACCTATGCTCAGGTTACACTAATTAATATAGTAACACGATATTCCATGTTTCCGGTTCCGATTCCAGTGGTATATACAGGGTGTCAGACATTTTTCTGTAGAAACGTCGTGAGCGTATTCTACGCACAGAAATAGGAAGAATATGTTAACACTAGAACTACCGAGCATATACTCAGTTATGCTTACAGATTTATTTATATATTAATTATGGCTGAAGGATTGAAGTTAATTAATGGATTCAATTATTTACTTCATATATATCAAATTAAAGTATATTAAATGTCAAATAATGCACCGTGGTGTATTCGAATAATTAAACTAAAAATGGAAAACAAGGCATTTTGACCACTTTGGTAGTTCTAGTGTTAAATGAAAATCGACCGACAATGTTGTTATAATTATAATTATGTAACAAAGTTTGTACAGAAGTACGTCTGACATCGTGTACAAGTAAGCATGCATCTCGAGAATGTATATCTGTGTTTCTTCAGGAAAAGAATCATCGTAGATTATCGGTGATACACAACTACACGCTGACAGGATTGTATCCGAACACCTTGTACTTCCTGTGGCTAGCGGCTCGGAGTCAAAGGGGCGAAGGGGCGACAACCATACCACTTCCGGTTCGCACGAAACAGTACGGTAAGCAAAAAGACAGAGAATGTGAATGAACACAGTCGAGATGAAATCATGCAGCGAGGAGTGCCGGAATTAGCTGTCGATTCGTGATTGTTCAGTCGAGTTTTCGAGTTCGACTTCGGTCGGTGAACCGACGTAGAGTCTCGACGTGTTCTCTCGACGTATAATCGCGCATCGCTTTTAAACGGCACAGCAGGTAGGAGGTGCTGTAGCGCTAGACAAGTGCTCCCGCAAGTAGCGTAAGCTATCGACACTTCGAAGAGAGCCTTCCAACAAAAAAATGATTCTAGACAAAATTACGGGGAAACGAATATATTTCCAGAGTGGGTTGGGTGGGTGGGCATAATTCGAGAGAGAGAACAAAAAAGGAAAGAAAGAAAGAAAGAAAGAAAACCAAGGAAGACGATAGAGCACCGTTGAACCGTGAAGTGTGGGAGAGTGAGAATGACTGCATGCGTTGCAAATAAGACAGCCGTTTTTGGATGCCACTTTATATATATATTTATATATATACGTACATATCATACATATAAATTGCACTAAGCACTGCATTGATATATGTGTGCATTTTGGGCACCTCTTTTCATTCTGGATAACATATATATATATGATTTACGTTCAGTTTCTTGTTGTCTCGTTTCCCGGCGAACCAAGTATTTGCTGCTAACTCGAGAGGCGAGCCACGCGCTCTCTCGAGTTAAACCAGACGAATCTTCTCTAATCACGTCTTTTTCGACTGTTCAAGGATCGACTCATGAGTTTTTCCTTGAGTAATTATAACACCCCCCCTCTCTCCGACCTTGATCAATTGTCACATAACGTTTTGTTTCGACCCCCGCGATGGCCACCGTCCAATCTCTCCTGGCTTCGAACTCGAGAATCTCGTTTAATGATTGTAGATCGGAACATGATTTTACATGTGCGACAAAAGAATGAAACTGATATAAATCGTTAGATATAACATGATATATAATGAAGAAATAATGTCAAAGGGTTTCAAAGTAGGGGAAAGGACGATGCCACGCGACTTCCCGAAATGTTCGGCCATTCCCGTTTTTCGTTTGTTTTTTCCTCCCCATATAACTGAGTGTTATACAGTCCCCGGGGCTCCGCCTCGCAATATAACCGGACAAGCGATCAGCCCGACCTCGATTTTGGTTACTTGGGAACCACCGCCCGCCGAACGATCCAATGGGATGATTGTATACTACAAGCTGCAAGTCGTCGAGAGCGGACGCCCCGACTCGGAGGCGAAGGTTGTCAAACTGAACAACACACGATTCGTCTTGGACGAATTGAAAAAATGGACGGAATACCGGATCTGGCTGTTGGCCGGGACCAGCGTAGGTGATGGCCCACCCAGTTATCCTATCTGGGTCAGAACTCACGAGGACGGTATGTATCATTGACGCTAAATCAACCGAACTCTTTACCTCTCTATCATCCTGCCGAAGAGTGGCGCGACTAATTTATGAAGCGACACCATTCATTATTCCCTGCTGATACTCGTCCTGCCGTTGTTCGTTCAACGTCGAACAAAACCGCGAAAACGACGGCTTCAACTAATTGAATTGGCCCAGTTTTTTCTCCTTCGATCGCTAAAGATTCCACGGAAAAGTATAGCCGAAAGATCGCGTCAAAGTTCGCGCGCCACCCTTCGCGAGATAGAAGATACTCTTGCGGCGGCAACGTAACCCTTATTACGGCCGCCGCTTAAGAGCCAAAAATATAAAAGCCCGCCAAAAATCAATCCGGACATATTACGTGCGACTTTTCAGTGCGGGTTGCGACGATACATCATAATCTATGGAGAACGGTTAAACATTTGCCCGAGCCATCCATTAAAGATGTACTTTCGATTTCAGATTCCGCTAACGTCTCTTCAACCAATCTCTCTCTCTCTCTCTCTCGCCCTCTCTATCTCTCTCCATTAACAAAATCAAAAACACTATTCCTCCTGTCAATTATAATATTCCTCCTGCATCCTTCTCCATATCTCGCCACCCTGTCTCTCTCTCTCTCTCCATCGTTTCCTATTCGATACATATATATATATATATCACTCTCTGTGTTCGTATTATATTACATTGTATTATATTGCATTATATTTCATTGAATTACTTTTATAGTTGTAATAATATATACATGTATATTATATTGTAAAAGACATATGCGAGGTTTCCCTTGTGACGCCACTTTCGTGTTTCAGTTACGCTTTAGAGAAACGAACTGCCTAAGTCGGCGTTAAGTCACGCCGCACGATGGAACGCTATAGTAGAACGAGCGCAGAACCCTTTTTTTAAAGATCCCTTCTGCTTTTTTTTCGCGCGAATCGAGACGTGATTTTGTACGCGCGGAGAGTTTTTTGCATTTTTCTCACAACGTCTCTCTTCCCAACTTCAAGCTAACTCCATCGCTCTCCTCACGCTCTTCTGGTACCCTCTCGAATCCCCAATTTTTTGGAACGGAACGGAACGCGATACGCGAGAAGAATGTTGGCCCAACTTTTTTGGCTGGCGAAATTTTATATTTTTGGAATTTTTGCGGCAACAAATATCCACGAATTATTTAATGTCTCCCTTAAAAACACTACCCGTACCTCCCCCCACCACCACCACCGCCACCCTACCCCCTTTTAGTGTGCCCCAGAGACATTTTTTCCAGGTGCACGCAGCCACGGATTTTTCAGAAGCTGATAACCAATTTTTGAGCTCAGCTAATCGGAATGAAAATCTATTTTACCGAGATACGAATCGTATTTTCTTAACAGATTTTTTACAGGGCCTATGTCGCAACATATTTCTCTGACTCTGAAATCTGTCTGTTTGTTCGTTGCCGTTACCGTTTTTTTAATCCCCCGCCCCCCGCCCCCCGATCCAACGAATCGAACAAATTGAATAATGATTTTGTCGTTCTAAACTGATAATACCTCTAATTATACTCACTCACGTGTTTTTGTCTTTCCTTAAAGCATTTGCAGGAGGATGATGATCCAGGTTTTGAACAGCTAGTTTTTAAGAATTTAATCGCACCACAGTAATATTATATATATATACATATATCTATATCACAATTGCCTAATGATATGTACTCATATTACACTCAGTGTTCTTTCTGGTGGTTACCGTGATTATTATTACGTCAGTAAAGATGTTTCATTTTCTCTCTCATTTCTTTAGTTCGTTCAAATTCACTCTTGCCACGTGTTATGAAGATCAAATAGAAATACAAGCTGCCCCTACGGAATAAACTTTCTCCCCGTGCTACATCATTTTCGCGTGCATCCCGCGAGAAGAATGATAACGATAAGATCTCCCGGTAAAAAAAAAGGATATGGCGGTGTCCTGCCGCGCTATAATAGCCCGCGAAATAACCCGCGAAATAGCCCGGCGAAAATAATGTAACGAGGGGACCGAGGCAGCTTGCGAGTGAAATGCTTATGCGTACGCGTATGTATATTTAAATATATATACATAAATATAATACATAGGATACACGTATATACGCGTATACGGTTGTAAATGTAAACGTGCATACGGATATATGGAGAGATTAGAGGCATCGCGTTTCACGCGAACCACCCTGAATAACAAAACCAAAATATACATACGTAACGCACTTTTTTTCACTACATATATATTATACACTCACATACACACACATATATATATATATTTCTATATCTCTGATATATAAGGCTCTTTTCTGTCTTTAGTTGAGATTTAGTTCTACCTATTGTTTGCACATGTTTAGAGCATGCCTTTGTTTGTTTAATGACTCCTTAATCTCACCGGTCTCCTTCTTCCCGGAGATGCGTCATCTCGAGCCTCTCGACCTGGACACCGAATACTTTAATCCCGTCCCGTAAAACCCTCCGAACCAGGCCCCGAACAAAAACTCCTTCGAGCTAGGCCGAGTCTGCGAGTAATCTAAACCCTCTTTTACTAACCTCCTCTCTCTTTATTTCTCTCGCTCTCGTTCTCTCTCTCTCTCTTTCTTTCTTTCTCTCTCCTACCTACTTTTCTTCTCTTCGCTACCCCCAACCCTCTCCTCTCCAATGAATGGCATGCCGATGCACGTGGTAATTTTACGTTTTCTTTCAACTCCATCCACATCCTCTCTCATCCCGTCCTACCCTCTCCGGCTGTGCCCTTTTTGGTACGTTTCGGTACCATTCGAACCTGCATGACTAACGTTTTCATCCCATTTAATTACGAACCTTCCAATGAGATACGATTACCCACGGATATCAACTCCCTCGTCACGGGAAAAAACATCGGAAGAACATGCCGCTTTCGTGCTTGAAATAACTTACGTATACCGAGTCAGTAAATTGGTATTTGATACTTTGGACCGATGAAGTTAACGCGCAGCTGTACACCGAATGCATTTATATTCGGGGATAAAACGTTAACTCGATGAATCGGTGATACCGTTTCGCCGAGGGAACGGGTCGTTCTTTGTCTCCGGGAATAATAAAGCGAGCCGCTTCCTCGGTTACGTAAACGGAATCATTTGTCGGGCGCGAGAGGTATTGTCGTTCGAGCATCATTGTCGGGGAAGAAAAGTCGTCGAGCAACGGCGCGCAGCTCTAACGACGAATGAACCCTTTCGCGTGAAACGGCCAGGATCCTCTTTCGTTTCACCGGCTTCCTTCTTCGACAACACCGATTCCACGTTTTCCCTCCCGCACCATTGTGATTCCCCGTACGGGGAAAACCCGGCACGGACCTTCACGACCCCTTTCCAGCAGACTCGGCAAAGCCACCCGTAAACGATAATAAAAAAAGCACTGCTGAAAGCACCCTGCCGTGCAAGCTCGCACATTGTCAAGCACAACAGTTCACCATAGGCGTCTCTCTACATAGACGTATATACAGTGTCGCGAAAAAAGTTCCGTCGCACCTTTCGAAGTGGCGAAACTCCCTGGCGAAACATGGTAGTATTTTTAATAAACTTGCCATTCAAAATCAATTCCGTTTTGGGATTACAGAGGTACTTTTAGGGGATATCGTAACGTAACGTGTTCCTCGTTAAAACTTCTTGTAATGCCGGGACGAATGATTTTTACAATCGGGTTTGTTAAAAATGTATCCAGGGTTTTTAATAAGTAGTATGCGCCGTCGAAGTACGGCCGAACTGTTATCGCGGTTACTGTATACGTTTCTTTCTACGCTCGTTCGTTATCGTTATTGTCGGCGCTAGTACGTTTTCACAAACTGTTCTACCATTGTTGTCACTTATGAACGTATATTATCGTCGTCACCACCGATCACCGTGCCGAGTGTGTGCAATGCACGCGGCCACCGGCAAAGATTTCTTCTCAGAACGTCTTTCACACCGGCACAGTCTTTATCTCGCACCCTCCACGCACGCATCTACGCACCACCCACGTTTCACGTACCGCGAATCGCGAAACTGTGACAACCCGGAAAAATGATATCCAAGTGATTATCATCTACTAAACTTCGTTCTTCCAGCAATACAGATTGAATCACAAAGTGATATCAGCTTAATTTATTCCGTTGGTAATGGGCCGATCGAAAACTTTATTATCTGATATAACAGATTCAAAGTGAGCCTTAATAAAACTTGCAACAAGGTTAAGAAATTTAATGTTTAGACACTTCTTTTATTAACTATGCTTCGTAATATACAATTGAATTTCGAACTTGAGATTAATAAATTAATTATAACGGAGTAGCATATTTCTAAACCTTGCTATTCCCACCGCAGACAATTAAGTATATCTCGAAGTGTAAGCGCTTGAAGATGATTATAATAACTTTTTTGTCAACTCATTTTTCGGGACTTTTTAACAGATCCACTAACAACACAATAATCTAATCTGATCACGCTTGGTAATTCACTCTGTATACATAAGAGTGTACATACTCAAAAGATTCGCGCACCCAAAACGCACGCGCGCAAGCGGCTACGCATATCGCCCCGCTAGAATTCTGCTCAATATTTGCCGAGCACCCGCTTCCACTTGTAAGCTAATCACCCAGTAGGCAATGTATTATGCTGATAACCGTGGATTTACCGCGCCTTTTTCGAGCGATTGCAAAATGGAAGAACTCCGTTGATTCACCTATCTTCCAATAGGAGAATGCAAGGGTTTCCCGTTTCGCAATCAGTTCGAGGATGCGCGGTATTCTGTGTAACGATTGGTGCAACACGAAATACGGTAAAAGTATGACATGTCGAGTACCATTAATCGCATAAACATCGCAAAGATTACGTGTTTCATAAGCTTTGGAAAAGAGTCCAGTCCAATATACGTGAAACGTTGGGATCTGCCGTATGCGCACCCGGTATTCACGTAAATGCAGTAAGCGCACCCAGTTTGCAGTATATATGTACATTTATATCGGGTGACACAAAAGACGCGCCGGGGTTTTGAATCTCGATGTCTACGGAAGCATAAGCCGTCCTAACATTTGATATATCGTTTCACCAATTTTCTGAGAGCATACAAAAAATGTCTCCCACCGAAAGCAGTGCTTTTGTAGTTACTGAGTATTTAAGACTCGGTGGGTTTTTTTGTGTCGCCTGATATATACGTCACTCTAAATGTGATATTCTCGGAAAGATGCAAATTGTCTGCCCAGCACCAGCACCGGATGCACCTTTGAAAAGCACCCACGAAAAGCACCCTCTCACTGTCGATTGCCGTGCCAATTGACGCAACTTCCTGAGGCGATCTCGGAATGAATGTTTCCGGGAACAAGAATTCGTGATATTGTTTCAATTACATCACGATTCTCGGGCGTGTCAAAGTCCACGGCGAAGTTTTGATAATTATTATCAACTGTAATTGTTACGACGAGGTCGCGACAGGAAGTAGCAGAGCGTGAATGCGTGAACGAGTGCGTAAAAGAGTACCGGATGTAAGAAGGACGATGCGTAAGAAAGTACGCGGGTAAAAAGGAAAGACGAGATAAAGAAAAGAATACGGTAGGGAAAAGATTCGAAATTCGACGGATAGGAGTACTATCGCCGTGGAAGATCGGAATTGTGAAAGCCGCGTGATATTATTAGGGCGGAAAGATCGACCGAAAGCGGCCGATGGGAAATGCGGGTTCTCTTCCCGAAAAGGAAACAAGAAAAACAGAAAAAGAAGGGAAACATTTCAGTAGCAAACATTTGAATACCAATATCGTTGCGAATTCGTTGCGATTTCTCTCATTATTCTGATCGAACTTATCTTTGCTCGACAACCACGCGTCCGTGGATGTCTGCCGAGGCATTTCGATTCTCGACGAGTTTCCCTCGCGTGGAAAAATCATTTACACCCTTTGGAATATTTCGAGTATGTGGGTCATAAGCTCGGAGATACATCTCGCATTTTATATCCGCGATATAATTTCAGCAAATTTCAACGCGAGCGAAACTCTTTTGACGCGAACAAGGAACCGTGTGCCGGGCAACCTTTGCTCGATACGAGGTCAAAAGACAGGTCGATCGTCGGTAAATATTATCCCTCTTCGATCGAGATCGTTATCGTCGTCGCCGGCATTATTATCATCGATACCGAGTTTCGTTAATTTTTCTAACCCTCCCCGAGCTCGTTGGAATGAAATCATCCCCCACCGACCCACGTTTCTATTATCTATACGTATACACCTTGTTTCTCTGCATGCGAACTTCAACCTATTTTCAACTTCGCTCTTTCTGTAAATTAACAAATTCTCCATCTCTCTCTTTATCTCTGTACTCATTCGTAATCTTTTATCACGGACTTCCATACGAGACGTTCCGCGGGAAATTGATTACCTTTTTTAATGATCTTCGCGATTCTCCTCGAAACAATGTCTCCCATACTGCGCGGAGTCTACGATGTAATTAATTATCGCCTATGTATTTTGCTGATACACTTTGGATTTTATTTTACGGTGAACCAAAATGGCTGCCGTTCGAGATATACTCGATTTACATCGGAAGACACAGAGGTCGTTGGAAGTTTTTCAAATTTCATGGAAATTCATTTGGTATATGTTGAATAGGATGATTAGACGGCACGATGTACGAAACAGGTAATTTCGATAAAAATTCGAAGGACTGCTAAAAATTTGATCGATTTCCTGTCGAACGAACCGCACGTTGTCCAAACACACGATATCTGTACGGCTGTTCGTGCATCACTTATAGAACGATTTTTTCTATTCGTGTTGATTGATATATTTCTGAATATTTGCATTAGGTATCTAGAGGCAGTATGTATGTTTTTTCATTTTGACATTATCGATTACTCGATATACCGTGTTACGTCGAGAGGCGCTCTTTTTTCAACGTAGCTTGTTAGATATAATTGGAAACAGTCGAAACCTCCGACTATCGGTGGAAACGAATCCTATTCGTTCATTTCTTTTTACCGCAGTATCGAATCTTAGTATTTCCAAACTCCTAAGAAACGCATGGTTACTTTACCCCCCCGAACTCTTTACTTTTTCTTCCATCCGCGAACCGACCGCCAAAGCAATGCAATTTTCGTACGCGAAAAAAACATCGATTTTACCGATTCGCGAGATCGCGTACCGCGAATAATTCGCGAGCGTGTTTGATTTTGCAGCGAATTTTGGGTGCGAGTGTTGCCAATTTGCGGGAAGAAATTAGCGACTCGAGAGAGTCGGGTTCGATGGAGCAGGGAATAAGAGATCCTCTTTTTCTCGGAATCCCGAATCGTCAGAAAAAAAAGCAACAACAGCAGCAAGGGTTTTTTGATCGAGCTGCCATTTTTTGCGGGTGACTTTTTGGAGTTGCGGTGAAAAGAAAAAAATATCTTTTCCCCCTGATAACACTTCACCCCACCGATTACACGTTACCCTTGTCTTGCCGACTAAACCGCGCGTTTTTACGTCCGCCAAACCGAGGCGACGCGCGTGTTTTTTCATAAACAAGAAAAAGATACGTAGTCGAGTACGGACGATCCTCTCGGTTCGTAAAATCCCGAATTAACCCAAACCCAAGATCCCTCTTATTCTTACTTCTTATCAGTTTTTCCTTCGTAGCTTTATTTTCGTAGACATTTTATCATAGGTCTTCCCTCTGGATGCCTCGCGTCGCCGAGGACTCGTAAAATTATAAATTATTAGTTGATTTATTAATACCTGATCGACACGGTTTTTAAAAGAGCGATAGATCATTGTCTCGTAAAAGGGAGAGGGACACGAAGTATTCGAAAATGAGGAGATATGAATAATTTGTCGGAAATCCGCGACACGAGGCAGGTGGACATGAGCCTTTAGTTATTTCATATTTGGAGTAGTGATTGCGCATGCGAAAAAAAAAAGAAAAATATTCTCACGTCTCCCGCCTCTCTGCGAACAACTGCAACCGAGGACCAACCGATCTTTGACTCGATCGATAGTCGATCGAATCAAAAGAGAATTTTGTCCACCGATACGTTTTTCGATACAGGCTAAAAGAAAAGAAAAAGATAAAGAGAAGGAAAACTTTAGGTACTTTAGAGTGCGAGTGAAAGATCGCACGCGTGGGTGGGAGAGAATGATCGATCGAGCGATCGCGCGAGTGGATGGTGTTTGATAGAAAAGAAAAGTTTTTTGAGATCAGATCAGAAATTACAGAAAGAGGAATATATCCGAAAAGAGAAGTTAGGAATATAAATAAGGTTCGAGCTAACGTTGATATCGATGCCTAAAGAAAGAAAGAAAAAAAAAGAAACTATTCGATAATTTTGTATCTTTTATTACTCAATGTACGTGCGAATTTGACACGAATTTTGACGAGTTTTTTTCCTACTTTTTTGGCGACTTTTGGGGCGCAGCTGAAAAAAGTGAGTATCCCTTAGCTGGTCACAGAATTGTGCAATCAATTTTGATCCCTTATATGGAACGTTTTCTCCCCGTATTTTTTTGTTTCTATCTCTTTCGCTCTCTTTCATCTTTTTGCGCATACCATTCTCTTTTTCTACAACCGAGTCTCTTTGTAGCCGATGATTTTTGAGTCGCGTTCGCGTCGCCTTTCCTTTTTTTGGTCAGTCGTGTTCCTTTTGCCGCGATCGCGCGCGACAATTAGCGCGCGTCAAAGCGAATTTGTTTTTTGCCCAGCACGCCGAAGTCGTGTGGTCTTTTTTACGAGCATATCGATAAATAATAGGCGCGCAAGGACCGTACCGCGATGAATTAATTTCAGTGGGGGAAAAAAGAAAACAAAAACAGTAAGAACAGCAAGTAACGTTAAACAATACTCCTCCATCGTACATTGATCGATCGCTGTGTTCGCTTTTCTTTTTTCTACTTATTCCTTGGCACGCATTATTTTCATTCCGCCAGACCAAGTAGAACGTACGGCAATTATCGTTCTCCTTAATGGAAATACGTACAAGTAGCATCTTAGTAAGAGCGTTGGGTTTTCGTTTATGCTTTCCTTCTTTTTCCTACTAATTCGTCCGCTCCTTTAGCTCTCGCGCGGATACACGTAGTTACGTTTTCCCGGTTGCCCGATACTGGACTGTCCATGAGATCGATATCGCGTTCGAGTTCAACCTGATAAGATCTTCGGGATTCGAGCTTTGTCTCTTTTCGCTGGAATTCCCTCTGCACCGTGATTGGTTGGGAATCACAGTGGAGAGGGAACCGGAACGAGTACGAAAATCGAACCACCGACGAAGCTCCAAAAATCGGAAGCCAAAAAGCTGTTCAAAGTTCGGGATATAAATCATGGACGCGCGCGACTCGTGAATGTGGATTACCGTAAATAGGCGACCGATACGTTTCTGTTTTGGTCCTGCACGTGTTTTTGTTTTTTTTTGTTTTGTTTTTTACTCGAAACGTACAACGGGGAGACCAGAAAGTACGGTGTTCTTATATTTTCCGGATCACTATTCACGTTTCCCGCATCGAGCTGCGAATCGAAAGCAATAGATCGCTCATTATCGATCCGGCGAAAATTCAAACTCCGGCCATGGACCCTCCAATATTGTTCTACCACTTTTCTCGTCCGCCATTAGAACCGTGTTATTTGTCCGATGTGTTTCTCCGATACATATATTATTCATATTTGTCCGTGACCGCGCGCGGCTGCGCATTCGCGGCCTCGGATCGAATGCAGAATTAAGAAAGAACGAAAAAAAAGAAAAGAAAAAAAGATATATTATTGGTATTCAAATGGAGAATCGTTATCGCGTCTCAGGGAGAAATTAATCGACGAGGTACCGTCGTACCTCGCGATATATCGTTTGTACGTCGTTTTGTCCGTGTGTGACTGACTTGCATGCACATCTTTTTATTACTTTCTTTATTCTTTACAATTTACTTTGGGTTTCTTTTCCCTTCTTTCACTTCGAGAACGTGAACGCTCTTCTTCGCCATTTCTTTCTCTTAGGAGATATTTATTAATGTACTTCTTTTCCGTATACGTTAAGTTATGTTAAGTTATGTTAAGTTTTCAGACTTAAAACCGACTGAAATACGACCGACAGACAAATAATATTTTTTATCATCGATATCACTGACCGAATAATATCGAAGTGACGACAAAAATGACAAAGACGTTCACGATTTATTTATTTTATTTCATTTCAGGTTTTGTAGCTCGTAGAGACGTTATGTTTTTTAGCCCCTTTTCCATGTGTGCTCGAGAGTGTGATTGTTCGCGCGAGTGCGATGAGTGTCTCACGACGCTATTCGGCCGAAAAGTGCGCGAATTAATAAGACATTGCGTTCCAGTGCCGGGAAATCCTCAAGATGTGAAAGCGACGGCCATCAATTCCACAACGATTCACGTCGAGTGGAAACCGCCGAACATCAAGGATCAAAACGGTGTCATTCGAGGCTATCATATTCATATTCACGAGGAGAGGGAAGAGGTCAGTGAACAGTCAATATTATTAATCACGTTAGAAAGATATTTGAAAAGGATTGAATCTTCAGGGCAAGGGTGAGTTGCTGAACGAGCCGATACGAAGGGATGTCCACGATGAGGGAGTATTCGAAGCGAACGTAACTGGTCTTCAACCGGACACAAGCTATTCGGTGCAGGTGGCTGCACTGACGCGCAAAGGTGATGGCGATCGTTCGACGCCGGTCCACGTTCGAACACCGGGAGGTGTGCCTAACAGGCCACAGGTCAACGTAAAGTATGTCGTAAATTTATTCTTCCCCGATTTGTCCTCGAGCGAAGATCGAAGATCTTAATAGCCGAGGAATCGATTGAAACGAGAGAAATCTATCGCCTTCAGAGTTTTGACGAGGGACCCGGTCGTCCTCGAACTCGAGTGGACGAAACCCACTCAGACGTACGGAAAGTTGCTCGGCTACAGGATTAGGTACAGTATCAAGAATCAGACAATGAAGGAAGAATTTATCGGGGGTACTCAGGAATCTTACAAAATCACGGACCTGGGTAAGTGACATCGAACTCTCTTCATTCTCTATCGAATCCAATCGATGCTAGCAAAAGGTTATCCACACGAAATCGTGCTTCACTGACTCAGTTATTGTTGGCAGAAGAACGAGGAGTAGATTATGAGTTTAGGGTAGCCGGACAAAACGAGATTGGTTTCGGCCAAGAAACCGTGAGGAACTGGTTCAGCCCGGAGGGTGAACCTACCGGACCACCAACGAATCTCTCGTACTTCTTCCAAACACCTGACACCGTGTGTGTCACGTGGGACATGCCACTCCGACAGCATAGGAATGGACAAATCATTGAATACGACGTGCAGTTCAACAAGAAGAACGATCACTCGTCGACCATCAATAGAAGTACGAACAAGACAAGAGCGGTGTTCACAAACTTGGAACAAAACACGGAGTACGTGTTCCACGTGAAAGCGAAGACGTTGAGAGGCACCGGACCCTACTCTGAGAAGATAACGATAATCACGGAAAAGGATATCGGAAGAGCACCGATGTCGGTGAAAGCAGTAGCTACTTCAGAAACGAGCGTTGAAGTCTGGTGGGAACCGGTACCGAATCGAGGGAAGATCGTCGGCTATCAGATTTTTTATACCACGACCGCGGTCGAGGATCTAGACGAGTGGAAGCAGAAGACTGTCGGTCTAACGGAATCCGCGGACCTAGTTAATTTAGAGAGATTCACTCAATACGCCATTACCGTAGCTGCAAGATACAAGACTGGTTTGGGAAGACTCAGCGAGAAGGTGACGGTCAAGGTGAAGCCGGAAGACGTGCCACTGAGTCTCCGAGCACCAGACTCGTCAACACACTCGATGACTCTCTCCTGGACACCACCCATAAGACTGAACCCAATGAACTATAAAGTCTCCTTCGACGCGGTCAAAGAGTTTGTCGATTCCCAGGGCATCACGCAGACTCAAGTCGTTCCTCGTAGACAGATACTTCTCGACCCGCAAGTGACGAGTACCACGATAAACGAGTTACAACCCTTTACGACGTACAATGTTAACGTTAGCGCCGTTCCACGGGACGGCCAATACAGGCCACCCGCGAAAATTACGGTGACCACACAAATGGCAGCCCCGAAGCCTATGGTAAAACCGGACTTTTATGGCGTTGTAAACGGCGAGGAAATTCAGGTGATTTTGCCTCAAGCTTCCGAAGAGTATGGACCAATTTCGCATTATTATTTGATCGTGGTGCCCGAGGATAAATCCACGGCCGACAAGCAACCGGACGAACTCACGGAGGACATGATTACGGGGAAGGGTGCCAAGCAGGAAAGAGAGAACGCGCCTTACATCGCCGCGAAATTCCCGCACCGGGATATTCCTTACACTTTCCATTTAGGCAGCGGCGATATTTACGAGGGTTACGAAAACCGGAAGCTCGAGAAGAACAAGAGATATAGAATATTCGTGCGTGCCGTTGTCGATACCCCGAGAAAGGTACGTTTGTATTAAACTAATCGGGACTCTGATGTTGGATGAAATAGAAGGTTATCTAATTATTTATACTCTTTCCGCAGCATCTCTACACATCGTCACCCTTCTCGGAATATTTGTCACTCGATATGAGAGAAGTTCCTCCCGGTGAACCACCACGACGTCCCAATCCTAACACCCCCGTTGACGGAAATCCGGAAGTCTCGGTTAAAACCAGTGGACAAGAACCAGGAATGGTTTGGGTAGTTGGTCCAATAATAGCGGCTTTAATGCTCAGCGTATGTTTAGTGCTTCTATTTGTTATCAAAAAGTAAGTCTTCCTGTACTTCACAATACTAATGCCGACTCTAATTACTGTGCATGTCTAACAAACATAAATCTTGTTATATTTCAGGCGAAGGCAACCGTGCAAAGCACCGGATCAAGCGGCAGTAACACGGCCACTTATGGCTGCCGATATAAGTTCCAATCATGCGCCGTCCGATCCGGTCGAGATGCGACGGTTGAATTTCCAAACCCCGGGAATGATTTCCCATCCCCCGATTCCCATTAGCGAGCTGGGAAATCACATCGAAAGGCTAAAAGCGAACGACAATCTAAAATTCAGTCAGGAGTACGAGTCGATAGAGCCGGGTCAACAGTTCACTTGGGACCACTCGAATATGGAGGTGAACGCGGCGAAGAATCGTTACGCGAACGTAATCGCGTACGACCACTCGAGAGTAATACTTCAAACGGTCGACGGACTACCGGGCACCGATTACATCAACGCGAATTATTGCGACGGTTATAGAAAGCAGAACGCGTACGTGGCGACGCAAGGTCCATTACAGGAGACATTCGGTGATTTCTGGCGTATGTGTTGGGAATTAAGAACGAGCACCATCGTCATGATGACGAAACTCGAGGAAAGGACCAGGATAAAATGCGATCAATATTGGCCCTCGAGAGGATCAGATACCTATGGCCTGATGACGGTGACGATGACGGACGTTCAAGAACTGGCGACTTACTGTATCCGAACATTCCAAGTCTGCAGAGCAGGCTACTCGGAAAGACGCGAGATAAAACAGTTGCAATTCACGGCGTGGCCCGATCACGGTGTACCTGAACATCCCGCTCCGTTCTTACAATTCCTACGTAGAGTGAGATCTCTTAATTTACCGGAAAGCGGGCCGTTAGTCGTGCATTGTAGTGCCGGTGTCGGACGAACCGGTTGTTTCATTGTCATAGACTCCATGTTGGAGAGGATCAAGCACGAGAAGATGATCGACATATACGGACACGTGACTTGCCTCCGAGCTCAACGAAATTACATGGTCCAAACGGAGGACCAGTACATCTTTATCCACGATGCTCTTTACGAGGCAGTAATTTGCGGTAACACGGAAGTGCCTGCCAGAAATCTACATTCCCACATCCAGAAACTCATGCAACCCGAGATCGACAGTATCACGGGCATGGAACTGGAATTTAAGAAACTCTCTAACATCAAGGTAGATTCCTCGAGATTCATATCGGCGAATTTACCCTGCAATAAGCACAAAAATCGGCTGGTACATATTCTGCCGTACGAATGTACGAGAGTGTGTCTACAACCGCAACGAAATATCGAGGGTTCCGACTATATAAATGCGAGTCTGATCGACGGGTATCGTTATCGGGGTGCGTACATTGCTACGCAAGGTCCTCTCTGCGACACCACCGACGATTTCTGGCGTATGCTGTGGGAGCATAATTCCACGATCGTCGTGATGTTAACGAAACTGAAGGAAATGGGAAGAGAGAAGTGCCATCAGTACTGGCCGTCCGACCGATCCATTCGTTACCAGTGTTTCGTCGTTGACCCGATCGCGGAATACAATATGCCGCAGTATATTCTGCGTGAATTCAAAGTAACGGACGCGAGAGACGGGGCGAGTCGCACGGTTAGACAATTCCAATTCATTGATTGGCCGGAGCAAGGTGTACCGAAATCCGGAGACGGATTCATTGACTTCATCGGACAAGTGCACAAGACGAAGGAACAATTTGGGCAAGATGGCCCGATCACGGTGCACTGCAGTGCTGGAGTCGGCAGAACCGGTGTCTTTATAACGTTAAGCATCGTCCTAGAACGTATGCAGTACGAAGGAGTAGTCGACATTTTCCAGACTGTCAGAATACTGCGTACTCAACGTCCAGCCATGGTTCAAACGGAGGTACATTTACGATGTTCTTTTAGACACGAAAACAAATTGGGTTACAAATGATAATATTTACTGGACGCCGCAATGTCGCGCAAAACCTTTTCCCTGCTAAATTAACTTTTGCCGTTCTCTTTTCTAGGACCAGTATCAGTTTTGCTACCGAGCTAGTTTGGAGTACTTGGGTTCCTTCGACCACTATGCCAACTGACAAGCCGACTCTCGCGAGGAACGAGAGTCGACGAGAGACAGAAGAGATCGTCAAAAAAACGAGAGGGACGTCGGCGAAAGGGCGAAAGTGCGACGTGTCTAGTACGATAATGTACTCGAGAGGTATATAGGATTCGCGGGAACATAGTTGTGGCCGCCATGCTTATATTCTACAAAGAGAAATACGCTAATGCCTTAGGCAGCTAATCGTGGAAATTCGAGTACTTCGCCGATAGCGTTCCAGTGATTTGAAATAACACGGAGGATATTTAGTTTTCCGTGAATCATATTCCGATACTAAGTCTCGCGAAAACTTGTCGTTTCGTAATTAACGGCGAGAGATTGAGCCGAAAATATTGCGGTTTTAAAAATTGTTTCAATCGTCCGTTATGGTACGCATTTCTAAATATTCAGACCATAGAGATTTGCCAGAAAATTCTCGTAGAATCGAATCGATCTTGTTAGAAGATAAATCTGGAAACGTTCTTTCCAGTTTCATTTAAATGGCGGAGTCGAAAATAAAGTGCCAGTGAAAGGGCAGAAGGGAAGACCCGGGTTTAAATCTCGGAGTAATCATAATCGAATAATCGAACATATCTTGCGAACTTGGCACGATCATTGGTCATATTTTACGGTTCCATTTTTTGAGGTCATTTAAAAGAGATACCTTATCGATTCTAGATATACTACTTTTAAGATAGACTGACCGAGATACCGCGATCCTATTTCTCCCTCAGTGAAAGATCGCCTCGAGACGATTATTCCTTGCGGTACCAGAGAAACTACGAAACAAACCAAAACGATTCGAGGCTTTCCTATTTTACCGGAGAGAAGTGCTTCCCGTTCCGTATACATAGGAAAAGAAAACAAATCACTCGAGATAAGTGAAAACTTCGAGAAACTTACGGCTCACGAACGAACAAGAGATCCGAAAAGAGAAGAAGGTTGGCAGCTCGTAAAATAATAAGGTTGTTTTTCTGCACGGTGACATACCGAGATCTTGACGGTGTCAAAAGGAAAAAGAACGCGAAAATCATTCCGCTCACTGACAAGAAAATTGCCATACTGCCAAAATCGACAATTATCCATGCTAATACCCGTTACGCACGAGATAGGGATCTTCTCATTTACCTAACAGTAACTTTCTAAGTAGATCATAAGCGAAAACTCTCTTCTAAGTCTAGGAATAAGCGACGCCATTACAGAAGAAACAAAAAAACGAAAAGGAAATTCGGCTGAATGAAAGAGGAATGAAAGGAAACGGTGCCTATTATATTCAATTATGAAGAAAATGAGCAAAGAAAGAGATATCGCAAAGTCGAGTCGTGCACGTTTCTAGGAAAACTTCTCTAAACGGAACCACTGGATGTTGGATTCCCATACTTTTTCCACGAACCCTCGATCGCTCTCTTGTACAAAGATCCATTCTACCCTTCTATCTTTACTACCTTTCATCCGCGACTTTTCAACCTAACAAAGTAAAGCGTTATTTATTACGAAAGCATCAAAACATTTTTGTAAAACTCATCCTTGTCACCCGAACGCCAAAGCAATGCCAAAAGCGAGCAACAACCACCGATACGATAGTACGCGATATACAGGAATCCCTGTTTTGACGCGGTTAACGAACCGAAAAGATAATCGTTAACATACTTATCCAAATAAGTCGCAATTAATTTCAAATATGAAATTACAACCTCCTGTTAGTTTACAAATATTGCCGCGGGTATCGGGTAACGATAATGCTATGAGACTCGATTAAAAACTCGTAAGACGTCGAATGCATTAATCTCCCTAATTATCGAGTGCAAACATTGCATTATAACCGTGCAAACACTGTGCGACGGAAAAGTTCTTGATTCCTGTTATTGAAAATGTACGTTGCACGAAACCGCGTTACGCGTGGGATTTCTGTGGATGTCACGGATATATTTTCTAATCGAAGAGATTATCGATGGTGTACATATATATTAATCGCAATGGAAACTCAACCGAGATCTCGTAGTCCACGAAGACAATAAACTCGTGCTCCTTTCGATCTCCCATCTTCGAGTCGAAAAACTTCCTCGCGTTTGGTAGTAAATAAATAAACGTAACGAACTATTTAGACAAGTGTCGATGTTCGGGGTGTATTTGTTCCAAAAGCATGGAGGAACGCTAAGCGCGCGAATTTCTTACGACAGTTTTTGGCATTCTCTTGGCACTCCCACGCTCGCGCGATCAAAGAAGAAACGCTTACGTACAAATCATTTCCTTCGGTTCGAATAATCCGTTCGTTCTTGAACGAATTATTATATTCGCTAATTTTCTTCGTTCTTTCTCTTTCTCTTTATATCTCTCTAAAAGTGGTAGCTCGAGGGTCAGGAATTGTGACTAAGTGTACATAAAACTGCACCGTCTGTCATTAGCAACATTAACACGAGTATAAATATAGATATAAATATAAATATAAATATAAATATATAAATAAATATATATATAAGATGATAAATAATATATATATACACAGATATATATTATAAATATCAGAAGTGAAGCGAATGAGTAAGAGAAAAAAAAAAGGAGCGAAAGAACTCGTGGATATTTTCCAATCTATCGGGATCGTTGGATCTTTTCCGTAAAGCACGTCCCACGTCGGGTTTTTTTGGGGCGAGACTTTCTTTTTAATTCGCCTTCGTTTAAGTTACGTTTCTCGGCAGCATTTTTCTATACCGTTTTTTCTAGATTTTTTACCGATATCAACTTATACGCGACGATTTTTACACGATGAGATTTCTATTATAGACTGATCGTACACGTTCTAATTACTCCGGAAGCGCTTGATTCGTTTTCACCCGATTCGCCATCTTACTTTCTTCTTTATTGATAGAAAAACAAGTGATTCAAACGCGTTTTCATCTCAGCGTTCTTCAAAGGTGTACTTAAAACCGAATGCATTTACGGGAATACTCGAATTATTTTTTTATCGCGCTGCCACCAACCCCGCCCACCCCTCGAACATCTTCGTCGCTCTCTCCTTCCTTCGTTTTATCTTCGATCTCTTCTACGAAGTCTAATCTTGGACTTCGGAAACTTAGCGTTAAGACTTATTTTTTTATACCACTGAATTTACACGAATCCACGTTAATTTGTCCATCTACGTTCTACGACTCACCTAGCTAATTACAATAATTGTATTAGTCCAATTATTGGAGGGATACGAAGATAATGATTCCTACGCGTCAGATGCATTTCAAGACGAGAAATCTGAGTAGTTTTGTTCGTACCAGTATTACCGACCAATTTGTACGAAATTTGCGCCATTCATGGAAAGCGACGATATTGTTTTGCGCCAAAAAAAAAGATGTTCGTCGAACGAGTACTTATCGAAAAAACATAAACATTCCCTCGAAACGTGTACGTAGATGAATACGTATATACAAAAAGCGATCGTGTTTTTCATTTCCTCCATTATTTCGCTCGGCGTATATATACATATATACCACTTAACATAAACGAGATTAATTGACTTCCGACCCGGAGAATTTCTTATTTAAGTTTTCAGCGTCGAATACGTTGAAATCCGAAAGGAAAGAATCGTTGATAAGTAAAGTTTCATGCCTCGAACGCCCTGCACTCATGACGCGAATAATAAACAACACAAAAAAACAAGAATAATAACGAAACAAAGTTCGTCGACGAAAGAGAGAAACTAAAGACTCCGCTAGAATTCATTTTGACGACGTCGGCCAGACGACGATGAAGTAACACGATGATAATACAACGTCTAGAAGTTGCGATTAGATTTTATTAGTGGAAGCATTTGCGAAAAAAAGAATCCGAGGTGCAGAGGTGGTGAAGCCACTTTTGCGGAGGATCTGTCGAATTTTTCCGAGGGGAAAATCTTTGTAATTATACCTAAAGAAAAGTGCGTTACGCCAAGGCACCTACATGTATCGATGAAAGAAGAGAAACTTCGCGTTTAAAGTTCCAGAGTAAAATACAATACGTTTACGAGAGAGGCGAAATGAAATTATTGTATAAATAATAATAATGACTCTAGTTATAAGTTCGTAGTTACACTAATCTGTATTCGATGAATTTACCAATACAAGAAACGAGTCCACGATATTCGTATATTTATAACATACCAATCTTAACGTTAATTAACTAAGTTGTTTTCTATCATTCCAAGAAGGACGATTGTGTACGTTGTATGTTTAGCTGCGTGTCCATCGTTAGTGTTTGTCATATCGTTCTTTTGTTTTTATACATCCCAAAGTGTATAGCAATATGTGGTTTGTTGTATTCTTCTTCTCGAAAACCATATAAACGTAGGAAACCCGCAGTTCAAAAAGTCGAGGAATCCGCGAACGGTGACTTTGAAGAGAAATGTCCTCTTTCCAACAATCGGCTACCGACTACTACTTCGAGAGAAAATAAAAGGCGAGTTTTCTTCTTGCGTTGCTATCTATTAAAAGATCTTTAATCCTCGCCGCTCGTCTTCTTTCGGCGAGCGACTTAATAAGTTATAACGAACTATGTTCCACCGATCCGGAGAAATACGTACATTGAAACGAAACAGAGAAATAAAGAGAGTCAAATACTAAATATCGTTGAAAGAATGGGAAATTATTTTGTGATACTTTCTTGCCAGAAAGAATACAACAGGCTGAGATAAAAACAAATACGATAAACGCAATGTTATTAATTAACGACTTATACAGATTAAATATTGTGTAATAGGGAAGTCTGTTGACAAAGAGAGATAACGTGTACATTATGTATCGCCTTGTGGCATCAATAAACTGATAACTAACATAACGTTTTTCCTCTCTCTTCTCGATCTTCTGCAAGGACAATTCAGGAAGTAAACAGGGATACACAAATATGAACACCATGAGTATATTTCCGGCATAATGTATTCTTTATTTCAATTTGATTTCGGGGAATGATTCAGGATATAGGTGTATGTACAGTTCGTCGTTATTGGTAAATATTAGTCGATATGGCAATGTGACTTAAATAAAACAGGCTTATATCACATTAGTTGGTTCGCCGGGATTATTCGTTGGCGGACTTCTCGTCATCATAGACGCTACCTATAAGTTAATGTTATTTTTATAGTGATATTTCTTCGTAACTCGGCCGTCATTCGCTTCGGAACTCGGCGTAAATTTCTTACGTACATTTTGCATGACTTGTTTCCTTAGGAAATCGCTCGTCGCCGCCGAGATATTCTGATCTTTTCCCATTTTACACTTCACGTACCCGTAAAGGTTCGCGCCGTTCAAAACAATCGCGATACACACCAGTAACAACCACTTAAACTTTAAACTAAACAGGGCGGCTATGAAAAAGATTGACCACATAAATGGACAGAGAATTAAGGCCAGCCAAAATATACGAGCCTCGGCCGCGTTAATACGATTCTGTTGAGCACCCTGCAACACAGGGCACATAGTAGCCATTGCATTTAATGATAGCCAGTAAATAATTGCCATTTAATTGGACTGGCATTTTTTTAGTTGGTATTGTTTTTTATCTTATGTGCAATATATTTTCGTAATTTTTGTACTGCATAATGTATTATATTAAATGGAAAATGATTAAGTACACCGTAACAGTTGATTTGTTCTAACATAAAGTGTACTCAGCGAAACCAAATGAAGTGTATAGTGAAGTAAGAATTGCTCAAACCTTTCTGGACTCGAAGACCCAGTGGCTCTTTCCTTCGTCATCTACGTAATTCCACCACCTGAGACCAACCATCAACCTTCCAGTGATGTTTTTAACTGTCCAGAAATCCATTGACAAAAGAAGCACAATGGTAACAAAACTAGCTATAAAACCATTGGAGGACCAACCAGAAAACATGTAAGCGATTATCGCCGACACTCTGAACAACAAATGAAACGTCGTCACGTAAGGATGTCTAGAATGCCGAAGAGAGGAACCGGTTAACATTTTTCTAATATCTTTAGGTGCGAGATTTTTGTAGTGATGCTTTTTTAGGTTATTTATACTTGAGTTTGTTGCCATTCTGGCCCTCGTCCTCCTCCCCGAATGCAATCGTATCGTCGTCCATCAGTAAAGGTACCTAACAAGGAAGTAATAGAACTAATTCAGGAGCTACCAGGACAACGCGTCCTTCGTCCACTGACTTATTGACGCGCGTTGAAATATCCGAAATTTCGATCTTAAGCGTTTCACTACGATATTCGCGTAACACAGATTGCTAACCGGAACTGTGAGAGAAATATTTAGAACTTCGAAGCTTTTGTTGACTGATCAAATATCACGACCCGATCGGGGACGGTAGACACGATATGGAAATACGAAGTTGTTTGGCTTCACTGATATACATACGGAAAAATCACGAGTGAAACGTCACTAACGACTGTTCCACCGAATACAACGACCAAACAAATGTCCCCTCTCGTTTTGTGTTAATGCAAAGGTTTTTATCTTGCACTAAGAAGATAAGGAAATAGTTCGAAGGTGTATGTGAAAAACCGTGAACGTCACAACACCAGAATGTCACAGCTCAAAAGGAGATACACGTAAAACTCTGGCACGGACCTACCGAAGCAGACGCCATGTTTGCACGCTGACAACACGTCGGCTCGTAAAACGACGCGACCGCCACGTTTCGCGTGCAAAAAACCGCGAAATTAAATGTTTAAATCACCGACAATCTTTAGTGAATTATCTATGTCCAACCTCATCTTTATCCAGTAAAATATCATGGCTTCTTCATGAAATACATCGTTCTTATACTATTTCCACTTTGGCAACGATTGCCAACACGAATCTAATAAACCATCATTAATTCGTTTACCGTGCTTTATCGAAATGTCCCAAACTCGCGATCGAGTCGCGGGTGATTAGCTAAAAAATCGTGCGCGGTTATGAAGTCAAGTAAATGTTAGACATCTGGAGGACGTACCGAGAGTGCTGAGTTCAGAAAGAAAAGTATTCGCGTAAATTTCGCGAGACGGTTCAAAAAAGCATTGCAGAAGAACGGGGAAAGAAATAGATCGAAACGAATGGGGGCAGAATGAAGTACTTACAGAAGGTGGTTAAAATGTAGGTCGTCGGAGAAGGACGCAGAAGGGTGGTGGTTTAACGCGGAAGCGTGCGTTTAACGTGGACGAGGAGGTTGTAAGCTCGTTATCAGGACGCGGATCGTAGAGCAGCGAACAAAAGGCAGAGCGACGCATGCTCGTCCGGTTCCACGTAGTGGCGAAGAAGAGAGGCCCGTTGCACTTAGTGTTCGGAAATCAGGATTGACAGGAGATCACGGTGCATCGACGACAGGGCGACACAGTAGCACAACCGACGCGACGACACGCGACACAAAGCACGGCGATATACGCGGCGGTGTGCTGTGCCAGCGTTAAAGGGATAGGCGCGATTAAAGCAGCAGTGTGGTGCGTCGCAGATGTCGGTGATACCGTTCGCGTTGGTGGTTAGATTCGGGGAAAGGCGGGGGACTGAGTGATATTCCGCGTGCCGCGAATAACAGTTTCCGTCGGGTTCGCCTTCTGCATGGTATGCCAGCCACGGAAACGTGACAGAGAACTCGACGCCGCTACAACGATGCTCAAGGGACATTCACCGATCGTTCAAGCCCTTCTCGGGACTTTATTCACGTGGGCGCTTACCGCCGCGGGTGCCGCACTCGTTATTCTCATTCGAGGAACCCAGGTACATATTTTTTTTTATTTCAATTATTTCATCACACACACTCACTAAATTCTTCCTTGCACCACTTCATTTTCCGACTTCTCTCGTCCGAGATTCTTCACCGAAGCACGCCTAACCTCAACCGACCGTGTCGATATTTCCGGCGCGGGAAATCTTTTCCACGTTTGAAATTCCACGCGACAATCTATCCCTCCACTTCCTCCCTGTGTTATTTAAGTTTACAAATTTCCATCGTTCTTTTAACTTCGTGGTTATAATCGAGCATAGCGGCTGATATCTTGCAAATTGGACAGTCCTACATTATTTCTTACCTTGTAACATATGTTTGCTTCTTCGTACGGTAAATATCACATAAATATAGTACCGTAATACGTTACAAAACGTATTAGGGATTTTAACGGGAAGCTGTTAATGGTACTTGAATTGAATTTCTTGTAAACAACGACGCGACTTTTTCACGTTGGACGAGTGTTAGCGGTATCGTTTTATAAAGATAGTAATGTGCACCAATAAATCACGTAATTCCCGATAAGATTATATTAAGTTATCGATCTATCCATCTCTTCTTAATAATGCAATCCTCGTTAATTAATGACGATAAGGTGTAAACACGTAATAACAGTGAGTTTAATTGTTTGCAGCGAAAACTACTGGACATCAGCTTAGGATTCGCGGCCGGCGTAATGGTGGCCGCGAGTTACTGGTCCCTCCTGGCACCTGCGATCGAAATGGCTACCGAGAGCAAAATATACGGAGCCGATGGAGAATTCGCGTTTATACCGGTTGGAGTTGGGTTTTTCATAGGGGCAGCTTTTGTATACGGGACCGACGTGTTGATATCTTCCCTCGGCATTCAGTCCCCCAATGTGCTTTTAGCTATGCAGTCAGTTGGTACGAAACAAAGACGCGAGATCCTTGCAAAACTAAAGAGTGACGAGGACTTAGACAATAACGATCCGTTTAAAGACATACAGATTTCCAGTGGAAAAATGTTTGCTCATATCGAGTCGACCACGATCGATGGTATCTCATTTCTTTTTTTTCTCACTGTCTCTTTCACACGTAATATACGATTTTCTCTGTAGGCTTGGAAAATGGGATCAGTTGAAAAATGACACCTGTTTATTTTATCTACCACTTATTTATATATATGGAAGTCAGTGTACACTCGCCCCTCTTTGCTTTGTCGCATAAGGCAACCCTTTGATTATCCAGGAACAAGGGATTTCCTAAGGGATTTCTATAAAATGTGTCCGAGGAATAACCCGACATTTTGTGTTCGCGTACTACATTTCGTAAGTTCCAGTTGTTTCGACGCATGTAAATCATGAAAGAATTTCAGTTCTACGTCGGAAATTCCCCCGAAGGATAAAACTAACCCTTATCCCTGGAAATTGGAATATTTTCGAAGTGTATGTTGCCTGTTTTTTTGTTTTCGGTATGCAAACGATTTCGAGTGCCATGCGTAGATGCCTGAGGATCGTAAAGTAGAACGATCCGTACAACGCTTCATATTAGTTCATGCATGAAAATCATCCGTAGATCGATGCGTGGAATTCGAAAGCACAGATTCGCCGATAAACGAGCCGCGCTTAAAATCTAAACAAAAACCAAACCGCCAAATAAATCCGCCGTTATAAATTCGATACGCCGAGAACCGGTACGTCCGCAAAAAAAGAAAGGAGAAGTGTGACTCGTAACACGGTGATGTGTCGCGAAGTGCTGAGTGAAAAAGTGATCGGTGAATGAATCTCGTCGCCTAATCAAAGTGCGTGAATCTAAATCAAAGACAATTAATCCATCGTCGCGTGGAAAATCACGATGGTACGTCGTTAAAGAAAAACCTTTAAAATATCCCTACTAGTCCGGATTTGTGCCAAGAGTTCCACGGGCTTGCAAAACTGATCTTATTAGTCCTGCCTGCAGATCTGTCTCTCGCGAAAACTTGAAAAGATAATCGACCGTGTTTTGAATCACAATGATTTATAACCCGAGTATCCTTGTCTCGAATGACTTACATTTTGCACGAAGTGCGACTGTTTCGCAGGTGTAACTCGTTCAACGGTCAGAGCACCCGTTTCTTACCCTCCCTTTTGATATTTTATTTTTCAGGCTTTTACGAGCAAAATACGAGACGCCGACAAATTTCGACTATTAACAGGCCATCCGATTCCGGCGAAGTAGGTACGATGTACGAAGATCCAAACAACGAGATGAAAAATAATCAATGGCGGAGAATACTGCTCCTGGTAGTCGCAATTACGGTAGGATTGTGGTCGCTGACTTAATGATTTCCATGATAGATAAGGTGATATTAGGTTTACCAGTGATTTGCTTAGGTTCACAATATCCCGGAGGGACTCGCGGTAGGCGTTGGATTCGGTGCTATCGGAAGTAGCGCCTCAGCGACTTTCGAAAAAGCAAGGTAAGCGAATATTACAGAAAAAAGAATCTTAGGAGAAATACGCGCTTCCATTGCGGAGCTTTGCGCGACATTAATAGCGATAGCGAGGCTATGCTAATACGTCGATCTATCTATCTTAGATCAATCGTGCCTATTCTATTCGTTATAAGAGCCAGATAGGTTAAATGCTACATTAGCGTGTCAGAGAATTACGAGCGATCATACGACCGCTTATGCGATTCCCTTGCTCGCCCTAACAGTTTCGTACGCA
Organism: Nysson spinosus; assembly: GCA_910591585.2. Taxonomy (NCBI): domain Eukaryota; kingdom Metazoa; phylum Arthropoda; class Insecta; order Hymenoptera; family Crabronidae; genus Nysson; species Nysson spinosus. Next base: position 1,088,831 of record OU342839.1, on the reverse strand, counting down.
CGGCTTTTATTATGATTTCCTTGAATTATTAATAACGCCCGAGATATTTCTGTATTCTGATACTTGTTTTTTAATTTCGGATACGCCTACGATATACTTTATTTAAGACGTTACCGCATGCATCGCGAATGCCAGTTTCGAAGCAGAATTTTAATATATTACGCGTATACATATATTAATATCATACAAGGAATATTATTTCTATCCAACATTGCACTCGATGCAATATGTCGGATGAATCTTTCATAAATAATCCGTCTTTTCCATTACACCATTAATAATGCCCTATTAATCGGAAATCTTTTTTTCGGACTTTTTTCATACTTAATTTATTTCTTTCATTCGCGAAGACCAACGTAGCGTAAATTCGCGACCGACTTTTTTATCGCGAATTCGAGGTTTGCGAGACACTGAAAGGTGGCAGCACGATTAGTTCTCTTTATCTTGAGGCAAAGCAAGTGATCGGAAGTAGAGGCCCATGAATGAGTCCCATGTGGTCCCATGTGATCCCATGGTGGTCGACTCGCAGCTCGAAGGGGAAATTTATTGGCGGTGATGCCTGGAGCGAGGGGAAAGGGCACGTGTGGCCCTGGAATTCGACGAGCCCTAGGCGCCGCGCATTCCATTCCACCTTGCCGCTTTCCCCGCGACTCCACTTTTCTTCTCCTTTCTCTTCCCTTCGGTGTATCTCCTCCAACGCGCCGCTCCCTTTATTACCTCCTGCCTCTTGTCGCTGTCTTTTCAACGCTTTATCTTCCTCCAATTTTTATCAGTTTCCCCGAAAGATTTGCCTCGGCTACCGACATAATCTCACACTCGAAAGTGAAGCACGACGAGTAACAGTTTTATCGCGATGCGTTTGAAAAGAGAAGAACATCAAGTTCATAATAAAAGCCGGCCTTGTAATGCGATGCCGCGCGTAGAAAGAGGAAGCTACGTTTATTATTATCATAGGTAAAGACACGCACGTGCACTGAAACGTGCACGTAGATAGTTATTTCCGATTCTCTTAGCGGCTGATCATCGTTTCAAGTACGTCGAGCACTCCAGAACTCACCGTGGAATTTCTCGGCGTTACGAGAAATATTAAACATCGCTGGCTCCACTGCCATTCTGATTTTGCAACCGTTTACGCGCCAGTCTTCCTTCGCGATACATATTCGAATGTCTTCGAGCGAATAATAGATGCGAATGAATTTGCTAACACGTTGAGTGCCACGCCGAAATCAGTTTTATTCGATACCTCGCGATACAAGTCCGTAACGTCAACATAACGTCTAAAAATAAAACTGTTTAAGCGATCTACGATACATTGGTTACTTTACATCGTTATCGTAACGTTCGAAATATTGGAAATTTGACGAATATTCACGATATATATATTTGATTCGAGTTTTAATAACGGGACGTATCGCGGAGACCGTTGTTTTTTAGCCGATAAACGAATTCGCTGGTTATGAATGAATCGTTGGTTCAGGTCACAGGATGACCCTGACCGAAACAGAGGTCGCGCGTATCTCGCGGGCGCCATTCGTGACCGAGGTTGCATCGTTATCATGGTCCGTGGTCATTTATAAACCACACTTCTCGCGTACTTTTGACTCTTTCATTTCGCGAATTATTTATTTTCTTGAATCCGAGAAACCCGGTGCAAAGGCGAGCACGCGAATGCACGACTAGTAATGTTTACAATTGCAATCTAAGGTTAAACGAAGACCATTCTAACATAACAGCATTGCAACTTTTAATAACACGACCATCGGAACCAGATATTTTATTTCTGTCTAAAGCCAGTAGCCGAGTTATTCTTTCGCGTAAAATCTTTTGAAGCTACTTATGGTAAAGAAAAGAAATTCTCTTTTTTACAAATATTAAATATGAAATAATCTACAATGAACTCTTCACCATTGTTTAACAATGACATGAGAGAATAAAGTAAAAGCTATCGAGTGATGTTTAATATGTAGCTGATAAGTAATTGTTATGAGATATGCAATATGAAATGAACACCGTATGAATTTATGGAGCAAGCCAATAATTCTTGGTACTCGTAGTATCAGGAATTACGCGGATGCAAATAGGAATAAATGGAGGCATTTCAAGACTCGTTTGGAGGGCCAACATGTCGTCGTCATTGTCGTGGACGTTTGGAAAATCACTCAACCTTGAGCATTTATCGACCCAACATGCCCTTTTGTAGCCCAACTCGTTTGTAACGAACAGCATTCCATTCTCACGATGATTGCGATTGAGCCTCGTGTGGCCCTGTATACGTTTTCTGGCCTACCAAAAAGGAACCGCGCATGCTCACGCGTCGATATTGAAATTCTCCCGCTCTATTCAGAAATTGCTAAGGGTTGCGATATCTCGATTTGCGAGCGGCGGAGACGCAGGAGGGGAAGGTTGAGAAAGAGATCGTACCGGTCAAGGAAAACGTCGAGACTTTCTTACGGAAACCGATTTTTACGCAACGCTGTCCTTACGCGTGTGTCGACGATCTCTTTCGGTGTTTGACGTCGATGTCCTTTCCAAGGAAAACGAATTCCATTCTTCGAGCGTAAAGAAAAATCTGCTAGGCAGAGTCGTGAATGAAATGTTCGGCGGTTTCTAGCGGTGGTCGACGCCGCTTGTTTTACGATTAGAAAACGGTCGAGAAAATAGAACGTGAAGTAGAATGAGAAGAAAGATGGCCGCGGAGCGTAGGATGGAAGAAGAAGAGTGGTACTGGCTAACAGATAGGAACGACGATATTTGCACTCGCTGTGAAACGTTCAAGGAGATCTGGTACTGACTCACTCCCCGAGCTATGTGGATTTTTCACGGAATCTGGGTCCGTCGTTTCTTGTTTTTCTTCCCTTTATATTAATGTATTTTCTATTCACTCTCGGCGATTACTTCGTGTATCTTTACCGCTAGTTGATTAAGGACCCCTGCCAATTCATTGTACGCCGAGTCGTGTATTAATCGAGCGAAGTGAATTACGAGGAAGAGGTAGGAAAGCTGGAGGGTTTCCGCGATGGCGTGCGTAAAAACGGAGGAACCGCGGCGTGGCGGGTTTGGCGGGTTTGGCGGGTTTGGCGTGGCACGTAGATGAGGTGGTGCTATGTTAAACATGGCGCCGGACAAAGCTGCCGACGAAACCATCTCATTTCAGTCCTATCCTGTGCTGTCTGCCTTATTATATACCGTCCGACCGACCGACCGACCGACCGACTGCTCACCGCATCGCGGCCTCTTTCTCTTTCTCCCTTTATCCTTTTCTTTCTACCTTACACTCCTTTTACCTCATCGTTCTGCCCCTCTACCTTCGTATCCTTCCCCCCTGGTCTCTTATCTCCACTGTCTTTTTCCGATTCTACGTTTACCTTTGCTTCTACTGCCATCACCCTTCTTCCTCCTCCTCGTCTCTTCCTTTTCCTCCGTTTAACACTCGATCTTTTCGTTTAAGTTCGAGTCATCGCGGGTACCATAGGCCAATCGAGAGAGAGTTCTTTGCACTCATATTTAGTGAATCAAAGTAAGAAGAATGAGTGGAAGTCAACGGTAGCAATTGACGATGGTCCCATTACAAAATGGGGGCCCCTCTTCGAGTTACCTCGGTATTCCAGGCTTCCCTCGATCGTCACACTTCATACCCATCGCGCTTATCGCACGCGGAAAACCGACTCTGACACTCGGTGTGTTAATAGCGACGGAAGTCACTCACGATATACCACTTCCCGCTTAATCTCGGTAGCACCGTGAGTGCGTGTGCGAGTTTTAAACGGTTACGTGGCCGAGATGCAATTCCGCGACAAACAGTCTTCCGTTCTCGATGAATTGCAACGTACCACTTGTTTTTCACAACGTACTTTGGAACCGAGGAGAGTTTTTTCTTTTGGAAGAGTTGTAATAATTCTTTTTAATAACTTGGCGATTACTTCGACGAATAGCTTTGCTTTCCTGCGACTCGGTGCTCGGTAAGCACTGAACCGCGTCTATTCACAAGTCGAAGTTACTGAGAATCGAAGCGACGAGACGTTCACTAGCTTAGCGACACTCCACCCTGATACTTTTCTCACCGTCTCGTATTTCTCGTTCCTCCTCCTTTTGTCTCCTTTCTATTGTGCCCATTCGCTGTCTACTGCCTACGTGGATTCCGATAGATTTTATCCTTCCTTTAAACCACCAGATCTTAAAATATGGATCGCACGATGACCCCCCCGTGGAATGCGTGAATTCCGTGCAAAAACACGTGTCACGAAGCGTAGATCTCGGTTAGTTTATCGATCAATAGGATAATCCGAAGAGCAATTGTTCGAACGTCACCCATGTGTCTTCTTCTAGGATTCTCCGTCTAGATTTACCGGTCTCTTTCCTCTCCGTTCGTCTCCCGGCGGCCGATGCACCGGCTCGCGTGGTGCCGGCGACTTTGCAATGTCTGGAATGCGTCGGCATTAAGCATGCGCTTCGCGTACTTTACTCGGAACAGACATACAGCCGGATCCGTTATGTCCCTCGACGACGACCTCAGGATCCTCCACGAGGTTCTTCTCTCATCTCTCATCTCTCATCTCGCAAATCGCACCTTGGATGATAGCGACGGTTCTACGTTCCGTGAACCATCGCGGTCTACTTTCCGATGGCTACGTCTTCCTACCTTGAAATACTTTCGAAAGGATTCGAGTTTTCCATCGTCTACTTTGTATTTGCGTACAGTTAGTCTCCGATCGAGGTGAAAGGATGCTACGCGCGGTGCTAACGCGGCTATCGGTAAACGTTTTGGCACGGTTCGATAAGGCAAAAGTCCCGATAAGATTTGGTTCCAAAGCTAGGAGAGAGGTTGGTAGCGAAGGATTCGTAGAGAAGGCCATGGTATGGCAGAGCGGGGTTGATCTTATGGTCTTATGGTCTTATGGTTTTATGGTGGCCGGTGGCCTCGGGACTCGGGACTCAGGAGAAGAGTCGGTGAGCTCGGCTCGGCGTTGGTGGAATGCGGGACGGGCAAATCGCGGTCGGCCCGCTTGCGCCTCGTTCCCATGCATTCCTTACTCCCTCTCTCGCTTCCTCTCTCTCTCACTCTTCCCTACTCGCGTTCTCTTCTCCATCCTCCTCCTCTTCTTCTTCTACTTTTTGACTGGGCACTCTTTTCTCTTGGCCGCTCGTTCTCTTTCGTTTTCTCACACACAAACGTGCACCCGCGATACGTGCACCCTTGTCTTTTCCCTGCTCTTCTTTCTCCCGGTCTCCTTTTAACGCTTCTACATACACGCATATAAGGACACGTACTTAACAGCCATTCTCCTTCCTTCTCTCCTCTCTTACCTTAGAATCATCCGTGCCCTCTCTTCCTCCTCCTTCTTCTTCTCCTCCTCGTTTACTTCTATCTCTCTCCTCGTCTACCGGGTTCTCCGATCTCGTGGCCGGTTCTTCCGAGAGATTCCTCGCGGTTCCTTCGGGACCGTTCCTCCTTGTCCTTTTACTATTACTCTTCCTCCTCCGCGCTTCCCATCCACTCTTCGTCCAACACTCTCCCTTTAACACTAGAACTTACCGAGAATATTATTCTGTTATTATTTATATGTTCAATGACACGTATTTAACACTAGAACTACCAAGGGGGTCAAAATCACTTGTCTGCCATTTTTAATTCAATTATTTCAATATATCACGGCGGCGATTTCTCTTGGGATTTTATACACTTTTCTTTTAACTTAAGTTCTGCAGTCATAATTTATATATAAATAAATAACTATAAGTAAAATAAGTAACTTAAAATATACTCGGTAGTTATATTGTTCAAAATAAGGATTAATTGGCAAAAGGAAATTAACCGATTTGTTTATGACTCTTATGCAACGTGAGCCGCAAAAAATTTCAGAAAACGAGACGTTATGAATTGGACATTTTTGATTATATTTTGCCGATCCGTTATTTTGATAACTTTGGTAATTCAAGTGTTAAAAGTATACGATTGATGAAGAATAGCTTCAGGTATCCTAAACGACACATTTTTAGAAATTTAACAAACCTCGTTTATCCTGAACCTGCAAGAATTAAATAATTATGCATGTCGTAATGAAAGCAGTTAAAATTTTTGGGGGGAAATCCTTTGTGAAACTAGTCTCCGTCCGGGCAGAGATCAGTAGGTCGTGTTTCTTTCGTGACCAGAATTGACCAATGCCAGAGGTTCTGGAAGCGACGGGAGTAACCTACCGCCAAGATCACGGAGAAATGATTTACTGTTATCTCCCGGTGGTTAGCCATTTTGGGAAAATAGTTTACGATACGGTTGATTCGTCGGTGGTGAGTCGCGAAACCGGGATAAGGTGTTGCCACGTAAGATACAACCGCGGTATTATGGAATTCAAAATGGCGAGCACGGTGCGTTGAACGAAGTCTCGTCGGCGCCATGTTGGTACACGAAGATGAGCTTCGCGATCTTCGTTCTTCGAAGTACCGATACTTATTAATTCGTTATAAATAACAACTAAAATAGTGGTCGGTTTTAATTCTTTTAGATATCTTTGTTAGTTGTTTTCATCGAAGATCAATTTAACAAGATCAAATACCAACGATATTCCTCTTGGAGGGGGATCTATGATTGAATTAGAGAATATCGATATCCGCGATCGCGATTCTCCATGTTTTTTTAAGAAGCAGTGGCTTAACTTTGACGAAAACAAATTTTAATCGTAGCCACAGGTAGACCACCTGCTTTGATCACGAATCTCGAATGTGCGCGGATATAACGGTGCTGAATGTGTTCGCTGGCACGTTCTCGGTGGTATCAAAACACATACGTGCTACTTTTTTTCTAGGAACCAACCAGTTCGGGGAGATCTCTTTTTTTTTAATAAGAGAAATCTCAGGTTTTCGATTCGAGACGGCACGACGCCCTCCTAGAAAATTCCGGGTCCCGGTGATCGTAGATATGATTCGAAAGGCGGAACTGTTTCGAGTTTCGATAAGTGAGAAGTTCCGGTAGCCCGGTGACGGGTGTCGGCCCACTGTGGAGAACGATATTATGAATGAAACCGAGGTTCCCTTCTCTTCTTCTTTCACGAATCTTTTCGTAAAGTGGTCCCTTGGTAAACGCTTTCTAATCTGCGGACAAGCGACGTTCTCAGGAATGATGAGATAACGGCTAATGGCCCCCGTCGATGTTCCCCTACGCATCATTTCTTCCAGAAGTACAGAGACAGTTACTTTTCGCATTAACATAACTCTAATATAAAAGTGTAACGAGTCGATCCTGCAATGTCAACTGTTCGACAGAATTGAAATGGGGAACATTTTCATTTCGAATAGAAGCATCCTCCGCCATTGCGACCAACATGGAAGATAATTAATTCAAGCAGAGATAATCGTTGCCGTGGTATTCGTTTCATTTTGGAGCGCGTAACGGACAGCGTATCGAAGTATCAACGTATCAATTCCGATGGAATTCCGTGATACCGTCAAGCGGGAGAAAGAAATCCGGAGATGTATTTAAGGTGGAATAAGAAAGATATTCGCTAATACTTTCTCCCGGATCCTGAAGAGTGTCGAGCGAGCATTCTTCTCCGGCGCGGCATCTCCGCTCCCTTCTTCTAAGGAACCTTCTTACCTCCCCCTTTCTTCTAAGGTTATCTACCCGTCGACTCTCCTCTCTTTCGGATCTCTGCCCCTCCCCGCTCTCCCCCCCCCGCCCCCTCTGGAACTCGTGCCCCTCTACCACCGCGAGAATCACGCTCACGGGTTTGGAATTCCGCGTGATGATTGCTTTCACGAGCTATCGAGTAGCCGAATTTTTTACGAACATAATTAGCTACGAAACTCTCCTGGCCTATTATCGCTTCTCAAAAAGGTCGCTCCAAGTGTGAATGAACTACTTCCGGGAAAAAGAACGCGGTTACTCGTGAACTCGATACCGACGAATCGTTGAAATTCCACGAAATGCCGAGGAATAATTAGACCCCTTCGTTCGTCCACCTGACTTCACTCAACTTTGTTCCGCGATGTTGTTCTTCCTGGTTCGCGAGGAGTAAACTTCCCGGACGATTTCACCTCGCGGAAAATTCAGATTGGAATCTAAGATGTTTGTGATTTTTATTTTGGAAAAGGGTGAGAAGCGAATCGGGAAGGTTGACCGGTATCGGGCGTCGGCCGAACCGTCTAGTCGCGCGCCGCTCCTGGTAGACGAGTAGCGGCCCTGACCGTGGAAAGCGGCGAGCACTCGGGGAAAAGAAACCGGCCCCCGTGGAGGGACGGAGAGAAAGAGTCCAAAGAGGAATACCAGAAAGAGCGGGACAGAGTTAAATAAGAAGGTGAAGGCAGAGACCTTAGAGGTGGCAGCGAAGAAAGAGAGGGGTAGAAATCATTCTTGGAACTCGGGTGACCTCCCCTGGTGCAACTGGCAAACAGAGTCGGACCCGACGGGTTAACTGTACAACCACTTATGTACCTCGATGCCGTAGGAATGCGACGACGATGCTGTCCCATGAAATAACGCACACGACATATCGCATACCGAACCATCCACTCGCTCTCTCTTACACACGCACACACTTCTCTTAGAGAACCTCTCTCCACAGACCGGTGATTCTCCTTGAACACGGGAGGAGCTTGTGGATCACGTCATTCATTCACCTGCACGAACCGTCTCCGGCGTTCTCCAACGTTCTCCAGCGTTCTCCAACCTCCGCCGTCGTTCTCCGCCAGCGGACAGCTCCTCCATTGTTCCCTGGAAATCCGTAGCCGCTCGTCGATCGGCGATCCATCGCGTACGATCGCGGAAGACCATCGTTATTAGCCGTCTCGGTTGCTTTACGCGCCTTTCTTATTCCAGGGTTGAGTATCTCTCTAATCTTGGCGAACGCAACACACACGTTCGATTATATCATCGTCACCGAACGAACTTAGATGCGAGTCCCAGCGAGTGGTTCATCCATTCGAATCACTCTTTCCGTGGTTCGTTGTACCTCATCATCGAGAAACGTTCGGTGGATCTTCGAATACAGAAGGATTAAGGTTCACGTTCCACTGAAAAGATTAGAAAGAAGAGGCAACAATGATCATTCAGAATCGCGGAGGAGCAGCCAACCTCAGTGCGATACGTGAACTCGTCTGCACTCTCGAGCGAGTCGTATACCCACCGATATATCGTGTTCGTTCATTCACCTGTTACGTAGCTCTCTCTCTCTCTCTCTCTTCCTTTCTCGCTTCTGCAATCGACCACCGTCTCTCTATTCTACTCTCTTCACTCGTCGTTGGAATTTTCTAAAAGACTACGATGATGAATGACATGCATTTGTTTATTTATTTAATGAACGATGCTGGCTACACGACAACTAACTAGTCGTTAATCTCGCGAAGATAGAACATCGTAGATACTCGTGACTCGAATAAACCCGAATGAGCAATCGCATAAAACGCACCGAGGAACCTGGAAACTCAAGCAACACTCGAGCGAAGCGGACGGAAAAATCTCGAGAATGTCGCGACTCGTCGTCGGCCAGTTTCAAGAAGTTGGTGACTTCCAGGTTGGCTTGGAGCAACGCAAAGAGTCCGCGAGTTGGCTCCTTGCAGAGCGACTTTGTCACATCGGTTTTATTCTCATCGTCTCCCCGGATCTCCACCTGGATTGCTTTCCCGTTTCTCGAGATAACTAGTCTTATTTTTGCGTGCCACGTAAACTGTACTGTTCACCGTACATTCCTCCAAGCGATCGCTGAGGAAACGGGAAATTCGGCGATTACATATTTACGAATACTTAGATTATACTACCTGGAATGCCGCGGTTCACTGTAAATAATAAATTCCCCCCGGAAAATGCATTAACGAAGGACTCTCCTTTTCTTGCAGAAACCTTGCGATCGGAATCGGTATACAAAACTTCCCGGAAGGACTCGCGGTATCGTTACCTCTTCAGGCTGCTGGGATCAGTACCCTGAAGAGCTTCTGGTACGGGCAACTATCAGGGATGGTGGAACCTTTGGCTGGTGTCCTTGGCGCAGCCGGAGTGACGCTTGCTGCACCTGCTCTTCCTTACGCACTCGCGTTTGCCGCCGGTGCAATGATCTACGTCGTCATCGACGACATCATCCCGGAAGCCCAGCAAAGGTACGTAATTATGGTCGTTCATCTCCAGTCCGACTTCCTATAAACCACATTTTATAACGGTATTCCTGGACCAAGTCTGGGTTAGGTCTGCATCCTTGTATTTATAAGTCCTTCGATTGCTCCATATTAATTGTGGTTCAAAGGGTGTACCCACCGTGGAAGTAGACATAACCCTGTTCCGTTTCCCCTAACTGGTTCCGGTCTCCCGTTGCACCGTCTCTCTCTTCCTGTCTCCTTGCGGTCTGCTCTTTCGTCTCAACTACCGTCCGTAGCAACAGCGCAAACCGGAGGTGCACCGGCACCCGCTTCCGTTTCACGTTTCACCCTCCGTGCTCGAACAAAACGAATCGAACGCCGTGATTCAAGGCGCTACGAGATTTAAAACCGTAGGAATAATAAACTTTCGTGGCATCGGATTAACAATGGAATTATCAAGGGATCGAAACGACTTGTCTGGCATTTTTAGTTAAGTTATTCCTGAAATAGAAGTTCCCTAAAAATGAAAGGAGACATTTTAATTATCCGCGGATGAAGCATGCGCGAAATAGGCGACGGTGGAGCGTTAAATAGGTCAGAGGCTGGTCAAGCGACCCCGGGTACTGTACACGGTGACGATCGTGTAAAGAGAGGAAGAAAGCGTCGGCAGAAAAAGAAATTCGTGTCGCGTCTATCTAAGGAATTCGTGAGGATTTATGGGAGGCACACGTAAACGTAAGACTTAAGACGTAAGACGTAAGACGTAAGACGTAAGACGTAAGACGTAAGACGTAAGTCGTAAGACGTTGGACGTTAGAGCGTGTCTACTCGGCTCTATTCGGGAACGATTTACGGTACAATGGCGCGTGACGGTAGTTTCGTAGTTAGACCGCGGTGTCGGTAAAACGGACGTAGCGAATTTCTTTCCCAGGCCCAACGACCTAGCTGAAGGCGCATTGTCATTATAATTGGCTTCTTTTGTATTTCGCGTGCGATCTAACCCCTCCCCCCTGAACGTATAACCGTGTGTACACCGTACGTATACAGGGTGTTCAAAAAGACCGGGGAACACTTAGAAATAATACAGCGTCTGCTAAACGGAATCAAAAATACTCGCAGATTCCGCGAGTATCATGTTAGACTTCTGTATCAGAAATACCGTTAAAGACTCGAATCAGGGTACTCTGTAAGAAATTCCATATTGTCGGATTTCAATCGGACGCTTGAAATACGTGTAGAAACTAAAATATAAGTCTGTGATCAATTAATTGATCAAAATAACTGTTGATAATTATCTATGTTCCTCCAAGGAGCAGAGGTGATAGAATCAGCTGCTTTCAGAAGGTAAAGATTACTTTTATGTTGTATCTCTTTTAAGTTTCGAGTGGGTTTTTTTTGTACACCGTGTATATTGGAGTACATCTCCTGAGATAGTCTCGGAAGGCTCGCTCCCTCGGGAACCCTCCTCGGGCCCGGAAAACACAAAAGTGAAAATGGATCGTCCCCCTCCACTCGAGCGAACCGTTGCTCGACCTCCGTGTGCCACCGCGCACCTCGTGTGATCTTTTTCCAAAAGAGAAACGAAGGGAACCGAGAAAACAAAGAGAAAAGACCGCGTAGGAACTGGAGGAAAAGAAAGAGAGAATACAATGCACGACTAGCTTTCTGGTTTAGCGGGACAATTAAGTTTCTCAGGAACGCCGAGCAAATACGATTGAGCAATGGTTCGCGCGATGGGCTTCGAACTCGCGTACGACGAAATTCCTTGGAACGAACTCTCGGTAATCGCGAGCAAATATTTGCCAGGTTCAAAAGTATAAGTAGAGGGTTAAGTTGGTTACGAAATAATGATCGTTCGTTAAGCCCTTCAAATATCCCACCAATTTGTTCTCTTCGAGGAACGTTCGCGTATCGAGACTCACAAGTCAATTTCGCGCTACCGTCGGATATGTTTGATCGCGACGGACAACGATGGCCGTAGTTTCACGGTGATGAAACGATAATAGCCAATAAAAATACAAATTTCCGAGACACACGGAAAGGAGGTATTTACCGCGTGGATATGATTGATGTGCTAGAACGCCCACCGAAACACAACGGCGCGTTTCACCGGCCGTTCAAATTGATGGCCGTGTATAATTTACGAAATCAACGAGCCGTGACGTGCAATACCGTGATACGAGCCTCTCTCCTCTTCGCTTTCCATGCGCTTCGTCTCCATTTATGCACCCGAAAAAACAACACCCCTTTTATTTATCGCTATCCTGACATTCTTCCTATATCTGTTATCTCGTTGATTGTCACGCTCCTAGTTCGACGACTACCGTTCCTGACCACTGCCAATCCATTTCCACTCGTACGAAATTCCCTAGATGAGTGCATCGACAATCCTCCGCCCGCATTTCCATGGACGCCGTGCACGTCGAACGATGTGATTGGCGGAGAGGAATGTTTGTCTTACGACGTCTTTTACAGCGGAAACGGAAAACTTGCGAGTTGGGCTGCCGTGGTTGGATTCCTGGTGATGATGTCGCTGGACGTGGGATTAGGATAATGAAATGGTTCCCTCTTCGAGCGGGTAACGTAGTTACATTCGTCGTTCACTCACCGACTCGTTTAACGGTTCACTTTTCTCGCCACACGGAAGTCAATTACAAGGTATTTGGGTAAAAAAACTATGCGTAGGAACGAACGATGTACAATGGATGATCCGGATACGCTTCTGATTAAACAAGATGGAGGACTTTGTGTACAATCAAGCATGTTTGATTGTCTACGGGACCTTTGACGAGTAAATTCGCCGACGTCGAGTCGGTGAGTCTTGAAATTCCTAAACGTATTTCCGAAGTTCACCGGCGTTTTGCGTCATCGGAACATGTTTCGACAATTCAATGACCGATCAACGAGATATCAAAAAATTCGTATTTAATGAAAACCCGTATTAATAATGAAATAAAATTAACAAGAACTATTCGAATTTGTCTTCCAGAAATTGAATCTTTCACGGCCATGTTATTGAGCCTCTTCGCGGGTAACGCATCGGGCGATTTAGATCGCACAATTTAAAATTTTAATCGGACATTGAAATCGAGTCTCTCAGGATATCTTATTCGTCGGATCTCGTTCTCGATCGATGTACAGACGTAAGATCGGTTCGGCATGAAAACAACCGATCCCCTTTAGACTTTAGACGAAGCAATTCGATTGGTGCGCGCAGCGTCGAGAATATCTGTATTATTAAAAAAACCCTACAAGCTGATCTCCGAACGAAAATTAACACTGGACTACCAAACCAGTCAAAATGGCGGATTCATGGTTAGTTTTCATTAATAAAAATAGTCACATTTATAAGCTTCCATTTCCTTTAATTCTCGCAATTCGCGTCGCATAATGGACGTAATTAAATCGATTCATTTCTTTTTGTCATCCGTCATTATTTTTAAGGACATATACGTAAATATATAAATACAGCCGACTATATATCGGTGGATCTAGTGTTAATAACAATAACTATAAGCGAGTTCAGCTTCTAATTAACGCTAATAATTTGAGCATTTAAACTTCTTTCGACACACCGATCGAAGGTCGTTCCTTTTACCTGCCATTTTATACTCTTCATTGTCACCGACAAATCAAAAGACCCATCAAACTCAGTAATATTGCTCGATACGTAAATCTTCTCGTTAAGCCACAAACAAAAATAAAGAATCTTAGAGTTTGCAAAACAAATCGGCCTGTATTCCGCGTGGATTACGCAACAGTTCGTTCGTTTTCTCACGAAAACATTCGCGCACGAATGTCGCAACCTCCGGCAGTTTTTCACACGCGATCGCTTCGAGGATGCTGCGGAAGTCCGCGTGTATTTATTGCATCGTATTCGCGAATTCTATCCGCGGATGCATCCTTCGAATTGTAACTCACTGATGCAAGTATTTCACGTTAAATTTCTCTTTTTGTTAATACTTTTACTCCAGTATTAACGATTATTATTCATGCAGCTTTTTATGCGGTAATAAGATATGGTACGTGATACAATGATTTGTTTGTTTTCTGTATTATCGCGATTAAATTCGCGACAATTCTGTAGATCTCGATTTGTTGATTTTCTTTTCGTGCACATCGCCCGGACGAATTTGATTGCATTCGCCATTTTGATTCCCTTCATCCACCGGGGAATCCCATAATATTCTCGACGCTGACCATTCGCTTTTAATACATAGAAATACTATATTTTGATACTATCGATACTTTAGGAACGCGATACGTATTAGCGACTCGTATCGAAACGTACGGTGTTCGCGGATAAAAAATCATACATTTATTTCCTCCTAGGATTCACACATAAATGGCGTGATCTGACTTAGTTTACGAATTGAGAATTCAACTGATCGAGAATTATGTGAAGTAGTAATTTATCCAAAAATTTATGATTCGTAATTATGTGAACATAATTTACGAATGATATATTATTGTTTCGGCACTGTACATAATTCAACTGGTTAGAAGATACTTTCTCCATTCGAGGTTTAGGTTTCACGAGGAAGTTCCTCGGACGTTCGAGGAGTAACGAAAACTATGAGCGTTTGGTTTATATTAAACCAATGTAGAATACCTAATGCATCATTGATTCATCGATCTATCGAAAACTTCGCGAAGAAGTGTCGATCTTCTTGATAATGGCGATCGGTTTGAAGTTGAATCCTGGGATTCCACCGAGTTAATCGATTTGAAGTCGAATCTCGAGAGTTGTTTAATTTGGCCGATTTAAAGTGGAATCCTAGGATTCCACCGAGTTTACCGATTTGAAGTCGAATCTCGAGAGTCGATTGATTCCGTCGATTCAAAGTGGAATCCCGAAATTGAATTGATTCGACCGATTTGAAGTCGAATCTCGAGAGTCGAGTGATTCGGTCGATTCAAAGTGGAATCCCGAAATTCAATTGTTCCGACCGATCTAAAGTCGAATCTCGAGAGTTGATCGATTCGACTGATTCGAAGTCGAAGCTCGTGATTCGATCGATTCAACAGATTCGATAATCGAGAGGCGCGAATGGTGCTTTAGTGAATTTCCTTAGTCTAAGATAGTGTTCACTTAACTTCATAAATTATAACGCTTAGGGTAAATTGATAGAATTACTGATTGCGAGACGCCGCAAAAATGCGTGCCTTGTTTTCTTCGATGTCTACTACTTTACTTCTTTTTAAATGATAACTCAATCATGGCGCCGTTATCAGTCGTGTCTATGATTTCCGGTAGACAATGTACAGTATTCTTTAATCCGAAATTGACCGGATTTATTTCCGAGGATCATTGGCATTTAACGCCGACTTTTAATACTGTATTCGCATTACATAATATATCCATATTACGTGATATATTAATATATTATTATATCTGTATCCTTCTGAATTGTCAAACACCGATTCACCACGTGTATCGATCCCTCGTTTTCAGTTGGCGGATTGTTTACGCGATCTTCAATAAAAGTGCATTCGAATACGTAGGTTTAAGGCAGTCCCCGCTGTTTATTTCTTCCCCGATCAAACCACAAATGGATTCTCTTATCAACGTCCTCCGTGGATCCTCCTCGACATCGATAACAAAGGTACGTAGATTTCAATAATAATCAACGAACTAATCCCGATTAATTCCCAGGACGCACTTCCTGAAATATATAAATATACATCATAGTAACATAACACCAACAAAAAGCAATGAACTTGATGGAAATTAATTAATCAGGTAATTATCCAAATTAAATTGTCAGTCGGGAGAATAAAAATTCTACGACACACCGCGCTACAAATATTCTCCTATTAATAAAGTACAACCAATGAACCAGGCATACAACGACATTTCAGAATACCTGAAAAAACTCGGTAATAATTCGAAACAAGTATTACATCGTGGAAGAATACTGCCCCCACCCCCGCCCCCCGGGCAAGCTCGACTCTGTGCGAGACTGCAGCGTGTCGGCGGTGCCTCTTTTCGCGTCTCGCCTCTCTCCCCCCACCCCTCTCTCTCGTCCCACGTCTCACCACCAAGCCGAGAGTTGCATAACCCGAGGAGAACCGAGGCATGAATGGAACCGAGCGACGACGGACAAGGACGGCTGCATTGGCTGCTCGTTTTCCCGATGCAACCAGAGGAGAGTCGGAGAGTCGGAGAACCGGAGAACGACGACGATCGCACACTCGTGGAGGGAGGAAATCGAGGAGGACAGAATAAACCCCTTTGCTGAAGGAGACAGACAAAAAAGGACAAAGAGAGAACGAGGCAATCATACGGCGTACCGAAATGACGCAGTGCCCGACGGAATCCGAGGAGAGCGAGGCCAACCCGACGAACATTCCTTCCCGACGAAGACAGGAACTACGAGTACTGCGTACGTTGAACAAGGAACACCGTCTACGTGTCTTTCGCGGACGAAGGGAAAGGTAGAGAGCTCGATGAACGTAGGAGCGAACGGGAACGAACGATCGAAGAATGTGGA
This sequence comes from Nysson spinosus, assembly GCA_910591585.2. NCBI lineage: Eukaryota > Metazoa > Arthropoda > Insecta > Hymenoptera > Crabronidae > Nysson > Nysson spinosus. The sequence continues at coordinate 1,072,278 of OU342839.1, read as the reverse complement.
TGTAAGTAGAGAATTGAAAACGAAATAGGTAAAACATGCTAGCGAACTTAATTCATAACACCACTGATAATTGCAATACAAAGAGGCATGTTTTCGTGGCCCTTTTAGCTATTACTTATTAAAGTTCGTTATGCATATCTACATATATTAAACCTGGAAGAATGTCTCGATAAAACTGAGCAATAACACTAAACACAAATATTGAATCAGATCAATTAAAAAGCATCACGGAATAAAAGACTTAACGATCGACGGAAAAAGCGTAGATGAAAGGCAAAGGAAATGAAGAATAACGTGGTTCTCAGGAAAGAATGACGCGAATATAGCATCGGAAGAGGGTGAGGAGGTTGATATCCCGCGAGAGTGATGCTGTAATCGGTCCGCGAAAGTTCGGGGGATGATCACGTGGGTGAGTTAGCCGTCTTGCGCGCACGGTCGGCGAAGCGAAGGAGAAACGCTCCAGGCAAGGATCGGAAGGAGAAAGAGAAACGGAACGGGAAAGAAAGGGAAAGAAAGGGAAAGAAAGGGATGGAAGAGAGCCAGTAGTGAGGGCAGTATGCACGCGTTGCACCGGCGCTGCACCGATGCTGCACCAGCGCTACACCCGCCGGCAGTCTTACGATGCACTTTGCCCTCGCGCCTCGTGTCGCCGATGCGGTTCGCCACGTGCGACGTGACATGGTCCAATTTACACTGCGTCCTACGTGGAAAACACACGGGAATTCTCATTCAATATCATCATCTCGTAATGATCCCCTGTCTGCATTCATCATCGAGTGTCAACAAACGATCGATTTGTGATTAATTCGAACCCGTTCTTCCTTAAATCGAATGAACCACGACACAATGAAACTTGGAATCTTTGGACGCTTGAAACGTCGAATCAATGATTGACCCACCGACGAGCAACTTTGGTGTTTCGAGTGCGGAATATGTTTTCTCGGTCGACCATGTTGTATGCTTTGAAATAGGACATTTTGCATATCGTTGTTACAACTTTCCGAAGTTACTTTTGCTTCCTTTATCCGGTGCGTTTCGCGTCGCAATGCGGCGCGGTTTAACGTCCCCCCTGCCCTCCACCCGCCGTCCAATCGTTCTCCGTCTCCACGGCGAATAGAACGCGACTAACACGTGTTCGACAAATAACCTGATTCCACTACCAGTCTTACTGTTATTATTTGTTTAATGTGTAGTTCGAATGAAAACAGATTAACTCGTCGAGTAATGCGCCGCGCGACCTTTCGCCTCCGGTATCCTCCCACTGTTCCCATGTGCCAATGAACTTCCGACAAAAAGTAATCGTCGATCTCCAGCCTAACGCCGGAAGTCGTGGGAAGATGGCAATTGTGGAATGGTATCTCGCGGAGAACCTCGCGACGACACGCGGACAAACTGGACGGCGAATCAAATATTTTCAATGATATCGGATAAATATGTCTCGCGGCACAGCGACGAGTGAGTATGTCATTAACCCTATATAGTCCAATTTTCATTGATTTCATTATATTCATTATGCAATGCGGGACGAAAAAATGGAACGGAAGCGGAAAATGGAACGTCATAAATTTGAATATTTTTATTAATATTTCTTTGCCAGTCTGGATTATTTGATTTCATTCGTATTGCCATTTCTTTGTTTAATCTTTATGAAAATAGTACGCCAATCATAGCTCAACAACAGACACTTCATTATCTTTATGCTACTTCCGTTACAAAAAATCCAAATAATTCAAATAATTAAGTCCCATGAACCCGTCATTTTGACTGCTTCGGTGTTTCCTTTTTATCTTCCGCTCCGTTGATTCTCCTCCGCGTCTTAGACTCGTAAAAACCGGGTTGAAAAACCGGATGTTAGTGTTTTCAAAATTGTATCTCGCAGATGATTTCCTAGGGCCTGCAAGAGATAACGTTCGGTGTCGTTCGTTTTTTGATCCTCGTCTGTGCGATAATTATAAAACGCGTGGAGACATTCCAACCCCCGCGTTTCAACCCCCCGGAGGTGTCGCGGCACCCCATAAATTTTCATTACGCGTCCCAGGATAAGAAGATTTATTTATTCGTGCGCATCGGTGGAGCGTTTGGCAGTAAGTTTTAAAACGTGTGAGGCGTGTTTGAACGCGGACAAAAGCGTGTGCGGCTTTATATATAGAAATAGCGACGACGACGGAACACCACCGGAAGCGAAGGAGTTCCGCCCAAGCCGGCGGGTCAGCGCACTTTGAAAACCAAGATCCAAGCCTGCAATATTACATTTGCTCGATGAAATCTTCCTCTTCCCTTCCACCTCTACTTTTGCTCTTCAGCAACCCTGTATTAACATTCTTTATCGGGATAAAGGAAGAACGATGAAAATGGCGACGAAAATGAAGACGTCTTTACTGGATTTTATTTTTTATATCTAATATTAAAAACTGCGGATTCGATTGATTAAATATAATTTACGGCGGGATAATATTTGAGTTGATTATTTTTAAAGCAACCTTAGTCAATTTTTAAACAAGATTAGGTTGACGTTTATAATAGTTACAAAGTGAGTAAGTTAATCTAAATTCAAAAGTTAACCGAATTTTGTTGAGAAATGAACTTAGGCCACTTTCGAAATAAACGACCCATTTCCTAAATAAGAAATTCCGGAACGCTCCATTTTTTCGTGGGGAAAAGAAATCGTATAATATGAAACTAATTAAACTCGTGTCTACCTTGCCACGTTACATGAAAATAGTAGCGAAATTATTATTTAAACGGACTGAAAAAGTTTATGATTATCGCGCGTACTTTCATCCTTTTGATTACAACAAGAAAATACAGGGTTAACATATACGACGGTGTAAACGTAGATGAATTTCCTTTTAACGAGTCTCATTCAACTCGGAATTTCGTGTCATTCATTTCTTTGTATCATTCATTCCACGCGTAGATGAAATATGAAGTATCGCGGTTCCGTAATCGTTGGAAAAGAGAGCGCAAAGTTAAGGCGTGCAAACGTTTCCCCGGTAAACGCGTGAGTTTATGAATGAAAGCGGACTACCGAGAGCAGTTTCTACACGATGCCAGTAGTATTCGCGTTTACTCGGCCGTACTTCTACGTAGGAAGGAAGTCACGGCCGAGATAACGTTGGCCCTTCCTTCGAGAAGCGCGCACGGAGAACTGCGCAACGTAGAACCGAGTAGTCAGCCAATATTTTTCCAGCAGGATACGGTATTCGAGGAAGTGTAACTTCGTCGGTAGACCATCCACGGGGTGCTTTTAATCGCATCGATGCCTGATGTATTATTCATCGCTTAATTAGATACCTTCGAATTCGCGAGGACTTTTAACGAGTCCGAGGAACTCGACCAAAGATGCGCGACCCTCGTGCGCGCTAAGATCTGCGTGATTTTTATTGCGTTTAATACATTAGCAACATCGACATTGACTTTGTTGCATGTGGAAGCAATGTTTTATTATAACTAGCATATTAATATTAATTATAGTCACACTGGAACTACCGACGGTATATTCAGCTATATTTGTATACTTTATTATATTGTGTCTTGGAAAATAATGGTAGACAGCAAAAGTATTTTGATCGATTTAACTGCGTTTATTATGCAATATGAGTTGTTAAATATTCCTGAGCGTTTTAAATTCGAGGATTTTTGTTAAATTCCGCGGACCAATCATTTTCTTCTGTCACTTTGGTTCGGTGGTTCTAAAGTTTTCTCGCGACGAGCCGCGTTCCAAGTACGTGGTCCGAAAACGGAGTAACGATGGATCACGTCCGATCGGATTCTAGGCCGACGACTGCCTACCGGCTCTATTTCTAAACTCATTTCTATTTTCTATTTGCATGCGCCGCCGTCGACACGACGATTTTATACGTCTGCGGTATTTTGAGGAATCGTCGCGGTACCTTGCCGTCTTCTCCCACCCTTCACCCCCTTCTCTCCGTGGTACCCCGTAGATTTATTATCGCTGGATCTCCGAATTTTTCGCGAATTTCATACTTGCCAATGAAACTCGTTTTATTCGACTACCAAGAAATCTCTTTTCACTGGTATCTTATTAATTGATATTCTTATTAATCTGATTCGGTGGAAGTTGCTTTGAGAGATTTCCATAATATTCATAATATTCATAATTTTCAAGGATATTTAAAGATAGATTCGTCCTTGAGCTTGAAGAATACCTAGCGACGATCGATTAAGCAATTAGCAGCGGAGACCAGTCGTTCGATACTCGCTCGTACCACGCGAGTATCGCGCGACTGTTCGCGATAGTCACTCATAAATGCGAGATACAATTGACATTGTTTCCGAAAACCTTCGAAAATTCCTCGAATTTTCCCGAGTCGAATCTCGCGATGATATTTTTGTCCGAGAACGATCCGTCTTCTTGAAGCGTAACGCGATCGCGAAAGACGCATAATTTCGGAAGCCGATTCTACATTATACATGAGACCTTCACGGTTGGCATATAAAAACCGAATTCACCTCGACATTGACTTTACGCAAATGACCCGATCTTCGTTGACCCAACGACTACTCTCTGCACGTGCGAAAGAATATATTCTTTTTCGAGTGACCCATATAGCACGAACTCGAACGTACATAATCTTCCAAACCCACCGAAGAGCGCGTGGAATACAACCATCGATCTCGATTACTCCGAACGTTGGAATTTAAAAACAGCTACGCGACAATCCGAGCACCCTTTTTCCGGAGATCTTGGTATTTCTAAACGTCCCGATTAGCACGCTAAAATAACAGCGTTTCTTGAAATCCGAAAACTGGCCGCAAAAGAATCAAACGGTTTTGACTCCGTTGGTAGTTGGTAGTGTTAAACCGTTTCGATCCGCGACTTCGTTCCGTTATTCGTTTCTCTTCTTCGATCGACGAATAAGGATATTATTATATTATCACTCGTCGCTCAAATATCATTTATTACTTTAACCATAATTTTCATTATAATTATCTAATTTCATACCGGATTTATAACGATTATCAAAAACGTAAAAGTCTGGTTACACCTTGGACTCGGCAAAGTTTCGCGAGGTGCCATTTTGTCGCTGTCCGATTTCCGCGTTCTCCAAATTCGTAGCCACCGTGCGTCCACCCGCCTCCACGCCCCGCGACTCCTCCGTCGCGGTGTCATCTGTGAAATTTTGAAATTCCTAATATCGCCGACGTTTTCGGTGACACGTTCAACGAATACCATTGAAAACCGTCGAATCTTTTTTGTAGGTCGATTTCCGCGTTTCCCGACCTCGTGGCCACCGGTTCCCCTAGGCTCCCCTCGCGTGCCCCCCCGATGTCGCAGAACTGGTAGAATCGCGGCAGCGAGGAAGAGGGTACCGCAGGGGAATGCGATGGTTAGAGGGGGAGGAGAGATCACAGAGAGAGAAAGAGAGAGAGAAGATCGGAGAAAGAGAGAAATAGAGAGAGAACAGATCAACGTAAGAAAGAAAAATGAGGGAAGAACTATCGTGGCGGTTCGAAGAGAGAAGGATAGTTGGTTGGAGTGGGGATGGAAGCACGCCGGGGAAGGAGGAAGACTGATCGGCTGGCCTACTCAGTCCTCGTCCGTCCGCCGGTGATCACCGTACCTTGTGTCGCGTTGACAGCTCGTGCGCCGTATCTACGTCACTTATCCATTCCTCCGATTTTCGATAATATTCAACTTATTTCGCACCCCCCGAATCGTGCCACCGTGTGTTTCAATCATCCCACCCCCCTTCAAAGTAACAGTGTAACAAAACTCCTTCCGTTCCCGGAACATCTTTCTACGCGTGTCGTCGACTTCCGCGTACACTCTTTCGCGACGATTATGAAACACGAAGTGCCGCACGAGGCAGCCGAGTCCGGTCAATCGGTGACCGAAGTAGTGAATAGTTTTGTCATTGTTGTAATACGAGATATTGATATTCGTCCCACTTTAATCGACAAGGATATTCCTGTATCGATTTGAAGGAGAATGAAAATCCAACTTCGTGTTTCGTAATATTTCACACAGTGCTTCCGAGCCCAATCCCCACCGACCCCCGTTCGGGACACTCGAAAACGTCAGGTTGCACTTTCGGTGATAATCGACTTCCTTCACGGAACTGTTCGGTTTTCCCCGTTTTCCCCGTTTTTCCGACTCCGTTCTAATCGACGATCTTCTGGACATCGATCGACAGGGAATTCAACGACGTGGAAGACGGCCAGAGTTTCCCGGAGTGTCGGAGACGAGGAGGAACGGAATGTGCGTCGCGAAAAGACATGGTGAGTCGTGTCTTTATTTGTTCCAAGTATTTACTCGATCAGAATTCGTTCGACACGCAATGGCAAGCGTTACGTGAAGTAGACAAAAGCGAACGTAACGCATGTGAATTTGATATCCGAACCAAAACCGAATCACAGAAGTGAACCAGAAGTAACCAATTACGTCGTCCAGGTCTAATATTTATTACCGATAAGAAGCACGTAATTAGAAATTCGATCGCACGCGGTATATTTAATTCAGTTTAATAGCCGTCCTGGCGTCGGTGAGTAAGCAAGAAATGCTACAACCGATTTACTTCAACGCTATTCCGCAGACGTCCCGTAACGTCAACGGGAACGTCCACGTTTCGTACTTCGCATGAATTTCAACAGCTTTCTAGTTTCTACGACGTAGTTACTTCAACATTGTATCGTAACTTGGACCAAACCCAACCACAGTGTCGTCGATGTTTACACTTTTTCCAAACAATTCCCACTCAGCTAGATTCGTATGTGTATCGTAAATAATGACAAAAACGTTCGACCACTGTGATTGCTAATTTCGTTCTTCAAAGTGAATGGTTGCGGACATGTTTTTGTTAGCTAGATTTGTTTTGTATTTGTCGAGGAGTATCGTGTGTTTCGATAACGTTTAGAGACGATAGATCGAACGACACGACATTGAAGCGTCGGTGCGGAAAGCACGGTGGAATATCGGAGAGGTGAACGCACTCGCGCGAATTTTACACGCAACGTTTTCAGCACGCACGTGCGCCGCGAATCTCTACGTAAGAAAAGTGTACGCGTGTGGGTACAGACCCGTGCGTGTAGTGACGCTCGTTTGATCTTCGCAAATGGCGCAAGTAAATCTGCGTATTATTAAGTAGATAACGACCATAAATTCGGCTAAGTTACATAAAGGCGCAAAAGTGCGTGTTAAGGTCCAACCGTGTTCTATTTCTGTAGCGGCGAGCGCCGCTTCTAGAGCCAGTGGTGCTCAACCGAGTACCCTCCCCCTGCTGCGCGATTTACCGACATCCGCCGCACGATGCGGAAGTCCGGTATCGCCGGAGATATCCGGAACCCCCTCGACGATCAGAAAATGTTCGAGTTAATTCTGTTCCCTTCGTGGAATTGGCTTGAGATCTTATTCCCTGAATCAACTTATGTTTCCTCGTTTCATCATCTACCGCCCAGTTTTCATTACTTTTATTTCGTTTCGTCGAAACTTGAAAGTAAATCCTACAAAATGTCGTCGGAAATTTTAGCATGAATAATTGGGGACAAAGTTAATCGATCAATTTCGAGTATGAATAATTGGAAGAAAATTGATCGATTAATTTCGAGTATGAATAATTGGAAGAAAATTGATCGATTAATTTCGAGTATGAATAATTGGAAGAAAATGAATCGATTTCTTGGGAATTTCAAATAAGTTGAATAATTCGTGCAGATTATTTATCTGCGCTTAGAATATATATATATGGAATTCTTTCTACGCATGTAAATCGAGAGTCACTGAGTTGAAAGACTTCGGGAACAGTGTCTCTGGTTATCATCGCCCGTATGTCTATTTGCTTTTTATCAATTCTCCGCGCGATAATTCCTTTTCCAAATTGCGAGACCGTGCGAGCGAAACGCGCGTACGAGTGGAATCTATGCTCCTCTATCTAGACATTCTTACGCTCGGTATTTTCCATCTTCCCGCTTAAAAAGCCCACGTGAATTAGCAATCATTTTCCATAAGAAGACATTCAAGATTTTCATCAGCTTTATCCTCCCAGAATCGAATAAAGTCGTGGCAGATAATTAACACTATTTCCAGCCTAAACATAATCCACAAAAAAGCTAGAAAATTAAATTATAATCAATTCTAAATTGCAGAAATTAAATCGTTATATTTCGCAAGGTTTTCGAAGAATACACGCGAATAACAGAATTCCAGTTCAAATGAATCGAATAAAGTCGTAGCAGATAATTAACACTATTTCCAGCCTAAACATAATCCACAAAAATCTAGAAAATTAAATTATAATCAATTCTAAATTACAGAAATTAAATCGTTATATTTCGCAAGGTTTTCGAAGAATACACGCGAATAACAGAATTCCAGTTCAAATGAGTATCCGTTTAGACAAGTTATCTGAATAAAAGATACTTCCGCGAAAACGTTAATGTTGCTACCTTCAGGCAATGAATGAATCATCTACTGCAACTCTACTAATGACGACCATAGACTACTTAAAATATTGTGTCGCGTTAAAAATAAGCCGATTACGTAAGGTTCGTTTTCATGTCTGAATGCTTGTCGATTGAAAAATGCGTCTTGTTAAGTATCTCAACTCGTTCCGACGAAGAATTGCATCGTTAGCGGCGCGTGTTTGTCGGTAGAACAATATGGCGGTGGTATTTTGTTACGGCGGACGTTGTTTATTCGGTAGAATGTCAGGCAAAAGGGTTAAACGGAAGAAGTGATGAAATCTGTTAGTCTGGACCGACGGAGGAACAATCGGTATCCAAAGTTGTGATGGTGAAATTTTTCTGGTGCGCCACGTACCATCATTGGCGGACATCCAAACCAGCCAGCACCGAGCTTCGTCTATTTTCGTTGATTCCGTTCTTTGTAAAACCCGAACTATCTACGTGGTCACTGCTTTTTAATTAATCTCATTAATTCCACCTTGTTACGCTCGGAGAAAAATAAACGCGCATAATTACAATGATAATATAGTATACTTTATACGTTCATGACGTATAAAGTTGGGACAACTTCGTTCTTTCGATTCGCGACTCTTCACGTTAGAATTACCGACAGTACATTCACCTATATTTCTAACCTTATGCATGTAGATTTTATTCTTAAAACTAAGCATAGATTTTGACAATAAATTAATCGATTTAATTGTATTTCCTATGCGACACGAACCGCGGAAAACCTCGGAAGTAGAGTATTATAAATATCCAATCGTTCCTATTAAGTACCGCGCATCCGCCATTTTGACTGGCTTCGGTAATTCTAGCCTTAACTTACGTATACAAATTCTTAGGTTTCGTAGGCTGCGCGTAAACATTCCGCGCATAGATTCTATACCTCGTCAAAACACTCGATCTTTCCCGAAATCCTTGAGTCTTATCATCGCGGACGGTTTCTCGAGGGAAATATCGAGGGAAGTAAAAGATAAAGGAAGAAAAAGGAAGGACGAGAGTCGGGAAGATGGGGCGTCGTGCATTCCAGTCGGAATCGCTGTGTGTCTTTAATTCACGCACGTGACTGAAATGTCATCTCTTTGTTCTCTCTCTCTCTCTCTCTCTCTCTCTCTCTCTCTCTCTCTCTCTCTCGTCACGTTCCCTTCCATATTCCATCGGACCGGTCTCTTTTGCTCGTTCGTTCGAACACACCGACACGTTTCTCGCGCGCAAGTAACGCGGTGCATGCAACAGGTATCTGCGTTGACGTCACGATTTCAGGATGAAGAAAGAAGGAAAGAGAGACGGATGGTCGGGTTGTGTCGGATAGAGATAGAAATAGAAAAAAGGAAGACAAGGCGAAGAGGGGAAATAAACGAGGGGTTTAGCGGGGGTGGGAGCGACGATAAGTTCATAGCAGTGGAGGGGAGTCAGAATCACGCACACACGAGGCGCGAGCGCATGATTTTGTCGTGTGTGCTACGCGCTATGTTCGCCGCTCTTTTTTTTCCTTACGTGCCTGCCTCTCTTTTTCCGTCTATCCTTCTCGTTGAACCACCCCCTGGTTTCCCTCCCGCCGATGTTTGCCGCGCGACGGCCTCCGCCGAGTCGAGTTGTGTCATTGCGAGGTTCTGTTATGCGACTGTTATTTAACGCGCGCGGAAATATGCGAGTCTCGCCGTGTAGAATGCAGTTCTCCTCTTCCCACTAAACCCCGTTCCGCCGAGACGCATCCTTTTTCCTCCGACGAAAGGATGCATCCTGCTGCGAGGAAATTCCGAATATTACACGATCAGAATCTTCCCAAAACACTGCCTCTAGTTACGTAAATATTCCCGCACAAATATAGGTCACTTCGCGGGTCTTCGAGTAAACGGCACCGTCTCGAATCAACGTTTCGCGCAGCTCCACATTTATTTCACGATATCTTCGAACACCACATCGACATGGTTTGTCATCCATCGCCGTAATTCCCCGAACTTCTTCAACTTCATCGTGAATCATCGGTGTGACTCGTATTTGCCTGAAAATATCCGTTGAAACATGCATATATTTATCTCGCGAAGATAACGCTTCGTCATCTATCACCGTTCGCCATTGTCGTTGATCACCGTAGTTGACCGATTCATCGACACACTCATCAAAATCTCTCTTATTTAGCGTAGTTACGCGAGTTTTAAAAAAATGTCTTTAAAGAAGCATAACATAAAAAGAATTGTAGCGTATACGCAATACTATACATTAACTGAATGAATTACATCGCGTTATCCAATTTTCATCAGACACAGTGCGACTGGTTTGCGAGATAATAAAAATGTAATTTTTATTAGCCACTTTGTTCCGTTGACTTTGTTTGCATTTCTGCAAGTGTATGCATTAAAGGGTTAATTCCGAATCGTCGCGGGGAACTGTACGCAAAAGAATTGCCGATATATCGGTTGAGGTATTTCGATAGTTAAACGGCGCGATACCTGGCAGGTGTAACGGGGCGTAGATAGAGTCAGAAGCCGGTGCTGCGTCGGTTCTATGGGAAATTCTAATTAGAGATAATGACGTCATTAAGGTCTGAACCACGACGAGACGGGACGGTCTACTGCGCTTGCTGTACATACTCTATTCTAGAGTACATATGTATATCTAGTATTGCATACATGCAAAACGAGGTTTGTCGAGAGCGGAGGAGCCGGCAGCCGGGAACCCGCACGTTGCTCTTCTCGCGCGAACGCACTCTTTAAACTCTACCCGAGAATCTATGCGGAACAATCCTTCCGGGATTCTACGTTTTTTAGCTACGCCATCGATACAACGCCAATTTTATTTCAATACTTTGATCACCGCTGACGATTGCCGTCATTTCTGTGACGACCGTTAACCCTTCCGCTGTGGATTGAAACGATGGTATTCTGCAAGAAGATATATAAAAACATGGTACGGTAAAGTAGAGCGCAGTAGAGTAAACTCCGGTATAACGCGAGTTCCTGTAACTCGAATGCCTACAATGTGCTGAGGATAGCGCGACGACTTCTTTTTATGTAACGCGACTTCATACAACGCGTAAGGTATTAATATTGGGATAAATATTATGATAAATATTGTAACAAACAGATTAGTATACCATTCGTTGGGAATCGATCAGAGGAAACGAATTGCGTGTCAAGGAAGGTGTTGGTCTACTAGGATTGGTGCGTCGCGTGGTGCGCGGCAGTAATTGCGGTATTATTAAAATCCAGCGTGTCATCTTCATTCATTCGTTCGTCCGATTATCGTGTATCGTAAATTGTTTCTTATCGGACGTACAGTTTATTATCGCGCCTGTAGTTTATCCCGCTGCTCAATGAGTAAGAATATCGGAGGAGATACGGTGACAAGATGATTTATACTTATTTCGTCGTCCGGCTCCGCCGTAGAGCGGCTACTTTCGGGTCAGAATCCAAGCCAGATAATCTTGCTCTTTTTAGCGAAAAGAAGCGACGTACGTGTTATGTAGATACGCGGGTGAGCAAAGCCGACTAAACTATGACCAATTTTTTAGCATCTTCGTTCTAGGAATTTATTCTCCTACTTATTTTGTCTGCCTGCAATATTTTAGAAATAAACGGCTGTCCAGTGTTACCGTGGACTTTATATTATATTGGAATCCGTTATATGTATATACAGGAAACTCCCGTATAACGCGATTTCGTACAACGCGTAAGGTATTAACCGTGTTATACAGGAGTTTACTGTATTATATGAAATATATTAATATTAGAAACATTAGAAAACCGAATCTAAGAGACGGTGTTTGTTTGTCGCGCAAGTGGTGTTGTTTCTTCGGCAACGTCACTCGAGAAGTATGCGCAGTCGGTATACGCGCACCGTCGTCGGGATTGCAAAACTCCCAGGGCCGTCTGCGCAGGCCTACCAATAAAGCGATCCGTCTTCTCCCTGCATCCGAGATCACGAACTACACGCTACCGATTCTAGATTCGCGTCATCGATATCACCGATGAAATCATCCGCGGATTTCGTTCGAGCGAACTTATCGAAGGTCACCGGCGTTAAGGTTCTCCTCGGAGAGACGGTCCCGGGAGTAATGTGGGCCCATACTGGACCGTACCGTCGAGATGCTGCTAAACGGGACCTTATATGGTGCAAATATCGCCCTCGGTACACTCCTCTCCCTCCCCTCTCTCCCTTCTTGTCGCATTCCACGACTGCCTTCGAGAACGAGACGCTGGAAGACCGATGACTTGGACTTCTGTTCTTTAGGCGGTGCTCTTCTTACCGTCGTCTCTTAGCGCGATCTTTTAATACGGAGTAACTACCAGCCGAATTAACCCTTTGCTCTCGAGAGGCGAGCTTCAGTCGCCGCGATAAACTGTGTGGCAACTGAAAATCACTTCCAGCGTGTCCGCAACGAACTGAACGGCGACTAAAAATCGCTTCTAGAGTACCGCAACAAATGGAACGGCGACTCAAAATCTGATTCTCGTTAACTGTTAGATCCGCCCTGAAATTTGGAAATTGGAAAATCGCGTGATCCTCGAATAGGATCGTCTTGGTAACGCAGAGTTACGCAAAACAATTATCGCGGAATGCGGTCAGCTGTTCCGAGAGCTGGGCTGACGTCATTCGGTCAATGCGTGTGCGTATTCTTGCGGGTTACAGCGCACGTGCGTTAACTACGTGTCTCGAAAAGACGTTATATCCTCACCGATTCCCCTCCGCCTACTTCGGACTCTATTTCCCAGTCGATTCTAGTATATTCTCTATGAACTTCCTAGTTTCCTGACCCAGGACATCCACCCTCCTTCATTTCCTTTCCGAGCTCATTATTTAATTGGAGAAACTCACCGCGTTCCTCGCGGCACTTCCGGTTCTCGGTTACGTAACGTGTGTCGCGAGACACGCCTTGTCCTTGAAACTTTTACACGTGCCGGAATTACGTCGACCGTAGACTCGTTTACGCGTAAACGGACGATAATTCTCGTTCGTTTCTCATCGAATACTATGAATTTATTGTTGTGATTTCGTTGACTTATGATGTAGTGCTTTATTGTGCGTACGATTCGCAAGCCTGCCACCGTGAAACGCGGAAAAACTTGGGGATCTTGAACGTTGGACTTGCTCTAGTGTTTAAAGAACGATCTGGATTAATAATTGCTGCTCAAACATCCGTATCGTTCGGTGTACAAATATTTTATCGCAACGCAAAACAGTTGTGCGAACCTCCTCCTATCTTCGTATCGTAACTATCTACTCGCGCTTGCTAGTTTTCTGTCACCGTTCTCGGAATTCTACTAGCACACCGTATGCGGGAGACGTACCAGTACGGTTTTTGTTAGACCGTTGGTAGTATGCGGGAAACGTACTATTAGTTGTCCAAGAAAGTACGCGCGGTTTTCGTAGTCGAAAAACGGGACGAAATTTTATATCGAATGAGACACTTTTAATTTGGTAAATATTTCCTTCATATTTTATGATGTTTTCCCAACGTGATGCTAGTTTGGGTTAGTTAATTAAATGTGTAAATATAACCGAGTATACGTACGGTAGTTTTAGTGTTAAATCACCGACAATCGGAGTCAACTTTACGTTCACCGACGTCGATTCTAAAACGGACGATATTTTACGTCGACGAGCAGAAACGTTTGCTAGAATATCAGAATACCAAAAGTATTCGGTAAAACGGACTTGGGACTGTTCTAGTAAACCAACGCGAATAGTAAGTTTTCCCGATATCCGTGTACAAAAGGCCGACGGACGAAGTCGGCTCTTTAAAAAATTAGCAAGGTTCGGGCCGCGCGTGGGTTCGTTCAACTTGGCCTGTCTCAGCGGCGCTCGTGCGTGCTTGTACGCACACGTACCAACCCACCAATATATTTCTTCCTCCTCCTGCTCTTTAGCGCGTATCCTCGTCTCCCTCCCTCCTCTGCCACGCTTTTTTCTTTCTTTCTTCTAGTCATTCCTCCGTACATCCTTCCATCCATATTTATAGAGAATGTTCCGCTTAAGTGACTAGCTATTCCCATCGCTCTGCCTTTTCGATTACTACTCCACCAATTATCATCGAGACCTGGAAGTCGGATGAGTTTAAGAGCATGCGCAGTTGTAGTCACGACGCTGACATTGTCCAGAAAAAGAATCTTCCCTCGAACGGTTTTACGTGCGCCGTTTCGGAATCTCTCCGTGCCGGAATGTATCTTACGTTATTCGCGTAAAGAATAGCAGAAGTAAGAAAGTTGAGTATCAGATTTGAAAGGCAACGGTTGGATTTTTCGGGGGACGAGTCTCTTTGTGGAGGAACAAGAAATTGTTAGCGCGAAAGATCGAAGACACAAGCGGAGTTAGGTTGGTTGGAATCATTGCGAGAGAGGAACCAGCGGGGTTCTTTCTCCGTATTGGCTATTGTCCCAAAGGTGGCTCCGGGACACGGTGCACGGATATCGTCGAAGCGTATAGCCAAGTAGCAAGTTTGTTCTCTCGTAATCGAGTCTCGTATCAGGCAATCAAGCAAGTCTTATTGCTTGGACCATTACCGAGTAGTACGGGACGCGTTCTATCTGGACGCGATATAGCTGTGCGTGACGCGGAGCCACCGTGGGAACTCCTTCGGGGTGCAGTGGTTCTCAAACGTCGATCCTCGAATTCGGCATATTTTGTTCTTCCCTTATTTTACTTCCTCCTTGCGTATCGTTTAGAATCAGAACGGTGTTCGATGATTTTGATTCGCTCCGTGAACCAAGTAGATAATACTCGATGATACTCGAATACTGACGACAGAGGGACGGAGGAAGCGAGAAGAAGCGAGAAGAAGCGAGAAGAAGCGAAAAGAAGCGAATAGTCGAGCGAAACTTCACGAAGGTAGAAGCGTTCGTCTCGTTCTTGGTACTTTATTTGGCGTGTTTTTGCCGAGTTTTACGAGCGGTTTAGCGGGGCTTTTTATAGGCAGCTCCGCTCACAATGCGCCATCAGTGGAGGCCTTTTTTTCCCGTGCGTCCTTTATCTAAGCGTTGGTATCGAGTGTGTGGGTATTTTACATATGGCCCGTTATGTAATCGCTATATACAGCCTCTTCTCAATCGTATTTTCGATCCTCCCTCGACATCCGCTCTCGCTACGATTCCTTTGTTTTCGTATTTTTATCGACCACGCTAATATACTCCACGTTGATCTTGCATTTTTCTCGGTGTACTAACTATCGTTCCAAGGAACAATTTCGAATATTATTACCATTAATCTTATCATCTCCAACTCTAACATGTGATTAATGAATTAATCGGTACGTTTTATCAATTATCAATTATCAATTATTTTCTTCACAGTCACCGCGAAATTTTCGTGCATTTTAAAAATCTTATTACACCCAGGTGCCAAATACAATATGTGTCTGCACGGCAAGAAAATAGTTTAATATTAATGATAAAATTCTAAAATGGACAAAGGTTTTATATTCTGTTTACTTTTTATGTTCATTCTAACGTTTGAAGTAAACGTTGGAATGAAGGACCAGGCAAGTGATCCCAAACTGATGGCCGGTAGTGTAGATATGTGCATCCGCATGTGCGTGAATGCGTGTGCGCGTTGCGTATACCACGTCGGTTGCATAGACGGGGCTCCTCTCTTTCTCTCGCCATTCAGATGCCCGCCATGAATGAACCGCAGACTCTCGCTTCTCTCCTCGTAGTAAATACTTTTTCCCACATATTTACCGCAACAATGGCCACCGTTCAAGGTCCGAGGGTAAACGCAGACTGAACACCTCTCTGTGTTGTTGTTTTTTTAATGCCACGCACTTTCGCTCGTGTAATAATTACTGTCAGGTACTTATTCGGATTTTTATTAAAATTCAACGACATGTACATCGTGGATGGAAAGACACGCGAGGTTCGTTGGGCCGTTTGAAAAATGGCTGGAAACCAGGTGAAGCGGAAAGCCCGGCTATCTTCTCGAGAAGCGGTGAATTACGCGCGATTTAACAGGGGTTAATGAACTCCTGTTTCCTCGATATCGTAACACTCGTGGGGACGCGCTCTGCCGAGTTCTTCGCCGGAACTTGAACCAAACATTTCAACTTTTGCCTGACAATTATGAAGCATCAAATATGCTTTAATAATAAGGTTATTATTTGCATTCTATCTCGAGGAAATATGTACCAAGAATAACTTGAAATTGCTGGTCCACGGTTGCACTAAACTGTCGTAATGAAAATGGTTAAAATCATATAAATATCATACAAGAAATAACTATCAGGGAATCTACAAAAGGAGTGCATAGAAAAGAGAAGAAATCGAGAGTAGATTCGGAAACAGCATCCGGATGATCCATGTTGTTGTTTTTTGGGCGTATCGTAAGTGGGTCAGGCATCGAGCTCTAGCGATCCTCCGCATCTACTCGTTTCCGGTCCCGACGTCACTTCCCTTCCACCGGGCAGTGCCCGTCTCGTCTGCTCCGCTCGCTCTGCACGCTCTGCACGCTTTGCACGCTCTGCAGTCTAGCTACGTTGCTCCGGAATAGTCTTTCCGCTACGGTTTTCAAGTGTTCGTTGAACGTTGAACAACTCTGTTCGCGTGAGGTCGGTCGGTTGGTCTACTAGCGCGAGTGTTCGCGCAGAGGCGATTAAAACGCGTTAGGTTTGCGTCAGAGTAACACCTGCTCGAAGAACGGAGCTCTTGTCGCGTTGCGTAAATACTCGACCCGTTCCTGCACATATATGTGCATTCGCGAGAAATCCGCGGTGACTGTCGCGTTGCGAGGTGGACGCGAGTGTCACCAAGTGTCCACGCATCCTCGTGAAAGGACAGAAGGAAACGCAATCAGGTATTTTCATAATTCACTGTCTCGCGTGTCGAGTTTATTAACACGTTGAATGCCGCGGGGTTCACCGATGTCCGGCGATGCCGATTTTATTAAAACTCGAATCAAATATGTCGCTAATATTAGTTTGTACGCGTTATGGACGCGTATTGCGAGGTATCGTGTAACACGGATTTCGGCTCGGCACTCAATGTGTTGACACTAGAACTATCAAAGCAGTAAGTTTTGACGGGTCCTGGGAATTGAATAAAAATATTTAAATTTATAATTTCATTTAATTCATCATTTATAGTCTCATTTTCTGAGATTTCTGAGAATAATTTACTTCTTCCATCCATCCTTTTTTTAGGACGTAGACATAAATATACAAATATAACGAAATATATTGCCAGTGGTTCTAGTATTAACCCGTTCCGATAACTCTGCGAACTTAAAGGTTTATTTCAGAATCACAGTCACCTTTCGCTATTTGTCGTATTCAGTAGTATCTTGATTGCGTCATTTTTCAGAAAATCGTGAAACGACGGCTTAGAAAATGATTGTTTCCGATAAGAAGACCGTACGCATAGGCGCACGCGCACACCTATGAATACCAAGGATCCCGGAATGTTTTGTTTCTGGCGCGTAACTTTGGAGATAGTGGGTCGAAATATGTAAGGCGCGTTAGTCGTGAGCAAACGTAGGAAAGAATGCGGCTTATCGGAGGCGCCAGTGAGATTCCTCGCTCGATAGGACGTTCGCGGTTTCGATTTCGTAATCGTGACTTCCACTATCGCCGTTCGGTTTCCCCTCCTCCGATGCTTTTTTCTTCGCGCCTCCATCCTGCTGAATGGAGGCGTCGGAATTCTTATCGACTACCGCGGAGAGCGGGTTTACGTCATAGTTCGTTTCTACGGACAAAGTTTTGTCCGTTTCTCGAGCACCGCCTTTCGTGCCGTTGCACCATTATTACGGTCGCCAACTACGTATTAACCGTTTGAATGCCACAGGCATGGGAAAAAAAACCGTGCTAAAAGTGCCGAACTATGCGATCATCATCGTCGTCTTTACTGTACAGTAAACTCCCGTATAACGCGTTTAATACGTTACGCGTTGTTCGAAATCGCGTTATAGGTAGTTGGAGATAACAAGTTATGCCGTGCTCGACTAAAGTAAACGGGGAATTCCCGCATTTTATTATATAGCACGTTGCACGAGAATCGCGTTATACGAAAAAAGTCGTCGCGATATGTTTAGCGCGTTGTAGGAACTCGCGTTATCGCAGTGCAGCACTCGAACGGTGGAATCAGTGAGTTTACTTGGAATCGTTAGAAAATAACTTACACGGCAACCGCATCCTCCGCACTCGAATGCACCGAGCGACGGGCGTCGAACCGTTTCCACCCGATATTACCGGATGTTACCGGATGTTTAGAATAAGCCGTACCTTCCTACAATTACATTTTCCTCCCTCGCTATGCCGATCGCACGTTAACCGAACTAATCGCCTTCCCCGCGAAACTGTCTCAAAGACCAAAGTTTACTTGGAACCCGAATAGTACTTTGTCGCGCTTTGTCCGCCGCACCGCGTCCCTTTGTGGCAGGGACGCGTTTGTGAGAGAAACACGGGACGTTGAAGGCGATTGGACGAGAGAGTGAGAGGGTGGAGAGAGATTGGTTCTGCGATGAATGGATTAAACAACCTGACGTCAGAGGATGGATTATATAAACGATAGCGCGCGTGACATCGGACATAGGAAGGAAGTTCGCTTCCTTTCGTACCTACAAGGCATTCGTCCGTACGTACACGTTCGTCGCGTTCGTTCGTACGATGCACGAGAGTATAACGCGTGCGTGCGCATGCGTGCATACGTGCATACGTGCATCGTGCATACGTGCATACATACGCAAGACCGCCGAGGGACCGTCCTATCGTTCATTTAGAAGCGGACGAGGTCGGTTAGAATCTCAATCACGACCACTGCGCTGCCCTTTTTAACCGTTACCCAATGCTTTCAGTACCGAAACCATTTTCCGTCTCATTCCGTGTGATCTTTCATTGAAATACATTTCTAGAAGACATCTAATCTTCGTTTTCTTCTTATTGCAGATACGTAGTACTTCGGAGGAAGTCTTTCGCGCGACACCGTCGAAATACCTCCAAGTACCGGTGAGCATCTTATTTTAATAAATAAATCCTCTTCCGCGTTCTCCGCACGGTCGGAATAGAAAAGTAGGTTCATATTTTAAAAGATGGATGTACACTGGTCGTCTGTCGTTGCTTCGTGCGATTATAATTGCGAGATTGTCGTGGAAATGCGAGGGACAGCAGGGGCAGATTTATTTAACGACAGTAGTGAAATCACTGACGTGTCAGGGAGTCGGATAGTCGGATAGTCGGATAGTCGGATAGTCGGACGGTTCGACCCAGTTTTGCACGTGCTTATGGATCGCGGCAGACGAGAGTAGGCTCGTTTCACCGCTGGGTCCTCTCGGAGTTATTAGCGCGTAGTCTGGGAGCCGTCTACGGGTCGACGTCCGATGTCCAGGAATAGAAGCGCCGCGACGCTCGTTAGATTCCGTCACCTACGATCGCTGACCATCCCCGTACCTGACGTGATTCGCCCTTTCCGAACACTCGCTCGGTTTAAAACGGTCGCCGAGATCAACGGACCACCGATTCCCATCCAAATTCCGTCGCCTCGGGAAACCAGAAAAAGATTCCAGTTTTCTTCCCAATCGTTTCTTCCCTCGTTTCTGATATATTTCAGTATTCGAATCATTGTCGAACGGACAGTAAACTTCGCGTTTTTGCCACGCTTTCGTTACCTCTACCGATCATGAAAGTCTTACGACGTGTCCCGTTAAATAAACGCAAATATCCGGGCGAGTATCGCGATCGTGGTTGCACGTGATTACGACGTGCACGTGATTGGTCGTTGCGAGGCGAGCCTGTTAAGGGAGCTGGGATCCCGGCTGAAAGGGCAGGTGCGTAGGCTGCTGGTTTACAAGGAAAAAGGGCAGCTGCTCGTCCTAGACGCGTTCGAAGGAAGCGGAGCAAGGCACACCGGGGTTTTAAGGTGGGAAGGAAAGGAAGGGATGAGGAGGAAGACGCGGAGGGAGGCTGCTAAGGTAAACGATATAATAGGGACGTAACAGTAAGTCCTTTTCAGAGGCAGATGTCCCCTGCTCGAGACACGTGCCCATCCCGCGGTAGAGAGAAGTCCCCCTTCTCCAACCTTTTTTCGTGGGCCCTTACCTCCTCTTTCATTCTTCGCCACGATTAGACCGAGCAGAAGGAATACCACCGGAAAGTTCGAAAGGACTTTCGGCCGAGGGGCACCCTTCCTTTCTTCCTTCCGTTCTTCCTTCTCTTTCTTTTCTTTTTCTTCTCGTTCCTTCCTCCAGCTGGAATGGAGACACCAGGTGTTGCTCTGGTTCTAGCGAATCCCGCCACTGCAACGAACGTCTACAACGATTCGAACCGTTTAACGTGCTTCGCGAAATTTGTGTTTTATCCGTTTCTGACTCGGAAATCGGATCAAGTTTTATCGCAACGCGAACACGTCGTGAAGATACATCCAGACACATCGAACGTTCGGATTCTCGCTAGTTGAGAGCCGCTGCTTGCCGTGCGACTTTTTGAGTCCCTTTGATCCCACGCCGAGAATGTCGACGACGGTGTACGCGCTCCTTGCATACGTTTACGTGCATTTACATAGAAATCTCCATCGGTGTGCAACTTCATTCGTGGAGGAACGTAAACGGATGTACGCGTAGACGACGCGTAGGTAAAAGATCAGCAGGCAACGGAGAGTGCGGTGCAGTCGCGTTGCGCAGTTAGCTCCATCCACATCCTGCCGACGGAAGCTGCCCTCGCTTCTTCGAACCGAGTGAATTCTGAATTTTATTAATCCTCGCTCCCTGCACTTATCCCGTCGATACAAGCCTCGTAAAAAAAGAGAACGTTAGAAACACATCCGTGCCAAGGTCTCCCGCGTCAGAATCCAAGAATAGTTCGGACTATGACGTTACGGTGCTTTCCATCATTTTTCATCAATTTTATCGACTATGAATATCGATGTTATTATTCCTCGATATGGACTATACTCCTCGCGCCATTCCTTCAAGCAGAACTTCCGAGGAGGAAAGGTTTGATTACGAAACGTGGATACATTTAACCTTTTCCTACAGCGTGCCTGTAAGTAGTTGCACTTTTGCAAAACTTGTTGCCAACCAACAATAAAACTAGATATTTAGAACGGCTTCGATAAATATCACTGCATATGAATCCATTCTTCACTCTTTGCACTCGCAGAATATTTCCATTTCTTATCTTATTACGTTTCTATCACAATTTAATTATATCCTAATATAATTTCAAAGTGGAAAGCACCGTCGGACACAAATCGCAGTGCCGTTTAAAATCCGTAGCTAAGGGGTTAGAATATTTTCGATCGATCTTCCGTCGCATTCCCGTGGTTCCTGGGGGATCATTACGACTTTCCTCCGGTGATGTGACTCACGATAATAATCGGACGCGTAGTGTCACGATACCCGAGCGCATTCCACGGTGTGTCGTAGTCGGTTGGCATTCCGTACGCAGTCGTACCACGACGGGAGTTAAAGGGACGGGGATTGTCTGAGTGGAAGAATTCACGTAGATCTTTATTTATTCAACGATCTACGTTAAACAGTCGCCTGCTTAGTTCTGATATAATTATATAGCAAGTTTCGTTCCAGCTGATTCCGAGTGTGCGTTCAGTTTATTGGCGACCGTGAATCGCCTCCGAGTGCAACGAATGCAACGAATGCAACGGGTTAAGTAAACATAATTGTAACTTGACGATAGCGCATTAAGAAATGTTAGTCGAGCAAATGAATAAATCGCGTAAGTAAATGAAATGAATTCGTAAGTCGCGTTTAAAGAACGTCGTAGTCAGGTTAGTCTAGGTAGTGGGTTGTCTCCCACGGCAGTGCCGCGGTGCGCCGACCGCATTCCACTCGCAGGCCCTTTCACGGCTACCGCTCTGCCTGATCGACCCTAATCGCCAAATTCGATCTTAACTTACCGTCGTCCTTTCCACGCCTACGAACCGACACTTACTCCTCCGCTCAACGATTACACCGATCCCCTTTCTCGTCTTTCACCCGGGGATCCAGTTCGTAGTCAGACGATGTGCGAATTTCTTTTAATCAAAATCATTCTTTCTGTTCCAGATCGAAGAGGAGAATACTCGCGTGAATCATGCAGGGAATGATGGCGGAGGATATGGTATGTTTGCGAGTAATAAAGTGAGTAGAAGCGGCAGCGAATTCCGTCACTTAGAGTGCGACGACTCCGAATTCGATGACGGTGGTCGGGAATAGTTGGATAATAGGAGTAGTAGTAGAAGTAGTGGAGAATCGTGGAGAATCGTGGAGAGGAAAGGTGGTAGTAGGTGGTGATGCTGATAGGTGGAAAGAGTTGGTGTGCTGGAGAAGAGAAGAGAAAGAAGAGAGAGAAGAGAGAGTCTGGGAGATGATGGTGGAAGAGGAAGAGGTGGAGAGCCGAGCGGAGGCGAGGAGGCAAGAGTCGGAGACTGGACTCGTACCTGCATTCCATTCCCACTGGCCGCGTAGGTCCTTGTATAGGTGCTCCTTCTGCTCCTTCTCCTCCTCCTCTTCCTCCTCTTCCTCCTTTTCCTCCTTCGGGTTCCCGAAGCTTCTTGGTCTTCCTCTTCACGATGGTCCTCCACGGCTCTTCGCTCGACTTCTTCCTCTTACTTCGTTCCGATCGTCACCACTCGGATTGGGTACAACCACCGGCCAAAGATCGTTTTCTTATATTATTTATTAATACAAATTTCTGTCGTTCAGAATTTTCATGAAAAACTTTGGTCGCAGACGGTTGCCCGTGACGTAGACTTTGGAGTGGGATGTATGTGTAATGTATGTGTAATGTATGTGTTGGTTACCGTGAGTTAATGCTTGGTCAAGAATATGAGTCTCGTAACAAAGGAATTTATGCTAAATTTAAAATCCCCTGGTCTCTTCCGCTCGTATTCTTCCATACGTAGTTAAGTAGAAGTTAAATAGAAGTTCGTTCCATTCTTTTTCACTTTGCAGGAGCTCCACTCGATAGACCGTGTCCCGACTTCGTCTTCTACTTCGTCTTCGTTCTTCCTTCCCAACCGGATCGGCTGTTATTCGAATTAGCCCTTTGTTGTCTCATGCACCAAGTAGTATCGAAGTAGTATCGAACTAGTATCGAAGTAATTTCAAAGTAGTTTTGAAGTAGTCGCAGACGATAAATGATTCGAATGAATTTATCGTCAAGCAATCTTCCAACGTTTCTCTCCCTCAAAAAACGAATGAAAATCCTGGAAAGGAAGATTCACTTCATGAGTACAGATACATCTAGTTTGGAATAAAAAGTGGGTGGGAGAAGGAGCAATTATAAACCACCAAGTCGAGTTATTCCGGAGCCGCGATCTTCTTAATTAGAGCAATTAGGTGGTCCCAGAATAGACGGATGACGTGGAATTAGGTACGCGGGCAAGTGCATATATGTTGCAACGCCATGCCTTCCCAGTACTCGCGCGAGTAATTGTTTACTTTGACAGCTTAGTGTTCCGAATGTAACCGAGTATTGCCACTGAAATTAATCGTCCTATGATTCCCTTTAAACGAGGCGGGATTACGACATACATATATACACACATATATATAGTCTATTAAAGTCCAAATAAAAATATGAAATACTAAACAAAAGATCCCAACGCGCGGATAGTTTGTGTCTCGTTTGCGTGGACGAATATCCGCGGACTTCGCGGGAAAGTTACGATCAACGGGGGAATACGAATGGATTGGAAGAAGTAAGATCGGGTTTTAGTGGGTTTTAGTGGGTTTCAGGGGGTTTCATCTAGTTTCGTGGAGGAGTGTATGGTACGTGACAATACGCCCCCGTTAACCCGCTCTCTCTATCTAAACTGCTAATGCCGGAACGATGCCCGAACAATGCCACGTTCCGACCGACTCCTACAAAGTTCACCAACCTCCGTCCCGTTCCGCCTGCCCCGTTCCCTCGAACCATTAGCTAACTACTCATCTCGGGCCCTTTAACTCGCCATCTTTACGTGCACCTTAAATCTACTTCGACCTATGAGTATCACAGAAATACTTGAACTTTTCTGCAGGGAGTGTTGTTACCGATTTCATCCCGTTCTTCCGATCGATCTTACTTTGACACAGTTCACGGTAGACTCGAATAGAGCGACAACCGAAGAGAAAGAAAAGAGAATAGCGCCACGTTCCGTGACACTTTTCAAGCATACCGTTCTTTCTACCGCACGCGTAGTTATTCGCGACGCAACTGTCCCTTCCCGCTACGATCTCCCTCCCTCTCCCTCTCCCTCTCTCTCTCATCTCCGGCTTTATTCATAGCCCGTCGTTCTCTCGCTCTCTCAATTACTCAGAATGTCGGTATGCCGAGAGAGAAGCGAATTCCACGAGCGGCAGCCTTGTCAAGGTGTTTCTCGTGATCGGTCTTGCATGGAAAAGATCTCCGTACTTTCCTACTCCTCCGACTCGCCTACTCAGAATTCGCCGTTAATCATCGATTCCGATCGTCATCCGTCGATGTATCCGCTTACCGCGACTTCCGAGAAATCTTTTCATAAGCGTCCGATATTTTCTAACGACTTATCTCTTTTCGGTCTCGTTAAACCTTCTATGCGGATGTACAACGAACGTTGGTATAGCGAACGTGTTCGAAATCGTGCGCAATGGTGGTTTTCAACGGCGCGTAGACGTCGCTTCGTGATGTTCGCGTGTAGAACTTCAAAATCGAGTGGTTAGTTGGATTGGTATGGGGGTTATTTGCACATGCGTCAGTATATGCGTGACGAGTGCGTACGTGGATACACGTTCGTTTCCATACACGTCCATAGAGGAGATTCTCTGGAGGGGTCTGTCACGCGTACAAATAGCTGACCTCGCTTAGTCGCCTCTATCAATGGCTCGTCGGTGGTCTGAATGACTTTTACGCCTCTTCCTCTTACTACGCCCTGTCGCGAGATAGCTCCCGCCCGGATTCTTTCTCTCCTCTGTCCCCCCTCCTGACCCCTTCCCTCCTCTACCCCACTTCTTCTCTTCTCCGCATCCTGTCCTTTCTTTGTCCACTTCTTTCCTTGTTCCCTTCATGCTTTCCCGAAAAAAAACGGATATCGATAGATACCGATTGATACTTGTTGGTTTACTCAGAAATTGTTTCCTTGAAAAATACTCTATCGTTCTCCGACCACGACCACCATTACGATCGTGCTACCGAATGTTTCCAGATTCACCAATAATAGAACTTTTATTCGTCCGGTGCGATACGCGCGCATCCGGGGATGGGAATTCTACAAAGTTAGAAAATCGGAAGAGACGAGTGGTCGCAAACGGAAGCAGTAAGGTATTCGTGGATTCCCATTGGACCCTTTAAGTTCCTGGGACCTTGTGTCGGTAATGATGAACTCTCTTCTTCGTGGTTAAAGTAGATTTCAATGTAACCGTGGAAGATTATGTAGGATGTCCGTAGAAACTACCAACGGACGCTAAGTCAGTAGCCATTTTATCGGCGGCAGTTTCTTCACATTGGTTGTTGGTACGGTAGAATTAATTTTTTTATCAATGTCCTACCGATAGTCGGGGTTTTATCGGGGTTTTATGGGTAATAAAAAAGTAATAAAGAAGTAATAAATATCATTTGAAAGCGTGCTTCGGAATAAACAATGTTTGTACAGATAGCAAGTTTTGAAGAGTAACTTTGAGCACTAACATTCTTTCTTGTCGACGAAAAACATGTCGGAAATTAATCTTTTAAAGTTTTAAGAGCCGTATACCCTCATCCGGAAAAATGATCATCAATATATTTGTTTATACTATATCTTTTTTTAAAGAGGCAACTTAAATCTTCCGGGAACGTCGAGTGAAATAATTGATGTAACGATCGTCGAAGGAGCTTGTTTCCATCGCAAGTCATTTAATTGTCGTCCATGGAGATACACAACGATATTCCGGTAATTCAGGCTCGTTAACTTTTACGATCACGGCATCATCGAGAAACGGTACGTCGTGGTCATCGCGAGCGCGTTAATTAGATAAAAGTTGCGTCCCGTTTCTTGGAAGGATGGAGACGCGCGTAATCAGCGGAGGAACCGTTCGATGCCATATAAACGATATCACGCAGCTTATATCATTTTTACGAGTTTTTCGTTACGCACGACCTCCAGACTTTTGAGTTTTCATTAACCTAAGCAATGGAAGATGTAGGAATGAATAATCTTGGATATGAATCTATTTCGATAATTCGATAGGATATCCGAACGTAAATCCGAGGGGGAAGGAAGTGGAAGGTTTCGCTCGTTCTCGATCGTGTTCGTTTCAACGGAATCGTGACGGGGTCGTAGGGTCATTCCTTATCTCCGGCAGGGCTTGGCGTAACCGTCGGCGTGTTATCAGTCGCTCGATAGCGCACGTGCAAAATAGTATCGACCTCCACCCTTACGATCCCTCGTTACACCCGGACCGTGAAAAAACCCTAGATCTTTTTCGCCCTCCGTGTCCTTCGGTGATCCGAACTTAATTTCCCACCGATGATTCCACTTTTCGAAGTCAAATCGCGGTACATAAAAAGCTCCGAAAAAGTACTAGAATGCCTTTTAAAGAACCGTCATGGAACTTGCACTCTGGAGAGGCGCCATTACGGTACAGTTAATAAATACCCTAATAATTTCCGAAGCAAATATTTGAAAGAATTAAAATGTTGAATACACGAATTTATTACCGATTTATCAAATATTGAAAATAAGGACGAAACTGTTAGCGATATATAAGTAAGAGTCGGTCGTCCAAATGGAATATGATAATATTCAACTTCATAGAAGTTCGCTAAGGGAGAGGGGCGAGCGAAAGATGTCAAGTGGATATTATCTCCTTGCGATGAAAACCTCCCAAGTAGATTCGTCGACGGAGGATCGATGATCGTTTAAATATCACCGATCATCATTCCAAGCATTCCACGAGGTCATCCAGGGCCGAAGACTCGTCCGTATGGTGTTCGACCTGTCCAACCCATCGAGTATCCTCGCTTCTTTCACCAGGTTCTAAAACCCTCGCTCATCTAGCTGGTTATTATATCTCCACGACTACGCGGCACGTGTCTCCTGGTCCGTTGTTATTTTAGGCGATTCAGAGAAACTGCGAATGCCGTGTCAAAATCTTTTCCATCTTTCTTCGTCTTTCTTCATCCTTCTTCGTCTTTCTTCCTCCTTCTTCGTCTCGATGATCCTTCTGGAAGATGCAACGATCGGCGAACGGATAGAAGCCAGAATATCCAGTAAAAAGCGGCGAATGTCTTCGAGATATACTTCGAATAATATTTACTTTTCGCTGCGGCTCGTGCTGCCAACCTACTGAAAGTATACGCATATTCGCGAGCCAGATACTGGCTTTTAAATCTCTCTCTCTCTCTCTCTCTCTCTCTAATCAGTTACAAGTTTGATTGCAGGACAGCCATGGAACCGCAAAATCAGGGCTAAAGACGAAACTGGTTTTCACAATGATTTGACAGATAGATTCGATTCTGAGATCATTGTGAAAGCTGTTTTTGTTAGGGTATCGACGAGGATGCGGTAAGAAACGGAAACGGATGCCAGGGATTTACGGTGAGTATCCGGAAACGGAATCCAAGTTCTGCATATATAAGTTGCATTAATATCAATAATAATATTTGTTGACTGTTGCAGGTGATGCGCGACATCAGTGAAGTCGGACACTCGTGGACAAGGAATAATAAAGAATTATGATTTACTCATTTTTTGCTGCTTTTTTTAACATTGTTGTTTATTACCTTCTTCTTTCCTGCATCTACTTCAAGAAGTATTTTTTACGACAGGATCAGTGGATAATGGCGGCCCCGTGGAATCGTTGACACGTAAACAAATAGGCCACATAAAGAGGGCCTTGTCCTTCGGACTTCCTTCTTCCCTTCTTCTGGTTCTTCCTCCGTCTCTTCTTGTTTTCGTCGGAGACACGCGCCAAGTGAGTTTATTTCGACTAAATGGAAATACATCGGATACGCCATTTCTTGATGTTGGAGGCGAAGAAAAATCAGGTGAAGCGAATGGCGGAGGAAAGAAAGGAAGATGAAGATGAAGCGTAAGAAAATGAAGATGATGAAGAAGAAGAAATACCGAGGCGAGTGCTCGCCAATTAAACATCTAGAGCGCGAACGAGCGATGGAATTTTTTGTCGGAATTTCCGGTAGTGATTTATCAAACGGGAAAGATCGTATCTAGCCGACGAGCAGCCGCAAGAAATGGCTTCTCGAACGCGCGCAACTTGCGCTGCGAGCATAAGAAGAAGAAGAAGAAGAAGAAGACGACGACGACGACGACGAAGAAGAAGAAAAGACGGCAGTTGGAATAGAAGAGAAGTATGAAGAGGGGGAAGAAGAATAAGATAGGAGTATCACGTACTCGCGTACTCGCGGATTAAAGCGGCGGTGCGCTATCGAGTGTCAAACGAACCGAAACTAAGAAAAACCAAAAGGGCTAGCCTCCGGAGTCCACGAAACTTTTTGAAAGAACGCAGCCGGCCAATCGAGAAGAAACTCTAGATGGTATCCGTCTATCTTCTTGGTATCTTCTCGGAGAATACACCGAGGATGCACTTTCGGCCCCTCTTCGCGCGTCACCGTTCCTGACAGCTCGAGGAAACCAGACGAGAAGCGTCCTCGAGATCCCTACGAGTCCTTTCTCCTTGTACTTCTACGAATTCCAGGTTCTTCTTCAATGTTTTTTTCACTTGTACGCGATACACCCTCTCGAGTGGAGATTCTTCGAATGTCATCAACCCTTAAACGAGGGTTTTTAATGTCATTATGGTCCCAGAACATGCTTAGGGACTATTTACCATCGATTTAGGCCACTTAGAAATAATTTTGGCGACTTTGAAATTTTGACAATTTTTGAAGGTATACCCCTTCACATTTTTTCGATTCTGGATCGACCATTTTTCGGCCAAAAAAATTTTTAAACCACTTCTTCCGACCCAAAATCGTCCTAGAATATGTTTATACATCATTTACCATCGATTTGGGCCATTTAGAATTTATTTTGGCGACTTTGAAATTTTGACAATTTTTGAAGGTATACCCCTTCACATTTTTTCGACTTGGTTTCGACCCGTTTTTGACCAATAAAAATTTTTTAACCACTTCTTTCGACCAGAAATCGTCCTAGAATATGTTTATACATCATTTACCATCGATTTGGGTTGTTTAGAATTGATTTTGGCGACTTTCAATTTTTGACAATTTTTGAAGGTATACCCCTTCACATTTTTTCGATTCTGGATCGACCATTTTTCGGCCAAAAAAATTTTTAAACCACTTCTTCCGACCCAAAATCGTCCTAGAATATGTTTATACATCATCTACCATCGATCTGAGCCATTTAGAATTTATTTTGGCGACTTTGAAATTTTGACAATTTTTGAAGGTATACCCCTTTACATTTTTTCGACTTGGTTTCGACCCGTTTTTGACCAATAAAAATTTTTTAACCACTTCTTTCGACCAGAAATCGTCCTAGAATATGTTTATACATCATTTACCATCGATTTGGGTTGTTTAGAATTGATTTTGGCGACTTTCAATTTTTGACAATTTTTGAAGGTATACCCCTTCACATTTTTTCGATTCTGGATCGACCATTTTTCGGCCAAAAAAATTTTTAAACCACTTCTTCCGACCCAAAATCGTCCTAGAATATGTTTATACATCATCTACCATCGATCTGAGCCATTTAGAATTTATTTTGGCGACTTTGAAATTTTGACAATTTTTGAAGGTATACCCCTTTACATTTTTTCGACTTGGTTTCGACCCGTTTTTGACCAATAAAAATTTTTTAACCACTTCTTTCGACCAGAAATCGTCCTAGAATATGTTTATACATCATTTACCATCGATTTGGGTTGTTTAGAATTGATTTTGGCGACTTTCAATTTTTGACAATTTTTGAAGGTATACCCCTTCACATTTTTGCGATTCTGGATCGACCATTTTTCGACCGAAAACAATTATTAATCCACTTCTTTGAACTCCAAATGAACATAGAACATGTTTACACACCATTTACCTTGTATTCAAGCAAACAAATGCGTATGATCAAAAATTCTTACACTTGTTAGACCAACTCGAAAAGAGCCTACACGGAAACATAGCCATTCGCTGTGGATGACTATTAGTCTCTTTCCATAGAAATTCGTCACCTAGTTACTTTCTTTCCTTTTGCTGTTAAAAAAAAAATAGTCACCGGTGCGTGCATCGTAAAAATCCCCTGGCAAATTGGTAGTCCAACTGATATACGGGGCCCCCCTCCCTCGAGCGAGTCCCCCGCGTCTCGTATTTCGATAGAGTTCTAGCTGCCCCCATTTAAGGTCGCGTTGTTCGTTGGCCACCAAACGGAATTCCGATAGTAAAATAAGGTTCGATTTGCTCTCGGAAAGGTTTGTTCTCCTGAAGGGGTTGACCAAACGCTCGTTATTTTGACAGGCAACCAGTAAAATTTATGGGGGGGCGCAAACGGGACTACCGAAGAAGAGAAAAGGAAGGTGCCATTTTTTGTGGGTCAAGCGTGGCGACGATGTTTTGAGCTATTAGACGAAACAAGCGTTCCTGAAGTTTTACGACCGCCGGGGCACCCTGCCGCGTGCCACCGGACCTCGCTCTACGATTCCTAACGTGCCCCATAATTACTTATTCCTACCAGGATTAACACTGGAACTACCGAACATGTACTCAGTTTTGTTTACACATTTATTAATATAGAAATTATGGCTGGTGCATTTAAATGAATTTGATGAATTCAACTACTTACGTTATGTATATCAAATAAAAGTATATCAAATCTCAAACAATGCACCGCGGTGTATTTGAATAATTTAATTTATAATTTAATTTACTTTGGTAGTTCCAGTGTTAAAAAGGATCACAATAAGTAAAATTAATCGATCGGTTAAATTATCACCGATATTAATGATGCAATAATTAATTGTATATTAACTGCTACAATATTCTTCCTAATTAGTGCTCGGCGATTGGCGTAATTGTTTGGAATGTATTGCTTACGATAATAATTATAAAATAAACAGTAACATTCCAGTGATCGGAGTCGATAAACAAACGGACTTTTATACTGCATTTCGAGTGCGACTGTAATAAGAGGAAGTTTCGGAAGCGAGAATTGAACCCTTTCCCAGAAAACGCGTTAAACCAGGCGACTCTCGTAAAGCAGTTGTATATAATAAAAAAAAAGGGAAATAATTACGAGGCGCCAGGAGTGCACTTGGAGAACGATACTCGAGGAACTATCCGCGCACGAATCGTGTTTCCACGTTATCGTCTCAAAATTCCTATTTTGTCGCGAGTGACACGGCCTCCAGCTTTTACGATGGGGCCTCTCGACAAACTTTAGACGACCTCGTAAAAACGTCGAACCGTGTTTCTCTCGAAAACTCGTAAATCCTGCCGACCAACCGCGCGACGAGGTGAAAGCACATCATCGAGGACTCGATGCGATTGAAAGGTGAAATGGAATTAATCCATTTAGGACGAATATTGGTGACTTCGAAATATTGACCATTTTTGCGGTTTTGGGTCGACCCATTTTTTGCCGAAAAAAATTTTTAACACCTTCTTCCGACCCAAAATCGTTCTAGAATATGTTTATACATCATCTACCATCGATTTGGACCATTTAAAATTTATTTTGGCGACTTTGAAATTTTGACAATTTTTGAAGGTATACCCCTTCACATTTTTGCGATTTTGGATCGACCATTTTTTGGCTAAAAAAATTTTTTAACCGCTTCTTCCGACCCAAAATCGTCCTAGAATATGTTTATACATCATTTACCATCGATTTGGGTCATTTAGAAGTGATTTTAGCGACTTTTAATTTTTGGCGATTTTTGAAGGTATACCCCTTCACATTTTTTCGATTCTGGATCGACCATTTTCCGGCCCAAAAAATTTTTAAACCACTTCTTCCGACCCAAAATCGCCCTAGAATATGTTTATACATCATCTACCATCGATCTGAGCCATTTAGAATTAATTTTTGCGACTTTGAAATTTTGACAATTTTTGAAGGTATACCCCTTCACATTTTTGCGATTTCGGGTCGACCCATTTTTTGGCCGAACAAATTTTTTAACCGCTTCTTCCGACCCAAAATCGTCCTAAAATATGTTTATGCATCACCTACCATAGATTTAGGCTAGTTAGGAGCGATTTTGGCGACTTTGAAATTTTGCCCATTCTTGAAGGTCAATATTCATTCTTGAATTCATAAAATCGATCAAGGCGTTTTTTACGAAAGGATGCCCTACACGGCACACGCTGCTCTCCCTTCTTTCTTCAGAGCGCGGATGTGCGGACCATCGCACACGCGATTCGCTCAAGTTATTGGAGAGGGCCGCGAAGTCCGCTCGGACGGCTGTCCGTTTTCCTTGCTCTCCCTTCATCCTGTATTCCCCAACTCTTTTCCTTGTCAAGGAATATATAACCGCGAACCGTGGAACGGGCCGAGAGCTTTTATCGGGCCCGAATCGCCGCTAGCCAGCCACATGTGTACCAAAGCAAAAAGTCCCGCCTCGAAACTTCCCTCTTTACCCTCTGCCGTCCCGTCCCGTCCACCCTTCCTTTTCCTCCTCCCTCTAATAACACCGACCTTTATTCCTCTTCGTAAACCGTTCCACGGTTCTCCCAAGTCGAGTATAGTCGAGCAAGTAGTCGAGTAGTGGAACCTCCAGCGCGGGTGGCCAACTCACCAAAGATTTATGAGGAATCCTCGGCCCTTGATATCAGCGAAAATGCAGGAAAAAATCATCGCTCACGTACCGCGATTACCAAACGAAACAGTCGAATATTCCCCGGAAACAACACGTCGTATCGATTCATATAATTGTATCACTATATGTGTTCCATAATTGATCCATCCCGGAAATAAATAACAACGATCGCATCCGATGTCGGAAGTCGTGCATCCAGTAACACTCACTCCGAGGCATGCACTTGCAACATGACCCCAAAAGACCCCGTTATCGGTTCGAAAGACAATGCGACGGTGATAATTTTTTCCTTATCAGGGGCGGAGGGGATTCATAGAGCGAGTTAGATAAACTAACTTTGATACAGCCGCACTTTAAGGTTCATTCAAAGGGATTCCGAGTAATTGCAACCTTGCGCGCAATGTATCTGTAACGCAATAATTATTGTAAGCAACTTGTTCCAAATATATTTCTTTAGCGGTTTGCATCAATGATCTGGATACAGTTCGTTCGTTAAATCGTAAGATCGTTACCTAGGGATTGAGGAATTGATATCCACGGTGATCGAGCACGTAGCAACAATGCCGAGCTATAAATTACAATAATAGCCGAGGACATTGTAATCGAAGTCGCAATTAGTCTCAGTCGGCACTCATCGTGCTGACCCGGGCGCTGGTTTATTGTGTCCGAGAGTTATCGGATCCGATTTTTCATTGCATCTGCCGATAACGATTCGTGTTGCTCCGTGGATTCCCTTCTTCGCTTTCCCTATCTTCTGGTTACGCGATCGTAAACAATCGTCGGCTTTTTTCATTTTGATATTCAACCAGACACGGTTCGCGTATGTCGATATTCGCCGACGATGCGCGACGCCATTTTTCTGCGGAGGATAAGATTCAGTTCAATGAGAATCAATTTCATTAACACGTTGAATGCCGTATCTTTAGCGCGTTGTAGGAATTCGGTAATTTGTAGAAAGCGTGGAAATTATCGAATGAAAAGTTTCCAGGGATTCTCACAGCACCTAGTTTCAAGGTTGGTATCTCGTGATCGGTCGACAGCTCGTAATATAGGATATTAACAGTGACAGGGCCACGCGTCAGGATTGCGTCTCGGATTTCGGTATCTCAAAATCGAGCACTCGAGACGAGACCTGCTCGTCGAGTGACATAATCACTCCTGCACTCTTGAAATCTTCCTTCCAGGATAACTTCGGAGTACAAATCACGTCATTTCATTCTCGACGGTGGTCCATTGGCAAGAAATAAATAAATCCAAGTATTCATCCGTCTTTGGCACTCGGAGCAGGTATTACATGCTTATTTTCTTTTTCAGGTGACTGATAAGCCTTTCTTGTAGCAGCTCTAATCGTACTTCTTTCGTGAACATTTTGCACTGAAAGGACGAATGTGTTTTGAATATTATTATAATCTGTTGCAAGAAGTATTGATAAAATTGGTATTCTAACCAGCGGCTATTTTATAATGTCAATTTTCTTAATAATTTCCTGGGTATATTACAATAACAACGAAACATATCCGACGACCGCGGCGCAAAATTTTGGGACGAGGGTGTTCTTATCGTTATCAGCGACAAGGTTACGGCCGGCCGTTTAATCGGCGATGCAACCCACTCGGTGGAAAGAAGAAATGGAAAGTCAAGGGAGTAGAGAACAGAGAAAAAAGTCGGAATATGTTTCAGACGGCGTCGTGGCGTATCTACGATCGGCATTGGCCGAAGAAGACGAGGACGTCGGCGTAAATTCAAGACGGAAAACGTACAAATAAAGTGATTCTTTCCGAGAACCTACCGGCGGCATTCGTATCGCGGATCACTCGCTGCCAAATGCCAATTATCTTTCGCCGACGCTGCCAATTACGACGTGCCGCACGAGCGAAAAGTATCGCCCTTCAATGCCGAGTATCTCTTGATTTCGACTCGTAAGATTTTCCCTGAAAATTCGAAACAGTACGCCGATAAGAAAAGTGTAAAAGTAAATCGTGACTCCGAGATAAAGCGATACGATCCACGGTAAAAAGTACTATTGTCAAACGTATCTCGCGGCGAGTTATTTGAATGCAGATCGCGGAGCATCGATATTAGATATATTGATATATATTGATATATATTGATATACATATAGATCTACGACTATAGTCTGTCGATAAACTAAAATACACGGTTTCCATGTGTAAGTGAAGCGTGTATGTACCTAGGTGCAGGCATGCGCTTTATCAGTACCCCTCGCGTAATTACCATGGTAACGCGCCGATAAAGAGTTACTCGTATTTGACTTGCTATTGACTGTCCACCCGGGCTCTCGTCCTCTCCTCTCCTCTCCTAACCTCTTCACACTGCTCATCCGAGTCTCTCTCACCCTCCGGTTCTTTTTTTCAGTGCATGGGTATGCAGCCTCGACCGGATTCACACGTGTGTCCATCGTCCTGGTGTGTACCATTCGATTAGATTGCCATTCGATGGATTATGCGTTCCATCGAATTTTCACTGCCGCACGAACTCGCGAAGAGAAACGGCTGCGGGAAGTTTCCCGGTAATGTTGCGTAGTTATTAATAATGGTAACGAGGAGATCATTCTCGAGAAGCCATTCAGCCGGGTTGTTAAATTCTCTTAATATGCCATTTACTCGGCTAATTAGGGCTATACGATTACGTTAATGCGATAAGTCTGGCCGCTCGGA
Organism: Nysson spinosus; assembly: GCA_910591585.2. Classification (NCBI taxonomy): domain Eukaryota; kingdom Metazoa; phylum Arthropoda; class Insecta; order Hymenoptera; family Crabronidae; genus Nysson; species Nysson spinosus. Next base: position 1,036,528 of record OU342839.1, on the reverse strand, counting down.
CGATTGTGGTTATCTGGCGGACGTTTAGGATATTGTTCGAGCATGCGCGCTGCACCGAATCGCGCAACTATCCCGTTCGGCACGAAATTTTTACTTGAATTCAAGGATGCCGAGATTTTTACTAGAATTCAGGGAAGGCGAAACTTTTACTAGAATTCAAGGAAGCCGACATTTCGTCGGAAACTTGTTTCGTCGAAGGGTCGAAGAGGATGGCGTGGTGGAGGACCGCGCGTGGCAAGGCCCGTGATTTTGATGAATGGATAGTGTATAGGAAGATATTGTCGGTTGATAAAATATTACAATCGGGACAGCTGTAAGAGTTTACGACTCTTTGTAGTTCGTGTCGCGAGGCATCTATAGAGGCTGAATGCCTGAACTGTCGAAATTTATCGATGCTATCGGCCCTCCTTCAATATTGACACAGCACACAAGATCTCCGCGCGGAAGATGTCGGCGCGCTTCCACCGATTTTCTCTCGAACCGGAAAAGAGTCAAAAAGATTGGCGCGCGCCTCTCGTACGGCGATAATTCCTTTCCACGGATTTATGGATTCCAAGATTGAAAACGGAACGATAATAATTAGCCGGCAAGAGATACTCGAGGAAATTAATTATATCGCTCTCCGCAGTCTTTCGTAATTTATAACTGAATGCTTCTTTTGTTTCTTAATTTGTATCCGGACGATATCGAGCGCTGGGGATTTTGAAATTTACCGATCCCTCCGATTGCGCTGTTCGCGGAAGTATTCCCGTAGTCGTTCACGATAAAAGATCATCCCGTTCGTGAGTACGTCGAATTCCAAGTGAAATTAGAGATAACCGAGTCTTCAATGGATTCTATTGTATCGTCTTTTTTTTAACCGACGATTGTTTCCACGCTCGAGTAATTCACTCGTAATTCACTCGTAATTTCGTATTCGAGGGATTCCTTCCGTCGAGCGTCGACCAATTTCAATCTTCGATTTCACTCTTCCGGATGTTCGTTCAGTGCCGTATCTCTTTCGAAGGCCCGTATCGAAATTTCAGAAGAGTGACAACGGACAACGAAAAAAATCGGGACAGCCGAGCGACGATATGATTGCGCGAACGAAGGGCTGACTCTCGTCAAGTTACTGTTTCTTACGTTGGCCACCCGCGCAAGAAAAAGTTGACTGGCCCGACCCAAAGAAGATGCGTCTTACCGTGTCGATGACGCCAGTGTTTATTTTCGTCGGGGAAAAAAAAACCCCATCGTTTTCGACCTCGCTTGCATAATAATATGCTCGATGACTTATGACTTACTTTTATGACCACAATTTAAAACCACGTCTTTTAAACAGGTCCAACACCATGACGGTCACCGGTGACTACCGATGTCAGTAACACCATATACTTATATATTTATATATAAATAAATTATACTTCACCCGAAAATGGCTAAAATAAATTCTAATAGAAACATCTCCGGGTGGAGAAAGAATAGGAGAGACGATAAAGGAACGGGGGAAGCGGTTAAAAAATAGAAAAAACGAACGAGAGAACACACAAGGGCCCCGACTCCCTTTTAATCTCGAGAGACGCGGATAAGTGGCATAAAAGTCGCGACATTCCCACGTCCCTCGTTGGGCGGATTTCGATAAGCCTGTTTGCTCTTGAAAACCCAGAATGGTCCATTCGCGGTCCTACTATTACTCGCGCTTGGTACCATTAAGAAATAAAAAACGCAGAAAGGAACACAAATATTTGAGTCGTTTGTACGTCGCATAAAGTATAACTACTTCCTCCACCGCTGTTTGATGAAATCATAACAGAATTTATTTCAAAGTATGATACATGCAGGAAGGAAGCAGGAAGGGTATAAAAAAAAGAGGAGAAAAGTATCGTCGTTTGTGAATGATAACTTTATTCCTAGAAATTAGCATACATTATCGTACTTATAAATAACTGTTTAATATTGATGATCCCGTTCGTTAGGACTACGAATTGTACGTTTAACGTGTCTTCCTTAAACCTACGCCTAAGCGCCATTTTGATATGCGGTAAATAAATATCTAAGTACAAAAGCACGGCTGTCAGCGTGGCGGTGAACAAAGGATTAACGTGTGAATGGAGTTTCGCGATCTGCGTTGTCCAGAACAAAATGGTTCCCGGAAGAAAATGGTTACCTCCGATTCATTATTCACTGACTATCCTCTTCATCCAAACGTTTCAATTAAACAATATCTACCACTAAATTCATTATCGAAATCTCGAGTAGCGTGTCACATTAATCAAGATTTCTTGCAATGAATCGATAAAGGCATTCGTTTTTTTTTATCGAATTCGAAGCCGTCGGTGAACGAAGTAACGTCGTTCGGATTTTCCATAGCGATTCGGGTGCCGATTTCCATGATCCTGGGTTTATTTGAACCATTCAATAATCGAGGGTACACTGATCGATTGATTTCTTGAGTTCGACTTCGATGTAGCCGAGATGCTGTATGCTATATATGCGCGTTCGGTATAATCGCGAACTTGGGTATAAACGCAGCGGTGTTTATAATTGGTGCGTTACGGCACGTAGATGTATGGAAGATCGTATTTAGATCACTCGGAGGCACCGTATCGGGGCGACCTGTTTGTTTAGCCTGAAATTCTGGGCTTCGGAATGGCCGGCTGTCATGGAATGATGTCATGGTGCGGATCGTGGCTCTTGGCATTCGCCATACGCGAACTTACCACGCTTTCTGTGTATCGGATCGCTGCTCTCCTAAGGTCGAAACACGGCGACTTCAAGAAGTGGAAGATCACGCGGCAACGGCGCGGCGAAGACGTAGAGAAGAAGTAGAGGAAAAAAACACAAAAGATGGAAGAGAAAACGTTAGCGCTTAAAAGCGGCCGATTTAATGTCCCGTAATTAATTCGTCTCGTATGTAAAACCAGTACACCAGTATTCGCCATAATTGGACGACCAGTGGTTAATTAATGAAGAGGTGCAGCGCGGCAAATATTATTTTTGCATATCCTTCCGTACTTCGAGTTCTTACCGAGAAAGGGGAAGTCGCGCACGAGAGCCACAATGCTGTTTCTCATAACTTAATCGTAATTAAAAAATCATACACACACATACATACACGAAATAAAGAGATAGACCGCGGTTAATAATATTTGGCTATTTATCTTTCTCGGGTCGATCGATGCGCATCGACCACGAAGGCACCTAATAATCGAGATTGCTCGAATCACATTCGCTTCTGTACAAGTTATCGCGCATGACTACCGCGACTCCCGAAACTCATCTGGTATTTACAATTAAACAAATTCATTATTACTTTAGATCGTAACGCGCTACGATCTCGATTGCTTCGAATCTCGGCGGTGAAAATGTCATCAAGATGAATAATCCATGAATGTAATGATAAATGCTTGTTAAACCATGCCGTTGCAGATTTCGATCGGTTTCGCGAGTCGCCGCAGCAACGATACGTTAAACTAGATTAATTCTAACTGCTAGGTTTTTTCGTTACCTTTCGACGTGATTTATAAGTAGTTTGTCCACGTCTCAATGCCAGGTACGTAACGATGGTATTGCGTGTATGGCGCGGTCACGTGGGAATGGCTCATTTGGCTGGTACCATGCGAGTGGTGAGTGTTGTGTTGATAAATGTGTTGCACGGGTGGTAGAGGAGGTTGGAGTTCATGGTACCGGACCATTTCCTGGGTCCTATCCTCCCAGGAGACTTCGGCGATTGCTTGTTCCGAACAATGGCGCTTGCTCGGCCTTTCGATCTCCTCGTCATACCTGGAACAGAAACACCGTTCCTTCCTCCAGAGACCCGATATCACTTACGAGATGTTTCTTACGAGTTAATACTTTCTAGAGATAATTAGAATCATATTTATAAACGTATATCAATGTATGCCTCCCTTGGAAGACAAGTATTTCGGGAATACACGAACAGAGTATAGTAGACTGCAGTATAATGCGGTTAATATGTTAGGCGTTGTACGCAATTGCGTTCTCGGGGAATCCCCGAATTGTATGATATAACGCGTTGTACCAGGATCGCGTTATATAGAAAAAGGTCGAAGCAATATCTTTAGCGCGTTGTAGGAATTCGCAATGTAGGAACTCGCGTTATACGGGAGTTTAAGTATAAATCTTGGAAGGCGCAATCTCACCTGTTGAGTATCCACTGCGACGACGCGGTGGTCGGTGCCGGAAGATACTGATGAACCGGAGGCACCTGAGGCGGAAGATACTGATCCAACTCGTTGCTCTCGACTTCGCACTCCTGCAGATTGAGAGGAAGGCTCAGACCGACTCCACCCAAGGAACCGATTCCGTTTAATTGATTCTCCTCGACAGGAATATTATCGGCGACGTCGATGTACCGATAATCAACACCGGAGGGTTGTTGATGCGGGGACGTTGATTCGCTAGAAGTCGTCATACCGAGATCTTGATGGTACATTGTGTTGTTCGCCGGATGCTGATTACCCTGGACACACAAGTGTCGGTGTCATTGTTATTTATTATATTCCAAAATCTTCACGCATAGCTTCCCGTGTAGATTAATTACCTGATTAACATAATGTTGTCCCCTGGGTGTCGTGGGTGGTGTCGGTGGCGACAATCCTTGACTGGGTGTCGTAGGTGGCGATGAACTGACTCCGCTCTGAGGAGAATTAGGCCCCGCGAGACCCCTGGGACTCATATCCTCCTGTTTCAAGGATCTGGATACGCTGAAGGTAACGTTGTTTTGATTCCTTGGCGGGGAACTCTCCCTTCCGGGCGGGCCATTTTGCTTACGGCGACGTGGTTGGTATTTATAATCCGGATGCTCGCGTTTGTGGATCACGCGGAGGCGGTCCGCCTCTTCGATGAACGGTTTTTTATCGTTGTCCGAGAGTAGTCTATAATTAAGTACACGAGTTGAATATTTACAGATCTCTTTTCTTACTGAACATATTTATGCGAGTTAAAAGTCATGGTTTCCATACTGCGACGGTAAAACTTGTCGTCGGAGCGCGGTGATTCGGGTTCACACGGGGGTCTTATAATTCTCAACGGATCGCGAGAGCGTATCAGAAGAGGCTTCGAACGAGAGCAGGTCTATCAGCATACGATACACTCGAGAACTCGAAATGGGGGGTCTGGTTAGTGTTTCTCGTTGCGTTAAGTCTTAAGGGCTCCAAGCCTTCTACGTGTGCGTAGCACTCTAACCACACCATCACAAAATCTATCCTACACGTCTCATTCTCTCTCTTTCTCCCTTCTCAGTATTTAATTCGTTGTGTTTATGTTCCCACTGGGCTCGTAAAGCTCGAGGGCCGATAAGGTTTTCCGGTGCCCGCTGCAAGATCTCGAGGATTCAGTAATAATTCCACGGCTGTGCGACGTTTTATTCACCGGTCTATCCTTTATCTCCGTTTCCGGTGTTTCGTAAAGAAATCACGGTATTTCGTTCTCATAATTCTCTGGTATCCTTGAGATTTTAGGGACAGTTGCTATTATATCAATTGCATCGATTAAACGCCAGAATGTTGGAGGTGTCATGAGTCTCGATTTGAAATGCCTCGAAGTTGATGAATTCGTGAAAGTATCGTGCACTTTCGAGTGGATTAACACGCGTTAACGTGGAGTACGTCTACGTGACAGTTTTAACGGATCGTGTTCTGTCAGTAACAACTGGTGAGAGAGAAAGAGAGAGGTAAAGAGAGAGAAAGAGCGGAATAAGAAGAGCAGTAACCATCTGGTCAATGGACTTTGCCTCGAGTCTTTTTTCCGTCGGTAGGGCTCGACGATAACGGTCCGTCGCAGCCTCTCTTTTTCTTCGCCAGATGCAAGACAGGGTCAGCTAATTTAAAGTTGTCTCTCTCGTGATATCCACTTTGTTATTTCTATAAATCAGATGCTACATCGAGGATTCGCGAATCATTATCCGTTGAAGTCGAATTTTAATTTCACTTGAAGCTTGCAATTCGACGTTTGCAGATTTATTCCACTGCACGAGCAGATCCTGCGGTAATTTCGGAGAAAGAAAATGACGATGAAGTACGAGAAATCGAGAGTCGCGTTGCTTCCGTGAGATAAGATGCGATTTACCTGTTCGGTGACGCGTTATTTGCGGTGCTGGCAAATCCCCGGGGGGACGGAAGGGCAGGTTAGGAAAAATTCACCTGACGGATACAAGGAGGTTATTGTGATTCTTTAGGGTGAGTTTATCTGAAGCAGGAACCGGCCGGCAGCTGCTAGCACGCGCCAAGGATGAACGGAGGATATCTCCTTTCGTTTTCTCGGCAAACACCGACTCTAATATCCGATGGGCGATATACCTTTGCGACAGCCGGAAGGAAAACGAAGAGATTTCTCGCTTCTGGCCACAGCTGGTGATCCTCCACGTTGATATCGACCTCCGTGAATCTCAAAAGGTCCGGTTCGACCAAGTGTACAATTTCAATGATGATTTCGCGACTTGCTATATTGCCATTTCCACCGCGTCACATGGTTGAGATAAAGTTATATAAAATGTATTCGAGTTAAAGTTAAATATTAGTTTTCGACTAAAAGCCGAACACCGTGGTACGGTTGCTGGTGTTAATTGAATCTTAGGACCTCTTGGGAGGTGCTAAATAATGACTTTTTAGAAGCTAAATTTGAGTCCTGTACGGATGGAAGAGTTTTGAAGAGTCCGCGGTATTTGGGGGCGAACAATTTCAATTAGTTTCCATGGTGGTAATCGACCGATTAAAATACTCGACGGGTGAACGGTGCTCTCTATTTTGACGTTAAAGATCTACCGGGGCATCGCACGAGCACGAATGCTCGGATCGGCGATCAGGATCGCGATCGATCGGTATTATGAAATGATTCGCCACAGGGTTCCTTGTCGGCGAGGCTGTCTGGGACCCGACCAGGACTGCTCGGGCCCGATGGGGCACCTCGTTAGGCCCGACCAGGAAACGGAATCGTCCTCGAGTCATCCTACGATCCGCACGATCTTCGATCTCCACCGAACTTTCACGGAGAGAAAAGTATTTTTTCTACGGCAAAGTTGTCGCTCGACTTTCAACGAAACACTATTTGGAAGACTAAAGTACTTAAAGGAAAATACCGGATAACGTTGATTTAAACGCTGTCTCGATAACATCGTTCTTTTCTTGCGTTGTTGATGATTTCGCAATGGCAACTCGGAAAAATGTGGTTCCCGGGGAAGCATGGCCGGCTTGGCAAGCTCAGATCTATGAGAATCGAGTTTATCTGATCGCGAGTCCGGGTGGAACGCGATTAAAGACACGTGGTGCCGATTAATTTTATCCGAGCACCATCTTTGCATCGGCCAGGCTAAGAGACTGCGAGACGCAAATCTCCTACTCCGTGTTATTTTAAAGAGCTAACTTTGAATCACGAAAAAACGAATAAAACAATGATATTAAAGAAAATACTTACCGCCATAGTTTTCCTAGCGTCTTTGATAGTTCAGCATTGTGAAGCTGAGGATACTGATCCGCCAATCTTCTTCTGGCAGCCTGTGCCCAAACCATAAACGCGTTCATCGGCCTTTTCACGTGAGATGTCCTTTTGTCACCGGAACCCCTGCAATTCGAAGACATTATCTTCATTGGAAACGATTATTTTCTTTATAATTACGCGGGGTTAACTTCGATCATAGAATTTATATCAACCATCACGACACACCGGAAAATAATAGCGTCACTAATGAACACAATAATTACAAAATCATTTGTTCCGTGACAAGTTAGATGAATGTACGCGAGACTAATAGCTGACCCGTTCGAAAACCAGACTGACCAACTCCAACGAACAAAAAAGTAGGGACAATAGAGAATTATGAAAAGTGAACCACCAATCGTGTGACACTAAAATTGGAGAAACTGGAAAAATTAAAAATCATTTGAGCGGGGCAGATATGTAAAATACTACAAATATGTACTATTAGAAAAATGGAGGAAATTGAAGACATTGCAAAAAGTGGTGTCAATCAGTTTGGCATTTGAACGGTTTAAATATATAAGACACTGGTTCTAGGATCCCGGCGGGCGGGAGGGAGGGGATTTAGTGGACGGGAGAATAGAAGCTGGGTAAGATTCTTCCGAAAACTATCCTGACAGCTGATCTCGGTGACTTGCAGAAGAGAATAACCAGAGACGAGTATATAGATACGTATCCGTATCGAGTTTTGCTGGTGCTACCCCCGGGTCTGCCTCCGGGTCTACCCCTGGGGTCATTCCGGCGAGTGCGCATCCACGTTTAAAAGCGGCCTTAAAATAACACCGTCCTGCCAACGTGTGACGAGCACGAATCGACGTATCCCTTTCTTTCCAAGAAGATGACTTCATAAAACTTCAGCCGCGTCCAGTTCGTAAGTCGACGTGACTGACGCGAAGATTGCTTTACGGCACGAGTTTACATTGTCTTTTTCGTTTCTTTAAGCGTGGCCCCGGGGGTCTTCCACCTCGAGGTAATCGAGATCGGATTCTCAGAAGTGATCGTCAATTTCCGCGACTCTACCGATCGCATTGAATATATTTAACCAAAGTTTACTCGGGACAACGATGAACGGCTCGATCGAGGTACGGTAAAATCGGAAAGGGTAAAACGGAGCGAGTAGAATGCCAAGGAGAAAGACGCATAAAAAGAAGCGAAGGATTCGAAAAGAGGCTCGTATATTTCGGCCTCTTTGAAATAAGAGGGGCGTTAAATCCGTATGTAAACCCGAGGAGCCGTTGGTAATTAGCGCGGACCCACTAACGAGGGTTTTCACGGCAGTCACGGCAACGTTATGCGCGGTTTACCTAGATACGCAAAAAATCTTCGAGTCCTTTGCACCTCGTTTACATTACGACGTACTGCCAGACGGTGCGTAGGTGTGCCACTGTCAAATCTTACTGTCAAACGCACTAACTGCTACTTCCATTGAGCAACAACTCTACTATGTATATATTGGTCTTACTCGCGACACCTCGGTACGTACACCTCCGTTATTAAAAATTTATTCAAGATAAATGGATTATTAAAAATTATTATTAAAACTAAAATCGACCAAAAATCTATAACTCGAAGATTGACTGAAAATTGTCTCCAGGTATTTGGTGCGAAATTGATTTATGCGAGTACACGGGGGATGAAAACCAATCTGTACCCTCCGATCGACATTCTTTATCGAAGTGCAATTGGTGCGATCCTATTGATCGTAAATCGATCGGAGGATCTTCTTGAACAAACCTAGTGCATTCTCATGGGATTCATGGGAATTAAAACTAGTCAATTTTATCGGCGCGTATCGCCAGGAATAAACACCCGTACCCTTTACCCACCCCGAGATAACCCCGTATAATTGAGGGTTAGCGATAAGCCACGACATGCATAGCGATACACTCCCCGAAGCGAGATTTCAACACCGGCTTTTTGGTAGAAATTCTCCCCTGTGATCTACCTACGCCTGTATCGATATCGCATTTTCACCAACAACATCCCTTTTACCAGATTTCCACGGAAACACTTCCCACGAGCAGCAACAACACACATCTGCTCTATTCGTAGGATATATTTTATTAATAACCGCGCAAGATAAGAGGAAGATATGCATGCAAAATTGGATCATCGGTACGCCATGTTGATGATTACGACGCTATCGGTATCAGTTTTATTTCGTCGATTTATAGCGATCGTTAAAGTGATGCAACCAATTATAATTGTTATTTCCCTTTTCAATCTGGAATCAATTGAAAAAAAAACACACACAAAATGTCCCCGCTCGATCCTCGGTTTACAATCCCACGACCCGAAGATTACGTTCACGTTTGGAAACAAGTGGTATGAAAGAAGAAGAAGAAGAGAAAGAGAGGAGAAGAGTGGCTCAACGCGATCGGGCATTAATTAGCTAATTTGCGTTAATTGGCAACCGAGGACATTTTTCCACGAGGCGTTTCCCAAGCCGGGGAAACGAGTGCGTCATAATTGAGTTAGCATTACGTATTTTTAAAGCTACGCCACACGCTCTTCTCCGTTTTCCCTTCACGCTTTTTCTTCGGGGTTCTTTTTTTCGACTCCGGCAGACCGTACGACTGGCCTGCGACTAAAACCCTAACACGAGAGACTTAAATCCCGCCGCTAATACCACTCATGATTATTAAAACCTTAAGAGACTGACGAATACCCCGGATATGGTATTAAATATCTATCATATGGCTGTCGATAAAGAATAAGATTTACAAATAACACCCGCTCCGCTGTAATCTTGGTACGCGATTAAATGATTTTGATAAATGAATATATCATGATAACATTACGTTTGCATATCATTAAAATATATGTGATTAACATTTATTAATTAAATATTTCGCAATGCCAACTCGGAACACTGTGTTTCCCCGGGGTAGCATAAAGCATTGATAATTATTAATGATTTAATTTATTATACTATTAATAGAGCTGATTTAAATTTTTACCATGAAAGTTTTCCCATCGACTTGCATCAAATGGTGAAATATTTATATTTTCGAAGATCAGCTCAATTATAAGAAATTCATAACAGACAGATAAAATGCAAATTCTTTTCGAAGAGACATTATAATATGTAAATGAAACTTACTTGGTAGCAACAGGTACCAGGGTCCAATCGTATCCCTGAAGAACTTTGGCGACGGCCGCGCTAATTCCTTCGCCGCCATTCGCCGCGACTGCAGCAGCCACGCCGGTAGGTTTTCCATTATTGTTAGTGTTATTATTGTTGCCAGTAATATTACTGCCCGAGGATATCGAGTCCGAAGTTTCCCCCATGAGGTCGTTCATCTTTTCCTTTTTTTTTATTCGATCGCGATTGGAACCAAAATGGAGGAGGGAAGTCGCGAGAAATAGAGAGAAAATGACACGTCCGTAGATTTAGCACGCACGGAGAATATTTACCGAGTGTACGAGTAATGCACGCGATTGAGGGGCACCACACGATCAATTAATTATAATTATCGTTTTATCGTGGCGTAGACTGCGTCACTTCCGTTTCGTTATTGGCTTTGCTGGAGAATTACGATTTCAGTGTTTCTCGTTCTCTCCTACGGTGTTGTTCTTCTCTCGCTCGTGACGTTTAATTAATTCAACAGTCGATTACGGAGACGGAATCGCAGTAAAAGTGGTGCATCTTGCACCGTCGGAGATGCGCCGGGGTCTCGATCTATCTTTAAATGTCTTTTTTCCGTTCTGACTCAAGCCACATGAATTCTAATCTGCTCTTCTTTGTGTACCAACCCGTTCTTTTGCTCCCTTTTTCTTCCTCGACGCTATCGACTCTCGTGGCGAACCGATTTACGTTTCAGAAGAAACGAGTTTGCGCGAAAATCTATTTCTCGAGTTCCTCACCGCGATACGCTATGATACTTCTTCACCTTCCTTCGCGCACCGACAGTATCCTTGCGTGTTATACAAAATTCCTTTAACAAAAACACCTACAACTTCGCTTTGCTTATTTCATTAAACCTCAGTTTAGTCTTCGCACAGGAAGCTTCCGATTTTCCAGTTTATTCGTTCCTCTTCCGTTGTGTAAATCGCAAGATCCTTCGGTGTCAACTCTAATCCACTGTTTCAAAGGTCCGACTATAACTCGTTAACAAACGTCACAGAACTCACAAGTGATAGTTAATTCTTGAGCGAATCTTTGTCTCGTTCACTGTCAAGCATTGCTTCCGCAAAATCCAATCGGTTCGAACCGGTAGCACGATTCCGATTACGAAGTATCCCGCGATGATTCTTCGAGGTGTGTCTTCTGGATGACGGCTACTGTCGCGCGCACATTTTATCAATTGTCACGGTAGAGTATCACGAATAACACGATGTCCAGCGTGCGAACGAATAGTTATCGAGATGAAAAGTGAACGCGTAAAACCGGTACCAGAGAAGGTTTGTGGATCCTGGCGCGATCGGCGCTCGAGTGAAGTGGTTGCATCGCCTCGGGGCAGTTTCCAGCGATTCCACGAGGCGAGCCGGGTTCCTATTCGGGGGCGGAGCGATGGTAACACTTGTTGCTTCGCGATCGTGCCCACCAGGAACAGATAAGGAACGTTCGAAGAGAGAAAGAGATGGAAGCAGTCACGAGTGGTCCTTGAGGGGGCTTCGAAAACCGTACAAACCGAGGGACACTGCCAAGTAAGGTGGCGCCTGCCAGATTTTTTTCTCAGCCTCTTCATCAATTTTCCTTTTCCCTTAGACCTCTCTTACGACAGTTCTCACGTTTCCTTCATCAATTTTAGGTGCACGACAGAAGTGTCAACGAAGTAGCATAGCTTTTTACATATATAACTACAAAGTAAAAATAATATGTGAGAAAGTCGGTGATAATGGGAAATGTAGATTTTGTACACTTACCAACGCAACTTTGCAACCGGTGCGAAAACGAGTGATATTTTATGAGGAGGAATTTTTCCCTCTCGTGTAACTCCCCCCTCCATCAAACGAGAAATCCCTCTCCGAGAGGAACGTGCCATTTATTTCGGTGTTGGTTCTCCTCTTGCAGGGGAGAGAGAAAGAGAGAGTTTCCATGGCTACGATATCCTCCGGGAGTAGGACCAATCGGATACCTTCTCGCTCCTCCTATCGTTCTATCTCTCTGCCTCGATTCCACGCTTCTCTCTCGTTCCTCGACTCCCTTTCTCTTTATTCCACTAATTTCTCTCGACCGTTTTCTCCCAGGGAGCAGCGAGGATTGGTCGGTGAGCCAACTGTAATTACAACGTCACAAGGAGGAGCGTGCGATTTTCCTGGCGATGCATGCGCACCGATTGCTCATCCATACATACACATTGCACTTTGCGTCCGGATTTCGTTCGGATCGGAGCTTCCACGACGTAATTCACGTCATTTAGCAAAGTATTATTTTCCGTTTTCGTGGTCCATTGTCGTTAGACTACGTAACGTTTTATTTCCGAAGTTCTTGGTTCTGTAATCAAAATATATGTGTAATCTCATCGGACGACTTTTTAAATCGTTCCATGTGGACACACGTATAATAAGGCACAGATATGATTCGAGTACAGTGTACGATTTAATTGCAATTTATCGGCAGGAATAAGAGAGAAGTAAATAAGAGATGGTAAGAATGTTTGGGAGTTAAGATTTTCGTGGTCACGCAGAGAATTAAGCTTACGTAGTACGCAATGACATCGTCCAGGCTCGATGACAGTGCAGATTGTTCCGTAGCCCGTGTCTCCGTTGGGGGTCCAGGAGTTGCGGTGCTCGCCACCCGGGGGGCTACATGTGTCGGGTAGCCGTTCTACCCGGGTCCCGGGTCCGGTGTTCCAAGTCCCCGTTTGTCCCCGTCACCCCTTAACAGTCCACTTCGGGATCCTTTCAAGTGCCCGACAGAGCATCGCCGAAGGACCCCCGGGAATTAGTGGAATCATTATTTTATCATCGAGTTCTCTTGCATAGGTGAAATCCTTTTGGCTCTAGCTGATCGCGATGCTTTCAACTTTTAACTCCAGATACCGTCCTCACCGATTTCCTCGCACGTTACTAATCGACCATAGACTGGAAATATGTCCATGATATTGAATCTTACACTGAAACTTAGCATCCTAATCCGTGCCCCGCAGAACTTGAAAATTACCATCGCCAACCTGTTGCGCCTCGCGCGGAGCACACAAAAAGTACGGCGTTTTTTCAGCCGTCGCATACTCCTCCGTTCGACTTCCGACAGAATGGTTTCGGTAAGAATAATTGTATGCGTTTTTCGGGCGGCCCTGAAACAAATTTCCCCGTAGATATATCGAGAACGAAGGCGAGCACATATTGGCGCCACGTGGGCCTCGGGATGTTTATCCCGAGAAGAGCAAAATTCCGGCTTCGTGAAATCAATATTATTGTTCGCGGCCCGGCTAAATTTGCTCCCGGTGCATAATGGAACCGTCCAGATCGAGAAAAGGAATCGACCAGCTGCATTGAAAGATCTGATCCTACAGCAAATTAACCCAAAACTGCTACAAAAAATAACAAGATATTTTCAACACTGTAAGCAATTACTCTATGGAGTATCTAAGTAGAAGTACATTGGATGAGACTTACATCATTTTGATTTTTCTCGCAAATCAATACATTTTTCCGAATGCTAGAAATAAAGAACATACATTCGCGAGTGTGCTCGTTAGTAAAGCGACTTCTTCGTAATAGACTCGTCGACACTGGGATAAAAACGCATCAATCCGTAATCCGTGTAAGTGTCTCGAGCAGTCGAGGGCCGCCGAATGCATTTCACTCGACTCTACTAGGATGCTAATCCAGCAAAAGTGCGAGTAAGATGGCTCCCTTTGATCTCCCACAAAAGCCGCCACACGGCATTGACCGTGGTTTATATATGCTCATGTATGGGCCACTGTCTTTGCTAGCTCACTCATTCATTAAATTCGTTGTATAATTAGGCTCGCCGGAGAGACCGGGACTTACTTGACTCTCTCTCCTTCCCTCTCTCTCTCTCCCTCCAACAGTCTGCAAACCCCGGGCTCGTGCTCACGGTTAAAGGGAGTCCAACTCGCTCCTGGATTTATGTCCTCCTGTTTTGTTTCACTCATTTTTCGGTGCTCCTCGACGTGCATATTTCTTTTCGACGTTTCCATCATGGAATATTACCTCGAGGATCCAATTATACATTCCTGGTCGCGTGAGCGGCGGACGATTTACCGAAATACATTCGTTCCAAATAATACGCGTGTGTTTTCTGGACATTCTGAATTTATTCGTGAGTTTCGACGTGTACCTTTGCGAAATACGAAGATTGGAATTCCTGCAGGATATGGATTCCTTCGACCGGGACGCGTGCAGTAGATTCGTTAGCGAGATATTCTTAATTAATAGATTCTCGATCAGTAATCAATCGTGGTGCGAGAAGAACTCGCGCCGCGGGGTGCTAATGCCGAGTCAAACACCATCGCGGGACCCCTGATCAGCTTAGTCCTTTCACGTATGGCACATATCAACGATTTATACTCGACAATTCCCCGCTGGCGAATTACCAATTATTACTCTCGAACTACAAACGAATTAAAAAGATTAGGCAACGATCACGCACGTGAACTTTCCACTACCACCGAATAAAAAACCCTGACAATTATAGTCCGCTCAACGGTTCGCCGAATTCTGCAGTATTGCGCAACTCGAGTTTGCAGTGGCACCAACGTCATGCAGATCCGCGTCACGGAGATGCTCGGGGTTAGAGACGTAACGGAGCATAGACATATTTGGTTGGTCAACCGGAGTCTAATAGTAAGGATCACGGAGTACAATGGATCCGGGAGAATGGAATCGCGGGAAGGAAGAGGAGAGAAAGAAAGGGTTTAAAAGAAAAGGAAGAAGATCCTAAGTATCCCCCCTACGAGAGGTAGGTGTTCCACGGAACCGCCTCCACGATCTTCCATCCAACGTTCGGTGCGTGTGCCAGACACACGTTCTCGGTGTGCCTCGCTCGTTTCTGCCTCTTTCGTGGACCAACCTGTGTTCCTCCGATCCCCCGGGGCCCTCTGCACCCTCCGGACCCCCCCAGTCCCGGTACCCTGTCTGTCTCTCCTCTCTAGTCACTCACTCAGTCAGCCATCGGAGTTTCCGTGATCCGCGTGCATCTACGTCGTCTCCTGGGATCTATCGGAACACTTTCATCTCGTTGATCGCACAGAGAGTTTCATAATCGGATGAAACAATTCCGTGGATAAACGGAACTTTCGAATCCTGCATCGAGTGGTGCGTATTATGACGTCGATTATCAGGACGTTACTCGTATCGGCGCGATAAATTTTATTGATGCGCACGAGGTTTAAAGAAGCCACCGCGCAACTTGTCATCCATCATCAGTGACATTATTAAAATATTATCGATAACGGAGATATACATAGTGGAAGGATTTCATCGTAAATCGTTTTGCATCACTGCGAATCGTGGTGATCCGAGTATAAAGAAGTACTGAGCGATCTTGTGCGGAGGAATCGATGACGTAAATATAATCCGTGATTAGTCAGTGCATTATTTCCTACAAGCCGAATCTCTATGATGCGCTTCTTCGACTTGCTGAATGTGAAGGGTGGATTTTTATGATAAGTTTTATTACGATAAGTAAGCTCGACCCTCTTGAATTTCGAGTACCGCGTTGCGGAACGTTAAGATATCGTATCGTCGCAGCGAATGCGAAAAGTGATAAACCAGTGAATGATTAGAGGAGTCGGAGAAATGGAGGGTCATCATAATAACGGCATATCGTCCCTGGAAACGAAGCCCGGTTCCTCGAGCACCGAACACTGCAATAACTCCTTGGATGATGCAGTAGGGAAGTTGCTACAAGGTTTGCTTCATTTACTTATCTCTCTTTGGAGAATCGTTCAGAGATCAGTCTCCGTAATCTAGGGAATTTATATCGATGTATCAACGCTTATCGTTTTAAGTCTGATGTTTAATAACTTTTCAAACGAATCGAAGTATTAATATCGCTCGGGTCATTCTCAGCCAGATGTACCAGTTACGTGTTAAATTATTTATTTTCAATCTAAGATCGTCTTTAATGTTATCTCGTAGACGTTGGCAGGAATGCGAGCAAAATAGCGACGATTTATATTCCCGCAACTATAGCTAGCCCGTTGATTCCTTTTGGCGATTCGTCGAAGTAAGCGTGCATCTTCATCGCGTCGTTTAGGGAGGACACTTTAATTGGCGCTGAAAGCTCGCTTCGGTGGCTGCCTCCTCAGATTTATCCACGCGATATCGTATCTCGAAGGAAAGAAAGAGAGAGAGAGAGAGGGGGGGAAACTGGGAGAGGGAAGAGATGATTTCGGGGAAGATTCGAGTGGCAGGTGCTGCGAACAGAGCGAAACCGCTCTGAACGTTTGCCACCGACACTAATTACGCCAGGACCAAATTAAATCCGAGACATCGGCTCGCGTGGCCATCTTCTACCGGGAGAAGGTGGAGCTCGAAATGATTTACGAGAACGCACCTCGCTCTTCTCTCATTCTTACCATCCTTTCCACCCCCATATTTATAATATTTCTCTCAATCATATAATTCCCCCTTCTCTAATTATGTATATCGTGATCTCAGGTTGTATTATAACACGGAAAATACTGCAATTCGAAGATGCCAGCGTAGAAGCGATTAATTGAAATATCTTGGCAGCCGATGTTCCCGAAAATAAGGAGACGTTTATGACAAGAAGCGAGCAATTTAATGGTGAAATAATATCGATGTAATTCAGATAGCAAGTGCTCGCGTCAATCATCGCGGCGAATGAGGTGTCGATGCGTTTAAGAGATCCTCGTTAACGAAGTGGACTTCTAACAAGAGGATTTGTATCGAAGCTAATGTGGCAAGTCGACGACAGGTCGGCCATTGATGGTTCGAATACCGAAACACCGGTTCATTCACTGCTCTTACAACCCCTTATTGTAACCCGCTACTACACTCCACGAAAGCCACTCATTTGCCCGGAAAACTTAGCAAAGTTCTCGGTCACTCGTCACGCTCGATTATTCAATCCGTTGTTACGAACGCGATTAATTTCCACGGGAACCACTTAATCGTCTTCGTCGGGACGTCGATGATCTTTTGCCAGACTTCTTAACGTTTTGTTTGTCTCCTTCTTTGAACTTTGTTGTTATGGATAATAGTATTAACAGTATTAAAAAAGTATTAACACTAAAACTACCAAAGTGGTAAAAACAGACTAGTTTGCAATTTTTAATTGAATTATACGAATATATCACGGCGCCTTGTTTGAGGTGTTATATACTTTTATTATATACATAACGCAAATAATTAATTTATATATAAATAGAAGCGATATTGAGATTGATACCAGTTATTTGTTGTTATTGGATTGGTGGCGGCACCCGAGTTGCAATAAGTCTAAATAATAATAAATATTGGTTGATACAGCAACCACTAATTTAATTTTCAAATATTTATTAATGATGTACTTCAATGTAATATTGAAGTACATTGCTAATAAGTCAACCCACGCACAGTTTTCGCACGAAACTTCTTCTATTTCTGTTGATTTCCGTGTAAAATATTTTGGTATCGGTGAAGGAAGTACCGGAGGACCTCCAGCAAACGTGAAAGAAGCCGACAGAAGTGCCGCATCACCGAACCGTATTCCTACAGCAATTAGCTTCCACTTCTTCTAAGTTCCTGGTGACACTTTTTAACACGTGTAACTTGCTCCCCTCGTCCCCCCTCGGCCGCACCGTCGTTTCACCCTATTGGTTTAACGATCACCAACGTGGCAATTAAAACCAGAGACATATACATACTTCGAAACAAACTTGAACTTTTCTCCTTTCTCTCTTTTCATCCTGATTCCCCCTTCCGTGATAAACTACGACGCGGACAATAAATTCTCTTCCAATTGGCTGAAGTTCGTTACATTTTCTTTACCACGTGTTTTCCCTGAGAAAATATTCCACGAATGTGAATTGGGGCTGGGAAAGTATTTCATTTACCGGAAATTCTTCGCGACGGATCAAAGGCGTAATGAGATTTTCCTTGAGCGACGAAAAAAAACACAGTTCGCGATGACCCAAATAGCCTTTCTCGTAATGGCGAAGCGGTCGCTTAGGTCGATGGAGGGGCATGTCGTAATAATAATTAGTGCGTTATTGCGGACGAGCGATTGGCCGATAAAGACCACCGTGCTCGAGGTCTCTCGAATCTCCTTCCATTTAAACTCACGAAAATTCACGAAAATTCACGAAGATTGATCTCAGTCAGCAATATTACTAAAACTCGAATCAAATATATCGCTAATATTCGAAATATTGTCAATAATTTCAACGTTACGATAACAATGTAAAGAGTCTACGGTATTCCATATTTTCACGCATTTTATTGTAGGATATAATGATTTTGATCAACAGCGAAAGGGTTAAAGGAACTCGTGCAATTTGTATATCTTGGTAGGATACGACTGGACACTACTTCCGGTAACGTCCAGAGCGGGTGGACGAAGAAGCGCGCACGTGAAACGTCCCATGAACGCCTTCATGGTGTGGGCGCAAGCAGCGAGGCGACGATTGGCGGATCAGTATCCTCAGCTTCATAACGCGGAGTTGTCGAAAACCCTTGGAAAACTTTGGAGGTGACGTATCACTTACCTTATCACAACATTCTTATCTTTATCTCCTAATAAATATGCGGATATAATAAATATAATAGAATCCTAAGCGACGGAGAGAAGCAACCGTTCATCGAGGAAGCCGAGAGACTTCGGAATGCTCACAAAAAGCAACACCCGCATTACAAGGTAACTCTTTTCTGGAATTGAAATAATAATTGTTCGTGCACGGTAAAGCGATGGAGACATGCAACTCTTCTGACACGTTTGGAAACAATTCTTATGGTTGCAGTATCAGCCTCGTCGCCGGAAACCGAAACCGGAAGAGCAGATGGGTCTCGCTATGCATCGCGGCACTCTTCCTTCTCCAGGCACTTCTTTGGATACTAACAATTCTTCGGATTGCACTTACACTCGACTCTACCCGGAAAGCAGTGTTAAAACTTACGACAGACCGATTTACCATGAAGCTAAGGGTACCTATGATCTATCTAGATCCTGCTGGCACGGTGATCCGATCAAGTATCCCCTGGATCATCAGAGCAAAACGTACGAGGGTGCAAAGTATGATGTACCAGTAAAAAGTTACGTCGACGGCAAGTGCCATGAATCCGCGAAATATCACGAGAGTCTACCAAAGTATCCGGAATTGCAGAGCAAACCCTACGAACTCCCAAAGTATCCTGACGCGAAGGTTTACACGGAGAGTTTGAAATACCCTACGGATGTTTCTACACCGACGAAGTCCTACGCATGCGTACACGGTCAGTATTTCCCTACGCCGGAAGGATACACGGTGCACGAGGAAAATGATTACCAAACGCAAGGTGTTGCGCCACACTCTTTTTATCATCCGTATATTTCCGCGTCTATGGCGCAGCCGCCTTACTACATGGGTCCTCGGTAAACACTTGCATTGTATATCTTTGAACAGAAGGAATCAGAGGATAAGTCTCGTGGATCATGGATTGATCGGTAGATCGCTTCATACTGTTCTTTTCTATTTATTTCCTGGCAATATTTTATGACTAAATAAACAGACCATGATGTTGTTAGCATAGCGTATATCTGTTTGGTCAACCAGCAATGATCGCAGAATGTCGTTTGCTTTGTTTTCTGGTAAATACTACAAATTCTACCGTCCACTTTCTAGGGATACCTTATTTCCCACCCCGTAATACAAGTCGCAGACTCAACGTATAAAATAACCATGACATTATTAGGCGCAACTTTCTTCCCCTGATTTATGCGCTTTTTTCGCGCGCAATTCGCTTCGTGAATATTGGACATGCGAAAAAAAGGAATGAACTTGTGTCATAATAGAAGAAATCTAATCATAATTCAAGACGTGTGATTACGAATCAGATATATGGTTCGTTAACAGCTGACGCATCTTGCAAAGTGAGTACCGCAGTCTAGAACCGTTTAATAGTTAATCATTGTACAAGAATGATTCTTTCTGATTTACTTGGAACTGCTATAATCGCGATCTATCACGGCAGCTAATTCTTTAACTTGATCCCTGTTCGCGTGTATGAAAGCTTTCGCGGTCCAGATCATTTCCGCCAAGATCTCATCGTTCTTCTCATCCATGGCAACTTCCATCGATAACTGGGGATTAAATCTGTAATAAGGTACACCGATCATGGAACACCAATTCCTAGCACGGTCAACGACTCTTCCATCACTCATCGTCGCCTGATCAACTAAAAGGTTTGCGAGAGCTGATATTCCCATCGCGAGTTTGGCAGTACCCCATAATCCTTCCGGTAGAAAGACATCTAACCCTCTCATTGGTGTAACAGGTATTAATCCTGTACCGAGTGAAACAACCAAGGACAAAGGTATGGCTTCGTCCTCGCGATCGGTTGCCTTTAATGCGAGATTATATTCATGAATCTCGGTCATTGCATCCAACGTTGGATTATTTGCTATGAGACCGCCATCCAGGAATTTTCCGAAACTACGGAAGTAGGAGGGTGCGGCCCCGGTAGCTCGTGCAGCTTCCCAAAGTAATTGTTCAGTGGGTGGTGCTGGTGACACGAATTTCGACGATTCCGATGACTCCGGAACTTTAAGTAATTTGCTAGGAGATTCGTAGTTGCGAAAGAGATGAAGATCAACGGGTTTCCTATCAGCTAGGACACCGGTGATCATCAACTTGGGTTTCACTATGTCGGCCATCACCGTGGAAGCTCCCAAGCAGTTTTTTAGTACCTTTTCCAAGCCTTCGCTGCTGTATGGTCTCATACCGACAAAAGCATCCTCTTTGATGCGGAAGTAAAGTGCTTGACATTCGCGAAGAGATTTTCCAGCAGCAACGCCGAGTGCTAAGATACCACCTGTAGATGTGCCGGCAATCCAATCGAAACAGTGCAGTATAGGTTTTTGTAGAACCGATTCGATTTCCAATAATGTTTGGACGAGGACCAAACCTCGTATTCCGCCGCCGTCCAAACAGAGTAATCGGCCACCCTCGACTTTTTTATTTCTCTGCATTGACATCTTTTCCATGCAGGACACGTGGAGCATTTGATCCAATGCCGTACGTGGAACGGCGGTCGGTGCTTGAGGAGGCGCGATACCGATGAAGATTTCATTGTGCTTGCAACCCAAGTGGCAATCTTTCATTTCAGATGGACATCGCTGCGCACCCACTGCATCCAAAATATAAAGAATTTTTTGACCGTCGCTGTTCTCGATATTCACTAAGTGTCGCGGTGTCTGCGACTTCCAGTTTCGCGCATCGATATCGGCTCCGAAACCGATCAACATCTGTACGATCGCCGGTGTGCCTCCCGTAACCGCTAAATGAAGTGGAGTATTTCCTTCCTTATCCGCGATATTCACGGAGGCCATGTGACTGAGAAGAGCAACGACGCAGGACAGTCGTTTTCTCGATGCCATGATGTGTAACGCTGTACGTCCATCGAAATTCAAGGCATCGATATCGCAATTAGTCTCAATTAACGCGTTGATCACCTCTCTGCTCAAGGACCAATGCAGAGGTGTACCGCCGAATTTCATATCGTCGGCATGCAGTACATTTGGTTTGCTATGAAGGAAATCCCCGACATATCCCGGACTCGACGGTTTACCCTCGGAGGCGGGAATGTTGACGTCCGCGCCGATCAATAGAAGTGCTTTCACGCATTCTGGTTTGTTATTGTGGCAAGCTACATGCATAGGAGTATGGCCATTACTATTGCGACTGTTTAAACTATTCGGTAGATCCCCACCAAGGGCTAAAATTATATCTTTGGTCGACGTAGCCGCGTAATGATACACGGTATTCGCATTATGATCTAAATGTTCCAAGGAACTCTTTGCAGCGATCAGCATTTGTACCGTTCGCAGATTATTTGTCTGCACAGCTACTTGCAACGGTGAGATCCCAGTTTCCTGGTCACCACTATTTAATTGGCTATTTACGACTGCTTGGGTAAAAGCATCGTGAAGTGCAAAATGTGCCGCGAGATGCGCCAAGGTCCAAGTAGGATGGTCTACCAAGGTATCGCATAGCTTTTGGATCTTGCCCAAGTTGCACATCTAAATTACAAAAAAAAAAAACCATTCAGATATAGAATTTTGTGTTCGAAATAAATTGAATCATCGAAAGTATTAGGAAATTACCTCGCGGCAAATTTGAACCAGAACCGGAACTGTGTCTTTGTAGATTATAAATCGTGTTTCCGCTTGGTCTTTAGTATCCGCCCGAAACAAGCTGAAAAGAGTGAATCCAATTAGAATGATTTGCGCATAATCAATCAATATAATAGTCTGGGTTGAGGAAAATCACCTGTATGCTTGATGCAATGTTTCCGTGCATGGTCTATGTAGGACGATCTCGTACTTGTCTTGATTTTTGTCTCCCGGACCGTAAAGAACAATACCATCTTCGCGACAATGTATATGACGATTACTATATTGCTCGGGTTTCACTTCTTGCACGATATTTGGTGGTGTATCCGGGTAAACAATATTTCGGAGAACGTTATTAGCAATCTGCCCCAACCAAGTCATCGTGGAAGATGTAGCTGATTTAACTACCCGACAAACAGATTATGCGTCAAGCAGCTAATCGGTTTAATTATCTAATAGTTTATATAACGTTGTATTAATCATCTTCCGCGAATCAGTAAATAAGAAACTCCCAGTAGCAACTGTCACCGATCGACCGACCAAGTTTGACGCAGCCCATTCAGTTTATAATCATAAAAAACTGTGAAGGCTAAAAAGCGCAGACGAGATGTAGACCCAATGCACGATGCATTTTACTATTCCAGAATTATTGGTCTCTGGAACCCGATATGTATTTTCCTATCACTGGTGATGTTATCCACCGAATACATAAAATGATATACATATATATAATATATATTATATTTTTCATTATTTTATAGTTATTAAATAAATACGCGTATTTGCTATAAATGCGCTTATATTAACTGTTATTCACTTTATCTGGTTGCTTGAGTCACATTGTTTTTGTATTTTTTAAAGTAACATTGCAAAAACATGACTTATGTCACTCCCATAATAATAATTTTATTTTATTCTCATGATGTTGATAAAGTAGCAACGTATTTAATTAATAACTACAGAATAACTAAAAATATATAGCGCTTCTAGGAGCCCTCGTTCCTACGGCATTGGTGTCACATTGAAATGGCTGGGCCAGGAATGTTGTTCCTACGCCCCTGATTTTCCCGAGCGAATGATCCTTAATCTAAACAAACCGATAACGCCGGAATACATAATTAGCTACGCCGAAACCAAAACATTGTGATTTTTTGGAAATACTGTATTTCTTAGAACGTTCACTGTACTGGAAGTAATTCGTTATCGATTTTCTCCTAAAGGATGCAAAGTATGTACATAGTTTCTAGAATATTGTTAGAAAATTCTATATTTTCGCATTTTCAGAGCTAAATACGCAATGATTTTTAATGATATTATTATTTATGCAGCCTACGACCTATTTTTAATAATATTTAATAGTATATATTGACAAAATTTATATAAATTGAACTACTTGAAACATTAATTAACATTCTAAGTTCGTTATATGAACAAATTTGCCTTTAAACATGCTTATTATAAGTTTATACGCAATAACTTCAATGAATAGGGGTAACATATAAAGCATATTTATTAAGGGGCTATGGATTATTTGTTAATAACTTGTTACAATTAATTATTTAAGAAATATTCCCATGTATGACGTCATTCTGAATGGCGTTATATGTGTGTGTGTACGTAAGGTAGCTCACACTACGAGAGCGCCGACTCCCCACTCCCGAGCATGCGCCGACCTTAGGCGCGGGGTGCAGTAAAGTCTCTCGCCTGTCGTTCCTCGAGTAGTACGGACGTGTTTTCAGTGTGCTCCAATTTTTCGGTTTTTATTTTCTCAAAACTTTACTTTTTGGTTTCGAAACGTGTTTCCACAAGTGCCACGAAGCTTCCACGGTTCGGTTTTGTACTTTTTTTGGTAATTAAGTGGTGAATTTTCCAGTTTTCCGACATAGCGTCACTTTCTTCGCGACGTACTTTGCAAGCTTCGTGGTCCGCGATCATTCATTTCGACTTTTGAAGTAATTTCTTCATTCTAATATCAATTAGAGTTCGATTTTCGTAGATTTCGGGAAATTAACTTGCGAATATTCGCGTGGAAGAGAATAGACAGCCAAATACGCAGTTCGACGAGGCAGTTTGGTTCGTATTGTTCCGTGACCTTTCAAAGTCAAATCTTGTTCGCGGCGCAGTTACACTAGCGACATTCGCTTTCTCTCTTTTTTGCTTGAACTTCTTTCTCTTTCTAACTTTGATCCATGCTTAACAGCATTTTATTTCCGATAATTATCATCAACAGTTCTGATTTCGCCATCCGTTGTATAAATATATAAAGGGCTTAGGATTTCACTCGAAGTGTGTGCCTGGCATGCAATTGTATTTTTGACTTCAAGTTTTGCGTATACATAAACTTAATTTCCGTACGTCTTCTCAAGAAAATTTGATCTTGCCAATTAGATTTTCTTGAAAACCGAGGAAAACGGTTTATATCCTCATTTAAACATTGGCTTTATTACTCGATTTTGACTACGACGATAGTCATCCACCATGGATTGAGAGTATATTGAATATTATAATATGTGCGATACTTTTTGTATTACATGTATTACATTACATTACATTTTCGATAATTATTAAAGATTGAATTTGTATTGAAATGGTAGAACCGATCAAACGCTTGGCTTGAATATTTCTTGTGTTTAATACTTCTTCTTTCCAGCAATTTTTCGATCGCGCGCAATGCGATCTTAGAGTCACTTGCTATCGAAACAAAAGTTCGCGGAAATTAGAGTCAGTGTTGTTCGCCGGAAATAAGTGTACGGTCGCGATTATAGTATTTAGAGTTATAAAAATATTTTGGAATTTGCTCGTCCGCGATAATTCGAGTCAAAAGGCGATTCCTGCGGAGAGGATCTCCATCGGGCATGGCTGCAGCGAAGGGACCGGTAAGTTTCAAAATCCATATTTAATTTCTCTTTTTCAATTGTAATTTTCCAGTAACAAAATGTTTTTAAATTCAGTCTCTCATTATATTGGGCATTTTGATGAACGTTGTCTTATGATGTATTTCTCCTCTCTTGTTACAGGATTCATCAGTGTGTGCATAAAATATCGCGAGATAGGAAGTGTTTCTTTTTTCGCCGGAAAAAATTGAGTCGGTCGCGACTTATACCTTGCTGAATAATGGACTCTAAAATTCGTTTCGCGAGTGTTAACTTCAAGTCCGTAGGTTCCAGGTTCCAGCTATTTGAGTTCCGTATTTTGTGATCGCGTGCAATGCGATCTTAGATAAAATTCGTGGAAATTAGAATCAGTGTTGTTCGCCGGAAATAAGTATACGGTCGCGATGTTAGATGTTAGTGTTCAGAGTTATAAAAATCTTTTACAATTTGCTCGTCCGCGATAATTAGAGTCAAAAGGCGATTCCTGTGGAGAGGTCCTCCATCGGGCATGGCTGCAGCGAAGGGATCGGTAAGTTCCAAAATCCATTTTTATTTCTTTTTCAATTCTAATTTTCCCGTAAAAAAATATTTTGCAACTCAATCTTTCAGTATATTGGGTATTTTTATGAACGTTGTCTTATCATGAATTTCTTCTCTCTCGTTACAGGATAAAATATCGGGAGTGCATCTTTTTTCGCCGGAGAAAATAAAGTCGGCCGCGACTTAAAACTTGCTACATAATGGACTCTAAAATCCGTTTCGGGAGTGTTAAATTCACGCTCGTAAGTTCCAGCTGCTCCAGCATCATCTTCATCATTGTCTTCAACATCAACCTACTACATCAACCTACTACAGGCAGTTTCAAGACATCGCCGAGTGAGTCACAAAAGTTTTAAATATTTTTTGTACCCTCTGACCCGACTTTCAATTTTCAAAGTTTCGAATTTAGAGTCTTGCCCCCCCCCCGGTATCCTATGCCGTAGGACGATTGGTCCGAATCGGTATGGGGTGCTCGTTATAATTCTTTCTAAATATTTGCGAGCATAGCGACCGCGAGTAGATTCTACTTGTGGAATCTGCTCGTGGCTAGCATCAACATTGAATGTGGTTTATATTTATTAGCTGAGGTAGGCCTTCTTGTCTTGTTTGTAGCTTCGCGGTTTCAATTATAATATGCATGCGCGGATTATTTCCGCCGATTGTAGAGTCTCGTACCGTGGAATCGCGAATCGCGAATACGCGAGTCGCATGAATTAATTGCGACTTTATTTCACTTTATTCGATTAAAATTGGATCATGCATCCGATTTGATATTATATATTAATCCTTATTAATTTTATTATACATCAAAATATGTATTCAGTATGTGCATTTTGTTCGTTCGAATATCGTTCGTACGCTTCACGTAAACAAATGGTTTGTTGATATGAGCAAGAAGGCAGTTCGCGACGGGTAGATTCCGGAGTCGAACGACGAATGTAATGTCTTCGATGAAAGGGTCGCCCGAGGTTATTTAAAGATTACAATTTCCATATGTACTTTTCAGTACATATTTTCATATATATATATTATTTGAAATTGAATTTTTCTGAATATTAAATGAAATATTGTGATACCCCTTTGACACGCGTCACTGAAATAAAGAATACACCCTTCCCTACCCTCGTATAAATAAATTCTTCAGCCCCAAATGATTTAAAGTAAAGTCAATTTAGTCCGCTCAGATACTTATTCTTCCACTCTGTTAAGTGGATTATTTAGTCAGGATTTTCAGCAAACCTCAAGCTCCTGTGTACTGTGTTCATTTATTTAGTCTTAAGGCATGCCCATTTTATTTAGCTCGCAATTATCCGTGGATCTTAGATGTGATACGGATGAGTGCGGGCGGTGGGCATGGGTTAATTTTAATATTTCCTAATAATGTGTGGCGGCTGGCGGAGGATTTCGCGGTCCGTGCACGACGCATTTCCACACGTGTGTATGACCGGTTGTTTTCGTGGGATTGCGTCGGTTTTTAACTTTTAAGTAAAGCCATGAACTTCCTTGCGAGGTTGGCGAGCCCCCAGGGGCCCGTCTATCTCACTTGGACGTGAATCTCTTTACTTTTGCTATCCATAATGTCGTAATAGATTTTAAAATATAGTCATCTGCTATATTTTATACTTTGACGACTATGAATATTCATAGTCTTTAGACGCGAGTAGCTTCCTTTTATTCAAGTTAAATTAACTTGAGATAGAGTCGACTATCTTCCAGTTACTTCGTATAGTATCCCTCTCGACACAGCATTACCACGGGGCGCCGTCTTTCGGCATAAGTCGTCTCTTATGTGGTGACCCCTCCGAAAATACCTATTCCTAAAAAATAGCCTATACGAAGTAATTCTTGGAACGCGAGTTTATATTTGCATATATGCTCAAAGCATAAAAATTCGCAATGGACGCAGCCTCTGTCAGTCGATTTCAGGAAAAAGGGTACGTACATTTGCGTGGTATGAGTTGGTATCGAGTTCGGGTGTCGGAGGGGTCCCGGGACCTTCTCCCTAGTGTAGGCTTTGCACCCAGGGCTCATGAATGAGAACCGTGGAGTGGGTTGATGCTGATTGTGTTGGTGTGCCTGATTTGCTTTTTGCCATTTTAAATATAGCTTGAGGGAGGCAGGTAGCATATCTTCTCTAACTTTGTGTGCTTGATTATCAGTTAATTTTAAGTAGGTAGGGCCAGGGCTGAGGACTCACCTTCGGTTAGCAATAGGCGTTGTTTTGTAAAGGTGTGATCCCTCACCTGGGAACTGTTAATAAATTAGTATATCATCACCGATATGCTAAAGTGTTAATGTATTCATAAGTATTAATCCTAGAACGCACGTAGTTTAACAGGCTGCAGTGGTTCTTAAACACCGGTTTCTGAATTCGCTGAGTCCTTAAATCACGGACTAGTAAGGTTGTTCTTTCAGCACGTGGATTGTATTCTGCTTGGACATTCGATTAAATGTGTACAGATACGAGCATCCATTTCGTTAATATGAAATGGCTGGGCGTGCTCTGTGCTAGGATACCAGTAAACTTTTTATTATATATCTAACTTCATATCTAATTTCTGTCGAAGTAAAGTCAATATCAATATTATCCTTTTAAATTGAATTAAATTCAAGTATTTTTCGGAGAATGTCACCGAAAATATTCTATTCGTGGGTACTCGAGAATGTTTCACCGCAGGATATTCCGGAGAACGTTCAATCTTTGAATGTTAAAGGGTATTCGACGGATGAATGTTCGCGGATATTCAAGAATAATTCAAAATATATAAATGTAGTAAATGTAGTTTATGAGCTGGTTTATTGCACCGGAACACTCGTCGTTTCTGTGGAACCACCAGTTCTTTGTACGAAAAGGGAATGTCCGAGCAAATACTTTTCACGCAACGCGGGATGAAGAGCCAAGTGCGAAGAGCCCAAGTGGCGAAGACCTACTTAATGACGATTCATCTTCGGATGGATCGTCATTCTTATGCTATTAAGTCGCTATGCTCGCTAATTATATTTTATTGTGCCCACCCTGCCCCCGTACCCCCATACCCCCTTGTGAACCTGGGACGCAAACATCCGCGTCGCGAATCTTTAAGAAATTTGACGATTAAAGTTAGTTATATTTATTCCAATAATAGTTTCATATCCCTACAAAGTTTTTACTCTTTCAGGCAAACTTTTATTATAAATAACTTGAGATAGAGTCAATTATCTTCCAGTTGCTTCGTATAGTATCCCTCTCTACACAGCATTACCACGGGGCGCTGTCTTGCGACATAAGTCGTCTCTTATGTGGTGACCCATAATGTCCGAAAAGACACCCTTCCTAAAAAATCCAAACTATACGAAGTAATTATTGGAACGCAATTTTAATAAATTATTAAAATCGGGTGAATTTTTATATTTCTAGATTACATAAATATTATTAGAATCGGGCCACTTTTTATATTTCTAGGTAACATAAATATTATTGAAATCGAGTCAATTTTTATATTTATAGATTCTATGATTTGAAATCTTTTTCGAAGAAGTATATTATGAGTAATTTTTATTGAATTAGTAGTGTTCGAACTCCGTTGCCCCGCGTCCCCAGGGTTCACACACGAAAGCTGAAATTACGGCTTTCATTATATCTGGAATGGTCATATTTGGAATATGACAATAAGGCCTAAAATTGGTTGAATGATAGTTCCAACCAATTCATCATAGAAAGGCCTGTTGGAGAATATAATAATACGAACTCCTTCAAGACTCATTATTATAACAATTAATAATATTACTTAAATCAAGCATTAAATGCAAAATAATAGATTTCACGTTCCATGTATATATGGAGCATACTCAAATATCATTTCTGGCAGATATTGTCTGGACATTGCAATTTTTAAGATCCCAAGGAGGAAGACAATATTTGTCTGCCAGCTCTTTAACGTAAATTGCAACTATGTATATACAATTTGGAAATATATAGTTGAAATTTATGCTGAAAAGTATGGAGGATGAATTTTGTTGGAATTCTTGCGCGATTGAAAATTGTTATCCAGCAAATATATATAAATAAAGAATTGTATCACAATATATATTTTGCCCAATCTAATATGCACTTGGCAACGTATCCGAATAAATACTTTCGATAAAGCATCTTGAAGGAGTTCAATGCCCAAAAAGAGGCACGAGAAGGAAGGGACCTCCATGAGAATTTTGAACTCTCCGGCGAGTTGAGCCTTGTTTGCACAAAATTCTTTGGGGGGACGTAGGAGAACTGGTTCATTGCACGAGTATAAACTCCGAGGGCGGTTTGTCGTAGATTTCCGAGGTCTTGAACTGGATCGATTTAAACAATTGAGAGGGTTGTACGGAGTCCACTGTGGCAACTCTATCCGGATAGAGTTCGGACCGTCATTGCGAAAATTCTCGATGATTTGTTTGATCGAAACAGTTCGAGGTGCCGAGGGGGTTGGAGCGATTGTAAAAGCTAACTGACGAGTCACTCGAACCAGTTCGGCTGTTCAGAACCCTCATTTTTATGGAAATACAAAGGAGAGAGAATTTCTACCTGTAAAATGTACCATATTTTAACACCATTTTTGGTAATGTTTTTGCAAATAACCCCTCGATGGGGTTCGAATATGTTATGTATGAAATAATAATACGATGATCATATTTATTGTTTTTGAGAGGAAGTATAATTAATTATATATATATATATTTATTTATTGATAATAATGATGGTAATATTGATGAAATTGTTGATAACAATGGAAATGAAATAAAATAAAGAGTAGTGTGAAAGAGGGTTCTGGAGAGTTAAGATAGCTCGTCCAAATGACGATATGAAATCCCATGAAAGGGATTATTGATAAGCCAAGCGTTTGTGAAAGGTTGACTTTCATTGCATAACACTATTAAAACATCTTATTATTGATAATTTATAATGAAGTTGTCTATTTTTTGCACCTTTCGTGCTTCAATGAAATATTTAAATATTTTCATTCTTGCAAGTATCGATATTTTAAAAACTTTTGTCCTGGTGGATATTATCGTCACGGTTAAAACCGAGTAAAAGAAGCATTTTTATTTTCAATAAATTCTGGCTCTCAGTAGCTTCCAATAAATATATTATTACATTACGGCATATTCATATATGAAATATAATATTCAGTTGTACGTGTCCGAAAATCACGTGCTTTTCAATGTTTGCTTTGATTTATATCAGTTTCTTGAGAGGTATACGAACATTTTTTCACGTAAACTCGAGCATGATACTAATTTGCAATTGCATATAAAAGCCATGCACGAGGGTGAAATTTGTTAGCCCTTTATCGCGGCTCTAGGCTCCTTTTTCTAAGAGTTTGAGGAATCAACTTCCACGATTTAGTACTTCGACTCTCAGTGAGTTTCATTTTCTTGCAATTCTGCATCTTGTTAGAACAATTTTGAAGCCTGCAGCTTCTTTTTTTCCCTGTTTCGATTCCACACCGTCTCGTTGGCTGCGAGTTGTGCTTTCGCTCAGTTTATTTCGAGAATCCCATTTTGTTTGTTTAAACTTCCATTTCGAAATCGGTCCGGGATAAAAATCGTAGTTTATGCCATGTCCATTTTGCCCGGTCCGCAGTCAGCCGTGGATCTCGGATGTGAATCGGATGGATGCGGACAATGGGCATGGTTTAATTTTGGTATTTTAACTAATCATAATCTGCGACTGGCAGGGGGGTTTGCGATCCGTGCACGACGTACTTCCACATGTGTGCGTGTGCGGTCATTCTTGTGGAATTGCGTCGATTTTTTGAGTTTTGGTAAAGCGATGAACTTTCTTGCGAGGTTGACGGCCCGAGGGCTTTGTCTACCCCGCTTGCAAGTGAATCTCTTTACTTTAGCCGTCCGATTTAGTCCACTAAACCGTAGTCTACTTTTGACTATGTGTGTTTTTTCGACTATGAATATACGTAGTCTTCAATCTCAAGTAGCTTCCTTTTAATCAAGTTATGTCTGCTTGATGTAGAGTCGATTTTCTTCCAGTTACTTCGTACAGAGAGCTCCTGTATGAAGTAAATGGATTCGCGTTCGAGGAATGTACCGCTAAAAGGTACCTGTAGTATACTTTGAATTTTTTCGTATGTTTAAACCATATTCGCAATGGATCACAGTCTTTTGCCAGTCGATTTCAGGATAATTGGTCTCGCGATAGCTTATCCTCGGGCAGATCGAGTCAAGTACCTTTTTATAAATCGTGCAAAGCGCTTTATTGGCGTTTTACATGGATATAAAAAAGGAATTTTGTTCAGTTCAGCATATACTTTTTTATGCTGAATATAAATTAGAGTTAAAATTTTGTTGAAATGATTGGGAGGTAGAATCCTACCTCCCGCCCTCCGCACAGGGCGGGTCTCGAAGCAGCAACCTCCACGTGGTGAGACCTGGGCAATCGGAATTATTTGTCGTGTAATATTGACAAGAGAATTATTTTAAGGCATTGTTTGATTGTATCAAATTTATGTAGAATTATAATACCTAAAGCTCGTAGTATTTCGTATTCCGGAAGAAGTTACGGAAGAAGTACTAGCGTTATAATTTAGTTGTCGGTCTTATTACACCATAAATAATTTCGAGCTAATCAGCTGCGGGTTAATTTACATTTATAAGTGGAATCAACATTTTATTTATAAATGTAAAATAACCCATTCGTCAAATTTAATATTAATCCACCATCTACCATCATTTGGACATTTTTTCGACTTGCATTTTTGACCAATAAAAATTTTTTAACCACTTCTTTCGACCAGAAATCGTCCTAGAATATGTTTATACATCATTTACCATCGATTTGGGTTGTTTAGAATTGATTTTGGCGACTTTGAAATTTTGACAATTTTTGAAGATACCCCTTCACATTTTTTCGACTTGGTTTCGACCCGTTTTTGACCAATAAAAATTTTTTAACCACTTCTTTCGACCAGAAATCGTCCTAGAATATGTTTATACATCATTTACCATCGATTTGGGTTGTTTAGAATTGATTTTGGCGACTTTCAATTTTTGAGAATTTTTGAAGGTATACCCCTTCACATTTTTTCGATTCTGGATCGACCATTTTTCGGCAAAAAAAATTTTTTAACCACTTCTTCCGACCCAAAATCGTCCTAGAATATGTTTATACATCATCTACCATCGATCTGAGCCATTTAGAATTTATTTTGGCGACTTTGAAATTTTGACAATTTTTGAAGGTATACCCCTTCACATTTTTTCGACTTGGTTTCGACCCGTTTTTGACCAATAAAAATTTTTTAACCACTTCTTTCGACCAGAAATCGTCCTAGAATATGTTTATACATCATTTACCATCGATTTGGGTTGTTTAGAATTGATTTTGGCGACTTTCAATTTTTGACAATTTTTGAAGGTATACCCCTTCACATTTTTTCGATTCTGGATCGACCATTTTTCGGCAAAAAAAATTTTTTAACCACTTCTTCCGACCCAAAATCGTCCTAGAATATGTTTATACATCATCTACCATCGATCTGAGCCATTTAGAATTTATTTTGGCGACTTTGAAATTTTGACAATTTTTGAAGGTATACCCCTTCACATTTTTTCGACTTGGTTTCGACCCGTTTTTGACCAATAAAAATTTTTTAACCACTTCTTTCGACCAGAAATCGTCCTAGAATATGTTTATACATCATTTACCATCGATTTGGGTTGTTTAGAATTGATTTTGGCGACTTTCAATTTTTGACAATTTTTGAAGGTATACCCCTTCACATTTTTTCGATTCTGGATCGACCATTTTTCGGCAAAAAAAATTTTTTAACCACTTCTTCCGACCCAAAATCGTCCTAGAATATGTTTATACATCATCTACCATCGATCTGAGCCATTTAGAATTGATTTTGGCGACTTTGAAATTTTGACAATTTTTGAAGGTATACCCCTTCACATTTTTTCGACTTGGTTTCGACCCGTTTTTGACCAATAAAAATTTTTTAACCACTTCTTTCGACCAGAAATCGTCCTAGAATATGTTTATACATCATTTACCATCGATTTGGGTTGTTTAGAATTGATTTTGGCGGCTTTCAATTTTTGACAATTTTTGAAGGTATACCCCTTCACATTTTTTCGATTCTGGATCGACCATTTTTCGGCAAAAAAAATTTTTTAACCACTTCTTCCGACCCAAAATCGTCCTAGAATATGTTTATACATCATCTACCATCGATCTGAGCCATTTAGAATTTATTTTGGCGACTTTGAAATTTTGACAATTTTTGAAGGTATACCCCTTCACATTTTTTCGACTTGGTTTCGACCCGTTTTTGACCAATAAAAATTTTTTAGCCACTTCTTTCGACCAGAAATCGTCCTAGAATATGTTTATACATCATTTACCATCGATTTGGGTTGTTTAGAATTGATTTTGGCGACTTTCAATTTTTGACAATTTTTGAAGGTATACCCCTTCACATTTTTTCGATTCTGGATCGACCATTTTTCGGCAAAAAAAATTTTTTAACCACTTCTTCCGACCCAAAATCGTCCTAGAATATGTTTATACATCATCTACCATCGATCTGAGCCATTTAGAATTTATTTTGGCGACTTTGAAATTTTGACAATTTTTGAAGGTATACCCCTTCACATTTTTTCGACTTGGTTTCGACCCGTTTTTGACCAATAAAAATTTTTTAACCACTTCTTTCGACCAGAAATCGTCCTAGAATATGTTTATACATCATTTACCATCGATTTGGGTTGTTTAGAATTGATTTTGGCGACTTTCAATTTTTGACAATTTTTGAAGGTATACCCCTTCACATTTTTTCGATTCTGGATCGACCATTTTTCGGCAAAAAAAATTTTTTAACCACTTCTTCCGACCCAAAATCGTCCTAGAATATGTTTATACATCATCTACCATCGATCTGAGCCATTTAGAATTTATTTTGGCGACTTTGAAATTTGGACAATTTTTGAAGTTATACCCCTTCACATTTTTTCGATTTTGGGTCGACCTATTTTTGGGTTAGAAGAAATGTTTAAATCCCCTATGCTTCGTTACATAATGTTATGCAGTGGGGATAACGAGGTTAAGAGCTATGCTACCCCATTATTATTAATTTATCAATCTTAAGTTCGAAATTGAATCGTATATTACGATGCATAGGTAATACAAAAATTTGCGACAAACCCCACGTTGTGAACTCGGGGACGTCTTGACCCCGACTGAGGGTAAGGGATGCAGAGGGGAGAGGTATAGGTGTTGCGGTAGGTCAGTGATTCGGCGGCAAGCGCCGCAGTTTAAAGGGCATAAGGGTAGTTGAACATGGCGGCATATCCACAGTCGAGGACCCGACGTCCCCGACTTCAGAACGGGGGGAGTGTACGCAAATTTTTTTTATTAACTATACATCGTAATATCCGATTGAATTTCGAAGTTCAAATGAATAAATTAATAATAATGGTTTAGCATATGTCTTATCCTTATTTTAAGTTGTATTAATGTTGTTTCGTCCTATATTCGGGATCGTTGTTTACCATCGATCTGGACCATTTAGGATTGAAATTATGACGATTTACGAAGGTATAACCATTTTCATTCTTGCGATTTTGGGTGTGCCCGTTTCTCGACTTAAACAAATTTTTAAACCATTTGTTTCGACCAAGAAAGGTCCTAGAACATGCTGGTATAAAAATGGTGATCGAGGGTGGCGTTCGGTTGGTACAAAATTCTTCCTCCAAGGAGAGGTCGCTAGGAGCGGGTTAAGCAGAGACAAACAAACAAACAAAAAGTTTGCGAAGTGTCAAAGAACATCGAAACAATGGTTGATTACGGGTTATACGTTAGTGTTAAATAACCCGAATGAAAAACATAAATGTCTTCGAGTCAGAGAACATCTCCTCGCGTCGGAGATGTAAGTTCATCAAATATTAATCACGGGGTGAAAATTAACCTTCTTTAACTCACTCAAAGTTTGCGTTACTTTTGCACTTAGTTCGTTTTTCGCATGTTTACGAAGCACTCGATATAATCAAGGCATGATCGCCTTGATATACACGATTATTTCCTTAACTGTAAAGATCACGAGTCTCTCTGTATTTTATCCGCACCTAGTTAACATCCGTCGAGGACGATACGCTGGGTACCTCGATAAGTCTGAGCGTCGGTGAAAATTCGATACGTATAAAAGAGAAATCGAAATCGAAAAGAAAATCTGTCAAGGTACTCGAGGTCGCGACGTACGAGCAAAATGCAAGGGAACGGTGGTGGTTGAAAAAATCCGACGTCCTACTCGATGTACCGAAGTCCATACTCATGGAGCCAAAAATGAAAGAAACACCTTCGCCCTCGCCGGACGTTAGTTCCTCTATGAAGGAGTTTCTTGAGAAGGAGATGATGTGCAAAGTAAAATTAACGTATTCATTAATCCTTTAGATTTATATCCCAGGTAAAGGGATATAGGGTACACGGGTATAATTTATTCTGATTCTTTTACATAGGCTATGCATAAGAATGAATTAGAGACGAAAGATAAGGATGATACTTTGTGCGATATTCTTGCTTCTGCAGCATTTGACAAATATCCATCCGATTTTGAAAGTAAGTTGTCTCTTTTGCGTATAGAGCATTTGAGTTTATAGTTTAACTATTAGGTAGGATTTAGAAGTATGTGTTGCTTGTTTTGCACAGATGCCACAGATGAGGATATAGGTAGTATTTTAGAGGAAATGAGTAAAATTGCTGGTGCTCTTAGCCCAAATTCTGCACGGGAACACACTAAATCTAAAAGTTCTTTAAAGAATACCACAGAGGAGGAGCGGTCGGTAGAGGAATTGTTAGAGGAGGCTGAAAAGCTTGTCAGGAAAAATAGTTGCAGTTTGTCAAAAAGTGGTTCAAAATCTGACACTTTAGTACCTGATAATATTATGGATGATAAGGAAAATCTGAGTAGGGTAAGACAGCTGGAGGCTGATATATTTCAATTGATTGAAGAGGAGGTTCATAAGGAATCTGAGAAAATTAAAAAAAGTCCAAAAAATGAAAAGAAAAGAGAGTGTAGTCCAGGCTTCGAAGTCATTTACGAAAATTTAAATGGCTTAAAACCACCAAAAACCTTGGAACTTCAAAGACGAAAATTTGAAGAGCAGAAGGTCGAAGTATCGAGTAGTTCCGACTTGGACGATCCGATAGAAAGGCATTCGAGGTCGGAGGAGCTAAAAAGTACGAGAAAATTGGAGACTGATAAAGATAGCTTGCAAAAGGAAATAACGGACGTCGATAAAGATTTTTTCGAGGATTTTATAAGAAAATCCCGAGAAAAAGTGGAGGGTGGTATGTCGGGTAGTTCGAGTTTTGGTCAAGAAGATTTTTCACATTTTCTCAAACTCCTTCAAGGTCAAACGGAGAAGAAACAGGAAGAAGCAAACGATTTAACTACCGCTTATAATTTTATTTTAAAACCCACCGAAGGAACGGCGAAATTGAACGTCGGCGAAAGCGATGATATGACACCCGAGTATCCCGAAAAAGAGATTTCTGAAATATTGCAGAAGGAATTGCCCGAAGTTAACGAATCAAAAACAGAACACGAAATCGTTGAATCTGATTCGAGCGTGAGCGAGAAACATTGCAGCGTATCGGAAAATGTTAATCAAGTTGATAGAGTAGTTGCTAAAAATATCGGTAAAAACGAATCAAGTAAAGCTGCACTAAAAAGTGGAAAAGATCAACTTTCGACGAGAAATACGGATACGACGAACGATGCACAGAAGGTCGTCGTTAATTCCAAAGATGAATTATATACCGTCGGGCTTACTCCAAGATTAGAATTATTTGCGGATGCAATTCCAAAGCTTTTAGCCGAGAAATCTGAGAAGACCGTTAAGACTGTTAACATTACTCCTGAGAACAAAGAAAACATTAGAGATACAAAGACGAATGCCTTTAAACCAAGCACAAGTTCAGATACAAAAATCAGCACTAACATAGAGTCTTCCCAAAATGACAAAGTAAACCGCGTGAACGTACAGAAATTTGCCACCGATTCGCACAGAACTCGTCAATCTATCAGCGCGACGGACAATAGACAACAAAAGAGGGAAATAAAATTCTGCAAATCCAAAAGTTACGATCAAATTTGTAAACCACCCTTCCGTACATCTTTGGAGAATATAAAAATATCCAAACCCTTGGATCTCCCGAAGAAACCGCTCGGTACTCAACCAGCACGATCTCCTATTTTAAAAGCGAAACTGCAGACGAAACCGGTTCCGAAAATACCCCCGAAAGCTAGAATTTCTCCGAAACCGAAAAAGGATCCAGTCAAGTCTCCAGATATTACTTGGAGAAATTTGATGGCTGGTGGAGACACGAAACTTACTGCGAGCAGACATAATTGGGAGGTGTCGTGCCACGAAGAAAGGCAGAAGAATGCGCTTCTGAAACGGCAACTCGATTCCGAGGTGAAACGGTGCAAGAGCCAAATCGAT
This sequence comes from Nysson spinosus, assembly GCA_910591585.2. Lineage (NCBI taxonomy): Eukaryota > Metazoa > Arthropoda > Insecta > Hymenoptera > Crabronidae > Nysson > Nysson spinosus. The sequence continues at coordinate 997,933 of OU342839.1, read as the reverse complement.
AAGATGCGCGTGACTTACGAGGAAGAACTGTTTGCCTTGAAGAAAGAAAACATAATCTTGAAGGCAAAAGTGGATGAATTTTCATTGAACGAACGCCGTCCAGAAAGCAACGTCGATGCTGAAGCATCGAAAAAAGACACTAAGATCACTCTTCTAGAGAAGGAGTTGGAGAAACAAGAAAGTTTAATCCGCGCTTATGAAACGGAGAATAAGAAATTGATTCAAGATACGAAACGGATGCGGGAGGAAACGAAGAACGTGCAGAAGCAAAGAAGTACGGCGTTCGAGTCGAATAGAATGCATGAACTAGCGGATCGCGCGAAGGACCTGGAAGAAGAGAACCTGAAATTAAACCTCGAAGTCTCGGATCTCCGACAGAAGAACGCGGATTGTCTTTTAAAGTACGACGATGTACAGGAACAAAATGGTTTGTTGAACGACGAGCTGCAGATGTTTAAGGAGCAACTTCGAACCAAGAATGATTTTATCACTGACCGTTTGCAAATGATGACCACCGCGGAATTAGAGTTGAAGAAGCAAGTGGAGGATCTGGGGATAAAGTTGAGCTCGAAAACGGAGCAATTGAGAGTGGTCAAGCAGGAATTTGATAAGCTGCAACAGAACGTGCTTCCCCTGGAGAAAGAACTGTTGGAATTAAGGGTGAAGGAAGGGAATCTTCAAGAGAAGTTACAAGTTGCGAAGAGTCACGTTGAGCGCGAGAAGCAGCTCACTCAGAAGTTGAAGGATCAAGTGATTCTCGATAATAAGAAGATTATGGATCTAAATAGACAAGTACGCGAAATGGAAAGGATACTTAAGAGGAAGAATCCGGATTCGGTATCGGCTTTGATTCTTACCGCGAATTCCGAGCAAGATAAGATCGGCACGGAGAAAGTGAAGCTCTTGGAAGAAAGGATAGCAAGCCTGGAGAGTGAAATTAAATCAAAGGAGGACGTAGCGCAACGGAAGGTGTTCGACTTCCAAACGAAATTCGCGGATATGAAGGAGAAGTACACGACTCAGATAAACGAATTAGAAGCGAAACTTATCGAGGCGAGCGTGAAGGATAGAAAGATATTAAACGATATGTTCACGCAAACCACCTCCAAGCAAGTTGAAAGCAAAGGGGTGGAAACCATGAAGAAGGAAGATAAATCAGTCGCTTTCGATAAGGATGAAAAGAAAATAGCGAAAGTAAATCTTAAGTCGCAAAATCCTAAAGAAGACACTCATCTGATCGCTACCATTCGAGGATTGAAGCTAGAACTTGCCAACAAAGATAAACTAGTCTCGAAGCTGACCAAAGAGTTTCAAGAATTACAGAAGACGAACAGAAGACTGCAAAAGGAACGGGAAAAATTGTTGAACGATCGAAGATCGATCAAGTGCATTGATTTCGAGAAAACGAATCGGGGAATGTCGAAATCTTCGGAAGGAAACGACCAAAATTCGAACGTTTATCAGAACGGACACGTGTCGGATTCTGGGTCGCAAAGATTATCCGCCTCGACGACAAAGCTTTACGATCCTATGCAATATACCGAAAATATTGATAACAACTTCGTCAAGAGAATAACCAATGAGAATGAGATATTGAAGGAGGAACTCAATAAGACTAACAAGGACTTCATGGCTTTGAAAAATAAAAGGCTGCACGACTTGAACCTACTGCAAGAGGAACACGAACGAGAAATGGCTGCACTTTTGAAGGAGTACAGCGTGAAATTCGGAGAATCTAAAGTGGTAAAGTTACAGGTTTGTAATATTAAATGCGGCTAGCATTTCTTTTCATTTCTTTCATCTTCTTCATTTTTCGTTCTATTACTTCCCGTGAAGCTGGGAATCTATCAGTTTCGTTTATGGATATTCGTGTTCGGCATTGATTTCTTTATGGAAATTTAAGGAAAATTATTTATTAATCAAATGGCAATGCATTTGTCTAACCGAGCTATGATTATCAACGAAGATTCTCTCGGAAACTAAGAGAATGAGTAGAGAAAATGCTTTGCACGATAATTAATTAGCGCGCGAGCAAGACTAGAGTTTTGAACTCCGAACTTTGCCAACAGGGTCAAATTAATACGCAAGTGGCGGTGATATCGCACTTGAAACAACAAATAGACAAATTACGAGATTACAAAGAACAGGTGGTAGTGCTAAAGGCTGAGAGGGAACACTTAGAGAACAAATTGAAAACGATGCACGAAAAAGTGAAATACTTATCAACCCCGGTACGTAGATTCCAATGGAACTCCGCAAAACGTTCGAGATACATGAGATATAGTTTGTCGAGTACCATAATCTTTTCCCCCCTCATCAGGGTACCGAGCAGTTGCAATTACTTCAAGACAAAATCACGATACTCCAGCAACGTCACGAGAGTCGTGAAATGACTTTGCAAACATTAGTGCGCGATTTACTGCGCAACCGAATGCAATGTAAAGATTGTAAGAACGAGAAGGGAAAGAGTAGACAACTGTGTTATTTCCGGCAGGAATTAGATCACATTCTGGGAATGCTTCAAGAAATCGCCAACGTTCATTGATTCCAATCCATTGGATGCGACTTTTCGGTGTTAATTGGAAACCGAACACTATGAATTTCTCTGTTCGGATTCACTGCGTAGATCTCTAAGGTGGAGAATATTCTTGTTACTTACTTACTTACTTCTTTAATGGAATCTAATCGTGTAGAAGATTATTTAGTCGACGCATTGTCGTCGATGCCGTAAACACTTCCAGGAAGACGATAATTCGTTGTTATTAGCGTTGTTCTCGAGACATCTTTAGTCGTTCTTACTCCGTGATCTCGATCATCTTGGTTAGAGTTTAATAGAGGTTGATCGATATTCGGGAGAGTTGCAAGTTAACGATCGACTAGGATCACTGCCAAAGATATTGACGACAAATGTACGACGAATATACGATAAATATCGAAGTTTGTCGTATTATTTCGTCGTTTCGCCATTTTTCCTTGCCAGTAAGTGCGTCACGCGCCTTCGGAATAATTGAAATTAGTCAGGGATAATATGTTAAATGGGCATAGGGATATTTTCATCTAAAACTTGAAACTTAACTTTTGATTAATCCAACCGACGTTAGACTTAAAATTCAATGGACTGCTTCCGATTTTGGAATAGTTTTTAGCGTTGTATCTCTCAAGATTATTCTACGGAGATTATAGTCGTACTATGGGAGGAAAGGGAGGATCTTCGAAAATAAGTGAAAAATAAGGGGTCTCTCGAAAAGTCATATAGAAGCTAGTTTTTTACACGAAGCTTTTTCAGAGTCCGCTGTAAATAGGCATCGCCATTTCGATCCATTTACATATATACGTATTTATTTTCGATTTACCATTCATGTCTGTTCGCAATCAACGAATCCATCTCTAATCGAATACATATAATCTATATAGGTCGTATATTTATTATTATCGAAATAACGTAAAGTCAAGCTAGGATTATACGTCTCATCGACTGTAACCGAATCACGATTAACATAGTTAATAATGTGTATCGCACAAACTCGACATGTTCTAGTCTTAACGACGTAAACGGCGTAAACAAAGTGAAAACAAAGTGAAAACAAAGTTTTCGATCAATCTTGCACGAGCGGTATTATTATTTCGTTTTATTTGCCGCGCATATTTCCAGCGAGTGTCCTTGAATGTATCTTAAAAGAAGAGGACGTAAAGATACGGTTACTTCTTTAAGACTGGATTACGTCGGCACGATCATTCCTTTTCTAATTTAGTTTTAAGTCAGCCATCCGAGATGTACAAAAAACACGAGATTATGAATCTAATAAATTATGTCTTCTCGCCAAATAATTAATAACTCTTCCGATACACTTGAACCATGTATAATTTCAGGGATCGAGAAATGAAATGAAATCGAGCGGGAATATTACGGAGTACATTCAGGTGTAAATTCACAAGATCGTTATACGATTGGAATCATTTATTCAGGCAAAAATATCCTCTCAGATATGTGCGATATACATTTATATCCATATATTATCTGGGACACACTGGCTGTACACTAATATACATACGTCCCGCTAATATTTGCAGGTATACAAATTGCAATACAATAACTAAAATTATCCGACTAGAGCAATGACTACGGCAGGTCGTCGAAGTAGCGAGTTATTTTCTATGCGGCATATATATGTTCGTTCACCACACCATCAACCGTGGAGTCCATCTTGCGATATTACTGGAACAGATATAGATCGATCTATTCATTTTAACGTCTCTTTTTATAGAATCGATATTTACCATAAATAGAAGGAGGAACTTACCCGATGATGGAACCCTTATTGTTGATGGTGGCTAAACCATATACGGTGCAGAGTCCTATGATAAGCGCTTGTCGCATAATTTCGAAAGGCAAGTCATACGCCGAGGAATCTTCTTTCTTCGGGAAGTTTAGAGTGTCCGTGTACCTGACCCTTGAAATAATATCCTTACCACGTGCCCGGCCATAGGTCATCCTCTCCCGAGTGTCCTCGTGGTAACGATTCTCCCGGAAACCTTTTTCTTCGGAAACCCGAGACAACCTAGACACCCGAATCGATCTACGAAGAACGCTGGACTCTGAGAAACGTCTGCCACTCGCGTCGGATGATCTTCGATTCGGGGAATCCCTCTCGGTGGAAGGAATAAGCACGCTGGATTTGGCTGATCGGGATCTTTGAGTATCCATGATTCTAACGCGGTTATTTTCTTTTCGGATTAAACGAATGTCATTGTCGGATAGAACGGAACGAGTGCGATGTATCCTGTTAACGTCGGTGCGTCCGTTCAGATTACGACGTTGAAGCGCGCGATCTTCCAGTCGGTTATTTGTTCTACGTTGATCGCGACTGAAAGATTGAATGGCGGATCTGTTTTCCAGGGATTCCGAGCGTGGCCCGTTCGCGAGAGTGTTCCGTTTCGAGATTCTTCGTGCCGCTTCCGCTGCCAGTCCGATTCGACGGGATTCCCGAGGTTCGTGAGTCAAAAGTAATCGGTAGGTGTTTTCTTGTCGTTCTGATCTGGCGTTCCTCGAAAACGAAGATTCTTGCCTTTTGCTCCATGGACGCTGCACGGTCCTTTCCGATTGACGATCGAACCGATCAAACCTTTCCCTTCGTTCGACGTTTCGAGATTCTCGTTGTTCCAGTTTTGTCAGGGATCTACGATCAGCCTCCGGTGTGGAGTCTCGCCCGAGTCTCGTCGATTGCACTCGCGAATTTCGTCTGTCCGAATTCGCTCGCGATAAATATCTTTCGCGGCGGGCAGTGAGCGTGTGTCGTTCCTTGGACCGCAACAGTGAATCTTTATCGCGAGATACTTCGTTGACACGGGAGGCTCTATTTGTTTCACGACGTTCCCGGGCATCTCTCGCGTAATTGTCACGATTTTCCGAAGTTCGCCTGTCTAAAGATCGAGAAGCTCTTTCGAGTTCTCGTTCGTTGGAAGCTCGAAGATTGTTACGTTGAGCGGTTCTATCGACTTTGCCTCTAAGAGTTATCGAATAACCAGAGGCTCGTCGCTCGTCCATAGATCTTCTTACATCTCGCCGATTTTCCCAAAGGTTCGAACGATCGTCACGGGACAATTCGGATCTTCTCGAGATTCGCGATCGTCGATTCACATTATTCGATTGATCAGCCGATCTCACTCTCCGTTCGGTTTCGATAACGTTGTAACGGTTTCGCGCCTCTCGTCGACTTTCATTATCGATATCTCGTCTCGCGATAGATCGACGTTCCTGTCGAGAAGTTTCCCGTTCGATCTCTCGTCCTCGATTTACTCGGCGTTCCATTCTACCAGTTTCTCGAATAGTTATCGATCGCGTTCTTCGGTCCAGGATCTCGGCTCGTCGATTAACGCGTTCAAGGAGTTCCCGGCTTTCCAATGTGCGACGATTGCTCGTGTCTTCTCGGTTTACGCGACGATCTAAATCGGTCGACTGTCTTCGATTTAAGGAACGCGATCTGGCATCCCGAAGACTGGTCCGTGGGATTTGATGATTGAAAGAGTCCCGACGATGCGCGAGAACACGGTTGCGAACAACATCCCGGATTTCTCGACGTTCGAAACTACCTGATTCGCGACGGTCCAGTGAACGAGATCTACGGTGTTCTCGAGCCTCGAGGCGATTCTGTCGGTTTCGGAACTCGGTTTCCCTGGCTCGTTCAAAAGTTCCTCGATCTTCGCGTCTTTCCAAAGAACGGGATTTACGATCGCGAATATCGAAACGATCATTTTGCGGAGTTACACGTTGCCGAAGGGAGTCGACCGGTTGCCTTCGTTCGGTTCTCGGTGATCCGCGATCTAAAGAACGTCCTCTCCTAACATCGATCCTCGAATATGCACGGCTTCCAGCATCCCGAATCCGAGATACGCGATCGAGACTGAAAGATCGAGAGATTCTCAAATCGTTCGGCGTCAGAGATCTTCCGGAGATTCTAGTTTCGGCTGAGGTCCTTTCGAAGGTTTTAGTCTGAGGTTGCTCGGCGGTCGAGCAAGAAACCGATTTAACGAGAGGGTTTAAGTTCGGACAAGCATCAACTCTGCGAATTAAAAAATCAAGATTAACAATGTTTAAGGAACATTGATCACCATATTGTAAACATCTTGATCTCGATTCGGTAAGATCAATTATAAAATAGATATTTTTCGTACTCGTGAGGTGCTCGGTGCTCGAGTTCCGGCCCCGCGAGACTTCCGGCGTGGCCTTCTCTGTCTCTGGATACCAGGCCGAGGGTCAAACAAGCCAGCGACACTACTAGCAGTCCAATGTACTGCCACGATCGGACGGGCAACATGACGTGCCGCGTACGTCTCATTCTTTAAAGATATTAAAAAACGACGAAATCAATAGACCCAACCCTTCTTACGTTGTTTAACACTAAACTAACGAACTTATACTCGCTTATATTTACGCATTTAATTGTACAGAAATTATGGCTGGAGAATCCGAGTTAATTAATGGATTGAATTATATGCGACACGTATATAAAATCAAACTATGTGGAATCCCAAACAAGGCGCTGTTGCATATTGATATAATTTTAATAAAAAGTTTAGGCGGGCCATTTTGACCGCCTCGGTAGATTTAGTGTTCAAGAAGCACTGCAGTTTGACGATACAAGTTTAACGAGACAAGTAAAACATGTTAGGAAACAGAAAATAATATAAAAAGGAAATCTGTTAGACTTACGCGAACTGAGTTGCGTTTGGTACAGCGAGCCTTGGAAGAAACGACGGAGGATTTTGGAATTCGAAGATCTCGGTGTTGCTCCTCGAAGCTCCTCGAAGCTGCTGATGCTGGAAGTCTCGAGGGAGCCTCTTTTATACTCGCGAGAAGACTCCATAATTCGATAGGAATTGAATTTGTTGGTTATCAGCAGCGACCACATGGGACTCCGGTGTCCTCGGACGTGAAAATCACCATGAATGAAATTGCTGTTAGACGATACAGCGAATGGAAAACGATTTCGAAATCGGTTAACCAGCCGGAAAATTGCGACCGTGGATATACGAGTGTGCGTGGCCACTGATATGTCGGGTAGTTGGTTACGAGGCGGAACGCGTGGGTTTCGAATCGCTGGGTAAATCGATATTAAATCATCTTTGCTTTCTTTGATTTTTCTCCGTAGAAAGATTATGATTTTCTCTTTTAACTTTGGAATTGGCCGAAAAAGTTTCATCGAGAAGTACGTCGCTCGTTGCGTTTAATTACGGAAGACATACAACGGAAGTAGGAGTTGATTGGAACGGTGAAGGATATAATGGTAAATAATATAATTGTTGATACAGTGTTTACAAAACGTATATTTTTCTTGTTTTTATAGAAAACGCGTATCGTAAAATACTAAGAGAACGTTCGAAGCGCGTGCACCTTATAAATAGGATAATTAGATATTTACATATATATTATATTATATATTTATATAAAACTCGCGCTCGGACTAGCAAAATTTTTCGAAAATTCTGACCTTGCCTCCCCGCACAAGGGGAGCGGCTGCCCTCGCGACTAATTTAATACTTCAAGGAATACCCGGCCTGTTTCGAACGGTCGAGTCTCGCTAAGGGTGACGTGTGAAACGATAATTAAATTGCTCTTCAAGCAAATTAATTTAAAAATGTACAAATATTTCCGTAACGACACTCGTCGGAATTAGCAGATCACAATCGATGCGATCGCGATGAACAATACCGCTTGGTAGAGATAAGAACTTCTCGTCGAACCGGATAGAAGTCTAAGCTTGCTGCAACTCGTGTCGTTCGTTTCCGGTAGCGCCGTGTAATTCGGGAACGTTTGGATATCTGCAGGCTGTAATTAAAGCGACGATTCAATTATTATCCATTCCTTTCAAGAATTGAAAATTATTAGAATCGAAAGTATTTCAAGTATATATATCTGTTTACCAAGGCGAGCTTATCGTCCCTCTTCCTGCAGAAGGTCATGTGTTTACCGTGATACAAATTCCTTTCTATGGATCTCGCCAAAAGTTCTTCGGTCCACGGTAAAGCCAATATATGTTGCGCCAAAGTTCGACCTGGCGAATGGATCGATTATTCGACAAAATCGAAGGAATAATAACCACGAATACGTGGATCAAATCGAAAGCAGACGAATTAATACGTAAAACGAAAGTCATCCAGACAAGGACGAAGTTATTTCTGTTTACCTCGAAATTCCGCGGGCTCCTCGATAACGAGTCTCGCGAAAACGTTATCATTCTCGCGTTCTTCCGCATTGTCCCTCATAGCTCTCAATGCGGATTCGGCTTCCTTGATGAGGTCCTGGTCGACTTCATCGCTGGGTCTCGTCGCAGGATAAACCGCCAATTGTTGTTGTCCGGTGGGCGGTAGAGTTACCGTATCCGTTCTAAAAAACGAAAACAGTATTATGCAATTCCTGTGAGATTATTAGAAGAGAAGCAACGGGAGAAATTGTTACCCGGTAGTTAAGAAAAGCTTCTCCAAGTGCTCCATCGTGACACCTCTGAAACTATATACACCGAGGGTCTTAAATAAATCCTTGACGGGTGTCATACTGTAACATGCTGCCAATGGTGTTCTCGGGTAATGCACGACAAAAGCCAAACACATTTCCTGTGACGCCGCGTATCCGCCCAGCGTTGGTCTCGTTCTGTCTAAAGTCCCGTAAATGCATTCGGCGACAAGTTCATCGCCAGGAAGTACATTGACTTCCTTTTCCAACGTGTGAGATTGCTGATAATCGAAGTCGAAGTGGTTGTCCTGAACTATCCTCGGTAGTTCCTTTCCCTGGCGAATGTGCTTTAAACTCAAGCGCCTTCCGGCGAGATGAGAGTGCAACACTACCGAGACAACGTTTATACCAGTTTTTGGAAACATCTGTACGAGGAAGAAACGAATGGTTTATCTCCGGATCTTGATTCGAGGGAAAGTAATCGAAAATGATATTTTATATGATTGCTCACGGTATTCGTGCAATGCGGAGTACAGTATCCGGCAGTGGCGTACTCCTTTTGTCTTGGGGGTACCAAGTGGAGAGGACTAACGGCTACACCAGCGACAAGAATCCCTGCCTCTTCCGGCCGAAGTTTTGGGGTGAGATGAAGCCTCACACCGCTACTGTCTATGACTTTCTTTAATCCTGGATTATTGTAGTGGACTTCCAACATATAATAGGATCCCTCGCGGTGTTCGGCGATGGGAATACCCACGTGTTCCGGCAACCATTCTCCTGCGAACAGTAACATCCTCGTGTCTCGAATACGCTCGAATACGCTCGAATACTTCGGAAAACTCATGACTTTCCTCGGATTACGATCAAATAGGAATCATCAACTATCTCGGTTTACCTTTACTGCCACGGGCCCAGGCTAGAACTGGTTGCAAACAGGATTCCCATTCGCGAGGCATCGTGGGACTGTAACAAAGGGCCCCGACAATTCTCGCGTGCTGACCCAATATCGGCGACGTCGAAGCGCATTCGTAGAGTATCACATGGTGAACCAAATCCTCGTTCGCCTTTTCTACCAGCGGCGTGTACTGCAAATTGTCAGTATTATTCATTAGCGTGATTAGATGAATATAATGAATTACGGGATGAATTCATTTCACTGGTATTCGAAGTTATCTATTTCGGCTAATGATCTTCCAAAAGATCGGCTTAAAGTCTCGATGTAAGTTTTCCGATCGATGAAATCGGCTTCCCGAAGAAATATCATAAAGCAGGTGTTCGTCCAGGAGATAAGAGAAGGGAATGGATACGTTCGATTGAGAATCCTGGAACGTTTCGGACCCGGAATGATGTCATTCCGGGTCTCTTCTTTATTCCAATAACGTTCGACTACACCGCGCGCGACGTCCGGCATGGATGACCGTGATTCGTGAAGCACATACGAATTAGGCCCAACCTTAGGCCCCTACATTCCATCGAACCCGCGCTACTTCGGTGTATACGCGCCAAAAAATTATTCCTGAATACAAATTCGCAAGGAATGTTTATCATCTCTTACTTACTCCTATCATGTGATGTTTTTCCGTCAATGGTGGTGCTTTGAAGATTTTACACCAATAGGTTGTGTCCATGGTATCCGAAACAGTGAACTGTAATCAACGAGAAGAATAATCATTATTTATCTTGCCCGTTTGGTGTTCGTCACTTTGTACTTTTCTCGAAAGGCATGTATTTACTTGATTCAATTTCACGTCCCAATGCCGTATATCTTGGGTCTGTTGAGGTGGGGAGTGAGGAGCGGGTGTTTTGAGCCTTAAGGCCCGTCCGCCTCGTTTGTCTCCGTGCCAAACGGGGGTGTTCAATTCAGGATCGGTTTGATGCAAGGCCCAAAGTACTCTGACGGTGTCTCCCTGGAATCATAATTATCTCTTTCGAAAAGTCTTCGCCGTACGGTGTATTCATTCCTTGAACGTGCTCGAAGGAGGCATTCTTTGAGAGGTATTTTAACCAGTTAACTGTGTGTTATCGTATTGTTACCCCTATCGTACCCCCATTCTACCCCTTCTAAGATCGTGGAAATCAAAAGATAACAAACTCGCCCGAGTTTACTAACTAAACTTATGCTCGATTCCATGCCGTTCTATTCGTTTATATTGTTTTCTTCTCATCAGATTTTATTCGGCAGTTCCTGGAAACATAAATATCAATCGGCGTTGATTTATTTTACTGACCGTTAGTCGATGGTCCTGGGGATCGCAAGTTTGCCAATTTCTGGAGAAGGTGACGCTGGTGTGAGTGTCGTTTTGCGAGCCACCGAGTACTTTAACATCCTGGGAGGCGTCGGTGATGGGTGCGGCGTTCGTTTCCTCGATACCGTGCGAGTCCTGAAACGGAAAAGAAGGTTGGGAATCGCGATAAGGTCAACGCACCAAAGAAAAAGGTGGTACGTGAAACGGGGGCGGGAGCGGGTTGGGGTCCAGAGCCCGTGGGCCTGAGCGTTCCGAAACTCTCGTTGCACGTATTGGACGAGATCGAAAACTTTATCGGGTCAGGCGGAGTGCCAGGTGTTTATATCCGACGGTGCGCTAAAACTCCGCGGCCTTTCCGTCGGGCCCAATTTCCTTCCTCCCTTCTCCTCTTACGACACTTTCTCTTTTACTCGACGCCCTACGCGCGGGGTCTTATCTTTTACTGCACCGTAATGCACCGGGCTTTATAGATTCAGGACTTTTAATTGGTCTCGCCGACATATTCCTTAGTCGAGGGAATTTATCGATGATTTAATTGAAATTTATAAATACATTGATTTAAAACGATCGACCATCTCGATGTTTTGAGAAACGAAAACGGACGTTCGTGTTGAAATGCAGTATAATACATTTGTTGGTCGGCAGAGTTAAATAGTCGTCGCGAGGAGAGGAGATGAAAGGAGAGGCGTGATTTAATGAGTGCTATTTAAGTTGGAAATTGCGAGCGTATCCTGGACGAGAAGCTTCCTAGACGGAAACAGGATAGGAAAGGAGGGTGGTGGTTGGTCGTTGGCCGTTGACCGAAGGCGTTTGGCTCTGTTGGATCCTGATTATGGATCAGCATAATCAGTCGCATCAGCGTTGGTTCGAACCTCCCTTTTCCTGCATATAAGCGTTTGAAATAATTGTGAATCCAGCAAAGAGAGACAAGAATGATTACTTATTCAACACTGACTCTTGACTTTAATTAGTTGGAGGTAATGCCGCTATAAAATATATTAAACGTCCTCTCAGCGCTCGTTAAGTGTAATGAAATACAGCAGTAATAGAAATGTGGAACAATAAAAAGAAAGAAATAAGATCGTATTCATAGCTGGTTCGGTATCGCCGGTAGTTCAAGTGCGTTCGCACGAACTTCGCGGGGGTTTCTCATGGCGTCCGGATATTCTCATCGCCCCAAGCTAATTACCACCGCCCGGACACCAGATGGCGGTGATTAAAAAAGTACGCGAGATTCTGCCGAGATTCCGTTGAGATTCGGTGAATTCATTAATTTACTCGCCGTGTGAATATTCGAATCGTACTCGATTTACGTCGTTTCCGATTGTCGTACCGGAGATCGAGGAAAAGGTTCACTTTCGTGGACGCGTAAGTAAGAAACAAATTGCATATCATATACTTTTGGAAAGGTTTACGGTATCAATGGAGTGACTCGATCGGGAGAACTCGAATTGAATTATGCAAAGCAAGGGATCCACGGTGGTTCTTAGGCAGCTGGTTTTCCGTAACTAAGTCACGAAACTGACAACGAGGAAGTTATTCGCCTCTCGTGCGTCCTCGTTTCAAGAACAGGTTTCGCAACTTTTGCGAATAACAAATGCATTTGCCGGCGACATTATCACCGGAGAGCGTACCGAGCTCGATCATAGGAGACTCCCGATCTTTCCACGCGCCATTCCTGTCGTCGATTTAAACATCCAACGACTTTTCTTCCAGAAAGATAATCGGAGAACGAACAGACCAGAACTATCGAGTAGGGAAAGCTCGATATCCTTGGCTTTGAATCGAATCGAACGTATGGGAAAGATGGTATGCGTGCGTGCACGTTGGGAAATTAATTCGACGGATGTGACGTCACGGATCGGTACTTACGCTTCCTGTGAGAATCCTTCGTGAAGCAAGGATCTCTCGATACGTATATTAATTCTTGTGTGCGTGCCTTTCGTCGTGAGACGACCACGTTGTTAATAACAAACGTAGTGGAACCGATACGCTCGACGATCTTCGAACACCGCGTACATATACGTTGCCGCTTGCTTAGCAAATTATGGTATTACCATAATGAAGAGATTCCACGTAAAATCATACGAATATTCCTTGGAGTACCCTGGAGGTGTAATTTTATTCCTAGATGCTTGCCATTAAAAATAACCTACCGACGCTTGGATCTGGAATTATTTTTTAACAATTCCAAGTAATATCGCATTGATAATAATTGATGAACCTTCCCGTAGGAAGGTCTTCGAGCGATACCGTCGATCCGCGCGAGAAAATCGGTTGCGATCGATATACATGCTGCAAAAAAGGATCCTCCGTGTTCGAAGGATCGGCGCAGTTCCCATGGATCCAGTGGTCCCGGCGAAAACGAAGAAAAAAATGCCACGGTGAGGCAGGCGCCACTGGGAGGACGATGCTTGCCAGGTGTTTTGGAGGTAGTAGACTCTCTCTCTCTCTCTCTCTCTCTGTACCTTCTTCGAGAGAGTCGTATACCTTTCCCTTTTTTCACCGGTCGGTCTCCCATGGCCGGTTTACCTTTTCTCACTTCTGCCTTGCTACCTTTCTCCGTCCCGTTCTAACGACCAGTCGAGAAACTCAAGCGTTCCGTTCCTCGGTCTCCCTTGATTCTTTTCGTACCCTCGTTCCAGGACTGCCTCTCCTTTTTACCACCTGGCAGAACGGCAGCTGGTAGACCAAAGGAGAACCTCCTCTCGGTCGTGGGGATAAAAGGACTCCTTGTCGTCCTCCGGGATATACCCAGGGTAGAACGGCTACCAACTATCGTTACCGGGTCTCCCGGACGAACGGCCTATTTCCAAGTCCCACGATTTCTGGCACTTAATCGTTAGGGATATATTTGCCTTCTCTAACGAGGAGACAACTCTGATATTATCGGACATTGATGGACGCTAGTTTTTGGAATAGTGAAAAAAGAGAACGATTGCAGTCTCGTCCGGTTCGTTCTGGTTCTCACGTGGCGCCATTCTGCGAAGGGTGAGTCCCTTAGTTATGCGCGCGGTTACGCGCAATTACGCTTCGTCGAGTCGTTACGGGATCTCATCTTCCCTCGGTTTTACGAGCGTACGCGGAATAATAATCGACGGATTAAAATGCACCGGATACACGGATTCCCGGGTGGTGCCGAGAGTATCTCGCGACTCGGGGGTGTATCTTGGTGCGTCTACTACAATTTGCCAAGGTTCCAACCGACTATCCTCTTAATGCTTTCATCCTTCGTAGGACTCCTACCTGCGCGTTTTACGATAATCAACCAGTAGTCAACTGTGGAATTTACTTTTAAAAATCCCTCACGGGATGCGTAATTACAATCAAGCAATGACGAGTATACACGTAAGACGCACCGAAATGAAGTTGTGAAATCCGAAATACGTTCGAATTAAACGATCTTCCACGTACGATCGTACGTCGAGGAATAAAAGGATAGACGTAAAGGAATGTGTCCGACATGGATCTTTACATGAAGCTTAACGCGTGAGAACTCGATTATAAGGTTGACCGAGTAGCATGGATATAATCGAGATGAAATTCGAAGCTGTCGTATCCCATCGTCGTGGTACCCCTGGCCGTGTACGTACAGAAGAAATTCCTTCAAAACGAGACTTTGTCGATAACGCGTCAGAAACTGTCCCAATTGATAGAAATATACCGTGAACTGATAATAAGATCGACAAGGTGCAGTGCGTGGAAGTCGGATTACATGGAAACCGGAAAAAAGTAAGAAATGGAAAGGGAAGATTGGGAGTAGCAGATATCGTCACGAGGGAACCGGTAGTTTTTTTCCCGCGATAAGAGGAAAACTTACTGAGAAGTGATATTCGTAATTGAGGAGAGGTGGAATCCTGCGTAAGGTATTAGGGACCGCGCGTACACGCCGGATAGTATTTTATTTGGCTTTGGTGGACCGGTTCCGTGATATGCAGGAACCGTAAATCATACGGTGGATTATGTCGGCTCGATGCATCCTTCCAGGTATGCTAATGAGGTTTTACCCACCGCGAAGATTTGCCCTTACTTGCCAACGATTAGAAAGAAACCGTGGTATCCGTGGCGAAGTTAATACGATCGGGATTTCGGTAATCGATCACTTTCCACGATACCAGTGCTTTCGAGATCGCGTACTTTGTAACGTGAACTCGACGAAGATGAGTAAAAAGCAAGCGAGCGCGGTTTGCGAGGCAGAAAATAAAATCTCGTCGACGAGACACGCTCGGCTCGTAGGGCCAACGTTGAATACGCTTATTAGCTATGAAAGGAGGGCTTAGAATGGACTCGTAAAAAAACAGTACGACCTCTACGAACTCTAGACCGAAAGTACCGGAATGGTATACGCGTCCGGCCTATCGCAGCGGGCTAGTTTTAACCTGTTTAATATTCTCCTCGCTGGATCGAAATCACGAACACCGCTTCTTCTTTTCTCGTGGTCGCGCGAGTGTGCAAAATCTAAGACGTCGAATTATTATCGTTTCTTCGAATTCTTCGCTGCTAAGAAGATTAATCGATCTCTCAAAAACTATGCGTCGGAGCTATCAAGCTGATTTATTCGTGGCGAGAGAGAGATTTAAAAGGATTACCATTATACCGCGAATGCTG
Organism: Nysson spinosus; assembly: GCA_910591585.2. NCBI lineage: Eukaryota > Metazoa > Arthropoda > Insecta > Hymenoptera > Crabronidae > Nysson > Nysson spinosus. The sequence goes on along the minus strand of OU342839.1, from coordinate 982,129 downwards.
TTGCTATGGGAAAGCGGAAAGGGGTGAAGGGAGAGAAGAGAGGTAACGGGGAAAGGGATACCGTGCGAAGAGACCCAAAAAATACCTTTTTCTTTTTCAACTCCGGTTGAAAAACGAAAAAGGTATAGTTCGAAAATAATGAGAAAAAGAATACTGGAAAGGATCAGCGGGATAGGATTGGCCGATCTATGCACGGTTGCAACCGTACCCGACGTTCCTCCTTTTCTCGGTCCATTCCGGATGAACCGATGGACGGATCGCGGATTACCTACGTTTCAGATTCACTTTGCGAATCGTTGCTTCCCCGCCAGTAATAAATTACGATCGTAATCGCCCTACGTACCTAAGTACGTGTTGGGTTTGTACGTACCGTCTCTCGGCACCGAATCGCTTCGAGCGTCCCCCGAGTCCACTCTTCACCCTTTCTTACCACGACTCCCTTTCTCCCGGCGCCTTTGTCGTTCATTCAACGAATCCTTTAACGTGCACGCTTTCTTTACCCATTTCCACCGTTCTACATTGCTTCGACATACGTGATCCTCTGGCATTTTCCAAATTATTTCTTCCAAATGAACTAACTTCCAAACTAACTTGGAACGTTTGAACCTTGTTGAAGAATAATATAATATCCCTGTATGGAATAATATCAAGGCACGAGGTATCGCGTGTCAGTTAGTTCGTTAGAAATTCAGGGCCTCTTTTCGTCTTTCTTCGCGAGGATGCTCGAAGAGATTCGCATAGCCGGTGCCCCCCCGTCGATGTCTGGAGGCCTTGACTGGGGCCCTCTTCGGAACCAACTCTGGACATAGCATGCCCAACAGGCCTCTTTTCTCACACACGACCCCTTTCGCGCAACTGTATACACACGCTCTTTCTCTTCCATACGTGTTCCCCGCTCTCGTGTAGTTTCGCGTTTTTACGTTATCGAGATCGCTTACTAACACATATCGTAACCGCCTTCGGCTTTATACCGATGCGGGCTCCCCGGGAGCACCGCCAGTATAAGGACTCCCGTGTTTTCTTACTGAAATTCGTTATTCAATTCTTAATTGGAATCATTACTTTTATGCGTATCGAACATGATCATCGGATGTTCGATGGTTTAATAAGATAGTCTTTTTGGTATTTGCTACCTTAATTTAAACATGTACCATTAAACTCAATTAATATGAGAGAATAAATGTTCTAATTCGCGATAAACAATGCTCCGTTCTTGCGTTATCTCGAAATTCATGATAACTTGGAGACTTACATTCGATGGCGGTAAGAAAGGTAGATCTATCGTGAAAAAATCGAAAGGGAGAAGAAAAAAGGAGGAAGGACGAAGCAGGAGGGAGGAGGATAGAGGTAGGCTCCATTGCACCGGCGGACGTAAATTTATCACGGCTTTATCTCGGACTTTGGCACGACGTTCGTTAATTTTATACCAGTCGTTCGGGCCAACTCTTCCCAGCCCCGCCGCGTTCGCTCGTTATTTTCTGACCGTTTCCTTTTCCCTCTTTTTTTTCTCACTCTTTTCTCATCTTCTTGTCCGGTACCGGGATCGGGACCAGGTAAATAGAATCGAAAAATCAAAGTCTAGTCTGCAACTCACTGTACGTTTACGACACTTTTCCATACTTCAAATTGAGTGACTCGAACGATATAAACGAAAGTATTCTGTTTTTTTGTCCCTTTTCGTGTAAGTCGATCCCAAGTTACTCGGTCCTCGGATACTCGAATTTTATACGCGCTTTACGGCGATCAGTAATTAAGCAGCAGGCTACTTTTTCCGTCTAATTGATGCGCTTAAGTGGTCGGGTCGACGTCGGTCACCTGGAGAACCACGACCGATAATGGACATAAATTTAATTAAGATTAGGAATTCCAAGAAGCTACGGAGTAAGGTTGGTTCCCGAACCCGAAACCCGAAACCCTCCGCTCACGAAACCTGACAGCCGGTCTTCGTTCTTTGTGCCTCTTATTGTGCGTCCCAACACGCGGGGACGATAATTACGAATTTCGAGCCGACTTTTCGGAGTGATTTCTACGAAGCGCGAAGTTTCTCGTTCGAGAAGTGAACTCTTATTAATTATACATACGTTTCAGGTATAACAGGAGCATGGTGGATACGTTATCAGTGATAATAACAATTTGTAGACGCATAGAACATGATTTAGTAATTTTATAGCACGGGAGAGAAACTCGAAGGACTCGTAGAAGACGCGTTAATTAAAGGAAACTCGTTAATACGGATGATCTCGAATCGAAGCGCAACTTGTAGCCTCTTCGAAGGGGATTTCGTGGTTGGAACCGGTGGAAGGACTCGCCGCGATACTCTCTCCTCTCTTCTCCAAAACCCTTTCTTTCTCTGGTTTACGTTTCTCCTTCTTCGTTGTTCGCGGATCCTTCGAGCTGCTGTTTCGAGCTCCCTTTCTGCTCCGGCCGCCTTCTTAATCTTCCTTTAATTCCCTGGCTTTTCGTTCTCCGTATCTTCCTTTTTTTCTTCCTCCACCGCTCTCTTCCTCCGCCGCTCTTCTTCTTTGTTACCTCCGACTTACTTTTTACTCTTGCGAGATCTCCCATTCTCGTTTCTACCTTTTCTTCCCTTTGCACGCTCGTCCAACCTCATCCACGGCACGTCGACAGATTTCCGAGGTAGGTCTTACGAACGAAAGAGGAGTACCGAAAGAAATGCAGCGGTTTTTAACATGTACAATGTACACGCCGGTGTGTACCATCGGTGGTACAAACGGGGTTGTCTCAGCGGATGGTGTCTACCACCGGTGGTTCAATTGAGTTAATCAGATAGCATATCTCAATATACAATATCGTTTTTGCTGGTAGTAAAAAGTCTTCAAATTCCAGTTCCAAAATGAACAAAAGGTGAAATCATTTTGAAACCGCTCTTCAGTTATTCACATCGATTATTATCATTTCAAAAGTAGTTTTCCAATTTTTAAAACACTTTTGTTCGAAGGAGAAACATACAATTAATTGAATCGCCGGATACAGCGAAATATGAATTACAGAGCCGGCGTACGATTTTTTGCCCAACAAATTCGCAAGCTTTTTTTTTTAGATCGAACGTTTTCTCAGGATCAATATCGTAGACGAGTGCGTGTAGTCAAATGTGGTTCGTAGATCGATGTGTTTGGAGTAAGAAATACTTATTGATTGTATCAGTCCGGTGAATAGAATCGAACGTCAAGTCGGTAGTTGTATGAAAGAACTGGTTGCGGATGAGAAAACTCTCCGACGAGCGGAAAAAGGATCGAAGGTGCAGCGGGAAAGCTTGCGAAGGATATCGTGTGATATCCTCGATCGCGACTGCGTCGCATACGCGATCAAGGATCAGTGGCAGACGACGATAAGAAGGAAACGAGTCCTTCCCACGCGAATTAATAGATCCGCCGGATCGTCGACGCCGATCTATCCGGACATCTAGTTACTTCTTAGGTAATCGCTATTTATCCTCCGTGATTCCCATACGCTCCTTGATAACCGGCTTTCGCTTAACACGTTGAACGCAATGGCGGTCCCCGGTGATCGTAATATTACTAAACCTCGAATAAAATATCGAAGAGTATTTAATCGAAGAGTATTTAATTATCGAGAAGAATGATCGAAGGAGATAACTGAATCGATCCTTTCAAGATTAGAAATTGAAATATTCGAAAATGAAGGATATTTCTGTCGTCTGGATTAAATTTGATTACGATTAATTACGACGCCTGTCCACTATCGATAAATCTATTGAAAAGACGCAAAAATAATTCGCGATTCGAATTCATTTATTTATATATAAATGATGACTGGAGGATTGAAATTAATTAATGGATTAAATTATTCGCTTTATGTATACGAAACAGAAGTATATCAGCAAACAATTCGCCGTGGTACATTCGAATGATTTAACTAAAATTGGTAGACAAGATATTTTCACTATCTTGGTAGTTCTAGTGTTAACAAGGAGATACTCGGAGTCGAGTACGAAACCCTATCAATCATACTAGGAATCCCACGACATTCTTTCCCTCGTCGATCACCGAAGATCAATATAGAAGTTACAGAAGGAGCAGGAAGATAGAGAAGATCAATATGGGGACTTACCAGAAGATTAACGGCGCCGGTGTGATCATCGACCCAAGCCAGAAGAATGTCAGCTCCCTTCATGTGATTTTTTTCATTGAAGCCGATTCCAACGTAGCCCAAGGTTCTCGCTGTAACCTTGAAGGTGATCACTTCGTCGTCCGAGGGATCCCATTCGAGCACGACGTCGCCGTTATCGTCCAATTTTTCGCACCTGCTCAACTTGTACTCCTTCGTGCTCCTCCTCGATCTCTTCTTCGCGCCCTCCTCCAACCCGGCATTGAAATCTTTCGCGTCCCCCGAGAACTTGGTGGTCTTATCGATCAAAGGGGAATATTTCTTCGGTACCCGACCACGGGACTTCGGGTTCCTCTTCAAGGGAGAATCGCCGAAGAACCTCGAAGATATCGTTTCGGATTCGTCGATAATTTCAAACAGAGGAGTCTCTTCGTCTCCGTCATCCACCTCTTCAACGATCAACGAATCCTCTCGTAGACTTTCTTCGGGTTCTTGAATCTCGGAGGTCGTTCCGTCGTCCGATTCCTCGAGAAGAAGATTCTCGGTGACGTTGAGTTTTAATTCGTACTCCGACGTCGACGATACAGCTAAAGCTTCCACCGGAAACTCTGCGGTCCGATCTTCGTGGATCTCGGAAATCGTATTACTCTCTTCGGGGTAATCGATGACGATCACCGTTGCGTTTTCCAAAATTTCGTACTGACTTCGGTCAGGGTTTTCCTCCTTCGCATTGGGAAAATCCAGGGCATCGTTCTTGTATGGTATCTGTTTTTTCGCTTTCCACTGTGCATACCATTCCTTGTCCACGTCTAAACGTTGCTTTTTAAACGTGCCGATTCTGAGGAGCTCTTCCTCGGAGACGTCTCTTCGTATCCTCGAGGAGATATCCTTTGGATGTTGCCGGTTTCTGTAGGCCAACGTTCTCATGGTCTCGTCCATGTGCTGGACGTAAAGATCCAGGAGATCGCCTTGGACCAACCAGCACACTGCCAAATTCACCAATAATCCGTACACGAACATCTTCCTCCTCTTCTTCTTCTTCGTCCTCTTCGACGTCCGCCACTCGTTTCTTTTCGATCCTTCATACGATCATTAGATCGGCTCCTTCCTCTTTTCTAGTTCACCGAAAATTATTGACTCGTATCAATCCTTTTTATTATTTTAATAACTTTAAAGAAACCTAGTATTCACGATCATTTTATCGTCCCGCTTTATTCGAGCGTGTATCGAAAGAATTATTTTAATCGCGTAGAGATTTTATATCTTTTCGTGTTTTATTTAACTGGAAATAATGAAAATTCCACTTGCGATTAATATGACAGATATTTTACTGCTTTGAGGAATCTTTTCTGTAAACTCACTGAACGAACTACTCCGAACGCGTACTCGAGGAACGAAGCCACGAAGAAGTTGCGCGAACGACAGTTGTGCCGGGACTAATTTAAACACGCGGCTGCTGTTGCCCCTGCTTGCAGACTTGCAGCTGCTTACCTGCGCCGGGCCCCTTCCTTGGGCCCATATCCAGGACCGTCTACCTCCTTCCAGGTGCCCCTCAATCGATCCTTCCTTCGATCGATCTTCTTAGAAACTATAAACTATTATTACTTTATTCCTGTAAGACCTTAACTCGACTATTTTCCCCAACGATTTAAGCAATGCTTCAGTTTAAACTTTCAAGTTCGGTACTCCAATATTCTTCGAAAATATTGAATATTACGGATCGTAGAATCCAGTTAATCGAATAATTACTCGGAAGACCTTTGTCAGAAATGAATCTAGGATTTGGCACAAAATCAGGGAAGATGCAAGGTAATCAGTGCAATTTAAAAACGAAAGAAATCTCTCGCTTCCTGGATTCGGAAAAAAGGAAACAATTGCTTGTATTTCACGATTATTTTCACAGAAACAATTTCCGTAAAACGCGTGTGTAGTTACGCGGTTAATGATTAATCGCGGTCTGCAATTTCCACGATTACAGGTAAAAAAACCTAGTAGTGTTCTCGAAGGTAGACCCAGAGATGCAAGGTTGATATTTCGAGATTGCAGTTCAATACGAAGGGAAAGAAAAATTTGCAAAAACGTCGTTGGGGTATTTAAACCTTGTGCGTTAAAGGAGAAATCATTTTGAAATCTTCTTTCCACGAGAATTCTTTTAAGCCAGGAAAGGAAACGGAAAGTTCTGGCACTGGCTTCCTGCGGAAACGTTTTTTTTGTAACCGGAGCTACGTTTATCGGTGTTGGTGATTGTAATGGTGGTGATGGTGCTGTTCTGGAAAGAAAACGAGGGGCTGCAGAACCAACTGCGGCAGATGCGAGCCCTTGGCACGCGCCCTTCTCCTCAGGGATTCTCATTTTACGCTCTACAAACTTAAGTTGGTAGACCGTTGAATATGTTTGATATTTTGTTATTCAAACAAATGATTTTTCATGTAAATCAAAAATATTTAATTCAGGTCTGTATTGTATTAGGTACCGGAAAAAGTTCGTGCGGATTTTTAAATCAGAATTCAAATAAAATTACTTTCCGGAATGTCCAAAGTGTTTGAATCTTGATTTCAAAATCCGCAAGGACCTTTTCCGCTACGCAATAGTTCAACTCATGCGATAGGAATGAATTCGTGCACCTTCGAGGATCGGTGATTATTAATATCATTAATATTTCAATTCTTTAAAGTCTCATAATCGATAACACGAACGAAGGTAAGATACCTGATAGAAAAGGTGTCCTCTTCGCGGGTATTATGACTGTTAAGCGAGCGCACGCGTTCGGAAGCCGACTGTATCGAGTTACTTCCTGTAAGTGACATCGAAACCATATACTTCACGATGGAAGGGTTACTCGTCCTTACTCGCGTATGAATGGGTTTCTTATTAACACCGGATGAAACTATGAAACTATGACTAATAACTAATGAAACTATGTCGTTATAAATAAATTCCTCCGCAAGATTCTTCTCTTTGCAAGTATGACAAGCCGAGGCACAGCGAGGGATGATCATTCGGTCATACTTACGTTTGAAGGAAAAATGTCAACGATCAGGTATAGGTTTAGTACGCTTTTCCCGGTAATACCGTTCTCCAGTGAAAAGGACTGTCTTGGGTAAGTAATAGAGAGCAGGAAATTGAATCCACGGATTTTCCTGGAAGTTGTTCGAGTTCAGGTATCGCGCATTGTCACGGCGGTCTAAGCAGCTAGGGTTCTTTTATACGAAAAGAGATACGCGCATTCACGTAACGCGGTTCACGTCGGCGAACCAACGTTACTTCTTTGCCCGGAAAAGTTTGAAGATGCAAACTTTCGAGGGTCGAAAGATTCCAACGAAAAATGAGGAGTGAATTGGCAATTTGTATCCATAAAAATGATAACTGTCGTTATCCTGATAATTACATTCAATGGAAATGCAAATGTAATTCGTGCGTGTTTAATACACTTTTTCTAACGGAGTTCGAACGGTCAATTTGAATGTCGAGGAGAAAATGAAATCATTGAGACCAACTTATATTCCTCGCGCGAGAAATGCTTGGAGCATTTGCGGGGACAGCGATGTGGAGGTTTTTAGTATTCAACTAGCGAAATTATTCGTCGTCCGCCACGTGGGATATTTATGAGAAGAGACGCGATATCGGCTCGGAAATCTCCGATCATCCTGGGAAAGACCAAAGTCTCGCGATACGTACGAAGCATGAGAAGCGAACGTCGATTTATTTTCATCAAACACACGCAGGAACGAACGAACTCGTGTCGTCTCGACTATAAAACGATAAGATGATCCACCATCGATTCGTTACTTGTTACTTGCTCAGTTTTTTAGCCTTTTATGCGGAGACCGAAACGCGGGGAAGGCAGATGGTTCCGAAAGTCGAACGAGAGAGTTTCCGTAGCAGGTGTAAAATACACGCGCGGCAGCTGGAATAGTTTAACGTCTGCGATCCTTGATATTCTTAACGCCACGATAATGTAACAAAGGAGATCCGCGCACATGGAGCATGCAATTTACTTTCAATCATAACTGATATTAAACTAGATATTTCTTACAGCCAAGTTAATGAAATAATAGTTTGCATGATTATACGTAATTAAATATTATTTTAAGTTTCGCAGGGAACAGTGATAAAGCCGTATGTTCTTGGTAAAGTTGTTTATTGAAATTGGAAGTTTCATAACTTACAATCAGTTATACAATAGTGCATACTTAAATGTATTATAATGTAATAAATGTAAATATATCTATTATTTATATACGTTATACATATGTAGGTGAAAAGGAATCTTTTAAAAAGTAGAATAATCTGTAAACTGTAAAAACGTCCGTGGGATTAAAATGGCAGGACAATCTTATTCCCCGGCGCGTAACGTCGTTGTAGTCTAAAGACCAAAATGGGATCGTCGACTCTTCTGGTAAATGACGATGATTTTTATGATTTTTACCGTAGGCACAATAATGGCAGAAGCAGGTTGCCTTTGCATCCGTAAACGAAGACAATTATTGTTCGTTTTCAATTAAAAACGTTAATGCAAAACGTGGTGATACATGCATCTGCGTTACGGTCCCTGAAGATTACACGAACACGTACTCGTTGTTAACTTTCATTATAAATAATGGTTCGAAGCGACAAGTAAGTAATAGATTTATTCAATGACTCCATTAGGTTATATTATCGTGGCGTTATTTTAACAAATGACTTCATTTTTCATTCAAATCATTTATTTACTAATTAATTCTGTCTCTCGCGTCCGACCATAAAGCCTTTCTACTACTGAGTCGAGAAAATCTTGAACCTTTCCTACGATGTTTACGTGGTGTATTTTCTTTTTTTTTGAGACAACGTGTATATATTACGAACGAGATTGGATCCTTTGATCCACAAACTTTTTATTCGCCAATTATCTGTAATTATTTCGAAAATGTAGAAGTAGTAAAGTTTAAAGTCTTTCCGGCTACGTTTGCGTAGCGTGTTACTTCATTCCTGAATTCTTCGATACAGGGATAGACATCACAGAAGGCGATCGAGGACTCGGTCGCGATCGCGATCGGCTACACCGGAGAAAAAACGACGGCGATCGAGAAGCAGGGACAGAGATAGGGACAGAGAGAAAGTACGACATAGAGATAGGAGAAGTAGGTCCAGAGATAGGGACGGTCACAGGGAGAGAAGCGACAGAAGGGACCGTTCCGACAGGCACGGCGATCGTGATAGAAAAGGGTATACAATCTGAACAAAATTGTTTATCATTTATATATTACTGTATATATAAGATTTGGTTTGTTCTATGTATCTGTTTGAAAGCAAAGTTTCCAGCATTATGGAGCATGCGTTATGATGCATTTCCTACTTCATGTTTATGCCTCTGCCAAGTCATTTAATCATAATAATGGAGTAATTTGTTAACATTGATTGTTTTCGGTATACTAGTGGAGAAGGTAAAGAAAAGCGTCTTACAGGATCAAAGTCTTCGCGCAGAGATCGGTCGAATAGGTCTAGATCTAGAGATAGGAAGGAGAAGGATAAGGGTGACAACGATGAATTACCTTTCGATCATACTAAATTGGACAAGGTTATTTCTCTTACATGTGTAAAAAATCAGTCTCTTTATTCCAATGAGACTTTCTATTGGTTTTATTAAATACTTGTCATAGGAGGAGGAGCAAAAGAGACTAGAACTGGAAATGCAAAAGAGGAGGGAGAGGATAGAAAGATGGCGCGCCGAGAGAAAAAAGAAAGAATTGGAGGCAACTAAGAAAGATGGTAAGGCATCGATTTTAGCAAACCTTCAGTTGCCTATGAAAAAATGGTCCCTGGAGGATGATAGTGACGAGGAGACTCCTGTTGTTCAGAACAGCAACAAGGAAGTCAAAGAAGAAGGGGATGAAAAAGAAGAGGACGAGGAAGTTAAGGATGAACCCAAAGAGGAGGAAGAAGTAGACCCTCTCGACGCATTTATGGCAGAAGTATATACTCCATTGTTTCCGTAGATGAATATTATTGTTCGTTCGCACGCGATTAATTCATTATTTCAATAGGTTCAAGAAGAAGTTCGGAAAGTTAACAAAATCGATGGTAAAGGTCCAAAAACTACGAATAACGGTACAACAAGCGGAACTGTTAGCGGCGGTGTTGTGATCGTAACTGGTGTAGCCAAGAAGAAAATTCAAAAGCAAAAGGGAGAATTGATTGAGCAGAATCAGGATGGTCTCGAATATTCCAGCGAGGAGGAAGGAGAAAATCTTCATGAAACCGCGGCGGGAATTGCAAATAAACAAAAGCGAGAGCTGGCGAAGGTCGATCATGCGACTACCGACTATCAACCGTTTAGGAAATCTTTTTACGTCGAAGTACCTGAAATCGGTAGGAACCGGTACTCTGAATCATCGGACATTTTCTTATTATATATTTTTGTACTATATAGATAATTTATTTCACAGCAAGGATGACGCCAGACGAGGTAGAGCTGTACAAGGAGGAATTAGAGGGAATACGCGTAAAAGGGAAGGGTTGCCCTAAACCCATTAAGTCATGGGCCCAATGTGGCGTCACAAAAAAGGAACTAGAAGTATTAAAGAAGCTTGGATACGAGAAACCGACACCCATTCAATGCCAAGCAATTCCGGCTATTATGTCTGGTCGCGATCTTATAGGAATTGCCAAGACCGGAAGTGGGAAGACACTCGCCTTCCTATTACCGATGTTTAGACACATTCTCGACCAAACTCCTTTGGCTGACGGGGATGGACCAATCGCGTTGATCATGACACCGACACGAGAATTGTGTATGCAAATTGGACGAGATTCGAAGAAGTTTACCAAGTCGTTGGGTTTATCGCACGTTTGCGTTTACGGTGGAACTGGTATATCCGAGCAAATTGCGGAACTCAAAAGGGGAGCGGAAATTATAGTCTGCACACCAGGAAGAATGATCGACATGCTCGCGGCGAACAGTGGAAGAGTCACGAATTTACGAAGGGTAACTTACGTCGTTCTCGATGAAGCCGATCGAATGTTTGACATGGGTTTCGAGCCTCAAGTAATGCGTATCATGGAGAACGTTAGACCAGATCGGCAAACTGTATTATTCAGCGCAACTTTCCCTCGGCAAATGGAAGCACTCGCCAGAAGAATATTAACTAGACCCGTTGAAGTTCAAGTTGGAGGACGCTCGGTTGTTTGTAAAGATGTGGAACAACACGTTGTCGTTCTCGAGGAAGACCAGAAGTTTTATAAATTATTGGAGATTCTTGGCCATTATCAGGATAAGGGTTCCACGATAGTATTCGTTGATAAGCAGGAGAATGCAGATACATTATTGAAAGATCTCATGAAGGCATCGTATTCCTGCATGTCTCTTCACGGTGGAATAGATCAGTGCGATAGGGATTCGACGATATTAGACTTCAAGGCTGGACGGACCAAGTTATTAGTTGCAACCTCTGTCGCCGCGAGGGGGTTGGATGTGAAACATCTTGTGCTCGTAGTAAACTATGATTGCCCGAATCATTACGAAGATTACGTGCATAGATGCGGCAGAACTGGTCGGGCTGGGAATAAGGGGTAAGTATTTTTGTCCAGGGAATAGGCATTAATTGAAATGAATAAAAGAGAGAAAGAGGGATTGATACTACGTGTTATGTTTATACTTCAGATACGCGTACACCTTCCTCACTTCGGAACAAGAGCGGTATGCCGGCGACATTTTACGAGCATACGAACTCGCCGGTGTTCCTGTTCCTGAACCACTGCGGCAACTTTGGGAAGGGTATAAAGCTCGGCAAGCGGCGGATGGAAAGAAAGTTCATACCGGTGGAGGTTTCAGCGGTAAAGGATTTAAGTTCGATGAATCGGAAGCTGCGCTGGCGAACGAGAAGAAGAAGTTCCAGAAAGCCGCGTTAGGATTACAAGACTCTGATGATGAGGACATAGAAAATGATATAGATCAACAAATAGAAAGTATGTTGGCACCTAAGAGAACGGTACGCGAGATCGCGAGACCGTCGGCCGCAAATATCGCGGTAACCGGACAACCTGTTCCAAGTGCTACGGATAAATTGGAAATCGCCAGAAGAGTAGCGTCGAAGATTAACATCGCGAAGAATCTGGGTGCGGAAGCGAAGGGCGCGACTCAGCAAGCTGCCGAAGCTATTCTTAAGGGTGCTGGACCAACTAATTTGATCACCGCGAAAACGGTCGCGGAACAGTTAGCTGCGAAGTTAAATACAAAGTTGAACTATCAACCGCGTGAAGAGGATCTTGTTGAGAGCGACGCAGAAACTGGTGAACAAACCTTCCGCAAATACGAAGAGGAATTGGAGATCAATGATTTCCCGCAACAAGCGAGATGGCGAGTAACGAGTAAGGAAGCGCTCGCACAAATTTCCGAATATTCCGAGGCAGGACTTACCGTGAGAGGAACTTACATCGCTCCTGGTAAAGCACCGCCGGAAGGAGAAAGGAAATTATATCTAGCTATCGAATCTACCAGCGAATTAGCGGTCAGCAAAGCTAAGGCAGAGGTTTCTCGACTGATTAAAGAAGAACTGATCAAGTTACAAGCATCGGGTGCGCACACAGCGTCCCGCGGACGATATAAAGTCTTGTAAAAAGTCGATCATCTTTTTATTCATTTTGGTTCATTTTTCTTGTTCACACATTACGCGCACCTCTGGTACAGTTACTTTGCTGTCTACGTATGAAAGAACATTAGGAATTTATTATACTTACAAACGATGATACAAGTGAATTTGTATTTAACGGTACAATAACAAAGTATACTTAACATTTACGGGAGTATTGATTTTGTCGTCGATCCGAGGGTACGGAAACGAACCAATTACAGTTTCCGTATATTCGGATTGTATGTCGCATTGGAATTTTCCGTTGCACATTAACGTGTTACATAATTTCTTTATTTCCAACGAAACTGCTCTTACTTTTACTTCTGTCAAGAATACGATGTATAGAACGTTAGATACGTTGGTTGGTAACTGAACGAAGGAGATTTTATTTACAAACCGGAAGGGGAGCAAGGTAATCGCTCGCTAGGGAACCTAACGATTCGTAGGATAATAATATGTCTTTGTACAACTTCGGCATGCTCCCATCTCTTTGGTAATATATATCTAAATAATCTAAACCGTAGATAAAAAATACACTCTACTTTCGTCTAAAATTACGTAGGCACTAGAAGAATCACAGACATGAAATTAGCGTGCCATGGACGGCGACGCAATTAGGTAAAAAAAAAAAAATGCTGAGCACCACATGAAAGCAAGAAATGAATTCAGATTGATCACTCGTTGCAGTCAAGTATTAATACGAGTTTAAATAAAACCTATAGCTTTCAATGTCATCCCTGAAATACCTGTTCCTGCAACAAGTGACATCGTAAACATCTGCTTTTTCAACCCCCGTTCCGTTTCAATTCATATAACACCGCGCACGAGGATCGTAATCAAAATCCCAATGAAACATCCGCTGCTTTCGATGGCACTCGAAACGTAACTATGCGCGATTTCCGCTCGGGTAAGCGACGCCAATGGGACTTCGGCTGCGATTATAGGACTTCTCTCTAATATTCTGGTAACCAGTTTCTCAGTCTCCGCGACGCAAGCTCGCAATTGCAGAGCCGAAGGGTGTCTGGACACTGGTTGTACCACGATAAAGATGTCTCTGTCAGGAGTCATCATACCGCGGAGAACGCATTGTGCCACTTGAATCTGCCGACTCAATCCCATTAAAAGAGTTTCTAAAGTGATCGCATCTTTATCGGCTTCATCGTCCATCATGTAATAAATCCGATCCAGCTGCAACGTAACAATCGAACGGTGTAGATTACTTGCCGTAATATCAACGTGCGACGTAATTAACGCATAACGAGTTTACATCAACGTACCTGTTTCCTCGAGTAAAAGAGTTTCGCAGCACCGCCGCATACAGGACAACAAGCACCAGGAGGTGTGACACCGACGCAGTAAGGTTCCGTTAATCTTGGACATTGTACAACATCCGGGCATCGAGGCTTAGCTTCCTCACCGATTAAACCAACGGCGACGCAAGGACCGTGATAATCCACGATTACCTTATCCGCCCATGCGGCACACTCATTGGTATATACTTCACCGTTAATTCCGCAAACTGGTCCACGAAGACTGCAGCCTCTCAAACACGGTCCTCTGTAACCCAATGATGCTCCAGCTCGGATCATAGAACAGACCGAACTGTGTTGCCTGTTTTCCTTGTCGCAAACCAGCGCTATTCTTTGATCGCGAGGATCGCAGTCCATCGGTACGCAATCATATTGACGACACGGTTTGTGAAGTCGGGAGAGACAGACTCTGGTTCTTCGAACGCATCTCTCCGTGCTGTCGCAGGGATTCGATGCGCAGGGATCGCGAGAGGAACAACTACCGAACTCCATGTCGTTCGCAGGTAATTCGGCGCACTTTGCGAGGCAACCAGAAGCAAATGTGAAGCCTAGCCTTCCACAGACTGGTACATAATGTGCTGGGCAATCGCAGGGTAAAGATGGTGCTCTTAATTCACCGCAACTCTTCTTCGAGCAAGTAAACTCACCCTCGTAACAGTGGCAGGGATTACATTCGAGATAGAAACTTGCTTTGTGAGCGATGAAACGATCGTGAACCCAACATGATTTGAAATTGAAGCAATTCAACGTCCTACACTTTTCCAGTCCGTGCAGAGTGCACTGGCATATTCGAAGGCAGCCTTGTTGATCGTATCTGGGGATTTGAATCCAGGATCCTATCGGTACAAATTGCTTGGACATCTCACCCAATGAGCAGGACGGCGCGCAGTGATAAGGTTTCGGACTATTTGGTAACAGTATACAAATTTGTCCCTGTGGGCAAGGGTTACTTTTGCACGGTGTCGTGATATCTTCTTCGGGGTGTATCATGGACTCGCTATCTTGCGGTTCGTCGCCGAGAAATGGTTTCAACGACACGCACGGTGCATCCGGTCTCCCGGGAGAAAGCTTTGCACATAAAGTAGTAGCCGTGTGAGGTCCGGTAATGGCAGTCCAATCTACGCAGCTGGCCATTAATTCTAAACAGTCTTCTCTACAGAGTCGCGTCTCGTGAATCCTTGGCTCGCAAGGTCGCAGTTGCAAAAGACATGCCGCCGCGCGTAAAGTATCCGGCGGACAAGATGCGGCTGCACGTACCGGTACGCCTAACCCACGAATTATTCCACCCCTTGCCCAATGATCGGCTTCCCATTTCGCTGCATCATCCGCTACCGCTGAACATGTCCTGATGAGGTACAGATTGATTGACAATTAGAGTTTCTTCCTTTGAAGTTACCGCGAAACAGGCATTAGAGTGGTTTTTACCTGAAAAGTGTCGTTGATCTATCATTGAATCGAGCGCAATAGGACAATCCGGAACATCCCATTTCGCAAGGTTCATCGGCATCTTCCAAACACCGTCTCAAGTCTCCTTCCGCGCTGGAAGATAAACACTCCGCGTCCAATTGTCGCCATGCCGATTCCCAATCAGCCTGGAAAGCTCTCCAGCATAAACTCTGGCAGGATGATCTCCTTGCTTTCGTACAACACGCTAGTTTTCCAGCGTCCAAAGGCAATCGCGCTGGTTTTGTTGAACCGGATTTTAAGAGGCAACTCCATAACGGGGATTGAGGTAAAACCGGGCTACACTTCTCCGCCAGAGCATCCATTATTTCTTGATCGGTTGTCGCTGTATGCAGAGTCTTCCTGCAGGTGTCTAGGCATGCCGTTGTGGTAGCCTGGTCACAACAATGTAGGTCTAAAAAAAGGAAGAAATTATACTTTTAAAATACATACTTAATTCTGATGGTAATCGTAATAGTGACAATAACGGTATTATGGATCTTACGTTGCTTTGGATCTTCCGCGTGTTTTACCTCGGCCATGCTTTTCAAACACTTTGGGACCTGATGAAAACATCCTTTGCTACTATATAGTTTCAACGTGGTTTGCCTCCCAGGTTTGTGAAACAGATTTCGACATATAGATCTACAAGTGTCGTTAGAAACGTTGCTGCAACACTTTTCCGCTTCCTCCCGTCTTTCCAAGCACGAAAAGAATTCGGACTCGTCGCTGGGGCGACAAGATTCGCTCAAGTCTTTTCTCGATCCCGAGACAGCGCAGATAGATCGGCATATTGGATTTTGCGCCAAGTAACAGCACCCTCTGCCTGTCCAATTCTCGTGCCTCTTCACGTCTGTCAGATAAATAGAGCACGCCATTATTTCTCTTTCAATTTCTTGTTATACCACGCGTATTTTATTCTTCAAAGACTCACCAATTAACGTTGAATTCACGCAGTTCCAGAACTCTGACTGAAAACGAACGAATATCAAAGATTAAAAATATCCAACGAGATGGGGCAGCGCTTAATAGACGGTGTCTTTTGACTGCCTTTTGTAAAGTGAACCGTGTGATCTCTTTGATCCTCTTTCACAAGTAGAGAATATCCCGCCCATTGTCACTTATCTCTTGAATCGATCTCCGGATGGAATCGTGGAAAATCGATCGCACGATATTCGAGAGATGGACCCGAAAGGTACCGAAATCTGAAGTAACTTACCAATTCGACCGAGCAGAATTCTAGCAGCTTCCTCGTCGCGTTTTCCCTGGCTTCTATCTCCGCACCCAAATCGACTAAAGAGATCTGAAACCAACAGTGACGTTTCCTTATACGAGAAAAAAAATGCCGGGCGCTCAGAAGCTGTCCAAGCTAAAGATAAAAAAAAGATGCGGATGATCTTGAGTGAAGTAGTTGTGAATTTTGGTAAATCGTGGAAAAGTTTCGACTTGGAGGAGAGTGTATTATTAACCGTTTTAGTGCCGAACGATATATCGTCGCGCGAGAATTGATATGCGTATGCGGTTGAGAATGACAAACTACAGAAATTTAGCTCGGCATTTTTCGGTCAGGTTTCATTCTTCGGTCGGAACTGGAAGGGTTGAGCATCAAGTTATTAAGTTATTGAGCATCAAGGAATCGAGCACTGCTCGGGCTTTACGATTTCCTGTTCTTCCTCGTTGAATGACAATAGACTTGGGAGATATCGAATGCTCGTTCACATTTCATGCTCATTCGCGATGCAATCAACGTAAACGACGAGGACACGCAGGTATACTTCGTACTCTCGTCACGAGTCCGAGTTACGACCATCCATTTACTTGTGGTGGGTCCTGGCGACTCCATCGCCTATCCGTTGGACGGATTAGAGATCACCTTCGTTTATAATTTGTATTTCACTAATTTTCTACTCGTTTAATACCATCCGATCATCCAAGGAATGCATATATTCAAAGATAAAAATTCGCAGATATGACACGGCAGCACCTGCCACTGATACTGCGTTGATTCGTCGAGATCTTTGTCCGATGCTCACAAATAAGAATTTATAATTGAATGCCTCGGTTTCCACTTAAACTATCGTGAACGGTAAGGGCGTAAGCGATAGCAAAGCGGGAAGACGGCGAACGTATTTCCGTCGTGGTATATTCTTGGAGGTATGCAGAGCCAGAGCTGTGTAGCCATTTTGAAAGGGGTGGATTTTTCTAGCGCAAATTTTCCGTGACGAGTACCGAATGTGTTTGCCGCGAATCCACTCTTTTAATTAGAATCGCCTCATTTTCGGTGGTAGCAAAACAGTGATATTATTAGAAGCATTCGACAAGTAACACGCACTTCGATAAAGGTCCGCCTAGAACTGCAAAAGTATTTTGTTCAAGTATTGCGACGCGTAACAAAGTTGGTAGTTAAATTCTGAGCTTTAAAGTAAAAAAAAAGAGTTTCCTGTTATTTTATCTTTGGTTACTCAAAGGCGAAATGCTCATCAGTAGTCAAGCAAGACGATCCGAAGAAACGGTTTATCCCAAACTCTTTTTGTATTTCGATCTTCTCCTATTTGAAATTCTAGCGACGCAGCTTTTAAATATGCCAAAGCCGATGCTCCGAACTAAGCATCCTTCGAAGTAGCAAAATAATCAGTTGCTCTTACGTGACACGTGAACGAAACAACGTCCGAGACCATTCATTGTCTATAAGAGAATTACCAGTAACGTTAGTCACATTGAAAAATTTGCGAAGCTACGGTGTAAGGTTCGTTAAAATAAATTGCATGGAAACACGATATCATTGATAAGGTGGTTGGTCGTGGTCGTCGTAGAGAAGCGCGTCAATTCGTAATATTTGCGTATGAATGAGCCTACCGGGGTGCCCCGGAGGGGTCCCGCGTAAATCTCTCAGCGGGCCCTGATGTCTCCCGATATTATCTCCAGGAGGGGCCCCACTAGCCACTCTTAAAGAAGCTACACTCGTTCTGTGTACGTACGCTTCCTTCCTCGAGTTCTCTCTCTCTCTCCTCCCTCCCCACCTTTTGTATTTTTATTTCCAAGGCCCTAATATATCCGTGGACACGACATATTTTGTGTCCTTTATCGTCTCCGGGGTCGGATCACCGATATTTATCAGCCGTATGATATCGTGTTCGTTCAACGAAATTATAAGCTGTTCAGATTGTCTTTTTGAGATTCCCACCGAACGCCTCTTCTCTGGTTTTAATTAATAGCGAGCGTTCCTCTCAAACCTTTAACCCGAGATAAACAACGTTAGAACAACATTGTTCACAATCCGCGATTTTAAAAGATTTTTTATCATCGACAATCTTAATTATCTTCTACTTATCGTTTCTCTGATTTACCGAAGTACGCTCGGAAGTAAAGAAGTTTTCACGGATTCAAAGCTGTGTAAGAATGAGTGGGAATTGTTAACGTTAATCTTACGAAGTAGGTTATGTCACTGCGCATATCGCTTTCGTTATTCACTGTTTTAAAAGGATGTTGAAAAAGCGAGTTATTTATTTTGAAAGGAAGTAGTACCTTTGAGCACAGAGTCCGACAAGAACCAGCAGCCAGAGAACAGCAGGACATCTCTGTAACAAACAGAAGACAGATATAAGGGTGAATTGTGCTTGAAAACACATGGTACCCGTGTCCAGTGTCCAATGTCCACTTCCAGGTTACGCTCTTACAGGGCTCTTACGGGGGCAGCCATTCTCCGTTTTTCCGTAGATACGAAACAGACGCGTGTCCTGCGTTACGTTAACGAGAAGGGAGAAAGTACCCGTTTCTTTAGTTCCGCACGGGGATCTGGGTTGCGTGTCAAAATCGAGGGTCCTCGGTCGAAGGACCTCACGTAGGAAACTACTTATAATTGCGCAGAGACGGGGAAAAGAATATTTCTTTTACCATGGTTTTCTCTTAGAAATCGTTATCCAGCCAGGTTCGTTCTCGAGTGGAAACAGAAATCGATGTCGTCTTTATACTGATTCTTTTATGAAGAGATCTTTAACGAAAAGCCGAACACGAACTCCTTTGATCCAGTTTTTCTTGCAGGCCTTCAATTATGAAATAGCGCGGGAACGTTGCTCACGACATGTCTCCTCGCGATCGAGATATCGAAATTCGAACCAACGACCGAGTGAATAGCGGATCGATGTGTCGTTTCGTATTACTCGAACTCGAACACGAGTCGAATCAAGTCGAATCGAATCGAATCGAATAGAATCGGGGGTCGAGTCGAGTAGAGCCTAACCGACAATGGTTTTTAAGATTTCTCCAAAAGAACTAGAAGCGATGCTGTCTATTCACGAAAATATCCCGGCAAGATTAGGTAAGAAGGAATTATGTTTCTTTCTCGTAGCAGCATCTTACAATCAATGCACTTCGTTCTACCTCGTGAACTGTTCATTATTTCACGTTGAGCAAATTTACTAATCGCAAGGGGAACTTTTTGATTCGGTCCCGCGATTATTTCGATTTGTCAGTCTGACGCGAGTGATATTTTACGAGGTGACGGGTTCAATATGCGGGCATGGGGAAACTGGCTAGTGAACGAACGGCCACTGAAATCCCGTCTGGAATAAACGATGCACACGGCCAGACGCTGGAGACAAGAGGGTACTAAGTGCGTTACAATTAACTTAATAGATACCAATCAGACTCGAATTGTACCCTGCACGATAACTCGGGGAATTGTACTTTATAGAATCCATCGGCAGCATCTTACCGCTGTTAGATTTGAAAGTATATGCATTGCAACGAACCACGTGACACCAACAAAATATAACTCGAAGAGTACATGTTCGTTTCCCTTGATTTCAATTTCTAAATAACTATGCCGGTATACTGTAATAGTAAATAACGTTAATTATTCATATGGATGTGTATCGGAAATTACTATAAATAGCGAGGCACTATTGGCTTTCATCCTGTGCCATCATCTATGACTAAACAGGAAAGGCACGCTTGCAGTTGGAGCTTAAACCAGTGTTATTATCCTATTTCTCAGATGGCTAAATAAATATTTGAACATTCGTTAAACCGGAGACGAACCACCTTGGCGTCCCGAGGGTTTCGAAAGCGTTCACTTGGATATGGATATCCTTGGAGGGGTGCTATGTAAACTTCACGAATTACAGGTATTTATGTCACCCTCCACAGTCCAATGACAGCGAGACTTTACATATATTAAGAGTAATATCATCTATGAATCTCTGTAGTTATTTTAACAAATCTTTGCGATTGAAATTGCTTCGATTTAAAATATACAAGATCGAATGCAACGCTGACTTGTAAATATAACGGCGAGAATTTGATTATGCAAAAGTTAATTGAGTGATCAATGCGAATATCTACGGGGACTTATTAAATTCGGCGATGTAAGTGTGTCGTTTGAAACCGTAACGGTTTGTGGCTTCTCTCGTGGACGACACAAAAATAGCCGACGTCGTTTGCGGGCATTCGACTTCTACCCTGATCTAAACTCCGAGTCCCCTTAATTTTATCCGTCGGGATATAAAAGAAAACGTTCCAAACCATCCGCTTTGCCATCGTTTCGAATGAGTGCTTTAAAATGCCGCAGCAGATTCTTGGAAAACGATCATCCCCTATTATCGCTACCCTCGGAAATACTGTTAATCAAATACTCTAAATCAAACGATTTAACTCTAATCAAATTCCATCGCGTAGACCTCGCTCGTAAGATATCCGAACAGGAAACATGGCGTTTTATATTCGGCAAGCGGGCGGTGTACGTTGTAACGTGCACTATTTAATTTCCACTTATTCATGACTCCAACAAGGACGACAATAACACTTTAAACTCCATTAATACGCTAAATATGTGACACGTTCGTTCCCAGTTTCGCTTAGGTATTCATATCTGTTGAATCTTGTAACGATCTTCTACTTTATCCTAATCTTCATATTAATATCAGCATTAATGATTAATAATCAATGTGTACAATTCCGGAAGGTTTTGAGATCTTTCATGAATCTTTTGAAACATGTTTCTATACTTATATTCTAACAAACGTTACTTCTTGTACAGGAAGAATGTTCCGAACTAAAGCAAAATTAGGATTGCAACACGTAAGGGTTAGAATTGATTCATAGATTCTTTTCACTTTTGTCGAATCGTATTCCGAGAAGTCGATGGTACGCTCATTCGAATTACGAATTTAAAGAAGCCGGAGTGACGTCGATCGGAGGGAATGCGTCGCGCGGAAGGTTGGTTTCTTTTATGTATGCCACACATATCGTGTGACAATGTCGACGTTCGTGTAGATGAGAAGAATTTATGCAAGTATTACTTGCATATAGAGAAGGGCCTTAACTACATTCGCAGCTGCACCGTTTTCAGTCCCGTATCCTAACGCGGATGGTGACATTCGTGTCATTGCGCTCATAAAACTGGCGAGATTCTCCCACGCCTCCTTACAATAATATCGTGCCAGATGCAGTATCGTCAATATTATATTTCCACGACCAATCATTGGATTGGACGCTTGATTCATTCGTGATAATAGAAATTTGCGGCGTAAAGATAGGCTGAATGTTGCATGGTAAATATAATAATTAATATTGTTCTATGTAGTACATACTGTATCATATCTGGGTTAGATTAATTATCCTATCCACTCGCGATCATCGTGTAAGTCGGTTTTTCCTTGAAATATATTTTAGCCAGCTACTCTTTCTTATAAGTACACGGATTACCAGTGGGATGGCCGTGTATACTCTATAATTACACGGTACTGAGGGCGACAAGAAAAGCAAAGAAACGGAAGAAAACCGAGCGAAGAAAGAGATACCGCATTATGCTTAATTAATACAGCTATCAAACTCCGGAGCGACAACTCTCGTCGGTCCACCGGGAGCAAGTAGATTTAATGGTGTAAGCTACCGTGAGGGAAGGAAGGGAGGAAATTATAGAACGAAGGGGAGGTATAGCATACGGAAAGTAAGAGGAAGGAAGAGAAGGAAAGAAGGAGATAATATGGAGGGAATCGAGATACGTGTCTCTCGACATGTTTTTATCCAGCGTGAAGCTGTCACGGGGTTTTATGTATTTATTTATCTCTCCACTCTCGACACATACACACCACACACCATCGGCTCGTGTTAAGATCGCGAAGCAGGATGTAAGTATATAGAGGCGTACGTTGGATCGTGTCAGGGGCCCGACTGCCGATCGGTAGTCGTTTTCTCCTTTAACCCTTTGGGTCCATCCTCGTCTTACGCTATCGTCCCCTTTTTTCCCTACAGAGCATCCTTTTTTCTGCGCGAGCTTACGGCAACCGGTCGACCGGAATCGCTTTCCCCTCCGGTTCTTTACGAAAGAAGAGTGTAAAGTGTATTGACATAAATCCTTCGGGAAGCGAGCACCATCTTCCTAATTATGCTGCCCCCACTTTGGCAGAACCGCGCGTGACAAAGTACCCTTGCAGGTAATACTGAAGTCCACCGTTCATAAATCAGACTGGTGCATCGTTCGAATAATTTCATTCTCTGATTGTTAAGTGATTTAATTATACCGGTTTTAAATATGCATAATCGGGATGAAATTATTCGTCCACTACTTGATTAATATACACAATATTATTTAGAGTTTTCATTACATTATTTGTATTCGTTGCAGACTTTTTTTATGATCGGAACGGGCAATTATTTCTTTTCGCATTCTTTCGCATTCGCAGATGTTGCAAGGGATAGAATATTCAAGACTATAATTCAGGACAAACTTGCTTGCGGAAATATTATACGAGGTAATATCGTAAAAATTCTAGTTTGCTTGTATTATTACATTTTTTAGACTAATTCGAGTTGATTTTATAATGTCACGGTTATTTCGGGAAACGATATACAGGCCATGTAGTTGACATGAATATTAATAATTAAATCAATTTGCATAAACGGATGCTTTGGGGAATTTTGTATTCGAAGGATGATCAACAAAAGTCCTTGATCCTGATGGACCTTTTCTTTGGTGCGTTATTAATTTTTATGGTTATCCTTATCGGCCCTTTTTTCAGGATTACCGGGTTATTAAGATATTATGGCATTCGTGGTACTCCGCTTTTATAGTTCAACTTTGAATCGTCAACAGTGGGGAACGATCGCTTATACTCGTAAAACCACCGCAGAAAGAACTCGCGTGAAAGTTAATTGTCGATCAACGTAATTACAGTGTGCCACCGTTCCTAAAAGCCGATAAACGTTACCGTGACGCTCCGTTAACACGTGTTTCCGATTTTTTGGAATCATTACTACGATACCAGCGACTAATTTAATTACTCCTTGTACGATGTTAATTCTCAACCATTGAAATCAAACATCGTCATCTTCGGATTTTGTATCAAGTCATAAATAATACAATTTGTTACTTTCAATTCTAATATAATGTTACAGAAGAAATTACCGCGGGACATTCCGGGATCCGTGTGGAGTAATGATTCCAAAGAAACCGGAAATGCTTAATTCTAGTAACGATTGGATGGACAGCCAGCCTTTCTCGGTTATCCACGAACGGTGGACCAATGATTAATTAATAAGATCAATCTCGATCGATGGACCCACATTACGGCCATTAATCAGTTGCGAAACTCCCGTTCCAATTTCCGACGGAAAGCCAGGCGAAATAATGCACTCGCGCGCGCGCGCGCCAGATTTACCCGAAGATTTACGGCGCATGAAAATGACTGTATTTTTCTCCTGAAAAGTGCAGACCAATTCATGGCTAATAAACGGGTTATTTATTCCAATATTACGGCAATCGAGTAACACCTTAAGGATCGTTAATTGCGTGGAAATAGAGTGCCGATGAAATGTCGCGCGTGACTGCAGTTTCGCCGGGTGCTTTATAAAACGAAGTTCGTACCTTAGTACGACAACTTTCACGACACATAGATAGAAATGCATTAACTAGCGACTGCACACTCAAGTAAACATGCTCGCGCTAAAACTGACAATATTTATCCGTTGATGTAATCGGCTGTCCGATCGCCACTTGTAATACCGTTTTATGATGTGCATATCTTAACCAGTTGCATAACTAGTATACTCTCCTGTCGTTCCTTACATCGTGTAACGCGTTCTCAGGAAGGAACAGGTATCCTTCGACTTACTCGCCAAAGGATTCCATCGAGAGAGACTCTTATCTGAATGAGATAATATCGATCGAAATGATTTCCATGAATCTAAATCATAAATGTCGCGATACTTTTATGCTCGACAATAACAATATTCGACTCGATTCAATTCTAGCTGTATAATCTTACGACTACTGTGAGAATGAACGGATTAAGAGAGAAGGATTTGAAGACCGAAGGATTGAAGAATAACTATTGGATTGACGATAATCGGTCGCCGTGGATGGAAGTAGCTGGTGAAATATCTTATGGACGAAAAGAAACGCGTTATCACCTTCGAGTGTTATGTGCGGTGGATATACTTATGCGAGAATATGCTGCTGCCAATGGCACTACACGTTCTTCCCTTTTCTCTTATTGCGAAGAGGCTGAAGGTAGAGGCGAAGGACCGTTAGCGACACCTCGTTCACACGCACGTGCACCGTGTAAATTTCAGGAAAGATTAAATCATGACGTGCTGCAAACGATTATTATACGGATAATCGAATTAACTTTTTAGCGAGATACTTGGCATTGATCTTAGGTACGCATGATCTATCCTTTGTTACTTTTTTTTTACAATATTGAAGTCTTTTTCACAAATTGCACTAAGATTTTCCGTAGTAAAAGTAAAACTGAGTGACAATAATTATTTACAGGTGCAATTAAATAGTACTGTGCCCTAATACGTACGCGGTAATCACGAACACGTCTACCGTAAGAGAAATAAGGTTAATTTTCGTGCTGAGATGAAGCTGGAGTTTTTGATCGCACGTCGAGCAAAATTGAAGCGTGAGAACCGAAGTACTTAAGTACTTATAACACTCGAGTATATACTCTGGAGAATCAGGATGAAAAAGCTCGGTTTCATCCGCCACTAGCACCCTTCTTCTTCTCGTTCTTCTTGTTCCAGTGCGCACTGGTCGTATGAGGTCGATGTGGTTTAACGTAGCCGAGGGTATGAATTAAAATCACCGATCGCCTCGCCAATCAAATAGCGGAAGAGGGAAGAAAAGATGCGAGCCTTAAAGATAGCGGTGAAGTGATCGCGAAAGAAAGAGGAGGAAGGAGGGAGGAAGAGCATGGCACATGTGGCAAGAAGTCAATGCCGATATCTTCTTAGGACGATGACAAAGACTCGCGTAGATGGGTTCAATGAATCTGTCGTGAACTCGTGTTTAAATCTACCATTCGTAACATGCGGATGACATCTCCGATCGTCTCAAACGTGATCGCGGCCGGTCCTCCACTCTGTCGCAATGAGGAAATAGCTTTCGACCGACACGACCGAAATATCCCTTACGTCCGTTCTTTTAATATCACTAGGAATATTAATCTTCAATCGACGCGCATTATCTTCGCGAAAATTCCTTGTTACGAGTCATTCCCGGCAATTAATAATTCATACGGCTGAAGTGACTGAGATGACTGAAGTAACGACTTCCATTTCGATAGAGGGTCGGATAATTAATTGCGCACCGGTTCACCTCGAATATAAACAAGGGATACTAGCAACGTATATTAAATATATAAAAATGGGAATAAAATTACCTTGCGTCGCGTTGAAGAATGGACTGGCAACGGCGACAGCCAACGTCGTCGTTATGATCGCGAATAACAGCATCGTTAAAGTTAACTGATTCCTTCAGCCCCGGTCAGTAATAATTCACTAGACACTTTAAATATGCATCGCGCTTAAGTAAGCGAGAAAATTATATGACTAAAGTAATTGCATTTCACAGAAACAACAAAATTGTAGACGGTCACATGTCGAAGAGGAGTGCTCGCACACAAAAAACGAACTGCACCGGAGCGCGTCCCGCGAGCGACTAAGCTTTTGGTCGCGCTTTGCGGGCTCTCGTAAGCTTTTTACTCTAGTGAGTGGGTGAGAGGAAGAAGGAGAAGGATCCCCCCGGTGCACGGGTTCCCAGTGAGTCAAAGAGAAAAAGAGAAAGTAAGATGCACCGTGAGGAAGGGAGGGAGAACGAGGGAAATGGTGGGAGATAGAGAGACAGAGAGAGAGAAATTGCGTGTGGGTGGAAGGAAAAGACGCGTGGCGCGTTGTCACGCAGTGCAACTGCTATTGTGACATCTTCCACAGTACCCACACGATTCTTCCTACCTATTTTTTATCATCCCTCTTTCTCTTTTCCCTTTTCCATATTCGACTTACCTCCTCTGTTTGAGTAGACTTATGCTCCTAGTTATATCTCTATGGACTTTCGAATGTGCTCTCGAATTGTTTTTCGCATTTCGCATACGCGATGCACTTTGTTTTTAAGTCTCTTCGCACTGGTGCATTATGAAGTGATAAGATGTATGGCTCATTGGAAATTTGTCCGTAGAGTAAATATCCTCAGGATATGATTTAGGAGGGGTTAAGATAGTACGGGACCCTCTTATGTGTCCGTAAATCCAAATGCGCCGGATTCCCTTGCGTTTACTTGGGACATCGGTTCAGAACTTGGTTCCAATACCGAACAAACTGATAACCCGTGTTCTTACTCCCTTTTGATAACGATTGGATATAACCCGAGTGACGGAGATATTTTACTTGGCTTACGAAAGCACGCGGAACAATGTCAGTTATCGTATCGATGTATCACCGCAGATAACTTATTTAACGAGAGAATGCATTGTTATTCATTCCAACGGAGAAAATGCATAACTACGTTAAATGATTCATTTGTAAGGAGAATATTGCACGCCGTAATTATTGGATCAATTGGAGGGGAACAATGAATAAGATACGATAAATTATTACAAAATATTGTTTTAACAACTTGATTTTTCTAAATGGAATAATTCTTATTCAAAGTGTTACATTATATGTACATTATGTTATAGCATGACATTCAAAGTGAATATTTTCTTAATCTATTTATGTTGGCCACTAACGGAACAACAGATTCTATTGACAGATAGGAATGCAACTGTCAAGGAGATTATAATTTATTAATGTATTCTCTAGATAAATCGGCTTGAATCCGCACGTGGGCCGAGCATCGCCGATCCATCGATTCATATTTCTCCTCCTTCTTTTCCTTGAATGTCTCTTGAAAAGAGAAGCGTTATTATCACATCGGGAATGTAGAGTGGCGATAGTGCAACAGTTAGTTATATAGGTGCGTATCGCTTAGAACCTTTTGATCCGATTACCGATCGCGATCTAAATCAATGTATCCTCTCGGTGACCCTCGTGAATTATTATCTATTCTTTTTCTTCTTGCTCCAGAAATATCCGAAAACCGGTGGAGGATGCTGTTTCCATCGTTCGCGAAGGATCACGTCGGTTTGAAACCAGTTTGGCTAAATATCGATAAAGACGATCGAACTTCACGCTAAATGCGTACCGGTTTAATGCCTGAGCATTATCGCGTTACATTGCAAAGATTATTATTTCTATAACACGATGTATCCAACAACTAATTTGCAAGGTAAACTCTCGGAGGCATTATCTCGGGATGCCTACGGAGCGTAACCGGGAATCCAGCCGCTAACGAGACACTTCCATTCGAAAAAAAACAACAGTTTTCCATCATGAAATATCTCTCGAAATTCAGTTTGCATTTAATCGAGTGATTAATAAGTTATCGCCGTTGCACGCGGATGGACCGTTGCCTTGGGTTATTATAAAAACACAATCGCTTTAATATTATCGAATTAATTACACGCTAACGTAAACTTGACCGTTCTACCACGGCCATATAATTTGATATGCTACGGTATAATTATATATGCAGTTTTCAATTTCATGTTGACATTCCATTTTTTATAACAGTAACGCATAACGCGGTAGCCATGCACGAAGAATGCCCGACCATTTCAGACATTGTTCGATTCATCGTCAATTTAACTCACTCAAGTGCTCGGGATAGTTATTAATAATCCAGATTAAGGCAATGTCTAATTGAACGGCAGTGTACACATAGGAGAAGCGTAAGCGATGGAACGTAAATCTGACTTCTTTCTCTGAAACTATTTAAACGATTAATGTGACGTAACGTGTTTCATATAAATAATGTATGTTAATACGTGAAGGTCGTCGCTGATTTATTCGACGTAAAATGACATACATTTAAAACTCCGTGTTTAATGCGAAAAGTAGTAAACAGTGCGCACAATT
The DNA here is from genome assembly GCA_910591585.2 of Nysson spinosus. Lineage (NCBI taxonomy): Eukaryota > Metazoa > Arthropoda > Insecta > Hymenoptera > Crabronidae > Nysson > Nysson spinosus. Next base: position 953,436 of record OU342839.1, on the reverse strand, counting down.
TTCCGTTATATGTTGACACATTGATGATTATTCCTCCACAAGGAATGATGAACGTTGCACCGATCACCGTGAAATACTAAGAAGTACTTGCTCTTCGTGAGTAAATTTGCCTGTAATATGTTTGCCGTCCATGTGCGCTAGTAGTCTTTTAAGTATTTCTCTCACGCAGGCTCGTCAAAGGATGGATGTAACGGGAGAGCATGAAAGAAGTGAGAGAGCGAGAGAGCGCGGAAGAAAAGGGGGAAAGCCGGGATAGTTCTGTGAACGATCGTATCCTCCTGTCAATCGTACGTTGCATATCAATGGAGGACGAAAGCTAGAAAATCAAGGAGTAGGCTTGCATCGTGAGAAATCGAATTCCTTGGCTGAATTTGTCCTGCGTTTGCGATACTAGAATCCACCGGCCGAACCCAGAACGTTCGCGAATGCCTCGCGAACGATCTGCATTCGTAATTCGTATTCACCCCGATCTTCCCGGCCGACAAGCGGGAGTACACGATTCTCTTTCGCGACGATGCAAATGGTCAAGTTCCACCGACAACACCAAGCAGCGTACAGCAATTTCGATAATGCCCCTTTGGAAACGTCTCTACTTCGCCGACTTGTCATTATGGAAAACTTACGCAGGAAACAATGGGAGATTCCAATTAAAGTGATTGGAACGCATCGGGCCGACAATGAATGCGGCTCGGAAAATTAGAGTTTGAGAACTTTTTTCCGAGTAACGTTTAACTTTGCGCTTCGGTAATTATTTTCCATTCTTTACTTTATACTTCACTATCTGGAGCAAAGTAATCCTCCATTCGCGTATTGATACCACGATGTTATAATAATTCTTGATAGTTGATAAGTTTTCAAATGGAAGTGGTATAGAAACAGGTTTGAATTTCATTCATGGGTGCACTACGCTTTCGTATCTTGTTACCGAGATGAAGAGCAGAATTATGATTTACTGTAAAAAAAAAAGAAAATCGTGGTGCCCGGTGTACGCAAACAATTTTACTGGATTGTTACGCGTTGATTCTGATGCATATGAATGCGTGATTTTCTGTTTAGTATCGCGCGTAGCTTATGCATGATATTTATGTGGCTACCTGGAAGTATAAGCCAGAAAAGGCTCGCGGCTGCCTCCCGTAACCCGGAAACATATAGCGGGTATCATAAATAAGATTCAAATATCTCGAGTTTGCGCTCTAAAGGTACCTCCATTGAACGCATTGTCATCATAAGCTGATATATGTGCTATTTGTTCTCCAGAAATTTTGCACCACAATACGCATATATCAGAATCTTGTTGTGGTATCCCTCTCCCTACTACTCTTTTTCGTACATTCAAATTCGTGCAAATATTTCTGCAAAATCTTTTTTGAGCGCGATGTCAACTCGTTAATAATCGTACGTTTTCATAAATATGTGGAGGCTTTCTTAAAATCTGGAAACACATTTGATGCGTTCGTATCATTGAAGACTATTGTTTTTATTTGCAGCATTCGCTAGATAATATTGGACAATTTCAAGCGTAACTTCTGACTTACGGAAAAACATTCCCGTTTGAAGAAAAGCACAGACGAGATATAGGTAGATATCTGTGAGCAATATATTACTGGATATTCAAAAGGAAATTTATAGTACAAAAATATTTCACAAGATTAATTCACGCTTTATTAAGCGACTTAAACGAACTAATATTGCGTTAATTAAACAATTTCAGCAATCTACTTGAATTGTAATTTTATTGGGAATTTCGAGCCACTTTGTCTTTATTCCTTTTTTAAAGTAATAATTTAATAATAATCATTTTATTTTGTGTTTTGTGGGTAACGTCACCAGTGACACGAAAATCGTTACCGAGTTAAATCTCGTCCGTGCTTCTGGATTCCCAGGAGGTAAAGTGTAGACATAACTAGCCGACACAAGGGATGATAAAAATGGGGTAGAAAGCTTACCGACCGCGTTGGCCGAGAGGAGGGTGGTTGATAGCAGCGCTTTCGTGGATAGGAAGAAGTTCCGCGATTCGTGTAGAGCCCTCCGAAAGATAGGGGTAGTGTAAGGTCGAAAAGGTGGGCCGTCGGAGGAGTTGCGAGTTCTTTTTTCGCGATAGTGTCGGAGGTGAACTGTCCCTTTCCGATATGGGAGCATCCTCCTCGAGTCGGGGTCCGTGTTAGGCGTTTCGGCCTTCCACGGACGCCTCGTTGAATTCGTAGATCGAATTCGACTTGTTAGAGACTCGTTACCGTCGTCCGAATAATACGGAAGGCTTTTATAATAATCGATCCGGTAGTTAGAGCGACAGCGAAGGGAAACGAAGCGAAACGCAGCAGGGTGAGTCGGCACAAGTATCTTGCCACCGAAGAAATTCAAGTGCGAGGGTCGGTCTCGTGTCGGAGAGAGTCGCGCGAGTACACGCGTACCCTAAATGGGTCAACCCAACCCAGCGATCCGATATGCACTCCTTTCCTCTGCGAATCACTGGCGTGGCCTAGTTTCCTTCCTCGAGGGCAAGCAAATAAAAAGATACGCGACCACCTCGCTTCGGACGACATCGAAATACCGCACGCGTGACTCTTTAACAACCCCCTTATCAAATCTCTTTGCCGAACGACGCCGCTATCCACCACGGATATTACGCCCGGATATTTTTTCTCCTCGCAATCCAGGAAGAGGATTTATGGATTTTAAAGACCGTCACCAGACATTTGCCAGGAGATAACTCATCGATTCACCGGCCGTTTTGTGGTGGTATATTAAATAGAAGTGACGAGCATTCGAGTCGGAGAAAGAGGGTGTCTCGTTGCCGGGGTGAGAGGTCGCGTTACATTTCCGCGTATGTGCTCGCCTCGACTTCGATCTCGCGGAAGTAATAACGTGCACGAACTACCCCCTCGAACTAACCCCCGTCGATTGATGCTCCTATTGCTAACAAAGATCAACCGACTGGGAGATGAATGTGCAATAAATTAGATACGTACGTATAAACATTTATAGGATGCTGTGCTTCGTTAGAATTATGGTGCACGTTGCTCACGGTTCATTCGCGCTAATTCATTTCAACCGCTAAATAACCCGCGATCAAATCGTTCTTCCAACGATTATTCTATTAGTCAAACTCCTGTGTACGAGTATTTCTATGTGACCCTGAATACAATTATCGATTCTTGGATGAAAATAATTAGCGCTATATTTTTTATGCATGTTACGTGAGAATAACCACAGATAGAATTATACCTATTTTATTAGGAAAGAATTTTTACGTGGTAGTGAACATCCATTTAATTTAATCGGCAATGTGCATTTTAGTTTTTTAATTAAATGCAGGAACGTAGTGAATGTTGATGTTCCTTGGGTCAACTATCTCGAATTATTTTCGATCCTTAGACGAATTTTTTAGATGTAGTTTTAGATGCCGAGTCGTGAGTGTTTGTAAGATAATTGTTGTTATTTGTATTAAAGATATAAAGTTCCAATTGGATGTAATTAAAATGGCGAGTAAACCACCAGAAATGAATTACACGTGCGAGATTTGTGGTTTGGAGGGTTTTAACGATGAAGAGATGAGATCTCATATGGTATTTTATCATCTCCAAGGGGCTGCTAATTGTCCGTTCTGCGATTTAGGTGAAATCTCACCTACCGAAATGTTGGTCCACGTTAATAGTGCTCATCTAGATTATTTAACGCCAAGGTATATTTAAAAGATAATATTATCCTACTTATCATTATTACTGCGGACAATAATTAATTAATATTATTATTGGGTTAGATGTCGCTGGAGTTTTGTACCCCCCATGTGATACTCGGAACTGTTGTTTGGTGCCGAATTAAAGAGAGTTGTTTTCTCAAACATTTGAAATTTTTAAATGAAATTTAATTTAGGACACCATTTTAAAATGCGTAGATTTTATTAGTTTAATAGAGAATTTATAATTTGGAAATATGCGCTCCCGTGAGATTATATGCCGGCAACTTTTCCTCATAGCAATTTATTATGACTTAACGGTTCTTCAACAAACACAAATGTATACAAAAGTATAGCCCCAATGAAACTCGAGCGAATTTTTTTTCATTATTAAGAAACTCTTAGTGCAACGGTTTATCCAATTATGAAATGTTCAACATAGATCAGTATGTGATTATTATTGACCATGAGAAAAATGGTAAAGGGTAAAAAACGGAAAGCAGAGTCTATCCTGAACTTTTTAATTAGAAAGTAATGCACTATATTTTTTAAATGACACATTCTTTTTAGCGATTATTAACGTGTTTCGTACGGGAAATAGCATAGGTTTATTACATATTTTAAACACTCATGTTTATCATCATTGTTAATCGTTGTTTCACATATCCCGAATGAGTGGTAGTATATAGGAATTAGTAAACAAATTTTCAATGTTATATCCTTCCTGTTTTGATATGTATATTCTCGATTTTATAAGTGTTAATCTTTATCTGAATTTTATGATCTAAAAATTAATGTGCAGTACTCAGGAATTAAAGCACACCAGTTATTATATTTTATTGTTTTCATGTTTCAATTTTGATGGGTTGTTATTCTTGGTGTTATGAGTATTACATTTTTCAGTACCCCTGAGAATGACATGATGGCATTTATTGATGATGACTCCACAACTGATGATCATAGGCACGACGAATGTAGGGGTCCATCTCCATCCATGTCTTTAAGACCACCACCTTTGCAAAATGGATGGAGTGGTTCCTCTAGCATACGTGTGAAGCAGCAAGAGCAACTGAAACCTGAGCCCCAAATTTCTAGTTCTAATATGAATAATAATAACAACAACAATAATAGTGGAAACGTTAATAATGGTACTAAGTTCTTCATGATAAGAAATAATATTTTACTTATACTTTCATTTACTATCACAATGCTATGCACGCATAAATTTGATTTAGTGTTAGAACGAGCTGCTGGTCATGGATCCCCATTGCGTTCTGGCTTAAATCTACAACTACGTTCTCATGCTTCACCTAAACTTCCAGTACAAGAATGCCCAATGTGCCCATATAGTTCTGACAGTCCACTCAGACTAGAAGAGCATATCAATAGACAACACTTTGATCTCACTTCACCATCTTTTCCACCCGAGTCACCACCTACGCGTGACGGCGTTTTTAACTGCCCTCTTTGTGTGACTTCTTTTCCCAATGCTTCTGATCTTGAGTTACATGTGAATATTGAGCATAAGGATATACTGAGGTAAATTATTTTTTCCACGTATATAGAAGTATGCAAAAATAGGTCTGTATGGTGTTACAGCTAATCTTATTGTAGTCCAGCGAATGGTTCAGCTTCTCAGTCGGATCTGGCTACAATAGGCAGTGATACACCCGCCTGTCCAGTTTGCCTTAGTACTTCATTTAAAACCAGCGACGAGCTCACGGCTCATATCGAGGAACACTTTAGCAAAAAGGGTACTCCATCCCCCATGACACCAGATTTGTCGACGGATAGATTGCTGGCAAAAGATATGGAGAGACGGGAGAAGGAAGTTCGAAAGTTGCGCGAACAACGAGAATTTGAGATGTTAAGAGCACAATACGGAATGGACAATCAAGGAAATTTTAGAGAGCAAAGCGTCACCAATATGCAGCGGGCTGTATATTCGGGTGAAATGACGATCGCGGATTACTACGAGCGGCAAACTGAACTTAGAGTTGCCGAAAGTAGTGGTATCGACGATGGAAGTTCTTGCACGCGCGGTGAGATTTCATTGCAAAAATGTATGTCAACGACATTTTCTTGATTATATAATTAATCATATTTTGATTTGTCCTTGATAGGTGTGGTACCAAAAGTGCGAGCCGTGAGCCAAGCATGTAGCAATGTACTGAGCACCTGGATGTGTTCCACCGTGGACCATTATGCCTCGACTTACGGCGATAAAGGCTGGGGATGTGGTTATAGGAACTTACAAATGTTAATATCGTCTCTCTTACAACATACAGGGTACAACGAGTTAGTTTACAAAGCATGGAGTTCCGCGCTTGGTAGCGGTAGTTCTACCAAGAATCCATTGCGAAGTTCTATACCATCGATATCTAGGCTCCAGAAAATGATAGAATGGGCCTGGGCCCAAGGTTTCGATGCCCAAGGAGCGGAGCAACTTGGTGGAAAGCTTGTGAATACTAGGAAGTGGATTGGACCCACAGAAGTAGTCATTTTATTATCCAGCTTAAGAATAAAGTATGTTTCGCGTAGTTGAAGAATTCCGTGCATAATTATACAATAAAAATCCGTCCATTATACAGATGCCAGTTGGTAGATTTTCATAAACCAACGAATTCCGACGGCGGACATCCCGAAATGTTTAATTGGGTTTTACAGTATTTCCAAAAATGCGACGACTTCAAACCGCCTCTCTATCTTCAACATCAGGGTAAAGATATAAAGATCAAATCTCTCGGAAGGTATATTATAATAGGTATATCATAACAGGTTTCGCCGCCTTTATTTATAGGTCATAGTAGAACAATAATGGGGGTAGAGCAATTACGAGATGGAACCATCACTATGCTTGTATTGGATCCGAGTCATAGTACATCGCAAATGGCGCAATTCAATAGCACAAGCAGTGCACTTGGTGCAATGCGTTTAGTACGGAAATCGATCGCAGCAATGAAGGCGAAACAGTATCAAGTTGTTGCCGTAACCGGTATTATTGAAACCGATGCGGATTATCAAGTATGTTATCTCCTGTATAGAGATTACTGGGAATAATCGAAATCAATTCATTCATAACGTCCGTTGTCCTTTCAGCAAAGCAAAGTATTGCGTTTGACAAGGGTTCCCCAAGATAGGTGAGAGTTGCTGGCCCAACGTAATTCAAAAAGATGTGCAAAGACGATAGACTGCCGCGAAATACCCTTGTCCAGTATCCTTACAGTCACGTGACCGCAATGTTTTAGGTTTAACCACTAGCAGGTTTGCTCCATCGTAGTAGTCGCAGAAGTCTTATTTAATAATATATTCTTGCATTTCTAGCCAGTCAATAATATTGACTGGCTATCGAAGTCTATGGGTGATCTTTAACACCCGCGCCGTGAGTTGAAATATTTCAAAGCTGACGATACGAAATGAGAGCATCAATTGCTGGAGACAATGTGCGGGAAGGAAGTGGATAGTAGGGTGGCGGGGGGGTGTAGGTATACTTGTATCACGATGTTGTCAGCTTCGAAAGCTTTCCGTGTGAAGATGATGTGTGCGAGAAAGAGAGGTGACTCGATACGAACGATAAGGTTATCCTCGTCAGATTGCCATTTTTTGTCCACAACGTTCTGCTCAACTTTCGTCGCACCGAACCGGGCTGTGCTCTATAACCTTTTATTAATCGACCAATCGTCCTAAATAGCCGATCGGTTGGAAGTGCGAAAAAAGCCGCCAGTGCAGAGCGCAAGGGATAACCGAGAGAGAGACTCTTTTGTCATAGCTGTGATGCTGTTAATCGATTTCTAACCAGTCACCGATTAGAGAGAAAAGTATTTTTGAAGGCACTCCATTCCGATGTCAACAGAGGACATGGCAGAGGTAATGTTATTCGCGTGTGCTTATCTCGTTCCGTCTCTATACTTTTGACAAATATCCTTGTCAAAAATGCCGTCAATTTTTAGTCAGTAAATAATAATGGAAAAGTGAAACTACTACCGTTCATGATAACAAATTAACGCGTCACTATGAGATTTTATATACAGTCACGGAAAAATTATACTTTGGGAAATCCTTTTTGATTATTACAAGCTTACATAGTTTGGAGTGTCTTACAAGAAGAATCGGGCGACCCTTATCCGTATATGATACATACATACGTATATCTATACATACATATACGCATATACAAAAAAACAGGTGCACAGAATCTTCGTTAATTGTATTTCACTCACCCATACATAAAAAGTACAACTACTTTCATACTAATTACGAAATATTCTATTTAATTATCCGATCGATTTAAGTAAAAGTAAGTAAGTCCAATGCAATGCTGTGAATGATAATGAGGAGAAAAAGAACCTACATGGAAACAACAGTCCATTTACTTGTTAATATTATATACTTAAAGGTTATGTGAATTAGGAAATTCTTATTATATTATCATTGTCATTGTTGTCATTATTATTATTATCATCATTATCATTGATAAATACCGTTATCGTGTTTCATAAATCGTATCGATAAACTTTAAATCAATTGATTATTCTAATTCGTATTCTAATAATTCGCGAGTATTATCAAAAGGAGATATCATGGTCCCTTATATTTATGGAAAGGATAAGGTAACATTGTTTTATAGCTTATATATATATATTTATGATGCACCGTTCGGATGCAAATTCGTCTTTCCGCTCGTTAGGACCAGACGCAATAATTACGACTGACGGTAAACTAATTTATTATCATTATTATCATGTTCATCATCAGAATTATCGTATGTCGCGAATTATATCAATTTAAAATATGTTCAAGGCTCTGGAGTGTTCAATGGTAATCAAGTTGTGGAATTGTTATGCAAGCGTGAAAACCTTCGCATCGGCCACATGTCAAATTAAAATATATGCTTTGTTAGAATTCCCAATGCCATGTTTCTCTTCAAGTCCCATTGTTTACATTATCTTTTGACAATTACAATTTTATTGATAGTATTCCACCCAAATCTTTCAGACCCTACTAGGTTATTATTGGATGAATAACAAAGTTTGGTAACTTGTGATGACTACTTCACATTGTTTTTATTTATTTAACAAGAGGGTTTCATAAATTAGTTCCATTTATACCCAAAATGTACTAACTCAATTATATATACAAGGTAATGTACAAATAAACCACTATGACCTGAGTGTTTCTAAATACTTCTGCAGATTAGAATTAAGATAAGAAAGAAAATTGTTCATTACCAGTGGCAATGTTAATGTCTTAGATTAAATATTAAAACCCTGAGAACGCATGCAAGCTTTGTGTGCCTCTATGAGATCTCCGCAATGTTCTTCGCCCCTTTCGATGATACTGGAATTATAAATATTAACCATGTCATTAATTCTACGACCCGCCGTGACATGTGACGAGTAATATTTATCTATAATATTTAAATTCGCCTAAAATGTTGTCAAGCTAGTACGATACTTAAAAGTTAAGTTTAAACTATAGAATTATTTCGGCTTCGAAGTATAACCTTCACCATTTCTTAAACATACCATGCGTCCCTAACTTTTTTCGTTTCTGGACACGCACAGCAAGGTTTCAATTTCTTTTCACCCTCGGGTTTTGCTTCTACCTTTGCTGCAGAATTGCCCATTATATTCGCAAATTAAATTATTAGACAATATTAAGTATCTTACAAGTTAAACACTTGGAGAATGAAGTATCGGGGCGACAGATTTCGGAAGGGTCTGAACGTAGTCGTAGAAAAAACTGTGCCATTCTGGCGGGATTTTCAAATTGTTTTACGCGTTCTTTCGCGAGGACAGATCTTTGCAGTCGTTGAAATTGCAAGTACGTTTTATGTGGCTAAGAATATTATATTAATTATTGAGAAAAATTAGATAGATAACGAAAAAGTACATCGAATTTCTTCTCGTGCGACGAGCCCTCGCTAAATCGACGATTGGTTGCATTGCAAACGTGTACTAGAGAGTCAAAATAATGTTATTTAAATGTGCTTCAAATATTTCATTTAGATTAAATTGTTATTCACATTATTTTCCTTTTCACTTAAGTATACCAGTAATAACTGTCTTGATATAACAGAAATGAAGCGTACACAAATTTATAACCAGTTTTAATAAATACTGTATGAAATATATAGACACGTGATTGGTCCAAACTTATGGCAAACCGACTATTTAGAGATCAGTATTCGATATTTTAAGGTTGGAGGCCCTGCTTCGATGTCACTCGCGTCCATCTTCATAGTGCGCTTTCGAGTGAACCGCGAGGCAGTGTTACTTTGTTCTAAACATTTTGTGTTAAAAATATTAATTTCTAGGCGATCGCAGGTGTTATATAATTACTTAATGTATTTACTAATATTAGGAGATGATATAATCGTGAATGGCACCCAATAAGCGGCTGTGGTCTTCTAGATATTAGTATTTCCGATTTAGCAACGTCAGCTTTGCCGCTTTGTACCTTCGTACAGTCTGAATATATTCTATCTATTTACGTAATTGCAATAGTAAGTGTACGCACAGTGGTCTTACAGTTTGAAAACATTAATATTTAGTTTAATATTTCCTTGTCAATGAAATAGTGTCAAAATCGAAGAACTTGTTAATTTAGTGTACATATCGTTCGATGTCTTGGGACACTGGCCGAGGAAACAGCGCGCGCATCGTTAAACTCGGCGGAAAGGATTGAGGATAAGGTAATTGAACGTTTAATTAAAATAACGCATAGAATACTGATCATTTAGCCGTATAATAATTCGCTTTAACAAACGGCATCTTCGTGACAGTAGCTTTATAAGTTTTCCCGCGAACTTCAACCAACACCCCTCCGCCGGAATGCGCCAAATCCGGCGGCACGTATCCCATAGCTATAGGTCGACCAAGCGTCGGACTTGGTCCACCGGAAGTCACGATTCCCACGCGTTCGCCTTCCGGTGTTAAAATTGGCGCGCCTTCTCTCGCCGGTGGACCCTGCCCGAGCAATAGTCCAACCCTCTTTTTCTCTACACCATTTTTAATTTGCGACAAAATAGTTTGAGCGCCGGGGAAGCTTGCTTCGGCTCGTCTTCTTTTGGCTGCAAGCAAAATTAATGCGATGGAAATTATTGATATAAGTAGCGATTATATGCTGGCGCGTATCTGCATTTCTTTCTCGCGTATTTTAATAAATAATAATAATTAATAATAAATATATATAAATATACTGACCTACGAGCCAAGTGAGAGTCGCTTCCACGGGTGTCGTGTCTTCTTTAATATCGTGGCCGTACAGACAGAGGCCAGCTTCGAGTCTGGAAATTGTAGATTATATATATTACTCGTTAATGTGGGAAATAACATTGATATTGTTAATTAACAATGCAAGATATCGAACAGCTTACCTTAGCGTATCTCTTGCACCCAAACCAGCCAACTTGGCATCCGGTGTTTCGAGAATTTTTTCTACGAAATCGCGCGCGTTCTTCCCTGCTACTGAAATTTCGAAACCGTCTTCACCCGTGTAACCACATCGTGTTATCCTGACGGGTACTGCTAGTACTTCTGTCTCGATACTATTCATAAACCTTAAGTTCTTTAGATCAAATTTTACTAAAGGTTCGAGAACTGCGGCTGCTGTAGGTCCTTGAAGGGCCACCAATCCTTGTTCCAAAGGATCTAGGAATTCTATATGTACCTGTTTCCCTTGATTCTTGAAACTTTCCTAAATGTAGAAAGTAGAAAGCACAAATAAGAAGTAGAAATAAGAAGTACTTTGGGCCAATTATGATTTCAAGACTATTTTCAATGAGTTTCTAATGGATTTTTACTGAATATATTTCGCATATAGGACGGGGCAAGCTATTTTGTAGAAAATTTTGTTTCGCGCATTCGTTATGCACGTTTGTGTGCTTGAAAGCATGGTAGATGATGCCTAAACATGTTCCAGGACCATATTAGGTCGAAAGAAGTGCAATCAAAATTGTTTGCAGTCAAAAAATGGGTCGACCCAAAATCGCAAAAATGTGAAGGGGTATACCTTCAAAAATTGTCAAAATTTCAAAGTCGCCAAAATAAATTCTAAATGGCCCAGATCGATGGTAGATGATGTATAAACATATTCTAGGACCGATTTGGGTCGAAAGAAGTGGATAAAAAATTTTTATAGATCAAAAATGGGTCGATCCAAAATCGCAAAAATGTAAAGGGGTATACCTTCAAAAATTCTCAAAAATTGAAAGTCGCCAAAATCAATTCTAAACAACCCAAATCGATGGTAAATGATGTATAAACATATTCTAGGACGATTTCTGGTCGAAAGAAGTGGTTAAAAAATTTTTATTGGTCAAAAACGAGTCGAAACCAAGTCGAAAAAATGTGAAGGGGTATACCTTCAAAAATTGTCAAAATTTCAAAGTCGCCAAAATAAATTCTAAATGGCTCAGATCGATGGTAAATGATGTATAAACATATTCTAGGACGATTTCTGGTCGAAAGAAGCGGTTAAAAAATTTGTATTAGTCAAAAATGGGTCGATTCAAAATCGAAAAAATGTGAAGGGGTATACCTTCAAAAATTGTCAAAAATTAAAAGTCGCCAAAATCAATTCTAAATGGCCCAAATCGATGGTAGATGATGTATAAACATATTCTAGGACGATTTTGGGTCGAAAGAAGCGGTTAAAAAATTTTTTTAGCCGAAAAATGGTCGTTTCAGAATCGAAAAAATGTGAAGGGGTATACCTTCAAAAATTCTCAAAAATTGAAAGTCGCCAAAATCAATTCTAAACAACCCAAATCGATGGTAAATGATGTATAAACATATTCTAGGACGATTTTGGGTCGGAAGAAGTGGTTTAAAAATTTTTTTGGCCGAAAAATGGTCGATCCAGAATCGAAAAAATGTGAAGGGGTATACCTTCAAAAATTGTCAAAATTTCAAAGTCGCCAAAATAAATTCTAAATGGCCCAGATCGATGGTAGATGATGTATAAACATATTCTAGGACGATTTCTGGTCGAAAGAAGCGGTTAAAAAATTTTTATTGGTCACAAATGGGTCGAATCCAAGTTGAAAAAATGTAAAGGGGTACACCTTCAAAAATTGTCAAAATTTCAAAGTCGCCAAAATCAATTCTAAATGGCCCAAATCGATTGTAGATGATGTATAAACATATTCTAGGACGATTTCTGGTCGAAAGAAGTGGTTTAAAAATTTTTTTTGGTCAAAAATGGGTCGATCCAGAATCGAAAAAATGTGAAGGGGTATACCTTCAAAAATTGTCAAAATTTCAAAGTCGCCAAAATCAATTCTAAATGGCCCAAATCGATGGTAGATGATGTATAAACATATTCTAGGACGATTTTGGGTCGAAAGAAGCGGTTAAAAAATTTTTTTAGCCGAAAAATGGTCGTTTCAGAATCGAAAAAATGTGAAGGGGTATACCTTCAAAAATTCTCAAAAATTGAAAGTCGCCAAAATCAATTCTAAACAACCCAAATCGATGGTAAATGATGTATAAACATATTCTAGGACGATTTTGGGTCGGAAGAAGTGGTTTAAAAATTTTTTTGGCCGAAAAATGGTCGATCCAGAATCGAAAAAATGTGAAGGGGTATACCTTCAAAAATTGTCAAAATTTCAAAGTCGCCAAAATAAATTCTAAATGGCCCAGATCGATGGTAGATGATGTATAAACATATTCTAGGACGATTTCTGGTCGAAAGAAGCGGTTAAAAAATTTTTATTGGTCACAAATGGGTCGAATCCAAGTTGAAAAAATGTAAAGGGGTACACCTTCAAAAATTGTCAAAATTTCAAAGTCGCCAAAATCAATTCTAAATGGCCCAAATCGATTGTAGATGATGTATAAACATATTCTAGGACGATTTCTGGTCGAAAGAAGTGGTTTAAAAATTTTTTTTGGTCAAAAATGGGTCGATCCAGAATCGAAAAAATGTGAAGGGGTATACCTTCAAAAATTGTCAAAATTTCAAAGTCGCCAAAATCAATTCTAAATGGCCCAAATCGATGGTAAATGATGTATAAACATATTCTAGGACGATTTTGGGTCGGAAGAAGCGGTTAAAAAATTTTTATTGGTCAAAAATGGGTCGAAACCAAGTCGAAAAAATGTGAAGGGGTATACCTTCAAAAATTGTCAAAATTTCAAAGTCGCCAAAATAAATTCTAAATGGCTCAGATCGATGGTAGATGATGTATAAACATATTCTAGGACGATTTTGGATCGGAAGAAGTGGTTAAAAAATTTTTTTAGCCGAAAAATGGTCGTTTCAGAATCGAAAAAATGTGAAGGGGTATACCTTCAAAAATTGTCAAAATTTCAAAGTCGCCAAAATCAATTCTAAATGGCCCAAATCGATGGTAGATGATGTATAAACATATTCTAGGACGATTTTGGGTCGAAAGAAGCGGTTAAAAAATTTTTTTAGCCGAAAAATGGTCGTTTCAGAATCGAAAAAATGTGAAGGGGTATACCTTCAAAAATTCTCAAAAATTGAAAGTCGCCAAAATCAATTCTAAACAACCCAAATCGATGGTAAATGATGTATAAACATATTCTAGGACGATTTTGGGTCGGAAGAAGTGGTTTAAAAATTTTTTTGGCCGAAAAATGGTCGATCCAGAATCGAAAAAATGTGAAGGGGTATACCTTCAAAAATTGTCAAAATTTCAAAGTCGCCAAAATAAATTCTAAATGGCCCAGATCGATGGTAGATGATGTATAAACATATTCTAGGACGATTTCTGGTCGAAAGAAACGGTTAAAAAATTTTTATTGGTCACAAATGGGTCGAATCCAAGTTGAAAAAATGTAAAGGGGTACACCTTCAAAAATTGTCAAAATTTCAAAGTCGCCAAAATAAATCCTAAATCGTCCAGATCGATGGTAAACAACGATCCCGAATATAGGACGAAACAACATTAATACAACTTAAAATAAGGATAAGACATATGCTAAACCATTATTATTAATTTATTCATTTCAACTTCGAAATTCAATCGGATATTACGATGTATAGTTAATAAAAAAATTTGTGTACACTCCCCCCGTTGTGAAGTCGGGGACGTCGGGTCCCCGACTGTGGATATGCCGCCATGTTCAACTACCCTTATGCCCTTTAAACTGCGGCGCTTGCCGCCGAAACACTGACCTACCGCAACACCTATACCTCTCCCCGCTGCATCCCTTACCCTCAGTCGGGGTCAAGACGTCCCCGAGTTCACAACGAGGGGTCTGTCGCAAATTTTTTTATTACCTATACATCGTAATATACGATTCAATTTCTAACTTAAGATTGATAAATTAATAATAATGGGGTAGCATAGCTCTTAACCTTGTTATCCCCACTGCATAACATTATGCAACGAAGTGTAGGGGATTTAAACATTTCTTCTGACCAAAAAATAGGTCAACCCAAAATCGCAAAAATGTGAAGGGGTATACCTTCAAATATCGTCAAAATTTCAAAGTCGTTAATTTCGTTTCTACGTGGTCCAAATCAATAGTAGATGGTGCCTGAACATCTTTTAGGACCATAATTACATTACAAAAAAATATAGTAATTCTTGAAACACGTTAAAATGATTATTTTACCTGTTTCTCCAAGAATAACCGAGAATCCTCGTCCCTTCTGCCAGCATTTGACACCACAAAGTATTTATCGTTTTCATCCTTGGTGACAATTAAATCATCAAGAATACCGCCGTTCTCGTTGGTGAACACGGTAAGGGTGCCACTGCCCTTTTTAAGGTTCAGTAAATCACACGTGGTAAGGGATTCCAGGAATTCCATCGAGTCCTTACCGGAAACTCGAGTTTGCAACATGTGTCCAACATCGAAAACGGACGCGAAGGTTCTCGTGTGTTGATGGGATACCGCTATCGCGTCTTGATATTGAACCGGTAGCAACCATCCCGCGAAATCGACGATTTTTCCTATAATACAATATTTATTTACTACAACATTTCGCCACATTTTTAATATTTACGACCAACTCGTCATCGTATGAGATATATGTATACGCGGAAATAATCCACCGACGAAAGTAAATCGTCGATTCATTTCCGATAATAAATAATGAAAAATAACGGAAGTTCACCCACCGTTCCTCTCCACATGAAGATCGTACAAACAAGTCTTCCTGGCCTCGGCGGAAGTGGAGGCAAATCGTCGGCAAAGGGTTTCTTTGCCGGAAGAACTCGACCCATCGGACTTAGGACTCGCGATCACACTGGATATTCCAAAGAGACTGGAAGATTCGCGTGCGATGGGATTTCCTCGGGAAAGTCGAAAACCGAGGTTAAAGCGCAACATCTTCTC
Source organism: Nysson spinosus (assembly GCA_910591585.2). Lineage (NCBI taxonomy): Eukaryota > Metazoa > Arthropoda > Insecta > Hymenoptera > Crabronidae > Nysson > Nysson spinosus. The sequence goes on along the minus strand of OU342839.1, from coordinate 937,443 downwards.
GCGACATCCGTTACTCCTGTACTACCAGCTTTCATGAAAGAACGTGACTTACCGACGACTCGAACTCGCGATGACCCCTCGCTAACCGACGGATAGGTTTCAGACTCGGATATCGAATTATGAATAAACGCGTTGATTACAAATTTTAATTAAAAACGACCGAAGTAACCAACCGACACCGGCGATTTTTTCTTGGAAATAATGTCGGAATCCGAAGGATAATTTGAGTTTCTTGGACGGTGGAACCGTCGGGACGGATTGTAATTGGAATAAAACTATAAATCGCGGAGTGTAAAGACGTCCCTGTACGCGAGAAGTGTGGATAAAGATATCTCGAATCTCGGAAAGAGGCTGATAAACCGTTGATATTTTCTTGTAGGATCCACGCGGCAAATAGTGTGTTTATCGTTATTTTCATGCATAAGAGAACGACACGAGAATGATAAGAGAGTAATAAGAGAGAATAATAATCGGGCGCTTAATCGCGGCGGAGGGACGCGATGCGGGAATCGGAGGATAATGTGGGTCACGAGACTTTGGCGGGTTTGCTTATTAAATTTTTATTGTACCACGTAATAATAATAATAATAATTAATTAATAATTAATAATAATGATAATAGTAATAATCGCAATATAATCATCGTCGCAATAATAAATCGTATGATAATAATGTCAATAAGAAATGGCAATAATAATTCATAATTAATAATCGTAATAATCGTTCGTTAAATCGATAATTCATTCTGCGTCGGTAATGACAATAATTAATAATAATAGCGATAGTCATTCCTTCGAACAACTAACGATTGAAAATTCATCGTCGTCGGTATTTTAATAATCCAATGACAAACGTCAATATTTCTATAGTAGCGTGTCGAACGGAGAAACGACCTTTAAAAAACGAAGACAGTATTCAATTGTTCGTTCGTACATTTTGTTATTTTTTTCCTCAGCTTCCGTCGTCCTATTCTTCTCGCTCGCACCATGTTTTTTCCACATCCTTTTCATTCTCTTGCAATGTCTCGTCTCTTACCCCTCACACTCTCTTTCTCTCTCTCGTGCTCTCACGCTTTCTCGCTTTCGTCCATTCGCGCAAGTTCACACTCTCGCTTTCTCTCCCACCCTTTCTCACCCCTTTCTTTCCCTCTCATCTTCTTACCCCGGTCTTTCGCTCTTTCGGTCTCTACTCCCTCCTCCCTTTACCCGATTCCCTTTCTCTCGCGCACACGCACTCTCTTCTCCCTCTCTTCTGTCTCGTGTCTTTTAACCAATCGATGCAAATTGTGTCCCTAACACGGTCCGACGAAGGTGTGCGCGTATATACCTTATCACGATCCTTCCGATTGTTTTTTTACATTCAACTCTCCTATTATTGCTAATCCCCATTCTTGACTCGCGCGATCGTTTTACACCGACGCCTTTCCTGTTTTCCGATTTTTATTTGTATCTAGCTTCTTCCCCCCCGACTACTTTCTTGCCTATCCATTTTGATTAATCCGCATCGTTATGTCTGCTGATAAGTTTTTGAAAATCTCCTCGCTGCACGTGTCGACGCATTCACTCGCATTGGTAGATCGGGTTGGTGGTGAAGGGACCTGGGATGAAGATGATGATGATGATGACGGTGATGATGGGTGCACGGTTGACGGTGAAGGTTACGACGAAGCCACGATCGTTGGAGGGGTGTTGGAACATTTTGGGAATTGGTGGAGGATGATGAAGTTGGGATCAGTGGGTGCCATTGGTGGGAATATGATTAGGGTTACGATTAGGATTAACTTTATATACGGTAGGTGGTAGGGGTGGGAATAGACGATGGATGGTGATTGATCAACGGTAATTTAAAACCAATGATTAAAGGGCAATGATGAAAGAAAATAAATAAAGTGATGAAAACTGGGACTCTGCTGAAGGAAAGTGAAGCGTGCTGTGAAAAATAATAGGTTCTAGGATATTTCGAGCCATCGGTCGACGATCGTTGTTTCCAGATTGGACATTGTTTCAGTACGAATATATCGTCACGAGCTAAAATTTGGATTCATAAGATTTCAGGAATTTTCTTCGTCGGCCAATGGACATTCTCGCTCGGTATCGAGAGCAACGAAAAAACCGTAAACGATTTTTACTCGCCGACGATCGCGAGGGGAGGATCGTAACACGAATTTTGATATCGCGCAGTGCGATCGAGAAAGTATACTGCTTCGTTTCCGCGATTTCTTCTGCCTTCCTCTCTCTCTATCTCTCTCTCCGTCCCTCTTTCACGCATTTTAATATTCTATCTCTCTCTCGCTCTCTCTCTCTCCCTGTCTGAGCTTTATTCCTCTGTCGCCACTCCTCCTCTTTCGTGCCCCTCGATCGCGACGACGTACCCCTTGGAATAGAAAATCCTTTTTGGGTTTGGAGCGTATTTTGAAACAGGTTTGTCCAATGGAAAAGTAACGCGCCGAGGAATCGATCTCTCGAATTTCGTAATCGTCACAGTGGATACCGGAAAAAAGGAAAAGAATGAGAAAATGACAAGAATCGGGTAACACCGTCGCGAACTAGGAAACACGTCACGTACGCGTTGTGTGTTGCTCATGTACGTATGCGTACATACATACATACGTATATGTATACTGTTATATATAGATATATTGTAAATTGTGCTATTTCAATGCTCGGTTTTTCTCCGGTTTCTTGGTCGTAATACAAAAGAAACAATAAATTGATTCCTTTCGAATCTATATGTATATATACAGGGTGAATCACGAAGTGTGATCAGCATAAATTATTCTGTTCTTACTGGGCCCATCGAACATTTTTCCTTCTGATATAACATTCTTTAAAGAGCGCCTTAATAAAACGTGAAACAAGCTTAAGAGATACGCCCCTGCATTATTATTCATTTATTAATCTCAAGTTCAAAATTTAATCGTACATTAGGATACATAGTTAATATAGAAAATTTACGTAAACTCCCCCGTTCTACACTCGGAGACCGGAGACCCCGAGTTTAAATGGGGGAGTTTACGCAAATGTTTTCTTTATTAACTATGCTTCGTACTTTACGATTGAATGTCGAACTTGAGATTAATAAACGAATAATAACGGGTAGCTTATGTCTGAACCTTGTTGCAATTTTATTAAAGCTCTCTTTGAACCTTGATGTTATAGCAGATAACAAAATGTAGATAACAGGCCCACTACCAACAGAATAATCCAAGCTGATCACGCTTCGTGATTCACCCTGTATATCTGCAATCGAAGATCTCTCGCTGACGTTCTTTCTTTAACTTACTCTGTGCCGAAATATTCTTCCCGAAGTATAACAAATAAAGCCTGTTAGAACTGAATTATTATTATTATCTTGCATATTGTCCGTAACAATGGGAATTCTGCTCTACCTCTTAAACGGCCGCGACACGATTTTTTCGACTTTTTCGACAGATTCTACTCGAGGGGAGGGTGACCATTTTTCTTCGAACATCCTCGGTGTTGCAACGTGCAATCACCGTTTTTAAGAAATTTTGTATTCTCACCACTCTTTCACACTCTCTCTCTCTCTCTTTCTTTCTCTCCCTCTCTCGCTGTCTCCCCTTTCTCTCGACCTACCTCTCTTCCTTACTCTCATTCCATTAATATATATCTGTTTATATATTTCTCTCTCGCCGACTTTCTCTCTCTCCCGCTTTTACTATCTCGCTTCCCCTATTATACTTCGAGTTCGATAATTTTCGTGTAAAAACTCCATTTTCGCTCGTTAACTATACACAATAATCATATTTAATTAATAATAATAATCGTAATAATAATCATAATAATCGTAATAATGATCACGACTCGAATACATCATCGATCGTCTCCAAATATAGATACAATCATTTTTGTTTCTTATCTTCCCTTCCTTCCTTTCTCACAATATTTCTTATCGCCCCTTTCACGCAATTACATCTCATTTAATAATGATCGTTTAGGTCGTCGTATATCTATACATATACATATACATATACATATACATATATATATATATAATTTATAAAATGAAAATAGGTACAATTTTGGACGCTTTTCTTCGTCGAAAAAACGCTCCGAAAATTTCATTTTCGCTTAATAATGCCCATCGGTTGCGATTCTAGTCCACTTGGTAGTAAAATTTTGTTTTTATATATCACTCGTTCATACGTTATTTTTTTATCTCGACATATACACATACATGCTCGCATATACACGCAAGAAAAAACACACACACACATTCCTTCGTTCGTTCTTATTCCGGTTTGTATCTCCGGTTCCACGGAATCACGCAATTTTGTTCTCTCACTTATCGTGTACTCTTTCACGCGTCAGACACACCATAATTTTCACACGAAGAATTTTGCGTAGTGGGCACTCGCACACGCACTCGCACACTCACTCGTCCTTTCTCGCACAGAATTTGTTGTTTTAGCGATAAAACATCAGCCTTTCAGCCTTTCCGCCTTTCCGCCTTTAGTTTCCGAAAAGGGGTTCCCGAAAAATGTTCGGCTGGCCAATCGCGTGCTTCCAGAATCGACGAGCTTCCGAATGGCGCTCGTATTTGAGAAAACCAAAAGAAACAGGTATCTGGATGGGGCTCGTCTTTTAACCGTGAATGTACTTAGTTTCTATACTATCCTCGCGTATTTACAATTACTCTTGATTAATTCACCTTTTCCCCAGTTTCTTCCTCAACGAATCGAAACTCGAATTCCAAATACATTGATACCGAGCGCAAGGATACTTCGTCCGACCGGACATCGTCCATCCGTTCATTTACTAGACTTTTTCGCAATTTCTTTCTCCTCGACATAAATCGTCGCTAAATATTCTCTTTTAAGTCAATCGATTTCGTGAGATATCTGAATTCGCTTTGGATATTTGCAATGAATTTCTTTCGGTTTTCTTTCATTCGAGAAGTAACGAAATCGACTTGGTGGCATCGAGTTTCCGGTTGGACGTGTTCGCCGCGCTCGATGGGAAGCCCAAAATACGTTTGACGCGATAGAATTTCTATTTGATCCGCGATTATAACACAATTCGCAGTGTTCGATGGTACCAACTCGCGAATATCGGAAACACTCGGTGCTTTTCGAATTTCTTAATGTATTATTTGCTTATTTCTAAATAGTTGTCGAAAATAATGTTCACCGTCGGCGTCGATTGATTTTCTTACAATTCTGATATGTTTAGTTCAACGTAGTGGAACCATATTTAAAATAATCTTCTCCATTTATATTCATATTTTCTGTATTTCTATGCGAGAAAGAGATATTCGATTGATATCGATTATATTTTTAATTTGGTAATATACCAGAGTGTAGTAGAACTTATATTAAATATGGTTCCAGCTTGTACAAAGAACGACGATGTTTTGATTGGAATCGTGGATAAAACTTGAACGTAACGATCAAAAATTTGTCATTGATTCGTAATTGGTATTTCGCGTCGAAATTGGGGGATTTGGCGGAATATCGAATCGCCTCCCGATACTCGAGTAGTTTCTCTCATCGAACACTGCCCGCTTGATGTCCAAAATTGGAAATTGCAAATTTCCTCTTTGGAACTCAAGCGGCGCGGTTAGAACGGTTCTTTCGAATTTCGAATTTCGAATATACATATTTTTTTCACTATATCCTTCCAAAGGTGCCCGGAAGTTTTTCCGCCGCACGGAAGCACTCGTTGACAAACGCAACGACTTAGCTTTGGTTTACATTTTTTGTCCTCTCTCTTAGAAATAAAACAAACAAAAGGATCTTCCTAAAGCGCGTTATTGAATTCGGTTAATGCAAAAAGGCTCTCGCGTTCTCGAAAAAATTGCTCGCTTTTTTTCTCTCCACCGTTTCTCGCAATCATCGAAAAACCTCGTCTCTCTTCTCTCTAGATATATATTGCATCACATGTATCATAGAATCGTTTATAACGTGAAATCCTACACAATGCGGAACTCGCTCGTAACCGAAAGAGACTTCGTTAATATTTATATCACCTTGACCTTATTATTTCCCTTCTCTTTCTCCCTTATACATCCCCTTTCTACATCATTATCTTTCTCTTTCTCACCGTTTCTTCTCCTCCGTAATTACATAGATTTATTTCCTAGGTAGTATTTTTGCCCTTCCGTTTTAGCATCGTCTTTTCGCGCGTCGACCATCTTTCCGAAAATTCGAAATCGTATACGCTGCTTAACACATACGCGGCGCTTCGAGGATTCTCTGTGTAACGTATAGCTTTCTTCGTTGAATCACCTTGACTCCTCGAGGACGCCATTGGAGAACGTCCTCGAGACGTTCAAAGTATTTACTTTCTTTGTCAGCTCGTTTTAGCATTCCTGATATTAACTTTTCTCACGAATACTTTCATAAACCGCACGCATCTCCTCGTCTCCAAGATCGCAAGATCGCAAGATCGCAAGTTCGCCAAATCATCGACTTAGCACTGTCTGGCCATAACTGAATAATCTACTTCGATTTTGATCTCCCGTGATACTTGCTTTCTTTTTTTTTTAGGAATGTATTAAGTTTATCGACGTGTCCCAAAGTGGATTTTTCCTTGTCGAGTGGTGAACGTTATTGAAATTATGACTAGGCAATGCTATCGATCTCGATCTCGATCTTGATACGATAAATGGAAGGACGAAACGGACGTCCTTCCTGGACGAGGAGCGATCGAAACAGTTACCTCGCTCGCCGATCGACAGTAGGCTTGTATCAAGGGTCGATAGCGATAACTAATAATAGTGGCAATAGTAGCGATAGCGTTAACTAATCGTAATTAATATCGATGAACAATAATCTCGTTGAAAAGTCGGAAGTGCGATCGCCGCATCCACGAATACGTTCAAATCGAAATCCCCTAAATGCATCGCACGATACCGCGGCCATGTTTTGTCATACTTTTTCGCTATTGCTTCGTTTTTTAACCGCGATACGATATTTGAAACGTATCTTCTTTTATTGGTATACAAATGATCGCGACGTACGATCGTGGCTTCGATCGCGGTTCTCGCACTTCGAAAGTCTCATCGATCGGACAGTAATAATTAACGATAATGTTTAATAAATGCAGGTGTCCTAATAATTCCGTGTGACAATCGTCAGCGTATTTCAGAGATTAGACGTCGAGTGTCGGTGGCTCGAGAATTTCGACGAATCGCGCGGTATCCACTTCGAGAGAGGGAAAATAAATCGAATGCGAAATGAACGAATACGAATGAGCGATTATTAATAAACTAGCAACGAAAGGGACGATCGGACGCTCGTCGCGTCGTTTCAACCGATACGGCACACGCAAACGAGGACGAATAATAATAATAATAATAATAATAATAATAATAATCATAATCATAATAATAATAATAATAATAGTACGAACAATGACAACGATGACGATGATGAAAATAGTACCGTAATAATAATCGTTATAATAATATAATATAGTAGTAATATAATAATAACTAATTCGACGAGTAATATTAAAACTAAGAAAGGTGACGAATTAACGTTTCCCAGTGAAAGTGGTAAGGGACATTGAACGTGTTGTGAAAATAGTGTCCAGCAGTTATCGTACTCGAGAATGCAGTCGCACAACTGCGGGAAGTAACGATAATCGCGCTTCGAAGGATTTCAACGTTTCTAATGAAAGGAAACGACAAGGAAGTGTATTCGTTCGGAATTAAATCGAACGATTAGACCGTCATTGATTTCCATCAAGTGGAAGACTCCGTTCGAGTCATCGTTCTACGTGAATAGTAACTAAAGAACCGCAATTTGTATACGTTGCTACGCTGCTACGCTGCTACGAGTTTTATGGGCCCCGCGAATGATCAAGCTTGAAGAGATGATCAAGATTCAAGAGAAACTCGGAATAACAAGGCCCTATCATTTTTGACAGTCGAATCTCGATCCTATAAATTAATGGCTTTATTGTAAACGCTAATCGTAAGGGAGAGATTGGCATATATTCGTTCTATTTTAATAGTGATTATTAAAGGCGCTTGATTATCCGTGGAGCCACGCACGTCGCATACGTAAGTTTCTACTAATTATCCAGGATCTATGCAACTCTCTCGCGCTCTCTATCTGTCCGTCCGTCTCCGGTATTCTCTCGTTATTTGAAACCGCGTGTCTAAGGTACTAATTAAAAATTAATATAAAAACGATTAATTAATAGTAAGGCAGTAACTAATCGTCATATCCCTAACCGTTACTTCATCGTGTTTAACCAATTCTGACTAGCAAACATAACTCGACGTGGTTATTCACCGAGTATCGCGTCGCACTTTCCGAGATTACATTTCAACCGAACTGTTAATTATCACCGTTAACTCGTGAAAAATAGGAACTCGTAGTTGATATTGGAAAGAAGATCGTTTCGTTTCTTCATATTCGCGAGGGTCGGTGAATAAAAACGTTGGTAAAGTAACATCTGAAGAGTACACGGCCTGGTATGTAGAACTTAAAGATGAATTCCTCGACTTCCACCAATCGTTCGAATCAAAGTAGAATTAATTTCGCCCTCCAAGTATACGAGGAAAGATACGTATGAGATCGCACGGAAATCGTAATATTATTTAATCTAACGTGTTAATATGTAAATTGTAATATCTACGTATGTACATATGTCCGTGTACCCTCCGAATCGAAAGGAAGGGAAGTGCAATGGTATACGTAACGGGGTAACGAGGAACCTACAACGTGAACATAACTCTTACCCGTCGGTCGATCTAGTATCGAACGAAAGAAAGCGAACAGAAAATTAGAAGCGGAGAGTAGCGACTTATCTAAAATCAAATCCTATTGGAAGAAAGGACAGTAACGATAAAGCTTAACGGTCGACGGTATCGGGGGTCTTTTTTACGACCGGTTCATGCGACAGGTATATTAATACAGCAAAGCTATATTCGAGATTCTACCAGAATCCAAAAACACTGACGGAATTTGTCCTCTAACTTCGCCTTATTAATACACTTGTCGGATGTACCTGGTCATCCATGAGGCCCCACAAACGTATTTTCTATTCATTCTCTCTCTCCCTCTCTCTTTCTCTCTCAGTCGTGAAGTATTTTTCTACGGGTAAACGTTAGATATTAAAGTAAAGTGGTACACCGAAGGTTAACGTAACGAGAATTTCGATTTAATTCCAGGGTGACCGTAGGAAAAGAAATAAAAGTTGGGTGGCGATAGAACTTAAATTACGTTTCTTCTCGGCTTACGTGCCGGCCCTCGTCTCTATATAAATAAGTATACAAATAATATATAATATTTTAACGAGTATAACTATATATATAATATAATATAATCTAATATAATATAATATATATGCGTGTTCTTGTATACGTATATAAAAAAGAAAAGAAATAGAGTCTAAACGGGAAAAAAGGAGAATCTCGAAACGTGGCTACTTTCTTTACGCTAACTACGAACTTTTGATCCTTGATTCGTTTCAAAAGCATTACTTTTACTTTTTTTCGATTCTCTAGACTTTATAATATATATATATATATGTACATATATATTATGGCTTCTTCGACGATTCGAGCGAACTTTAACCGAGCCCTTGCTCCGCTTTCAATCCTTTCTCTCTAGAAAATACGCCTCCAATTGCCCTCCGAGCAATCTTCGTAATATTAATTTATACCTGACAACTAATGATAGTGGTAGCGGTACTAGTAATAATAATCGTAATGAATAGCGGTAATAATAATAATAGTAGTAGTAGGTTAATCGCGGTATCGAAAGGCTCGGGTCGTTTCACGGCGCCCCCTCCTCGCATTTCGGAATATCTTTTTTCTTTGACGTCTCGATTCCTCGATGATAAATCTGCTTTTTTTACGTCGAAAGTCGCGAAACGCGAGGAAGGACATCTGACCGTGTAAGGCCCTAACCAGAAAGCATGAATGGGCAGGTATATGTTAAAAGGTAAAGTAACACGAGGGAAACAACGATAATCGAAGCTTTTTGAAAGATTCATTCGCACCGTACATCCATTATTTTTTGCGTTTTTTTTCCCTCAAAGAGTGTCGTTTTTGCTCATACTAGAATCGGCCGGTTTCGGGCCGACATTCGATACAACGAAAACAGGCTACGTTTTTATCAACAACGCGGATATCTCCTCGTGTACGATCCCGCTAGCCCACTTTGATGTTGCTCCAAAGAAATTCATTTCTTCGTTTCTCGTTTCTCGTTTCTCTACGCCTTCTCCTCGTCGAAATTGCAAATGAATAATATACAAGTATTACACGACCCTGTGTCGAGAAACGTCTTTTACGTCGATCGAGCTTCAGTTGAACGATTAGGACTTTTGTTTACTCGCTATTTTAAGTGATAAATAAGTACCGATCGCGCCGTGACGAGGAAGAATCTCGTACCACCGGCTTTGTACCGTTTTTTGACTAGAATCGAATTTCGAAAATGAAACGCTCGTCCGTCGATCTCGCGTAAGTGCGAGACGCACGGATCGAGTAGAGGCTTTTCTCGATCGTTTTGTTTGGCGAATTTAGTTGCGCGCGGGGCAGACGGGACCGGAAGTGCGTCGGGTATACATTTATAGATATATATGCCCAAAAGGGGACTTCGACCAAACTCAATCGATACCATTAAACCTGTACGCACATTTTCGTCGCATCGCGTAACCAGACAACGATTCTTTTGCCCTCGATTGTCTCGTTGTTAATTTCGCATTTAGATATGGTTTCGCATATTTTTCTTTGCCTTTTTATCTTTCTTTCCTTCCTTCTTACTTTCATCGGAGACGATAGAAACGCGACGAAAACGGGCGCCTAAAAGAAATCAACGATAATCTTGCGCTGTAGTACCTCGTAATCAACTGTACGTAAATGTCTGAAATCTAAAACATAACGTTCGCTATTTCTTTTTTTTATTCAAGATTTCTTTTATGAGCGTAGCCACCTTCCATCTTACATCCCGAAGGAACGTTTACGTTCGCGAATAATCAACATTTCTTAATGATTTCATTGTTAATTCCAATTCAGTGTTAATTTTGCCAAGATGGAAAGTGACTGGCATGGAACGCATAATTGAGAGATATCGCGAACGGATTTGAAACAATGCGTATACGTGAAACTGTGGGGCTATGAGGGGATGAATTTCAGGTGGATTTATCATTTGGGTTCTGGGAGGGGTGGTTGAGGGCTCGGGGGATATATGGCGGGGTGGATGGGTCGATTGGTTTGTGGGGGATGGGTGGTAGGGTATTTTGTATTGTGTCGAAAGCAACGCCATAAGTGAAGTAACTGAAGGGTTGTTCTTGAAAGACTAATGAAAACCTGGTAGGAGACACTTGAACATACGTCGTCCCGTCCGTTGATAGTCTTCGATCGAGATCTCTCGATCGTCGGTGACTTCCCGCGCTTCGATCTCATTCACCGAAACAACCGGTTTCTACGGATATTTTTCCCAACGGATCGAAACACGACGATGGAAAAAAATGGGAAAGTCGAACGGGACGATGCCGTTTGTTCAAGCCACCCTCCGATTCGCGTCCGAGTGCCACAGTCCTTGAATTTCTTTTTTTTAATGTTCCGCAGTGAGTGCCTACGCGATTTTATTTAAGTAGTCGACGACACCGTGCTCGGCGGTCGTGTTTTGTCCTTACATATTCGAGTACGTTTAAGTAATAATTATGCGCGTGTATGTGGTACGGTTAACTGTTAATTAACTTGACTTGACAAATGGTTACGGTATTGTAATTAATTAATTAATTATTATCAGTTAGTTAAATATGAACTCCACCGTGCAATCGTTTCTCGGACTTCTCCGAACCCCTTCTCTCATTCTCTCTCCCTCCCCCATCCTCGCTACATTGTTTTAACTATCTCTCCTCTTCCCACTTCGACATCTCTACTTCTTCCTTCTGATCTATCGGAGTATACAACGTACACGTTGGCTAAACTACGGACACTTAGTACACTTAATATCATATTTAATTGTTAAATGCTGATTGGATCGTGGGAAATGGTCGGAGAACGGCGGCAATAGTCGATCCCGTGGTCGACGAAGGAATTTACTTTGGAAAAGTCTTTTGCTCTCTTTGATATCCAACGTGGATTTTTGTACCGCGCGTCCGATCGTAAGTGAACGGTGAAATTTTGCAATCGAACGATATTATTTTTGAATGTTCTTCAGATCGGGATTGATAAGTATGTCGTTGCGTACGAAATGAATCCGGTACTTCCGGCCGTTCCATAACGCGATTGGCGGTGGTGTACGATGAGACTGTAGACACTGAAAAAGACCACGTGCTTCCTGTATACTTACTTATTTAACTGTTTACTGCGGTACACTGTAATTACTGTTTCTACCATAGTACTACTAATTGTGAGTTATACTTGAGAACTGTTTGTTTACTGTAACGGAAAACCCTGACGAAGGCACCCACTAACCGGATATACTTATTGCTACACATTGTATTCCCCGATCGAATAATACTTTCTCTATTCGACAATGGAACCGATTATTAATTTCATCGATTATCCTCTTTGTTTCGTGGCGTACGAGAATTATTGAGTTATCGAGGACGTGATTCGTGGCAATTGATATCATCGCGTTAAACATTTACTATAATCATAATTCGATAATTGAATTGGTTTTCGCTAGATCAGTGGACTCAGGGTCTTTCACCTCGGACACGCAAAGGGGGGGTAATAAATTGGCTCGGGGGTGAAATCAAATTATTCTCGTAACCGAAAATTTGGAGAATATTTTGAAAAGAGTAACGACCCGTCTCGAGAATCCCAGGATCATGGAAATCCCAGGATTCTCAGGGACGAGTCCGCGCGGTGGGTTTCCACGTTCGTCGTCGTCGGACAATTACCGGAGTTTTGAACCGATCATTGATCACGGCATGTTGCTACTTTCTCAGAATTTCTGTTCATCATATCTGGAGGTAGTACTCTTGGAACAGATGTATCCCGTATCCCTTATCCTGTATTCTACATCCCGTATCCAGTATCCCGTATCTCCAAAGACTTAACTCCAAAGGTTTGCCGATTATCATTTTTCGAAGAGATCATGAAAAATGTGTATCGGTCATCGTCAAAAAATTTCGGTCATCGTCAAAACGCTAAGAATTTATCCGAATAATTTAGTGAAGGATTCGTTTCGAAACAGCTGGCGCGTGGGATTGATTGGTGGATCGTTGGTTTCCTTGGTAGCTCCGAATGGAACAAAGTTTTGTTCCCTCGGTAGCCCGATTCTTCCCTTGTCTTTTTGGACTTCAACCAGGACGAACGACACGAGAACGGCGAACGTTAACCCACCGCCTTAACAACTATGCCTCTTCATTGATTTGAACTGTTATACAGTGGACATTGAAACAACTTATTCCGGTTTTTAATCACGGAGGCTCGGTCAGACGCACCGCGTGAAGACGCCAAGTGCCGCCGAGGCGCTCGCACTGTTTAGACTGTCGGTTTTATCATATGCTGCGCACTTACGATACACACTGTCACGAATATACGCGTACGTCGCGTTGTCGATCTTTCGTAATCTGATTCGAGGATGAACGTTCTCGATCGTGGACGAGCACGTGCGATCGTACGCGATATATTCGTCGTGAGATTATTTCATTAAAAAATTAAAACCCGATATCGAAAAGAAATCAACGGTTTTTGCTTGTAAAGCCGCATTCGAACAACGGCTCTTTAATTCCGCTGCTACTTCCTGTAGGTTACAATCGTTTGCTTCATCTCCCTCTTACTGCATCGAGACAGGTTTCTCCGTATCACGGTATACCACGAGGCGCTATGGTACTTCTTTAATTGTCCGTTTTATATTCAATTCGGCCTAATAGACGCCTCGTAACCTGCCCTTTTTCTTCGTTATATCGACATGATTCTTCTTCGAAGAGTGTGTCTACGTCATTGTCGGGATTAATTCTCGTCGAGTCCGGGATGCATGGAAACGATCGTGGCTCACGATCGTTATTGTATCTCGTAATCGGTAATGCATCCAAACGTATGCCAATGGCCGCGAATTTTGCTCTCGGTATTAAATCGTTTAGATTCTGTGCTTTTTTCCTCCGATTTTGTCCGTTTCTACGATATATTTTTCGTTTGAACTCTTTTGATTAACCGTGAATCCTCGTTCACTGTCGCTCGAAATGCCTCCTGTTCCACCTCTCCGCTTGAGAAGTATCGGTTCTTTCCAAATGGATCGGCAGAAGTCGAGTGCTCGAGCTTTTGCGAATCTTCTGAGAAAAAAGTGTTTGATTTGCTGGCCGAATCGTTGTGTTTCCTTTTGCTCCTTGAAAAATCCACTTTTTTTCGACAATTTACAAAATCAATTGGCTTTACATATCCGTAGCGTGTGTAGTCGAGTGTAACGAGTGTGTATTAATAGTGTACATTAATGTGTAATCTTGTAAGTGTGTTGGGTGCTCGCGCACGAGCGTGTAAGAGCATATCCTTATGGGGGTAAAGATATGTTCCCGTGTATCGAGAAGCGTGTGAGAGCGCGCGGGGTTGCACGCTCATTCTCCAGGGCAACTTTGTTATTAATCTCGTGTATTATCGTTAATGCCTCGACCGGAAACGGACACGACGTTCGCGTTTCGCGCCCGAGGTGTACTCTGTCTGTGATTCTGTTGGTTGTGCACTGTATACTGTTTCCTTGGCGAAAATACCAATTCTACCGTGGCGCTCTCAACGAACCACCCCCGTCCTTTCATCTCGAGGGGATGATAAACGCGAGCGCACCAATCGGATTTAGCGTTTAATTCGTGATTAGGTCGAGTCGTATTTGTGAATGTGTATGCGCTGGGAGTATACACCAGCGCATCCGGGCTATGGCATTTTTTTAGATTATTTAAACATTTAGCAAATTTACATGAAAGAGATTAAGATTATGGTTAGGGCCGGTTTTGCAGCCGACGATGCTGTCCGCTTTAACGTGAGATTTTCATTGATCTGTTGAACCCGCTCTTATCGAGACGCGCGGTACGCGTGTCATGTCGTCTCGCGTCATGCTGTGTCGCGTCGTAATACACTTTTCTCGATCGTTCTTTCGTTCGCGATTTATCTCGAACGGCTCGACGATTCATCGATCTTCTCCCGAAGAACTCCACTGACGGGGTCTACGATCTTAGCGCGTGTATCGTTTGAATATGTTCCTCGACGAAGACTTTCATCGCGTGAATTTCCTTTACTCGATACCGGTACCGATTGTCATTGAAAAGCGGGACCCTCGAAAATCTCGACGATCGGGCATGCCCTGCGCCACCGGCCCCCTTACGAGTTACGGGCATATGTAAATCAATATATTTGTAAATTATTTTTTTTGGCTTTTTTTCGGCGACGAACACGCTCGCCATATTTTTTATTTTATTCGTTTAATTATCGTTACCTTTGCTTAGCTTTGCTTCGATTACAGAACATACACTACTAGAGCTATTGTAGATTTGTGTGTTTTTTGTTTGAACCTTTTTGTTTTGTTTAAATCTTTGAGGTTTATGTTACACATTCGCGGGGCACGGGCCGGCGCCTCGGGAAAGGAACGATCCCCTGCCCCCTGATCGATCGATCGATCGAACGGATCGACGGGGGACGGGGATCGTCGCGTAACGGGGAGAGTTTCACGGTTATCCCCGTCGTTCGGTAGATTCGTGGATCTATAACGATTTTGAGTACAACTTCCTTTAACACGGTTTCTTTCAGTTTGATTATTTTCGAAAGGTTTTCAATAAAAAAGCAACCCTCGGCGCACGGCAGGATGCACCGGTGAGAAAACTTTTGTCGTCAGGTAATCGTTTCACGACCGCGATTGTCGCGAAGGATCTCGACGTCTAGATTGTGTTGCTGGTAGTGTTTCTTTGTATCGTTGTTGTTGTTAGAAAGAATTTGTAATTTTGTTGATGTTTATTTCTCATTTAATAACCGTGAATAGTAATAATGAGGGGTCGCGATGCTCTTCCGATTTTAGGTTTCTCTCGAATTTCCTGATTTTGAAACGCGTTGGAAAGAATTTCGTATCATCTTCCTCCGCTCCTGTTACCGTTTCGTGCACCATTTGGATCTGCTTTTTATTCTTTAAAGTTCTTTGCTCTTTTAATAAGGGACCTTCGAGGTGTCTTTAAAAATGATTAGTTTTCTTCCTTTTTCAATGTTTAAAATAATTTACCGATCAACTATTATTGTTTTAAGTACGCGCGATACGTGCGTTACCAAGTAACTGCTTTGACTCCTTTCCGCTCTTTTCCGGAACGACCATCTTTCCGCCATTCGTTTCGTTTAAACCAAAATTGTGTTTTTTCTCCTACTCCAACCTGATATTAACACATCCGTCGTAAAATATAGATTCGAATCCTATCCTTTCACACTCAAAGTCAGATCACTTTCATTCACGGAGCCTACGCTCGATATCACGCAGCACCTATTCAATATTGAAAATGGATCGTCTTTCCATAAAAGATTGAATCCTTGGAAGGAATACCGACGTACAACTAATGTCGCTCGAACTCGTCTACTAATCTACGAATGTACTCGAAACCGAGGAGTCCAAGTAATTGGTTTCGTGAGATATAACTCGAAAGATAATGCTAATATTGAAACCGCCAAAATGTTGGTCCCTGTCCTAATATGGAGGCCAGTCGGTGCCGGTGGTGCGAGTGTGTGAAGAATTGTGTTTCTTTTTTTTGTCCTCTCGTTATTTCATCGAGGCTTACATCTATCCTATCGTAGCTGTACAATCCATCGCAATGCTTGTGTGTCCTTTTGTATCGGTGTAAGTGTGTATGTGTGTAGCAGTGTCAGTGTCGAGAAAAAAAATGCCCGATCGGTGACGGCGACTTTGGAGAACGGTCACGTAACGAATTCTTCGATCGAGGTTGTTCCACCTTCTTTTTTTGGGGAAGTAGGAAACCAAGGAAGAAGACGATAAGCAGGAGATCCGTTCACCAGGAAATCATACGTCACCGAGCGGCGACGAACAGAAGCTCTGGTTCGATAAAAACGATTATCGTTGGTTGCATGAACGAGGTGTATGCACTCGTCCAGCTTTAGGTATTTACATTGAAACTAACCCTATTTCGCATTATGTACTTGATTTAAGTTTACCAGTAAATTCTCAGTTTATGCTTGTGATATCAAGGTGTATTTACATACTACTTAATCCGAGGAAAAAACGCCCTGTAACGTAAAAACTTCTTTATAATAAGAACGATCAATGATCGACCCGCGATCACGAGCAGCCGGAACTCGAAGGTGCCGTTTTCCTTATTCCGTATCCGATCGAATCGATCGAATCCAAATTGATCGCATTCAAGCTATCGAGTTAAGAATTTTGTCGATCGAAGCCGATCGTGAATTTGAAAGGATAAATATTATTTATCATTGAAGTTCAATGGTAATTTAAGACGAGGAGGCAGGTGTTCGAGTTCCGGTACCCGAAGCGGGTGCAATCGTAAAATGTAGCTTTGACGATGAATCCTTTAGCAATCTTTTCTTCTCTCTTTATCCGGATGGTGAAAAAGCCTGGCTACCCGCCGGCTTCTCGGCGCGTGTCTTTTACGTTCAACGAAGATGACGACGTTAGGCTACTTTCGTAATTTGGCGAACAAAGGGATATCGTTTTTGGTTTCTTTTTTTTTGGGGGGGGGGGGGGGAGGGGAGATTGTACCGTGAAGAGGAACGGAGTGGTCGGGAGAAACAAAAGGAATTCGTGGCTCTTCTTTTCTATCAATCTCCCGAGTTCTATTGACTTCGGAGTCACAAGTTACTTGAGTCCCTTTTTGCGAATCGACTACCTTTTAGAATTTTGTCTACCGAGAATAAAATATCCTTCGGTATTTCTAGTCGGATAAAAATCATTTTGAATTCGGATATGAACTTGAGTTTCTCGAATTGGAAATAAGAATGGAATGGATCGGGTAAAGGTAGTTATTTGAACGAGCCGGTAACCAACGAAAAGTCTCGTCGAGATATTCCGAGGGGGAATAACAACAACAACGACAACAACGCGATTGACGTAACTCTCGGGAAAGAAAAAGATTCGGCACGCTACCATACGTATTCCCGCACTCTTCCGGTCCGCGATTGCCAGTCGAAAAAACGAAGAAATCGAACGTGTCGTAGGTTAATACGTTTTCTTTAATTGACTCTTTTTTATCATTCTCCATGTAGACGATTATTTTTTTACATTGGACCATTTCCAACGCCGTTAGGAATATTTTTGTTTTTAGCGAGCTTTGGAATATGAAATGAACCGTTTCATCGAAATTGGTGCCGAGACTTAAGTTTTCATCGTAAAAAGTCGCGCCCGTTTCTTTCCGCCGTGTATGGTTGACGTTTCGTTTCTACCGAAAAGAAATCCCATGGATACGCGTTACACGGAGACACAGGATGTCCAGGAATTTTATAAAAGGTTTCGAAAAAGGGGGAATGAATCGTTGGCTCGAGAATTGGTGGGTTAACGGAAACGGGTGTTTGTCGTGGCCCGAAAAAGGTTAAAGTTAAGGTCAAGGTCAAGGCCAAGGGATAAGGGAGGAAGGAACGGGGTTGGTCGGTAAAAGGACTGGCCCGAGTTCTCGAAAAAAAAAGTTCGCTCCACGTTCAGAACCTACGGACTTTCATATTCTTCTTTCTTTCTTCATCATCCTCTCCCTCGTCATCCTCATCTTCGTATCGTATTTTGTTTTTGTTACTTTGTTTTCTAAATCGAATCTTTCACCTCTTATTCTCCTTTCTCCTCTCCTTCTCTCTCTCTCTAAGTATATTGCGAGAACGTAACGGTATATATTGCAAGTAAAAGTTCGAAACGACGCAATTATTTATTTACGCGTTTTCAGATATTCATTACCCGGAAATAAAAAAATATTTCGCTTATAACGATCACAGGACCTCAGATTACCTGAAGCACGCCACTCTAAAATCCACATTCTCACCATTCTTCGGCATTCTCTCATCCTTGATGCTCACGAAGCATTCTCTTACGTGCATTTTTTTTAAACCCTTTCATTCAATTTCGTGCCCGCCACGATACGCGTCCAATTCCAACCGCATCTCGCTATTTTTTTTAATCTTCTTTCGTTCATCGAATCGTTCCAAATTTCCTCTATTCTCTCTTTCTCGCATCCTTCCTCTCTTGTTCCTGGACAACTCGTAGTCTTCCACTCTCGAGTCTTCGACGATCGGTTGGAACCGCGTAAAAGCCGATCGCGGGCACGCGCTCCGCAGTCACACGAATTTCCCTTTCGCCTAAATTATCCTAGTCTCATAGACCCTATATTTATTATTTATAATATTTATATATATATAATATATATAATATTTAGCATTTAGTTTTTTATTTCTCTCTTCTTCATTCCCTCCTCTCCCTCGTCTGGCATGTTTTGCTCTCCTTCCGTCTCTCTCCCTCTCTCTTTCTCTCGAAAAAAATGCTTCTTGCACCCTTACGATTCATCTTGCTCTTCTTTCGAATTCAAAGTGTTTTAAGTGTGCCAGTGGGTGTCGACCACCCGAATCATCTTCCTCTCTCAATTTCATGTTCTTCTTATTTGTGATTTTCTTTTAATCATACTCCCCAGACTCTGTATGTATATATAATATATATAATATAACTGTTTGTAATAATTATATTTTGTTTGTTCGCTTACGTACTAATAGTTTTTTTGTGCTACCGGCTAGCACAAGTTGCGCGCATTATCTTTTGTTTATTCTGTGATGAGTGGTAGTAGTAAGTATTCATTAATTGTGTGGGGCGTAAAGTCTCGTGTGTTCTTTACGTGTCCTCCTCCTCTATGTATCACTAATATATTTTATTCCCGGTGCCGGCGATACGGCACCGTGTCCTTTGTGTGTGCGTGTGTACGTGTGTATGTATATTTCGCGGTTTCCTTGTACCGTCCGTATATCATCTGTATTTTCCGTTTGTACGACAAACGAGAAGGGGGCTTTCAGTACGTATATAACTAACGAACGTACGAGAGGATCGTATCATCCGGTTCACCGCGGGATATTCATCTTGTATTCACCTTAAATGTTACGGGAGCTAAGAATTAAGGGAACCTTAAGTTGTGGCTTGTATGCGTGTTATTTATATATATATAGTTTAGTTTGTTGAGCCCGGATAACGGCGGCCGTGGAGATTCACAGGGAAATCCACAACGACCGTACGCATCCTTGAATCGGCCCTTGTACTAAAAACAAAATCATAGTACCTTGCTGCAACCCGAGTAACCCGAGCCACGACGCGTGGCTCTATTTCAGGGATCAAAGAGGATGCCTCTATTTAGCAGTTTCTGCTTCATTAGTATTATGGCACGTTTCAGGGATGACGAGAGGTTGATACGGTGGCAACGTGTCCTGGGTATCCTGAAAGAGCAACTGTACAAGGGGAGTCCAATTTTCCATAAACGAAGGGAGTCTTAATCGCGGTATCTGGGAGATCGAAAGCACTCCGTGAAACGCGAATCTTGTTTTTTACCCGACTAAGAGTACCTTCGCACGACAATGAATTGTCGCTCTAGGAACACTGAATTCAGGAACCCGAAGTAGGAACAACGCGATGGGCGCGATGTCGTCGCGCGATACGAAAGAAGGACGCCGTTGCCACTGTCACCTCCGTCACACACCGTCGAACGGATTTCTATACACGTACACTGATTTACTCTCCCGTCGGTGTAGAACAAACTATTTCAGAGCGTGATGCGAAAATTGATCATCTTCGATAATCCTGCTAAAGGAAGTCCCGTTGATCACGAGTCTTCCCCGATGTGGAATGACCTCGAGAATGATTTTGACATCGAGGTCTCCCTTAGTAAAATAATTAACTCTTATACTGCTGAGACATTGAGTGAATTTGCTTGTGACCGCACTTGGACGCACGTACGTTTAACACGCCGGCAACGACAAACATTTTTATATCGTTGATGAACGTGAACGTTTACGCGTTATCAGAATTACCGATCATGTCGTCGGCTTTCCTTTTCACGCCTCGGTCCTCGCTATGCTGCTGCTGCTGCTGCTGTTGCTGCTGATGTTGCTGCTGCTGCTGCTGCTGCTGCTGCTGATGTTGTTGCTGTAGCTGATGATGATGACCGATGGTAGACGTACCTTGCTGTTGATCCGCCAATGACTGCTGTCGCTCGGCAAGTTGCTGGGACTGCTGGTTCATTCGTTCAACTTGTTGCAAGGTGGTCTGATCAGGCGTCCAAGGGGTCCACTCGTCTCAGTAGTAACTGAATTTTCATGGTTGCTGACTGTTCTGCTGGTTGACAACGTGTTGGAGAGTGAAACTCAGCGCGCGAGGATCACCGTGAAGCCTCAATGCCTGCTCTAACCGTTGTTCTTGTAATCGCATGGCAACTTCACCTGCGGATCACAAAATCACTCGACTTAGAAAGTTGAATGGTCAACGAATGTGTTAAACGACTGTGTTGGTTCTAACGATCGACGAAGGAGATCAGAAAATTGTGAAATATAATTTACCGAGATCCGGCGTTACGGAGTCTTGTTGAGACATTTGTTGATTCGTATGATGGCCGGGCATACCGGAAGTGCTGCCTCCGTTATGCTGTCCCAGGTGATGTCTTACGTCTCCACCTACCGCGGCGGCTGCTGCCTGCGATACCTGTTACGTACGGGAATGGAATTATTTTTCTTGTTTTCTTTTGATAATTCAGTCGAACCGCGATGTCACACTTACAGCTAATCTAATCGCAGCCTCGGCCTGCGAACGCAGCAAGGCTTCGGCTTGATGCATTCTTAAAGCCTGTTCTGGTCCGGTTGCTTGTACACCCTGTTGTTGCGGTCCCGTTGATCCTTGAGCACCACCACCCATATCACCATTGTTACCCATCCTCATCGCAGCCGCGAGCGACGCCATGTCGACTGGCGAAAGATTCGGTGACACCGAATTTTGTAATCCTATGAAACCATATGATATTCACTTTCCGAATCATGCGTACAATTCAGAACTACCGAGGATTCCTTTTCTCAAGGATTAAACGCGAGTAAAATTGGATGGCACAGTTGCATCGCAATCTTTTAAGACGACAGGTGTGATGGAAGAAAATTGCACATAGCAGCATACGGTATTATTCGAGTTAAAGTGGCCGGAGAATAATCGTATCGAATGTTGGTTCTTACCAGCTGATACGGCGGCCGCCATGACTGCCATGCGTTGCTGTTGCGATTGCATTTCGTCGTGATACTGCTGCGCTGAACCCGGTTGGCTACCCGCTCTGAGCATCTCGCTGAGCTTGTTGCCGCTTGGTCCTGGCGATGCCATGTTGTTGTTATTATTATTGTTGTTATTGTTCAGTAGACCGGTACCTGCGCAAAAGTCTGCTCCCGTTAATACACCTAGTAAAGAATGAATTTCCACGGAAAAGTAGTGCTATCGCTATAAGATGCGGTTATTACTAGCGTACTAATTCTAACATAGAAAGAACGCAGTGCCCCGAATCCGAAGTGTCACACGACAAAATTACTCAGAGCAGAATTCGTAGATGCTTTATTTGACTGTAATCGTGGTCACTTATTTACTACAATAACTCGCTATTAAAGCTTCTTTATGTTCACACGTATATGTATATACAGTATCAGGCAAAGGAGGTATTATAAAGACAGTAGTATCTACTTTTAGCTGACAGACATTCTGACTAATGGACTTTGTATTATTTCCAGACGACCATTCGCAAGTAGACGAGGAACAAGATCGTAGCGTACCAGGTTCACTACCGGCCGACGATAGTCTTCCGTTTCCACTGCTGCTGTCCGAGTGAGCCGACGGCGATGGACACATCGGTGGTTGTTGTAAATTTTGTGGCCCGCCGGATTGACTTCCTAATATACCTAATCCAGCACCTGAACACAATTTCACGTATCGTTACAATTTACCGTTCACTTTTCTTCGCCACTGGTTTTTACGCTTTACGTTTGACATTTTACGCATTACTGTTTACGTGTTCATGCTCACTGACGCGATTCGGCGATTACGGGTAAGTTACTGTTCCATACCTAAACTCGAACTCGCTAGTATCTCTCGCTCTCGCCTCTCGGCGGCCGCACGACTCAGGACGTACTGTGCCGCGAACTGATGTTTCGGGTCCATTCTCATATGTTCCATATGACTCAATAAACCTTAACAGGAGAACCAGAATATCGATGAGGTTCTTGGTACACTTACGAACGCCACTTTGTAATTTCATTACATCGAATTGAAATCATAATAAGTGTGCGGCGCGATCGCAAAGCAAAGTAACGTAAGTTATATTTGGAAATATCGACGGGGTTGTGCCGAATAATCATACTTACCGCTCTCGTGCGTGAAGACGGCTTGGCACACCGAACACGGCCACATCCTGAGGCTCGTGCTAAGCTGACTGGTCTCAGGATGGCAAGCCAGGTGTTTCCTAAGACTACCCTCGTTGACGTAGTGTTTTCCGCACACGGGACACGGATGGTTGGCGGTCCGTCGCTTCGCTAGGTAAACCCCGGCAACGGAGGTTGTGCAGTCAGCGGAGGGAACAATAGGGCGACACAATTTCAAGGTCAATGCTAAGCAGGATAAAGCTTCCCAAGGAACGAAAGCCACCTCCTCCATCGTCACCATCATTATCATCATCATCATCATCATCATTATCATCATCATCATCATCATCATCATCCTCATCATCCTCATCATCCTCATTATCATCATCATCATTATCATCATCATCATCACCATCGTTATCATCGTCATTTTCATTTGTTCCTCCATCTCTTCCAGCTTGTATCTCTCGCACTCGCGCGTCCACCCAGGTCAGGTAAGAGAGAACCCACGACCGATACAGCGTTCAGGGAAGCGATTCCCGAGTACGCGAGTATTGACAAAACTATCGTGTCCTCGCGCGCATTCTTATCGTGCGGTACACCCGACAAATCCGCGTTCGCAGGGGAATACTTCGCCACCCACCGTATTGGCCGAGGGATCGGTCTTGGCAGGCACTGGGTGCAGGTACGCGGGTACGTAGAGAGCGCGGAGAGAGCATTCCGGTCGACCTCGAAGGCGAAGGGAGAATCCTTGCAGACGCGGTTAGTCGAGGACCAGGAGAGACCACTGACCTCGGACGCACCGTGAGCTGCTTTCTGCCGTTCCTGGCTCCCTTTCACGAGCGAGGTCGTCGCCCCAAAAAACTAACATGCACACACGCAAGGTACGCGCGCTTCCACCTTTCCCGATAGACGCACAAAGAAAACTGTTCTTTAAATAGACTTTTCTCTATCTCATATTCACTCGATCTGGAAATATCGAACGTTCCGTGGTTCGCGAATGATCCGTCGGAATCGATTAGACGGAAGTTGTATCCTCGGCGGAGGGTCTCTCGCGTCGTCCATCCCCGGTTTAACACCGGCGATCACTCGCCGAGCGAATCTTCCGTTTCTTCCGATACGTTAATTTAATATCATTTCAAATCATTTCGAATCATTTTCTGTGTACGTCTATACGCATATATGCACCATCGTGTTATATGCCCATACACTAAACACGACACGCACAAATGTCTTACGAAACACCCTTAGAAGCACCGTTTTTATATGTATATAGATGTTCATATTAGCGAGTAATAATGCGCAAGTATTAGTCCGTGTACGAGTGTACCGTAAAGTGCTACACCCCCTTTTATCCCTCAGCGAAACAGTACGAAGAAATGACAGAACATACGTGTGCAAATCGCCCGCGCCAAAGCAAGTTCTCAGGTTTGGAGTTGGGGGCGGTGGGGTTGGTGGGAGAGAGAGAGTATGTGAAATCGTACTTAAAAACTAGCCGTGGCCCGAACCACCCCTCGTATCTCAACGAGCGGTTCCACCACATCTCTCCTTTCCAGGCTTACAATTAAGGCACCCTCGTTACGTCTATCTCCTTTCTTTCTTCCTCCTTCGAAGAAGGCTCTCGCGAGCAACCCTTGTTAGTCGGTGTTAGGGAGAACGACCGGTATCCCCGGTGAAAGTCAAAGAGCATCGAAAGGGAATTGATCGTCGCGAATTCGCATCATCATGAAATCTTTAACTAAAAGTCAGCACTGTTATCGTCTTAAGTTTACGTTTACAAATCTTATTGTCCTTTTAACGAAATGATTTCGACGTTGATTCTATCGCGGACTACTTTCGCTACCGATCAATACCCTTCCTCGATGAATCATCGATAAAGCACGGAATACGAGATACACCGTGAACTTCGTGCGTTAGTTCGAGAAGAAGTGTCGATGTTAAGCGCGACGATTAGAGTACGGTCAGAGACAGAATGCGAGATGAAGGGGGAAGAAATACGAGGAGGAATAAGAAGAAAGAAAGAAAGTAGAAGAGAGACGTGTACGAGGGTGCTCTGTGGTATAGATTTGATACTTACTGGCTACTCCGGATGCATTCGGGTCCTTGTGGGTGTGCTTCATGTGCTCCATGAGAGCTTCGCCGCCGAGGAAGAGCTTGTGGCAGACTGGGCAGCTGGTTGCGTTCGGGCCGCCGATCAGGGCGGCGTGTTGCTGGAACACAACACGCTGTTGCAACTCCTTTTTTGGGGGGCCCGGAAGAGGAAGAAGAACCGGAAGCAGGCACAGACGCGGCGCATCGTAGGTAGAAGTAGCCAACCCAGAGAATACCACCGGAAGATTGTCAGAACCAGAAGCAGCAGGACAGGCAGGGCACAGAACAGAACGGTTACCAGTGAGAGTTAAGCCACCGATTTTAACGCCGCCACCATGGACTACTCCTTTAGAGAGGGAATTCATGTCGAGTGTCTGGTATGGGATTCTTTTTAAGGGTCAAACGAATTCGAATAATTAACGGACTCGAAATTACAAATTTTAATCTCTTCGTTGATCCAATATGTATAAGCTTCGTTCAAAACAATTGTTAACGAATGATCATTGGAAATGATTGCAAACTATATTTATACTAATACTTCGTCATACTAATTTTACATTGTGATATAATAATCGAATTCAATAACCGAAAAGAAAACATCGTTGGGACAGAAGTGAGTACGGATGAGAAGGGAGGATAATAGCAAAGCCCAGACAGACGAATGTAAAAAAAAAGCGTGAGACTTGGAGACCGACCGGAGAGAATCGATCGTCGAGATTAAGAGTACTTACCGATCGATTGATCGGTATCTGATTTTCAATCGAAATTTTTCAAACCATCCTGATGGAGATTCTTGGTTCTAAGAGCAACCTCCGGTCGACCTCGCGCGACCTCACCGGTCATCGGGGAACGCAAAGCATAGTATAAATGACTGGTTACTACAATAAGTCTTATCTTAATTATCATGGTCATTGTAACAATTTTGAAATTCCTCGTCGAGTGACTCGTACATTTTTCGTTCTCGATCTTCTACGCTCTTGTGACGATCGTCACGTTTCTCCTTCGGAATCATTCGAGTTTAAGATACTTTAAGTCGAGCAAACAACAGCGATAATACTGAGATAAAATAATATATTGCGATCGAAAGAAGTGGATTTTCTCCGTGTACTTTTTCGTTAGACATTCGTCACAAGAGGTACCGTGGGAAAAAGATTTGAACGGCGAACAATGACCATTTTAATAAGACAAAATGAAATCATGAACGAAATTCGACGTCCTCGGTGCTAGCTGTGTGCCTTTCCTTAACGCGACGTTAGATCAAGGAACAGTTTCGCGATTATATTGTTCGCATGTGTTTTTTTTTCTCATATCATCATCATCATCATCATTTTGGTCTCTATCTTTCTCGCACACGCGAAGGTCGGTTTAACAGGCACACGAGGCGGTAGGGGTACGCGCTTGAGGAAAAACATGGCGTCCAACCTTGCTCGAAAGAGTGCTTAAAATGGAGAGAAAAAGAAAGAGAAGACTAAGGGAAAAAGAAGGTGGAGAAGGTGGTAAGAAGGAAAGGCTAAAAGGAGACCAGACGGCAATGACCCGAAACTTTTCGGTTCTCCACTCCTCTCGTCTCCCTTTTCCTCTTCCTCCTCCCGTCTCCCCCGTTCCTTACGACTTCGATCAAACGCATCCTTCTTCTTTCTCTTTTCCCTCCTATATTGTTTTTTTTTATAAACCACGCAGAGTCGTCCTTCTCTCTTTTTTCAGTGCCTATCTTGCTCTCCACGCCGACTTTTATTCCCTCCTTTTTTTCCCGGACCTACGGCAACGACGATCGAGTTCGGACGACCGGAGATATCGAAGAAACCGCGGAGATCCTAATGCCGGGTGAGTAGACTCGAAAGAGCCGATCGAGATCAGTGACCTTCGACTTTTTGACTCGTATCGTTGACTTTTTTTATATCCGATTTTGTTATCCCTAACACGCTGCACGTTAAACGACACCATCGTCGAGTAATAACATTTTCATAATATCGCGTTTTACGTTAACATAAAAAAATCGGGAATGAAATCGACTTTGACGATTCCTCCGTACATCGTGAGCGAAGGTCTCCATTCGTTGTTATACAGAATTTCATACCGGCTCGGATTTATTTTTCTTCGAAGTGAACTTCCTTGACCTGGGATAACCATGGAGGATTCGAGAGGATGATGTCAGAAAAAAAAGAGAATCCGAATAACGCGCATAAGAAACCGGTATAACCGGACGTCAATGAACCCAATGTTTTGGGAGTCCCCTTCGTGGAGGGGTCTGTTTTTCTGAATTTGAAACGCCCACTCTTGTCTCGTGCTCTTTTTAGCTCTCGAGGCTATTCTTTTCCCGCGAGAGACGGTCTCGGTCTCGGTCTCGGTCTCGGTCTCGGTCTCCGTCCCGTTCTCTCTCATCCTTCGGGAGCGAAGCCCTTCGTGAACGGTGTCGATGGCCCACCTCGTTCCTCCGTTTCTTTCCGCCCGGACCTGGGGCAAAGCGTATCCAGTTGAGGAAAGAGACGCCGATGAAGATGCCGTCGTCAACGGCGGCGTTTCTGTTGGCGGTGCGGCTCGTTGCGAGCTGCATGCAGAAGTTATTCTCGGAGGGAGGCTGTGGTCCGTAGGTTCGACGCCCCGACCTGGCCCAACTGGAAAAAACCGGTTTCTTCGTTGCGCTCTTCCTTTTTTGCCTGCATCCTCGCTTTTTGCACCGCGAATACCTCGAGCTCTCCACCACACCGTCTCTCTTTCACTCTCCCGTTCTCCCTCGGTACCCTCTCGCGTTGGTCTATCTCTTATTCCATCCTCTCTCCATGAACGATTCTTCCTTTTGCCGCGCGCTCTCCTCCGTCTTCGTCTACCTCGGCTACAGTGGATGCAGCGTGGGCGAATCCCCAAGGGACTTTATGATTCGCCGTGACCAGATTCATCTCTCTCTCGTAGTCTCGTAGTCTCGAAGTCTCTCTCCGGTCTACGTATCTCCTGGTATCCACAACAGCCTCTAGCCTGGCTACGTTCTTCACACTCTTCTATTCCCAATTCCACGCTTCCTGGTCCCTCTCTTAAGAGGATCTACGTGTTCTACTAGATAGCGATCTATTCACGGAAAAATCGCCAGTTTGCGTGAGAGAATTCGTTACTTATACGATACCCAGATTGACTCTGCACGCACTTACCACTCAACCTATTCCTGAGTTATCTCTTCCTTCTCGGTACCTATGCCTCTTCCCCCTCAGGATGTTCCTTCCATATATTTCGATAGTGCCACGGTTAAATCATTCTTGGAAAACGATCGCGCTCACCGATAAGAATGCTCCTCGCCTCTCGGCCATCGAAAAGAACGTTATTTTGTGAGAATTTCAATCTCATTAGAATCGATTCGTTCGAACTCTTCTAAGTCCGAGGCGAGTCCGGACCAGGGAGTGGCATAAAAAGGAAGTGGGTGTGAGCAGACGCGTAGCGATGCGTGACGTTAGGCTCGATGTAGCCATTTTGTGTACAGGGAAAAGGGACCATCTTTTATACAGTCGAAGAAATAAAAGGAATTAACTGCAAACTAGATCCACCGGAGCCCATGCGTTCCATCCTGGTCGGTGTATCTCCAACTTTTACATTCCATTTCGTTAACTCGTTTTTTTTCGTTCAAACGTTTTACGTTTATTTCTTCAAACGTTTTACGTTCCACAATACATGTCCTTAACGGAATATCCTTGTTTCTGTCTCGGTTCAACGTCTTCGGTCAACGTCTGCGTAAAAGGTCCGCGAAAATTCAGCCTCTTTTGGACCATCCACTTTTCTCCGTGCGAATCGATAAACTCTGAAGGCCATTCCCGCGGCGTGCAATTCTTTTCGCGTCATTTCTCTGTTTTTTTTTTCTCTCCGTCTCCTTTCCTTGGCTTTTTTAGCCGTGACGAGGCCGCGAGCCTCGCCTGCAGACAACCTTCGTAAAGATACCGTGGATTTCTCGGTATTCCGGCGAACGTAGTCTGCGAAACATATTCCACTCACTACTCGTCATATTCTTTCGTGTTTCGAACTCTTTCTTTCTCGCGTGTCAAAGATCTCTCTTCTCGTAGGTGGACCAAATCTTAGGGTACAACAAATGTATGTTATACGGAAACATTCCATGTATTCTCTGAGGATTATTCTCCCAGCTACATCGACATCGTTCTTTATACGAAGGATAAACATAAAACCTTCTCCTCACAAATGAATCAAATACTAACTGTATTTAGTTGCTCGACTCAGTCCCTTAATGCCTCGTGATTACAAGCATGAATATATAATATTCGGCAAAAAATACCGAACAGAAAATAATCCGCGTCACGGCACACAATACTCGCCGAATTACGAACCGTTTGATTTCTCGCGGCACGGTCTTTGTTACTTTCTACTTCGCTCTCGGTGGGTTTTTTTTCTCTATATCATGCGTCAGTAAATCCCCGGTTAACACGTAACGCGTAACGCGTATCCAATCATCCCCGACGGGACGAGGAGAGGTGAAAGTGAGAGAGACCGATGGAAAAAGAAAGAAGAAAGATAGAAAGAAGGAATGAAAGAAAGTAAAGGAAGGGTGGAAGGAGACGGGTGTGTGGCAACCGGTGTGTTGTGCCAATAGCAGTTTTTGAAGAGACGCACGATCAGGGTGCGCGACTGGACGAAGACCGGCAAAGAAACGAAGGGGTGGTTCACAATGGATCAAAATCCCACCCCGTAGGAAGAATCAGCGCGGGAATGATTTCATTAGGTCTCACCGTCGATCGAATCTACATACTGCCTCGTCGAGAGGGTAGAAAAAAAAGGGAGCCACAGAGGCGGAGTCACAAAAAATTCATATAGGGGAGCAGCAAAGGAAACCGGAAAAAAATGTCGGCCCAACGCGTACGATCAAATTCGAAGGGTATACGAACAGCTTTGTCGAGCAATTTTCAACCCACTCTCCTCTATAGAATTATTAATGCTTAATCCTTCGCGCTCTATCTCTCTCTCTCTCTCTCTTTCTCTCTCGTCACTTCTCACACGGCGACACTATGTTTAGCTAATAAAACCAACAAAGCGAGACGGCTCTATCGAAGGATCACATTCGCGTATGTATCTATCCATAGCGGAGATACGTAGAGGTCTTATGAATGCAGTAAGTTGGTAATCAGAATGCTCCGAGCTCGGTTAAAAAAAAAGAAAACACTTTCGAACCTTTCGGGAAAGTTAGATTTCTTCAGTACTCGGCTTACTGAATTTGTTTATTCTTGTTTTACTATTCTTTGGAATTCTTTTATTCCCGATGTCGATGAGGAATATGTCGGGTAAATATAGTTCGGAGGAGACAAACGCGAGGCTGTGTTACGAAACGAGAGAGTGAAACGCAGAAGGGAAAGAACTTTTGTAAGAGTGGACCGATTTACGATGCGTCCTACCACGAAAGGCCGTCCCACTTTTCTATTTTAATGCCGCAAAAGAGACAAAGAGCGAAGTCCTTCTGGAGATTCGCCAGCCGACGATGTTTACTGACGAGGGAGGTTATACCGGAGATCATCCTTCGAGGGGTACCGTGTCTGCCATATTTTACTAAATTACGACATTTATAATAAAATCCAAAGTCGTCCATTTCGTTTTTACTACACACGTTTCGCCATTATTCCCTTGAAACGGTAGTCGTTGAGGTGTATTTTTCCAGAATCGTTTTTCCTTCAAAATCATTAAAGGACAGTGCACACCGATAGGTTCAAAGGACGACTCTTCGCTGATGCATTTCTTTCGATTCCAGTTATTATCCGTCGGTGACATAATTATTGGCTATGCTGTATTATGATAAGGGAACAGGCCGAGGAAGGGGATTGCGGAGGTCTCGGCGACGCGTGGAATTCGATTCTCGATTAATAGAAAAACGAATGCTACTGTTGCGTAGACATTACCTATGTTAATTGCTTAATGAACGCCGGATATCCGATAGGTGGAAATGCACGTGCGGCACCGTAATTATCTGCTTCGAATTCCACATTATTTCGTGGAAACCGATCAAAGGGTATTTCGTGGTTTCGATTATTATAATGAAAATCAAAGATCGAATTTTACACGTTGCACGCGGAGGGCTACCTCCGGGAAGAGACGGGCGGGGCGGGTGGTAGGGTCAAACGAGTAAAACGAATTGAAATTACACCCGAAAGGAATTCCCATGGGCACTCTTCCCCCCATCCCCTCTCTCTCTCGCTCTCTCTTTCTCTCTCTATCCCGTATTGACCCGATCGTTTTACCTTTAATCGTTGCCATGGGTACTTCGAACACTGCGACAAAGAGACCAGCATGAAATGGAGATCAATTTCTATTAATTCGACACACAATTAAAATCGTCCAACAAGTGTAACTTACATTTCTTTTCTCTTCGTTCTCTCTCTCTTTTTCACTCTCTTTCTCTCCCTCACTTTCTCCCTCTCTTTCGGATCTCATTCACTCTGTCATCGTTCCCCGATCCGCGAGGGATCGAATCAATTATATATAAAGAGAGTACAAATCCGAGACATTGTTCCCAGCATTTGGCACTTTTTAACACGAGATCTTCCTTTCATCCTCGCGGCCACGCAACGATAGATCCACGGTTTCCCGAAGGATCGAAATCCCGAATGAAAAATCTTGGTGTTCGGCGAGCACGGGAGTAACGATTACGGATTAGCCGTTGTTTATGGAGACGCGAGACCCCGTGGCGTGGAAAAATAAATCTAATGGCCTAACGAGTTTTTACGGTGGTCCGTGCCGGGGCAATTAAGAAGAAGGGTGAACGGGGGGAGGCTCGTTCCGAGGTGAGTCGGAAGAAGGTCGAAGGTAGGAGAAACTCCGAAACTGAGGGAAAGGGGGTTCTATCGTGTTGCACGACATTCAACCCCTTTTTCCCGCTAAACTACGGATAAATACGGACTCTTTTATACGTAGACCGCGTGAAACGCGTGAAACTGGGTAACTCCTCGAGGAAGAGAAACGAAGAAAACATCGTTCGAATGACTCGTCTTTCTATACGTACTTCCATTATTCGTTCGATATATTCATTATGTATTCACATTTCAATTAACATTAATCTCCGGAATCGATATAAGAATTCTTCGTGATCTCCTTGATTGTCTCAGTCGTATCGCCATCAGTGTCGCGCCACATTCTTCTACATTTTTCTACATTATTGTATTATCATTTTGCACGGCAGAAGGTGTGCGCGATCCGCAGACCTCAGCCGATCATTAAAAAACAAAAAAATGGACACGAATCCGTAAAGAAATTGAATGGAGTAAGGTCACGCCGGGTGGATTCGCGGCGGGTTTCGGGTTTGAACAAAGAACGAGGGGTTAGAGTTAATAAGATACATGAAGGAGGAGGTATAGACGTGTATGTATGTATATATACCAATATATATGTATACATGTACGATACAGAAAGAGAAGTTTCTATAGCTGGCTACCGATCGTTCTCTATAATACATTTACGCTCTGCCCTATTATAATATTGTACTCGGAGTGTATTGTCTTTCTTGCTTGGGATAATGTTTCGCCGACACGCCAGCCCTCAACCCGAAGTATAACTCTTTCGTTTCTCCTCTTTCTCCCTCCGTCCTTCTTACTCGCGGTCTTTTTCATCTTACTTTCTCTCTTCCTTCGTCTCTTTAAGTTCTTCTCTATTTAGTTCTCATTTTTTTTTTTTGAAACAACGATCCATTAGGTATCACAGGGTAGTCGGAGGAAGGGTTGAGATAGATAGCCTGAAATAGCGAAAACAATTTCAAGAAATCTGGCCCGACGAAAATTCGATTAGCCGAGCAAGATGGGCTTGAGATCTCTCTCTCTTTCTCTCTCTCTCTCTCCATTTGTTTCGTTTCGTTTCGTTTTATTTTCCAAGCCGAGAGACCGGACTCTGTTTCTGTCGCGCTGGAGGCTTTTAATTACTTCTCCGCGATCCTCCGCGATCCTCCGAGATGCTCTTCTCTTCTTCTTTCCTTCCCTTTCCATTCCTTCTTCTTCGTCTTTACTTTTATTCACGGACCTCTGCCATTTACCTGGACGTTTAGCGCGGTCTACTTTTAACTTCGATGTTTTTTTACCAATCTCGCTCGTCAGCTTCGTTCGTTTCGGATTCTTTATTATTCCGGCTAAATCGGGGAACGTATCTCGCAAGGTAATTCTTCCCGAGGCAGCAACGTAATTCTTAATGTATTTCAAAGGCGATCCGATATACTTGGAATCTTATTAAAAGAAGAGGACGAAACGAAAGATGTCAAATTTTCGTTGGACTAAAAGTGCGAGTGGGAAACACGCGAACGAAAAGTTTGCCCTTATCCGTACGTTTAAGATCCCGTGTATGATTTATCGAGTCGGTGGAAGGGTCGAAACGAAAGAAAGTTGAATGTTTTATCCATGGATTAGGTTTCAATTAAAGGATCCAAACGAGCGGGGCGTTAAAGCAGCCATATTTATTGCCAGCGAACTGACGTGTGAAAGGATTATAATCGCGTTGTTCCTGGATTCGCACCTGACTCCAATTCATTCAAGTATTAATAAAATTCAATTCCTAAGTACCAACAATCATCCGGATTATTTCGACGGGGTAATCGATGGGTGATTGATTTAATTAGCGGACGTTAAAAAAATACTCGACGGTGTAGAAAATCGGAGTGTTTTCCCTCGTGACGGAAGAAGCGCGAGAAGACGCGGGGTAAGAGAAAGAAGGGAAAGAAGAGAAAAGGGCGACTCATGTACAGCTCGACAGATGCCTTCCCACGTTTTTTTCGTGAAGACATGTGCCCGGCGCGGCGGAAAGGGTTGAGAAATTCAGTTGGTCGTACAAGCCGCGTGGCAAAAAACTGCCCCGGGATACAAGATTCCTCTGGTAATCGCTACGTGCTGCGATTCCCCGCGACGGGTGAATTCGATTAAGTCCCGGGGACGCGAACTTTCTTTTTTTTGTCCTTGGATCATCCGATTTTTTATCCCCCCCGACCCTCTTTTAGCCACCGATAATTAATGCTCCTTCGAGCCTGCCACGCTACATCGTGTGAAAGCGATCCCACCGTGAATGAGCGAGTTCGATCGGGGTAACTTCGCTAGAAACGTCTTCGATTATTAATATAAAATATTAACGACTTTTGATCGTCGAATACGAAGCTGGACGGTACGAGGTTGATTCGGTCGACGAAGACCGTGTTGTACCGAGAATAACGATGAAAATAATAAGCGATCGACTCAAAGAACGAATACATGGCACGTGAGAAACCACAACCAAAGCAACCCCAAGCATTTCGGATCGATCCAACTGAATGATCTAATTACCTTCAGAGTCACCCTATCGCGACAGAGTGTCAGTGGTACGTGTCCACTTAATCTCCTCGAAAAGACGCGCGCTCGATTCGAGGAGATCCATCGGTACGCGATCGAACGTATAATCGGAGTAAGTTTGAAAATAAGAGCGCGATAAGAAGTGGGATAGATAAGAGATCCCGATGCAAGCGTGACCCGCCACCAAGTATGCGCTCGAATGGAAAGGTTCTTTGAATCTCGCGCGCTACGACAGAGAGGAGAGAATGTTTGAAGGCATTCAGAGAGAATTAGCGATGGAAGCTAACAGCTAATAGATAATAGAGAATAGATATGATCGTAATGAAATTCGGCACGTCTACAAACGTTGTTCTCTCTGTCCGGATGATTCGGATCGTGTGCGAGCACCGCGTTAAGTAGCCAAAATGCATGTTGGACGTCGGATTTGGTACATACATGACTGACCTTCGACGTGTGGGTACGAAGGCTGGATTCTGTGGCGAAGCCCTTGCCGCAGATGTTGCAATGGAACGGCCGGTTCTTCGCCCGCTCCACCTGGGCATCATGATTTCTCAGGTGCTGCTGCAAATTCGACAGCTGAATGAACGCCCTCCCGCAATCAGGAAGATGGCACTTGTACGGACGTTCACCTGAAAACATTTCAAGGTGGACCATTTCAAATCGTTATCATTCTTTATTCTCCGCTCGAATCAAGTTATCTATTAATTACACCCTCGATACAGTACTCGTATCCAAGTACTTCTATCGGACCTACCGGCTCCAGAAATTGAATAAGTCTTGAAACAAATGTATTCTTGTTCCGTCGAGTATCCTTAATTTCTTGCTGTTTTAATACATTTGAATATACCTTCATATATAACTTAATATATTACAATCAAAATAGGTTATATCAAGTTGAATACATCATATTTTCCATATCAGTTAACGTAATAATTGCTGTATTAATGAGATCTGAAAATAGCTGGACGACGAATGTTTCTAAAATCTCGTGGAAACGTGATTTGAATATCGTGGCAGTGACGTGAGGCTCGCGCGTCTCAAGGGACGCCATGTTTTTCTGAAAACTACTAGTCAGTGACGTGACGTCGTACGTGCCGCTCAAAACCGCTGTGCTCTCACCCAAATTTGCAAAACGATTGGCGCAAGGTAAATAATAGTGCTTAATAATAGTCTATCGATATGCGGAAATACGAGATTCATTCGATCGAGAAGTTAATTGGTCTTAAACTGTGCGAAAATCAGTGCTGTCGTAAAAGTTTGCAAACGTGGGTCAGAGTCACCATGCGGTATCGTCGTCGCAAATTCTTCGCCACTTTCGTAAGTACACGTCGTCTTTTCATAATCTATTTCCTCGCATATCGCAAATACTTTTGCAAAAAAGAAGATGATATTTCATCGAATGTACTCCTATAATTCTATCGAGAAGTGTAGAAACAAACGCGGTGTAGAAACGTGAGAGATGTAACGAACGACACCTAACCTCCGATAATAAGTCCGGTTTATACGTGGCGAGAGTTTTCATCGTAAAAATCATCCAGAGTGTAGATTAAAGAGATTTAATCGAGTCCATTATTCGTAATGTTGCAGTGATTAAGTATCGTGACATAGAAGAGAGCGAATAAATCGTCGACGAGGGACATCCTCCCCCATCCCCATCCCCCCATCCCCCCATCCCGCTCCATCTACCAGCCGCGTTTTTTCCATAGAACACGCAACAGGTACCTGCGTGGGAATTAAATGCTGAGTCACATAAAAAAGAGTATTCTTCCGTTTTCGTATAATATCGGAAAGCCAACGTTTGGAAAAAGATGTAATTTTTCTACGTCACTCTTTCGATCGATCCGAGTGCGACCAAAATATCGTAAGTGTTATATTGTTCGGAGATAAACATACCTCGAGGCGCTCGGCGTAAGCCGCACAAAAAAAATTGTTTTCGTTCGGAGCATTGACTTGCTTCATCGCAGCCGGCCTCTTTCTCGGCACAATAATCGTATTCGAACGAAATATATTATTTGTACATCGTATATTAACATGTATATATGAAATGCGAATTAAGACGTAAGTCGAGAATTACTCGTACGAGAACTTTTTTCTCCGAGTATTCTGACTTTATTAACGATAATTGATTATCGTTTCTATAATTAATTATATTATAATTATGGTACAATATCAACGTGGGAATACATCAAGGCAGAGAATCATCGTATTGGTATTAAGCAATCGTAAAGAATTACTTTATGAGATTATTTATAATGTGTTCGAACTATAATATAATTCGTAAGTGTTTTAATCCGATTCGTTGGATTACTTATTGAATTATATTCCCACTCGTGGATATAAGGGGTGCTATTTTTTATCGACGTTATCGGAATGATTTTAATTGAATTAATGGTTCCTTATGAAATCATATCGTAACGTTGAAGTGCACCTTGATATCGTAAAGAATTACTTTATGAGATTATTTATAATGTGTTAGAACTATAATATAATTCATAAGTGTTTTAATCCGATTCGTTGGATTACTTATTGAATTATATTCCCACTCGTGGATATAAAGGATGCTATTTTTTTATCGGCGTTATCGGAATGATTTTAATTGAATTAATGGTTCCATATGAAATCATATCGTAACGTTGAACTGCACCTTGAAATCGTAAAGAATTACTTTATGACATTATTTATAATGTGTTCGAACTATAATATAATTCATAAGTGTTTTAATCCGATTCGTTGGATTACTTATTGAATTATATTCCCACTCGTGGATATAAAGGATGCTATTTTTTATCGACGTTATCGGAATGATTTTAATTGAATTAATGGTTCCATATTAAATCATATCGTAACGTTGAAGTGCACCTTGATATCGAAGTGTTTGAACAAGATTATTTTTCTTTAATCGTCCTCATTAAATATTGGAATAAGTGTGCTCAAAGGGAGTATCCATTATTCGGCTGATTAATACTAATTACTCAATTTGCATGCTGCCCGAAATATATAATTAATATATGTTGGGAGCGTTTACGTTTCCAGGACTGTTTATAATAGTATTATATTTACATATTGGCATATTACGCGGCGATCGATAACCAATAAACCGTAAACCCGAGTACCTTTTATTATCGGCGAGCATTCGGAATTACGTTGCTTTTGTAATATAATATTATCTTGACCTTTTAATCGTTCGGGATCGATCATCACTTAAGAATCAGAGTTCGTTTAGCATCGAGATTTTTATTGCGCTTTTTTATACGGCTTCTCTCTCTCTCTCTCTCTCTCTCTCTCTCTCTCTCTCTCTCTCTTTTCTCTCTCTTTCTTCTTCTCCCACCCATCTCTCCTCGACTGGACTCTATTCTAATTTCCACGAGCGATTGGCTCAATTTAACTTTTATTAATATCGACATTCTTCCCCGATCCTTTTTACCTCGGGCACTTCTTCCTCTTTTCCTTCTTTACTCTTTCAGTCCCTTCCCACCGTTCCCGCTCCCTCCAGGATTCATCTTTTATTCAGTCGCGTGATTCGACGAGGATTTAATAAAAGTAACTCGAGCAAGTCGATCTGATATTTTTATAAGAATTTCGTCGTTTCGTCTTTTTATTCGGCTCGTTCCCACCGAGCGGAAAATTCCACGAATATAATCGGAAAGTTTAAATCGATATACCAAAGGACCAGGAGTAACGCGTGGGTTCATGTCTTCTTTGTGCGCGTATATATTGTAGCGGTCATTAATGAACTTATTTACCATACTTTCTTTCACCGACGTAAAGGGTTTTAAATTACACGGTGGAAGTTGGAAACTAGTGATTACACGGACATGGTATGGCCACGGTGGTCAATAGCGCGGCTTAGTTTTACACGCACATTTGATTTCTCCCTTTTTCTCTTCGCCCCGCATATTTTCTCCCGTACGCAATTAAAAACGTATTAATATGCGACTGGAAAACCGGCGAAGGGTTGGTTCCATGCTCTTCCTACGTAATTACCGGTTGATATATTTATTTGTAGAGCAACGAATGCGACCCTAATGTACGCTCCTACGTAATAACGATGTTCGTTCTTTTATCCGTTGCCACGAACGGACATCAGAAATCGACACGTGTAAACACGAGTAGAAGTCTGCTCGTCTTTCCTTGCCCCTGTATTTTCTTTAACTGAAACATTCAGGTAAAAGATATACAGGATACTCGTATCGAATATTCGGGCTAATATTACATTCCTGTTTTTCATTTTCAATGATATTTTCGGTGTCCGGCACAACGCACGGACTCCGACATTAAAGTTTACCGGCCGGCCGAAATTTTCCAGAGGTACGTGATATCTATTCAACCCATCGGTCGCGTTACCGCTAAAAGTCAAGCTAAGGGTTGCATAACACGTCCGATTGTTTCTCGATTGGGACCGATTTCCCTTTGAACGAGGATAATTCGAAAAGCAGTAACACCGCCTCGAATATTTAGCCGTACGTGTCTACTTTTTTCCGCCGGTACACCTCGTTCTCCACTCGTCAAAATCACCGGGGTTGCAAAAGTAGGTAGATAGCCCCGGAAAGCTGGCACGTGGTTGGACGTGTGAGTACGAAACAGGGATTCGTTTCTCTCTTTCTCTCTCGCCACTTTCAATCTTCCTCCTTCCACCCTTTCTCGATATACATATCTCTTGTTCGCTCGGACCAACGGAGTACACTCTCTGCACGTTTCTCTCTCTGGTAGTTCGCAACCCTCT
Organism: Nysson spinosus; assembly: GCA_910591585.2. Lineage (NCBI taxonomy): Eukaryota > Metazoa > Arthropoda > Insecta > Hymenoptera > Crabronidae > Nysson > Nysson spinosus. The sequence goes on along the minus strand of OU342839.1, from coordinate 898,087 downwards.
TGCCACGTCCGTGGAAACGACCACTCTCCCTTCCACCCCGTACAGCCCCCGTCGACCACCCTCTACGGCCCACTACACGTCCACGCCAGAAAATTAATGTCCCCTGCAATCCATGTATAATGCATTCGCATTTCGTTCAACGAACAAATGAACGCACCGCTAGAAAATTTACGTTCCCTCTCTTCCTCTCCCTTCCCTCTCACCACCCTCCCTCCCTTTCTCTCTTTCTAACGTCGAGCAACCTCGGTGGTTGCGCTCTTGTTCCGTTTCCTTTTACCTCGTGTGTGCGAGCAAATATATACCTGCATATGTGCACCCTCTTTCTCTCTCACTTTCTCCAGCCAGTCAGTCGAACGGCTTTCTTTGTTACTCTCGCGAGATTCTGCGCGTATAGTACAACTATTCGGCCCTGGCAAATGTATCGCACCTCGTACGTGATTCAGTGTACACGTACCCCAAGTACACCCTTTTCCTTCCTGCTCTTTCGCCAGCCTCCATCTCTCTTTTCTCCCCCTGACTAGTCGCCATCATCGAAATTCCCGGCTGGAAATCATTAAATTGCACGCACCCACACATTCGCTACTGACGATGACTACGACTCTTCTCTCGCGTACGTATCTCTCTTCTATGATACTTGTCGGGGTATTCGCACGAGCGATACCTTGAATTTCATCGACTCGGTCTGCTGTGGGGGAGGGATTTCGAAACGCATAGTTTCCAGAGAAAAATCAAGAATGAGAATGTTATGCAACCGTTGGAGTGTCGGGATACGTGGATTTTACGGTGATGGCTCGTAATATCGCACGAACGATGGGGAATCGAATTCTATATTGCACGAACTCCGCTCGAAATATTCCCGATTGATATCGCTCGATTTCACGCGGTAGGAATTTCCACGGGTATTCGGAATCCGTGCTTTTTTTACTTTGCATTTTGGTGATTAATACTCGACTCCACGTGGATGTTAATGATCGGAATATAAAATCTTCAGGAATGCGCGAGATCGTATCATCGTTTGTTCGATCGGAAATTATTTTCGGAACCGATTGTAATATTTATCGAAATTATATTTGAAAGACTCTTATCAAAATTCTTTTTAAGGCCGGACACCGATAGAATCTTAACATCGAATTTAGAATAAACTCACTATAGTTATCCGACAGGTTCTATTAATTTTCTTATACGACGTAGAATTATTAATTCCATTGTAATAATGGAAGCTTATTACTCGGAGGGATATAAAAAGATATCTTTCACGTATCGGCACGAATGAATTGTTCCTCAAATATTTTCACATAGTCGGAAGAATTTATTCGTTTAAGGGGTGAAGCAAAATATTTTCGCTATACTTTATATTACCTCTCGATTTTTCTTACTATTACTATTCCGATTTTTTATAGAACTTCATAAATCATACATATAATAACATTCTCAAATAAAATTGTAAATTATACTGATTCTTCTGACATCGTATATGCGTGTAGTCTCTAAGCAGTCGGCTCGTACATTGCGTAACACGTGGCACCGATTAATTATATTAATTACATATTACAAATCCTCCGGTTTCCGGGCTGACTATAATTTCCATAATTCTCGTCATTACTCGTATTTAATGCATTTTCGGTTCGGTGTCCGGTATAATGTCATTGAACCGGGAGTCGCGCCGAGAGGCGTTTGCCTGGTTTGCTGGCGCAGCCAGAAATCGGGATCGAAATGATTTCTCGTAAATCATTATCGGGGAGTCGAATGAAATTTATCGAAAGAAGGAAGCGCAGCGCGGTGTGGCGCGGCATTATCATGGTAGTGCACTAAAATTTATAGGGTTCGGAATTACCATGAAAGCGGGACGTTCGGTGAGCGCAATGTGTGTGCACCGTTGTATCGCGTTTAGGAGAACGCGTTACCAAGCGCACATAGAGAGAAAGGGCGAGTGGGAGTAAGAGAGAGAGAGGGAGAGAGAGAGAGAGTGGCAGAGAAAGTGTGAGAGAGCACCGGGACAGAGAGAGAGAACATCCCTTTCCCGAGCGATGCAGCCGAGCGTTTCACGCATGCATGGAAATCATTAAAATAAAATGGCCGATAACAAATGACTGTTGCAAAGAGGGGAGCCCTCCTGGCTTGCCAGCCATCTTGGTTCACGTGACCGTCATCCGGGCAACCACGGCCACGCCACGCCCCTTTAATGATTTCTACCCCCTGGCGAATACATACCGCACCTATGTACGTGCGAAATTTCATCTCTGTGTGTGTGTGTGTGTGTGTGTGTGTGGGTGCAATTCTCTCCCCCGCCCCCGCTTTCTCTCTCTCTCTCTCTCTTCCCCTTGTTGTAGCCCTCGCATACGTGGGGTACAGTCATCATCAGTAGTCTGCCGAAATCACCCTGGTACATCCTCGTAGAAACTTTGCGATCACCGGAATCCATGATCATTCGTTTCACGCATCTTATTTGTTTGCATTGAAAGAGTGTTTTTTGAGTCATCATAAGGAGTCATTCGCTAGTGCGTCTTTTCTGTATGCCAGGTAAAATCATCGTACGTTGTATATAGTCGTCTTGGTATATCTTCCTTAATAGACTTTCGTGACTACGAATCGAAATGATTTCGTACGATTTGTTATGGGTACTTTCCTAAAAACAGGAAAACATAGTCGAAGTCCCGTGACACCGATTTCGAGATCGGATGCAAAACATTGTCCCGATACATCCTCTTGATTGATTGACTTTTGGTCAATGTTAATAGACGACGGAAAATCATCCTGGTATATCCCCTTCGAAATTCCACGATCATTAGGAATTAGGTGGTTACTGAATGATTTGCGAGTCGTCGGTAATGGCATGTTGGCGAAATCATTGACGAATCCGATAGTTCTAAGTTTGCAGTTGGAAAACTCGTAGCACCGTGATTAATGATTTTCGCCAGCTAAGAATAGCGGTGTTATCGGTATAGAAATGTATCGATACGTATATAGCTATCGAGAAAGTTCATCCTGATTCGGGGAACGGTAGGAATCAAGTTTTCGGGGTATCCGATTTGACGATGACAGACACGCGTGCCGAAAATGTTTCGGAGTCATCGGGCAGAGCAATTGCAACGGCGGCGATGATTGATCGATATTCTTGTGAGTTGCTTAAGGTCACGTCGATTTCCTCCCCGGAATAACTTTCGGTTTAACTTTGATCGTCCCTCGTCTTCCCATCTGTCTTTGGTGAACATTACCCCTTTCGAATTTACGATAAATAATCGATGAAAAAGATCGCGATTCCGCGAAGCGTCGAAGGCAGTTTCTTCAACGATTTTGGCGATGATGCGGAGGAACCCGTTGTGCCGGTTGGTCGGATCGTACGCGGGTGGAACATTATTCGGGCATATGGTAGCTTCCTCCTTCTCTCTCTCTCTCCCTCCCACCCTCACACAACTCCTTCACCTGCCCTGTCCGAAACTCTTTACGTGTTTTTTTTTTCAACCGATACCTATGCTTTTTTTCGACCGCCCAGAGGGAGCGATCGGGGTCGGTGACCCCTTTTCGGGTTCGAAACCCTTTCGCACCCGTGACTTATTCCGTTCCGAGCAAGGGCCGATGAACTCATTTTCCCCGATTTATGGGGAAGAAAAAAATTAATAGCTTCCTCCTTTGATCCACGTGTCGTGTTTACGAGGTAGCGATCCGTTCGATTGAACGATCGACAACGGTCGACCTGGGACAAGATTTCTCTCATCGCACCCTTTCACTTATCCGAAAGTAATTAGGAACAATTAAATAAATAGGAACAATAATGTAGAAGAGAACGCGCCCGTTTTTTTTCGCTGGTTGCAAGCTCTAATTTCGAAGCCCGGTAATTTTTCTCGCGGACTTAGCCGTGCATAATTTATTCCCGATGGCTGATGAGACCTATTGTTACGACGGTGTTCCTCTTTCGCGGTTGAAGGGGGTGAAAACGAGCCAAGGGGGCTATAGAACGATGGGAAGGGTTGGAGTGGTAGTGATCGTTACTGGAACGAGTCGAGAGAGAAAAAAGGGGGAGAGAGGAATTATATAAGACACCGGAAGTACCGTAGAGAACAGTAGTTCGTTCTGTTTTTTTTTGGCAACATCCGTCCGAGTGGTAACGATCGTTGTTCTGGATGCAGGACAAGATCTCGAACCCTTTCTCGAAGGACGATTTTCACCACTTAACGGGCATTTCGTCGGGACCTTTCTCTCTCTTTACTTCCACCCATCTTCCTCGTAGAAGCACCAGACTTCGGGTCATTAGGCAGATGGGGGTAAAAGGAGTAAAAAGGGGTAAAAATTAATGTCTCAGAACGAACGCTCGGCCCGTCGAGTGGTCGAACCTAACTCTTGATGGCCCTCGTGTCTTTACGATTTTTCCTCGCGAGCCATTTGTTCGAGAGATTCTTACGAAGACGAATCCCCGGCTCCAATCATAAACGAGTTTTATCCGTTCGGAAGAAAATTATAGAATAATCCACGGGAAACAATATTCGTGTACTCGACATTTGTTTTAATATTAATACGAGAGTATCATCGAAGAATTCAAAGACCCTCCCCTGATAAAGCTGTCAGTAGCTATAAATGTCAAGGTACGATCACTGTAAAGCATTTGGAAAAATCTGTAAACCAGATTGACGACAAAGGGGGTCAGTAGGCCGTGTAATGACGCGAATTAGGGTGAGAGACAAACAAGACCCACCACCTGTTATCGACACCATGAATATTTCGTGAATTTAATGCGCCCCGTTTCGTTCGGACGATCGCCGTTCTAAGAAACCCCGATCGGCAAGATTCGTCCTGAAAGAACACCTACTTCGATACGATCGGACAAAGGTGGTTCGTTTACCGATTATATTCAACAAGGAAACATCATCTTATAAAACGTATCTTTATAAAAACCACAATCAAATACAATAAAGCAACCCGTTCAATTTGCACCGTTTCCCACGCGTCACGAATTCGATGCGTTGTGGAAACTTTATACGAACGTTGGAGACTTTACTGGAACCGATTGAAATAATCGGAATGTAATTGTAAATAAAATCGCGATGAGATTAAGGACTGTTTTCTACAGGCGGAGTGGAGTCGTTCTATGTGTTGCGAGTTTGATGTAAGTCGAAGGTGGTGGAGAAGGTTGGGCCGAAAGTTTGTGTGGTAAAAAGAGAGGCACTGGTTCTGGTGTTCTGGCGTTGCGGTGTTCCGGTGTTCCCGTATGCCGTATGCCGTATGGCGTTTCAGGCTTGCCTCCCACACATGCCGTGTAGAAAGTTTACTAGATGGAAATCTATATCTTATTTTACGGCCGAGCGTACTCAATATTCTTGACCTGCCGGCCCGAGTGCCCGATATAAATGGCCTGCGTAAATCTCCTCTCTCGCGAGATAAAGAAACGTACCGAGGAAGATGGAATACTAGAACGTCAACAATAACCTCGCACTCGAGTTCGTCTTCCGTCTTTCTATTCCCTCGGTTTACTTATTAAAATCACCTTCGAGATTATCCTTTCCCCGGTGCTACTCGTTAGGCATTCTTCGATCGATACTTCACAACTAATTCCGTGAATTTCATTTTAAATTCACGGAATTGAAATTAATAGATCGACGGATTTATTACGAATTATCAAAGTTCAAAGTGCGAGTAACCGAGCGATCATCTGTTAACGGAGTCTAGTTGCAGAAAATATTCTCTGATCGTGTAATTCTTTGTTATCACGGGATATTTAACACGGTTCTTTAAGTGTAATCAAGCGATATTTACAACCGACATTCCCCGTCGCGCGTTTTAGAATCATATTTATATTTATGATTTAGAAATGGATGTGCCAGTATTTTGTAATATAGTGGGAAACGAAGTAGGTGGAAAAATGGTAAATACTCGTAAATTAACGATATCTGTACCAGGGAAATTATGATATTCGAAGCTGAGGAGCAGCTATCCTTAACCTAGAGACCGGTTCTGCGGCTAAAACGTGATCGTGCAGGCCTCGTTGAAGATCGTACATGATTTTGAGCAAAAAGTCGCTTTCGTGCCAGCTTAGAAAGTCATTCTAGATTTCGTAGACCTCTTACTGTCCCTGCTCCAAGTAGAAGTATATATAAGTACACTCGAAGTTAAACTCCACGCGAATAAGAAATCGGATTATCCTCTCTTCTTACTCACCGTAGTCGATTTACATTCAACATAGGATTCTGTTAAATATCGAAATGATTTTCGAGCAATTTAATTTTTGAAAAAGGTATTCTTCCGAGAAGAGAGTCGCGGGATTGGGTTTGGGTTTGGTGAAAGTTAGGGGTTCGGTAGATTTACATCGTCGGAAGGGTTACGAAAGTAAGTCAGTAACGCGAGGGTGAAGTTTCGTCGATTTTCAAGACTAACTAAGAGAGTGGTGTCTCTTTAAGAATTTTAAAAGGCCCGCTTCTTAAGGCCACGTGGATTTCGCATCTTTAAATCATTATCAAAACTCCACGCGGTATAACGCGATTACCGGAATATCATTATTATTCTATTATTCCAAAATCTATATAATTTCAAAATGCTAATTATGAGCACGTAATCATCGGTCGAGTTCGGGGCGCTAAAAAATAAATGGTCGTTGGTTTTTGCACTTTGGTAACGCTTATTACTTCTGACTGCATCTCGGACTATTTCTATATCAGTAACCGGTGATAAGATAGCCCGCGAAAAAAATTCACTCTCATGGCAACAATCTCCGAGCATATTGCGGATTTACATGGTTTTCAAAAACTAATCTCCCGCTGGAAATTATTCAATGGATATACTTTATCCGTTGATTCTTTAATTCATTTAATCCACCTTTCAAATCATATTGTATTCTATTTCTACATTGTTTTATTCGCAATTTTATTTCTCTCTCCTTCTATTAGGCAGCGGAAAAAAGTTCGTGCGAAAAATTCAAATGCTTTGTAGAGAAGTAGTCACCATTCATTTTTACAACTCTTTTCTAATGTTCGACAATCTTCTGCATTCAGTTGTGTAAGAATCTGGTTTTTACTCGCAAAGAATGAATTATAATACATGACGAAGCAAGGCCTCATATTGCATCTACGACTCGCCGAAAAAATAAAGCATGTCGAATGGAAAGTTTTACCTTATTTTTGGCGACACCAATTACGAAGAATAGTTAATATCCCCCCAAATTAATACGAACTTAAATTTATTCCGTTCGTAATTATTTTATTAGAATATTATTACTGCAATCACGTAAATCGAATTAAAGTCGTACTTCCAACATCGTAAATGTTTCATATACGGAGTGCATTAAAAAAATACTCAATGACGTTTTTCGATACTTTCACACTGAAATAATTAAAGTGAATAGTTTCAAAAGTCTAATCAGTCGAAAGCTCACTATCGAACGATTATAAATTTGGTCAGATCATTTGTTTGTTCTGTATTCCGATCCGTCAACAAGGTTCTCCGAGTAAATATTGCACCAAGATTACTTATCGCGAACCGCGAATCACGCATAGTGACAATAGCGCGTACGCTCGCTGAAAGGTGACCTTAAAAAATGACGTGGCAAGTCACGTTGTCGCGTTCGGAAAATAACTATTCACCCGTGTCCCTTCCACTCGCACGTTAATTAATTCCCGGAGAAACTACCGGCATGAATGTATCGGGAGGGTATGTTCGAAAAAAAAAAGAAAGGCAGAGTCAATAATCGAGGAGCTTTGTTAAGGGTACGGTTCGATAAGGAAAAAAAATAGGAAGTGCTGCTCGGTGAAGGAAAAAAACGCGCGTAGGCGTATCACGAGGAGCAAACCCCAATATCGTCTATACAACACGCGTTTCGGCGACCCTATTCAAATTAACCCTCGAAAAAAGATGCACCGCCGCGGAAGGGTTCTGAAGAAAATTAGAACGAACTCGCCTCGCCTTATGCATATGCGCCCACGCTTACCTTCCTTTTTTTTGCTGCGAGGCCATACGGCAATTTCTCCATTTAATTTCTTTAATTGACTATCCGTTAAACGGGGTGAAAGAGCTTCGCCTGGAGATGATATATTTACGATAAGTTTACCCTTGACGCTTAACAATGTTATTATCATACACGATGCATCTCGGATGTGGCGTTCTCCTTTAATTTTAAATATGTACAGCTCACAAATAATTCCGAAAGAATCTGTGTACGGGTGAAGCACGCATATGTTATTTAAATATCTAATTATGCATCGGCATTCTCGGCAGTCGGATTTCACGGCAGGCTTTTCGTGCGCTAGTAGATTACGACGACGCAGGTCAGCCGAATATCAGGATTAATATTGTCCATTAAAGTATTCATGTTATACGTTACGGATTAGTTGATTAGTTCATATTACGAAAATTAATTAAGTTATAATACGTGCCATTGCTGCGTGTTAATTGGAATTCCAATCAATTGATTCCTTATTAACGAATCATTCCGCGAGTAATAATTGTTATTAGAACGTTTTTCCCGGCGTAGCGAACCGTGTCGATCCCAAAAGTACCGAGTCCAATTCTTAATAAGAATTCCTAATAAAGTGTGAAATAAATAATCGAGTCGTTGGAGTCGAGTCGTATCAAAGTCTTTCCTTCGAAGACACGTTTCCGCGGAGTGAAAATCCCCGAGTTTTTCCAGACGTATAAAACGCTTTTGTTTAATCTTTCATCGCGCCTGATTTGTGATAAAGGGTCGCCGCTGCTCATTCCCAACTAGCGTTTCGTTGCTTTGATTTTTCTCGAGACGTCTGGCGAGGAGGCATTCCGTCGTATAAATTCTTAACTGGGTGAAATTAGCGAATTAAAAGTACGAGAGGGATAGAAAAACGAAGTTTCCACGAGGACGAGGAAAGACGTTGGGAAAGGCGGAAGGTCGTTAGAGAGAGAGCGAGAGAGAGAGAGGGGGGGGGGTTGGTAATATTCCGCAAAGAGGCTCGACGAACAGTCAGCAGGTCACCATTGGACTCGCGAAAGATGAACCGGTAACGGAAAGCACGAGGAAACGGGACTTCGAATTTCAAGACTACTCCTTTTTGTCACCCCTTTCCTACCCGTGGATCCTACCCTTTGGACCAGCACCTCGTAAATACGGATCGGCAGCCTCGTTTGCGAAACCGTGCCGATCCTACGAGCGACTCGCTCTCAAAAGAGGGGAAACCCCGTGAAACCCTCGATTTTTATTCATGCACCGACGAAATGGCAATTTTTCGTAGTATTAAGTGGGCTTTAAAATTGTCCGGTCAATTTCGCGGCGAGAACGTGCTCCTTTTTTCAAGCGCCGGTAACTCCGCGCGAAAGGGGTGAGTTTTTCCTTGCGACACGGTGAGAACATTATCAACCCGTTCTTTTATCCTGAATAATGTCTACACTCATTCTCGTATTTCACACCTCGTAGAACCTTTCGCGGTGGTATACTCGTATTATGTATAGTATGGTACGACATAGGACGTCGATTTTAAAGAAGACTTTGATTGCATCGTTCGATCATGGATTCCAATGAACGATAACCTGTTTTTAACGATCGGCTTCCGGAAGGCAATAGGAGTCAGGGTCTAGGAGCGTAACAGGAAAACCGATTAATTTCGTGTGCGTAGGGAAACCGATCATTAGATTTTGGCTTGAAAATTGAGTTTTCCTCGTTGCCGAAGGGATAATCTTTGGTAGCCTCTGGCCTGCCAGTGCATACGGACTCTCGTCTATCTCTACGTGCAAGGGACCCCGGGTAAACGCGTACCGAGTATTTATTAGCTTCCACCTATCGTGCGTGTGTGTGAATGTGTCCATTCCTGCGGGTGTTCTCTCGTGTTTGCATGTATCGTTATATAGGTGTAACGTTCGTGAGGGTGCCGAGAGAAGGGTGTAGGAGGGTTGCGCGTGCGACGGTGGCGGCGCGTAACTTCGCTTCCATTATTGAGCGATCGGGTGATCGAAAAATTCCCGCGCTTTTTCGCGCGTATCCGGTGGAGTAGGGGGAAACGATCTCCCATTGGCTGGGTGCCATCGTCTCACCCTCGTGTGCGCGTATATCGTGAAAGGAGGGGAAAGAGAGGAGAGCCGAGGAGAGGGATGGAGAGGTTTCGATTCTCTACACCCTAGCCAGGTATTTGTCTATCGCTGCAGCTATTGACCAGTTATCGATGTCGTGGACACTCACCGATATTATATTCTCCATCCACTCACTTTCTCATCTACCCCTCTCCGTCGACGAGCCCCCTTTCCTCCGTCCACCTACCCCCGCTACCATCCCCTTCCACTCGAATGTTGGTTAATTAATTATATGCATATATTTAAAGGTAATTTATATAATCTGCGCGTCGCTGGTACGCGTGTATGTACGGTAATTTTATATGCCAGTGGAATGCTCGATTGTGATATAGCCGGTTGTAAAGCGTGTATAGGAGATTGGAAGGGGTGGTGGGTGAGAATCGGGGTGGCGAACGGGGTCCGGTAAATTCCCGCCGGTTTTTTGACTTCAGCTCCGACCAATCGCATTGCACCTCGCGGCACCAAAATCTCGCCGAAACGAGAAATCAATATGGTATGCGAATGCCTAGTGCACCGCGGAACGATATCGTTGGGAAAATTGCAATTTCGAAGGGGTGCCGGCACCGGTCACGATTCGCCGAGCCGATTTAAGTTGCCGAGTGGCCAGAAAAATCGGGATGCACCGACATCGGATTCGACCGACCGAAATAGATGCTCCAACCAACACCGGAATAAGTGGGAGCAACGCTTATCGATTATACTGAATTAAACATCAACTTTTCCATCTATCCGTTACGCGCACTCTCCAAGATTTATCAGGATGTCACCTTGTTGGGTTATTCGAATTCGAGTGAAAATAAACATCTCATACGTGAAACAACTGAGCGGAAATACGAAGTCCCGTTGATACTTCACGTTGATACTTCTAACCCGAGAGATATTGTCGAAATTATGAAATATTTATTCATATTAAAATCGTGGAAAATTATCGCGCGATATCTTATCGCGCGATTAATCATAGAAGCGTTAGAGAACCCGATGATAGTGGATTTATCGGGACGTCCTCTCAAGAGTTTGATATTTTGTCCGATTCGATATCGAAACCGTAGAGGAGTGTATTTGAAACGTTTCATCGATAAAGGCTGCGTGCAATAGATGAGTCGGAGTACCGCACAGAGAACCGTACAGTGTTGTACGCGGGAAGGGTGATTATTAATGTAAGGGGTAGCCGAACAGTAGTTATTTGGTCGGTGGTAGTCGAGGGGATGCGATGGCCGTCTTAAAATCAATGCTCCTTATTTTACATGGATATCAGTTGGAAAAGTTAATAAGAAAATATTCTTCCTACCAATTACATTTACATTGTCGATGCGCGAATGATTTGAATTTTGTATTCCCATAGAAATATCTAGGTTTTCTTAAGAACCGAATTGTTATTTCGTCCGTCGAAATTGTAGGTCCTATTCCCTTGAAGACTTAACGAGAGAAAGAAGCTTTTGACCTTACGATTAAATAACTGGCATACCGTCGAGGTTTTGTGTTTTTTTTCATCTCGGGAAAAGATCTTGGTCGAGCCGGAGGAGTCTTTTCGAAGGGTTCACTCATATCGGGAACAGCGCTGACCGTTCGCTTCAAGGCTAATACCTTCCGATTGACTACGCTCATCCCTTAATGAAATTCTTTCTACCCGCTCGCGAGCCGTTCGCCATTCCCGATAAGATTTTCTTATTATTCAAAAACAAACTTTGATACCCAACGTTCCCCCCGTTAGATTATACTTTTACACATTGAAATCATCATCGCGGCATGCATCGAAATAAGCCACGATCGGAGCACGATTACCCGTGCGGATAATAATATTATATTAATTTATTGATTATTGACAATTGCCGTACTATGCGGTATTCATAGAATTTGCTATCACCCTGGTAATCGTGTAGCGATATATTCATTACAAAATTTCAGTCCCCGGCCAAGTATGATCATGTAAATCCTACCGCGATATTATCCGGAAAAACCGATCGTGACTGTTTCGGACAATTACAAACAATATCTATCATCGGATAGATATGAGATTTGTTTAGCCGAAAAATATTTGAACATATTCGAGAAACGATCGAGCTCCGAGATGGATGGGATCCCATCTTGGAAGTTCGATCGACGACGAATAGGATAGGATGTTGGAACTCACCCGTATGGAGTCGAGTATGCTGCTGCACGTGGCTGAGCTGTTTGAACCTGCGGTCGCAGTAGCTGCATTTGTAGGGTTTCTCGCCAGTGTGTACCCTGATATGCTGTACGAGCTGGTGGTTGCTGGAGAATGACTTGAGGCATTGCTGGCACTGGTGCGGCTTTACCTCGTTGCCGGCGATCATGCCACCGGGACCAACGCCGACGCCCAATCCTGCCAGTCCGCCAGCTACCCCGCCGCCGGGCCTTGCCGCCAGTGGACCCGCGCCCAGCTCCCTCGCGTGCATCTGCATCGCGCTCTTGTGCATGAAGATCTGCGAGAAGAACTGCCGGGGTTAGTTGGTACGCTGCACTTTTGGTCGAGCAACTGGGGATGGTAAATCGAACAGTTTCCCTGACCGCCATCGGCACCGTCCTCATTGCCATCCCATGACTTTTCTAGGTCGAACTATTTGATCACTCGAATCGACATCCTCGACGATCGATTAGAATTATTGTTGGAATTTTATCGTGAAAAAGAATGAGAATCGAGAGCTGCTGGTTTCGAAGTGATCGTATAGCTTTACCTATTACCTTTGAAACGTAAACGGTTCGGGCGATCCTTTCTTGTCTACTTTTTGTGTACTTTGTTTCGAGCACTGTTTCGGCTCGAATAATATATGTTGGGTTTGGAGGCTTACCTACACCGAGTACAAGGAGTACAACGAGTACAACGAGTACTACGAGTTCCGCGTTTCATCGTTGGAGAATATGCGTTGTATTTGTTGTTTTCTCGCGGCAAAGAATGATTTGTGTATTTTACTTATCGGGCTTTGTACGAAAGGCCAAAGAAGGCAGTCGCGATTCCTTCCTGGCCGGGGAGGAGGAAGAAGTGAAACTGTTGGAAGGGTCGGCTCGAGTATAACGAAGAAGGCTTGATTTCGGGTTTTCGTACGGGGAACAGGTGTTGCTCTTTCGCGGGTGTGGGCGTAGGTGAACGAACGAAAGGGTTAACGTTAAAAGGAGCGTACAGTTGGTAACAAAAGTCGAGAGGATTTTCGGGAGAGGGTGAGAAGGCGAAAGTTGGAAAGACGGAATTAAAGAAGGGAAACGGGCACGGGTTGATGAGAAAGAGAGAGAAAAGAAAGAGAACCAAAGGTTCGGCTACCGGACCGTTGAGAAGACGGAGGATTTTATTAAAATATGTTAAAACTGTAATTAAAATCGAAAAATCTCGTGAGAAGTTTTAAGAATCTTAGGCCACCCTTCTTACGAGTACAACGAAGAGAGTCGGGCGACGAAGGTGGAAGAGGATGGAATAAGAGAGAGGGAAAAGAGACAGAGAGAGAATTGAAATTGTCACCGAGGGTTCTCAAGTTTCTACGACTTTCAACCCTTTCGTTCTCGTTTGATGCGACTGTAGATATTTGACGGCCTTCCACTGGGCATCGCTGATTCTTAATCCCCGTGAGAGAGGGAAGGTCTGTCGATCCTTTTTATTCCCTGCCTTTTTCTCCCAGTTTCTTTTACCCGGAAACGAATCGAGATCGCCGAGTTTGTTCTTCGTTTCAATGAAATACGTCCGATCTTAGGATACACGGATATTTTGAGATAGTTATAATGTTGAGAAAGGTATCGTCTCGGATCGCTTCGGATCGGTTCGGATCGGTTCGGATCGCCTCGGACCGCCTATGGAAGATGCGATTATAATAAGCATCAGGATCAGAGTTTACGTTTGAGTGTTTATTTTGAACCCTCGTGTGAAGATGTATCGTTGGTATACAGTCTCGCGAGTACTTTGATCATTTCGCTCGAAATAATCGCATACTCTTCTAAACACGACACGAGGAAAGTGGTGCTGGGCCGGTATCCAAAGTAAAAAGTAATATGCCGGGCAGAAAAATTTCTTTTCCCCGTTTGGACAATCAAGCATAATAACCCTGACGCCTGTAGAAGATATTTTTACGCTGATTAACCATAGCCAGGGGCTCCGGGAGAAAAGGGTTGGTGAAAAACGGTTTGACGGCACCGAGTCGAGTTGCGAATTTTTAACGACTGTCTCGAGTGGTCCGTCGAGATTTTCCCGAACTTGAAGAGAACAGTGTCGCTCGATCGATCGAAGAAAAGAAAACATTCCTTATTACACGATCGTTATTATACTACCGTAATTAAACCTTCGGAGAGTGATATGATTTTCGTGTAATTGTTGAATAAGTAATCGATATTTAATTCACGAGACAACGCCGAAGATGTCGATGTTACTTCGTCCGGCGTTGTTCCTCGACGTGTCCGATAATTATTCTTCGACGAAGTCGCGAAAAGAACTCGGAAGGGTTGCCGTGCGTTTCTCCGAGTTTAGTCTATACGTCCATTAATCAAATTTTTATCTCCTGGCAGACGGAAAATTGCGTCCCGACGCCCGGCCGCAACCGTGCGGCGGTTTGAATCCTTTTTTTCTGATTTATCGTCCTCTAGCACCGCGAGAAAAAAACGAAGGAGAGTCGGAGGAACCGGCAGTGAGCCTCGCGAAGAGAAATGAAAAGAGGGGAAGAGCGAGAGAACGGAAAGAGTTCCTTTTGCCCGCGGCCCGCGGTCCGACGGCTTAATGTCCTTAATAATGGAAAAATATATCACCCGACACCCACTGTATTTCCTAAGAAACATCCCTCGCGAACACTTTTTATTCTCTCGTTTCGCTCTTCGCCGAGATCCGACTCCCGAACAACCGAAACTTTCAATCTTACTCATCCGATCGGTCTATCCATTGGCTTACACGAAAGGCTTACACTCTAATATTGTTTATCAAAAATTTACGCTATCATCCTCTCTGTTATATTCTTCCGCACTAATCTACGGACTCCTGCTACTTCTAAGTACGCTTTGATCAAACGACAATTATCCCTCTTTGTTTCGAATGACTTTCAAGCCATATTTCGTTGCTCCATCCATTAAAACGTCCGGTGAATCGATTAGATTTTTAACGAAACGTTCTTTCTCTTGGAATTCGGGTGTTCAAAGGGAACCCTTTGCCGTCCCTTTGCCGGATAACTTAAGTCCGAGGAACATTGGTCACTGGAAGTAGGCTACTTTATACACTTGGAATACAAAGCAAAGGTCTCACCTGCTGACCATATGCCTTTTCTCCATGGCACACATACGAACGTCTCCGGCACGCTCGATCCACCCACGCACCTCCGACCATCTACCGCTTCGCCTCTGCTATTAACTCCGAGGTATGTGTGCAACCAACCTCTCTACGTACATCGTATACACTTCCACGTGCATTCACGTGCACCAGTGTGCGTATTACACGGAGACGACGTCGAATCTAACCCACCTAGTACAGCCTGACTCATTCGCGTACCTACCTACCTATCTACCTATCTACCTATCTACCTATCTACCTACCTATCCGTCTAAACTACGACCGCGAGTAGTACCGTGATACAAAGGAAAAGGTGGCCCCTTAGGCTCTCTAATTGTCGGCTTTAATCCACCCGCGAATCCTACCACCATAGCCGATGCTCTATCGTCTTCCGCGTTTCCGGTTTATCGGACAACCTGTCGGTGAACTCGTCCTTACGTTCTCTAGACGATGATATCCTTCGAACGCGTGCACCCTCGACTTATTTAATTAAAGCTTCCCTTCTGAGAATATATCCTGCGAGCGGTTCCATGTGATCTTTGACGGTGACGACTAGGTAAAGAAAAGGACGAGCTTCCGGGAAGCAGTGTATAGTTTCATTGCTTTAGAGTCGATGGAACGGAATGTATAAGGTGTATAAGGTGGTTAAGGTGGTTAAGGCGGAGGGATGTAAAGCCGATGAATGAATTATACGAAAGGTGTATCATAAATGTGATTTAATGGCTGTTTAACTCGAGCCAGCGTTTCGTTATTCCGGGGAAGAAATTCTGCTGATTATAATCGGCGATCCGAGACCCGCGAACGATATGTATGTATATAGTACGTGTCTATAGACACGGTCGTAGACCGAACGTCGAACTATAGAACTAGGATGCCTAGTTCTATAGTTAAAGACAACTGATGGTCTCTCCTATGGCATTACTGACGCGTCCTAATGTACAGTCGTGAAATAACAATCCATGCTTCGCGGTTAACTACCGATCAATTACCACGAAAGCGCAGCTACTAAATCATTCCAACTTCCCGAATCGTTCTGATCGAATGAAAAAAGATCCTCTTCACTGTACTTTGATTCGAAATTCGCGGTCTGTCGACGCAACGTTGAATCACGTCCAATTCTTACGTAAGACCCTGGCAATGTTCAAGGTCCCCGAACGTTTAGTCATTCGTGATACACGGTATCGATGCGAGTATAAAAATTCCGTGTTGATTTTTAATGCACGTTAGAATTGCCGATTTCAATTCGATGATTCTATTCGTGAATCGCGAGTCGATTCCAATCTGGATGTTTTCCTGCGATTCTTCGAGTAACGGGTACAAAAAGTAGTTTGCCGAAGGTGTTCGAATATCGTCAATAATTACCTGGGGTGGTAAGTGGTGATGAGGATGCTGATACGGCGGTGGTACGTAGGGGTGGTTTGGATGATTGTGGGGGTGAGGTCGGGGATGGTTTTGATGCTGGGGTTGCGGCAGGAGCGGTTGGGGCGCAGGAGGCGGTGTCCAAGGCCCGTGGTTCGGCCCGTGGGTTTCATTGGTGCCATACATCTTCAGGGAAGAATCCCGAGCACGCGACCTGAAGAGTCCCTCCCGCTCTTCACCGAGCACTTTGATATCGACATGGTTAAAATTATCTCAATCCTTTCCACGGACGATTACGATCTCACGCGAAACTGCGACACTTTCATCTTGGCTTCACTGGAACGTAAACTTCTTCAGGATCCCTCCATGACTTCGAGTTCGCGCGGGTCGTGCGCGATACTTTTCACCCTTTACGTTAGTTCTACCCTCGAATACTATTTAATTGATAAACTGAGAAATGTTTGTCGAAGAAACGTTCGGTATTTCGCACTTCGATGTGTTTGTTCGGTTTTAATCTCACATAGTCGAATGTTTCATTGTATTGGTGTAATTCGTTGATCGATGCGAGGGGGTGGATCTCGAAGTGTCTCCTCTTCCATTGTACATGTAATCTTTGAACGAAATCGTAGCCGAATGGGCTCAAATCACACTTTCTTTCATTGTTGCGTGGAGGATTTGAACAGCCGGTGGTAGCAGCGAAGAAACTTTTACGTAACGAAAATGGTGAAACCATTGCGTGAGAACGCGATGGCGATCGTGGACGTGGCGTTGCACGAATCCATGGCGTACAAACACCGTTGCCCCGATCGAGGATGCGATTCCTCTTTTCTTTCGACTTGTTCCGAAACTCTCGTACGGGAATGATATGGTTGTCACTTTCGCGCGTTCGGTTTCCAGAGCGAGGAAACAGGGTGAACGAAACACTTACTCCGTCGTTCAATTCGAAGAGATTATTTACTGTTCGTATTTTCTGTTTTATTCCAAGAATGGTACTCGATATCCTTTGGCGCCAAATTCCACCGGATCTCACCCCGATCGACCCACGTTCTTTATCGTCTTTGACGCAATGGAAAATCGACGAATCGTTGCATAAGTTCGGCTAGCCGCCATTCCGTTTCGGAACAAAGTCCTCGTTCCAAAAATAGTTTATGGGTTCACGGGGTAAAGCATGATCAGGGTACCGAATCATACTCAGCTTCGAATGATTCGAGTGATCTAAGGAAACCCATACTCTCCTCGTTGCATCCATTCATCGTATTGCATCCATCGTGATACTTCCTCGAACGATACTCGCGGTGAGATCGTCGAGGTAAAAATCGGCGGAGGTTTGTGGCCGTAATAAAAATCTAGTAGACTAAACACACTTTCCCGAGGAGTACGATAACTCTTTAGAAATGCATCGGCTCTAATCACACTGTTCACGATAGCGATACAATATCTTCTTTGAGAGGCGACTATGGAGAGCGCAGGAAGTTGCACTCTCGGAATGGTAATCCGGTTTTCGAATAATTCCGTGACCGAACGAAATGTAACACGTATCGGTGTAAAGTGGATGCAACACGAAGTGAACTAAGATGATCTATGTACGGCAATCATCCGAAGAGGTAACTCGGAATAAATAATAACGAATAGGATGATCGAGGAAGATCGCGGTAGCACCGGGTCGATCGTTGCGCGCGGTTTACGATCGCGGAAAGAAACTGCCACTTTTTCGGTCGAAAACAGCTTTTTTCCCCCTCGTTGTATATATGTACAAGTATATGTATATGGTATATAATAGATAAATAGGGGGTAAGTTAACGCAGTCCGTAAGAAATAAAGCGCGGACGCAGCGCTGTGCGCCAGCGTGTGGCGTCTCTGACAAACTAAACCCTCGTAAAGGGGGGGACATTGCGATTACTTCGACTCTCCGGAGCGCGCGGTGCGTGCGTGTGTGCTTAAACGGGGGAAGAAAGGAAAAAAAATCGAAAGCAGCCGCTGATAAGAGGCGAACCAACGAAAAATCGGCCGGCCACTCGAAGAGATATCGATTGAAATAACACGATTCCGTGGAAGGCCAACCAATCGGCAGACTCGCGTCACACCGCGGAAGGGGCCAATCTCTCTGGTACCCGCTTCGAAGGATAGACTACGTACTCCCTCACTCCCACTAAATACTACTTCTCTCTCTCTCTCTTTCTCTCTTTCTCTCTCCTCTCCTCTCCTCTCTCCTTCCATCTTTCTCTCTCGTACGCGTCCTCTTTCACCTCACCGTCTACTTTTCCTCATCCTACTTCTCTACTAGTTGCCACTGCTGCAACTATATTCTTTACTCTGTC
Source organism: Nysson spinosus (assembly GCA_910591585.2). NCBI lineage: Eukaryota > Metazoa > Arthropoda > Insecta > Hymenoptera > Crabronidae > Nysson > Nysson spinosus. Next base: position 879,139 of record OU342839.1, on the reverse strand, counting down.
TCTGTATTTCTCTTCCTCCACCCTCTACCGACTTTGTTCGCGGAGGGAAAGAGAAGGGAAGAGATCGAGTACCCCATCGAGATCGAGTCGTCGGGGGTACCAGAAAGAGACGGGTACCATCGTCTTCAGGAAGTATCTACCGATCGAAGGAGTCATCCTCGACCCGTGGGATTTTTCCGTTCGACCTTTATTTTTTTTTTTACCTCTCCCTCTCTCCCTTTCTCGCACGCTTACACTTTTGTGTACGAACACGGAAGAATTAGTCCTAGACCAAGATGATCTTCTTCGTCGATAGTCGAAACGATCGACTTTGTTTAGTGAGAATAACAAATGATCGAGATACCGAGAATTCTCGGTGAATGAAAGGTCTGATAGAATGAATCAGAGGCGTGCTCCGTGAATGCACCGGTTATTAAGCGACCGATTTAATAATTCACCGTGAAACGAGATTATCGAGTCGGTTCGGCCGCCGCGTTGGAAACAATTCGGGGGTTGGCATTTTTCCAATTGGTCGGCCGCCGGTGGTGTAGGATGTTGCGAATTAATCAACTCGATCAGGGGCGAGAATTAGCGTATCAGTTTTTACTTTCGTTCGGTAATTATACCAGCGATTCGAACACTCGACCGTACGACGACACACTCTCGCGCAACTTTTTGCCATTCGTTCCTTGAGATCGATAATTAATTGAATCATTATCCGAGCACGCCATCAACACGGTATCGTACCTTGGTCTAGGAGAAGATTTTTTCCGAGCGTACGTACCAGTCTTCGCTCGAAGAGCATGGAAACACTGTAATTTCCATAGTCGCGCTTTAACGCGATATTCCCTGAATCGCTGTGATCAAATTGCACTCTGTCTCTCCGTAATAAAATATTATCCACGTAATCCTGTACGATTCCTCCACGGAGGGAAAGGTAACGGGACTTGGTACACCGTGAAGATTCCTATGCGAGTTACATAATTAAGAAATTTATGTAATGGACGAGGAGGAGACTACGTTGCACGAATACCGAACGCGTTCGATTTTCACGATTCTCGTATGATTTTCGATCGGTATTCGAAGAAGCATCGGTTAGACTTTCTTCGGGCGGAACGGTCGCCATCGCTCCTTTTCGCGGCATCTAGAAATTATTTTGGGCGTGGAGGCCATCCGTCGAAACTCAGGCCGGGGTGTTTAAAGAGTGTCCGGTCAGAGGAACAGAGCGAGAGAGGAAGAAAAAAAAATAGGGCGGAGTCTCTTTTCCGAGGAGACTTTGCCTATCCATGATGGCCGCTTTATCAATGATGTCACGATAAGGCGTTCACGCACAACCGCGCCGCTACTATCGGTGCGCCTTCAATGAGAACGGAAGATGGGAACCGACGATTTCGTTCTTATTTATATCGCGACTCGAACACAAGATTTTTATTATTATTAACATTATTATTATCATTACTGGTAGCCCGACAGAACACTGAATATAAACGAGGGGCATTCCAGAATATACACTAACGATCCTAGACTTATTAATCATAGTCTTGCAACAAAGATGTTAATGGCCTATAAACTGAAGCAAAATGGACAATAATGAGTCTTTGAATTTACAATCGTAATGGAATCGAAAATTTGGAATCGGCGTACATCTTGGTAGGATACTCGAGATAAGAAAAGGGAGGAACAAGGATGAGCATGTAAAACGAAGAGAAACGTTCCGAATCGGAATAGAAGTCGAACCATGAGTGGTATTATTGCATAGTGACCGCGGAGAAAGTGTATCGAACGATATCGAGCAATGCAGGACAATCGAGATATCGCATTCAAAGTCCGGTGGCACTGTTAGACCATTGTACTAAAGGTCGCACAAAAATAGCATACACTGTTCTCTGATTATTTTTGGTATCGCGACAGATTTCCAAAAATTGTCCGATATTAATCATTTCAGTGCCGACCGAAAAACCTGAGCGAAAAACGGCGATCCAAATTTCTGTAGTTTGTCATTCTCGAATGCAAGGTATTTCCTCCTTCGAAATTCATCCACGTTGCATCAATAATTCTACGTAGTCTGCGGGCAATTTTATTAGTGCAAACTGTGTTGCATAAGATTATGATTAGTATTTCGATTATTATTATTATCTTCACCGTATTATTAATATTTCCATTCGACACGAGGAATGTCTCTCCATTCTCGCTACATTTAATTCTAATAATTACGAAGAAATTATCGAGTACGACTCGATCGTCTTCGTTCCTCCTACTTTTTGTTTTTCGTCGAGCATCCATAAAGCGCGCGAGAACGGTGCATAAAAGAGAAAGTGCAAGGAAGAGGAGAATGAAAAAAAGAAGGAGAAGATCAGCGAAGGCTGAGGCGCGCATTCTCGTCGCCATCCCTCTCGGAAAGTACTGACCACGGACAACCGGAGGGAGAGAAGGGATAGGAGGTGGAGAGGCGTAAAAAAAGAAGAGACGGAAAAAAGGAAGCATCGTCGTCGGCAAGGGCGGGGCGGGTGGGGAGGGGGAGGAAGATCGCGATAAAAATAAAGAAATCTCTTCTTGTTCGGGGCTAAAAAGGCAGCCGTGGAGAGTTGCGTGGGTTTGCAGCATAATAGTCGCTCGTTTTCTGTGCGTTAAAGAAGAAACACAAGCAGATGGAGGAGAAGAAGAAGAAGAAAGAGAAGAAGAAGGAGAGTAACGAAAGAAGAAGGTAGTCGGCGGTAAAGGCGGGGACGGAAAATAAGGGGAATAACGAAAGAAGCAAATAAGAGTCTACGCGCGGCTCTTCCTCTTTCTCCTCCACCACTTTTCCCCACCGACGAGATCCACGCTACGTCTCGCGTCGTGGTCGTAGCCGTGGTCGTGGTCGTGGTCGGTTCTTTCTTGTGCGCTTACATGGACGGTGAGGGAGAAGCAACGAACAAGAAGGCGAGAACGGTACCATGGCGAGGTGCGGCGCGGCGCAACGAAACGAGACGCGACGAGACGAGAGGTGGGAGAGACATGTCTGTTGGAAGGAGAGAAAGATCATACGAGAAAAGTGAGAGAAGCTCGGATAGAAAAAAGACGGAGATCAACGAGAAAGAAAGAATGAAAGAAAGAAAGAAAGAAAGAAAGAAAGAAAGAGAAATAAAAGTCTGGCAGGCCTTCGCTGCTGTACTCGTCGAGCCGCGTTGCCAAGTCTCATTTGTTTATCGCGGTGCGCCGGATCTTTGGTATCTTTCGAAAAAAAGACTTCTGGCCCAATTTTGGAATCTCTTACGCGGATCGCTCGAGTAACGTCTAAGGTATAACTTTCTCATCGACCCAGATCCGCGAGACCGAGTTGGCTAATTTATCGTGCCTCGCTCCGAGTAATCTTTACGAGGATTTCCAGTTGAATTCTTATCAGCAAGAAACCGCGGAAAAACTGCATTACGATATCAGCTCGCGGCTGGTATCAGTTTCGGCAGATCATCGTGGCACTCTGTCTAAGGTCAATTCGAATAAATAGCGTGATCACGTACCATCTACGAGAGCAGATAGCGATCGGCGTTCGATATAATTCCTCTTTAATTAGATGTTTCTTTTAATTCATCGCGTTCCTTATTCTCCGCGTTCCTTATTCTCCGCGTAGCGTCTTCCATTGTCGCGTGGTCTCGTTTCTGAGTCATCATCATCGTGCGTGCACGCACGCACTTTCCCGAACACATGCGTACTGAACCTGCACGCGTTCATACTTTGTACTCTGCACGCGTATAAATATGTATATACGCGTACGCCGCGAGTTGCAACCGCGGCGATTATACAGTGTGTTCCGACAAACAGCCTCCGTCAAATCGGATATTTATCTTTTTACCGAACAATACTTAACAGCACATCCTTGCCGCTCGCGCGTAATACTTGGCTTTTCCGAATAGCCGAGAAAAAAGTCGAATGAAGTGTTACGCGAAGTAGCTTGACTTTATTATGGACACTTGAACGGACACCCTGTATACCGATGTTGCTCGCAGTATTAGAAGCGATTTACATAGAAATCTACCGTGCATCTTGATGGGTGGTATACCGATTAGACTGTCCACGTGGAAATTCTTCCTTTATTTATAGCCGGTTACTTTTCGGTGACACCCGTTGAATATATTCCTCGCGCACCTATCGAGATTGCTATTTAGCGTACACATATCTCGTGCCTCCCTCGACGCGAACTTCGATCGTTATCGTTCCGATTTACCTTTCCGAAGTTAAAAGACCGCGCGCGCGCGACAATGATAATAAATTGAATTTTAAACGCCTTCGGTACATCGATACGAGGCGCATGATCGGTACTTCTTACTCGTATCGGTTTACGATTCCGATTTATAAACTAGTATTTGCGCGATGTACATCTTTACTTTTTCACTTTACTCCTCTGCATCATATTCGGTCGCAGACCTGCTCGTTTTACGCCGAAAGCGGCGATAAGTGTCCATCTTCACACGCGATGTACGTCGAACTCCAATAGCTTCGCGCCCGCACACGGAACTTGGAAGATACTCCTAGACGTATTTCCGCATTCTTCTGGATTATGTGCGAGGACGATCGTTACGTAGCCGATCGAGGACGTACCGGTGATTCTTCCTCGAAATAATAAGCTGCCTTCACGGTGATAACGATTATTTCCTCGCGCACACTTTCCACGTGTGCAGTAGAGTTTTATAACGAGTACGAAATGTGCGTCGGATGAATTTAATGGTAGACCATGAAAAAAAACGACAACACGAGTACGTATTGAATCTAAGTCCCCAGCTGCGTCTATGTAAGAACGTGTCGGATTACGCGTCGTTTCTCCGTCTCCGTCTCTATCGCTTCTTCCTTGGTCTTTACTCTCTTTTGCACCTCTTTAGAGCGCTCTACACCGTCGACTCTATCGGAGAACCGCAATCTTGCCCAGTTAGAAACTTGCGCGTTAAATGTGCCGCGATAGATGCACTCAAATATTAATGAACTTTCGAATCGTCCTCGGAAGAGTTCGATTTATCGTTTAATCATTTTATCCCGGTGATCCGCCATATTTCTTTAGCCGTTCACGCACGGTAATCGAGAGAATTCCGATTTCCCGATGTGTTCCCGAAACTTTCATGCTTACGCGGTGTAATTGGAAGAATCATTTCGTATAATTACTCTGCCGTCGATATAGCGATATGTATCTTTGGAATTCTTTCGATTCGATATCCGACAGAAATCTTTGGTTTTCCAATTGATTCCGGGAATGTGTAAAGTCGAAGTCGGTGGTAGCGAGTTGGTGGGGCGTTTGGTATCACCGTCTTGTGGCAGTAACCTTGTGCTCGCGTCAGATTATTTTTTTTCCCCTCCGGTATCATGCGTATGCTAACGGCCGACACCACGACACCGCGACACCGCGACACGCCGACGCGAACTCGGCCGCGAAACGCGGCTGCGAGGTAAGACAATATGAACGGGTTTGTCCGTGGTCAGTTCTACTGGTACAGTCTCTGGAAAATTATTCCACTTAGTCTGACTACCGTCCAAGCCTTTCTACTGGATTCTCACCGATTCTAATTCCAGCTCATCTTCGTGTTCGGAATATTGAATTCTTTTCTGATATATATTAAAATTGTTGTAAATTTAGCGACACCGCGGGAAGCCTTTAATATCCTCGAACTATGAGATTACATAATTATTTTCAAAGAATTAGCAATTGTTTGCGACAAATTGCAGTATTACTTCAATAGGACCGGATTTATAAGGCAACTGATATCAAAACGAGAAACGAGTATGGAACGAATAAAAAGTTAATTTGTAATCGAGACGAAACGAAAATAGCATTTAGCAGAGGGCGAAGATTCGCGCGGCGGGTAAGCGGGAATATTAACGTTCCGATAATCGCGCAACCTTGACCGAGTGCACGACCGATTGCTGGATCCTCACCACCGGAGACGACCATGAAACTTTCGCATAATAATGCAGAAATCACGATCGAAGGACGTGGAAGAGTTGATCTCCTTCGTCGTATCGGACCGACCGAAGCGAAATCTTTTACATTGCATTTTTCTCCGTTCAAGCTTTATTTCCATCGCCGGTGAAGCATCGTTTTTTTTTTAACGGAAAAGTCGATAACAGTCGAAATGACACGCGAGGTGAAAACCCGTTCGAAGCATCGTTCGTAATGTTTAATTTCTTTTAATAATGCAGGGACGCGTGAGTCAGGAGGAGAAAGAGAGGCTTCGACGGAATGCCGCCGCCGCCGCCGCCGCCGCCGCCGCCGCCGCATTGTCGGAGGTCAGGTTCACCAGCCACGATGCGTTCGTTCTCTCTTTCTTCGTCCTTCTTCTTCCCCCAGGAACTCCGTTCGAAAAATAAGTGGGAAGATTCGTTCCTCCAAGAAAAGCTTCTACCACCGTTGTTAACTTTTACGTACGTACGACTCGATTAACGAAGGTAGCTTTTATTCTCGATTAAGAAACATCTTCCTATTCGTAACACGCGCACCTTCGCGCTATCCTCTTGCATTTACCGATAAGCATTATCGATGGCAGAGGATACCGATCGTATTAAGAGCCGTCGAAAGGTAGATGCGTAAGAATACGAATTTAAAGAAAGATCTTGATGTGCGATCTCAAAGAGACGTTTGAACGGTGTTCGGAGTGCTCGCGGAGGAGAGAAGGTTGGATGCTGGTGGCTGCTGCATCTTGCATATATGTATGTTTTATGTCAGCGTGCATTCTGCATTTGCGCCGTTGCCACGTCTCTGCTGGCTCTCATCCGCGCTCATTCTCTCTCTTTCCTCTCTTTCCTCTCTTTCCTCTCTTTTTCTCTCACTCTCATCAGGTACCCTTCGCCGCATCTTTCTCTTTTCACATTCATCTCGTACTAGCCGCTTGTGCTCTTCCTCCCTCCGGCCGGTCTGCCATGCATTTCTTGACATTTCTCAAACCTGTGCCACCTCGTGTCCAAAGTGTCGTTGAACTCGGAAAAAACGAGTACGAGAGGCTCGATTCGAAAGAAGATCGCCGAAGAAAGTCATCGTTACGAGACTCCGGGTGTGAATAACGGATCACAGTATCGTATGAATGACTTCGACGAAAAACCTGATACAATACACTGACGCGCACGCGACACCGCGTTGGGATACCGCGAGGAACGCGATTATTAATAATAAACCTTTAGGAAAGGTAGGGTTCCGATAACCGTACTCTACCGTCGGATCGAACCTACTTTCGACCGGTGAGTTTTTTTCGTTCTTCTTCCGGAGCGAGGATAATTGAAATTTCTCCCCTCGTGGGTACAACGAGATTTCCCACGGCTCGTGGTACTGGAAGGGTTGAGTTTTTGCCGGCAAAATAATTTTTCTTCGAGTGTACCGCGCGATCTGCATACACGCTATCATACTCGCTTTATCTCCGACTCCCTTTCTCTCGGATACAGCGGAGGCTGTCTCACTGATTCTCTCTTACTCACCGTTCGCGAGTGTATCGACTTGCTCGCTCGCTCTCTCGCTCTCTCTTTCTCTTTCTCTCTCCCTCTCGCCCGATTCTCTAGCACATGCAAACCGTTTCTCCATCTTAGAATCGGGACCGGTGTCTCGCGCGACCGTGGCTTTAAGGCTCGCGAAAAATGTCGGTGCACACCGAGTGCCAGGAGTGTGTGTACACGATGTCTAGGTGGACGAAACCGTCCGGGACACGTTCCACTGGGACTGGCAAGTGACGAGCCACCACGGGAGGTCGATCAGTCCGTCCCGACGACGTTGGAGTAGGTCGTGGCTCACCTCGCGCCACGATCAGTGCACCCCGAAAAAGAGACACGGACGATCCGCGGATTAGATCGGTTCCGATCGCGCTAACCGCGATATCAGTGGACGATTTTCTTGACTTCGAACCGTCGAATAATTATACGAATTCATTTAGCGTTTAGGCCGAGTACCGACTGGCGAGAAAGGTGCTGTATGCAAGATATACCACGCATCGGATTCAGAAGAGTTGAAGAAAATAATATATGAATTCGTATTATGATTTCACTAGCGTGCGTAATTCCCGCTGTTGGGTGGGAAAATACGAATGTCCATAAAACAGCGTGGAGGAGGATCGGAGAGTCGAGAGTGTTCGTTGTAAAACGTTCGAAAACGATTGGCACGAGTTAGAACCGTGGTGGAGTAAAGTGTCAAAAGGTGAACTAGTATTCGCGATTCCGAATGAATGGTTTCTTTGTCTATCTATCTTGGAGATTACGGGAGTCGGTGGATCGGCGGTGGATCGGCGGTGGATCGGCGGTGGATTGGCGGTGGATTCGGCGTTGGTTGAGACTAGGTGTTTTTCGATATCGGTGATGCGAGTAGCGTGGAATTTCTCGCGACGGGGGAGACGAAAGGATCTTTCTCTCGCGATAGGTTCACTCTCGGGAGAGTCAATCTAGTTGGCGGTGTTTCGCGCTCGAAGGAGCGCGTCGTCCTCGTTCTGGAATGCGTAGCTCGCTGTACGCGATTCCGCGGAAGGACGGTTTCGATACTTGGCTTCGATACTGTCTTCGATACTTTTTCTCTACGAGCGAATTATGGAGCGATCGTTATCGCTATCGTCCAAAGTTCCACGTGGAAGGCAGGTGAACCTTTTTCTCTTCGTATCGCGAGATGAGACGAGTAACGGAACGATGAAACGATATTCCAGTGTTAGTGTTTCTACCGGCGAGGAATTCTATCAGGCTCACGTTTTCCAGTTGATTAACGAGCTCGGTAACCGATACTATTATTATATATTTTAATAAAAGGCTCTACCTCGTGGAACGGTGTCACGATTCAAAGGCTAAGTACCGAGAAACACTAATCACTGGTATTCGGTTTAATATCTGGCGATTTAGTAATTTACGATGGAAGTATTCCTCTTACCTCTGGCACACGGCTTTCTACAGTAGGTGGATCACAGTTAAAACGTGTCGGTAGTAGGAGCTAGGTAAAAAGATCACAAAATATGGCACACTGTTGCCCGAGTTCATCGTTCGGCACTTCGCGGCGCGGTCGCTTTTACTGGTGGGGGCGGCGAAAACGGGCGGAGGAGAGAATCACGAAAGAAGACGTGGAACGAGGAACGAGGAACATGGGAGAAGGGAATGCCACTTCCCCGGAGATCGAAAAATCGAAGGATCGAGGAAATGTAGGGTGGCGAAATGAATCGACGAAGAATCGGCGAAGAATCGGCGAAGAATCATGGAGGAAGGTGGTCGGATCGGAATGGCACACCGTGGAGGAGAGCAAAGTCCCGCGTGCTGTCAGCTGTCAATGTCGCGCACGTTGTCACTCATCTTCCGTGCGATCCCGAATCGATGTTCTCCGATATCGAACAATTCTTAATATCTTCGATGACACTCGATCGTCCTTTTCCCTTGGTACCATCGGTACCATTGGTACCGCTCGTGTCCACGATTAACGCGTCCTTACTCCACTCAGCTCTGATTCGCGAGAGTCTTTCCTTCGCTCCGGTATTATCAGGGTCGCTGAGATTACGTTGCTGTGGTTCCGATCTCCGATCGAATCTCCACGTTGTACCAGGTAACAGATCTTTCTTCTTTTTCTCTCTCTCTGTCCCTCTGTCCCTCTGTCCCTCTCCCTTCCCCCGCGTCCCTCGCCAATCTTAATTTCTTCACTAGGATAACGCGCTTAAAGGAAGACAGGGAGGATGGGAATAAAAAAAACCCGGGGGGAGAAGGATGTCGTTGGTCGGCGTCGTCCTCGTTTGGGTCGCTGGTCCTAGGTGGTCGTCGGTGGTCGCGGTCGCGGTCGTGGTCGTCGTGGTCGTCGTGGTCGTCGTGGTCGTGTATTGGTGTGCGTGGACGGCGGGATGCACGCGTGGTATCGCGTGAAGTTGGTCGTGCGTGCGCACCTTGTGCCTTCGTTAAAGAGTCTTTTCCGTATAAAATGCTGGGGCGCCGGCTCGCCGGCGAGAATCGGCCTGGCCGGCACCGCGTAGGCTTCGCGCCGGCGTCCTCGCGAGCGATTGGTTGATTTCAACCCGCCGTCGAGCCGGTGGGGAAGACTGGCGCGAACCTCCGAAGCTAGAGTTAGACCCGAGGGAAGCTACCGGAGCGGATCCACCGGAGTACGGAGTACGGAGCACGGAGTGGGGTTGCGTTTACCACTGATCACGACCACATATGTCTCATGTCCCTTGTTTCGTGTCTTATCCATCCTTATTATCCTTTCAGGGATGTTCCCGATCTTACGCGTATCCTCGCGATGCATCGAAAATTATCCTGCTACGCGATTACACCTTTAAAACGATGATTTTAAACGAGAGCATTCGCGAGCTAACGGTACGAATCACCGCGAGCCCGGGAGTGGGCTGGAAGTATCACTCGCGTGGACCATGCACGTCGCACCCATCGATTCATCTAGGAATGCAACTGATTTTTTGCAAATTCTCATTTACGACCATTATGAATAATAGATAAATAGATAACCAAATAGATAATTCTCTATTTTACAATTTTAAAAAATGAGTAGAATGGTGGTAGATGCTTGAATTGAATTAATGCTCGAGCGTCCTTCTAACGGTTGTCCAAAGTCGCGGGATTCGTTTGCTACGCGAATAGGTGCACCACAGTTTTTATGAAATTTGGATACAAAACACGGTGATAACGCGTTCAGTGGGAACGTAAATATTAGTAGATTGGAAAGTTTACACGGACACTCATCGGTAGAACTTTCTTTTGTCTGGTTGTAGGAGGAGGAGGTAAAATAGAGAAATTCAGAAGATCTATGCAGTAGTATTAACCACTTTTCCTAGTCGGTCCTTCTTGATCGCGCATTCGCGGTGTCTCTCTTCCTTTCTTCGACCCCCTCCTCTACGCGTACTCCTGTCTCTTTTTTAAGATAACTTCTCATTCCTTTCTGTTGCTTCGCTTTCTTTCTCGGTTCCTCTTTGTCCGTACCTCGCGCTTTTCTCTCTCGCGTTCGAGACCAGCCAGGCTATTCACCCACGCATGCACGAGATGACGACGATGATGACGCCGGCCGTAGCCAGTCGCTGCCGTCTGTACACTCGGCTCTTTCTTTTAGTTTCCTCGACAAAAATCATCTCCAAGCAAAGAAATCTCATGTGGTCGATTGTACAAATTATTGTAGTTATTGCGACCCGTAATAATCTTTGAAAAATTTCATTAAAGACACGGCAAAGTTATTACAATATTTTCCGATCAACGTTTTAATATGCAGTCGCACGACCCTCATTTTGATCGTCGGCAAGTCTTATTGTTCGGATCAAGTACCGCGGACTTTTTCCATGTTCAGGATTTCGTTGACCTTGCGATCTATTCGAGTGACATTGGCTTATTGTCGTTGCACAGCCCCGGTGACCCAGATTCCGAATTGATTATTTTTTTCTTTGCCGACGAGATTCGATTCTTTACCTCCTTTTTTTTTATTCCTCGTGCATAGCGTATTAAAGATAGCCGGCTGTTCCCGAGATTTCATTAATCGCATACTCCGGCTCTATCAAGTTTTTCTTCTACTTTTAAAGAGAGTCGATTATTTTATAGCGGTTTCGATGGTTTTATCGTAGATCCGATAGATCCAATTATCCTCGTGTAGTTCTTTTTGTCCGATGGAAGCGTGGAAGAAGGATAATCTCGGTCTTACTTGGCGGGATAATCTACTTTTGTAAATCGTTGGAAATAGTAGCCGATTTGTAGACCTCGCGTAGACCTCGCGTAGACCTCGCGTAGGATCTAACGTAAGCACGATAACTGTACAGTTGACATTGCTCTTGCGCGTGTGTGTGTGTGTTTTTTTTTACAGATGACGTTAAAAGATCGCGTTCTACGAGAGGCAAAACATGCGCCTTTATCTCCCTTCCACCGTAACGGGCTACATCGCCCCTCCTGTTCCTACGGCCTCGGCCTCTCTCTTTCTCTCGCGCGTACTGTTCCCCGGCCCGGGTCCTGACCTACGACTACGTTCACGGGAGTGGAGTAGGCGAATTTTGTCCGAAAGTCAACGAGAACGAAAGAGCGGATTCGCAGGCCTCCTCGAGGTCACGGCACGACGAAGTGGGGAGGGTATCCCAGGCTCGGTTCACTGGAGGACGAAGAGGGGAAACCAAAGAAGGTGGTGGATATGGGCGAAGACTCTTTAAGAGTCGCGGGGCAGAAGGAGGAGGGGGTGGTGGAGGCGGTGGAGAAGGAGAGAGGCTCGAAGGAGAATACCACGGTGGAGGAGGACCAAGCGACGCGATAGAAAGAGGAGTATCGACCAGAGGAAGATGAGAACATCGGGAGAAGAAGAACCCGAAGAAGAGGACTAAGAAGACGAAGAAGAAGACGAAGAAGAAGAAGAAGGCGAAGAAGGGGGCTGATCCACCGGCAATATATACACAGAGCCGCACAGCCACGGCAAAACTCAGCAGTTTTGCTGTTCGATTTTGCAAACTTATATTTAGAAGGGCAACGATCTTTTGCCGCGGCAGCTCCAACGGGAGAAGAGAGGAAAAGGTTCTCTGGGATACGCGCGGTCTCTCTCTTTCTCTCTCTCTCTCTCTCCCCTTTTCATGAGTGTGCGCCGTGATTTCTCAACTCTTGAAGAAACGAAATCGTACCTTCTGCCATTGCGTTTTTTGACCCACTTTTCTATGTTTTTAGTAGACATTTCTGCAACCCTTCCATGCAGCCTCTTATCGTGTCATTCGCGCGAAGCCTGCTACGTTTTGGCGAGAACATTTTATCGGACCAAATGCGAGGCGTGAATTTTTGTATTATTTCCATCGGTTACTTTTGGTTCTTGTTTAACACGGCGCGACCAAGGATTATGATTTGTTGTCTTACGAGCGATACTCGATAATTGACCGTGGGATCTAACTGTTGTTCAATAACAATGTAATAAATATTGCGCGAGTGAATTTTCAAGCGATGTATCGGAAGCTTAGATCGATCGGGAAACAAAGAGGGTGGTTCTCTCTTTGGTGTTCTCCCATTACACGTGCATTATGGTAACACCGGGGTCAATCACCCTCGACGGAAGCGTGTTTCGCGAATTTGACTTCCCCGGATCCTCATTCTCTTTCTCTCTCTCTCTCTCCGGCAATGAATTCTCCTCGTTGTGTAGGAAGCGGTACGCATAATTGACCTAATTGTTTGCCGCCCGGCAGACTATTTTGCGTCTACCATTTATGGAACTTACGGAATTGTTCTCCATCTTTACGGAATTATTTACGAAATATCGAGTATGTACTTTAAGGATCAACTACGGTTGTAGTTTATCGTCGGCGGACTAGCGATTGATACGATTCTCGTAAATTTGGTAAATAGAAAGGCATGTTTTTATCGAATAATAGTCGTTGCAATAACGCCCGACGGTCGTCCCTGCGAAAGTAATCTTATCGTGGCGAACGCGTTCTCTGCGGCTGCGAAACGGCGCGGAGTCAACGAACGATAAAAAAAAGCGCGTAGCCACACGCGCGACACAAAGAATAAACTCCGTTCCACGGACCTCGATCCTCGATCCTCTTTCTCTCTTTCCCCGCGAGCTTTCTTCGTCTGGTTCTTTCACCGACTCTTCGACTCTCTTTCTTTCGCTGGGTATACCCGCGAGTGTTCTCTTCGTCATCGGCATTGGAAGTTCGCAACCGTGTGTGGGCGCGCGAGCCTCTCTTTCTCTTTCCCATGCGATCGCACTTCTTCTACTCTTCTCGCGATTCCCCGTCTTCCTTTTACCCTCCAGCTCCTTCTTTTTCTCTCGAATCGCTTGGGGTAGGTCATGGCGGAACCGCGCGCGAACCAAGAAGCGGGAGAGGGAGATAGGAGAAAAAAAGAAGGATAAGGAGGAAGAAACCGTCCGAGGAACGTACGATATATAACGTATACAACGTATATAACATGACGCCGCCGCGCGGCACACGACTTTGTATCGTGTACCTTTCTCCTTTTCCTTCGGTTCCTCTTTCTCTTTCCTCTTCTTTCCAACCGCTTCTTTCTACCATCTTTTGACGTGTTATTTATCCTTACCGATCCTGGTCATCGTTACACGCTACGATGATTTCGCGATATCGAGACTAAATGAAAATTCTCTTACGATTGTCCTCGTTCCTACCGTATTTGTGCATTTTATGAGAAATCGACGATTAACCGTGTCTCGAATATCTCGAAAAAAAGAATGATTACGTTCTAATTCTACATAATTAACCTCCGTACGACGCGGGGAGTACGTTCCGCGCTATATAAATCCGTGTTAATAAAATAACACGAAACCGCGGATAGCTACGAAGCCTTTGAGGAGACATAATGGAATCAAAGATTATTACATCGCGTATTTCCGCGTTATGAATATTAGTATTCGTTTTATCGGGAGATACGAAATATCTGGTACTATTACCAATCCAATCTCCGTGTCTCCTTCGATTCGAAGACTCGCCGGGTTTAAGTAAAGATCGAAGGATTCGATTAGGCATGGAGTAAGACAGGGTGGGAGCCGCGGGCCAGGGGGGGGGTAGGTTATTGTAAGGGATCATGCGATTCGAAAATCATAGAAAATTACTGAAAAGCCAAGAAACTCGGTTGGTCCCAGGATGGGCGAGTAAACTCGGCCGTGGACTTGAGATGTCGTAATTTTGCGTTTGCCATAACGGCTACGCGGCACGGAAGTTCATCCCTCTTTTATCCTTTTGGGGTTTTCTTGTTCGATTACGAAACCGGGAATAACCCCTCTACCCTCGTCACCCCCTTCCCGCTCCACCGCTCTCTACCGTTCCCACCACCCTTTTCCGTAATAGTAGAAGGGTTACCGTTCGGGAAACCAATGAAACAATAGCACGCGTGCAAGAACCGTTATTTAAATAATACGATGCTCGATCCTTGGCGAGGATCTCGAGGAGAAAAAAAAGTGTACGGCGCGAAGGGGATGCGAAATCTGAACGTGAGAAAGACTCCTCTCTCTCTCTCTTCGCACTCAAGTCCCGGAATCGGTGGCTGATTAAAGGACACGCTTTTTTGTTTTTCCAAGGGGTGGAACCTACCCCTTTACCTTGCTAACGTTACAACGACAAATAATCCAACGTTTCATCGTATCATCTTCATGATTTCAAACTCTGCGGCGCCCCGAATCAGAATTTCCTGATCTGAGGTAAATTAATCTCGATCTCTTTTGGAAAATAGAAAATGCATTGTTTTCAAATGTATGAAACGGTTGTACTAATTTGGAAAAGCACCAATGAATCGGTGCACGGTATCCATTATTCATAAGGATACGACGCGCCTATTAGGGGGATTCGGAATAAATAATAGCATCTTAAGTTGATTTTTTGTCTAATGACCCTTTGGTTTCTGGGGCAGCTGTCTACGATGCGAGATCGGAATTCTGGATCGGTCAAGGGTACAGGCCGCTACGCTGCTGTGAGGTAACCTCGAATGTTGAACCGGTTTAAAGGACCGGGATGAAAGAGAGATTCCGAGTGAAAGAGCCGCGAGGAAAAAAATTCATTTGAATTGCCGGAGGGGTCGGGCCGAGGTGTCGAAATAATTGGATTTTAATTTTCGACCTCGTGAAACAAGAAAAAAGATCGAACCACCGTGCTACCCTTCGCTAACCATGAGAATACTTCTTGCACCAGTGTTTGCACAACCTTCCTCTCCTCCTCCTCGTAACGTTCTCTCGATTTTTATAACGTTTTACTATTCCCGCAAATTAATTCATCACCCGTTTCTCCGATTACCGTAGTTAGAGTGATTTATGAACAAAAATAAGATTCGAGGGACGGTGTAAGAACGAATAAAGATTCGTATCGTTTCCCGTGGAAGACTCGAAAGTCGCGAACCAGGGAGACAAGGTACCGATGAAGATCCGCGAACGGAATGGGTACCGGTACAAAGGAAGCGAATGTTTTAATTAAATCCCGGGAAAACGTG
The DNA here is from genome assembly GCA_910591585.2 of Nysson spinosus. Taxonomy (NCBI): domain Eukaryota; kingdom Metazoa; phylum Arthropoda; class Insecta; order Hymenoptera; family Crabronidae; genus Nysson; species Nysson spinosus. Next base: position 863,305 of record OU342839.1, on the reverse strand, counting down.
AAAACTTCACCATCGTCCAGCGTTTTTGCAATTTTCCGAAAGTTTCGCCCCGCGTGGTGTGGGAACGGGGGGGCTGCTTTTAAGGTGGCAAAGTAGGTGGAAGAAGAGGAAGAGGAAAAGCTGGGGGAGGAGGACGAGGAGGGTGGAAGTGATGGAAAACACCTTCCAACCACCAACGTGCCTCCTTTCTCTTCCTATTCTTTCAACCTTCCACCACCGTAGTTCGTTGAAATAAAATAAAAGAACCCGCAAAAACAAAAGAGTGGCCGGGCTACTTAACGAAACAAATTGTTGCTTCGTACTCCGCCACGAGAATTTAAAAGTTTACCGAGGTGTTGCTTCAAGCCCCTTTTTACTTGTACCTTTTACTTTCCGCTCCTCCTCTTCCTCTTCCGCATTTTTCTCTCTCCTCTTCAACCCCCAACCCTCTACCGCTGTTTCTTTCATTTACCTTTATCCTTATTCAGCCATTTCTTTGCTAATGTCGCATATTTATACCTATTATATTTCTCTTCTTATTAATTAATACTCAAACTCGTTGCCGCGTGGAAATATGTTATACATAATCTCGTCGAATCAATTAGTTAGGCATCGACAAAGCATAAACATTGACTACCAGGTCAAAATCCGCGTTATACGATACCACGTGATACGCATTTGTAACCTGTATTTAAATACCGGTTTAAAAATCAAACTGATTAAGCTTTCCACGATACATTAATTACTTTACATCGTTATGGTAATATTAAAACTATGAAAAAAATATTCCAAATTTTCTGAATATTACCGATATATTTCTTTCGAGTTTCAGTAATAATCGCATCGGCGGTCACCGGTGAACCCTACTGTATCCAACGGGTTAAACCCGCTGGTGTTATGCGTCACACGCATCGAGGAATTAAACGGCGTACTATCGTACGTGCTCTAAACTATCGTTAATCGACGGAGTTCCTCCGTGAATGATATTTCTTCGACGCGTGCCGATTCCCTCGCACGTGTATGTACCTACACGTGTATACCTGTCGCGTCGCATATGTGTGTACATCCACGTAACGACACACTATTTCGCATAATGAGTACAAGTAGAAGGATCATTCGAACCGTCGTGGCGGTCAAACGTCGAACGTCGAACGCCGACAATCAAAACAAGAACAACCTAGAGCACCTATAGTACACGGAGCACTCGGAGCATCTAGAGCAAAGCAAACTACTTACTCGGATTCGAGTCTGTTTCATAAAAGAAAAAAGCTGCGGTGCTTTCTTATCAGGCACGTTACGTTTCACTGTTTCTAAGAGACAACAAGCACATGTACACCTATGAAGCATGCGAGGAACGAAATCAAAGTAACAAACTGTCAGTGCACGATACATACACCAAACACACGTTATCAGGAGTAAAAGAAATCCACGAAGCGATCGATTGACATCGATCGGTAAACAAAATTGGCGGAGGCACGTGAATCCAGTGCTAGTGGATCGAAACGTGAAAATAATAATTGCGTCAACGTGCGGGGTAGGGGTGTTACGAAACAAAATGAAAAAATGAAGAAGAAGAAATGTGACGAGGCCAAGAATGCTCGGAGAAAGATGGTGTAGAATAAACGAAGGATGACGATCAGACGTGTATTAGGCGTAAAAAACGGGGATTTTGAAGGGTCTGAGTGTTCAACTCACTCGTTGCAGGGTGGACCAGCATTCCTCGAGGGTGCGCTCGTTGATGTTGCCCATTCCTCCACCTCCGCCGGCACCTCCCGCACCTCCAAGTCCTGCCGCAGAGGCACGAGACTACACCGGGCAATACAGGAGCCGAGTGTTAGTTGCATTCTACCTTTCCTTCATTCTATCCTTCTCTGCTTTTATCTCTTTCCCTATTTACAACCAGCATTTGTCTCTATCTTCGTCGATCATTTCGTTCCTCATGTTCTTCGACGTAATACTTGCATCTATCGTTAATATCGTGCAATGAAAATTATGTGTGGCACGACTGATGATTTCGTTGAACAATTTGTATAAGACATATTATTAAAGGGTTAATGGATCCTTTTCCACGATAATGAGAGTGATCGAGTTGGACGTAAAAAATGATGAAACCTTCCCGCCGGGTTTATTAATCCGACCGAATCTGTTATTAAAATTCCTTTGGAATTACGCGGGATCGCTTTTACTTCGAAAAGAATATGCACAGCGCAAAAGAGCTCTACTTTACAACGAGTACCAATGTTCCGACGTATCGTTAATCAGTTAAAAAATTCTTTACTGAAACGTAATCATGATAATCACGCCCAAAGGAGAGATCCAATGAATCGTTAAAATCTCACCGACCTAATCGAGTGTTCTCCTTAAAACTTGACTCGCAGATGAAATGATCTACGATATTACACGAATGTGACTATTTTTCAAAGAGTCCCACGCGCGATCGACAAACGGGATTATTTAATTGGCGAGTATCGACTCGAGAAATGTTACGTGCATTCGAGGTTGTTCTAATCGAATCTGGGTAAAGCGCGCGGGATCGCGAGAAAGACGCGGCAATATTTTCTCCGGAGAAGATGTTGCCGGCGTACCGTATGACGTACGCGTATATAGTATTATCTGTGTTGCGCGGGTCAAGAACCCCGGAGAGACGTCGACGTATCTGCATCTCTCCTCGCATCGGTGTGCGTGGGCCGCGTTTGCATTCGTGGGCCTCGCTTTCTCTAATGTGTGCGTTATTACACACACTCCTATCTATCTATCTATCTCTCCTCTACTCTCTCACCTCTCTTTCTCCCCCTCTCCCCCTCGCCCCCTCTCTCTCTTACTCCCTGATCTCATATGTGTATCTATTCTATGGAAGTATGTGACGAGCTAAACCGTAGGTATTTCTCGTGTCCTATGTATACGTGTGTTCCAGATGTGTTTGCGCGAACCATGGTCAGTGTATCTCCCGGTACAGTCGCAGATTCAAACAGTCCGCAAAATTGTCGGCTACGAGCGACGGTTTATTGAAACTCATTTGGTTAAATCGATAGAAACATTTTCATTGCTGGTTGTAACGCGACATGGGAGAGTGTTTTTATGCTACTCCCGGCTAACTGGAAGGTGTTACTTCTCGATACTAATTCTCATAATGCTGTTTTAATAAGACGGCGGGGGAGGGCGGCAACGTAAGAAGACGCCGAAGCGTAGATTCGACGGCTGATCGGAGACGCGAGTATTCGATGAAAATATTGGAACGAGCTCGTTCGTTTCAGAAGTCGTTCGAAGATGCTCTTTCGCGTAATCTCGCGGAGAGAGGCTAGTAAATGGAAATCGTTGTGTCCGGCATTGGTTACTCGACTTACACCAAAGACTCGTCCGAGATATATATTTTTCTCCGTAAATAGAAATCGTTTGAAAATATTGTCCTGCGTCAGTCAGCCTAAGTGAACGACCTTATTTATCGGAGAATTATATACTTTTATCGCGGTTGCCTCGTCCCAGTTTATTTATCTCTCCTCTCCGGGGGTACGGTCGAGGGAGCCCGTCGAGATCGAGAGAATAATAAAATCTACCGTGAAAACCTCGAGACTTCTGCTGCTTTAACGATAAATACGGGAAAATAATAAGATATTTCTATTCTCACCTGCAACTCGTTGACAAGCTTCTCCGTGAGGGTGGCATCGTGAGAATCCTGGCTGGTCGCGCCGGGACTCAACATCGAATTTTGGGAGTTTTGTTGTTGGTTGGCCGCTATATTCATGCCGGCAAGTCCTCCGTTTTGAGCGATGCTGCCAGCCATGTTCAACGCTTGCAGTTGTAAATTTTGCGTCAGATTTTGTGGCTGTTGTTGGAGATTTTGCGTAAGGTTCTGCGCCTGTTGCTGCAGAGCCTGCTGACTCAAAGTTTGGCCGAGATTCTGTGTGAGGTTTTGTGCCTGAATGTTCTGTTGGAGATTCTGGCTGGCTTGGCTAAGATTCTGTGGTTGATTGAGCAGCTGTTGTTGTTGCTGCGGCGAGAGATTCGGCGTTAAACTTTGAGCGAGATTGTGCTGCAAAGTTTGTCCGAGATTCTGTTGCATGTTTTGCGTGAGCGCTTGAGTCAGTGCTTGTCCCAAATTTTGATTGAGCGCTTGGGCAGCTTGAACGGCCTGAACCGCTTGAACCGCGAGCGACGGACTCGAAGCTTGCGACATGGATTGCTGTGCCAAACTGTGAAGACTTTGGGCCATGCTCGAAGTAATCGCACCCTGATGGTCCGCTTGCGGCGACGGTGTCGTCGGTGCCGGGGAAGACTGATGCTGCACTGCTTGAGCGGCTTGTTGGCTCATGGACATGGCGTGTTGCTGCTGTTGTTGTTGCTGCTGCTGCTGCTGTTGTTGTTGTTGTTGTTGTTGCTGCATCTGCTGCTGAGGGCTCGGCGTAGGTCCTAACCCCGAATTAGCGGTTTGCTGCACCTGCGACACGCTCGCCTGTTGCTGCTGCTGCTGCTGCTGTTGTTGCTGCTGCTGCTGCTGGCCGAGTGGGCTGTGCAATTGTTGCACTTGCTGGTGTTGCTGTTGTTGAGCCGAATTAGAGATAGGACTGTGCTGCATCCCCGGCGAGTGCTGAGGTGGACCACGTTGGGGCTGATGCCAGTAGTCCGACATTTTAAATACGTGTTGCCGTAACGCGTGGAGATTCGCGGCCGCCGCGGTGACGGCCGAGGTTTGCACCTCCATTGGTTCGGATTCGTTTCCGAGGTCTGGTTCGGGTGAACTGCAGGGATCTTCGTCCTCCTCCTCGTCCTCCCTCTCGGTAATATCTTCTTCGTCCTCGTCGTGGATTCTGGACGATCTCTCTTGTTCGGATCCCGGTGGTCCTCCTCCAGCAACACCAGCAACACCACCACCGCTTCCACCGCCGCCGTTTCCTCCTCCACCTCCAGCGCCTCCACCGCCACCACCTCCACCTCCTATCCCACCCCCCGAATCGCCAGAGTGGAGATGATTTCCGGGGTGATGTTGATGATGATGATGTTGCTGAAGATGGTGGTGTGGACGAGTATCTGGAGTTTGGACCTGCTGATGCTGTTGCTGCTGTTGTTGCTGCTGCTGCGGTTGCTGCTGTTGGTGTGGCTGTTGCTGCTGCTGGTGGTGATGCTGCTGCTGATGGTGCTCCAAGCCAAAGTCTGGTTGGGCTTGCGTCTGGGCACGTAGGTCCAGGGCCGCCGTCGCGTCCGAAATTTTGAGGCCTTCGCGAGAAGCCCGGGCTACCCCCTTCCGGCGCAGCTTGCCCGCTTTTTCGCACCCCTTCCGGTAAGCAGCTCGACGGCCGGCACACTTCCGGCTCCGCGCTCGCCGCCGTTCCTTCCTATCTTTACTCTCGGCCTTCTATCCTTTTGTCGCTTCCTTTCCTTCCCTTCCTTTCCCTTCCTAGCACTCTCTTCGTTCTCTCTTCCTCCTTCCTTCTCTCTCGACCCAGGATCGCCTTAAGGATAACGATCCTTTGCGTCGTGGTTCGTCGTGGTTCGTCGTGGGCGGCGGGCAACGTCAGTTACTCGCCACCTGCCTCGACTTCCCTGGGCTGCTGTTGTTGCCGCTGCTTCTGCTTCTGCTTCTGCTTCTGCTTCTTATTCTTCTCCGGTCCTCGCGACTCCCGATGCTCTTTCCGCTCTCGCTGCTACTTCTTTTGCTTACCCCGATCGCTACTTGGCTCATGAAACTTTTTCTCCTGATACCTTATTCCCCTTTTTGTTTCACTCACACTCTCTCCTTCGCCTTCTCTCGTTCGCTCCCTTCTTCTCTCCCTTAAGTGGTTCCCCGTTAGATCCCTCGTTGGATCAAGTTGATGCGTACTCCCGTTAACACCACTGATCCCGCCTATCTAACGTATTCGATTCGCACTGTGATCTGATTATTATTCGTTCGCGCGAGTTCACACTCCGCGCGTATTCGGTCGATCTTTCGCGAAATTTTCCTTCTCTATCTCCCGATGATCTCTCCTCTCCTCTCTCGTCTGTCTTTATTCGACGTGTGTGTAATCGGTGTGTGTGTGTATCGTGTAGTGGTATGGGTGTGTGGATAAATTAGCGCGCGCGGTTCGGACGTTCCCCGGTTACGGTAGAACACCCTATTTCTTTGTCTATCTAACTTAAAGTCTATCATACACTTAAGTTCAGGTTAAAATTCAGGATTGCCCAGCCCGGACGGTGTAAACGAGAAGGACAGTCCGTTTGCAGACGCGATCGGATTATCGGACGAAGTGTCTCCCTCGTATTCTTCGATTCTTGCCCCTATTACTCTTTCCTCGGGATTCGAGAAATCACACTCACGGATGAATTACTCTGCTCGTACCGTTTTGCCCTGAGTATTAGCCCCGTTATGTCGATGTGCGTGTATGTGCGTGTACGTAACGCGCGAGTCCCTTTGGAATCCTTTTTCTTCCCACTGAAGGAACCCACTCGTACGATGTGTAAATACGTAGTGTGATCTTTTTCTTTAAGCGGAACGGCAGATCCTTCTCCTGTGAGGATTTCTTTTCTCTCCGATATGTCGAAACGTTCGGTGACTCTTTCGACGATCTTCGTCCGTATGACCTCGCGTCCGTCGACGACTCCTCCTCGAAATGCGACTCTAGGGTATCTTTTTAATTCTTTCTTTAACTCTTTAAAAGGAATTCTATTCGATTATCGATTACCGCTCGTCGTTACCGATATCGTCGATGGTAGTTGTGGTTGCTTCTTATTATCGTTTAGGTTTAATAATATTGCACTTAGGTACACTCGTTTTTTGAACACACTGAAATATATATGTATGCGGCGCGAGGTTTCTCTATCGAGCTTCTATTCTTTTCTTTTTTTCCCTACTCTTCTTCTCACTCTTCTCACTCTTCTCACTCTTCTCACTCTTCTCACTCTTCCCTCTACTTCACGGATCTGACGATCTTCTTCACTTGCTTCCCTACTTTCGTAGATTCGATCTCCGATCTGTAACCTTCATTTACGATTCGCCTATCATCGATACTCGAATCTCACTTTGTTCGTAACCCCGCTTTAACTACGCGTCTCGATTTCCCTCTCCTCTGGCTCTTGTGTTCCTCCGCTTCTGCTTTGCTCGTCTTATTCTGCTTCTTCCGCTTTGTCCAGTCTTCCTCTCCTGCGCGGGAATCTCTTGCTGCAACGCGTCTCCCGCTCGAAGCTGCAATTCAGAAACAAGAATCTGATTTTACCTTCTTTCACTCCATCGTCAATCATCTACTAAGTCGAATCATTCGAATCATTCGAATCATTCGAATCATTCGAATCATTCGAATCACTCGAATCACTCGAATTCTATGCTAATTATCCTTCTCTCATTAACGCCCCGTTATATTAACACTGACATCCATTTTCAATCGCGCAATCTAATCGTCTTTCACAACCGTTTGAAAAACTAATAATTATATAACATCGCAACATGCACCCGTCACTGAACTCAATAAATCCGTACATTTTCTATCACTTTCGAAAACATCGTTAAAGATCAAAATTCGGTGGTTGCGAAAGTGCGTGGCAGGATACATTTTTGAGTATCTTTGCGGCAATGTCATTTGACGAATCAATCGAAACTAAAGCTAGAAGCACACGGAACTGTCGTCGGAGAATTCTCGACACACGATCAAACTATTTTGCATCTTTTATCACTAAACACATAGAAAGGTAGACTTATTCCTGGATGATGCGATCGGCGACAAAATCGGGGATCGAGTGTTCTCTTCACCGCGTCGGACGATAAACTTGGAAATAATGGGAAAGGATGGGATATGGAAATTAACCGGTGATTCGTCATCGCGAGTAATAGTCGGAAAACGTTTCAGCTTTGAATATTACGTATCATAAACATTACACGTTACTCGCGTCTTTAATTCACTCGAAAAATGTATATTTGTTAAAAAAGCTTGGTTATCGGTATCCATGTCGCATAATTTTGATCCTCGTGTTTAAGCGTTTATTATTTACTCCATTGTTTGCCACGTCTTTATTGAAAATAACCAACGAATTTTATTTCCTCGTAGAAAGAGGTTCCACCGGAGTGAATTTTTTTCTTGATATTATTTGCAAATTAATTAATTGGAATTAATTTCGAATTTTTCTCGGATCGCGATACCGTCGAGAAGTATACGCGAACCGTGAGAACATCTGCCGTCGCGTCCAACTCGCGACCGACTCGCGTGGCGAACAGAAGGAGTTGTTTTATTAAAATTCTATTGTATAAGCGTTGAATGAATTCCTTTAATCACGAAATTATATTCCCGCGATCCTTGATTCGATGGGTTAAACAGTCGTCGAACAAAGTTATGGTTCCCTCGGAACAAGGGAATTAAACCTCGTCAGCAACGAATTATGGGTAACGGTCAATTATCCTAAGGGATGAATATTTATACTTTGGGGAGTTTTTACAAACACGGCTTTAACGGGTATTTACGGTCACATCGATGAACTCGCGCGGCATTGGATTTTCACGTTAAAACGTATTATCCTCCTCTCTTTCGTTCCACGTAAATTATCGGAGTCTCCTTCCGCGGTTATTTCACATGTATTTTTCTCGTTCGACTTCATTATCACCCCCCGCGCGAATCACCGGCACGCGTTTTAAAGCGTTAATCGTTTAATGCTTATTACTTCCACGGTTTATTTCGAAATTGTGTTCGATGAACGATCGCTGTTTAAAGTAACGGAAGGTGAGTCGAGAGATCTTTGCTCGCGGAGAGCAGCAAGGTGGTTTTTAAACTTCTTTTTTTAGTCTTTAGACTTCTTATCACTGTGACGGACGAAGTTGTCGTATCACCTTGCAAAGAACAGTCCTCATTATTTCGGATAAAAAAGATCGGCCGAGTTCACTCGTCACTGAAACGATCGTTTGGGATAGTTTGCGTAGTCACTCGGTGTTTCGGCAGGTCCTTCGATGTAAGTTAAGATCAGTTGGCGGTATTTCCATCTCCTGAATTTTTCGTCGATTTTTCGTTATGTTAGGAAAGGCACTCCATTTCCGGCGGTGGAGGTAGGATTAAGAAAGGATCGAGCCGTACGCGATCGCGACGAAACACTGCAGACGACGATGACGTACCGGGCATGTCAGGCTAGTAGGATGGAGGGGGTGGATCGGTGTGGTGGTTGGTCGAAAGAGGGGAAAACTGACCAAAATCACAGGAAAAAAGAAATATCCAAGGGGGGTGGGTAACGTTGACCACGTTCCTATCAACTGGCCGTATTCGTAAACACCGCTAACGTCTTAAGTCGGTACACCTTAAGTCAAGACCACGAGACTTCCGTAGAAAAGTCGAATTTCCAAGGAAAAATCCAAGATGCCTTACTGAAGATCAAAATCCTAGAGCCGGTTGATAGTTCGAATCGATAGAAGACGTAAGATCGGAACACTCGGTCCAGACGTAAGGAACTCCTTGCGCGCTCGGTGCGATACGAAGTCGGATGTTCGGGTGTTCTTCTCGTGATAGAAGACGACGACTACTACGACGGCGACGGCGACGACGACGGCGACGGCGATAAACGTACGACGAAGGAAAAAGCTCTCTCCTCTTCCGCGTTCTCGAGTCCTTGACGGAGGAGGAACCGAAACTGACTCGGGTCTGCGGCTCGCGAGAAACGCTAAGTCCTTCTCCGTCGGGGGCCGCTTGGTGGTGGCGCGCTTCTCAGACCGCGTGCGTCTGACTAAAAGCCACCCCCTCGTGCCTTAAAGAACGCGTGTTCGGGTAGGGGCGTTGTCTTAGGTGGTGCGCGGCCGCGAAATTTCTGACTACCTCCACGGTCCCTTCGACCCTTCTACGTTTATCTCCTTTGCTCCTTTTACGACCACCAATGCGAATTTCGTGCGTTACGACACGGAGGGTCCTCTAGGACCTGGGCACGGGCCCAGGTCACCGATGGACCGACGTTCGGACCCTCGCCAGGGTCCTCCAACGACGAAAATCTACCTCCGTGAGGACGAAAAACTGAACCCACCGTAGGACAGGAGTTTTCAAGCCACCCCTCTTTTCCTTTCCCCCCACCACCCTACGGACGTGGCGCGCGCTCTCTCTCCCCGTTTTCCTCGAGCAAAGCCTCCTCTCTTCACCCTCTACGATCCTTTCTTTTACGTGGGTGGGGGATCCTGCGTTCCCGACTCCGTCGACGTCTACACGGGGGTAGACCTTTCTAAGGGGTGAGAAAGAGAGTGGGGCTCTTCTTTCTCCCACTTTCTCCCTCTTTCCCTCAGTTTCCCTCAGTTTCCCTCAGTTTCCCTCAGTTTCCCCCGGCCTCCTATCTCCCTCTCGAGAAAACCCGACAAGAAAGATAGCCCGTAAGAACGCGGACCGCTTGCCCCTTTCCAACTACGCGGCGTCTTTCTTTCGCGACTTACATCGAAACGCGAACGACCACCTCAAACTCGAGCCTACTTTTTCTAGTTTTCCACCAAGATCGTCCTTGAAAATGTCTAGAACGGTATTGGTCGTAGCACTTGCTTAGAAACTCTGAAAACTTACTCGACTTACTTCGGTGGACTTTAAGTCTTAGGAATCGCGTTACTCGTATCAGGACACTTTCGATAGTTCTCGCGACGCGGAGACGTGCGAGCTTCACGAACCGATGAATTCGACTGCCAGAAAAATTGTTGGGGGGTTTCCTATAAGGGGGTGTAGCAGTCTGAGGTACGATTAAAAAGAAGGGGACCATAGTATAAAAATGGCCTCCTCCCTAAGCTCCGTATGGCCACACACGCGTGACTAAACCGGGACGATGAGGGGGAGTGGGATACGCTTTCTTTTTTCACCCCGATCCACTTCGGCGCCCCCTTTCGATCTGATTTTTTTTTTCGTGCGAGTTACGCTTGTCCCCTTCAAAGTGTTGTTCGATGGATGGTACTGTAATTGCTAATCGGTAGATCCAACTTGATTTTAAAAGTGTAAGTATCCCGAATCTTAGTATTTTCTTAAAGATCGACGGTAAGATCGCCGGTTACTTTGGAGGAAAGTTCCCGATCGAAGGATGGATCATCGGCCTCGAGGTAGGACGTCGACTTTCTGGCAGACGCCAGGATGTTCATTTGATAGTGGAGGGTGCTCGATGGTCATCCTACTCGTCTTACGCACCCTCCTCGTCAAATAGACAGCCCCATCCCTCCCTTTCTCTCTCGGTAAATGCTAACGTGTCCAACCCCACCACTTCAGAAACCACTCCATCCCTACCAACCCTCGAACAACAACGTCTTTCCCCACCGCCGGTTCTTCGGTTGGTCCCACTCTTTCCTTCTCTACCTGTCACTCCTCCACCACCGAGAAACCACCTTCCACCCTTCGTCGTTGTCCTTTCCTACGGACGCTTTTCCCACTCTTCTTCTTTCGCTTTCGTTCCGCACTTCATCCCCACCATATCCTCCGGATCCCCCACGCGACGGATTTTTAACGTTGGCCTCGTCCTTTTTTCCACGTGGCGTACACGTGGAAGTGTGTGTCCGGAGGGCGGAGAAGCGCACCCTCTTTTTTTTCGCTCCAACCCCCACTCGAACGACATCCCACCCTCTGCACGTATACCTGTCGCGAGAACTCAACGCTCTTTTTCACTTCGCTCCACGAAGAAAAGATTGCCTTCATCTCGAGAAACTAATCGTTAAAGTATTTGAATTTCGACTTATATCATATTTCTCGAAGTATCGGATATTCGTTCGATACATGCACGTATATCTGTTCTTGATATATCGACGATGGCCAAGTTCCTTTCGAAGGATCTCATCGATATTCCCTTCGCATACATTTATGCATATAATAAAATATCAAGCACGGAACCCCATTTTACACAGCCATGATAAGGATTATCACGTCAGGTACATTGATGTACGTACTTCCGTATCGGAGTAGCGTCGTTGACACAACAAATTGTTCGGCATGGTCGATTAGCATAAACATAGGTAGTTAGGGGCCGGCGGTGTTCGAAGGAAAGATTCTCCGGTAGTAATAAATGTAAAGAGCGTATAAACCGTATAAAGCGTATAAAGCGTATAAAGCGTATAAACCGTCGGGGGAGCTGTACCACGATCACGATCGAACTTCCGTTCGTGACAGGCTGTTACCGAAGTAAGAATTTCGGCGATACTCGAGGAGTGCCGCGGCACGATTGCGCTAGGTTGGAATAAGGGAGAAAACACACTACCTCGGGGCCCTCGAAAGTAAGGTACGCGGAACGTATAGCAGGCAATCGAGGCTGATTTTAAATTACAAATGAATAGCCGGGGTACCCGACTGCGCGGGTACCGAACCACCTAAAAACAGGTGAGACTCGAGTTCCGTCCGACTCGTCTTCTTTCACTCGGTACCTCAAGGGAACCTTAAGGGAACCTTAAGGGTGGGTGGATCGTGAAACGCACATTGCGCGTATGTAACGGTAAGAAACCGATACCAATACAAGCCAGGAATCGCACTTGTGCGTGGCCACATTCACGTAACATTTTAGATCCCAATCCCGAGATCCCGATATCCCCACGATCCCCGATCGGCAGCTGGACTCGAAGGAACCAACCGACGGAAGGATACACTCCGGTGTTCTATACCAACGTGTACACGTGCACTTGCATCTTGGCTGCCAGTTGTTCCTTCCATTCTCTCCCTCTTCCTCGCTTTCTCTCGCACGCTCTCTCCCTCTCTCTACTCTCTCTTTGAATCGACTCGATCGACTCCCCTGATACAGTGTATACGCTTTTGCGTAGGAAGACATTTGTCTTCGTGCCCTGATCCCGCTTTCTTTCGATTGTCCGCCTTCTTTCTTAACTCCGATCCACCATCGGCACCATTTCTAAGCCACCGGTTAATTTCACCCGAGTTCCACTCTCAACTGATTCCAGGTGAACTCGGCCATCCAAGCACTCGTGCCGTTTTATTTCAGAATCTTTTATTTTGGGAATCGATCGGTGCTCGTAGATTACCTCGACTTCGAAGGGATCAAGAATTCGTTCGCGATACGGGGACATATGCTTGAAGAGATCGATCGTTTGTTTCAGATCGGCGTACGAGATCCGTTCCGCTGTTCGTGTGAAGTTGCCTCGGCGAATCATCCCCTCCGCGCGAGAACTACCCCGTGGAGAGGTGACGTCTGGTGGTGGAATAAGGAACGAGATTCGAACGAGGGGTAGAAAAGGGTGAGTTGTTCTTAGGTTTCTGTCCGTGCTAATTGTGACTTAGCATCGATCAACCTAACAAATTCCGCACAGTACTCTGCTCTCTCGCGTCCTCGCAGCATCGAATTATTTCATCTTCGCGAAATCGCCGAATTTAAAATCAAATCATTAAGCGAAGCAACGTGTACCTTTCACTAAAGATCCGATAGAATTCCGATAGAGTTCCAATAGAGCTCGTGGTCACTGTTTGCTCGACGAGGAGACACCGGATGAACGAATTTCAATTCCCATAAGACAATTGGCACTTTTCGAATCAGATACGGCGTAACTTGTACTCGGCTCGTACGAGAACGAGTAGCTTCACGAATCGAAAGAATGAGCAGCACTCGAGCCATCGAAACTGCAATCCGGATTAAGAATTCTAACGGTAGGAGTACTCGACAGTAGGATGAAATGAGCGACGCGTCCGGCGCATTACGCAATGAAAGAAACAAATGAAGCTTAATAGAAAAACTGCCCGCGCTAGAAAAACCATTCCATCGTGCACTTAGTACAGCTGCGTCAGAAAGTCCTGCGAACACGATTCGCTTGCCGCCAACACTTTTTCCGATAACAATAACAAATTACATCCTCGCATCAATTCCCTGTCGATCATCGTCCCCGATTTACTCGGCTCACTTGCGATTAATAAATCGTTTCTTACTTTTCGGCAAACGCAAATATGAATGAAATATGAATGAAATATGAATGAAATATATAGCAGGGAAATCGTAGATATATTTGATACAACGAATGCTGACCGAGAAAAAAAAGCGTTAAGTTTCCAGAAGGTAGACGTAATGAAATTAATATCTTTGCATATTCGGGGCAAACGCGGTATTTATACGGCGGCAAATAAAACGGTAATGTATTTAAATCGATTATCAAAATGAATGGCCCTTTACGGGAGTACTATTTAAAGTATAAGTGAAACGAAGCGGTGATTAAAAATTTGCCAATTCATCGAAACTGATTTAATCCAACGGTGCGGACGAACGCACTTGTGGGAGGCGACTAAGAATGTTTCGTGAAATTATTAGGATCGTTTGCGTGATTAAATTATCGGCAATTATCGAGAAAATATTGAGGAAATATCGAGCTAAATATATATCCCTTCGGCGATCGAAGATGGCTAATTTGCCGATTAATCTTTCAGCCATTATAAATACTTTCCAGTTAAATATCGTGGAGTCCGACTAGCGGGTATTTAAATTCGACACGCGAACCTTATTATTTTTCTATACAGTGATTTCACAATCAAGTAGTATTTAAAATGATTTTAGTGGTCAGACTATTCTCTAAATAATTCCTCTTCATATAAAATATTATTCTACACGACGATGCAATTTTTCTTGGCAAATATTTATTTAAGAAATATAAGGATCCTATATTTTCATCCCGCTAGATGTAACTCCTACAATTGATTTCATACATCACTCTTTCGTAATCTCCAAGAATTTTGGAATATCAACTTTAGAAAGATACTTGAATCCAATATCATTGCTCCTCGAAACTAATTTCGCGGGTGATCGAAAGGGTGTCTGATAAAAATGTGAATTTCTCGAGTGGATGTCAGAAATGGGAGGTGTTCCAAGTGAGATATCGGGATCAAAGGTGACGGAGTGTACGGTAGAAAGTGGACACGGTGTGGCGAGGTTGCGTCGCTCGCATTTTTCCCGACTGTACCACCACCGTCGTCTCTGGCTGTGTCAATAGGAGCCAATCTAAGTACATAGACGCGCACACACAAACGTAACGCAGATGTAACAACGTACAGAGCAGACTGCAGAGACCGTGATGCAGAACCCGTGATGCAATCGTGCCTCGTGCCTCGCGCAGTTTCGACATTCTCTTTGCCCCGCGCGCAAACTTAAGCACAAAGTGCGCCAACGAATACCGGACCGCCAGAAAATTGGTGGCCCTTATTCGATGGATCAACTAGGAGCCAGCATGATTCGTCCTTCCTGGATGATCTCTGGATCATTCTCATTGTAACATTCGATCCACGAAGCCGCGAAGAAAATGATTTATCGGTGAATTTCGGGACGACGGTTATCGCGGATGCATTTTTCTACTAAGAACCGCGATGATAAGATAAGATCGTATCCAGGATCAAGGTGACCAAGATAACGCTCCCGGTCGATAGTGAACTATGTCACGGATGACGAGACGATACATTCTCCGCGTGTTATCGAGGTAATTGTTCAATGGTCCTGGTTCCCGACGTCTTTCTTTAAGAATCGTTGCTGATGGAAGAATATATTTCGTTCGCGGAAAATGAATTAATGTATGCAGCTGATTTATTTATTCTACGAGAAGATACAGGTGGATGATTCGAATATTAAATCGGTAGAGTTCCGTGTGGAGTATATTCAAGGGGTGCGTGTCCTATGTAGAGAGAACGATTAAGTGGACAACATTGAATCTGGTACAAGCTACCCCCTGTATGGTCTTCGTAGATAATAACGATCGGAAAGTGGTCGAAAGCTCGTGAAATCTTTTGTTCTTGAAAAGGCAGTATAATCATTCGATATGTCGAGGGTTAAAGGAGTGTAGCAGGGGGTTGGTGCTCGAAACGAGAGACGAGTCCATCGTTCTCGGAGGTGGTTGTTAGCGCACGGAAGTTTGAGCTGTTTTTTCTGTGGATGGGGGCAAAGGGGATGAAGAAGGCGAAGCGCGGTTGGCGTTGGCGTTGGGGGTAGGGGAATTTTCCGTGGAAATCATCGACGTGTCCCGGGTCATCGACGAGCTCGGAACCCGGAACACGAAATGGAGAGAGGCTCGGTGCAGCAGGGGGTAGAAGCATGGTAGGCTTGTGTCCTCGTGTACGTGTATATATCGGGGTGGTGGTTCTGGCAGAGAGGGCTCCCATTGGCCGGTCCGGGGGTGGCTCGCTGCAGTCATCGATTCAGCCAGTCATTGGCTGACTCGGACCAGGCCGCCATTTTGAATGACTCCGGGATCAATACGCGGGGTGTCGAAAAAAAATGCATGCAGGCCCGCCACCACCCTTACCCTGTCTCTCTTCGTCCTCGCACCCACCGTTTCCCTCATATCGCCTCCTCTTTCCATCCAGGGGCCACCCTAACGCCTTTCCGCTCCTATCTACGGAATACCCTGCTCCCTCCCCCCGTACCCACCGAGAACACCGACCCCCCTCACCCCCGCCCCCCCGTTGCAAATGCAAGCATTCCCGGCGCAACAACACCGAACCATCCACGAACCCGGCCAAATGGGATGATAGACTCGTACGCGCGTTCGTACATTCACCAGTCTTTCCTTCCGCGCCTATGCGAATCAACCACCCCCCGACCCCCTTCGCCCACCCTTCCACCGGTGCGTTCGAGTTGGAAAATCATCGAAAAAAAAATACTCTGCTCGAAATCCTGCTGTTGCCGATATTCCGGCAAAAGCTCGCCAGCAATTACACCCCCTCCCCACGTCCACCACCCCCGTTGCCCGTTCATCGTCATTTCACCCTCTTTCTCTCTCGTTGTTCGGGCACAACGAGTCAGTAACATCGTTTCGCGTGTGCGTTGCTACCGTTGCACGGTGTATCTCGTTTTCGAGCGGAGGCCCGTCGTTCGGGAAATAGGAAATTTCAAATCGAACCCCTGCAACAACGCCCACCCGAACCTCCACTCTTTTGCTCTGCCTCGCACCCCTTCGTCCCATCCCCGAACGGAGAAAGAGAGAGAGAGAGCGAACCCTCTCCCGGGTCTGCCCGAGGACCCGGCGTCATCGGCCCTGGAAAATCCAGTCATTTTCCCTGGATTTTACTCTCCGATTTTTTATTAAATCCCTCCTATTACCAGGCCAGACTGGAAATATCGAAATTTCGAATACCAAAATTCTACCGCGGTACCATATTCTCCGGTGAATTTAACTCCTTCCTAGCCAATTCGTTGTCTCTCCTCGCGAGCTCGATTTGTCTTATTTTTCGTAGTCGATTATAAACTTCACCGATACGACTTTTAGGGATCTAAATGCAAAACTTGTATGACTTACCCTTTCATTTTTTAAGTACAATCTTTATAATGTAATCGATTCTAAAAGCAGCTCCGCACCCTGATACCGATTGTTTCCATCCACGAACTTAAAAGCGCGTTACATCTCCGAGAAAATGAGACTTATAGTCGATCGAATGCAAAGGTATATTTATCCAACTTGTTTCAAGTTGGCCCGAGTATACTACGCCCGGCAGGTATTCAACGAGTCGTTGCATACTACTTAATAATCTGCGAATTATAATGATAATCTAGATAATGAGGATTCTAGGAGTAAGACTAGTGATTACCTTAGTTGCTATTATTAGAAACACTTTGCCGTTTAACCGATTTGCTATAGCGAGTGTTTGGTGGAGCGAGGTAGTCAGAAGTAGGCAGGCTCCACCGCCGTGAAAGTATACGTTCTACGGGAAACTTTTTTCTAGTAGCCGTCGCTGGGTGTGCCGTTTTATAAGGGCTGTTATTACTTCGACTTCTCCTTTTCTCTATCTCTCTTTCCATGCGTTTCATGATATTTGCACGATGCGTTTAATCGTGAATTTATTGCGACTCGTTTGCGATGCTATTCGGAATATATTCGTGCGATCGGCGCACGAATATGTTCCGATCGAAATTTTTGGCAAATTATTCGAGACGAGGGAAACAATTGAAATGGACATTTGTCTCGACGAAAGATTATTCTCGAATTCTCCGGTAACGGAACATGCAACGTGCCATGCAATACTCGTCGAAGTAGATAAGGATACTTACGTTTGGAACCGAACTAATTGAAACAAGGACATAAGGCTTCTCTTGGTAGCAACGACTTTTAGATCACATTTTTAGTTATTAAGAATTTTATGGTTTTTTTTCATTTTTCGCTTTTAAAATTTACGTTTAAAATCTAAAGTTTCTCAAAACTTGTTAAAAATATACTTTAGTCATATCTTTACAATTTACTTTGTTTAGGCGTCTAAAGTGTTCTTTTTTTGTTTCTTTTATTTCCCCCAACCCCCCTCCCACCCCACCCCCTTGTGTCTCCTTTGCTTTGTTCCTTCGACAGTGTAGGTATACTCTTCTTTCTTAAGGCAATGCTTTTTTGTTTGGAAATTTTGTTTCTTCTCTTTTTTTGTGCTTTTTTCGTATTTTTTTTTCTCTTCGCTTCCTTTCCTTTTACTCGCTTGATTTCCTATATCTTGTTTCTTCTTCGTCGTCGTCGTCGTCGTCTTTCTTTACTTGTCGGATAATTTCGAAATGAGGAATGCTCGAAAGTAAGCGTTTATTTCTAAGTAATCGAGTCCTTTCGGCTAAACTTAAGAGGAGTTGTTCAGACTTTGTGTTTCACAGACAGAAATCGGTGCGTAGTTTCGGAAACGGCGAAATTAATTTTTCAATGAAATAACTATGACAACACATAACAACACAGTGCGACGCGTCTGAAACAGAAAGAAAAGGGGGAACTCGTCGACGATCCACGAATGATTTCCCGAAGATCCTCCTTTCATTCGGATCGAGAGAAACGGTTTCCGGATTCATTCACGAACGGATGCGCGAGTTTAGCGAGACCGAAAAGATCGTGCGTTTCGATTTTCGAAATTTCGGAGAAGGGCCGAGGAATATTTAAATCGGTTGATCCTACTGTAGGGAAGCCGTTCAAAACAAAATTAATTAAATTAATTAGTTAATTCAATAAAACGTTCGGTTGGCTCGGGGAATTTCAGTGACTTAACATCGTCGCACGAATCGCGTACGCGTTTTCAAGTAAAACATAAGACGGCATTATAATTCGTAACATAAAATAATGGCTAGGAATCAACGAAAGAAATGAATGAGGTAATAAGAAATACAACTATTTGGAAAATATAACGCGGAGCGCAAAGAAGCCGATGCAAAAAATGGAAGATAAGATAGAACGATGCATGTTTGGAAGAAATATCAAGGATATCAGAGGCATCCGGCATGTTGAACAGGACATTGGCCGAACCCCCATGGAGCAACCCTCGAGTAAGGGTGGCTCGTTCGAATTTGCCGCCTAACGAAAAGGAAAAACCTTGAGTATAAGAAAGGGTCCACGTGACCCGAGGAACGAATGAGCGTCTTTGGTGCCCCCGTCGCACACACCCCTCGCCCACCCCTCCAACTCCTCTACCCCTTCTAGGGAGGCGCGCGGCGTCGCTCCTTGCGCGTCGTGGTAAGACGCGTCGGGACGCCTGGCACGTTCCTTCCCGTTCTCTCATACGATCTCCCACCGTCTCGGTCTCTTTCTCTCCCGCTCTCTGCCTCTTCCTGACTCTCTCCGACTGATGTTCCTCGTGGTTTCCCGGACTTTTCTCCCCCACGTGTTCCTCGCGACTCGGCAGTGTCTGCTGGTACGTCGCGGGATGGTGATCTTGGGGTGGTAAGGCATCCTTGGTTAGGTTCCTCGGTACTTTCGTCTTCTTACCGCAACCAGGAGTCCCTCTGCGTTGGAAACGTCCAGTACTTTGCCCGACGCACCGTTACCTACGACGGCTCTCTCTACCCGGCCCTCCGAACTCGGCCCTTCTCCTTCGCTCTTTTAGAAACCGCACGCGAAACCCGCCGCGAACCCGAGACCCGGTTTTTTCTCGACGATCACCACCCGAGTACCCGGACACCTTCTCGCATTAGAATTACGAACGAAAAACCGCGTAAACGCGGATATTTTAAGTGAATTTCGGTAACCTTTGATAGAGGCATTGCGAGCATCCCCGTGTCTGAGTAGCAACTGCGCCGTGGCCCCGTGCCGGGCACCCCCACCTCACCTCTTCGACGCCCGCCGCCTAAACCGACCCACCACCAACCCTCTCTCGGACATTCTCTCTCTCGCCTCTCTCTCTCTCCTTTTACCTATACGTTTACCTCCCTGGCATCCTCCTCTCTTTCGTGTAACACCCTGCACACCCCTGCCCCGCTACCAAGAGCTTCTCTCTGTGCGAGCGAGCTTGCCACCCGATGATGCCCGATGCGCTGAAACACCCTCGAACTGCGAAACTCTCTCACTCTCTCTCTCTCACTCTCTTCTCTTTCTCTCTTTAGCCCTCTCCCTCTCCCTCTCCCAATGCGCTTCTGCGCTGCATTTTGCGCTGCGCAACGCGGCCGAGAGGCGTCAGGTGGATAACGCCGACTCCTCTACCTTCCTACCGTCTCTGTACACACCTCGTATAATCGCGACTGCTCGTTTTCCTCGCACCGACTTACTCTTTTCATCGCCATTGGTCATTCCATGGATGCTCGGCTGCCATTTCCCATTTACTCGACATTTTTTATCCACTCGCTACGACCGTTCGGTGTCCTCCCACTCGCAGAAGGACCTCGATATATCTGTAAGATGACCTATGGTGGTCAGTTTCGGTATTGCACAACGAGAAATATATACCGTCGTACTTTCTTGTTATACATCAGAGAAGGGTCATCGAGGAAGCGTTATTTTTTGCTCGAGCGATAAAATATTGAAACAATGAAAACGACGTTGTTTAAAGGGTGACAAGAGTTTCGGATAGTACGAGTTCTGATGTGTTTACGGCGCTTCATTTCCACGATAGAGCGGTTCGTAAACGATGAGGGGTGGCTTCTCTCTATCACACCCAATAACGATTTGGAGGCGTTATCGCGGCTTTACATCCCTTTGGCCCTGGCGTGACAGTAAGGTTAGCACGCCGTTGTTGCGTACACGCCAGAATGGACTTCACGTTCACCGTGTATTCCGAATCCTGCCGTTCACCGCAGCCTGCCTCATCGCACTTTATGGGAGATACACCGTTTCGTTCAAAAGACGTTCGTTAAACAATCTCGTTGTCCAAACATTTCACTAATACACTCCATCCTCCCTTCCTCTCCTCCGTTCATTTTCACATTTATCCAAATATTTTTGCTTTACAATTGCCTTGCATCCATATTCTACATATATATTCAACGAATAATAATTTAACGACACGGTCGTCCCGCATTAACAGATTAATTAAAAAGAACATTTTTATCAGACGCGATTGCTTCAAAGCCAATTAAGTTTTGTTATCAATGTCATCTTTTCCGAGCACATATACGGGGAATGGAAGGATTCCTGGATGTCTTTGCGGCGTTAGATGCATTCGGCAGTATATTCGGCAGTATTCTATCAATAAGATTAACGAGAATGTTGTTGCGTACGCGACGTAACCGAGTAGGTAGAGCATCGTAGTTCGAATCGCAGCGGTGACCGCAAGCCGGTGCATCGGTGAAGCGAACGCTTCCATGGGGCTAGCTAGACCACCCCCGGAACAACCACCCCCTGGAACAAACCGCCCCGAGAACGCCGTGCCGAGGCCCCAAACCCGACTCCGAATTCTCCAGCTGCATTCTCTACCGCGAGCCTTTCCTGGATCCACTCGCTCTCGCCAGGATAGATATCTTATTACGATACACGGATCCGAATGTGACTTCGACATCCGCCGGCCATCACCGGTGGTCATCGTTGCGCGACTACCGATTCCTCCTTTTCACCCTGCCACCCTGTATCGATCACCCTTATATTTTATAGCTACTCGATTTCACCAAAGCTATCACTCTCGTCAATATTTGCCTGTGGTCCGCTTGAATAACGATACCTTACACCGAAGCTCAACGATTTGTTTCAAATGATTTTTAATTATGCAATTGAAATAATTGGCTAATTAAATGCTCGAGTAACGCGATATTCTTATGTACAAATTTCGAGCAAGCATGGTCTCGATTAATTATTTTCGTTTGGGTTGGCCATTTCCGTTGAAATATTTCTATTCAGGTTCGAACGGTAAGCATCTGATTAGCGGAGTAATAATGAAAATCTTCGAAGTTCTTCGTTATGAGCATCGAAAGAGTATCGTTTCTTTAATTTCTTAACTAACTACGTACAAAGATAAAGAAAGAAAGAAAGGAGGGAAAAGAAAAGTGACGGAGGGTCGAAAGAGGGATTCCACTTTCGAACCTCACCGGTTGTCGGCGTCGTCGATGGCGGTTTCTCGTAATTGTATCGATTGTCTTAGGACCGTCGTCGTTCCGACCGTTGCGTTCACCGAAACGGTGAACTAGCTGGTCTTTTCTCCTTCCCGGTGTATTCCCCTTCGTGGTACTACCGAGCATCAGGGTGACCCTCAACCCTTTGTTATTTCGTTGATTGAAAAATAAAAATTCCTAACCGGATGAAAGTTTGACCTGAATCTTTTTGTCGCGCAAAGGTGGGGTTGCGTTCCGAGA
This sequence comes from Nysson spinosus, assembly GCA_910591585.2. NCBI lineage: Eukaryota > Metazoa > Arthropoda > Insecta > Hymenoptera > Crabronidae > Nysson > Nysson spinosus. The sequence goes on along the minus strand of OU342839.1, from coordinate 840,967 downwards.
CACAATGGCCCCGGTTTTGATTTGCATATGCGGACAACCGACGGTAGCGTGTGTGTCGGATTCGAAGGTCGCCTCTCTTTGAACGACGCCTCTTTCTCCTTTCTTTCTTGCGACGAGACAAGGCTGTCCTCGGTGGATGACGAAGACGATTGTACGGAAAAAATACAAAATTGTGTGCATCCATAGGAACCTCGCACCGAGCTACTTTCCATTGTTTAACGAGGTTGTCTTTCGAGGGGGGTTGAAGACAGAGGTAGAACGAAGAGGGTCGAACTAGCACGAAACCGTTCGTGCTCGCCGACCTGACCCTGGACAAGGGGTGAAACCGTTCCAACTTCCCCACGACCCTTCGTTCCTGATAATCATAATAACGAGTGGAGAAGGACCGGTTGACCATCGGATAGAGTCAGGGGGGGAAGATAAAACAATCGGTAGTGATTTTTTGCCGTGCCAGCTGCACTACCCATCGTGTCCTCCATCATCGACCATTTCGATCCTCGGTGGACCTGGTGCATCCTAAATTTCCATTCATACCGCTCTCCTTGTGCGCGGTCCGTTCGATTGTTCCATTACCCCTTTCTCGATTATTACCTTCGACCGTTCGACCGTTCGATCATCCCTTCTGTTCGACACCGTGCGTCTCTGATCTTCGAAGTTATTTTTACGTCGAGATATAGAAGACTTCAAATTCGGGTGATCTTTAAATCGAGGGTATTAAATGATAAAAAAAGGAATAAAGGATAAAAGAATAAAGGAGGACGGGCATGAAGGACACCCTCTTGGCTAGTCGCCTAATGATCATCGAGAAAAGAGGCAGAGGGGATCTCGATGGGTGACGTCTTGGAAGGTAATTAGTAAAAACAAAGGAGCAGCCTGGCCAACGAGAACGAATCGGGAGAAACCTCTCGAACGAACATAAGAGACGAACCATGGGAAGGAAAATCGGAATACCCGAAGGAAGAGAGAGACAGTGGCTCTCTCTTCGGTGTAAGATAAAATCTAAATGAGAAAGTAATCCCACCAAAGTCTCCAAATAGAGGAAGAGATAATAAAGAGGACGCCATTTCGTTCTTTTTCTTATTAAATAAATACTCGGTCTCCAGCTTGTGCTCCTTCCTCGGAAAACCCAACAACCGGTGCTTTCGGCGTGCAGAATATTTCTCATTGAAAACAATTCAAGTTCGATAAAACAACAAAACTTGCCACAATGGGTTTCATCGAACAGTGACTTTTTTAATGAATTCCCAGAATAAAAAGCCGGCGAAGTTTCGCTAGTAAAGTGGATAAGCGTTAGCGAGTGTTCGTAAGTAGAAAGCGAAGGTGTCGTTTTTGGTGTTAGGTCATGGCACCTGGGATCCACGCGTGGTCTTCCCCGATGTAAACACCTAACCGTACGAGGTCACCTAGCGGCGCTATCGTGCTAAGCGCGAGCTTAACCTAGCCCAACCTGACGTGTCGACACCCATACAACATCCATACGAGTCTACAACAGCATTTCATCCACGTAGCTTCACATACGTGAACCATCCATCCATCCGCGCGAGTAGACACGTAGATACGTGGGTGGCCCTATCGATTCCAACCTCGTCAAAATAACGGAATCTCCCGCCACGTTTTCCGCGAAGTTTATCCCTGCGAGAGTTTCGCAAACCCCGCGTTGCTAACCGTGCCACCCCCGCGTTGCACCTCTTCTTTCAACCCTACTCGCTCTGGCTCACTCGTTTGCCGGCATTTCCTTCTCCGGTTCACCGCCACCCCGGACCACCGAGAAGGGTAAGTCGAGGTAATCAAATGAAAACAAAAATCGCGGGCCAACCGTTCGTAGAGAAGAAGCAGGAGGAGGAGGAGGAGGAAGAAGAAGAAGAAGAAGAAGAAAGTTACACGAGCAACTTTTACCTTTTTCGCCGCAATTTGCGGCCGATTCAACCGTGAGCCTCGTCCCTACTTTCCTAGCTATTCTTCGAGCGCTTCTTCCCTCGGCTGTACAGGTACTTTCAAGGATAATAAATCACGAATTCTTATCGCGACATGGTTCCCCCGCGAGGCTTTGATATCCCTCTGCCTCCTGTTATTATCTATTACGGTATTCTATTAATTTCAACTCGAAATTCTTCTAAACATAAAGCACTTCTTTCCGTTTACAATGCAGCGATATTTAGCGAGTCGACAATCGAAAGAATGAATGTATTTGACTTGAATCTTTTCAATGGAAGACGAACGTAAGATGCAATGACAATCGTAAGAATGCAACATATGCCACGACCTCCGAATCGTTTCGCGTGCAGCTGCGGTTTCGCAATGGAAATAGTTCAATTGCTCGCGAGCCGTATAATTCATGTAAAACTGATTCCGGCCGAGAGGTCGCGTTTTTATTGGATGACCGAGGAGAGTCCATAAGTCGCGGTTGGACTTTTTGATTCCTCGATTCTTTCTTCAAAGATTTCTCGAATGAATTGCGGCTTGGGACTGGCCTGATTTCGTTTCTGGAGGTCACCGGTCGTCGGGCCTCATTGTTCCTGTCGCTTCCCTTTGTGCTCGCGTGTCTGCCAGTTTTCGACGTCGAACAAAAGGGGTGGAACGGCGAGGGAAAAAAAAACCTCCGAGAAAGGAATCCACGAGGAAACTTAAGAGTACCTCATTGTTCGAAGTGCTCGTAGCAAATATAAATGGCGACCAATTTATAGATTATGATTTTCCACAATTTTTGCGTGGAATATATTATCGGTAACTTTACCGCGTCTTCGGAAGAACGGTAGGTGAAATCATGAGGCAATAACGCATAGTGCTGGGTGTAAGAGTCAGACGTGGAGTTTGTTTATCTATAAAGTCGTGCTGATTAAGTCGAGGAAAAGCGGCGGGAAAATCTCGAGTAATATTTCAAAGCGCGGTATGTAAAGGCGAGGCAAGTTCGCTCTTCTCTCCCTCCGCTTATCGCGAGCGCGGAGAGCCGCGACACTTATAATGAAATTTCCGCGGCGAAGTAACTTTTAAAAGTGCAAAAGTACGCCGAGACAAAAGGACCGACGTCCCCGCGGCTTGGTAATGCGGGGGTGGGTGGGACCCCAGATGGTGGGGGATGAGATTTAGGAGGATCATAAATCGAGCCGACGTTTTCGTACCGCGAAAATCTCGGGAAGATTAGAGAGGCTACTCACCGACTATCCATTCCTTTTCCCACCTTAACTATCAAACTTCCTTTTTCACGATCGTCCGGCTAATTTCATCGCGAGGATATTCGCGTTTAATTTGTGCACTCAGAAATCATACGGAAGTAGAAGAATTTAATTGTCCGATTAAAATAATGTAAGAGGAATACGCCACATTTTTGGATTCGCAAAATATTTGTGATGAAGCGAGTGTCCCGTCGGCGACGACGAGGAGACGGTATACAAATTTTTAATTGAAAGCAAAGTCTGTAGATTTTTAATTAAGAAAATTCAAGATCGGTCCGTCCATCCAACCATCCATCCATCCATCCATCCATCGAGTACTGGCTGCTTCTCGGAGTCTCCTCAAACAGTTTTATAATTGATTTCATTTTCATTTATTTTCGCACGAACCTCCTCTTCCTGCTTCACCTTTTCCTCGGAGCCCCCTCGGAGCCACTTCCACCCCCTTATCGGTACTCTCCCTCTCACGCTCCGAGAATACTCTCCGTTCGGTTCTGTCTTCCAGAAGACGTAAACCCCCCCCCTCCCCCGCCGCCCCCCCCCCACCCTCGCGAGCCTCTTTTACCATCTCGACCTTACGCCGCAATCAATTTAATGTTTTAATTAAGAGAGTATCCGTGAAAAATTAAATTTTAATCGGTTTGCGCTTCTTCGTCGGTCCTCCCTTTTTGCCCGCTGTTTATTTTAACCCTGTACCATCTAATAAATAATTCGAATTGTTTCAGCCCCATCGAGAGGGATCCGTCGATTAAAGGGAAATGTCTGCGGGTGGAGGGATCACCGTCCTTTATTTACTTTCCGTGATCGTGAGTTTCTATTTATTTTTATTGATATATTTAACGGTGTACGGCGATAATCGTTCTTCCGCGATACTTTAACGGTATGTCTTTTGCGAGTTTCGTTTCGCAACGGACGGGACATCGGTATTTGGCTAAAGATGCGCTTTTAATCCGTCCCTCTCCGAGAGGACCCTCCAAAAAATCCACCACCATTTTGTGTGCTATTTTTGACTAGAACTTGCGTAACCGGCGTATCGCGGATCGTAGATGCAAGTATCGGAAATAAGAGCGCGATTTCTAGCAAAAATTATTTTCATCCTTTACAGCAAATGGAAAAGCAATACTTCATTATTTTAGATAATGTTGAGTAGCACGTGTATTTTTCTACACTCGTGACAAAGCTTTAAAAACTCTTTCAGTATTTTTCTAAAATATGTCAAGTAATGAAAGACAAATTAATCTGAATTTAATGCAGTCATTTTACATCGCATAGTTCGATCATTTCGGGGGTGACATTTTTTTGCCTCGCTTTCCGTCCTTCGCATATGTTCAATCTTACAATTATAACGTGTCGTGTCGATAAAACATGATGAAAATATTAATACTTGAAGTTAGATATTTGATTCGAGTCAGGGATATTAAAAAGAAGCGGGGGGTAGGAAAGTTGGCACGATAGCATTAAATAAAATAAGAAATTCGAGGCATTCGCGAGGCGTGATTCAGTATTGAGACGTAGAACGCAGTGAGTGCGGTCTAAAAAAGAAAAAGGTAGGGGAGAGAAGGTCCACCATTTTCAGAAGCTATTCTAGAGTGTTATGCAACCGGCGGCCAATGCATTTGGCCAGGCTAGAAGCTTTATGGTCGAACCTCGCACGCGCAAAAATGTTTGTTTTAACTCTCACGGAGTTCCCGCCCTCCCCAGCCCCCTTCTTCCTTTAACAGTTAGCCTTGAATTATTCGGAATGCGAGAATATTTGCAAAATTAGATCTTCCGCTTTACCGATCCGATTCGATTCGATCTGTCCGGTTACTCTTCTATGCTTCATTGTTCTTTTAGTTTGCATCGCGATGCCAAACGCTTGCTCAAAAATCATTCAATTTCAATTTCGTTTCCTTCCAATCTACCAAGTTATGGTTTCCTCGAATTTCCTCGAACGTTACGTTATTTTTGAAAGAAACAAAAATAATTTTCATCTTCTCGGGAAAACCGTACTATTTTCACGTTACAAAAATATGTAACATATTATATGTTTACTTTGTTAATTTTTATTTATAATCGTGAACCTTGCGAACAGTCCAATATTATACCGACGTTATGCTAATACTAATTAATTTTATATATAATTAATGTGTTTCGTTATAATTAATTTGTGCTTCGATATCGGTGAACTTGGACTTGGTTTCTTTATTAAGGTAATCGAAGAATTTTAATTTAACGTCCATACGGTTAAGGAACGTTTTAAATATTATGTCTTTGCTAAAAAATGTATAGTATTTAACCCCCAGTTGCGATGGGCAGTCACGGTTCTTAAGGCGATTTCCATTTGTAAATGGCACTAAACATCCCTCTCTTTGCGCGCTAATGGACGTCTTAAAAAGTTGGCCCGCGGGTGTGGGAGTTGGTTTCGCGAGATTTTGGAAACTTCCACTCTCCGATATTCCCAAGTGGCATCGTACTTGAATTACGCGTTTCAAAATGCGTTTTGGGGCTTCGGGGATCTCATATCCCCCACATTTTTCACCCTCCATTTTTACGCCATCTTTGCCCACCTCCGACGTCCACCCCCATTTTCTCTTACTCTCGCTCAAGCCCCTTTCTCTCTTTCTCTCTCTCTTGTACACTCGTGTTTCGTTTCACCCTTTGTTACTGTCCGTCCCTATCCCTGTGACTGTCCCATTCCCACCCTCGCGCTTTCTTTTTTCGCCGTACCAGTGCAAAACCACCCTTTGATTCTTTCAATCGATAATTTTAGAACATCGTAGATGATGCCTAAACATGTTCTAGAGCCATTTTGGGTCGAAAGAAGTGCATTAAAAATTTGTTCTAGTCGAAAAATGAGTCGAACCAAAATCGCAAAAATGTGAAGGGGTATACCTTCAAAAATTGTCAAAAAATGAAAGTCGCCAAAATCGGTTCTACATGACCCAAATCGATGGTATATGATGCCTAATAATGTTCTAGGACCGATTTGGGTCGAAAGAAGCGGTTTAAAAATTTTTTCGGTCAAAAAATGGTCGATGGAAAGTCGAAAAAATGTGAAGGGGTATACCTTCAAAAATTGTCAAAATTTCAAAGTCGCCAAAACAAATTCTAAATGGCCCAAATCGATGGTAAACGATGTATAAACATATTCTAGGATGATTTCTGGTCGAAAGAAGTGGTTAAAAAATTTTTATTGGTCAAAAATGGGTCGAACCAAAATCGAAAAAATGTGAAGGGGTATACCTTCAAAAATTGTCAAAATTTCAAAGTCGCCAAAATAAATTCTAAATGGCCCAAATCGATGGTAAACGATGTATAAACATATTCTAGGATGATTTCTGGTCGAAAGAAGTGGTTAAAAAATTTTTATTGGTCAAAAATGGGTCGAACCAAAATCGTAAAAATGTGAAGGGGTATACCTTCAAAAATTGTCAAAATTTCAAAGTCGCCAAAATAAATTCTAAATGGCCCAAATCGATGGTAAACGATGTATAAACGTATTCTAGGATGATTTCTGGTCGAAAGAAGTGGTTAAAAAATTTTAATTGGTCAAAAATGGGTCGAACCAAAATCGAAAAAATGTGAAGGGGTATACCTTCAAAAATTGTCAAAAATTAAAAGTCGCCAAAATCACTTCTAAATGACCCAGATCGATGGTAGATGATGTATAAACATATTCTAGGATGATTTTGGGTCGGAAGAAGCGGTTAAAAAATTTTTTTGGCCGAAAAATGGTCGATCCAGAATCGAAAAAATGTGAAGGGGTATACCTTCAAAAATTGTCAAAATTTCAAAGTCGCCAAAATCAATTCTAAATGACCGAAATCGATGGTAAATGGTGTATAAACATATTCTAGGAAGATTTCTGGTCGAAAGAAGCGTTTAAAAAATTTTTTTGGCCGAAAAATGGTCGACCCAAGGCGAAAAAATGTGAAGGGGTATACCTTCAAAAATTGTCAAAAAATGAAAGTTGCCAAAATCGGTTCTACATGACCCAAATCGATGGTATATGATGCCTAATGATGTTCTAGGACCGATTTGGGTCGAAAGAAGCGGTTTAAAAATGTTTTTGGTCAAAAAATGGGTCGATCCGAAATCGCGAAAATGTGTTGAAAAATAGTTAAAATTTCAAAGTCGCCAATTTTGCTCCTAAGTGGCCTAAATCGATGGTAGGTGATGCCTAATAATGTTCTAGGACCATTTTGGGTCGAAAGAAGTGCATTAACAATTTTTTTCGGTCAAGAAATGTGTTACAAAGCAGCAGAAAATTATTGAAAATTTGATGGATAGTTGAATCGGTAGTTGCGGGAGTTGGAAGCAAGGTTTACGCAGACTGATTATTATTCGGAAGTTTTCTGGCCTCCACGGTGATAAGAAAATGAGAGAAAAGTTTTGATCTGTTAAAGCGGAAAGAAAAAGATCCAATTTCCGGGTCTGGATTGGTCGATTCAATCCGAAGAAACGATAATAGAATCCTCTAAGAACGACATTTTTTGTTTTCCTGCTTTTTTTCTTAACTGTTCCAAAGTCCTCGAACAAGTCAAGGTCTAAGTGACTCGTAACATTAGCTCGCAATTAAATATTTCTGAGCGCACCGGTTTCACGGAGCATCATATCGCTTTATTATTAAATTTATTTTAATGCACACTGGTAATTTACTAGCTACCAAAATAAATATGTACCTAAATATCGGACTCCTTAAGCGTCTAAAAATAATGTCAGTAATCGGCATGGTAACGAAACAATTCGAATAATATCGAGAGGTCATAATAACCCGCGTGGCAATATTTTTCCCAATCGCGGTCCGAGATATTCTTCCATTCACCGCACAGGGAGTAATTATTTTTCCGGTTCGTCCTGGTCTCGCGGTGTCGAACCCCTTCGGGTCGCCTCAACCCCGGTTCGCACCCTCTCGAGATTTTTAACGTTTCGAGACCCTCCGTCGTTTCTTCCATTCGTTCTTTGTCCGCGCCGCGACTCTTCGAGAAGAGAGAAAAGAATACGAGGGTAGTTGTTTGGAAAAAGGATGCGACGGGCCACCCTTTCGGAGGATTCGTACGCGGGAGAAAAGAAATTAGCGAAATTAAAGTGCGCGATGGAGCGATGGAGCGATGGCGGAGGGTCGAAGGGGTGGAGGGAATCGTGGAGGGTGGCAGAGGAGGTCGGTTCGGGATCGATAGGCGGCACGGGGGCTTTTACCGCTTTTAGGAAAAACAGGACGAACTGTTTGTGATTAATTATTTGCACGGCGCGAAACGACTGGATAGGTAAATCTGGGGTGGACACCGAACCGAGCCAGAACGGAGCGCGCGACAGGGAATTCGAGAAACGTTTGAAACTGTTCGGATCAGATGTCGTAATGGCCTATACACTATTCTACCGTCAAACGGATTTTAGACCTGAAAAAATAATCAACCCTGTGTTTTCCGAATGACACCTTTAAATTAATTAGAATCCCTATTCTCCGCCCTCTTTGGACCCCGATCGTTTTAGTCGGCCGATCTTGATCGAGATTTAATATAATATTAAATTATAACATCCTGATATCATCCATCAAGGATAACGATCAAGGAATCAACGATTTTTCGCCGTAAATCGATCCAACGTTGAAAGATATGCAAACACAATTGGCGCGAAGCGGAGCGCGATGAAATTCCAGGAAGAATCCCAAGAGAATCGAATCGGTAAACGAAATTCCCGAATAGATCGGGTGTACTCGTTAAATCGGGCGCTTAAGAGAGAAAAGTTTTAATGAAATCCTTGGCGTTGGTCAAACGCAAATTACCATATTTGTCGGCTTCCCTAAATGTTTGCACGGCAAACGCGATCGCGATGATAAAACAACGCGGAATCAGATGGAAAAAAAGAGAAGAAGAGTGCCGAATGGTCATTTAATATTTCGAAACGTTTGCTACTCATCTCGCTCGTCCACTCTCCTCCCTTCTCTCTTCTCTCATCTCTCTCCGTTTGATTCAGGGTATTTTGTTAAAACCTTTTCTCGTCAAAAGCAGCAGGCCCTCCGAAATGGAATTAATCTGTTGATGTTGCGTACCTCGCACCCATTTAATATCCATCCCGCGTTCATCACTGTAGAACCGATTCATCGATGTTCACTCGACGCGTTTTTTTCAAAAACCCCACTTCCCACCCCCTTCCCTGCCACCTCTATCAATTGTTTACTTCGATTTTCGGTTTAAACGGAACTGATGCAAAGACGGATTGTTACTTTCACCTGTTTGAACTTTAGATTTTTCTATGCGATTCTCTAAAATATTGAAGATTCGTACATTCACACTTTTCATATAAATTCTATTCGATATAATGATATAACGAAAGATTAAGCACCTTTATCCCCTGTCGGACCTCGCTGCCTTTTCTCGCACGGTCTTCTTCCGTCTCGAAACCTTCCCCGCGATTCCTCTCCATCGAGTTTTCCGAGTTTTGCGACCTTTCCTTGTCACACACACGCGCGCGTCACTTCTTTCGTCCGCTTCGTTTAAAACTAAACACCAACGGCTACGCGAACCAAGCGACTAATCACGAGAGAAATTTCGTACGGCGAGATTTTAGCGATCGTTCCCGTGATCGATGGCCGAAATTTAGTGCGTAGCGTGTTAATGCGCCGCGCGCCCGTCGAAAACTGACCCCGCAGCTGGCCGCCCTAAAAAAGGGGGGTGGAAAGGGGCCCGGATAGGGACTCAGAGCGGGGCCTCGAATCGCCGCAATGCCCATGGAAGGGCGAGACCGGACTCGTGGTGGGGAACGAAATAGGGGAGGATACCGCTCTATCTCCTTACGAATTATATTACATTATATTATATTATATTACTTCTTCCTTTGTACTCTCTTACTCTCTTTTCTCTCGACACCCTTCGATCTTCCACTCGGAGGACATTTTTCTTTTTTCCTCTCGTGCGAACGGATCTCCTCTCGTCGGACGGATGCATTTCGGGTTTTTGGATAGCTCGGACCTGTTTCTGGGTTTCATTTAAGGCTCCGTGCGAGAGGGGAGTCTGGGCTGCATGGGGTCCATCGAATATACATCGCATCATCTTCATGGATGCTTCGTCGCCATCGTTCAATCACTGATAAACTATTCAATATTATATTTTGATTAAAAGCTACAAGTCAATCCTTACGAAAGGTTTCATGGAGGATGGTGAAAGTTCAGAAAAGTGTTTGCCAAGTTGATTGGATTTTGATTCGCTAATGCGGAATAAATATATCGTCACTTCGCTATTTATTCAAGAGCGCGCGACTGCTCGGCCTCACGGTTCCCCGATACACTTTATTTGTCTCTTATTATTTATTATCCTCGAAATTTCAGCGCATTGTTTTCCAAAACACGGCAACTAATCACGATCGTGGTACCCCAGCCACGAATCGCAACCCTCACAAACCCTCCCAACCCTACCACGGTTTCCTTCCGGCACCACCTATTCGATCGATCGCTCCCTCCGAACGCAATTCTGCCACGCTATTCTCTATCCTCGATCCTCGATATTTAAAACGATTATTGCCGCGCGTACCAACCTTCTTTCGATCGTTCTTTCCATGATTTTCTTAAGTTATTTCCAAACTGATACCTTTGGGGGGTGGGGGGTGTCAAGGAATATTTTTGTTCGAACACAATTCATGAAAAACATGATCATTTAATTTCCTTTTTATTTATATCATTAAATTTCCTTGAACGAAACAAAATCACAGATGCTGTTTTGAAAGTTTGTCACAACGAAGTGAAAACGCAGACGAAGCGCAGGAAGAAAGCAGCGACGCGTCAAACGGCAGGCGATCGGTAAGGAAGCTGATAAAAGAAATGATTAAGATCATTGTGAAACGATCTGATTTGGATCCGATCGGTATTATTCCGTATGCCGATCCCCCTTCTTATCCGCGTGCGTTTTGGTTTGTTAGTTTTGTTTTGCGGCTAAAGCGTACTGGTCAGAGTTCTGCAAGCAAGGAATATTAATAGTTGTTAGACTCGAGCACGAGATATCACGTCGAGGAGAGGTATCGACGATCGGGCATAATTATCGATTTCATGTAGCGTGGCTCGAACGTATATATACGTCCGGAACTATTCGAAAGTACGGTGCACGGAGAGACTCTTATCTTCTACCCCGATCGTGAACATCTCCCTCTCTACTTCGGTATTTCTAACAGTTGCCAATAGCAAAGCGTATCGTTGGCGAGATACTTTGCGTTTCAGTGTTAATCGTTACCTTAACGTAAACTACGGTTTAATCGACGTGCTGCCTTCTCTATAAAGTCGTTATCAGAATCATCCTCGTCGTCTTCATCGGCATCCTCTTCCACTCGGTAGAGTCTCTTCCTCAAGTTCATCCGACTTTTACACCGTTTCGTCGCGTCGCGCACTTTTCTTCTTTCCCTGGCCGACCGTAATCGTAAAAAAACCTTTCGAAAATTATCGATCATGCACGGTGCAATACGAGGGAAGAGGTTACATAACGATCCGGGTTCTTTTTTTTTAAGTAACTCGTACCCCTTCGTTACGATCGAGCACAGTATATTTATTACCTGTGATGTTCAACTGTATTGTTATTTGAATCGTTCCTTACATAGGATTTATTTCTGCAATGCTCGAAGACCTTTGGACAAATGATTTAAAGAACACTAATTATGGTAGAGTTCCTCTCGAAGCACTGCACTCTTCGCGATAGCACTCGACGCCACGCCGGGGACGACACTGCGTGGCTAAGCCAGGCCAACACTCGAATCTCCTCTCCCTCGACTCGCGGAAAAACTTCGGTGCTTCCTTATTAACCGCGTCTCGCCGAAATTTCCTTTTGACTCTCGTTCGATCGATCTCTCGATAATACTAGCTGCGAAAACGGCGGAGCGAAGGGGGTGGAGGGGTGTCGCCGAGAAATATTCGCTTTTCCGAGGCTTCTTCTTCTCCTTTCTTCCACCTCTTTCTCTCTTGCCACCACTTCCTTCTTCGCGTGTACCTTACTTTCCTTGGATCTTCGTTCTTTGAACTCGACTTGGATTCGATTTCTTTGAAGTCCGAATAAAAGTACACGTTGCTCTTTAATAACCTTTTAATGTGCTTCTTGTAAATTACATAGAGATAGGGTTATCGGTGAACGCCGAAGCGACGATCGGATTCAAGTATTTTTGAAGGGTTTCACTGAAAAAGTTCGCACATCCTCCGCGCACTGGTCGGTTTAATTAAATCTAAGCGGCGTTGCGTCAAGATTTACGAGGGGAATAAATCGCACACGTTTACGCGCAATTGTGCTGTACTTTGCAAATATATGCAGTGATTGGAATTACAATGTTCCTTCTTGAATTCGACTATATTGTTAACGCGGTATCCAGATACGTCCCAAGTACGAGGCGTCTTATCACTTCCTACTCGTTGAATCGTAATCGTTGATTATCGTGGTGACGCGATATCATTTTCAACGCGATCTTCCGCACTGACCCAATTCTTCTCTGTCTACTAGTTCTTTGGAAGATTTATCGGGAAATTAATTTTTTTCAGTATCCACCACTCGATGCCCTTTTACCTCCCCCCTCCCCACCGCTGGAAAGGAACGGAGGGATTTCCAGGGTAGCTCGAACGACGTCACCAGTTCGCACGTGCGTGTACCTAACACGTTTCTTTAGCTGTGCCACAGTAAAACCAGCTCTTGCAACCAAACAACGTTATTCGTGCACTGTCACGAAAATTTCGTTTCTCGCCGAGATAAACGGATCTTAATTCCTTCCACGATCTTTTAGTCGGTTCTTCGTAAGATCACCTCGTACGATCTCCCTCGAAATGAAAACGCTCTCGATATCCCAACGATCCGAGGCCGCGAGCTCTTCTTCGTGCGCGAGATAATCTTTCTCTCTCTCTCCCTCTCTCCCTCTCTCTCTCTCTCTTTCTCTTTTTCTCTCTTTTTCTCTCTTTCTCTCTCTTTCTCTCTTTCCCTCTGTTTCTCTACGAAAATTGCCTATGCCGGTAAGGTTCGTCGGCGGAAGATCTTCCTAGTGGTCTCCTAAGAAACTTTAATCTCTATTATCTCGGGTGTGTACAGCGATTTCTGGAGTTTGGTGCGGCGAAGCGCGGTCCTACGTTCGCGGAGCGTTTAACACGGTGCTCGCGCGGGCTTCTACTTCGATATTTGTGCGATTTATTGCGGCGCGACTTAGAAATGCATCTAATGCGGTGCACGCCGCATAGAATGCATGCATGCACCTTTGGCGGGGAGAGAGTTAGACACGGAGAACCGCGGAGAAGTTGAGTCGAGCCGACTCGACTCGACTCCACTCGACTCGACTCGGGCCACTCTGCTAGCAACTTCGAATGCGCATGCGCCCATACGATCGTCCTCGCTCTATGCTCTGCTCTACTCGCGCGTATTCGAGCTAGCGCTACTCGCGAGCTAGCGAATATCGCCGACCGAATTGCTCCAGTGTCTTCTCTGCATTGGCGTCGGCTTAGAAAGCTTCCTACTTTAAATCTATTCGTTCGCCAAACGCGTTCTCCGAACGCCGCTATGGAAAACTACCAGAATATTCATGTCATATTTTCCCCGTGCATCCCTGTGCATCCCGTCGAGTACGGTGCTTTGTATGGACAACAACATTTGACCGATACTTTGAGTATCGTTCATGAAACGCTACCTTTCCATCACCTTAGTTAGATGTTCTCCAAAGCGTTCTCCAATCGCGTCATCGAAAACTTTCTCCGTTCTTGGTACCAGCTGTTCCGATCTTCCTACCGATAGAAACCAATCGAAAACCGTTTAATCTATTTTGTCCTGGGACATCGATTCTCATATTTGACATCGTTCGAATTTCTACGATCCTTACGCGTTTACTTTCGATTTGGATCGACGGACGATCTTCGATCATCGACCGGTTGAAAAGGGTCGTCGCGTCGTAGGAAAGAATCGCGATATCTTTGGTTTTCCGGCAAGAACTTCCTGCCGTGAAGTGCCGTGGTTAACGCTGGTAAATTCTTCTTCAACGTCCTCCACACTTACGCACGGTACACGCGTTCATATTCGTGCATATCTCTGAGAATAGTGTAAGTTGCACGGCGATAGATCGGCCGGCACAGTTCGCGCGTGCATATGTCTGCTGCGAACCATGAGAGTCTCTGGTCTCTCCATGTCGAACCACGGCCTATCCTAGAGCTCGGTGCGCTCGGAGGTGGTGGATGGGTTACCCTTTCTCCACCTCTCTCTTTTCTCGAAGGCTTCCTCGTCTATCTCGCTCGGCATCGCTCGTCGAGTGGGAGGCAAAGGCCCCCCGCTAAGTACGACACTGCATGAATTTTTTGACGACCGATGAAAGTTACTCGCGAGATATTCTATTTTAAACTTTCGGCCGACAGCCGTTCCGTACCTCCGTACGCCCCCACCATCCAGGCCTTCTGCCTTCTGCGAGGTTTCCTACATCGCGATAATTCCTGAAAAGGAGGAAGCCATTTTGCGCGGTTACTCCACTTCGTTACCACCAGCCAGAAGTTTTACTTCGTTATTAGCGGCGTCGCAGGGGGGAGGGAGCTCTTTGGCGAAAATACCTCGAGAAAAATGTAGCACGCTCGCCGCGAAATCAACGTTCTTTCTCGGCCGACAGGAATTATCCGACGTGTCACTACGGCTAGGCGTGATACGATGAAAATGCAGCCGCTCGCGTTTTACCGATAACGGCCACGCTTTTGTATGTACCCAGGCGAATCATATTCCAGACGTAACCGACTACTACGTTTTACCCTGGAATATCCGTAATTTGTTTCGTCGCCGTTACATTTCGCGGAAATAACGCGGCGAGTAATGCAATATCGATATATTTTCCCAGTATGCGTTTCAAAAATCTCCCACCACCCTCCCTCCTCCCCGTGTTCGGAAACATAATACAATTCGTGGAACACATTCAAAGTGTATTTCCCTTTAACGCGGTATCCGTGGATTCACCATTCTGTCCGCGTATATTTTCCACCGATTTCAATGATAATATTTCAATGACTATCAAAAGAAAACGAGCTTTGAACTTCTTGAGAGGGTTGAGCATAATTCGATATCAATTCCCGATTCGTAACGATTCTCGCGTATTCGAAGGGATAAAGAATCTCCGTCGAATCGTACGTAATGGTTAGAAAATAGGATGAAAAAGGCTGGAAAGGAGGGAAAAGCGTTCGCAGTAAGCGTGCGTGGGACAGATATGCATACAAACTCTCGGGTGAATCCACGGATTTGCATTGTACACACATGCGCGGGATGATCCGTCGGCTGGTCCCGCGATGCCTTTTTCTTTTTTTATCCCCACCCCCGAGCCGCACTCCCACCCCATTCACCGATGTTTCGTTCCCCTCCTCCACCGGGACACCCTATAGTCCGTGTAGTCCGTTTTGCCGGCTTGCCTATCTCTTCTCAACACTCGCCCACTCTCTCCCTTCCATCCTCTTGGAAAATCCCGTACCATCGGTTCCCTCGCTTTTGTTTTCCTCTATTTTCTGGTTTTTCCGGGCGGTCCACGGCCGGACACACGGTGCCGGGGTAACCGGCGTGGCCGGGGCAGGGGGTGAAGGTGGTTGGTGTGTGGCGCAACAAGTAGCAGATTATAAAAATCACTCGCTGGCCCGGGAGCATGCTGACGGTAAAAAAAAAAGAGGAGAGGAGAAAAAAGAATCCGATGGATACACCGTGAGTGCTGCACGGTGGGAGGGAGAGAGGATCGCAGTGGCGCGAGTGAAAAAGCGTCGAGCGACGTGAAGGCGGAAGGGGTAGGGCGAGGGTGTCGAGGATCAAAAGGAGAGGGATGCTGGGAAGAATGAGGAGAGAAATAGTGTAACGTAGGGACGAGGATGGAAGTATCTAGCGAAAGAGACGTGGGAGGAAGAGAATGCGAAAGAAGAAGAGGGAGGCAATGAAATTGCATGGTTGAAGGGAGAGATGCGGGTGTAGGTACACATTTACTTATACATATGTATGCTTCCTCGTCTCCCCTCCGCTTCTCCCCTTGTCCCTCGATTCTGCAAACACTCCCCTCGCTCTTCTCACTCTCTCTCTCTCCCTCTCCCTCCCTCTTCTCATCATAGTTGAATTCGCGAATTCACTCCGACTCACTTTCGCGGTCTCTATCCCGCGCGAGGCGTGCGTGGCGATTTACATTGAGCGTTGCACCGTTGCCTCCCGTTTCGCAGCAGGGTACCGCCGAGGGCTGAAAAGAGATGCGAAAACCCTCCCCGGAGAGGGAGAGAGATTCCGAGAGGAAGAGAAACGGTCGCGGCGAGGTGAATAAAGCCAAAAGAGAGAGGAAATCCCGTGGAGTCCGAAAATACGCGGGGATAGCGAACACCACACGGAGGAGCGGAACCGACATATACATATTCCCCGAAAGCGTATGTGTGCACGACGAGAAAAAAAGGATTCATCCATCTCTGGATTTCGATGGTAACGCGCGTATTCCGAATTCCATCGATTTTCGATGTCGGATTAAAAACATATTCCCCCGGAAGCTCGATAATCCGACGGACACGGTACGCCGAATAATTCCGACTTATTTACTTTCTCGTGTATGTTTGAACACGCTGAATAATAACCGGCTCTCCGTCGTTGTTTTCATTCTTTCCATTACTCTCAAAGTTCATCCACCGTGAGGTTTACGATCACACCTTGAACTCGTGCACCTTCGAACGTAGCATCGTCCGTGGAATTTCACCGATGTTTTTCGCGACTCGTACGCGATCCGTTCGCCAAAGAATTCCTTGAACACCGAGGGTAGCAATCGTTTGTCGTAGGTTATTTGGTGCGATTAGTTATTAGGGAGATTGAAATTTTGCACGGTGACCCTCCGTCCTTTCTGATCTCGTGGCGATCGATTTTCCCTGAGGTCACTGACCCTCCTTTTGCTCCCCTCGCCGTTAAACTGCGGAAGAAACGAAAACCCCGTTACTTTTCGAGCGGTTTTGCCTTTCGTTCTCGGACACCGTGCAACCCTCGCGGTTCTATTTATCGACATTAGAATACACTAGGATGCGCTAGTGCAAACTATATATTTACTACGAAACGATCAATACTCGGAACTCTATTGGGACCGAACATTATCCGTGCATGCTCACCTACCCGCCCGTTATTTACACGACGCGTTAAATAAATTTTCCAACCCCTGCTACACCCTCGCACCCCTACCGCGAATATATAGAATCGAATATTTTCCGTCGCGATCGCGATATACGTTTATAGCCACGTCCCTGTCCCCGTCCGTTGCAACCGTTTTGCGATTCGCGCTTATTTTAACCCTGGAATTTAATTATACAAAACTACTCGATTTCGAGGTAATTCATACATCGACGATCAACGCTGTTCCTTGTACGTCGATGTTGCAAAGATTCGTGATTCGAACGGATCTTAAAACGGAGATGAACCGAAGTTACATTGTACCTCGAGATTTTCAGCGGATGTATGACCGCGGTGAAAATAATATTTATTTAAGAGACAAGTACTAGGAATAAAACAAATAACGGCCCATAATTTGGCAGCGTTACAACGGACGTCAGTCGCGTTGTCCCTCTTCCTTCGGCGCGGAAAGTACGCGCGGGTCACGGCATCAAAAATTGTAACTTCGTCGCGCCGCAAATACGCCATTTTGCCGGTGACAGTTCCTAATATTTTTCGTGCTCATGTGTAAGAATAAATTGCACCGCATTCGCGCGATCGGCAGCGTGCGTAGTTGCCAAGACCCGGAAAAAGGAGAGGCGGGTTTTCTAGAACGACTAAAAATAGCGAGTACACACTCGTGAAAATAAAATGGCAACCCGCGTGGTGTTGCAGAAGTAGAGGAAGAAGAAGAAGAAGAAGAAGAAGAAGAAGTAGAAGTGGAAGTGGAAGCCAAAGGAAGAGAAGAAGACGCGGCACCGTGGAAACAGAAGGGAAAAAAAGGAAGGTGAATTATCTAAAATTGGCGGGACCAGGTTTACCAATGCAACTTCGTGTTTCTATAGTTCGATGCTAGGAGAAACTAACGTTCCGAATCCTCTCGCTTCTCCGCAATTTCGACGAACTTCGAGACACAGCGAAGCAAAGAGAGAAAGCGGAAACGATGGAAGGAGAGTGCGTCGGAGTGTACGAATAGAAGAAGTAACAGAAATATACAGGGATTCGCGAAGAACGAATCAACATGTTCGAAGCACGAACATTTTACAGCGTGACTTCTCGAAATGAGTCACCGGCAGGTTTCCCTTCAGGGTTGCGGATCAAGAGAATCGCGCGAGCATTATTAACGATATTTTATACGCGTGCATTTTAACGGGGACCAAGGAGCCGGGATAAAAAGAGAATGCAATAAAGAATATGTTCGACGTCTCTAATAGGCGGCGATAAAATATCCGCACACTTATGCGCCGTGCAAAAAACCTCGTCACGGATTAAAGCTTGTGCAACCGCGAAGTAAAAGTCTCGCGTTGGAGCAGAGTTTATTATCGCGGGACTTGTTTAGGAAAACAAACAAAAAACATGTATGCACAACGATATTACCAGATGTACGAACGATTTAAATTCGAACTAATGTCGGATCGATGTTCATTTCTTTTCTTCATAACTAACGATAATAGTATCGTGTAAGGAACGTGATAAAGGGTTGCATTTATCCTGGGTGAAACTCGAATCATTTTTCAATGGTTTAAGAACGGTTTAAGATGCAGAATGGTACCGGAGCAAGTTTTCTGTTAGCGTTTGATCGCAGCATCGGCTGAATCTTAGCTCGAAAAGAGTTGAGGAGAGAGGGATGAAAGGCTGCACCATCGAGAAAGAAGGAGAAAGAACGAGAAAGAGATCAGAAACTGTGGGACGGGAGAGAGAGAGGGGCCAGAGGAGTGGGGTTAGGGGGGGAGTAAGACCGGCGACCTTGATGAAAATAACTCGTTTAACTGACCATACCTTCTAGATGCCAAATTAAAAAGTATTGTATGCGTAAAAGGGAATCATTACTCTTGCAGAAATTTAACAACGCCTTTTTCTGTCTCACCGAAGTTAATTCTGTCATCTATAATTGATCTCTTCGTTACTCGTTTTAAACACTGACATAACAGTTCTCTCTTTATATATATAAATTAACATTATTTTTAATAGCCAGTTGATCAATCGCTGGACCGCAAATGGGACCATTTATATTTATATTTAATTCATTGAAAACAAAGTGTTTTACGTAGCAAACCAAAATGACTTCTCGCGGAACCACGTGTGCGTAAGCCGTACATATTAATACCGCTATCAGCTGGTTTACCTGATAACGTTTGCGAGCATAATTGGGGCAATTCGTAGACGCATCGCGTACATCGAGTGCATAATGTTTTTAGGAACAAAGAAAAGTGCGGCGGGAAGTAAAAGATTCAAGATACGCGTGCAGATGGTCACCGTGGAAGAACGTTGAACGCTCGACACGAAAAGAATCGGTTTTGTGGGCGAGAACGGGCGCAGAATGTCCGTTAAAGCAGATCGTAAGTAGGTGGGTTAAGAGAAAAGGATCGAACGAGCCTTTTTAGATTGGACAAGATCCATTAAATCAAGGTTTTTTACCAACCGGGTAAAAAGACTGTTACGAGATGGCTAGTGGCGCCTCCGGTACCAGCTGATGTCATCGTCGACGGCGCGCTTCGATCCGCAGTTCCACGGTTTGTTTCTCGGCTATTGTTTTTCACCCCTTCGAAACTACCCCCGAGGAGGATTCCGAAAAAAACTATCACCCCTGGTGCCCGAAAAAACACCGCATCCGTGGAGCATTTGGAATCCTGGGTAGCTGGTGCTGTTCCGATGTTTTTGCAATTTCAAGATGAAGATAACCTTACAGGTACCTAGTACCAATATTCGAAGTATTGGACTTTCTATTTAATCGCAGAAAGTTTGCTATTTTGATTTCTATCGATGTTGCAATGCATATATATTTGTTCTTAAATGGATATGATATAAATATACGATCGAAACAGTGACATTATTCGAGTTTAATGCAAGAATATTAATTCGAAATGTTGTCTATGATGGAGCTGTTCAGTTGGCTCACTAAAGTTTCGATTATCCGAATATAGACACGTTAATGGAACGACTCTTTTTCTAATTTTAATAACCAAATAAACTCGAGTGTTATTAAAATTACGCGTCGGCCATAACCATAATTGTATCTGATTAAATATATTTCCGCGCTCGACTTGTCGTTGGATTACTTCAATTCGTCAGAAATGTTTATCCATAGATATTTATTAACATCCACGAGCGTGGCTTTGGAACATGCTATAAAAAATCGACAAGTATGATTTTGTATTTACCTGAGCGTTTCCGGCGAGCTCGTGCACTCGCGCGTATAAATCACTATCGTCTGGTTGTTGCGGAACATAAATATAAACAATGACCTGTCGTCACCACTCCACCCAAAGGGTTCGGTCATTTTTTATTCCCGGTTTCGATGGTCCGACAATGCGTTACCTGCGAGTTCCGTTCACCCCTCGAGTCACACAAAAAAGGGGGCTTAAAAAACTCCCCAACAAGAAATCGCTAAGGGTAACGCGATTAGAGCCGGTGCTTTCGACAAAAAACATGCGTGCCTCTCGTAACACGGCTTAGACAACCACTCCCCACGGGTCGACCCCCCTTTTTTTACCCCTGCGAGCTTTTTATGCACCTGATAAAATTAGGGTTTGGGTAGCGTATGTTTCTACCTGTGTATTGTTTTTTATGCGATGTTACGATTCTTTTTATGACTCGAGGGTTCGATTAATAAACGCTACGAGGGTAGGTTTGTGTTTATGTATATCGTTTGGACACGCGTGTTACATACATTAATTATTATAATTTGTCTGTACTCGTACGGTAGTATTCCACCGTTCTATATACAGCTTATAAAAGTATATATTAATGGATATAGTTGAATTACGATAATTGAATTTAATTTGAGCGATACGTTAATTCCAGGGACAATAAATAAAAATAGTATGAACGACAACGTATCATTGAAATACCAAGGGTAGTTTTATGCTCGATCCGCGGCTCGGTATTTGATTGGTCAGGATTAAACTCCGTACAGGTGCGACATCGATTCGTCGTAAAATGAAATGGTAGCTATAAAAAGCGGCATTAATGGGAATAACCGGAATATTATACGCGAGGCGAGTTTACGTAGATAGAGCGTCTTATCGTCCAGTCGGTGGAGAGAAATTTCGGAATTACCCGAGGCAGACTCTTGCCGGCGTGTACTTTGCAAATTAAATAACATTGCAATGGGTTAACGAAGTGTAGACTCCGCCGCTCGGACGCCTATCGGGACACCCTCAGACCGAACCAGGGGGTTCCTTTTGCCCTTCGGTTCTCCCTCATCCCCCTAACCACCCACCCTCCCCTTTTACATTTTACCCATCTAAGTATCTGCTCCCCGCCCCTGCCCTCCGCGCCTCACCTCTTCGACCCCCGTTTTACCCCACTTTCCTCTATTTTCCCCTCATTCGACGAATACCGGCCATCCCACTCACCACCTTCCACCCCCGAGACTTATCCCCACTATTTCGATACTCAGCCCCCGGAAAAATAAGCCGCCGGACACCTTACCCCAGATACCTTGCCCCCCTTTACGCCTTTTCTCCTTTTCCCAGGATGCGATTGGCTGTCCTTAAGCTGCGGCTAACTTCCGCTTTTCGGAAGCTTTCTGTTTCCCTCCCTTCCCACCACGCCGAATTCGATCCTCAAAATGGTCACTTTGACTCGGGTTCATCCACGATTTGCAGCCACTAACCAAACCTCGATGGCCACTGCCGAAATTCGTCTTTTATTTTGTTTGCCGAAATAAATATGAAAAAGAATCGTTGGCCGGTGAAAATAAATATTTACATAGTTATTTAGGCCGAGAAATATGAATGAAATTATTTCGTATCGCAATTTCGCGCGAAACGTGGCGTCAAGGTTGAAAGCCCATTCGGCGGTGTACTTTAAAAGCGATTTTTTAATTACCATTTAATGGTTTCCCTTTTCCCAATTATCGGGAAATTATTGGAAATTATCGATAATAAGAGAAAGTGAGTTCCACGGCCATCGAAAAATACATAATTTATAAAGCATCGTTTATCCGGTGATTTATCGAGAGGTCAGCGCAGAAAAGTGATATAGAATCCGAGGAAAGCGTTCATTAATATATCGGTATTAATCGCAGGGAAATGGAATAGGTGGTGTTCCGTGAAAAATCAACAGGCTCGATTAAATTAATCACGGGAGACTATTTTTCCCGCGATATTTAACAAATTTAAATATTTATCCGCTTATTAGTCGTTGCGAACCGGGAGCGCGGGAGGTGGTGGCAGAGGGGAGATTTATCAAGTGCTAATTATACTCTTGGATCGTTAATGTCGATAATGTAACAAAATGCAGTCTGTTTATCGGTTCATAAATGTTGTTTGGCTAGCCACGATCCAGGATATTTTCCCACGGCTGTTTGTACGTGCCATCGAGCAGCCTTCATCTTCCGCATTTACGTAATTATTCCCGTTGGAACGCTCGAATATTTTTCATTTTTCATCGGTTCTCGCGTCGAAAGAACAAACGCAAATATTTGGGGACCTTTAAACTGTTTGTCAACATGTCGCGGTATTCGGCTACGGGACTATTTATTTGGGAAACCGTTTAAATAGTCTCGTCGTGTGTTTCTTTTAATAAACATTGCACTTATTCCTTCGGACTGAAGTTCGTTAATTAATTCCTGCCATTTTCGGGTCGCCCAATTTTAAGCACTCGATATCATTTTAATCGATCGTATCGTTAATAAATACTTTTTCTTCGCATTCCATCTTGGTATTCAACCTTCTGCAGTATTCAAATTCGTTATATATTTAACATTTTTCCGCGAATAATAATTAAGAATTAGCGAGGTCAGTTCGTAAGGAAAACGCTTGGCGAAAAATATGAAGGGAGGTTGATATCTCGTTAAGCCAAAGAATCTGGCACGACCGCGATAAAGGAGAAAGGTTTTCTCCGGGAACGTTTCGGTAGCTGGGCGAAAATCGAAATGCAAATGTCCCAAGTCCCCCGGAGGGCTCTTTAAATCTCTGGCACGTTTACCGGGTTGGCTCGGTTGTTTATTTTTTAATTAAAGTCTTCCGCGGGCACAGGTTCTCCTGGAACGGTGGCGGGATTAAAAAAGGTCCCCCGGAGTTATTAAGCTAATAATGTGTCCCGTGCCGCGTGCCGGTCTTCCAACGAGGAAGGTGGAAAAAAGGCAGTTGATTCGGAGGGATGCCGAAAAAGAAGAAAAAGGGCGGGAAAAAAGAGAAAAAGAAAGAAAGGGAAGGAGACTCCTGTGGAAAGGTTCAGGTAGTTGCGAAAAGGGGCCGCCGAAGAGGGAGAAAGATGTTGCCCGACAAAAAGGGGAACCGGCTAGCAAAAAATCACTTGGCCACGCTTACGCCTTCTCTACCTTCCTCCGTTCATTGATTCCTCCTCCTCCTCTTTCTCCACCTTCTATCCTTTCTATCCTCCACTGGCCAGAAAAACTTACTTAAAAAGAATGGGAAACTCACTTTCTAAAGCGATCACCCGTGTCGATGTGCGGTCTTTCGTGCTAAACGATCGGTTTACCTCCATTCGATTAGGGAAAGGACCTTCGCGAAAATCTCCTCATTTAGAAGACAAACTATTTTTTAAACGTTGCATCGTAGAGTGGATTTAAAAATAATGCTTTTCCATAGGATTGCAGAGAATTTTTTGCAGGACAAAAATGCCTCTGATTAAACGTATGAGTGCTTAATTTCGAGTGTGGTGTACATTTATTGTTTTATTTGTAATACTTTTAAATGAATATTCTTATAATTTCGGGTAATGAAAATCATATAAATTCTTGATCAATGAACAATATTTTATAACGAAAGTTTGACAAGATCGATAAGTTATGCTTTCAACCATTACATTCTACATTAATGTCTCTGGAAAAGGAGCATAAAAAATATCCAAGTGCAGAAAAATCTCATCCGACACTTTCAACGGTAATATTTTGTCAAGCCGGCTAAAAGTGATTTCTTATAAATTCGTGGATTCGTCGAGAAAGGAGCGATTCGAGGTGAAAGAAGAGGAGGGAAAGAAGTAGAGTAAGATGAAAATATCGAGAGGGTGAGAGGTCTCTAAAGAATGGCCGGAGGCTGCGGAAGGATGGAGGAAGGAAGGTCCGCTCGGCTCACCCCCTTAGACTAGGATTCTCTCTCTCCTCTCTTCACTCTTCTCTCTTCTCTCTTCTCTCCTCCTTTTGGCGGCACCCTCCTCTGCCTCTTCCTGGCCGTCATCTCCGGGGCGATTTTCCAGAGCACCTAAGAGAAGGGGCCAATGAGACGCTGGGCGTCGGTATTGATCCGAGGCGTCGTCCAGGAGACGCCCGCTCCAAGACGCCCGGCTTGCCCGGCGCGCGCGAGACCGGCACCGCACTTCCAGATAAAAGGACGAAACCCGTCAGGACCTCAGGAAAAGATCAGCCGCGGGTCCGCCTTCGATCCTTCCACTACTTTTATCAAACCCTTCTACGTTCTACGAACTGGTTCGGTCGCATACTTTTTCCGAATGCGAACGAAATGATCGTCCTTCGATTTTTCTTAAATGGCTCGAGTCGGCAGAATTATGTAGAAAATAAGTAACGAGCCTTTGGAAGGGTATGGAAAATAATATTTATGAAAGACATCCATATGACGAAGGAACACGTTGTTTATGAAATTGTTATAATATCTATCATTTTCTCAGCAGGTTTGAAACGTCTTTGCTGTATATGTTCTTTATATTTAGGATATTACAAAAATACTATGTATAATGTTATATGAAACTCAGCTTAGGATTAAGGGTGCGAGGTATTGCAAGAGTAAAGAGGTTTCTTTTTTGAGGTCAAACCGTAGTATATTAGAGTCGATTTTCAGAAAATTCTATTTTCTCTCTATCTCATCGAAACTCACTTACCCAACAGCACTCTTAATTATACGCCAGATTGTCAATTTAAAGTCTCCGCTCGCTTTGAGTCAAACTTTCGGTTACTATTAAAATCGGTTACCCTAAAAATCATAGAATCGTTACAGAAATCGTTCGATTTCATTTCAACCCACTCTTTCTAACCATGCATGCAAACGGTAGCGTACACTTTTTAGCTGACCCTATTGGTGGTCGTCAGAAGAGACCATAAACTATCAAACTGCCCGATGCGCAGTCATTTCATCTAATACCACTTAATATACCACCTAATACCGTTTAATATCAGGTGATTCCGAAACCCGTTGCAATCTTACTTCGTTCCAGTTTTTAACGACTAGTGAACGAAGGAGTTAAATTTTTCTTCGGCGGATCCTCGACGAAGGTATCCATTAAAATCCCCGACGAACCGTTTATTAAAATTTATTGTTAGAGAACGATAGGAGTGACAGTGAGAAGGTATGAAAACGAAGTTGTACGATTGGATCCTTGAATCGACGGGACGTTACAAAGGAATTTCCAGTGGCCGACGAAGGGAGGACGTTTCGAGTGTGACGTTGGTACCGTGGGACGGTCGTAGGACGTTTCTCCTTTTATTTTCCTTCAATTTCCTTCCTTTCAGGTTTCCCATCAGGCTTTCCATTAATATTAAAACGGTAGCGTGGCCTCGCGAGGGCTGTTTCAAAGAGGGGTGGTGGTGGTGCTTCTGCTATTCCAGAGCATGCTTCCTTCCTCTCCGAGGTGGTTTCGTGTTAGGTGGGGATACGAAGGACCGTGCTTGTCGGGGGAGCTACTGGTATTTAGCTCGTTTTTCATCTTGATCTTCTAGAGTTACCAATTTGAACAACCTAGCTTCTATCTCTCCCTTCTTTCGTTACCCACCACCCCCTCGTCTGCTCCTCTCTCCTTCGACCCGATCCACTAACTCTAACGGATTTTACTAGGAAATTAATGTAATTTTCGATTATTCCGATGATAATTAGTGAAATAAAAATGAAAAAATTACGTATATTATTCTGTATGAAATCCATCCTAGGATGGAACGAAACGAATGGGTACAAATTAGATATACAAAATTCATTTAGAATTTTGCGCGATGAAGTAAAATACTTCTTATTTAAAAGTATAATTAATGCGACGTATACTTAATTGACATAACGTGGCATGATTAAACAGACGGTGCATCGGTATCGATGTCCAAGTAAAAAATCGGTCGGCGTGCATAATCTTGATGGTAGAAACGCGAGGAGATTAGGTGTTTCGATAAGGGTTCGGATCGTGGGAAAGGGCGTTAAGTCTGGGCGAAGATTTTTTGACGGTGACCCGTTCCTTTCTCGATCGACCCTCCTTACCGCGAGCAACCCTTCAGGGTCGACCAACGGTCAGCGAACCCCCGATATGTTTCGTTATTATGGGAACCGGTTTTTCGGATGCTCGGTACACCCGGAATTTTTCCCCGGAATTTTTATCGCGAAACCCGTCTGACCGGTCAGTCAAACGTGCGACCAGGTGGTCACTTCCTGACCACCCCAGTTTCTCTCACTTTACCTCCCCTTTGCAACTATTTTCCGATCCCCCTTTGATGCCTCGGGTTTTGATACTTCTTAATTCCGAGACACGATCACAACGGTGCTCCGAGCACGTTTTATCAATTATTCTTAGCTTTCGTATTTTTATATAATTTTGTAATCCCTTGGAACGAATAAATAGATGTAGGACAGGTTTACGATACGCAAGAATTAAATAGTATTATTTTAAAGTATCACAGTGGAATACAAATTTCAGGAATAAATTGTAATGAAATATTTGCGATTTATTGTAGGTATCTTACTTTGTACCTTGTATCTTACGTTTCGAAATAGACTACATCGGCGGTGTTTACATTTCAGGCGTATGGCGCTCGGCGAGTGGCAGCAGTGCGGAGCAGGCACTCACGTACGCGCCAGTGATCTCAGTGCGTCAACGAAATTAGCTTTAAAAGTTAACTATTTTTCTACAAATTACGTACAATTATGGATTTGACGAGTGACCAGTGTACCGTGGGCTCCGTGGACCATCGGCGAGGGTCATCGGCCAAGCACAACACCGTTCAGTTATGGAAGTTTTGGGGATCGGCGTCGGTGAGTGAGAAAGAATGCTTGATCTTGTTGAGAATGCGTGTTAGAATGAGATGCGTGATATATTTCTATTCTTGTTTTACATATTGCGGTGAATTGACAATGCCGTACTATTTTCGATCGCATTGAATTACACGATTCGTTTCGTGAATAATTATTTCCCATTGATATGTATTGGTATTAATATATAAGATCTCCGTTTCTTTTATTAATTATCGATTGATAATATTTCTGAAATGTATTGAATCATCCTTCGTGAGAAGGATAGAGAATGATACAATATTGGTTAGCGACTA
Organism: Nysson spinosus; assembly: GCA_910591585.2. Classification (NCBI taxonomy): domain Eukaryota; kingdom Metazoa; phylum Arthropoda; class Insecta; order Hymenoptera; family Crabronidae; genus Nysson; species Nysson spinosus. The sequence continues at coordinate 813,473 of OU342839.1, read as the reverse complement.
CAGTTCCGAGAAACGGCCGACCATGTTATTTATAATCACAGGTAGTTTTTGTACGTTATATCAGCACAGCCGGCGCACAGTCCGCCAGTGTTTATGTTTGAAAACAAGCCGCTTCACCATTGCAGGTATTACTCGAATAGTATCTTAATTTATCCAGCAAGATACATCGTCATGCGATCTTTAAAATTATTAAGATAAAGAATAATTTTGCGAAATAATTACTGTGCTAATAATTACTACAGATGCCAGTGTTCCTATGAGCTATAATGACTTTTCTTTTTATTAAATCATCATTGAAAATTAATATGAGAATGATCATGGCTCTAGAACATGTTCAAGCGTCATTTAATATGGAAATACACCCTTGCGGACCAGAATGGTCGACTTCAAAATTTGTATGATTTTTGAGTCGACCCGTTTTTGACAAGAAAAAATTATGAATCCACTTCTTTCGACCTAAAATGGCCCTAGAATATGTTTATACATCAGATACCATCGATTTGGGTCGTTTAGAATTGATTTTGGCGACTTTCAATTTTTGACAATTTTTGAAGGTATACCCCTTCACATTTTTTCGACTTGGGTTTGACCCATTTTTGACCAATAAAAATTTTTTAACCGCTTCTTTCGACCAGAAATCGTCCTAGAATATGTTTATACATCATATACCATGGATTTGGGTCGTTTAGAAGTGATTTTGGCGACTTTTAATTTTTGACAATTTTTGAAGGTATACCCCTTCACATTTTTTCGACTTGGGTTTGACCCATTTTTGACCAATAAAAATTTTTTAACCGCTTCTTCCGACCTAAAATCGTCCTAGAATATGTTTATACATCACCCACCATCGATTTGGGTCGTTTAGAAGTGATTTTGGCGACTTTTAATTTTTGACAATTTTTGAAGGTATACCCCTTCACATTTTTTCGACTTGGGTTTGACCCATTTTTGACCAATAAAAATTTTTTAACCGCTTCTTTCGACCAGAAATCGTCCTAGAATATGTTTATACATCATATACCATGGATTTGGGTCGTTTAGAAGTGATTTTGGCGACTTTTAATTTTTGACAATTTTTGAAGGTATACCCCTTCACATTTTTGCGATTTTGTGTCGACCCATTTTTTGGCCGAACAAATTTTTAAACCGCTTCTTTCGACCAGAAATCGTCCTAGAATATGTTTATACATCATCTACCATCGATCTGGGCCATTTAGAATTTATTTTGGCGACTTTGAAATTTTGACAATTTTTGAAGGTATACCCCTTCACATTTTTTCGATTCTGGATCGACCATTTTTCGGCCATAAAAATTTTTTAACCGCTTCTTTCGACTCAAAATCGTCCTAGAATATGTTTATACATCATTTACCATCGATTTGGGTCGTTTAGAATTGATTTTGGCGACTTTGAAATTTTGACAATTTTTGAAGGTATACCCCTTCACATTTTTTCGACTTGGTTTCGACCCATTTTTAACCAATAAAAATTTTTTAACCGCTTCTTTCGACCCAAAATCGTCCTAGAATATGTTCGTACATCATTTACCATCGATTTGGGTCGTTTAGAACTGATTTTGGCGACTTTTAATTTTTGACAATTTTTGAAGGTATACCCCTTTACATTTTTTCGATCTGGGTTCGACCCATTTTTGACCAATAAAAATTTTTTAACCGCTTCTTTCGACCCAAAATCGTCCTAGAATATGTTCATACATCATTTACCATCGATTTGGGTCATGTAGAAGTGATTTTGGCGACTTTGAAATTTTGACAAGTTTTAAAGGTATACCCCTTCACATTTTTTCGACTTGGGTTTGACCCATTTTTGACCAATAAAATTTTTTAACCACTTCTTTCGACCAGAAATCGTCCTAGAATATGTTTATACATCATTTACCATCGATTTGGGTCGTTTAGAATTTCTTTTGGCGACTTTTAATTTTTGACAATTTTTAAAGGTATACCCCTTCACATTTTTTCGACTTGGGTTTGACCCATTTTTGACCAATAAAATTTTTTTAACCGCTTCTTTCAACCCAAAATCATCCTAGAATATGTTTATACATCATATACCATCGATTTGGGCCGCTTAGGACCGATTTTGATGACTTTAATTTTTTGACAATTTTTGGAGGTATACCCCTTCACATTTTTGCGATTTTGTGTCGACCCATTTTTTGGCCGAACAAATTTTTAAACCGCTTCTTCCGACCTAAAATCGTCCTAGAATATGTTTGTACATCATCTACTATACTTTCAGACACGCAAATGCGCATAATAAACACGTAAACTAACTTATTCTTCGATCGTTCGAAATAGCCCCGGTATTCAAGAAGCGTCGCCCTACCTTGCATTGTTCTTACCTGTTTTATTTATAATTTCTACCTATACATTCCCCAATCTGTTATTAGCTGGAAAAGACATACCATTCGAGTAACAGATTTCGATTCTGCCGAAACTTTTGGGCTCGAAACAAACACGTGACATGAGTTGTCAGTAGCGAGAGTAGTCGAGCTCGCCTTTTCAGTGTTTTACATTTGCAACGGGTGGCGGACTCGCGTTGGGTGGTTTGTAGGGATAGGGGTAGGAGAATAGGGGCTCGCGGGGGTGATGTTTTGCAAGATCTGCTCGAGAGACCATTCGTCTTAGTATCTGCCTCAGGGGGCGGTGAAATATAAGCTAGATCTACGCGAAAGATAAATGAATCCATCTCCCTGCCCCCGTCTCACCTTATCCACCCTTTCCTCTTCTTTACCACCCTCCCCCATCTTCTTCTCCCCTTCGTAACAGAAGAGAAAAGCATTCGCAACAAGAACGACGACTCGGTGACTATCCTTCGTAAATTCTGGAAACCGGGAAGAATGAACGATACCGGAAGAACGTCTTGGTCGGATCATCGTTGTCTTAAGGTTCACAAGCAGCGTCCCTGCTACCGAACTATTTATTGTCGTTAATTAATTATTTCTTATTCGCGCATACTAGTTGGTTTTAATCGAATAGATTCGCCGGTACGAAAGCAAGGTGCGCGACTTAACTTAACAGAAAGAATGGAGGCTAAGGGGGAATGAAGAAAATCGAAAAAAGAGGAGCGTTAGGTAAAACGACGAGGATTCCCGGAGACGGCGGCATCTGCGAAGTCGGCGCCTTCTCTCTTTCTACTCGACTGGATAAGCATCGCTTTGCATACGATCGCCATTTTGCGGGGAGCATAATTTAAATTTCGTTCCATTGTTTTGTCGCTCTTCTTACGCCCTCCTGGCCCACCCCCTTCTGCTATAAAGAGCGAGGGAGAGACCGAGAGAGAAATCCGAAGTCGCCCCACCCTCGTCACGCGATCCTCTCGGCTCCGCCAACTACCCTTTCAAAACCACCCCCCCTTACACCCTCCTTACTTTTAGCTTCCACAGAGACGCGGCCATTTGCATGAAATTAGAATCAGAATTTTCTTGCTTGAAAATTGGCCTCCTCGTCCGCCCACCGTCTCGCCCTCACTCTCACCCTCGCCTTCTCCCTTCGTCTCCGAAAATTTTAATTAATTCACGGCAGACCCTGGTTACTCCGTGTGCTTAAGAACGAACCCCGGGACGACGTAGGTTTTGTGGAATCGTGCGACTGCTTTTTTTTTTCTTTACTTCTCCTTCGTGCCTCGGCCCTCCACCATCGCTGGAGAAACGTAATTAGTAACGTGCAGATCTCCGTAATGCTAATGATCGGATCTCGCACGTAATTACTTTTACCGATGGCTTAATTATAAAAAGATTAATAAATCCCGCGTCAAGATGAATTTCGTGTACGTAAGGAGAGGTAAATCCTTAAATCCTCGGATTTGTTAATTATAAATTAGTTGAGCTCGAACGCGATAAAATTTGGTAATATCGTTGAGAGAAGCTAATCAATCATATCTGCTACATTACGAAGTGTAGCAAGAAATTTGACGCAAGGATAAGATCGGGGAGGAACGAAAGATTCGGAAGAGTGACGTAAAGAGAGAGAGAGATTTCTGCGGGGACGGAGAGTTCTATTTTCTATAAAGGAGAGATTCGTTAATTTGAAAGGATGCGCGACATAATTACAGGTTACTCGCGATACTCTAGTAAGCTGTAAGTATTTCATCGTCGTATTAAGCTCGTAAGCTCGTTATCTCCGCGAAAGGTACGATAGACCCTTGGCTCGGCGGTAGCAATGTATGCCGTAGCGCGTTTCATAGCGTTTAGTCTTTATGGCGTGTGGTTCTGCAGGCATCTCTCGCTCTCTTTCTCTCCTCTCCTCTCCTCTCTTCTCTCTTCGTGAACGTCCCCTACGTCTAGTTCTCGTTCCCCGGCACAAGCCAGAGGCAAGCCTGACTTCGCTACGAAACAATGGACCGAAATAAATAGCCCGTCTTTCGTCTTTTGTTTCTTGGGGGCCCATTGTTGCCGGCGTAGATAAGAAAACAAGAGACTCTGTCGCCGTGTTTACGAGCCCCGGCCATGGTGCCGGCTCCTGGTTGCTGCTAGATGTTGGATGCTGCTTGCTGGATGCGCGGTACCCTTTTTGCTTCGCTTCCTCGACCGACACACACTACCACCTTCGTTACTTTCTTTACACCCTCCGCCGTGTCACTTTCCTCGTCCTCCGTTTACCACGTCCACCTTCGTCCTTCTCCTTCTTCTCCTTTGTCTCCCGCTAATCCTTCTCCTGCCACTCGGCGTTCTTTGGAATCCTCTTTGCGCCAGCTCGTGTTAACTTTTTCGCCGTGTCTCTTGATAGTGGAATATTTCCTGGATATGTATCGTTGATCACGGATTAGTTGCATCTTCCTTTGATACATTATCAGTCGCGGATCATATGATTTCACATATATATGCACGTACAAACAACTCTTTAGCAGCACGTTTCATTCGCTCGTTGGATTGTCGAGAATACGTGCGATCGCATACATAGAAGAGTCTCGATTATAAATTTAGAGTTGTTTAGTTCAGGGTGACAATAGAACTGGAACCGAGAAAAAGAATGGTTTGGCCGTAGGGTTGGCATTGGTAGACATTGTTGCCTTGCAACGTGCACCCCTGGACACTGGACATCGGCCAGTCCCGGTACCGTTGTCCGGGGGAGCCTAATTTCGAAAACGGTAAACTGGTTTGTCCAGTTTCCGCCTTTATTCGACTCGCCGTTAGTAGGGTTGGCCCAAGTACCGTCGACTGGACCCAAAAAGAAAGAGAGTCCGAAAAGAGGGGGGGACCATTGCGACGGTCACTTTTTCATTTCGACTGGGTCCAATCGGCAGTCGTTACTGGACGAACGGTAGTGACCAGTCCATCCTGATTTTTCGCGATCCTCGGTAGTGCGCCACAAACTCTGGTGTTTCTTCGAATTTTTCGCGGATTCGTAAAAACCAAGTTCAAATACTCTTTAAATATATACACCCCTCTGTACTCGAGTTCCGGACACTTACGAAACCAGAACGATAACATTGTACCACCGATACACAGTGCAGAAGACTCTACGATTATTATAGTCGATACTTTTACGTAAACTTAAGTGTCACGAGACTTATGGACCGTCGTGCAATAAAGAGAGCTCAGGTGTCGTCTCGCGTAACGCGGAAACCTATGGTTCGTAACCTGTGTACGCGTCGGTAGAAAACGAAGGATGCATTATTCAAAGCGACATTATTAAAATCAATAATCGTAAGAAAAGAGAAGAGGAAGAGCGCGGTGCTCCGTCATGAATTCCGCGCGAGGTTTCAACGAAAATGAAGAGAAGAATAAAGTGCCTGAACGTTTATATCTAAAACATGAAAATATAGCAAGATTTCTTAGTGGACTTCAACCTTCGGCATATTTCTTGTGCATGAAATAATGAACGTTTTGAATATTTTTGAATCTTTGGAAGGGTACACGTGTCATTCACCGTCTATGGTGCCCCGTTCCAATGAACATGGTGTAATTCAAATTCGGTTAATTCCGGTGATTTTTCAAAGTTTCATTAGACACCTAAGGGGTTAAGAAGGAGAATAAGAGAGGGTGGGATAGAAAGCCCCGCGGGTGAAGTATGGCTCCATACTTTACTCTGCGGTCGGCGAAGGCGTCTTAGGCAACTGGAATCCTGGAATAACAGGACTTGCCAGGATCAGGATGAAGTGGATAGAGAAAGGAGGAAGAATTACCTGGAACGGAAGGAAAATCGGTACATTTCCCGCGACAGGATTCCTACGGAATTAAGAATGGCAAGGGATACCGATTGAAGCGGCTATAATTAAAATTAAATATAATACATCGAGTTTATTTAACGACTTTTGGAAATTGTTGTTGAATGAGAGACAGTATCGATATATTTCGACCGAATAATATTTTCGCGTGTCGCTGAATTATTTGTCAAAATATTCGCGAGACGTTCGAAATTAACGAGCCGCATTTAATATTCCTGAATAACGCGAGATAGAATTTTATTCACGATCGTCGCTCCAGTGTTTTCTGCGATAACATCGGCAACGAAGTATGCCGGGAATTCTCAATATTTACTCTATTCCGTCCTACGAATTACGTAATCTAATTTTCATGATGCTTCTCACTTTTCGCCCTGAATTAATCTCCTTTTTCTTCGCATTTTCTTCCGCCATCTCATCGTTCGTAATATCTCCCATAATCCACTTTCCGAATATATGTGAAACGACTATATCACAAGTATAATTTCTTTGCCACGAGTAACATGAATCATAAATTTGCCGAATTATGACTCCCGAAATTTTCAAGGATTGGGAAATATAAGGAGTGAAATAATTCCATGGAATATCTATGATATCACAAATAATATATATTATATTGAATCTATACACAGAAAGGAATAAACACAAATTATAGAGCATATTTTGCGGAGGACACGCGGTTCCGTAGATGGTATAATTGGATGGTCGATAGGGCTCCCGGCAAAGGGTACCGCGTCCACATGGCGCGGCATCTGGTCACCCTTCGTGTATCGTGATTTTTTCACCTACTTTTCGGATTTTTCAAGACGGCACCTTCTTCCGGCCCTTCTGCCTACCGCGTACCAGACATCACCGGCAACCTGTACTTGTCTTTGCCACGTACGAGTCTGTCACGTGACATAACTCCCATCGTAAATAAGTCAACGTTGAAGGACTCCGCAATTTTCTTCGATATATATTCACGTAGCTGTCTAACCTTGCGGTTGTTTCCGAGGGAGAAGTACTTTCGTGTGAGGCGGTTTTTGCTTCTGCTATATTTCTGGTTAAAAATGTTCGCTGGAGATATTACAGAATTATTTTTCTGCTTCAATATTTTCCGATGTATCTTCCGCATTCATTTGAACGTTAATTCGAAGGGTAACGATACTAAATGGAAAAAGTAATGTTACATAAACCAGTCTCCGAAGTGAAAAGCACCGTTGTTCCATGACACACGGTTCCGGGAAACACTATCCGAATTTATCCTAGCTGGAGCTCATTTGCGTTTTACAAACGAGGCGTAATCATCCCCGAAATTATTTTCCGGCTCGTCTTATTAGAATAGATCTCCGGAGGAGCGAGTGTCTGAGGGTAGCGGTGACTCGTAAATCGCGTTTTACTTAATCGAACCTCGCCCACTTCTAACCCCGTAGAAAGAATTTCCTCGTTGGATCATTTCGTAGGACGGAATTCCATTCTGTCTTCGTCCCTCTCGGCGAACGAAAGAGAGTAAGAGATACTTGGCAAGGGATGGTTTTAATGATTTTTGGGAGTTGCCAGGAAGGGTTCCCTTTCTCAGGAGGGTGGCGCGGTGGTGAAGGAGGGGCATTTTTAAGCCCTTACTTTCGGTAGGAACCCTTCGTGCTCCAGCCGCGAGTACTCCTCGTAGCTTTTACCCCTGGAAGAGAAAACCTGACGTTCGGGGGTGGTTTGTTTCGGTTGGGCACGGAGAAGGAAAGAGAGAAAGTGAGTGCGGGGAGGGGCGGGGGCGGCGGAATAAGTTGTAAGGGGTGAAAGAAAGGATAGCGAAGCGAGGGTGGGTTAGTCAGCCCTGCGCGAAAGATGGCTGGCAAAATGGAGGGATCTCTTTCTGTTATACCTTCGTCCCTCGCGACGTTGCCTTCGCTCTACGCTTCGAAGAATTCCCTTATCGATCTTCGAAAAAGGGGACACCCTAGCCGAAGGAACTGTCTTTTAGCGGGCTCTTTGATCGTCGACTTGACCCGAACATTTTCTTCCGGAAACCTTTCTTTATCGCAACCTTGAATCATTAACCTTTCATCGATCCCTTTGCGCTTTTAATCGGCTTCGACCGATCACCTCTTTCGCTACGTTCCGAATTCAGTTACTTCGAATTTTAATCGCACCTTTGAATCGTCGGCCTCCGTTGCTTACACAGAGAAAAGAATGAGAATTCGGATATAAAACTATAATAACTCTACTTTATTTTTCATTCCACGAAACGAAACAGTTTAGAGTACGCCACTTTGTAATATCCACGACTATAATATTTTCAGCTGGAACTTTTTCGAAACTCTTTATACTTGCGAGCTTATAACCGGTTTTACAACTTCCAACGTGACTCGCGAAATTAGACGCAAAAGTGGCCCGATAACATAATGCATTTATCTCGTAGAAATGAATACACTTTCCGCGGGACGATATAATAATGATGAAATAATAGAAATAAAAATATTGGAAAAGTTATTCCACGAATAATCCGAAATCTCTACTATCCTGCTCGTAAAATTGCATTTAAATACGCGACGAGGAGGAAGCGGAAGAGGAAGGTATTACAAAGCAGGTGCATATAAATGTAGATATAATTCATACATCGTGGAAACACATTTCCCGGGAGTTTTTCCTTTCGCAGAACGCGAGAGAGTTCATTGAAATGGCGTAGGTTATAAAAGAGGATGCTCGAGAAAAGTCTCTCGCGATGTTGAAGCGCGGAAAAGCGTGGTGTGATTTTCCTCTTGGCAGTCTCTCCTCGCGGATGTACACTCTCTCGCAACGATGGTGAATCATGGGAAATAACCATTAAATAATAATATTTCAAATCTTATCGAAAATAAAAAGCTACGCTAAATGTATTCGTGCCTTAAAAATATATTTATAATAATAGGGTAATTTACAGCGTATAAATAACTCGGAATAAAATCATGGAAATTGATAGGGTGTTTTTTTCGCGCGAGAATCATTGCAAGAGAGTGTACTTGGTAGCGGAGGATGGAGAAAGGGGTTGCGGGTGTGGAAGACGGGGGAGGAGAAGTCGCCTTCATTAGTAAACTTTCGTTTAAAATTTCTGGCATATACGCCGAACAAAAACAAACCTGGCCGCCGCCGCCTCCTCCACCCCCGAAACTCGATTTTAACTTTCGAGATATAATTAATTTTTCGAGACCGCGCGCGTGGTGCGGGCGCGTATCATCGCCTGGAAAAAGAGGAAACCAAACCAAAAGGAACGAAGTCCACCGTAATTATCTCGAGAATCTCTCGACTACGTAAAACGCCCCCGGTAATCGTTAGAACATTATTCTCGCTTAACGTCTTCTTTATATCTCCGAACTTTTTCTCACCGAAATCTTGCGGACTTTTTCCCTTAATTCTAGTAGAATTCTTAGCGTATTAAATTTACAAAACGAACACTAAAAACACACGAACTGCGATCCTGCTTATAAACGTAACTGAACGACAATGTTCACCGAGCCACGTTACTACAATGCTGTGACGCCCAATGTGTGTCAAATTAACGTTGAAAAATGATCGTATTTTAGGAAAAATTAAGATGGTTCAATTTAGGAACCGGTCCATCTTTGAATGAAATAACTTCAATAATTTTCCTAATTATATTATATCTTATATCTTATATCGTGTCCAAAAGATGAAACAAGTTTTCAGAGGGAACAGGATGATTCTCGGTACACGCGAGAATCTACGATGGTTTCTAGTATCTCGGCTTGTTATTCCTGTTTTATGGGTTCTCGCATGGGGTGCCAGCCACCTACGGGATTCCGTTACTATTTATTTCATGGTACACGCCCTGTGCAAGATCGAGGATCACACAGCTACCACCCTGATACGAGACCGCGTATTCTCGGATATAACAAACATCCTTCGAGACGACATAACATTTTTTCAGTGATTTAATTCATCATAAATTTCCGTCCACTCTTTCACTCTTAAATGAAATTAAATATGGAAGATGATAATGGATTAACCGGAATATTTAATTTGTTCTTGTTACGCGTGATGGTTGGAAGATGTTGGACGTACTTTTACGATTCGAATCACGAGTCATTGCGGCACAAAGGGGCCGACAGAATCGCGAAAGGAGTGAGCTTATGGCGTTAACGAATCCGTATGGTGAAAGAGAGAAAGAATGCGAGTAGGAAGGAACGTGAATGTTAGTGATAGAAAGGTAAGCATTGAGAAAGAGGAAAGAAGAAAAGTGGAGGATGAGGATACTGGGAGCGGGAGGTGGTGCCGGGAACGAAAGAGAGGAGGATGCAAGGAGAGGCGAAGCTTTCCGCGGGCCTCCGCATTAAAACGAGAGGCGAATTCGAGTCTGGGAAAGTTTTAAATGATTTTCGTCGAAGTTGCCTCGCGAGTTGGTTTATTAGGAAAAGTCAATTTGCCCAGAGAGCTGGGCGAATGAATGATAGAGAGAGAAAGGTGGTTGAATGTCGGAGAAGGATGGTCGAAGGGAAAAGGGGTTGCGGTGGGTTGTCGAGAGGAGAAAGGGAGACGACTGGTAGCGCAGCTCGGAAAAGTCGTAGAAAATTACGACGTTGCATTTCTCCTTTCGTATTGCATCCACATCGAAATGTGTTCGGTGACTGACGCGATGCCAATCCTCGTCGATTCTGACGAGATTCCCAGTTATTTCACGATTCATTGTCACTTCCTTGTGTGTGTGTGTTTTTTTAATCAACCGTGGAATTTAATTTTGCAGGTATATCGATGCCCGTCAACTGCTTTTGGATCGAATGATCCCTGAATAAATATAACTTATATAATTCGGTATAAGAAACGACAGAGTGTTTGAAAGAGCGATAAAAACCTGTCGAAAGTAAATTTCAAGAAACACAGGTATCACGTTTCTGGCCTTCCTTTTTCATCGTTAAACATGAAGGAATACTTCGTATTTGGCGAATTAAATTTAACGCAAACATTAAGAACACCGGTTTAATTCGAGGGTCAACATTAATTTACTCTTTCTAACAGGTGAAAAAGTGTTTGGCGAGTGATAAAGATTAAAAGCCGCACAATGTAAATTTAAAGAGCGATACGTGGCACATTTTTCAAGTTCCCTTTTTTTTATCGTTAACCTAGAGGGAATATTTGATGTTTGATGATGCATCTACGGCTTTTACCGTACTTACCGGTTAAAGTATAAACACATACACGTGCACGTACACACGCGTACCAGCCGACAGGAAAGCGTGTTAGCATTGTAAACAAGTACTCTGAAAAACTGGTTGAAATCGCTTTTCCCTCCGTAAACTCGAGTGGAGAACCCGGTGCTCTTACGTGTAACAGGATCCAGAAAGTCTGAGTCAATTTGACCCCTGGGTTCCACACCCACCGTCCACCGTGTCCCACCCTACTTAACTCAAACCAGTGTAGAAAAGTTAAAAAACGGATGCATCAACATATCCTAACGAGTTTAAGCGTAACTACCAACTAGATACTTAATTATGATAATAATTTAATACGAAGCCTGTGTTGCACCTCGTCCAAACAACGACGCTCTTCTCTGTCCTCTCGCTATCATAAATGATCTAAAGAATATTTATTACGGAAATTCTTCCGCTCTCTAGTTTCAACGTCGGCTCTTACGTCTTCGCCGAATCGTGAAGTAAATCTACTAATTTATATTAATGATAACGAAATTTTGATAATCTATCGTCCTACGATGATTCGCGTTTCGCAAAGCGAGGCAATCGGGACGAAGGTATAAAAGAAAGGGACGAGTGTAAGTGACGGGAGATCGTAAGCTCTTGTTCGGTGAGAAGGAAAGAGAAAGGAAAGAGAAAGGAGGAGAGAGGGTGGGAGAGGAGGTCCAGGAGAAGAGCGGGTCCACCAGGCTTTTGCTTCTCCGTAGAGGGTGGCTCCTCTGAATCAATAAGAACTGTTTCCCCCGTTCGTCGGTGTTCGTGGCACCCCTGCGGGCCAACCTACCACCTTCGGCTCTGCTCCTCAGTTTTCTCCCCTTTTTCCTTTTATTACCGTAAGGAGGTAGCTGGTGGGTGGTTTGGGGGTGGCTCGACCCCGGAGCCAGGAGCGGCCATCTTTATTTCTCTCCTACCCTTCCTCGGTTTTCATCCTCCGACTTCTCCTTTCGTCTCCTCCGTCTCCGCCGAGCTAGGTCCTACGACCTCCATCCGTCTTGCCTCGCGGAACTCACCCACCCTCTTCGATCCTAACCCCCCTCCCACCCTCCCCCTCGTCCTCCATTCTCCTTCTTCCTTCCTACTCCTTCAGGACTCTCCTTTTATCTCAGGCCGAGGAAGTTCGACCTTTGGGAAAGGAGTAGGTTCCAGCCTTGTCTTTGTACGTCTTCTTATTCTTCCCACCGTCTCTCCTCTCCTCTCTTCGGTTACTTCTTCCGCCGGTTTACCTTTCCCTCGTCGTCTGTCTCCTTTTCTATCGCTCTTCCCTCGGTGTTTCAACAGTTTTCCATAGATCCAGCGTTCCTCGAGTGACGAGGAGAGTCGAGGAAAAGGGAAAGGACGAGGACTATGAAACGAAGTACCTTGGGTCTCGTGCCAGCTACAATTCACCACCGCCACCCTCTCCCTCCTCTTCCTCAGAAATCGTGTTTCCCGCTTTACCGCGGATGTTACCGATGAATACTTCGCGATCGACTTCTACCTCCATTTTCTTCTCCATTTCCGATACGTCTTTTCGTTCACCAGCTTTCCTCGTTTCGATTCTTAGCTACGATAACATTCGAATTGTTGATAAACCATAATCAAGTATTAGAAAGCTTTTCTGGTTTAACGAATATAGAATGCATGTCCTAAGGTGTCCGAAGAAAATAGAATGCGAAAGACGAATAACGATGATCGTTAATCGCGATCGATTCTATTCTTATCTCGGAGATCGTTGAACCATGCGGGAGGTCAAGATCTTTGGGGGGTAGGTACCACAGGTGTCCGTGTGGCCAGAAGGGGAACGGGTGGATGTGGTAGCGGTTACCGATGGCTACGATATAGGATGTCGGGGGTTGGAAGGGTTGGAACGAGGCGAACGTCGGATAAAGAGGGAGAAAGAGAGAGAGAGAGAGAGAGATCGAAAGAGCAGCGAGAGGAGGAGAGAGAGAGAGTGGGCGTAGGGTGCGGGAGTGTTGGAGACAGTTGCCGTGGTGTTGCCGGATCAATTTCGGTGGACCGCAGACACAAACTGTTTCAGTGGACTCAATCGAGCGGTTCTATCGTTCCTCGGTTCTTCCTCTCTTAGGTTTCTCCCCTTCGTCTTTCTCTCCGAACACGATGTCCTTTCTCTTCGGACAGGTTTGATTATTTGTTCGAAACAAGTACAGACATTTTTGATCGCGGATAAATCTTGTTTAGGTGGACTCATCCGAACGATTCTAACGCAGCTTGCGTTTCGGTGTTCTTTAGCAGCATCTTCTACCTCGATAATTTCAGTAATTTTTATTTCGATGAACAAACGAATTGTTCGGTGAAATAAGTCATCGTACACCTAAAATTATCTGTTCTGTTTTGCGTATATAGATCTGCTCTTTCTGGGAAGATGCTGCGGAACACGTGTCGGTGTAAATGGGTCCAGGGAGCTGGTGGAGCGGAACTCGAGGTAATCGAGTGTTCTTCGATCGAGGAGTAAACAGAGAATTTAGTCTACGGTGGGTCCATGGAAATATTAATCCGACAGTACGATGATTGCGCGTAAACCATTCTTTCCAACCCCCGCTCTCAATCCGATGACTTTTTCGAAATTTCACCTTCGCCGAATTCAACCACCGGGAATTTACCAGTCACCGAAACATCGCGTCTTCCGGCTTTCCATTCGTCTCAAGATGCTTATTATCGATTTTGCAATTAGGAAGAAAATAATTCAAGCCCCTATCCCTTTCTAGTTGAACGAAATTTCGGGTGGATTTAATTAAAATGATTTATCAGGAAATTGAATTTTAAACGTTCGGTTCCCTCGCGCGGTGAACACGTGGGGCGAAGATCATCGGTCTATACGTATCGATGGAAATTCCAAATGTTTAATATCATTCATAGTGGCAATAATATACCACGCATTTTCAACGGAAAGAGATCAATGACATTTAAAGGACAGGATTTGTTTAATATGCATCCATCCATCGTCTCCAAGGTTTCTCGGAAGACGAGGACAATTGGATTATGAATCCTAAGTTGAGTCGGGTTAGGTGCTCGGGTTATCCTTAGTCGACGTTCGAAGGGCTGTCTTTCCTCGAGTAATATCTCCTCGTCCGTTCAAGATCAGGAACCATCTACTGAAAATTTCCGTCGATGTTTTCTCCTCTAAAAATGGAGGATCCGAAAAGGGATGAGCGCGCGAAGCGAAAGCAAACGATGGCACGAATGGGGTGAGTTCCGGCGAGAACGACAGCACGAAGAGAGTGAAGAGAGCGAGGGTGACTCGTGAGATCGGAAGGGGGTAACCTTTTCTCATTTCTTGCGAGGGGTGGCTGAACGTAATTAAAGAAGGGGGCGGAACGGAGTCTTGCAAGCCCCCGCACACTTATTCCAGATACGGAAAATATAGGGCGGGTAAGCTCCTTGGGGCGAGGGGTATTATACCTGTGAAAGGAGAAACCAGGGACGGCGCGGGGCGGGGGAAGTAGAGGGAGGTAGGGATAACGAAAGACTTCGTTGTTTCCAGGACATTTTCCTCTGTTTCCTACGGCTGGCGCCTGCTGTCGACCTCTCAAAGGACGAATTCGAGTTCTCCGTTGCCCCCCCTTCTCCTTATTTCTACCCTTATTCCACGCTTTCTTCCTTCCTTCCTTCCTTCCTTCCTTCCTCGCCATCCTTCGGAGTACCAGGTAACTCTCTATTGCCTTCTCCTCGGCCGATTTTACTCCGGAGAATTTTACTTCGCCCGATTTTCTTAAGAATTCCCTTATTCATCTCGCTCGTGTGATATCTCCAAGAGTAAAAAAATATCAACATCCATTGGTTCCATTCTGGGCAATATTTATTTCAAGAATTCTCTTCTTTCAAACTTTGTCCGTTCCTACCAATGATAGGAATTGTTGTGTTACATAACATAGCAATTATTGCATCTATATAAGTGAAGTTTTATGAGAAATGTATAGCATGTTTACGCGTTGAACGGCTGATTAACGGTATCACGTTTTGAATGGTCACAGTCGTCGAAGACATTGACCTACATCTCACACGTGACAGGGCGCACGTGGTGCGGCACATATGTACGTGAGAAGAAACGTGTGAAGCATAATCATGCTGTACGTCCTGTTTATTCAGCGTTTACGGAACGACTGACCATCTGTTGTGGGTCAGCAAGAACTCGTGTTTTTATTCCCTTTTTTCGAAGATGCTGTATCACGCGTATAATGAAGATCAACGTGTCCTGTGTCTTAAAAAATCTTTAATTACATATGTTCCCTGCAGTGTTCCTACTTAAAAAGCAACGATGAGATCGAACATTGGACAACGTGATTGATTATCCATTAAAATCGGCGTGATAAAGGTAAAGCGTTCGGGTTCGTTTTAAAGTGTACAATTTTTAAGCACGAGACCCATGGTGGACGTGATGGACCATGAAGGTACGGGAGAGGGCATTGGCCCGATTAGCATCGAACCGAATCCGACTAATCTCGGTGATCCTCCGTGAATCGTTTGACGTATTTCTGAAAGACAAAAGGGTGGTAGGGTTTGTTTAAACGTCGTTGTGTAACGCGCCGTTGTAGTGACGCACTCGACATTATACAGGGACACATACCAGTAGACATCTTAACGGTGTCATTATATCGACAAAGTTCGTCGGTCCAGGAAGAACAAAAGCGTCGGCAGCAGGGGCCGTCCAATTAGCACGTAGCAGTGCCTTAGCAGCGTCGTCGCCGTCCTCCGACGTCGAACGGCTCTAAGACGCCTTTTCTCTGGCCAAGGATCGATAGACGTGTGTGTGCGTGGGTGTACGTCCGTATAGGTATATACCGTGGGTTCCGTTGGTGTAGGTGCATAAGCGAATAACGGTGAAGGGTGGTCGGGAGAGTGGTAAAACGCGGAGAGAACTCGGGAGCGCGAGAAAGAGAGTAAAACGAGAAGAGAAGGTTTAAAGAGAGGAAAGAAGACGGAACGAGGGGTCGGGGGGGCGATAAGGGGGTGTAGAACGGCGGTCCGCCCCTCGGAGGTTGATATTTAAATCTCCCCTTTTCTAATTTCTCCCCTCTTACCTCGCGCGGTGGCCCCCAAACCACCCCTTAGCACGCCTCTGCTAGAACTCCGTTCCGCTTGCCCACCCTCTTTTCATCCTTCACCCGGCTACCCACCGCCACCCACAACCTCCCCAGGTTTCCAACCCCCCTGCTTTCCAACCGGCTCCGCCAGCGCCGGCCGCCATCATGAAAATATTAAGAACTCGGGAAAATGGCCGTCCCCACCCTTACGACCCGACCTAAGGAAAATCTTTCTCCTCTCTCGCACCACCTTTCGCGGGAGAAAACCTCTCTCTCCCGAAGGTTTCCCGTCCTCCTCCTCCTCCTCCTTTACTCTTTGGGCTCTTCTGCTTCACCGGCAGGCCAACGCGAGAACGTGTTCTCGAGAGTTGCAGAGCTACGTAGGTTAGAGTACGGTCGAGGGCTGGTGGGCACACCAGTACCAGCACCAGCACCAGCACCAGCACCAGCACCAAGTCTTGATACCGGTACCGAGCAACTTGGTGGGGCTGCTGCGGGGGTTGAACGTCCCTGCGTGAGAAAGGGGCTGCAGCCACCCAGACTTTCTGGGCAGAAACTCGTTTTCTCGTCGGCAACTTCGTTCCCGTCTCTCATACCACTTCCTCTTACTTCTTCTTCTTCTTCGTCTACTTCTTCTTCGACTACTATCGCTTGTTCTTAGACCTTGTCGTCATTGGAGTCCGTCGATTCCACCGAATATGTATATGATATATTTTTAGTATACCGATATTACGCGAAGACCATTCGGATAACAGTATAGGTTCCTGGAAACTTCCTATGACAACTTATAATTGAAATTGGTTGAACGATAGAAAAAATCATTTCTTCGATGACTTCTAATTCTCTTAAGAAGGGGAATATACATATGTTATGAATTGTAACCGTGATGGGACAATTCGTCGCGAAGAAATACGAAAAGAGAAAGCCCCGTGAAGGTGGCGAGGGTGTTCGACTTTCACCGGAAGGCAAACGCATCTAGCGTGGTGTCGGCTGAACGGGAGTGTGAGTTTGTCCCACATTCGGCTTTCTCTCGGCGTGCTCTTGGCATCGGGGGTTGAACGTGTGTACGGGGTGTATAGGTGGTGTGCACGGGGATGTGTGTAAGGGTATGTGCGTACACGCGTGCGTTTACTCGTCCTCCTCCGGATTACAGAGAACCTGGTCGTACCGTGTCTACGTGTTAGACCACACTCCATCCAGAGATTAATTAAAGCGATCAAATTATAACTATCGGCTTAAGCGCCGCGAATACCTGTCACGCGTCAAAAATGGAATACCAACGCGTTAAAAACTTGCCACCACTTTTACGTCAACGAGTCGGAATATTTGTAATCCGATGCCTTCAGCCAATTATATGATAAAATTGCAAATGAGGAGATCCTGTGGTATTCATTTTGATAGACATTATAATTCAGTGTCTATTTAAAAAAATATATGATTTTCTCGGATCGTCATTTTCGTGTATACTCTACGTAATATGTACAATAACTTAAACGAAGGGTTGATATCGATTACGATCCGACTGGCTTGTATCACGGTACAGACGATTAATTCCCCATATTTAAGACTTCGGATTATGGACGATCGCCTCCGCAAAGAATCTATTCACGAAACGCCAAGGAAGTATCCAATCTCTTAGAAATCCTTAACCGATCCCTTTCAGGGTTGCCTCACCGTACCACCACCGTCCCCGGGTAATACGTCTTCGTCAACCGGGCGCCATCTTGGCCAGCCGAAAAGGGTGCGAGTGAGAAAGGAAGAAGATGAGAGGAAGGTGGTATAACGAAGGGTGTAAAGAGGGGTGGTTGGGAGCGATTAAGAAAATGAAGATAGATACCGGAGGATAAAGGAGCAGCGCGGAGGAGACGGGAGAGGAGAGAGGTGCCGGGGAGAGGCTTGGCTGGCTGGGCGATCAGCAAGAAATAGCTTAGAAGAGGACTTGATCGCGCGGAAGATTTCCGACACGTCGGTTTAATCATCCGGCATCATTCCGGCGTGGCAACGCGATCAATTTCGTCCCTTCTTCTCGAACGAACCTCCGTAAAGATCTCGACTCGACGCGACTCGACTCACCTCGGTTTACTTGTCACCGAGATACAAACGATCTTCCTTCCCGGTGAGTTCTCGCGCCGTCGAAAGACTAAGGGTCGCGATAAATTCGTGGAGAGCGATCGAAGAGTAAGCGATATCGGTATAACGAGATGTCAATCATGATCAGCCTTTAAACACTCGATACGTAGAACACATTTATATACGCGTCGTAGATTTTTTCAGGAGATGATAGTTTTTGCAATTTATTTTCTTGCGCTCGGCTTAGAAGTAGTCGGAACGAGTTTTATTATCAATCGTTCATAGAACATATATGGAGAATATTAGGGAATATTCGCAGGGTAACTACCCGTTCGAAACTTCTCGGTCCTCCTCATCACCCTCGCTCGAAGATGTTCTAGAAATAAGAAATCGTATGGAATAACCATAGAGATAAGTCGAGGAAAGGTGGAGGATAATCTGGTTGGAGGCGGAAGAAGTCTAGTCGCAGGGTCTCGTTTGTTGGGAAATATGGTCGACTAGCGATTCATCTTTTTATGAGGTACTTAAGTGGGGTAGCCATAGCAACGCCCGTGGTATTAGGGGCAATCGTAAAATTAAGTAATGAGAAGATAAGAAAATATCATTTTCCCAGGATTCGTACCGCCTAACTTTGCAACGACGTCTTTCTCTAACTTGCTCTCTTTTCAGCCTATCCGAAGTTGTCCCTCTTTCTCTTTCCCGCGCGAACACCCTCTTTCTATACTTCCGTTTCACTCTGACAGTGGTGTGTAAGAGTCGGGGAGCAGCCTTCGGGCGGTTACCAGCGGTTCCCGGAGATGGTACCACTCGTAGACTGGTAAAGTGGTTCAGGGTTCCGAAGGGATGGGCGGGGGGTGGCAAAAATGGTTAAACTTTCGTCCAATCCTCCTCAGACATCAGACTCGCCTGAGAATTTTCAGACAAACTAGGGTATTTTCTTTGAAATTATATCTCACGGAATGACATCGCGGTTGTGTGACGCATGGAAAAAAAACAGTTGATATTGCTGTATTAAAACTGACGAACCAGTAAGTATACGAGACGAAGCAAATGATAAGGTTTTGCAGCAACGACACTTCAGTTGCTCGGTAAAAAGAAGCAAGGTTTTGCCCATAAATTTACGAGGTACGCTCGCAGGATTCAAACGATTTAAATAAACGGATCATATAAAGTAACGACTCTCCTGTGTAGAATGATCCGGCGGGGAAGGGTGGAATAGAAAAGAGGGACTCCAGGTCGAGTGCATTATCGCCGGTAACGTTCGACATTAATGTTTTTGTCGGTGGTTTGCGGCCGGGTAGTAAACAAGTGATACACCCTCTTAACCCAACCCCCGGCAAACGGTGTTCGTTCAGACGGGGATGCAGTTCACCTACCTCTCGGTTTTCCACGCAACCCGCTTCGTCTCCCATCTTTCTCTTCTCATCCTTTTAACCCTCTCGCTCTCGTTCTCTTACCCCTCCCTCCTCCCTCCTCCCGTAACATACACCACCTTTCGCTCTCTTTCGACTCATCCTACTCAGGATGGGCTTGAAATGCGAACGTACGTACACGTTTACGGGAGGAAGGTTGGTGGTTGGTTTTACACGAACCCTGTAACGTAATCGTTTCCACTCCAAAAAGAGGCAAAGAGAGGAGTCAAGTAGACACGCGTGTACACACGTGTGCACTAATGGCCTCTTCAAAAATGTCCTTCCACTCTCGCCTCGTGTTTCGATACACGGCCTTTCTCCTTGGATCCGTGCTCACGGTTAACGCCTCAAGTGTACGCTAGAACAGACTTTATGCCAAGCGTTGAAAGCCATTTAGAGAGGAACAAGAAGATCCTCGTCCGGGAAACGAGACAGTTCGAAGTATCCGAAAAGATAGATTTTTAACGTCCCTTGATATTGATTTAAACGTATCGCTTATTTCATGATTGATGATTAACTACTTGGGACAGCTATTTCATTAAAACAGAATAAATTCAAGTACCGAGAGTATTGAGTACACTTCATGTTTACTTAATGCTTGGAGATTGTAGCACCTGTAAAGGAATCAAGGAATAATTTGAGGTTTTTCTTTAATAAAGTTATTTTTTATTAAACTTACAGTAAGTGTAAGAAAATGCTAAGAACGAAGAGAGCGAAGAGCGTGAGTGAGTCGAAGTAGAATGGGCAGATAAGTAACAGCCCGGAGAAGTCAGGCTTGGTAAGCCCGATCGCGAAATAGCGAGTAACGTTAAATTCGGACGGCCGAACGGAAAGGGGATAGTTTCTCGAAAAGTTTTATGGGCCGAATTTTGAAAGTTCACCGCAATGGCGGCTCGTACCAGTTTCGTAGGGTGGTTGGTTTCGTAGATTTGGAGTAGAAGAAGAGTAGGAGGTGATGGAGGAGCGCGGGAGGTGGTCTCGCGGAGTTTAAGAGGGTAGTTCGCGTGGCCGTAAATTTTCTGTCGGTGGGTGGGCTGCAGCGTTGGTGGTGGTGGTGGTGTGCAAAAGGGGGTGAGTGGAGAAGTTAAGGGCCGCGGGCGAACGTTCGCCTACACCACATATCTTTCCACCATCTTCTATCAATAATTCCCCGTGAAACTTACCGCGAACTTACTATCGCGTGATAATGCACCGGGACGCACTGAAAAATTGCATCCCTGATAACTTCCTCCTGCGACTCCGAACCAAAGATTCCACCGACATCCACCACCTTAAACTTCATCTTAGAATAATTCCATCTCCCATAAGTATGATAATTCCATTTAAAAAATTATTTGTTATTCGACTGTATAATACTTAAATAGCATAATACTTGGTACATCAATTTTAATATTATTTCGACAAATAAAAATTATATCTCGGAGAGCCGTCCTGTACTCGGCTAACCGCGGTTTCTGACAATGAGTCTCATAATTCTCAAGGTATTTCCAGACAAGATATAAAATAAACAACTTTCTTGTGCGCGACAAAATCTTCCAGGAAAGTCACAGAACGTTCCAACTATTATATCTATGCCGTTATTTATCACAGTAGAATAGTACTCGTCGGAGTCAGACAGTCCGATGTCTCCTGCAACCCCCTTCTGGACGATGACAAAACATAGAAATCCCCTTCATTCTTAGTCCTGCATATCATTATACCGTCTCTCTAGTACATAAGTCTCTGGACATTTCAGAATCAGTATATTATAGATAACATATAGTGCAGATTCTAAAACCGGGAATATAATAGCTTGCTTGTGGATGACCTTTCATAAAATAAGAATAATGAAAAGCACTTTAGGGGATCTTCATTTTTATTGTAACATATCACTCACTTATATCATATTACAGAATAATCATTGTATAAAATATTATCGTATAATAGAGGCAACATAGATCATCCTACGTTCATTTCGAAGAAGATTTCCCGAAAAACATAAGTGTTGGGAGGCAGAGGCAGAGGCAGGGGCAGAGGGGGTAGCGTAGGTAGATAGGTCGTGGAGGACAGTCGTGTCTCGTTTTGCTCGGCAGCCACCACGGCGGACGTAGTATGCAGATTCGTGAAATAAATGCTCGAAAGTTTCACTATAACTCTGCGCGCAAAATCTCCAGCTCGTTCTCCTATCCCCTCCTGGTTCGCTTCTCTTTCTCTCCCCCTCTCTCTCTATCCGCCATATTACTTCTCCCTTGGTTTTCCTTCTTCGTCCGAGGACCTCCGTACCCGCAAGTAGACCATCCCCCGTCTTCTTACCACCCCTTCAGGACGCCAGGAGCATCCGCATTATTTAGTGCTTCCGCATAGTCCACGGAAAATGGCCAGGGAAGCTGCCGGAAAAACCCGACCCACCCTCGACTGACTCAAGATGGCTTCTAGTGTCTAATATACTTGGTTCCTTCAAAAAAATCTTTATGTATTTATTGCCTCTAAGCGACGTTATCTTTCACATAGAATTTATGTTTGTGAAGAAAGATTTCTTGACAAATATTTATGTGCGGAATCATTGGAACATTCTTGGGATTAAAATAGGAAGATGTCCAATCAAAGTATAAATTATACGGGCTCGTCAATTTATTAAATATATTTTTGTCGAGCGTACAAACATATCTCCTTTAGAAAACTAGTTCATCGAGAATCGAACATCCATCAAATTACGATTTTATTCGAACGCGCGTATCGAGAACGGATGAACAGATAGAGGCGCGTCATTCCGCACGGCGTTTGTCTGGAAAACCACAAAGGGTGTCGATGTATAAAAAAACAACAGAGAGCGAGGGAGTTTTTTTTAGTCGAGCGTTTCATCCCCCGTGAAATCAGAGCGGAAAAAAATCACGCGAATTGACTCACTCGACGCCCTGGTTTTTTCTCGCCTCTGTCCGCATATTTTCCCTACTCCCTCTATCGCCCTTTTTCACTGTTTTTTTTTCTGACGCCGTAAGCCCTCCGATAAACGCAGCCAATAAAAATAACGAGCGACCACCCGCACGTACGTTCCCCATACCCCCGTTCCTTCCCCTTTCCACCTTGTACTCGTTGCTCGTCGCTCGTTCAGAGAACGACGAGAAGGGGTGGTTCACGGAGGGTGAGAAGGGAAGGAGGTTGTTGCTTCAAACCGCAAGCCACCAACGAGAGGATACAGAACTTCGCCGCGTCTCCTGTATCCCCTTCGCGACTCACTCTCACTCTCTCCCCCGCACCCTCTTCGATATTTATTTTTATCTCGATTCACGTCGTCGATACTTATTAGATTTCTGAATATCATGCCCGCGATAGTATTCCTGATAATAATTAAATTACCAAGAAATTCAGACTTTTACCGTTGACGTATATAACATAATAATACATGTGTGTTCGGTTTGCTGCAATTCAATAGCGAACTCCAGCAAACGCGGTGATTCGGGAGCTTCAAAAAAAAATGTCATTCGTTTTTTAACCCTCTCTGCCGCGGAATTCCACGCGTCAGGGCTTTTGACTCGTGTCACTCGTCTACATGCTACAATTCCACCTAAATGGTTTTTTCTCCCCCTCGTTGTTCGGTCGCGATTGGATCGTTCGTGGTTTTCCGTGTACGTACATCTTCCTGCATCGTCACAGAACAACTTCATTCCACGTTAATTCTGCAAACCTTAAAATATTCCCGATCGTTCTCGCTCGATTAATATTCTCATATTTCTTGTCTGATTATAAAATGATTTATTCTACACTCTTATATTCTCCAGCGACTTACCTACATTTTCGAAAGGGGAGGGCGGTGGGATTTCGAAAAGTCTACCACGCGATGAACTTCCACAGGATGCGGCGACGAACTTTTCGCGCGGAAACGTACACAATAACACGCACACACGCGGAGATTACACAGCCAAACCGATGTTTGTATTTGAACGCATACACGGTGAGATTCTCACACCAGCGAACGGTGAAACATAGTTTGGGAAAAGCATATATACATGTACGTATTTGGTAGACCGAAGTGTATCAGGGGGTGTATGAGACTCGCGTTTACTTCCAGTTCTCGTTCCTCCATGTTCGTGTGTATCGTTGTTCCTTGAATGTAGTAGCTGCCTAATCCCACCGAGATTAAGATAACCCCGAAAAATGTTCAGCTAAGTCGCCAACTTCGTCTGCAAGGCGCGCTTAAAACCTGAGAATCCAACCCCTCCGCGCTCCAAAGGACTCGTGAACTGGCGAACACGTTTCACTCCTCTCTCCAAGGATTTACTCCTTTAGGTTTATCTGTTTTTCCTTAGTCCTTAGCTGCTCTTACCATCGATTCAATTTTCACGACTACGATACGCTTGAATCCCTTATCGTTATCCGCTCTACGATACTCCATCAGTTATATCACATTTCCTTACAACAACTTTCGAATGTACGCGAAATCATTTTCCCGATTAGACATCGTAGAGGCAGCAAAGTGCCGAGGTAAGGAAGTGAACGAAGTAAAGTGTCTCGAATTAAAAACAATCGATCTTGCAGGAAGCGGGTAAGGGTGCGTGAAGTTACGATAGGAGAAGGGTTGCGTCGGAGCGCGTAATGCGTTGCCATCAGGGTAACGTATCATTGAACTAGATGCAATGAAATTACTCGGCCCGTCTCCGCAACGTCTTGCTACTCGGTTAGATTGCCGCGTGCACATCGCGGAAACTCCCTCGCAGCACTCCACAATGTAGACCAACTACGATTAAGTGCTGTGACTTCTTCTAACTATATCGATACTTCCTCTGTGTGTAGCTATTTTCATCGAGTTATTAGAGTGAAGCATAAATCTGTATTCTAGGTTAAAGGATACTTAATTAGTTACGGTATGGGTCGAGTTTCAAGAGCCAGTAATGACTGTATTAGTTTTATAGACATCATTTGATTGCTTAGTTAAAAAAGAGAAGTATCGAGCACTTATGTAATAATAATAGTTAATCATTCGAGTTTGACAGAAATATGTGATATGATATTCGAGTTTGACAGAAATATTTTCATCGGAATTAAAAGCGTGATCTGTTTGATATATTCGGAATTGAAATTCGCCGAGCGTTCGCAGCTGTGTTTTTATTCGCGCCAGCCGATGGTCGGTACTTTGTTGAAATAATGACGGTGTTTACATTTAAACCACGGGAAGGTTAACATCGTTGGCGTCGATGCTGATTATCGTAAAGTGCGATCGGACATTTTATTCCGCGGACTCATATTGCGAATGGTAACGTTACATTTGGGATAATATTTGGCCGGGTGTACTTTGGAAAGCGCGGATGTCAATGGCACTCCAAAGCGGAGGGAACTTACAGTTCATTTGTCAAGTCACTCGTGACGCTGTGGTTTGTTGATAATTTCATTAACAATGGCCCGTTCATCCGTAGGGATGCGTTGTCATCGATCGAATCACCATCCTCGACCACCATAATGTTCTCTCCCGTTCTCCGTAAAGTTTAATTATATCCATCACTCGAATAATATTGCCTCGCTCGATTGATCCTCTCGTGGGGAAACCAGCCCAACCTGTACCTCGGAGAAATATTACATTTTCCGAGTGGGTTGATATTATTATTCAAAAATAACGCATATCGATATGAAGAGTCGTTTCGAAATCAGTGATATATTTTTATCTCGACGAAGTAGAAAAAGGATATTGAACGGGCGTATAAGAAAACGATTAAGAGACTGGGATCGTGTAAGGGATGGTCGGTGCAGGCCTCGTAAACTCCTGAGAGGGCTGGACACCCTCGAGGACATATGTCGCGGTAAAAAATGGTCTCGGAAAAGGGACAGCAGGGGACAGCAGGGGCCACCGCAAGGGCCGGACGAGTAATAAAGTAATTTTATGAAGTGGTCGCCGACGTCCGCTCGGGCTACGAGTGAAAAATTACCTCGGCCTCTACCCAGGTTGAACCTAGCTATGGGAATATCCTCGCTAAACCGCCCTTTAAGTGAAAACATACTGTCTTCCTTCCCGCTACCGGACAAAAACCACGGCCTGGGAAACCTACCCCCGTAACGTTCCTTTCGTTACACCGACAAAAAGAACCCTGATATTTCTCCCTTGCAAAACCCTTTCTTGATGCCCTTCCTAATCTACCACGATATTTATACCTTTTGATTTCATTCCCCTCGAATATACTCCGTGAATCGCGAAGTGCGATCAGCTCAGATTATTTTGTTGTTGGTTGGCCGATCGTATATCGTATCGTATACTTGTATCTTTCGGATTCTAGCTCATCTTTTATCGTCGTCTTTCGGAATTAATGTGTCTCGCGAGAGTCTCATGTCGAGAGTATATACCACGCTAATGCACGATAGTATAATATTTCATAAAATATCTCGCGTGTTTTATGAAACCACCAAAAAGGGGATGTTCTACACGGCAGAAATAAATTTGGAGAAAATGATGGAGCACGGTGTAACTTCAACTACTTCGCACTTTATTAGTGTAAAATATCATTTCTGTACTTATAATTTGTACATCCAGATTTATATCATATTTAAATATAATATCTGGACACGAATAGAAGTATATGTCGAGAGAACAATACGAGAGGATAGTGATATAATAAATTATAAAAAGGTAGGGGCACACGGTCTTCCCTATTTTGGTAAGTTTGTCCGCTATTAGATTAGCGGGAGCATCTGCAGAATCTCGGTCCGCGGCCGTTAATTTTCGTTAAAAACCAAATGCACCTCCTTCTCATCTTTTCGCCGTACCGCCTGCCGTTTCTCTTATCCCTTCGCGCTATCTAACGCCTGTTTTCCCCGAGATAAGTAACCACGGTTTTACACGGTTACCCGAACATTAATGCGCTCCTCCAGACTTCCATGAAGATTTAACGTCGCGGTGTTTATTTCCACCTACGACGTCGCCGCGCCGGCCTGAGAAATAATCTACCCCTTGTTTACTGGAAATTTGCGAAATGTATCACCGAAACCGACCCACCACTCGCCAGAATACTTTCACCGAGGGGTTAATAATACTTTCGCGACTTTAAACAGACAGTCATCGTCGAAATCTCTGGCAAAGAAACAAGGGTTGTTTCGGTTGTTTATCGGGGTTACTTTATATTCTGATTCTTAGGAATTATTTGGCTGAGTTTTAAATATTGCATCGCGTAATGCTTGGTTTCAATGTTCAGTGTTTTTAACGTTTACGAGGATACAGTGTTATTGGTCAGATGATTATTAATATTCTTGAGATATTTGACGTGTGAATATTAATAAAGATCCATACGGTGTGAAATAATAAATATAAATTGTTTAGGTGCGATAGGAGACTGAACAATTAATTCGATCGGGATACGCGATAAATTGTTAAAAATGAAAGAGTTATAAATAAAGGTTATGATTACGGGCTGAGGGAAGATATCGCTGCTCGTGTGAAGACGCCTTATCGTTGGGAAGTGTAGAACCCTTACGTTAGATGGCAACAGAAGGGTTGTTCTCCTTGGGGGTTGGTTCGCTTCCGTGCTCGAGCCTCGAAACTTCCACCCCTGCGTTTCCCTAACTATCCGAACCGGAGTCTTCTATTTATTTCTTATATAAATCCTATGATTTGTACTCGACGAGTAACACAACTTTTGACGAATCAATTCTGGCAAATTGATCGTAATTTTTTTCGGGAAAAATTACGAATTTATTCGGCGCGTAAATTTCATTAGAACGGTTTTAATAGTATTTTAAATTTATCATCCAATCCCCTGAAGTTTTACGGGCACTCGTACTTTACCCTCCTTAAACAGCGATATCCTTTTATCTTCCACTTTCCTTTACCTCGCTTTTTAACTCGCTGGGCATCGTTATTCTTAATCGAGAAAATCGGTTAATTATTAATGAAACTCGCCTCCGCTTCGTAATTAACTTTAGTTTTTAAGCAAATATTTGATATAATTTCTCGGTAGAAATATAAGGAATGTTTCGTTATTTATTAATTTAAGGAAGCGAACATCATTCCCCGGCGACTTAACAGCACACAAATTCTTTATTAAAATTACTACAGTAATATTCCTAAAGGAATTAAAAAAATTGAAAGTACCCGATATTAAAACTCTTCCAAAAAAATTATTACTGACATATAAAAATATAAGAAGTATATAATCATAGAGTACGAGAATTAGTAGACAATACTCGATAATTAGAAAATAATATAATAGTAATTTCAAGATTCGAAAGAGGCAAAAAAAGAGAATCCGATTCGTGGAATGTTTTTTTTTGCGGGTCATTTCTTCTCTCCACATCCACAATCGTTTCCGAACTGTTGGCACGTGGCAGGGTACGGCACCCCGACATTTTCCGTGGTCGGCTACCTAAAGCAAAGTACGCGCGCGCTCTCACCACGTGTGTGTTCGAGGGCTTCGTTTTTTTCCACCGGTATCATCCCCACGGAGCGAGTCCAGCGACGGGAGGGTAGTTTTTCTAACAGGTGGTGGCCCGGAGCCGAGTTTTTCCCTCGTACGCTCTTCAGCACCCTGTTCTGTTTTTTTTACAGGTGCACCCATTATCCCCGGTTCCGCTTTCGCATCGGTGTCCTATTCATTCACCGCGAAGCCTCCGAGAGTGGCCACTTCGTCGAGGCTTTTTCACTTAATTAGAGGTCATAAACTGCTGCCCCGTCTACTTTACAAGGACGAAAAAAAACGACTCTGAGGGTAGGTGACTCTTTACCGCGTTCCACAAATTACTTCGCTCTTCTACCTTTTTACTCCTCGTTTTTTTCCACGGTGCTTTTTTTTATACCTGCAACTTTTCGTGGTGAGACGAGTTAATTAGTCTACGATGAAAGGGTGACGCGGTATTGGATCGTGAAGTGGATCATGCTCAGAATTATCGAAGCGAGCGATATATATAGGTCTCTAATTCTTTGTAAGGAATTAAATCGATTCAATTATTTGCGTCGTTCGGTCATTTTTTAAAAAAGACAGTACGGAAGCGTGTAAGTAATATACTTCTGAAATTGATTAAAGTCCAAGATCCGTCAGGATGATGTATCGTGAAGTGAGATCGCGTTGCTTTAATTTTTCTTCCGGTCCAACGCGCGTCGGTCGGGAGGAAACGGGAGAAAAGAGATAGGAAGGTGGTTTGGCAAATGAATCCCATTAGATCGTGGAACGGGGATGAAGATTACCGCGAGATTGCACCTTCCGCGGGTTGGAAATGAAATCACGGCGAGGAAGTTTTTCCGCGCTCAAACCGCGGCAAAGTCCTCCGGCGCAGGGTTCTTTTCTTCCTCGAATCGGATGAAAGAAAACTTTTCACTTTCCACGGCGAACGGACCTCCGAGAGGTCTTTTCACCTCCGTTGCCGTGATTCGCCGGTCGACTCAAATTTCGCGGAAGCGAAAGGAGGGGGTTTCCGGGGCGGGAGAGTGAGTGAGAGACAGAGAGAAAGAGAGAGAGAGATAAAGAAAAGGGGGTAGTAAAAAGAAAGTTCTTTTTCGTGGGTAGTTTTCTTTAACGGCGTCCGTTGGTAAAGGGACCGGATAGAGTGGAGAGGGTGGAGAGTTTCGCCGTAACTGGGTGGGGGGTTTGAAAGGAAAAGAAGAAGAAGGGAGTAAGGAGAATCCACCCTCTCGGCCCCTCGGAAAAAAGGGGTAGCTCGGCCGAGGGTCTACCAGTGGGGGTAAGACTGCCGGTTCGCGCCCCCTTAACTACCCCTTACCGGGCAAATCAATAAAAATACGAAACTGTACTTCTTTCGGTTCTTCGAAATACTGCTCGTGCATTTGTTGCCAGCGTATTAACTTTAGAATTAATTAATACTTTGATCTACCATCCTTTATAAATTTACGATTAAAGTGACGATGTAAGAGACTTACAACTCTAAAAATTCACGAATCAGCATTACAGTATAAAAATTGTAATCGTGCCGATACGTACAAATTAAAAGCGTAGTCTCAATTATATAAATGTATTTTCGAAGTGGGTACCGTTTTTACACGATAACAATTACAATATTAACCTGGAACTAAATAACAAGGACATGTTAAAATAAAATTATGCCCGAGATAGTTTCTATAATAATTTATTAAATTCGTTACACAAATACGAGACAACAACGAGTGATAAATATACAATATAAGGGTAGACACTTTATTCTGTCGAGGTTAAAAGTGATCGAAGATTCGCAAAGTTTTTCGGTTAGCGGAGTGGACTTTGTTTGGTTGTAGTTGGTTGTTCCCTGTTCCTCTTGTATTTTGAAGTGGGTTGGCATGTGTTGTACACTTAAAGTTTGGCGGCAGCCGCGTGCTGCTCGGACTATCCCCGTGTCGTTTTCAGATCGAGCCAAAGTACTTTGAGTATACGTCGAGTACACTCGTAAGACAAAGTACTCCACCGTGAAGGTGCCACCAAATGTTTGACCGACACTCGACGCACGAACACCAACATTCTCCGGTTAACGACTTAATGTCCACTACTTTCGGCTGCCGTCTGAAATCAAACGAGTGATTATCAACATGGAAGTTTCAATTCGAAATAGATCATCAAAATAAACGCGGTCGAAATTAGTTCGGAATAAATACAAGCCGGAATAGTATGCCACGGTTGTATAAAATAACATAACAATATACCAAATTCTGCAGATATTTTAAATAGTAGAATTAGTGAAGCACATTGCTGGAATACAGCGAATAACATTTGATTAATTTCATTAATAATTCGCATGAATACATTGGTCGTGAATTAAGTTATCATTGAAACCTAATGCTGAGGCAACTCGTAGATAAAATAATTTGTCTACTCTTAGTTTACCTGAACACGATCGAATCCGAGTTGATTTACATGTTGCAAATGAGCGTGCAATAATATTATGATATTAAACATTTTCCGGGCTGTTTATTCGAAAAGTTCTCCCAAAGAGATCGTAGAAAGTGGAGGTAAATAAGTATCATCGGATCGGCGAGGCGTGTATCGTACCTTTCTCCAGGAGTCTGAGCTAGTCGAAGGAAAAATCCATCCCCTTCTCGATAAGGACGCTCGAGATAGTCGAGGGTGAATCTTAAAATACAACCCCTTCGAAGACTGCCAACCCCAGCCATCGCCATCCTCTGGTTCTTTCAACCCTCGTTCCTTCGGCAACCTCCCTTCGCGCCTCCGACACCCACTCTCCACCCGCTTACCACCCCCCTGCGACCCTCCTACGCCCCCACCGATCCGGCAAATCATCCGGGGCTACGTTCTTTTGTTCGCTCGTGCTTCGTAGCCGCGAAAGACTTTCCTCGGCGGTGCAGGAGGGAGGAGAAGAAAACCCTGGATGGCAAAAACCACCCTTAAGTACCCTCCGCGTCATGTACAAATACAATGCTAAGATGCAAAGCGAAAACACCGCTCTAGGAGCCACTTATCCTCTGTCGCGATGTATTTGGGGCTGAAAACGTCGAAAAACATTTTCTAATCGCCCGTTTCAACGGCAGTTTCCCTCCAAAGAGCTTTCTATTTTTCTTGCTTTTTAAACGTCATTCAGATGTCTGCCATTCGCGGACAATTGTGTCAGTGTATTTATAATATCCATTTAATTATAAAACGGGCAGACAAATCTTTGACAAATAATAGACGCCATTCGTATCGTTTATATCGGCATATATTTATTTGCTGTATTTCCGCGTTTATCTTTAATGAATATTAATTTTGATTTCCAAGTTACCTTGTTATTTTCCTTGTATCTTTCGACCAAATTAATGTACCAACTTACAGATGTTAATAATACTTGAGCTTGAGATTGCGCGGAAGTCGAATGGCAGTATTTATCAAAGAAAGTTGAAGAAATGAGAATCGAGTGTCAATCGTGGGTAAAAATCTTAGAAGTCTTTGTCCTGATGACGCCATT
This sequence comes from Nysson spinosus, assembly GCA_910591585.2. Taxonomy (NCBI): domain Eukaryota; kingdom Metazoa; phylum Arthropoda; class Insecta; order Hymenoptera; family Crabronidae; genus Nysson; species Nysson spinosus. Next base: position 781,784 of record OU342839.1, on the reverse strand, counting down.
TTATCATTCCTCGCCTCCGCACCAGCCGACGGAATGCCTCCTACCTCCTTCATCCCTCCCAACCCTTAACATATTTCAACCGACAAAAAGCATCCCTTCCGACGACTCGCCGAGATTCACTCCGCTCCGTTCACCCTTCGTTTCTTCTCCTCGATATGCAGCAGCGTTGCCAACTTTAATTGCCCTTATCGTATTTTAAAACAGATAAGTGCCACCGAATGATTTATCGTTAATGAAACTGACGCGCTGCTTTCTGTGCTTGAAAAATGGCCGAAGAAAAGAAAAGCGTGAGAATAAATTCATTTTAATAGCACTCGGTATGTCATTGTTTATATTTTTAATTTCAATATGATAAGCGAAATCGAAGACGATCGCGAAGGAATCGAGCGATTACGATACCAAGCGATAATGCGGCTACATCTCGGATAGAGTTTCTCTAATCGGAAACTCGATACGGCAACACGGTTCCGGAATTCAACCCTCGAAGAAAATCCCGAAGCTTCATTTTGATCCGTTCTGAATTCGAATTTTGTTTCGCTCTTTCGAGACGAGCACGGATCGTTTATGTAAATTTGTCTCCCTCCTGCATTCGGCAACTTGCTTCGGTATCTTTCTCGTTAAAAATAATGCAAGTATTTCAACTAAATATGAATAACTTAATTTGATTATATTAAGAAATAATGTTCACGTCAATAACGTAGAAATAACTAGGGCGCCGGAATATTTACTATTAGAAATATGTGGGAACTTTTAATGCTTCTAGGATGCAGTTTAATTTGCAATGGATTTTTGGAAGAAAGTTAATTCCAGGAGGCGTATATAAGGTATCGGATAACTCGCAATCGGCCATGTTATTCGTCTTTCATTCTATCGCGAAAACCGTAGCGAGGGTGAGGCGGGTTGACGTCAGAAAAACCACCCCCGTCCAATTCACCCACCCTTCAGTCCCCCAACTTTTCCATCCCCTTTCGGTATCGCGGACCACTGCGAGCCACCCGGCAAGGGGATTGCCGTTGAAAAAGAAACGACCAAGTAAAATGGCCGTGCTAACTTCTTTTTTTTATCCTCGTTTCACTCCTTTGCAGTCGAGGAAATTAATTTTCTTCTATCGAGGCGATTTCTAAGACGCCATTCACGCGTTTCTCCTCTTAATTATTTATTGTTCTCAACGCGTTAAAAATACGCAAAGGTTTAAATCGTCGGAATTATTTCCTTCTTTCATTGTCGACGATTGGCTCGAATATTAATATTCATATTTAATCAACGAGCGTTTAAAACACGATGATTTTATATCGATGTCAAACATGGTATTTTAAAGTACAAAAAATGCCGCGATTGTGCGAGTTTTTGGTGACTCGTCGGTATTCGAGTCGACGACGGAGTCAAAGCAATTCGAGGGGGAAGTTAAAGTGGCACTGTTGCGCGTCTTAAGTGAAACTTTAAAGTCGTATGTAGAACTCGATTAAACTACTTCCGCGGCTTGCATTTCTCCAATTAATCCTATAAATGCATATTTATTCCAATATTAACAACTCCGGAATTTTGTTTACCTTCAACTTCGTTATTTACCCTTCTCGCTTGTATTACTTTCGTTACATTAAACAAACGAAGCACCGTATGTTATTACACGCGGAGCCAATGTTTACTTACTTCGTTCTTATCGCGACACTCGACACCTAACCGCGAACGAATCGTTGATTCTCACGAATTATTCTCCGGTAAAATACTTTTCGACGATTCCAAGACACTGCGAACACGTTGGTCACACTGAAACTAGTATTCACGCCACATCGATACTCACAATTTTTCGAAATTAACAGGGCAGCGTTACACTGGTCGAGTAAGAATGTATTTCTCGGAGATCTTTTGAGTTCTGATAAATAAACAGCAACGAGGTGAATCGCGGAGAGTCGTAGGAGAGGAAACAAACACGAAACTGGGCTCGCGTGTCCGGCAAAGCGTCTAACTCGGTTTCGACGCGAAGAGTACGCTGGTCATCCCCCACCCTTTCGAACGGAACCCTTTGATCGGCCGTGAAAAAATCCGGAAACCCGTTTCTCAAAAGTGACCCTACCTGGCGTACGTAGCTGGTTCTTTGGCGAAGGGGGGTTTAAAAGAATCGAGGAGAACACGGGAGAGAAAAGGAGTGAGAGAGAGGGAGGGAAGTTACAAACGGCCCTTTCCGCATTAGCATAACCCTTACGAGGCTGTCCACGTGCAGGGTAGCGTATGGTAAAAGGGCCGCAGAACTGGTCAGGTAAGTTTTTTCGCACTTTTTAATTTCCGATGACCAGATGCCCGAGCTGCCCTGCCGGTTCGCCTGAAAGGGGAGAGCCTGACCTCAATGAGATGACCTCCCCTCTCGACCGGATGACCCCATAAAAATTCTGGAACCGGTTTACATTCGGCGGCCCTCGAAGGATTTTTCGGACGTTTAACGGACACTTGAGGCCCCGGCTGCTACCGAGCGAACCTTTCAGGTAAATGTGCCACCGTGTCTATCGCGATCGTTAGTCCTTCGCGTACTTTGCGCGTGTTCCTTTCGAACCCTTCCTCCCTTATCTGCGTATCGTAGAGTAAAAGTCTATATCTGCTTCTAATAAAAATGAAACCATTTTAACTGTATATCAAAATATGTGTACAAACTTATGTGCAAATAACTGTGGGAACTAAAATAACGGAGTTTTAGTGCGATGATAAATCGTAGGAAAATAAAGGTAGTTTTAAAAGTTCAAGAATCGCAGGAGTACGTCGTTTCAAAGACTCGTCGAACGATCCACTGGACTTAGAACAACCACGACGATGGAAAATCCATGGAATCGTTATCCGTGTTCGATCTTATGTAAAATCAGTTTCACCGTGGAACTTAACACCCTCCTAACACCGTCCTCTCTAACCTTCTGCCCCGTCGAACAGCCAATTTCCCTAATGACTGCATATTCGGTGTCGATGGTTTGCCGAATGGACGAACGGCTCCACCATCTTTTTCGCCCTTCGTAAATTCCTCGATATAGATATGATCGGGTATTCCCAGGTTCTCCTGTTAAACAAAATCGTAGTCCGGAATTACGGAACCGATAGATAAAATAATCGCGGCGCTACGTCGACGAGTACCTGGATTAAATATACTTCCACTTCCGAACAAAGATATCGTTACGCCGGAAGATTTCTCAGGGTGGAAATACGAGAGCGAGGTACACTTCGCAGTCGTTGCCTGGAGGAAAGAAAAAAAACAGTAAAGCTCAGGGCGGTCCACCCACCCTCCTCCGAGCGGAAAGAATCGGAGAGAAAGAGGAGGTCGGGGGTGGGCGAGGGTGTGCGGAGGTAAGAACGACAGACGAAAGGGGGTTGCCAGAGCGGTAGGTGGAAGGAGGGCGGCATTAATTACGGTCCTTTATTATAAAAACTGAACTCCCTCCGGCCAGGAGAGAACCAAGAGAAGCAGATAAGGAGGGAAAAACGCTCCCCGACTCTACCGAGTACCGCACCCCTAGCACCACCGCCCCCATCTACCCTAGACCACCCTCGGCCACCCTTGCCAGTCCGGCCACCAATCCTACTGGCAAACCCCTCGACACCCACCCCTCGCGGAACCTCTCCCTCTGTTCAATTTAAAATACTTAATCTGTCTTAGTCCGGAGCCGCGCGAGGTTGTCAAATGCAACTGTTGTTCCGGAAAGCGGACCACCCTCTCCTGCAAAACGGAAAGCGCAAAAACGTCTTGGAACTGCGAACTCGTTTCCACTTCCGAGGAAAATGTATTCTTTCTGTCATACTTCAAGCCCGATACTCTTTGTTAATATTTACGCGTTAATATTATAGGTATTTCTCGTTTTAGTGCGACCATCGTCGCTTCGTTTTTCTTTTTTGACTATCAGCGATGTCTAAAAGATATGATAGTTTGTATATCTTTTTTCGGTAATTAGTACGCTCGTGATCCTTGTCGATGAAATGACGTATGATTTATCCTGCAATCATAATTACTTATGTCAAATATTATTTAAGATTCGTTCTTAGCTACTTAGAAAGCTTATAAAACTTTGATTTAATCCCGAGGTATCGAGGTTCAATGTAATTGCACGCAATCATTACACTTTCGACGTGATTTCATTTCGATTATGTTTTCAAAGAATAAGATGATTACCGAATGGATGTTTGAAAAATACGCGGTGGAACTAAGTTTTTTTAACGCATCATCTTCGAAATTAACTTATGAAAGCAGACTTCCCGGAGTTCCCATCGATGTATTAACCCCTGTTACGTTCAACTTAGCCGCTCCACCTCGTGATGAATTAATATCCAGAGAGCAGAGTGGAGTTATAAATAAATAAATGAGGAGCAGCACGTAAATAATCAACAGCAGATATGAGTTATGTAAACATTTATATAAACGAATTCCTGAAAATTGTCGGATATTAACGATGGTCGAGGGATGGGTTCGGCGGAACGGTCTAGTTGAGAACCACCGTGGAAAATAAGAAACGGGAAAACGGCGAGGATTTTAATTTGCATCCCCGTTCACCCCGCGATATCCAGCTTCTTCCCGGCCTTGTCTTTAGCAGAGGCTGAGAGAGGGCAGCTACTTTCTCCTCGGAGGTTGGAAGAAGAAAGGCGTGCGTGGGGTTGGCGCGCGGGGGGACGAAGAAAAAGGGGCCAAACGGTTGGAAATATCATAGCCGCACGCGCAGAACGAAATTACCGATTTGCCTTGGGCGTTCCTTCCTTTTTTCCGATTCCAGGCTCTTCGCTCTGTCCCCCACCCCCACCCCCAACCCCTCCGTCTTTTCCTCCTCGTCTTCTTCTGCTTCTTCATCTTCCACTTTCTTTCTTTCTCCGATACTCTCGCGCCACCCTTTCACCTCGCGAGCCCGTCTTTCTCTCGTAAGCCACCCTTCTCGCAAAGCCCCGGCATAGCAAATAACTTTCATAATTCTCGATTAGAAAGTTTTCCTTCTCGACCCGAACAGAAGAAGGGGTCATCTTCCATTTCGTTGTCCGTCACCCTTCCTCGTCCGTCCCTCACCCCTTCCCATCTTAGCCCTATCCTGGCCCTTTCTTCTTTCCATCCATCTTTCCATCGAACCTATCCGGAGACTCGGGAAGCCGGATGAAAATCAAAATTGACTTCGCCCGATCTTTCTGACCACCGACCCTTCTTATCTATCGGGTTCATCGCGCTGCCACGGAATTAATTAATGCGGCGATCTCTGGCGATCTTTTATCCTACGAAAAATACGACTTTAACACTTAAACTACCAACAATATATCCAGTTATATATTATATGTTCACGTATACGTATTTAAAAATAAGGGTGGTTTGCCAAAATAAATAAATGATCTGTCGAAGGACTTCGGTAAAATAAATATTGCGTGACGAGATAAATAAAATCGTATTATTATTAGTTTATTGATTCAAAGCGAACATAAGTCGGATGCCGGGTTATAGGTCAAGTATTAATTATACAGAGTGAAAGGAGAGGAGTATCGAGGGTCGCTTAATGAGAGTACCGTAAAAGTGTTTATCGAACACTCCCTCGTGCGGCAGGGAAATATTATTTAAGATACAACGGAATAAAAATTGTATGGAAGACTGTACCAAGATCCGATTCGAAGTAAAAAAGGTACCGTTTGGAAGTAAGGCAGCTAGGGTCAGTACGAAGGGTCACTCGACATATGGCCCAAATCCCTGGCCCATACGGCCATTACGCTACACGAATCCCGATCCCCTTCTGATTTCAGACAATTCACGGAACACGCCTTCTTCCCTTCTTTTTTTTACTCGTAATTACTTCTGCTCCGAGCTAACATAAATTTTTCGCATTTACGGAGATGTACGTTCTTTTATGCAAAGATATCGCGGAACCTTCTTAAGGACGCCTTTTTGTAGTTTAAATATATATTTCTCGGAGAATCGTAATAATACGACAGGTTTGTTATACATGTTTTTAGAGTAATAAAGCATAATGTTTCGTGAGCGACACAATATGGGAAATGTTTAAATATCAGGTATCGATGTAAAGTGTTAGCAAAGTATCGTTAATTAGTACGCTATTATCGAGAACCGTGTCGCATCCAAAATGTGGCTGAAACTCTACGGTCAAATTTAATGAGCCCGACACGTTCACCTGTTACACTCGCATTGGACCCCGATAGTCACTCTATTTTTATTAATTCCAATTTTTTACTATCATATCCGCAACATGATTTTTCCGTCATCAACTACTCGACACTCTAGTTTTTAATAACTAATTACGGCATCCGGTGGCTTTGTATTCTTGATACCCGAACGAGCCATGCAACAAGAAGGATTCGATCTAACGAGGAGTGTTTTGTTTCAATAAGAAAAAAACGAAACTAGAGGCAGTAACTGTGAAAGAGGTTGAAGCGTGGAGCGTGGCAAGGGGAACGGGGCGTGGGTGAGGTCCGAATAAAGAGAAATCGGGAAAAGGAGGAAGAAAGAGATCAAGGAGGCTGCTCCTGGCGCGGTACGGCCCGGCATCTCGGCCGTGGTACCCACTTCGCTTCATTAATTTCTCGCAAAGACAGTGTCAGAGTCACGGGGGTTTTCCGGGTGTGTCGGGGCTCCTGGGGACCCGGAGACCCGGAGACTCTCGCACTGCTTTCCTACGGACTGGTATTTAAATTCAAAAACGAGAGCGTACCAGATAGAAACGCAGAGGAGAGTACGTCCTTCCTCTTTTCTCTTTCACACTGTATCGTCCTGCTCTCGCCGGCAGACTTTCCTAATGTTTTTCTCTCGTTTCTCATCCTCGAAGCATACCCACCCACCGACCCACACCCCCTGGACCACCCTCCTTTAAACCACTCTCCTTCGACCCGCCAACACGGTACTACCACCCGAAACTCACCCCCCTTTCCCACTCATCCCCCGATTCCTCGTTCCACGAAGGCTCAGTCAATAAAGTATTCTAAAAACCCCGCGCGAATAAGAGCCGTCTTACTCCCTCCTCACCCCTTCTCATCCACCGCCAGAAAATCCTCATCCCCTTTTCTCCTTCGTGCTGGCAACCCCCCTGTCTTTCTCTCTCTCTCTCTCTTTCTCTCTCCCCCTCGTTGCTCCTTCGCTCCACAACCACCGCCACCCCCCTTCAGTCAACCCCACCGTGACGATGGGTGCCCGAGGAGGAGGATGAGGGGGTGGAAAAATAGGGGCGGCAAAAAACGTCAATAATATCGGCAAGATGGAAGCTGCACGAATGTTTTAAGGGATTCCTACCCCTGCGGTTTTCGTTCTTCCTTCTGAATATCTCTTCTCCGCCGTCTTTTTCCTTCCCTCGCGCTCCCTCTCTCTCCCTCTTCATCCCCGTCTCCCTTTCTCCACGCGCATAGTTTTATGCTACACTTTATCTCGCGCTACTTTCTGCACGCTCATCCCCCTCCGCCCCCATCTAGCTTTTCGAATGGCACAAAGAAGTGATACCACTCTTCTTCTTCTTGCTATTATTCTTCTTCTTACGTTTCTTGTTTGCTCGGGTTGTTCACTTTTCACGATTTTAATGACCGCTTCTCCTCTTCCTTTCGGTGTAGACTTAACAGGGATAAGGAGATACAGACGTACGAGTCAGACATTCGAACCGATCGTGCGTAATCACGATACTTTTCAGTATTTAGGAGATTCGGTGAAATAAAAAAGGCGAGTCGAAAAATGTCGGTGAAAAATATATTTATTCATTCATTGAACTGTATTCTAACATAGCAGATATTGTTTCAGGTCCAGAAACACAAGGCCAGAATGATTGGACGAGGATACTTCCATCGGACACTTGAAGCAAAATTCGGTGCTTGTAAGTAAAATGAAAATATTCGTAATTAAATCATTTTATCATACCACAGCAGGGATAAAATCAAACACCACGTTCCAATATAATTTTTAGCTACGATATACATTTTATTTATAATCCTTAATACAACTACATGCATTACACAATTTATTCCCGCTCGGGAATATCAAACCGAAATATAAATATCGTATTCCCACCATCACTTAACATTGTAGGCTGACAAAATTAGATTATCGATCCGTGCAATGTAAAAACGTAGATACCTTGGTGCTCGAAACGTTTATAAACATTCGGTTGGAAGCTCGAAACACCGAACACCGCGTCGGGAACGATCGGATTTTTTGTTTACCTATCACCTGATAACGTGTGTACCTCGAGGTTAGTTTACTGGCACGTTAGACGCAAAAGTTTGCCTTTGCTCGGACAAGTTGGTGCTTCGTAGTTCCGTCGATTTAATTCAACCGAGTGAATGCTGGTGAAACTGAAAACGAGAAGACAACTACGAGACGAATGAGCCTGGAAGAAGAACACGAAGAAAGGAGAATATTTCCGAAGACGAGACTTCGATCGGTAAACGTGAGTCATGTTAATAATAACGACCGTAGTTTTATTATAATAAAGAGTTCAACGAAATAACAATAAGTGTGGCTAAAAGGATAATATTTATATAATATCAACATTACTTTATTACACGTATTTACTCGCTGGATATATTAATACCCAGCGGATCATGTTCGAATATTTATATAATTAGTTGATTTAATTACTAATTATATTTACGTAATTTTATGATATTTCATTTGGCGCTATCCGGGGCGTCACTCATGAAACAAGTCATCTAATTATCTCCTTTAATTGCGATAACGCGAGAAATATTTAACGCGTTATACGAATGGCTTCGAACTACCAACATCACGGAAAAGAATATTTTCCGTTCTCGTTTCCTTACAGAATTTTTTCGATCACCTATATTTTTTACACGAAACGTATATCGTTGTGTAATTAGGTGGCCTATTTTAAGTGCGATATCCTGTATACAGGAATAGTTACGAAACTCTTCGTCAAATAACTTTAAGGAAGATTATGGAATATAAAGCAGAAGTTATTTTAATCGTGGTATTGCAAACGTAATTATATTATTATGTGCTCGATAAATATACATATGTCATATTCGCAACTCGAATATGTTATAAGACATTATACTTTCTCGCCGGAATTTCTTGGAAATATCGCGACACAATGGAAAACGAATCCACAGCTAGTTTCTCGAAATGGGTAAACATTTTTCTGTCTCACACTTATCGCGAGCGAGCGAGCGTTTACGCGGCGCAGTATCGTTGGGTAATTAGCGATGCTGAGAGGACCTAAGTACCCGGCATCTTCTATGCGCTATACCCTTCGCCTCGTTCTCTCCCCTCGAGCCTCACCCCCTGCACCACCACCCCATTCTATCGCCCAATAAATGGATGGATAGATAGATACCTAACGTACAGGAGGTAGCTGCACGGAGGTCGCGTTCAAAAGACCAAGCGCGCGTACATAGAAACCACCCTCTAAACCATCCCCAAACCACCCCATGTCCCGTGTTTGCGTATACTCACGCTTTCTCTCTCTCACCGTATGGAGGTTTACGTACACGAGAATCTTGCGGCAGAGGGGCAGAGGGGAGGTTGTAGATTGCGAGAGACGATGTACGCGTGGGAATATCATTACCCCAGTCGTGTGTTTTCCGTTAATTGCCATTATCGGCGGAACTTAGTTAGGGCTTGCGTTCCTCGGTGACGGTGCAGTAAGACCTTTAAGAACGGACCCCGTCTATCGAGGGACACGTACCAACCCTTCGAACTCCCGTGACCGGTGCGCAGTTTGATCGTTGAAAAAAAATGCGAGGTCCCTCCACATTGCTTCCGAGGAAATTCGATTATCGTGTAATAGATATTGGCGCAAGCGAAAATATCCTTTAAAATTCCGCGAACCGCTGATCGAAAGTGTCGTACGAAGTACGCGAACGACGGGGAATGGACGGTTTGATAAAGGGTGCTCTTATACGTGTACAATTTTATTACGCTGCGTATTGTTAATATTATGGATATAATAGATGTAGATGCGATCGTGGATCGTGAAAATGTTTTGACAAAAATATCCGAAACGGCTTCTTTTTCGTTGCGACTGCTAGAAGTCTTCGCCGGCGACTTTCCACCTTGGAAGTGCCACACCACCGTCCCTCGAACCACCCCCTAGAACTGCCTACGAGCTGTACCACCCTCTACCTCGCCTCCTCTTCCGGTTCTTCCTGCGAGCACAATGGAGCCCGAATCCATCTCGGACAACCTTACCCTCTTTCTCTCCGGCAGCTAGTCTCCCTTACGTCTCTCAGCCCGTCTTCTTCTTCAGCGCCACCCTTCTTTTTCTTCGTATCTCGGTGGAACAGCGTCGAGGAATAATTCCATTTTCTTGTGCGAGTACAATTTTGCTTTCAATTTATTTTCCCCCCTTTTTCCTTCCCTGGTTGGATCGTCTCTCTTTAGCTCCGTTTCGTCTCTCCTCCCCCCCCCTCTCTCTTTCTCTCGCGGAGATCCAAACGATGCCGTTGGAATCGCTTCTTTCTCTTCTCTCCCTTTCCACTGGCACTTTGCCTCTTCCACGAACCTTCTTCTCGCCACCTCCAACCTCCGTCTACGGAGGTCTCACCCTCTACCACCCACCCACCCACCCACTCTTCCCCTCTCCTCTCCCACGCTCTCCATCAAGCCCCTTTTTCCTCTTTCCACTTTCTCCATTCAAGCTCGCTTACTCTCTCATCGTTCGTCCGTTGCTTACGTCTTGCTCGCCTCCTCTCTTTTCTCCCTTTCCACCGTTTCTTTTCTCCTCTCACTGGAAACTCCTCGTTGCTTCGTTGCTTTCTATCCGCCACCCTTCTTCCTCACCTTTTCCTTAGGTGTTCTTTTTCTCTTTTTATCGCTCGAGTAATGTTCCCTCTTTCTCCCTTCGGCTGAATTCTTCCGACCCGAACTCTCCTACCAGCCTCCTTCTTGGACCGTTGTAATTATTAAACATTGCGAGAGCCAGCGGCAGTAACAAGCGTTTTATAACTGCACGAGGGAGCAAGTATTCCCTCCCTGCCCCCTCTCTTTCTCTTTCTCCTTCTCTTCTTTTGTTAGCCTTTCCAAGGGAGGCCGTGTCTGGGCCAAAACCTTGCGAAATCGTGTCGTCGTCTTCCCAATGTGGATGTCCTTGAAACGGGGAAGCCATCACCGGGCAAAGGTTGCGTGGCAATCACCCTATTATGGAAATCTGGTTGTGTTACTCTTGTATCGCTTCTGGCCCCTTTTATCGAGATATTCGATCGGACGTTTGTACATTTTAACGTTATTTTATATCCCCTTCCAAAAGAAACAAATCAAAATAAAATGATAATTTCGATATCGTGGATGTTTTTATATTTATAAGGTTTCGAGAGATCACCACCGCCTCCAGGTTTCAGATGTAACAAGGGCATCGGAAATAATGAATCGGTAAGTTAATATACATTGTTTATATTGTTGGTAGTTTTGGTATTACTTCGAGAGAAAAAAAATGATCGTCCCAAGTTAGATATTAATAATTCTCCTTGGCACGGATCGGATGGTCCAAAGGATGGAATTTGGCAAACCGAAGGGTTGCGTATAATTGCTAAGGGGTGCGTTTTATACTCCGGCGAAACACCAATCAGTGGAATGCCACTGATTCATTATATCCGATAGTCTTGTTCCGTCTTAAAAATGGCAGCAGTTATGATCTATTCAAATTAATTCATAAATCGGACGTAATTTACAAACTACAACTAATGCACTGAATTATTCGTTTATAAATTTATCGTAACATCCTGGTAGGTGAAATAGTTGGTACACGCAACATACGCTGCTTCACCGGTGACAATTTTTTACTTCCGCGACGGGCGAGTATTCCGATAAAAAATAAGGGTGGTCGTGTGTTCTACCCTTGACTCAACAGCCCTTATTTTTTCTGCGGCTCTCATTCCGACATCTACAGGCAACCCCTTGAAACAACCCTGTCCTATCTTACCAACGAGAACTATACAACCCCGTCCTCTACGGAGGGGTAGTTAAGTCGGGTGAATTTTTTAATATCGACTGCACGCATAAAAGTTTTCTGATGCAATCAAAAAAATCTCATAGGCTCCGTTTCCCGAGAAATTATTTATTATTAAATTAAAAATAAGTCTTTATCTCTGCGAGTCAAGCATCCCTTATTCGTGCAATTTAACGAGGAGGCCACTTAGAGATTAATCATTTCCAAGACTGATTGGCTATCGAATGTGCAAATATCCGAACGTCGAAGTATGGAAGATAGTAATTTTTAATTGGTCTTTGAAAAATATATTAAAATAATTTTATAGGTTTACCAAGGGCGTACTAAGAGCTTTGTATATATCGAATTATACCGAAAAAGCAGTTAACGTTGAGTTCATCGGAGAAATTTGCCTTTAACCCCCTACGAAGTATTATCTCCTTGGTTAGAAGGGGAAGGTTTAGGGCCACTTAAAACACCATAACTTATTAAAGAGTTTTACTCCCTCTGCATGCAGTATATTTTTATTACACAATTTTTGCGGGATCGTAAAAGTTTATCTCAATAACACCACGCTCGTGTGGCTTAAAAAAATGCTCGATGTCAATATTATTTATTACCGTGCATTACATTTTTTTATAAGAATTATCCTTGAACAGAACCGTCCATATTTTCAACCCCACTAATATCGATGGGGTTCGAGAAGGCCCCGCCTTGGTGCCCACTATGGGGCTCGCAGATGGTACCCTTTTATAGGAGGCGGTACCCCTACAGGTACCCCTTCCAATATTCAGATAAAATTCTAGATAATAATTCTATAGTCTATTTGTGATTACACTAAGTAATGAAACACTTCGAGTTTAGGAGTTTATATATTCGACTTTTCCTAATTGGAACTAATATTACGAAACAAAAATGAGTCAATAGATAATAAGACCTAAATCTACCCTTCCATCGTTTACGGTACCAAAGATTTTGCTCAGGAGGGTAGTAATTTTATTTTCGAAGTGGCAAGCACCGTGAACCGATATACTTGGGGATAGATATATAAGTGTGTAGAGAGAGAGAGAGAGAGAGAGAGAGAGAGAGAGAGAGCGAGAGAGAAGGTGAGACAGGAGAAGCGTGCACAAAGCATCGATAACCAGGTCCTGGCTGCGGCAGTCCTCTTTGCAATTTCCCTGCCGGCGTAGATTGCACCTGCACGGTCTATTACCATGCAAGTTCGTCTGCGGGAGTAACCTACCCTCGAACCTTCCTTCCTACCTACCTCATCCCCGACCCCCTGCCATCGAAGCGCGCGGGAGGCTGTCCCTATTATAAGTTGCGAACAAACTTTACTTATATGCCAGCGAGCGACTACCATCCGCATGCGCCCACTCTATCTATCTATTTCTCCGACAAACCCTCTACTACCATCTAATCACCTTCTACCCGACTTTCTTCCACTCCCCCGTTTCTCCTCCGCTCCTCTTCTCCCTGAGATTTTCATAAATCATTTCGGTTCGAGATGGTTTCGTCCTTGGAACACATCCGTGTCGTTCGTCCTTGATTCTAAGATATAAGTAAATACGAGACGTAAGATTCGTAAGAGTAAATTATTCGGCACGAGACGTTCCACGGGATGTAATTATTATTTATACGCTAATTAATAATCTCGAATGGGATAATGGCGATTGGAAGAATCGTGTGAGTGGTAGGTTTCTATGAGAACTGGACAGAGGGGTGCCGATGCCTCGGGGCTTCGGTTCGTCTAATGAAAGAAAGGAAGAAAGAAAGAAAGGTGCGCGCGTAGCTTGACCATGTGCATCTCTATGCTACTTTTATTATGTGCCCTTTTACGTTACCAGCTCTTACGTTCGCATAGGCGAATATATTCCATCCTTGTCTCCCTCTCACCGGTAGTCCATTGTCGTCGTACCGAGTCTCGCGCGATCTAACCAGCCGTCAAATAATTGCTTATTAATGATCAACTGACCGCACGCGAGTGATTTGCTTTCCATTGTCGTACCGGCACCGCTGAGCTAATCATTGCCGCGCGAGAACGGGAGTACTGACCACTGGTCAGTGGTCGCCGAATTAAAGGCCGCTCCTTTAGATTCTTTCACCCCTTTCATCTATAATTCACAGGAACCGTGAGGCTGGTTGGACTTCGATTATTACGCTTGTAAGTCGATGCGAATGAAATCGAATTAGAATATAATAAAGAATATATCCGGTGTCGTTGATGTTTTTCTTCTTAGCTGTTACGAAGTCGAAGAGTCGTTGCAGTGAAGCATTATTTTATTTAAGTAATCGGGTGACGAATATTTTGGGAATTGGTGGTTATATTAAAGGTAAACTTCTTGGAAAAAGTTTAATTAATATAGGAAGTAATAATTGAAAGCTCAGGCTGGCTAGAAAGTCGGCCGATCCAGGTTCGATTTCAACGTAGTAAGAACTCCTTATTCGTGTACCGTTTCCCGAAACTTGATGGAATTTAATTAAAGTTTCTTAATGAACGTCGGTAGTGCTACCCGTCATTACCTTGGAGGGTATTGACGTAGCTATACCTATACGATAGGTACTCCATTATTTTCATTAATTTCTCATTGATACTCGAAAGACGTTGAAGTACTCGTGGAAGATTAACGTGGAAGAAATAAAAAAGAGATGAAGAAATAAACGAGAGAAAAGAGTTGAGAAAAGAGTAGCGGAAGATTGAAAAAGGGAGCGGATCACCGTCCGCGATAAATCCTTTTGGTAGGCTGACGTTTGAATCAAAAAGTAAATTTTATTCGGGTTTCCTCTTTATCCCTCTTTATGGGGGCGAGCGCATCTGCCTTGCGCTGGACATTGTCCTGTCCCAGAAAATATTTGAAAAGTGGTCTAACTGGACGTTACGAACGAATCGGCGCCACCAAAGAAACGGGAGGAACTGCGCCCCAACTGTCCCGCAAAGCCGGTTCTTCCTGTTTCGTATTAAACTCAACGAATCCTCTCTATCGTACGCGCCAGAAACACGTTACTTCGCACATGCTCATTTTTTATACTCTAATTCTACTATCATTGTTACAATTCAAGTATTTCTTCATATAAGAACAGCTGGATTTAGCGGTGGAACATATAGCCACACATAGAATGCCTCGCCGAGTAGCCGATAGAAATAAAAATAATATAAAATTATCCAACACACTTAAATGCAGCCTATTTTATTATTACGAAATCAGCTCAACATAATGTTTATCGACAAGGATTCACAACAGCCATAAATCAGGAAACAAAATAACTTTGATAGCATCGGGCAAAGTTCCCTTATTATTCGGAATTGGGGGTAATTGGAACAATTAGGATTTGCCGAAAGTGGGTCAGTTTCCCACCGTGGAGGAGAACGGACGGTCAAAATCGGAGAGTAGACCCCGAAGAACTCGAAACCCTTCAGTGGGTCAGAAGGGCCGAAGACTGACCCGGAACAGGTTTCCGTCTGGTCTTCTTGAGGGTTTATCTTATTTTTTTTCGTTAGTCCTAGTGTCCAACTTGGATCGACCTCCAGTCGATTGTCCATCTTCCTTGGCACCGGTGTCCTAAACGCGAAACTGGTTTTCTTTCCCACATAACCGGGGGTTCTCACCGGTCACTTAGGGGGAAACAGGAAGAGTGGGGTGTATCGGGACTGACCAGTTCCTGGATCACCGGGTCTTTGGTCAGTTTACGATTTTCACTCGCGATCGACGGTGCTTTCTCCGATCGAAAGCACCCCAGGAAATGTCGCGATACGTCGTAGTGCCGGGAAACAATGAGAAGATCATTCAAAGGGTAATTCTACAAAATTTCAATTTTCCAAGTAATTTTCATCCTTGATCGCCGGTGCTCTACTTCTGCCATCTCTTTCTCGTTTCACCCTCTCGTGATGCATTCATCAAAATAATATTTCGATTATGAATAATATTTATATTACCGATATCACACGTAAAGTATAACCGAATACTGCATATTTATATCATAAAGTTCGGCGAGCAAAAAATAATTCGAAACAAGCAAATAGAACTTCCGCGACCTATGAAAACACTCTCCAACGAAAGGGTTAAATTAGTATCAGACAACAATTTTTTTCTTTACAAATATCACAGTATTAATTACATCATTGTCCGCTTATTATCCACCCACAAATCTCTACCATCCGATGTCGATATTTAACGTGGCAAAATTCCACCGATATCGCTAAATTATTGGACAATAATTACCGAGCACGCGAGTTCGAAAATGCATCAAAAACCGTGGTAAATGTAAACTGCTGTTAGAAGAGCAGGGGGCGAGAGGGGGGGAGAGAGAGGGTTTCAACCCTCCCACGAGTAACCCCCGAGTTTCGTTTTCGTGGCACGGCATAAGTACGTACTTTGTAGTAGCCTGTAGGATAGTCAGGTTTTCCAAGTTCTCTCTCTCCCCTTTCGAGGGAAGCCACTCGAGGGCGGAGTCCCGGAGTAAAGCGGCCATACTGCCACCCCCGTCTTACCGACCCTCTGCCACCCTCCGCCACCCCCTTCGAGCAAAATAAGGGTTGAAAAACAGGATGAGGCCAATGCCGCCTTGCTTACTAAACCTTCCTCCAGAATGAACCCTCTTTCGGCGCATTTATTGCTTCTCCTTTCCTTCGAATCGCCCTGCGGGAAAATCACTGAAACGAACCTCTACCTTCTTCCGGGCAAATGAGCCTTCTTTATTTATGCTAATTTTCCTTACGTCTTTGTGAATATCCTGTTAATTACGTCGG
Source organism: Nysson spinosus (assembly GCA_910591585.2). Lineage (NCBI taxonomy): Eukaryota > Metazoa > Arthropoda > Insecta > Hymenoptera > Crabronidae > Nysson > Nysson spinosus. The sequence continues at coordinate 765,164 of OU342839.1, read as the reverse complement.
AGGGTAAGATGTGGAGGGAGGTGGTGCTATAATTAATTGGTATATTTATCGATTGACTTTAGTGTGTTATTAATAAGAGTTAATTAATGTAGTAATTATTGTGAGAATTAATTGGAGAGAATCAACGGTGAATGCAGTCTTTATCGCAGCTTCGAGAAAATATCTTTGATAATTATTCATCTTTCATGTGTAATTTACCGAATGGAACGTAATCAAATATGTAATGGTTTTGTAATTAGCGATTTATTATTTAATCGGGCTCGATAATTATTCCTGCATTCATTGTGCGTCTAATATATTAATCATGAGTATGCACTACTCGGGAACTGTTTCGAATAATTATTGTATTAATTTTCGTTCCGCCGAATTTCGGTGTGATTATAATTTGGATTTATATCCTTATCATTCGGACGGTGCGTATTATCACGTAGGACACTTTTTTCTAGGCCACTTTCGAAAGAAATTCTATCGCAACTCATTAATGCAATCGGTGCAATCAAAGCACCCATTCGTAACCAAAGCAGTTGTAACTTATTTCTACATCTCCTCAGACAGACGACTTATTCTACTTCGAAAATAAAGGCCTAGTTTATTAATACATTTCAAGTGAAGGGAATAATAAGGTACAATTACTGTTTATATCGAGGTACCGATATCCCGAAAGAACTAAGAATTGCAGAGAGAATTGTATGGGGGAGGGAAACGTGGTGGGGGCAGAGATTGAGGAGGGTTTCTCGTATTCCATAGCAGTCCGTAGGTTTCGAGCACTCTGTTCACTCGAGAGACGATATTTCTCCGTGGGAGCTTCTTGCAGAGTGAATGCTCCTTAATTTCCTTTGAGCCGTTTGCTTCGAAGTAAAATCCACCCCCGGTTCTATCCTCCTTGCCTCGCCCCGACTCGCTTTTCTAAGCGATACACTCCGACAGTCCCTCACCTTGCTAGTCTCGCCACATAACCGTCCTCACCTCGATTTCTATTTCTCTCCCTTTCTCTCCCTTCCTCCCTCGCCAAACCCCCCACCCCTTTCGCTCTTATTCTGTAATTTCGTTTACAAATGAAAGGGCCGCGAGCTACGACTTTGTACACCGGGTACGCGTCTGCAAACGTTCCAGTCCGTGACTGCAACCAACCCCCTTGCATACCTCCGAAAACGCCAACCTCCTTACCTCACGTTGTTCCTCCGGTCCTCCTAGATTCGACGTGATCCTCTTACCATTTCGTCGAGACTTCTCCCACTTCTCTTTCGCACATAATATTCAATATTAACATCAAATGATCTGATGTCAATTGACTTTATTCCTGTGGAGGTAGCCGTGGAATTATAAAAAATAGCATTCGTAAATAATATCGCGACACAACCGGTCCGAAGGGGTTCGAAGGAGTACGAACGAGTTTGTCTCAATTTCCACGGGAAATTCCGACGGTTTCTTTCGACGATCGAACACGATTCCAACGTGTTTTCTTGCGGCGAGTTAAACGGTGCTAAAGGATGTATGTAACTCGTTTGACGAGATCATTTGTCTCGCGATAAGAAGTACTAGTCGCTACTGATTTCTTTGCCGAGGTACTTGACTCGGACAAGTTTTTTCGTGCGACATACTCGAGTGATACGGTCGGGTGCGATTTGTAAGGATGTATAAATTGTCCGGTAGCTGTGCGGCGTCCGAGGAAAACCTCGGCAATGCGAGATGCCCCGCACGTTCGGCACGGTATTTTAATTCGCCGGGAATGTTGGCCGACCGCCAAACGTCCGCAGAGATTTCTTAATACCCACCGCAAATGCCTCCCCGTCTCCCGCCCCTGGCTCTGTCCTTCAGGAATTGACCATGGGAGAAATGCTTTCTCGCATTGCCGAATAGCGCGAGATTAACCGGTAAGAAATCATTCTACCGAGAAAATCTTTTATAGCTTTATTCGATAGATTCTCGGGTTCTGATCAATATTTGTGATTAGCATATATCAGTAGGCCCTTGCAATGAGTGCTTAGGGTAGGGTGGAATTTTTGGAGTCACAGGGGGTTTCGAGTCGATTTAAGAATTTACGATTTTACACATTTGTCATGCCTATTTGCGTTAGGTGATGCCTAAACATGTTCTAAGGCTGTTTTGGGTCGAAAGAAGTGGATTAAAAATTGTTCTGGTTAAAAAATGGGTCGAATCAAAATCGCAAAAATGTGAAGGGGTATACCTTCAAAAATTGTCAAAAATTAAAAGTCGCCAAAATCAATTCTAAATGACCCAAATCGATGGTAAATGATGTATAAACATATTCTAGGAAGATTTCTGGTCGAAAGAAGCGGTTAAAAAATTTTTATTGGTCAAAAATGGGTCGATCCAGATTCGAAAAAATGTAAAGGGGTATACCTTCAAAAATTGTCAAAAATTAAAAGTCGCCAAAATCAATTCTAAACGACCCAAATCGATGGTAAACTATGTATAAACATATTCTAGGATGATTTTGGGTCGGAAGAAGCGGTTACAAAATTTTTTTGGACGAAAAATGGTCGATCCAGATTCCAAAAAATGTGAAGGGGTATACCTTCAAAAATTGTCAAAATTTCAAAGTCGCCCAAATAAATTCTAAATGGCCCAAATCGATGGTATATGATGTATAAACATATTCTAGGATGATTTTGGGTCGGAAGAAGCGGTTGAAAAATTTTGTTGGCCGAAAAATGGTCGATCCAGATTCAAAAAAATGTGAAGGGGTATACCTTCAAAAATTGTCAAAAATTAAAAGTCGCCAAAATCAATTCTAAACGACCCAAATCGATGGTAAATGATGTATAAACATATTCTAGGACGATTTCTGGTCGAAAGAAGTGGTTAAAAAATTTTTTGGGCCGAAAAATGGTCGATCCAGAATCGAAAAAATGTGAAGGGGTATACCTTCAAAAATTGTCAAAATTTCAAAGTCGCCCAAATAAATTCTAAATGGCCCAAATCGATGGTATATGATGTATAAACATATTCTAGGATGATTTTGGGTCGGAAGAAGCGGTTAAAAAATTTTTTTGGCCGAAAAATGGTCGATGCAGTATCGAAAAAATCGTTCAAATTTCGAAGTCCTCAATTTTGCTCGTAAATGATCCAAATCGATGATGGATGGTCCCTAAACATATTCTAGGATGATTTTTCTTCATTACCCCGTCTTACCTCGTACACAGGAATAGCACAGTTTTTGCATTACGCGATCTCCTGTAAGATTAGTTCTTACAACTCTCGATAGCGTTATCGCGCATAGGGCACATCCAAGACGAGAGTAATTATTATTCTAAGAGAAGGCGCGCTTAAATTTCGTGACCTCTCACACCAACCAGTGAATACTTAGGAGTGATTCTGGCACAGTGCTATCTAGACTCTTGAAGCATCCTCTCTTTCTCCGTATCTCTATCTTAGCTTTCTACTCTCGGCTCCCTTATATTCCCTGAAAACACCGGTTCCTCCTGGGTCCTTCCTAACTCCCTAACCCTTCCCTTTCTGTCCTCCTCCATCTTCCTCATACGTTGGTCTCCTGTCGGCGTACACTTTGCTCTTTCTCCTCGGCAACCGGCCCACCCCCAACCTCGGTCTCCTTTTCTCTTTCCCACCCTCTCTGACTTTCTGTCGTCGGTGGCTTTTGTCTCGGTGCGCGCATTGATTTCTGGGGGGCCAACTTCGCCTCGTTCCTGGCGTCGTTAAATTATAATCGCGAAACACCCGGCTGAAGTTGCAGACAAAGCCGCGCACCGAACGAAGGAAGGACCTAGCATGCGAATTTAGGATGCCCAAGACAGGAGAGGTCCTTGATCGAGTGGAAAACTCGTTCCCAATGCCGCCGGTGTACCGTTGAAGGACCTCGAATCGTTTTGAGTCTACTCGATGGATGAACAGTTTTTATCTTTTCCTTTTTGCGAATAGAAGTTTTTAGGAATATTGTTAGGAGTCTGATAATTGACACAAAGCACCGAACGCACAAATAGCTTTATGCGCGAGTTGCTAGAATTGAATTCGATTGTCCCCGAGGAAACCTATGGTGGTTACAGTGAGTGAGGAACACCAACTCCACTCTTCTCGAGGTTTCCAAGCCCTTTCTACTTCGGAGGAAACCACCTTAAATAAATGAAAGTTCTGTGTGCCACGCAAGAACAGGCGGCACCGGCATATAAATTCTCTCGCTTCGTAATTTCAAACTCAAACAGCACCGGGGCCGACTCTCATCCCCTTCGAGTTTCGCTCCCTCATCCTCTCCTCTCCTTCCCTGTATTTTCTCGCTTCTCTCTACCGATTGTTACATCCAAGAGAGGACCTCAGAATGGAGTATCGAAGGATAACCGAAATTCTCATGGAAGGGCATGACTCCTACTTCTCGCCCTTTTCCTTACGCAACTACTCTCCCTTCGTCGCTGGAAATTACTGTAATCATTGAAATAATTTAGCAGTCGAGGATCATCGCTGCAGTACGAAAATGTTGTTGAAACTGGCTCGTGTAGTTTATAATGTTTCTTTGAGAATGATTTACTTCTTTGAAATAGTGTGTGATTGTTTCGTAACATCTTCTTTCGAGGTCCGATTAATTATTGAATAATTCAATCTAGGATATGTGGTCGGTAAAGTTTGATGCGCGGAATAAGTGAAGAGGTTCGATCTCGTAAGGAGCGTACGACACGGAAGAAATTCGAGGTAAATTTCGTGTTCGTCCTTAGCGGGAAGATTCGGGTGGCAATCGCGCGTGCGAAGAAAGGGGACGAGGTCGATCGTAAAATTTCGAACCCCTTTCGAAATTCAACGAAGCAAGCCGAGATTCACGAGGAGTGCCGCGTGCTCTTTCCACAATGGCATAAATTCACGGCGGTCTTCCAGTTGCGAGCACCGACACCACCGACACCACCGGCACCCAACCCTCCTTCACCTTTCTTCTTCTCTCCAGCACCTTCGAACCCTCGAGCAACCACCTTCTCCCTTTTCTACCGTTCCTTGCAGTAATTTCGAGCAGCCCCGCCTAATCTCGTCCTAAAATCTAATTCCACCAACAATTTCTAAGCCGGTCCATTAAAATTCTAAGCACAGTGTGCCGTAGGAGAAGGATGAGGGGGCGGTGGTACAAGTAGGGTGGTAAACTCCGGTGGAGTGGTACCGGTACGGAGGGTGGTTGCGAACCGTGGGTGCTTTCCAGGGGGTGGTTGAAACAATAAGAACGTTGCGGAGGTAGCAACCACCCCCAAACCCCGAGCAACTCCCCCCCGACCATCCCGAACCTACCCCGCCACGCTCGTAAGAACGCCGTAAAAGCTCGCCTCCGCGTGCTTTCATTGGCTGAGCCACCCGCCGCCCGACACGAGCGAGATATCGCGCAAATAGCGAGGACGAAAACGACGAGTCCGACGGAGAAAGGGAGCGTTTCTCTCCCGCGAAAGATGGAGCTTTCGGACCGGAGGAGAGAGCGCGAGTGAAATAGGCTGACAGAGAGAAAGGGTGGAAGGGGGAGAGGGAGAGAAAGAGAGAAAGCGGCATATAAGCATTCACGGTGCAGCCGTAGTAAAGGATGCTTTCCATTGAGCCGTCTTATTGTACAGCCCGCGCTCAACTTTCCGACGACATTGCCATCCGTGTCGTCCGTGTTTTCCCTCCGTCCAGAATATTTTACATTCTTTAATACCGCTGCCACTTTCGACTCTCCCGATAGTCAGACTCTGCCACGTACAGCAGATACTCTGCTACAAAGATGTTTTTCACGAGATAAAACTTGCTCCATCCAGAATAGCATCATTCACCCTGGATTAAGTTCACCCTTCCGCGAGCTCGACGTACTTTCACCGTTTGTTTCCCAACAGCCATCTCTGAACCGTGGCCCATAATTAGGCTCGATAATTTCCAAACCAAATGTTCCCTTATCCCGCGATCTCAGGGCCCCTATATAAACTCGTCCCAACGTATCTTCATGATTCGGTCCATGGTTCCAAGTAATGGTACCCGAATCAAAGCTACCGTTATTACCTCTTAACGGGATTCACTTTTCCTACGTCTTCGAGGTTGATCGTACGACAAAGGTTCTCTCTAAGAGCTGGGAAAATAACTTCTTCGGGGTAAACAGGCAAACAGGCAACGAAGGCAATGCTGGAGGAAGGACGATGGATAGGAAGAGAGTGAGAGGGTTCTCCTTTACGAAGCTACAGGGCAAATGCAGGTTTCAGGTTGCTTCACGTGCACAATTACCGGGCACAGGATGGGCGCGGGCGGGAATGAAATTTCGTCTTGTGTAGAGCGGGAGCGAGCAAAGTGTGTACTATGTAGCTTTCTCCGTTCTCCGCAGGCCCTGGGGAATTGAGTTCGCCAGGAGAGAGTGAGAGAGTCGAGAGCCAGGACCAAGGAGAGGACTCGGCTGAAACGCTTGACAAGATAGAGAGAATTCCGTGTTACGGTGAAACCAGGAGAGGAGAGATAGGGCGAGGGAGAGAGAGAATAAGAGAGACAGGCCTTCTGGCTGGCAACGATGGGTCGCTGTAACACTGTTATTGCCAATAATGGCACGACTATACGCGTATACGTCTCGTCGGTTGATCGAGAAATTGATTTATGAAAAAGAACCACTTGCCACCGTAAACATACTCGGTCTACGATGCTCTTGCGATCGATCAACCGACCATACGCTCCGTTCTCGTGATACTCGAAGGAGTAACCACCGAAATATTCCCTGTTCACGCGGAATAGGTATTTCTTAAGAATCGAAGAATACGATGAACGAGGTGTTGCGTTTAGGGGTGCGCAAGGATAGGTGAGTGGTTCGTTGAAAGTTCGACAGCGCCTAATCCACGAGTCGAAGTAAATCGAATGAAGTCTCGAATTAAATACAACCCTCTCTGTATTCTGAGCGTACCGATAGGGGATGCAAGAAGACGAGATAGTAGTGTGGGACGAAGAGAAAATACGAGGTGACTCGATGCGAGACGGGGGCGAACCAAGGTTCCTTGTATTTAATTACCAACTCTAAGTCTCCAGCCGGGAATGAGGGAGCTTCCACACGGGCACACCTCTTCTTCGCCGCAAACTCTCCTGTCGCCTTCTTATTCGCTTTCCGAACGCTCCCCCTCCGATGCGTTTCCATTAAGCGGTATCCAGCTTTTCAGTCTTCTTTGATTACTCGTTAATATATCTATTAATATAAAGTTAGATTCGTTACAAAATGCATCATTTTCGGTTTGTTAATCTCGTGGAAAATGCATTTGTACGACCAGGTTTCGTGAACGATTTTCCTTCACTTAGTACCTAATCATTCCGGGAGCGTTTCTTCTCCCTAATTTAGGCTTCGCACATTCGTCATATTGAATTTCGTCGTTATCCCTTCTTAGCCTAGCGAATAAATTAGCCATTCTTCTTCGGCGACGTGTTCCCAGTTACCATGGACGCCTAAAGCGATTCCGGGAATAAATGAAGCGCGAGGAAACGTCCTAAGTCTCCCGACATTTGGCAAATCTTCCAGAAAGGGATTATTTCTGATACGGGAATTATCTTAAATCCACGAGTCCATAACCGTTATAACAGATTACTAAAAGTGTAAGATATTCTCGGCGCGTGTATATTTGTAATGTTCGGCGGATAAATTCGCCGACAGTCTCGGTGTATATTAAATCGACTATAATTAAGGAGGCATTAATAATTTTTCGGGTGGTTGGGGTAAAGCGGGTGATCCGGGGAGTCAAAATTAGGCGGTAGGTCGAGTGACATCAAAGAGCTCCCGGAGCCAGCAAAGAAGGCTTCCTGCCCCTTTTCATCCCTTAAATCCCACCCGAGTGGTATTTGCCAGGGTGAACCCAGCCTCCCTCGCTTTCCGTCATTACGGAAAGAACGGGAGCGAAAGGGATAGGATAGGTCGGAAGGGAATAAAGATGGAAGTAAAGTCGTGAAAGGAGGGAAAGAGAGAGAGAGTGAGAGCGCGCGGGTGAGTTTGAACGACGCGGAGCCTCTTTCTCTGGGCTTCTCCGACTACCTCGTCCCTCCAACCTTACCCTCGTCCCTTCGTGGCGGTTCTGTGTTCGCGCAAATATCGCCTTTCATATTCCTTCGAAGGAGCAGAAAATCGTTACGGTGCCTTTTGCGCGCGCGCTACGGGAAATACCTACCTCCGGGTTTCCTTTTCCGACGTTAACGTTCGAGCCATCGTTTCGTCTCACCACGGACCAGGGACCCCGCTTCGAGGGTGTAAGTAAGTAAAGTCTCTCCCTCTCTCTCCCTCTCTCTTCCTTCGACGCCTTCTCTCTCGACAGCCTTTCTAAACCCACGGTAACACACTCGTTCTCTGTCTTTTGCTATTTCTCTATTCGTACCGCTCCTTTCCTTTCCTTTCACGACTTTCTCTCTTTCTCCCGTTCTGTCTTCGCCCGGTCCCCTTGCCTGCTCGCGGAATCCTTTGGCTTTCTCTTTTCAAGCGAAGCCCCTCCTTTGCTGGGCTTTTGCACATCCACCACCCTTTCTCCTTTCTCCTTTCTTCCTCCCTGCGATACTCTTTCTCCTTCACTCTTCGAGAAACCCTCGACGAGGTTGCAGAAACGCCGGAGCCTCGCTATTAAACCTTCTCCTCTCCCTTCCACTACCGCCTCTTTCTCTCTTCCACCGACGAGCTACCCCTTTCTCTATCTCTCACCCCCGCTCTCTCCCTCTAAGCGCGAACAAAGATGGCGGAAAACTAAACAACTACTCGAGCCAGATACCCGTCCTTCTCTCGCCCCTTTTAGTTTTTCACCTTCTCTCCATTCGACGACCTTTTATCGCTACGAAATTGACCCCTCTTCTATGGTTCCCTTCGAACTCGTTACCTTCCTTCGTGAATATAACCCTTCCCGTATCGTCGCCGCGATTTTAGAATTTTCTTACAAATAATACACAAAATATTTTAATTGATCAATTCATCTTCGCAATATCCAGGATTGTTTCAATCTGCGATAGTTTCGAAGCTTGCGCTATGACTTTTGTCTCTCGATTTCTTCCTGGTGAAGTGTTTAAGAGAATTCATCACGTTACGAAGACCTTAGCACTTCCACTATTGAATCATGAATTAAAATTTCATAGAGAAACGAAGATTAAATGACTGACGCGTGACTTATTCAAGAGGAAGGACAAGAGGGTTGCTCGTTTAGGGTCAAGTTCGTAAATTTTTTATCGGATAAAGCGCAAACGGTTTTATCCAAGCACGGAATTGTTGGAACAACAGGTCCGCCGGGTTCTCCAAGGAATGGAGTCTCAACGGCCTCGTCAAGGAGGATGCGGCCGGTCCAGGCTGAATAAATGATGTTTAATCTTCATATCAGAAAACCGGGCGAAGCGGTGGACGGCAGAAAGTGGGCGGAAGGGGATGAATCTGCGGGAGAAGATTCGTATATTCACGCCACATATTGAACAGAGGAAGAAGGTCGTGAGGGTGGGAAACGGAGAAAGAGGAAGTCGTAGCTAAAGCGGGGAAGAAGAAGAAGATAGACCGGAGAACGAAGGGGGTGGTACGGGGGCGCCCAGGAAATTTCTAGAAACTTCAGGTTTAGCAATTAACGTCAGAAATTAACGACGCCCGCCTGCCTCGAGCGCAAAGCGCCGGAGAAATTAGTCTCGGAAATTCTCGTAAAATTTCTCGCTCGCTCGCGGGCTCCGGTCTACCCTCACCTACTCGTCCTTTTACCAACCCAACACCCCTTTCCTCCGTGCTTACCTACCTCCCACCCTCCCGAGAAGGTGAACGTGCCGTCAGCAGTCGAGGTGAGCGGTAACTTCCCGGAAATTTTCATTAAGCCTGACAGTAATGACGTCATCAGTCAGTCGGTCCGACCTCGTTTCGAATCGTTCGCGTTCGAACTTCGTTCTCGAAACTATCAGCATCCGATGGGAAATACTTTCTTACCGTTGATCGCTCGCCCGCTGCCTTCATCGGTTCATTTCTATCCAATGAGATTGCAAGCTTCCCTTAGAATTCATCGGATAGGTCATTTTTATTAAATGCCACCGACGTGCCGGTTATCGTGGACACAATCTCATCGAACGTGTCTCCTTCGCGGAAGGAATGTATCGTGGATAATCAAACGAGGATCATTTCGGTGGAATGAGATAACATCCCTGTAATCGGTGGTAATCCTGCGAAAGGATGACCGAGAATCTTGGTCGAAGGTATCGTAAAGGGTTCGCCACGTGGCGTAAGCACCCGTAACCGAAGACAAGAAATTGGTGGTAGGGATCGGTAGTAGGAATCGGTGGTTGGAATTGTCGCGAAGGGTACCTTTTCGGCGGGGTACGTATCGGACTTATCGGTCGCGTCTAACGGGGGCGAACGACATATCCGTTTTCCCAAGTAATCTCGCGGCGCTTCGGGCGATTCTCAAACAATTCTATACATCCCCGAGTGTCGGAAGTGGCTGGAACAACGAGAGCGAGAGGACAAGAGGAATACGCGGAGGAATACGAAGAGACAACGGAAGAAGCAACGGGGGCGGTGGGTGGAGTAAAGAGGAACGTTGAGAAATATCATCGTAAGAGAACAAGATGGAACAAAGACGGAATAGAAGAGAGTGCTGGGAGTAGGTAGAAGAAGAAGAGAAGAGAAGAGAACAAGCGGGTGGAAGGAGAAACATATAGAATGTCGGTGGTGGGTTTTAGGTGAAACAGACAATACACCTTCGCGGTGGGTGGCTTATCTAAGAGTCCATGGCGTAGCCTCGGGGGTGCAGTAATAACCGGGAGGGCGGGCTGATACCGGGCTAAGAAATGATAACGGCACTCGCAAGCCAGCCACCATTTTCGAGTTATATTGCCTCGCAAGCCAGAGTACCAACGAGAGCACAGAGATAGAGAGAGAGAGAGGAGAGTGAATCGCTACCTCACCTACCACCTACAACCTCCTTTTCCTCCTTTACTCCTTCTGACCCCTAACCATCGCCAACCACCGGCACCAACGCCGATCCTCCCCCCGAACCATCCTTCGCATCTAGACACTCCACCTTTCTAGTACCTATAACCCTTCTGTACAGTCGTTTCTGGAATCGGCCGCTATCAGGGCTCACCTACCACCAAATATCTTTCTCTATACGTGTACACATTCGAATGCCTAGAGAAACGTCGAGCCGAAGTCGAGTACCGTGGAAACCATCCTCGTTCGGATTCACCCCCAGGGAATAACCGGGGAGACACATCGGTTCCGATGCGCCAACGATATTCGATTCCTTCGTGCGCGACCCATGAATTTTCAGGTAGTTGCATCTTCGATGTAACCCTCGAGTATTGCTATCTACGGAGAACCTAAACGCCGAATCTATTTCTTTCTTCATCTCGATACTTTTATATCGTCAACCATTTCTTCTTCTATCAGTCATCAAATACCGCGTATAATTAGGTGTCGTGCTCAAGGAATTCAAAAACAGGATTTTAGCAATTTCCTTCGAGAAATGATGATGTCTCTTTATATTAGCGTCGATATTAATATTCGTTAGAATGTAGATTAGACGCAGCCAATTAATATAGTACTCGACGGTGGCAGTTTCATTTCATATGTATCAACATTGTCTTCAGAATGCGTACGTAAAGAAGTGAACGATATAATTGAAGGAAAATATTTCGCCAGCCGGGTGAAAAACGTTGAAAGGTGATCCTTGAAATTTATAGGGAAGCGTGAGGGGTGGCGGCGGAGTAGAGGGATGAGAAATGAGAGGGACGATGGACTTCGTCCCTCCTGCGAGAGAATTCAAACGGACAAACCCGCAACGTGACCAATCTCGACTGTGTTGAACTGCGGTTTGAACGAATGTTTTGCATTTTACTCCTGCGGGCTAATTTATGTGGGAGAAATGCCACCCTCGTTTCACACCCTCTTGCCCGGTTGCTCGACCGTTTTATTTTCACTTAGACCCGCGGAGAAGATTCTCAAATCACATTTCGCGGATCTTTCTCTCCCGTTTGTTTTCATCGTTTCCTCCCCGAATCATTAATCACCGATCTTTTCACCCAGGATATTAATAACGCCGTAAATATTTACATTTCATGTCTAACCTTTCTGAATCGTGTTATAAGGGATACTTTGAATTATTTTAAAGTGCTTCGACTATAAATAATATATCGCAGAATATTTGTTTTTATTCGTTGATATATTAATTTAGAGTGCACCGAGTCGACTGCTTCAAAAATCTACGCATATGATAATTAATAATTGTGATAGATAATTATAATAAATACCTATCGCGATAGTATGGAATGGATAAAAATATCTTATGTCGTGTCTTATCGCGTAACAAATTCCGGACGAAGGTAAACCGTGATTAAATGTCGCTGCGAAAGATATAATTAAAAATTCGGTTTGGAAAAACAGTCCCTAACGACGGGACAATTAAAAAGAGTGTCAGCACGGAATATGTAGAAGGTCCGGTATCATGCGTGGGGATAAAATTAATATGAGATTCACTGGTGTAGTAGCGTACTCTCGGGTCGCGGAGTGAGTGGCGAGGCAAGGGGAAGGGGCAGGAGGGGTATATTTAGCACAAAAAGCCTCTAATTTGGTAGGAGGGTGTAAAAACGGGGGTTGGTATACGCGGGCCGGTTGTTGGGTCTATAAAACGCCGTTTAGCTTTTTTACCTCCTACCTAACGCAACTCTCGAAGGGGTGGTTTTAACCCCGTTAAGCTGTTTCCCGTCTTTTCCTGCTTTCCTTTTTCCACCTTTTTCCTCCTTTTTTTTCCGCGGCCGGTAAATTGAGCGCGGACCCTCTTTCTCTCCGCTTTACTCTTCCCATCCGAAACCACCAACACGCTTGCGACTCTCGCCTCCTTTTTTTTCCGATTCTCGTTTCACTTCTTTTCCACCCCTTTCGCCTTCCTCTTTTTTTACACCCGACCGTTTACCGCACAACCTCACGACCCAGATTTCTCTTTTTCAACGCTCCTCCTCGTGATTCACGTAATTGCTCTTATTATCGTGGATACTTTCACCGGGATTTTAAAAGAAAGGGATGAAACGGCAAAATGATCCTTCCCCAGTTCGTTTCGGTAAACGTTTCATTATCTTGTTACTACTCTTTCCTGCGACGCGTGCGTCATAATATTTGCAAGGAAATATTATTCTGAGCATTATAATAAATATTCGGTTCTAAGAATGCAATCTTGCAAAGTCCGTTAAAGTATGATATTTGGAGAAGTAAGAGATTAATGGGTGAAGAAATTAGCGGAAAGTTAGATGAACGGGGGTAAGGCTAGGGCGTGCAGCCGCGGCACTAATCCCGTGCATTAAAAGTTAACGTCGGGTTGGTGTGCCCTGTGTGTCCTCCTGGCATTAGATTTCTGAGTTTCCACGGCCGAGTTAGGCCAACACCAGATCTGCGTTTCAACTGGAAACTACGTTAGGAACAGATTCGAACCGATCCCCAACCCCGCGCCACACTGTCCGTCCATGGCCGGACGCCCTTTGGCGCCGGAAGTACCGGACAACTTCAGGAAACCAGTTTGCCGGAGAAAAATTTACCTCCTTCATCGACCTGATCTTTTTTCTTGCCACTCGATAATATCGCATCGCTTGGTTTCTATCTGGACATTAATGTTTATAATTCTAAGAGATCATTATTTAAACGAGTAATTTTATTCGATCCTTGAATGTCTCGTTTAATTTTAATTCTTCTACGTACGCTTAGAATAGCTTTGGGATAGGAATATTGAGTGTGTTTTTTATTTTTGAAAAACATATAAGAGACATCGCGTAAAGCAGATTGAAAATCATAAATTGACGAGGGTTGATACGTAGATGGGTTGGCGTAGGAGATATTAATTCGGCGCGTTATCTAAGGCGGCGGACGCCATTGTAACCGAGTATCCACACTCGCTGGGGGTGAGTAAGAAACTACCCCCAACATTAATCAACCGTCATCTTTGCCGGAAACCAACCGTTCTCCTATCGCCTCCCCTCCGCTCCCTTGTTTTTACTCTTCCACACTCTGCCTTAACCCTCGATAATTCTCATCCTTGTATATCCCTAAAAAAATGTCCGGGTGAACCGCTCTATTATATTTTTCCTTGGAAAATAATCTTTTATCTTCCAATATGATTATTTCAAATATGAACTTGCGAGGTGGAATCATCAACTCATTTTTATTAAACTGCCATCGATCGAAAGCTGTTGTATCTACACAATTTCCTGGAATTGTAAATGAAAGCATAACTCCGTGACCGTGCATAGTTTACAGAGAACTTTAGAACCACGTGCTGAACGTCGACCTTGATAAGAAAGGGTGAATGGCTAATGGTTTAGATCGGTAAATAGAAAGAACGTCTTAATCATATCGTAGAGCAACAGAAAAATAATATTCAACTATCTAACTTGAACTTTGACCCGAAATAGATGCAACATAGTATCGCCTAGCATTTCTCGACTTATTGCATACGACGTTCACCTTTTCTCCGTAAGGTCGAGAGAGTCGTGAACTTGGTTGGAACATACATCGTGGTATAATCGTATTGATAATTATTATTCAGAATTATTCGAAATGTAGACTCGAAGAGCATCGTGGTAATAAGGAAGTGGTGTTTCGGAGAAAGGAGGAGCGTAAAAGGGTAGTTCTCGAAGGTGTCGTTAAAATATGTCAATCAGTTCGAAAGACGGGAGGCAAGGATGAAACGGACAGGGAAACAAGAGGAAGTAAGGATAGTTTGAATAATGACTCGGTCGCGCGTGAGGGGCGGAGGGGGGTGGTTGTGGGGGTGGGTAGGTTTGGCAGTCGGGTGCGCCATCTTGCCTCGGCTCTCTACTTATAATTATTGATGTGGCCCGAACTTTATATAAACTCGAAACTCGCCTCCCTCGCACCGTCGGTTCGCCGGCACCACTAACACCACCGTCGACCTTACTATTACTACCACCACTAAAATACTATCGCGAATAGAAGAGGCAGGCAGGCAACACACAGGCAGCATCAGCAGCCTGGAACCATCTCCCGACACGTAGAGGGTAGAAACCACCCCCCTGTGAGCCCCGGCCGTTCCCTTTCTCCCCGTCCCTCGCCCCTTACGGCTCTCCAACCAGCCGGCAGGAGGAAATTGTTGGAGTTTTCAAAGTCTGACGTGCAGGATATTATGAACGAGGGTATGGCGTCGTCGAGGAGGTGGAGAAGGAGGTGGAGTAGTGACTCGGGGGTGGGTAGCCGGGGCTAGGGGGGGTGAGCCGTGGGGTTGGGGGGCCGAGGAAGAAGAGACGAAGCTAGAAGAGAGGATGGTTAAGGGGGTGGAGTACCCGGTACCCAGGCAAAACTACCCACCTCGGCTCACTCTTCTACCCCCAGAACCACCCACCTACCCATTCGTCTAGCTTAAACTATATTCCGACCTAACCTCCGCCTAGTTACCTTCCTTCCACGCGACGCTACCTTTATATCTACCTACCTATCTACCCTGTGACAACCACCCGATACTTACTTTACAACGACCCACCCCTTTCACCCTACTTATTACCTTCTTTCGTGCACTCGCTTCTATAACGATGGGACGCGTTATGGGACCGCGAAGTACACCACGAGTCGGGTCAGTTTGGGACACTTAGCGTAGAGTCGTTAACGTACTTCGTACGGTGGTAAATTACCGGGAATAATAAAATACGGTTAATAAAATATATGCTGTCCCTTAATCGTCACGGAAGAGTACACTTTCTTGTTCCTAACAGTTTGAACCTTTCAATATCTTGTCGATACTTTAAGGGTATTCCAAAATTGATCATCGCAGCAATAATCTCGTACAATGATACTTAAAGGTTCCCAAAGAAATATGTTCTCTTTGCACGATCAAGAGTTCTATTATATAACGAACAACGCGGAGCATCTTGAAAACTCATAGACGTAAAGTTCGTTCCTGGAAATATGATAACTGTCGTGTCACAGGGAAGGTGGAATAGAGGTGGAGCACGTGCAAGAGTATATCGTAGAGGGTGGGGGTGGTAGGTGAGTGCATATACATATATCTATGGAGTGTCTACAGGGGGTAGAAGTATAAGCTTTCCTCTCGCAAATGAGGTAATATATATACAAAAGCTAATACGACCGAAAGTTTCCAACTTGGATGAGTCTCTTCTCCACTAGCTACACCTCTTCCACCGTCACCTCCTCCTCCTGGCACCCCCCCGCTTTCATCCATCTCCGTTGACTGCATCGTCGAATATTTAAAAACATCTTCGAGATCAGGTCTATCGAGTTACCAACTTTGCTGTCGGCGAAATTCAGTGACATATGTTTTGTTATCAGACGGTCGATCTTGCAGTCTGATCCTACGCTGGCCATGGAAACAATGGTTACGTTGACTGTTCTTGTCGAAATATAATGTTTTGACGAAGTCCATATTAACACTAAAACTACCGAACTTATACTCGGATATATTTACACATTTAATTGTATAGAAATATGGCTGGAAGATCGGAATTAATTAATAGATTGAATTATATGCATCACGTATATTAATTCGAAATATATAAAATCCCAAACAACGCGCTGTTGCATATTGAAATAATCTTAATGAAAAGCGTAGACCAGTCATTTTGACCGCTTCGGTAGGTTTAATGTTAAATTATTAAAACGACCGAAATGTCCAAAAAATAAAACCTTAAGAAATTGAAATTCCAGTGGGTCGAAAAGAGTTTAGTCGGGTTGCATTACGCAGGATATACGTGTCCTAGGAAGCCGAGTTAATCCGGTCCTTTAGATCCGAATTCGAGGTTTCCGTTATACCGCGGCCAACTCCGCGGCACGATCAAAGTGAATTAAATCGCGCGTTCTCCGCGTATTTCGTAACTCCATTTGCAACCCTCCGACAATAGGTTGGTGGAAAAATTTCAGGTCCCGTACGACAGGAAGGGTAGAGGAGTGTATCTTACGGGACACACGGGGACTAATTGAAATTACCGCACCGAAGCGAACACAAGCAGGAGCAACATTGGAGGGACGAGGCAACGTTCGAAATTCTGGAGAATGGCTGCAATAAAACTTGTAGCTGTATTTTATCGGATACGTTAACAGCTTCGTAAATCAGTCCCCGAGCCATTTCGGGGTTTACGTGACGGGCATTGACCTAACAATTTAAGACGGACCCACCATCCACTTGGATAGTTTATTGAAATCATTGTAGGTGAAGCATTACTTTCTATTTTATCTGATGATAATAATAATATAATAATACTGGTGATATATGTCTCTAACTTCTAATTATACTGATAATTTTTCACTGATAGTTTGATTAATATTTATTTTTAATACGAATAGCGTAGTAATAGAATATGAAGATTTACTTGTGAAAAGAATTGTAACCGATAATGTTCAAATAAAAATGATTAAAGAATAATATTGTATGCAGTTGAGAAGACTGATTAAAATCTAAAATACGGTTGTATTTAATTATGTTATTTGTCTAATTACAATTATTTATCCCCCAACACTCTCAACCCTGATTACTCGGAGAAGTGAACTTTTCAAGTGTTAGAACATAGATGTGTCTCAGGAAACACAACGAAAAGTTTGTTCCTCGAGTTCCCCGCGAAGTTAGGTATCCTTTTTCCTTTGGCATACAATCACATGACGTCAGCGAAGTGGAGTTAGATCGAACAAACAGGAGCAATCGCGAACTGACCCTGGAACAGAAATGGAGAGACGAGGAATATAATCTAGCTTGTTGGAAGAGAACTGGCACCGACTGCAAGCTAGAACAAACTCCCAGTGTACTCGGCGAACGTCGCACCCCGACAACCAATCCACCCTCCTATAAACCCCTTTTTCTCTTCTTCTATTTGTCCTCTCTTTGTCGCACGCACTTCCTGTACGATTCGATAAAATAATATTCCCTAAACTCTGCACCCAAAACGGCAGATATCGTCCTATTTTTAATAAATAGATTTAAAGTAATTATAATGTTTTTTATTATTCTTATTCGTTGTTTTTCATTTTTACTGGTCTCATTAATGTCACTGATTATAATCATTGAATTATTAATGGCTTCCATCGAGTGTCCCCCCCCAGGGGCCTACCGACTTCCTCGAGTAGGTATGGGTTTGGCGAACCCAGGGTCCCGAGCACAAGGAGACAACCTTGTAAATAAACAATGTTAAAAAAACGTCTAAAAGAGAATGAAATCTCTTTCAGTCGTCTTTTCGGTGGTGTCCTCTTCGCCGAGCATATTCGATTACATGGGGGATTATTTAAGGGCGGAAGAGTAGATCGTAACACAACGCATAACGAGAATCCAGTAACCGGCAATTAATTCTAGCAGCATCGTCTCTCCGCTCTCTTCCCTTTCTCACTAGCAATTAAATAAAGCAATATCCTGCGACGGTAAATAGAAATAGAATTGCTACAATTAATCCAAATCTATCCACTGCCTTGCTATTTTCGAGGAAATCGATTCCTTTAAACCTCCCCCTTGATAAATCTTGTACAAAATGAACCTCGCCGAGGAGAAATACACGGTAACACGTGTCCCTCCATTGATTACCCTCTTATCAATTTCTTATAAAGCCAATAACATATTCTGAGTTAATGAAATATGAGACATGCCAAGGGATTACCGATCGGCAAATAAAAACATATTCTTGTCAACGAATAAATTCTGAAAAACAAGTATTCCGGGTAATCGTAAAAATATGTCTTTCGAGTGGATATCTTGAAAGAATAATTAATGGAGTTCTTCGAGAGGGTAGCTTTTCTTTGGAGTCCAAGAAGACGAATCGGGGCGGCGAAGAGAGGAGAGGGGTGGCTGCGGAGGGTGGAAGTAGAAGGAAGCCGGTGGCTGATGAATATTCATTTCTTGCCGGTTTCTTAGAGGGAGGTTGAGAGCACGGGGGTGAAAGCAAAGCGTAGGGGGTAAGCAGAGGGGTTGCAGAGCCAGGGCTGTACTTTTAAGCGATAGAGTGGGGGTTCTGGATCAATGCCGAGGCCACGCCTCCTTCGTCTTACATCCTGCACCCCCTTCTCAACCCCCCGCACCCGTTTTCACCCCTTTCTCAAACCATCTCCTACCAATTCGAGCAGCTTTCCTTTCCTTTTGCTTTTCCACCCTCTTCGCTGTCTTCGACGTGCCCCTTCTCATACCGGCAAAAATCTGCCCCGCTAATGCGAACCCTGACAGAAGAAAATTATAATTCTGCCGGAGGCAAATCAGCTTACGACGTTATTTTGTTGGGAACCTTGCGGGGACAAAAGATGGTGATACCGTTAAAAGCCACGGTAATGATATTCTGGAATTGCTTATAATTATTCAATAAAATTTTATTGAATTGCAAATTGTAGGTATGAAAAATAATGTTACACATTGTTCTTAGAATTCTATGTTTATTAAGAAAGATACAAAGGTGTTCTTATAAATAGACGAGAAAGAGGATCGCAGTTACGTCGAATATAAGTACCACTCTTTTTAATGCCCCGTTAAAACCCAAATGACGTAGGTTTAATAAATATTTTAATAAAGCAAGACATAATCTACGTACAATAATAAGATTATAAATAAATCAGGGTGATATATCTGAATGGAACTGAAGTGAAAAATGTTCTGTGATATAGCTGCGTGTAGTATTAATAATTAGGAATTCTATATGAAATGCGAATAAATTTATTAAAAGAATCCGAAGGTAGGAATTAGAAGAAGAAAACATCAGTTCGCGGGAACCAATAATTAGTGTTATTACAAGGTATAATGTAAATTCCTGGGGGTGGTTTGTGCACCTTTCGTGAACCAGGAATATCTCATTGCGTTGCTGTTTCTCATCTAGTCTGCTGTGATCCCATCTCATTTCTCTCCCGCATTCTCTCTCTCTCTCTCCTCTCCTCTTTCTCTCGTCTGGTTTTCGTCTCTTGGTATCGTATTCCTAGAGAGAACTCGAGGACTTCGTCGGTCTCGAAATCGCGGATACCGTTTCGTCTCACCTCACCCCGCCGCCCTTCGCCGCCGTTCCCTCAGGACATTAAAGGCCTCCGGCTGTTCTTTCCATCGAAAACTAGAAGACGCACCGCGCCGCGCCGGAGGAAAGCTCATCCAATCAGAGACACGAATCTTCCACGACGTCCAAAGTAAACTGTACGACTCATTACCACTCGAATTCACTATCCTCGTCAGCAGGATTCTCCTGCATATTAAAAGGATCTCGTATTTAGATTCGTTCCAATTCAAGGATTCACTCTGACTTCATCACCCTCGAAATTACGTCGACTCGGAAGAGTATTCCTGCGCGTTATATTTTAGATGAAATATTTGATTTATTTCTTACCGTCAACATCTTTAAACTTTGATATCATTGGAAGTAACTTATGAAGGGAATAACAAAGTTTAGGATATTTTCATGCTCATAAATTCCAACTGGAATTCAATGATCTTTTAATTGTGACATAAAACATGGCCCCTGTTCGAATCGCATGTAAATGCGCGGTGGTAAGAAGCACGGTACATTTGTAATAATCCATGGATTCCAGCTGGATTAAACTTCGTGATACCCCGATTCCCTCGTGGATTAAGGGTGTCGATACGTAATACGAATCGGCTACCACACGTTTCCTTTACCTTTCTCTTATTTGCATCAAGAATTTTCTGTATCTATTAGAAATTTGGTTCGCGCTTCAAACGCGAATGACGATACGATCGACGGAGATCGATTGATAACACAATATCGGTCAATCAGTTGTGGTACTCGGATGATGCTTCAAATATCGATGCCATTCCGAATGGAGAATCAATAGGCCCAACGAAGAAGGAGTCCTAGCTCCTTCTCTAGTCCCGTGGGATTACGATCTCTAGTATCAAATCATTGTCCGAAGGAATACCGTATTTAATGCTCGAATCGAATCGCCGAGAAATCGCCGTCATCTAAGTACGTAATTTGCGGCTAATGTTCTGTTTCCCTAATCTACTTCACCTGATTCAATTTTGATCCAAGGTTTGATCGATCAGTAGATGTCTCACGCTAACAATCCTCTAACTTAAGAACTTCCGTGTGAATATTTTATCTTCTATCAGGAACCACCTTCAGATCTGAATTTTTCACCACTTTTATTCTCCGACACCTTTAATTTTTATAATTATTTATATCGGCTGACCAAGACTCGTGAAACATATTTGATATCGCAGAGAATATTGCCTTGCGACCACCAAGATAATTAAAGAAAATTGATATTTATTTCAATTTCCTTGTTAGGGGTTCGCAGGGTTGGTTAGTTGGTTCTTAGATTTTGCAAGAATTTTAGTAAAGTTTAATAGGCTCGAGGAATGGAAGGGTGGCGAGGGTTAATCGAGGGTTGTCGGAGCCACCGCCACGCGGCAGCACGAACTGTTTCAGCCTGGATTCAAACCAACCACCCTTGTTTGCAACCCCTAAAGATCCTTCCCCGGCGGGTGATTTCGGCGAGTCGCGATGATCTGGTTCGTTACCCTGGGAGCGGAAGGTGACTCCGTGGATAATCGCATATGATAGCGGAACCACGCGTACCACCGAATCATCCGATCGTTCCCTTGCGATCACCGCAACCACCCCATAATTATCCGCAGATTCGATGGATACACGCACTTCTGTCGTAGCTCCTGGCGATTTGCACCCGGTTTGATTTCGTCCCATAATCGAATAATTAACGCAATCCGATTTCAGAAATTCATCGATTTAACGGTATATATATCCCTATTAAAACAATAGTTTTTTATTCTCAACCAATTATCCACGCCCTTTGCGTGATACAGGATTCGATGGAATGTTGGGAATGACACGGTTTACCAATATTTTCGAGGGATATTTATATTTATATTTTCGAATAGATACGACGAGATCATTCTTCCGTTTAATCCACACCCCGCGGATTTGATACTCTTATCGTATTGGATAGAGAAAAAAAATAGTTTGTTTCCCTGCGACGAATGAAATTTTCATTTCGTCTGAAATGCAGAAGCGCGTCTAGACACCTGGTTATGTACCTTCGAATACGGTTCCCTACCAATAGCGGCATTGTGCAATTTATCAATGTAATTTACGGGTAGAGACAGTGGCAGGGAAATTGAAAAACTTTCGCGGCCGATTCAAACCACCTTTAATAATAGGAATCAATTTACAGAGGAGAGATAGTAGACAATGCAGCGAAACTTCACCCAATGTGGAAAGGATTTTTTCATGTACCGCAGTATTCTCTTATTGTGCCTTTATCTTGATCGTACAGGGTATCGGAAATGCATAAAAAATCCCGCCAATTCCGGTGCCAATATTTTCGCGATTTTATAACATTTAATAACACTCGCCGCGAGTAGATTCTGGTGTGCTCCGAGGACATTAATTGGCGGCATTAGGAAAGTAAAGCAATAAGATAATTCCGGAGATTTGCGAGTTGCAAGACAGTTGGTGCACAGGTCCGAGTGCAAGTATAACGGCTTGTAGCCACGAGCAACCCTTAGGAACGTAATTAATATTTATTCCACCCCCGTTACCAATGTTAGAGCTGACCGTGGCTCCTTCCACCGGTGACCCCTCTAAAATCCCAGCACGCTCCTTGTAAAATCTAATATCTGAGGAAGCTTCGTCGTCGTCGACGTCCTCGTCGTCGTGGTGCTCCTACCTCGGAGTTTGAGTCTCAGCCCGTGTTCACCCACCGATGCCACCCTTTCTTCTTCCACGCCTTCTCCACACCCCATCTAGGATGCTTTCTACCTTCTCGGTTTGCCGGTGTTGGTTTAGAAATAGAGAAAGGGAAAGAACGATCTCGTCGGAGTGGATAAGGACGAAAGAAGAAGAGAGAGAGGGGGACTAGGAAGGCGTACAGGAAAAGGATGATAAGGAGGAGGGAAAGAGGAGGAGAGAGGGAGAGAGAGTAGGCGAAAGCGGCAAAGAGAGAAGAAAGTGGTAGACGAGCCAGGATGGAAACGAGAGAGGGAGAGAAAGGAAAATCCACGGAGTGAGGGAACGAAGCGAGCTCTGTTTTCCCGGGTGTTTCTCGAGGGGCGGCGTCAAGACGCTCGACGAACCACCAATCGGAATTTACCTGGTGGATTTTGCGCCACTGCTATTCGCCGTTTCGCTGGGGTTTCTTAGAAAGCTGGTCGTGTCTGCCAAGCGCGGAAAAATAGCCCGGACGAAAAAAAGAGAACGAGGAGGGAAACGGTACGGCCATTGGCCCGGCTCGTTGAGAGCTTTTCTTCGCTTTTCACCGAACCTTTAAGGGGCCAATGGCATCCTCGCTCGCTATGCCAAGGAGACCCCGAGAGATCGATAAGTTAGAATCGTCGCCTACCTTGCTAGACGAGTCCCTATTTCGTCCGGGGACCGTTCACCCTTCGAGTTAAAATCCCTTTTTCGAGGAAACATCCTCTTCCGAGACTGCACCATTTTCCGTGGTGGCTTCGACCCTCGTTTAAATCCATTGTCTCGCGCGATATCCCTGATCGACCGATTGTACCAAACCACTACGAGCCACCGTCGATACCTTAGCACTTCCATGTTCCAGAAGAAACAGTTTCCCCAAGATGATATTCCAAATTGACATTAAACACGATTATCTATATTTATACCGGTTCACTTTGAGTCGAGAATCATCGCGACCGCCCGGTGACATCGCACGAGACACGGAAGACATTCCCCCCCAAAATTAGCCTTGCATTTTGATTACATCATCGTTGACAATGGTTCCCAAGGATTTCGAAGACGTTACAATTATTGTCGTGGAAAAGCGAGAATCCAGCGTCACGTTAGCAAAGGTGGGCTCGCCGGAGGATACGTCTGTGAGACAATTAGCGAAGACACTAAAGGACGTCCAAGAAGAGCATAGAAATGGGTAGAGGTTGAAGGAGAAGAGGATGGGTTGCCTCGAAGGAAGCATGCAGCAGAAACAGATGCGGCATACAGAATCTTCCCCGTTTCCTGATCTTCCTCCATTTACTGGTCTCGGCGAACCTTACCGTTTCTCTCTCGCTAAATCCGCCTTATCCTTAGGAACTCTCTTGGCGCGCTCGTTTCTCTCCATTCCTCTATCGCGGCATCCACGTGTCTCGTAACATTAATAATGCGAGAGTAGACCGAACAGCTACGTGTCTCACTTCGTCTTTCGGTGAAAGACGAAGGGGGTGTTGGTACCCACCTACCGTTTCTATCCGAAGACTTTAGGGCTGCCTCGGTTGCGAGGAACTTGGACTGGAAGTAAGTTCTCGAGAGTCTGGATGGAAATTGACGTTAATGTGCCCCGAAAGCAGCTACGCCAACCCCTCGCTCCTCTTCGGTTTCTCATGCACGCCTACCTGCACCATCCAACCTGATCGTCTTTTCCTCGAAAGAACACCCAACCTAACCCAAACCCAAACCCACTACACCCTACGTAGGTAGTTACCCGAGTAGTTCCCTGCGATAGATTATCACGACGTCCCACGAAGAATCTCTGATCGGTGTCTCGCTATACGCGCAAAATTATTACCGGGTTACATCGAGGCAGTCGCTTTCGGGGTTACTGTCTATCTTCTCGCGTTCCAGACGTGTAACGTAATACTTCATTGCGCCCGATAATACTCCGGGAATTTTGGAAATATATTATTAAATCAATTTTCTTCAAGTTAGTAATATCTTAGTTTCCAATACTTAACTGCTTTTCAGTATAAAGTTTAAATAACGAAATTAAGTAATCGGTGCAAATTAGGTCCTACGTTAAAGTAAAGGTTTCAATCAAATAAATTCCACTACAAAGTTCTGTCAGACTTGTATTTCTATTAGAAATTGCATGTATAATAGTTTCCAATAGTAGTAGCAGCCAAATGTAACTGAAAGTATTCTGTATGAAATAATTACAAATATCATCGTTATTAATTTTCCACAGCCTCGGTTTTGATGAGAAAAGTATTTTCTTCGACGAGCTACGACCTAAAATCCCAGTTCGATGATTATCTCGGCAAGAATATCAATCATAACTTTTCCTTATCAGACTTATGAAATTTGAGGAAATGTGGAGCAACGTCAAGCGAGAAGCCTTGTCCATCCTTCGGTCAGACTAATTGTCTCAGAGACGAAACCCTGATGTCTCCAACACAACGGGAGAAACAAGGGATTTGTAGCTTCCACTCCCACGTGGCGACCGCAGTACTAACTGAAAAATCCGATTTACCAAGTTAGACGGGATTAATTACGGTAATTAGAGTTTGTTGTTTCGGAGTGCATGCGCGCATCTCGAACTTCTCTAATGTCCGAATAGGATTTTCGTACTGTATCTCGACTCTGACCATCCACATTTCCGTTCTATATAAGCGTGACACCGAATTCCGAACAGTTTCAAGAACAGCGGAAGATCTTCCCGTTAATTAATATCTCTAATCCCCGCATACTTTTTAATTAAAAGTCACGAACTTCGTAGTAAACTTCCCAGTAAACAAATATTATTTCGACCAGCACATTGCAACGTCTTATCTATAATCTCACTATTAAATTGCATCTTCGAATATATTGAAACAAGGAAATAAAATGGAGAATAATCTACCAATTAAATTAATACGATAAAGATTTACCTAATCGAAAGCGAAGTAATCAATATCGACGAACGCCTTAGTAATTAATATCGGCCAGTATACGACGCGATTTAATCCGGAATCAAATTAAGTATAATATAACGCGTTAATTACGGAGCGATGCAATAATCGTTCGGTGAAGGGAGTATTATAATTAATCTTATATTGATTACAGAATCGCGTGAGAACGTTGGGTTACTCGGGGAAAAGCGTTGTATCGCGTGCGATTTAATACGACCTTAACCTTTTGGCTGTCGGGTATCGGTTGCGATATTATCTATTCCACAACAATATCGTCGCACTGTTTCAGTGCAAGCTCGATACTCGGGGCAAGTGTTCGTCGGTGGTCTCTCACTATCGGTCGGTACGTGCCAGTTTAAGGGTCTACGTTGTTGCTTGACCACTGGTCATCCTGGTCATCCTGGTCATCCTGGTCATCCTGGTCATCGGTGGGAAAGTGCCGCGTGCTTCCTCCGAACTCCTTTACCAGTATTACCAGTTCTAGATTGATCACCCCATCCAACCACTCGCAACTGTCTCCGTGGAAAAATTTCTTACGATTTTTTCTTTACGTTCGAATTGATCCCACGGTTGGAATTGCTTTAAAGGACAAATACGTTGACAAAATACGTGCCTTTTTTATCCGCATCTCGATTAGAATCGAAAATAATATCGGAATTAATTAAAAATGATACTTTAAAAAATAATCCGGTAGTGACTTATCGAAATAAGCAAACTAAATCTGGGAAATAAAACATTAATCGTTTCATATATCGGATTAAATAATCAGGTATATTTTATTAATACTTAAGAATATTACATAGTGACATTTATTACATTATTAAAACCGATATTAAAACAGTACATAGACCACGATAATTACGTAAGGATATAACTATTATTTTTCTGTACAACAATTTACGTATTGAAACATAATATCGGGCAATATTTGTGAAAGAAATTTTCTCACGAGTCTACGGTGAACTCCATCGTCCCGAGTCGTTATTTGTTTTCCTTCCGCTGGATACTCGCCGAGGGTACTTATTTCGTATCTCGATAAACTTGTTTCGATCAGTTTTCGTGTGGTTCCTGAGAGTGGAAGACTCGAAAGGCGACTTTTGTAGAGAAGCAAAGAAATTGGGGCACGCGGGGAACAGGTTTACCTCGAGGATGGTGGTCCCTAACCTTGAAGGTCCTGCGAAAAGGTTCTGCGAAGTATCGCGACCAGTTTGAGACATGTTTAGTCATACAATAACTAGCATAAAGTACACGTTTACTTGTCTGACCAGAATTCGGTTTTCTGAACGAGTTCCTGAAGGGTGGTGAGAAGAATATTTTTTGATCGCCCTTCCTCGAGGATAAGGTTTTACACCCTTATTCGTGCCCTTCGAATCCAGTGGAGTGAAAGTGTACAGTAGCTAATACCGGATTAATAAAACTGTTTCATTTTATTATTCTTCCGAGCTTTGATATTTTCGGACGTATTTCGTGGCGATGTAGGTTCTCGGAAAGATGAGTTGCTTCTTGGCGCAGTTTATCATTGAATTATTAGGCACATCGCGGTGATAAAATCCAATTATAAGGGACCTATCGTCTTCGGGCAAATTAATGTATACGAGGAAGTAGAACGTAACGAAATTTCCTTGGTACGGACTTTAGACACAGGGCGCTAATATAGGATTTACGTTACCCAGCCGACTGGCGGAGGCGGTGGAGGCGGCGGTAGCGGCGGCGGCAAGTACATAGCGATAAATATATAGCCCCGGTATAGT
Source organism: Nysson spinosus (assembly GCA_910591585.2). Classification (NCBI taxonomy): domain Eukaryota; kingdom Metazoa; phylum Arthropoda; class Insecta; order Hymenoptera; family Crabronidae; genus Nysson; species Nysson spinosus. Next base: position 737,929 of record OU342839.1, on the reverse strand, counting down.
AATGAAACTTTCCCTCTGAACATCCAAGGCTCCTGGGATCCAACATTATGATCCTCCTCTATCTCCACCTCCCGTTTCTCCACCCCCTGCGACATCCTAGACCGAGGTGGCGGGTTAAAACCCTCATCTGGAAAGTGTTGTCCATAGAAACTCGGCGAAAATCATCTTAATGCCATCAAAGTCGATGGAAAGAATTAAAGTTCGCTCGTTAAATTATGCGAAGTAAAGCCTTCGAATACGTGTCTCGCGATAAATCCCTGAAAACCACGAGTTATCGGAGAACAAGGTGGTACTTAAATATTTTTCAGGAGTCATCAGGAGAACCGGCGACGTCTCCTTTCCCGGTATGCTAATAAAACGGATCTTATGTGGCGAAGACGCCATTTTGAATAATGTTGGCCAATCAGAAAGCCCCGCTCGGGCGTCTTGAAGGGGTGGCGGGTGTCGACGAAAAGGGGTTGAGACGCGTGCACCGCACTACCACTAGCGCTTCTTCTAACACAAACTACCCTTATATTATACCGCGCTCGAAACCCTCAGACCACCCTTTCGCGCACCCTACTCTCTCCCTCCTCTTCCACTTGCACCCCCCCCGCTTCCCTGACTCTCTTTCTACGACCCCCGTGAACGTATTTCCTCGTACCGATGCTCCTTCGTCTAGGTACCAACGAGTCTAACGGCAACCCCTTCCTTCCTTCCTTCCTTCGAGCAGCTTTCCAATCTCTTCTACCCTCATCTTCCGCTACCGAACTACCTACCAAGACCCGCTGAGAAACGGGGTAGTATGGAAACGCCAAACTACCGCAACCCCGGAAATCTCTGCCTGTGGAATAACTCCACGCTGAGATGCTTGCGTTATTAATTTACCGTGAACTCGTTATCTGAGACCCGTGCCTTCGATCTTACGTAGTAATTAACTTTGAGCATAGGCACCCTAAGCCCTTCATCCAACTGTAAGATAAAATAGAATTCACTATTAAATTAATTTATTACCAGCTCACCATGCCAGACCCATAACTCGAAACATATACGGTAATGAAAATATACTACGCGGAATATTATAATTCTCACAGATTTCCTCCGGATTGAGATTAATCTGTTTAATCGATTCCTCTGAATAGAACGGTACCAAATGTTTTTGGAAGAGTAGGAGAGCCTATAAAACGCATAATCAGATGCAAATGAAACCCAAGCTCGAGGCAAGCATATTCCAGGAAACGATAGCGGGTGTTCCCAAGACAGGGGGTGGTTTTAGTAACGAGTTCGAGGTGCACAGGCATCGAGGAATCCACGTGTAACCGTGTAACGGTGTACGGGGAAGAAGTGAGAGACGGAAGGGGATTAAGCCAAGGAGACAGACAACTTGGCCCTTTCTCTCGCGGTATCTTTAGTCTTCTATGCTGGTTGACGGTCTTCCATGGGAGGTCTGACAAGCGACGTTAATGTATGTATGAGATCCAAGAACGCGGAGACCATCCCCATCTGACGTTTCATCCTCCTTTTCAGCCTAACCACCTCAACATCCACCTTACGCTACCCGTCCCTTAACTTCACCCTTCTAACCTTCTCTTCCGCGACTCATCTTTCCACGTATACGTGAGCTTTGGCTTTCTAAGGGATGCCGCACAATCAAACGAGAAACATGAGAGTCCGTTCGCCATTGCCATCCTTCTGTCGGATACCGTATGTATTCTCATTCGTCTACTTACGATCCCCTTAGAACCACCATGAGACTCCATGGTTTCTCATCCGTTTCCCTCCTAAATGATAAAGTAACATCGTACGTCGGTCTCGCTTTCATCCCTTGGTACCGGTGCCTCGTATCTTCGTTATCAAGAATTTTAATTAATATTCGAAAGGGTACCATGCATTGAATCCGCGAGGTATTGGGTCGGTAGACAAACGCCATTTTAATTATTCGAATAGTCACGCAAGTAGGAAATCTCTATGGGTGTCTTCGAACTACCCCTCGAAGACTAGTTAAGACGAAGCATACCATCTGGCAAGGAGACCCCAACCACCCTCTCGTGTCGAATAATCAGCAGAGGCGCGTCTGCTTTTCGGGGATGTACCGTCTTCCAATTCCCTCGTCTACCCTTCCTTGGAGCAGCCATTGTTTCTCACGTGAATATAACCCCCATACGGGGTACATGGAAAAGGATAAAGCTGGGTTTGGTACTCGCGGCATCAGGGATGCTGGATTTATTTAATGTCATACTTTAAAGTTATTATTTCGCATGTAATAATTCAAGGAACCGCGTTCATAGATCGTTTGTTATTTTTCTTCCTGTAAAGTCAGCCTACATTCCATCGCGCGCTAAGCTTTGCTTTGTTTACTTCCGACGTTATTATCCGCCAGACAGTGCCGCGTGAAACACGACGGGTTCATCGGATTCTCGATAAGATATTCCTGCTTGAAATGAAAATATTTGGATGCGGTGAAGCGTAACGCAATTCCTTATATGGTACGCGAGTGTTCTATTTCACCGAGTAATATTTTTGGATACACAGTGTTGGTATGTTTAATAGTTGAACATACAGTTTTGCTCGAAATAGTTAACTCTGAATAAGATACATATGTAGCTATGCTCGAGGACAGAAAAAAAGCGTGGGATTTCACGGTTAAAAGAATATTCTAACACCGTGCATCGATGTCTCCGCGAGCTGGTGGGTGTGACTTTTCGCTTTTCCACGGACGAATCCCCGTTTTTTCCTCACTTTCCACCCTTCCGCTACTTTATCCCGTCGAGAGAACCGCACGCTCGGAAGGACAGACTCACCGCTAAAGCTCCTCTTTATATCACGCCGACCATAAACCGCTTGATTTTCTCATCATGGTTTTATTAAATTCACCCCTTGGATATCCACTTTAAAAGAATTACGGAACCTCACCATATACGATAATAAACTTATCTCGATAAAAATCCGTAATCGCGTAAACGGCACCGTATTCCAGATATATTTCCACCTCGTATCTGTATTTCAAATTCAATTCCTTTTCGTGTAAGAACATATATTATCGCGAACGAGTAATAAAAAAGAAATAAGAGAATTTTCTTTCGAGATTTTTCATAATTCTATTATTTTTTTTATAATCGAACTAACGAGGGTGCAATAGTTTGCAAGACTCGAGAATGCCGGTGGTGGAAAGGATAGCAAAGTAGAGGAAAGGAAAGGGGTTGATAGTGGTATTCGTGAGTGGGATGGTGGATGCCAAGGGTGTGTTCCGGAATCGGGGTAAGATGGAGGAAAATCGTTACTCACTAGTCGCGGGGAAGTCGAGGGTTGGTTGAGAGGGCATAGGGGAGAAAGAGCCGAGAGACTACGGGGGTTGAAAGAGGGAGATTCGTGCGCACTCACGGACACGCATACACTCGCACACGACCCTCCGTCTAGGTTCGAGCAAGACGATCCCGGGGAAAACGCCTAAAATACGTCGATATGAGACCACCTGAGAAACTTCCGGTTCCTAGTCCCATCAGTCATATTCTTCGTCTTATGAGAAAGTATGATTGCAAAGATATTTGACGAAATTTATAGCGAAACTTTTATATTTCTTCCGAAAGACAACTTGTTCGAGCAATGTTGAGTGTTACTTCCTAACGTAGGTTTTTAACATCTATCGACTAAATTGAAAGATTTTTAATGGAAGTTTTAAATATGCATTCCAATAGTATCAATTAATATCGTACAGTAGCCCCTCGGGAAAATTGATCCGAAGATACTGGAGGACGATCAATATTTTATAATTCAGTTTTAAGAAACTGGAGTTCGGAGACACCAATAATTTGATTCTACTTAATCTCGTTCACTTATTAATATTATAATAATCGTAGGGGAGGTCGAAAATTCGAAGGTGCGCGCAATTTCGCACAGAGCCAATTTCTTCGATAGTTATTAATTATTCTACGGTAAGACCCATTCCGAATTACCTTCTCCTTCCTTTACTTCCTCCGCCTTCAAGCACTTACAACTTCCAGCAATTCGACTGCACTATACAATTACATATTACTCGAAACTACGAGGCGCATTCATGAGGAGCTCTAGGGCCCAGGACCTAACAGCGAAACCTTACACTCTGCTCGCGAATATCCGCCATTTTCGTGGAGATACGCGAGGGTGATAAGGAGTGTAGAGGAGAGGAGAGGGTTGGGGGTACGAGAACGTTCCTTTGAGAATTTCGATGTAAGACACTCGGGTGCGCTGTGGCAGCTTCAATTTAGATAATTAATGATACGAGCGTAGGTTAGGTACAGTTAGTACAGTAAGACCGAGTGGAAAACAGTTTGAACCACCTCCTAGAATCCCTCGAACCACCCTTCGGCACTGAAATGAGAGTTTCTCGAGACGGCGTAGTACCTCCGCCATCCCACGGGGGTTGGTTGACGTGTGAGGGCGGGGGTGTTTTAGTCGAGGAATAGGTACCGGGTACCGAAAGAGAAGAGGGTTGCCTTCTCTGCGAACGGGCACCGCTCGTTTTATCTCATCCCAGAGACGCCTGGAGGTGGTGGTTTTCAATACTCTACCATACGACTCACCCCCGAACCTTTCACCTGCCTATTTTCCATACCCTTCGATATGTACCACCCCCAACCTCCACCCATTTTCTATACTCGTCCTCCACCACGACTCGAACTCATCTGACCACGTTTCCCGATTCACGATTCTCGACGCACCACGCCGCGACCCACCCGCGTGCCGGGATATTCAATTGAATCTCGAGATGAATATCGAATCCTACGAACTCCATCGTCGAACTTCAATCTTCGTCTTCCTCTTCCCCGATCCTGTTGAAATCGACGCTACAAGACCATTGAATACTTCCATTACTCGGTACTTCACTTTCGTAAAAGTGAAAATAAATATTCTGATAATGTTCTCTAACTTACTTATTAGTAAGTTGATTTTAATCGCTGTCCTTCGGCATGCCTGAAATAATTCGCCGGACATTGCTGGCATAAGTCTGTGATCATAATAATGATAGTTCGGTAACTAATTATCGTTAGAAATCGATGGAATGAAATCTCGAGTGAAAGGATTGCAGAGTTTTACCGGGATCGTGAAGGTAAACGGGTCCCAGTGATCGATTGGTTGGCCAACGCGGAAGCGCGACGAAATTGCAATTTGCAAACCGTTTAACGGACGCTTAGTTCCATTCTCCGTGCGAAAACTTGCACGGTCCAAGTTCCCCGGAAGTCCCTCTAACGACTTAATTGTACACTTGTCGCCTTTGAGAACTTAAGTTCCTCCGACGGTGTGACCCAACAATGAGCATTGTCGTCCTTTGTGGACGTTTCGGTGTCCGCAAGCCTCGCACCATGGAGGAATCCACCACGAATCACCACCGCCAATCCCTTTCCTCGGATACACCTTATTATTTTCACGCAAAAACAATCTTAACTATGTCACAGTCATTGATACTAATATTTCCGACATATTTCATCGATAAATCGTTAAAGTAAATGTTGAAGTAACGCGTTGTTTCCTTTCAATTACAGCTCGCGTTAATCGCGATATTTTTATTACCGAAAAAGTAAGATATAATTTATTTTTGTCTTCCAGTATCATCTTCAAGTATATATATCGTATTTTCTGTACGAACGATAAAGTTTATTAGTATATTTTACCGATATATTTCTTTCACGTGTAAAATTCTTTACAGAAAGGGTTATTTAGCTAGAATTTCTTTTTAAGTAATCAGAAATAACTTTTTAGGAATTTTAAGTACCACGATGTGCACAGCCCTCGTTCGCTGCCGTCGGAAAATGACGGAGTAACGCGATAAGTTTCCTTCCCATTACAGCTGTCATTAATTATCAAATTATTATTCAGAAAGAACTATGATAAAGTTTATTCTTACCATCAAGTATATATTGTATTTTCGAAATAATTCTTTAGTTGTTAACACTAGAACTACCGAACATATATCCACTTACTCTTGCACATTTATTTATATATGAATTATGACTTGAGGATTCAAGTTGATTAATGTATTCAATTATTCGCGTTATGTATATAAAATAAAAGTATATAAAATCTCAAACAATTCACCGTGGTATATTCGAATAATTCAACTAAAAATGGCAGACAAGTCATTCTGACCCCTTTGATAGTTCTAGTGTTAAATCGACAAATTTTCCGCAGATAATCGATAGTCGTAACATTCCATAACTATAACTCGCCGCGAGTTGCAAGTTCCAATCGATCAGGGAAATCGTGAGAGTGAAATCGGCGGAGGGTGGCAGACAGGAAGTAAGTTTCCTGTTAATAGGGGTAAGTCGGGGTTACATGGTGTTGCCTTGGAATCTCCGAGCGAAGTGACTCGACCAGTTACTGACCGGTCAGTCTCTGTTCTCGCGACTATGGAAGTAGAAGCACAGAGAGAAACGGCAGGTTAGTAGGACCAGTCCTGTGGGAATTCTAGGAGCTGTCCCACATTCACGGCCCATGGAAAGCGAGTCTGTTTTCACAATGCACAAGGCCACCGTCTCGTACGGTTCATGTGATTCTCACGTGACTGGTCACTCCTTGCCCCGTCCAACAGGTTTTTCTACGAAAACCGAGGAAACTTCCTTCCCCGATCTAACAGATCCCTGATACCAGATCGGTCCCTGAATACCGCAGTCTTGTATCGTTTCTATCCGAGGAAACATCGCGATCTAACATCGTCACCCGTAAAAAAATCGCTTCAACAGGTCCTAAAAGTGTCTCGTGCAGTGTTCGTGAAAGAAGTGAATTTCGATAGAAAATAATTCCGAGTCGTTTCACTGAAAATATCGGGTTTTTTGTATTTTCTGGAGAAAGCGATTAGTTGTTACCCTGGTCACGATTTAATCTATCGATCCGATAATTAAATTAAATCGTGTACTAAAAATAATGTAATATATAAACTACATTAAAAAAAATATTACAAGCTATAATTAATTCGTGAGAATATGCTATACATCGGTAAAATATGAAATGAAAAATGATGTCTATGGAAAGCCGCGGGGTAGGAGATTCTTTTTCATAAGGGATTATATATGCAAGATCGGTAAAACGGGGGTGGAAAACACGTTGGTGTGAAAACACATTTCACCGTAAAGCAGTCGGACCCTCGTTTCGACGTTTTAATTGTTTCGTGCTCTCACCCGGCGAAAGAGGAAAGGTACGAAGAGAAGTAGAATGGAGAGGAGAAAGTAGAAACGTGTCCACGGGGGTGGTATAAATATACGGGACGTTTAAAAAGTGCTTAAACGCATAGCTGGCCACCTAACCCACCCCTTTCTGCGGTAACGAGGGTGAGACCAACGAAAATTTAGCGTAAAAACCCGGAGGTTAAGCGAGAATTAACCGGGAACAAGGAAAGCCGGCACACTGAATTAAATGAGTTTCTCGATGTCCGCCCGCACGCGACCAATCCCGACCGTTTACTTCGATTATTTATTTCCGACACCTTTTATATTCATTTCTGAGATTATTTCTACGCAATCTCCATTGTTACGAGGTCTCCATTGTTGATTTTTTTAAGACAAATTTCTTTTGAATATTAAATATGAATTAATGCTTCCGCCTTTGTATCAACGCTTCTTCGTTATCGATGACAGTCATCCCACTAGAATTAAATAGTATTAACTTTGCAAATTAATTTTTTTCAAAGTAGTGAAAAATGTGTGTAGAACGAGTATGGAAGTTTATGTTACTCATTTGCTACTATATTACGTTAATTTTGACAGCATAATAATTATGAATTTTGGTCATTCCTAAGATTGTCTTAATTACACTTGCATCTTTCGATGTACAGAATCATGTGATTCCAATATCGAATTTTTGCTCGATTCTATTCGAGTAAACTATTACAAAGTGTTCGAGTAATATTCTCGCAAGACGTTCAACGTGTAATGAAAATAATCTAATAATTGCGAAATCGAATCGTTAGCACATAGAGCGAGTAAAGTCGAGGCGAGATAAGACGAGGCAAACTCGAAGGCAGTGGTTCCAGCATCGAGTTCGAAGTATTAGATCTCCTTAAGGCGGGTCGGTATTCAAAATTCGAATTCGGCGAGGGCATTCATTTTGTGGGTTCGACGGGTCGGGGCTTTCTCAGATATATGGAAATTTCCTTAGCCAGCACCGTATTCAGAGGGGAGGCCAAGTAATATAAATTCAAATCAGTCCCTGTTTTCTCACACAACAAACTTGGAGGAACTCCGAACCTGGTTCTCCGACGGTAGTTACTGCCTCCTTCCTAACCACCCCCGGACCACCCTTCGCGAACTAAGTACCCTCCTGTCCTTCCTTCCACCAGCCGTACCACCCCCTTAATGAAGATATGTCACGGGACCAACCACCATACGAATCTCTACCACCCTCGTCGTTGCCCCGTTCTTCTCCTATCTCTGCCAGATTTGCCGACATATTTTCGAGGTTGTTCACCGGGAACTTTCATATTTCCAACGCCCCGATAATCGTAATTATTTATAAGTAAAAGTGTTTCGTAATTCCAGTACATAATGAACGAAGAAAGTAATTAGAAGTCGAAGCATTACATCACGAAAGCAATTTTCGAGACTAATCTTTGCGGAGTTCCCGATGGTAGATGGAAGACGGGGGTGGGTTAACTCATATCGCGTTCCTTTCGTCTCCCTTTCCACTTGGCTTCACGTCCCGGCATCACCACCTTCCCTTAATACCCGGAACGCGATTTCCATAATCTTGGGTGGTGGTACACCCCCTTTCCTCTTATAATATAATAATATTCACCGGAGAAAGCTCGCATATACGCGCCACTAGGGTCTGCAAAATGGCCGACCACGTTAATGCCCCCTTAATATTTAGGGATCTTCTACGTCTGCCGGGTTTAGAAGCCGAAGTACCTTCGGACGAGTACCTTCCTCTTAAAATCCACTTTACCCTCGTCATTAAGATCGAAAATATCGAGTCGGACATTTTTACACGTTATTTATGCTCTTCGAAAACCACGTGTCAGAATCTTGACTACGTTCGGAATGGTTTAATCTCGTCGTGATTCGAATGTAATCTACGGTATCAAAGATAGTGGTTATTTTCGTAGGATTAAACGAAAGGTTGCAAGCCTTCGGAATTGAATGGTCTTCTTGGTCCGTAATAAAGCAGAGAAATGTTTGGAGCTTTGAGCCAAGGTAGTCGCGAACTATTCTTGGAATGGGAAAAGTCGAAATTCGCAGTCAGAGAGCAGGGTTGGAGTAGGTTCCTTTTCGAAAAGGTAGAATGCGTTCCCACGGTTTCTCTTAGACGGTAATGCCATTGGAAACAGAAACGTAGCTCTCGCCGGAGTTCTACTCCTACAGGAGTCTGCTGACGAGGACGAGGGCGAGGGCGAGAGGGGTAAGGAAAGGGTGGTTCGAGGATAGTTGGAAAAGGGGTGACGTAACCCACCCTCTAACAACCACCCTGCGAAAGCCCCCCTTACAACGTCCCCTTTTACCTCTCCCCGTCGACCCCCTGGAAACGACGATACCGCGAACGAACGTACGAAGAGGGTTGGAGGGTCGAAGAAGGAAGGAGGGAGAGTCTAAGGTAGATTATATTATTTCTCCGCCCCCGCCGCGGGCTCACCCGCCATTTTGTGAATGTTAAATCATTTATTGATCCAAGAAGGTGGCACTCACCCTCTCTTCTACTCCCTTCTATTCCCTTCTACCTCGAGCTGGTACGAACACCACCCCCGAGACGTCTGAAAGGGGCCGATCCTTATTCCGCGAACCGAATTTATATGCCCAACCCTGTCCCTCTCTACCTCGCTCCATCTTTAACTACCTTTCTAATACCCACGCACCAAGGAAGTCTACCTTCTGGAACCAGAATTTACGAAGAACCTTTAATTTATAGCTCTTCCTGTCCCTTATTCAACCCTTCTTAACTCGACCTTCGAGGAGATAACACCGCTACTTTAGGATTTCTCGAGATACCCTGCCATCCTTCTAAGTCCCTTGGATGATAATTTGTCTTATTTGAGTTGTTGAATGTGATATATTGCTATTCCAGCGGAATACGTCAAGGCAGGTCTATATTTAATATCGAATATATCCAACACCTCGTAACATCTTAATATAAAATTTCTTATTAAAAATCTCTTATCATTAATATTTAAAACAGTCCCGAAACACGTATGTACTCATCCCCATTGACAAAACTGTCCGAGGGAAGTTGAAAACCACGGTTGCGGGAAAAAAGTGGAGCACGAAGAAAGTGATATAAGAATAGCGTGGGAAACATCGCGCAGTCTCCGGTGTTGGAAAAAGGTGATTTTTCCACGCGCAGAATCGTAAAAATCCGTAAGGGTTGTTCGGGAGGGGTTGTCGAGGAAGAGGGAGAGATAGGAACCAAGGAATGTGCGGGGTCGAAAAATAAGGGCGAGGTCAGTCGAACGCGAGCCGTGGAAAAATTCGGGATCGCATTCGCGCGATGAAAGTATTCGAAAGCTACTTCTACTTAACATTTGATTTTATTGCGATTCTCGTGACTTCGCGATCGAATGTACACAAATCTGTTTTTGTGATATCAGGAAACTTGTATACATAGATCGGCAACATCGGATATGTATGTCTCAAGAAATGGAGCGTAAACCGTGTTTACGCCGTTATCAGTAATCTCAAGGTAGGTCGGCTATCCACGAGAACGATTCAGTCGCTGCCAAGACACAAATCGATACCATTCGATTCTGCCAATTTTGTGGGAATACGTAGACCATAAATGTCATTACAATTATCATAATTTCCCACTGTCTTTTCGTCAAGATAATTATTAAGCATTTGTCAATAAAGTTTCAGACGATTCTCCTTATAAATCGTAATTAAATACAAAGCAAATTTGCAACATACTTTGAGAATACTTTGAAACGCAACGAATTTATTAAGATATTCTTACGTTTTTCCAAATTGAAAATTGAAGGTACGATCGGTCGAATTCAATTTTATTCGACGCTCTACGTTCAGTTCTAGTCGAAGCAATATAACCGTTTCAATTAGAATCAAATTTATCTAATTGCAATCGCTGCCTTTCGGATGTATTCGGTAATACCACGGTCTAACAAAATACCCTGGTATTCCATCGGATTCTTTGGGATGCCAATCGATTCGATCGAATTAATTCTTCCAGTGTCATAAAGTAGCGTTCCATTAGAGATTTTCATTAAATACCGTCGATCGCGTGCATCGCGAATCGTTGTTAATCGCGGAAATAGAGTTACAGGATAATCGGTGGGTATCGGGGAATACCGTAACGCGGCTGATTGAATATTTTTCTCATTTTCTAAATACTCGGGATTCGTAAGCGATGGGATATAAGCGATCCATCATTGGATAAACCTCGATTATGCGGTTCGCGTACGTACGATGATTATGCGCCCGCGAGGTGATGATATCGTACCGAGGTGTATGCGATGCAATTTCGATTGCAATTTCCACGGGAGATGCCAAAATACACACGGTAGGGTGGCAGACCGTTACGCCGGAAAAGTCGTTGGAAAAACATCGAAAAGAAAGTAAAGAAGTAAAGTCATGTGTCCGCGTGTCGAGCCGCCGCAAGTGCCCTAACTATCTCGTTTCTGGAATTCGGAGCACGGTGATTATATGGACAGGACACGAAATCTCGGTGGTCGTCGAAATTTGCGGGACGGACGCAAACCTTCCTCCCGCACCTCCCCCCTTCGTACACAAGGTTCGTGGCACCCCCCGCCCCCTACCCCCCTACCTCCCACGATGTCCGAATTCGCATTCCAACACACCAAACCCTCCCACCCCTTTTGCCACCCTCGATGCAACACCAACCCCTCTTGCTTCCTGCTTTCGCCGGCCGAACGATCAACGGACGCTTCACGCGTCGCATTCCCTCCCTTAAATATTCTAATACTTCCCATCGTTTCCGATCAATCGTGATATCGGCTTTTTTTTAAAAGATTCAATGATCGGCTATCGATAAAAAATTACGAATTCCTGTCTGGTCGAATACTATCTTCGTGAATGAGGAAACGAGTTCAGGTTAGTTGCTTCTTTTAAGGATGTCTCCGTGCGGCCAGGACTCTTTTAATGTCGTAACTTATATACTTTGTAGCGTGTCGTTATTATTGTTACTATTGTTAGGGTATTTTAGTGCATGGCATGCAAACTGTATATTTGTTTTGCAAGGAGAAGTAATACCGTTTAGATTAGATATTATAACTCGAGGCGAAGCGTTACGAAAGGTGATTAGAAGGAAGATATTTTTCGGGTATAAAAGTGTGAATTGGGAGAAATGTAAGTATTAGTCGTGGGATCGTTGGTTGGATAGGAAGCCCCTAGCTGGATGGGATGGTCGTTGCAGACGTAGGAAGGTAGCTAGGCTTAGGCTCGTGGAAAATGCGGGATTTCAATTTGTTGGTCGAGTTCCGAGACGAGGAGGAAGGGTGCGGAGGGGTGTGGAAGAGCGTAGAAGGGTGCGGAAGGGTGCGGAAGGGTGTTGGCACGACGGAGGGTGTTCGGAGCGCCATAGTTCGGTGGCCCCACCCCGACTCACCTCAAACCATCCCTAGAATAAGCGGCGCTTTGCCTAGGGGTCGTTGGAACGACGTGGATCCTAGGAAGCAAGGGGTGAGTCTAAGGGGTGAGGCCAACGGAGCCTTTCGAATGATATAGGGGTTGCGACGCCATTTTGAATTAGCCCTGCTTAGAGACCGAGTAACAGAGAGATCCCGCCGCTAAAAAGACCAGAAAGAGAGACCCGTCGGAGGGAAGAACGGGGGTGAAATTTTTATGAGACCCTTCGCAATGGTTGCCGACTCGCTCGCTCGCTCACTCGCTTTATCGTCCCTTTCGCCCGAAGCGCTCTAACCTCACTTTTGACCCTCTAAATGTCTCGGTTTTACGGACAAAATTGTACGCGTCTTCTAACATATAATCATTTATTATTTTTAAATATTCTAAGTGTAAAAATTATTTTTTGCTCTTGCTTTTTTGCAACTCCTACTGCCATTTATGCGACGCGTTTAGTTCAAGTTGTCGTGGACAAAACATCACTGTAATTTATTAGAAGAGCATCAATATTTTTTTCTGAGATTTATTTAAAATATTCATTACGTAATTTCAGTGTAATTGAAGGATATGCATTCGAATCTAACCATAGATGCAACGCGTTACATCGACCGGAAGCGCCTACAAAAATGAATCCCACGATCGATTAAGCAATTAAGCGGCGAGCACGCATAATTATGGCTATTTAATTTAGCTGATAAATTCCATTGGCTTTGTTTCGGCATATCGAATAATTTTATTATAAATACGCTATATCCACCGATTCATATCCACCGGTCTAATTTCTCACGCGGAAAGATAAATCCTTTTCTGCATGTATTAATATTAAATCGGACTGTTTCGGAACATTCCATTGAATTACTTCATTCCCGGTGCATTAATAAAAATATCTTATTATGTCGAGCCAAATTTCAATCACAATAATTAATCGTCTCTGAATAAATTTTCCAAAATATATTCGTGGTTTTATTTGCCTTTTCAATTGTCTTTGACGAGCTGAAGTCAGAATAATAATTCCCGATAACCGAATTATTATGCTATTAACTATCGCCTCTGTTATTCCGTGAGATTACGAGTTTTATTTACCGGTCATTTTTCATTCGAACTTCTACGTTAATTGAACTAAATTAATTCCGCACTCGACACGTATTTGTCACGAAATTTGAGGAACCGAACTGGCAGACTCGTTACATTTGACGCGGTATAATCCGCTTGCATCGCTAAATCGTCTATCGCGTTAATTATAGACTTGATTAACACGACATGGTTGTCGTATATCGAGCGACAACGTGAAACACTGTTTTTATTATTCGCGACATTTTGATCCTAGCTTTTACAAGGACGTCGCTCGATGACGTATATCGTTTTTACGTGAATTCCAGAACAATGTAATTATTTTGTACCGCCAGTTTTATAACATTAATAATTCGATATTTCAAGGAAAATAATTACCCATAAAATCGCAATGTGTCAGGATAATGTGAGTCATTTTAGACGAACACCTCGAGTATGAAACATATATTAATCGCAGTCTGTAATCAACTAATATTTTGACTTTCATCGATAGTCATGCCAGGCTACAGGAGTTAGATAACATAACTTTTTTTAATATTTTAATCGAGGACCTTGTCGAGATAAAAATTCCCCATTGTATTGTTATTGTCTACGAGTTCCGGTGGAAGTAATTATTATTATTGTTTGATAGAATTCCAATACTTGACGGCAAAAATGAATCGAATAATTGGAAAGTATAAGATCAAGCGATTCCTATTATTAGTAATGGCCTAAAGAATGTAAAGGATATCTCAATTATTATTTTACGTTCTCTGCTTATTTTTAACAAATTCTTTTATCCTGCCGCCCTCTGTTATTCCCCGTTTATCAGGCCTTATCAGTAGACAAAGTTCCACCCCTGATCGGTGGAGGAACAACCCTCGAAGTCCCTTTCGAGACGATATATTCGAACGGAGCAGATGGCAGCGTTCGTAATTTCCGAAGCCGATAAGGCAGCAAACTGTGGCTTATTACACAAAAACCACCCCCATTATCCACCCCTTTCGATCAACAATATTTACGTTTCCGAGGCTTGCAATTTTCGGTATGTTGCATTCCTTCAATGTTATTATCTCACCGATTAATATTCCTCTAAGAAAGGAAAGGAAATAAAGCTTAAGAATGTTGCTTTCTTTCTCAGTAGAAATAAGACGTTCGAAGGGGGTAGTTCACGGTGGAAGTAAAGGGGTGTAAAATTAGAGACATCGGTGGCGGAGCACGTGCATCGAGTAGCTTGTAAAGTGGCGTTAAATTTCGGTGCTTTAAGCAGGGTGGTTTTACAGGATTCCATGGAACCCTACACCATCGTCGGACGAGTTCTCTTTTAAGGGTAGCATCGAATCCTTCGAATGCCACAAGAATATTATAATATTACATATGATATTATACATTAGTTATATTATTCATAAGATTGTAGTTTATGTTAAGTTCTCTCTATAGATATAAGGTTCATTGTTAATAACATTATCTCTAAGTTTAGTTTGTATCAATTTATACTAGACTAAGTTCTATGTAACAATATTTTTAAGATAAAATAAAAGTTATTATTTAACCATAAGTCTGAGTTATATTTGATTAGCCTTCTGTTCCCTTACTTCCCATACGATCCCGCAAGTTAACATAGAACTACTGCCAAAATTGCGAAAAATTCTATCTTCCACGGGGGTAACTTTTGGGGGCAATGAGGGGGTTGCGGGGTGGAATTGAGGAAATTGGCGGGAAACCCCTCCCCTTCCGTCGCCTTTCCCCGCGGTGTTAACTTGCCGTTTCGACACGTTAACACCGCAGTCGCTCTAAAATTCCAGGAACTCGCCGGCAGTTCCAGGAATGTCACGTTAACACGGCATGTTAACGTGAAAAATGTCGGCAAACTCGTGTTAACGTCAGATTTGGCAAGTTAACACCGCGGGGAAAGGCGACGGAAGGGGAGGGGCTTCCCGCCAATTTCCTCAATTCCACCCCGCAACCCCCTCATTTCCCCCACGAACTTAATTCGAGACATGTGACTTTAACGCGGAATGGTAACGCCAAAGGAATGGAAATGAAAGGTGTGAACTGAGAAGACAATTTTGTAGGTTTATGTCTGTTTATTGCGATTCAAAAACATGTCTATACATCAATCTTACATGTAATATTATATATAATTGTACAGTGTATTCGCACATATTTTAATAATAATAGTATAAGTAGTAGATAAGTAATTCGAGCTGCATAATAATCCTGCAATTCGAATGGCGTCCGTAATCTACTCGATCTCGTGTAATAATGGCTGGAATCATGGAAATCCTACTCCACTGGATTTCATCTCCTATAAAGTTATAAAATAAATTAAGAGTGCAAATATAATTGTAGGTGTGTTTTGAGTATAGTGCAAGACTCAATTAAGTCAAGTATCATTTTGATACATAAGCACGCAAAGACAAGTGACGTACAAAGCGAATAACAAAATTATTATTGCACTCGATTTATATATCACAGACGATACATAGAATATACGAAAAAAGTGCATTGATTGTTTCGTCTATTTTATATGTCGTTTGTGATATTATTGTAATACCATATTACATCCTACGTTGTAATACAATATTAGAATATTCGAAGGAAATAATACATATCACTTACCTTATCTTACGTATAATTCATCCTAACTTAATTACTCGAAATGTTACCCATTGCATATGCACGCATACTTGCATTCCATGCAACTTGAATTGAATGAAACTTTGCACGATCAAAAGACAGAAAAGCAAAGAAGTATTATGCGCTTAAAAATCGAAATGGGTGTCGGTGATTAAGAAAGTGGCCTAAACGATTTTCTACCACTTTTAAACTAAATATATTTGTAATACCTGACACCCTGTATATATTATAAACAGTGAAAATATGGAATGAACGAAAGTCGAAACGGGAAGAATGAGTCGGGGAGGACGAATTTTTATATTGTATAAAAATTCGAGGTAAACAATAAACGAAAGTCGAAGGGGGAAGAAATAGAAGGGGAGGGTGAGGGGGTGCGTGGGGATGCACGGAATTCTGTATACGTGGAAAATCTATGACCCAGCTTAAAGCAGACGCTTCTAATTGCCCGGCACCTACGAGCCCGTTAAACTTAAGACTCGGCTAGTAAACGTTCCGGAAAATAAAAAGATATTCAACGAGATGGTTTCCCCGGAAGAGCCCTGGAATTTCCCATGATACTACCTCACTCACGAAAACGTAAACCCTTTATACGATTAATCGTTCCTCCTTTAAGCGCCCCGTGTTTCTTTATTTCTCTCGGGTCAACGAGTCGCTGGAATACTAAACTGAACTAAATGAAATGTATCAGGGAGGGTGAGATAATTGCCGTACTAGAATCCGAAAGATTTTTATATCTTTAAGACTCAAACTACCGAACCCGTCAAAATGACGTTCTGTAGAATTTCATAAAAATGTTCATATTCATAACGTTACTTATAACATTCTTACTTTTAAGGAGACACGCGTAAATGTATGAATATATTGTTGGTAACAGATTTTATTATTAAAAGAATGCTAAAATAAATTAATGCTATGAGAAAATTTACCAGAAACATTTTATTCGATTCTACTCCTGAATTTAATTCTCCTTAAATTCAGGAGTACGGGGTTGTCTGACTATGTTCGCTTATACTACTTGCGCCGAGTAAGTCTTTCAAAGTAATCCGTATAAATGATACTTTTCAAATTACTTTTTTATATTGTTTTTCGGTGAATAAGTTCCTCACAATTTGCTTCGGGTTTAATTAAAATAGCACATGGTTTATCATTTTTTTTACTCGCATAATGGCCTTTACTCTCGCGGTGCCCTTTCAGCCTGTCCTTGGAGCGTTCGGCGCCGGTCGAAGGTAATAGAGGCGAATGGAGCGGTGGGATGAATTTCCTAATTAAAACTCACGAGAAACTATTTAAAACTTAAAAAGGAACGAAACTAGACCCAAAGCAACCGGGGCCCATTATCGCCCATGCCAGGAAGAACTTCGGCAAATTATAAATTTCATCGGACATACCCTAACGCCAGTCTTTCTTGGCCAACACTTTCTCCCTCTTTCACTCTCCTGCTTCTACCTTTATTTCTACTTTCCCTTCTTCCCGGCTCATTCTTTATCTACGCCCGTAAAAAGTTCCTTTCAGAGAATTATATCTGTTCATTATTACTCTATTTATTCTATTGGTTGTTCTATTAATTATAATAATATTCGCAAGTATATTAATATCGCGCTAAGGTTAATGAAATATTAATTCAAAATATGTTAGAAATATTAAATATTAAAGTAACATCGAGAAATGCACACGAATCAATAGCGGCATGTTTTACGATCACCTTGGAACGGAGCCTAGGGGGTGGATAAAACAACCCCTAAAACGCAACCGCGCGAGGTCATCCCCTCTTTCTCGCGATTCTTTCCCTACGTTTTTCCTCCTCTGAGGAGTCGCGAGGGGTGGGAAGAACAAAGGAGAACAGAGTCGAAGGGGGTGTACCACCCTCCCGTTGGGAAAGCTGAAATAAGAAAGAACAGGGGTTGCGGTGGGGAACAAAGAAAGAAGACCACCTTCTCCGGCATTTCAAATAAGAATAAAGTAAACGGCGAATGGGCTCTTTGGTGGGGTGATTGCTGCAGCAGTCTGGGATAAGGGGGAGGAAAGTGGTGGGAAGGGGTGGAAAGGTTGATGGTTCTCCGACTGGGCTGTATCAAAGAGAAAAGGGGTAGGGAGTAAAGCAAAAAGTACGACGATCGATGCTACCGGCCACACCAAATACAATCGAGACTTTCCCTAACTTTTACGCCTTTTCACCCTCGCCTCCTTCCCCTTCCTAGCCTAAGAATATCGGGAGCTTCGCTTCTTTTCATTGGCTCCCTGGGTACAGGGGTATTTATGCACTTTCCCTGAACCTCCGATTTATTTCTTTTCAAAGACAAACAGAAAGTCAAAATATTCCTTTATAATGTATTACATTATATCGGTATTAAATCGGTTCAATTATTATTGAGAAGAATTGATTGCTCGAATCCTTTAAGTAGCGCACTAAATAGTATCCACTTAAAAATGGTACGAGTGTAAATAAATAAAATAAATGACACTATAAATCACTATAAATGATTTCATGATGCATGCATTTTAATTACGAGAAACAATGCGATAATTGGTGATGAAATAAGTGTAGAATTTGAAGGACAAGTATTATGGAATAAGGGTAGATCTCATCATCGTGCGTAGGGGGTGAACATCTTTTTTACGAGTGGGCGATCCAACCACCCCCGTTTTAACCGCCACTCTTTACCGTTCTAGCTGCGCTTTTTATAAGGACGTAAAAGAGGTAAACGACAGCGAACCAGACTTTTTACGGCATTTACTTTCTACTTTGTTCTCTTATAAGACAGCCTTCTTTAATGACCTCCTACTTATACTCTGATTAAAACTACCTCTGCGAATTTCTTGCATTCCAATGTATACCGACCGGTGAATATTTGTAAAAAAATGATTATGTAACTAGAGAACGAGCATCACACGGAGAACAAAAAAGTTAATTGGCTAATTATTCGAAGGTAAGCATCTAATGATATTTATAATTATATAATATTCTTTTTACGATCGTAGAAACATGTACACGATCGAGTATGTAAACGAGGGTGATTAAAAAACTGAGCGAAAAACCGGGACAATGGAAACTTACCAGTGACCGAAATTCGAAACCTGTTTTTGGGACACAAAACTTTTCGTGTATCCACGTATCTCTCTCACACACTCATTCTCAGTTACCAACCCTTCTAACGACCCTTTTCGCCCAGTAACCTTCGAGGTAGATTCGAGATGTATCATTAAGGCAGTACGAAAAATCGTTGGCCGTACAGCAAGCAATTAAAATAATTATATCAAAGGGAATCCCCTCCCGATTTAATGATTTTCCACTCGTTAAGCGAAACGACCGGGAAGTTTGTTTTCGAGTCGCCCGGAACTCCGTAAAAACAAAAGCTCTCAAATTTATGATACAATCAAAAACTCTTTATTATTTTCATAATCATCTTTGTACGGCATCGTCATCCTTTGTTTTTCCACCCTGCCTTACGACACCGTAATTTATCCGGCCAACTTGATCTTCCCCTTTCTTTGCGTTACTCTTTCCTCCTCCCCCGCCCGCGCCACCCCGTTCATTGTTCCTTTCAGAAATTATCAAAGGGCCCGAAGATTTTCGAACTCCGATCTCTCGAGCTTAAATCCGAATAAATCTTTCTCGCAATTATTCAGATAAATAATATAGAAAATGTTTCGTCACAAAGCTCGATATTTTACGGATTCGAAAACGAATGGATTCTAATGGCATTCGCTTCGCTGATTGGTGAGTTCTTCAAGCGAATTTGAGAAGAATAAGGATAGAAAGACGTTCCTATTGGTATCGAAGGCCATCGTCGGATAATCGAAAAGGCAAGCGACGGGAAAATTGCGATTGGAGGGTAGCTAATCGTCCGTGAAAATTGAAAAACTATTTCGATCGGCTGTACTCCGGTGCGGGATACCTGTTCGTTACCGGTACAATGTCCAGGACAATAATTACTAATATCCATGTTATTAGTACGTAATCGATCAGTAATTATCTTCGTTCGTTGTTCGAAGACGGTACTGGAACGTTAGTAGTGATTAGGCAAATTATTGGATACATCACGGAACATCACACAGTGGATATTAAATATGTAAATGTTTTCGCCGTTCATGGCGACATATTACGGCATCCCGAGCATCTTCTTATACCGGTCTGCTATTTCATTAATAAATAATCGAAGTCCATTCACCGCATCATTCTTCTTATATAAGACTAGACTAGCTGGCTTTGTCTAGAATTCACATTTGTGAAATTTATAGTCCGTTCGAACATAATAAGGAAATGCTAGTTTTTATGGATTTATGAATAAGTTCGCTTCGTGATCATAGTAATTATGATATTATCCTTGGCGTGTTCTGCGCGTAACTTTGCAGTTGCATACATTCTAGTATCGTTCGTTTCGTTGCATTGTTGTTGTTGTAATAATAATTATAAGAGTAAGTTTTTTCGTGGTAGCAAGTAGAATTGCAACGGTTCTCGATCTTCGTCTTTTGGAAGGGTTCGTGTTAATTACACCGCGTGGACGTTTAATGAGGCTAATTAATAGATCGGACCGCGCGTTTCGGTTCTCCGTTCAACGCATTATCCGCGGACCACGGAATTCCAACGTTTGTGTGCTCCTAATTCTGATGGTTATCCGCGGTTCACGGAGTATTCCGCGCTTTTAGTCGACGCAGCTATTCGCCGATGCGAATCGCTTATCCGGGATGAAATGTTTCAATAATATTCCATGTGCTAATTTCAAGTGTAGGAGAACAAAACGGTCGACAAATTAATGGAAAGAAATCATTATTGAACGGGTGATCCAAGTGTAATCGTGAATTAATAATATTCAGTTTCGAATGAATTAGAAAAGTAACGAGAGGGGAACGAAGAGAAACTTTCTGTCTTCGTAACGATGTCTTTTATCTATTTCACCTAATTATACCTGTAATTATATATCGCTGTCTCTCTATTTCTATCTCTACACTCGGCGCGCTGGATTCGGTGTAATTGCGCGTTCCGTCTCATTAGCGGGATCATTAAATTATCGAAATTCGAGTGGGCCGACTTCCGGCGGACCGGCAGCCAGTATCGTTTGGGAGAATGCATTAACGCGTAGCATTGTAAAACGCTCGGCGAACTCCGGCATCCCGCTATTTTACCAACGAATTACTTCGAAACCACGATAATCTATCGTCCGGCAATATTTCCACGCACCGCGCGAATACCGATCGTTTTAATCGATTTTAATTGTTCAATTATTTTTGTTATATTCATACTTTATATATTATTTATAAAACACTTATCAGAACATTTATTAATCCGAATTGAACTAAGATGTACGGAAACATTTTTCTGGCTACCTGTATATATTTACATATTTCTTTAATTTCGATATCGTTTCGCGGTATATAAACAAGGATTCTCTTCGAATCGTCGGTGGAACGCAGATATATGTTGCGTTAATTTAAATGCCAGCCGGTGAAATACCAAGGATGTTTTTCCAGGAGTTTTCTTTAGAATCCGCGCCATTCTGACTGCACCGACTGCACGCGTACTCGTTAAACGAGACCGAGAATAAGAGCGAAGAAATTCGCGTGGAATAGGATAGCAGACTGGAGTGGTTCGATCGCAGGGAGTTTCTCTTATTTTCGGTGATTTTCTTTTACAGCCGGTTGAATTTGCCGTGAGTTTTTGCGTGGCTCGGATAGGTAAAAGTAAAGTGGGAGAAAGGTGGGCGGAAAGCAGGAGTAAGACAGGAAAAGTCGGTGGTTAGAAAAGGAGTAGCAGAAAACGACTGACGATTTCTTGCATACCTTTCGCATTACTGGCCTCATCCCAACGCGAATCGCGCACCGGGAGAGTCTCGTTTGCTTTTCCTTTCTGACTCTGCCTCCTCCGAGCCAACTAACTCCACTCTTATTCCTTTTATTCCTTTTATTCCTTTTATTCCTCTTAGTCTCCACTCTTTTTATTTCCTTTCGACCACTCTCCTTCCGTTCCTTTTCTTTCCTCCCCGTACCGTTCGACGGTAATAAAAACAAAACGCACGTTTTCTCATTGTCAGTCTCGAAGCTCCCCGCGGAAAAAGGAGGAAAAAGTAGCCGACAAAGGAACGAAACGGAGATCAATTCCAACCGGAATCGGTAACTTTTGAGAGACTGGGAGGTTCGTTGCGAAGGGATTTTAACGGTAATTGCTGGAAGAAAAAATAATCCTTTGCCAATCCCGGCAAAAACAGGTTCAAAGTTCGCGGAAATATCACGGACGAACGAAGCTACGAATAACTTCGGAATGTATTCAAGGAAAATCAAATATTATGATTAATTGTATTATTTAAAAATGCAAGATACGAGCATGGCTTAAGATGTACATAAATATTATTTTATATATTATTACTAATTACTATTACTTTTTATTATTTTGACTAATTAATACGCGAATAGCCACTTTCATTTACAAAATATTATTCATGCTCGCGATGCATATTTACATACATGATATCCATACATTGATAGCGCATTAATAATATTCAGAATATTTGTTTACGTGCCATAAGGAAAGTTAAAAAAAATTTCAATAATTTTAATTCAGAGATAATATAAAATATGTAGGTCTGTGAAAGAATACTTGCAAGGAGTCCTCCATAATTCTTATTACGAAGAAAATGGGGAAGTGAGATCGGTGGATAATTTCCCTCCAACTCGAACCACCCACAAAAAAGTTTCAACCATTTTTCGGGTGGGTCGTGGCAGGATTCCAAGATCTTCGCGAAAAGAGGGTGGAACCAAGATAGAAAGAGGGGTGGTACGGGAAGACAATGGAAAAATACAGCCAACTTTAATTACGCCTTCAACCCCCGACATTACTGGCTAAAGTGAGAAGAAAGAAGACGGAAAGAAAGAAAGAAAAAAGAATTCATACAAAATTTTGCTTAAACATGTTTCCACGCATATCCGCAATTTCGAAAACATAGTAATTCGTATCGTAGCAATTTTTCTTGCGGGTATACAACATCGGTAGTAGTTTAAAATACAGTGATTTATGGTACTAATCATCAATATTTATACGGATCGTTGAAATTGCCGCTGTTATTGCTAAATTACACGTTAGACGCGTACGGCCGCACGCGGTAACAAGAAGTTGTTAATTTTAAGTTTTTAATGTTTCGCAGTTATTAACTTGTAATTAGTATGAATATTTATGCCGAGATGCATGTTCGAAATAAAAGCGATTGCCAGGTCTTACCAGTAAATTCCACTAATAAATTGAAAGCCATTTTTCCGAAAACGAAGTTTCGTTCCAAAAAATCTTTCTTTTCATTTTCGACACGGTTCGAAATTATTTAATGTAGGGGAGCTTACCGGTACAGTAGCACCATCGTTCAGGAAGAAAATCAACCCCTAACAGTTTCTCGAACTACCACCGGTGCAACGAAGGAAGCTTTCCACCCCTTCGACCAAGGGTACTTATCCGCAGATGTAAACCTCACATATGATTTTATATAAATAATTGAAAAATGCAAATTAATGTTAGATTTTGCACCAAAATTCCCTGTCAAATGTCGTTGTGCAACATAATGGATTTCCCATCCGAAATACAGCAAATACTTTGAATAATTAATTCCAAGAAAGTGCGATATTATTACCTATTATTATTACCTACCTTTATTAAAGAAGAAGTGTTTAAAAATAGATCATTTACGCAGACTCACGATTATCCATCGCTCGGGTAAAGAGATGAGTTATTTGTTTACGGTACTTCCTCGCGTGAAATTTCAAAGTGCGTCACGTGTACCGGCCGGGCATGAAGTGGAAGAAAAGATCGCGAAATAAAATAAGGAGAATAAAAGTTTAAATAAACAGCGAAACGATTCGCCGAGAAAGGCAGGAAATCGAGGTATGATTTTAGTCAACGAAGGTTGTCTCCGTGTTGAGAAACGACGGAGGTTTACGGGAAGGAAGATAAAATCGCGGAGAATAAGGAAAAGGTCGACAGCTATGAATAGAATTTAAAAGTGTTTCGTGGTCGGTTTGGTAATTTCACAAAACGAATTATATTATACAGGTCGATTCGATGATAACGAGTTCTGTTTCGGAACATTTCGTAGAATTATTCTCACTGTCCTTGAAACTGCAATAAAAGCAGAGTAAGGACAAATCTCTCCTGCCAATGTTCTCGTCAAACCAACGTTCATCGAAGGTTAATTTCTTTTCTGTCTGCAACTAATAAATAAATAATTCTATGGCGTCACTGCACGTCGGCCAGAAAAAATTATCCTTGCAAGCTGGTTTCACTTTCCGTGTCCTCTCGAATGCTGCTCTATAATCGCCGTAATAGCATCCCGACGATTCGTCATTACTCTAGTGAGAAGTAAAAACAAAGCAGTGATCTCCGCATTAAAAAAAAACTTGAATAACGAGAACAAAGGAATGGGAAATACAAGTCCGGGGAATACAGGTTTCCGGTTGTTCCAGTAATAATGGCGCGAGAAAAGGAAGAAGAACGAAAGACGTAGGACGATGAAGCACCGAATTCCATCGAACTGGAATAATAATACATGACCTCCGCGAAATTTGCATCCACGGATGCGACTCGCTGGTTAAAAATTATCCCGATTACCGGAGGATCGGAGATGTCGAGGAAAACACGTTTTTCCTCAAAAGGCAGATCTATAAATATCGGTAAGGGATTAACATATGAAATTGCGAGACTTAAAATCCACCGTGAAGACTTAGGACGTGCATTAATTTATTTATAAAACTTTTGTTCGCTCGTGTCGAGTCAGGTGTTGCGTAACAAAAGCTGGATGATATAATTCATTTTAATTCGACTAAATTGTTTGTTGATAGGTTTAAATTGGCATCGCTAATCGGGAGATTAATGAATAACCGATAATATGTAAAACCATCGTAATAAAGAGCGATTAAGATAAATACATCGGAAGACAAAGAAGGAAAAGTGACTCACGATCGTAAATTATTTAGTGATGTTTGAACACGTTACTGGTTCGATTTGAAAATTATGAATCCCACGTACAAACTCCTCGACGAAAAAAAACGTCTCTGAAAATAATCGAGTTAATCGAGTTATGAACGACCATATTAAGAAGACATTTACTGCTCGTTCTTATTTGAAAAAAGAAACGTTGCGGTACAATAAAACGCTTTATTGATTCATTTGAGAACTTGGAACAAAAACTGACACTAATCGGAATTTTTAATGTTTTTACGAGGCTACTAAATCAATTCGACATTAGCCGAGTAATCTGAGTGACTCGAGTTCGAAGGAGGAGAAGGAAAAGGATGAAGAAGTAAGGAACTGAATAAAACGACGAGTTCAAAGAAAAAGAGGAATTAGAAAAGAAGTATGAAGAGGCGAGGATAACGCGGGACGAGGTACTCGCGGCGGAGACAAAACTGGTTTCGCCGGTTAACATCGTGGCCGGTCTCGATTACGAAAAAAAGCCAGGAAAATGAGTCTTAGGTGCCGTCCTACCTCTGCCGTCATCGAGGTTTAAACTACGGCCTCCTCTCCGACCCGACGCCGACGACGCCAAACACTTAAACGCTACGACGATTCGCGCGGAACCCTGTGGAACCGCGAGTCTCTTCGCCATACGCGAAACCGCTTGGAACTCGCGCGGTTCTCCGAACGTTCGCTCCGGAACTTGCGCGCCGACGATATTCCACCGAGATATTTCACTTCGAATCTACTCTTTGTTTCGAAGTTTTTATATTTCCTCGGGCCTCGAGAGATCTCGTATTTCCGCCTTCTTCGTTAATTTTTTTTAATTAGATCCATTTCTATTCGCGGTATTAGCTTTTATGGACATCTGAGTTTGTTCGAGGATAATTGAATTTTGCAGTTTACGGATACCGTGATCGATTGCCGAAGTACTATCTCGAAGAATGTTGCCGATGGCTTCCTAATAAGGTTAGTCTATCTTTCGTCTTATCAGTTATTGTATTATTAATAATACTTCTTAAGGAATGCGCGGAGTTTGATTATAAAAAATATTTTAATCGTAGGTTTGATATCGAAGTCTTTTGATCCGACCTTCGCGCTATCATTCATAATATCGGTGCTCCTAAAAAATGACGGCTAATTTTGTTGGATCGAACATTTTTTTTAATTTTCTTTTATCGTGAAAAAATGGTTTATAACGCATGAAACTTGAGGAAAATATAAAAAATCCAATAATATTAAGAGAAGAAGAATAATTTGTATGAGATAGATTTTAGTATCCTCCTCAATGAAATTAATGGAGTACTTTAATCGTTGAAATTATAGTAGTTTCCAATAACTTGCAATTAAAGGAATTATTTAATGTACATTATTTAAATAAAAATAAATTATGTTCTTCTGCGATCGCGATTCTAAACTAAGTTCGATTGACTTAAACGGAATCGCGATGGTATGATTGTTAATGAAAAGATTTCATCATATCGCGATTTACTCGATTCGCAAGTATAATTTCGCGTCGGTGACACATAACGGTAATATTTTAGTGCATTGATATGACAAGAAAATGTCAGAATTTGCAATTATAAGCCAACATTTCGCGTGGAATTTATAATGCATCCGAAAGTTTGCTGACCTTAAACCGAAACTCGATTCTTAACTTCTCATTTTTCTTCGCCAATTTTATTTCCGTATAACTCGACATCAAATATGCGGTTCGCCGTAATATTTACTTATATATTATATATATACACACACACATACACGAAAGTATTTGTGCAGCTATTAGCGTATCAATTATCCGCGCACAAAGAAATTGATCACGTTTATCTAATAACGTATTATCCCAATTGAATAAAAAATCAGACTTGTATACGAAGTTAATACCTGATAATTTTTAATAACATAATTTGTTAATAACCGTGACACAAACCTGACTTTCAACATATTAAAGTCCACGGAACAATTAACCTACGCAAGTGCGATAGTAATCGGTCGGTCGTTTATCATTAATTACACGGAAACATCTACAAAGAACGTTAAACCAGAATTACACAATGGCGAGGTAGAAAAAGGTAGAATACGTAACGTCGTAGTTTACCTCTTATCCAAGTGTTTCATGCTAATAATCAACAGTTGAACGTACACGAAAGTCTAATTAAACCGTGTCATTTTCGCGGCGACGATCTACGAAATTGCTGAATTTCACGGCATATCTTACGAACAGAGTCTTTCATTTTTGTGTGAGATTTTCGCACACAATCTGCAGGTGCAATGGCGTAGGACATTCCACCGTTTACAAAACCGTTTTACAAAAAAAAGGTTTAAAATTAGCCAAGATTGCCATACAGTTATGCATTTTTCGTCACGTTATACAGCGAAGGATGTATAAATGTATGGAAACCTAGTCTGATTTTAAACCCATTTTTGTAAAACTCTATTACGTCACTTCAAAATCTCATTAAAACATCTCAAATAAAACTGACAAATTCTCCTCGTTAATTGCCGCGACAACTCATTGTGTCATCGGGCACAAAGAAGGGCACGCGACACGCGGGAGAAACTGTTTACGTGATTCTTATGAAATCCGCACCATTGATGTCACGAACGATGAAGAACAAGATATAAAATCGTACGATGGTCGGGATTATTGTTATTACACGCGTGAGAGGTAAACATCGCGATGATTATTTCTTTATATTAAATAATCGATCGATCTCCGGTGTTTTATCGGCTGATCGATGTCGGACTTTGTGCACTTTAGTCGTTCGCCATCGAGATTGAAATCCGTATAACGCAAGTTTTTCTCCAAGAAGAAAATGATCGCAAATACCAGTAATTTGTAGTACATTTCGTAAATTCGAGATATTAATGACAGCTTTAATAAAGCCATAGATTGATGGTGACTTATTCAAGATTAATCGTGAAATACCGGTTTTGAGTATTCGTGACGGAAGGTGAGCCGATACTTCCTAAGGAATTCCGTTTTTTCCGTGATTCTATCAAGGAGATCAAGTTCAAGCTCGCGGAATGAAAAAAAAGTGCAATGACGTTGAAGCAAGCGACCTTCGCCAAGAGGTCCTTGCACCTTCTTCTTTCTACGAAAACAGGAAAATGGAATCTGCTTGATTTCTAGTTGCATATTTCAGGAAGATGAATATATCTTTCCGTCATCATTTATTACATATAAATAATTTATTACATAGATTAGATATAAATCATTATTCCAAACTATCGTATATATTAATGGGCAGATGAGAACGTATATATACGCCTTTTCTACACAAAGGGTGAAATAAATATGAACTTTAAAATTCTGCAAGCTTGAAATCTCGTGTTTTCGAATTTTCATATAGAAATAACGAAGAATCGCGATGCACGAAAATCGGCAACCATCAACCGGAAAAACCGAGCTCGCGTTTCGCAATTGTGATTACAGTGCACTCGTTAAATGCACGTCATGAAACGTGCGGAAACGTCGTGGAAAATCATCAGACATTGTCCATTGCTTTTATACCACAATGAAACCTACTTGTTCCGGACTGCCGTTGTGAATATGGAAAATTAGCGATCCGAGAAAAATAACAGGATTGGAAGAACGCGCGTGACTTCCATCCGTGACTTACAACTCGATCGCAAAACATTCCGATCGCCTTGTAATTAGATTCGCTAACTAATATAAGCAATATTGTTTTTTGTTTACCGTGAGCAGCATTTCCCTATAGTTAATAAGGAATTAACCAGAAACGATGTTCTACAAAGTGAAGGAAATGTCATGTATATAACAACGTTTAATTACTAATTGTGACGAGTCGCAAATGAGTTACATCGACAACATTTAATAAAAAGACGTTGCTGATCCTATATCAATTCAAATCGATGGAAATTGATTCGATTAACGTCGATGAATTATTTAAATATTAAGATGATCGAAACGAAGCGGCAGCAAAGGTTCCGCCGGTTCTAGGCCGTTCGCGGATAATACGGAAAAAACGGGAAAAGATGCGAAAAACGGGACAAAAAGCTGTAGGATCGGCAGGATTATGAAAATTACATTTGCGAAGGCTCGATTTACGCAATGACAGGGTAATCGAGTTCCCGTGGAAATCTCTGCAGATTTTTTTAACGTTTTCAACTGCTCGCACTATTAACTGCTTAACTGATAAAAATTGATATAATTTATCTGCAACTGAATATATTATTTATTAAATGAAATTATCAATTTCCTTCGGGTCGATCACCGCGATTAAAATGCGTACGATCTGCGTAGATCATTTTCACCTCGCACATTAATTTCGATCATGCGATTGCCAGAAATCTAAATTGTAACCCTCGATAAGAACAGTGACTTACGCGAAATAAAAATGAAATCATCGCGAACTATTACGCAACTGAAGGAAGATCGAAAAAAAGCATTCCTCGTAAAAATATAAGTCATAAAAATACAGAAAACTGTACCAGGCATAATTATTCTAAAAAGCATGTTTACATAATCAGAATGATCGACATTTCCAAAGGTTATCGGCCATCATAAATGCGAGCAGCTATCATTTGGTTTTCATAACTGCGTTATTGATTGCGTTGAATAGTATTTATTTTATTATAATAGTAATTATTTTCCTGGATATTTAGTTTTTCAATTACAATGTATTTAAATACCGGCGTTACTATTTGCATAAAATTACTCGTGAACAGTGTATTATTCTAAGTATGATTCCACTGGAATCATACATATTTAACGGCGTCACGATTCTTATGAATTAAGATCAGCAATTTTCATGTCGATCAAAGATTTTGCTGTGTCACGTAAGAATGGAGAGAATATTGCTTCCCAATCCGAAGAGTCAGTGAAATTAATAATCAACAATCACGGACCCCGCTAATTTTCCGAATCTGTGATTAGCATTTCTGAAACTCATCTTGTTGGATAATATCGACGGATTTTTAAATTACTAGGCAAATCGATATCTGACATTTGTTCCGACATTTATTTCTTTGCTATCACTCGCAAATTAAGATGGCAAGCTGACAAACTTATTAACACGGAACTCCGGGAGTCTCGGCACCGTTACTCGAAGCACGAACTGATTTCAAAATGGCCTTGGTATCTTGCTACACTGTGTAATTTTCCGTCTAATTCCACAATGTTTAACTAACATGCACGAAACCTGTTCCCGGATGGATATCATAGTACGTTTTTAAATATTCTAATAGAACAATTAACGCAGGCATTTATCTTCTGTAATCGAGTCATTCGATTACACGGGTCATTCGAGTCAAGATCATCTACACTGCTAGTCAGTTTCGTGACTCGTGACTCACGATTTGATCGGCACTCGTTTCCCCGATTCACGATTACTGCCCGGCATGAAACAAGCGCAGTCAACGAATCATTCGATGGTTGACACTTTTTTTATTGATACATTTAATTTATTAATGGATCGGATAAACGCCGATCGCAGAAATCAGCAGTAAAATATACTTGGTTATACTTTTACATTTATTTACATATAAATCGTTACTGCAGGAATTAAGTTAATTAATGGATCGAATTATTTACATTACGTATATAAAAAGAAAGTATATCAAATCTCAAACAATCCATCGTGGTATATACAAATAATTGAACTAAAAATGGCAGACAAATCAGTTTGACCACTTTGGTATTGCATTGGCCAAAAAATGCCTGCGGTGTTTAAGATATAAATAGGCAGCGATTTTTATTCAGTTCTCTATATTTCTTCAATTTTCTTTATTCTATAATATATTCTTCGTTTTGCACGAGGAAAACCTCGAATGAGATAATCAGCGTGACAAAAAGTTCAAGAGTCTACATAATTGTCGATCGAAAGATCTACATCCTCGGCGAGACTTTTTTTTAGTATACAGGAATCTATATCTTCCTGGATGTTATTAATTAGCATTATTCAACGAATGTAATCTCTCTGTTACAGATCCGCGTGGTAAAGTTCAGTGGATGTCGCGGCGCGGCAAAGCGAATAGGATTATCGGATCGAAGTAATCTTGAATGAGATGCAACGAGGTGAAGGAAATGGAAGCGGAAGGGGGATAAATAGAGAAGGAAGGAGTTAACGATCCGTCGGAGACAATCCGTGCGACTTCAATTCGATCAAAGTGAATCGCGAAACGTAATAAAAGCATTGTTGCATAACACCGGACCGCGACCAATAGACACGGTGGATAAAAAGAGACAACCGAGAAGGGACTCGGAGAGTGCCGATTCTCTGGCACTCGCGGCACTATCAGTCACACTGTCGACCAAAGTGTATCGGATTATCATTCCTCGACATCATGCGCGGTAAAACACACGATTATCCTGCCGCGGAAGGACTTTAATATCTACATCGATACGTGTTCTATAAAATCGAGTCAACCGATTGGAATCAAAGTGTACATTCTTTCTGAATCGAACTCTCGGAAGAACGTGCGTGTGAGAAGAGACGTCAAAGACTTGTAACAGTGGGTGACTAACCTTTGACAAGAAACGTAATATCTTAATAATAAAACTCAAACTTGTCGAGGTCCAAATGAAACAGGACTAACTTGTGATGCGCAGCCATTTGTAACAGTGTTCGTTTCGGATGAAATCTCGTCGGAGAATATTTACGAGAGAAGAGAATCTTGTTGCCGTTTTGCGAGATAAATTATACCGGTTGTTCGTGTGGAACTTTGAAATCAATTTCGAATGATAATAACCGAAAGAATTTGGAAATGATTTAAAAGAGTCTTTGAACTCTGTGACATTATTATATGAGCATTCGTAAACGGGAAGTGGAAAAACCGCGGATCCAAAGTCTCGGGTAGACTTAAAAGTACCGATGCATCCGTGTGGACGTTGCGTGGTTGCAATATAATCGGCTGACCTCGATTCCAGTAACGTTAGTCAATTCCCTCGGTGATTCGCGTGTCGGCTAGGCCCGATAACAGTGAGAACCAGATAACAATAACATTCTCGAAGTAAACGAGCGAGGAAAAGTCTCAGCCGCGAAATTCCCCGAGTAGGTCAGTTAGCATTATCTTTGATCCAAGATGTACCACCAGCGTACCGTGCAGTTGAATCTGCCGAAGGCCGATGCGATCGACATACGATTTTCAAATGTCACTTGCGAGATGAAGGTGACTTTCTCGAAGCAACAGAAAAAGATTCTAAAGGGTGTCGATGGATGGTTCAAATCGGGTGAATTGACTGCCATAATGGGACCATCCGGTGCGGGGAAGTCTACTCTACTAAACACCCTGACCGGATACACGGCAACTCCCACGAGCGGGAAAATCGAGTATTTAGGGAAGAGCTGTATCTACACTTGGAGGGAGTTCAGGAAGCAGACATGTTACATTCAACAGGAGGATCATTTGAATCCATTATTCACAGCGGGGGAAATAATGTGGATGGCTACTAATCTGAAGATCGGAGACAGCTTGAACACGAAAGCCAAACAGATACTGATCGACGATATTCTCGATAGTTTAGACTTGAGTAAGACGAAGGAGACACGATGTGGTCGCTTGAGTGGTGGTCAGAAAAAGCGACTAAGTATCGCCTTAGAATTGATTGACAACCCGACCGTGATATTCCTCGACGAACCCACGACAGGACTCGATTATTTATCCTCGCTGCAATGCATCACGATATTGCAAAGTGTCGCACGAGCCGGAAGAACGGTGGTCTGCACAATCCATCAGCCAAGTGCAGCGCTCTACGAGATGTTCGACAATATCTACTTGGTCGCGAATGGCCAGTGCATGTACGAAGGTTCCGCCATGAACACGGTGGAATACTTTGCACATCTCGGACTCGTATGTCCCAAGTATCACAACCCGGCGGATTACATGATCGAAGTGGTGTCCGGGGAATACGGGGACTTCCAGGACACGATCGTCAAGGTGATGAAAACCAGGGAGAGATCCTGGAGATCGGTCTCAAAGGCGAAGACCGAGATGTACCCTCAAAGTGAGAAGAAGGTATACCAGGACGAAATGAAGGCAACAATTCCAGTTAACCCACCGTCAGAGATAGGAAGATTTTTCATCCTCTTTAATCGCTGCACGGTACAACTCTACAGAGATTGGACGGTGACTCATCTCAAGTTACTTCTTCACGTCATGGTTGGTATCATCTTAGGTCTGATTTACACAAAGTCCGGTTCCGACGGCGGCAAAACCCTGACGAATGCCGGATACCTGATCGTCTCTTTGACTTACATCTGTTACACGAGTATGATGCCGGCCGTACTAAAATTCCCCGCGGAACTTCCGGTTTTAAGAAAGGAACGATTCAATAATTGGTATCAGCTCAGAACTCTGTACATCGCTAGTATGCTCTCCAATTTTCCGTTACACATACTCTTCCCCGTGGTGTCCATATCCATCTCGTATTTCCTCAGCGAGCAACCCTTTGAGTACGAGAGGTACTTGATGTTCCTTCTGGTGGCGATCCTGATATCCCTTCTGGCCGAGAGTTTTGGCCTGTTCCTCGGTACTCTGGTGAATCCAATAAACGGTACATTTTTGGGTGCCATCACGACATGCATCATGTTACTCTTCGCTGGATTCTTCACACTATTCTCACACATGCCGAGAATCGTTTATTACTTCAGTTACTTCAGCTACTTAAAATACGCGTTTCACGCGCTGATGCATGTGACTTACGGATTCGGCCGCGAGACATTGCCATGCCTCGAATCGTATTATTGCCACTATCGAACACCGAGCGTGTTATTGAAAGAATTTCAAATGAACGACGGGAGATATTGGGTCGACGTAGTTGTATTGTTATCAGAGTACATCTTACTTAGGGTGATCACGTACTGCACGCTGAAAAAGCAACTCGCCGGGCCCGGATAAGCCTAGTTCGACAGCGATGTTAACGTGAAATGAACACATTGACTTCTTATACTTAAATCATTCTAATTGAACTACTGATATTTCACCGGTCGTTCGAGTATCTGGCTGTGTATCAAACATCTTGATAATGATCTCCGATAAAGTTTATCATATTCAGGGAAACACTTGGATAGGAACCCTGTAATTCCTTTCAAACGGTAGAATAATAGTCGTGAGACGCGTATTCTTCGTAGCTTCAAATCATATTCGCGGGTCGTAGATATTTTCTAAGATCGATTTAGATGTAAGAACCGAAGTAAATGTCGAGATGAAACAATGTTTAGTATTCCTGGTAATTGATTGATCGTAAAGCTTGACCGTTACGTGCGTCAAGTTCGTAGGAATCTGAATTCTACGGTAAATCTTAAGAGACGAAGAAATATTGCGAGAAACGACGTCATGTTTTGACGATTACGATTACAATGAGAATAGCGCGCATTATTCCCAAGTTACGAATGGCACGTGATTCAACGAATTCAATGCAACTCTGACTTTCATTCACGCTATCACATGGAAATGTGATTGTATTGTCGCGGAAGATTCTGCATGTTTTTCAAAAACTGACAAAAGTGGGTTATGGTAATCATTAGAATAGCCAACGAGAGCTGCTTCGACCTACGATCTGTAAGATGAATAAAGTACTTGGGACTTGTCTTTTGGCATATCTTCATTTATTTACCTGTCACC
Source organism: Nysson spinosus (assembly GCA_910591585.2). NCBI lineage: Eukaryota > Metazoa > Arthropoda > Insecta > Hymenoptera > Crabronidae > Nysson > Nysson spinosus. The sequence continues at coordinate 703,192 of OU342839.1, read as the reverse complement.
TGTATCTCCTTATTCGATGGACCGTTCAAGATTTGAACAGCGAAGATATTCGAGGAGTTCCAAGCATTGTCGGAAATATTAATGGCATTCGTATCTTACCGGAAAGTTCAAGTTCGCGTTGGAGTTTGCTAGCGCGAGTACCTTCTCCGAAACACAAAGATCGCTACGAAGGTCGTAGGTTTTGATAAGATTCCGTGGCGCGCTGACGAACGAACTAAACAGTAACGATGATCGTCGTATCGTGAGGAAGATATCAAACTTTGAAAACGTGTATTACAAGATTAAAAGATTACGGAGGAACACCGCGAAGTATTTCTAATTTATATTGACAATTATTTATAATATCGAAAATATATGGTTATCAAAGTACCGAGCGAAGACGATAAGTTGAATGAATGTCCCGAATAATCGTTAATAACGAAGGAGTCCGTAAATATTTTTTGATGCAACAAAGTGCATTCGAAAGAGCGGACTTTTCTCTATAAGATAACTCGCGGACAAAAATATCCCACGATTCGTTCTTCCGGAATTAATTAAAATACGGGACCTCGTCCGAGCGGTGGGTGAGACTCGCGAACAAAGTTGAATGAATGTCCCGAAATAACGTTAATAACTAAGGAGCATGACAAAGTGTAGTAGCAATTAATTAAAAAAAGTATATGACTCGTCGATTATGAAATATGAACAATAATAGCGAACATATTGCTGAGAGACACGAAAAGAAAAGTTTTAATACGATTTAATAAATGACTGAAATATTTTCTCTCGGGATCGATCTAGGAATCTGGCGATGCGGTACTTATGGAAAAAATGGCACATTTATTATGTTATTAGTAATAATAATATTACTAGTGATAATTATACATTTTCTTCTCTCTCAAAGAATCTCTCTTGTCGCGCTTCTCTCTCTCGCACTCACGTATACGCAGCCACGCAGGATTCTCTCTCTCTCACACACACTCTCTCTTTCTCTTTCTCTGTATACGCATAATATTCAGCTCGTGCTTCGTTTTAGTGTTTATAATCCTCCTCTCGAAACGCATTCAAGGTCATTGAAAATTGCATCCGATATCACCGAGGCACATTTCCGGAAATGAATTGAATCTGCATCGATATGTATCGACATCCTTGCGATAAAAATTGTCACTAGTACGCTAATTAAAATGCGACAGAAAAACAGAGGAGACAAAAAAAGCACAATGTGTCAATAAAAATGTCTGGTTGATGTCAATTAACTTTGCGTGCCAACAAAGAAGTGACATCTTTATTTCGTACCGATATCGCGCGCTCGCAGAAATAATTGGTATGCACTTCCACTCGAGGAAGTAGTTTGACAAAAAAAAAGTGCTTTGCATCGATGCACGTGTGGACGAGTATAACTATATTTACAATAATGATTGGAGAGGAAAACGCATCGTTAAATGTCGATCTCATTAATCGTAAGTATCGCATCGAATACGATCATTGGATTGACGATTATTGAATTAAAATACGATCATCGAATAGACGACCGTTTAATTAAAATAAATCTAACTTACACGCTACTGATGTTGATCTTAAGACGTTTGTACATACGCACGTTATTGGTAACAGTAATATTACCAGTGATAATTACATTGGTTATGCGATTAAATAATAAAGTTCACGTTAACGAGCCTCGGTGATGGCCGACACGAAACGGAACTCTCGCGTTCACTTTGACTATCTAAGACTATCGACAGGTGCCTAGCTTAGTCCGGCTTACGAGCTATTTATTGTCGTTATTATTTTACAAGATTACCTTCGCGAGCATAACTGAACGTGTGTGATCGTATGTAATTTCCTTTCCCTTTTTCCCTCGATCACTCTCTCCCTCTCTCCCTCTCTCCCTCTCTCGCTCTCTCCTCTCCTTTTCCCCTCTCGTTTAGCGACTTTGTAATAGAAGTCGTGATAGAAGCCGCAGCGTAACATACAATTGCCCCACACCGTCTATAGTCCTTTTATTATTAAAGATATCCTTCCTCTCTCCCTAAAGTCGATGAATTTCACGCGCCATTTTCTTTCTCTCTTTCTTACCCTCGCAATAATTCGAACACCGAAAGAATTCCGCGTAAGATTCGTTGCGGTTTGAGATCAGGCTTGCTTTATATGGAATTAAAATCTTTTGAGTTACTTCGCTTTCTAATTCTAATTAATACACGTAATTATTAAAATTTCTTTGCTACGCGTCGATCGGACGATAATTTAGATTTAGTTTATTCTATGTTTCGTAATTATTGCGAGGCTGTACGAATTCTTCTCGATCGGGGATTTTCGACTCGTGGATTTGATTTTGTGTGCGGAGAATAATTTGTTATAAATATATGAAGAGTGAAATACAAAGTGATATTTTGAACGTGCTTCGAAACCTTTCAGATCGCAACCGCGTTAGAAATAATATATTTTATCAACATCGTCGAATATAATAAAATACGGTAACACTTGCGAAGGATTTATGCGATCGAATAATTTTCATGAATTTTAAATATATATATATAATACTAATTTACAAGTTTGATTCGCACTCGCAGATAGATATGTTGGAACTCTTCTTCTATTTCGATACGAAAATAACTAATGATAATAATTTATGCCTAGAGATCTAAATTTACCGTAAACGTATTATATTCTTATTATTAACATTGAAAGAACTACCACGGCGCAAACCAGTTGCACCGAGTATTCTAACAGTTCAATTTTCCTTGAATTAAGTACAATTAAGGAACGAACCTTCCAAATGATTATTAGTTTTTCCATTGAAATTCCATTCCGGATAAGTCTCGAAGAGAAGGATGAAAGTAACGGGGGACCTCGAAATAATAATTGAAAAGAACGCGATCGAGGGACAACGCCATGATAACGGATACTTAGAGCTCGAATACCGCGGGACACGATTCACTGAATGCGATAATGATCGCGAAAATATTTTCAAGGAATGTACGCGCGTACGCGATTCGCATATGATTTCCACGTTCAACACGGACCGACAGAAAATGTCCGAAGAACATTCGGATCGTGATACAGGAATTATTATAATATATTGAAACATGATTGATTCCTAGAAATTATGATATCGGAGAACAAAAAGAAATACAGGAGCGAGGTCCACTTTAAATGAATCTTCTGAAACTCGCGGTTCTTCTTTACTGTAAATAACGAAATTGTCTTTGAAGAAAAATATAGCTATTCGCTGTATAAGCGTTGAAACTGAATGCACTTAAGCACGCGATATATCAACACAATATTAAAATAGAAAGAGATACGAAAAGGGAAGAAAAGAACGAAAGCAAGAGAGAAGTGCGAAAAGCAGAAAAAAAACAGACGGAAGTACCACACGGGCGTGTCTTCGCTGGGATGATCGTTTTGTATTCGTTTTTTGCAATGAAATTTATTTAAGAATCTAAATAATTTAAAATACATGGCAACTGGGTGGTACACATTCGTTGAGCTATATTTTTGTTCAAAAACAAAAATGTCCCTTTCTTTTTCTCTCCGTCGCGAAAGATCTCTTCGTCGATGATTAAACGGTAGTAGCGGTAATAATAATAATTAATAATAATAATAATAATAAATCATGATCGTGACAATAATCATCGTAATGATAATAATAATAATTAATAATAATAATAATAATCGTAATTAGATAATCGTTTAGGCGTACGTCACTTGCTGTATATACACTATTATGCGCGAGATATGTTTTGAACTTTTTTGTGTTCGATGGGTCATCCATTTCTTTTCGGTCGTTTTTCGTTACGTTTCGTTTACCTCAAACTCCATTCTTTCATTTCTACTAATTCGATTTCTGTATTACTTTTTAAGATCTTGCACGTTCGTTCCCTTAGGCCACTTTGGGAGTCTCTCGAACTTTTGCGCGGTCGCACGGATTATTGGTTCAACGACATTTTTTTTTCGCTCCGGCTATCGGAATATATATTTTTCATTTAGATCCTCTTCGTTCGCGTAAATCCTCCGTTAATACCCACCCGCGGTTTTTCCACCCTTTCACTGCCAAGTTGCAAATGCTATCGTCACGTGAATTCGTTTGATATATATATATATATATAGCTGAAAAACAAAAATATCACGCGTTTCATTCGTCATAGAGTTTTAAATGCGACCTCAGATTCGACGAAGATCGGAACTGGCAGCTTCCGGAAGGAAAATTCTTTGCCTCGGCAGTCGAAGGGTGAATAGATTAACGGAAAAGGGTTGGTAAGTACAATAAATCTGATCGAAGTAACGTAGAGAGGGACACGATGCGAGAACAAGAAGAGAGAGGTGCTCACCGATGATCCAGAGGTGCTTCGACAACCGTGTTGTCGCAAACCTATGAATATCTGTCTGTTGCTTTTCTTTTAGAATTATGCACAATGTACGTTAAGACGAACGAATCAATTAATGGAAAGACGAAACGTCGCACTTTTACGTTACAACCTCTCTTATCGGAAATATAATCGTTCCAATTCATCATTCGAATACATTGCACGTCCATGCAAACGATCTCAATATTTACAGTGATAATTGTAACCGATTGAAGAACGCACAAAAAGAGTGCTTAAAAGGACTCGTGTAAAGCCGAGCCTAAAAATATGAAAAATCATGATCTCTTAGATAAAGAATGATTTAATATCGATTTACCTAAAATCAAGAAGATACAGTTGCAATAGATAAATCGTGTCAATCGGTGGAAAATCATATGGGACAAATTCGGTTGCCTAATCGAATCGGATAACAGAGATTGCAGAGTAATCCTCCGAAGTATTCAAGAAACAAAGAGCAGTCTTTATTCCTCGACATGATTCTCGCTGAGAAACATACATCGTGGTATGTTATGGCGGTAAGGAAGTCCGCGGGAACGACTATAGTGCAGGTAAAGAAGAAAGGACGGATTGCAAAAGCAGAAAAGGTAGAGAAGCATAATAAAATGAGGAAGCCAGGACAAAGTAGGGGAAAGCAATTTAAAGTTAGAAATATGATGTTACAGATGAGAAGTCCGAAAAGGAGAATTGAGAGGGAACAAGAAAGCAAATTATAAAAAGGGAAGAAAAGTGTTTAGAACAAAGGAAAGAATTACGAAGAGAGGAACAACTTAGGTAGACAGAATATATTAATAATTGCAAGGTGCAAGTCAATAGAGGACAAGTTAGAGATTACGAATAGGAAAGGCAGTTTGGGAGAAAGGAGAATTTACCTAAATCACGATGTAACCAGCCAGGAAATAGAGATCCAAAAGGAATTGGCTAATATAGCGGCTAAGGAAAGGAGCAAGTTTTGTTGTAAAAGTCGAGGAGCACGTGTCGAAAGAATTCTGGACGAAAGAAGGAAAATGGAGGAGGATAAGCATAAGAGCAATGTCCTTCCGAGTCGATTTAGTATTGAGATATAAACCACTATTAAATATATCTTAGCACTATATCGAAGTCGATCTCGAAAAAGAATAAAAGAAATCTCTCTCGACGGAGTCTCGTAACGGATTTCCTTCGATCGAAGTCGATCGTATCCTTTCTCAACGATCATTCGTTTCGGGTGGAGTTGTAATTGCAAACTCATCGCCGGCGTAAATAAATATATAGTAAAGTAAAAAAGGAAAGGTTTACCTTTGCTTTTATGTTTACCCCTGGAAGCTTGTGATACTGTTTTAATATATATTAAAACAGAGTGAGAGTGAGAGTGAAAGCGAGAGCGAGAAACGATTGTGTATGAGAGCGTTCCAGTGCGAATCGAGGACTGGTGCGGTTCGTTCACGCTGCTTTGATAAGAACAGAACTTCCCAAACAATAATATAACGTGAAAACTGTGCGCGGCGTCGGGATTAATACACGGTCGCCGTTACCTCGTAGTTTCCTTCTCGACTAACCGTAATTCAATCGAGCCGGCAAGCGTGAGATTCTATTTCGGGCTTGCCGGAGTTTTTCATCGACCTCGTGTTTCCATTGACGTTACGGCTGTGGTACACCTGCTAGGTTGTAAGTACGTATTATTGTAGTACGTAAGCGATAAGGAAGCCACGACGTATCATTTGCGGCCCGAAGCAAGAGATTGTTCCCGACGTCGCGCTTAGTGACCGATAACCGAAAGTTCGTGAATAAAATTAAATCAGATCCTTTGGTACGTCGAAGAAATAGATCGATTATAGCTCGATAAAATTATCGGTATAATTCGTTTGATCGCTTCTGCACAGTTTAGCGAGTCGTGAGAATATATATACACAGGAAACACTTTGTTTCTAGACGTACAAGTTATTTTTATGTGCCATTAAATTCCGCTTGATGGACTCGTTTAACAGGATCACATGATCTATTCGTTCTTTTAGGTTCTCCGTAGAGTTAATTTTATCGCGGTCATCGATCATCCGATAACAACTCACTCGCCGACTAATCGCTCGACGTTTTTGTTTCTTAATAATACGTTGAAAACATTGTTCACCAAGGAGACGTAGATGTACATATTAGATTTCGTTCGGTCCGCGAGAAGCGAATTTTGCGGGAATACGGAATAACTAGAGACAAGCGTGAACGATCCGCGTCCGAGAGATAAAAGAATCTACTTCCTGTTCCTCGGTAAGAATTAAGTTTTACAACTCATTAGCAGTAAGCTAATCGTTATTTGTTATAACGCTTTATTGTAGAGATGGACTCCATAATTCATGAGTGAATAATTCGTGATTGACTGCTCCTTCTTTCTTGAATAATTCGACGGAATGCTCTACAATCTCTCTTATCCGATTCGATCAAGAATCCGATATTTCTCCGATATCATTTTTCCACCGACGGAACAATTTGTCTTTTGCAACTATATTTTCCTTATTTTACGTAAATCGACATTAAGCCATTATTCATCTATATATATATACATATATATATCACCGTTGCTCCTTTCCTCCCCTAAAAACGTATCATCTTCGAAGTCATCGTCATCGACTGTAACGCCCTATATATACCCCATGAATATCCCGAATTCTCTGGTATTCTTACAACTCGTTAGTGTGGAAAAAAATTCCATTTGTATTTGCAAGACACATTTTTGTAAACTATACGTCCATTTCAAGGTGTATCTACCCCTTAACACAGGATGATACCGCCGCTTAGCCGCTGCTACTGTGGTTGCGACGGATTGTGTTGAAGGGAAGGTGGAGGACCCTGAAACAATAAATATATTCCATGTTTAATAACGTGTCCCGTTAATCTCGCCAAGAAATATCATCAAACTTGGCCGGTCAATCGAGAAATACTTACAGGCATCGTCGAGAAAGGTGGTTGTGAATGCGCGTGGGGATGTGGATGCGGATGAGCTATGTGCGCCGCGAGGTGACCCGGTAATTTAGGTCCATCCTCTGCTTTTTCTTCTTCTCTCCTTTTCAAACACGCTGCCTTTGGATTGAGGTTTCGTTCTGTAAGAAACAATATATTGGTTAATGAATTGTTACTATCGTGTGGTTATAAATATGTCGTTGATGAACCGCATCAAGGATATACAAACCTCTGACTTGTTGTTCGAGAGTCATGATAACTTCAACAGCCATATTCAGGATCCCCAATTTCGTTTGAGGTTTATCCGTTTTGAGGTGTGTCATGCACATTCTGCCGAGTTCCTTGAGTGCCTCGTTGATATCTCTGATACGTATCCTACAGGAATTCATTCAAGGAATATATCAAAAAACGAATTACATCATCCTTTGTAATCAGCTTTTCCAACTAGAATTCATTGTAATCAGGCTCCTCGATATCCGTGAATCGAATATCTATTAAAGTCCGGATGATTATGATTTCACGGAAAGGCTAATTACATATTTTCTAGGAAACGTTTATAATAGGAACAAAGGAACAAGACATGAAGTAATAACACAGAATACGTTTATACACATTATTAAATTCATTACGAATTGTAACCAACGAATCTAACAACGATCGTGTTAAATTATATCGGACCACTTCCGTTGTCGCACATACATAGAATACGGGCCCCTCTAATCATCGAGTGCAATTCCTGAACCACTTTCCAACGAGGGGGATATAGGACGCAAAAACGAATTTTTTTCTTTGAACTCGCAAACAAATTCCCGGAAGATCGTGCGATCCAAATTTTCCCGTGGATCTGCTTACCTTTCCCTGGCGTTATTCGCCTGTCGCCTTTCTTTCTCCCTTTGTGCCTTCACGTCAGGATCGTCATCTTCATCCTCGGCGCTCGAACAACAGTTGCGCAATAACAATACTCGATTAATCACCTGACTTTGTCTGCCAGTGTATTCTAAAGTAAACTCGTAATTCGAGGCAACGTTGACAGCGGTGAAATCGAAATACTGATTTCGTTTCGCATATTGGCAAAATATCGTCGACTAAAGTGATCCCCGATTAAGTTTCAAAACGTACAAACACGATCGTCGTTCGAGTGAACGCACGTTGTTCCATCGTCGTACTTGACACATGATTTTTGCTTTTTTTCTGATTTTTTTCGTGAACACACGCAGGATGTTTGATTAGAGCGATCGATTTTGATTTGTTGGTAGGTGACTCGTGGTTATGGACAGAAATATGTCGCGATATTCGTAAAGGCCCGTATTCTTTGCAAGAAACAACCCAATGTCGATGTTAACGATCGCAGCAACGATCGGTAGTTAGTCGTTGGTTCTAATAACGTGTCGATCTCTTATTTCGTGCTGTTACCTAGAAAATTCAGAGTGCAGATCATTCCTGTAATTGTTATATTCGGGACGGTACAAGGTTTGCAGTAACTGACTAGAAAATACCGGAAGAACGTTACATCTCAATTGAAAAGGAAACTATCAAAGTAGAAACAAAAAAGAAATCGTATACAGGACTCTAACTTGGAAATAAAAACCAACGTGTATCAAATACAAGTTAATTTTATTCTTTCATTTTAAATATTCCTCAAATATTCCTAGCTTGGAGAAATTCGATAAAATGTATTCGATTCCTTGATAAAATTAATGTAAGAATGTAAAGACCGTACTGTATCGTCCGAGAATATATCAGCAGAAAGTATATAAAGAGTAGACACCGAAAAGATCGGAGGCGAATCGGTGATATTTCATTAATAAATTCTTAGCAATTCAGGGAATTTATTGACGTATGTTTCTAACGGATTAACATGCCTAGGGTACCGAATCGCAAGTTGAATTAAAATGAGACTGATTTGTAGGTAAGCACGAGAATCATTGAGCATTGATTTCGTCTAGGATCATTTCTGTCCTTAACCAGAAACATTTTAATTTTCACTCCTGAATACGGACGGAAAGTAGTGCGTAAAGGAAACCTAGGATAAGGATGTTGTAAGAGGGAATATAAAATTGTCGGTTATGGAATTACGTAGATGGAATAATGGTTCGGATGAAAATGCAACGGAGTGCGTACTGCGTGTGTTCACTAACCTTTCACGCACGTTGTTGGCCTGGCGACGTTCTTTTTCGCGGACTGCTTTGGTGCCAGGATCGTCGCAATCTTCATCAGCGCTCGAACAACGGTTGTTCAAAAACAATGACAGGTTAGATTACATTTGAAATAAACTGACAAAACGACGACTTACACCTCTCATCAATAATTTATATGAAATTTAATATGAAAAAATTCGTTTCACCACTGTCATCTCATCAGTGATCACATTAATAAATTCGAATTTTCTTTCGGAAAATACGTAACAATTTTCGTTTTCTCTACTTTAAAAGTCTTAACAAATAAATGTTAAAATTATATACTAATTATATTTCTGTACTAAATACTAATAATGTATAATCGGATATCGTGGAATGTCATACAAAATTGTTACGTTCTGGACTTTTCCGGATATTAAATTTTTATTAAATCAGAGTAGTAGTCATTGAATTTGGCGATGTTTTGTTGTAAAAAAATCATTTAAAATTCGAGGATACTTACTATCTGCGCGACCTCTTGGTTCCTTTACCCTGAGACGTCGAGTTGACGGTGGCCGCGCCGATGACTCCAACCGCCGTGAGTTCGCTGCTCGAGGGTTTCGTTTCACCGGTACTGTTGTCCGGTGGGTCCTTTCTCTTTTCTAAAGAGATGTATTCTACTTATTATTAATACTGCCCTTTCGTTTGACTTTCATACATTATTATACTACGTCGAAAGAAATATGAAATATTAATCCTTAGAGAAAGAAGAGGAACGGAGCTAAGCACCATCCGCGCAGTGTACTCTAAGGATTAAATATCTATTAAATTCCTACTGGATCCAAACACATTTCCAATAACCAACAAAGAGTTCAGAGACAATGACTCACGGAGTGGAAACAAAAGCATCGCGTGCGAAATACCCAAACATGCACAAACTGCTTGTATTCTTTAAGAGTATCGTTACGCGTAACGAAAATATTCGAGCCGTCGGTGAAAGAGACGGTTTAGGAAAATAATCGGACCTCTTTGTGAGAATAATCAGCAACGTCAATAGGAGGAAAAAAACCCGACGGCATGTTTCACCCGGAAGTGCAATAATAATTCCCGATGAAGGAGCGCGTAGCCGACCTTGGCCGAAAACGGCGATCGTGATTCTCGATTATCTTCGAGCTTTGGGCAACTGGCTTAGTCACCGTACCATGAAAACTGACCAATTACGAGTATGGAAGCGCGGAAGCTTACACGCGTTTTCCTTCGATACCGATTCAACGATTTCCTTAAAGTTCTCTCTCCTTCTGTTGCCCGACGATCCTTTCCTACGGCGACTTTGCGTTCTTTTAAAGTCCTCCCTCGGAGAGCCAATCGCCTCGCTCGCAACGACAGAGAAAGAACAAGATAAATCGCACGAACGATTGTGTGCAAAAATCCGTAGCTATTTTCCCTGGCGGAATATCTCTCGATTCAGAGAACGGATTCATGCTTGCGTTTCGATCACGCGAAATTTGCATTTGCTACTTGAACCGGATTACAAATCTATCATATGATAAGTGCCCGAATGAAGTCACTCTGGACAGGGAGTATTTTTGGGATAAAAAATGGGATAGAGTGAAGATAATATGCGCGAAGGAAGAACAAAGGAAGGTAGTCAGGATTGTATTCAATCGGTAGTAAAGATTCGAAGCGCTCTCGATTCCGATTGCCACAAAAGGTGAAGTCAGCGGTAGTAAAGGGCGGTCCTTTTGTAAAATGTGCGGGTGGCGAGGCGAGCCGACCCTTGGAAAAATCCTGCATTCCATTTATTGCGTTTATCCCGTGTAGCTATATATTCCGGTGATCCTTAAAGAGAAGGATTACGAATGTTCATTGGTAAAAGGGTACACGGAGACGGAGTTTAACTCGGCGGGAGTAGGGGGAAGGGGGAAGGGGGAGGGAGGAGGAGGAGGAGGGAGGAGAGCCGAAGAGAGACAGGTAGAAACATAGGGGTCTCAGGGTATAATAGAGGCACGACAACGATGTAGGATAGCAGTTACTTCTACTTGATTTATCTAATATTTCCTTATCGGGCTCTAACTCTACCGTGAAACACCTGGGAACTCCTAGGATTTTTCCTTTTCCTATTCTGACGCTCATGGGAAAAAGTGATTGCCCGATGATGCGACGCCGAGAATAGAAACTCCCGCGATCCAGCGAACTTATGCCATTGTTCTACGCTCGTTGACATTCACTTCGGTGTCGTCAATGAACATTCTTTCGTACTCTTCACGCTCGTTCTGTGCTAATTTTTTGTTCTTTATTTATCAAATTCACGAGCGACGATCTTGTCAATACACAAAACATTCTTACTACTTCTGCTGTTTATATACTTTAGTCATCTAATTTTATTCCTAAAATTGTATTATTGCACTTTCGGTGTTCGTTCTTGCCGTAGTATGTTACGCGTAATGGTTGATGTTCAATGTTATGGATCCAGAAAAATTTATTAGAAAATACTAGGATAATTATAAGGAATAAAAACAATGTATAAACTTACTGGCATTCGTGACAGGTAACCTTTCGATTTTGATGGAACCGTCCGTGTCGGGCGTTGGGGTGAGACCAGGGTACGAACCCTGTGATTGCGCTACCGTTACCGCGGGGTGTGGACTCGTCTGAAACAGTTAAAAATCATCACCGTTAGTTTTTCATTTCAATTCAAGCTGTATCCACAATTATTTATCGAGAAATAAAATACATACCAAATGATCTAACTGTGGTGGCGACGTATGGGAATACATGGAACCGTGTGGACCAACGGGACCAAGATGGAGACCCAATTGACTCTCCGCGTGGTTCCTCAGTACATTTATGGCATCGTCCAATCTCTCTTCCATTCGCGTACCCTGTACCAACAAAATATCCGACATTGCACACGATTACGCGTCAGTTCCAGAATTTCTCATCGACGTAGAATTAAACTCGACACCGCCGCAAAAGATTCAATTTGAGATTTTATTAATTACCCTAAACCTTCATCGGCAGGAGAGAAGATGAAAATCTTTTGCGGTGGTACGGGAATCTTGTAATAATTTTAATATCTTTCAATCGATAGAGCGATAAGTGACGAGTAGAACAGACTCGATATAGTATACGGTGTCCGAGGAGCAAGTCGATAAACCTTCTCGCATTGAACAATCAAAATGGAGGCCGTAAAATAAGGATAAAATTCGCGGTGAAAATCAACATGCTATTAGGTGGGATCGGTTTAAAGAGGCAAAGTGTGGATCAAAGTATCGCGGTTTTTATAATATTCTCGTCGAAACATGGTTATGTAGGGTAATTAAAAAACAGCGCGGGGACTTCAATCATTTTCATGTTTACGAAATTATTTGTTAAGTTAGACACACCGCGATCTGTGGAACCTCAATACTAGAACTTATTTGTATATAAATTATTAAAAATTGAATATTGAAATCCCGGCAGGTGTTTTTTATCCCATGTACTTAAATTGCTGAAAACGGCACAAACAATTATATCTTCGTTAGATAATGTCACGGTTAATGGAGAACATGTAGACCACATAATGTGTCGTGTAATTCTGAGGCCGGAGTGTCTTGTCGTTATTAGAATGAGTACGTAAGTCATGCGGAGTGTGACGTTAGAATGAGTAGGTGAAAAAATGAAGAAATGAGAAAGAAAGAGAAATAGAGAAAGAGAAAGAAAAGAAGATTAAAGGATGGGGGGAAAAAGAAACTGAAAATCGGCAATCCTCACCTCGGCATGGTCGCGAAGGAAGCCGATGGCATCGTCTAGCCTCTGCTGTTCAGGCGCCGGCTTCACACACAACACCAACGCAACAAAACCAAAAAAAACAACCAAGTCAACACAACGTTCACAACAAACAGGGTATCGGGGGTCGGGGGGGTGTCGGGAACGGTGAACCAAAAAAAGAACATGTAAAATGACGGTGAAACGAATAAATTTCAAAATCAGACGTGGGGGAGGGCGAGAATCAAAATAAGTTTCAGTGCGTCGCGTTCATGCGCCGTTTGTGTAATTTTTGTGCGATTATATGTGTGTGTTAAGAATCACTTTCTTTGTTGATTTTTATGTGGAATGTTTGATTCCTAAAATATTTGTATTAGCCCTCCTCGATGATCGCCGTTCTTGATCCTCCCCCGAGTTAAAACGATAAGGCGATTACGCAAAGTTGCATCGGTGATAACGAACAACTGTTTTCTTATGTATACGGTAAATATATTATGAGATCAATAAAAAATGGAGAAAAAATTTTTGTGCGCATCCTTGACCTTAGCTCTAAAAGCGAGTCGAGTCGGTGATAAGCGTGCTGGTCCCTAAAGATGTACGCGATATTTTCCAACGAATAGATATGTATAAATTATATTTTTTCCACTTGAAAATAATACATAAAAATACAAGGAAATATTTGAAGCTAGACAAAAAATCGAGATTCGCTGGAAAGTATCGCGAGTAAGACAACGATATGGTCCCAGGAAGAAAGGTCAGATTATGTGAAATAGGAAAATCGAGGCATACCATGTGAATAGTCCCACGATTTGGGTCCGCGGTGAAGTGTGGCGACACCGGTGCGGCACCAGGTGCCCAGCTGGGTGCCGAACCGGTTAAAGGGGGTGGCGAACTAACCGGTGTCGATGGATTGCTGCTGTAACTCGATACTGATTGGTCCGTGGGGTAGATCTGTGAATGGAGAATTAAAGAAACAATTAAGTACCAGCATTACAGAGAGATGCTTTAATCGAAGGGGATGAAAAAAAAGTACGAGGTGTCAACACGTACTCGTGTGCTTACTACGGATGCGAGTGCTTTTCCGAGGGTGTCCCCGGTGGTGGGTTGTTGGTTGCTGGTGGGTGGCGGATTGGGGGCGGGGGGTGCGGATGTCGGCGCGCCAGGACTGTGACTATATTGCAAGGAGGCGGCCGGGGATGGTGCACCAGTGGCACTGTTCGCTGCGGCTGCTGCGGCGGCGCTACCACGGAATGTCGACATCGGTGGCAGAGAAGCCGCGCTGCTCACCGCCGAGCCAAGAATCGGCGCCGCCGGTTCTCCGTTCGGCGACATCGCGGAATACGCCTGGAACAATCAATTATCATCATTACATAACATTGTCATCGAATATTTCTTACCGAATTTCATCGACCTCACGTTAACGTGACAATGAAATAACACTGTGATCATCTCGACTTTCTTGCGACGATTCAGGGCAAGGTATTAAAGAGTAGCAAAGAATAAACGGGATTTGTTCATTGGTAAAAGTGATTTCTTTAAGGGGAGTATAAAATAAATATTTTCATGCGGACGACGTAGAAAGAAGCAACGTGTGGGAGTCTTTAGAGCAGATCTCCAACCATAATGGATGTATCGGGATAGCTTTGATATTGGATACGCTTTGGCGTGATAGTTCGGTTCTCTTGCACCTACCGAAAACCGCTCGTAAAATGTCTAATTTTAAGCATCGCCAAGAATGAAAGAGAGGAGTGTATTTATCAACAAATTAGTGAGTTTGCACCGCCTACGGGCAACTTGATTTCTCGACACCATCTAAGAGAACCGACCACTCCAGGGGTCATTAATCCTTGATTTTACGGACAGAAGAACGAGGAGATAACTAACCATCAAAATCATCGCCTAACGTTTTTTCTTTCAACCACGCGAGGAACGTCGGAAACCTCGAAATAAAAAGGATCGGGAACGCGGCGAAGTCTCTTTGGGAGGCGAGGACAACTTCTTGGAAGAGGGGTCGTTAAACTACAGGATCGTAAATGTTTAACCTTTCGGTCAAAGAGCCTTCGGAGCTCTCGAACGATTCCGAAGGTATCGCGAAAAGAATATTCCGTCGAATCTTGGATGCAAAAGATCGGAAATGATCCGTTATTAAGAAGATTACTTTCGTCTCGCGAGATAAGAAGCGGTAGAAATTAAAACAAGGTGGATACGGTGTATCGCGGGTAAGATCGAATTTACTGGTACCAAAATGGCGGCGGACGATGGTTACAAAGAGAATGGCAGAGAATAGAAGGCGAGAGATGTGGAATCGAGGGTGCCACGAAGAGGAGGATTTCGTGGTAACCATGAACGGTGTAAATCAAACGAAGGCTGCACTTGACTAGAAACACGAAGTAGCGGGAGGGCCATATTCTATATATAGAAGCCTGTGAGTCATTTGACGTTACTCCGAGTACACGAAGCACTGTCAACAGTGTCTCTCAACTACCCTATGATATTCAACGTCGAAACATTGCTCCATTTTCAGCTCGAAAAACCCAACCGGGTGGTCCGAAATAAGATACAGTTCCAGCGTGTGATTCGTTTACGGTTCGAAGTTAGCCACAACAAACACTCTCGAAGACACGTTTTCTATTTCAATAATTCTCCTAAATAGATCTTGGCACTAACTAATATTCTCCTCTGCTATTCGCATAATATTCAACGGAGAACAACATAATATTATGACATAATATCCAAAATAATCTATAATTTATACACGATGCAAGATACGTGCGGCATTGGCGATGCGAGCGACAGGAACGCATCGATCTCCCGCGGGCGAACGAGATTAGGTTTAGTTTTAATCTGGAGACTTTCCCTTCGTAGGTGGACGATCAGCGACAGAATTTCGACGGTGGGATTCCCGTGTCTATTACGAAGTTCCCAAGGCAGTGTCGGAGTTCCGGGGTTCCTGGATTCCCGCGTTCCGCGGAACGAGTCAAGTCACGTGGCTTGATTGATCGTCTCTTCGCGACCGACGAGGGTGAAGTACAAACGAGAAAAAGAAAGCCGAGGGGGAAGTGTAATGGATCGGCGTAGATCGTGCTTTAATAAGGAACCAGTCGCTAATAAATGTTCATTAATTAAAGTATTACCAAGAACACTGGAGAGATCAACTATTTCACGATACACTCGAATATACCGATGGAAGATTAATATGGAATTACACTGTCGTTGCAGTTCGGTGGTCAACCGATCATTATTTACCTGCGATTGTACGAGTCCATAAATATTAATGTAACGGCTGATTAAATATTAGGGAGAGATCACTTACCATGGGGTCGTGGGGTAGGTGCATGGGGTAAGCTGGTTGGGCAAGGTGAGGGGGTGCGTACCCACTGTATGGGGGTTGGACACCGCCGCTTCCACCCGTCCATGGGTCACCAGGACCCGTTCCTGCAGCATTTCCATCTGAAACACAACAAATATGTCCTCCATGAGCATTCAATTTTATTAAATAAATATTCCTACAATCTTGGCAGTACATATCAAATTGTGGCACATATGATCTCCCAAGACAATTATAAATAAATGAGACAAACTAATCGGACGATTTATTTCAATTGAAACCGATTAAAGAGTCGGATTCCCACAATGTTTGAATAGATTTTCCATGGTACTTGATAAGAGAGCGAGAAACCCCGAAGCACGTGTTGATCGGTGACCGAACAATGTCGCGCACGTGCCGGGATAATGCTTGACCGAATCGGGTTAAACCGCACGAGACCCAAATTTATCCCAATTGCCTCGGACTCTTCTTCCTGGAAAAGGTTCAAAGTTCCCTTTTCGTCGGAGGGTCGATCGGTTCAGTGACGTATGAAATAATTCCATTGCTCCTTAATTGATACGATAATAAAGCCGATCGCTTAATAATAGTCAGCTTAAATTACCGCGGACGAACCGTTTCAATATGAATATTAACGTTACTCCAATAAATGCATTCATATTTTCTAAGCAAAGATGAACTTTAGAAACAAATTTGATTGTACATATTAGTGATATAAATGTTATTATTGAAACGAAATAAAATCAGATCACGGCAGAATTACCAATATCCTTTCGATATAGCGTTCTTCTTTGATTGGTTCTCGCAAGAGGAAGGTGATAGAAGGAAGAATCAGAGGCACGGTATGGGGCCATTATTTCAGTTGAAAACAACAGCAATAAGCCCCGGTTATTTCTTGATACTTTTGCTTGATATAATTCGTAAGCGGGAGTTTTCTTCTAAGAAGAGAACTGAAACTAAGCCAAACTACTCGGGCCGTTCGTAGCAACTAGCAGGTATTCGATGTCTGATAAAACTTTTTCCGCTCTTCGTCCTCCTCCCTCCATCCTCCGCCATCTTCCCACCCACCATTTATAAGCTATTCCGGCTTGCCTACCGGCTGTCACGACCCAACAACGTATTTGAAAACCACTCACAACTCTTCTTACACTTATCCTTAATAACAACTTTCCCGAAAACTTTGGCGATTCCATTGATTTACCGCCCCGGTAACACAGCGATCCGCAAAAAAATCGGCAGACGTCTTTTCCATTTTTTATCATCAAAACGAAACGTCGGATTCTGTTTGATTCCGTGTAAAATAATTCGCTTAACGCCGGTGTCTCATCGCGTCCGAGATAAACGATCAAACGCGATTGCAAAATCGAGAAACAATTACACTCGGAGATCTCGAGGATCGCCGAGTTGTTGCTATAAATGGCAATTAAATTCCAACGGAAATATTTGCGGTGTTAGTTAACGATCGGTGAATCGTATTCATCTTGCCGATACGAATTAGTGGAAGGATTTTTATTTGCGGAGAACTTAAAAAATGAAATACTTGCCAGGAGTACGACGAATCGAGGAGAAAAACGAATATTTACCGTCTAACGAAATTACGTGCAACGACCCAACAGAGGAGCGATGAAATTTATTGTCTCGCACGATAACGCAGCCTCGATTGATACTGTTTGACGAGAACTTAACAAAAAAAACGCGATACGTGGAAAAGTCTTTCTCCTCCTTCCCACCGCTAACCCATCCGCTCTCACTGCCCCCCTCCTTCGCCGCGATGGAAAAAGTTTTCCATGGAAATTTTTTTTGTGTTCCGGAGGGCCATTGGTACCGGCGAACACGTATCGGTGAATTTCAACGTGGAACTTTCGACGCCCCGCCGCTTGAACAAATAACGAGATTGTTATTGTTTTTACGCGCGACAGGCGCGGAGCGGCGAATTTTACGAGCGGCTGTTAAACAGTTGAATATTACTGCGATCGTAAAATCCCTTTTATCGTCCATTCGAATCGTTATGCGATTTCCAGCAGATATAAATGCATACACGTTTGCGCGCGCGGAAAAGAGATTATACGTGCACGCTCGCGCGCGGGCGCACACGCGTGATGACCCCCGCGTTCGATTAATTCGATCGCATTTGATCGATATCGCCTTTAATCACCATCCCACGACAGGCTTCCGCAGTCTTTTTTTATTTTTATTCGCCGGCGATTGATACGCTATTTTTGTACTCAAAGAAATAATCCAAAGATGGACGTTGTTCGTTGCATTTGGATATTTGATTGTGGAATTTCTCGTTTCCCGTTTGATTATATTGTTTCTGGTATCACACTATTTCCAACGTCCTGTGAGGGGCCGTATAAAATTATTAATAACGCGTTATTGATCCGATATCACCCAAAATATTTCCACCGAAAATGAGATACCAGGTCGACGGTGCGGGACACATCGAGCTACAGAATCATTCGACAGGAAAATGTCATGAAAACAAAACGAATGACGCGTGTCATGCGACGAGGACGGCGAAGCGTTAATAGAGAAAATGACAGTGAAAGAGTTGAACTGTTTACTTGTAACCTGACGTATGTTCTCGCTGTTTTGCTTGGCCCGAGATAACGTTTCACTTTCGCTTGAAAAATTGTCTTAACAATTATTTTTTAGAGAACAAACTTCTCCACGGAGTACCTAAAATTCTTATTTATTTCGTACCCTCGATATATAAATATTTAAATTCATTATTAATTGGTCATTTCTGTTGGGTAATTATAATTGATTATTATTCATTATTTCAAGTAGTTAATTGACTCACCAATATAATAAGGGTCTGCGTAAAGGGCCGCAGCTTTCGGCGAGGTGTATCTCGGCGAGTCCTGTCCGAATTCATCCGAGCCATACTGCAACAAAAATGAAAGCACTGATTAGCGATAAGTAGCCAATGGGCGACAGAGGATGGTATTGATAGAGGTTTAATATAAAAAGAAAGAATGTTGGAATTTCCACGTGGAAATACAAACGCGCTTTTAAATCGGAAAATCGTTGATCGTAATTATTCGAACTTGGATCATCTTATCGCACTTCTTTGCCATAAATCTACACGAATTCCATGCACTCCATCTTACCATCTTATAGTTCCCGTAATCGGTGGGACACGCGAACATCTCGATAGAGCGGGTTGTCGGGGTATCCAGGAAAGAAGTCAGGGTGTATCGCGGGGTAACATAACCCCAAGAAAGGAGAACGTTAGAGACGTCTACCAATCGACGTTAAAACGACGTGGAAAACGAGGAGGAAGAAAAGCAAATGAGAGCAGGAGACGACGGAGGCGGAGAGGACCGGGGCACCATACCCTCGTCCCAATTTCCCTCGTGATATATGTTAAAATATTCCACGGTACTTCCGTTATCCGCCCAACCTGAAACCTTTCTCTCTCTCTCTCGCTTAGTCCAAAAACTTTTGTCTACGGCACCCTCCTCTTCTCGTTCCACCGCATCCCCCTTTCGTTCCACTTCGTCCCCACGTTTCACCACCACCTTCGCACCGAGCTTCTGCCTCCAACAACGTCGAAAAGTGCCGGTGCCACCGAAGAGAAAGACGGAGAAACTCCCGACGTAACGCGAGGTAACGCGAAGACTATGGCCACCAACCCCGAATTTAACGCCTCTCCACGAAGACCGTGAAAGAATCCTACAACTTTCCCGGCGGCGCACTGGAAACTTTCTAACTTTCCTCGCGGGGAGAGGAAGAGTTTCCGCGAGGCTAGGGTGCCAGGTTTCCAAAGACTCGGTTCACGCGAACCACGAGTTTTTACGAGCACACCAGTGTCACTGATAAATGTTCCACGTCGGAGGCAGTTAAAAGAGAAATCGTTCGACGCTCGCCAGCAGACACGATCGCCGATGATGTAATTGTTTGAACAAAGAGACGTTGACAATGAAAATGCAAACTGTTGACGAACGGAGAGACGATACTCGCTTGACGAAGGGTGACGCACGACTGACTCGCTGCGCCTCGGTCATGCCGCACTACCGAGAAACTACCCTGGTGGGGTGACGAAGAGCCAATGGCAGCCGACTTAGAGGGCCACCGAATTCTGGATGCAGGGAAATCCGACTGTTCGATTGTTTAAGGGTTTATTCGTGGAAATCGAAATTTATAATTGTATATATCTATACATACAAAGACGGGAAATTAAAATTTCCTTGTTAAGCAATTACTGTATTCTTAATACATTCCTCGGAGGACCGAAATCTGTTCATGTTACAAACAAACAAATTATTATTATCTTATCGAGTGCATGTCGCGAATCTTTATCCGATTCCCGGTATATTTCGTACACAAAGAAACGAAGATCTCTGGAAGAGCATGACAGTCCGTGTATCCGTATCTGCGAAAAAAGAGGTGACAGCGGAATAATCATAGCGCGATAAAACCCTCGGAGTTTATCGCGTCGACAGTCGATAACGGGTTTACAAGCGCGAGCGTTTCCTCGGTAGAAGAAAGAGTAGGGCAAACAGCGAAAAAAAGAAAAGCCTATGGTAATCGCGCGATAATGACTCGGCCTCTGGACCTATTAATTTAAATGAATTACTTTGACACCAGTGGCTTCGATACACTTCTGCATGTTAAATCCGCCCCCTCACCAAGTGCATCGAATGCACCGAGTTTCCGTTATCTAACCACTTTTTCTCGCCTTCTTTCTTCCGCGGAAATGCCGGGCGCGATGTGTGCGGAAGTTGACGAGATACGTGGAATCACCGACATCCACTGAATTCCGTGGATCGAATCAATTTTATAACTACAAACTGAATGATTTCCGCGTTGATTGAAATGTCGATATTCATGGCATTAAGATAATTATGGAGTTTCAAAGGCAGATGTAATAGTTATGATAGAATATTGAATAGCGAATGGTTGGGAATCGATGTAAGATAGTACTCGTTAAGTACGATAAGGAATCGGTCGGTCACGCGAAGGAATTCAGATCGGAAGGTGTACTGAGAGGGGGGGACACCGGATGGACGATAATTCAAGTTTTATGTCGAACCCTTGGTTCGGGGGTGGGCAAAACGACACGCAATAATAAAAATGTCGGTTGGCCGACGCCGGCGACACGGCGACACGGCGGATCAGAAATCTTAATATGTCCCGTTGGGTGTCCACGATGTGGCGAGAGTCAGCGATTTCCAGCCAATATAAATGTCCTACGTTGATTTAGTTCTCTCCTCCGGGCGTACCAGCGGCGATCTTACGGTCCAAGTAAGACGTACGAGAAGAAGGAAGAAGGTCGTCCAATGGAAACGTCTCCGTCAGGGAAATTAGCTTCGGAAGGTCGGAAATAGGACAGGAGGGGTTGGCCCTTTTCCTTTTCCTTTTCCTTTCCTTTCCCTGCTTTTCCTTCTCGTCTCTCTTACCGAGGTAAAGGCAACGCGTGTTACGTGATGCCTTTGGAAAATTGAGCACGTGATGCCGGTCTCACGTTCTCGATCAACTATACCAGCTGTTTTGATATTTTAGAAGTTATTTCGCTTCGTGCCGATACTACACTTTATATCGATTATCCTTTTCCTTTTCCACCTCTTTTCCGTTCTTCCTCTTATTCATCCCTGTTCCTCTTCCACGGGAAGACAGGGTGACGTGGGCATATCGGTGGATGTATTTCGAAAATATTTACAGCCCCGTAATACGGAAGTAATTTAAAACTGATAAGGGTCTCGTTTGATTCGTGGGAGCGCGGAGCCCATCGAGTCGATCGAGAATGTAAGTTACGATAAAAAGGTGAATGAAAAAAAAGGTAGAGAAAAGAAGAAAGCCGATAATCGATTAACATCTTTCGATGTCCGTGCCTTTCCCTCGGCCGTGTATTACAACCACCACCGATACACGTGGGCGGAAATGAGTTTAAGAGAACGAGTAATAAGAAGGGAGACGTGTAAGCGGAGGGTCACACTGGCTAAGGGATAATGGATCGACGATTATCCCCTTATTAATTACTACAGCCAGAGACTTTCGTCCGACACCGAGCGAGTAGACGAAACCAGGTGTCTTCGTCAAAAACCGAGTAATGAATTTCTTCTCTCCGCACGCCAACGTGATACCGTGAGAATTCACCTTCCCCCGGAATTACCTATCGTATCCTTACAAGTCACTCGTCAATTCGAGTCCAATCATCGCCGCACCACTCTCGATTATCATTGCAATTATAATTAGGATCATATCGCACGGTTATAATATCTCACCGTATCAGGTTCAATTCGTTCCTAATCGTTGATAATTAAATCGTCGTAATCAAAGTCCTATCTCCGCAATAGATTGGTACTTATTTCAATGCAACAGTCTCGAATAGGAATGCAACTGATAAATCGATAAGTCTTATCGCGTAGATATCCATTTGCCCTTGGTATTGTTGCGAGACACTTTTTCTCCCGGGTGTTGGTATACTGGAGTAGAAGGGGGAAGGGTAGTCGTTTGTAAAAAAAGGAGTGGATGCAACGGGGATCTTTAAGGGTAATAGCTGTCGTGTCGTAGATGACTGTCGGATAATTTCTAACAAGCTCTCACAAAACCCTCTCACACGAAAACGTATTCTCGTGTTTCGAACACACGAATATGTTGCCGTGTTTTGTACAAATTACTCGCGTCACGCAGAGAACCGCGGAATTCGCGATGTTATCGGTAACGGAGAGTACAGTGGACTCCCGTATAACGCGGTTACTGTTACGCGTTCTATGAAAACGCTTCATCGTGGAATCCTCGAATTTTATTATATAGCTCGCTGTACCAGGAACGTGTTACAAAGGATGTTGCGATATCTTTAGCGCATTATTGGAATTCGGGTTATACAGGGGTTCCTACAATGCGAATAATATTATTAATTATTACCGTAATTCGTAGTTCTGGAAGACTGGCGAGGAGATATTTTTTTCTGCGCAAAAATGAGAATGATTTCGGTAAAATCGATGTCATAGGAAGATCACAAATGGCCTGTTTTATTCTGCTTTACTTTGGCATCGATACGAGTGTACTTTTTGGTATAAAATAAAGGAAGAAAGTGGAAGCAAGGTGTGCGTTTCGTGCGAGGAATTACTGGAACGATAAAACGTTTAGTGCTCCATGCTGATTCCCGTATTCTCCTCTCTTTTTCTGAATTTATGTTTCTTCCTTTCCCCCGTGTAGGACGCTCTCCCGATGGTTTCCCATGGCGGAGGAGCGGGTAGCCATAAAGGAAATACCCGTAGATGGAATAGGCATGTTCCGACATGGGACAACTTCCGGTTGTGCCATTTCGAACGAAGAAGGTGTAGGGAATAGAAATCGAGACTGTCTTTTTGTTCCTCCCTCTTTAACGAATGGAAAGGTCAAAAGAGACGAAGCCGTTACACCACCTGAGTAGCTTTTTAACCGTTTTGCATAATTCCACGAGACAACAACGATTGTCATCGGAATAACGTTAACGTGGGAGCAACGATCGCCGACGAGTCGATAAAACATATATCATCTGTATAATCACGTAAGTTAGACTAGTTAACTAGAATTATATAAGTCAATCAGAGCGAATATCGAAACAACGACGCATCCGCGAATTTCACTGGCTGAGACTAGTAACGAGCCTCGCATTTCGCGGAATTGCGTTTATCGTATCGGAAGACTAGAAGCGCTAAGAATACTGGGAGGAGTTTTGTTAAACACGAGATACGATCGTGCTAATATTTGAGATTTCATTAGTAGACGTTATTTCATCCGACATACGATAGGATGTTATGCTGATGTTAAGCTAAACTTATATATCACTCCGTCTTCCTTTACCTTCGTAATCATCGATTCTACCTTCGACTTGTTCTTAAAAACACTTTCCCGAAGCATCAAATATCCCATCATTACATTTTCAATCACAATCGTCACTGAAAGAAACATATTTAATTCATGCAACCACGCGATGAACCCACGAAACTAATCCACAGAAATATTTGCTTAAATTGTACTAAACACAATCATTCTCGGTGGAAGATTTTGCTAAAACAAGGAGTGCACTGGAAGAGGAAGACACAGGCCGACCAATCATAGGATCGGGAGCTCGCCGTTTAATTTGGCAGCCACTAATTGGTAATTATGAAGCGTACCCACTGCTGGAAACCTGACGTAAGAGGCTTAAAGGACGTTTACACGGGATGGAGGTGGATCCGGTGGCGGTGGTGTAACGATGCTTTACAACGATATAGGATGTGGTTGTAACACACTGAGAGAAACAGAGGGAGAGAGAGAACGCAGGTGTGCATATGTAATTCCGAATGGGTGCCTCTACCAACAGTGGCACGTGAAAAGAGACCAGAGATCCGCGACGTCTACATTATTTATTAGGCGTATCAGCATCGCGTATATAGCGAGACCCGAGACAAACGACTGCATAATCAACAATTAGCCGGCTGATACGAACTACGTGATCGGTTTTTAACCAATGTGCATTCTAACCCCCGGCCTCGTTCGTTCTTCGTCGACACGCGTCTTCATAATTCGACATTTATTAATTACAAGTTTAATTATACCTTGGTTAGGGAATTCAACGAATCGGTACGAGTTTCCAGGGTATTAAACGAAAAACGAATTCGACGACACGCGTGGTTATTTTAAATAGCATTAAATAGTAATAATGACTTTAAGGAAATGTTATAAATTATTGCGAGTATTCGTGAGAATATGATAAGAATTCGATCGAAATTAATAATGACAATTGGCAATTGTAGTGACTAGGAACGAATAGAATTGGTGACTATTATTATCCGATTAATTACAAGGGCGCTAAATGATATCTCGAAGTAACCGGTAACGATTGAATCGAACAGGTTCGTAATCTTCGCGATTCGTGTTTCTCCTTGACATCGGCGATATCATTGCACATTTCCACCTGTACCAACAAAGTCTCTCACACGACGATTTATTTGGTAAATCCAACGAAACACGGTCAAATCGGTAATTTCGGCGAACGTAAAGCGGCAAGAAAATAAAATCTTCCTTCTTGATAATAAATCGATAATAAATCGACAATAAAATCGAGTAGTAAAATCGAATGAAATCGAGTAAAATCTTTCGCGAATTCGCATTTCTCCTGTCTTCCTCTCGACTGTCTGTCGATCAGAATGCGACTGGAGTATAAAGTCGGACTCCCACAAAAGGATGAAATCGTGGAAAGGAACGTTTCTACGGACGTGTCCCTTGGGAGGAGACGATTCTGCAAGGACTACAGGATCACCCTGTAGAATGCAACCAAACGAAAGGTTTCCCCTCGTCGACGTACCTTCGACTCATTCTTTGAGAATGTGATTTAAGCCTGCATAAAAGACGACGGTCGCGCTGCATTACAAGAGGCATGCAGTTCCGTTCGTATAGATTCGTATACGTTTTACTCCGGGAACATTCCTCCCTTGGCACCGTGATGCGAATGCCGAAGAGTTACCGTGTTTCGAGGATATTCATCCCTTAAAATCGTTTAATACGTAGAACACCATGGTGGTCGCCAGTGGTCGCCGGTGGTCGCCGGTGGTCGTTGATACCAATATTATTAAAATTCGAAAAATACATCGCTAGTATTCGTAACATTATTAACATTTCTAACGTGACTGCCGATATTAATATTATTTTCACGGAATACTGTAATAAATACGATTACAGGAAGAATTATTATCCTGTATTTAATTAATGTCCTCTTCTCTATCCACACCGAATTCTCGAATATCGCGAGCCAAGAAAAACTTGGAATTAAGGGTGGGAATCTTGGAGGACGCAAAGAACTTTTACGCGCGACCGAGTGAAGCAAGAAGATCATTTCCTGCCGTTTTCTGGAGGAGAACAGGTAGCCTACATTTTTCGAGCCTCGCTTTTTCTGCGTTCCGCGATTCGCGGAAAATCTTTCGTAATTGTGATTGTACCTTCGCCGCGGTAACGAAGCGTTTAGAGTCGATCCCTCGGTGGATGCAGCTTAGGGATCGCGTGGAATGCTCGATGTTTTCCTTTCTTTCGCGTTCGACGAAGATGATAGAGAAGCAGCTGGTTGCTTAGACTACAAAGTTTACGAATGATAATTAATTGTTAAAAGATCGACGGAGTGAGAGGAATATTAGTTAATCCTGAATGCCAATTTTTCGTGGTTAAAGTAACCAATGTATCGTAGACTCTTTTATTTGTTGATGTTAAATAGACGTTACGAATGCGTATCGCGAGGTATCGTATAACACGGATTTCAGCCTGGCACTCAACGTGTTAAGCGAGTATATAACTTCAAAGTTACATGGCACGAGTATTTCATGTAGGACGCGCACCACGCCCGGTCCGGAATACTTCACAACCCTTTTTTTCATAATCCCGACTCGCGGTTATTACGGCAATAGCCAGGAGAACGTATCGTAATTCTACCCACCGGAACGACGTAGCACTCACAGAATTCTAATCCTCCATTAACGAGCAATTATTTAAATACGAGATACCTGTCGTAACACTTCTTGCCATACCTTTGATGAAACCTTTGGTGTTTATATTTTTACCCGACAGAATAAAGTATATAGATATCCAAATAGAATTAAGTTCCAATCGAACGCTGTCCAAAAGTCGAAGAACCATTTTCGAAGTCTCCGAAAATGGTTCGGTGACAAAGGAGAGGTAGAACGATGCGATATCTACGAAGCAGGCGAGGAGCGTCAAAGGCACTTTAATGATCTCGTGAACTAATTAATATAATTGCCCTCCAACGACGCGAGTTAAATTGCCATTCCACTCGTAAGCTGCTCCTATTTATTTATCTCGACGAGGAGGAATACACCTGCGCGCATTAACGAGCACGATTATCAATTCATTCCTTACGACCCAAACGAAAGTAGGAATATACGAAATACATAAATATCCTGATATTACCTCGACGTAATAAAACCACGGACGATACGGAATACGTAATTGTTTATTAACGAATTTTCTACCAAGCCGTTATTCATGATTCGCGATAAATCGCAGAATCAGCTGCAGGCAAATAGACTCGAAGATTCGTGGTTCAAGATAACCGATCGAAAGAACTGCAAAAGCGTTCTCTTAATCGCCCTGGATAACTGATAACGCGCGCTCGACTAGCCATCCGTCTCCGAGTAATTTATATCGGCCCAATGATAACGCCGGGTGACAACATTAGCGGCTCGATTTCACGATGATGGATCGACTTTCCTTTTAAATCGTTTCCTTCTTCGTTCGTTCCGAAATGAATTTCGAACGTTCATTTATTAATCGAACATATTAATTTTTATTTTTATATCGAGATTAAACGCTGGAATATTTTCCTGGATGATATTTTCCTTCTCCTACGAGCCTCTGTCATCGTTTATTGTGTACGGTGATATTAATGATAATATGCGAGAGGAATATGGAGCGGAAGGAAATATCTTGAAAGTAGAAAGAAAACTATGGAGATACGGCTCGCTTCCTCTTCGAGTATCGTCTACCCTCCACGGGGTTTCGTATGCAAGTGTGACCACCGCCTAATACGTGCCACCTCCCTACATACTAATTAGCTCGCCGTGCGAAACGCGCCGTGAATACCGCCAAAGACAAACATTAGATACCACCGTGAACCTCGCGCTTCCTGCTACCGGTTACGCCTTTCCTATCCAAACTACATGTATCTTCAACACCCGAAACAAATCCCGCTTGCAATTTACTTCATCAATCATAACTTCGACGAATACCCGAGAGTCTACGTTGCATTTGAAAAAAACAGCTTTCCACTGCTAACTTCGTGCCCCAATCTAAAGAGTTGAAATAGTCGGGATAATAAAATGCAAATTCATCGAGTCGTGGAACCCTTAAAATGTACCCGTGACTGGAATAATAATTACTCGACAAGGTGCATCTGGTAGGTGTCCGGGTGCAATAAAAGTAACACCTACGTTCGATACTTACTGAAATATGGAGACAAAAAATCGGAAACATCTGTGGACATTCGAGGGTCATAGAATCACCTTTAAGGTGTACGTCTCATTTAGGCATTGACTTATTCGTGAAACGGGAACGATAATAACTTATCCTAGGAATAAACGATGGCAAGTGCATCTGGTAGAGTGTACGGTGCAATAAAAGTAGCGAACAGGCTCGAAGTCACGTACGAGCACTAAACCGGTCCCATACCGTCGGGGACTAATCGGCCGGTATTTGCGGTGTGCACCTCGTCGGTGGGCAACTTTACTACGATAACAGGTACGAATCGTAAAAACGTCATACCTGTCTCCCGGACACCCCTAACACCCCTAACACCCCTACACCCCTACACCCCTACACCCCTACACCCTACAACCCTGAGGATAGAGAATTTAGCGCGAACCCGAAAGGACACCTGATGACCCTAAAAACGACCGTTTTTGTTCCGAGAGATTTATGAACGGAAACAATTCTTGGTCAATCAAGTGTCGAGTAGGGTCGAACGTGGGTCGTGGGTCGACGGTCAACGGTCGAGGATCTACCCTCCGACCATATAAACCGAAGACAAGGGAAGGGATCTTCCTAATTGATCCCCGACGATCTCAGACAATTCACGAAATGAATGATAAAAATCTTAAAGGCACTAATTAGCCACTTAAAGGGAAAAGCGTTGCGTTACCCCGCTTTCCTGGCCGCCGAACTGCTTCCAATAATTCGGAGACGGTGTCGAGGGGAGGCTCGGTTGCAGCATGGAACCAGTTCCGGACAAGTTACTCGGACTGGATGCTTGAAATCGGTCGTTACCGATGTTCCCTAATTGGCTGAGAGATCTCGATTGACTTGGACTCCGTTGAAGTTGATCGTTGCGAGTCAACGTTTGCGGAGGATTGTTGGAACGCGAAGGATTGCAAACGATTTGGTGCAGGGTGCCATTGGCTAGTTGTCCTTGGTTTGTTTGCACCTGAACAGGCGTGTATCTCGAATTGATTCGAGCGTTCGCGGACCGAATGATCTTGCAATGATCGGCGTTAATGAAACCCTTCGATTCGAGGCTTGGCTTTATTTCTATGCCGAAGTCGCTCAACTTGAAGTTCTGCTGATTCATCTTGAAGTCAGCGTTGTTCTTGAAGCTGCGATCCATTTCGACGGTATTTCGGTCGGGATTTTTCAGATCGAATCGGGTCAACGTTTTTCTTCTCTTCGGTGTTCGAACAACATTATTCTATTTCGAGTCTCGGCCGATTTCGGACTCCGCGTGTTCTCCACCGACTCGCGTTCGATTTTCCTCGCGAAATAAACAGTAACGCCTCCGAGTTCTCGCGGTGGCCATAAATAACGGTGGCACGGCCACGTAGATATCTTCGCGAAATATCGTGCCCCGTCGATTAACCGTTTCCTTTCACCCTGATTGTTTCGTTCCGTTGATAAGCGTCCACTCGTCGATTTAACGGATCGTCAGGCCGTTGTCGTGCATTGTATTATCACATAAATAATCATTTATACATTCGTTGAGACTAATACACTTGGAAACCGTGTATTTCCACGTCTCCTTAATTACTGGGTCGAACGAAAAGGAGACGTAAAATTAATAGCGAGTCCGTTTCGAGTACAGCGATCGTCGATCGACCGATCGCAAGTGGCTCGGCGCCTTGACACCGATTCGATCCAACATTGTTGCTTGGTCCTTTTAAGATCACAATTTGTCGCGAGTCGCACTGTGCTGAATGATCCCCTGCGTTTATTCCATACTCGAAACCATTTCCAAATTCTAATTCGGCCAATCTCTTCCCTTTGATTTTCCGTTCGACACAGGTTCAGCCTCGACGATCAGGGTCACTCGACTCGTTGCCAAAACCACCGCGAAAACCATGCAAACTTTGGGCAGAAACACTGGAAACAACACGCCACCGTGATAATAAACAATCCTGCGTGGGATGCGCGAGTCTCGCGTCTAACGTTCCATTTAATTTATCGCCGAGAGAACTGTAATTATTCGAGTCGAACTAACGGAGTCCGGCCCCCTTATTAACTCGAACGACTCGCGCACCAAACGCTAAGTCATTAATCAGCGAGCAAAGTCATCGGTAACCAGCGAGGTTGTATCGATCGGGAGATCAAAACGAAAGGAAGAAAATCCTTTATCACAATGCTCCGAATTCCATGGATCCGTAAGGTGGATTCCGTGGTCCGAAAGAAATGATTCACTCAAATCACTGGTCCTATTTTTGAACGATCTTCGACGGAAGATTTCATTCGTAAATCGAACTCGAATCACTTTCCTTCGCTAAACTTCTTGTGAAATTAATTACACGCTACCGCGAGATTCACTCGTTGCTTCGCGTTCCCTTCTCTCGAGTTAATCGTAACATCGATCACCCATTACGCATTCATTCATTCATTATGAAATTAATTATCCGATTGCATCTTAAATAAAATATTCCACTGCATCGCACTTATTCACCGTATAATTAATGATATCACTATCATTACACCACGTTAGGGCCGAACTTGCGATTATAAAAGTAAAGTACGATCGAGATACGAAAGGTAATCGTTCGAAGCAAAGCAAACCTTTTCGAACGGAAGGTCGGAAGTAAACCGGGACCACAAAAGGGTTTTTCGGAAAAATGATACGTTGCCGGAGATAGCACAATTATACGGTGCACGGAAGCGAATCACTGGGGAAACAATCGAGAGAGGATTAGAAGACAACGGGCAGCTGGTTAGCCAGTAGAGAGACGACTGGTTTTGTTACTCGACTCATAAGCTACGAAGCGGTACGGAGAGGCTGGGGCCCCCAGCATCCCCGCCACTTTATCTAACGAATACACACATAACCGCCGACTCTCTTTCTTCTCCTCTCGCCTCACCCCCGTCCTCCCTCACCCTCTCTCCCCCTTTCGATCCTTGGTGGTATACCTATATATCTACGCACACCGATAGTCTCCTCCTCCACACTCGCAAGTATTTCTCTCGTTCCACGATCTCCCAGAGACTGTACTTCGCCGTACCGTTTCCACACGCATTCAGCCGCCAACAAACTGCGAGGGCAACGCGGCACTCGGATTGAAGTTTCTGGTGGCCCGATAACGATTTATCGCGGATATTCGATGATACCACGTGGTCGTTCTATCGCGTGATACTACTCTTCTTCTCAGAGGAATATTATTCGAGCATCGAATGCCTTCCCCTGGTAATTGCTATTTTTAAAAATCCCAGCTCAAAGGAAGCAGACCAATGTTTACCACCTTCCGGGGGAGAAAGAGAGGACTTTCTTCGGTGTGGTTTATTTGGCTGGCGTGGGGCTCGTCGAAAAGAGGATCATATAGAGATTCGAGGAGAGACGTTGTTTGCGGCGGAGACTCTATCTGCCCTCCCCTTCGCCGCGGATCATTAATCGTCGATCGTCGCGCTATCTTAATCGACGGTTTCTTCCCTTTTTTTACGAGAGGTCAAATACCTCCGTTTAGCGGCCGTATTATTTCGATCACCGAGAGTCTGCGTATAATTATCGAATTTCTACGAATTATTTGACATAATGCATTCATTATCTTTAGTCGTATCTTTGGGTCAACGTCACGGTCGGATTGTGAGTTTAGGTAACACTTGAATTAGGGAGAATAAAGAATAACGCAAATAACTGTGCCACGACTTAATCGCGGCAAAATGAGTCGAGGGAAGATTTATTCGTGTTAAAGAGGAGGGTGGTGCATAGTAAAATACGAGGGGTCGGGCCGGGGGGTTTCGCAGTTGCAGGAGCCAGTTCGAAAGTTCTCGCGTGCAACGGTTGCATCTCTCGTTGCACCGTGGCGAGCCTACAGAAATAGTTCATCCACCGTAGTGGAGGGACTTCGGCAGAGAGAGGGAGAGAGGGAGAGAGGGAAAGAGTGAGAATAAAGGAGGAAGAAGTACGGGAGAAACGGGAGAAAATACGAGCAGGAGAGTTACGAGTTACGAGTTACGCCGGAAAACGGTGGATTATGTGTGTTTAACCCCCCACTTCCGAAAGCCGCGGAGTTATGTTTGAGCACGAAAAGTAAACTTCGACTTGCTGGCGACGCGAGGCGCTTTCGAAGGATTAAGGAGGCTTCGATCGGTTCCTTTGTCCCGATTTCCGTCGATCGACCGATTCGATCTTCCGTGGAATCTCGGATCAAAAGGAGCCCCCAAAATGACCCCGCTCGGATTTCGAACCTGTTCCCACAATCTACAAGTTTTATTAAAAACAATAAGGTATACTTTCTTGCGTTAATTGTATCAGAAAGAATGGCATAACAATTCGTTTGAAATCCGTACGAGATTACGATTAATCCGATTCATTGATCAATGGACACATATTCCGGCGAACTATTAAACGATATCAAATAAAAGAGCATGGGATCGTGTTTGATTCGAAGCTCAACGAATACTCATGGAAGAGAAAGATTTAGTCCCCCGGTGGAATCTGCGAGCGTAAATTGAAAACGGCTTTGGTTTCGGGGAGGTAAATCCGAGGAAAAACTGGCTTGGCCGACGTGCAACAGGTAGGAAACGAAACGCAGAGGCCGGTGCAAGCCAGGAGAGCTTCGAATACCGACTAAATCAACTATCGAAATCATAATCATAATCATAATCCTGGAATCGATCACCGGCCAGCAGCCACCTTTATGAATTCCAACGGCTATCCGATAAGTCGAGAAAAAATATCTTTCACTCTTCATCTACACATCCGACGGTGTTCCCATCGCCGGACGTAATTGCTTTAATCGCTTGCATAGTAGATAATTGAACAAATCGGACGGAATAATATTTTAGAAATTCCAAAACGTACCGCGTGCTACGTTCATCGTTTCTATCAATCTTTCAAACGATATCAATTCATTTCTCCGTATCAATGTTAAGAATATATTCCGCAAATAACTTAAGTGAGATAACAAAAGCAGAGGCTGCAAGGGGAAGGATTTAATCGAAGATCACGAAGTGCGCAACAAGTAGGAAATCGTTTGGAGAGAGAACCGATAGGATTCTGGTGGATGATAATGTAAGTACGGTAGCAAATCGTTATAGCAAATCGCATAATCGTACGAGCAACGAGGCAAACACGCGAACGGACAAGCGACTAACCAACCAAGTAAAGCACCCGACCAACTAATACCAACTAATACCAACCAACCAACGAGATACCAGTGGTCGGTTCTCGGTTCTCGGCTCTCGGTTGCTCAACGAAACTGGTACCCAGGCCACGAGGTGCCTAATCGTACACCTTCACCTAGATATCTCTCGATGTTTGCGCGACAAACATACCCTTTCGAATCTAATACGAGTCAAGTCCTACAACATCCAGGTACAGTCCGCCGCAGTGACTCTGATACGAGAAATCATAGAAACGAAGGGGAATTAGAAACCAGAGAAAACTGTATAGCTTTTTTGTTGGACGATTTTAAAAGTTGATAGATTGAAATGGTTGAACGGAGCCTATTTCTGCGCAACCAGTTTCTTCTGCCGCGAGATTTGAATCTGCTAAAGGCGTATTATACTGGTACAGCGTGAAGCACACTCTCAGAGGCACTTCCCTTTCTCGGCGCGGTCGGAACAGGAACGTTTACTTCGAACGAAGTGGGCCGCGAGCCAGTAACGCTACAAGCTATCCAAGAATAATTCTTTCCGAGAAATCAAATCGTTCCACTCGATCATTTTGTTCCCTGGTCGAAACCACACACGATCGCCTACTCGGATCAATAAATAAAACGCTCGGAGATCGAGAACGAATCTCGATATTTACGATATATATATGTAACTGTATAATACGTATTCTTATCGGGAGATCAATCTTCGCTGTTGCCTTCCGTGTGGCGGTACTCTCGCGAGTGAGGAACTTCAAGGAACCAAATCAAATAGATACGGGAACCCGAAGTGTTACCGGGAATCCATGAGAAAGAAAGGACTTACCACTGCATTCCCGATAATTCTCTTTTCACGGGAAATACACATCCGAGCTCCAAGGAATATCTATCGATAGGTGCATTAAATCTCTCCGGGAAACGAAGCGTGCTTGCGGTGCGTGCTTCGCGAAAGGAGGAAGCGATAAACGGTGCATCTCGATGATCCGGGGTGCATATACCATCCACTAGTCCTTCGGATCCTGTATTATTATTAACACGTATCAAGTATCTTGAGGATAAGATATATTCAATATAACTTTCCTCGTAGGATCAATGGCAGACGCGACATAGAAAGCTGGACGGGCGAAGATTACACTTGGCAGTGTAAGAGAGGATGCAGCGAGAGCAACGGGGAGAAGAAGAAGAACACGATGAAGAGGAGTAAGAACAGCAGTAAGAAGAGGATGAAACGAAAAGGGCGTGTTCGACGTAAGATGATTTTTAGTGGTACTGTACCGGTTTTAAAGGACTGTGAACTGCAGAGGAGGAAAAGAGGCGTACGAAGAAACGAGTGTATCGCACCACACGCACCGGGTACAAGAGTACAAGAGTACATGGGTACATGGGTACATGAGTACACAGGTATACGGGAATACAGGTAGGTTAGGTTTTGCTAAACGTGCACGACGAGGAAGGTGATACGAGTGGCACTCTCGGAGTAAGCGAGAAGAAGATAAGTGAAGAAAGACTGTAGTGGTAAGACGAAGAACCAAGGAGAGAGGTGTGCTAGCCACCGAGCGAACTGGCCAGACTGCCTGCCGCCGACTACAACGTAACGCCGTTGGTTGGAAAGAGAAACCGTATCCGCCGTGAGAACGACGGAGAACAACGATTGGGTACAATTGCCAGGAGACCGGGCCTCTCTTGTGAGAGAGAGAGAAAAATGTTTTACTCTTCCATTGTAGCGAGTTATTTTTGAATAATACATTTATCGTCCGTGATTTCTGCAGACTTTACTTGAAAACATTCTTACTTATGAATCGGTGTCTGAGCCGTTTAGAGACCGAAGTGAGTAACTTCGTCGAAGAAAAAGTGGAGAACAGTGATAAATAAAATTGAAGATAACCGTGATTCGTTAAATGTCCCGAAGAAGTACAAGATCGAAATAGTTACTTGGTAATCGAAGGATGGCTCGCCGACATTGTTCTTCCGGCGAAAGAATTAATCACGGAAGAGTAAATTGGTCGAGACTGCCTGTCGCCTTTAAGGAACGCTATCCTCGAGCCAATAAAACGAATGAGAACGAAAGGAGGAGAACAGATAGAATAAAGTAAACCGGAGTACCTTGTCCAGGGACATTATCCAGCAAAATGAACTCGTAAAAATGTGATCAGTTAAAATACCATCCAAAATAAAGATACCCTTATCGATTGCACAAAGTACTTCATTAATTGCCAACGAATTCCTACGTGATTCTCTTGGCTCGCGCTAACCGAGTCCCGGTTTGTTTAGCTATTCGGTTCAACGATCTCGGCGAATTTGGCGACATCGGTCCCTTTGCCTTTTGGATCTCGATTCTTAATTTGCGTGACACTTTCGAGAGCGCGATTAGATCCTAAGTGATGATAAAGTGCCCTTGTAGAATTAGGAGGCGTTACTCGATATTCTAACAGTCGATCTGTACCGTTAAACTGTCCGCCGCTTCCTGAATCTTAAACGATTCCTTCTTCGACGACCATTCGGAATGTTAATCGACCATTTCGAGACTTATTCGTTCGTTATAGTTTGTCATACAGATCGGGAACATTCGATCGATATCCTTTGATCCGCGGCTCGATTTAATTATATTAACGATCTACGATCATAATTGTCAGCGATGGAATTCGCGGACCGATGATCGAATTGTTTCAATAACTTTGTATCACGTGACACGATCATTATCTTTATCGTGGTATTAGTTTTCGTCAGTGATAAAGGTCGGTTGAAGTTAGGTTGAACTTTCACAAGACGGGGAGAGGAGTTCGAACGATTTCCACGCAAGATTTACAGGTCGTTTCACGAGGCGCGGTTCGGAGATTAATGATCCAGCTAGGTAAACACGCGTAAAGCGAGACTAGGTATATCACAGCTGGATAAAGAAACAACATAAACAGAAATGACAAATATTTCCGCGGCGGATCGTTGGAAAATAAGGTTGGCACGATAGGTAGGTGCGGTGTTAGAAAGTCCAATGAATTAAACACGCCTGTTTATGATTATTACCGGCTACCCACGTGCTACGCTCACGTACCAATCAAACTCTCGGTGAACCAATCGGTAGAACACTTACGATCTCGCGGGAATTCGTCTTCGAGTAACTTCTTTCTTCCACCCATACTCCACTTACCTGAAACAGAAAATGTATGTCGGTTAGTGCGCTTTTCGAGAGATATCATAGTTTTATTTCTCACTGAAAGATCTAATGGTGTAATTACGTTGGAAAGAAAGCAATTATTCGTTGCGAGATGCCAAGGTAATCGGAAATGGATTTACTGTTAGAACTCGATGACTCTTTCCGCGAGTACTCGAAAGGCAAAGTAATCAAGGACGAGGGAATATTATTTTCTTTGGTACTTAAATGTAATTCCGAATCACTTCAAGTCACTGGATTTCCTATCGATTCTAGGTATCGAAGATAAGAAGAATTCTCAAAGGAAACAGACAATAATAATGGATCTTAAATCGCGGCATTTGCTTCCTTGGCGTGGTTCTTTCGCGCGGACGGCGGTACCGGAAGTCTCCCACGCGTTCCACGACGCAAAAGCATGCAGGACTACGATAACGCTCGCGGAATGGTTAGAAGGCTCGCGGACAAAGGAAGAGGAGGAGGTGAAGGAGGAGAGAGAAAGAGAGAGAGAGAAATTCTGGCCGCGATAACGAACAGAACGTCGATTCAATGACACTCGTAAAGCTGGACATTTAACGATGGCGATTTAACTGTCGCACCGCAGCACCGCAGCACCGCGTACAATGTTCTTCCCTCTCTATTTCTCTCTATTTCTCTCTATTTCTCTCTATTTCTCTCTATTTCTCTCTATTTCTCTCTATTGCTCTCTATTTCTCCCGAGCGATGAGCCCTGCCCGCTTTGCCTCTACAATAATAATTATGGCCCTGGCTACGATTGTTTATGGAGGCACGGGTTAAATTACCGGCTCGGTTGACGTTACACGGACATTTCGGTGGCTGCCTATCCCCCTCCCTCCCTCGCCGAGTCCCCTTGTAATTGTTATTTAACAGTGGTTTGTACTATCATCGCCCTCGGAACAATAAATTCTCGCTCCGGCTCCGAACGAAGATTAACCATTATTCGTCGAAAATTCTCGTTCAATTCTAATTCGATATTAAATATGAAATTATAAAATTACCGGTTGGTGCGGGTTACTTGGTGATCACGTATCAAGTGGCATTAACGCGCGCAGTAATTACTGGACAATAAATAATGAAATTAGATTTTGATTTATGCTCGCGTTGGAATTAAAATTCAGGTATCCTCGAAAGAGTACGGAGGGAGTCGCGGGTAATACGATAAGGGAAACCTTCTGTGAAATTTGGTGTGCAGTTATACGACTCCCGTGCTGACCGAGTGACGTAATCTACGGTCACGTGATTTTTCCACCCGCTCCGCAGAGATGCTGATGGAATCTCCTCCGCGTGGGAGTAACATTTGACATACTCGCAATATCCATTCGGAATAAAAGTGTCGATAAAGACGATACGTTTTACGCGGGGACACGGAAGTAATCCGGAAGTAATATACGGACGAATGAAGATCGAGGCGGAAACGAGTTCGAAAGTTTCATCTCGATACCTTTCGGAGACAATTTTTAATCTTCCTCGACGCGACGAAGGACGGAGGCTTAATATTTTTACGTGTAATCGGTTAGATTTTATTTTATGAAGATCTAATTGTAGCTGCGACTAATAAGTACTTCCCGATCGTTTATGATTTAATTAACGATCGCTTTCTTACTGCGAGTATCCCGTTCGGAGTTCTTCCGCGGATAGCTCGATCGTCGATCGTCGATCGTCGATCGTTTCTCGAGGATCACCCGCGTGGGTTAACGATCACTTTCTTTTGAGCAAGGTGCTCTTCGGATTCTACGTAGATGACACGACATGCAAACAATCCTTGACAGCCGTCACTCGACACCGCCAGTCAAGTGTTTAATCGGAACGCATGGTCATCAGTTAACTATCTCTCGTCTATCTAGTTACGTGACTCACGGGATTCTAATCCGACGGACCGAATCTAAATTCCTCGAAGATCGGATCGTTGCAATTTTAGAATGTAAACGAGATCGGTCGTGAAAAAATATATAACTATATCTGCGCCACTTTGCAAAAAAAGTCTTGTACTTATTAATAATATTCCATATTTGGGGAGTTAAAATTGCAGATCGCTAAGACAAAAAATGGGGGCCCGATTTTATTACAACGAGATCGGTCGTCGAAATATATGCAACTAATTCTGCGCCACTTGGTGAACATTTCTTGAAATTATTAATAAATGGAATATTTGAGCAGTGAACATTGTCGATCGATAAGACAAAAAATGGAGGGCCGATTTTTTAACCATCACCCTCGTTACGATTTTCGCAACCCCCGACTCTCGTCAAACGAGGGGTTGAATCATCAGCCGAAGAAGCTTGGAAGGGGAATCCTCGGCAAGAGGTGGTCGGGGTGTACGAGGGGTTGTACTAACTTGGGCACATTAAAAATTTAATAACTCTTCCCGTTGGATTCGGTGGTGGCTCACCCCGGCAAACTAAGGAGATCCCCCTGGATCCAACAGTCTAACCCCGATCCAGTGGCTTTAGATCTTCGTGCATTCGACCCTTATCGACGTCGAATTATCGACCACTCGATTATTACTTAACTTACTTACTTACGCTTCCCTTTCGCCATCTTCCATTTGCCAACCGGAAACGAGTGATTTAATTATCGACATTTGGAATCCTCGTTCCTTAAGAAAATTGAGGAGCAAATAGTATTAACGACAAATTACTCCACGAAATATATGAAGATCTCCGAGCAATGTATTATTCAATTATCGCCATCATCTTCCCGAAATTAAGGACTTCTACTTTTCCTTTGACGAATGTATTATTACATTTCATTTTATGTTTACATTTTATTATTACTTTGTATCACCGTATTATAATGGATATCTTTTGAATAAATATAATTCCACCACTTCTGTAATTGCTCGTATTATTCTTACTAAACTTGGAATATTCTTGGAGCTATCTCGAAGGGCAACTCCGAAAGAGCCGGTAGCCGGAAACGTTATCCCTCTTCTCTCGCAAACTTCGAGATCTCTTTTCTCATCCCGTTTCCCCTCGCTCTCTTCGTCGTGTCCGCCCTTCTCGACTGCCACTCCCTCCTCGTCCTTCTCTCTTTCCCGGTAGTAGAGCTACGAAACTGCCATAAATTCGTCTCCTTGTTGATCTTTCGGAGTTTTACGGCCCCGTGTGCCGGGTATACCAATAAACGGATCAAACTGTCGAAGACCTCGAATTCTCGAGTCGCGTTATATTTACAACACCGTGGGAGTCGTCCTCGTGGAAATCGTCGAAAAACGAGTGTCTGCTCTCCTCTTCCGAGTAACGATTAATCATCGTGCGATATTTCCTTTCCCTGATTTTTCACCGCGTGTTAAACCACTTGGAGCAAAGGTCACGGAAGAAATAAGGAGAGTAAGAGGATATCTAGATGAATGTGTGGATTAAATCTATCGTCGTTAATCGACACAAATAGAATAAATAAATAAACGAAATCTACATCTCCAATCTTCGACCTTAACTCGCGCTTCGCCAGAACGGATGCAAAAGGATTTCGAAGCAACAGGATAAAATTCCCTTGCGATTAAACGCATCGGTGAATCTACCAACGTACGGCGTCTCGGGTTTAATTAACTTCTCCCTGGAAAATGAGATACTATCGCGGACACGCATATGAATTTGTTACGCGCTAAGATAACGGTCGGTGGATCTATAAATCTACGCGTTTGCACCGGCTATTTCTCTCCACTCTCCACTTCGATCCAACGAATCGCTGGAATTTTCCTAAGCTTACCAAGGAATCCGTTTTTCACCGGCCATCGATTGGAACAACTTCGAGACATCGATCCGCATTGATTTTCCTTGGAAATCAAAGTAAACTTTTTTCCTCGACTTCGTTATGTTTGTAGCATTTACCAAAGGGTGCCAGTCATTAAATAATTAAATCAATTAATCAATTAATCAATTAATCAATAAATATATAAATCTTATTCACGGATTTCTTTCACTATATGTGATCTTAACTCGGACGTACATTGTTCCTGATATTTGTTTCGCCAAACAAGTACAACTTCCTTTTATCTTCTCGATTAACACTCCACGTATCGTTGTACGTAGGAAGAATAAAAAAGTTGATCAAAAAGGACGAGGGTAGGAAAGAGAGGACATGGATTCGAGGGGGTAGGATAGACGTGTAGTAACGACTTGTATACCAATCCCGAAGGTTTCGTGGTAGTCCGTGGGATGGCAATTTTCGGGGGTGAGCCACCCCTGGCTGCATCAACGGAATATACAGTATACGAGGAGAGAGAGAGAGAGAGACCGTGTAACGTCCCACTGTCAGACCCTTCCACCCTGTACGACCACCCTATACGAGCCACATCTACGTACAGTCGAAGCTGACGATTCGGTGTCCCTCGAAATATAAGTTGCCGCAAATGATATCACGGACCCATTTTCTACTTAAATTATTATTCCAAACTGGTGCGCGCGTTTTATATAAATCTTTCCGAGTAGCGCACTATTTTTCGCACTATTCGCAATCTGCACAAGATTTATATTTTTATGATACTTATATTGTCGATGAAAAGAACGACGATATTGATTCAAGGAAGATAAAGAGTTGCACCGTGATGCAATGCGTCTTACTTTATTACGTTATTAAAGGGTCGCAAGTATCTCCGACATATCGAAGACGTAAAGAATATTTGGCTGATTTGCTCCGCGGTGAAATTAGATTTAACTTAAACATGTCTACTGTACTGCACAGGATCACTGTATTGTTAGTTCGATTTTGTTCAGGAACCGGATACTTCTGGAGGGTAGTGTACACGGTGTTCCTACACGGACGAACCCTCACGAGTACCGAAACTGGGGGTCTGCCCTATGATTTGTAGCGGCACTATAATGCCTCGACTACCCTGACTCACCCTCTCTCCTAGCGAACACACACACACACACACGGGGAGATAGACACAAGTATACACGGAGAGATACACGAATACGCGCGAATCCCTCTCACCCTTCTGAAAACACCCTTGACCGGTGTAGCAACACGTAGAAACGTT
The DNA here is from genome assembly GCA_910591585.2 of Nysson spinosus. Lineage (NCBI taxonomy): Eukaryota > Metazoa > Arthropoda > Insecta > Hymenoptera > Crabronidae > Nysson > Nysson spinosus. The sequence goes on along the minus strand of OU342839.1, from coordinate 661,543 downwards.
TGCCGTTTCGAGAGGGGTGGAGAAACAGAGAGAAACGGGGAGATACGGGGAGAAACAGAGAGAGGCAGAGAGAAACAGGGTGGAACAGGGTGAAACTGAGTTTCAAGCAGGAAACAGCACCCACCGGTATAGTGGCCCTTAACCGTTTTATTTCCGGGAAATATATGACGACACATAATTCCCAACTACCCTCGGTCACTCTTTGGAAATTGATTCTACATTTTTACCTTTGACCTCCGGATCGACCTCGGCTTATGAATTGGATTGATAATGCTAGTCGTTACCGAGTTTCCAATAGTCAACGTCGACAATTTATTCTCCGAAGGGTCGCTGAAGTAAAACAGCGAAGGAACAGGGGGATGAAACTGTTGAAACGAATTCCGCGTAGCTCAACTATTTCATAGTAATTTTATACTGCAAATTGATCGAACCGTTTCGTTAAAGAATAATCATTTCCGTCGATTTCTTACGAACACTTTTAATTCCGGTGTTCGTAATCAAATGTGATACGAAGTACACCCTTATTTTACGTTAGAACATTATCGTTGGCAAATCACTTTCCGCTATCGAACCCGTCGAAGGTACACGGAGAGGTTGATACGTTGGACCGAAAAATTGCCGGTATACCGTTATACGAGAAGGGGTGGTTAAAAAAAAGAAAGGACGAAAGCAGGGGTAGATCCAGAAGAGGGACGCCGAGCATTAAACCGTTTCAATTATTTGATCGCCCGATAGAATTATACGCGTCGAAGCGGATTTAGATTGGAAGCGCGGAGGGGGAGGGGGAGTGAGGGGGGGCGAGGATGAGGGGGAAGAGGGGGCAAGGAAAAAATATTCCTTTGAAAAGGGAACGAGACACAAAAGCCGAACCTCGGGGCGACGCACCCCCGTACCGTAGATTATACACGCTGTCGGGAATAGCTTTACTCGTATCATCGTTGACACTAGAACTACCGAGCTTATCCACGGTTATGCTTACAAATTTATTTTAATAGAAATTATGGTCGATGGATGTAAGTTAATTACTGGATTTAATTCTATACGTTACGTACATAAAGTAGATATATACAAGATCTCAAACAATGCACCGTTGTGTATTGGAATAATTATAGAAATAACCGCGATTCAGTAATTTCGACTGGTCTAGTTCTAAGCCAAGTAGAATAAGCAAACTTGTCTGAGCGCTTGGTCGGACGATGCATCGAAATCATTTCACGGGTATATTCCACTTACAAATCTTCCACGGCGCTAATCAAAAATGATCGTCTTCGTTCGCGGAGAGTTGCGGAGAGTTGCGGAGAGTCGGGGGGGAAAGATAAGTTTCCGCAGGCCATAAGCTCGCGATTCTTCGGGAATCGTTTCAGACGTCGTAAGTATTAGTTCGTAATGTACTCTTTTCTAAAGGGGCAGCGAGGTAGATCGCGGGAAGGGAGGGAGAGTAAGGTTAGGTCGTACAGCAACGTAGAGCAAAGTGTATTAAAGCCGAAGTATAAAAGTTCAGCGGCGCGCGAATTTACGAGGCGCGTGCGAGCAACAGATAAATATCTTACGGCTCGGTACTTCTCTCACCATCTTTCCACCCTCCATCTTACACGCACTACTTCAACCCGCGTTTCTCTTCCTTCGAAAGACAACTATCTTACAACTATCCTTCGTATGTGTATGAAACCATATACACGGTGCCCATTAACACCCTTAACCCTTTGAATGCGGTGTGTTCTAACAAAAAAACATTAACACCGTACGATGCGATATTTGTGTCCAGTAGTTGCGACAGTAGTTGACACTAAATAGTATCGATAAAAGTAAGAGAAATCAAGGAGTTATTGAGATTCAGTTATTCGACTGGGTTTTATAAAAAAAGTAAATGCGTTATACCGAGCAAACTTTACCTTTCGCAATCAAAGAGTTAAGTAATTAAATAAATGTAATCAATTGATGAATGCGAACTCCACTCGAATTTCTGTCAGATATGGATATCGACGGGAATTATTTTTACGAACGGGCACCGTGTATGAAGTAAAGGAAACGCGTGGATAAATTCGCGCATTGAAGATCGTATGTTGAAACCCGGGACCCTTGGTTCCTCTAACTGTAACTCGTACGCGAATGCAATTATGGAGATTCATCCTCGATCGAAACGAAGCTCTAACGCTTCTAGAGATCGCAAACTAAATAACGTAAATAACTAATTAGCATGGGAACGGTAATGTAATATCTAGCGAGTAATTTTACTACGCTTCCTGCGAAGTCCGAGTACCTTCGACCTGAGAATTTCTTAGAGATACACTACCGGCTAGAAGTTTGAGATTTTTGTTTGATTATCGTTAAACAAATTATTAAATATCTTTAATGGCGATTAATATCATTTCCATATTGCTTTACACGGATAATCCTACCTCACTTGTTTCAACGGTACACAAAAGAAAAATAATGGAAGTCGAAGGATAAGTAAAGGAATATTTTTGTGCAGCGACTGGTGGTTTTCACCTGTGCGTGTCGAGCACGTGCTTGTAAAGCAACGCATTGCAAGATAAAAGAAAGTAACAGAAGTGAAAAGAGGAGAGGGTCCGAGGATGGTGCATTTACGCGTGGCCCTGCACGTCCCTGAAAACGTAAAAAAGGAAACGGCCAGAAAAAAATCCAGATGGGGAACCCGTTACCTCAAATTACACGGCTCGCGTTATTATTTATCGCCAGCAGTATCCCGCTTCCACCTGGAGAACATCGCAGATCAAAGGATCGTCCATGATTTCTGCTCGAACACTTTGGGAAATTCCTTGTGAATACATCGATTTCCCTACACGATGAGAAGTAATCGATTCTCAATAACGGGAAACACGGCATATCGTATTTCACGGTATAAAATATCAATCTCGATAGACTACAAGATTTTGATTAACATTAAAATGTAACTGACGTTATCGATGTAATATTATTCCCGCGATAATCCTTGAAAAGAAAGACCTCATTCTCGAAACGTATTTACGATATTACCGCCAGTAAAGTCAGCTAATGACGCGCATAAATCCATGGCAGGAGTATGTGTTTGAAAAGAGGCTGATATAAAGTGTATCAAGTAGAAGTGTCCAGTAACACGGACAATTTTCCACGGCGGATATGCCGTGACTGCGTTGATTGGAACATTCTCCATCTCCGGTCACAATGACCCTACGCCGCGCATTCTAACTTATATGTTTCCTGACATTTTCAGATATTCAATTACCGCGACGCAAAGATATTGCGGGCAAAACGAGCGGTGCCCGCCGCAAAAACCTAATAAATCGCTCGGGAGCGCACGCTAGACGCGACAACCCTATACGTAACCAGCTCTTGTATCGATGTACGCATCCAACTTTCTATGTAAATATAACCTAGTCGAGTACATAGGGACGTATGTATATATACATGTATGTGCAGTATATGCGGAAAGAGCATGTACAGGAGGAATAGCCAAGTATATGTATAACGTCTATATGGTAAGGATATATTCCCTGGTATATATCGATATACCACCGGGATTGTCTTGCTTCTGGAATGCTGGCTGCGGTTCATCGCAAGAGTCACAACCTACGTGCGAGATAGGAGTTCGAACTACGAATATACTATATACTGTTACTTGGAAGATTAGGGAGTACCTGATTTACTATGTAATTCGTGGGAGAGAATAAAAGTTCGAGGAGAAATGTGCAGGATTAATGATAACGGTTTTGGTCCTAAGTGGTACAACTCGATGGTTGATGGTGCCTAATAATGTTCTAGGACCATTTTTGGTCGAAAGAAGTGCGATAAAAATTGTTTCCGGGCAAACAATGGGTTGACCCGAAATCGCAAAAATGTGAAGGGGTATACCTTCAGAAATTGTCAAAATTTCAAAGTCGCCAAAATAAATTCTAAATGGCTCAGATCGATGGTAGATGATGTATAAACATATTCTAGGATGATTTTGGGTCGGAGGAAGCGGTTCAAAAATTTTTTTGGCCGAAAAATGGTCGATCCAGAATCGAAAAAATGTGAAGGGGTATACCTTCAAAAATTGTCAAAATATGAAAGTCGCCAATTTTGCTCCTAAATGACCCAAATCGATGGTAGATGATGTATAAACATATTCTAGGATGATTTTGGGTCGGAAGAAGCGGTTAAAAAATTTTTTTGGCCAAAAAATGGTCGATCCAGAATCGAAAAAATGTGAAGGGGTATACCTTCAAAAATTGTCAAAATTTCAAAGTCGCCAAAATAAATTCTAAATGGCTCAGATCGATGGTAGATGATGTATAAACATATTCTAGGATGATTTTGGGTCGGAGGAAGCGGTTAAAAAATTTTTTTGGCCGAAAAATGGTCGATCCGGAATCGAAAAAATGTGAAGGGGTATACCTTCAAAAATTGTCAAAATTTCAAAGTCGCCAAAATAAATTCTAAATGGCTCAGATCGATGGTAGATGATGTATAAACATATTCTAGGATGATTTTGGGTCGGAGGAAGCGGTTAAAAAATTTTTTTGGCCGAAAAATGGTCGATCCGGAATCGAAAAAATGTGAAGGGGTATACCTTCAAAAATTGTCAAAATTTCAAAGTCGCCAAAATAAATTCTAAATGTCTCAGATCGATGGTAGATGATGTATAAACATATTCTAGGATGATTTTGGGTCGGAGGAAGCGGTTAAAAAATTTTTTTGGCCGAAAAATGGTCGATCCGGAATCGAAAAAATGTGAAGGGGTATACCTTCAAAAATTGTCAAAATTTCAAAGTCGCCAAAATAAATTCTAAATGGCTCAGATCGATGGTAGATGATGTATAAACATATTCTAGGATGATTTTGGGTCGGAGGAAGCGGTTAAAAAATTTTTTTGGCCGAAAAATGGTCGATCCGGAATCGAAAAAATGTGAAGGGGTATACCTTCAAAAATTGTCAAAATTTCAAAGTCGCCAAAATAAATTCTAAATGGCTCAGATCGATGGTAGATGATGTATAAACATATTCTAGGATGATTTTGGGTCGGAGGAAGCGGTTAAAAAATTTTTTTGGCCGAAAAATGGTCGATCCGGAATCGAAAAAATGTGAAGGGGTATACCTTCAAAAATTGTCAAAATTTCAAAGTCGCCAAAATAAATTCTAAATGGCTCAGATCGATGGTAGATGATGTATAAACATATTCTAGGATGATTTTGGGTCGGAGGAAGCGGTTAAAAAATTTTTTTGGCCGAAAAATGGTCGATCCAGAATCGAAAAAATGTGAAGGGGTATACCTTCAAAAATTGTCAAAATTTCAAAGTGATCAGTTTCGGTTCTAAACGGTCCAAATCGATAGTACGCGGTGCCTACTATCCACCCCGCCGTGTCATAAATAAATAAACGTCCGTTACTGCGATTAATTAAATGATAACGAATAATTATGACGTGTGAAATTGCAGTCGCACCTGCGGCAATTACATGATCGTAAAGTAACAGCTCGATCAATCCCTGCCGCGATATTCTCCGCGACGAAGCTGCACCACTGTATCGCTTTATCGACTCGATCAAGTTATTAATCGTTTCGTTGTCTCAATGTCAATCCGATCTTCGATTCCACTCGCGACATTGTCTCTCGATCGCGCCACGACCGGCATAAAATTATTCGATCGCTCTTGAATATGGGACAAAAAGTAACGAACGGCGTAACAAGTTTCCATCGAGTTTGCACTCGTTCTAATTTCCGTGTACAACGAGTGACCGGAACAGTCGCGGTCGTTCGATCAGGTAGGGCCCTCGAAGTATGAAAAATGATATTTTCAAGGGATCATCGAAAAACGAGTGAAGTACCGTTGACGGGTAGCCGATGCTCTCGCGAGAACGCACCCTCGATCGCGAGTGCTTTTCGAGTGCCCTCCTGTTTCGATACTACCAAATGTTTTTGCCCTCGAGTGCTCTTCTCCTTGTCCCATTTTCACCTTCCCACGGGTCCCGTTCCGAATTCCGCGAGAACCAATTTCATCGCTCGACTCCATTTCTTCTGGTCGTTTAACGCTTCATCGTTCGATTTTTCCACGAGGACCTATCGCCAACCGCGATCCGCTTTTCCCTATTTTTCATCGGAAATTAAGTGCCATCCAACGTTGATACATCCAAGATTTTTCTAGCCTCGATTAAGCTATTAAATGAGAGACGATGAAGATACTTCACCGCGAAGTACCAACATTTTTATTCGAATTTATCAGGACAGCTCGTGTGAAAGCAACATTAATTATAGTTTCCAGCATTGTTAAGCAACCCTGCAAATGACGACCAAAAATACGGAATAATCCGCGGGAGCCGTGGACAACCGGCGTGATTCAAAATACAGGATAATCCATGGGTGGCGGATAATGCGGCGAAATAAAAAAAAGAAGAGCGGCCGAACGATGAAGATGAAATTGAACGAATGGGCGAACCGTGGCTCGGTAGTGGGTCGAGTAATTAATTATCCACTCTATATGCTAATTGCGCATTCGCTGGGTACTATACACAACATTGTACCATTGTTTCGTCAAAAAATGAGAAAGAGCCCCACCTCACTTACGATCTCTGGCTGCGGTCTCATTAATTCGCGCAAAAATATACCCCCGGACACCATATGTACTCTATAGACACCGTGTTAATCGAGGGAGGCGTGCGGGGGAGTAGCACGATCCATAATGCGTCAAGGATGATCTACGTGCGTATAAATACGCGTCGCGTGGAAAAGAGATTTGCAGTTTACGGTGCGATATACTTATGGGAATATCGAGATATCCTAAATATTTTTCCACGACATTTTTTCACTATTAAGAAGGTAATAGTTTCGAAAAAAAAAAGAAACGTCGATCGATGATTGATGCTCGACAAAGTGACTCCTATTTTAAAATCGAGGTTGAGGTGGATGAGAAAGAGAAAGATGAAGTAAAAAGAAGAAGAAGAGGAGGAGGAGGAGGAGGAAGAGGAAGAGGAAGAGTAAGAGTGGAATTTTCGAAAGGCATTTCCTTGCTCGGTGAATTTCCTAGGGACACAGAAACGTACTTAAGCCGGCTTCTAAGAGGGCCAATAAAACCGCGATTGGACTCTCCTCGAGTCTTCGCTACCGCGAGATATCTCATGGATAAAGATAAGGGATGCTCCGAGATGTCCCTTTTTCCCTTCCCCCTTTCCCCCCTTCCCTTCCCTTCCCTTCCTCGACGACCCGTTGCTCTCGCACAAGCGAAATGCTCTGTTACTTAAATATTTAACTAAAACTGCCTGCTTCGCTTTTCTTCCCTCTCCGTCTTCCACCAGAAACACCTATCTCCGAGCCGTAACTTATTTCTTCCCTTTTTTCTTCATCGCCGCGAACGCACTGAATCAACGAAATTTCTATAAAAACGTCACCCCGTTCCACTTGATTCCTTTCGTGAATTTTGTTTCCTTTGAACATCGTTCGTAAAAACTGTTTGTACAAACCTTTATTACGATGGAAACATTATCCGGCGATTTACTCGTTCGACTAAATCCACCGGCGGTGTAATGAATTTTTCATCGCGTAAATCAGAGGCAATTTATCGTGAGAACTGACGATGAAAAATTACGATTATTCGCGGGAATTAATTGGAGACCTTTTTTAAAATCTATTCGTTACAATGGTGCCGATTAATGGTAGGATACAAGTACAATGGTAGAATTCGGGGGATCGTCGGGGAAAAGAGCCGAAGGCAGAGGGAAAGCCAATAAAACACCGGGACCGTTAACATTTTAACGAGTTTTAATCCACCGAAAAAAACTCGGAAAATCCGTTTCGATCGACGTACGCCCTGCTCGCGTATAGATAGAAAACCGGGAAACCGATGATCAATGGCTCGTGCGGACTATGAAAAGTTACAATCCTCCCTTCCTCCCTTCCTCCCACCCTCTTCTCTCCCTCCATATAGAAATCCCTGCGTACGCGTTAAATCACACAAAAGAATTCTATCGATGACGATATGCCTCCATACAGTGTCATGCAAAACTTTTCATATGTTCGTTCCGTTTCTACCTTTATACTGTATACTTTTTGATCGAAACAAATTTTTAATCGACTTCTCTCGACCCAAAATCGTCCTAGAATATGTTTATACATCATTTACCATCGATTTGGGCCACTTAGGAGCAAAATTGGCGACTTCGATTTTTGGACGATTCTTGAAGGTATCAGTTTGTTTCTACCGTAAATATTTCTTTTACAATGTACAATCGAAAAGCCACTTGTTTCGGGCAACTTTTGCGAGTCACTGTATACGCGTACACGAGTTTCGAGGGGTCGAATCGAATAGGGGAGAGGAGGACGGCGGGGCGGGGGTGTTGCGTTTATATGCGTGGTCGGGTTGATTTTTCAAAGCACATAATAACAGGAAAGTCAACTCCACGATACGGGTCCTCCTCGCCCCGGCAAATGGAGCCATTCGTCGAAAACTGGACGAGAAACATTATTATCGGTCAAATGCACGCCGAAATATGTAAATCGCGTTGGAGCCCCTGGCTCCCCCGGCGGGGGTTGGAACGGGATAGAATGGAGCCATGAGAACGACCGAATGGGGAACAACGGACTGGCCACGATTGCGCCCGAAACAATAGTTTTTCGACTCGTATAACCAATTCTCGAACTGCTTTCATCATCGTTTTGTTTCTCGTCCACGAGCGATACCCGACTGCGAAATACCGGAAGACGTTCGGATTTCCAGAATCCATTGAAATCGTTACACCTTCCGCATAAGTGCGGCCACAAATGTCAACGGCGACGTAAAAGTTAGGTAGAATCATAGAACCGATGCAACAAAATATCTGCGGATCCCAAAGCTATTATTTGCGGGAATATATACACTGTCGACTTTCGAAGTAATATAATTGAATAAATAGGAGGGGACTGTTAACGTTAATATTAGAAGGGGAAATATTTCAATTTATCTGGAATTTATGTACGCCCACGCGACCCGAGGCGGTTCCTTGGAAGGAGGCGCGATAAGGAGGATCGTTATCTCTCTCTTCCAGCGCGGAATAACGAACAGGCATGAATCCCGATGTAAACGAGAGTGGTAATGCGATGCCGAAGACGATAAGGGGATAATGACGATCATCACGGCACGGTCGTCCGAATAACCTCCGGTTTGTACCGGGACACCGATCGTCCGAATAATAATTACAATTAGGTCTTAGCCTCGGAGGAAAAACCGCGGTTAAATCGTATGCAGATACTCGCGGAATACAAAGGAGCGAGTAACCAGGATATTATCGAGCGTATCGGGGATTTATCGCGAAAATAACGCGGCTGATCGAGCCGGCATGGAAAGTTCAAATAATGCACGAGACTCGGAATTTACATTAAATTAAATGTTGCAATTATATTGCGAGGAATATAATGATATATAATTATCAGGAGATTGGTGGTCGCTCGAGGACATCATTTTTCCATGAAACTAAATAACTACAGTATCCGTCAAAAGTTTGGGATCACTTGCTTCGTCCTCATTCTAACGACATTTTTCGCAAATATTTAAATACGATAATAAAAGGAACAAGTTGAGAACCAACCGTACTTAGGAAGTCAAAATGATGTTTTCCTCGATTCCAGAATTACGCGGGATTTTCAACGAAGAGTGACCGGTTGGTTATTGGCCATCCCGTTTCGCTCGCGCTTTATTTTCGCCGATACTCCGCTTTAATTTTCCACGCCCGGTGTGAATAACAATTATGTAATAATTCCAGCGAACCGGGGATAACGTATTCCCCTGAAAAATACCGTATACTCGCAAACGGGTTAAACTCGAACTTTCATGCCCCGGGACAAATGAATTTTTCAAAACATCCCTGCCGGCCATGGGACATCTCTCAAAACCGTACTTCGCAAAAGCCCGAAAAAATTGTTTTGACAGCATACAATAAAAAAAGAGGCAAAGGGAAATTTTGTCGCTTCAATGAATATCGCGTCTTTATCTCCTGCGTTATTACGATAAAAATAATTTTATAACATCGGCAGCCTTTGATCGTCCACGATGAAATCGCGGTATAAAAACCCGCGAATCTCAATCGTTTTCATTCGAATACAATGAACAAGCATAACACAAAACGATCGGTATTTAAATGGACGCACATCACGTTGTGTCCGCGAATCAAAAAATCAGGAAACGCGGTCACGACCGGGCTTTGAAGGAAGAGGGAAAAAAATGGAGAAATCTCTCGGTTGAAACGTCGATGTTCGAAGGAGGGACGCGATAAGGGGGCAGACAACATGGCGCGCCTCCATGATCCGCGACTATCGGTCGCGTTCATTAAAATAAACGGTGCGCAATCTTTATCTCCTCTCGCGAGGTTATCGCGCTTGCATCCCACCCTTCGAGTTCCTCTCCGTTTTCTCTACCTAATTATTAACCGCTGGAAGAAAGACAAAGACGAACGGTCAAAAAAAAACAAAGTGAAGGAAGAGAGAATATCATTTCCGAGAAACGCCGGTACTGCCAATGTAGAACTACTAATTACCCCGTTCGTTCGTCTTTACATGCTCCGCGGTGTCAAGCCGAGGTTACAACGGAGATAACAGATTTTTCCCGGGCTAAATCTCCTGTTTGTTCCGCGATTAATAGATTAACTGTGTAACTGATTTGCGTGTTACAATACCATCGAGTAATCCGTCCTTGCGTAACACGGATTTTCCGACTTCGATATGTCGTGTTTTATATAAACATTAACTCGTTCGTTCGAGTACAAACAATCAATTAATCACGCATCATTTCATTCCATTTATAAGTCGTTCACCTTAATGTCCAACAATTGATTACGCCTACAAATTAATTCATACTCTGCCTCGAATGACCGAAACACAAATCTTCCTATCGCGGAAACGTTTTTAAAAAATGTTTTTAAAAAATGATCATAAAATAATCATAAAACCAATGTCAAATCTCTATGCACCGAAGAATAAGGATCTAATGATAAATGGATACAGAACTTATTTCGGAGGAATTCATTTAAGCTCATAAATATAAGCGTAATCGTAGGACGCCCTTCTAAATATTTGGATTAAGAAGCGGGGTAGAGGGACGGTGAAAGAGTCCCTAAATAAGGTAAAAATTGGAGAGGGTATCGGGTGGAAGTTTGGATTTCCTGGCTAGTCTCCTTGGTCTCCCTCGGCAACTCGCGACTGTCCTTCTTCCATTCGGTAGGTAATCCTTCTTAAGACGTTTTCTAACCCCTCGGTGAGATTAATCCAAGGAGATTCAGGGGATCCGGAGCTACCCGGTTTTCTCCATATAAACGGTGTCTGCCTTACCAATCGGCTCGTATAATTGCTTGTCAGTCAAGTAGTCACTGGCAAGCCCCATGGGCCAGCCTCTGTCCGACTCTCTGTCTTCTTTCGGAAACGAAACCCCGAGGGACACCCGGTATATAGGACACCTAACGGAAATCCTGATGGGATTTAACCTACCAACCGGGAAAAAGAATTTTCTTATCCCTTTCTGCGGCCCTCCGTGCTCGCGAAAGAAAGGGTACTTTTGAGGGGACACCGATCTACCAGTTAAATCAGGAAGATCAACTTGGATCGATTAATCTTATTAATACTGGAACTGCGGACAATAGATTCTGCTATATTTATTCGTTCACGTATACGTCCTTAAAATGAAGGATGTATGGATTGGATAAATTGATTGGTTTACGTCCATTATGCAACGTGAGTCGCAAAAAATTGTAGGAAATGAACCTTATAAATTTCAATGTTTTTATTAAATACCGAGGATCCGTCAACAAGTCGAATTTTTATGACTATATTTTTTAATCATATTCATTGTTGCGCGTGGATATTATCACAAGCGATATTCGTATTAACGAGCAAGTAAATAAATAAATATGTAAACACGATTAAACCGAAGCAACAACAACGATCATTACGAACATTTTCCACGCCATTAAAATTACAAAATTATGTCGGCCGGTTGAATAAACGGACGAAGATAAATCAAATTGAAACGGTATAATCGTGTGACAATTAATTACCGGAATAATTGTATTCGTAATAATATTGCCGTCGGTCAATCGAACAAGAGAGCGAACGACGGAATAATTTATTCCGTGGTAATTAACGAGGGAAAGTGAAGAGTAAAAAGGAGAGTGTAAAAAAAGGGAAACGATAAAGGAAGCTGTAAGCGCAGCCAGAGAGAATCTCGAGTTAAATGGTTTTTGGCACGAAGCAGCCTCTCGGAAATATCCTTGACCCATCTAGAAAGGACCGCCAATAAATAATTCATCGACCGATTTCGTTGGAAACCCTCGCGAACTAGTGGGGACAAGTCCGGACAAACCGGGACATGCCGGTACAACCTCGGAAAACGATCGGACTCTAATTAAGAAGCAATTAACTGGGAGCCTGCTGAATAATCCGATATTCGGTTACCAGAATGCAGGAGTTCTCGTAATACCGATCTCACCGGAAAACAATATTTGGTATACGTTTTTATTTCTCCCGATTCGTTATAACAAAAATATGATTTAAACGGATATCTAGACTTCGGTAGACAATTAAAACCTTCTCTTATCATAATCCGTAATATTTACAACAGATACCTATTAGATAAAATTCACCAGTAACTCTTCCAGGAGATTAATTTATATCTATTTTTATTCGGAAGAATCATCGCCAATCATTTTTTTAATTAATAAAAATATCGTTGTACGTCGACGCACCCTGCACTCGATACTTTGGCGACCAACGACTCGTTCGATTATCTAGTCGATTATCTAGTCGATTATCTAGTCGATTATCTATCGATTACGTAATGACAAATTAACGGAGATCACTTTGGCTCGGTAACAATTTGATTCGGCGCGATACAGATATCAGGGTAAACAAGTATTACGCGATCATCACCGAAGGCGAGTCCATTTCCTGGTGCATTAAGGGCAAAACGGTTAACGCGATCGAGCGGTGCGCGGAGGAGAGGTTGCACGTTCAGTGAGAGCAAGCATAATGCAGGTAATTAATGATTACTGGAACACATCAAAGCCCCTCATTAATCTCCCTACTATAACCGAGAATAAGCGAGATCCGTTTGATCGGCCGATAGTAAACCGGCCGATTTCACGATTTCACGGTTTCCCCCAATCGACGGAGAGAGATTCCTCGATTGTGTCTGCAGCATGCCTGCCTCTGTTATTAATTACACCTTTCATCCAAGATTCGTTACTTTACTATCGCTTTGCTATCGGTATCCTTTATCGTGCGACTACAAAGCCACTCCTGGTCGAACTACCGCTAATCGAAACGCACTGATCAAAATTCCAAAATATCTTATGTTAATAAATTAATTATATGTACATAATTATATCGATCCTTAACAGTTGTATGTCATCTCTGACTTGACATTATACCACTCGGCGTATTATTATTTGTGATCAAAATTTATAGAAATATACACAGCACAACAAATTGCATCCACGTTGCTTTTAACGATCGACAACCCCCAGTGACGATAACTTTGTTCGCGCATTGTAAACGACTACTCGATCGACAAACCCATTATTATTTCGAGCAGTATCCCATAATATTGCGTTACACGTTTAACGAGGAACGTAGCAATACACGCACCACGGACACGGACACGGACACGGACATGGAGATGTATACAAAGGAAACCGAGGAGAAATGCAAATCCCTCGCGGAGAGAAATACCGTACGTGTACCAAAAACAACTCGCGGACAAACGTCGTAACAAATAAGCCATACCTAACAAGGATAACGGAGCGTATACCTCCAAGGTTTCGCAATCTTCGGTTCTCACAATTTGCATTTTCTTAAGTGGCAAAAAAGGTTTCGCGCTTGGAAAATGTCACTTCCTTACTCCCTTCCTCCCTCGCTTTCCCATACCAACCCTTCTATAGCAAACCTAAACTTCTCTCTCCCTCGATTCTCTCCTACTTTTCCACTGTCACCATTAATCCTTAGGTTTGCACGTGCACGTGCACCGTTCACGGTGACATTTCCCAAATGTTTCCGCGGCAAATCACTGGCTATCTCGCGCGGGCGTTTCAAAGGAGCCGACGTTTTCCCTAAACGGACCTAACCCAACCGCGGTTCCCTTCGATCTTCCAACAGGCTACGGGATTTTTATCCCATCGTTTCTTTCGTCTTCCTTATCTCTTACTCACTTCGTGTTCGATTCGCGATCCAACTTACCGGTATTACAAATATATATACATGGATACCGGTCAACGTCGAAAAAATTCGACACCCGTATTTGCTGTTTATTAATCACCTAGGCATGTAATAGCATCGATTATAGTTGGCGTGATAACGGCGGTCACCTAAATATTCAAGTAAAAACATGTAATGGACGACTAGGTGATTCCATTGTTTTTCAATTAAGCGCACGGTGGTGTAATTAGTTTTTTATGTTTCTACTCTTTGTTTAGTTCGCTTTGTAAATCGGTGATCGAACAAGGGGGCTGTGCATTGTCCCGGGGTGGAGGACAATTCGTTGGACTAATGTTTAATCGATGATCGCCTTTAATGGATCGTTCGTGTGTTCCGATTTCGTAGCGTTAACTTCACCCACCTTTCCCTATTTTAACTTTCTTTCGTACGCCGTGATTTCGCAAGCCACCTCACGTGGACCAACCTCGCTCGACTATTACGTGAAAAACACTTTTTCCAGCAGCTGGGAATTCTCGATTCGGATAATGGTACACCCTATTGGATTGAATATTGCGTTCGAGGCATTCGCGCGCGAAAGAAATCTGCATTAAACACTTCGATCCGCGCGATGCTATATGATTCACTGATAATGTTATCGCGGAATATGAATTCATCTTTGCATTTTTATCGAGCGCCCTCGGAAGCGAGATAATGATACGCGGCGTATCTATATAATATAATAATGCGATTCAATTTACTTGTAATAACCGACCATTATTTTATTAACCTTTTAGCTACGCCACTATACGGTACACTCCCGTATAACGCGGTTAATACGTTACGTGCTGTATTAATTCGCGTTATAGGAAATCGGGCTTTCCTATGTTATCTTATTATGTTTTTATTTTCAAACTTTTTCCGTAAAAATGTATAAAGAAAGTATAATTTATTCATCTCTAACTCTATTCTAACGTGATTTCATAGTGGAAAACACCATCAGACACAAATCGCCGTAGCTAACAGGTTAATTATTATTATTAATATTAAAAGAACCGATCAAAATCCAGTACATATAAGGTAAATACCGTCGCCGATAACTACGCTTAACAATAAGAATGAAGAATTAACAATCCCAGAAACAATATTTTTAAAAGAATAATAATAACATACTAATAATGCATTAATGTTTCTATATCGATAAATACCGTAGAATTATCGATGCAAATAGTAACACGAAGGCATCCAAGAAACATACATTCTTTTCACAGAGAATTCAGAATAACGAGGAATATTTGAATGCGCGGGAGTATTCATATTTTCGGAGTATCCTTAGAAGAGCGTTAGTGGCAGGTTAAAAGGCAAAAAGGACATACGTTGAAAGGATGGGGAGCAGGGAAGGGGGCAAGGGAAAGGGCAGAGAACAGGGTGCAGGTAATCGAGGGCTCGGAAGGTTGAGCACCCCCTGGTCAAGGGGAGATCCCTGATTGGCTGAGAGGGCCAAGCACCTGGCCGACAGCTGCTACGGAGCTGCTACGAGCTCCTACATCCACAAGAACAACCTACGACCCATCCTACACGAACACCGTTCCCGTTCCTGTTGCCGTTGCTCTTGCTCTTGCTCCTACCGCCGCTACCACGTATACGTGTCAAGCAACACGTATATATTCCGGTATACCCCGGCTATCAGAGCTGCATCGGTGTCAACATTCACCGGTACGATGCACTTATATATCACCAATCACCGAGAAGTCTCTTCGTTTACACGTTAATCAGACAGCGATTAGTACATGGAAGATCATCGATCACGATTTACATGATTTGGAGACCGTCTTATATTATCACGGACCAAAAGGCACGCCGAATTATGGAGCGAGAGTGGAAAGTGCTTCGGGTAGAGAATCAAGGTGTTCTTAACCCGAAGATTCGAGGAACAGGTAGAAGAGGTGATGGTGGCCGCACTGGCGGAGGGTGGAAACAATGGCAAAGGTCTAAGAAAGAGCAGAAGCAGGGGGAGGATGGAAGGTGGTAGCACTTTCCTGGCAGGGATTATGGGTTTTAAAAGCGTGCGACCGGTTTGGCGAGCGGCGCTAATCTCATTGTTTTACACACGGAATAGCAATAACGAGGTTGTGCAAGGAGACGAGGGTCTACGGATTAGGAGACCTAGAAAAACCTAAATCACTGTCGGCGAACCTCCGCGGAAGGGTCTTCGAGGACTTCGAAGGTACCATAGATGCTCAAGAGAGATTTTTCGAAGATGATAACGCTGAAAATTATGGTGCGGGAGAGAAACTTTCCCAAAGTTCCCGTCACCTTGTACCTTCATAAATTTATTTTACGCCGGCGGATCTTATGGAAATGTTTTTTTATGGAGATCCACCGACGAAATATACGTATATATTTTTGTGTTAAATTACTTATCGCTTATTCATATTTGGCGGATGCAAACGAAGCGCGACGGGGCACCGGGGTTCTCGATCGGCGCTCGAGCGATCCCGGTAACGATTACACAATTTAATCATCGATAGTTGAAAAGAGGTTCAGATTAGCCGCACCTGTGTAAAGAGATCGAACTCACCGAGTCTGGAATGCTCGGAAGATGTCATATTTTCCCCGCGCCACGATTATATTATGTTAATCCAAAGGTAGTGCGAAAGAGGTGGTCGGGGAACGGAAATTTTAAATACGAGTTACGCCGTCAGCCGACATATAAAACGTGTTTAACCCTCTTAAGATGCTCGATACCGTTTCGAGCCCGAACACCCAAATATCCGGGAGATTTTTAGTTCGCATTTTACCGTATCAAATGTGTCCGACAAAGTTTCCGCGCCAGAAAAAGGTTGGCCGCAGGAATGTGCTTTTAACTCGAACACCTTTGTGGGGTTAAAATACCGCGTATATCTCCTTATTAAACCACCCCCGTGAAATCCGCTCGTAATGTACATCGCTCCCCAAACCTCCAGAAAGAGACACGCGCATTAGGTATCCTTTAAATCGAGCGCTGTGGAAGAAAAAAAAAGGGGGGAAGAAATTGTTCGTCCCGCCGCGATGGAAAGTCATTCCAGTCTAGACCGTGTACATCATCGAGATATCCCCGGGCGGGCAGTTTTTGTTCTACCGCGAGGGAGGGTCACATTTTTTCCCTCTAGGGATCTTTTTTTTTACATCTGTAATTTTCCTTGCCCGAACCGTTCCACGTTCGAGGCTGCAAAGGAGGTAGCTACAGTTAAGTGCGGTTAAGAAGAGTGAGAAAAAAAGGAAGGAACGTGGAGTGAGGAAGAAGGAACCCAACGAGAATAAGACGGAAGGAGACTCGAGGAAGGAAAGAAAGAAAGAAAGAAAGAAAGAAAGAAAGGGAATGGAAAAAGAGAAGGAAGAGAGGGCTCGACACTCAGGAAATGACCCCCGTAGCCATTGGCGTAGGAAAACCATAATTCCTGAACGTCCGAAGCATAATTCCCTTTCGAGAATATAAGGGAACACCGTCCCCCTTCTCTCGTGTTTCTTCCTTCTCCACCGATCCCCATCCCCCGGATATATCTCGGGGGACCCGATCTCCTCGTAATTTTGGATCGAATTTCCGAAGCGGTCACGCGGTTCGAATTAAAATCCAAAGTCCTCCCGTAAATAGGATCGCGTGAGAAAATATTCGATGCCTGTTCGGGGGCTACTTCTTCCTTCGTATATTATTTCCGTTCGACTCCGAATACATCCTCGTCTCTCGTATTCTTTCGTGGTAAAACAATCGCGAGAGTGAAGTCAACGTTTCTTCACCGGCATCGATATCACCAGTTCTTATTAAATAAGTGGGAAATACTGCCATCGCAATATTCTTTCGCGAGGAAAGAGAAATCGAGGTAAAAAAAGGTCGTGCAACAAAAATCGAGGAAGACGATGCGTGGATGATAGACGATCTTTACGTTCGAGCGTTTCCGGGAACGGCTATAGAGCGCTCGGTCTACGCGAGATATTTATAGTAAAAGTCAATAATTTCGTGGAGGAAAGCCTCGAGTTTTACTGGCAAGTGAAAATGAATACGCGATAATATCTCCGTGATATCAACGAAATGCTATGGGGGTTCGAAGATGACCCCGGGAGAACGAACGTAAAAATCCCCCCGTCCCACCACAAAATTACTCTATCGATAATAATTATCGCATTGCCGGTAGATAGAAGGGATAATTCACTGAGAAATTACACCGGCTATAAGTTAATTCGAATCGATCAACCCGTCTTCCAATGAACGTACACGTGTCTCTTCGCGTCTCCTCGTCTTTCATCGCCGACGAGGAAGCACTCTTTTTAAGAAAATTAATTTCTTCCTCTTCCACACTCCACCCACTTACAGATATATTAAATAGTGTAATCCACGAATAGCTAAAAAATTATTTCATTATATAATTCATGTAACGAGTCAGAGCCAGTCGAGTCCGAGTCGGAACATTGTTCTTCGGCATATCGATTGTTCTCCACGGTAGGGTTGTAATTCCCTTTAAACCATATCCTCATACCACGTGAATCTAAAGCGGAAACAACGATGTGAACGTTGAAATATAGAAAACACGGAAGAAGAAAGCAGGGAGGAGTGAAACGAGTAAATAAAGCTGGAACGCAAGAACCCTGAAGAATAATCTTGAAAGGAAAACTTGGTTCGTGACTCGGTGGATTCGAGCGGAAGAGGAGAGCGAAAGGGAGTCGAGAAAAGTTTCGGACTGGTTTAAATGCGAGGTAGAGGGGTTGGTTTCGCGGGGGTGGTTTGCAATAGCAGGTAGAACTAAAGGAAGACCATTAGAGGGACGTAAACTCGGTCGGAGGATCACATCAGGATATAATCTGGAGGCAGGTACCGAGCTAGGCACCATCAACCGCGAAATCTCGACGGAAGTCGGAACTGCCTCGAACCAACCCCGATCTCGATCCGATACAACACCTACTCCTTTAATTATCCAGCCAACTATTCCATTATTAATCCTTCGCTAAAACAAACCGAGATCCTTTGATATCGAGACTACGATTAACCACGAAATTAGAGTAATATAATATGTACTCGGTAAGAGCACGATATTATGACAAATATATAATATCGAATTATATAATCAATTTATACTCTAATTTACTTAATACCATCGCGCACGATTTGATATTCTTTTGCTTAACTCTACTAACTTAAATCGTGTGAATATAAAAATAATAGTCCGAATTCATTTTTACACCAACGATTCAAGATCTTAGAATATCGTGGCTGCTTACAAAACCGTATACAAGTTTGAATTAATAATTGAGCCGTAATTTTTATAACTAAGAAAAAGGAGATGTCAATCTGTAGCGAAAAATTATATTTACTCCCGATTGTGATATATTAGATCCCACGTAGATATCAGGATATTCTTATCGGAACTCCGGCAGATTTTCTAACGCGTTGCAATAGTTAATGGAGACAGAAGGTAAGAAAAGGAGGAAGAAAAAGGTGAAGACACGAAGTGGGATTGCATTTAGAGGCAGGTACCGAGGTAGGCACGATCTACCGTGAGATCTCGACGGAAATCGGAACTGGCTCGAGCCAACCTAATCTAGGCCTGATCCAACACCGTGCTTTACCCCCCCTGAGATACCCAACCCGACACACTCGCATTCCCAACATTATGGAACTTCGATGCTTTCAACGTCCTACGTTCCACACACGTGAAACACCGAAATGTGTATGAGCCACATACACGCGCTCTATGCGATTATGCGAGCTACCACTATGCAGATCGATCCCTAGGGTCGAAGGTGAACCCCGTTTCGCTCGCTGGAGAATACTTATACAGGGTGTCCTAAGAACCTACAGCTATCAAATTCAGAAGTGTCTTATTTTTATAAGAAATCACGCGTGCCTTCTAATTAAAATGATTACTGTCGACTTAAGTGCTAAGTTGATGGAATTCAAAGTTGTTATATATTTATTGCGCTGTTTCAAGTTGGATTATTTTATTTTTGCTAACCGGACTCTTATCGAGGCCTGATTCTGATTAGCAAGAATTCAAGAGAATTATGGTGAGAATAAATGTGCCAAAAAATTATGTTTATACTCTACTTTGACAAGAACACCCTGTATAGGTGAATCTGCTTCAATGTCTATGTTCCTACAATATATATGTACATATCTATGTACAGATATCCCTTGTCAACCGTCCTGCAATATATCCGGAAAATTTTGGATACAGGATAGGAACCGTCGCGCAGAATTGAACCGTTTAATAAAGTTAGTCGGTCCACTGATACTTTTACGGGATTGATTCGCCGAGGGAGAAGGGAAGGGGAGTGGATTTCCTATCGGCATGTTTTGAATCGCTGAACATTTACGGGGGAGAATAAAAAAGAATGTTGCGTGGAAAGATAGCGGAAAGTTTTCCTTGGTAGTTTCTCGAGGGTGGGACTGAGTGTCGAATTCTTTTTTAAGGGCCCAAAGGAGATAGCTACCGAAGGAGAGTCGGGTTCTGGTAAAAGCAGTGGGTTTCGTGACTTTTGGAACGAAACCATTCGTCGTCCTTTAAGAGGGCCTGACGGTTGTTGATTAAGGCTCCTGTTTGGTTAAGTGGGAGAGAAAGAGAGAACACGAGGGAGGTCAGGTTATGCCCATGAGAGTTTTACGGTGCTTGGGCATCCGTGACTCGCCATATGGCCCCGAAAGTCCCCATGTTTCCTACGTTTCCTTTCGAACCCCGAAACGGACTCGGTGTTCCCTCATTTTTGTCCAACTAAGACGTTACTACATGCTCTCATTTCTGCTCGTTAAGAGGACGCGAAATCAACGTCACATTCTCGAACGCATTTTCTGTTTAACCAGTTAACTGTGGCGATGTCTTTGAAAAGTGTGTACATAAATAGTGTCGCGAAAGTAAAGCGATGACGAGTATACTCGCCAATCACAGCTAACTGGTTATGTATTTCTCCTAAATAAATATTCGCTTTACCTAAAATTACTCGAGCAATATTCTTCCGGAATTTTCATAATCATAATTATCATGCCCGCTATGGTTATCTTTGTGATGTAAACGAATTATTTACCATGACTGCATTCAAATTACAATACAATATTGTACAGTATTCCACGACAAAAATATATGAAAAATATCGATAATAGCTGGAAAAAGAATAAGTAAGAATAGGGAATAGAAATGGTGCATTCACCTCACCCGAACGGTGTATCTCGTCGGAAGTGCATCTTTTAATCGAGTAGGCGCAGAAACTGTAAACTCACCTGAAACAGAAAGAAGAGGGGAACCGTTAGAGGGAAAGACAGATCTCCGTCTGGAGGAATGCACATAATTGTAAAGCGATAGCAAAGTATTCCATTGTAAAAGGAGAAACCATATATAGAAATATCTCGGTAGAACGGACTATCGAACTATCGAACTACTCCATCGTGCCCGGGCTACGCCCACTTCGCCGACATTAGTATATTCTATTATGTATGCTTTGACCAACGTGATCATCATCTATACCAACAGTATCCACTTATTAATTCCAAACGACGCTATCTGTCCTTTATCGCGTTAATGTATTACCGCGATAAAAGACATTCGATTAAACGTGACCCATTACGAGAATATTTTACGGTATCGTTTCCCCGCGGTGCAACTTTTTCTACCGAAATAATCTGGCTTTCGCGTAAACTATAGATTTCAAAGCTTGGAACCCCTGCAGGGTAGTTTCGCTAGTTTCAGGCGAACCTCGAATGCCCCTTATCATTTCCAGATTCCAAGAAAAACCTGTACAACCAATTGACTGGCTCCGATATTACATCCCGAAAACGATTCTCGGTAATCCTTCGATACAACATCGCCGCGGATAATAAAATCTCATCGAGAATTAACGACATAGTTATCATCGACCCTTATTTTCACATTCTAAAAAATATATCAGAGTGTTCGTTAAAAAGATGAGAATCCAAATCGCAGAATCCGTGATTCGGATGACGAGTTAGATCGGCGTCCGTGGAGCACGAAACTAATTTTCTATCACCGTGCACCATAATTTTTCATCACGGTGGATAATAAAGTCTGGTCGAGAATTAGTGGCGAGCCGTATCGTTAGCTTCGTCATCATCAACGTCATCATCATCAATGTCGAGGGAGCGAGAGGAGAGAGAGAGAAAGTGAGACAGGGCAAACACGAAGGGTTGGGGAGGGTGAAAGGGGTGAATCCCGAAACACATCCAGCTGGCGCCTCTCCGGTGGTATGGCGGCTGTTATAAGCCCGCTACCAAATCAAGCGTGTGTGACACACTAATAATCGGACGTATATATGCTCTCCATACAGTACTCGGCGGCAACACACCGGATTCCACACACGCGGAATATGTGTTTCGATCCCACACCCTACAAACCCCTAATACGCGTTCCTCCGCACACCTAACTTACACGTACATCTCCTGGCATACCGCGGAAGTATACCAACAAATACAGGTGATCGTACTCCGGGTAATCATGATGAAATTAGCTCGGTGATTTTCAATTAAATCAACCGTCATTATGAATCCCGATAGGATCCAATTATCTATGCAACGATCTTAGGACACCCGCAACCCTTCGCGAATAAACCGTGCTAATAAACATCACCCGATGACGTTTGAATTCGAGCCACGTAAAGTAGCATAATTCAACGGAAAACGTATATCGAGCATATCCTTAGGTAAACGTTCCTTGGTACACCTCCGTCTACATATACGTGTAGGAATTTACGCGAGGGTATATTCCAGGCGACATCCGTGAGTATCGCGTGCAATATACATGTGTATATGTATATATAGAGAATAGTATGTGGAACATGTAGGTGTAATTGTATGTGGAATACGTATGTATCGGGGATAGGTATCCGTGCAAACAGAATCAGGGGATAATGGTTGGGAGGAACGGATATATCAGTGGACTCGTGTTGGATCCTAGGATACCGCTATTAGTACGGCTCCAGGTATACCAACGTATTGTGTCACGTGAGGCGTCCATGTGTGGGTTCCACATACTCGCGTTTAACTACCGTCTACTGTGTGGATACGCGTAGTACGCAGAGATACAAGTGTATAGATGTATATACGTGGATATAGGGTGTACCTAATTATTCGTATGTATGGGCTGGTAAACGCGAATATGTCGGCGGCGGTGTATCTATCGTATCTGTTTGCGCCGGCGCGTGTACGGCGACTGCAAATTGTGGAGTGAACTCGCGTGTGCGAAGATGTAACTACAAGCGTGATCATATGGGTTACACATACGTGCCTAAGTACCACTGCTAATCCTGACCATAGATTACGAGACGAGCAGCGACGATCAACCGGAACCATCGTCCACCTATTAATTCTGCTATTCGTTTAACACTGGGAACTACGGAACCAGTCGAAATTATGGGTCCGCGGTTTTGAATCCTCTGATTAAATCCGCGAACGACGATTAAGATTCGATATTAAAACTAGAAGTACCAAAGGAGTCAGAATGACTTGTCCACCATTTTTATTTAAATTATACGAATATACTAGGACTCGTTTTTAAGTGTAACTTTTATGGGGCAGAATCTGGAGTTTCATTTTGTATGGTTTTTATCGCGGGACACAGTACAACTTTAATATTCCATGGGAAAAAAAGAATCGCACTGTAATTCGTATAATTCCGGAGTACGGTAGATCTATCTTCTGGTTTTCTCGATATGTACGATAAAGGGACCACAGAAACGTGACGAGTCTTCGTACAAGGGATTTTCGAAGTTCAATTTAGCGGTTCATTAAAGTCCTATATTTTCTTTCTTCCGTGGAACGTTCGGCAAAAGCTCGGAAACGAACTGGTTGCAATAATAAAGTGGCACTTGTCCGGCAATTCGACGATAGGGGAAAGAAAAAACAATCAGCTTCGAGACCGGAGCCAGGTCGCCGTCCCATTTATATCAATTCTATTCATTGCCGCTTTTAACCTAGCCCTCGCTGTCTCAGTGACTCTCAACCTTCCTCGTTTCGATCAGTTTCTTCTTTACTTCCAAAAGAATGAAAAAGTCAAGAACCTTCCCTCTATCCGAAGATCCTGAACGTGTTCAGAACTCGTGTATCTTAATGTAATTACTGTCGCGGTATAAAAAAACTTACACCCGATTCGCAGCCTCGAGGTTAAGTATTTAAACCTTTTAAGGGAAACATCACACTTCGTTGTATCGAAATCACTTTTTTTTACATTGGATCTCGTATAAGTATGCGAGAGGTTCGTCGTTCGGCGAAGCAGGAAAGGCAGGTGAAACGAAGCCGACATAACGGGGGCCCCTGGGTTTCATTCATTTTTTGTTTTCACCCAGCAATTACAGCTCGACCCCCTCGAAGGTAAAACACGTAGGCAGAATTTTCGAGGGAGAACAAAAATGGTCGATTTTGCGCGTGGATCGATCGTAAAAGTTCGATTCGCGGTTTGGTTTCAGCAGCTTTCACGATCCGCGCGCGCGCGCGGCTATCGTCTTGAATTTCAGTCTTAATTGAACGATCCACGATGGACCACCGCCATCGACTCCACTTTCCCTTTCTCGTCTCTGCTCTCTTTCTCTCTCCATCTCCACGTCTCCTTTTTATCCGCACTCCTTTCTCTTTCTTTATTCTTTATTCGTTTGACAGACCGTCCCACTAACACACAACCAATCGGTGTCCTTTCGTGGCCGGTATAATCGAGGATCGCGAAGTGCTTAACGAGAGAAACGTTCGAACGTGACAGAGGAGACGAATCGAGGGAAATTTTCGTTGCAACATTTAAGAGTGCGTTATCAAATTTAATGTGAATACTTCTTTTAACGAGTTGACCATCGAATTTATACGAACACTGTCGTCGGGACTTACGCAATAAAATTGCACGAAACATTTATAAGGTACACTCTTTCTCCGATGGAAACAGTAATACAATAAACCCCCGTATAACGCGAATTCTTGTAACGCGCCAAAGATATTGCGACTACTGTTTTCATATAACAAGACTCTTCGTAGAACGCGCCAAATAATAAAGCATAGGAATTACCAGATTTAAGAATGAAATCTGCTTTGGTTGAGCATTAAATTGTTTTCTTCATCGTATATTTGCCATTTATTTTTAAAATACTGTCATATTTGATAAAACCTAGAAAATCAAAGTTTGCATAGCGGTGATCCAACGATGCCAATATTACTAAAAGTCGAATCAAACATATCGCTAATATTCGACAAACATTCAACATTTTTAATATTACGATAACGATGTAAAGTAACCAATGTATCGTGGAGCGCTTAAACAGTTGTATTTTTAGACGTTACGGACGCGTATCGCTAGGTATCGGATAACACGGATGTCGGCGCAGCGGTCAAAGTAATAACCGCGTTATACGGGAGTCAACTGTAGAACCTTACACCGAAAAAGTATCGTGCGATTGAACGATGCTTTATTTACCGAGAGAGGATATAAATCATTCTTAACAACGGTATAGTAATTAAAAGATTTCATTCTCTCTTGTAACGCGGAGTGCGAGTGGAAAAATTAATGGAGGAGTAATTAAGCTCGAACGAAGAGAGGGTGGAAGAACGAGAGATAACGTTTCAAGATGGAACCTTCGGAACATATTTCGTTAGGGCCGAGAATGGTCGGGATAGAATCGGGGCCCTAGACCCAAACGACGTCGACTCGGCCACGATTTTACGGCCGACAAAAGGCTGGAAAAAAAGTTCGGTTCGTGTATACCGGCGTTCGTGTAGACGGGCGAGGGAGCGAAGAGGGAGTTTAAAACGTTGCAAGTGCCGTACCGGATATGAGCCACGGACGGAGGGAGGAGCAGGGACCGGAAATGGCTGCCCTTACCTCGGCACGATCAGAAACTGGTTTCACCAGACTCTCCCGAAGTACCGGCGAAGAATAAACGACGCGAAACCCTCCACCCTCTCTATATCGTCGAACAATAAATACACTGGCGTTTATTGAAATTGCAACATCTATAATGCTTCGTAATTATCGCCTTATTTTACGGACGAACTGATTAGAATTAATGCGCCGCTATAATTGTACGCCCGCGGCAGATGTTTCGTTAATTTTGTTTTTATTCAAATAATTATATACGCGGTTGAAGGAAGACCGAAAATTCATGCTACGTTTGGAATAGAATTATGGACGAAATTGTGACGCTTCGAATATTCGCGATATTTCGGCGGAGGGACAAAGGAATTAGCGAGTATTACGTTCTAAGAATTCACGATTCGAACAATTTCAATTGTCGACGGAGTTTTTCGAATAATAGCATACCACCTGTCGATCTAACGATGCTCAGGTATGCGGCTTACTATCGTTCACATTGTACCGTCATTATGTTCCTCATTTTACTCGACATTATGCGACAGCCATAATTACTATGCTTTTGTTGGTATTAACGAGCCGGCCGACTTTCAAAAGCTAGCTAAAAAACAGTTTCCAAGAAAAATATTACACAGTCCCCGTCATCGAGATAGCACTACTCCAACGATAGGAGAATAATTTCATTGAAACAGATATATACTCAATGATCTCGGACGAACATAATTGCAATAATATGAAAATTATCACGAAACTAATAAAGATATCGATTCGGATATCACCGTGCGTGTGGCCGAAATCAATTTCGCGGGTGATAAGGGATCAACTCGAATTCCCGCGCGATAAGGGAATCGATGGAAATTCAAAGTTCGCGGTGGAAACAAATGGTACGAGTGGAAAATGAGAACCGCTGGGAGAGCAGTCCATAAGCCAGAGTGGATCTAGTGGCTGTGTGCGAAGACTGTACTGAAATAATGTACAGAGCCGTACAAAACGGTAGAACGAAGGGTGGCGAGGGACGGGGAGGGGGGGGGGGTGGTACCGGGAGCGAGGGGGTGCAAGAGAGTACACCGTCATTCTCTCGTGCTCTCTTTCCCGGCTACTCTTTCTCTCTCCGGCGCACCGTCAGGGTAACAATGGTGTGCAAAGGAGATTAACAAACAGAATAAGCTAACGCATAATCGCATTATTTCTGGCTAAGCCGCATTTAAATTAGATAGAAATTCCATTTAACGAAACAATGCAGGGATGATGAGTCACTGCCGCGCATACGAGTCGCAATAGGCTACGTCCCTTTCGCGAAACCTCCCTCGGATTTCTCATTTCGCAAAATACCTCCCCCGCGAGCTCTTGCCGGGAGTGGATAACGAATAAGTAGATCAAGAGGAGTATCATTCGTAAGACTGCCGTAGCTGTCGATTAAAGTGAAGTGTGAACACATTTGGTGACGCAATTACGTTGTAATATTTATATTCTTCGCGGTGCTTGTTCCACCCCACGATTTGGGGGGTGAACGCTCGTGGAAAGTAAGCGGACGTAGAGTTAGGAATTCTATGAGATTAGTGTAAGCGTTTTAATTGATAAATATGATAATATGTAAACGAGTCTATGTAGAATTTGTAGAGCGCACTGTAAGAGAACGAAGGAAGGGTGCCGGGCATAAAAAGAGCGAGCGACGTGCCCGCCCACGTGACGACGGCCATATTCCTGACGTAATTCTGACGTCAGTCATCGGATCGCGTGCTCCGCACGGTGAGTTCGATGCACACGCAAAATTGCGTATTTATCCGTATATTTTTAATTCGACTTGAATATCTTAATTCTAGGTGATGATCGTAAGTATTACGCAACTGCCAGAGATCCATTGTGATAAAAGCGTGTTAAGATAAGTACGGCGGATTTAATGTCTAGATTGTTGACATTAAATCTACCGCTTTGTTATGAGAAATAAAATATGAAATTAATAGTACATATATGTAGATTAAAATATATTTCCTGCTTTAGAAGCAGGCGTTGCAGGGAGTATAAGTTATAGCCAGCGAAGAACATGCCGTTCATTCATGATGCACTATCGGCCGCATGTGATAATTGTTGTTATTATCGTATATAAAATTTCTGAATAAAATTGATGGTGGTAGAAATTCGTTTCCGTTGTTTTTGCTAATTCTTACCTGAGGACCACCGCCGACGATCGACTGATAGGCCGATTGAAAGACGCTTCCTAACTGCGTGAGGCCCTCGTCCTCCATCTGGAACATTATGTCCGCTCCGGGCGAGCCATTGTTGTTTAGATTATTGTTGTTGTTGCCCATCAATTTCTCCGTGTTCCCTACGTCTCGCAGTATCGTGTTCGATTGCATTTTCCTTCCACCTTTCGTGGATGAATAAAGCGGAGGAATCGTTCGTAAATATCCGTGCCGATAATCGCTCGGTGTATTCTCGGATGGAAGCAATATCAAATCTTGCCGACGACCGCGTGCCGATTAAAATCGTTCCTCGGTCTCATCGTCGTCATACGAAACTCCGTCGATTTGCTGTTCTGTCGCGCATCGATCGTATCTTCCTTCGACGAGCATGCGACGTGGTTAAACAAAAATACACCGCGACGAGAAAAACCGTGGGAGAGAGAGAGAGAGATTAACTCCGACGAGCGTAAGAAACGTAAATATTCTGGAGCATCAGGAATCAATGATATCGTAACCTTCGTGTATACGTGCCGTCTCCGTTGCACCAAACATATCACGCACTTTCGTAGTTTTTGGTAATCTCACTAATAAACGAAAACACTTTCTTTTTTCCTATTCTACTACTGAACTCTATTTATCACGAGTGGGAATGCGTCGTAATACGAGGAGTTCCGATCACAGAAAATATCTATCACCAAAGATGTATTCCGGAGATGCATCGGTCAAACACGCGCGCATCAAGTATGGCGTCGGACCGATTTCCGTGTCGCGACGTAACCCAACAAACTTTCCAACACCTGTTTCGAGTTCAACGAAACACGGATTCTTCGGGAAAAGTATATCTAAGAAGCAGAAACGGAAACTACTACTCGAGGAACGACCGACATCGAACCGTACACGAAGTATACGGAGGTTTCCTCTCCAGCAAAGATTCGGCACTCCGTTTTTTCGATTTTGTTCGTTTCGATGCAAGTTCACAAGGCACCGCGGAGTTCACTGAGTTCTAACACACTGAGAGTCGCGAAGGAACGAAGATCGCGGACTAATCGAAGGGGTTATTAAAGTAAAAAGAGGCTAAAGGAGCGACGACGTAAGCTCCTACCTCTATGAAGTACGCGACGAGACTGACGCTTCGCAAGGGGAGGCCAGCGCCCCACCCCTCGATCCACTCCTCCCTTATCCCCACCACCGACGCTCTTCACGAGCGAAGCTCCCTCTCTTTCTATCTGCACTCTCTTCCGTCTCCCCTCCACTCTTCCCCTCTTTCACAGAGTCCGGCCACATTTACGATTTTACTGGGAAATCAAAATTTCTTCCCGAATAAGGGATATTTTATATTTGAATAAAATCTCATCCGTGAATAATAAATATCTCTTAATCCTATAAAGTTTCCTCCGTGAATCGCGTACAAATCTTACGGTTTAGATGCACCTCGCAAAAGGCAGTAATCATTTTTAACACCTAAACAAATATAATCCAAAGGAATATATAGTATAATTTGCGAATTTATATATAACTATTTGTTCCGCCGCATTTTTGGAATAATTGCTTTCTGCCAAAGAAGATAGTCTTCGACGACGAAGTAGGATGAATAGTACGTTACTTTTCAGAAATGTAGCAGACATGGCCAAGTAAAACAAGGGTCAGCAAACGTCTATGATTATTTATAATTCGAATATTTTAACGGTACGAGGCACGTGATTAATTTAAAAATTCATACCAAACGGGAAGCTTTTACTTGTAAACCTTAAAAAGTCAATTCGAACTTAAAAGCGAGAGCATGGCGTGCGTCCAGCCGCGGTCGTTCCGGCTCGGAATCGTTTCTCTGGCTCGTCCCTTTTCCCTCTTTGTCGAATTTCTCTCTTTCTGCCAAAGGAAGCAACCCCTAGCGAGAAGGGCCACCGTTTTTGCCCGTAACGTTCCT
This sequence comes from Nysson spinosus, assembly GCA_910591585.2. Classification (NCBI taxonomy): domain Eukaryota; kingdom Metazoa; phylum Arthropoda; class Insecta; order Hymenoptera; family Crabronidae; genus Nysson; species Nysson spinosus. The sequence goes on along the minus strand of OU342839.1, from coordinate 631,492 downwards.
TTACCAGCGTGGGTGGATGGTTCTGCGTCTCGACAGAGTGCTATGTTCCCTACGGAAAACATCGGTCCACTTGTTGAGTCGAAGAGAGTCCAACTCTAACCGTTCTACCCGGAGGAAAGGAGAAAGTCCTATCTCCGGCACTCGCGCCAAACTACCGTCCGAAAGACAAAAGCCCTCCACGAAAATCTAACCAGTTCGGACCAACTTATCAGAGTCTTTTACGGATCTCCGAATCAAATGAGTTCTTCATTCACGGCATAGCGAATAAATATTCCTCGGCGATAATTAACGAGAGAAATTCATTCGCAGTTGTATCACGTAATAATTACGAGAGAAATTCATTCGCAGTTATATTGTATCACGTAATAACTACGAGACAAATTCATTCGCAGTTATATTATATCGTGTGCTCTCGAGAAGTTCGAGAAGTTCGAGAAGCGTAAGAGCGCAATTCTCGAATAAATCGTATCAAGATACAAAATCGGTGGTCGGACATTAATCGCGGAGGAAACGCGAGATTACGTTGCATAGATTTGACGCGAAGTTAAATGATACGTTTGGCGAAAATCCGCGATATCCCCGGAGACGGGAAAAGCGAGTAACGAAGCCGCACGATTTCGGAAAGTCTGTCAGGGAAGACAAACGAGATATCTCGTGGCGCCAAAGGTGGCTCGTTAGTTGGAAATTCGTGAGTAATTTTAGTGTCGTACCCACGCGACTGGCCGAAGGTTTATAATTACCTAACCTCACCCGACCCGATCTAACCCAGTTGGCAAACGAACGAGAGTTCCAGTTTTCCCTGACTGAAATCCGGATATGGCCAGGGAACACCGAAAAAACTTTCCGCCGAGATAGCGCCGTACTAGTAGCCGCTACCAAAGCGAATGGATCTGACCGCTAATTAGCTACCGAATCGAAACTTCCTCCGTCCAACCCCTTTAAACCGGTAATTATGCAAAAACCTGAACCAGTGTACGTTCTCCAGAAATATGTTCCGCGTACTGTACTCTAACGAGAATGCAGGGTCGAAGTTATATCCGCATTCTTCACCCTAAAACAATTCCTGAATTATAAAGATCGATAAACCATCAAAGGTTTTAGGACAATAGGACTACGGCAGGTACAGTTCCCAAAGTTCTGCACCTTTCAGGGGGCTCGTTTTCTCAGAAGAAACACCTCTAATACGATAAAACTTTTTTCCAATTAAAGAGAAAAGTCCCGGTTCCGATCTACCTAAGGTAGTCCGAGTTTTAGACAAAAGGGTGGAAGGGCAATAAAGTAAGTCCGAAGTCAAAATAAATAGCCACCTTGTGGAGACGTGTTCCGTTGTCAGGTGTAAAAGAAATTTCCATTGCCACTAGCTGGTACTGGCTTGTAAAATAATTAAAAGTGACGGGTACCGGTACGAACCACCGTCAAAATAAGTTACGAACAATGGAGCACCAGCAGTGTACAGTTAGGTAGACTTTGTACCTGATCCCTTCGAGGTGTACCTTCGAAGGTACTCGAGAAAATCCGGTGTTCCTATCTCGTGAAAATCCCACTGTCTTTCCGAGCAAGATTTTTCACGCATTCGGTTTGTTCGCACGGAACACCGTGGAGATAAAACGGCGATATGGAACTCGAAAATCGGCCGCTCGTTAACGAGATCGAGAATATCTTCGACGCGTTTCAAAGTCAATAATGATTCCGTTCAAATAAATAATTGCGCAATTTTGATTCGTTGATACAGCGATAAGTTGGAGCGGTTCGTGTTGGCTTATTAATGAATATTTCGGTGATGTCCCGAGTAGTTGGCTACGGTCTTACGAATTATACCGGAATGATGTATTCGAATATTTTTTCTGGTCAATCGAAAGTTGCAATTTTCCGAAGAGGACCGAAATAACGTGGGAGCTAAAATTTCACGGGTGCAGCAAGGGCCATGGGAATTCCCAGGACTCCTGCTGCGCACTTGCTGGCATTAATACAACCGTTGTAAATCTCGGAAGGTACTTGTCGCACCGTTCGACTACCCCTAAAATCAGGCGCATATGCTTTTACCGAAAATGACAAAACTAATAATTATCGTACAAGTGTTTCTCGGTACGCAAAACGTTGAAGAAACATGAGAGTTAAATCTAAGTTGAACTTGTACTCTGTGATTTAGTTATTTAGCTTTAGTTATTTAGCCACAACAAGATTGATCAATTACACTGAAAATGCAAGCTTCATCCGCGCCGGAGCTTCGCGTGGTAGAATTATCCGTTGCGACTGTACGTCGCGTAGAACATCCGATGAAAACTCCTCTTCATTCACGGGAGACAGTCTCCGAGAGAATAAGAGGAAAACGAGCAAGAAATAGTATAAAAGACGAAGATGTGACGGAGAGGAGGCGCGATATAAGTTGACTGGGAGAAACGTTTCGTCATTGTACGACCAACAAATAATTAGGTAACCTCGACCGACCAACTGTGTAAACTGCGCCTCCTCCGCGATCATCCACGCTTCTCCTCTACACCTTGTCGGTGTCGTGTAAAGAGACCAGCCAGGAACAAGGAGAACGAAGACGGAAGAAGGAGAAAACTCGAAAGGAACGAAACGAAACGACAAACTCGCGAGAGAAAGAGACCGGTACACGGAGAGACGAGAAAGAAGAAAGAAGAAAGGGGAGTCGTCGACCCGGACGCCTCTCTTCTTCTTATACTTCGCTTCCTTCCTCGTCTCTCGTTCCTCGAGTTCTCTCCGTCGGTTCGAAACCAAGGGGGGAAAAAAAATAATAAGAGCGTGGTCGTTGTCGGCTCGATGCTCCTCCTTGTCGAGGCTTCGCCTTCGGAGATCCAGCAAAAAGCTTAACTCGCAAGAAAACGGAACTCGGTTGTGCCTCGTGCCACGATACGAGCCGCTACGAGCCGCTACGAGCGACTTGACTCGTCTCTTCGTATCGTTGCTTCTCTTCAACCACTCCCTTCGTCATTCTATGATACGTTATTGTGTCCTTCGAATCTTTAGCCTCGACATTGTTTCAACTCCGGAGACAATGTTTTCATTTTACCAAGTATTTTTTTTCCGAGAAAGAAACGAGTCGCCGTCCCGGTGGAATGGAATCCCTGACGTGGATGTAAGGATTCGTGAAAGTGATTTAATTTTCCGGTAGAACGTCCGGCCGAGGAAACGGTCGCGTCCGCGAAAGGGTTGCACGGCTAAAGGGTAATAGTTAATAACAGCGCAGCTGAAAAGGGAGGATTGGGTAATCCGCTTCTAATTTCTAAAACAAAGAGAGAAACAGACACGCAGGTATGAGGGAGAAGGAGGGAAAGGGAAAGGGAAAGGGGACGGGGAACTGGAAAGAGAAGAGGGGTAAGGATACGTAAGGCCGAAAGAGGCAAGAGAGTGTAAGAGAGATATTCTCGGCGAGGCAAACCCGTGAGTTCGGTGGGTTTTCGGAGGGTAAGAGGGGTCGAAAGAGGGTGAAATTGGGGGTAAGGGGGCAGGGTTCGAGGGTGGAAGACATTAACTGCAGGGCGACGGGGTATATAAAGGTGGTTTGGGGCCGACGACACTGGCGTAAGCATCACGGAATCCTCGACTTCTAGGACTCCTTTTCTTCAACCCGACATGCGAAAATTCCGATTCGAAAGTAGACGCAAAAATTATAGTTAAAACGGCCCGATTAATTTTTTACAAACAGCTATTTTCAATCTGCAGTTTTCTGTATATTTTACCATAGCATAGTTTATAACCGAGAGGTATATTAAGTTAGAAAAATAAATAAGTTTATAATATCGTATGCAAGAAATGTTGATAGCCGTTGTTCCGTTATATGTAAAGTTTCTCTTATTTAGCTAAAACGATAGCGCGAACAATTTGATTTAATTCTTGTTTGCACGAAACCCTACGGAAGCGTCTTAATCCGAGCTTTCTTCCCAAGGAGGAGGTGTAAGCCGAGTATCGGGTTCTCACTGTGTACTTTAATCGCGCTTCTCGAGAACTTCCTTTGGGGATTAACAAACCGAGTAGACCGAGTAAAATCAACTTATCGACTAATTAAACGATTTATTAATACCGCGCACTCACAGCTAATTCGATCCAACGACTCCCTGGGGTATTCTTGAATGTTTTCAATATCGGAGGCAGACCGAAGAACATGTTCGACCGCGTCCACGCGGGATTAAAATGTAGCCTGAATGAGGAAATAAATCTCGAGTACCGTGGAGAGGGCGGCGCGGTCAACGTTGTTTATCCCGTTAATTAAGCCGGTAACGAAGGACCAATTTTCGATAGATTTATGCACCGAGTAACTCGACCCAAAAGAATCACAGCGTGACTCTTCTCCTCGTCCCTCTCTTTGCCGAATGTCTCGTCGTTAGCGGAGACTCAATATCTAATCTCCCTAATTAATTCTTTTTAATTCGCTCGTTCGATCGAAGTCAAACAAAGAGGGCGAGGGGGAGGTAAGAAGAGCGAGAGAGAGGAAGATACGTAGAAGAACAAGCAGAGTTCTTCTCATTGTAAGATCCGCGAGATTAATCCCGATTAGCCTTAATCGAGGCTTCGGTAGCGGTGTATTTTCCCCCCGTCGATCGGTTCGTCCAAATATAGATCGGCCTAACGAATCTCGATCGCCTTTGATACTAGTAGATCCCTCGATTCTTCTCCTGAATATAACCATGGAAAAATACATATAACATCGTACATACAGGGTGTCCATTAATTATATCCTCCACTTTTTACGATTACACTCTACTCGCTAAAATTGCATCAACAATATCTGGAGAGCGTATCTCTGCGAGGCAAGCATTTTTATACGAGTGATCCTTATTTTCGTTGGAAGCGAAATTATTCGCGAATTATTTCGAAAATATTCGAAATTATTCATACAATTGCAGTTGCATCGAATACAATCGAAGGAGCCACGACTCTACGAGATTGAACGCCAGGGTGTTTTGGTGTTTAGATGTTTATTATGTATTTCTAAGAGTAAATTAACTTGTTAATTCTTTCGAGGGTAATTAGGAGAGACACCCTGTATATGTGTATGCACCGATACCCGTACGAAGCCGGGTATCCTAAAAAGGAGACGAAAGGCGAGGACCATATCGAGAAGGAAACGTGTCTCGTTCGCTCGCATCCTACCTTATTCTTTTTTCTTGCTTTATCGTGTCGACCGTTCTTGTTCGACTACCGCGACTCGTCTTATCGATCCCTCTGCTCGACGGACGACGATTTTCATCGAATCGAATACTCTCCCTTTTTTTTCCTTCTCTGTCGCCATTACGCTCCTCGCGGTTCTTATGGAAATATCATTATATTATTTATAGACGAATAAATTACTCGACGAATCAGTGTAGAGGTCCGCTTAATGTCTCTTCGTGAAGAAAATTATGGCTCTCGGATATCGAGGCTCTTCGTGATCGGCGTTTATTTATTCAATAAATCATACGAATTATCGTAATGTTGTAAGAGAATAATATTTACTTGTGTTTTTCTGATGGACGCGATTCATTTCATAAGTGGGGACTGTTAGAGGAATAAGAGATTTCGGTGGATATCTACGCCAATGGGGAGAGTAAAGGCGAGGGATGGCAGGAGCACTAGTAGCGTAGTTAGGGGTGGCTCGGTAGGGATGCTTTAGGGTGAGATTTAGTACCAACCTCCACCGCTTAGTCTACCCATCCTCTCCGAACCGTCGAACCTACTCTATCTCTCTCTCTCTCTTACTCAACTATACAGTCGATACTCCACAGAAATATCAAACTACTGCAAAATATTTCCTTTCGATTGATTTATCCTTTATACGTCCCGCGTACTCCGACATCTCGCGATGATGCAGCTTGGTGTAATTTTTGGAAAGCCGAGGAAATAATAAGCGACGAATTCTCCCAAATGATCCATCGACATGATATTATAACGAATAATAAATATACACCAAATTAATAACTACTGGAATTAATTGACTAAAATGGAAGAATTTCGACGCTCGTATTATAATTGAATATCGCGCGAAGAAAGAGAGAGCCGATAAGAAGTCTAACGAGCTTAGATCGATGGTAATCAATTTAAGGGAAGGTCGGATGGCGGCGCGTAAAATTCCTGCCAGGAAAACGGTGTTATTCATCCTGGTTTCGCCCCACTTATTGTTATCTTATATGGGTGTACTTAGGGTACATTACTGGGGGGTTGGTAAGGTTGGTAAGGTTGGTAAGGTACAGAGGAGGCCAGATATTTCTATTAGTCCAAGGGAGACGGAGGAGGAAAACCACTCGACGAAATGGGACCCTTAAGTCTCCTAGGGGAGAAACACGCGAAAGAATTCCGAAACAGCTTTTCCTTTTCCCCGACGCACACCCACACACCCACACACAAGCACACACCGAGAGGAGACAGACGCAAAAGCATGTCCTAAAAATTCCACGATCATTTACCGTGTTTCTACTCGTAAAACAAGCCGCTTAGAAGTAAAGCAACGTCCTATCGCGCGACTTAAAACAATATACGACCGAAAGTAGGAAAAGTAGGCGCAAGGCAGAAGAGAGTTGCGACAATTTATGAGTTACGTATCCGGGAAGTTCGCACGATTCAATTTCACGCCACTGAAATATTTCGAGTTTCGCGAGAGCGCAAAATATTTTCCGATGCCTCGGGGAAGTCCCTTGCCGAGGAACTCTGCCAAATTGTTCGAGACACGATCATATTTTTATGCGCGTAAATCATGTTTATAACTGATCTATGTACAGAATGTATCACTTCGTAGGAGGTATCACCTTATTCGCATTACGAGTTGAATAAATACAGGATGCGCACATGAAAAAATAAGAACAAAATATGGAATAAAATATTTTCATTTAAGGCTCATAGTTTTTGAGAAAATCGTGTTTGTAAACAATGTCTACAAAGCAATTAAAACCTACTGAGTTACTGAGAGCGCACCCTGTATATGAAATAGAGTAAAAGAATGAACAGTCGAAGAAGAAGTACGGCAAAGGAAGTCGTCGAAGAGAATCCCGCGTAAGAATCTCGTAAGAAATAGAACACGAAGAAGATGGAAATCTCGGCAGAGAAGGATAGAAGAGTCGAGTAAACCGAGGAAGGATCTCGGCGGTCTCTTTCATCCCTGAAACTTGAAAAGCCATATGCCACCCTTCGAGAACCTTTTTTTCCCTTCGTCTCCTTTCTCTCGTTCGCGATAATAAAATTCTAATCAGCCCCTAGCCCCTCGTATAGTTTCCGAGGTATCGTAGGCGGGTCAGCATTCTCCTCGGTGAAACGATGAAATAACGAAGAAAAGGGGAGACGCGTTTGACCCTCTTGAAATTTTCGAAGAAGTCAATTAGGGATGCTAGACAGCGGCAGCCACTAGGAACTCGAAAACCTTTTTTTTCCAGCTTCCATTGGACCTTCGTTGTCGATTAAATTTAAGGATGGCATTAACGTCTACCTCGAACTCGGTGAACCGCAATTATCGTAAATACGAGTGCAAACGTAGGATTATTATTCTCGATACCTCTCCGTCGCTTAACGCCAGAGAATATTTACGGTAAACATGAAAATAATACCGCTACATTCATACGTTAATCGGGAATGAATTGTAAGAGTCGATATAACCAATTCACCCGATATATTTCCATCGCGTATAAAATTGCTTACAGAGAGAGTTATTTACCTGGAATTTCTTTTTAATTAATCACAAAAAACTGTTTGGGAATTTTAAGTACCACGATGTGCAACAGCCGTCGAAAAATGACGGAGTAACGCGTTAAGTTTCTTTCCATTACAGCTGTTATTAATTATCAAATTATTATTCCGAAAAAATATGACACAGTTTATTCTTACCAGCAAGTATATATTGTATTTTCGAAATAATTCTATGGTCGTTAACACTAGAACTACCGAATACAAATTCACTTACACTCACACATTTATTTATATATAAAATATGGCTCGATGATGTAAGTCAATTAACGAATTCAATTATTCCCGTTATCTATACAAATGCAAAGTATATCGAATCCAAACAATTCACCGTAGTATATTCGAATAATACAACTAAAAATGTCAAACAAGTAATTTCGACCCTCTCGGTAGTTCTCGTGTTAATACCTTCCTGTTCTGTTATTCCATCGCGCTCGATAAATTTGACGAATCGGCCTCGTTGGTTTCTTTTTAAATTAGCAGGGCTGCGAAACACCGCGGTGGAATGGAGTTTACGAGGAGTAATATAAAAAAGGAGACACCCCGGAAAGATTTAGAGGGAGGTTGCGAGTATACGAGCAACCAGATAATGCCAGTTCACGGGGCTAGGGGTTGTTTACTCCGAGGGTTGTTTGCACACACGATCGCGGCTTTCCAACTCTCTCTCGCTCTCTCTCTCTTTCTCTCTCTCTTTCTCTTTCTCTTTCTCTTTCCTTCAACCATAGACCACCTCGCCACGAGTCCATCTATAAGCTCGAATTCGATTTTCAGGACGACCTGTACCTTTCCGCCACAGGCCTGTTAGTTTTACGGCTCGGTGGATCTGCCACTCTACATTTTTCACGGGATTATAATGACAGCGGTGAGTTACTTAAAGGGGGGAAAAAAATTGTACGTCATTTCGTATCGCTTTCCTTGTTCTTCCACCCACTGTATCTTATCTCTTGGAAATATTCGTGTACTTGAAATATACCGATAAAGGAACGTACGCGATTCAGAAGCGTCATTTGAATTCTATACTCATAATAATTATTCTTTTTGACTGATTAACCTGTTAGCTACTGTACGCCACTATGGTCTTTCCCCTATGTTATCTTATTACGTTCTTACTTTCAAACTCTCAGATATAATAACAACTTTATACAATTATCACTGCAAGTTTACATTATTATTAAGTTATATTACTGTTATATCTTTTATTACTGTTATATTTTACATTTACTTTAAAGTTTTGTTCCTTTTTTTTCTTGTCAAACAGAAAAATTCTCGACTGAAGAGACTTTATTTAAATAAAGAAGTTTCCATTTAATTTTTGGTCTGATTAATAGCCGCTAAAAAACCACTATATATTAATACTACAAAGACCAACTACTTCACTCAAGAATTTCAAACTCTGTACATGAAAATGTATATAGATATTATAATTCATTCGAATTATTTACATTATTGTCCGCGTCGCAACATTGCCGGGCAAAGTCTAGCCGTAGCTAAGAGGTTAATGGCGTTAGTGGAATAATGCATTGATACCATTTCGTGTTGTTTATATGGTATCAATGTCAACGAAGATCCACGCGGATCGATTGCCGTACTTTTATTTGGAGGGAAGAAAACATTGCGAGTGACAGGGTGCCGTTGAATCGAGACGAGTCGTTGGATTTCACGGACCGGTAGCCCACAAATGAAGTACACTTGGGTGGTGCTCGATTTAGCTCCTATCATCCCGCACCCTTCGTCCACGCAAACATCGCCACGCACGTCAAACAAACACACCACCGTGCACCGCACACATCTGTACATCTTGCAACGTGGGGAATTATAAATATATACCCTGCCACGAAATTGGCACGCGTGTATTCCTTTCGACGATACTCAACGATTAATTACAAAAATGGTTTACGTAACCGTGAAAATATTTCTGTACGCTTGTCCGGTGAAATCGGCCAATGAGGGGAGATGTAATGGCAAGAAAATGACATTCTATGTATTTCGTCTAAATGATATATGGTATGCATGAATAATGATCGCGTTGTGGACTTACGGAATATTAATATACTTTATGTTCATATGTTATATCGATATTATAAATATGAAGGAAACGAATAATAATTTACAAATCGATGACTTGAAAATGATTGCTTCACGGTATTCCTCCTTTAGGTTTATCACCGATCTGTTATGCAAGTAGTTAATAACGCAATTGCGTGTTCTCGGGTAACAGGTACGAAAGATGCTTACGCATTGGGGGAAGAAACCGTTGATTTATCACATCCGTTATCTTTACCTCCTGCATTCCCGTAAAAACTATCCACCACTACTCCACGAAATGTGCACGAACTTCCGCGTACGGAACAAACATAAATTCCACATATTCGAGGGACGTAATTGAGCCTGAATATACTATACTCCGTTATGTATTATAACAGTATAATATAGTTTGATTTCGTATATATGTATAGTGCGCTAAGAAATCGCAAAGAAATATTTCGTTGAAAATCATGGAGTCATTCGCGATTCTCATAGCTCCGAATATTTGGAGGATGCGAAACGAGTCGGATACGAATCGGAACATGGACGGATCCCATTAATCGTCATTGATATGTTAATTGGCGTGCAGTTCTCACCGCGATCGTTAATCCCCCATGAAAACGATCACGGGGGTTACACGTGAAGTACCCACTCGAGTATAAACCCCGTGGCTCTCTCGGCTTGGTTTGAAGCCACGCGACCCCGTATAGCCCGGTATAGAGACGAGGGGTCCGAAGAGATAGTAGCCACTCGAAATTTCGTGCTAGTCGCGAGTAATAGATTAATCTCATAGGTCGACGAGCAATGAGAGGGTCCGAAGAAACGGAACGGCTCGTTAAATATCCCGTACCGGCCATGGAGAAATCAACCGACCATGGGATCCCACCGTATGCCCAACTTTTCAACCCTTCGTAGACTGCATCCCGTCCGTATTAAATCGCCTACACTTTGTGATATAATTGTCCGCAGTGAGAATAACAGGATTTGAAGCTGTGATACTCCATTATTATTTATTGTTTAATTTCAAGCTCGAAATTCAAACGAATATTACGATGCATAGTTAATAAAAGAATATGTGGAAACTCCTCCTTTTAAAATAGGGAGCGGCTGTTTTATTCCTAAGTGGTCCAAATTGATGGTAAACAACGATCCCGAATATAGGACGAAACAACATTAATACAACTTAAAATAAGGATAAGACATATGCTAAACCATTATTATTAATTTATTCATTTCAACTTTGAAATTCAATCGGATATTACGGTATATAGTTAATAACAAAAATTTGCGTACGCTCCCCCCGTTCTGAAGTCGGGGACGTCGAGACCCCAACTGTGGAAGTGCAGCCATGTTGCATTACCTATATGCCCTTTAAACTTCGCCGCTTGCCGCCGAATTACTGACCTACCGCAACACCTATACCTCTCCCCGCTGCATCCCTTACCCTCAGTCGGGGTCAAGACGTCCCCGAGTTCACAACGTGGGGTCTGTCGCACATTTTTTTATTACCTATGCATCCTAATATACGATTCAATTTCGAACTTAAGATTGATAAATTAAATGGGGTAGCATAGCTCCTAACCTCGTTATCCCCACTGCATAACATTATGTAACCAAGTGTAGGGGATTTAAACATTTCTTCTGACCAAAAAATAGGTCGACCCAAAATCGCAAAAATGTGAAGGGGTATACCTTCAAAAATTGTCAAAAAATAAAAGTCGCCAGAATCACTTCTAAACGATCCAAATCGATGGTAAATGATGTATAAACATATTCTAGGACGATTTTGAGTCGAAAGAAGCGGTTAAAAAATTTGTATGGCCGAAAAATGGTCGATCCAGAATCGAAAAAATGTGAAGGGGTATACCTTCAAAAATTGTCAAAAATTAAAAGTCGCCAAAATCAGTTCTAAACGACCCAAATCGATGGTAAATGATGTACGAACATATTCTAGGACGATTTTGGGTCGAAAGAAGCGGTTAAAAAATTTGTATTGGTTAAAAATGGGTCGAAACCAAGTCGAAAAAATGTGAAGGGGTATACCTTCAAAAATTGTCAAAAAATAAAAGTCGCCAGAATCACTTCTAAACGACCCAAATCGATGGTAAATGATGTATAAACATATTCTAGGACGATTTTGAGTCGAAAGAAGCGGTTAAAAAATTTGTATGGCCGAAAAATGGTCGATCCAGAATCGAAAAAATGTGAAGGGGTATACCTTCAAAAATTGTCAAAAATTAAAAGTCGCCAAAATAAATTCTAAACGACCCAAATCGATGGTAAATGATGTATAAACATATTCTAGGACGATTTCTGGTCGAAAGAAGCGGTTAAAAAATTTTTATGGCCAAAAAAAGGTCGATCCAAAATCGAAAAAATGTGAAGGGGTATACCTTCAAAAATTGTCAAAAATTAAAAGTCGCCAAAATAAATTCTAAATGGCCCAGATCGATGGTAAATGATGTATAAACATATTCTAGGACGATTTTGAGTCGAAAGAAGCGGTTAAAAAATTTGTATGGCCGAAAAATGGTCGATCCAGAATCGAAAAAATGTGAAGGGGTATACCTTCAAAAATTGTCAAAAATTAAAAGTCGCCAAAATAAATTCTAAACGACCCAAATCGATGGTAAATGATGTACGAACATAATCTAGGACGATTTTGGGTCGAAAGAAGCGGTTAAAAAATTTGTATGGCCGAAAAATGGTCGATCCAGAATCGAAAAAATGTGAAGGGGTATACCTTCAAAAATTGTCAAAAATTAAAAGTCGCCAAAATAAATTCTAAATGGCCCAGATCGATGGTAAATGATGTATAAACATATTCTAGGACGATTTTGAGTCGAAAGAAGCGGTTAAAAAATTTGTATGGCCGAAAAATGGTCGATCCAGAATCGAAAAAATGTGAAGGGGTATACCTTCAAAAATTGTCAAAAATTAAAAGTCGCCAAAATAAATTCTAAACGACCCAAATCGATGGTAAATGATGTACGAACATAATCTAGGACGATTTTGGGTCGAAAGAAGCGGTTAAAAAATTTGTATGGCCGAAAAATGGTCGATCCAGAATCGAAAAAATGTGAAGGGGTATACCTTCAAAAATTGTCAAAAATTAAAAGTCGCCAAAATAAATTCTAAATGGCCCAGATCGATGGTAAATGATGTATAAACATATTCTAGGACGATTTTGAGTCGAAAGAAGCGGTTAAAAAATTTGTATGGCCGAAAAATGGTCGATCCAGAATCGAAAAAATGTGAAGGGGTATACCTTCAAAAATTGTCAAAAATTAAAAGTCGCCAAAATAAATTCTAAACGACCCAAATCGATGGTAAATGATGTATAAACATATTCTAGGACGATTTTGGGTCGAAAGAAGCGGTTAAAAAATTGTTATGGCCGAAAAAAGGTCGATCCAGAATCGAAAAAATGTGAAGGGGTATACCTTCAAAAATTGTCAAAAAATGAAAGTCGCCAAGATCGGTCCTACATGACCCAAATCGATGGTATATGATGCCTAATGATGTTCTAGGACCGATTTGGGTCGAAAGAAGCGGTTAAAAAATTTTTATTGGTCAAAAATGGGTCGAACCCAGATCGAAAAAATGTAAAGGGGTATACCTTCAAAAATTGTCAAAATTTCAAAGTCGCCAAAATCAATTCTAAATGGCCCAAATCGATGGTAGATGATGTATAATCATATTCTAGGACGATTTTGAGTCGAAAGAAGCGGTTAAAAAATTTTTATGGCCGAAAAATGGCCGATCCAGAATCGAAAAAATGTCAAGGGGTATACCTTCAAAAATTGTCAAAATTTCAAAGTCGCCAAAATAAATTCTAAATGGCTCAAATCGATGGTAGATGATGTATAAACATATTCTAGGACGATTTTGGGTCGGAAGAAGCGGTTTAAAAATTTGTTTGGTGAAAAAATGGGTCGACCTCAAATCGAAAAAATGTGAAGGGGTATACCTTCAAAAATTGTAAAAATTTCAAAGTCGCCCAAATAAATTCTAAATGACCCAAATCGATGGTAAATGATGTATAAACATATTCTAGGACGATTTTGAGTCGAAAGAAGCGGTTAAAAAATTTTTATGGCCGAAAAATGGCCGATCCAGAATCGAAAAAATGTCAAGGGGTACACCTTCAAAAATTGTCAAAATTTCAAAGTCGCCAAAATCACTTCTAAATGACCCAAATCGATGGTAAATGATGTATAAACATGTTCTAGGACGATTTTCGGTCTGCAAAAGTGGATTCAATCATATCCACCAAAGCTATTAAAAGTGGTAGAATAGAATCTACTTAGTGAATAAACTAAACAAAATTTATAACGAACACCCACGATTCATCGCAGAATTTTCCTATATCAAAATCATTGAATAAGAGTACGTACTAAAAGAGTGAACGTCATGTTTCTACAGGATTTTGGGGAACATCCTTTTCCTCGTAATGGCGCAGTGGTAATTATTATTGATACATTCCCCGTAATAATCTCGACGACCCAATTAATACTATCGACATTGCGATAGGCGCAGTTGCGATACACGCGGTAATTTATCGCGATAATCCCACAATGACCGTAAACTATCGCTCACGCGTGTATTTTGGGCTAACTCGAATTCGTATATTTCCTGTCTTCCACATAGAAACGACTATACTATCCCCACCCAAAATGTAAATTCCCTGTAATCTCAAACTGCACGCCAAATCCCTTTGTTCTACTTGCATTAATATCAATTCCGCGTCTACTCCAAGTGTAAGAATATGTTTATGATATCGCGACAAACGGCGAATTAGCCGGCTAACAGGATACCGGTGGACTTCCGTTGACCGCTTTTATTTACGGAGACTCGACACCCTTCGAAAACTGGTAAAGGAACACGAGATAGCTCACCAACGCGAGCTTTCAACCCTTTTCCACCCCTTTATACCCTCCGTATCATACGAAACGGGTGGTTTACCCGGTGTAAGTCGACAACTCACTCCATAAACCCACGCCAAGCACTGTGTACTCTGTACACTGGCAGACGTTTGCACAAGCCACGCTGATAGGGTGGGGGAATTCGACGAGCAAACCTCGATGAAATCGAGGAGGATAAATACGATAAGGATTTCGAACGGGGAACAATTATTCGATTAAATCATCTTCCATCCCACCAAACTATACTTTGACGTTGATTCACTTTGATATTCCTATGCAAGAGGAAAAATTACTGCGACTTCTGGGCGTGGATGGATGTGGTACTCCGCGAATGGACCGATCAAAAGACAGGAGATGACTAAAGAGTTACTTTCGAGAAAGGGAGGCCAGGAGAAAGAAAGAGGGAAAAAAATGAATGATTTATCGATGCCATACACGGAGAAGAATCGTAACTCGAGGAATTATTATAATACGATAGAGGTGGATATAGGAGGGTTTGACAGTTAGTAGAGCTCCACGAGAGCAGAGACAATGGGCTACTGTCGTCGGACGATAGCATAAACTTAAGGGAAAAAGAAAACGAAGTAAAAGGGAACGCGAATACAATACCACGGGCTTCTTTGACGGCGTACACTCTCTCGCAGTGATCGTAATGCAAAAAAAAGACAATTAAACGGATATTATTATTTACTCCGGACTTAAATGGAGGGTGATAATAAATGCCTTCATCAAGGTGTAATTACTATCTCATATATTCCACGGCAAAAATCGAATTTTAATTGTAGCTTACGTTCTTATTACTGCGACATTTAAATCTCGTTACGGACGAAATTATTATGTCCGCATAAATAAATTTAGTTATAATGAACGTACTACGATAAGAATAATCAAGCGAACCTTAAACCAAGTTAAACATGGCGACTTAAATTCTTGGATGCAACTGCAACAATAACAATGCATACTTCATTTAAATAAATGAAGAGTCGCATTATCAAGGAAATCAAAGAAAGTCGAAATCACTGCAGGGGAGTGTACTGGTTCGCGAAAGAGGCGGGAATGGGAAAGATCAAGAGAAGTGCACTTACGCGCTTCGTAATCGCGGTTTCGACAGCTCACTTTACGAGGTTTAACTTGACGTTAGTGTGACTGAATGTGCCGGTAAAAAATTCGCGGGTTTCTCGGTTCGCGAGCCACGTTCGTTACATCATCCCGTCTTCGGCCAATAATAGCGTTCCGACCGACACTATAAATTACGATCAATTCTTAACATACTTTTATTTCGCACATTTATCGCGCCCGATGCCTAAGTGATCTAAGTACATTACGAAATGGCCCCGATCGGGACTTTCATTACGCGAACTGACAAAAACACGCTCAGGTTTGAATAATAAAACGATTCATTTCATGCCAGTCAAACTTGCGTTTTTTAGAAGAAAAACTCTGCAGATTAATTATCTATTTATTACTTCATAGCCCGCTTATACCTTCGAGGATAAATACCTTATTTCATTAGCACGCTTTACTGCAGAGAGTTGCATGCTTTTACACGGACCATCTAATTGGCTACATTTTTTCTACACTTTCCAAATATTGATATAACGCTAGACAATAATATTATGAACATGTCGGAGGAATATCGACGAGTCGCAGAATGTTAGTTACGTGGAATATCCATTTCAAAAAATGATTTAAATAAAAGCTTGCCGTGGTTATCTTCAAACTGTAATTCAGTTATTCGGTGAAACTGTACGTTTTGGAATTCGTTTAAACATCGAAATAAAATCGGTGAAGGTATATCCAGAAGTATCTATGGATGAAGGGACACGGGGGGAGTAAACAAAAGGTGCAACGAGGTAAAACAGCGTAAAGGAAGCAAAGGGGGCGAAAGTATCGTAAAGAGAGAAGGAAGGGAAACAGGCATTGGCTCGTGTGGTGCCAGCAACAGGTGTCCGTCAAACGCCGTTCAACGTCTCTAGTCCTCCTCTTCCTCTAACCAATACTGACCTTTATCCTCTTTTTCACTCCCTCCTTCCTTCCTTCCTTCCTACCTTGATTCGCTCTCTTTTTAGCACGCACGCGATTCTCGGTAATTGATTCGTCGACTAGACGAGACACGCTCTCATCCAGTCTTCCGATCTCTCGATCGAGCGTACTTGAAATTAACACCGTTTTTTGCCTCGATTATGACTCACTGTTAGAGACTCAAGACACTGCTGCTTCTCTTTACTTATTTTCTTATTTTCTTTTTTTCTTCTTGGCATTTGCTTAAAGCGGTTCGAGATTAACGGGATTTTGTTGCGTCGCTCTAGAATCGACGCCGCGAGAATCACGGTGAAATTACGTAATTTCTATTAATTTTAATAAACCGATGATGAATCGAGTTCGGGGAAATTAATATTATGTTCGGTGTATCCTTTCAGTCGTAGACTGCAGAGATAGAAATAAGGTCCATAATTTGGAATCGTCGTCTGCCTAAAGGTTGCCTTTCCAATAATGAGTCCCGGCGGGAATTCTGGGACTTCGTGGCGCCTTTAACCCTGCGGATTCATTTTTCAAACGGCCCAAATATCTATCTGCTTATTATATGCCACGAGAATGCCGATTGACTAAATGATGCGAAATGACATGGCGTTTCTAACAACCGGCCGCGTTCTATTGTCGCAAAATCTCGGGGCAAAGTAAGATTCAATTTCGTTAATAACCTTGCCAATTATTTAAGTCTTCGTCAAGTTTAAGACGTATCAGTGTCAGGGAACAATGTTATATTCATTATATTCGTGGCTATCTCGGTGGAATCCAGCGAATAAGCGGGGCCGAAAAGAAAATACTTTTTGGTCCGTAGCTTATACAACATTAATGATGTCGGCAATAAAACCCTCCGCAAGCAAGAAGAGGATATTATGACGCAATTAAAAGCGAAACCTTAAAAGTACCTCGAGTTGTAATTTCTCGAAGAAAACACCTGCGACGCCAGCCGTAAACCCAACAGCCGTCACCACCTCACCAATTTATTCGTCAAACAGAATCCAGCGAGCCAATCTACAGTGGTTAAATGCATCTCCTGCATCAAGGACCCGGTGATGCATTCTTCGTGGAATTTTAACCAATCAAGTATACAATAATCGATGCAAAAATGTTGCCTTCGAATTAACGCACTATTCCTCTATTAACCAACGCACAAGTTTTGTTTATCAACGCCGTTAAAATATTTATTTTCTATTCCCTGAAATTCATAGGATTGAAATCAGCTGGGGAAAAACCAGAGTCGAAGATGATCCAGTTACACGCGTTGTATTATATAATAAAAGTGGAATTCAGGGAAATGAAATAAGAAGTATGCTGCGCGCACGTAAGTTACAAAGTAAGAAACGAAGCGAAGGCAATGGGGGCCCACCGGTTCTGGTTTTATCCATGGAAAGTTAAGGTGGTCCGGTATAAGAAGGCGCGTCCAACGGGCCGTGTAAATGCGTGCCACTTACACGGGAGCCTCGGATCGGTTCGCCGATCGGTTCACCGAGGTGGACAGAAAATTCCTCGAGGCCACGAATTAGCGTGAAGCCATTCAGGCACCCGTGGAACCCATGGAACCCATGGTTCTCGAGGTATCCAGGCCCGAAGGTGGAACCTTGGCTAGGGATGGTCGGTCCACGGTCTGCCGACCGCAGCACGCGACACCATATGGTCGCCTGATACCCATCACCAACCTCTACGCACCCTCTACACATTTTTCTCCGCCACTTTCGGAGATACCAACTTCGATACTAACTGATGACAATATCCTTGATTCCCCGAAATCGACCGCATACCGGTGATTAATAAAATGTTGTCTTATTTGGAAACCAAATTGGCTTTTACAAATATTAAAATTAGTAGTTAATGAATATGACATTTGTCAAGAATTTTATTCTTGACGAGAAGGGCCAAAGCTATCTTTATCTTATGGTTGCGTAAAATATAAAAATTCATACCGAAGCCTCGTAAAATATTAGATCACAAGGAGGAAGATAAATCTGTTAAACGGTGAGATTTGAGGTACCCGAAAAAAGAGCGGTATTTTTTTGGGAGCGAAACAGGCAAAACACTTATCGGTAATGTGTTAGCTTAAGCGTTAGGTGCAGTATCCGGGCGAGGAATATTTATATTTGAGAAGAGTGAGAGAGGGTGGTGTGTTTTCTTAGGGGGTAGCTGGTGGCGGTGGACACGGTCGAGAGGACTCGAGAAAAAAGAGTGCTCGAATGTTGGGGAGGGTGGTAACGATAAGTGAAACTCCCAGTGGAGAGAGGAGAGAAGCAGGGATACGTTTACTGCACCCTCGAGGATACCGGGATGCTCGTACCCTAATAGAAATGTAATCGTCTACTTCTCCCTCCCTCCCTCCCTCCCTGCCCGATCTCGCCATATCTATCTGTGAATAAATTATTAGGAGGCTTAATGCGCGACTGGAGGGTCCACGTAACAGCATGTCGGTGAGATTAACGGCGATCCACACCGTGGGATATTCGCCGATTTACTCGCCCGTGACTCGCCACGCTTATTTATTATTGTTTTGCTCCCATTACCCCCTTATTATCCTAGAATTTCCCGATATTAAGGGAGCAACGGCATACGTCCGTAACACTAATCGAATTCTTTATTTTGAAAGTGATATCATTCGTTCATAATATTCAGGTAAACAATGCCGGAATGTGATCAAGGTTGCAAGTCTAGTTGGTAAAAGCTCAAATCACAGAATATAAATATTAACAATAAAACTACCGAACAGATTTAATTGCAGAGAAATTATGGCTGGAGGATCAGAGTTAATTAATGGATCAAATTATATGAGTTGTGTATATAAAATCAAAATACATAAAATCCCAAACAACGTTGCATATTGGAGTGATCTTAATAAAAAGTGTAGACCGGTCATTTGACCGGTTTGGTAAGTTTAGTGTTAATTATAATCAATATAGACTACGAAAACTTGAATCAATAATCTTTGAAAGAGACCGGAATTTTCGTTAGATATTAAAAACTCGACGATTACGAAGAACGATGTCAATTTAAATACCCGGTCGAATAAAAATTGTGGATCCAAAAGACGTTATCGAAGATCGATCCGGTGAATAAAAGATAACTGTAGCGGTCGAGTCGTTGTCACGGTGGGGGTTACGTCACGCTTCGCCAAAAAATGACAAAAAAATGGTAATAATTAATCTTATCGATGGCTTTCTCCCGAGCGCGTTATCGTAGCTAATTCCCTGGAGCCGTCCAATCGAATGAATCAGTTATTTTTAATCAACGCGATGGCCCTGAATTTCTTCGGCTCCCGGCGAGGTTACAGATATCGTGCCGCCTATCGATCAATTTATAACGCCGCACCTAAAAAATCTCGCGTTATCCAGAATCACGGAGAGAAGATAATGCTCTTTGAAATAAACCAGTTATGGCGTTGATCATCAATAATCACTTTTCTATCGACGATCTTCATTTTCCTACCACTCCAATGAAACAAAAATGTTTCATTTCAAAATCGATATCTTAAACAGTGTTGATCATACTAGGAAAGGGTGGCTGGCAAAAATGAATTATAATATTACAGTTTTGGCACCATTGATGAAGAGCAGAGTGTTTTACGTAATGTACAGTATGATTGCATCACGATTCAATTTTTCAGGATGTCGGAAAATATCTTTCAACGATCGAAAATAATCGGCGACGAGGGAAAGCGCGAAAATATTGGCCCCGCGAGAGAAGTCGCAATCCCCTTCGGCATATTTACCGAATTTACCCGGTTTACCGAATAATCACGAGAACCGTGTCACACTTAAAACTGTGATAATGGATTAGTGACAATCGACGGATATTAAATGGTTTTCTTTTTATGTAAGAATTATTTTTAACTTCGATCTGCGGTATATAATATATCCATGATATACCGTTAAGTCCGAGGAGAGTTTACTGTATATTAAAGTTTAATTTACTACGCTAATCTGTTCGCGCGTGTTTTGCAATTATCTCGGAGTCTCGATAGAGCGAGCAGCGTAGAAAAATCGTAAGCCTTGAGGGATCTTTTAATTTATCTTTCAATAAATCAGTTGAACGGCTACGCCGAGAAGATTTAAACAGGTGCGAGTGTATCCAATCACCGAGAGAAAAAGAATTTGTTTTCGTATTCTTTCTCCGCGGCGTTCGAAAGAAAGTAATCAACGTCTAATATTTAATATGAATTTGAAACTCGCGGCTCGGCTTTTGTTTAATTTCTTCGGTACTTGTTTGCACTTACCGGGACGTCGAATTACCAACTAGTCGCTGTAATTCTACGCGCGAGTGTCTCTAACGGGTGACGCGATTTTTTTGCGTAACCATCGATCGAAGTAGGAAACGAATCGCGATTATATTCAGGAAACGCGACTCGAGACTTGAAGTAGTCCGAATATACATCGATGCCACGGAATTTAATCTAATACTTCAAGTATTCGAAATGAAAAATATTTGCTCTTAAAATATTAATATGTCAAATATCTATATTAAGATTCTGATAAATTCCGCTTCGATCGATGTTATCACCGATGGTCTTTCTAGATTACCGAGTAAAAATATTATGTTTTTTCTATTGAAAAGAGAGACAGAAGGACCACGAGGCAAGTGCTGCATTAGTAATTTCCGTGACAAAAAATGCAATTACGTAATAATTATGGAGTTATCAGGAAATCCTACAGTTTTAATGGAACGAAGTCACTTGGTAAAATCATTATCCTCCGCGACCGGAGTCATAAATATTAGGATCGCGGGCATTGGCCGAGCTCGAGGAACGCGTATTTTCCTCCTGTTTTAGTTTCGGAATATCAAAAGAAAAAAAGTTGGATTTACGACACCAGCCTAATTCTATCGCCCACCGAGTCCCGAGTCCCGAGTCGACGTTTATCAATCGTGACGAGTCGCGCCAAGCTCATATGGTTTTCATAACTCTATGGGATTTATCGAATCTCGATGTTCCTCTAAGAAAATACATTTCCAAGCTGAAGAAGCGTGTGTCTTTAGAAAAATTCTTTGATCTCTGACTCACCCAGTGCTGCGTCGTTACGACCTCGCCATCCGGTCCGTCGAGGGCCTGTCGACACACAGGATTAAACTATTTTCACAGATTAAAACACAGGGAAAACATCAAGCAAAACAAGAACCTTCAATTTCAATGATAACACGCTTGGAACACGATGCTACTATCGTTCTTACTAGCAAGAACGTATCATACGAGAATTAATTTCAGATATTGTTATTTCGTTGTTTCATACTATATGTTATCAACAAAAAATGTCGAATAAGCGGGTGTCGGAGGAAAAAAAAAACGAGAGACATTAAGTACTATTACAAAGACACTTACGTCCTTCTTTCGTTTCACGGCGGCGGCACCTGAAACAATCACAGGCCCCGTTTAGAGTTTCAGGAATTCTGGACGCAGGTTAACCCTCCACGGCCCAATGGATTTTGCCAAAGTCGAAGACTAATTTGGGCAGCGGAGGGTTAAGGATAAAAGGTGTTAGATCAAAGGGACCAAACGACTAACCGGCAGTGGGATTAGGTAAGCGCGCTCCGTTGGTACCGGTAGGTGCAACGGGGTTGGTGGCGGGGGTGGGTGTACCAACGGAAGCCGGAACCCCTCGGGTCCCAAACGGGAAGTAAGGTGAATCCGGCGGATAAGTTGCACCCTCCACACCGCCACCCCCACCTCCACCCACGCCTCCACCCGGCCCCCCGCCTGGCCCTCCCGCTGTTGGTCCAAATGCACCGCCGCCGTACGTCTGAAACATCAGTTTTTCATCCCTTTTTACTACTGATATTTCCTGGACACGAACTATTCCTGGATCCTCAACATTCAGTATTTCACAATTCGTTTATAATAATTGATTCGTGTAAGAATTTATGACGCGAGTGATTAGGGGACCAGTAAGTAACTCATTCTATGTTACTACTCTATGAGGGACGTATTATTTGATTACATTTGAAAATCGACGGAGGGTGGTTCGAACATAATGGAAATTTAATTGGAGAACGACCGACTGTCTCCGTACTTTGCATCGATCACGATATACATATATATATATATATATATATATATAGCCGTGTATATATATATATATATATATATATATATATATATATATATATATACACGGCTATCGGAAAATACGACGAATAGTGGGAAGAAAAGCCGAGGAAGAAGATAGCAAGTGGAAGTGCCATCAATAAATCACCCATCGAAATCAATATTCCTTATCGGTTATGGTTTAACGACTGCAGATTAGATACCATTCTCTTCCACTCTTTCTCTTTGACACTGCCGAAAAATCTATACTATCAATGATCTGCGTATACTCCCCTATCTAGTGACTGTTTCCAATATGCAATGTTTTACAATTGTAGAACAAAATATAATCAATTAGCATTTACTTGCGAAATAAATTTTAATATACATCTTTCCTGATGAAATTACTGTACGATTATTTGGGATCATTATGGAACTGGATTACCGTCGAGCGTATAATTAACATTGATTTCTTGGAGCGTCCAGAACTTTTTCTTAATCGTGCTTCCAAAAGTGCACGAATAATTAAAGAAAATCATCGTTAGTGGTCGTTGCAGGGAGACAAAACGAATGGATGGGTGACACCTCGAGGGTGGAACTTAAGAAGGGACTTTATCCAAACTTTGGGATAACTTTTCATCCGAGCTCGCTTGAATCCCCTGCAACCCTCGCCGGTTTCTTTGCTTTATGTACACGTGTATATACAGAGCGAAAGATATATACGCGCGGAAGGGTGTGGGTGGGTGAATATGTATATAAAAGTATAAATACGTTGTCGCGGATGAGGGAAAACGTAAGTGATATTAAAGTTGGTTGAAGAGTCGGAGCTGCTCAGACTCCGAAAAATTGAGCAACTCTTATCTTGGGGACCAAATAATTCGGTTATTTTACAATGGAGACATGAAAGAGCAGAAATGAATTTTCGTATTATTTTCCATTGCGTTTCCCGTCGGCGATTGAAAGCAAGAATCTTGTAAAGATCTGAATAAAAACGATATTAAATATTCTACTATTACGTTAATTATACACAAATTACTCACCATTCCGTTGTCCATTGTGGGGCCATACGGCGACTGGAAGCCCGGCTTTTCTGTAACGAGATGAAAGAGACCCATGAAAAAATCTCCAGAAAAACAGAACGTAAAAATACATAAAAATAAATCTTTAATCGTAACCCTCTTTAATAGAAGGCGTTAAACCTTAACCACCGATTGGTCCTAAATTTTGTGACATATTAAAACTGAACGATCGAATTCAGTAGCCGAGTGTACTTAAACCCGTTTTAACCGTGTTTTACGTCGCCAAGAGTAGCATAAAACTCCAAAATCATTTTCAGAATATCGAACTCGTCTTAGTTCACGTTTCTACATAATCCGAACAAAGAAGCGTACTATATATCTATGACGTATACCCGAGTAATAAAAAATACGAGATTGATGCGAGGAGGGTTGATTTTTTCCGATGGCATCCGCGAATAATTCTAATGCACCCGGAGTCTCGATATCACGTGAGTAAAATAAAATCGAATCTACCGAGCGGAGGGTCGCGGGTTCGAAAGATATGAGGGGGGTGTGTAAAAAAATATCGTGGCTGAAGTCTGCAATATTCTTGGCGCGTTTAGTTCGCCCTCAAAAAAAAGGGCGAACGGTGGAAGATCCTGGGCTTCTTCTTCGGTTGCACGTATCAGATACGTGTCCGTGTACGTGGAACGCGAGTCGATGCAAAATTAATGCCAGGCATAAATTCGCGATGCGTCTTTATAAATCAAAACCACGGCCGATCGCGCTAAGAATCCGCGCGGGTTCTCCGGGTTGCGGATGGTACGCACGCGGAATAAACAACGAGATAAACACTAGGAGGTTGCCGCGGTCGAGGCTTCATCCGTTATTAATGCCCACCCTGTATATGTGCATCTGTATACACCTATACGTACAAGTATAGAAGCAACGTTGTTAACCTACGCGGAACACACGAGCCCCGTGTCTTCCCAACAATTTATGAGGATCGGCTGGATTTACGTTTCGAAAACCGCCGAGAGAAGAATTGCGGCGCTCACCCACCCCCAACTCCTCGCCAACCATCCCGCACCCCCGTGCCACACCGTATTGAGATTAATTTTAATTCGACGATATTTTATCGTTACAGACCATTATTGGTGTACTCGTAACGCGAGCCCTATTCGCGTCTCCTGCCTTTTATCCTCCACGTCCTAATATATTTTATCCATTTCGAACGCTCAAAGCATCCCCTCGACAAAAATATTCGAACAAATAAAGTATCGAATCCATCGTAAAGAGACCTAATTCTCCGTGCGTCGTTGCTAACATTTTATTCGGAAAGTTCATCGCTGGACGCAAAGGTTAGCGTCGTGGAAACGAGCTTATCGGAGTTCAAGAACGAACTCGAAAACTGAACATTCACTTTCTAGATAACGGTTCATAGAAAGGACAGGAGTATCATGGCATAATAGAAGGTGGACGCAGAGACGTTATGGTATATGTATAAATTAAATCGGTCCGGATATAGCTGTGCGTGGACGATAGGACGATAGGGCGAGTGTCCGACTACGGCACGATCGTCCGAGATAACTATGAATCCTAACAGTTTCGGCTTGCTCGTGACATGTTTGCCGAAGCGTGCAACGCCGAGTCTGCAATATCATGCATCAAAGGACAACCCGAACCATGGTCCATCGTGTCATCCTCAGAGTTCGGTGCAAGCTAGCTCGACCGTTATGACGTAGTGTTGAGCACCGGGCCTCCGTGTCACGAATAGTTCGTCTTCCGCCCTTACCTCTGCCAGACTCATCCCTATCGGCCATTTCTCATCGAAGAATTCCACCGAACACCGACGATTCAACCGCCATTCAGTTCCACTGGGTATCCGTCAAATTTCAGTCAAATCCGTGGTTCCCACGGCGTGGCCATCAACATAATACACCGAGTCATTTGAATACTTTCACGGATACTTTAATAAATTGTTTGATTAATTGGTAAAAATAAAAAGGACGAGTAAGTTGGGTGGGGTATTTGTTAGGTGTTACACGGAGGCGATGGTAGTAGAGATACCATGTACATGGATTTCGGGCGGTATCAATTTGGCATTACACCTCGCGAAAATGAGCGACACAACCCCGAAAACCGCGGGCCGTGTTGTCGCGTGGCCGGTGATTTTCAACGCACGATACACGACCGCGATTCGGTGGTTGGCCTCGTTCACATTCTACCTCCTATATTAACATACCATCCTCTCATTATATCTCCCTAAATCATTCTTTTTAACAGTCCGCTGATACCAAATAATTATACGGCTATTAGTGAAATAATAGTCAAATGTATGTTCGATAATTTATTACGCGCGATCTGGGAACGGTGGGATAATTCGTGTTAAATCATCGCCAATTCAATGGTGATTCGATTAATACTTTATTTCAATACTAATTATCAATGACGTGGTAATTGGAGGCTCGATTAAAAATGTTCATTGAATAGAAAATAGCGGGGTAAAATGGAGAACAAAAACGAGTGTACCTGGTCGTTCGAGGGGACGAGAATATAATCGATGAAAGGGCGCTATTAGTCTTTTCGTTGGTTACCGCCGATATTTCACGTATTCCGGAGATCGGCAAAAAAGGAAGTGGAAAAAATATCGGGGAATATTACGTGCCGCGTATATGCGGACACTCTCCGCGCTGACGATCTCGTAAAAAAAGGATATTCGCGCGTGGAACGTGAGGTGTCGAAAAACAAGAGCAGATATAAAAAAAGGGGGATCCACCGAAAAAGGGAACGAGAGAGAGATAGAGAGGGAAACGAGATACTGCGAACACAGTCGAACGAACAGGTAGAAAGGATTTGCATTACGCGGCCCTTCAAAAATCCACCACCCACGAATGCCGCGATCTATTCTTCCGATAAAGTTCTACGAAACATGACGAATTACGTGTCTTTCCATGGTGGTACTCGAGGCTGAACATGTTCCGGTGCATTCCACTTGATACCTCGTCGTACAAGGCACGGAGAAGCTCAAGTAAATATATTAATTATTTTAATATAAAGTTAACGAGACCGATAGAAGTGATCCGCGAAAATGTTCAAGTTTGCTCCTTTCGAAAGGAGCAGTTTAAGATATACGATTACACGATCGAACGAACGCCCATAATGCGAGCGATAGATTGGATGACTGGATCGTCTGGACTTTAACCCCTCGAATTTCTCATCCACCTTGCCTGGGAATGAATATTTTTTTTCGGGACCTTTTTTGAAAAATGATCAGCTGCCTGATCATCGTGGGTACCCGTAGCGATCGTAACCGACACGATGTCGACGAAATTCTTCGCTTAAATACGAGACACCTAAAGAGTCGACCTAAAGAGAGTAAAGATGATCGTCTTTCGGTTAAAAATAAATTACGAAACCCTGGATAATCGTGGTAGGAAGGATGCGAGCGGCGAAGATAATCGACGAAGGAAGGAATCGTAAAAACAAATAGGTGGGGGATGGGGAAGGACATGGTAGGGCAGGGGACAGGGGGCAAGGGGCACAGGTGAATGGCACTTTGAGTTTCACCTTGGCCCGAAAAAAAAATAATTCATCCCGCTATCTCATCCACGATCGAATTATTTCCATTGGCGAGTCGTGTATTCCGTGTATTACCACCTGCCGAGCAGCGGCATACAATTTAACCAACTCCCATGTAAATCAACCTTAAGAAAAATCTTGGGGAATCCAACCCGCGACAAACCTGAGCCTTGTAAAACGGTAAACGAAATAATGGAACACCTGCGCGCGAGAACGGCTTAATTTCATTAGCTCCGACTCGGTAATATTTGCTGGCGCTTCTTTATATCTACGAATGCCTATCGGGATCAAAATATTCGATTATTTTTGCCGATAAGTTTCATGTAAATAATGTAAATTAAATGTTAAAGCCTCGTACCGAAACAAGTCACTTAATTGTCTCCTTTAATCACGATAACACGGAAAATATTTTACGCGTTATACGAATGGCTTCGAACGGTCAATATCTCGAAAGGGCCTTTTTCCGTTGTCGTTTATTTACAGAACTTTCCAGCTCATCCATATTTTTGATGGAAACAAATATCGTTGCATAATTAGCTGGTATATTTTACGCGGGATACCCTGTATTGTGGACACCCGTTATGTTCTGGCACCGAGTAGAACGACGCACCCCAAGGAGGTATTTCTATGGGAGAATATGGGAGAATATGGGAGAATTGGCGTGTGTGCCGTTGCCGGTGCACAGTGCCACGCGACCCAAAAGGGTGTTCGAGGCTTTTGCAGGTAAGACCGAGAAAGAAAGGGGGCGACTAAGGAAAAGAGGGAGAAAAAAAGAGGTTCGCGGCCAGAAGTAGAATAGGGTTCGGTGAAGGGTGGGGAGGGTTCGCCACCCTTGGGGCCCTCGACCCCAAACCGGGAGGGGGATATATGCACACCTCTACGGAGGGAGGAAGAATAGAGGACCGGGAGAAAGACGAAAAAAATGTAGAAAAGAACTCAGGTAGCCAATGGTGCTCAACCTAAACTATAGTCTTATCCCTGCTTACCACGTTTACGTTTACTCCGAGTACGATAATAATGGGGAAAACCAGCAGATAAGGAATTCGAGATATAATATTTTCCATGGTAGAAACATTGCCGAGAGTGTACTACGCGTCGTGCAATTTTCTTTGAATAGTAGACGAACAAAACTAATATTTATGAACCCCAAACATGTCTTATAGTATTGTTTTAATTTTATGATAATTGTAGCAGATTTCTTTCCCTCGTACCTTTATAAGTTCACGAGTCATATATACTAAGTTTTGTGATAACTAACATTGTTAAGTCCGACGAAATAAGAGATAGCTTCGGTGTAACGGGAAGCAACGAAATTTGTTTCACCCGGTATAGGGTGAGGCCCTTTAGCCGGGGCCCGAGTTTCGTAAAAGAGCGAGGGCACAGTGGAACCACCGGACTGAGAATAATTGGAAGAACGTGCACAATCTACTTCCAGATATTATATCCCACCTTGTCCGTAGTTCGTAGGGTTCGTCGGGTTCGTCGGGTTCGTCGGGCCCAAAAACCACAGGACATTATACGTGTATTGGATTCCCGAATCCCACGAAGCTTGATAGAAGGTGAAGGAAGAGGAACGCGGTGAGCAACGGTATATTATATATTCGCCAGGGACACTCTTACCACTCCTAGTGTTCTAACCCAAACTTTCTTTCGCTCGTGTTTTTCTTTCGTTGCATCACCCAAACGTTTCAACCTACCTTCAAATTTTGGGATACAATACGAAGGCAAAAGCACCCAGATCGTATATAGATAAGAAAAAAATACAAGGAAGATCAATGGAATTTCGATACCCGAAGGACAACCCGACGAAACCATGATCCAACAAGACGATAACGGGCCGACCTGAAAGAAAGAACATCCGCAAACCGTTATTCCCTTATGTAAAGTATCACCCAGCGGTCGTAAATAATCTTCGTCGAGGAAAATTTCTAACGAATTACAAGAATTACCTATGTAAGGAGAACCGATATGTTTATCGGTCAAAAATCGAAGGAACGTATCGACAATGAAAAATTCTAGTGGAACGTGCCGGTGGTTTGTGAGTCGTGGAAGCGTCACGCTTCGGGGCAAAGGAAGGAATCAAGAAGGGAGGTAAGAGAGATAAAGAAAAAGCAAGATAGACGAAAAAAAGGGGGAAATCGTCCGTTGCGCCGTTCGGGAGTAGTAAACGGAAGGGGGCGAAGGTGTATTTTGTGGAGGAGAAGGTTGGCTGCCACGCGACCATGGGGCCCCATGGAGGGGGTACCGGCGTGCCATGGGACCCAGAGGGGCCCAGGGGTACCGAGGGGAAACGAGGGGTACGCCGAAGGAAGGAAGGTTCGAGGGGTAGGTGCAGAAGAGGGGAAATATGCAGCAGCTGTCGCTTGCCGGTGCCCCCCTTCGTGTTACCCTAGCAGGGGCCCACCGTAGGACAGTGGCGCAGACCATGGTGGATCCAGTGGTACTCATCTTCCTCTTACGAAAATATGTGGTAATATAAATTTCGATACAAGGTTTGAACTTATTTCTTTGAACCACCTCATCTCGGTTCACGGGGAAAATAATTTTTATAATTAATACAGCTGTTCTGTACATATAAATACGATATTATCTCTTTTAAAGAATGTTCGGTATACCAGGAACGATTGGGTGTATTCTGAAAACGGATTACCCTCTCGGCATCCTCCTTAAACGCGACTCTTAACTCCTCTCCTTTGGATAGATTCCAATTCGGGATTCCAAGTCTAACAGAATCTTCGAAATCTAGCGTGTAGTTTCGGTACGTGCCGAATCTAAACGAGCTTTCGCAGAATTTGGGTTAAATGAGCATTGCATCACTCTCCGAAATGATACACGGATACTTATTCGAAGAAAACGATTTATGACGAGCTTTGAAATATATCTCAAAGGAGAGTAAATTTTATTCCCAACTCGATCCACCTCAAAATTCGAGACTCGTTATAACTTATTTCTAATAACGACGCAGACATAGAATGACTCGCGGTAAGCGAAAGACACGAGTCAAAACGGAATATTATCGTACCCCTGATTACTTCGATCGCACGAATCATGTGCGAAAACTGGATTCGCGAAAGAGGTGAGAAAATTGCAGAGACGCGCGTGCCATTGGTAGCACGTGGCACACACGTGTTCCAGGTTTCTCTGCCTGGCGTTATCTCTCTTTTCCCTTCCGCTAGGATGATCTTGTGGAGCGTTTTCATTCACGGATTCGCAGGAACTCGAAAGAACGCGGTACAGGATCAGAGAGGACGAAGGTTCTCTACGGTAGAAAGAAATCTTTTCTGGACTGCCTCGGGAGTACGTTCAACAGGTGACCCTCCCACCGTTCCGACGCCATTTTCACTTCCACGTTTCCCTGGCACGCGCTTCTCACGCACCGAACCCTGATAATCCAACCACACCGCAATCTCCTACTCCAATTTCACTATTAATACAACTTCATACACGTTTAACAACACATTCGGAACCGTTAATAATTAAGCATCCAACCGTGGCAGATTATATAATTCCACCCTAAATTTTCCTCGAAAGCATGATGTGGTGGAATTTTCTAGCTACGTCCTCGGCTTAATCGTTAAGAATTCGAACGCGGTAAAATGATGTAAAATGATGTAAAAGATCGGGTTCAAGAATCTATCCAGTCAAAGGATTGTGATCTTTCGAGGACGTTAGATCTAATTAGGAAGAATGACGTTCCTTGGAATACGAGGTTTCTTTGGAGGGCAGCGAACGTTCGAAACGTCGGAAGGTGACGGCGTGGCCGAGGACAGTGGCACCTGCCAAAAAATCAGAGCCCCTTTTTCGGGTGGCGCCAGGACCCGGAGAGTACACATTTGTTCCGAGAGCCGGTCGCGTGTACGCGCTACATATGCGATTAAATATATATATATATATATGTATATACGTCGTGTATATATAGGTGTACACGTGGGGCCAGACTTTACGAAATCTGACCAGATGTCTATTCATCAGACGCATTGAATTTGCGTGCACTTGTGCATTCCACTAAACGTCTAATTATATTCCATCCGCGCTCGATTATGTATTTATATTTGCTTAAATATTGGGTGATTTTTTGTGGTAATTAAAATGCAATGGGTTAAGGTATAAGGTATAACTCCTCTTGCGAGGAGTCTGTAGATACAAGGAAGCTGTGAATATTATTTTTCCGAACGAGAAACTAACTTTTACTCGGTTCGAAGAGGGTAAGGAAGTTGAGAACCTACGAGGCTACGCCAATGGAACAAGGGATACCAGGATATAGTACCTCGTAGGGTGGTGCTTTCAGTCAGACTGGTAAGAGGCACGACTCTTTAGGACGATCGTCCTTTTGGAAAGATATGTTTTCAAACGATATAGGAATAATTCTAGCTCACCTCGGCAAACTTGTTGATGCAAATAAATATCGGTAGAACGCGGCGTAACGTTAGAAAAATATTACATATTAACAATATTATAAATGTATCAAGTTGATACATTTAGAATTAATAAAAGAAATAACGCGAGCCAAAAGTGAATTAATCAAAGATCTTTCTTGCCGTTTCGAGTCCCTTTACGTAACCCAGTTCTTCGGCTAATGGACTTTGCTTCTTGCCGCGTTGGATCGTGAATTTGCCGGGGGAGCGAAGAGAGAAACGTTGAAAAAGACAACGTTACAGAATGCAGCCGATGAATAAGCGAGCTTCAAAGAGGAAGAGAGATGTTTAAGGAGCTTAAGAGAGGGAAGAGATTCGAAGGAGAACGGAAAGAGTCCGAGGAGCGGCATGTTTCACACTGTGGCAAATTCATATCGACCATAACGGGAGCGAGGCGAATGGTGTACGCCTTTCGGTAACGAGGGATTTGTAACGACCAGAATTCATGTTCACCGTGCACTCGGATTTTATGCATGCGTTCTCAAACAGCGACGGCTTTACAAT
The DNA here is from genome assembly GCA_910591585.2 of Nysson spinosus. Taxonomy (NCBI): domain Eukaryota; kingdom Metazoa; phylum Arthropoda; class Insecta; order Hymenoptera; family Crabronidae; genus Nysson; species Nysson spinosus. The sequence goes on along the minus strand of OU342839.1, from coordinate 599,307 downwards.
TTCCTTCACGCAACTACTAAACCGAGAATGAAGATCCTAACGATTTTAACTACCTATATTTATCATCTCTATAATCTCTGGTAACCTCTCGGCTACGGCTGGACTTTCCGCGGCGCTGTATCTTTGTACGGCAAAAAATAATATAAATAGCACTGCGATTTATGTCCGGTGATGCTTTCCACCGTGAAATTACATTAGAATACAGTTAGAGATGAATAAATTATAATTTCTTTATACATTTTCATGTAGAGAGCTTGAAAAAAAATCATACAGTAGCTAAGAGGTTAACACCATAGAAATGTATACCTTGCTTCTAAATGATGAAAGTAACGTGTAATCCCACAGGAAGTATTCTGGTGCATAATTAATGCAAGATTGCAGTAATGCATTATTGCACAAAACTATCTCGGCGATAAAAAAGTTATGATCCCAGATATTTATCAAGAATCAAAACGGATTGTCGGAGTTTCGCAACCGGTGATACACGGTGACTACGAGGGGACGTAGTGCCTCGGCGATTAGACATATTTTTCGTGCACGATAAGAGCAACAATAATCTTGGAGATAACGCGTTGGGATTCTCGCATGACCTATCGACATCGGCGTACGCATCCGGGCGCATACGTACGTGCAAAAAAAGAGAGGGGAACCGGAGAAAAAGGAAAGGAAAGGAAAGGAAAGGAAAGGAAAGAAAAGCAAACTGCAGAGGAGAGTAAAAGGGAAGGACAGTGGAATAGGGAGTAAGAAAGAAAGAGAGTGATCGGTAGAACGCGAAGTGGGAGGATGGTGAGTGTGAGAGAAAGGGATCGAGGGGTTCGAGGGCGAAGAGGGGTGGAAGCAGATGCTCATCGGGCCCCTCCTGTAAATGTAGATTATGCTCACCCTTCGTTGGTATTCGTTTGTACATGAAACGCACTTTAGACTCGGGGCCTCACCCAACCGAGAATTCAAATTTCGAAGATCTCGAGAGATCCTCCTAATTGAACACACCCATGCGATCGTCGTAGAACAGAAAAATGGTCCACGATAAGCTTTCAAGAATGAATTTCTTCTCGTAAAATTATTACGAAGTAATTATTATTAAACGAGATCTCTAACTTCATTTCTGCACCCTCGCGTATGGATTTAAGGCACAAATCAAATCTACAGAAAGTATGAGCGTCCACTGTGGCATCGGAAATAGCTTTACGATGCAAATTAATATCTTAATATTGAATATGATATTTAATAAATACTCTTCCCGATAATGTCTCTTATTCATACTCCAAAATGAAGAGCTATATTCTTGCACGAAAAAATGTCTATATCAAGAATCGTCGGATTTCCCAGACTCCGGAAGGAGCAATGGTGCCTCTCGTGTTACCGAGTATGTAGCCATGGAATTTTCATACGTGACCGACTATAATTCCAAAGACGTGTGCGAGTCGCGTGTACGCCCGGTAAAGGAAGGAAAAGAGGGAGTAAGAAGGGGGGAATAGAGGGTTTTTTAGTGGGAGTGAGAAAAAAAAGAGAGAGAGAAGGAGAGAGAGAGGTAGAGGCAGGTGCATCACGGTGACACTCCCTCGATAATTCTTCGGAGAGAGGAGGAACCAAGAGAAAAAGAGAGAAGGAGAGAGACGGAGATACACGGAATACCGCTATGGAAAGCAAAGGAAAGAAGGAGCTAAGTCAGGAGTGTTGTGTCTGGAGGTCGTTTATGGTTATTCGCTTAAACTCTCACTCGGGACCAACGAGAGTTTTCTGAAATGGTTTCTACGGGGTCGGATCGAATCGGTATTTCGCTTTGGAAAACGTAATCTCTCCGATACTTCCGACTTGACTTGCATTCACATTGAATTACGATTATGTGTCGCTAAAAAATGATTCTCCATGTAAGATCCAAAACGAGCCACTTTAGGAATCAATGATAACATGTTATCGCATCTTAAATATGATTAACAAATCATCCTTGCGAACAGGAGCACGATCGAAGATTAATACAGAACGAGATCAATATTAATATTCCTTGAATTATTTCTTTGCGAAGAATCAATGGATTTTTATTTAAGTAAGGATAGCGGGACGTAGATTATTTGTTCTTTATAAATCGAAAATTTGGAATGTACGACGAGAGAAGTTTTCTAGTCCGAAGGACTTCCTGAAACACGGCGGTGTTCAGGTAACTTTACTCGTGAGTCATCGGACTATAATTTTAGATCGGTTCTACCATCAGGGTTGCACCGGTGTTTTCGCTATATTACGCGTAATTTGAATCAGATTATTTCTTAACCAGTTCTAAGCGTTTCACTTCGAAGGAAACTCGTTCGCATACGTCGAACTGCAACGAGAAAATAATCCTCACGATCGGTATAGTAATGTGATAGTGGAGTACGGTACACAAAGTAAAACGAGACTTCATAATAAATGCACCCTCTTTGCACCGAAGTTAACGATCCTTGAAAGCAACGAACGCGGATTAACGGACGATCAATTGGATTATTATCAATGATAGGTTGCATTAGTAGAACAATTGATACTCGATGAACCTGATACTCGACCGGTAGACTATCAACGAGTAGAATGATTTCTTCCGAGCAATTATCATCGTCGATCTTAACTGGTTTACAATCAGGATTTCCATTGGTAAACTTAATGAATATGAATCATAAATTAATCTCGCGGGTTCGCTAAAAGTAGGATATCAAATGTCCCCCGAAAAATGTCGACGGAATATCGAATATATACATCGATTTCAGAGTTTATATAATACATGATTTTTCGGAATACTTTCTATACTCGGAAGGGGTTAAATTAGTTTATCAGATATGAAGGGACCAGCACGACACTTCGGTTGTGTGTTTACGAAGATCTTGGGAGGAGATATTTAAATGAGTTCGAGGAATGATAACATTAAGAGGACACTAATAAAAGGATATCGGGGCACGTGCCGCGAGCGGCATTAGAAGATCGAACAAATTTGAGAACCTCTGTGCACGGAGGCAACGTACAATTCTGCAAGACGCAGGGCGCATCGCTCTCGAGCTGGCTCTCTGGCAGGTGTATGAAAAGAGAGAAATAAAAGAGAAGAAAAAACATACACACACACACACGATGGTCCCTTTCCTCGCGATCTACACGGAGGTTGACTTGCCCGAAGAGAGAAAGAGAGAAAGGGATGGATTTATGGTCTCTTGCATTACGTCCGAGCGATTAACCTCTAACGATTCCAGCGGCGTCTCCGCGCGAGACACGTGGGTACGAGGAGGCAGAGGGCAACCCCCCGATCATTCGTCAATTTCAAACACTCCTCTCTCAATACTCTCTCAATCGCGTTTTTTAATACAGTATAAGAAAGCAAAAGAATACAAAACACAGAGATCCATTTCTTGGCATCCCACCACCGATCTCGCCCCTCGTGTGTCACAAATATGTCACAAAACTCTCGAGTAATCAAATAGTTTTACCCTTACTGCACATGACAGGAGGTGTAGCAAACGAGGAGTCTCTTGTACCTCGGTTATACGCATTGGTCAAGATACATCGTACTTGATAGAGTTATCACAATGAATCAGTGTACCGAAAACAAAATACGAAAGGGCCGTAGGAACGATAAAAAAAGCACGAGGAAGGAGGAATCCCTCCGCCGAGTACCGCGGGGCAGCACTATCCACAGCATTGACAAGCGAACCAAAACACAGCGGTGGAGGGTAGTATCTCGATTACCTTCCGACACCCGAAAGAGATCGAATTGTCGAACGTACGATGTACCTTGTAATATGCTATTTTACCGTTTAACTCGGGCACACGTTGACACACGATATAAACGCTTTCGAAGATGCTTTGGAGGAGTTAATGCATGCTGCTTCGTAGGAGACACTAGGCACAAGAGACTCCATCGCTTCTGTGTATTCACCTCTGAGCACACGCACAGCACAGGTTTCGCGTAACCTCGATCGGGTAGAGAAACTTTGGTTCTTAACGACACTCACCGGGTTGCTTGTTGGCGATCTTATTGAAGCAGTTTTGAAAGACCTCGTAGAGATGCATCGGCTCGTCGTCGCTGGCCGCCATGTTTTCACGAGAGACGAGGACGAGACGAGAAAACGAGTGGACGTCCGCGGTCGAGGCGAGTGGGCACGGTTTCGCGGTGTGGCCGCGCGCGGAGCCACCCTCCTCCCGGTACTCTCACACACACACTACTGAATGACCCGGCTTCCCTTCCGCGGCTTTTATACCTCGCCACTGGCGCCCCTAAACCGACCCTCTGCGCCGGCCCTCTGCATAGCCGCCGACTTTCAATTTACCATTTTTTTCTCAACCCTGCAATGTTATACAATATTATTTGAGTTTTACGATCTCGACAAATATGACAGTACGATAAAGTTTGACAATTTCACATTTCTTGGTAAGAAAAGATATTTTAAGTCGTAATGTTTATCGTCCGATAATCCTCCGCCATTGAAACGCTTTATTTAAACAAGTTTGGTGGGACGAAAACAATGCCAGAGATGGCGGAAACTGGATGCTGTTTAAAAAATGGGATGAAGTAATAGGATTATAGTTTTACATTAATCGGTGTACAGTTTAATTACTCCGATCGCTGTATTACTATAAAGTTTTTTATTAACACATTATAGGTAAAAACAGTTATACAGAATAGATCTAATGACTTCAATATATTAAATATATATATTAAGTATAACGATTTATGATCATTTTTTTTATACACACGATAACAACGGTTAAGGCCGGTTTATCGTGAAGCATTATATTTTATATTAAACACGTAGTAAAATAAAATAAAAATTGCGAATGTTTTAGAGAGTCCAAAGGTTTAAGTATATCTTGTGCCGGTTTTTTTTTTCATTCACCGCATGTAAACTGTTAAAATTCGAGTACATAAAAGTTACGTTAAAAAATAATGAACTTCATATATAGTAAAATGAATTTTTCACGTGTAAAATTCGGAATATAAAATATAAAAATCCAACGTCATTATTATTATACCCCGAGTGTTAGAAACGTATCGTTAATGTCCTTTAGACCCTTGCAAAATCGGAATTTTGCGGGATAGGATGAGATATATCCTCATAATCTTGCCGACCGAATCCTGAAAATAATAAATATTAATGTACCGCGGTTCGCGGTATTTTTCCATTCTACACATTACATTTTGACGAAAAATCTAGCGCAACACGACACATCGAGCAATTAAAAATAACAACTTTTGCGCGCTCCTGGAATACAAGCTGCAATTTGGACAAATAAACTTTGAAGTAAACCAAAAAAAAAAGGAATTCTCATGCACATACTTAAAGCAGAACCTTGAAGAAGCAATGCAGGTCTACATATACACGGCTCTGTACGTAACGAATTACTGACCCATGGCTGGACTTGGCGCAAATACAGTGGCTAGATTTCCACCTCTGGCTTGGCCTATCCGCAGCAGATGCATACTCGAGAATACACGGCCGATCAAGTTTACAATCATAATTGCCACGCTAAACTTCTCCAACGCATCTACAAATTGGTATTGAAATAAGAGGAATAGATCGCCCGGATTTTCCGCGAGTTATGTTTCTAATTACCATCAGGAGGATCAAATGGGTCACACTTACACGCTGGTGGGAAGTAGAATGCCACGGTTATAATGTCGAAAAATATTGATAGTACATTTATACAGAGAGCCTATAAAACGAAACTTCGATGAAGGAAATATCTGCTTGTTACGCTTTAATTATAATCCGGAAAATTGGAAAATAGGACTTACAAATTGAATTGGTTCATCCGATTCTAAATTGTGGATAGCCCAAAATATACACACAAAAAATAGTAAATTATATAACAACACTGATTTGGGACACCAATGTCCTTGAACGCTCCTATAAATTCCTTACTTAAATTACAAAGTACAGATATCCTATTCTAAGCTTATATTCCAACAACATATATATATATGAATACATGTTGGAGTGAAATATAATCCTACATAATATCTTATTCTTACCATGTCACTAGTATTAAGTGTATCGCAAAAATCACCTGAAAAGATTGCAATATAATTGTAAAGCACAGTAATAGTAGATAAAGAATTTTGTAATTTCTTGTATCATATATATAACAGTATGTTATTGAGGTATAGAATTTCTTGGTTGCAAATGTAAAGCAATGCATGGTGTAATTAGAATGCTCATATGAGAAACTAGTCAGACAAGTTATGGAATTGTTTCATTGCCATTACCTTATATAATACAATTCTATGTCCTACTAAATATATTACAACTGGAGAATAGCGCGATGTATTTTATTAACGATAATCAAATCGGCGGAGGATTATCGGACATCTGTTTTAATAATTATCTAAGCACCGGTCGAAAATAGCTGGTTAAGAAAGCGAGATGGAAGGACGATAAACATTCGTCCTCCCGGCGCAAAAACTAAATCGTATTACGAATTATATCGCAAATTCGATGTTGCGTGAATATGATGTTATATTACGCACAATTAAGCAATCGACGATGAAGTACAAGTTAAAGTTGAAAGAATATTCGACCAAAAATAATCATGACGTTATTCGATTATATTCACCTTTAAAGGGAAGTGCGATATACTAGTCCAGTCCGGCATTTTTATTTTCTATTATCGAGTCTTCGTCTCTCTAAGAATCTCGGTATTACCGCAGATTGAACTTGGTTCGATTTAGGTTATAGTTTTACTACGAAAATAATACGTTTTAACTCTCTTTTTATCCCGGGAACGTCCCTCCCGATGCAACACGAAACAACCACTGCGTAATACCACAGACCAGATATACGCAGACCAAGCACGCACGCCAATCTGTAATTCCAGAGTCGCCGAGTCTTAGGACTCGGTAACGATTTTCGTGTCACTGGTGACGTTACCCACAAAACAAATGAAACAGCTGTTTTTTTATGTTTTTAGTACCAAACGTGCAAGAACAAAATAAGGTATTATTTTTTTTAAATCTTACACCCTTAGCATACATATTACTCGCACTTAGCAGATATACACACATTTATATAGATGTTTTACATCACGCGGATGGTAATCGGTAGTAACACTGTCCAAAAAATCAATTTTGAAGAAAAAGGTACTTTTTTGTCCTTTGAACAAGATTTGTAACGTAAATATATAAGTTAGACAGTTTTTATTTGTCGCAAACAATTCTGCGCTATTCTAGCTATCTGCCTTCTGGCACGATTCTTTGAAAGTGCTTAACAAATTAAAAACTATAACTCTTTTTTATTAATATAATATCCCAATATATTCATTCCCCGAAAATCACGTCACACACACCCCTTACATAAAAATTTAATTCCATAATGCACTAAGAAGTATCACGTTAATACTATTTGTTAAGAATTAACAAGTAGTCTCAACTACTATACAGCTTCAAAAATTCGAACGATATTTTTCAGTGGAACATAAATGCCTTCCGAGAAATATGCTTCGCAACTTTAAATTCAGTTTGCATTATTTAGAATAATACAAATAGGACCGACCATGTACGGTAATACAAGAAAAATATAAATCATAAACTCACAGATTAAACAAACGTAGAAGAAACCTGTAGAATCTGAATACGTGAATGCACCGTGTTTTGAGAAAGAAGTTTGATATATGTAGCCATGAATCAATCATATGTTCACGCACGTACTATATATATAGCGTATTTCCGGCGCTACGACTGGCGTACAAATTTTGTGAATGCCCCCCGTATCCGTGTAGGACACTGTGTTATTGTGATAGTGTGCGTACCCACAGGGGGTCCATCGAGTTCGATAGTTTAAAAATAAATACTCAATAAAAACCTTAATGAAAAAGAATGCTACGAAGGGGAAGTTATTTTGTGAGACATTTACGTCTCGTCACAAGAACTTATCACGATGAGGCCACCGTTATCGGAACCCCGCAAGACACGAGTTCCACGATCTATCAGGTTAGGAAGTCCGTATGTTTCATTCGTCGAAGAGATGCACCGATCCTCCGACATTCTTCCGTGATTTTTGTCACCGATATTATTAATTAGACAATGATCTTGCAAAAAACACCTTAACGCGTATTACCACTGTTATTTCTTCCTCGAGAAAACAAAGATAACGAAGAACGCACTGTTGAAACAACAGCCAACGTCGCGTGACGTGAGCACGTGGCGGCACGGCGCGTTCTACGAAACTGACGTACTACGCACGTGATTTTAGCACCTTGCCTCCAATTATTATAGCTGTGAAAATTATGTATTCTAGTAGTCTGCGAAGTTCGTCAACCTTTTTCCATGTTATGTTTATGTTTGAATGGAAAATTAATATGTAATAATTATTGTTTCTCGGCTAGTTGAACGTCCTCGATTAGTGATTATTAATCTATGAATTTCTTAAGTTCTTAACAGTCACTAATCGAAACTTAATAAATTAATAGATTGATAATCACTTATCAGTGGCGGTAATCTTACGTTGTTTTATAAACTTTTAGGAGAATTACGCGCAAATGAAAGATGTGATAGGTAAACATAAGAAAGCGATCGAAAAGATCGTGGAAGGCGGTGGTGAAAAAGCGCGGGAGAGGCACGTGAGTAAAGGAAAACTATTAGTCAGGGATCGAATTAACACTCTCCTGGATAAAGCCTCGCCTTTTCTTGAATTTTCCCAATTAGCCGGTTACGAGTTGTACGGAAAAGAGGAGGTTCCGGCGGGTGGAATTATTACCGGTATCGGTAGAGTAGAGGGGTGAATATCTAGTCTATCTTATTAATTAATAATCGAACTCACGAGGAATAATCAGAATCATTTAAATATGCTATTACTTTGCTAGAACGGAATGTGTGATTATCGCAAATGACGCGACGGTTAAAGCGGGAACTTATTATCCAATTACCGTGAAGAAACAGTTACGAGCGCAAGAAATTGCCGAGGAGAATCGGTTGCCTTGTATATATTTAGTTGACAGTGGCGGTGCAAATTTGCCACGGCAAGCCGAAGTTTTCCCCGACAAAATGGATTTTGGTAGATCTTTTTACAATCAAGCAAATATGAGCGCAAAGGGAATCGCTCAAATCTCGGTGGTGATGGGAAGCTGCACCGCAGGTCTCATATCTTTCGTATATTTTTTGGGTCACGTAACGCCGAGAATTATGAGAAACCGATCGACTAAAAGATTATGATAAACATCGATTATATTTATATCACTCGAATAGGCGGAGCTTACGTGCCAGCTATGTCGGACGAAAACATAATTGTTGGTAATCAGGGTACAATTTTTTTGGCTGGTCCTCCGCTAGTTAAAGCTTCCACCGGCGAAGACGTTTCGGCGGAAGATCTGGGGGGTGCCACGCTTCATTGCCGGTAAATAAATAATAATATTGGAAGTACTCGTAATATTGGGTTGCATGGAACTAATATAATTGATGGATCGAATAGCTTGGGATGCGCAGTTGCGTATACGCATCCGAAACTTTTGATTTGTAAGAAATAATTTCATGGCATCTCGAATTTACAAACAACCCAATATTACGGTAGGTTCCGTGCAATTTCTATTAGTTCGCCGAGGTATAATCTAAGAATTCCAGGACCTCCGGAGTAACCGATCATTATGCAATCGATGATACTCACGCCCTGCACATAACTCGTGGAATCGTTCGCGATTTGAATAGACAACGTCCCATGGACGTGAACATCGATTCCAACATAGAAGTTCCGGTGCACGCGGTCGACGAAATATATGGTATCGTTGGAACCAATTTAAAACGACCCTTCGATATCAAGGAAGTCATCGCGAGGACAGTCGACGGCTCGAAATTCCGGGAATTTAAAGCGCAATACGGAGAAACCTTAGTCACCGGATTCGCGAGAATCCACGGATATCCGGTTGGAATCGTTGCGAATAACGGTGTCCTGTTCTCCGAAAGTGCACTGAAAGGCGCACACTTCGTGCAGCTTTGCGCGCAAAGAAAGATCCCGCTTGTGTTCTTACAAAATATAACAGGTTCGTTTAGTCTCCTAAAAAATGATGACGCATCTGATATAAATATATGAAATAATATTGTTACCGTAAAAATGTAGGTTTTATGGTGGGCAAGGATGCGGAAGCCGGTGGTATCGCTAAAAATGGGGCCAAAATGGTAACTGCGGTTGCTTGTGCACAAGTACCGAAAATTACTGTTCTGATCGGTGGTGCATATGGTGCTGGATATTATGGTAAAAAATGTTCTTGAAAAATTAATATAATTATCATTTTGCAGCACGTTTAAAAGTCTGATAAATCGTTATTAAACATTAGGCATGTGCGGTCGATCATTTTCCCCGAGATTTCTTTATTGCTGGCCGAACGCCAGATTATCCGTGATGGGAGGGGAACAAGCGGCGAGTGTCTTGGCACAGGTCTCGAGAGATCAACGTGCTCGAGACGGAAAAGAGGTAATTTTATGACACAAAATATGAGATTTGCAAAGGTCAAAATAATATATAATATATTTCCGCAGTGGACCGCGGAAGAAGAAGCGAATCTCAAGAACCCGATCATAAAGCAATTCGAAGAGGAAGGCAGTCCTTATTACTCGAGTGCCAGGTAATTGAATTATTATTAACAGAATTGTTATTTAGGGAAATATTTCAATTAACCATGTATCTCAACATTTTTTTCAGACTTTGGGACGATGGTGTAATCGATCCTGCCGATACGAGAGTAGTTCTTGGTCTGAGCTTATCAGCGGCTCTTAATGCTCCGATTCCCGACAGCAAGTTTGGCGTTTTCCGAATGTAATACGCGATTTGGGAGTAAAGAACTATGGTTCTTTAGTGCAATATTCCGAATATTTTTAAATTAACACCAAAGATATTTTTTTACGTATCCTTTACAAACATTTCAAATAAAAGCAATTTATTTTATTGTATTATTCGTTCCATCGTACCTCCTTTTTCCCTTCTCTCTTTGCGTTCCATTAAAAATTCGTAAAAAAATATTCCTACGAAATAAAATACGAAATAAGACAAAGTTGACGCGATAGCCTTTGATTTTATTCAAAAGTCACTTTACACTTACGTCGAATTAGAATTATACCGAGAGTAAGGCAGTTACTGATTACGTATTAATTAATTAACTAATTAAGTTACATTGCAATGTAACACCTCGTCGCGCGACTAGGTCTTCAGCTTTCTCCGCTCGCAAAGGCCAAATTTCTCGTGGATGTAAACAATATATTTTTTTTTCACGCGCCGGTATAAAAAAAGATGAAGAATAAAAACGGGAGAAGTTACGGGTGAAAATTCGGCGGTCGCAGAGCGGAGAAATTATTTTGAGCATACGTTATTATCTGCTTGCTATTTCCTCAAGAAGTCATGGTTATTTTACGGTATATTTACTCTCTTTCCTTACTTCGAAGTTTGCCATTATTTTTCATACCTTAACCGTGCGCTACCTATAGGCTCGATGACTCTTCTCCTCTTTTAGTATCACATAAAATGAATCCGCGAAGGCGGCCGTCTTAAGAGTCTCTATAAAAAACTGTAAATGACGAACCACGTTACATCCTGCCCTTGTAAATTATAGTTCTGCTTCCGTTCGAACTATTTCCGAGACTCGGTTCTAACAATGTTCGCCATTGTACGCTCGTCGTATTAAAAATGAGATTCGATGTAAAATACTCATCGTTTAAATTGTAATCGGCCTTTCAGAACCAAGTTTGTTTCCTTCGTTTCACACTCCTATCTTTTTCTTCTTCTCAATCGGCTCTCTATTTACAAACAGTTCTTATTCCCTCGATGCTCGACATCGTAGGTGGCTCTACAAGAATTTGTAGACGCAAATAATAGCTAGAAGAAGAGGCACGCTGGTCAGACTGCAGGAGGAGCCATTCATCTCTGCCTCGGTGACCTTGTACTTGAACTGCTCCTTTACTTCTTCAGCTATGAACGCTCCTTCTTCCGTTCTAATCGTCGTGGGGCCCGAGTGTTCCCTCACTTCTTCCGCGATCACCGCCCTGGCCTTCGTCCTGTTCTTTCCACGGCGGATGTACAATTTTGAGAGGACTGTGGAACACACGCACGTGAATAAATCGGTGTCGAACACACAAAAGCTTAACAATTAATTTCGTATATTATTCGTGAAAAATATGGTTCACCTTCGTCGATCACAGCGTCGTCCTCGAAGTCGACCTTGATGAAGGTGGACATCGTTACCTCGAATACTTTGTTTTTGTCGCTACTCGACATTTCTATGGCTCGCTTCCTACGGCCGAATCCTATTTGGTCGTTGCTACATTCGATCTACGGAAGTAACGATTTAAAAAAAGGTGATATTTTTAGAAATCACGTTGCAATGTGTAAGTTCCATAGAGAAGGAGTAACGTACCCCTTGGCATTTGTCTAAGCAAACGTTAACGGTACCGCGGAACTGGACGTAGGTGCTTTCCGGGAACTTGAAAGCACGGAATTTCGCTGTCAGGAAGTCACCGTCTACGGTGTTGAAATTCTCAAACAGATAGGGATCCACCGAGCAACTGTAGGCAAACAGTGTAAACGGGACTTCAAGTTGCTTTCTTCCAACGACTCGAAGGACTCTGTGCAATTGTGTAGGTATACATATAGGAATAAATATATAATTACCCATTAATTATTATCGTTTCCTCTTGGGATTTCGTATCGGTAACCAACATGTAGGTTACCAATAAACCATAAATCGGTGCCGAATCATTGTCCAAGTAGATTTCCATCTGCAAGGGTGTACCAGGGCTAACGTTCAGTTCTCCAGTCACCAAGGTTCCACCCTGCCTGACTCCAACCCCCAAAAGTGGTACCGGCGCCTCCCCGCAGAATTCGTCCTTTATGTCGATCACGCTAAGAAAAATGTGTTAATCAATTATTATATAATAACAATTACACGTGGTGTAGCTGCGATTTATGTTCCGTGATCGAGTACCGACGTCTGGATACAGTTAAAGAAAATACGGAGCAATTTTAATGCAAATCCATCGTCCGGTGTCCTCGAAAAATGCTCTCAGGGAAATAAGCGAGACCAGCCAGATGCAATTTGACCGGACAGTTATCTCTCTAGGAAGATTCGACCTTATTTGCAAATTCCCGCAAAAACCTTGCGGTTTGTCTATCAATCATTGGTCTCGGACTACTTTTAATTCTCGAGAAGATTCCTCGTGCGCGGCTCACTTTGTGCGGACTCATCTTTTACTTCCACGAAACTGTATCCTTCGTGATTCGTGTTGGTGGATGACACAGATCGTGAACATTAGAGAAGTCGCGGATTCGATGCGTAATGAAGACAGATGCGCGTGTCACGACATATGTAGAATGCGAAATTACTACTTGCGGGAATCTTGGATGGATGATGTACTTGTTGGCAAGGACGAATTTTTTGCCGGTACTTATTTATACACTTCATTGTGCGGCAAGGATCGACAGAAACGAGCTTGGATTCGATCGGCATAAGAACTGTTAATTGTCCGATGATTTTTGTTGGAATTATCGTGGAGGTACGATACGATCTTCGGTTCCGATGACCGTATCGAATCGCGGGATCACGCGATTCCATCCGACGGCGTAACGTGCGTCGAAGTAGAAAACAGTTATCAAGATCGGGAAAGAATTTTCCTGCGCGTGTCTCGACCTCGGTAGATGCTATACACGGATGGCAAGTGATAATTCAACAATAAAGATTTTACAGCTTCCTGGTTGCAGAGGCGACATAGGAAATCCAAAGAATTCAACGGTTGGGGAGACGGGGATGTGGCAACACGAGGTACGATCGATTAGTGCCAATAAATTAACGCCGCAAACGAGAACGCGGGAGAAAAATTCTCCTCTCAAGTACTCTCACGGGAGTACACTCGAAGAATGTCGACTCGCGAAGTGACTTTCGTCGTTGCGTCGAAGATCGAGGGGGGGACGAGGAGAAGAAGGAACGCGAGGTGGACGAGGAAGAAAAGAAGAGGCTGTCACGAGTGTTCGCTACGTTGGATGCTAAAATTACATTACGGGTTTTCCAGCATCTGTCTGTAACTGACCGGTATGCAAATATATCGTAGGTGCTTCGTAAATCACAATTTGGCAAGTTTAATCGATAACGAAGCTGACCATTACGAGACACGACTCAACGGAACACGTGGACACCGATTCACGTCTCGAGGAAGTTACATCGAAATTCCAACATCTCGTAACGCGTCAGAATGTTCTGCCTTCGTTCGAGGCCAATCATAATCCTAGACGAGATTCTACCGCAATTACAGCATTGTCAAGGCTGACCATCCACTGCTCTTCGTGCATCGACTCCACTCGAATGATATTTACATATTTAAAGGAGAAGATCTAGTTGCTCGACCACATACCGGCCATTATTTTCTACGTGGAACGCTCAAAGAATACGAATCACTCGTTAACTGAGATCGTATCTGCAGTTTCGATCGAAAACGGCCAAGAAAAGACATTTTTAAAGAAGACTTTCGACGTCGAATCTTCGGTTTTGAGGTACAATCGCATGATAGAAGAACGACGAAGAAGATGAAGGAAAAGAATGAGGAAAAGGATGAAAAAGGAAGAAGGGCATCTCGCGACACGATAATCGATGCTAAAATTACATTACAGGTTTTCCAACACCTGCGACTAACACGGTGATAAGTAAATCGAAGGAGCATCGTGAATCGGCTCGGCTCGGTCACGATTACTGTCCATCACCGAGGAATCCTATCGTATTCAGGTCAGACAGGATTCGAATGTAGATCGACCGATCTACCATCGATCTATCGATCCATCGATCCTCCGCCGGTCTTCCAATCGTCCCACCGGTCTCGTTCTTCCGTACGAACGATGAAATTACCATCATCCATCTACCCCAGGAATCTCGATGATCCTTTTTATTTAATTCTATATCTTTCTTCTTCCGTGCTTTTTACTATCTGTCGATCCGATCACGGATTCCCGTGGCTTCGCAACCATCGCATCGACGAAAGGGCAGGGGGGTATCACATTGATTCGGAAGAAGATTACCCGACCCATCGAATCACTACCGTGTTGATCGAACGCACCAATGAATTCACCGTCCATCATCTACGCGTGTAATATCAAATCAATTCCAATACATAACAAAACTCCTTCTCGTATCTCCCGATATGAAACTAATTCCGAGTAAACAGGTAATCGTGCACGAGCAGGGAACTCGGGCGACGTCTATGCTGTCTGTGCAAATGTTTAAAGTAACAGTAAATGGATTATACAGGGTGGCAAATCATACAGCATGATAATGGACAGATTGACGGTGTACGATGTAAAGTGGATGTTTAGCGAAGAAACGTAGAACTCACTCGGGTTCCTGAAAACCTGCCGGAAGGACGCTTCTTCTGACCGCGGTGTGATTTGCCTTGGCTATGGTGATTTCAGGTTTCAGATCGACTTCGGTTATAATACACTTGACCGTGAATGTGTGCTTGCTCGAATCCGCTGGCTCCTCCACTATTATCCGATGATAGTACACCTTCTGACCCTGCATATCATTACACACTTAGAATTTCTTTCTTACGTACAACTGCACACCTGCATACGATCCACGGAACCGTGAACGACGATTTGCTTCGCTTGGAAAACAATTAATTGTATACAGTACTCTTTATTAGAATTCATCATTAAACCACTTTTTATAGCATTTATACGCCCCTTCGGTATAATTAGGAAACGAGGGATATAGAGAATAAAAAGCATGATTCCTCGTCAGTAATCATGTGTATGTAAGAGAGCGTAATAAATACGGATGATATAAAGATCGATGTTAAAATCTGGTTACAAGCAGAGTTATTCGGTAAAATACATTAGCACCGTTTAATTAGTCGCCGGATCAATTATCGAGTGATTTCCAATCACGCGATGTTTCCAGCAGATTTAAGGCTCTAACGGTGCTGAAACTCGTAATTATGACTTACCGTGACTTTATTAACGACCCTCGTGATACCGCACCGTAGCATGTCCTGTTCTAACAGGGATAACTTGAAGGTGGCAACCCCATTGCGCATTCGGGGTTTACAGGCTTCGTCTGGAAGCAAGTGATTCATCTTATGAAATATACATGTACTTAATCTACCGAGTGTGCTAAATATGTATCGCATATATTTGTATTCTTTTGTTTCTTACCGGGGAAATCTTTTAACTGCTGCAAATATATCCTTGCTTGCGGACTGGTCCTCACGATGTCGACCTCCATCGAGTGCTCCGAACATCTCTCCTTACTTTGAACTGAAAGCAATAAATTCGATGGACGATTAAAAGTCATTCTTCGTAAACACATCCCTCTTCGGCCAGCGAGATGTATTTCCGAGGTGTATTTCAATCGTGGAATACGAGTCTCGTTCTTCAAACGAATGGGAGATATCACGCGATACCGTGGTACCGGGGGATTAGATATTTCGAAAAAGAAGACGGGAACTTATTGAAACGAACGCACGTATCACGATCTTGTCCCGGAAGATAAAATAAGAGGAGGAGCGGTAGAAATAGTAGGAAGAGTAGTAGGAAGAGAGAGGGAGAGTGAGAGAGAGAGAGAGAGAAGGCGAGAGAAATAGAAGCCAGGCTAAGCCACAAACTAACTCGCAGTATACCACGGTAATTGCCCCATAAAGTCGTAAACGTCTCGACCTTGAAAAGCGAGGATCGCGTTGCAAAAGAGAAACGCAGGTAGAACGATGTGTATCCGTAGAGATGCTTGGGGTTGGTCCCTGTTTATTCGCGGAACTCGATGATAGATACTTTCACCGTTCGCGAAGTAACGTCCAAGAGATCCACAATCGAAACCACCGTGGGTTTACGTTATTGGAATACGGCAGCGTATCGTCCTACCGAACCAGTAAAAAAAGCCTGGAGTAAGAAGTCGTTAAGCGCAATCTCACGGATATCCAGCTTACCCGGATTACCCGAGATCATTAAATTTCAACTGGCAGATCTATTTCAATGGTAAATGGAATCCTGCCCTAAGAAACCATCCTGCCTTCCTTTCGGAAGAATCAACGATGATACTCCGCACCAATAATTACGGTTAATTGGAAAAAGGTAAACGATGAACCTTACCTTTATCGAGTAACCGTACAGGGATGATCGAGGAAATTCGTATCGAGATGTCAATCAGTGTACATTAGTATTAAGATCGATCGAGATCCGTTCGAGATCGTTTCGAAAGACGCGAGATCGAATCAATGACAGAGAAGAAAACAAAATTTAATTAAGAACCCTGCCGTCCTTTGAGTCCTACATATACATTCAGATTTGATAATTCCCCTTATATCTTACACACGCGCATCATAATTAAATTACTCTTAAACAGCCGAATGAAATTAATAACCATAATATTTTCAAGGGAGTGCGTACCGATCGGAAACGTAATGACATCACAATTAAGAGCGGTCGATTAATATCGAGTACCGCCGTCATTAATCAGCCACACTTAATTTGATAACTCAATCCATCGAATCGCGATTACATATAACGCGATCACGATTGATTTCTTTCGTCCACCATCTCGATCGCGCAAAAGGTTAATCGCTTAATACCCGGCATTATTATCGACGGTAGAATTTAATATTAATCTCGGTGGATCCTTGGGGAGTAAGCAATATTTCTTCGAGACGTAAGGCACGCAGTTTCGCGAATCCAGCAATAATTCACGGTGAAGTATCATCGTCACGTGCGCGCCGCGCTCTTAAGATCCATCGAACGAACCATCTTCACGACGAGACAACACACTTCGGTAGAATTTCATACCCTATTCTGGGTTATGCACTAGGTTCCCATATTTAATAATAAACACAGAAGTTGTGAGCAAATACGATGTTCATTCATCGACTTTCGAAATATACATTATTCAATGATATCCTAATATTAACCTTCGCGTACGACGGCTGACTAATATCGATGCATACTACTTACGCGACTCCGAAAGATATTATACGACGTCTGCTTGCAGACATTAATTAAATCGTTAAATGAAATTCAATTTTCCACTATATACATTATAGGTACTTAATATCCGGATAGAGGTACTTAGTCGAGAAACTTGAAACGAAATAAAAGAAGCGGAGGAAGGATGAATGGAAGTATGCCTGCCAGGAAGCACGGAGAACTCTGCTTCCCTCTATTTTGTCATCCATGTAGAACCAGCTAATAACCGATGTTTCGGCGAATGGTGACCGGCATTGAATGAAGCCGAGGCAGAATAATAGCGAACAGCTCGTATAGACTCGTAAAGGTAAATCATAGCTTCTACGAAGCTCCGGTGTCCGACGGGTTTCTTTGGCTCGTTGGCTCTTTGATTGTTGGTCACCTTTGACTGGTCATGAGTCGTGCGGCGAATTAATGAAACAAAGCTCTCCGTGTTGGGTCCCCGGTATATTATTCGTGTCTGTTGGTTCGTCAGTTAACGCGTAAATTACGTGACTGCGCAGCGTGTCGCTCTTAAACATCCTTCAAGGCTTTTCCATTAGCGAGTTCGAGCGCTCCCCGAGGTAGCGCGAGACGATCTTCCACCGATCTCCAGGTCTGTGACCTTAAACCCCGCGCTCTTCGTCCACTTCGTTTCGAACCTACTCCTCCGTTTGCTCTGCTTCTTCTTCTTCTTCTTCTTCTTCTTCTTCTTCATCTTCGACATCCGGTACTAATATATTCTTCCTTCTTCGGGCAAACGGTTTGATCAAATATCTTCTTTCATTCGAGAGAAATTGAGCTGGCTTTGATTTTGGATTTTTTTTATAATTCTTTCAATCTTCCTTAAATTGGTAGGAAACCATGGGAGCGTTCAGTAGGTGGTCTTTATAAAAGCTGGAGCGTAACACGACGCGGTGGAAAGGTAATTACGTGGCCTCGCTTGGGTCTTAACACCACGCGGTAACGGCCACAAATCATTGTAATCCGACGGATCGTACGTTGTAGTAATTTGTGAGTGGTCTAGCGTTATTCACGGTAAGTCATTACTAGGAGAGAATAATACGAGAGAGGAAGAAAGGACGTCGAGAATGAAAGGTTGGGATGGAGGTAATATCCACCCCGAGTCCTTTCGCCGGATAAAAAATATCACGGAGCAAGAAAGAGGTCCTGTCGCGTCGACAGTGAAACCGGTCACCGAGCAACCGATTCCTCGGTTCATCGCGATACTCTCCCGTTCCTGGGAACTCGAATCGAAACGCGAACAGTGGAAACCAAGGAGACCGAAGGAGAACCAGTGGAAATAAAAGGTCACGGACCTTCCTAAACATCGGCTGGTTTATCTTTCGATCAGTAAAAAGTTCCCGCGTGAAAAATAGGCAAACAAGACCGAGGAAAAGGAAGAAGAGACTGGGAGTAAATTCCTGAATAGTAAAGTAAAAATATATAAGAGAGTAAAGGGGGCTGGAGAAGATAAAGTGCACGAAGAAAACGAGTGTCTTAGGGCGGAACACCGAGGTGAGGGAACTTTCCTAGGGCCGAGAGGTCATCATCGTCCGCGTTTCTTCTCGGTCTTCTTGTTTTTCTCTGGTAATCCTCCTAAGATCTTAATCTTGTAACTCGGAGGGAAATAAGGCGCTCTCGGAGGAAAGAGAGGCAAATGACAAGCAAGGGCGGTAAGAGAAAGTTGGGGTGGGAGTTGTAAGGAGATAAATGAAAGGTATGGAAAACGGGAGGTGCTCACGGTCGGAAGTAAGATCGAAGGTGTGCTGTACCTTCGTAGACTTAATGATGGAAAACGAATACAGGAAGAAATAAGGAACGCGGCTGGAATAATAAGAAGGGAAAAGGATCTTCAAAAGAAACCAGACGAGGGTCACGGACCTTCTTCAAACTGGTGGTTCACCGTTCTTCCGTCTACCTCCATAATATTTTGACAGGAAAAGTACATCCAGTGAATTCGCAAACTAGAAGGTTATTCTATGCTCGCGTGACGCGAAGTACTGACGGTGAAATTAATTGAAAATGGACAATTAATAATAATAAACAGCTCGATGCACTTGTCCCCGTTTCGCAGTGATCACGAATAATGGTGGAAATCCGGTGGGACGAGACGATTAGCATACGAAGTATGCGATCGTTTGTGTACCCTGCCGATAACTGTACAAAAGATTCATGCAGACCACGTAGTAAGGAGCAAACTGTTAATCTCTATATCGGAAGGAACGGAATACTGGACGATTTTCCTCGTCGAATGTCGTTCGTAATTAAGCCGATGTACGTGGACACGGAAATCGGTTATGCAGGAATTCGAACGTAGGCGTGTCATCGGACGATCTTTTCCTTTTAATATCACTGGAAACCAGATCAGGAGCGTGAGAGAAATCGATTGTACCGATCAATTAGAGTCACAGCTGCGAGGTTGGGAAACCTGTCGGCTGGATCTCGGTAGAAATTATTACCGGACTTCGCCGGTGGATACCGATAATAGTATTATGATTCGAAAATAGAATACAAGATCGTTACGTACCGTTGTAATCCTTTTGTAACGAAATATATGTAAATAAATAAATAGCTGAGTACCCATTTGGTTGCAGCAAGTCGATCCTATCCGGCAAGTAAATTTCATTTATTCTTACTTTGGCCTTAGATCGAGTACTTGATTCGTAGCTACGATAATAATCCTTTCATTTATATTAATATCGAGCAATACTGTTAGAGCAGCTGACCGGAAACGATATTATTTCCTCGTTCCCGGTCAACTCCTTCGTTCGTAAGGAGTGGATAGTTCATTGAAATTACGCGAGTTACTGGTTTCATTGGCCGATCTTAATTTCCGTATGTCGTAGACGATCATAGTTCGAAGTAACGACGAAACGAAACAAGGATAGCTCTGGTCACGTGCGCGGCGCATAATCATTAAATTCCAGTTTTACAGGGCAATGTATAAGGCCCGATGAAATTGTATCCTGAACTTCCTTGGCGAGAGAAGAGGGAATCGAGCGCGGGCTGGATTTTTTCCGGCGGCACGTACGAAACACGGCTCTCTAATTAAAAACCGGCGATATTAATTAATACGATTTCCATAAGCCCCGTGTTTGTATCTTAGCCGTGTCCCTTTTTTATTAGGCGCCACGTTAATTAATCGTGCGTGCCGAGTTTACCGTGATACGTGCGAGTAAATCTTCGGATCAGCTTCCGCGTTATCCCGTTGAATTATAACGCCCATATATCGATAAATCCACCAGTCACGATGTTCATTGATATCGATTTTGATTTTAACGGAAACCCGTGAAAAGAATTAAAAAGAGCCGCTGGCACCGAAACCGGTAGTGATACTGGATAAGGAAACCAGAACTTGCAACAGGAAACATTAATTCGAATATTAAAAGCAAATGTAGGTAAATTATGGAAACAAACCGCGATGGCGATACAACACATAATTATGTGCCGTTTTATACAAACCAGGTACGGCGACCATATAAGACAAGTGCCGCGATAAGATTCTCCGTATTGTTTAATTTAACTATTATCTTCTCGTCGGCGTTGTCGGCTGGACGGAGAAACGTCATTGGTGTTAGATAATAGAACGTTCGGCATAAGGTTTGTTAATCGATGTTCGAGCCAAGTTACAAAGAGTAATAAAAGAGAAACTGGAGTTTAAAGTTGTCGGAGACTCGGTAACGGTGATTTCATTCCGGTTGCTTTGCCTCGGTAAAACTAATTCTCCGCGCTCCCGATTATAACGACTTTGCCAACGGTAAATCACTGATCATCAGCGATCATTAGCGGCCCACGATTCCGTCTATCGGCTTCCAGAGAACGACGGAGCTCCGATAAATCCGATTCTGCATATGGATTTCAAAATAGCACGGTATTAAAGACTTCCCAACGAACAGCACCTACGTCAACGTATATCTCGGTGAGATCTACTCGCTGCTCTCGCGCTTGAGTCGGCTATTACAAATTACAAATTACAAATTACAAATTACAAGTGTAAACTCATACGAGTGGAAAAATAATTAATTATAAATATTTGTTCACTATACTCGATCCGTTTCATAATATACTCCGAGTTTTGCGATTTCCTGTACTGCCACGTTGCATGGTTCTTAATTATATTAGATAACATTAATTAAATGTAATCAATATTGGTTAATAAAATAGTAATAAATTGGCAGGAATAAAATTTATCAATGTTTTAATTGAATTTGTGAATGGACACTGGCGGTTGATTCGATAAAAGAATATTTTTCATTCTCCGGATGAGATTATTTAATACCGTGTTATTTTATCGTTGAGTTAAGTAAACATTAATTAGAACCAATTAATTAGCTGTTTCCGGGCAATTCTAATAAACTTTACTTCTTAACGAATAAATAATGTTTTACATAGGTATTATACGCAGTGTAAGTCTAATTTAAATGTAATTAAAATGGAGATCGAACAGTTTTTAGGGTGAAAAGTGTCACCGCGCAAGTGTTCGCGCCGATCCGTCCGGCCGCGGGGGTATAAAAGAAGCGCGTGACCATGCTGGACCGGTCAGTCGCGCCCCACGCTTGAAGGGGTGATGTTCGCAATTTTTTACATATATTTTGAATTATACGAAACAAAATAACTTATGTACGTAATATATAGACCTATACCTATCTCCGTATCAATTAATATTCCACGTAGCATTTTTTATAAAAGCATTTCATTACTTTTTTTGAATACCACGTTATTTTAATTCAAGAGACTGTACGAGTACCAAAAACAGTCTGAATAATTCATAACGGCATATCATACGCGAATTATATGCTACCGGTGCTTACCGTTACGCATATTTTCGGTAATCGCAAAAACGATTAAATCGGCATTCCTGGTTCCACCGGTGGCGCGGTTATTTAAACAATTTTACGCCTCGACTCGCTGGTGCATAAAACGTTCACACGCGTCGTTACTTGCCACTCATTGTTCGCTTTTTCGATTTGCATTGTTAGAATGCTGTCTGCAAAATGTAATTTATTATACCACCTTTGTATTCTAAGGCTTGTAATTCTCCGATTAATTAAGGATTTTGACACATATACCGCTTTATAAGACTTTCGCTGTATAAATGTAAATTAATGCGAGTTAAGGATCTCGTTGCGTCGATTCACTTTTAGAAAGGTAAATATCGTTCTCATAAAAATGGCGAACGCGAAAGTGTCTCGGGGGTCAGGGATTGGTCGTTTCGCGGGCATGGAACCCTATTGTGCATTAAGTCTGTGTAAGAAATACTGGCGGGATATCGCGATAATTTAACAGAGGAAATGGTTATTCCGTATATGATATAATTCTTTGTCATCCAAGAGGACTTCCTAGTACGTTTATCTTGGCGATATCGAATCGGACTGGATCTATCTCCTCCTGACTTCCGGCATGCCTCTTTGTTATCCCGACTTTGTAGTTCTCTCTCGACCCGGGAGAGCACGGAATATATTTTCCAGAGGATACCCCCGCCCCCTTATCTGATCGTGGAATTTAATTGTTTCCTCGAGTCAGTCCTTTCCTCCCGAGATTCTTTCTAGATTCCAACCAACTACCGTACAAGTTTGTAGATCTTAATAAAACTTTGATTCCAACGAGGATTCTAACACCGACACGCTGTAATTTATTCCTCGCGGGGCATTAGTTAATTCTGTTATTACCATTCCTTTTTTCATCGACAAAGAAAGTAAAGAACGTGTGCAACCGACTGGCAAGAGTAACACGATAATGTCGATGTAACTTGCTACCGGTATTCGTGTCTCGCTTTCTCGCGATTTTGATCTTCGACCAAGGAAGATCTGACTCGCGATTAGTCCGAGTATATTATCAAAAGTTACCTCTTGAAATCGACACGGCCGAGACTCGTTCGTTAACCGGCTGGCAATTACTATAATTTCTCATTAATACCGTGTCAAGCCTACGAAACGATCTTACCGATGTTGCCTTCCACGTGATTTCTCGAACGGCTTGTTTCATTGAGATTAGTTTACTCGCATGATCAACTTCTCGAGCGCAATTACATCGACTTCCATCCGGAATTCTCGTAATTGTTCATTAACGAACTACCGAGAATACCCGGATGATCTTTAAACGTTATTCTCCGCGGTGAATTTCTGGTCCCGCGCATCGGCTTTCCTTCATTAAAATCCCGGCGCGTTACATTATGGCTGCTTCCTCCTAAAGGCCGCGTAATTATCACGTTCGTTAGCATTAATTTTTCGTTAATCTGCGACGTCATCGCCGAGCCTCCTCCCCTCCTCGAAATAGCCTCGAACCTATGCGAACTAAAAAGAATTCGCGAGATCGTTGTTTCTCTCGATTTTCTAAATTCTCGATATACATTAATATGTCGGACGTATTTGTAATTAAAAAAACACGCGGAACGAGTTAAACCGGCTATGCGCGGTCAAAATGTCAGAGATTTCAATGCCTGACTCCCGAACAGAAATACAGGAAGATGGAAGATACACCTCGCTTGATTATTATCGTGAATTAACATCCATAAAGATTAGTTTCGTGCATCGTTATTGAATTAAAAATGACTCGAAACTTTCCAGAATTGTCGCCCGAAGGAGTATGGAGACCGGTGAAAAAAAAAGAACGTGGATGATTGATGATCAGCCGATCGTAAACGTGTGCGTAATGACGGAGTTGCGGCTCGAACTCGGTGGATCATTATCAATCACGAAAACGAGCACCGGGTGAAATCGAGACGGTCGGATCGGATCCCTGTAATAGGACAAATCGCCAGGAAAACGATGATTTACACGAATTAGCGGTACCGCCGGGATATAATGAGCCACTTCGCGCGTAGAAGAAGAGTTTCTACTTATCTCCTCGTTTGTACTTCGATTAATGTAAATTGCGATGATTCATCCTTTACTGTTACCGCCTATCGCGTATTCTTCGCCTATTCTTCGCGTATGGTTCGACAGTCTCTTCCCGGAATACAAGATACTCGTACTTCCAAGCGTTTTCCATAGGCATCTTCAAAAATACCATCCACTTATAAGGCAGATGGAGAACGGTGCCGATCATTTTAACGAACGCTTCTCGGAGAAGCTCAGCCACGGAAAACCTCGATGCTTCTTACTATTTATATCTTCCTGTCTCGTTTAACCTTATCGGTTGCATTTCTTTCATATCATCGTACACCGTCGTTTCTATTGTCTTTTACGCGGTATTAAAAACAGAGCCCCGTAACACCTTGTCGTTATCTATTCTCTCGCGTCCTTTTACGCTCCTCTCCAGGCACGTACGGTTTCTCGCAAGATTTAGCATACGCATTCGCGCAGTCGCCATAGAAATCTGCAAAAATCGGTTCCACGTATAAGGTAGATGGAGTACGGTGCCGATGATTTTTGCGAACGAATCCTCTTGGAAGAAGCTTATACGGGTATGAAAGACGATCGTTGAACGGCAGGAATTCGCCCGTGGGTGCTCCCGTCTGTTGGTCTCGTCGTTGTGCAAAGGGCGAAAGAGAAAGAGAAAGAGGAACGGACGGACGAAGGAACAGACAGCGGGACACAGACACAAAACAGACACAGAGGCGTAGGCACAAAGAGGTAGATAAAGCTAAAAGGTATAAAGCTAAAAGATACAGAGGTAAAGGGACACGCGTTTGCCCACGCATTTCTACCGATTTCTACGGGCTGGTGAGTGTGACACGCGTGCAACCGTGCGAGCCAGTCTCCATCGACTGGTATCAGCCATATTTGGCCGCTCGTCCAGAACAAACACGCACGGTACCAACCGATCGCACGACTATATAGAAGAGGTCATACCATGGAAAAGGTATCGCCATAAAGGTAAGATATTCCATGGGGTATGCAATGGTTCCCCGAACTACTTCGGTATCCTCGGATCTTTGCCTATGGCTAGAATTTTAAGTGCAACTACTGATTCCAAGATGCAGCGGGGGAAAAGATGTCGTATCTTGGAAGAGTTTTAAGCGGCGGATACTAGAGGAGTCGCTTACGGTTCCTCGAATTACTTGGATATTCTCGGTTCCACGACTTAAATTGTACGCAAGGAGTGATCGTATGGAACGGGAATGGAGGAAGGGGACAAGGAGCTTGATCATCGAGAAGATTCGTAGGGTAGATTTTTTCCCTAGCATCGGTAGACACTAGGAAGAATTACGTTTACGAGGTTCTACCTTCGGAGAGCATCGTTAAAGCGAGGATGAAGGATGCCCGAGCCTTGACTGGGTCACCGTTCGTAAAGACGTCGTAAACTTCGCGTGTCAGAGTGCACGATGCATTCGCATCTTCTTCTACGGACAGGGAACAGAATCCTGGAATAACTGTACGACTGCACCTTCGGGTTTCAGGATTTTTCTCGAAGGAGCTAAACGAATCGCGTAGAAAATGTATTTTTTCAAAGGGCCCGAAAGGAAGATCCATATAAATATAATGGAAATATGAAAAGAATGATGGTCGTTGATCATCTGAATCGAGGATGATCGAGGAAAAAGTGGAGCTGCTACGCGCGACACGCGTAACAGCATAATCGCGGTGAACGAGATAAATCGATCTAGCGATCGAATCTCGTGGGGTTTATTAAACATTCCCATCGCTAATGCGATTGATCAGTTTTTAATAGATCAGGCCTAGTAATTTGCGTCCTGGTAAAAAGTACGGTGAAGAAATGCACGAGAAGAAATAAAAGAACGATAGATAGTAAAACCAGGCAATTAGTCGATGGATTCGCGAGGAAGCGCTCGAACGATCGGACGATCGATCGGCGGACGCGTCGACTCGGCTGACTGATCGACGAATAACTAGACCTTCTAAGGAAACCGAGGATCGAGTTTCCAACCAGGAATCTTGGATCAATTTGTTTTCATTCTTCCTCCTCCTCCACCTTTCTTCGTTTCGATTTCAAATTATCCTCCTGCCGCGTGAATCGATTCGACATTTTTCGCTTCGGCTTTCCATCAAATAAGAGATCTTAACGCGAATACTTCGCATTCCCATCTTCCATCGACCTTAATGTTCGTGCTCTCCCGTAGCCATTAAACGTCGATAGAATTTTCCTAGCCGTCACCCTGAAGACTTCTCAACCGATCGCTCGTTCGAGCCTCCGGGGGCGAAGAAAAGCGTAGCTGCTTTACTGAAAACCGGAGTGCCACTCTTTTTCGCGTTTCCTTCGGTCTCTCTCCACCGGCGATGTCCAACGTCCGTGCAGATTGGCAACCGGTTTTCCCCTGGCCTCTCCCAACCGATTCCTCGCTCCTACTCTCTCTTCCCCCTCAGCATCCCACCCGACAAGGTCCACCTACCTCCTCGTCCATCTTCCGTCCTTTTTCAACCCACCGCTTCACCGATCTCGATCAAAAACAATTGGACACCGTTGGTTTTTGTGCCTGGGACATCTTGGTTTCTTTTCCTTACCACTTTCTATGGCGAAGGCTAAGGAACCTTCTTGTAATACCAGGAAAGAACGCAAGAAACATTCGCGTTCCCGTCGACGCCCACTCGCGCGAGTTTACTCGATTCACTTTTCCGCGAAAGCTTATTTTGCATACAAGCCGTGCACCGATCGTCGGCCGCGGACTCGCAATTAAATACACGCGAACAACCATTCGGGCATGCCGGAATCTTCGCTACTTCTCGGAGCTAGAAACGCATCGAGACGTTATAACTGCACGGAGTTATCCCTTGTTCACCATGGAACATGGGACCCTTATTAGTCGCCTCTTACGACAGGCAGGGGATACCTTGGGCCTATTCTATCGCCCGGCCCACAGGGCCCCGAGAGAATGCGAATTATTATGTCGATTTAAGAAGTAATTCAAACTACCATTCAAACATCGCGATGAATATATTCGATGTTTTATTGTACCGTGAAATATGTGTCTCTAAACAGATCCCTCGGTTTTAATGGAAATTATATTATAATTATACCACACCGTTCGCGCTTTATTATCGAAAGAGTTTTGAGATAATAAATAAAGAAAGAAGAAGTAACGAGCAACAACGAGAGTGAACTACTTGGATCGTATTTCACCTTCTCTTTTCACAATCCTGCTTACGTGTTGTGAATCATAAGCTGGAAAGGAATCGAGCACCGACGTATAGCGTGAGTAACGCAACAACGTTATTTCTATTATTTTATCGGTGAGCAGGAAATGCAGTAAAAAAATGTATCGCGAAGAAGAGACCAGATGAAGTTCTGCTATTTTGGAATAAAAATTTCAAATAATGACCAGATGTCCGATAAAAATATTCCAGGTATTATAAATGCCATTATTATTATCGGTAGCCTTCAAACATATCTTCATGCTGAGATGCTCGAGTGGAAAGACGGCGTAGAGAGGAAGTTCGCGCGTAATTTCTAGCGTGGAAAATTACTTTCCTGCTCACCTTCCCTTTCTTTCTACGATTACGGTAGGAACGTCTCGCATAATTCCGCAGCTGTCTCAAAGTCGGTTCAATTACGTTCATTACATGGCCGAATGGAGCTGGGATAATCAATTTCGCTGACACGCCGATATGAAGATTCGATGGAACGAAGAAAGAGGGAAGAAAGGAGATAGAGAAACCGGGAAGAAAATCGATTGCGGTCGATCGAACTTGTCGGTGAAGACCATTAAGCTCGCACTGAGAAATTAACTCGGAGATGCGAATTGCTTCTAGGAAGCGATCACGAACAATATGTCTTCCCGTGGATGTCGCAAAAACCATCGCATTGTACTCGGAAATAATTTACAACGATTATGTATCTCGCGACGAGAGTTGTATCGCTTACCCGGGAACGATTAAAGGTTGATTAAGAAAAAGTCAAACATATTTAATCGCCTTTCCCTTTTTAATAGCCGGAATAACATTCGTGAGAATAGATTTATATTATTATTGTTTCTTCGCCGATTTAAGTAAATGTTACGGATCGATTCATTAGGAGGATGTTTCCGTACAATTTTAATTAATTCTACCCTCGAGTGAACGAGCAATCATATAACGTCACGATAATTTACTAAGAAAATTGTACGCCAAGATAAAATATTATTTAGTGAGATCGAAGTTTAATTGAAATGGAATTCAAATGGAAGTTTTTGTGCAGACCTTGGCATATATGTATTACAATATATGAAACTGTCTTCTGTACTGTGATTATAATATTATTATAATCATATATTTGTAAATAGTGGTTCGTTTTTTTATCGTAAAACAATATGTCGTGCGTGCAGTAAGAGACACTTTAGCGAACGGATTTGATATCAGATGTACGGGGCTATTATTTTCTTATATAACGAGTTACACCTACGATTTTCGTGTTTGCGAAAGTATAACGCCTTCGTACGTTCTACATACTCGCTCCTCGTATCGTGTCGTAACGTTCGTGTACTAATTAATTAATTATAAGTAGACACGAAGAGCTCGGTTCCGTCGAGCAACAATCTTTCAGCTGATATGGGATCTGAATTGATCCCCCGTGACCAACGGTGTAACGCTCTTCCAGAAAAACTAGATTCTCTTCTTACATGTTTTGCAACCCGATCCATTCAACGAGAATACTTTTGTTTGGATTGCGATTTTTATTTGTTACACTGTTTGTTATTCGAGGAATATAAATAAGTCTGTTATCATTTATTCATTCCCGAACACGATTATTGCATTGGTTTGGATCGATCTTTATTATTTTCAACACGAATATGTGGATTTTTTTACTGGGACTCCAAACCGGTCTTCAAAGTGCGAATATTTCTCGAATATTTTTTGTCCAGGATCTACGGGAGAGGTCTAGCAATTTGAATACTTTTTCACGAGAATATTGTCATAAGATCACGTACGAGAATATACCATGAGAAAATTAATTTTTCTTTTTAATTAACCGTGTTATTAAATGGTGTAGGATTACAGTGCGTCAAGAGAACACGCGAACAGTGCGACGGAGAGGAGAATGTTGTGTCCTTGGACCGCGCGTCTATCACCCACGTGATGCTTCGAGGACATTGAAATTTAGAATACGTCCTCGTTTTTCCGCGCTTATTGGAAATCTAATTCCGATTAATCCTGTACTCCAAAGAATCTGCTTTCTTTTACATTTCTTTTACCAATGTTTATAAAACAAACGCGCGAGAATAAATTGTGTCTCGTAAGTGAACTGTAAGGTTTGAAGTCCGGAATATTCCACGATGCATGATACATCGAATTAAAGAATAATTAATAAAACAATCGAAATAAAGTCTACTCACTATTGGCGTGCGCAACACCGAGGACACATATCCAGTACAGGGCCAGTCTCCAGGTGCGGTCGGCCATGTCCATTCTCTTGATAATTACAAATTTCGAGGAATCCCGAAACTCTCGTTGACCAACGGTGCCGGTTGGTTATCCCGGAGAAGAAGGAAGAAGAAAAAGGACGACGGGGAAAATAGGAGGAGGAAAAGGAGAGGAGGAAGGTTGGGAAAAGGGGACAGCACGGAGTTTTCTGTTCAACCGCAAAAAAGTCTCATTTAGTCGGCTTACGCGGACTTCACGAGAGGCCCAGATTTCTCACCGTCCTTCCACGTTCGCGATGAGAAACTCTACTCGCGAGACCGAGACGCGATCTCTTCTTCGGATACCCGATGGAAAACAAATCCTAAATTTGAACCAAGTCAACATACACGACCCAATACCTTTCTAGAGATCTTTCCCGTGCGAGATCGCGAGAGACACTGACTGGCCCAACCACTGGCGGGAGAGTTCGAACCTCGAGCGGGCCCACTCCCGCGGCTGGAAGCATCGGCGTCGGCTGGCCCAACGTTCGCGTCATAATAGAAACGCACCTGTGGTTGCGGTTAATCCAGTCTGTGCGAGGATGCCAATACAAATTAATAAATATTGTACTGTGGCTTATGAAATCAAAAATATACTTAATAAAAATAAACGATCTTATATCCTTCAAGAAATGTGTTGCATCGTGTCCTACGCCATTGCACGCTAGAAACAAAAGGACACACGGACGAGAAAGCGGTAGCCGACGTACCGAACGATCTTTTCGAAGGTGTGCGTCCCTGTGTGATCATCTAGCGGCTGAGATCACCGCGGAAGGTGTAATACGTCTCACGGTAATTGATCTATAGATCCTTGGATCTTACGACATCGAAGACCGGGAAAAAATTGTGTTCCGTCATCCATTCATAGTCCAAGTTGATTCTAACTTTCAATCGGGCCTTATATTTTTATCCGGACATTTTTACGATCTTCGTAGAATTAACGTTGGGGCAATATCCTCTTTATCTTCGTAGCGAGAACGAAGGATTTTTCGAGGTGGGCGTTTGGGCCTCGCGATGGGCCTTACATGGATTCCATGTCTGACTCACTGTCCAAAGTAAGCTATGCAAATGAATTCTCGATGTAAAATCCTAACCATTTTTATATCGCATTTAAATTCTTTCTTGATTTAAGTCGAATCTGGTGGGTTTCCATTCAAGCGTAGTAAACAAAAATAAAGTAACGAAAGTAAAAATGGGTCCTATTTCTAGACGTCCCTCGTGTCGAGGAAAGGTAACTAACGAGGCTAGTCATGGAGCTTGTTCGACAAAGGAAGGGCCGCGTATAAATTTACCGATGCTAAACAGCCTTGGGGCCTTATGGTCCCAGAACCCGGACAAACGGATGTTCGTCTTCGTAGATTCTCGTGGATACTCGTAAACGCTCGTTCGCGATACTTTTGTTACCTTTCCGTGCGCCATTATTCGAGCCCGGGTGAAAGTGTCCAAGCCAAGGCTTTCGTAACGAATTAACGAGCGTGGTTGCAGTTGCGAGAAGAAAGTCTTGTAACAGTCTGCCTATGCCATCCACGCGTACCCATCCGTTAATTATTTGCAATATATTTTTTCAGTCTGGCAACTTAATAATACGCTATATGCTTTCGTAGCACGGCGCTACATCGTCGACCTGTGAAGCCTCGTTTTTTCCCACATTATTGTGATTTTTATAATACGCTGAGTTGGTGCTGTTATTATATAGAAATAAATTAAAATTGATGTCCCTTTTTTCAGGCACGTTTGGTGCGAGAGATTCGATCGGCTTATCTAGCGCTGTTATTATCATCGATCAACTCGATCGTGGAAAATATTCGGTGGAAAGTGCTGGTAGCGAATCCTAGTTTTTTTATCGCGACGATATTAATCACGCGAACTGTACGTCGACTAATTTACATTCCCGTTAAGCCATCGAACGCCGATTGCCAGTCGCGGAGGCCATTGTCTCTTCTCGAGGTGAAAGGTATCGGGCACGTGGATAACCGGTAACGCGACTTGATCGAACCCACCTATCGACGAAGGATAGCTAATTAACGCTGTTCACACTTACTTGTTAGTAAATTGAAATTCGCGAGTTTACCAAAAATCTATTTTTGTCTATTAATAACGCGTTACGAACCCTTTTACGGAAACGACGACTTCCACATTTCGAACGTCCTTCTCATTAGAACTCTCTTCCTTCTCGCTGTCTTCCAACTTAACCGTGGATACTAATTATAAACCGCGGAATAATGAAATAATCTCACTTAAGGCCGGTTCGCGAGCTCGCCGACTTCCTTGAGAACTTTTTCAACGTCTTTCGAGAGAAACGCCTTTATTAGCGGGTCTCCCTTCTACGAGGAATTAGGCTCGTGGGATTAGCCACGAGTTATTAAGACAAATTGCTGGCTAATCATCGACCTTTGCGTTTCTAATCACCCTAATTTATCGAGCCTCATCTATCAATTTCGCGTTACTGCTGGTAATTTAAATTGGCTCCGATCGGTCTCCCAATTTTTCCACATTTTCTCATTTATATCATATCTAATTATTTAACGAAAGTAAGTCCGGGTATCTTCGATGAAAGGATTCGAAGTGCAGGAAATAATCGCCCTACAATATATATATTTTACAAAAATAAATACACGATGTTCCGAGTGTCTCCATTGGTCGGCGACACCGTAGAATTTATGTACAAAGGACGGTACGATTTCTCCAAAAAATCGAATTATATACAATCGTCGAATATATTATTTCTTCTTACTCGTATTTGTGCAGTGTTTGAGAGAGACTTACCGTCGAGTGATTCTCGTGTCGAAAAATGTGTAAAGCTGTAATTCCGACTACGTTAAGAGACTCGTCAAAAATATTGTAAACGTAAGAAAAATGGTGCTTGCACCAAAAGCAATCGATGGAGAACCAATACTGCTTTGAGACAAAACTTGACATTGCGAGCTTCTAAAGTGCTTTACGTTTCCCTCGGAATCCCTGGCAAGGACGCAGAGTTCGTACTTGGTATCCGAGTCCTCGAGATCCTGGATCTTAAAGGATCTCTCGCTGTATACCAGGTCCTTTTCGATCGCGGATTTGCTGCCTCCCGATTCGCGAACGACTACGTAGAAGTCACCAATGTCTTCTCTTGAAGTTACGTACCAAGTTGCCTTCCAAGACTTATCGTCCTCGTTGCTATCATTTAATATTAATGTTAAGAAGATTTTTATAAAGGAATTTTTTCATTAATTATATATTTATGACACGTACTATTGGATATCCCGGTACTTGACATCGGGAGTAATATCGAAATCGGGATAATCTTGTATTTCCCTCTCGGTGCATCCCATCAGATCTTCAGTTACCTCCGACAAAGGTTTTTTCGCGAGGAAATTTGGAGTCTCGCAATTAACTTGGGCCCATTCCTCTGGGACCTCGGTGTGAGTGTTCAGCCATCTCTTCAAGGGCCTCACGTAGCAGTCGCATTGCAATGGATTGCCTAAAATAAAAGTACTACTATTCATTCACCTTAAAAAAAATTAGCTGGAAAATTCCATTTGGTCAAACTGGGTTTGAATCGATTAAAAATATTACTAAAAATATTACTAAAAATATTGATGCGAAATATTACCCGAATATTGGAGCCTCGTGCCATTCTTGATAATCTTCATGAAGTTATCCTGAAACACACCGATCTGGTTCGATTCCAAGTCGAGGATCCTTAAGTTCTGCATCGGCAAGATTTTTTCGAAGGGCACGTGATTCAGGTGATTATGATTTAAGTAGAGATTAGATAAATTCTTTGGCGGATCAAAAATATCCTTCTCGGATAAGTCACTGATATCATTGTACGACAAATCCAGTGTCGTCAATGCCGTCAAGTTTCCGATGACGTCTGAAAACAATAAATATATAAATATAACGAGCATGGATTCCAATTAATACTAGAAGTACAATTCGATCAATCATGGATTCCTTGGTTCGACAAACAAAATTTGATTAGAAACATGCCGAGTGTTTATTACTCACATCTTCGGATTTCGTTGATGTTATTGTGACTAAGATTCAGATACTGGATTTTTTTCGCACCAGCGGTCAGGTCAAAGGTCAACACAGGCATCGTGTTGTACGAAAGATCCACTTCCTTTAATCTGTACGGAATCCAAGGATCATTGGGGAGTGTCTTTCTCGTGATAAACGAAATTTTATTGTGACTCAAATTGATCCTCTCGAGGGATAAACAATCGTCCAATAATCCATGCGTCTTGTTGTCAAGCTTTTCGAATTGATTATGCGACAGGTCGAGAGTCCTTAAAGACACGAGTCCTTGAAAAGCTCCGTTCGGTATGCGAGTCAAATTGTTGTTAGTCAGATTTAGAGTTAACAATTGCAGTAAACCTTCGAAGGCACGACTACTGATATTTTCAATATTATTATTCGCCAGATTCAACTCGAACACGATTGGCAAGCGACCGAAAGCAGCCTTCCCCAATTCACTTAAGTGATTATCCTGGAAGAAATATTTATATATACGTTTTATTTCAGTATAAAATGTATGCGGACAAATTATAATGCTAGGAAGATTCAAGGGGAATGAGACATTTTATGCTGGCTATTTCAAGTAGTAGTTTACCTGCAAATAAAGATATTGCAGACTGCTGAGTGTACTGAGTGCCTGCCACGGTGGTTTCGTGATATTGTTCGACTGAAGGTTCAAGGTCCTCAAGGTCAACAGGTTTTCGAAGCTTCCATGATGAAGATTATCCGCCAGTCGATTCCTCGAAAGGTCCAATGAGAGCAGGGCGTTCATCGACGGCCACACGTCCATCGTTGGGATTTCTTCGAGTAAATTTTCCGAAAAGTCCAGGGAACCCAGAGAAATAGGAAGTTGGAAGATCTTCGTCAACCGATTATTCTTCACTGTCAGGATCCTGATACCAAATAAAATAATGACATTATTAACACTAAAGCTACCAAAGCAGTCAAAATGACCAGTCTACACTTTTTATTAAAATTATTTCAATATGAAATGGCTCGGTATTTGGAATTTTATATGTATTTTGATTTAATATACGTGACGCATGTAATTCGATCCATTAATTAATTCGGATCCTCCAGTCATCATTTCTACGCAATTAAATGTGTATATATAATTGTATATAAGATTGGTAGTTTTAGTGTTAATTATATAATTAGGAATGTTTTATTAATCATTTTCTTCTTCTTTTCTTTTCCATAAAAAATTACCTGCAACTCGCCAATCTCGTCAAACTACCTCGAGCAACGTCATTTAATTGATTGTAACTCATGTCGAGCTCCAAAAGCGTTGGCAATGGTCCGAAAGTCGACGGTTTGATTTTGTCCATCGAATTATGCGAGAGATTTAACAATCTCAAACTGAACAAAGTTTGGAAAATCGCATTGTGGATTTCGGAGAGATTGTTGTGCGAAAGATCGATCGTGTGGAGCTCATATAATTTTGGAAACGTCTGACGAGGCACCGAATGAATTAAATTGTGCGAAACATTGAGTACTTTCAGTCCCGTCATGTTGTGTAATGGAACCTGAAATATACGAGATCATTATTTTTACCAAAATATAAATCATAACGAATCATTCGGAGGTTGATAACAATATTGAGTTCAAATTAAGTTCACCTGATTCAACGCAGTGAGGAGATTATAACTTAACTGCAACTCAGTGGCGTAAGTCGCGCTATCAAAAGAGTATTTCGAAATATTCTCAAGCTTATTATGACTAAGATCCAAAAACGTCATATTCACGCAATTCTCGAAGGCTCCCGCTTCGATCATCGAGATCTCGTTGTGAGATAAATTAACTTTAGCGAGATAAAGATCTTTGAAGGCCAGTTTTTCTACGACTGTCACGAAGTTTTCAGAAACATCCAACACCTGTGAATAAAATATAAAACATGACCTTCCGTTATGTTTAAAAAATATAAAATATATTAAGGTTTCGCACCTCTGCAAACTGCAGCTGATTGAACATCTGAAAGTCTACTTTTTTAAGAAAGTTTCGAGCCAAGTCGATGGTTCCAATTCTTGTAACCGATCCAAAGGTTCCGCGACCAACGTCGTTGATTTGATTGTCGCTTAAATATAATCGAACCAAGAAACGCATGCCACGGAAAGTATTGGAATCGAGTTTCCTGATTTTATTGTGACTCAAGTTGAGTACTTTCAGGACGGAATTCCTGGCGAAGGTTCCTCTAAAACGAAAATGACATTTAATAAAATATAATAATCAATGATATAATATTATTACGATTATATTTACCTCTTCAAGTCCGCGATCGCGTTGTGAGATAAATTGCACCATCCCATCTTCGTGAGATCAGCCAGATGGGATCCGTCCAATTTATTGATCAAATTATGCGATAAATCTAAGATCTCCGTGTCTCTTAAACCCTTAAATTGATTCCTTTTTAACTCCTTTATCTTATTATCGTGGAGATCTAATTTCTTTAATTTCTTGAGTGGCGCCAGTGCTTCCACCGGCAGATCATTTAAGGTACCTAATGTAAAAGTATTAAATAACTTTTAAGTAAAATTTTAGTTCGAACGCAATTTTCATTCGATTATTGCATTGCGTAATTTAATCTTCGCGAAAAAACATATATATTACCATTACTAATTTCTAGTCTTTCGAGCTTCGCAGCAGCAGCACTTTCGGCGAAGCTGTCTGCAGGAAGAACGGTGATTCGATGACCCGCGATGCTTAGATGACTCAAATTTCCCAGAATCTGAAGAGCTTCTCTTGGAAATTTCTCCAAAATAGTATTCTCAGCATGCAGTTCCTGAAGAGTTCGATTTACGCCGAGGAAGCTGTGTTCCTCGATCAATTTCAGAGGTGTGTCGATGAACTTTAAAACTCGAACGTCCAGCGGATAAAGTGCCGGTCCATAGAAACGTCCTACGCGTTCATGGAAATCATTAATATTCCAACCGAATACGATGCACAGCACCAAAGTTTCACAGTGATTTTATTTCTCACTGATCTTTGAATATTAATTAAATATTCTTACAAAATCGTCGAACGGTACCCACCGATGTTACATTTGTACAGCACGAGTTCCTCGATCGGCATACCCTCGTTGCCCAAATTTGCGAATGCCAGACTCAAGCTGGCCAAATTTGTGTTTTCGCATCGAACGTAAAGTCCTCTGTCACTGCCACGAAGACAGACACAAGGATACACATAGAGGGTGTCTTTGGGACATCTAAATCTGGGCCCCGGTGGAATGTAACCACCCAAAACCGGTAAAACGAGGAGGCACAAGATCGGTAAGAACTTCATCTCTGTGACAGAACGGTGTTCGTTCTATAATTACAAAATTATGATAGAAAATGATAAGTATGTCTAAAGTACTATGACTAATCAAAATATCGTGCGATATATTTACGCATTATTTGTATTATTAGCAACTCGCGATGCAACCGCATTGTCCGTAGCGTGAGAAAGTTAGCTCGTTGGTTTCTTAATCGCAACGGCATTAGATCGGCGCGTCGATAAAAATGATAAACGCCCCAATTACTCGCTCCCTTCGATCCCTAGGACGAGGCTCGCGAATCGCTTTTGAGATTTCATATTTAATTACCGATATCTCGTGGGCCTATCGAGTGGTTCGCGCTCGAAATAATCATTGCGTCAGTCCGCCAATCGAGAGCCTTTATTATTCTTTTGAATTATAGTCCCACGCGAAGGATACCGTGGATCGAGAGGTGAATATTCTCTTTCGCTGGAGAACCGAAAAATATCCTTGAAACGGTGTTTTTTTTTTCATCGAATACGATGACGTCCTACGCGTACGATGATTCATTATGCGTCCACGTCTCTAAGCAGGGAAGCAAACTTGGTGGGCGAAGAACAGTAGATTTGTTTCGTTTCGATGGCCGACTATCGAGGCGAAACTAATTCGTTCGTAGACCACTGGTTCTACGATTTATGAGACCGGAAAAAAGAAAGGATCACTGGCAAGACGAAGATTCTCCTCGCAGGATCTCTATTTACTACTCTATTTAACTGGAACTACTTCGCAACGAACTATTATCCCCTGCATCCACCGGCTAATTAACTATCCGCCGTTTATAATTTGAAAAGTAGAAAGGTGGCTTTTTGCCGAGGAATAGAATTACGATAGAAAGCTAAATTTATGCCGGGGAACGGAATCCCATTCATGGAATGACTATAATGAGTACAAATTAATTATTCGAAATTTATCTCGGTAAAAATATATAATTAGGGAATTGGAGAATAAAATCCTCGTCGAATACACGTATATCCATTACTGTATTCGATAGTTATTAAAGTAGAACAGTTTTGATATTAATTATGTATTTATTTTTATGAAATAGAAAGGCGAATCTCTTTTGATAAGTGTTATCGATAAAATTATTTGGAGAATGGTAGAAGACAAATTGGTTGGCCATTGAAAATTAATATTAATTGGAGTTAGAAATGATTAGAATAAATGCATATTAAACGAGTCATGATTCTTTAATATTATTGTTATAAATGGCACCATTAAGTAAATTAAATAAAAAGGTGACTGAAAGCGTGGCAGACGAGTCGAATAAAATAAATATAAATTAATATATTGAGTTGGCCACAAAGTTCGTGCAGTTTGCATACATTTTTTGTACTCGGATGTTCTTCTAATTTTTATTAACACGGGATTACGAAGCTGTCCATAATATGGGCAAATATTATAAGTCAAGACGGGCATATTATTGAATAATTGTATAAAACTATTTATATATTAAAAATCGAACGAACTTGTTGATCAACCTAATAGGTTAAAATCGTGTAATATTTTTATAAATAATATTACGTTAAGTCATGCGAAAGTAAGACTTGCAGAGTTTGATACCGAAATCGAAGGTCTTCATGAGACGAGACGTTAGAAAGTGTTCGATAATCGAAACGCTTGAAGCCCCCCGTGAAACGATAGTGCTCCGCTGAGTATCAATTATCTAAAATGAAACAATTTTCTCCACAAACCGCAAACCTGACGAACCATCCGCGTAACCGTGCGGATAATTTCCATAAAGAATAAACCGTTACGCGACGCGAGTCTCCTCTTCACGACTGGAAAGGATTCACCGATAGAAAAGCGTGGGTTTCATGCTAATCAAGAGTCAGTGATTTTCATTTCGAAAGATCATCGACGTTCGAAGGTAATCGCCATATAATTATCGTCCTAGTTTCGGACATCGTTGCATCGCACGAACGACTGCGAATTAACGAGTTTAACCGTAGAACTACCGGCGATATATTCAGCTATATTTGTATATTTATGTGCACATCTTTTTAAAAAAACAAGGATGGATGGAAGAAATAATTAAAGCGATTTATTTATGTCCATTGTGCAACGTGAACCGCGAAAAATCGGAGAAAATGGAACGTTGTAAATTTGAACATTTTTATTAAATTCCGAAGACCCTTCATTTTGACTGCCTTGGTAGTTCTATTGTTAAGTAATAATCAATGTTAGTTCGTGTAATATGAAATATCGGATTATCCTAAACAATTGGTTTTGAATTCAAATCAACATTTTACTAATCAAAATACGCGACATTTACTTACTTGTATGCATTTTTGTCAGTGGGTTTCCAACAGAAAAGTTACTCTTTCGAAAACGTCGCGGTCTGATAAGAAGTGTGATAAGAAATCCAACATTTCATATTACACGACGTCATTAAAATGTAGAAATAAATGTTACGGTTCTAACGAGATCCGAGTTAGAGGACACATATTAATGTGTTGAAATATCAACATCGCAAAGAATCTAAATACCTTCGACGATGAACTTAATTAAGACAAAGCTGTTTCTATGAAAAGTATTCCAGAATTAAGGCGATTGCGAGACCCACTGACCTGAGAAATCGAGAACCATGGTTTATTACGGTGCTAGTAATTCCGAGTAACACGGTAGAAAAGAAAGGCACGATGATCTAGTTTCGCTTCTCGT
Organism: Nysson spinosus; assembly: GCA_910591585.2. Taxonomy (NCBI): domain Eukaryota; kingdom Metazoa; phylum Arthropoda; class Insecta; order Hymenoptera; family Crabronidae; genus Nysson; species Nysson spinosus. The sequence continues at coordinate 559,178 of OU342839.1, read as the reverse complement.
TTATGCAACGTTCACAATATAATACGAGTTTGCTGTGCAAGGAAAAATATCATGAAGATACCGATCCTTTTCCACAACATGATATCTAATCCCTTAATCAAATATATACCTTCTACAGAATATTTAATTTCCATTTATATTAACCCTTAAATTCATGATTTTTACAAAATTGTTAAACAGATTTAAAGAATTTAATTTGTTGTTTGTCATTTAAGAAATGCTTGGCTAAGAAATGCATATCTTATTTCATCGAATCGGGGCATAATTAACATCGATCCAACAATTTTTTATATCCTACAATTTCCACAATTTTTATATGTACTTTATACATATAATATAATTGTAATCGTTACATATGTCTATGATTTAATTTATTGTAATGAGTCGCACCACGTTATGTAAATCGATTAAGATTAAAAAAATAAGTCAATACACGTCGAAGTATTTACAAAACATAAGTATAAAGGAATAGCAAAAACATTTGCACCTTTCACTTATTTTAAGGCAAGTATCCTGCAGCGAGGTAGTCAATGGACCGAATCACCCAGCTAGCTCGAGAGAAAAATTTAGCTATACCAGTTTTCGCTGACGTAAATACGTTTGACCCTTAGTATTTATTATGAAGGAGCTCTCACAAAATTGCTATGTGCAATATCCATTTAAACACACAAAAAACATCAGAAAAAACCGTGGTTTACATTAACGAAAAAAGAGGTGTAAACTATAAACGGTTCACTCTTCACCAGCAATAATTCTTTTTATTAAATAGCTGCCACTTAACATTTAAAACTAATCTGCATAAAACCCCAAATTAATATCTCGCTGAATATCGTTGTTCTTATTGTGGTTCTTACTACTATTATTATCAGTGTTTTTATTTTTGCTAATTATAAGATGCAAGATATGTTATTACTCTCTCGCTGTACACTAAACGGGCTTTGGGAGTTTATGTTAATAAATAAACAAATGAATAGCCGATTCACTTCGTGGTAAAATGTGTGAATATCCTTCAAGGCATAATAAAACTAGAAATCCAAGTCAGTACGTGAGAACGTTGCTTCCGCTTCCCAAAGATAGAAAGAGCTATTTAAATGTAGGGAAAAATACGGTTGTCTGTGTTCCACTTTCCGCGTAGGTGATCATTAATTTTTGGTTAACCAGGTAATACCGGTTTCTAGGAATTCCGCATTGAAGAAATAAATACGATACATGTTAAGAAAACCACGGTGCATTTTTCTGGTTTTCTTTTGCGTCAACCGAGCCCAAGGATATTTTCGTTTCACCGGGTGTCCTTGCTTTTCTAGTCTCACGTGACACTGTATCGCGCGAGTCTTTCAAAAAATTTTAATGTCAAGCTCCGGTATACTTTTCACGTTCTCGCAGCAATGCGGCACAAATTTGGAATGCGAATTCCAGAAGAAAAAAAATGATTTAAACAATGTCTTCGATCGATTTTTTTAGGATATCGTGTTTTTATATTTTTAAGTGAACCTGATTTGGACTTTACGTTAATGGATGCATATAGCTGTGACTATTTTTAATGTTTATATTACAAGGTAATATTTTATTAAGAAGTATATTAATATTTATGTTTTAAGTATAAATTGTTGATGATACATTTTCTGGCATTTTCGGGAGATGAATTACGAAAGTGCTCGCCTTTGGGGGCATTGAAGTCACTGCGTGCCGAGTACCGAATCTAACAGATGACGCACGAGCACACGTGGAATCATAACACACCGAACGAGCGCTTCTTCTCCATTTAAAATTTTTTAAATATTTTCACATCCCTGTATTTTATAAAAAAATATCACTCTTCAATTTTATAAATATCGCCACACGTTAGTTACAACAAATTCAACTTGAATTTCATTCCTTCATCTCTGATACACATCAACAAATAGGATCCAGATTACTTTTACATTTAATACATTTATAATATTAAATGGAAACTTATAAAAATTCAATATTGCACGATATACCTCGTTATAATCACTGTGTCACGAAAAACCTTCAAATCACAGCGACGATCGTTGCTTAATTGCAATGGAACTCTTCTCTTCTGAGATCACATATTCATTGCTACCGATTCGTATACTCTTCGCGCACAAAAATATGGAGATGACAGAAAAAATGGAGCAATGGGAGATGAAAAAAATGACGGGATTCACAGAAACGGTTGACACATGTCTTCAAGACATTCCGCGAGTGGTTCCTGGATGAAGTTACCGTGAAAACTGAGCTGCTCGGCTTCGAGGTAAAGAGAAAGGCAGCCTCAGAAGTGAGGCCTCCCTCATTGGCAGCTGATACGCGCTGTCCTTTCCTGGACATACGATATTCTTCCACCAACACCGTTGTCTTGTTATTTAAACAATCCTGACATAATCTTATACAAAAATATTTTCCGCAAATCGTTATTTGTACATCATTTTTTATTTTATATATTCAATACGTCCACCAGGAAACCTTGGTCGTTTTGTCAAAGTACTACTTGGGGAGTTCTTGGATTTTATAAATTTATAATGACATAATTGATATATATTCAAATTTTAATCTTGCATCCAAAAATAAGGTGGGTCATGAATTTGATTTTTCATCAAGTAAAGTATGATATGTAAAGGTCACCGAACTTAATGCAGATTAATATGTTTGCATCCTTAATTTAATGTTTGCATCGGAGTAATTATTACCGTGGCGTCATGCTTATTAAAACGTCGAAAAAAATAATTTTCTGATGTACCTATGAGACTACCAGGGTCGATAAACGTCCCTGAAAGGCACGTTCGAGATAAAAGAAAGTTGATCGGCGCACGATGCCTGGCGATTGGCCGCGATTGGTGAAAGTCACTCGGTACCACTACCTTGGAGAACGGATGTTACCGAGTTCTTTGTAACAAGGTGCCATCTGTTGGCAATGTAAAAGATCGGTATAAACAATTCTACGATAATCTATAAAACCGCTAAATGCCATATAAAAAATTATCAATTCTTTCCGACAATCATTTTTTTAACTGTAAATTACTTAGAAAAATATCGATCTAATTAATATTGGAAGCCATCGGAAATGTGTTACTCCTTTTAATATCTACATTTATGAATATTAATTATTCGAAATTGTTACAATGAAAAACATGGCAGAGGTGCATTTCTTATTTCATATAATAAAGTGAATTATGGTCACGGAAATGAATTCGTATTGCACATCCAGGAAGCAGCGTTTAATCGTTTAAGTTCTAACAGGAAATATCGCAATGGTTTTTAAGAAATTACACGGTTGATTCTCCACTTGAGTCACTCGGAGGAGCGACTCTTAACTCCGCTACTTTATCAGTTGTGCGGCAGAGTTTCAGACAAACGACGAGCAGTTTTTGTCCCTGAGTTACGAGTTCAAGTTCGCCAGAGAAACAGTTATAAAATTATTAAATCATCATGACCGAAGGAACGATAAGTTCATTAACTTGCGTGTTATTTTTCTGTGAGTTATTTTATCAACAATATTTATTTATTATTTGAATACCTGTTTTATTATTAGCTTTGCTTTGCAGGTGCATTAACGATCACTGTTGCACAACCAACATTGGGTCATGTTGTAAGAAGATGATTTTGTTTTATAATGTACCATGGTATAATATACAATGCATCATTGAAATCGTTAGAAATAATATTGGAACAATATTTCATTATGCAGGACAGAAATCGCTTGGAAACTTACGAGGACTTAACCGACGAATCGAATGATTTCGACCACATTTTTGGGAACTTAACTTTTCGATTTTCGTGCGAAAATATGCCGGTGGGCCTCTACGCTGACACGGATTATAATTGCAAAATTTTTCACGCTTGCGACGAAGATGGTACGGGATTTCCTGTGATTTGTCCGAATGGCACGTATTTTGATCAACGACAAAGAATTTGCACGGGGGATGAAAAAGTGGATTGCGAAAATGCTGAAGAATGGTAAGTATACTGACTGAAACCTCCAGAATAAATCATTAATAACCAGTAAAAAATTAGAATCCAAACAAGAAATAAAAAAACTTGAACCTGAAAATATTGTAGGTTTTATCTGAACGAAATGACATTTTCGGAAGAAGTAACCGAACACTACGAATTAAATTCTACGGAGAAAGAAGATGTACCTTCCGTGTTACCTCTGATACTTCCATAAGTAAACAAAGCGATAAGAATTGGTAATAATATTTTCAATCGATACGAAAAATATATGGATCCTTTTGTGTCCCATAATCCTACGAAGTTGTTGCTAAAAAAATATTTTATTCACTTTAAACTACCAAGATTGGAATGGCTTGTGGTTTAGAAAATAATGACGTCATAAAATTTGGGAGTCGTAAATTCGGCATCTTAAGGATTCGAAGATACAAATAAAATCGAGTGGCTCGTTTCCAAGGTCATATTTTTTCTTCCCAGTGAGTTCAATGTTCCGCTAATCGCGCGTTCTCGTCTTTCGGGCCCTTAATATTCCTGTTGCAACCAAAGACAGTGTAGTATCCGAGAAAAGTGGAAAATAAAAATTCCCAAGGTGGGGGAAGACCTTCGGAGCGAACTAAGAATAATCCTCGAGTTATATTAACCCTTCGGGTCCTTGAGAATCCAGCGATGCCGTTTCCGATCGCTATCGGAATATTCGATTCACCAACCGCGTATTAAACCGCGGTTTTATTTCGATACTCGGCCTCTTGAGGCGATAATTTATTTCAACTTCGCCAAGTTAAGCTTTTACTTTGTAAATTTATCATTATCTTGAGGTTGTCATATAAATAAGAATATTTTTTCTGTGTTTTTAAATATTGGTTGAATCGCACCAAAAATATTTGTCGAATATTATAACTGGTCAAATGTTCAGGATGAAATCGAGGGGTTATCTAAGTTCGTACTATTTATTATGGTAAATACAAAATTAGAGAGCATCGCTGACAGTCTTAATATTCAAGTTCTTATAACGATATTACGTTTAAAAATGTAATCCTAATAAAAAACGAGCTTCTAATATTGAGCACTCTGGATACACAGAGAACGATAAAGGAATGCACAAAGGAGTAACAACACCCACCACCTTAAACCCCATGAAAACGAAAATAAATATTTCCTATGAAACCGCGAGATGCATCTTCATCCTTCTTCTTAAATGAACCCTCTAAAAAAAGTACCACCTCCAAACGTAATTAATGACGATACTAATCAAGTCCTAAGCTATTTAATCCTAGCTACATCCGAGTCTCTGAAATCCGTGCTATCAAAACGATTCGCGTATGATTTTCTTTTTTATTAATAAGATTCAAGTAAAATATGTCAACGATCGAACGCGATCGTGCACGACATATGAAAAGAATTAAAGCTAACCCAACGAACATGTTATTCTTCTTATACAATTGTTAAAAAAGAAAATATCTAAGAATTGATCGAGTCCCACTTTAATTCTTGGAATACTAACAAATTTGAATTTATCGCAGTACTAGAATTTTCCTTGCACTAAGTGCTTCCACTCTAATTATTTTCTTGATAGTATTAATTCGAACCGAATAAAAGAATGATATCGAACAATTCCAAGTATAATAATATCAAATAATTCCAAATGATATTTAACTCAAGATTTAAAATAGGACCGAGTTCGGAGATCTAAGTTATTATTAACGATAATATGGACCGTGACCCTGAGGCCATGTTGCCATTACATTGTTATTATCGTAAACGTACTTAATTTTCGGATGTGTGCTTTGGCCGAAAATGGCTTGACGGACCATTCCGAACATTGCCGAACCAAGGGCCATGTTACTGAGCATTCCAGCGATCGAAGCAGCTGCTCGCGCATGTGCCAAAGCCATTTGAATTAGAAAAGACAACACGAAACCTACTCCGGGCATCATTTGCATCATCTTTCTCTTCGTGGTCCTTCCGAGTTGTTTCAAAAGATACGTGGTCGGCCGAGGCACGATATCTTCGTTCAACTGTGGCAGTTGCAAAGTCAATTCCGATTTCCCATTCGGCTTTTCGTTATTTAATATCACGTTTTCGGCGGCCGGATCATCCTCGAATTTTTCTACACGCGTATCCTTCAGATATTTACTGGAAAACTTATCTAAAAGCGACTTAAAGAGATTCTTCGCCCTCTTTTGCCTCTGCCGTTCTTCCTGATTCCTTGCTGACTCTTTTTCAAAATCATAGCCCGTCTGGCTGCTCCGAGGAACTATTTTAGGTTTATACGATTCGTTTTGATTTGCGTTTTTACCGGAAGATTCATGATTTTCGAACTTGTTCTCTTCCTTTTGGAGTTGCCGACTCAATCGAGTGCCAAATAGAACTTCGAAGGCACTGCAAGCTTCTTCTCGATTAAGATACTGCTTACCCTCGCCGTTATCAGAGTCGGAAACGTTCGGCTTAATTTTATCCAAGAACATCGTAATTATTTGATCGTCGCTGATCGATCGTTTAATATCACTGTACTCTTCGGTGTCTTTCAAGAATTGAAAATCGCTTTCTCTAGGTTCGCTTATGCTCCTCTCCTTTTTCTCCTTATCTTTTTTGACTTTCTCGGTATCAGGACGTTGGTCCAGGACCTCCTCCATAATGTCGCTAATTATTGTCAGAATACTAGGCAGATTTTTATTGTCCTTTATCTTCGATCCTCGGCCTTCCCGAAAACTGCCCAAACTGATACCTAATTCCCCGTTTCCTAAACCTCGGATTTTTAGGAAACCCAGGTTGCTTTCGAATTTTTGATCAGCCAGTTTGCTGTACCACTGAACCAGATAGTTTTCCACGGATTCCTTTCTCCACAATAATTCCTTTTCGAAGTCGAGGGTGGACATTCCGAAATATTTTACAACCTCGTTTTCCGTCGAACGATCGAATGGCAGGAAACCTGGCAGCGATGGGAAACCAATTAAAGATGGCACGGCACTGGTGATGTAAGGCCACACGAAAATTCCCATGCATCTTATGAAGCTCAGACTCCGGATACATTGGACCACTCTCGATAAGAATCCTCTGTTCGATGTATCTTTATTAAAACCTTCCACAATTTTTAGGATCTCGTGTTGATCCGCGGTGAGGGAATCCTTGATCGTAGAGTTTAAAGTATCCACGAAAGATTGCTGTGAATTATCAGAGGGATCTTTCGTCGGAGGATTTTTATCGTTGGACTTCTCGTCGTTGGGAAACGCAGACTTATCGTCATTGGGTGGATCCTCTTTCGGTGGAATTTTATTGCTCGTGATATTAACCAATAAATGAAGGAACTCCGTTTCCGTCATATTGAGATAGGTGCTTTGAACCGGAAGTGGAGTGAGTCCGATCTCCGCGTCGGTGTTATCGAAAGAATCTAGCTTTCCTATGATCTCTCTTCGTCTCCTGCTTTTTACTTTGGAAAATAATTCTGTTATCGGCGATTTTGGTTGGCGAGCCGCGTAATCGGATTGGTCCACCTCTTCCTTGGAGATGTCTATAAAGGTGCCTGATGGTTGTCCCGGGTATCCTGGAATGATTCCTTGGTCGGCTAAAAAATAAGAAGGGAGTCGAAGATCGATAGAGGTAATACAGAAAATAATTTCAGGTTTTAATTATTAAGATCCTTATTATGAATTGCGTAAAAATAATTCTAGACAAAATTGATTCACCTACTGAAGTGGACGCCGGTGTTCCACTTAATTGTCCTTTCTCGTGGTGATTAACACCTGGCCGATGAGGAGGCGTCTCTCCTTGAGCCCTTCTCGTGCTGGTTATTCCACCGAACGATGGAAAACTCGGAAGTGAAGGCGTGCCTCCTGGATACTGCGGGATTCCTCCTGGAAATGATGGAATTCCACTTGGATACTGCGGAACTCCACCTGGAAATGATGGAATTCCACCTGGATATTGTGGAATTCCACCTGGGAATTGGGGAATGCCGGAACCATCTTGAAACGGGAATCCACCGACACCAGGAATAGTCGGAACTGATCCCAAGTCGGGATACGACGGTAAACTCGGAAACTGGGAAAGCAACTCGTCGAAATTAGGAAATCCTGGTAAAGTAGGGTATTGTTGCTTCAAAGTGGGCCAACTAACTTGCTGACTGCAACTTATAAAATTACTGTTCTTTACGCATTCCACCATTTTCGTGACATAACTCGCTCGAAGTGGATCCGGAATGCCTCGTTCGATCATACGAATCATATTAATTTCTTTGCTGGTTAATCGAGATTCAATTTCAGGGTCATCGATGTTTAAGTAGGACTGATCAACTCGTGATCTTTCCTTGCCGAGAACATGATTCAGGATTTCTTCGATTTTATCTTCTATCTGCTCCAAGGCAGGACGGTCGTCCTTGTCGTCCAGCACGAATTGATACTTGGTTCTTGGCAGATTTTGGAAACTTCCGAATTCCGGAAAACTCGGGAGTCTCGGGAAATATTCAGCGATAGTAGGCCAAGCAATATCCCTGGTGCATTCCAAGAAATTATTATTCCTGACACAAGTGATCATCCTGTCAACGAAACTTTGTCGAGTTTCCTGTGGTAACAAATTCTCGGCGACTCTCAGAATATGTGCTTGCTGTTCGTTTAAATACTTCGTATAATCCACCGTTTTCATCGAGTCGGAGCTCGCGGGTAAATTCGGCGTTGATATCTCCACGGCTTTCAAAATATTGAGAATAATAGTTTCAGGCAATTCATTGAAAATCGGGAAAAATCTGGTGTCAGTTATAGTGACCGTGGCATCCCCGTGTTGTCCTGTCTTCACGTTGGTCTCCGCGAGTGGACGAGCATCAGAAATGGCACTTGCCTCGGTTATATTTTGGGGAGAATTCGACGGTACCGTATTGTTAGTCGTGACAACGGGAGAAATTCCGAAAGTGGGAAAACTAGGAAGTCGCGGAAAATATTCGAGCATCGTCGGCCACAGGACATCCCTCGAGCACAGCAGGAAGTTACTGTCGCGCACACATTCGATCATCCTGTTCACGAAACCTGGCCGAATGGCATCCGGAAGTAAGCTCTCTGTAATTCTTATGATACTTTCTTGTTGATCATTCAATATGTCGACGAACTGTTGGGTTTTTGTGATGGAACTTGGCGTGGATTCTTCGTTGACGTTCGGCGACGATAATTGCACCGATCGGAGGATGTTGAAAATCACCGATTCCGGATGCTCCGTGAATATTGGAACGAACCTCGTATCAGTCACGCTTATCACTGGAGCGTTTGGAATTGCTTTATTCGAAAGCTCTTCGACTCCCGATGGATTTCTGGAACTAATTTTGGGCCCAGTATTTCCGATGTCCGACATGATTCGTTCTTCAGCTTCGTTCCCAGAATTCGATGGCATCGATTCGCTTTCAGCCGTGATTCTTGTCTGTGTCAACTCGGCAGGTATTGTTAATGGAAATTCTGGTAAATTTTGATCGTATTGACCGATCATGGGCCAAATGACGTATCTGGTGCAATTCACGAAATCATTGTTTCTTTGAAGACAAGTGAGCACTTGACCAATGAGGGTCGTCCTTGAATGAGGCGGCACAATATCCTCAGCCAATTTCAAAATATCAACTTCTTTTCTGCTGAGCGCCGTCAAATACACGATGTTTCCACCAGACACTTTGGGTGGTGTTTCCGACATGTTCTCCAAAGATTTGCGTACTTTGCTCAAAATATCTATGATCCGTTCCTCCAAATAATTGGATTGTTCATCGGAACTCAGAACCTGTTTAATTAGTACAGGTGCCGCAACCATTTCTCCTGCAGCTGGTTGCTCCGGTGGAGTGGAACCAGGTATGAACGAGGTAAAGTCCGAGATACTCGGTACATTCGGGAAATAACTAAAAATGTCTGATATTCCCGGAATCGGGATGTCCGGTATCCATTCAAAAATATCTGGAAATTCGGGGAGACTTGGATTGAACTGTCTCACGGCGGGCCAAGTGGAATACTTCACGCAAGTCAGATAATTAAATTCCTGAATACATCTGACTGTCTTCTGAAGAAATTCGGGTCGATAAGGAACCGGAATCAGTTGCTCCGCCAGGTGCAGGGTCTGCAATTGTTCTTGAGGAATCAGGGTTACGTAAGAGTCCATTGACGAATCCAATAATGAGGGTGGATTTTGAAGTTTAGGTTGCTCCTTCAAAGTACTTTGAAGAAGATGCACGATCATGGTTTCCGGTCGTGGCTTCCTCATCCTCGTCGCATCGGCCTCCACGATTTCAGGAAGTTCACCGACCTCGTCGGAAAAGCTGGGAAACGGAACCAAAGGATAATTCGGGAAAAGAGTAACCGTGGGATACCAAGCTGGGTAATCGGGAAGAGGTGGAAGTGCCGGGAAATATTGCTTGACCATTGGCCAAGCAAAATATCTGATGCAACTGAAATACTCAAATCTCCGCACGCACGAATACATTCTATCCGAATATTCCCTCCTTGCGGATTCCGGTAAAAATCTCTCGGCCATTTGTAGGATCTCCACTTGATTGGAAGTCAGAATTTTGCGAAGGGTATCGTTCTTTGGATCGATGTATGTTCGCAGCATGTTATTGGTTGGAATCGACTCCAAAGCTTCTTTTAATATATCAGCTACAGCGTTCTCCGGCGAAATTATTCTTACGTGGTTCAATTCTTGGGAACGTCCTGATTTTTCTCGATTACCGGTGAGCAGATCGATTAAATTAATTTCGATCGGCAAATTCGCAAGGTTTTGTCCGATCGATTCCGGAAGATTATCCGCCACGATGGGCCACACGAAGATCCTCAGGCAATTCAGGACATTGAGTCCTCGAATACATTCGACCATGTTGGTTACGAAGGATTGCCTTTGCTTTACGTTCACCAACTGTTCCGCACACTTAATTATTTTCTGCTGATTCTCCGTCAATGATATCTCGTTTAAACGATCCGAATATGTTTCGTTGGGAGCTCCGTGTCTTTTCGATGACACGATGTACCTCAAGCTATCCAACAATTGATTCTCCGTGAATTTTGGAATCTCAGGAAGCACCACGGTTTCTTGTTCCCTTAATTGTTGCAGAAACGTTCTGTCGCGGATCTGCTTTTGAAGCGTCGCGGCCTGATTCTTCCATCTTTGAAGGCGCTCGTTGGTCGGCTGCTTATATCCATATTCTAACTTACCGCTACGTCCGTTCCGGACATTTTTATTCTCGTTGATAAAAGCATCCTCGTCGATTCCGATAGCTTTGTCAACGTTCAGGATCTTCGCTTCCTCGAGTTTGGCCACGTTCGCCGATTGGTCACCCGCGGCATCCAAAACGTCATCTCGAATAGAAATTAATTTTTTAATTTGACCATCTACGATCGATTCCTGTTCTCCGTCGAACACCTTCTTTTCCTCGGCGCTTAAGTAGACCGTGGAACTCTTGAATCTTGACTTACCTTGTGTTTCGCCGAGATATCTGTTCTCTCTGTTCGCGGTTGGTTCTTCGGGTTCGTTTTCTAAGGAAGGTGCATTTTCATTCGAAGTAGACTGCTCGGCTTCCTGTCCTTGAACCTTCCCTTCGATCGTCCCCAAGCTTCGCAAGTCGTTTCGAACTTCGTCGTTCCGAACGTCCTCCGAAGGTTCGACTTCTTCTTGGCTCCCTTCGGAGTCCTGTCTTTTATCGCCGCTCTTTTTTATGGCTACATCCAAATCAGACTCTTCGGCGTCGATCAATCTTTTTCTGTCACCGATTACACTCTCGTCCACTTTGATACTCTTCTCTTCGGTATTTGCTTCTGCATCCACTTGAGCATCGAATCTTCGAATACCTTCTTCCTTGTCTTCATCAACATGTTTCTGATTCTCCTTGCTCGAAACTTCATCATGATTATCAGATTTACCGGAAAAAGCAACGTCGTTTCTTCTTCTCTTCTTCACTACACTGCTTTCCTCATCCTCGTCTCTCAACAACACACTACCGCCATTGATATTTTCTTTGATCTTCCTCTTCTCCTCTTCAAACTGATCGGGAAAGACGATATCTATCGGTTTCTCTTCGTCCACTTCCTCTTCAGCCTTTTCCAAATTATCCACGGGCGAAGCTTTTTCTGTTGGAACCTGTTCTTCTTTTCTCGCAACTGCTTCCTCGAGCTTCACGATATCAATCACATCGGGTGTTATACTTTCCTCTTCCACTCGTTCCGGTACCGTAACTTCCTCCCGTTCCTCTATCTTTATCTTCGCGGGATCGATGTCACTGACCCCGAGAACATCCGAAATCTTGATCGGTAGTTGGACCACATCCTGTTCGTTCTGCACGAGACTTCTCGCCGGAACACCACGAAGAACAGCGAATGACAGAAGTAGAAATATGAAGGAACGGGGAGGAGATAGATTTGCAAAGGAACTTGCAAATCGTGGACGCGGGGAGGTTCGTGTTCTCATGGTCGCGGTCGGGAGGCGAATGTCTCGGCTGCTTCTCGGTCGCTTCTCGGTCGCTTCTCGGCCGTTCTATGGTTAGCCATGGAAGAGGCATAGTGATACGCATACCATCTTGTACGGGACAAGGTGCAAACGTGTTCGCGAGAGTATATACATGTATGTCCTCGTAGAGGGCAGGAACAACATTCGCGAGCATATATGTGATACCGAGAGGTAGCAGCTCGGTATTTCCATTTTTATGGTGCCCCTCCTGCATGGCTTCGGCTTCGGGGTTGCGAGGGGATCGAGTTCACGGTCTAACGGCCGTTGATACCGCCACTTCGATAGCCTCGAGCCAAAACCAATAATCTCGATACCAGTTCAAGTATTCTACTCTGGGATACCGTGCTCGGAAAATACTCGGTTGACGTACGAATAATCGTATGTTAATGATATTCATTTCGTGCGTGTGCAGTTTTAGATGCCACGTATGATTCATACGTTAACACGGAATTGTTTCGCACAAAGACCATAAGCGGTACAAGATACCAGATACCAGTCCGCGTGCGAGCGTGGAGTTCTTCCTTCGTATAAACCACTAATGAGCGAATTAACCTTGAGCCAATGGAGCAAGGAAAATAGTCCGGCAGTCTGGTTAACGTAGGAGTATTATCACCTTCATCTATGCCAGTGTTTCCTATCCTAATCAACATTTCCGTAACTAGATTCTTCGGTAACCATCGGTAGTTTATAGGCGCCAATAATAATTGGAAAAACGAAAATTGAAAAACGTAAATCAGGAAACCTATTGAAAGCCGTCTCGATTATTTTTCACTACTTCTGGGTTGGTAATTAATGATGCAGCTTAAATTAACTTCGAAGTGCAGCACCCATTGATGAGATACATTTAGCTAGAAAACTATAGACTTGTCCACTAGTTTTCTGTAGGGAGCGATTTAACCGATCCTGAGGGAAAAAGCAAACCGGTTGGTGTCCAACAAATGCACCTTTTAAACGATATAATAAGAAGATCGCGGAAAGGGAGTGGATGGAGATGGAGAAGAAGAAGAAGAAGAAGAAGAAGAAGAAGGAGTCGTGGTTGGACATTGAACGATGCAGTTCGTATAAAGTTGGGTTTCAGGTTTGCGTTAAGTACGAGAGGCCTCTACGGGTCTGGTTTAAGGGTTGGAATTTTTCGTCCTTGACAGGATCGAGGAGACTAGGAGGAACGACCAGAAGACCCGACGAAGAGCCAATGGTGGAGCAAGGGAGGATCGTGAATTTTTACGGCAAACATTATTTTCCAAGATGGCCTCTCTCGCCTTCGATGTTCGACTCCTCTTCTTCCCTCTTTCCTCGTGAAGTCGATGCGGTAAACCTGTATTACCTTTCTTTCTTTTATCTGGGGACTGGCTCCCTGCTTTAAAGGTCGGTTCACAACGGTCCTATTCGGTTTACCCGCTTTGAATATCTTTCGTACAATTTGGAAATATTTCTCGAGGTACTTTCACTTTCGTTGACTTCCTTACGATTCCTTTGGGACTTTTCTCGGAATACCCGGTTTCGATGAGTCAACGAAAGACGTAATTTTTTGTCGACAGTGATAGGTGGTTCTGGTTTTTTTTATGGATTCAAAATCGATGCGTGTCTAATGGAAATGAAACTCCTGCAATCGCAGCAGCCGAGATCGGTAGACCGTTAAAGAATCTTACTGTGAGACCGATGAGTTATGGGGTCAGTGAGCGGCCACCATGTGCCACAAAAGGCATTGACAATCTTAATTCACATCTGCACGATGCATCGCACAATGACAGCAATTTTCTATCATTCTCGCATTCAATAATAATCTGCGATCTTTAAAGTTCAATTAACCTTAAAAGCTATGTTTCCCGTTATCCTTGATTTTCGTAGAACGAACAACAAATTCAATAACTCGCTCTTATAAGTTCGAGTTTTACTATCCAGTCTGTCTTGTTTGAAGGCGAGTGTCACGTACGGTTGGTTGTCCAAGCTGACCGTGACAGTGGCATGGAAAGTAGGGCATATTTCCCATGGAGGGCATAATTCAAAATCTATAATATTTTTTTTGTATTTAGAGGGCTACGAAAATTTCATTCGACGATCAAAATCGTACCGATCTCGGATATTTGGAGAACGGATGGTCGGGGAACGGCGTTCTCCAGGGGATCCTCCTGTGTTCCCCGAGTGGCGTCGAAATCACCGTCGAAGAGTAAATTGGAGGTAGTGCGCAGATCTAACGCGCAGTGGCTCGCGATCCTCTTTTGAGTTCGAACGGTTACATGGTCGTTCGTCCGAATCATACGTTGGCTCTTGCTAGTCCGATTAACACCTCTTATTTCGTGGTCCCCCGTTTCTTCATCGACAGTCCACGGTTTCTTGCTGACTAAAAATACCGATTCCACGGTTCCTTCGAAAAAAGTTATTTCTTCGTCTCCATGAAGAGAATCACGTGATCCGAAAAACCGGTTCGATGATGCAGCCGATTGGTTGGACGTTTATTGGCGTGCTACTCGTGATTGCATTTTCCAAAAATGTACTCTCCACGAGGATCGACAGTGACGAATTATCAACGAATTTCAATGAGAGTGAATCCACTAAAGTTACCAATCTCTTGCCAGTTTCGAGAGATATCGGTGGGATCGATTACATCGGAACAGTTCGATCATTTTTTAATCGCCTGTTGAATGGCGGGAAACCAGTTCAAAGTAAGTCTGCCAACTCTCCTCTCAGTTAATATTGTAATAAATAAACGAATCATTTTTAATTACAAGCATCTGTTTCTTTCACAAGTTTGTATCTTCTTATATCAAATAAAAATTCTAAAAAATGTTCGTTGCCACTTTATATGAAAATGAAGAGGTTTGTAATAACTATGTATTATCCGTGTAATAACAACCGTGTAACCATCGATGTAACTTTAATTACACAGACGCATCCACTGGACAAGCGCGAACGTTTGGCCACAAGCGAATACAATTCATGCTAATGCCAATGATGTACAAGATGGGAGTCATGATGACTATGTTGACAGTGCTGACAGTGATTTCTTTAAAGGGTCTACTTATCGGTAAGTTCTTAGTAACCACGCTGGCCAGTCAAAAAGTAACGGTCCCCGAAGTTAAGAGCTACGCAATGTGCATACATAATCGAGTGACATCGACCCATTTCGCATACTTTTACTTCGTGATCTGATTTTTTAGTCGATTCTAATTTGGGACTTAACACTTCCTTCTTCAACCGTAATTTCTAAATTCGTTGATCTCATTTATTCATTAACGTCTTTCACGAATAACGCAACCTATTTTTATAGGCACTCGATTAATATATGCAAACAATGCTGCTTAAGATTCGACCACTAGTTACGATTTTTTATCAATTAAAAAGAATCAAGTTGAAAATTTTGTTAATAATTCATAGGTAGTAATTCTGTTTAGAATTTAATAAAATAATCATTTAATATATAATAATATATGATAATTCAACGAGGTAATAATTTAATTTTATAAACCGCCTTCTTTTTATATAGTGACATTAACGTTGAATTATTTGCAGGTGCCCTTTTACTGATGTTAAAAGTAAGTTCCATAATCGCGAAATTCAGTCACGGATGGGGCCAGCACGCACCGACTCCGGGTTGGCAGGCCCAACCGATTCACGTGCACGTACACAACAGTCATCCGATGGCACACCATCAGGCATACAACAGTTGGGTATCGGGCCCAGGTCTCGAGGACGACGATCACTATTATTACAAGGGATAAAGCCGGAAATAGTTGATCGACGCGTCGCAGAAAAAACCAGGCCATTGAAGCCACGCTCCCGCTTTTTATCCGTTTCGATCGGAACGAAGGAAACAGAAGAGACTTGCTCTGATTCAGCGGATGCCAATGTGATTTTTTGCTTCTCTCGATTGAAGATCCAACGCATACTTTAGAGATAAGTCAGTTAATAACTTCCTCTTAAGCCAGTGGATAAGCAACGCGCAAACCAAAGGAGATCGATGATCCTGTACGATAAGGACAAGGAAAATCCACGATAAAGCACGATTCTGCACGAACAAAGCTCTTTCCCTTTCTATCCGATTTAATTCGGAAAACGAAGAGATTTTTGTCGAGCGGACTCGATTAACTTGTCGTCAGAAATTCCCCTTATTTCATCGAATCTAAAACCAACGACTAGCTTATCAGTATTTATCGATCTCAATAATGATCGAGTCAATCAGAATTATATTTCCCGAGAAAAAAAAGAATTGTTCACCTTGATTTATGAAATACCGCGTGTCTTGGAGTCGATGAAATACGACAATGTCCTGTCAATTTATTTATTTATTTATTATTAATTTATATCGTAGTCGTAGGTAGCCAATGTGCCACGCGCAGTATATCTGGAGTCGAACAAGGACACCGTAGTCCTGTTTTATTTTTTAAGCCGAAACCAGCGTTACTATGCTCGACCAAAAATCCTGTACCACCAGATAGAACGTTTATGTTTAAGTAATAACCACTTACCTCACGTGACTCTAACTACCAATTTATTTATTCCGTGATAACCGCTGGGTCACCCGAACTCTGGCGGTGCATCACGCGCATGTAAAATACCATGTATCGTTGTACAATACAATCATTTATTGCATTTATTAAATTATTCTTTACGCTAACCACGCGAGTCACTCTCCATAAATGCATTCTTCAATACGAGACATTCCGCGAAACGGTAAATTTCGTCTCGAAAGATCATAGTACACACAATTATTAAATTATTTGTTGCACTAACCACGCGAGCCATTCTCAATAAAGGCATTGTCTGATAGGAAATATTCCATAAAACGGTAAAGTTCGACTCGAAATATTAGAGTACATGCGATTATTAAATTGCTTTTTGCATTAACCACACGAGCCATTTTCAGTAAAGGCATTGCCTGATAGGAAATATTCCAAAAAATGGTAAAGTTCGATTGGAGATATCATTGATTTCGCGAGTAGCAAGATGACGGATTGGAGTTTCAGGCTCCGGTGCATCGATTCGATTGAGCGATCAAGTGCACACGGTATGCAACTTCTATGATATAAACTGCATCGCTGCGCTAGTCGAGGCCCAGTTTCTCGCATTATAATCGCTTTAGTGGGGTACTTCTTGCGACTAAAAAAGGAAAACATCCGCGCCTCGTACCGGAGACCATCGTCCAGTCGATGCACTTCGCGAACAAGAGTTGGACGTTTTCCGCACCTCACTCATCAAGCTAATTAACAGTTACTTATTATTATTTCCCGCGTGTGAACAATTTTAGTGTACAATGTGTTATGACCGGACGAACGGATACCTTAATTAGCAACTTTTTGTTGAAAACTAACGGTGGAAGTAGTAGTAGCTCGCGCGTTAAGTTTTATGGTACATGATTAAGACTGACGCACAACTTGTATCCGGTAGCCGAAGATCCTATCGGAAGTAAATTTCTTTGAACACCGGAAGATATGAGCAGCATAATTTTGTGGATATGTTTTGCGAATATACTGTGCTTTGCGAGTGCGTTTAACATGATTTCGAGTGTTGATCAAAATTCGGAAGACTTGGGGAGTAGTGTTAATCTCACTCGGGAAGTGGATATCTTACCGGGAGTCAAGTTGCATATCGCGGAAGATGACGTTCGTCTTAGTGTCAAGATTGTCGATCTATTTGCAGGTAAACAGTATAATTATATCATGAATATGATTAGTAAAATTGTTGGAGATAACTCTGTCGTAAATTTCACTTTAGGGAATGACGTGATTGGTAGGTCCGGTGAGATGAGCACAAAGAAGAACCGCTTGAAAAAAATGGGAATGACGATGATGATGGTCCCTTTAATGATGCAGGTTTTAATTCGATCTCTTATTTCCGCTTTTGTTGATTTATGTAGAATTTAATTGTCTCCACAGTAATGTTTTCATCGTTTTCACGTTTTTATTGTGTATAGTAGATAATATAGTTATTAGAGAATTAATGAAATAACTTAAGAATTTAGAATTAATGAATGAATTAATCAAATATGTTCAAGTTACTGGCAAGATATTGTATTCATCGAATTACTGATTCCTTGGTGACTTTCAGTTGTTTTCCTTACCGAGCGCTATCGCCTCCATCAAAATGTCCCTGCTGAGGAGCATCTTCGTAGGGAAATTAGCAATTATCATGCTAATTTATAACACCGTTAAAAATTACCAAAAGCCGGAGGAAGTGGTGGTGGTACATCAGGCTGCCCAACATCACGATCACTATTATCACGATTATGATCGACCGGAAGACGACGACCGCGGAGGATGGTGGGGAAGATGAACGAGATCCACGAGTCTCTCTAAATCTACGAACCAAACATCTTGGAATGTAAACAGCGGAATTGTATCTCGGATAAAAAAGATTTTCAAATATCACTTTGTACCTGAATACCAAAATAAGTGGACGTAAATCATCTTCAAGTATTTCTTCTCCATAATCATCTCCCACTTCTGGAATCGATTAAAAAAATTTATTAACGTGGATTAATTTATAGATAAAAAGTTTAGGAACCTTCTAAAGGTCCTTTGGAGGTTTTAAAAACATCCCAATTTTTGTGATCTTTCTATTCGAAACCTTTAGAAGTTCCAAGAAAAAATATTGTAGGTGCAGCTTGCGTATTGTATCAAATAATTAATGTAATGAATGATTTAATCAAAACCGAATTTGAGTCCTACAGAAGTGAAATCAAAATACAATAGACGTCAGGGACAAAAGGGTACAAGGTTAATGAAAAAAAGAGAATTCCTTCGTGAGTAGTTTAGTGTTTCGAGTTACAAATCGGGTCTTGGCGAGTCGACGGCCGGTATATCTGAGAGCAAGATGTCGACTGACCCACTTAGGCCCTCTTATAACGGCATTTCGGTCCAGATTCCCCGTCGATGAGGTTTGGACACACTACGCCAGTTTTCCCATTTCTCTCTCGTTATATTCAACATCGAAATCGAAATTGGTATAGCTTCGTCGAATTCGTAAGACAAGCCTTGCTGCGGGTTGTAATCGCGTCATTAACTCAAAATGCAAATCAATTTTACAATATATATATCCAGGAAATTCTTGAAGAATTTTGTTTTGTTGCTCAGTTACAAGTATGCATGATTATATATATCTAAGTTTGCAATGCATTATCCATTTCCTATCTTAATGTTCGAACGAGGTATTAAAGAAATCAATCAATTTTCTAATAAGACAATAAATAAGCTGTCGTTATTCGCGATGCGTATACGTGCCACTTACATTGCATCGTTAGTATGCCACAGTCATCGATCCTGGATCGACAGTTTGCTATGCGAATCGGTACGAGTAAACCGTTTTCTAAACTACTAAATGCAGGATGCATGTTTTATACGTGGCAAATCGGAATTAAGTTCAGGTAATATTGGTATGCGAGCAAGTTCGAATCTCGAGCAATCGGCAACCTCAAAAATGTTCGCGTAATTTCAAGCGGATCTTACTAGTCCTAGATGGTCCAAATCGATGGTGGATGATGCTTAAATATATTCTACGATGATTTTGGATCGAAAGATGTGGATTAAACATTCCTTTAGTAAAAAATGGGATGATCCAAAATCGTAAAAATGAGAAGGGGTATACCTTGAAAAATTGCGAAAATTTCAAAGCCGCCAAAATCAATTCTAAATGGCCCAAATCGATGGTAGATGATGTATAAACATATTCTAGGACGATTTCTGGTCGAAAGAAGCGGTTAAAAAATTTTTATTGGTCAAAAATGGGTCGAATCGAAGTCGAAAAAATGTAAAGGGGTATACCTTCAAAAATCGCCAAAAATTAAAAGTCGCCAAAATCAATTCTAAACGACCCAAATCGATGGTAAATGATGTATAAACATATTCTAGGACGATTTCTGGTCGAAAGAAGCGGTTAAAAAATTTTTATTGGTCAAAAATGGGTCGAATCGAAGTTGAAAAAATGTAAAGGGGTATACCTTCAAAAATTGTCAAAATTTCAAAGTCGCCAAAATCAATTCTAAATGGCCCAAATCGATGGTATATGATGTATAAACATATTCTAGGACGATTTCTGGTCGAAAGAAGCGGTTAAAAAATTTTTTTAAGCCAAAATAGGTCGATCCAGAATCGAAAAAATGTGAAGGGGTATACCTTCAAAAATCGTCAAAAATTGAAAGTCGCCAAAATCAATTCTAAATGACCCAAATCGATGGTAAATGATGTATAAACATATTCTAGGACGATTTCTGGTCGAAAGAAGCGGTTAAAAAATTTTTATTGGTCAAAAATGGGTCGAATCGAAGTTGAAAAAATGTAAAGGGGTATACCTTCAAAAATCGCCAAAAATTAAAAGTCGCCAAAATAAATTCTAAACGACCCAAATCGATGGTAAATGATGTATAAACATATTCTAGGATGATTTCTGGTCGAAAGAAGCGGTTAAAAAATTTTTTTAAGCCAAAATAGGTCGATCCAGAATCGAAAAAATGTGAAGGGGTATACCTTCAAAAATTGTCAAAATTTCAAAGTCGCCAAAATCAAATCTAAATGGCCCAAATCGATGGTAAATGATGTATAAACATATTCTAGGACGATTTCTGGTCGAAAGAAGCGGTTAAAAAATTTTTATTGGTCAAAAATGGGTCGAATCGAAGTTGAAAAAATGTAAAGGGGTATACCTTCAAAAATCGCCAAAAATTAAAAGTCGCCAAAATAAATTCTAAACGACCCAAATCGATGGTAAATGATGTATAAACATATTCTAGGACGATTTCTGGTCGAAAGAAGCGGTTAAAAAATTTTTATTGGTCAAAAATGGGTCGATCCGGAATCGAAAAAATGTGAAGGGGTATACCTTCAAAAATTGTCAAAATTTCAAAGTCGCCAAAATCAATTCTAAACGACCCAAATCGATGGTAAATGATGTATAAACATATTCTAGGACGATTTCTGGTCGAAAGAAGCGGTTAAAAAATTTTTATTGGTCAAAAATTGGTCAAACCCAAGTCGAAAAAATGTAAAGGGGTATACCTTCAAAAATTGTCAAAATTTCAAAGTCGCCAAAATCGCTTCTAAACGACCCAAATCGATGGTAAATTATGTATAAACATATTCTAGGACGATTTCTGGTCGAAAGAAGCGGTTAAAAAATTTGTATTGGTCAAAAATGGGTCGAATCAAAGTCGAAAAAATGTAAAGGGGTATACCTTCAAAAATCGCCAAAAATTAAAAGTCGCCAAAATAAATTCTAAACGACCCAAATCGATGGTAAATGATGTATAAACATATTCTAGGATGATTTCTGGTCGAAAGAAGCGGTTAAAAAATTTTTTTAAGCCAAAATAGGTCGATCCAGAATCGAAAAAATGTGAAGGGGTATACCTTCAAAAATTGTCAAAATTTCAAAGTCGCCAAAATCAAATCTAAATGGCCCAAATCGATGGTAAATGATGTATAAACATATTCTAGGACGATTTCTGGTCGAAAGAAGCGGTTAAAAAATTTTTATTGGTCAAAAATGGGTCGAATCGAAGTTGAAAAAATGTAAAGGGGTATACCTTCAAAAATCGCCAAAAATTAAAAGTCGCCAAAATAAATTCTAAACGACCCAAATCGATGGTAAATGATGTATAAACATATTCTAGGACGATTTCTGGTCGAAAGAAGCGGTTAAAAAATTTTTATTGGTCAAAAATGGGTCGATCCGGAATCGAAAAAATGTGAAGGGGTATACCTTCAAAAATTGTCAAAATTTCAAAGTCGCCAAAATCAATTCTAAACGACCCAAATCGATGGTAAATGATGTATAAACATATTCTAGGACGATTTCTGGTCGAAAGAAGCGGTTAAAAAATTTTTATTGGTCAAAAATTGGTCAAACCCAAGTCGAAAAAATGTAAAGGGGTATACCTTCAAAAATTGTCAAAATTTCAAAGTCGCCAAAATCGCTTCTAAACGACCCAAATCGATGGTAAATTATGTATAAACATATTCTAGGACGATTTCTGGTCGAAAGAAGCGGTTAAAAAATTTGTATTGGTCAAAAATGGGTCGAATCAAAGTCGAAAAAATGTAAAGGGGTATACCTTCAAAAATCGCCAAAAATTAAAAGTCGCCAAAATAAATTCTAAACGACCCAAATCGATGGTAAATGATGTATAAACATATTCTAGGATGATTTCTGGTCGAAAGAAGCGGTTAAAAAATTTTTATTGGTCAAAAATGGGTCGATCCGGAATCGAAAAAATGTGAAGGGGTATACCTTCAAAAATCGTCAAAAATTGAAAGTCGCCAAAATCAATTCTAAACGACCCAAATCGATGGTAAATGATGTATAAACATATTCTAGGACGATTTCTGGTCGAAAGAAGCGGTTAAAAAATTTTTATTGGTCAAAAATGGGTCAAACCCAAGTCGAAAAAATGTGAAGGGGTATACCTTCAAAAATTGTCAAAAAATTAAAGTCGCCAATTTCGCTCCTAAATGGCCCGAATCGACGGTAGATGATCCCTAAATATGTTCTGGGATGATTTTGGGTCGAAACAAGTGGATTACAAATTTGTATATCATTCTCTATCTTACGCTTCAAATCGAAACGCAAAAATCGTGGACTCTTTCTGTCGCTTTATCTAGGATATGGAACTTTGCATAGCACAGTTCTGTTACCTGTTCCTTTCGAGATTATCGTATTACCGTAAATAGCTGTGTTTGTACTTAGTGACATTAAGTTTCATTGAGAAATTATCGCCTCTCCGGCTAAGTCCCAGTCTCAACAAGGATCCATTCAGCGGAGATAATGAGAAGAGGAAACGTGTCTCGCGATCTCGAGCTTTAAGGACACTCCGCTTAAGATCACCCGTCTCCGGTGACCTATGCCTTTCCGTTCTTCATGATTTATCACGATCTTCGAGCATCGTTCAAAGATAGCGAGCGAAAATGGCTCGACGATCTTTAAACAATCACGATCCTTGATATCCTTACTCAATCCTGTATTAACTTATTATCGCGAGACAAATGCTACATTAACAACAAAGATACAATTCACGTAAAAATGTGAAGATAATTCTGCAGGCCCCGCGGCAACAGGTGGTTGAATTTTAATTACACCAGTTCTTTATTAAAAGTATGTATGACTTAGAAAGCGTGGCTGTCCATTTAGGACACGTTTTTAATCCCTAAAGTGCCAATAACTGTTCAATGTAAAATGCGTGCAAAAACCCATGTTACTTGCATTATAATCGTGGCTTTCAATAACGCAAGCATTTGACAAAGTCATGAAACACACTCATTTCGTATATCCACATAATCGCGCGATGTAAACATCCGGGTATTACTTGGTTCACGTATGTCGAAGGTACAAACGAGAGAGTTTTATGACTCGAGATTCTCGCAGCATCCAACAACGGAGAAGCATTCGATGCATTAACGAGATTTATGACTATCGTTCGTCATTGTATAATTATTCTGAGGTAAACTCGCGAAAGGCACGAAAGCATCCAGCCGAGGAGCCTTGCCAGCCTCCCTATTTTTCTCAGACTCCTCCCCCGATCGGTCTTCCGATAAATCTACTCGAAGGTAATAATCTTTTTCTTCTCTGCCGTTACGTTACTTCTTAAGAGTACGAGGACTTTTAGATTTCTTCACTCGACTAGTCGATCTCGCAGGCGCAGTTGCAAGTGCAGTTGCAAGTGCATCTTGAAAATGTCTCTCTTCGATGTTAGTGTATGAATTTAATTATTGCATTTTATTTATATAAACATAAGGTTTGAAGTTAATTTATATACTGAAATGAGACGGTTAAGAGAAATATATTTTTTTTACAGAGAATTTTTGTATGGATTTTATGTTTGCTGTGTTTCTTTCAATTCGGAGATCAGGCATCGACGAACAAAGTATCGGAACAAAACAGACCCTACGAGTTCTCGTTTAATATCGTTGATTTTCAACACCGATACGAGAAGAAAGGTAGACGATTGGTGAGAATTAATTTCCAAAATTCAGAGAATTAATTTTTGATTTTTTAATC
Organism: Nysson spinosus; assembly: GCA_910591585.2. Classification (NCBI taxonomy): domain Eukaryota; kingdom Metazoa; phylum Arthropoda; class Insecta; order Hymenoptera; family Crabronidae; genus Nysson; species Nysson spinosus. The sequence goes on along the minus strand of OU342839.1, from coordinate 534,791 downwards.
CAGACGAGAATGGTCTGATCAGCGGCGAATATGGATTCATAACCGCGGATGGAGTTTATCACGAGACGGGCTACGCCACGGATAAGAACGGTGACTTCATCATCACCAAAATGCGGAATCGGAAGATTAATAGTCGTGAGTTCCATAACTCTTTTTTTATGCTAATACATTTCTTTTCCTACAATAATAAGAACGTTTTTATTATCAACAGTGAAGGATGCCCAGGAGATATTTAAAGACAGACCGGAGGCAGCGAAGAAATTAGTGGAGGCCGTTGCAAAAGCTTGTGGCAGTTGCAAAATTCCAATAAAACAAACTAAACCCGAGGAACCACGTAAACCAGCGAATGTCACGGTAACGCCTTTACAAAAGAAAATGGGTCCGATACTGGAGGCAATGACCAAAACCTTAATGGACACCAAAAAAACCGGTAATCCACGAGTCTAAAAATACATCTACTTGACATACACGAAAGAAAGCGACACTTTCCACGATCGATTTCTTTTTCATTTAATTCAATTCATATGCAGATGGTCCTCGGTCAACCAACAAGGTGTCCACGGAAAATAAAGAAATCATTTCGAAACCAAAGGACTCTTCGACAGATTCCAAGCCGAAGGACGAAAGGACGAAGGAAGTGATAGAAAACATGGTGAAGTCTGCGAGGAAATTGTTGGCAAAAGAAGAGGTACCTGTTGCGAGCGACGGTGTCCTTGAAAAAATGGCGAACGACCTTTATTACCGATTCAACTACACGATAACTTCTCATGGACATCAAGAGGATGGTTACAGAGATGGCAGGAAAGATGGCGGATATCGGGCCCAAAGTGAAAATGGTGTCGACACACAGGTCAAATACCTGTCCAACGAATTCGGTCATCAACCAAATATTACGTTCGTTCCGCGAAGGAATGTGACCGAGGAAGAACATGCGCTTAAAGGATACTCCTTTTTGTGGTATTGGTTGTAAACCATCGTGTAATTAATACTGAAACTATTGAGAATATATCCAGCTGTATTCGTGGATTTGTATGAATATATTTATTAATATCGTAAATACCGTCATTTGAAATGTGTTAATAGTTCGAGTGTTAATACTTTCACTGCAATTAATTCGATGATAGAAAATATTGCTTCCACGTTGAAATGCGTCCGTTTAAAAGTAACTTTAATCGCGGCCTTCCTTTTCTCTTTTCTCACAGATATCAATAATTTTAACTATTCTCTTCCTGTTCCTTACTTTTTACAGCGGCTTTGAAAATTATCTGGGTCAGGTACCATGAGAAAAATGTCAAGTTCAACCTAAACATCGCACTGTTTGCTGATGAATATCATCATTGCTATTATCGCTGTAGCAGTACATCTTTTAGATACTTTAAAAGTGAGATCTCCTTCGTGGAAGACAGTTGTGAGAGATCTGTATAAAAATAAAATGTTTTGAATATAATAGAATAAAACTCGACGACATAGTTTTATTTTGGGAAACCGCCTTTCTAACATCGCGCTTCCTGGGAAGCGAAACGCGTTCCGCAAAAGATTCTAGTTTGACTGGTCGAGCGGTACCGTAATTCGTAATCTCATTGACTTTGTGCGAATGTGAAAAAGTAAACACTACGCTCCTTAAAATTCGAATACCACCGAGAAGTTTCACGTCACGTATCAAAAAATGAGTAGTACTCGAGCTAACGAAAGTGAATAAAATTCCGATGCGGTATCCTTCGCGAATGAGCTTTCTCCGATACGCAGACAGTATATCTTCCAAAATTGTTAAAAAATCAAAGTCGCCAATTTTGCTCCTGGATGGTTCAAATCGATTAGATGATGCCTAATGATGTTCTAAAATTGTTCTCGTCAAGAAATGGGTCGACCCAAAATCGCAAAAATGGGAAGGGGTATTCTTATACTTTCAAAAATCGTCCAAAAATCAATGTCGTCAAATTTACTCCTAGATGGTCCAAATCTATGGTAAACGACGCCTAAACATGTTCTAGGAGGCCAGGTCCTAGGAGAAGTCTCAGGTAAAAGAGACTGAAAATTAAAGTTACGTTCCAGGTGATGTTAAATTACGTTGTAAACGGATAGTAGTTTGTTGTGACAGATGAAACGCGAAGCGTGACTCGAAGCGACTAAAAGCGCTTAACCGCGGTATTGTCATGTTAACAGAGTGGAGCAGGAATTAGCATTTCGTTTTCTACGCCGGATGAAGCTAGTAGTTTAACCACTGTATGGGTCGGACATAGAACTGTGCTAATTAGCGTTCGATTTAGATCAATGTATATAAATTAACGAGGATTAATAGATATTTCCACAACGCCTAAAGACGAGTGTAAAATAGAATTCTAATATAAAAACTTAAGTGAACAATAATTAAAGCGTGTATAACCGGACAAGAGTTGAAGTTTCACGGCGCGAAAATGATGATACATCTTCACAGAGGTGGCCAGAATAAATAGATAGAATTCTCGGTGGTATCGCCTTTCGAAAGTAACGATTTCACTGTGATTCGGCATCTCTTCCTTCTTTAAATGGCGACAAAGATACCCGAAATTAGGTTGTATTAGCATCTCGCCTGTAATTCAACTAGAATTTTCGTGATCAATCGAGAGGTACGTGATAGGCGGATGGTGCCAAGTAACCCATACGATGATAAATCAAAGAACCCGGAGCCATAGAAAAATCCAAATGCGGTGAATAGGACTCGAAGTCGACACCTAGGCGAGAATAAAAATAATTCAGGGAAAAAAGTAAAGCCGCCAGTAGAATATTAAATTGAGATGGAAAGTAGCCAAGCGATGTTGGCCACGGTGTGATACTTAGAGATGCCTATCATTCTGTTTCTCTCTCTTATATTATTTTCTAACTTATTTTCTATCTACACAAATATAGGTATCTCTGGACCTACGAAAACATTCATTTATCATTAGGTAAAAATATGTATTGGAAGATGCTGTTTTTCTATTTTTTGATTACGAGATGCAGCAGATCGAAGTTTCCTCGAATAAATAAACGAAGGCCAAACTTTAAAAAATTGTTGGACAAAATATTTGTTCCACCTTCCTCGAGTATGCTTGAAATTGTACTTCAAAGCTTCCGTAATATTTGGGGTAATAATTACCGAAGAACGCCATATATTTGACCGAATTCAAGTAACCCGATCGACGATTAACATTCCACGCTCATCATTCCTGAAACCCGTAAATTGTTCCCCATTCAAACGGAAGCTGGGGGCTGACTCGAGTGGAGGTGCAACCAGAATTCCTCCCGGAAAGCTAAGCACGGGACGAGTCCCGATTTCGATCGTTCTGGTCAGAAAAACGGCGAAAGTGGGGAGAGATGGCCGTCCAGGGGCCTCACTCGAAAGAGAACCCGTCGATTGGCGGAAGTCCAGAAGGAAGGGGCCCGACTCTCTCATATATGTACGTTCCGGCACGCACCTTCCACGACCACTTCGAGAGCTCCGCACGCGGTCCAAGGATATAAAAAGCACCGAAACCGGGAGCGTGTTCAGGAAAAATCCAAGAAGGGTGTAAACCGTCGGAGGAAAGACGAGGGGGATCCTCCTGTGGTTTTCGTGGTGTACAGTGCCTCCTTTTCTACGATCGTTTCATCATTCTCCAACAAGAAGACGGGAACTTTAACGAGGGAACAACCAATCATGAGGATACTATTTGCGATCTTGTTCGTTCTCGGACTAGTTCAATGCATCCGGTGCGCGGCACCAGGAACTACGGAAGAAACCAAAGAAGATGACAGTCTTCTTGATTGCTTGTTCGAGGACGGCACCACGGCGTGTCTTAGGACGAGAATCGCGAGGGATATGGATAAAACCGAAGTGGAAGTGATGGGAAAACCAAACGATTTACCGATCAGCAAGGTGATGGAACAGGCTGGTAATTTGATGGCCGAAGTCGTCGACGACCTTCAGAAACCGGAAGGCACGGAGGAAAATCAGGATCAAGAGAAGCAAGCAGAAGATCGTGCAATAGGTGAGAATTCCAAAAATCTTTCAAAGCTCAATTAATTCAAAGGAGATTCTTGTGGTGCGTTTCATCCGAATGAACTCAAGAAATGAGGTATACAAAATCTTTGAATGGTGCTTTGATTATCGGTTATCGATGATCGTAATTTAATTTTTACTGAAAAATTATCACGATCGAATCACGAGAATTCAGTGATATCAGATAATTATGAACTCACTTCAAGAAACTAAGAAAATATTTATCGAATGATATAGAAAGGGATAAGTAGTCCGAATCGCATTGCAAACTTCGTTCAACTAACTTAAATCAGCCGTAACATAAATAACGAACTATTAAAAATCGAACGGTGACTAAATAAAGAAAATATCCGGCAACTGGTTCCTCATTAATTTAATACCTGTCTTCCGTTCTCAATAAAAATTACTATTAGATCGATCGTTTCAAAAATTAGTTCCATAGATTGATAGACCAAGATTGAGTTCACCGCGTGGTCGCTTAGAATTTCTAATCAATCGATCACCACGTGGATCGCATGATAAAGTCACGCGGTAGTGAAGACTTTCCTTCAGGCCCTCAAAGAGCACCGTTAAGGCCCCACTAACTATTACCAATCACAAACTTACTTCTCTTAATAACAGTCGTCGGTTCTTCTCTCGATCGCCCACCTTGTCCCATTAACGAATACCCATAGAATTCCAACTCGATCATCTACTATCCGTTAGTTCCAATTCGGTGGTATATGATGCCTAAACGGTTAGAAAGCGGTTAAAAAATTTTTTTGGCCGAAAAATGGTCGATCTGGAATCGCAAAAATGTGAACGGGTATACCTTCAAAAATTGTCAAAAATTAAAAGTCCCCAAAATCAATCCTAAATGGTCCAGATCGATGGTAAACAACGATCCCGAATATAGGACGAAACAACATTAATACAACTTAAAATAAGGATAAGACATATGCTAAACCATTATTATTAATTTATTCATTTCAACTTCGAAATTCAGTCGGATATTACGATGTATAGTGAATAAAAAAAATTTGCGTACACTCCCCCCGTTGTGAAGTCGGGGACGTCGGATCCTCGACTGTGGATATGCCGCCATGTTCAACTACCCTTATGCCCTTTAAACTGCGGCGCTTGCCGCCGAATCACTGACCTACCGCAACACCTATACCTCTCCCCGCTGCATCCCTTACCCTCAGTCGGGGTCAAGACGTCCCCGAGTTCACAACGTGGGGTCTGTCGCAAATTTTTTTATTACCTGTGCATCGTAATATACGATTCAATTTCGAACTTAAGATTGATAAATTAATAATAATGGGGTAGCATAGCTCTTAACCTCGTTATCCCCACTGCATAACATTATGTAACGAAGTGTAGGGGATTTAAACATTTCTTCTGACCAAAAAATAGGTCGACCCAAAATCGCAAAAATGTGAAGGGGTATACCTTCAAAAATTGTCAAAATTTCAAAGTCACCATAATCGCTCCTAAATGTCCCAAATCGATGGTAGATGATGTATAAACATATTCTCGGACGATTTTGGGTCGAAAGAAGCGGTTAAAAAATTTTTTTGGCCGAAAAATGATCGATCCAGAATCGAAAAAATGTGAAGGGGTATACCTTCAAAAATTGTAAAAATTTCAAAGTCACCAGAATCACTTCTAAATGGTCCAAATCGATGGTAAATGATGTATAAACATATTCTAGGACGATTTTGGGTCGAAAGAAGTGCATTAAAATATTTTTCTGGACGACTGCATTGGTTTTTCCTCTGTCATTGTACGGCACGTTACACAAGATCAATAGTACTATTAGTAGCCATCTAGAACCGAATACCTGTGCGACCAGTTTTTATGAATGAATCCATGAAAGAACCGCCGTGAGACGGATAATTTTGGCAGGGTTACGTGAAGAATACAAAGAACTCACATTTTTTATCAAGTCGCGTGGAATCTATCTACGGTTGAGGTAAACGATCTTCGGTGCATTCCATTCGAGTTAGATGTCACCGATCGGACAACAAAATAAAAGTTTGAGTTTTCAAAAAGGAAAACGCGTTAAGGAGATTATTAAAAAAACGTCAATTTTTGTTAATATCGTATACGGCAAATTTTAAGATCGGTTAGCTCGAGGAGTAGAGAATCGTGCAAGAAACCAACGACTCGAATGTCAATGACTTGTTATCTTCTGTTTACATACTGTTTAATACCACCGTTTAAACGAATCAATGCTAACGGTACCGCACTTGTTATCTTGGTTACGTTTTCGAGCGAAAAATTGCTTGAAAATTACTACTTACTCGAAAATTGTCGCAGACCAATTTGGCGTGTATTACAATCATATTTTGCAATGTAAAATTATATTAGTATACTTATCGCGAGATTGCGAGCGAAGATGATCCTCGGTTCGAATACGAGGATCGATCGGAAAGAATATGCAAATCAAAAATGCATCGATAAAACACGACTATAATTTGTTGATTTCACGTGCAGTGCGTGCCGTGAACCTGATACTCGCGAAAGAAATTGTGACTCATTTTAAAGAAAGCCACTCGCCCGAAAGAAATTTCGTGGCCCTGGCAGAGGTTTCTGGGTCAGTCGGTTCCAGCTACCTCCTCCCGTCGCGGTATTCTAATTAATCGGACCAGACAACCCCATCCTCTTCCATCGATGTCAAACTCCCTTCGTTCTAATTTTATTACTCACTTTCGCTTTCGTCGTAAACATTACGGATTAGAAACTCAAATAATGCGAACCTAACAATAAACGAAGTTAAAATTATTTCGAACTGACGAACTGCGATTATTAAATTCCGATACACGTAGAAAGAACGAGTAACAGCGTTACATCCGACAAAAATATTTTCTTGGTTTTTTTCTTAGGAATATAAGAAATTTCTTGCGACAAATATCTGATACATTTTCGATGAAATACAATCTTCCAGTTGTTCATGCTTTATTTTATCGCGTCAGAAACTTCATGCTTCGTTAATTTTTTTTGCAGAAGAAGGGCGCAAGAAGAAGTTTGGAAAGAAGAAGAAGAAGCACCTACAGAAGCTGCTGGGTATCGTGATGCTATTCAAAGCTAAACTGAGTCTACTTCTGCAACTTATCTCGACGCACTTCCAACTCAAGTTCTTCGTGATAGCGGTTATCAGTTTGATCCTGAATGCCACCAAATTCTGGTTGGACTTGAAGAAATCTCATAGTCCTTCGAAAGTGATTTACTACGAACACGCGCAACATCAACATCATTACGACCACGATGATCACGATCATGGATACTGGGGAAGGTCCTCGAATGATCATCCGCAGGACCTCGCCTACTCCGCACACGCGCCGACTAATTAAATTCCAATTCGCGATTTGTGCTTGTAGTACACGAATATTATATTGGATTCGACATCTAATATTCCAGTGAATTCAAACTGGGAGTATGGTGTTAGATTCGATATTTAATATTTGAAAATGCGAGTATTAAAAGTACAAAAAGATTAGCGGAGTAAAATAATAACTTCGTGAAACTGTAAGTTTCTGACGGTATACGTTTAGAAATTAATGGTTATTCGATTTCCGATCAACAAATGGATGCAATAGTGTAATATCATAATTATATATACGCTATCGTTATTATTACAGCCGAGCAGTTAATAGTTGATACTCGGCTATAATGATGATGTTTATAATAATGATGTAACAATATCCTCGAACGTCAATTGCAAAGGATATCATTAACACGGGTATATGCCACGACGAATTATGTATTTATATAAATTATATATTTATGAACGATTATTTATTTTATATTTAAGTCCAACTTGCTGCCGGCTCGGCGAGCAAATCGTGTACATTTTATAAAATCGTTGATTCATTTTAAACCAAGAGAACTTTTATTATTACCCCCATCCCAATATTCCGTAATATTTATTATTAAAATATAACATTAATTCTTAAGTATATCCATAATTAATTATTTCTCATTTCAATGAAATTCAGGTGGAACAAAACATTCTCTTTATGATGACATAAATAAATATTGAAAGTACTCCTCCATCGAAGTCATACGTTATGAAATATTTAATAAGATTCCATCCTTTTCGTGACATCATAATAATTATTAAAACTCAGTGGTTTATCGTTTCCAACCGTGAGAAAATTCCAACGAATAAACAATCAGAAATTAAAAATGTTTGGCGATTAACTTACGACCTTCTTCGTCTACCGACTGTGGACCATTCCGGAGCTTTGTATTCCCGGTGATCGCACGGAGGAAAATGCGGTTGGAATGTTGAAGAGGCACCGATAGTTTCGGGCTGTTCACCTTGTCGCGAATGCGATCGTGCGATAAACACTCGAGATTTACGCGGCGGTAGCTCACTCGCATTTGACTCCGAATTATTCCGTCTAACTGACTCTGTTTATAAACCGAACTCTCCATACGCCGTGACTTTCAACTGACTTATACTCGTTGTATTTAAAATCCACTTCCTTCTCAATTAATATCGAGCGCGTATATTATATTCTATATTATCCAACACTTACGATATTATAACAACCGCGTATACTTTATATTATCTAACACTCTGTGATATTTTAATAACAGAAATTATTTTAATTAATGAATAATTAACTTGCGATATTGGTGAACGTAGATTCACATCGATGAATATCCGTTCATTTCCGTTTAAGATTTTGGGTGGAATAATATAGAGAAGACGTGCAGGCACACGAGGATGAATAGTTGGCGTGGTTCTCATGGTCAATGACCAGAGGTGGGCTTGGTTTCGCAACCGGCAGACACCACCGCGAAAACTCTATTATGTATTCACATCCCGAAGAAATGCCGTTCGTGATGCGGCCTTAACGAAGATGAGGCCCTCGGATTTTGGCGACCGAATTCACCTGGCGACCCGAACCTCTTTTCGGGGTTTCCTTTGGACCCGAGCCAACCACTGAAATGGGACCACCTTGTCACCAATAAATCCTCGATGTTCGAGGATATCACGAATCCAGTACTAAATGATATACCCTGATGTCCGACATTATAACTTGTTGGAAAACTATGATTTTAATCGGAATTAAAATTTCATTCGTTTGGCAATTTATCCCGTGAGAACCTTAGAGTGGGTATTTTCATACCCAGCAAATTTGCATGCGACCTTCGAGGCGAACGTCTTCTGGATATTCATAGTGAACTCACCGCACCCGATTCCTTTTAGGAATAATCGTTCTTCGGCGGAAGGACATCTCCGACTGACGACATCCTAGCAGGATACTAATGACCCCCGATTTTATTTCATTGTATATTCCTGTCATACATTTCTATCTTGTATTTTTCATCTCGATATTTGTTTTATCCGTAACCGATTTTCTCGACAATGTTAAGACTACGATTGAATATGCAACAGAATCCAGCAGAATTTAGAATCGCAGTATCAAAGGCACGAATGACGAAGAACGATCTATGGATCGTAGATCGAGAAATATGTGGTCGCGCGATGGAGTTATATATCGGTTATTCGCACGTGCAAATCATTCGACGGATCGGGATGGACATTTGCATCGGGCCTTCGAGGATGATGTGGACGTCTGTATGGTCATTGGCAGACCGGACGTGATCGAATTACTGATTTCAAACGTACCGGGAATCGGCCATTCATACAATATTCAAGATCCTTAGGCGGTCACCTCACTATATAACACCCTTCCGCGGATCGAATCATCAGTCTTCTCAGGATTCTCGTAGACACAACTCGATACAACTTTTTTTCATTCACTTCGTTGGTCGTCAAGAAAAATCGCAACCCGTCGAAATCCACTAAACATTGTTCTCGTGATTTTATTACACCGTGTCCACAATGAAGCAACAAGGATCCTTTTTCATAATCGTCCTTTTAATCGCCGGGACATCCGCGTTTCCTCAGCAGCCAAAATCAAACAGACCCGCACCAATATTTAAGGTTCGTAAAACTTGCCACGGTGAACTCTGATATGTTTTGCAAAATGGAATGTATAAATTATGAATTCATTTTGACAGAACCAAATAGGTGGTTTGGAACTTCCGGACAACGCGACTCTGATTCGAGACAACATCGTGGATTCTTTCTCCTGCAAGGATCGAATTTATGGATATTATGCCGATATGGAGAACGAGTGTCAAATCTTCCACGTGTGTCTTCCGCTAACGAGAGGTGCGATGAGATGGAGTTTCATTTGCCCAGCGGAGACAGTTTTCAATCAGGTAAATTCAATCACTTTTCAAATGTCACTTTGTTAATATGTTACAGTTTCTTCTAATTTTTTTCTCTTTAATTTCATTTCATTCCTATCAGGCAACTTTCGTGTGCACGAAAACGGAGAACTCAATTCCCTGCGAAGAATCAGAAAAGTTTTATAATTTGAACGAGGCGATCGGCAAGGAATTCGAGGAGGAGGAAGAAAACGATGCGAACGAGGCGACGAAAGCACCAGAATCCGATTCCGTGGAACCGATTTCGAGCAAACCTGCCACGGCGAGAACGTCCAGGATTTTAAATAGGAACAGAGCGTCGCGACGCCAAAGGCCGACAACGACGTCTCCCCCCGAATCCCAGTAAATTTTCAAAAATGAACTATACCGTGCAGTGTTAAAAATTGCAGAATTCGCGAGCTACTTTTCGTGCCATTGCGTGTCTCCTCTGTTACCGTCGTATTTAACATAATTAATTAATTAATTGACTAATTAATGAAATCGATCTAAGCTCACTTAGGCTGTAAGATTAATTATTTCTAGGGTAAATTTAATAATAAATATTTGCAGCATAGTCAATGTTAATGATGCAAATGATATAAATAAGAAATGATGATATTTGTGTAAGAGCTTGTAATGTATTAAATATAATGTATTAAAGAAAAGTTTAAATTAAATTTCAAGCTGATATAAATCTTTATCCGCATCGAATCCTATTTTGGTGGGGACCTCGGAGGGTGGGGGGAAGAAAACGTGGGAAAAATAAAGGGAGAGGGGGATGTCTCGATTAAAAAATTTATTCTACATTTCTTAAGTACGACATTCCAATTATGTTCTAATACTGATCAATAAGTGAATATACTTAAGAAGTGACTGGTTTTATGCGAATGTCCCAGGCCTAAACTGTAAAACAGCAATTTTCCAAAGGCTTAGCGATTAAGTTAATTGTGTTCGAAATTAATTACAGTGGTAAAATACGTTTAGAATTATTTCTAATATTAAAAGAGCGGTGCGCGCAACACTCGTCTATTTACATCGAATGATATGTATCGATATTGGTTTCTGGTCTTAGAGTACTAACTATATAAAATTGAAACGTAGGGTAATAAAAGGGAATTAATATTAAATTAATTCGTGCCTCTACGGCAAAAAGGGAATCACTCTCGCAAACGCAAACACACGTAATAATCGCACGCGCAAAGCGGCTAGAAACAAAATCCAAACATTTTTTTCTTCGATTCGATACTTATATCGGGTATACTTTTTTTCGAGTCGCAGATGTCACAGTTTAAAACTGTACGGCAACCTTTGACTCTTCTTTTTCACTCTCTATTCGGTATCTTTGGATAACTAGCCATTCTTATTAGCGAATAGGGCGCACCTATTCCGCACACTCGCGACGCCGATAAAATAATAAACAAAACAACAACGATTCTCGCCAAGATAAAGTAACAGTCTCACGATAAGCCTCCATTTTCCTTAAAGAAATTATCCTACGTCATATCAAGTACTTCCTAATTTATTGTACAATTGATAATCGAGTTGATAACCGATCATCAATATCTCAAAGTCCTTAATAATACTCAGGGACGATCGATTAAATATAAAGTATTTTAAATGCTCTTGTTTTCGTGCTTCTATAATCAGTTTATACAAATCCCCCGTATCTATGTACATAAATTGCCTTTGGCAATAAAAAGCATTATTTTTAATTTAATAATTTATGCCTATATCGGCCGATACAAATCAGTACACCGTACAGGTATTTAAATCCTGCAAATACGTTCGCATCGCCTCATTTATTTTATAGCATCTTTCGCTTTTACTTCACGATTATTATTGTGTACTTTAGTACTTCTAGAAAAATGTATCTCGTACTATACAAGTGGTTCACTGTCCTCCAATAATATTTTACATAATCTTCACCGAACTACGACAGTCTTATCCGCGATATGTGTATATACAAGTAATTGTGACTTTAGAGTATTTGTACGTGAATAACAATAATTAATTAGGCTTCTGAATCCATCGTGAGATCAGCCTCGATTTCTTCGGGACTCCTAAGATCTATCGCGAACCTCTTTCTCGTATCACTGTTGGCACCTTCGTTCTTTTTATCTCTGGCTTTCACGGTTCTGGAATAAATTTCGAAAGCCGTGGCAAGCGCGTAAGTGAGTTGCCTCGCGTGATGCTTGGATTCGCAAACAAAACCGTGGCACTCGAACGGCGAGACTCTCCTAAAGTTATCCGTTTCTCGAACGACAATCATGGAAAAGACTCTGGTGTAAACGAGATCCTGGACACCGTAGGAAATTGTCTCGATGTGGTACAACTTGGTGAAATTCGACTCCTGTTTCCTTTTGTCAAGTGGAACGAGTGCAACTCCTTCGCGAGATACCACTAATTTAATTAATGGCAGCATCGTGTTGGTCGGTAAAGCCTTTGCTGCTGACACCATGTTATCGACGGGTCTTCTCGTGTGCTTGATGCCCCAGAGGCCCCTCGCATCGTGGGACCCTAAATATTTCACCTGAAAAGGGCCCTTCTTTTAGTCTCCCACGCGGCGCCCTAACAGCTAACGTAGTAATTAAACCTCCTTCGTGATCTACGGTTCCTCTTTCTTGCCTTTACGTTCATATCCCGCTTTTTTATTCTTAAGCTCCAGAGTAGTTATTGCACTTGCAAGATCACAAGGATTCACAAAACGGTTTTCATAATCCAACTAATAAACTGAGTTTCAAAACACGTAGTAATTTGAAATGAAAAACGGTACCACGGTGACACCGCGGTAATCATTTGTTCAGTTATAATTCAACGGAAACGATGATCGCGCTTAATAGACGAAGATTATCGATAAACAAAGAGGCCGGTATTTTGCGGACGTTTCCGCGGTAAAAGTTAGGCGAACCGAGAAATGACATCAGCCTGTTCTTCGGCGCGTGAAATCATCTCCGAAGTGGTCTAGTTTACGGGAACAGGTATAAAGTAAATATCCGAGGGTATTACCTGAAATACCTGCGGCAGTTCCGTTGACCCTTCGAAAACGTTATTGTCGATGGACAATCGCGATAGCTTCGTCAAGAGGTCCTTCTTCTTATCGATAGTGGACACTGGGCTCTTATCCTTCTTCATCTCCGTGGCACGCTGATCCTTCTAAAGCCACAACATTTTCGCCTTGATTTATTATTTTATGGAAATATTCGAGATCCGACTGTATCCTACACCGAAGACTACTTCGAAATTCAGAACAAGTCTACGTCAACAAACACATTCCAAATTCCCTTTAACCAAGTTCTCTTCGATAATTTGCCTTAAGAAATTTAAAATAGCAAGGCACGAAGCAGTTTTAACGGACTGTGGCAAGAATCATAAAGAATCGTAAGGCTCACCGGTTCGCTGTCTCGACGAGAAACTTTGGGTGTCGAAGTTGGCTTGACTTTGAGGTGGTACTCGACAACGTTCGGTATGTTCGGCGTGTTGGGAACGACTGAAGCGGTCGAAGGGGCCTTAGGGGCCTTAGGGGCCGAAGGAACCGAAGGGACAACCGGTGAACGCGGAGGGATCAAGTTCCCCGCGTTAGCCGTCCTCGACGAAGGCGCTGTCGGCGATGACCTATCCTCTCCGATCATCTCTCCCACCTGACGAATTTTCAAACACCATTTAAAGTCTCACCGAGGATCATTTTTTACAATGAATCCTGTTGCAACGATTTGACGGACGGAAGTGGCAGCAAATGATGTGCCAAGTTTTAGGCGCATTATCTTATGTTATTACGATATTACGTCGTTATTAGAAAAAATGCTTTCATAAGATACTTATGATCCTGTGAGAACCGTACCTTAGTCGTGGAGTAATAAGAATAGTTTTCAGAGCTCGTTCTTCCTTTATCCTCCGTTTGTTCGTTCTCAACACACAAGACTTTCTTAAGGACACTGTCGTCTCTCCTTGCGAAGCCGAAGTCTTCGTCTTCCATAATGACCGCTGGATTCTCTTCGGAGTCAGCATCTACTTTCTTTTTTTTCGATTTCTCCCGCTCCTCTATCTTCGGCCGCCGATTAATATGAATTTCTAGGCCGGGGACACTCTAGCACGTGCTAAAATTCGTGATTCGATATTTGCCACCAATACTAGACACCCAAATCGATGTCCAAACATTGGACAATGGACGCAGGATAAAGGAATCGGATAAACAACGATGATACTTCCTAACGGATCAAGGAAGATTCATCCCTCCCCGCTAACGTAATTATTATCGTCATCGTTATTTCATGGCGCGTTCAGCCGCGAAATTAAAAATGGGCCCAACGTCTCGACTTAAACCGGAAAACAGCTGTCGGATAGCACGTGTTGCACCTTGCGCCGGACTCGATGGTTCCTTTTCCGTCTCGTTCTACCGAGTGTTGTTTTTTTTATCAACACGTAATCAACACACCGAGATACTTTGGAAAGCAACGGTCACCGCGAAACAGTGTTATTTCACGAAACCATGAAATTATGAGCGCACGATGTATTCTGAAAGATTCAATGGAACATCGCAGGACATCGTTGCAATATTTTCCATGGATATAATATATTTTAATAATAAACATATCTTTGCAAATTAATTGTGAAGGTATATCGTGCGAGGCTTATTCGCGAGTGAACGTGATGGAATCGAGGGAGTGATTTAAAAATGCGCAACGAGGTTGGTTTTGAACCTGCAGGAAATGAGTCAGGTGACCGATAGTTCCGACGAGGGGGGATTCATTAATGTATTCCGTCCGTTACAGGTGTGGGGTTTCTGTTCGGGCCGAGTCGACGTGTTCCCTGGATTTGCGAGTATCCGAGTATAGTTACCCGTCCTTTCCAAGCCTCTAAAGGCTACTCCAGTTCCCGCATAAACACCAGGAAAAACAGAAACCCAAGCCAGAGGTCGGAACAAGCCAACCGCGACCAGAAAAATGATTTATATAACGTGTACCGGACATTGCATAGCTTCCTATGGTCGCCACGCCTTTGTCCTTCTCTTTAATATTTAAAAGGATCGTATCAACCACGAACTAACAATATTGTGAACAAATTACTTTCATTACAACACCAAGTTGCAAGGGGATAATCACGAACCTTGAAACAATATTTTAATAAATTCCGACGCAAGAAATTCCTGTTTAAAAAATATATTCCTTGTCATACGTGCTTCACAAAAATATATAAACTTTTTCCTAGACATTTTTCGATATCTTTACAATCTAGGAACGTGAGAACGGACGGTTTCTTTTGTATCACCCTATACATGCCGCGTCTGTACACCTGTCGTCCAATTACACCCGCGTACAATAGTAGAACTGTTAACGCGCCTGTTCATCTACCGGGTGTTCAGCTACGCTTTTCTCCCGTTTCTCCGCGAATCGAATCGCGACATTACGCGCGAACAAGCGCGAAGATATGTCGCGGGTTTTGTATTCTTAAATCAATAACGCGTGGAAAAAAAGGACGCGGAAAAGATGCAGCGTGTATCATAACGGTATCCCAGCGAGATGAAACGAAGCAATAGACAGTTGCTGCCAGTTATTACGGTTTTCCGCGACTTCCGTTATGTTTCCATATTTCACTTTTTCCACGGAGTCCACGGAGAGACGTATCAATTTAATCTCTGCAGTGATTCTACGTATTTAATAAGTTTATATCGCAGTGATACGTGAAAGGCATAATTTGGCGATCACAGATCGTGGTAGAATGGCGGGTGCATCATAAATAAAGGAAGACAGTAATAGTTTTATAGAGAGCGAACGATTCCCTTTTCATTTCGAACTCATGGGAGAGCAATAACGTTACCGGAAGCGCCGGTGGATGGGTGTCTGACCGGAAGCTATTATGCTCTTGTCACGAACAAGCTCCAACGATGCGTGTCTAGCATCGTTAAAACTTAGCCCGCATTCTGTCACGATTATTCTACTTTTGGCAATAATATTCACACGGGAATTTATCAATGAAATGCATCAATTCTATGGGAATCTAAGCGAGGTAAATTATCATACGGGTAGATCGAGGAGGGTGTCGGTTTGTTTTTAATCGTCCGATAGAACTTAATCGTAGTGCGATAACAATGGAATTCTTGCAAGAAAGGAACGCGCTGTGTACTCGATTGTTCCGATTGTCGTTAAAAATATTGTTCCTCCACGTTTTACGAGATAATAAAATGTCTTTTTGGTTTGCTTCACCTGTACCGCAAATGTCTAATGGAGCGCTCGTAAAAGTCGAACGAGCGATAAGACGAAGCCGGCTCCGGCCTTTGGAATACCAGATCACCGATCATCGACTAACTTATCTAGGACAAATACTATCGCAAAGATAACCCGTTGGATTTTGTCAAGAATTCTATCGCGATCATTTCGAATCCATCGTCAATAATATCAAGATTAAACTCGAATGACGGATACAATATATTGTCACCGTGTTTCAATAAGCAACTTCACATCCTTGATCCTCGACAACGTACCCGCTAAATCCTCGCAAATAGCAGACAATCGTGAAACTGGACAGCGTAATAAATTACTGCTCAGCAAATTTACCTTCACTTTTCTCGCGCCATACTCGACCGCGTTTGACATCACTCACGAAGACTCGCATCACGCTCACTCAATATTTTAATGGATCCACGGTAGATCTATACTTTCCATCTAGATCCTAATAGATCTACGGTATGTTCCACGACAGAGGTAATTCAAAATAAAATACGAGGGGGTTGAACAGGAAAGGGAAGGAAACGACAGGTTCGACCCAGCTGCGGGCCGAAGATTTTACCTTGGAAGCACCTGCGATACGGTGCTACGAATTCCACGTTTCCGGAATCATCATTGCCGCAGCAATGCACCGAGCGAACGAGATCAAACGGAACACTTTTCTCGATTAAAACGTGATCTCGGGAAATTGAATTCACCGCGAGATTTCGTGGGAATTGATCGAATAAAAGGGGGATCCGAGAGAGGATCTAGGAATCGCGCACGATCGGTAGACACCTGCGGTATGCACTGTCGTGTACTACGTGCGACTGAAAATCTGGGACACCGTACGCCGCGCCGTTCGAGTCGAGCTCACTGATAAAACCGTTCCAACGAACTCCGACGCGCGTTCCTGCGGCTATCTCTACGTGCGCGATAAATCCAGGCAGATCCGCGTATGATAACGCTGCTGGATCATCCTCGGCACTCTTTTCCGACGATCGTCAAACACGAATTCTGATTCGACTTGTTTTTAACACTAGAACTGCCGGCGATGTATTCGGCTGCATTTGTATATTTATGTGTACGTCCTTAAAAAATGATTAAGTGGAAGAAATAAATTAATCGATTTATTTATGTCCATTCTACAACGTGAACCGCGAGAAATCTCAACAAATGAAACGTTATAAATTCCAACATTTCTATTAAATTCCGAGCCGATTGATAATGAATAAAAGTAACGATTAATTCAATAATTAAGAAGTAACATTCGTTACTTCGAGTGGCCTCTTCAATCTTATACGAATTGAAATTAATTTTATATCATCTCAATTAATAAAAAACGGAAATAAGAGCGCCACAGTATTAAATAATATATGGCCCACTAGCTAGAAATATTATAATAAATGTTATGTGGCCTATATACATATGGATATTATGTATATTAAGAGTCCTAACGAAAGATAAGAATTAAGATTTCCTTTTGCGAGAGCATCTTTGGCACCGCCATTCAGGAAGAGGAAAGCACACTTCCTAGGGTTTGTCTTGATTGTTACTATAACGTTTATGTAATCTTGGATACAATAAAATCCGTGATATGTACTACCTTGCTCTTACGTAAAAAGCCTGGCACACTTTTAATCGTGTACTTCTTATTTCTCGATGGACTCTTCTAAATGAGTACTCTCGGTTGTGCAAATGTTAGACTAATTATTCTTACGTATAATAATTCAATGGCGAGTACTTTACAGTGAATTACTACTTCGTTCGATGACTTTTTCATATACATTACGAAGTTTTATTGCGATTATTTATGTCGATCTTAGATCGTCGAAAGCAACGGTATCATTCGATTGTAAGTGATTATATTGTAATGAAATATTTAATCGACTGGCAGAGGTAAAAACGTGAGAAAGAACTTTCATGTCGCTTTGTGCTCCTATGCGACAGGAAAGATGCTCGGAAGTCGCGACGTTATGAAATTGCTGGCTCTTATAATGGGTAAGCAATGCTGAGCGTGCGAAAATTTGGAATGCTCGAATAATTGACCCGTGAACCAATAATATTGGAGCATGTCCCATTTTCATTCGAATTATTATCTTCTTCCAATAACTCGAAATTGTCTCTGAGAATCTACAGATTCTACTGATTCCTCCACTACTGAATTATCAATTACCAGAAACAAGAGAATTCTTCATTTCTTTTCATATATTTTTGCATAAATATGTGCAATATGTAACATAAAAATAATTGCATAATAAAATGAACATGCCATAACATATTTTTTCTTTTCACACGACTGTGATTTTAGTACCTGTATGGTTGACTTCTAAATAGAAATTTGAAGAACATTTATGAGAAAGTTTTTCTAACACAATATCCTTAATAACTAGTTACACGATAAGAAAAGACGAACGTCGGCGACAGAATAATTTTCGCTCGCGACAAGAATTCGCGGGATATTCCGAATCGCGTACAGCGACGTGTGGACATTCCCACGAGCTCGACGTTGATTTTGCAATTGCCCCGATATTTAATTAACGAGCAGACACATAATTTAATTAAGAATTACGCGTCCGCGGGTTTTACATTGCGAGTTACATGGCACGGAACCTGCACGCAAGCTACGCCGCATAATGTCTTTAT
The DNA here is from genome assembly GCA_910591585.2 of Nysson spinosus. Lineage (NCBI taxonomy): Eukaryota > Metazoa > Arthropoda > Insecta > Hymenoptera > Crabronidae > Nysson > Nysson spinosus. Next base: position 515,735 of record OU342839.1, on the reverse strand, counting down.
TAGATGACAATTAAAATTAAACTACAACCGCTTCGTTTACTTTTATGTCACGCGTTATAACGAGGAAATATAAATTAGAGAAAAATTTCAGAAACGAGCGTAGAATCTTACGAAGAGATAAAGTACTGTTATCACGAAAATGCTTACGCAAATGATAACGATATTAAATAGAACTCTGGTACTCGACGAGTCGAGGAAGAGCAAAGTGAGCAATTAAGTTCCGATCGTGCATCCAACTTAAATTAATATTCACATTTCCTCTAACTTATGCGAAATTCTAAATCGCTGCCTACATTTGCATCATATTATTGCTTCAAGTATGGCAAGGTCAAAACAGAAATTTGTTGGGCTTATTATTTCTTGGATGTTACGTAAGATCTGCTCGACTATCCGTTCCATATCTTTTGTTCCGGCGGAGCTTGTCGACCGGATAAGGACCGAAATGGCGGTCACGCTCCACGCTAGACGTTACATTTACAGCGAAGGGTGAAAGTGCAAATTACCGTATACAGAGGATGAGCCGAATTTCGGCTTCCTGACCCTGTGAGAGGATGACGAAAAAAGAAAGAACGAGTAATCGGCCATCTCGATCTTCTCCTCCGTCAAAAGCGACGCTTCGCTAAGTTTTGATGGACAGCAACGAACGTTAATTCGTGCCGGAACCTTGGATCTACCTTCCACGATAAGAGCCACTGATTTCGGGGTACGACCTCTTTTGATGAGGATTTTCCGTTTCGCGAATGAGTTCCGAGAAAAAAATTAAACGAATATTTCCATCTATCTGATCGATCAAATCACCGGTATGATCTCGGGCATCCTCCACGTGTATCCTCTTTCGAGAAAAATACGATTAAGAGAGTAATTAATCGATAGGATCACGAGTACTTTACGAAAAATGATGAACTCACTCGGCAGAAAATTCGCTAGGAATAATTATAGAGATTCGGAGGAATTTCATGTAAAAGAGTGACTACTGTATTTGTGTTTGCCGCGATTCGGGTTATGGTGATAAATCGAGTATGGAGCAAGGCACAACCCTGGTTCAAGTACGATCGTTACGTCTATTTTCACGGGTGTAAGAACACGGGCGAGGAGAGACGATTGCGTAAGAGAAGAATCTGCGGCACGGTAGAAGAGGATCTCTCTCCTACCGTTCCTGGGATCTTCTCTTTCTCTGTTCGTTCCTTCGTCCGTCCGGTGTGGGAGCCCTAAGAAAGAGGGGCTCTCAAGAACCCCCTCTTGTTCTTCCGAGATCTCTAAACCCATATATATACCACCACTTCGTCGAATCATCCTCCGAGAAACAAACGAACACGGTACCATCGTATACGGAATTGCTAGGTGGAGAATCTCCATCGAAACCAACAAATTCAGTGAGTGCAAAATTCAGTTGTGCCCGAGAAAAAATCGAGGATTTTCTGCGATAAATGAACATCACGTGGAAGGACACTGCGGACTAAGGTGATTGGATTTTTTGAGAAGGTAACGCCATTTAAATCAGACACCTTCAAATTCTTTGATATATTCCAATTTGTCGACGATGTTCATCATAATTTTTCGCGTTAAATGGATTCATAAAATTGATATCATTCGGAGTTTTTCTTTGATTTTTTCCAGATGATTTCGCGATGTCAAATACTGTGCGCGATTCTCCTATTCGGCACGATTTTGCTGTATCAAGCCATGGCGGTAAGTGTGGCACGCTTGGAAAGCACAATTTTTCATTATAGTTTCCGAAGTTTCGAGAAATGACGCGTTGAACGAAATTCCGGAGATCGCGTTCCCCTAAGACAATCCTTTTACGAAACTAGTCCTAAATTAAGAGGAGGCGAAATTATTATATACATCGGAATTTCTCACGCGTTATCGCGCAACAATAACACCGCGGTATCTGCTCGCGTCATCTTCTCTTTAGGTGGTAACATGAAGTAATTCATTAATTACTTCGTCTTACGCGAACACGCTTTCTCGCGCGTAAAAGCAGCACCTCGTTAGGCGAAGTCGACCGGGTACTATTTTAATTACAATACCAGCTTAATTCCCTTACGCGTCTAACGTTATAAACAAACAGTTTTGTTTCGTATAAAACACATTGGCTTGCAAATTCATTTTCACCGGATACAACGACCGTGAAAAAAGATTGTAATAAAAGGATAGGATAAGAAGAGAATCGAATTTTCAATGCCACGGATGCAACGGCTAGGAACACACAAATGTTTCATTGACCCATCGATCGTTATCCTGATTAACATTCACGGTGCTCGATTCTAGGTCTACTCTCGCTATTAATTAGACATAAATAATTTTGATAATTTCTTCAACACCTACTTGATATAATTGATAAAGATAAATAAAAAATATTAGGTAAATTTCAGCTAGATGTATCGATATTAAATATTTTCGTCGATAAGATTCGTATCAAATAAGTCGTCATATTTTACGGTGGAAAAAGATTTCAACGCAGTGTCAGCCGGGCATTGAAATCACCAATCTCCGGCTCGGAAGGGTGGAAGTGCCTCACGCACTGCCATTCAGAAGTCTCCGGATGTCCGACATTTTTTTCCACGAACCTAATAATTATTCACATACGTTCCATAAAAGAATGATTAATCATAATTGCTCTCAGTCTCGTGGATAAAAATATTACTAACGAATCGAGCGACAAGTCGATTTCTTTCTCGGTGACAAACAGATCCACGATACTTCGCTTGAAATTTTTCCAAAAACATAAATGCCCAGAAACCGATGGATGGCGTGGTACACGGTTAGTCGGTTCCGCGGTATAGTAAATACGAAAGATCGAATACAAAGGCACGGAGATGCGCATCCGCTTGCGGGGAACAATGTAAGCCGACTTCCGGTCAGACATCGACACGTGCACTCACTCGAGTGGCTCGATTCTCGGTCTAGTGTCGCAACGGCCTCCTTTTTTCTTCTTCTCGTTTCGACCGATAGTCAATTGCGAAAAAGATCTTATTTCGAGATCCCCTTCGCGCATGCACGCAGTCCAGACGTACTTCAATCCTTTCCTCGGATCATTAACCCTCTGCGAGGGGAAACGGTTTGTTTTCGAACCACCGTGCGATCGAGTGTTGCATTGTGAAATTATTTCCTCCCCTAATACGACGTTGAGTACTACAATTAATATCGTAATGTAACCCCAACCCTTTATGGTAACAATATATATTTATGGTAACAATATATGTCCGAAAGATATTCGTGCAATAAATAAATCATTCGAAAAAAGAAGCGCAATTTTCCGGAGTGCATCCTAGTTCGGTCCACATTGCATCGTAGACGATGATAAGTGGCGTAAGTAGTTGCAGTCATTTCGACAGACAAGCGACGGGATCATTATGGAAATGCTCTTCTTAGTTACGTCTTTCCGCTAATTATTGCCTTTATTCAAGAGGAGGGGACGGGGAAGTTTTGCGCAATTCGTTGCACATTTGAATTTCAAATCATTTGCATTTTAATACAAATGCACGATACAGATCTTCGAGTTTGGTGCAAAGCGACCATGTCCGAAATACGATCATTAATTTCTTTAATATAATCCATCTTCTCAGTTTGAATATTCTGTGTTACATATCGATAGAAATATCTTGTATTATTTTCTTAACGAATCATTTTTTAATATGTCAGCAAGTTGACGGTTACACTCCTGGCGTGGACTATCCGATTTACAACTCGGTACCATTTGGTTTAACGTTTACCTGCGGTGGAAAGTTACCTGGATATTATGCCGATCCCGAAGCCAGATGTCAGGTGAGATCGGACGGTGCCATTTTAGTTGTACATTGAAAGATTATTTTTTTGAATTTTTTTAATCAGAAATTATCATAAGGTATCGTAATCAAAACAAATGACATTCCGAGATTGACTTTTAATAATTTGAAGAATTTATTGTTTTCAGGTATGGCACTGGTGTCTACCTAATGGAAGACAGTTTAGTTTCCTGTGTCCAAATGGTACCGTTTTCAGTCAATCGACTCGTGTCTGTGATTGGTGGTTTAAGGTAAATGCTTTTCCTTAAATTAATTGCCGTCTAATTTGGTACAGAAATTTTCCGATTTTCTTATTTTGATCTGTTTGTTTATAGGTGGACTGCAACGACTCTCCGAGACTGTACGGAATCAACGATGACCTCTATAGAGACGTGAATGGGAACAAGATTTGAAGAATACCTATATCCTATTACTAGTTAATGTATATTAATAAAGAATCTTTTATATAATAATCTCTTTGGGGCAAGAAAGACACTCGCTGTACAACAAATCCAGTTGGAATCTCGTTAAAATTTATAAAATGGCACTTCCTAGTTTGCCGGCAGAGAACGCCGACGCTTTCTAACAATCTGCTGTATTATCAGAAGTTAAATTCCACGATACGAAATTGAGGAAATGGAATATTATTTGCAGCGAATTACATATGAAATTCAAATAAACTAGCGTCTAATAATTTACCCGTTTTATTGAAAATGGCCGATGTAATCAAGATCGGTACGCGGCTCATTTTATCGGACGTTATTTAAAGAGCACTTACTTGCCCTACATCGATTCCAATTTACTGTAAAATAAAAAGTAGACTCTTTGATGCATTAACTCAATCGTGCAGCTTAATGGAAACAAAATGTTATGCTTGGTTATCGTACATTTTTCAACGGACGATTTATCAACGGTCGAGTATTATGATATTTCGTTAAAATTCATAACGATCATCGAAAAGTGATATTAAGATCTCGTCGACGGAGGAACGTAAATCATCCGCATAATTAATTATCTGGCAAGAAGTAATCCACTCTCTATTGTAAAAGTGTGCCATTCCTGGGAGCATAGAAGAGGAGGAAGGACAGGGGGGGGGGGGGAGAAGTAGTTTTAATCACAGTGTTGGCCGATACGTAAAATCGAAATCACATCGGACAATTTCTTGGCATAATTGGACAATAGAAAGTGAGTGGTCGTCGCGACTGGCCAGTTCTTCGTCCTTCCACCCTTTCACCGTCAAACTCCATTATTCGATGCTACACTTTTCCGATTTGCATGCGGCTCTCGTTCCGCTCCGTACAACTACATTTTCCTAGACTCCTGCCATTTCAAATTCACTATTGATTTATCCTCGAAAGCCACGACACGTTCGATTCGATGATCACGCATTCAATTATACAAATGCTAACAAAATAATTGATATGCACAATCAATCACGATTAATTTACGATAAATATTTCTACGAAGATACTGCATAGCGCGTTGTTCTGGATCCATAAATTCCATTCGACATTTTGCGGCATGGAATAAAGTTTGAACTTTTCGAGCATTGTGCACCGGCAAATATCATGGGTGCAACATACGCCTTCTGTCAGAATTCTCAGCGATCTTTCCTTCAAAGATCATCGGGCGTGTCGAGCAATCCGTGTCGCGTATGTTGGAAAAAGTAGTGGAAAAACTTCGTGAAATAACAAGCCACGATGTCAAACACGAAGGAAAGAATCGAAACATTTGAATCGAGAAGCGATCGGTATTTTATTTGGTAGACACGTAAATGTTCTCGAACGCATCCTTTGGTTGTTGGCCTTCTAGGAGGGAAAGGGCTACGACCTCAGCACGGATACGATTTTATTTTAGCAGACGAAGCAATGGGGGATGAAGGACGTCGTCCTTGATGCGAACAGGGCTCGAAGCAAAGAAAGGAGCCGTTCTCCTCGGAGAAAGCACTGAACTTCGAGGAAGCGATAGCATCCAGGGACAACGAGACATCGTCTTTGTAGGAAAACGGATACAAAATTTGATTGGCTCGACGATATTTTATCACGAGCCGGTTGCTTCACGCTGATACTAACGAGTTCTGGGAAGGATTTAGTAAATGCGTATGAAACTGCTCGAACGATTGCTGAAATACCGCTGGAAGTAGCCGAAGGGCAGAAAAAGACTTTGAACGACGACTTATTTCGAGGAACGAATATCTTTCGAATGTCATCGATACTTAATTACGAGTGGGTTATCCCCGTACAAACATAGATTAAATGAAGACACTAACACCTTGTATTGCGTTGCAAATTATTCTAGAAAACAAGTGTACAATTATTATTGCATTGGTTGAAGAGGCTCGCGATCTTCACCGCTCAAAGCAACCTCGATGAGAGTTTTTATTTTTTTCTCGTGCTAACTCTATTCTAATATGATTTGTAAATGGACCCTACATTCCACTTTCACTTTGTTTCTAAGATTGATCTTTCGAACGATAGAATAGGTTCGTTCGTAACAAGACAGTGACAATTATGAGCAGAACGACTCGGAATCTCCCGAAGGCAGTCGGGGACCTTTTGGGTCCAGTCTGTGTAATACCTATTCTTCATTCTAATTCGTTCTGGGCCAATCGAAGTGAAACGCGTAACAGCACAGACTTTCGTTAGATCAGCGAATAATTAAATATCGATATCAGTATTTTCAAGAGTACATTCATAAACTAGATTCATTTCCATTATATCAACGACTAATGCAAGAACAAGGTCATTGCTTTCAGATATTCAGTGCGGTGTCGATTAATCACTAAACGATTCTCGCAGCCTAGAAACCAGGATAATGTATGTTTCGCCGCTCAAAAGTCAAGAACGAAAGGCTTTCTGTGTAGTACATCGAGTCAGGTTTGTAAGATCCGAGCATCAGGTGGCGACGCAGGTGTATCAAACGGACCAATCGACTCGAGAACACGATTCTCCTTTCCCTTGAAGCAAGGAGCCTGATATTTTCCAGGGGATACGCCAATGTGAAAGGGGCCTCACGAAGACGCCTATGTCGGATGGGCCCCCCCTTCGAGCTTATCATCGACCGTAGAAAGCTCGGACTCGGCTGGCTCTTGCTGACTTTTCCACTTCCATCGCGCAGTCTTCTGGCCGGACCGGACGCGCGTTCTTATCCCGAATCAAGAGAGGCCTTTTTCTTGATCTCTTCGAATTATTCGCTCGAAAATCCGAGAAATTTCCACGCGATATTCTCTTCTTTAGTTCCCGGATTATTTTTCTCGCGTTGGGCGTGCTTTCGCAGAGTTCTTTCCCTAAATTCTTCCGAGGAAGTAGTATAACTGTGAACCGTGAATACTCGAGTGCGACTCGTTGCGAAGAGCGTGGTTTCATGAAGAGTTAACGAAGAATCGACGGAGCCGAGAGACAGGTTTGTCTCTTTATATTTTTAGAAATAAAAATGTCAAATATTATAATGGCGACTCGCAGAGAACAGTGACTTGTGCGTTCGAAGAAATTCGAGCGATCTGCTGGAAATCATGAACCAAGCGAGTGCACCGGTAACTCCAACGAAATCGGCATTACTTCACGATCTTTTCTTAATCATAGTGTTTATTTGGATGATAGAACCCCGACGTTTTCTTGCGACAATCCTTCCACGTGAGAGTTCGGGTCTCAATTTGAGTCTCAACTCGCGGCTAGTGAAATTCCCTCGAGAAGTTACTTCACATACTACATTATCAAAAATTCCAAACCGTACAAGATAGATATTCGACTTTCGATAAAATAGGAAGCTCCTCAACGATGTAATTAGAAGCATAAATTATGACTCCCCGTTTTAATGATCGTCCGTTCGAACCTAAAGAAATCACTGACTTCGCAGAAGTGTTCTAACGCGACGAGCGAGTGACTCGCGAGAAAATAATCGCGCGTAAAACTGTGAAAAGACGAGTGTAACTAAAGAAGGAAGATAAAGCCGTCGGGACTTTCGCTGTACACCGCATCCTCGCTTAATTCGCCGGCTGACTTTTTCGCATATTCCACTGACATCGAAAGCGAACTGGTTTTACCCACGAATTTACCATATTTGACTTTCCAATTGTTTTTCCATCGTTTGAACAAAAAATAAAATTAATTTCAATTATTCAGAATCAATAAGGAACCCAAGGATGACGTGCACCTGTTAAATTCTAGATCGTGCGTCGACTCAGTAATTTTTAATTATTTAATTTATATACATCTAATAAACCACGGGGAATACAAAACCTTTTAAAAAAAAATGTAAGATGCATAATTACTGAGAATAAAAAAATAATGCGTGGGTACTCTCACCGCGGTCCTTAAATAGATTAAGTAGATTAAGTAGATTAAGTAGATTAAGTCGATTAAGTAGATTAAGGCAATATTCTTCGGAACAAGTAGAACCGCCTTAATTTTCTATCGGTGCTAATATATACGAGGGAACTAGTTTGGGCTAATAGTCGATCCAGTATTTCATGGATAGGTCCGATCGAGTTTTCCGTAACCTCGACAGTGCCTGGATCGGCGAACCAAACTCTCCCTCTCTCTTTCCTCCGTTTAATGCATTCTAACGCGTCCACGTTCACTTTCAATCGGTGGATTCCGCGGCCCGATTGTACACACGTTCGAAAGTGAATTTAATTTTAAAACCGTGAAGCGTGTTAGTTAGACCCGACACGCCCAATCCAAGACACTCCTAATGAAACCCAACTAACGATCATCCTCGATTTTCTTTCCTTTATCTTTCGTACATATACTTATCCAGCACCCTCGACATTCAAAATTATGGAACCCAAAACTGGTCGGAATCATTTTCAAGAACGATTGGACTGATCTTTATAATTCTTTAAACTCTTTGTATTCACAGATTGTATCATAAACGATCTATTTTGAAAGTGTCCCTCGAAGCTTTTTCTATACCGATCGTGACACGTCTCAGTATCTTGCAAGAATTTTTTCATAAACAATATTGCATACCGCGTTACGACACAAACCGTTCGTCGTCCGGGCGCTTGGCAGTCGGCTTTCTCCCGATACGCCGCCGGAAAAATAAACGAGCGAGTTCGCCATAATCGAACGGTCGGATAGTTTTAATGGACGATCGTGATTCCCTTCCAAAACTTCATTTTTATTCCTATCGAAAGTTACGCGAAGACCTTTTTAAATATCTTCCTTAGTGATCGAACGGAATTCCGATTGCGCTGCAACGATTAATTCCCCGAAATTTATTCTCCACCCATAGCTATATGTCGGGACCAACGAACTCATAAATTTCAAATTTCAACACTTCCCAAAATGCAGATGGGCTTTCGATGCAAAATTTATTCCCCATTATTTTATCTCTGCACCGACAATATTTATTGGCCGTCCAATAAATTACTGGGGGTTCGTTAATGGAAGAAGTTAGAGAGGCGAGAGAGTCGGAGTTCGCCTAAGGACAAGCGAAATTTGATCATCGACGCTTTCAAAATGAAACAACAAAACCCGAGAGCCAGAGTGTGTCGTAAAAAAGTATGTCAGCCTCTTCTACACGCCGTATTTCGATGTATCGCGTGAGCCTACTTTCGATAAATACCTATTCGCGCAACGATATTTCACGCGGGTAATTGTCAAAAACGTAACGCGAGTAACACGAGCCATTTATTTTACAATGGCTTACATAAATCGGTGCGCCCGTAAACTAGAAGCTTAGGTAATCGCGCCAGAAGTTCTCCGTGGAGCTCGAACGTGGAGCCCGGGGAGATGTAATTTTCGCGGTGCTACACAATTTGCGAAACAGCAGGAAACGGAAAGCCAGAAAAATCTCGCACACTTTAAAGTCGGTCTCGTTACGTTCTCCAAAGGGACAATCGCGGGCTCCCATGGGAAAAAGAGAAGCTGAATCACGCTATCTCCGTACAGCACATTAATCGGGATAATTATATGCGGAGGCTTCTCAAGGAAGAAATTCGTGTTCCGCGAATAGCAGGATCCGTTCAATTTCCGATTCCGCCCGCGGTAATAACTTTCCAGCTGTATCGCCGTGCTGCTAGGATTACGTTAACACTAGAACTACAGGAGAGGTCAAAATGACTTGTTTGGCATTTTTTTTTAATTATTCGAATATACCACAGTGCATTGTTTCCGATTTGATATACTTCTATTTTATATACACAACGCAAGTAATTCAATCCATTATTTAACTTAAATCCTGCAGCCATAATTTATATATAAATTAATTTATAAGCATAACTGAGTATATGTCCTGATAGTTCTAGCGTTAAGACCCGCCACAATTTTTTCCGCGCAGAATTTCCGGTTACGAATCAAATACCGATTTCCTGATAATCGTTTCTTCCAACGCGATTCGAATAACTCGATTATCTACCGCAACAAGAATTCCATAGAACGCTATATGGGCATTTTTATGTGCCATTCTTTTCTGGCATTAATCTTTGTTCGAAATCAGTCACCATCGTCGACACACTACACGGACTTATTTGATAGGAAAGTGCGAAAGACAAAGAGAAAAAGTACCGTACGTTCTTTGAGCGAGACATTTCTTTTGATTAAAAGCGTAATAGTAGTTTAGTTGTGGCGGTCCAGACTTACACAATGTGCCGATAAAACGGCGCGAACGGTAGTTTACGCTCGAATAAATTTTGATTCGCAGCCGAGAGTGAAATCATTTATTCCGGAGCCGGTTTCCTGAACGACGGCAAAAGCGACCAAAACGCTTTCCGACTCTTACACGATCCACCGGCGACCGGTGCTCGGCAAATGCTTACTCGATCGACAACTATTTCGGATTTATCAATTCCGACATGATTAGATATGCATCCGTTATTCCTGGTTGAATGCACTTACCAGTTGTTTACAAATTTTCAAAAAGTAAATTTCACTCCGCTGCACCGATTACCGAGATGCCTGCTTGACAAGTTGCTTGTCGTTGATCAACGTGATAGCAATAAAAATTTACTTTAAAGAAACTGGTTTCTTTTTATTCCGAGATAACCGGGACGTGTTAACATTTAGATTTGACAGGATAAATATCAACATAATTCCCAAGCTACTTCGTCGAATAAAATAAAGTTCTACGAGATGATAATGGCGGAAAGTCATAATGAATTATTACCGAAGAGTCAGGGGGTTTCGAAATTCTAATAAGAGAAATCGTTTTTGACTTCCGCCATGATACGATCCGACAATCTTTGTTTTTCTCGTGAAACGACACTGTCACTCCGGGATAATTCTGCCACCTTGACACGGAAACCCATCCACCATTTAGACCCGCCTCTTTCACGGTAATGAACCAAATTTTTTCTCTTATTCAGCAGTTTAATTAAACATCTTCGTTTCGAGGCTTTGCTGTCCCACGAAGAATTTTTGTGTCCATTCTATTTGTTGTACAGAAACTAGTACTTTAATATATATTCTAATAATATTTTCTTATCGGCGTCATAATTTACATAGAGAGACGGTAATCAAAATTCGGGAGTCACTCTGGATAAATAAGCAGTTAAGACATTCCGATCGTACTTATTACTCGGTGTCCACCGAATCTACCGTTCCGAATTACAAGAGTACGTGACGCGATATCGCGCGTAAGAAATCACTAATGAGCTGCAGCAAGGAATAAATTATACTGGTATTGGACTTGATGAGACACTTTCTACCAAGGAGATACCGATCCTTAAAACAGAGCACGCTCCTCCTTTCAAGAGAAAGATGAAAGGGATAATAGAGAGTGAGAATATCGTAATCGATGGCCTCGCCTCGTTCATTATGTTAGGAAAGAATTCCTATTTCTCATTAACCAGTTCCATATCTGCTATTCTGCTTCCGTACTTCGAAAGAGAAATTAAAAATTGTAATGCAATACAAATAAATCGCAAACAGAATACTAATAGTGACATTAAAATATAGAAGGATATAAAACATAATTTTCTATGTAATAATTCTCAATAATTATCAGCAGGAGGTGCGGTCCGTGGTGTGTCTGATCATAAGACACCATATCTACTACCACTCTTGTGCCTGACTAGTACAACCCGTTTTAGTGAATAATTAGAACCGCCGCGAATACAACCTCGCTTATTTTCTCATCCTTAAAAATAAACCTCGCATCCAATCGCGTCACGATCACTAAACATAAAAAGTGGAGGCTCTATTCAAAGAAAGAGCGGAGATCGCGGCAGCGTGAACTACCGTAGAAAACGCGGAAAGTCACAGATCGACGGGGCCGAGGTATCGGCATTGGCACGTAATACGATCGCTTAACTAACATTTTCTCCCGCGTACTCATCGTACCAATTATCTGGCATAACTTTTTCCCTATCGACTGTTTACTGGTCGGTGCAACAACGAGAAGCAGGTATTCGAACGGCGGCCGAGTAGCCAGCCAGGCACGAGGAAATGAAAGCCCGTTCTACGTCGGCCTGCTCCGCTTTTGAAGGCTATCGGGTTTTGTAACCACGCCTTCGAGTACATTGACGATTTCAAAGATCCTTGTTCCCTCAAACAGCGAAAAGGATAGGGCACCAAAAATTTCTTACCAACTATGATGTCGCCGAACGATCTACGCGAATTATGGATACACATTATCCTTATTGACTTAAAGTAACATTGGATCATTTACAGTACACGGAATTATTACCAATGTAAAATTCAATTTGCCTGCATCTCGGTGTATTTTAATAAAAAATTCGAATCTGTGTGTTTGTGTTTGTCCCTCAAACTTGACAGGGAATATGGTGGTATTATAATATGGTCATCGGGTACTCGATGAGTCGCTGCAAAAGTATGCATTGTTTCTTTATTTTTAGACAACAAAGTACACTTCCATAGTAGTACATCGATCACTTTGAGACAAGCTTGAAGGACACGAGCATCCTGGAGCTAGAAGGAGACTGTTCCGTATGAAAGCGCTTTTTGATGAGCAATAAATTGCATCGATCAAACAACTGGTCGCATCGGGCATCGCTTCCGGTGACCTTTAGCGGGCGCGAGATGACCGTTACTCGCGTGTCGTAATACAACGTAATTTACCGTAAGGTAACGTTACGAGTGACAGATACGTGCTGCACTTCGACCAGGAGGAATCTCCAATTGGAGAAAATCGTCTTGGCGATCGCAACGAAGTCGCAGTCGGCTTATCCGATATTACAAACTCCCGGAGATTCCGTGGTAAAAAGGAACATGGCGAGATTCTGAGTGTAAACGTATAATCCACCTCTCTCGGAAACGTTGCAAAAGAGTGTACACAATAAATGGGAAATTGCAGGCGGTAAAAGGAATTCTTTCGAGAGACACGTAAACGGCAAATTATCGCTATTAATATCACGATTAGCATACACCGCGAAATCGCCTCCATTTCAAGATTGTTTTACTTTCGATGCGGCGCGGTAATAACGTGGCAGTTTAATTAAAAGGTAGACGCCTGAAATTCTCTGACACTGTACACCGCGAGATTGGCACTATGCACTATGACTTCCGGACAGAAACAAATATACACGGATTTCCCAGGACTCCTGAGAATTTACCAGCCCGGTTTGTTGTCCTACGAACGGGAAAAGCAATTACGAAAAACTTGTGTAACCGAAGAACGCGATGCTTTATTTCCACTCTCGGTATCCCCCTACTTCTTCCTGCTACGGCTGCTGCCGCTTTTACAGAAACGATAGCGATCTGCCTGCGAATTGGAGCGCGATGGAGTCTTTAATTACCGCGAAAATATGCCAGGGGATTCTCGGTCGTCACGAACGTTCCACATTTTGCAAAAAGTACCTGAACGTTCACGGAAACACGGGTCAGTTTACATCGAAAAATATATACATTTTTAAAGTATTCGATTGAATTCAAATTAACGAATCGAAAAGGTGGGCGCAGGTCAACGGTTTCTAACAACTTGTAAGATGACGAGCGAACTTTCGAACAATGTTCGCACCTCCTAGAAAGTGTTCGCCGTCAGTTTTGCGTGCGAAAAAAAATAAGATGAATAGGCGGACAGAAATTTGGGTGGCGAAGGTGATGTAGCCATTGGCACCGAAAACTGATGGAACAAACGCGATACTCTCGCCTCGCAAGGTTACTTTCACCGGATCTGTCTCGCGATAAGAGACGGACCCGCCTCTCGAAATGCCAAAGTCATCAAAGTTCAAGTTAGGTACTTCAAGGTCACGGCATATTTGTCCTCCACGGAATACTTTGCGAGCGGTGATAAGGAAAATTCCAACGCGAGTGAAAGCATCGAAGGTGTCGGATAAACAATGGAAAACGAAGGACATTCGAACCTTGTAACAGTACCGATCTCATTAGAATTCACGTATGAACCTACCAGTTTGTTATCGCAAACATCGAGTGCTTACGCGAGTCGCTAAGTGCACACTCTCGTAACGATTGTGAAATAAAAAAGTATTTTACGATCGACACAAGTCGATTCCATAGGATTTCATGATCGGTTGGACATATGGAATATCAATATTTAAAAAATTCAATGATCGACAGGCATAGTTCGCCATTCAAAATTATTCTAGGAAAACATCCGCGAGAAACAAAAGCATTATTGTCGGAGAGGAGTTATAATTAGTAGAGGATGTCCCGGGTGTCGTTGCGATTACGGCAATCGATTTTAATAATTAATAGAAGCGCCATACGCGGCCATGACGACAAAGTCACACCCGGTGTTACGTGATCGCGCATTTATATAACACCCACATTATCCTTGCATTATATGGTTAGCACTGGTGACAGCACAGAGAAAGTTCCTCTATCCGTTCCCATATGCTCGAGCACCTCTATGCTCTACGCTACGCTACCACCGGTCTCTCGAAATCGCGTAATACCGATGTTTGCCAATGTTCTACATGGCCCACCCATCAGGCCCAATTATCACTCCCAGATACACTCCTAGATACCGGCCATATTTATATGAATAATTACAAACGAGAGACGTTGTGGACGATTGAAATAAATCTTGGAAAAATAACAACGCATATCGGGTTTCATTGTAAATATGACATAACTTCGATGTGCCACGAGTTCTATCTAACATCTTCATACTCGATTTCTTTGTTGCAGTAGCGCCAAGATGCGGGAGAAAAGGTGGCTTCTGCTTGCTCTCTACGGTAAGAACATTTTTCGATTTCTCCAAAATATAACCGGGTAGTCGGATAACGAGTGGAAGATCGGAATTTTTAACGGTCGATTTTTTCAACGGTTGTTTACATCGCGAAAGAAATCGGCGAAGGCGCCAGTGCTCTCCGCCATCGGGGCGGCGTCGTAACCGTGTCCTTTGTATTTTTGGACTTTCCTTACTTGGACAGGAATGCCGAAGGCAGCGGTCGACCTTCCACCTCGGAGTTTTGCATCCACTCTCAAGGTTCGTTCACACCGACATTCCACGAGTCGAAACCCCGCGGATGCACGACTCTTCGAAATTGATCATTATCGAGGAAAAATAAATAATTGCATGCCCTCACACTGTTGCTAATGCATTCCAAGGATAACGGTACCGAAAAATGCCGAAAAAAAACACACGATACAAACCAATGAAACGTTTGGTATTCACTGTGTAAAGATGAAGAACGTGTGACGTGCAAAAGTTTTGCAGCAAGATTCCGCGGTGGAAAGGTAAACTTGTTGCGCATACCAAGATGACCGTTTCCTTTGTCCTGCAGCGGAATATAAAGAACGAGCCCACTCCGAAATTCTTTAATAAATTGTCAAAGGAACACGGTGTCTGGAGGAGCACGGTTTTATATATTTTTCTAAAACGAGGAGTAACCTGGAATGCGGTTTACGAGTAAATAAACCACGATAAACATTTATCTCCAAGACGAAAATGATATTACGAGCAACCGATCGAACGTAGCAGATATTATATTTTATGTATCCACGACCTCCCGAACAATCTCCATCGAAGCGTTTCGCATTGGTTTTATATTCGTATGCATCCAAGGGGAACGCGAAGAGAAATAAGAACAATGTATAAAACAACAGTGGTATGGTTCAGGAAAAATAAGAGTTTAATAGTACAAAATACTATATAATAGTTGACATATAGAAATATAATACAGCAAAGGCTTTCTGACATTTTCACTGGTTCGACAACATTCGTTTCTCGTCAGGAGTTATTCGGGGCCTTCGAAAACTCGTTTGAAAGCAATGAAACGATACGGTATCGCGAGAGTACCTTCTATCTTGCAAAATACTCTGCTTCGACATTAATATCCTAAATAAATTTCACGCCGCGGTTAGCCTCTTAACTAGCTAACGTTTATGATAAGAACAATCGCGGATCAAATGCGCATTCTCCACCTACGACGCGAATATAATATAATTCAATTATCAGACATTTGAAATATCCAAAAATCAAAGCGAACATTTCGACGAATTATTTTCGACTTTTATAACTTGATAACATTTTCTGTTCCCGGTAATAATGGCGTATAATTAATGGCAAACATTAGTGTTGCAAATTCAAAGTAGCACATAAATAGTGCTGCTTTTCGAGGACGCATATAATAATGGTAAATAATAAAAACTGAACAATACGATGAAGCCCGGAGAATGAAAATGTCAGATCATTCCCATTCGATGAAAGATAGGGAAATCTCGTGGTTGGCGAAAGACACAATCGAATGGGGCAATTTGTTTATTCCGAGCGGTGCAAGGGTGTTTCGTCACGAAAAGTACCTTCTCCGGCTTGTTTCCAGCCAGAACACGCCCACTTTAACATTTCCCACACCAGGAATGCGATCACCTTCCCATAATTGATTTTTTTCTACTGCCGATGGTGTTTGCTTGCTATCGACCCCGTGCTGCTTGGAAAACTATGATCCCGTTATAAGGTGCACAACCGTTGCCAGACCACCTTTGTCTTTTCAACATCGAGGACGACCACTTTCCGACACCTAAGGCGAACCTCGCACTCGCTCTCCATATGCGAACCCTTTATGCTTCCATTTCACTAAATCATAAGAATCCCTTTCTTTTCTCTTACTTTTTAACCGTGCCAATTTAAACACAACGATCCTTAGAAACCGCAAATGTCCCGATCGTTTTATTGGGTATTTCCATCGCTAATGGGTTGTCCCGTCCAGCCGAGTCACGTCGTTCTCGTTAATCCAAACAAATGGGCCTTGAACCGGTTCGAAAGAATTTCGCTGGTAGGCGTAAGTCGGAGACAAAGAACTCGCACGGCAATTAACTCTAATTAGAAACCGGTAGAACGTGGACGTCGATGATCGGGTATCGTGCGTATGAGGAAAATTGAAAATAGAAATAGAATCGTCATCGAGCAATGCCTTTAGGGCCTCGCGTATGAGCCATAAATCAGTGAAACACACCGAAAGGAAACGATCGATCGGCACAGCAGCCTTGATCCGTTTGAAAACAATTACCCAACCGAATGCTCTCACCTGCACCGAGAAAATTGCGACACTCGCGCTTGGGTTCTCTTCGTTGCACATTTTGCAACGCCGACGCTTCTTCGTGATTTACGCAATACACCACGGATGCGTACAACTGGCCTTTGACTAGTTTCCATTATAAACCAGACAGCCGGTAATGAGTTTTAACTGATCCGATGCACCGTTATACCGTTCTTTCCTTCACCCCGTCATTTCTTCCAAGAAAAAATCACCGTCGATATCGTACCAGGAAATTCTCTTCTACCGTTAAATCACTCGAGTTAAGATTTCGCGATAAATCAAGAAACTCTATGCAAATGATGTTGCCAACGATGTGCTTAACATTTTCTCCATATTCTAGGAATCCTATTGGCCAATGCAGTTTCGGGTGCGCTCAAGGCGACCAGGCCAAAATTCAAGATTGCGACAACTTCGACCACGACGACCACAGAGGAAACGCAAGCCGAAGAAAACGAGAACGGAGATGCCGAGGTGCTTTTTAATCATATTCTCTTCGAGTATTTCTTATTTTGTAGTCTTGACATTTTGATAATGGCATCGTGATAAGCTGCGGTAAAAACCGTGGAAAATTGTAATTGGTGTATAGATATCCAACCGTAACTTTAGGAAATATTATAATTTTAAACGTGTAGACTTTGATCTCTATATTTAACGAAATTACGAAGAACTTTCTGAGAAGTTGGTTAGAAGAAGCAACACCGTTTATCCATAATCGTCGATTATGTAAAGTAGCCTGTCTACTCTGAGATCACGAAGCCTGCTCCTGATTTATAGGTGAACCTTCGTCGATATAATGGTTGGGATTAAAGAGATAATTTACAGGAAAGAGTTTAGTTTAAACGAAGATGAAATCGTTCTACCTACTCCGTGTATTCCATTTGATGCAACCTTCGATATACATATTGGATATTATATCCTTGGTCTTTGATTACTCCATGTAGATTTAAATTAATTAACGTCCTAAGCTCCTGTCTTTAAATCTACGACAGGTTTACCTTCACATACATACAGCCGTGTGACATCATCGGACGACTGCTCATCTTCGAAGAAATCCAACAGAACTAATAAGACAAGTTTGAAACGTCCGGAACCGGGTTGTTTCTCCGTGAGATACGTCGTAAAGCGTGACAATCTAACAGACACAAACTCTTTTCTAGACATTTCTAATCGAAAATTACGTATAAAAAAGAAGTATGGAAGTCCATTAAATAACGGAATAAAATATCTTTTGCCAAGTTGTGAATTTGAAAGAAATGACAAATATGGAGATGGTCGAAATCACTAGTGGGGGTTATTTAAACATGTTTCTATTTGAATATCTATTCTTACATATTTAATGTATTATTAGTGAATATTAATAGAGATTTGATTTTTTTAGTCGACCACAACTCCGGCGACCGAAACGAATGCCACGACGGGGCACACCTTGACGGGAATTCCTCAGATTGATTATATATGGGATCCGAATTTACCACGGGAATTGAACGGTTACAATCTGAGTGTTTATCCGTTTTACAGCAGCATTCCCGAAGACATTGATTTCAAATGCGATGGTCTCCACGACGGATTTTATGCGAGTGTACCGCATAAGTGTCAGGTAAGAATAACGATGTTCCGCCGGTTAAAAATCACAGCTCGAACCACCGAGAGACAGCAACGTGAGTCGTATCGAAAAACAAGATTGAACGAAGGACAAATATTCGTGTGGGAAAGCAAGCGTAATTCTATGAGCACAGACACGTTTTGCTTGGTAATCAGGAACGTACCTTTTTAGACTCGGTCTAATAAGGTCCAGTTTCTCGCCAGCAAATCGCTACGTATCACCGCGAGTAAGACGATCGGCAATGGTGACTGGCAAGGACTCTAACGAGACCCACCGTATTTGCGAAATAAATCACGAACAATTTTAATCACTGAAATAATGAAGAATCGTGATCGGAAAAGATTGAACACCGTTCTCGATATCTTGTTTAGAACGTGCCGTAAAAATCGCGAGTAAAAGTAGATATCATCCTGCCTTCTCTACTGAAATGGAAAGTCAGTGTCGTCCGAGGTAAATCTAACGGAAAGATTTTCTGACTCGAGTTGTGTCGGTTCTTCGCATAATGATTGGGTGTCAACGATCGAGAAGACTCGAAGCGAGTCCCGGTCTTTTTAATGCCGGCGGAAGACGTCGATCGTGATCGGCAATGGCAATGGTTCGTTAATATTTTTTTACGACACAAGTTCAAATTCGCGAGCCGTCGCGGGATCGTTGAACCTCCTACACTCGTAAAGCTCATTGTTTAAGTCACCTTGCCGTTTTATAATTTTTGTAAAAAATAGTGAACGCGTGGAACGTCACGAACGAAAGTGAGATGGCGGGATAAAAAAATTGCATATCGATCAGGCACACTTTTACCGATTACGACTGAAAGCGATCGTTTCACCGTGAATCTTAGCACAACGCGATCCGCGGGAAAAGCTGGATTCGCGAGTGCAACATTTAAACGTTCAGGGATTTTTTTTAAGAAAAGCGACGCTGTCGAAGAAGAAGGAAAGCAAAAAGAATTCGCGAGTTTCGCGGTTCGATGGACACATCCCGTCGTTGACCGTTTCAAGATTCACGTGCCGCGATCTTAGAATTGTGAAAGCGATTGCAAAGTACTCTTCTTTCGAGCGTTTCTTGCCGATGCTACGAATCGGCAAAAGAGTGGCTATTGTCATGCAAATCTTCGTGGATTCCTTTGTTTCAAAGAAACCGGATACCAGAGCGTAAATCGATGCAGAAACCCTCAAGAAAATATTCCACCGGTTGATATACTTCGCGGCGCAACGGCTACGAATTTCATTCCCTGGAGAACGAGAAAAGACTAAAGTTCACGATTCCACGTTTTTGCCGCGTTCTGTTACGAAAATTTTGATTTCGACATTTGACTCGTTTCCATTCCTGGTATTCATAATTATCGGGACCGTTTTGGTAATTGACCTTTTCCACTAAAAGCCCGGTCGTATGGTCAATGCTCGTCTGACATTTTATCCGGCACAGGTTGAGTAAGAGTCATCTTCTGTCACTGGAAGATGCCAATGTGCTACTTCAAACTGTCGGCGCGTAAGAGATGAGACTTAATCAATGATATAACGCTTCTTTATGGACAAATAATTTCGTGGTAAAATTCCTTGTCATCGACCATCAAAATAATCGAAGAGAGATAGAATTTGTGAAGCGTACAAGTAAGAATTCCCGAGCGCGGAGTGCTTTAGAGAAACGAAACGAAACCGAAGGCTGTCCGAACGGGAGAGGACGTGCTCTGAATAAATTCTAGATAACTCCTTCAGATAATATACGGCGTGGCTATACACGGCAGACAATCGCACGTATTCCCTACAGAGACAAGTTTCTTCCTCGTACGTGCAATGGCGGCACACAATGCGCATTCGTGTGGCCCGAAGCAATTACTCGCTTATACGTACATATACGTGAAAGCTATGCCAGTCTCCGCTAACTTCGAGCTCCTTCCATCTTCGATGAAAAGTCCTTTAATATCATCCTTCGTTAGACGCTAAGCAAACGATGGTACTAATCAAAAAACATGCCACGAAACCATCGTGATTCACCTACGAAAAGCGCGAAAATGTCTGCCAAAAAAATGTCGAAAGTGTCGAGTGGCCCGATTAGATTCGCACCGCTCGCTTTCACTCTTCGATCGGTCCGATTTCGTAAATGCGAATTATCGGAATTTATCCTAGATTTCAACCGTTTGCTGGAAACGAATGATTAGAATAAGCGAGTACAATAATTATTATTGTAACGGCAATCTCCGTTTATCATCGATGCTCCCACGAGTGATATTAGTTCACCATTGTTTCTAGGTATATCATCACTGCCTCTTCGGCACACGCTACGACTTCCTGTGCGCCAATTTCACGGCGTTCGATCAGAAGACTTTCATCTGCCATTTCGTCTCGGAAGTCGACTGTGCGAATTCGAAAAAATACTGGCATCGAAATGATGCCCTTTACAAAGAAGCGACGACTTCCACGACATCCACGACGACGACCACTACTACGGTTGCACCGGCGACCGCGGCAACCGGAAGACCGGGATCCCGAGACAGAGATCCTTTGAGATGGAGAAGACCTCTCAGGAGGAGACCAGCTTACGACTATTACGATGAGGATTATTACGAGGACGAATATAGTCGTCCACGTGGTTACGGAAGAGACGATTACGAGTACGACGACAGGAAATATAGACGGGACAGAGATCGCGATTTGAGGGATCGAGATCGCGAATTTCGTGACAGAGATACACCGAGGACCAGAGACGATAGGGATCGCGACAGGGACAGATATCCTGGTAGAAACAATAGGAGAGATCCTACGCGATCGAGAGATCCTTTGGAAGACGATACAAGGATCAGAGGAAGAGAACCTGATCAAGGCTCGAGATCTCTCTCGAGGGAAGTCGATGACTCGGAGTTGGATGATCGAAGAACGGAGACCAGATCAAGGGACACCGACGACCGTCGATACTCCGATAAAAGGTGTGATGCAAATTCAAAATGTATTTGCAATTACTTAAAAAATGGTGATATACAATTTTAATAAATTACCTCTTTTAAGCCGAAAAGAACATGGAGATCTAACAATACGAAACTACTCCCTATTAGTCGCCTCTTACGACAGGCAGGGATACCGTGGGTGAATTCTAGTCCCCCACCCACAGGGGATTTGATTTCGTTATTAATCTATCAAAATTAGTTGTATCAATTATTTACCATTTACTAGATACAGAGACGATTACGAAGACAAGGATCCAGTGCCAGCGTCCTCAGGATCAACCGGAAGTACGGAAGGGTTAGTGAAACCAGCAGCTCCGTTATCCTCGGTTTATGCCAGGCCAAGGGCACCTCCAAAAATTCGAAGACCGGTACCACTTTCCGAACAGGATAAATATGCTTACAAAGCTACGGCTGCTCAATCAACAGGTAATTTTTGTCGATAAAAAATTGCTTTAAAAATGTTCTTTCTTGATATAATTGTGTATTTGTTGCTTTTGTAGAAGAGCCTCGTAGGCGTCCAACGGACGTCGCCGAAGATGATTATTACGACGAGGAACTCGAAGAGAGGCCGATTCGCAGACCTCTGCGAAGAAGACCTGCCTTCAGAGAAAGGGATAGGGATTTTTATGATTCCAGAGACAGGGACAGGGATCGGCCCTACAGGTAAGGTAACGTACACAACACTGGAACAGCTATTGTCAATCGTAACCCATTAATAACCATCGATGATCAATTAATACATCGAAATGTTTCCATGACAAAAA
The DNA here is from genome assembly GCA_910591585.2 of Nysson spinosus. Classification (NCBI taxonomy): domain Eukaryota; kingdom Metazoa; phylum Arthropoda; class Insecta; order Hymenoptera; family Crabronidae; genus Nysson; species Nysson spinosus. The sequence goes on along the minus strand of OU342839.1, from coordinate 493,255 downwards.
TGATCATTCTTATGACAATTGTGGGACACGAAGTAGTCGTCAAAGTATATTAACCATAATATCGACAATACTGTGAAATATAAAATTGTGAGAATACTGACGAGAACAAAAAATCCACCGATATCACAACGGATTAATTGTTCTATTTACACTAATGGTTTCATAACCCATTATCGCTCCACGGAAATAAACCTTTGAAAAAAGCGCCAGGCGACTGTTTTCACAAAACATAAACAGATCCATTGAACCATGATAAATCCTTTATTTTACTGTCAGTTGAATTGATAGGGAGGTTTGATTTTAGGACTCGCTATCGAGATGACGAGGAAGACGTACGTCCAAGAAAACATCAGGATCGCTCGAGAGATCGCTACTACGATCGGGACAGAGATCGAGGAGTGGAACGTGGAAGGGATCGATCGCTCGATCGTGGCAAGGAACGCACACCCGATAGATCCTTGGAACGTGATCGTACCAGAGTACAAGACAACGATAGACAAGAGAGACCATACTCTTCTCGTCCCGTCGATAGAGACAGAGATGTCGAGCGGTCCAGATCAGCATCCAGATCAAAGGATCTACCGGAGACTACGGATTCACCTAGAAGACCGAACACTTACGAACGTACGACCGACAGAACGAGTACCACGAGTTCTACCTCGACCACCACGTGCTTGCCGGAAAATCTCAAGTATAAAACGGAAGTAGATTTGAAGGAAAACGGAGACCGTTCCGAAAAACCCAGCCAAGTTGAGCGACAATCGAGACCCAATCAAAGTCAACATTCCAGAGTGCCTGTTGAAGATTACGAGTCCCAAAGGGAACCCGCAGAAAAATCATACAGAACTCCGCAAAACCAAGACTACCGAGACAGAGATCACGAAGAGAAACAAGAGCAGAATCTTCACGACACCTCGTCCGCTGAAGAGTACTCCTCCGAATATTATGACGAACCAGAAAATCCACCAGCACCACCACCCAGAACAGCTGTTCGTATCGTTAAAAGACCATTCCTACCATCACGAGGAGGAAATCCTAATCCAAGAGGGTTGCTACCAGTTGGTTCCAAGGCACCAAGCGTATCCAAGGAAGAAGAGGACAAACCAACGGAGAGACCAACGACACAAGACACTTCGAAAGGTTACTACGTGCACGAGCTACCACAAGAGGACCAAAAGTCCAAGGAAGAAATGGATGAACGTCAAACTTACGACGCTTACAAAGTGGTTCAATCTGAGAATGTACGGAAGCAGAGACCGGAAGAATACGATACCAGCATAAGTCGTCCTGCGGTGCGAAGACCACAGGACAGACAACAGGAAGAACCTTCGAAACCCATCGAGGATTCGACTTCCTTCAGAGGAACCTTTAGACATTCGGATAATTTCGAGAAATTCGAGGGAGACACTTCATCGTCCAAATGGAACAGCAACGAATACTCGAATAACAACGAAGATGTCGAAAGCACTCCATTATCCCCTGGTTCTTCGTCTCGCAACAAAGGTAGGATATCCAACAACGAATCGCTTAATGTTTACAGCAGTACATACAAAAACGACGAAAGCCCGGACCAACCAACCGGGCCAGGAAACTATCGAATAAAGCAAAGACTCAATGAAGTAACGCACCGACTCCAGGACATACCGGAAAGCGAATACGACGTTACTTTGAACGATGCTTTGACACCGGCTTTAAATCAAGAACCGAATTTACCGAGTGGGTTCGTGTTGCCTCTTCATCGGCAGCTAGGAAGAGATACGATTCATCAACCGTCCGAAAACAATTATAAAATATCGAGACCGATCAGTCAACAACAACAGAAAACATTTGTTCCGAGTCCACAGTTTCTACCAGCAGTCAACAATGACAGAGTAAGAACCGTCTATTACAGATCACCCGAAACCGTTCAGATAAGCGGAACGCAATACAGACAGCAAAGAGGACCATGGCACGATTACACGGGTTACTGATAAGAAAATACTCATGAAACGAATTAAAGGAAGATCGATGGAGAATCGTTTGGCTGGCAAGTTTCGAGGGTTTCCAAGGATTAAATGGAGAAAAGTGACTTTAACCGGCACCGTCGACGATATTCTCTCGGGTAAAGCCACTTTTATCAAAACCAATGGATTCTTCATGAAACTCGCCTTATCTTGGAGTAAACGGCACGACGAAAAGTTAGCACGTGCTAATCAGATCAAAGTGTGTGTCTTTCATATCGGAGGGGACGCGAAAATGGATTACTTCCATACTTTCGGTCTCAGAAACTAGAGAATAAATATATATATATACTAATAATAATCAAATCGATTCCTAGGTGTTAATGAGCGTCGAGCATAGTGGAATGTATCGATACAATTTTACAGTAATAAATTATTCGTTTTATAATAAACACGTCGCAAACGTTAAAACGTAAGGTCAAATACGCCATGACACTTCGTTCAAGATAAATTATAATATCGCGAAAATACTGTTTCAATCAATTAAGCACGGTAAAAAATTCTTCATACTTGCTACAGTTTCGCAAAAGTATCGTAAATGAAATAAACGTACATACTTTGCTATAAACTTACCTTAATAAATACCTGCATGTTATAATGATAATTGTACCTCTCCTTAGACGCGAAGATGTACGGAAAATCAGCCTGAAAATATCGAAGTTACACAGCGACGCGATTTATTTCGATCTTCTACTTTCAATTAAACTTGTAAATATCCGTGCAGTTTTGTTAACTCCAGCGTTGTTTAAACATAAATTATTATCTAAGCACGATGTACGTGATTACTCCTCGCGATACACTTATCGTCACGTCTGATTTTAATGTTGGTAGCAAATAAGTCTTCTCGAGCATGCATCTTTGAAATAATACAAATTATGTTCATAACGGCGTACGAAATAAAAAACTTTAAAACAAAGCCTTCCATCTTCTTACTTCTTGTCCCTTCGATTCGATTTAGAGCTAGATGGGGCTGAGTCAATCATGTTTGCAGGCATTGGAATTTTTGCGATTTTGGGTCGACCTATGTTTTGGTCAGAAGAAATGTTTAAATCCCCTACACTTCGTTACATAATGTTACGCAGTGGGGATAACGAGGTTAAGAGCTATGCTACACCATTATTATTAATTTATCAATGTGTTAAGTTCGAAATTGAATCGTATATTACGATGCATAGGTAATAAAAAAATTTGCGACAGACCCCACGTTGTGAACTCGGGGACGTCTTGACCCCGACTGAGGGTAAGGGATGGAGCGCGGAAAGGTATAGGTGTTGCGGTAGGTCAGTAATTCGGCGGCAAGCGGCGAAGTTTAAAGGGCATATAGGTAATGCAACATGGCTGCACTTCCACAGTTGGGGTCTCGACGTCCCCGACTCCAGAACGGGGGGAGCGTACGCAAATTTTTTTTATTAACTATATATCGTAATATCCGATTGAATTTCGAAGTTGTAATGAATAAATTAATAATAATAGTTTAGCATATGTCTTATCCTTATTTTAAGTTGTATTAATGTTGTTTCGTACTATATTCGGGATCGTTGTTAACCATCGATCTGGACCATTTAGGATTGATTTTGGCGACTTTGAAATTTTGACAATTTTTGAAGGTATACCCCTTCTCATTTTTCCGATTCTGGATCGAACATTTTTTGGCTCAAAACATTTTTCAACCGCTTCTTCCGACCCAAAATCGTCCTAGAATATGTTTATACATCATATACCATCGATTTGGGTCATCTAGAAGTGATTTTGGCGACTTTCATTTTTTAAGAATTTTTGAAGGTATACCCCTTCACATTTTTTCGATTCTGGATCGACCATTTTTCGCCCAAAAAAATTTTTTAACCGCTTCTTCCGACCCAAAATCGTCCTAGAATATGTTTATACATTATCTACCATCGATTTAGGCCATTTAGGAGCGATTCTGGCGACTTTGAAATTTTGACAATTTTTGAAGGTATACCCCTTCACATTTTTGCGATTTGGAAATGACCCATTTTTGGCTCAAAAAAATTTTTTAACCACTTCGTCCGACCAGAAATCGTCCTAGAATATGTTTATACATCATTTACCATCGATTTAGATGGTCTAGGAGCGATTTTGGCGACTTTTAATTTTTGACAATTTTTGAAGGTATACCCCTTCACATTTTTGCGATTTGGAAATGACCCATTTTTGGCTCAAAAAAATTTTGTAACCACTTCGTTCGACCAGAAATCGTCCTAGAATATGTTTATACATCATTTACCATCGATTTAGATGGTCTAGGAGCGATTTTGGCGACTTTGAAATTTTGACAATTTTTGAAGGTATACCCCTTCACATTTTTTCGATTCTGGATCGACCATTTTTCGCCCAAAAAAATTTTTTAACCGCTTCTTCCGACCCAAAATCGTCCTAGAATATGTTTATACATTATCTACCATCGATTTAGGCCATTTAGGAGCGATTCTGGCGACTTTTAATTTTTGAGAATTTTTGAAGGTATACCCCTTCACATTTTTGCGATTTGGAAATGACCCATTTTTGGCTCAAAAAAATTTTTTAACCACTTCGTCCGACCAGAAATCGTCCTAGAATATGTTTATACATCATTTACCATCGATTTAGATGGTCTAGGAGCGATTTTGGCGACTTTTAATTTTTGACAATTTTTGAAGGTATACCCATTCACATTTTTTCGATTTGGAAATGACCCATTTTTGGCTCAAAGAAATTTTTTAACCACTTCGTTCGACCAGAAATCGTCCTAGAATATGTTTATACATCATTTACCATCGATTTAGATGGTCTAGGAGCGATTTTGGCGACTTTGAAATTTTGACAATTTTTGAAGGTATACCCCTTCACATTTTTTCGATTCTGGATCGACCATTTTTCGGCCGAAAAAATTGTTTAACCACTTCTTCCGACCCAAAATCGTCCTAGAATATGTTTATACATCATTTACCATCGATTTAGATGGTCTAGGAGCGATTTTGGCGACTTTTAATTTTTGAGAATTTTTGAAGGTATACCCCTTCACATTTTTGCGATTTGGAAATGACCCATTTTTGGCTCAAAAAAATTTTTTAACCACTTCTTCCGACCAGAAATCGTCCTAGAATATGTTTATACATCATTTACCATCGATTTAGATGGTCTAGGAGCGATTTTGGCGACTTTTAATTTTTGACAATTTTTGAAGGTATACCCCTTCACATTTTTTCGATTCTGGATCGACCATTTTTCGGCCGAAAAAATTGTTTAACCACTTCTTCCGACCCAAAATCGTCCTAGAATATGTTTATACATCATTTACCATCGATTTAGATGGTCTAGGAGCGATTTTGGCGACTTTTAATTTTTGAGAATTTTTGAAGGTATACCCCTTCACATTTTTGCGATTTGGAAATGACCCATTTTTGGCTCAAAAAAATTTTTTAACCACTTCTTCCGACCAGAAATCGTCCTAGAATATGTTTATACATCATTTACCATCGATTTAGATGGTCTAGGAGCGATTTTGGCGACTTTTAATTTTTGAGAATTTTTGAAGGTATACCCCTTCACATTTTTTCGATTTGGAAATGACCCATTTTTGGCTCAACAAAATTTTTTAACCACTTCGTTCGACCAGAAATCGTCCTAGAATATGTTTATACATCATTTACCATCGATTTAGATGGTCTAGGAGCGATTTTGGCGACTTTGAAATTTTGACAATTTTTGAAGGTATACCCCTTCACATTTTTTCGATTCTGGATCGACCATTTTTCGGCCGAAAAAATTGTTTAACCACTTCTTCCGACCCAAAATCGTCCTAGAATATGTTTATACATCATTTACCATCGATTTAGATGGTCTAGGAGCGATTTTGGCGACTTTTAATTTTTGAGAATTTTTGAAGGTATACCCCTTCACATTTTTGCGATTTGGAAATGACCCATTTTTGGCTCAAAAAAATTTTTTAACCACTTCTTCCGACCAGAAATCGTCCTAGAATATGTTTATACATCATTTACCATCGATTTAGATGGTCTAGGAGCGATTTTGGCGACTTTTAATTTTTGACAATTTTTGAAGGTATACCCCTTCACATTTTTTCGATTCTGGATCGACCATTTTTCGGCCGAAAAAATTGTTTAACCACTTCTTCCGACCCAAAATCGTCCTAGAATATGTTTATACATCATTTACCATCGATTTAGATGGTCTAGGAGCGATTTTGGCGACTTTTAATTTTTGAGAATTTTTGAAGGTATACCCCTTCACATTTTTGCGATTTGGAAATGACCCATTTTTGGCTCAAAAAAATTTTTTAACCACTTCGTCCGACCAGAAATCGTCCTAGAATATGTTTATACATCATTTACCATCGATTTAGATGGTCTAGGAGCGATTTTGGCGACTTTTAATTTTTGACAATTTTTGAAGGTATACCCATTCACATTTTTTCGATTTGGAAATGACCCATTTTTGGCTCAAAGAAATTTTTTAACCACTTCGTTCGACCAGAAATCGTCCTAGAATATGTTTATACATCATTTACCATCGATTTAGATGGTCTAGGAGCGATTTTGGCGACTTTGAAATTTTGACAATTTTTGAAGGTATACCCCTTCACATTTTTTCGATTCTGGATCGACCATTTTTCGGCCGAAAAAATTGTTTAACCACTTCTTCCGACCCAAAATCGTCCTAGAATATGTTTATACATCATTTACCATCGATTTAGATGGTCTAGGAGCGATTTTGGCGACTTTTAATTTTTGAGAATTTTTGAAGGTATACCCCTTCACATTTTTTCGATTTGGAAATGACCCATTTTTGGCTCAACAAAATTTTGTAACCACTTCTTCCGACCCAAAATCGTCCTAGAATATGTTTATACATCATTTACCATCGATTTGGGCCATTTAGAATTGATTCTGGCGACTTTGAAATTTTGACAATTTTTGAAGGTATACCCCTTCACATTTTTTCGATTGAGGATCGACCATTTTTCGACCAAAAAAATTGTTTAACCACTTCTTCCGACCCAAAATCGTCCTAGAATATGTTTATACATCATTTACCATCGATTTGGGTCGTTTAGAATTAATTTTGGCGACTTTGAAATTTTGACAATTTTTGAAGGTATACCCCTTCACATTTTTGCGATTTTAGGCCGACCCATTTTTTGACCAGACAACATTTTTAATCCACTTCCTTCGACCAAAAATCATCTTAGAACATGTTTAGGAACCATTTACTATGTTTGCTCTTAAAATAAAATGTTCTTAAACTGACCCAAAAAGCCCCATCATCAAGGTGGGGATCTTGCATCAAGGAGGGGATTTAATCCACATTCATGGATACAATAAAACCAAACGCACCCTCAATCAGTAAGACCTTTTACACATTTTTATTATTATGTTACAAATCAAATAAATTACACAACGGTACTTATGGCATTCTCTCGATAATATATATTCGTGGAAATTGTAATACGAAATGAGATATCTCGTTGCCAGAAGAAGAGTTGGATATTCATGGAAAGAAATTTCGATCGTTATATAATCCACATTCTGAGAAGAGTTTTTGGAAAAAATTATTTCTATAACATAAGGGACATCACAGAGCCAAGTTTGAAACTTAACAGAGCCACGAATATACAACACGACTTAATGATAAGACTACGTCAATAAATTTCATTAAATCCGAACAATTGGCAAGATGCACGAAAACCCTGTATAATCGTGGCTACGGCTAAAACAGTAACAATATCTCTGCGAACTTGTTCCAAAAAGACTAACTTATTCTTTGACGATTTCCGGTATTCTACAACACTGTTTTGCAACACTATTCCATCGTTTGCACATGAAACACATTTAATAGATAAAAATGTTAGCCTTTCCAGAACCAGGTCACAGATGTATATTCAGTCAAATTATTAAAAATGCATTATTACGGAAATAGTCGAATGGACTTTTTACCCCGGATAAGACTAATTCATGTTCGCTGTTTGAGGTTTTATAGATGCAAACAATCCTCGTGACAAGAACCTAATTGTGAAGAAAATAGTGATAATAATTCGCTAGTACCACTCGCACCATTCAAATTTGTACTCGCGAACTACAAAAATATGAAATCTTCCGCCGATTCGAGACGATACTCGGCAATCGAATCGGCGCATCATTCGGTGATCGACTCTACTACGAATTAGCTTCTAGCGCATAGTTCTGTACAAAAATGATAGTGTACAAGAATAGGTTACGTATATTATATATTTATATATTTATATATATATATTTATTTATTTATATATTTATATGTCAATCTCGCAAGGTATATGTATTTCGGTAATCTTTCGCGAGTCGAGATATACTTATGCTTCCTGAAATTGAATCGATAATGTATCATTGTTATTATTATTATTCCTGAATATCACGATTAGAATATCGTATAGGAAATAATTGTTGCTGGCAAGAACGCGCATCCGCGAGACGCGGCACTTAATTATTTACACAATTTTATTATATTACAGAAACAACATTGACGATAGTCACGAGTGTATAACATTTTTTCCTTCTTTTTGGTATAAGTGCAGTGACTTCCAAATGTCTTACGTTTTACAAAAATAACACCTCCGATTCGATTGACGCTTTCGAGTTTAACGCGCTGTTTTATGCACAAAAATATCAATTGGAGCGAATAAAATGTCATTCTTCGTAAAGAAGTCATTAATTACAACTAAAATCTTGCGAGGGTTATGAAATAAAAACAAGACATTCGGACAGCATAAAAGTGAATATAAAAGAAACGAGATTGAAAGCTTCGAAAAAATGTTCTGTAATTTGCATATTGATCGAAGTATCAATCGCGTTAAGTATTTCGGGTGTCTTAAAAAATAAAAATGGCGAGAGTGAGGGATAGACGTAAGAGTTTCTCTAGCTACGTAGAAAATGGTGGCGATTAATCGCCGGAGTTTATACACGACATTAATTGTACGAAAGATTTTACTGACCAGCTTACTAATATCATCGTAAAAAATTATCTTAGCGGGTTCTTAATAAGACTATCAAAAAAATGCGACCCACTGGAAGCCGCATCTCTTACAACCCTCGTGTATAGTCAAAAGTATCACCTAGCTTGTAAGTAGTAGTGTCGTAAAACTGCTCCCGAAGAAAAGCGATAGCCGATTGCCGATTATCAGTGGAAAAATATATATTTGTATCTGTGCCCGAGGAAGACACCTGAAGGTTTAATCAAACTTGCGATCGGATCTTTATCATTTATTTATAAAGTCCAATTATACCTATCTTAGGAACAACCAAATCTTTCTGGTCTCGCTATCAAAAATGACCTTACAAAAATACACTACTACCTACAAAAACCTATCCGGAATTTGACCTCGCGTTCTAGTCCTACGCTCGTCACTTCCGTTAAAACCTTCCACTCATTTGTTTCTTTTTTTTACCCGATATTTACACCAAGTTACACAACATTGATCCCTAAGCGTAACAAGCTTCAAGAAGAGATACGTTTCGATCGAACTTGCTTGAACGAGCGAGTGTGAGCAATCAATCAATTCGTAATTAAACCGATGGTCATAAACGTATTTTGTGAACGTAAAGAATTCAATATGATATCAGTAAAGCATTATAGAAATTCGAAAGTCGAGGGTGAATCGCTATCTAAATTTATAGCGCGATAACGCGAAGGTAACTCAAAGCTTGTCGCTTTGAACGAACCGTTTAACTGGGGCTGCCGTATTAATTCGTCCTTGGTACGAAGTCGTCACTCGATTTGAAGGAAGATTTTTTGGAAAATTTTAAACGACCTTTTATAGATTATATATTGTATAAATTGCTCAGATTCTTGGGGAAGCTAAAATGGCCCAGTTTGCGAGTTGAGAATTGTGTAACCAAGCGTTTTTCGCGTGAATGAAAGCGATGTCGAAAGGGTTCAGGTGCGTGCCCTGGTTCGTGTTTATTTTGTACACGGTACATGTTTACTCTTTGTTGCTTTTTATTGTTACTCTTATGGCTATCGATTTAAACGAAAAAAAGAAGGGATCGGCCTTAAGCTATAGGCGGATCGTCATCGTCATCGTCGTCTCTCGTGACTAGGACGTTACCGTAACGATTCTGACGAAACTGTCGAAATCTCTGCAACCATTTGTACCGTCCCGCGCCGAAGTACAACAATACTCCGACTAACACGAGGAACGTTGGTATTAACAAACCAGCGGCGACGGAACTACCTAAAGAAAATTCACACAGCCAGAATTTAGTCACGACGTTGAATATGCGTCAACCTTGACGCGCTATCGTCACTTTTTACGTATGGAGATTCTTGTCAGTGAACGCGTAATAGTGTACCTCGAGTATCATGCAACTACAAGCTACGACAGCTTCAACCTGTCTATAATGTTATCTCTGTTAGTGAACTCTATAGATATTAGTGCGATCCTTAAATGATTTAAATTATTCATTTATTTATCGAAACTGATCTTGAGATTATTACTGAAGTCTATAAATGATATGTCTCGTGATTATATGTCCTCCGATATTTGATAGTAATTAGAAGTAATTAGCAAGCGTTAAGATTATTATCGTTGAGCATCAAATTAAGTACCTCCTCCCGAGTTGTGTTCAAGGTCCGGTGAAACGGTGACCGCATCGGTCGGCCGTGTGGTCGCGACCCGAACGCACTCGTCTCTAATTAGTTCATGATCAAACAGACACTCGCAATGCGCTTCCTCGTTGATCTCGGATTGCACGCATCTCGCCTTGTCGCCGCACTGATCGTCCAACTTCGTGATATCGCAAGGCTTACTAAGATCCGTAACATTTCCTGTCAACAAGAACACTCTTTAACGTCCTGACTGTCCATATTCTCCAACGACAATGCTTCTTCCTCTTTCTTTCTTGCTGCTTCAGTATGAATTACCCGTTGAAATCCGTATATGAATTGTGTATAATGTATACCGATAAAGGGTTCAATGGTTTCATAGGAATGACTCTCTTTCTCTTCCTCCCGGTAATTCGAAACAATAAAGAAGATCCACGGGATGCATTTATCCGATAATTGGTCGCGTCATCCGACTCGGTGGTGAAATAACGAACGATAGAGGCGACTGGTAAGCGGGCAGATAACTGCTAATAGCTGCACCCAACTCGATTCAACGAGGAGTACTATTTTAATCGAGATGATATTCAATGCTCCGATCCACTGAATATTCAGCGATAATAAAGTAGAAGGCACAATAGACCCCTTTACTTTAATTCATCTAGTCAGAGGTTATTGGCTATGATGCACGGCACGGTTATCGAGACATCAAACCTTCGATTCAATTTATTTCACGCTCGATCGTTATTGTTCTCGATGCAATTCTTCGATATAATCAACGATATTCGTACATTAATTTACAGCCGCGAGAAAATATCGTAGGATCGAAATAAAAATCGTGGTCTTTTTAAAATGTTATATGTAAATGCCAAAAAAATACCAGAATAAGATAAACAACGAAGACCATCCACGAAACATCCGATCTCCTGTTTCTTGACGGTTTAATATCAAGTTTCTGTTGAAAATGTAAACGATTTCTGGCTACAAGCCGGAAATAAGCGCGTCATTAAAACGCGAACTTTAATCCCGTAATGAGCAACGCATAGATCAAGCATAACGGATGTTATCGGATTGAAAATAATCGAGAACACTCATCGTACATGGATGGAATTATTTCTAAGGCGAATGCAAATAAAAATGGATATTGTCATTTAATTTCCCGTGCTACAAGTACTGCCAAGAAACGTGCAATGATTGACCTGCAATTTATCGGTGATCTGGTTCCGCATACTTTTCCACGAATCACCCCGCAATCGCGAGTCTAACGATAAAAACGCAATCAATCGGGAAGCGAGAAATATGCGCAGCGTGCCATGTATTTTCTTGATCTATCGTTAACGGAACGCGTACGGAAATAACGCAATTGCGGCTCGCAAAAGTGCAAATCGTTCGTAGAAAATAACTGGAATCGCGAAAAAATAAGTTTCGCTCTTTTGAAATGCAAGCGACGGATATTTTCGTGGCTCGATCGGCACCGCGCGAGACCAGATTGGCTGAATCAGTTAATTGAGACGAATTCGTTTTATTAAGCAGAACACGGAGGGGTTAACCGTGGCGTAGCTGAGTCAAGCAAATTAAGAGAGTTACTTGTGATTTAAGCGGATGGTGTCGCATTAATTCGATAACGTTTAACCACGCCGTTGGATATTTGTTATTAATATTATCAACGAGTACAGCACGCTGTTCGGCAAAAAATTTTATCGGCCGCGGTTCAATGAAACAACTGCTCGCGATATCGTGTTCGGTATCGAACCGCTTCTTATCCGTCTCGATTTTTGTTCGACGATAACGTCATAGAATTTACCACTCGCGCGAACAATGAGCCTCTTGATCTTCCTTCTGCGAAGCACGGTGCTTCTAACAGAAGATACTAATTAGAGAGTTTGAGGAAAGAAAAATTCCCCTGCCTTCGCGAAAAAGAATCACGCAGTCGTCCGATGTTTATTCGAAAAATGTGTCTTCTTCGAAGGTGAAACTCATCGCGCCGATCGATTATTAAAACATTCCTGGATCAACGGGTTATTCCTCGCTTATTATGATCGTCATTTTTATCTCGGGGGGAGGGAGGAATGTTGCGTATTATTTTGATGCGTGTCATTAAGACATCATGATTATTATAAACCGCTTGGACTTGTTTTCTGAGTTGCATAAACCATTCTTGAAAAATGTTGCGCCCGAAGTGGTTTCGAGAGGAGCACAGCTAAAACTCGCGCGCTTTCTCGTTGAGCAACGCACCTTCGGATATTCCCAAGTTATTTTCAATTACGTAAGCTACCACGAATTCTGCAAAAAAACCTTACGAGATGATGTATAGCGAACGCGAATCGCTCGGAAAGGAAGGAGAAGCGTTAACGGTAAAGATGATATAAAGATCTGAGGCGGAGATTAATAAAAAAAAAGTAGTTACGTATCCTTGGTCCTTCCAGAATAGAACACTCGTTAACTTACGCAATCATTCGCTACCTTGAAACGTCTCGAATACGGGAGTTGCAAAAAATAACGGGTATTTCCCTGCCATTTCGAAAACGAATCCTGGTTCTACCTTTAAATATTATTTATTAATTGTTTGACGTTACGAATTTTAATGAACCCGGGTCGCGAACTCGTACGAACTGATTAAAATTGCGGAGGTGTAATTTCAACCATTTCTATGCCGAGATATATAGAACTTTGTTTACGCTACGTTGAGCCATCGGGGACATTTTATAATATTTAAAAAGGAAAAAGCGATGGGGATCGTCGTCAATTTCTGACTCGAAAGAATTATGAGAGATGGAGCGAAGGAAACGAAGGAGAAGATTATACGGCAGACAGAAAAGATAAGAGTAAATGAGTAAAAGCAAGGAAAGGAGAGAGGTGGAAGGAGAGAACGAGAAACAGAGAGAAAGAGAGCGAGCGAGAGAGAGAGAGAGAAAAAGAGAAAGAGAGCGGAAGAAGACCATTGTCGTTGTACTAGGGTGAGCCAAGTAGATCGGCCGTCGGACGAACCAATTTCGTGGTCGTTTACCACAAAGATAACTTTAATTCGGTGGCAGTCCTAACTGGAAAGCTTTTCGACGAAATCGTAAGACAACGTACCTCCTCCACGGACTAACGACGTTAAAAGCGAACTTGCGAGGATGAGACAATAGAAAACATTGCCACGAATATCTCGCATTTTCTTTCTTTTTTCCCTTCGGACTAGGCTTCTCTATTCTCCCGTTGTTGTTAATCACCGTGCACGGTCACATAATAAAACACGCGATTAATCGAACGGGCACTCGATCGGTGCTGCACGAGTAAAAAAAACTCAATCACGGGGCGCACACTCGCGAGTTTTGAGATAAAAATGCCTCACCGAGCTACCGAAATGGATTTAAACCGACAATCAAGAGACACGCGTTAACCGGCTCATCGCCGATCGGCCGGCCGTCACCACTTTTGACAGATAAATGCTACGCCGCGCCGCGGAACGCGTTCAATCATCTGTTATTAAACGACCATTTGCAATTATCGAACACAATTGCCTGCGAGATATCGGACCCCGAGCTTCGAGATATTTCGAGAATGGTACTAGATACTTTTCGATATATCGACTCGGAGAAACGCGGGACGTATCAAATCTAAGCGTCTCTACACCGAGTTCAAAGCGGGGGGACAACGAAAATTTAATAACTTACTGAGAAATTGTGGAAAAGTCAGGTCATTTAACACTAGAGTAAAATATAATTTTTAAATTAAATGGGATTACGCGATGGAAAAATTAAGTTGTCGGTGATAAAAAAGTGCGAGTGCTATCGAAGCGCACTCTGCAGGTTCGCTGCAATCAGCGTGAAACTGAATTTTAAAAAACGGCGCTGAAAACTATGATCCTGAAATAAATATTAAATACACAGAAAATAATTAATCTGAAAAACATGGGCTATACAATTAAAATAATAAGCAGTTCATTCACTCCATACCAGTATGACTTAATGCTATGGTTCTTATTAATAGTAGTGCTGATTACACTGCGCTCGATAGTTCTTATAATTAATAGTAGAAATAAATAACTTATGATTAATAACGCTGATTACTCAAATGTCATCATTCGGACCAGAAAGTATCTTAATACTACGCTCATAATACTGTCAAAAATATTAGCTGCTACGCTAATAGATATTTTTAACAGAAAGAATTTTCATATTCTTTCTCACGCTTTTGCAGAGTTGCAAAACACGTTGGATCTGTCTGACGTTTATACTAAAGCCTGAAAGAAAGTGTTATTAAACATACAAATAAACAATATTATACAATAATCTTGATGTGATGGATGAAACAAATGCATATTATTTCATATTTCTTCAGGTTGAAAATAATTTGTATACACATAAACAAAATATTCATATGTTATACATAGTTTAGAATATATTCAGATATATTCATAAAAATTTATTTAATAATAATCAGTATGTTACTCGTGGAAATTGAGAATCGCTGACATATCATTCGATATATATCGATTCTATTGCGCTACAATTCAAACAGGCAACTGACGCCATTGTAACTCCCAAGCTCAAGTTACAATCGAAGACTTATTTGAGAGCTAAAGATAGCGATTCAAAATCGAAGCCAGAAAATAATGATCGTACCATATTAAGTGATTAATAATCGACTTCAGGCACCGAAAATATGATGCAAATAAGGAAGATATATCAAGTAATTGAGAAATTCCGCGGGACGCTATCCTCGTACGCCGAATAGCTACATACTTTACCAGCAATAAACCGGCTATTTCGATCATTCGTCATTATAAACACATAACAATTGGATATATCAATTCAACTAGTTAATCAACAAACAATATGAGTACAATAAAAGAAACCTTTATGCGTTTCCAAATATACTTGCGTCGTAGCAGTACCACGAAAGATACGATCGTGCCGAGCAAAGCTTCGGTAAATAATTGCAGAAATTTCGAAAAATACGGAATAATTCGTTCTAAAAACCTGAGAATACAGTGGACAGAAACTGCGTGGACCTTCGGACAGCGTTTGGATGACCAGAAACGATGAAAAATATGCACAAAAATCACGAAACACAAAGCAAAAGTACACACGTCTTCACGAGTCAAATGGCGTCCCTGGAGTGGCACCCCCCGCGCAGCTTGAACAGGTTGCCACGGTGGGGACATCGTGCGCAAACGAGAAATGTACGGAGTGGGAACATTACGCGTGACGTCACAACTATGTTGGTACTCATCCTTCAAACGACCGCGCTACGTGTTTCGTAAACAATACATTCCTTTCCAGCATCGTTTGATAATGTTGGCCTATAAATAATTAATGGGAAGCCGTAAGGTGAGTGTAAACAGAGCAGATCTAAGAATTGGAGTATCGTCGGGCTCCACTATTCATAGCCGTGGTCGTCGAACTAAGATCAACTAGAATTATTCGCTTATAAAACCTCGTACACTAGTCGCAAGTAAATTCGTGAATTCGTAAGTAAAGCTTGAAATTCATTTGAATATTTACGCATTAAGGTTCGTTTAGTACGTAATATGCGTTAATCATTTCGAGTACTTAGTAATTTAAGGTATTTAACACTTGAATATTTATTACAAATATTTGAGTTTAGTTGAAATGTAGCTGTAAGCTTAACATTCTTATATGTACATGTTATCATAATATTACTTGAAGATTTTTATCATCATATTAGAAGAACATTGTGCTATTTGCACACAAGATATTAATTTATACATGCGAAATATACATTCAAAAATCACTTGTTTTTGCTTGACGTTAGTCGAGTATCTGTTGCACGTCTCATCCATGATGAAATTTCTCCTTTTGATGCGATCCAAAAAACCGCGAGATTTCTGATTTCGCCGAAACTGACAGCATTCCAAGAACCTAATTATTAGCTTACAAACATTTTCCAAATTCATCGCAATTATTTGTACGCGATGGGTTTGCGTTTAGGATTTTAGAAAAGACTTCTTGTTTCTAAAACGTAGTTTAAGATCGATGACAGGGGCACGTGTCATGGCGAATTCCGTTGTTATGAATGGGAGTGAAAGACAGGAGTTCGTTTAGCTTTCGATAGAGAAAAGTATAAGGTAAAGTATAAAAAATGAGGGAAGAAACGGTGCTCAGTTTAAAATGGCACAGTTTTCCAACGCATTTGGCAGTTTCACTCGATACTTGCTACGAAAAGCAACAATTTGTGGATCTTTCGTTGGTCTGTAAAGACGGTACGATTTTGAAATGTCACAAAATGGTATTAGCGAACTCGAGCACATTTTTTCGTCGTTTACTAGTCGCCAACGATCACCCTCATCCCATGATTATATTGCATGACGTCGAGGCGGACGAACTTAAAACAATCATTAACTTTATGTATTG
Organism: Nysson spinosus; assembly: GCA_910591585.2. Lineage (NCBI taxonomy): Eukaryota > Metazoa > Arthropoda > Insecta > Hymenoptera > Crabronidae > Nysson > Nysson spinosus. Next base: position 476,298 of record OU342839.1, on the reverse strand, counting down.
TGGCGAAATACAAGTAGTCAAGAGCGAGGTTAGAAAATTGTTAAAACTCGCCGAAATTCTAGAAGTGAAGGGTTTGAGGCACATACAAACTTCTTTTTCGGAAGGAGATGGAAACAATGGCTCGACGGAAGTATCGCAGAAGACCACGACGGTGTCGCGATTAAAACTCGAGGAACCTAAGATCTTGACAACCAAAATTGTACCCGAGCCGGACGCTAATACGAAAATACCGCAGATCAAACCGACTCCTCACCTAACGAAATTCGCCCCTATTCTACTGAAACCAGTTTCGAAAATTCCTTCACAAGCTACCAAAAAAAGTGACGAAAGCAACTTCAATTCCTTCAGTCAACGTTTGGAAATTGGCAAATCTGGAGTCAATATTGTAGATATGAATGATATGCCCAGCACAAGCAAGGGACATCAGAACCTATCACTTCATAAGAGGAAAGGTCCAGCAGATCCTATTATCAGTTGGCCCAGAGTATTGTCCGCCATATCCAAGGATGAATCCCTGCCCTTCAAAAAATTATGTATAATGGATGAAGTAGAAATTACAGCTGGTAAACCACCTAGCACTGCTCAAGATCCTAAGTGGAATAAACCATTGGATAGAAGAAAATCTATAAATAACTACAATATGAGCGGTGGTCATATGATGAACTGTGCTGTGTTCATAAAGGATGAAGTTGATATACCTCCTGAAATGGAAGAAGATATAGACATGGATCCACTAGAAGTAGAGGAAATAGAGAATGAAAATTCTGATCATTTCTCAGCTTCTGGACAATTATTTTCTTTTACAACTATTGACCCAAGTACTTTCCCAAATTTTCCTGCCAGGAAGAGTCCAAATGGTTAAAATGTGATAAAATCATTGTACTTCCAAAAGCAGATTTGATAAACAGGCTTTGTTTTAAAGACAGTACTTGGACAGAATAAATATCATTTTTTTCTTTCTACTCTACTATTTTAAGCAAGGACATTAAATATTCACTCATAAGCCTCTACTTGTATGATTATCATGGTTCATCATTTTACATGTCATTTTATTGCAGAACAATTCGTTTTCTAATAAATAAGTTTTCTCCATAAAGATCGAAGTTTATTCGTATTTTCACGTATTTATTCTATGAATATATTGTATTTAAATGTTACTGAATAAATCGAGAGAATTCCTTATATCGCATGTTTCCATAGAAACAACACAGTATGATAATTGTATTGATACAACCACAATGGCATCGCGACCTCTAAGCACTGTTATTAGATATCGTCCGCCGCGTTAAGACAAATATGAATAAAAACATGGAAAGCGAAGCGTTTCGTGAAAAAGCGATGAAGGGTCAGGAAGTGGTAGACGAATTAATAGTTGACAAACAAGCGACCGAGGAAGAATTTCAAAATTTTATGCATCGCGTTACCGAAATTGGTAAGTTAACGAGGATACGTAGCAATCTATAAATTCTAATCATCGTATGATTCAAGAAAAAATCATAAAACAATTGGCATCATCGAATCCCGAAGAACAAAAATGCGGTCAAATATTAGCGGACGAAATTCTTGATAAAAATTGTGAGCAAGACTTCTCCGAAGTGGGAGAATTAACTGTAAAAACTAATCGTACATTGATCAGTAAATATTCTCCGAAAGACAATAATTCTGATGAAACGTCGCAAGGTATGCAAGAGTTAAAGATGATGTCGATCTGTATAATTAATAATTGCTCCGAAACTTTCACGTAGAAGTATTCATGAAAAGCGTTGAAAAAGATGCGAAAGAGCGAGCCGAAAATAGGAAGATACGAAATGAACGAGCAGAAACTTTGAAGAGAATTGGAATCGGTGCTTTCAGAGAAGGAAATTATGAGAAAGCTGTAACTTATTTTAGCAAGGCGATAGAACACCGAAAAGATTCGTCGCAGTTGTGGAATAACAGAGCTCTCGCTTATATAAATCTCGAATTATTTGAAAAAGCTATACATGATTGCGAGTGGGCTTTAAAAGTTAATGATTCGAATTTAAAGGCGCTTTTAAATATCGCGAAATGTTACATCCACCTCGAAAATAAAGAAAAGTACGAAGAATTTATTCAATTGGCAAGAGAAAGAAACCCGAATTTTAATAAATTTATTGATGGTACCGTTGTTATTCTCAAGCTATTATTAGTACAATATTTACATGATACTGGAATTATATTTGGAAATTCTGTTTCATAGAATTCGCGGAAAAAATGAAGACGGAAAGCGGCCTTTGCGGAGAATAATTAGAAATCTAATTATTTTAAGTTTTAGTATCAACAAAGGGGAGAAAATAGTAAACGCTCATAGAAAAAGAAATCGTTTTTTATTCATGCTTTAATTGAAATCACCTAGCACTACAAGAAATCGTTATCAGGACAGATTCTCGGCAAAATTTTCTTTGATCTCCGAAAGAGATCTAGGTTCATGCAGAAATACAGCGCATTCGATTCCCTGAAAAAAATTAGTAGTCAAAATTTGTCCGTCGATCGCGTATATTTTTTGTAACATTATTTAAGTAACCTGCATGCGAGCAGCCCTGACGAATCCCTCGTTCGCGGAAACAGTGATACTTTTCATATTTTCGCCGGTCGCGAAAACTAATCTGGATCTATCCTTGATTTTACCACCCAAATTCAATTTTTCGAAAATTCGACCTTGAGGTATATCTTTAACAACCTTGACCCTCTTCAAAAATTCTTTGGCTCTCTGTGTCTCTTTGGGTCCACCAATAACATCTATGATGTTCATAAAATTCTGATAAGCAGTCTCACAAACCAGCAATTCTTTCCCATGAAATAATTTTTCCAAAATGGGCTTTATTGGCTTTTTTCTTTCCATTTCTGCTTGCTGGGTCAGTAATGGCTCACGATAAATAAAACAGCTATATCCATTGGCCATATTGGTGATATAAGCCAATAATGTGGATACATCTAAATTAAGAGTTTTGATCTCTGTTGTCACCACCGTATTATCTGAGACTTCTAGATTTCTGTTTGTGCTTGTTCCATTCTCCTCCAAAGGTTTACTTCTGGATTCTGATTCAACCACTCTTGTATTTATAATAGGAGATTTTAAATGAAATGTTTCTGTGCTCTCATCCTCAGTGTCTGGATTTATTCTATGGCCCTCTATCATTACTCCCATGCCTTCTAAATGATTGGCCAAAGACACTTCTATGCCATAAGCAAAGTGGAATATTACATCAGGTGGTTTATATAAATGTGGATAATTTTTTGCACATTCTAAGTAGCTGCTTGCTTGATCTAGAACAGATTTCTGGCCATACTCTCCATTTCCCATTGAAATTAAAGTGAGTGCTCTGGCATTCCGGGCTATAACCTTAACCCATGATGCACCACTATTGCACACAATATCTACCTCTAAACGAGATTTTTCATATTTAAATGGTTTCATAACATTTTTGGGCTCTTTGGCATTAAATAGTCGCGCGACTATCGCGTTTAGGTGTATTAAATTTGTACTTTGCAGATGTTCTTTTTTTACATTCCCTGTAGATTGCACCTTTGTGATAACATCATATAATTATAATTCTGAATTTCGAAAGATTTATACGATTTAGAATTGTCTTCAGCAATATTTAACGAAAATGTTCCGATAGTGTGAAAATTTAAACGTTCTATAGCTACTGTAGTAATGTTCTTGTTTATTGTACAGTTGGGTATTATTATATTTGATTATTGAAAGTGCTTTTAAAGAATATTTATAATCGCAGTGATTAAGCCGACAGGACGTACCTTCTCCAAAAATCTAATCTCTTGTTGAATTTTTCTCACGAGTTTTTCCGTTCCTTCAACTTTTCCTAAAAGTTTCAACCGATCGACCATAGCTCTGCCACTGTAAATTTTTTCCTCGAGACATTTTAGAAGTTCTACTTGATCTTCCATAATCGTTGTTTAAGCTATCGTTGCTAAGTGCGACATAAGAAATCGAATAATTTCCCGCAATTCGAATAATTTCGGGTATTTCATTCCCGACTATCGTAGTATCCGCAGCCATCTTGCATCACAGGTCAATATCGCATAATGTCGTCGGGTCGCTTGTCAAACTCGCGTATTAACCTCACAAACTTTTTGACTCTCAACGAATAATTGACAGTCAATTACGATTTATAATCCGTTATTATAATAAGCACCAACGATTTCTATACAGTGCAAAAGCGGCCATATACGAGAGTGACTCGTGCGTGTAAAAAGATCAAAACCGAGCGTGTTTTTGTGTTATAATAATTACACGCTGTCAACCTTTAGTTGAAATATATAAATAATAATATATTCGAGTCGCAAAATGTCTACTGCAAAAGTTATCGAAAACCCTGAAGTGCCGGGTAAGTTTGTACCCTCGAGAATATATTTGTGGCACCTCAAATTACGTTCTTACATTCGTTTAGCCTATTAAATTATACACAAACAAATTCGCTACGCCGACGCATGTTAATTAATATCTAAGTTCTCCTATGATGAATGTCATGTAACTATGTAAATGAGATAAAAAATCTATATCTTCGGGTTACAAGGATTACTCGTAAACATGAAAGACCCGAGCGTATTTGTACGTGAATGTCTTCTTTCATTACAAATAGCCGGATGTAATTCTCTGTATCGCCAATGTCACTCTATTATCGTACTGATTACTCAAAGAGTAAACACATTCGGTTTTATGTCAGCCATCCAAAGTGAACCTATTACGCGATGAAAGTTGCTAGATTTTGTCAATCTCCAGAAATTTTTTGCAAATATTCAGTGATCAGCTGATCTCCAAAAATATCGCTCGCCCCGTGCATTCGTCGATGATCGTCAATTATCTTCTTCATAATTTGTTTACTCCACTCCAATGAAAATAAGATGCGCACTCTATATTTAATTATCGGTGTGCAAACATATTCCGCAAAAATATTAATAAACTATGATGCATACCGGAAATTCCGATAGGATGAGTACAGATGTGCGCATAATTGATTGCGCAGATTAAACGCGCCTCACGATACTCTGCTCTTCTATTGTTACTAATTTCTCGTCCACCAGCTTATTTTAATTCCACCGACGTCTATCAATTAATTCTTATTGTTTCAATACGCGCGAGTATAATATTCTGCCGAGAATAAACATAATCGCGAGTACCAGATTTAAGTTCAACGGTTGTGGAGTGTAAAGTGCAGACAGATGATAATCTAAATGCGTGCCGTTGCCGCGAGTACCCGCAAAATATATCTTATTGCCATTAAAAACGAGGAGCATTATGCGCCTCTGTACCACCGGACACATACAAGATTAGTATAATTAGTATTTATTACGAGCGCGGTTAACTTCAATTGCAAGGTAAATTAAATCGACGTAGATCTCGCGCCACTGATAAGCTCTACGTATTTCAATATTCTTTACTCTCCGTTTTTTATTTTCATACTTTCTTGTTACCGTTGATTCAGGTCAAAACGTGAATGAATAATAACTGCGTTGCGATGCCACGTATTAAATGTACGTTTTTCATACATAACACATCTCGTCCCTTTAATAACGTCCGCTACAGTTAGCCGGGGAGCAATTATTTGATGCTGTTCAAATTTATTTACCATAGGACTGGAATGTTTTTTGCCGCCACCTCCACCTCCACCACCACCACCACCTCCACCTCCAATCGTCTCGCCAAAGAGTAATGTACCGACAACGATGGACAACCTGCAACAACCGTCAACAACGATGGAATCAAAGGTCGACTCGTCGACGCACGTAACCGCGGCAAGTACAACGACCGCGGTTGAGGCAGCGACAACGTCATTTCCAAATCTACCTGTGCCAACACCGTATGTCTTGCATCCGACGATGCAACCACAAAATCCTGGACAAACGGGAACACCCTGGTGGATACCAACGGACGCGGACACTTCGGATCTTTACGCGCAATGGTACGAAACGACCTACAAAGCGGGAGCATCGACGGTCGCGTCGCCGACGATACAGACATCCGCGAAAGCCAAGAACAAGTATTACAAACGTAAAACAGAATTCATCGACCCTGCTCAAGACGCAGGTAATTTTGAAAATTCTCGAAGCCCACCAAAAATCTGTATTCAATCTTCAAAACTTCACCAACGCGCGTATCCAATCTCTCGCATCGTTCACTTGACGTCTCTCGAATTCAATTTCTCGTTCACTCCCTATGATCTCTAGAGTACTGAACAAAAAAGAACTGTTGATAAAGCGAGATTAAAGCTCGTTACGGCAATCGGCTAATTAAAGATTGATTTATGTTTCTATTTCGTAGAGAAAGTCGCGAGTGCCCAGAGGGAACTGTCAGCACTAATGAAACCGCTGAAATGTGATCTGTGCAATGCAGTCGTAAGACCCCTCGATCATTTTATCCGATAAAAATATATACGTATACACACGTCGAACCTTCATTTAATACTGTAATACTGTAATACGTAATTCGAACGTATTTGCTTGTTTCTGTAAAAATGTACAAACGTACGATCCGCGATTTCACTCGCTCGTTCGTGCGTTACAGTTGAAACAACGTTTTCAGATGAATTCGACGCTGCAAGCGAAATTACATTACGATGGGAAACCGCATCAAAAGAAGGTTTCGATGTTCTTGAACCAAAGCGTGAAAAAACAAAGAACCGAGGACGGTCAAGTCAGTAGTACGACCAGTAACGACTGGCAAAATTATTGTGATGTAAGATCCCTTGCGCAATCGGTTATATTAATTGACGAATAGTGAAACGATCGTTTCGTAATACGACCGGTAACGTCTACTTTGTAGATCTGCAAGACCTGGTTCACGTCGCAAACGGACGCGACGCAGCATTACGCCGGGAAAAAACACATTCGAGCGGCGAATGGCGGACCTCGGTCGAGGTACACAGAACTATGCTTTTTTGAAATTATTTACAAGAAATAGGCTCGGGCATTCTTCATTTCAAACAGCAAAATGAAAAGTAACATTGTCAATGTTATCTTCTTTAAATCTGGACAATTATTGAAACGATGCCCAAGTCTGTTGTAAGGATAATCGTGACAGTCATGTTCGTCATAGCACGGAAAGTTGAATTCCGCAGGCCGTCGAAGAAGTCGCAAAATCAGTATAACCAGATCGACTCCACCGGTCGATTCGGGATAGGCATGGCTTTCCAACCGGAAGTGCAATCGGTACCGACCTCGACGGCTGTGATAACCGACGGAACAAGTTCCGTACCAGTTTTAGGAACGGGTCCTGTGTACACACCGCCGCCTTATCCGACGCCGTTGCGTTGCGATTTGTGCGGGGTTTCGGCGAACCGTCAGGATCAGTTGGAAACGCACAAACGTGGAGCGAGACATTTGAGAATGTTGAGGCTCAATGGATTACCCGTTCCCGAAGCGAGTGAGTATTAATTATATAGAGACTACGTGGACGCCGGGAGAGAAAAGTCGTTGTTATGCAAATTTTGTAGCTTCTGAAAGCGAGGCTACCCCCACGGTACCTGGACCCATAGATTATTCTATTTACCGAACGCCATCGGGTAAGAACCTGTCCGATGTAACCCGAGGAATTTCGTTAGGTCGCAGGACCGAGTAGAACTTCATCGAAGGCAATTTTCTCTTTTGCAGGACAGTATTACTGTGCGCCGTGCAATCTCTCCTTAAATTCCGAGAGTACGTTCGCTCAGCATGTCGAGAGCAAGAAACACAAGAATCAATCGAATCCGAAATCCCCGTCTAACGCGGTGGTAGTGGCAAAGAAAGCCAGATTCAAGAAGAAATAAAATCGAAAGATATATCCTGCGCATGTACAATTACACGGGCGTTCTCAATATTCCTTACTCGTCTCTCCACTCTCTCTTCTCACATCGACTCTTCTTCCTGTGTTTCTTTTCGCGCGGATTATCCTCGTGTACCGATGCAACGTCCAGTGGACGAAATGAGTAAGTCTAATAAAACTCTTGTCTGTTCGATATACCTGCTGCCAAATTTCCTATCATTTAGAGACCACCCGATCCGTTAATCGATGTACCAACGTAACTAATTAAGACGAGTAGCGAGGCCCGGAGCATTAATGTTTCACTTTACTATTTCAACGATTCAAATATTTTGCTTTTTAATTGAATTGTGTTCAGTTGTCCGTTACGCGCGCAATTTTTATAGACGGCCGGCAGACTACCGAAAATTCCGAATTAACGCGAGGATAGACGAGACAGCGATCGTCCCGCGACTGATGAGAAACGTAAGTATGTTAGTTCGTAGACGTATTTAAATTAAATGCCGATTAACTCTCAATTCGATTTGCAGTAAGTTGAGCGGTTATTTAGCCGGTAGCTCGTTAACCGTCTCGGAGGCACCGCGACTAATCGCCGACATTTATTCAATTACGAAACCATTAACTCGAAGAACGTGGAGCTCGATTCGCGAAATCGTACGCATATACGTGTATATATAGGTATGTACGCGCGTTTATCGCGTCCACGTGAAATTTATGTGTCGTTCACTCTCGACCTTCCGGAGAATTTATGGCCAGCCGCGGACCAGCCATACCGAACCCTCCTCTATTAATTACCTCGTAAGACACGTATGACGGATCAACGTTTTCAGCCTCTTTTTACTGTCAGTTCCCTGCGACGAATATATCTTTTGACGGTACTGACCAAATAAAAATGTCAGTATAAAACATGAATCAACTCGACGGGAACACCGTCAGCCACCTTTGTGATAACCAAAAATGGCAGGAACCATCGGACGTAATGCTTCCGACTAAACGTAGCCACTGTTATATTTCATTCTAATTTATGTAGGAAGCATGCGATATTGCCTAGATTCGAAAACAGTGTGGCATCCAAAGATGAGCTCCTTCTCATTGATGAACATTCCTTTTCGGAATCGTCCCGCTCCACTGTGTATAGTGTATATATATATCTCTCTCCAAAACGAAACGTTGAATAGCCGTGAAGACATTAAAGTTCTAATAAATGTAAAAAAGGATGCACTTAAGATCGGGACGAACTAGATTCCATGTTGCTTAAATTCCTGTGAAACCATCAGGTTCTCTTTAACTCGGTATACCCACATTCCGCTGATTTTCTAACGAACTCGCGCTGCGAGTGGCGGCAATTTAGCGGGCCGGCTATTTTGTTCTCGCGTTTCTTTTTGGTTTTCCGCCTCCGAACGTTTGGTTCCTGCTATTCGAGGAGCGAACCGACTAGAGATTAGGATCGTCCGCGCACGAACTTGTAGATCGTTGCTTTATACCTGCGCTTCGGATTTTTATGACCCCCGGTTCCACCGTTTAACGTGTTCCCTCCTTTTTTTATTCCACGATGTATCCTCCCACTCCGAACAACGTCACCCAACGATCCCTTTTCCATCTTTTCGGTTCATACGCGTGTAACCATTACCATTATCTGCGTTCTCTTCTTTATTTTATGCCTCCAAATCTCCATGACGTACTATTTTATTTACAGAAATCCCAACGATAGATTATTTCGTTAGAGCATCGGTTTAAAGTAAATCACTGTACACCGCGGTGGAAACGGCTGGAAGAAAGGAATTAGTCTGTGGAGCAATTACAAGGAGATCCTGTTCACACAATGGAGATGCGTAAAAAAATCAATTTGTCACGCGGCCGAACGTAACGCGCATAAAAACTTATTAATCACCGTGCGTCCGCTCGAAAATTCGGTGAAACGCTCTTGATGACTTGGGAGAATTTCGGAGAACTCGTGGGGTAGTCTACTGATCTTTTACTATAGACTTCGGTAGCCGCGAGGACAAACTCGACTATCGAAGGAAAAAAAAACACGATTGATTCTATTCGTCTAACATTAATAATTAACTCTGATCAGATATTTGACTGGAAATCATTGGTGTCGGGCGTTGACACAACGGAAGACCAGAGCCGTGAACTGATCCGGAAAGCAATCGATTTTGACTGGTAAACATTCCTTCTGGACAACATTGAACGGGCAATAAGTTTCGGAAGCTCGCGGTCAATTATCCGTGGAAACATAGAAAATGTTCGTGGATGCAAAACACGCATGAATGGTCGTTATGAAGCCATTCACGCGTGAATCCTCTTCCGCGGTCGCGTGGATCAAGTCTATTAAGAGAACATATCGATCGTTTCGGACGATAGCCACCATTAAGCCCGGATGCATTCGAGTTAAGTGACCAAATAAATAAGTTGATCGTTCACTCGAGCGCTTACGTTGCAACTAGAATATTTCGACCCTCCAGGAGCTTATATTCTCCCCCGAAACCGTAAGCTTCCCGTTTCTAATTCCGCTAATGAACGGCTGATAGAGTTTTAACGCAAGAGCAACGGTACCGCGAATAACCGTGAAAAAAAAACGGCGAGAGTGTAAGCAGCCTCTTTGTTTTGCCCGTTCCATTGTTCCACCTAAGACTATGAATCGAAGCCGAAAAAAAATTCCTGAAACGACGGGAGACGGTGGGAGACGGTGGGAGAGGATCGGATGAATTTCTATTCTATCCCGTTTCAGCGGCCGCTCGACAAATTCGTACAATTATTTCTCGATTAGGGAGAGATTTGCCGTGGATACGTATTAGCGAAGGCGAATCGCGTCTGTACGTGCGTTCGCCTAATTGCGGAACCGTCGTGTACAATCCGAAAATTAATAAGGCCTTTTTGCGAGCGTTTCACGGAGGAAAGGGAAAAGGATCTGGGATGGTAAGAGATGGGAGGAAAGGAGGATGAAAAGGAAGGGAATAAAAAGTGATCCGGACGCACGTTGGTGGGGCTGACCTTGCGGGTCTCCACGGGCCACCAATGTAGCTCGAAACCAGACGAGAAAATAGAAAATCGTGGTGGTTGCTCCTAAATGCGGGCGGTGTGTGATGTCATGCGGAAATAGCCCTCCGTCTACTCGCCGCCGCCGTCGGATTTTTGATCGCCCGACCGATTACCTCTTCGCTTAATCGAGATTTTCGACGAGACCGACCACCGAAAGTACTCCGAGCGAATCCACTTCAGTTGATCTACTTCCCTCAACGGAATACACTGGATACGTTTTTATGAAACGGATTAATTCATGGCGTTCGGATCGGTCAATGACCCGTCACTTTGATTGCGCGAATCGCACGGCGTGTACTCCCGCGAAAGTACCGCCGTTCAGAAGAAGTTACCCAATCCTGCGAATGAAATCATACCGGAACTTCGGATATATTCTCAGCTACCCGTGGATCCGACCAATGTCCACAACGATCGATGAGATAAGGAATTCGATAAAATGGCTAAGATAACGATTACGATAAAGCCTACCGATGATTCCATATTGCGTTCTGCGATTTTATGCGGGTGATTCAACGCGAAATCGATTACTTTTTGAGCGACCTTTGTAGACTTTTACTGGTCGACCTCCAGGGCGATGTTTTCTTTAAAAACCACTGGGAAAGATCGGAGTTACATATAAAATATACGCACGTACTGGATATTCGTTAAACAATCTACTCCCGTACGACCCAGGTTCTCGTTTTGATATTAATATCGGATAACGAAAAGAATTCTAAGCATAGAAAGAACCATAACGACCTCAGGCTACCCGTTTCGTGTCTACCCACTTTGCATTTTGAATTGGTATCACGTGACGGTACTGCGATATGAGCGCGCATCGTTTCTTTCTTCGAATAACGCTTAAAAACGAAGAAGATCAACATTGAAAATCAACGTATCAGCTGAACAAGAGTTACTTCGACGTTGCCAATAACGAATATATACGTGATACGAGTATGCGAATATCAAATGTTCGTAATTCAAAAAAACGAAGGCGCGGAACGGGGCACACTTTTCACCACGCAGAATCGTTCGGCCGAAGAGGCGATCGCCTCCGGCAAAGGTCAAACATCATTTAAGTTGTTGATTTTTGAATGGTGGAAAGCTTTAGATGCGTGGAATAAAATTGGACTATATTCGAAATAATATTCGATGTCTACCGTCGGCAAAAGTCACCAGAAATTCAAGCTCGGGACATCGTGGATGAGTAGGAGAACGCCCGATGTCACGCCGCCGCCGATACCGCGCATGCGTCCGAGTTACACTTGACCAGCTCGAAAAATCAATGACCCCGCGTTAGACGTGTTGCCTTTCTATCTTTGACACAGCCGAATGACTTTGTTTCGAGTAGAATTATTATTGCGGGACAAAGAAGAGGATCTTTCGATAGCAAAAAGCAAGAAATCGTCAGTGAATAAAGAATAATCAAGGAAAAGGAAGGGACGGGGTGCGATGTTGGTGGTGGCGTTAGTGTAAGATGGCCGAATAGCGGTACGACGGTAACCGACCGGGCAACCTCGGCTCCCTCTCGGGTACACTCGGTCGAGTCGAGTCAGTTCGTGTCCTAACGTTGTAGCCGGCGGACGTACGGGACTCGGCCGTGTTTTTCGCGTCGTTTATACTCGAAGGGAGAGAAAAAAAAACGAACTGTTAAGCAGTGTCGTAGACTACCAACCGGAGAGAATTCCAGGAGAATAAATCGAAAGTAAATTGTGCGGTGTATGGGGTGAAGATCGAGGGTTAATACGCGCGCGTTAACGAAACAGTTCCGGCCGGCGAGAACGAGATTTTCGTTTGTGACTTGTGTGAAAGTGGTGAACCGTGGTGTGTGGGCCCTCGTATTTTCAAGTCCGCGTTTATTCGCACTCTTTTTTGTACCTGCACCATCAACATCGAATCTTTTTCTACTCGAATTATTTCGATCGATATATCTGCGGTGGATAGAAGCGGAGGAAGCGAGTATAATCCTCCCGAACCGTCGCAACACGGTGCACCGTCCACCTTTCGCGTTACCGCGAGTGCACGGGGATAAAATGGCGCTTGCTTTCGCCCGTGTACCTCTATCGACCGTGACAAACTATTCAACGGTATCGTGCTCGTGTTGATCCTCGAATTCGCGGACAAGAGCGAACATTCGTCGCGAGCCCGTTCCTTCTTTTTGATCCTCGCGTTATTTCGTTCTTTTGTAGTCATCCCGTTTGACCCGCCGCTAATCGCGAACGACAGTGCCGTGGAGGGTGAAGAAGAATTTCGTGGGAGAACAGCGATTTTTCCAGCGACCGCTTCACGAGAGTCTCTCATTCCAGAGCTTCGATCGAAATCCCGTAGATCTTGGAGCTTCTACACCGGTAAGTTTAACGTTCCCAGTTACCACACGCATTTTTTTCGTTTATCATACTTTTTCAACCACCGAACAGGTGTGCACTTCGAACCGCAAGGATAATGCTTTCCCTGGTAACTCGTACGTCGATCCTTTACCTCGTAACGCGATACTGTTGGAAACCTTTTCCTCACTGTCCAAGAATTCGATAGAAATTATGCGCTTTTCTACGCTCTACGCGGCCTACGATGTAAGATATCAACGATTAGGATCGCGGTGAAAGGCACCGATTCGCAGAACCTTCGAACGTTCTATCAGGATTCTATTTCTTCGAATCACTTCGCTCGATTTGCAGTAATAAATGATGTTGTTCTTATACCCTCGAATCTACCGATAAAAACACTCGCGATTAATCCCCTTTACTAGTCGCACTCGGCTCTACGCTGAAAAACTTGTTTTCAAAATACGTCGTATCATCGAGAAATAAGAAATAAGCGTACGCACAGAACGTTGACTTTCACGCGTCCAGGAGAGAGAAGGACAATAAGACGCGTTTCATTGCCTCTCTCGCTCCTTATATTAATCCACTGTCCATGAAATTATTTCATATTTTCTTACCCATATTTTTATTCCTTACCATGAATTATTAATAATATCCATGAACTCCACGGATCTTAAACGAAGATGCTTTTACACGTTAACGTCGATAACGGCGTTCCATCGACGATGTATGATATAAATATAAAGAATTCAACGAAATATAAATAACGCGCGAGTCTCTTTTGGTTTTAACGAGTTTCTTCAACGACGCAAGTCAAAATCAGGTTCGACCAACGAATAATGCGTGGGGACGAATCAGCCGACGACAAACCATCCTAAAGCAATAAGAATTACGTCGAGGCTGAATAGCGGAGCTGAATAGGCTATGGCCGATCGCGTACCAACAATTCCCGAATTATGCAAATCAATTTTCGGTTCGGAAATGACGGGGGGTCGGTCGGGTTATTTGAAAGTCCAAGTGACACGCACGAATGTACAACCTGTCCGGTGTGTACATAGGTAACGCGTGTATGCACAGTCGGCTCTCTCTACACACGCGCTTTCGCACGCGTCTAAACGTGCCAAACTCCTATATCCCTATACAGGGTGTTGGACAAAATATTGCTCGGCATTCCGAAGATTCGATGTTAAAAATCCTTTTATAACATACAGCCACAGCGGGTGATTATTTTACCGCCAATTGGTAGCCGCAAGATGCAGATGCAACTTCCATATAATTTACCGATCTTGGCACGAAATAAATTGTTTTCTTGGACGAATTTCTTTGCGGAGATTTTTGATGAATCTTACTAAAATGGTGCAATTTAATATGTGTAAATTAAGTATTTGTTTGGCAGGATATTTGGTATTTTTACTGGCTACCTTTGGATTATAAAGGGAAGATGATTTTTGTCGAAAATTATCATTGAAATTTCTGTCAACACCCTGTATATAGATATGCATGTACGTAGGACTGTATGCACACATGTACTACTCAGAAAATGACAGGCTATCGGTAAGCCGGTTTGTTTGAGGCGAGCTCTTTCGTGCAAATATTTTGCGCGGGCAAACACTCGCCATGACGGATCATACCTACCCTAGAAGGTTGATGAGAAGTGGGTACACTTTGCCGTTAAGAACGGGATTCCCTTCGTAATATTCTCTAATCCTCGTGATCCGAAATCCGCATTCGTTATTTCAATCGATTCTCGCCATTTTTCTAACTCTACAATCACGATGCAACTTTATAATTGCAGGTGGAATAAACAGAGTGTCAGCACACGCGATGTAAGAAGTACATTTTCTCATTATGAAAACTTATAAATTAACGATCCAAGGAAGTTCGTAGCTTGTTGATTGTTCGTGATAAACGAGAAACAAGACGTATCATTAAAACGGAAGCTTAATCGAGGCACGAGGTGATTAGATTCGAGTGCAGGTAGAGTAGCATACCTGCAGGAAATGGTTTCCTGGGAGTCCTTGGTAAAAGGAATTCTCTGAGAAGGAGACGGAAAAAGAGAACGAAAGAGAGAGAGAAAGAGAGAAAGAGAGAAATGAATTTTCGTGACGGAGTGTCGTCACGAATGCCGAATGCCGGTTGCCGGAGCTAGCTGATCGCTATCGTCATTGACACTGCCGTGCTCAGGTAGAAACGTGTAACTTTATGACGGGTTCCTGGATGAAAAAGGGCAGCAACCCCTACGTTTCCCGAAGTAACATACCTACTTTACCCTCCACGACAGGTAGACGGATCCTTCTGCTTACGCAGTTTACCTGAACCTTCGATTTCCGAGCACCTCACGTACCAAAACGCAACGGAATCCTGGAAACTCTATTTTTCCCATCGTCCCGTACGATCGACTACCACGAATATCGAATATGGAGTCGTTTTAATCTCTCTCGCGAAATAATAACGCGATTGTTCCAGGTGGTAGAATAATATATAGTGCGTATTATCCGGCATGAAAGAACGCAGGGTAATTAATGAGAAGCAGTTTGGTCGAATTACAAGCTCGTAATGATAATAGGAATAATACGGGCTAATTTCGCGCGGTGTACTACCTCGGACTAATATTTACAGCGTCGCGAGCATTGAAATACACATAATCGAATACCACCGATCATTAAGGCTCCGTCGTTAAAGGTTATTTTCATTTTCTACCACACGCCACCACAAATTCATAATAATTAGCCTCAATTTCGAGTTCCGCCTAAAAGCCGCTAATTCGTGGTACCCTCCTCTCCGGGGTCCATGTCTTCTCTCCTCTCCACTCCACTCGGAATAACGTTTCTTTCACATGGCGAACCATCTTAACGTGAGAACAGATCCACTCGTATTCTCTCTTTCTCATTCTTTCTCTTCATGTTTTGTCTCCGAGTTCGTCGCGCGTTATCTTCTCCTCGGATCTCTGCCCGATAATCGTCGGACCGTTAGACCAAAATGATCGCGGAACCGACACCGTTCCGACTCGTCGACTAGCCAGATATCCTCGGCTCCTTAAAAGTAATCTCCACGGTGCCAAGGATTCCGGCAATTAATTATGATTACTGGTATTATTAGAGGCAACTATCGTCGGAGCTTATCGCTCGGTGAACTTACACGTCGTTCTCCCACCGATACTTCCGTTATGATCATAATGAGTCATACAATTGAACCTTTCCACGGTTCATCTCCGTACATTGCTGCACTCGTGAACCAAAAGTATCTGCAACGTGCGAAATCAATTTCATATTTTTTCATTCTCGTATATGTTTGTCGAATAATATCGGAGTTAGCGATGGAGTTCAGATTGACATGAAAAATGAAGGAAGTAGAAACGCGAAAGGGAAACGGTAGAACTCGTCGGTGTAGAATTGTCCCGTGTCGGAACGATCGGAGGAGAGTGTACACTGTACATAGAGTAGATAGCAGTGCGTAATTGCATCGTGAAAGTGTTACAAAGCGATTCTCGTCGGCCCTGTGGAAACACGTCGCTCGATCGAGCCGCGCCAAGCCGCGCCAAGCCGCGCCACGGCGAACCTCTGGAAATAGTGAAAGTAGTGCAACCACCTGGCTCGTCCTTTGAAAACCACTTGTACCTACCTCTGCCCATATCTGCTTGTTTCTTTCCATCTCTTTTCACACACGTTTCTTTTCACTACACTCAATTATTATTTCCATCCACATTGAATCTTGTATTGCGTTAAATGAGCACGAATTCAATCGAGAATTCGAGAGTGGGTTTTGAAAATTTCGGATGTAATGGTCCCAATGGACGACAGACTGATTCGAATCTTGTCGTACATTTCCGACTACGGCGACAGGTCTCTCTGTTCCCGGTCACTTTTAATCTCGGTCACTCATCTAGGATCTACGGTTACCTGGACCCTGTGCCCTACACCTACATCTACTTAGACCAACATCTTCCAGGATATTATTAGATTATTCGCAACGTCACATTTTGACCCGACTCTCAAGGTACCCTCTCGGATGTCACTGATAAGATCGTACCTTCGAAAATTGTAGACGAATCGTTAGAAGTTTCAGAAAAATCAATTTGCAGTTTCTACTTCGGGCTACTTGGACTTAATTGCCATTATAGTCGTATTATCTTACAGTGATTACAATTATCGGGTAATAAATAATAACGATAATATCGAATATTAACCCCTTGCACTCTGTACGCGCCCCAATCGCGACATGTGTTCGCGGCGATTCATTCAAAATTCTATAAAATTCTATAAGAAAATATCAGATTTATATTATAAGATTCATTCGTCAATTTCTTTCGAAAAAGAACCTCTGCAATTGTTTATTCATTTATTTAGCGAGTGGCACCCTTTGATAGAAGTTACAAACATAACGAAGGTGAAGATAAATTCTTTAATCGGTATTACAAAAAGTTTTCTAATAAGTCCTCGTTTCTAACCAGAAATATTCTTCGAGTGCAAAGGATTAATTTTCTCTGTTCCATGATCCGAAGCGTGATAAAAAAAAAGCAGGACTCTAATTATATATTGATTCGTCGGCTCGAATATCACGTCTGTCAATTTCCGTAGTCGGTGGGTATTTGATTTAGATCGAGTCACCGACTCGTAAAGTGTGACAGCGTGGGTTATATAAGCGGCAATAAAATCATTGATCATGCCTCGGTGAATTAATAAGCCCCCGTACAGCAAACCCCATATATGAGCCTAGATTTTCTCCGGACACGTTGCGAATCTATTACTCTCGATGACATCCTAAGATTAGCATCCCATTTCGAAGTTGTCCGCGTCGAATCAAGGAAACTACTTATTTCCCATCGAGTATCAAATTTCACCATGTTTTACGAGCGCATGCCTCGATTCTTTAATCGGTATCGCAAAACATCTCGCAATTGGTTAAAGTTTTCATTAAATCCGACCACCTTCGAATAAAAGCGTAGAAGTTGTTCCCTCGAACCGCCATTAAAGTGGACGAATAATTCGTATCTCGTTACGCGGAATAAAAAAATCATTGATATCGCCTTGAGTCGTGGAATAACGAGCCGATACACCTGCTAATAGGGGCCAGGTATCTAGCGTAATCGAGAACACCTGCGACATTCGAATAATTATTCCGATGCAATAAATACGTTGCAAAACTGTTCGCGGATATCTATCTGATTCGCGGGTCCGTGCGCGTGTATTTGTGTGCGCAAGAGTTAAACCGATCTCCCGACCTAGTTATCAATCCATGCTCTAGTAAGGGGGACTTGTCGTCCGGCTGAGATCATTTAAATTTAGGTACACACGCGAGAACGTTGAAACTTGTTGGTAACAAGAGTGATAAAGAAATTCTTCCACTCGGTTCGATTACACACTCGACGTATCAATTGCTTTTAACCTAATCGTTCCGATGAATATTTTCTAGCGTAAAATAATAAATAATTAGGTTCTCCAGAGTAGGCTCGGCGCGATAAGAGCTACGCTGTAAACATTCAAATAGACTCGTATCGAATTTATCGTACACAGATTGAATATAAAAAGTGACGCTCTCCTGATAACATCGCTTTGGAGGCAGCCGATAAATCTCGAGATAAAAAGGTTTTAATCGGGCTCGGTAAAGTCATTTGGTACCGAGTGTTGGACGGTGGAGAGGGGAGAGGGAAGAGGGGGGGGCGGCGAGGTTTTGGCTCATGAATTTTTGTCGACCGGGGTAAACCGGGGAGGATTCATTGTATCCACGTGGCCTTAAACCGTGCATTCTTGGCTTAGCGTTCGGCACACGTGTTCCTTCAATAACGATCTTCCCGATTCGGATCCAGTATCGGACAGAGGAGAAAGAGAGAGATTATCGGTCATAGAGATCCGTTCTTCCTTGACGGAGAAGATAGTTTTCACGATAAACCGAGTGAAATCGGTCCTCTTAAATCTCGGGGGGTAAAAGCAGTGTCGCGATTGTTGATTCACGGTCGATCGCACGGTGCATTATTATTCTAATGCAGCTTAGAGACGGCTTGGGAGGGGCGGGAAATCCATGGGATTCCATGGGACAGGTAGAGAACCAATATCCGCGCATCTCCGGGAAAAGATGAATGCACCAATCCTTTCAAAGAATTAAGGAGCATCGATCCGGGCCATCTTTCATTACGCGGAACGTAAACAATGTTTTTCCTCGGTTTCCTACGCTTCCGGTCGGTGCACAGAAAAATTGCATTCGATTTATTCGGGGAAACAAAAAAAGAGGAGAGAGGGAATCTCGTAGGTATCACTTTTCCACGATACGAGTAAGCACGCTGGAGCAGCTGCTAATTCGGAATTTAAATGTATAATAGAATTTTGATTGTTGGTCGGAGGTGGCGTCTGCGCACACGTCCGTGAATTGGCAGAACAATGGATTCAGTAATTACCAGGATTTCAGTGGTGCACGATTATATTCGTACGCATAGGTACATATATATATATATATATATATATGAATATACATATAGATAGATGTATATATGCGAGTCGCCCGATGGATTCGAAGTTTATTCGCTCTTTGAGGAGCGAGCCGGTGAATGGGGAATCGCCTTATTCTCTCCTCAAGTTTCATGGGAATCTAGCCAATGCCCGTGTCTTACCCCCTTTTTTCCTTCTGGCTCTCTCGCAACTGCGTTTTTTTCCTCCTTTTCATTCGTCGCTCCATTTTTTTGGGAAGTGGGCGTACCTCTTTCCGGTTTTTGACCCATTGTGTTCCGCTCTGTCTGCTTCTTCTTATTCTTCGTCTTCTTCGTCTTCTTCGACCTCCTCTTCAAGAATGTCCTTCCAGCGGTATGCGTCGATGTACCTACACGAGTTAATGGTGTTCGTGATTAAACTCACGCGAGGATACTCGGTGCACACACGTTGCATCGGTATTTGTGTGCACGCATTTCTTTCCCGGTAATGCGACCGCGTATCCAGGGATTCGATTGATTTCGTCTTTTTTTTGGTCAAAATTCCTTTTGTGACCTCACGTAATACCCGTGATGTTACCGTAACTTTATTGTGTCTGAAAACATACGTCGATCAGGTAAACGTGTTCGTGCATCTCGGCGCTAATGCGTTGACATTGTGACCATCAATCCGTTAGATCTCTTTTAGATCGAGTTTCTTTTGTCATCTCACGCAAAGGTTGGATTAAAGAAGCGCAGAGACGTGCCAGAATCGACGGACTTAACTTATTGTATTTTTTGGAGAAAAGTTCTTCTCTTTCTGACTTATCACTGAAATTCTTTCGTGTTTGAGGATTCTTTTGCTTCGTTACGTTTCCTGGGGCGCGTATAGATATTCGGGTTGGTTCGGCTCGACTCGGAGCATCCAGCAAATATTTGTGATATTTCTCCGTGCTATAGGGAAGATTAAAGTATATGCAGATTACTTTCTCTGTCACCTGAGTGAAACGTGAGGAGAGGAGAGGAGAGTACGGAGATATTCGTCGAGGACGAAAGGTGGAGGCTCGGTCGGCCAATTTCATTCGAAAAAGCCGTAAAGTACAGGTTGGGTTGGCCCGCACGAAAGAAAGGCTCGCTCGCATTGTGGCTCGAGACAAAGGGACATTTTTTGTGCGCGATCAAAGGAACGACGATGAGAGAGAGAGAGAGAGAGAGAGAAAGAGAGTGAGAGAGATTCGAAGAGAGGAGGCCCTTTTACGTGGTCTCTGTATCGAGCGAGTTTTCGACTTGCCTTCGACACGCTCGAATTAATGATTTCCTCATCCATGAGCATTACTTTTTCCTCCAGTCAGGATTAAAGTTACCGACACCGTCAATCCAAATATTCGGTTTTAACCCCGATCGCCCGCCCGGTATTTGATTCCTTTGAAATATTAAAAAACACCGGATTCGTCAAAGTGACGTTGCCGTTTGACGGGAACTCGTTCAATGTTCCACCTTCGAATATAGTTCGCGGCTGAAAGATGCTTTCTTTATTTCACTCGGGCATTGTTTCAAAAGAATACACGTTGTTTCGGAATTTACCGACTAAAATATAATACAATATCTGTATACATATATATCACGGAAGAGTTTGCGACGTAAGAGGAGAAATGATAGTGGAAAAGGCGAGGCGGAAAGGCATTTTAAGGAGGAATTCCGCGAGGAGGAACGATACACTGCTGCGGAGAGCAAGAAGAGGAACCGTTAGAACTGGTGCTGCTTCCCCGGTTGGTTCTCTTTCCCCGCTCGCGGACGGTTATCTCGTTGAGAGGATCAAAAGATTCGGGTCGAGGTTAATCTCTACCTTCGTCGTCGGAGGCACCTGCGATTAATTTCATACCTTTTCTTTCAATTCTACCGTCGTCCACCTCTACTTCCACCTCTACTTCCACCTCCCCCAATCGCCGTCCCGCGAGATTGAATTTCCACGAAATATGTTTAATAAGATCTCGAGAGGAACGGCTCACTCCTCGACGAAGATTTGCGTTCGCTCTCGAGCGACTCTCCAGCGAAATAAATGGGTGGCCATACACGTGTCGTTCGCTCATTGACTTCATTTTTATCTCTCTTTCTTTCTCTTCTACTCATCCCCTTTCTTTTCCCGCGAGTTCGTTAGGCCGTGGAAGAAAAAAGGAAGCTTGAAAATGTACGAATCGAGGCAGAATGTCTTCGAGCAAGTTGGACAAGCTTTACGTCTTTCACGGGGTGTGTTTATTCTTATATTCTTTCGGGATCCGACGAGGAATGGAAGACCTAGGAAAAGGTCGAAAAGAAAGGCTTCTATTTCTCCGGGTTTCGCTTTGTGATCGAGTCGTTTGATCGTGTGCATAGGATGTGTACCCATCGTCAACCTTCTTCGGGGTTCCATTGCATCGGGACGGAATCCTCGAATAAATATTTGATATGCGAACAGCTGCGACGGAATTTCAAACTGCATCGCACCGTGGCTGTCGATCGTTACAGAATTTATTGGATATTCCACTGCCCTCGATATATATTAATCCCGAACTAATGCGCGGAAAAATAGTCCTCGTTTTCTTACGTTTGTTCCTTCGATCGTTTGTCTCTTTGTTTGACCGTGACCCAATAACGAGTTTATATTCGTTCTCGAATTTAATTCGCTTCTGTAATATTGAATTGAATCGATACTTGGAACATCGATGATGAGTTTAATCGCGGCGATATAAATAAAAATTCATTCCATTTGGAGCCCTTAAAGTTACTTTGAAGTAACTTTACTGAAGTTCTTTCCGTGAAAAATGAATGGCATGTAAAAGCGATAGAGAAATCAATCATTTTCGGTCGACTCGGAGCACGTGCTTAATTCTCGGCGGGTCGCGAGGACATAAAGTGATCTCGCGCAGCTGATGAAAAACCGATCGGCTGGAATAAACGGTCTATATGTCGTCCATCGAGTCATAACGACACTCGGGTTCATCTTTCGGGGGAAATCGGACGGTCGATTTAACCGAAATTTCACGGTGTTTAGCGAACCGGGCTGATCGTGTTATTGGCACCAAAGTGTAAGAATAGCCCGCAAATATCTAAACGGGTCCACGGATCCTTTGTCGGCTGTTCGAATGCCCCGTAAATTCGTAAAATCTGCCGCTTCCTTCTTTGCCACAATTTTCCGAGTGGGTGTGCGCGTGTGTGCGCGTGTGTGCTTAGGTGTCTCGAAGTAGGTTTCCTCGGAGGGTTTTGTGCCGGTTGCCATTGCCGAGGAACACCTGGGGTCCAGAAACGATTTTGGCCAATGGACCTAACGATTCCAAACGGTCCTCTTCTAAAGCAGCATGAAGATGAACAAGGACAGTTCGTTCTGCCTATTCACGGCAATTTGTACCAACAATCTCGAGCCGTTTCCATCTGCGAAGTCAACGTTTAGCTCTAATTTTCCAGTTTAATTTGAGGGAACAAATTCGGCCAGCAAACTCCACGTTCTGAGCGATCGTTATCGAAAACGTTCCGGGAAGCGATGATTCAATTTTTCGTATCACGGCCGTGATATATCGGTAGGAATAATACCGGGAAGAGGTTTAACGGAACAGTGGTATTATCTAGACTCATTATCGACGTGAGGTGAGATAAGGGATGAAAGAGTTCCGTAAGGTACGATTCGATTCGATTCGGGGAAATCAATCCGATATTCCGAGTTCATCTTTGTTCGGAGTTTGGATTCTTCTCGGTGGTTCTTCGCGGTGCATAAGTAGGTTAAATCAATGACCTATGGAAGGTGCTTTGAAAAGGTCTATTACCGGAACTTTTTCGTTCCTCGATACCACTCTCCTCTCTCCTCTCTCCTCCCTTTCTTACCTCTCTTGCTCTTTTTATTTCACCGTTCTCCTTCCAACATCCGGACTGATAAGGTCGAGCGAACCTGCCGATGATCGCGATAGCGGCCACTTATTCGCGAGAAACTCTCGAAAGGTTAATGATTTCCAGGTTCGTCGATCGTTCGAGAGGATGAAAGAGCTTACGTACGAATATATCTCCGGTGCGATATTAAAAAAGCAAACGTTACGATATTTTATTTCGCGTAGCAGTAATGCGATGGTGCAGGGCATAAAAAATGCGGAAACGTAGAAAATACGAGATACATGAAATAAAACAGCGTGGAGGTTAAAAGCGGGGAATCGGCGTTCAGATCGACGGTGCGGATGAACGCGCGCATGTAAAACACACTTGCACCGGTAGGACGTTTGCCTTAACGCTATTTATACGTGCACGCATCGGGGCTTATCTTCTAACGGTCCAACCGACTCGCCTATTTGTTTATAATTATCCACGGGGCGAGGTTTCACATCGACGGCACGTTCCGGCGCTTCGTTAAGTGTGATTTATGCCTCCTTTTTCCCCCCCGGTTTCTATCATCGGTTTGCACAGGAATTCGCGGCCCATAAATTTCGAACTTACCGTCCATGACATCGGTAATAAAACGCGGACAAAAAAATTCTTCCGCGGTAATTTATGCAGATCAACAGCCTCCAATAGTCGTAGCGAATAATTAGGATGCAAAAAATGATGATGTTTTAAGTAAAGTTTGTTTGGTCGAGTGGAATCGGTGAAGACTCGTGTGTCGTTATCGAGATGCATCCGAGTGCTGGAGTTCTCTTTGTTTTTTTTTGAACGTGCCGACGAAATAAAACCTTTAATCGGTCGAACGGGAGCTCGGGAGCAGCGGGTCCTCTTGGAGATTGAGAAATCAGGAGCGTGCACAGAGAGGGAGAGAGAGAGAGAGAGAAAGAGAGAACAGAGAGACCGTGCGCGTCCATGGTGTCTGTATATATTCCCCTCGTTCTCCTGGTTCTTCTTCTTCTCCCGGTGTTCACTGGCAGGATATATAGAGAGAAGGCACGTCTACCTTCCTATCGGGCGGCTACATTAGCCTTTGTAGATAGCACTAAGTGCCCCTGGATATTTCCAGGCCTGCCAATGCCAGCGGATCCACCGGATCCAGCGGATCAACCGGATATCACCGGTCCGAGTGCTACGTGCAACCGACTCCTCCTCAACGTCTACGGTTAATAATCCCCACCCACTATCTACCGACTATTCCTTTTTAGAACAGATCCGTCCAATGTCCATCTTTCTATCTATATATTATACATCTTCTACGGGTTGGTCTCCGTTCGTATTCAATTTTATTCTGACTACCGAGAAGCGACATTAAAAACTAGTCCGGTTATTTATTGTCATTGGATTTTTAAATGATAACAACGACGTAGTAAATCTTAATGTTGCCTCTCAATCGCCACCGAATTGCTGCGACGAGTCTAAATAATAATAAATCATCTCGAGTGCAAAGGATTAATTTTGGTTCGATGAAAAAGATCTGTAGGAAAAATTGTCTGTGAAGATGGACTCTCTTCCTGTTAGTTTCTTGGAATTTTTCTCTCGCTGATTAAATCTTTGTGGACACGAATCGTGTCACCGTAATTCCTAGCTCGATCTAGAAATTCCTTTTTCGAGGATCCACTCTATTTCTTCGACTATCTCTGCATCTTTATCCCCGTCCCTTCCTCGGAGCACGGTATAATTGGTCCTCACGAAACGGAAGTCCACCCTCGTTCTCCGCCAGGCATCCCAGGGAGTTCTACCCTAAGGATGATTAGTCGGATCGATGATTTCTTCTATTACCCGACGTTGAAATTTAATCGTGCCGAATCGGTCGTCTCGAAGGACACGGTTTTAATGGCGCGGAACTTTCGAAGGCGTTGCTACCGCGAGTATTATTTCCCGGCAAAAAAAAACGGTGAAACCCTGTGAGATATTCGCCTGACGATTATCTCGCGCCAAGGTACTAATTATCGTTCTCTTCGGTAAACGAATGTATTCCTCGAACCCGATACACATCGGGAAGATATCATTTTTCTTGATTTCCAATTATTGCAAACGACTCGTTAGATGTCAGCTGATAAGTCCCGTAGAAAATCCCATGGTTACGGATGGTCGAGCATTGTATTATACTCAAGGAATATTAACCGAGTATCGATAAAATAATAGAAACAACAATATATAATCCTTGGTCGATATAGTGGTCCATGGATACTCGCGTCGTTTCGTTGCACATGTCAATGTTGTTAATGTTTTCCTATAATTATGTGAATGTTGAGCGTAGGTAAAATATTCCGCGAGACAAATGCCAGTCATATTTCTCATGGAATTCGACATAGAAACGATTCACCGGAACGGAACCCCGTCGTAAGTACATCGAGAACTACCTGCAGTTCCTCGTAGCGTCGAAGAACTGTGGGGTGCGCGGAGACTTGAATGCCCGCAAAAGCCGGGACGCGCGAGGCAATATAATTTGTACGCGTCGCACGTCCAGTAACGAGTGGAAGCTAATAAACGTAATGACAATGTCGTGCATAGAGAAATATACGTGTCACGCGTAGGACTATAATTTCGTATGTAAAACAGCGTGCATTGTGCGCGGTGTCCCCGTAGTTAGAGGATCGAGAGAGGAGAGAGAGAGAGGCCACAGAACCCGAGCCCCTCGGAGTTTCTTTCTTGCTCGGAGACGCTCGGGGCGATCGCGATTGTACGACGCCTTGGACGCGATAATCTCCGAGCGTCGCTACGCATTCGACGTTCTGCCCTGCAGTTTTTAACCCTCGATCGAGCGAAACCCCTTCGGCGAACTACCTACAATGTGGAACAACCTTCCACTCTCAATGGACGACTGTGTACCCCCCCGTCCCCCGTACTAACGACTCTTTAAAACTAGCGGGATGAAAGGAACCTCGATTTACCATTCGAAATACTGCCCGGCGATTATCCACCGATGATTTTTGGAAGCCATCCACTGCTACTTAACGATCGCCATGCTTTCGGATTATTCTAATGCGAGTCTATTCCAATAAAAAACATCGTGGAATTAATGACCGTATCTGCGGTCGAATGAAATCGTTTGAGCACGTAAACCGTGGTTACGTTTAACGATTGATTTTTGAATCAACCACTTTACTCGAGTACGAAATGAATTATTTGGTGGGCGGCACTGACGGTGATATTTGTAAATGATTGAACGGGAACGGGTACACGCGAGAATCCAGAAGTATTTCCCACGAGTGTGGTGTTTACAGAAAAATTACAAAATTATACGTAAACGGCGAGATATCCCCATAGAATAAATAATGAAACCGGTCCCTAGCCGGGGCGTGATATTTTTTCGCGGTGAAACTGGTCCACCGGTTATTCGCCATATTTATGTAACTGGCGCCTACCCGGGGCACCCTATTGCCCTAATGTCGCCGGATAAACCAACAAACATGCAAATATTATTTCACGCGCGTGTCCGCCGTTGCATATACACCGCAATTTCCCCGGAAATTCTACAAACATTTTGCCTCGGTTTTGGTCCCATTGTCGCGACACGAGGACTCGAGGGGGTTGCCCGGTCGGGTTTGTCGTTTAAATAAATAAACCAGCAAACAACCTCGCAGTGTAAACGCCATTCACATTAACGAGGTATCCACCTCTCGCTTTCTCTACCTTTTTCTTCGCCTCTTTTTCGACCACTAACTGACGTTTATTAATATTATATCGTTTAATAATTTCCCGGAATACATTGTTTGATCCTCTTTCAGCGAAATCGTAGATTCTATCGTAGAATATGCGGCTCAAAGTAATTCGTAATTATTCGTGTGGAATTAATGTCAAAAATACTTCACCTTTTCCCGTTTCACGCGGAGTTAATAATTCCGGCTATTATTAGGAAACATCATAAAAAGCGCAGTTGCGCCGGATAAACTTTCACCGATTCGAAATAAGCAGCCGTAAAGGGGTGAATAAATAAACGAAACGATCGTCTCGGTGGATGAATCGGGATTTCAGGGCGGTGGAACGGCACGGTAAATTTTTACAGGAAAAACAAACGGTGAATCGATGCGGGAGAAAAATCCGGGAGGAACGGGACTCGTAAAAGTCTCGGTGAAGTCGTAAAAAGTGCGGCGTAGACTGGCGTTAAAGCGAGGAACGCGATGCAGCGACGAGTCGGGAATTACGAGTCGTGCGATCCGTGGCCTTTCCGACCAGTTTCGTCTTCGCTTTCACTTTTAGTTCGATGGAAGAAAGAGGAGAGATTTCGTGGAAGCACTGCCCAGAAAACTCTCCTCCTTTAATTTCTTTCGATCCTTTCGATCCTTTCGATCCTTTCGATGCGTGAATCTCTGACCTTTTCGTGTCTCTATTTAAACGCGCGTTTCTTCGCGCGGACATCTTCCTCGGCAACGAGACGGCTTTATCTAGAAATACAGAAGCCGATGAGATGTTTTACATGTCGCGGACGATGCTCGGCACATTAAACCGAAATAATCTTATTTCCCGGTTGGCGGCTGACTTTTTTCTCGGAGTCGGCTCGGCGTGTACGTCGATGCGTATGGCGCGTGTACCAGCTGCTCCTAGATGCACGTTAAAAGTATCCTTTACAGCACTCTAGGGAGTTCCGTGACCGTACACGCGTATGGATATAGAAATATGTGTAGGTGTGTACATATATCTCATAGCAGAGGCAAAATTCACTCCGCTTATACGTATACGGGTACATATAGCGATCACTCCCCGGTGACTCGGTCTATTTTCGAAATTCCATCCCCTCGACCAACCCCAAAGTGCACTCTCGTGTACCGCGACCGGGCTACAAATACCTTCCTGTTTCTTCTTTCATGTCCTTCTGGTCCTCCTGTCCTCGTACTCGTACTCCTCCACGAATGTGCTTTTCGCCTCCGAAAGCAGAAATCCACCGAATAGTCGGGGAACCAAAGTGTCCTTGGATTTGGTTCCCTTGTTTACGATCCCGCCGGAGTCCTCGCGAGGAGACTACTCCACGCTTTCCTTCTTTCGCGTTGTTTCGCGTTGTTTCGCGTTGTGTTGCGTCCTACGAGACAACGGACTACGCGTTTTATAATTTATCGGCAAACTACCCGCTTGTAATATTCCGACTACGTGAGTGCACTCTCGTGTAAAAAATCTGCCGATGTTTTTTTCTCTATTTCTTCGAGTCTCGGATCCACGCGGTAGACCCGGTAGACCCGGTAGACCCGGAGGCTTCCTCCGAGGTGCGGGGACGAAATGGAAACGAGTTTGGTGGTTTACGAGTGACCGCACCGGGTAAACCGGGTGTCTCGTTGGAATTTTAAAAGGTCCGATTTGTCATAGTTTCCGGCATCCTGTCGACGGTAACATCCACCCGCGTTCTATGGAACTCCTTAATTGGGAGGACGCGGCTAGATGGTTTTAAGAAGGAGCAGTAGGTGGAGATGGAGGAAGAGAAGAACGACATTGCTCGTTTATTTTTCCAGTAATTAAAAATTCGAACGTTCTCACCGGTCGTCGTGGGCTACTATTCCTCGCGGCTCGATTAATTATCGTCCGGAGTGGCTTTCATTGTCAGGATCATTCGTTCGTGGAGGCCATTACGCGGCAGGACCAAAAAAAGGGAAGGAAGAGGGAGGGTGACGAGCGAGTAGACCGAGTAGACCGAGTAGAGAGAAGTAGAAAAAAAACGATTCGAAAGGTCTTCTCGGTGTTCTTTCTGCCTTCGTCTCTCGTAAGCCTTCCCTTCCACTCTCTTACCGTTCCGCCGAACCTCACCGTAGACGCGAATTTCTCCGCAAAAAAAAAACAACATTACGAGCCTGTATCTCGTTTCCTTCGGAGGCTGTGTTCGCCTCTCTATCTCGTTTAAGGTGTACCGCCCCGTCTCCGCTGTACCGTTACTTCTCTCGATTTGCCCCGACTCTACCAAACAATAATTAATTATTATTTCGGCCGGAATCCAGCGAGTTCGCCGCGTCGTGTTCGAAAGTTCGTCTGAAATATTTTATTCGGAAATCTTAACGAGTCCAAACCTACGTTAACCCATTTCTGCTTTAATCGTCTATCAGTTATTTATCGATATACCGAACACGATTAAAGGTCTGGCCACGCGATACATAAACGAGAAGCTAGAAAAAAGTGTAGTTTATCGGAAGATCTGAAGAGATCTATCCCCGAATCCCCGATCTGACCGAAATCAATTTGCCAAAGGACCCGTCTCGATCTCAAATATTTATCGCGTCTCCTCCCATCCGGAGAGTGATTTTTCAGCCGGCGACAAATTATGAAATATTTCCCCCCGACGAACCGTGTGACTTTCGGTAGCGCATTATCGGGTCGTGTCGTGTCGGAGAGCAGCGTAAAAGGAGAGTAAGAGAGTAGGAAGAGAGTGTAAAGAAGAGAGTGCGAGGAGAAAAGCATCGAGGGAGAGAAACGAGGCTGGCATATTGTAGTGTCCGTGCATTAGCGGGACTCTGGCACGCTGGAGTATATCATTAAATATGAGAGCCGCTGAGTCGGGAGCAGCTCGATCGTTTCTTTTTTTCGTTTCTTCCTCCTCCGCCTCCGCCAGCTCTCTACTTCTTTCTTCTTTATCCTCTCTCCTTCTTCTCTCTTCTCTCCTCCCCCCTTTCTCCTCTTACGAGAGTCTCCCGTGTGCTCCAGCGTTTCAGCATCTCTCTCGGAACTCCGCTCTACCTTCCTCGTTTCTCTTTCTCCCTCTCATCAGCACCGGGACGTGAGTTTCTTCCTTCTCCTTTTACCTGACTTAGTTGTGGGACTTAAGAGAGTGGCTCCCTTTCTCTCTCTGTCCCTCGAACTTGTTTCTTGGTCGCAGCTAAGGTATCTTCTTCTTCCTCGTCGGCTGGCGTCTCTCGTAATTGGCGTGACATGCTCTCTCGGTCGTTCGTTGGTTCGTTGGTTCGCTGGTTCGCTTCATGGCGAGTTCGAAGGAGAACGAAACGCGCAGAGTCTACAACGTGGACTCTCGGCCACGTCCTTCGTCCTCGAGGCCTCCGCGATATTCTCTCGGCAAGGTTGCCGATGCTCCGACCAACCCTGCCCTACCCAGTCCATCACGAATTATGCCTTTCCGACCTCAAAAAACTCGTCTAGCATCTCCAGATTCATCCTCATTTTCCTTTTGCCACTGTTGATTGTCTTTTCGTCCGGCAGAATTCCAGCCGGGACTTCGTAACTTGCATCAACTCCTTACAAAAATATTTATAAATGCCTAAATGCCTAAATGCCTCGGAATTTAAGAAAAATGTTCAAATTTGTAACATTTCATTACCCGAAATTCATCGCGGTTCACGTTGCACGATGTACAGAAATAAATCGATGAATTTATTTCTTCCATTCATTCCTTGTTTTAAGGACATACACATAAATATAGAAATATAGATGAATATATCACCCGGTAGTTCTAGTGTTAAACATAAAGTATACAGTGTGTGAAACAACGCGACAATGCCGAGCCAGGACGGTATTGTTTTTGCGTCTTCTCTTTCTTATTCTTATTTTTATTCTTCTTTGGGAGACGTATTTTTATGTTAATTTTCCCCGGTTCGCGGCTCGCGTATCCGACTTATTTCCTAGCCGCCATTCAGGTATCTTCCGTGCTGTTCGTTAGAATCGAGGTAACCACTTCATAGAACAGTGGTTTGTTTTACATAGAGACAGTTGATAGAGACTCGCTGATTGTCCTCGGATCCTCCACTTTTCGAAGGCCATTTTATTCCTGGGTCTGTATGAATTGTATTCGTTACCTTTAAGGTGTTCCTCGAGGAGTCGTCACGCCGCGTCATTTTCCCTTTCATCCTCCGCGATTGTACCGTCTTCGCGGAAACACAAGAAAGAAAATACGTGAATAATAACGCGATGAAATTTCCTGGTAGCATCGTAGTACTTTATGGAATATAGTTGATGCGATATTAAAGCCGAGTTTGGTGGCTACGGTGGAGAATTTATTATTAATGGTAAACACAGAAGGACTTTCGGAGGAAAGCATCAATTATCGAAGGCAAGTACGAGTATTACCGGGAACAAGTCGAACCGGACTCGGCTGTCGTGACCTCGTTTCCAACTGTAAATTATAACTTAAGAGTTTGCATTATTTCCATGTCCGCTGCTCCGCGTACTCGTGTGTGTACCCCATATCCCGTAATTCGTCGATTTAGCCTGTTAATTCGAATATTTTTTTCCCGAAAAATAATAATGTTAGAAACAAGAAACATTCTCTACATTAATCATACATGTTTACCCCACAACGTACATCGAGATTCGCAGATTTCCGAGCAGCAAAGGGGAAGGAATATATGTCGATTGAAAAGCGATCGATCTCCGCAGGTAAAAATGTAAATTAGGAGAGCGGCCGGCAGGGAAAATCGTAAAGTCGTTTCGGATAATCCATAATTTATTCGCAAATCCGAGGAAAGTTCGCCGGCGGGTATCATCGTTGGAACGGTGGTGGAAGGACCGATAGAAGGACCGATAGAAGCACCAGGAACGATCGCCGCATTTCCGATAATTGCGTGATCGATCCTACGGGAGCCCCAGCTCTTGGTACGAAGGGGTGGCGGAGGAGGGTGGAGGGAGATGGAGAGAGGTTCCCGGTCCTTTTTTTCGGCTCCGCGACGAGGAAATATCGGGACCGATAGCTCATCCGACGTGAATTACGCCTCGTCGCTCGCTCGACATTATTTAAGCGGCTCACTTGCGCGGTTATAACCGCACACGTTTCCCACTGTCTTTTCCCTCGATCTCTCTCTTTCTCTCTTTTTCTCCCTCTCTTTACACGTTCCGCTACTCGTTTCGTCTCTCCTCGTCTTACTCTCGTCTCTGTCCTCTCTCTTTCGCACGTTCGGGAACACCGTACGGCCGATGCCTGCGTACGTTCGCTTCGACGCAAATCGATGCCAATTGAGAGAAAAAAAAGGAATCAGACGCCTCGATAAACCCCAGGAAAACCTCCGTTTACCCCGTGCTAGCCGAGTGATACTCTCCTGCTCTCGTAAAAAGAGGAAAAAAAAAATGCTTTGCCAGACTCGACGAGACCTTTTAAATTGCAAGCTAGACCGATAGATTCGTATGGGGTGACGTTACCCCCTTCACCGTCCCCGTATCATGGAGATTTATTAGGAATATCCGTTGGTCTCGTTTTCACGAGGAGGGGCAGAGACACGCGGGTGCATTTTTCACGTTGCGGGTTGCAGGAACTCGTGGCAGGATCACGTGGGAATTCCGTCAGTCTTCGTTATCCCTTTAAGTGGTGGATCGTTAGCAAGGAGTTTGAAGGAGCTCACGGATGCTGGTTTAAGGGTTAAGATCTCCGCGGGATGAGGATCTTCCGGTACTCGGATTATTACGAATGTCCTGCCAGCAAATTACGAGCTTCAGCTTTTTTCCTCGGTCGACGCACCAACAATGAAAAAGGAAGAGGCTCGTTTTCTTTCGTGGGATCGCACGCTGGGAAATTGTCTCCCCTCGTTTATGGAGACTCGAAATCGAGCGTGGAACTTGGACGCGTGTTTTTCCTCTTGGAAAGTCGGTAATCGGTATCGTCGTCAACGAAAGCGCGAGCATTCGACCATGGCAGAGAAGGAAGGAGGTGTATCAGCTGTTGCTTCCCTCTTTTCTCCTCGGCGTGTCGTGTTGTGTGTCGTGGCACCGTCCCTCCTCCGGGACCACCTCCGGGTCATTAAGAATCCATTAAGAGTTTTCCAAACTCGGGAAACTAAATATAAACCGGGCGGAGGAGCGTGGCAGGTGGCGTCTTGAACGCAGGATCGACATCGAAAGGGAAACACTCTCCTCGCGTAGGTTTTCGACGCTGATGGAAGGGTTGTAATTGCGGCCACATATGTTTCCACCCTGGCAACTAACTTTTGAACCCGTCGACATATTTTTCGAAAGTACGTCTCGATGCACCGTTAGTAGACACCGGCATGAGATGCTTCGACGAATCGAACAGGCCATAAAACGCGAAACGCATCGAATTATCCACCGGTAGAGTTTTTGAGATAAGCCGAAGAATGTGTCGTAAGGGCCGTTAAGTACGTGTCGACCTAAAACGTCGATATACGCTTGACGTCTTCCTCCGAGAAGGAAGAAATCAATGACAAGTGAAAGTTCACTTCCATCCTCTTCCTTTGGCCGGTGATCGACGCGCGACTCCTTATCTATTACAAGGTGAAAGTCTTGTCTTCCTCCTGGACCCCGACTGCTTTAATTGAAAACCGTCCGAAAGGCCTTCGAAACTCGCCGGTCCCACCATCGGCCTTCTATCATCATTTTATGGACACGTACATTTTACTTCGGTCTACCGGGTGTGTAAAATGTGACTACCAAATTCTTGGCCCTGCTGAACCAATCAGACTTAATTCGTGTTGCATTTAATACGTAGCCATACAAATCTTTTTTTATACATATCCCTCGATATTCACGCGGTGAATAGGTATCTTTTTTTTTAGATTCGTATAAATATAAAATATGTCCGAGCGGATTCGCCGTGGCTACGGTTTCAAGTTGTTGTAACCGAACGATACGGTGTACGTATACGTGGATATTCGTGGTATTCGTGGTATATGTCTCAGGTTCTCGGAGGATTAATCATCTATTCACGTGCACGGTGCCTTTGTCCTTCGAGCACAAAGTCCCCACGATATATTCTCACAATTCTCGACCTAGAAAGATCCACTATTGCTCGCGCGGTTTCGAGATACGAGGACTCCAAGTCCTACGAAGTCCCACGAAGTCCCACGACACCGAAAACTCACGCTGGACATTCCATTTGAGTTTTTCACGCGAGCTTCCCCTTTCCTTTCTCACCACGCACAATTATCCTCTCGTTAATTACGGTTATCCATCGTCCTCGCTCGACTCCGGAAGTCTCTCTCGGTGGTTAGGAAGGTCGCGGTTAACGAGAAAAATCGACAACGTCCTCACAATGGCCAACCTTTCGACGCCGGTGAATGCCGATTCGAGTTACCCGCATAACGTAGAAATCTCAATTACGAATCCGCACGGTCACGTAAAACTTTTCTTTCGTCATTTATGACTCGTCATTATTTCGTCTTTCACCCTTTTCTTCGATCTTCGCTCGTTCATCTTTTCATCCATTCTTGCAAAAGTTCAATTTTGCAGAAAGGTTTAACAATGATAGAATAAATATGATTAAGTTTGGTTTAACACTAGAACTACCAAAGCCGTCAAAATAATAAGAGTTACATCATTAAATCGATTACTTTACTCTTGCCATCCATTCCGATTTTTAAAGACGTAGTTCTAGTTTCGGTAAGCTTCGGTGCATTTAGTAATTAGGGAAAGATGATGTTTGCAAAAATATCAGTGTCAGGTGGCCGGCACCTAAAACTGCGGACCCCAAGTTGACCTCGGCCAGGCCATTACTGGTAGGATTAATGAACGGTTGCTCGTTAATGGGTGGATTCCCCATTGTAGATCGGGGTAGATCGGCGTATGGGGCCGCGGGCGGAAACCCCATGCTGCCTTTGCTTCCTCTGGGACCCCCTTTTTCGATTCACCAATCCCACTCTTCCCCCCGTCTCGTCTCGTTTCGTCTCGTTTCGTCTCGTGGACACTTGGGTGTCGTTTGCGGAAAACATCCTCGCGTCGTCTCGTTACTCTCGTCCAATCGCCATGATTCCAATCTCAAACATTCTTGCCTCGTCATTTTGCTTCATTCTTTTTAATTACAACGTATTCGACGCTCCCATATGTATACGAATTCAAGGACCGACTATGTTGGATAAAAATATCATTTGTTTACCCGCAATGAATAAAGTATTCGCTTGTTAGAAAGCATGACGTAAAAGTATGCCTTAACGAGAAGGACGGTGGCGAAATTCGGTGCGCGCCGACCGGATGACATTTGTCTCGTCGGAGTGGCTCGTTTAAGAAAAGATATTATCTCGACGGTATCGAATTCCATAGAAATCCGGACTCGGAACTTTTTCGTTATTCTTCCCATCCCCAGACTGCTGAGCGTACATGAGTATCCATTGGCTCGTTGGTATCTTGTGGGGTAGAAGAAGTAAAATGAAGGAGAGAAAAAAACGGGGGGGGTGAAGGATGGAAAATATTTCCCAGGGAGTTTCCGTGGTAAAGAGCTCGAAGGTCGAGGCCTCGAAGTATCCTGGTCGGTCAGCAAGAAACACCCCGAATCCCTTTGGGATCACCGGGGAAAACATGGCGTTCTGGGAGCCCCCATATGTCAAGGGATGATGCTACCCTAATGTCAGAATACCGCTTCTATTCCAAGACGTGGACTTGATCCGCGCAAAAATGCGGGGAGAATTCCGTGGGAGTAGTTCGTGCGGGGGAACGCACTGCAAGAAATCCGAGGATGAAAAGGAATAAAGCTGCCGGGATAATCCGGAAGCGGGAACCAGGATTCCAAGGAGAACGAATCGTTTCCTCTCGAAGCTCGCGAGCCTTTTTTTTACGGCGAAGAAACTCACCCTGACAAAAGGACACTGTGATAGGACGTAGCCGAAGGATACGTTTTATCGCCCCCCCCCCCCTCATTCTCTTCTTTCTCTACTTTCTTTGCTTCCGAGGAAGAAATCATTTCCAGGATACGTCGGAGATATAACACAACTAATACCTGATTTAATACCGTTAATCCGAGAAGAGAAGATGAACGAAAATCGAAGTAAAACGTACGAAGGGGTAGCTTTTCGTTCTGTCTTCGAGTCGTTTGCAAGGAAGTCTACGCGTGTCAGGGATATCGTTTAAAATTAGAGGAGGATTAAAAGTCGGTCTTCTTGCGATAGAAGGATAATCGCGGTGGTTATTAATGCCGCTCGTTAAAATAAAGACCGCGATAAAGAGAGAGGGGCGGGAGGGAGAAAGTGAACGGGGTGGTCCAGCGGGTCGGTGCGAGATATTCGAGGAAGTCGCTCGAAGTCGGTTCCAAATATAGAGCAAAAGAGATCCGCGAGAGATGAATGCGGCCGAGGAAAAAGAGAGAAGAAAAGAACTATCCTAGAAAGAGAAACAGGGAGAGGAGAGGAAACGAAAGCCATATGGCCCTCTACAGGAACTAGTCTACCAGCAGGGAAGATCGCGCGAGGGGGTGAGGGTGAAGGGAAGTTCGGGTAACCCTCCGTGAAATATAGGGCTCCTAGGCCTCGCAAGAAAAATTACGAGGCACGTGAGACTACTTTCCACCGAGAAGTTTATTGCGACGAATGTACAGGGTGTTTCTTAATTGTGCGTCCATACCTTTGGGGCTAAATTTGGAATACCATGTAAGAAGGGATACGCGAACGTATGATGTTCGAACTTGATGAAACGTTCCGGAAATAAAGTGGCGGAGACTTAAAAATAAATATCGATACAAAGAGACATCGAAGAATATCTGGTCGTAGAAAAGTTGTCCGTGAAAGGTGAACATTGTTCGCATACTATATTCTACAGTCAATCAAGTACTGTTTCCTATGTTGTCCCTAAATTTAGCTTAGTATTAGCAAGTAAGCGCAATTAGAAACGCCCTGTACAACCCGGGCATACCGGTACAATCTTCTCGAGCACTTTCCTGTCTCGGTTCGCCGATAGAAAGGCGTTTCTGGCGTTTCTGGCGTTTAACATAGCCCCGAGGCGCGAACGACGAGGAGCTTATCGTTCAGATTAGAGCGGTATAAATTACGAGGCATGAGTCCCCGAGTTTCCTACCGGCCACATCTTCCACGAGCTTCTCACCCTCTTCGTCTTCTTCCTTCCTAGGAAGGAAGAATCCATGATAGCAGTAAGAAACCACGCCAGAAACGACCACTAACGTCCCAACTATTTTGACGCATACCATCGGCTCGCGTAACCTTTGTCTTGCCGGTTCGATAACGAGAAAAGCGTGGATCACCATTAACCTATCACTCGCGACCACCTTCCACGTTTTCCTTTATTCCACTACTTTCTTATTTTTTTTTTTACTTGACTTTTTCTTAATCCATTGATTTTCATTCGCTCATTTTTCCGTCTTCTTAATCCTCGGTCATCCGGTGTGCTCGAACATTGATAAAAACTTTGAACTAGAACTTGGATCCGATTAAATAAAATTGTTAAGTATCGTAGATATAAATAAGTAAAATCTGCTCCGGATGACTATTGCAATGTTCGCGGAACGGAATAAAAATATTTGATAAAAAGAGGGAAAAGACGAAGGTCGAAGGTCGAAGGAGGAAGAAGTGGATACATTTGCAGAAATACAAAGTGCCGGAAAAAAATTCGGGAGTCCTCGGGATCGCGTGACTGATCCGTG
The DNA here is from genome assembly GCA_910591585.2 of Nysson spinosus. Taxonomy (NCBI): domain Eukaryota; kingdom Metazoa; phylum Arthropoda; class Insecta; order Hymenoptera; family Crabronidae; genus Nysson; species Nysson spinosus. The sequence continues at coordinate 438,643 of OU342839.1, read as the reverse complement.
TCGTCGGAGGACACCATTAGTTTTATCGGCAAGCGCGAGTCGCACGCGGGACGAAATCCGATTAGAGCCGTAGACTCCTCACGGACCTCCTTTCTCCTTATCTTATATTTTTTTCAAATAACTCGCCCTGATTTATTGGCTCGAACGAACTCTGAAATGCGAGACAAAACGACAATCGCGGAAACGCCGGGAGTTCCATTTAGAAAAGACTCAGTCAGAAGAACAACGACGTTGTTGTATTTACGAAGGGCCTTTCGAGGCAGCGTCCCTTATCTTCATCGAGATAAGATGCACTTTTTTTTAGGAAATACAACTTTATTTACGACCAGCTTTCACCTTAAAAATGTTAATGTCACAATTACGCTTTTAAGAATTACACTTTTCATCCTTAATGGATACTCAATTCGAGCTTCTTAATTAAAGTCACCGAGGATTCGATCTACCGGCGGTCGGACTTTGGGTCTGCTTGGCGCTGAATTACGGGACTTACAACGCGACTTACTTTCACCGGCTGGAAACTTGCGAAATCCCATGGTGGTTCTGCAACGCAACGTATACCAGTGCTACCACCGCAAACCCTAGGCACGAGGAAAATCAAATCGCGGTTAATATCGAATCGTGTTATGATAAAATGTCACGATGGTTTTAGGTGAAAGTCGATACGGTTCGTAAAGATTTGTGAAGTAATACAGTGAATGTATATTCGGAGGAGGTAAAAAGTCCATGGTTTTTGAGGGAGTAGCTAGGAACGACATTATTATTTTTAATTACGCCCCGAGAGAAAAAGAGGAAGCCGCGAGAAGCAACGCGAATTACAGCGCCGGAGTACCGAGACGCCGAAAAAATTCTATTATTCTTCCTCTTTCTCTCCCTTTCTCTCCCATTCTCTCCCATTCTCTCCCTTCATCCGCGTTTCGCTCACCGTGGTCTTCAAGCTGCCGCGTGCGAGTTAAACGAGGAGAGAATTAAAAGAGAGATGGGAAATATAAAGTGGATGGGAGAGAAAGGGACATTCTAAATTGAAAGGGCTGTTTTTAAATTCGTACCACCGCGGACCCGGTGCAACGAAAGAAGGGTGAGAGAGAAGGTTGAATCCGTGGAAAATAAATCTAAACCGGTGCGCCCTCGAGTGGCGGCACCCGTTGGAAACCTGCCTCCTTAAATTCATCGGAAATAGAATTTGTCTGGCACGGGATTTGACGGCCTTTCGCGGTCCTCCGGCGCTCGCACCGACGCCATTCACCTCCGATTAAACTCCAAACTTCTAGAAGAAAAATACCGGGTACCCTGGCGCCCGGAGACTTCGCGAAGTCCGGGAAGTGACCGTCCTTCGAAGTGCCGAACATCCAGGATATAATAATTTCGGGGAACTTTGCTCGGCAACCTGCTCTCCTCGACTTACCGCGATCTTTCCTTCGAAAGCTAAAATCCTTCTTCTTCTTCGCAGTCTAAATTTCACGACAGAGAAGTATTTCACAAATCTAATGGTTTGCTTTCGAGCTTTTGAAGATTACTTTTTTTTTTCGTTTCGTTGTTTATTCCCTCGAAGACTCTACTATTTCTCTTGACACGAATCTCTTGGTATGCGTACTTGAACGTCTTGTTATCCAGGAGCAGAGTCGTACAGCGCAGTGTTTTTATTTATTCTTTTTATTTATTCTTCACACCGCCTTTCCGTTGTGTAAGTCCTTTTTTACTAGGTTTACGAGTCTCCTTGGATTCGGAATAAAACCTGTACCTTCCGCTTCGCCTTTATCCCCCTGCCCCCGCCAACCCCGTGGATATCGTTCGCGAAATAAATCCGTATATTCCTGAGGGTCTTAAATTCGAACGGAAATAGAAATTGTCCCGAGGCGGACACAGCAACCGATGTTGCGGCGATAGGAACGAAAAAAGTCGAAGGTAAGAAGAAGAAACGACTCCCGCGTAACACATACGCTTTTGCGTTTGCTGCACCCACCGGAAGTTGAGAAAGGATGCGAGGAAGCGAGGAAAGTTTTCACCTCTAGTTACTTCCTTAACTATGATCGAGATGCATCGGCGAATAGCGAGAGAGAGAGAGAGAGAGAGAGAGAGAGAGAGAGAGAGAGAGAGAGAGAGAGAGAGAGAGAGAGAGAGAAAGGACGAAAAAGGAAGATAAGGAGATACGAAGGGTCGAAGGGAAAATGAAATTTTCTCCGAAAAGGGAGGAGGAGAACCCGAGACTCGGCTGATTTACGATCGGGATCGCGATGCTAAAATATTCCCGGTGTATTTTATCCGGGAGAACGTGGGTAGAGTTGGCGCGAGATATTTCAGAAATTTGAAGACGAGCGGACCGACGAATCTTAATCCGGATTAAAATTGAAAATATCGGTAATTGGAGAGGCTGCACCGAAGTAATATCTTGGTTCCTCGTTACTTTGAAGATCGATGATCGCCATAGTCTCCGCTGATAGAGTAGCACAGAGCTATTCAGGAGGTTCGGAGCTCGTTGAAGCGAGTTGATCCGAGGCTGCTTGAAATTTCGACGAGGCTCTCCACTCCACGGCTCCACGGCTCCTCAGTCCTCTCTCCGACTGCCGAAATCTGCAATTCGGCGAGATTCGTCGTGTTGCTTGGTGGTGCTACGGATAGCTGAGGAGAGGAGAGGAGAGGAGAGGATAGGAAAGGAAAGGATCTACTCTTCCGTAAGAGCGAGGACAGAGAGAAGAGATACCGAAGAACGAGGCCTTTGCACGATGAAGAAGGTGGCCAACCACCTCCTGAGTGGTCCGACCCGCTGGCAGACGATCCTCATCGTGTTTACGTCTGCTTCGAAAGGAAGGAAAAGTAACGAGAACCAGAGAAAAAAAAGGGAATAAAAGTGGAAAATCGTGGTTTATCAAAGGGTAGGCTAGATACTCGAGCCAAGGTGGAGGCTATAGCTTCCTCCACCTTTTCCTCTTTGGAGCACACTCCTTCGTCTTCGTCGTCTTCGTCGTCTTCGTCGTCTTCCTTTTTCTCTCTCTCTTGAGACACGGAGCTGTTTTCGGCAATTGCTACCCCTGGGTCTCGTCAAAAAGTTGAAAGAGAGAGCGCCCGTTGAAAAGAGGCTCCTCTACGGATTTCTAGCTCGGCCAAGTCGCGTTGTTAGGTGGCAAGGGAAGAGGAGGAGGGAAAAGATGGGTGGTAGGTGGTAGCTGTGTAGAGCTGAAGCTGAAACTCTGGGAGGTGGAGGACATCTTAAATTTTTGACGAGGCCACTCGTGGGCAATGGCAACGGGTAGAAGGCAAGCACCTAGGAACCCTAGGAGGCGCTGTGAAGCTAAAGCTGAAGCTAAAGCTACAACAGCAACTACACCACCAGCATTTTACCAGAGTCTGCAATTTCGCGGATGCATCTTGCCCGTTCTTGGATGGAACGAGAGAACGCGAACGAGGAAAGGAGAGGAGAGGTCTTTGCCCGCTTTAGAAGAACTCCTAAAGCGCGCCACACCATCTCCTTCTCCTCCTTCTCCTTCTGCTTCTGCTTCTCTTAGCCCACCTTCGGCCCATCTTTTCCTTCTCTACTATATTTTGGTACTCTAGAATTTCGTGCTTCCTTTTCTCCTTTCTCTTCCTCGCTCTTTCACTTCTCGTACGCGAACGAAGCCCTCTGTCTCCTCTCTTCTCTTCTCTTCTCCTTCGTCCTCCTCTCTTTTCGCCGAAGAATGGCGAGACGCCGACCAGACCCTGGGGCCTGTTGGATGGAAAGAGAGAGAGAGCGCGAAAAAAGAAGGGAAGGGAAAGAGAGGGAATGATCACCGGTAAGCTTCGCAGAGGAGAAGACCGTGGGGCCGGTGATGCTTTGCACGTTCTCGCGCTCTCTTCGTCTCGTGGTTCACTCTACGTGTTCTCTCAGTGTACTCGAGGAGGAGAGAACCGGGGAGAGAGAAAGAGAGACGGATAAATGCATGGTATTGATCCTGAAACCCCTCTCTCCACGTCCCACCTTACTAGCGCACCCCTTCCTCCGAACCTACGAACCCCAAACTTTCGTACGGTCTCTCTTTCACCCCTTACCTTCCCATCCTCTTGCACCACCCCGATTTACTCTTTCTTCCCGCTTTCCGTATTTGCCGGCCCCCTCTGACACGCGTGCAGACACCACCCGGTTCCTCGACTAATGTGAATTTCAACGAGCTTTACGTGCATACTTTGCGCATCGCGCTGCACCTCGACCTTGAACTTGGTACTTGACGAGGATCTCTCCTTTGATTCTTCGAATGAGCCTCCGTTGATTGATATTATTCCAATCGAATATAAAATATCGTCGGTTATCGGACGTAAACATAGCGCGGTATTCGCAAACACCGTAGCAAAGGATAATTTAACTAGCGAAAAAGGCGAGGATGCGGGCGAACAAACGAACGTTCGAAGGGTTCGGTCTTTTTTCTTTGTACTCCTCATCAGCGTTCGCTTCTACCGGATTATTTGATACGCGTCAAAGTTCCTGCGAGGAGGAAGGTATCGATGGTGCATGGAGCCGTCCATCTGCCACGTACCACGTCATTTGGCACGCTCTCGGAGATATCCGGAGAAACAATGATCTCTGCAGAGTCATCGGGGCTAACAGTACAGGTGCCAAACGGTTGGAACGGTTGGAACGGTTGGAACGTTCGAAACGGTCGCTGATCTTTTAGGCTTAACGACCGGCGGCATGGCGTGGTCCAACCGTAGCCCAACCGTAGCCCAACCGTAGCCCAACCGTGCCGTGGCTCCCTGTCGATCGGTATTCGGTATTCGGTACTCGGTGTTCGGTAGTCGATTTTCATGAACCATCGAAAACGCGCTGATTGCACGGCGGGACGATGGGCCGAACGATGGCCCCAACGATCGGTCACGTTCGCCACAAAGGAATCTCGTTTCCACTCCATGAATCTCGCATACGAGATCCTTCTCTCTCGGTGTCTCTCGGTCTCTCTCGGTCACTCAAAGCGAGAGGGCCAAGCGAGAGTTTATTCGAGTTTATTCGGGAGAGCGCGAGGGTGGAAAGCCGCTATCTCCGGCGCCTCGATGAAAGCCAACTACACCGTGAAGGCTCGTAAAAGCATCTTCAAAGTTATCCCTCCGCTTACTCGAGGTTAACTCGATCGAAGCTACCTGTCGTCCTTAACCTTCCAAGTCAAACTCCTTCCACGCTCGTTTCGTCTGTTTCCCCCTTCCTAGGGGAATGTTGGACAATGTCGAACACCTTGTACCTTGTTTCATTATTTCGGGGACGATTATAGACCAAAGTTTTATGAAACAGCACAATTAATTTTCCTCTCAAAGCGCCATTAAAATGACTCGTTGGCGAACAAGATAAGAAAGGTGGCTGGAATCGTTGCATTAACCGAAAAGGATAAAACGAGAAGGCCAGTCGTTAATGTAGCCGGTTGGTGGAGGTCAGGGACGAGGAAAAGATACAAATTCTCCGCGCGCGCGCGCGCGCGGCATAAAGGGTAGGGTGATATTTCGCAGATTTTAATTAATGCGATTCATCTTTGTTTTTTTCAGACGAGGCAGCAGCGAAGTCGCGGGTCCGGGAGTGATTCAAGCGACCGTAGGAGGTGGAGGGTGGAGTGAGACAGGGAAAGAGGGAAAAAAAGAGAAAGAAAGAGGAGAAGAGGGAAAGCAAGGGACCAGGCGGCCGTATCGCGCGACGGAAGAGACCGGCTGAAAATGCGACGAATCTCGCCTCGTCATTAAGAGAACCAACCCCTTTGTGGACGAACTGAAAGGAGCCACCAGAAGGAAGGATCGAACCCGGCTCTCCTCGTTGCAAAAATTCGTGGAATCTTTTTACAAACCAAGGAGTATTCCAATATATAGGATAATACGGAAGGAAATTCGGGATAATCGGGAGACCGAGTGATCGAAAGGGCGTCGTAATCGAATCTTGGCGGACCGTTGAAGACCGGTGGTCAGTTGAACGAGTAGTGTTTGGGTGGTTGGAGATCACGACAGAAGACGACAGAAGACGACAGGGCACGACAGGGCACGACAGGACACTGCCGGGGAGGAGCACGATACAGCGCGCGCCTTTGAGCCGTGAAGGGTGTAGCGGAGAGCAGAGGAGAGATCAAAGAGCGAAGGAAGAAGTGCTTGTCGGAGGGATGCGGAGGAGAGAGTGACGAAGCTGGCGGTGGTGCAGGCTCGCAGAGATCGTGAGAGGACGTGGGGCCCAGGGTGGGGCCCACGGTGCGATAAGAATGGCCGGGCCGTTGAATATGCCGGGCGTAGCAGGCCTCCTAGCCACCTGCCAGCTAGCCGCTGTTGTGGCTTCCGCTGCAGCCCACCTTCTGCCGTTGCTGCTCTTCTTCCTCGTCTGCCCGCGAGGGACTCACGCCGAACAAGGTAGGACCCTTTGCTTTACCCTTTTACTACCTTTTCTCCGAAATATTCCGCGTTGCGATATGATGCAAGGATCGTGAACATCTTTAGAGACGTGTCATTTAGCCGGTAGACACGGCGGGATTCTTTTTATTCGTCCCGGTAGCAGGAATCGATGGAAGATTGAATTTCGGTGATAGGAATTTGTATGGACGCATGCTCTGATTCTCGGACGATCAAGGGGATCGATCGTCCCCAGGAGATATCGGTGGGTTCTAGCCTGGACTAGGAACGGCTGGAAACAGGCTTCCGATGTAGATGACTTAATTAGTATTCTCGTGACCAGCCAGCGGAGATATTTGCCGGGGACTCTGTACATACTCTATAGAACGCGTTTCCATCGGATATTTACTCGTTTCGAGGAAAACCACTCCCTTATTACCCTCTCTCCGGTAACCGTTCGAATAACGAAAAAGGCGAAATCCGAGGATCAAAGCCCACCGTGGGGCGGGATCGACTTTGCGCGAACGGTACGGCGTTTAAGAAGCCGGGTTAAATTCCAGTCCCATTAGGAGTTTCCGAAGATCGTGGAGGTGAGCTATCCGGAACGTTTTCCATATTTTAACCGAAACAAAACTGGCGCCTCGGGGTCCTCGATAGCTCCGCCGTCTCTTCGGTGCATCGTCTCCCTTCCGAGGGAAATAACGATAATTTCGTAATGTGGGCCAATCTTCCGAATTGCGGGATCGTTCGAGGTGCCGGTAGTTAGTGCTCGAGGATTAAAAGGGCCGAAGGTTTCGACGGAATCGAGACGAATGGGGAAAAAGGGTAGATCGGGTGGGTGGTGGGGGATACATGGACGACGTGCCCGCCGAAATTGAGCAGCAAACTCAGCGGAGCCTGTTTACTCTACGTGAGTAGATTTCCGACGAACCCGAAGGGTCGCTTCTACTTTTACGGATACCGATCACGAATACGAAAGGATCTCTCGTATATACCGTATATACCGTATATACCGTATACATCAGTCTGACTCGGACAAATTTGGGGGCGCGCATACATTGGATCTAAATGTTCTTCGAAATTCGACGCGGTCGGATGTTAGATTTATAACTGCACGCTGGGCTTGAATTTTCGAGGACCTCGCTCGGCGTTGATTCCGTAGACAGGTATCCTTGCGGTGAGATCCTACGGCGTATTCCTTTGGGAGGGTTCTCTCGGCTACGTAACGCGTTTAATGGAACTTCCCAAGGATAGGTTCCCAGTGGAGCGTGTCTCGGCGCAATGGAGACGGCTAACTCGGTTTCCTTCGACCTGCCCACGAAACTCGACCTCCTCGTTACCCTTCCATCCCCTTCCATCCCCTTCGATACACCCTCTCACGACTTCTCCCGTTGCACCTCCGAATTTGATTCTTCGATTCAACCCGAATCGTAGGTCGGACGACCGCGATAAGTCCAGCAGCCGACCGGTGAAAAAGCTGTGCAATCCCCGAATCAACTATTTTACGATAACCGTCCGATATTCGTGGTCCATCTTGAATCCACGATAGAAAGCAATTTATCGGGGGGGAAATCGACCGGTCCGGCTTTCCCTCGTAAAGTTGATTCGCTTCCGTTCGTTGCATTGCGAACCGGCCCCCTCGCGATGCTTTTGCTCGAATCGAATCGAATCGAATCTAGTAACACGGCGGTCTAAACTCGATTACTTTTCCGTGCATCCACCTCGCCACGGTTCGGTTCCGCACATCCGAACATTACGACGAATCCTCGCTTACCGGTACAGGGTTCCATATGGGCAAAGTTGGCATTAGCCGATTCAGCACGAAGGAAAAGGACACATCTAGGAAGAGAAGGACGAAGCCGAAGTAAGTGGGACGGAATGGGACGTGGTTTCTCGGTTGCGGTAATAGTAGAAGCGAGAGACGGGAGCCGGGAGCAGAAGCGGGAATAGAAGCGGCGGCGGGAGCGGATGCAGGAGCAGGAGCAGGAGCAGGAGCAGGAGCCGAAGCAGGAGCAGGATCAACGACAGGAGAAGTCGCGGGAGCAGGTCGAGCCGCGCGGCGAGCAAACTCGATTGCCTCCACGAAAAGGCAGAAAGACTCGTTCGTAGAGCTATCGTGCCGTCGAGAGAGAACCTGGCTGCCCTTACCGCTTCTTCGTCTTCTTCTACCTCCTCCTCTTCTTCTTCTTCTTTAGCCTCCTCCTCCTTTGCTCCTTTTATCTTCGTTTCCCCTTTCTCCCGTGCTCGATCTCCCTCGTACAGCATGGTTCTACGGTGAATAAGAGACGCGGCAACGCCGCAGGAATGCCCGACCAACCCACCGCGTACATACCTGTACAACCTACTACTCCGGTCTGGGCCCGGGCCCAGGCTCGGGGGCCCCAAGCTCGGACTCTCTCGTACCAAGAGCCCGAACTGCGAGCTGCGTCCCTTCCTATCGGTAAGAAGAGGACGGAGTCCGAGTTGCCCCCTGCCGTCCGTCGAACCAAGAGAAACCAGGGGAAACCAGGAGAAATAAGGAGAAATAAGGAGAAATAAGGAGAAACGAGGAGAAAGGTATAGGTGCGAGAGGAGTGGATAGACGGTGCGTGCCGTGGACCGGAGAACCACGATCCGGTACGCGAGTGTCTGCGTGCAGTCCTGCTGTCTCTTCTCACGTGCATACCTGGCCGTGTGCTCGTTTCTTCGTGTCCTTTGTACGAGCTTATGGGTGCGCTCTGCCGCCGTCTTCTCGCACGGGGAACCAGATATCGAAGGATAGACGAGGAAACGAAACGCGGAGGAACACCATTGGGAGAGAAGGAGAAAAAGAGGGAAAGAGAGAAAGATTACGGTTCGAACCAGGTGTGTGCGTGCGTGCGTGCACGAGGAAAAGATCACACGAACGAATGTAGGCTACTCTCATTGACCGAGCTCGAGAGAAGTATGGTTCGACTTGGTGAGACGAAGAGGATCGAAGAGGATCGAAGAAGATCGAAGAAAGAGAGAGAGAGGGGGGGGGGAGGGAGAGTGAGAGAACGAGACGGGGAGGAGAAGGAGGAAGAAAGATACGTGGAATCCCTCCAGATCTACCGATCGAGATGATTCCCTCCGACGAGGATAACCGGCACGATCCTTCGGTATACGGTGCGCTGCACCGAGACTCCATCCTCGATTGAGTTTCAAGTCCCCAGGAATTTTCGTTCGACGTACAGTTATCTTAATCCGGCGAAGGTCAATTATTTTATTCGCGATTCTCCCCGATTTTGCAGCGTTCGCGTTGCATTCCGTGATTCAACGTTTCATGCTTTGAAATCCTGCTCGGCGTACGATTATTAACTTTATCAACGGTATGCGTGATATTCTACAAAGAGACGCGAATATTTCACGGTGTTCTATCAACGACGATATTAATACTCTTAATTAACGAGTCGTGAAATACCTGGGAACAATGGTTCGGATCAGATCGAAAGCGATTGTTTTTTCGAAGGGAGTTTCGATAACGTCCTTCCATCGAGCAAAACCATCGACGTCCTTCGCGCGATATGGCAGTCTCGCTCTGGTTTCCGTTCGATATCTCGGCTCGCGGTTTTATAGTCGATGCAATTTCGCTTCCGATAAAAGCCGGACCGTCATAGGCGGTCTCTTTGCGACGAGTCCTCTCGCTGGATTTCCCGCGACATCCGGAACCACGGCAAACGAATAACCCCGTGAACCCCGTCGACCCCGTCGACCCCGTCGATGACGGAACACAACGGAATATTTCGTATTTTTATTCTCGGTGTATTCTCGGTGATTAAAACGTCCGGATAACCTAGAAACGATGAGAGACATATAGAAGAGCGGATAAAAAAAATTGTCCAGGAGCCGTGCAAGGACCCACGGTAGAAAGAACGAAGGATACTGGGCGTGTGCGTAACCGTGCGCAAAAGGAGCATCGGCCGACGACGAAACGCGATATGCACGCACCGGGAACACGAGTGAGCATAAATTTTAATCGCCGAGAAAAATCTCGAGTGAGAGGAACGGAGGGAGGAGTTGGCTCGCGAAGGAAACCGAGAGAGGATTACGATGAGAGAGAGTGAGAGAGTGAGAGAGGGGGGAGAAGAGAAAGAGATAGGTGTATACAGCGGGACTAGGTATGCCGTCGAGTAAAACGCCTCGAATAGCGGGGCCCTCGACCAACGACCAACATCTCGGGCCCCGTATTACGTGCTCCTCGCGCTCGCCTCGCTTCTTTCCTACCTTGCCTACCTGTCGGGCTTTTCGCGTTACTACCATCTTTAACCCTCGCTCGTACCTTCTGTTACATCGTTATTTTGTTACTTTTCAAATGTCCTATTAATACGTATATTGTAACTCCATTCGCAAGATTAACTTCCATACAATGAGCGATCAGAGGAAAAAGACACGAGATATGTTAGGATAAATATCCAAGTACACAAATGGTAGCGGAAGAACATCGAAGTACATCGTACATCCGAGTAGATATCGGCGGAAGGTTTTCCGCGTAAATCCGTCTTATCCGTTTTACACCCCTGTTTTTGATCCTCGTTTTTCGCGCAGCTCGGTGCCTCCGCGAGGTATTTCATCCTCGTCCCTCGCAGGCTTTTCTTCGATGTACCCCTACGAGTGAAGTCTCCCGAGGCGTCGCGACGCGGCGCGATGAGGGTACGGCGAGGGGAAACGAGGAGCGAGGAGTCTCTCCACCGTGGTGGAGATGAGAGAGGAGAGGAGAGGAGAGGAGAGACGGAGGGCGTGAGCGTCGTCGTTGGCTGGTTACATTTCCTAGCGGAGACCATTATTTCTCCGTTACACCCACGCGGGGTACTCACACGAGCATTCGTAAGAGAAACACGCTCACACGTAGACCGGCAGACCGCGTTTTCTCCCTTTTTAGCCCCGTCGCTACATTACCTTTTCCCGTGCGAAGGTGCTGGTAGGGGGATGTCTCGCTGCATATTAATGAAAAAATTTGTGAGTTCCCTTCGTCATCGCGCGTGGGCGTACTCACGAGTCAGAGGAACGAGAAGGTACCTCAGCATCTCTTTTTCCATGTATCCGTAGATTCGTTCGTCTCTATCATTCTCCTTCGGTTCGTCGTCATCCGATTCTTTATTTCGGCAAAAATAAAGATCGTCCTTCCCTCCACGCAGCCCCGTGTCACCTGCCGCTGCTTGCACCCGTACAACTCCGAAACTTGTTAGTCTCGACGAGATGAAACCAAACGAAACCAGACGCGACGCCATCGTTTCCGGTTCCTCCATTCTCAATGGACCCTATTGCGTAATCCCTTTGTATCTCTCGCGGCTCGATTCTCCGCGTGTCGCGATAAAACGATCGTAATCGATGTTTCACCATTCTCTTCCCTTCCGACTCTCTTCATCTGGCGTAGTTCGCCAAATTCGGTGTAGTAGTTATCTTTATAGGATCGTCAGCACGGGATAAAGCGTTCCCCGTAACAAGATAAGGCGAATCGTGTCGTTAGCGACGGAGATTATTCATGGATCGTTAGTGGTTCCCTTCTTACTCGAAGGGAATGTTTGACGAATTCTAATCAGGTTACACATGTTCGAAGCATGTTCCACGTGTATCCGGTAGTTCCTCCGGGATAGTATACCCTTCTTGACTTATACAGAGTGTCGGATCGAAAGTCGAAGACGAAGAGAAGCAAACGCAAGTAACGTCGGGAAGAAAAGAAACGAGGTGATAAGAGGAGTGCGACGGTGGAATCGGAGAGCAGCCACCGTTTCCCGGTACGCGTCAGAGCCAATAGAATTTTACGAGGCGAGATAACCCAAGGCTGTTTTTCGTCCCATTGTGGCTGGAGGCTACCATTAATAATACAGGTAGTTCGTGGTCGGTGATAATATCACCGTAGACCGCCGTGGAGAAGGAATAGCCAAGAGTGCAGGAACGGGGGTGGTAAAAGGGAGCCCTAAATTTTCCCTTTTTCCAGATAGAGGGTTCCTTTCTTTCGCTTTCGCAGCCAGGATCGGTCTATTAGGTCTTCTCGCTGTTGGCTCGGCTTTTACGACCAACCGACTCTACCGTTACTCTTCCACCACCCTCCGGCTACCGCGCATGCGGAAAAAGTAACGAGCCATTCGTCAACATTTTCCACCGATCCCTACGAATTATTCCCGCCGTAACGCGCTACCGATTAGCCACAAAGAGTACCGTGTTCCTACAGGAATGAAGTATTCGACTCAATTAATACGTATAATACGTCCTCGTTATCTGGAATGAGTTCCTTTGAACACACACCGCGAGTAGCACTTTTGAAAAGACGTGTACGTTGTACAGTCGCGGTAGATGAATCGCTTACAACGTGTTTCCGTATAATTTACAATCTTTTCTACAACGTTGTATTAGGGATACCGGAAAGTAATCAATTATTTTTCGCATACTTTATGAGACTCCATTTATTCTTTTCGTATTAAACATTATTATCTATGATCCTTGACCGACAATCCTCTAATGACATAATTTATATGTTGACAAAATCAAATTCTATAATAAATAATTCCAATGAATTATTTTATGAAATTATTTAATCGACATGTAAGTCCGTGAGAGGAAGGATTCGTTGATACGGCAGCGGCTGTACGATCGGCCTCGCTCAAAGATCGAATGGGAAAAAACGCGTCTAGTTTCCCAGGAAGTGAGACATTAAATATAATGAAGGCAATATAACTATACAAGGTTCGGGTTCGGAGACTAAATGGAATGGCCAGATCTGGTACACGAAGGTCTCGCGCTCTCTGGAAACGAGTTTGATATCGCGTCCCTCGTAGAATGCAGTCAGGTGCGCGTAAATGCATTTCTAAGACGGTATAATAGATCCGCGTTTAGGAGTCGAGAGCACTTGCACTCGGTGCAACACTGCCATTACAACGGTGCAAGCAACGAATCCCAATGCGAAATCCCATTAAACGTTTTCGTATCCTATCTCCAATAATCTCCAGTAAACAATCCCGATTATTTTTCCACGGAACCCCTTCGTTCCAAGAAAGGCCGTCCATCGCTTCGTTCCAACTAACACAGGTAGTTCGAACATTCCATATTTTGCCGAACAACCTAATCGGGTATTCATCGCTCGGCGATGATTAACGCGAACGCGATGCCAATAGAAACGTGTATCGTATATTCCCGGGAATGAATGTTTCAAGAGAAATCATATATTCATCGAGGAGAGATTCCGTCGGAATGGTTTCGAGGATCGCGTACGTAATCCAAGAAAGAAGTTATTTTTACGATTAAAGTCTATTATCGTAAGCCGTTCGTTCCGATCGTTGGAAGGATCTATTCTTAACCCTTTCGTGGAGGACGAAAACTGGTACGCGACGTGAGCGACGAACTCGCAAATGAATCGTGAATGGTAACTCGAACGTGAAACGAACCGCGAGATAAGTTATGCGCGAGGATGACTCAGGTTTCTCGTTATTTCGGATCGTGTCGTAAAATCTTGCTCTTAACAACGCGACCGGCCGTGTACACCTATACGCTACCTCGTAGATCGGAATTAAAAGATTCCACGGTGAGGAGAAAGAGGGAAGAGAGAAAGAGAGAAAGAGAGAAAGAGAGTGGTAAAGAGGAAGCGAGGAAGCGAGGAAAGTATAAGAGGGAAAGAGGAGAAGGGAGAAACCGCAAATATTTTCTTGGACCGCGAGAGACCGAAAGGTTTTGCTAATGAACCCTCTCATCGCCCTCGTCGCGCTGATTAACGACTTCTCCAACGAACCGATCTCGCCGAGTCTTTTCTACCAATCGATATGTTTCCATGTATTTCTCAACATATTTTTTTTGTTCCCCAGTCATCCGACCTGACTCACGGTTCACGGAATTCCGTCGCATTAATTTCCTAATTATTTCCGCGGAGTACTTTCGAACTTCTGGAAAACGGATATTCGCTTGATCGCACGATCGCGCGATCGCGCGCGCGCGCGCTGACTGTTCGTCGAAAACGAAATGGAGTCAAGGATCCTGAAACCGAGCAAAGTGAAGAAGACATATTCCGCGGTATGCCTTCTCGTCTTTGAGCGGAGAGAAGGGTGAAGACGAAGGAAACTGAAGGGGGGAGAAAGGAGTAAGGGTGGGCCGGGAGGGTGAAAAATAATCGTAATCTTGGCAGCGCCGTAAAAAGGAGAATAACGAGTGACCCGCTAATAAAATAATTATAATATTGGGAGGCCAGTAATAGATTCTCGGAACGCATTAACCGGTCGAGATAAATCGCGGTCGCACCGTCTATACTCGACATCTTCTCCACTCTGTATCCACCTCTATCTCCCCGTTCCTCTCCTTCCATCTACCGGGTGATCATCTTTTTCCTATCGGAATCTTTTCGTCAAACATATTCGTTTCGTTTCCTACGAAGCCGTTCGAATGAATAATTCCAAGAATATAATCTCAACTTCGAATTCAAATTCCACGGACATTACCACGGTTAATTGTTTCAGATTTGATATATTTTTATTTGATGTACATAACGCGAATAATTGAATCCATCAATCAACTTACATCCTCCAGTCATCATTTATATGTAAATAATTCTGTAAGCATAACTGAATACATGTTCGGTAGTTTTAGTGTTAACGGGGCAAATTCGTCCGGTGCGAATGTGTTAATAAACGGACACCGTGTATAGCGAGTATAGCGAGTATAGCGAGTATAGCGAGTACGCTATCCATAGCCAGCATATCGTGTGTACATAGGAAAGGAAATGAAAGGAATGGAATGGAAGGAGAGAGGGAGAGAGGGAGAGGGAGAGGAAAGAGAGAAAAGTGGCGTAAGTCGACACGGTGAGAAGGGAAACGCGTGTGACGAGGTGGAACACGAGGTGGTAGCGGAGGGAACGTGTCGATGTCGAATATTCTCGGTATGTGAAATTACCGAGCGGCATAAATTGCCGATCGGACAGGTGGCCGACAAATGGAGCCGAGAAACCAGGGATACAGATACAGATACTCGAGCATCTACCAACTACGTTCTCTCGTAGATGTAGAAGGAAAAAAAACGACCTTAGAGGAAGTTTGTTGGCCGACACCGAGTAAAGAGAATGCCGCGTTTGTACGCGAAAGAGTAGAAAACTAACGCAAGACAGAACGTGGTAATACGATAGTAAGTCTAGGTGATACGATAATATTTGAAGACATAACTGGCGCGAGAAGAAACGTTGCACGTAGGCGGCCATTTCTAATATCACCGAACTAAGGGATACTTTATCTTCTCTCGTGTTACACGATTTATTAATTAACCGACGAACGCAGATCCAGGAGGGTGTATATTAGAAACGCGATGGGATAACGATCCTCGGAATACACGGAGTGCCTGGATATGGTGGAATTACTGACCCGCATAAATTTCCAATAAAGGTTTCCTCCGACCGAGCAACCAGCAACCAGCGACGAGCGACGAGCGACGAACGTATACCAATTTTCCAGTGATTTTCGCTGATCGGTTCGCGGAATCGACGAAGCATCGCGCTGCTGTTAGGAAGTAAAACAAAAAAGGTAAAGCTTAGTTTCAACGAGGAATTTATATTTCGTCGTGGAACCAACCGCTAGTAGGCCGAGGATCGATTTACTTGGAGAGAAAAAGAGAGAACCCGATCGAGAAATCGAAGCTTTGTCTCGCGAGTTGGCGAGCTCCGATACTCGACGATTAATTTGATTATCCTGGTGAACGACTAATTTGCATGCTAATATACGGATCGAAAATGAGGGTGAGCGCGGCCGGTCTCCCGCACTGATTTAAGACGCGACGTAAATTAAAAGATTCGGACGCGCTGCGCCGTCTACGAGGAGGGAAAAAAAGGAAGATCACGTGGAGATCGTGGAGTCGTTCGTAACGAGGGACTCGTATTTTGGCGAAGCGAGTAGTGGAAGCGAAATCGCCTCGAGGCAGGCTCGTCGAGTCGAGTCGAGTCTCTTCTCTTTGATTCTTTCTCTTTCTCTTTCGAACGCATTCATTCTTCCTTTCTTTCCGTTGGCCGATTAAAATACAACAAATTCCACGTTTGTCCGTCGCGTGAGCCGGACAATAGGCGTTTAGTGGGGCGACAAGTAGGTCGAAGGGCGAAGGATAAATTAAAGGTCGGCATCCAGCGGGGAGCCCTGTATATAAGCTTCGTCATCGAACAGTGGCGTTAAACGTTCCTGAGAAAATTTATGAGAGAGAAACCGAGTGAACGGGGTTTTATTTATCCAGCCAGCTGGACGTACGTCGCGACCTAACCGAAACAAATAAATATTTTGATGACTTGGCTTCCTACCAGCGGATGATTGATATATCTCGGTGGCTCGATGGCTCGGCTCTTTCTATCAGCCTCCGACGTTCCTTTTGCTCCACTCTCCGTGGACCACGCAGCATCCCATTCCGAACGGAGTACCGTTCGTCGTCGTTGTAGCACTCGTCTCTCACCTCTCACCTTCGCCTTCGCCTTCGCGTCGTTCGCGCGAAAAGGAGAGGGATGATCGAAAGTTGGGAAGGGACACGGTGAATAAAAAGTGAGGGTGAAGGGCGAGTAGCCGTGCGAGGAGAAGGAGGGAAACAAAGGAGAGAGGGGAGTCTGCACTTGAAAAGCACAATTGAAATTCAAGATCCATATGCAAAGAGCTCCTCGCGAGAGAGGCGGCGCGCGAGAGAAGAAGAGGAGCTGGGAGACCCGGGAGAGAAAGGAAAGGAGAAAGATATTTGTAGTTAAAGGGAAGAGGGAGAGAGAAAGACCGGACCAGGTAATCTAACATCTCGTGGACACGCAGTATCCGACTCTTTTTCCCCTTCTTCCAGATACACCTTTCTCTCTCCCTCTGACTCCTTTAGCCTTGGCTCCGCGTCTCCATCGGCATCGGGGATCCATATTGTTTAAATAATTGATTTAACATGTGTACATACATTATGCACAAACATAATAATGCTATGTAAATGGTAATTCCAGCCATGCCTGGCCACGCTGTGGCCCGTCCTGGCCCGTTCTGGCCCATCCTGGCCCATCCTGGCGTGGGCCGAGAACCACGTACGGAACTTCTTTTCACCCTTCTCCTCCTCCTCCACCTTCTCCGCCTCTTCCTCGTCCCCGAGGCGCCCCGTGCCGCCCAGTTGGACCCAACCGAAGTGTATACCGCTCACGGGACCCCGCGGAGAACCCACGGACCGGGGTTAACTTTCCGAGCACCTCATATTTTTTCCACTTCTCCCTTCCCACTACGCCCCGTCACCGTTCTTAGAGGGTGATATCTCCCAAACCATACGGAATCCCTCGGGATCCGTTTTATCGAGTGTACGTACGTGCCGACTCATAACGATCGACGTTCCAAGACTACTCCCGACACCAAAACGAATACCAATTTATCAGACATACGCTCCGAGGACCATCTACGGTGATCTACGGTGATCTACGGTGATCTACGGTGATCTACGAGGGAGAAGAAAAAAATGTTGAAAAATGAGAATCGGTGGGTTACCGAGTTCGAATCAAAGCGTACCGTGCGGTGGGGCCTAATTGAAACGAGATCCGCGAAGGCATTATTAGGATCGTGGATACGAAAGCCGTAACATCGGATTTCGCGGCGAGCGGGCAATCCGATAATTAAGGCTAGAGATCCTGTTCCGCTGTCTGACCGGTGTCGAGAGAAGAGCTCGGATGAATTTGGCAAAGCTGAACGAGAAAGGGTGATGGTGAAGGAGTGAGAGTGAGAGAGTGAGAGAGTGAGAGAGTGAGAGAGTGAGAAAAGGATCCGGCGGCGCATCAGTGAACGCGAATGGAGCTCGGCTTGGCTCGATCGGGTCAACGACACCTTCGAACGAACAGTCGGAGGTGCGATAGGATACGAGGACCAAAAGCCCGACGGTGAGGAACTCGGTGGAGAACGAAGAGAAGGCAAGAAGAAAAAATATACGGAAGGAGGAGGAGATCGTGGAGGAGGGAGATCCTGACAAATTGGAAGGCCGTTAAGTCAAAGGCACGGAGGCGTCGTTCGTTCGAAAGAACGAACGTGGAGGAGGAGGTGGAGGTGGAGGAGGTTCGACGATCGGGAAGACAGTGGAAGACAGTGGAAGACACGGGAAAAGACGAGCCGCGCGACACTCGTGTCAGGACGGCCCTCGTACCGGCATTTTTAGAGCCGAAATAAAGTCGAGAAACGTACACCGTTGGATATTCTCTTGCTCGCGCGCACGTTCGTACGATCGTAGGTGGTCTCCTCTCCTTTCGCTTCGACCGCGAAACCGCTCTCCTTTTCTCGCCCTGGAACCCTCTCTCTTTCTCTTTCTCTTTCTCTTTCACCAGGGTTTCGTCTTCCGCGATTCCACCGGGTACTTGGTTCGCGAGTTTACAATAACCAGAAGAACGCTTGTATTTTCCCTTGAAAGCACCAGGGATTCCGGCGAACGGTTTACCCACGAATAACCTGTCGTAAAAATACACCAAGCCCGTGCACAACTCGTAAAGTACGCTTATTAAATTATTACCCGGGGACCGATATCGTCGAAAGTTTAGCCACCCGCCCTTAGATGGGGGAACGGTATCTCCGAAGGATGTCCCGGAAGAGGGAAATATCGTAGAGGCACGCAACGATGCCGCGATAACCCGAAATGGGGAACTATCCTTGGTCTTCTATCACAAACGTCGAAGATATAAAGAAATATATGAAAGTCGGTGATCGACGTAGGCGAATTTGGTCGAAGATCAGGTGCGCGTGCGTCCAGGAGGCAAAATCATAATCTTAATCGTTTGCTCCAGTCCGGTCCGGTCCGGTTCGGTCCGGTCCGGTCTCGGTGAGCAAGCAGGGCAGCCAGGCAACAGGTTCCCTCGCGCGATTCGATCGTGTCTTTGGTTCGAGCTGTTACGAGCACACACGGTAGATACAAGAACAGGATCGTTACGTCACTCATCCATCTCCTTCTGTGACCTCGGCTATTGATTTATCGTCCGGCGAAGCATTCTCGTTTCTTTCTTCCTACCTGTGCTCTCTCCGATCGCGTACGCGAGATCCTCTCCGATTAGAGCCACGCATTGTAACCCGCTCCTTGAGAAATCGAAACCTCCGGCCGTCCTGCATCGATCGTACACGCGCAACGGAACCGGGAAATCTTGTTACGCAAGTATAATTGGAAATCAACGTCCCTTCTTGCGATAAGGTTTTGTCCCGATGCTCCATCGATTCGAAACCGATTCAAAACCGATCCGATACTCGATCGTTCTATTTCGCGCAGCCCTAGAACAATTTCCAAATGTTCAATTTATTTAATCAAAATATTCTGTCCTATTTGATAAAACATGTTCCTTGCATTTTTTTATTATATTTCCATAGAAGTCTCTTTATCTTGGTAGTCTCTCGAAAAGCGGAATACTCGATGGTCCCCAGTGTATTAAAAACACGATCTCCTTCTTGGTATCCTCCCCCCAATTTGTTACTCCCCATACATTTTGATACCGGGATATACACATCGTAGCGTAAACCCGTTCATTTGAATAATATGAAAAATCGAGAAGACTGTGCTCCCCTTGTTCGATAAGGGTAGAAGGGGAGATCGGAGAGGATGGTGCCGGGAGAAAGAGATAAATGGAGAAAGTACGAGAGATGGACGGATATATGGCGGAGGTGTCTTGGTTTCGCGAGATGCCCGGGAAAGAAAGGGAGAAAAGGAGAAAAGGAGAAAAGGAAGAAAGGAAGAATGGTGGAAGGAGAAGGAAGATGGAGGATCAGTGGAGTGAGTTAGGGCAACGCTATGCATACCGTCACACCCTGCGACACGCTCCAAATTTGAAATTTAAATTTGGTACGTCTCACGGGACCACGTCGTACACCGCGTCTCGCATACACGTGAGCCCACCTACACGCACCGGCGTGACCGCGTATCACCGAGAATCAAGAAGAATTATACGGGGTGTTAAAAAAACAATACGTTTTAACCCGACGCGTGGATATTATTTCGTCGGACTCGCTAATTGGCGATTCATTGTTCGAAGTATCTTCGTGGGGATTAAAGTAATAGCGTGATATAGGAGGAGAACCCATATCCAGCGTGATAAGGGCTTTGGCGGGTTAGCTTCTCCAACAAATCCTATCGATACTTGGTAATAATAGGTCAATCTACGGAGGCTTCTCTATTCCGAAAGTTTATCGGCTAGGAGTTGGATGAGGGAGTCGGATGTTACTTAACGAATTTCGGGCAACGACTAGCGTCTTCGTATACTCGAAGTACTTCTCGAGGACCCTCAAATTAGGCCACCGCGCTGCAAAGCCTATTACGTACAATGAGCTGTCGAGGAGGATCACTGACTCGGATATATCAGGGTAAATCGAATACCGATTCACGAAGATACCTCTTCTCGACGTAATTGCAAATAACGATTACATGCATGGATCCTTCGTATCGCTGCAAGTTATGCTTCACCCCTGCGACATCCTCCCACTTGGACGCAACGGTATCGAAAATAAAATGACAAAAGTGAAGAGAACCGATGGCGTCTGGTGAAATTATTTCAATCGACAGGCTGTTCGACGACAGCGGTGTCTCGATGAGGGCGGATAATCGTGGTACGCGTGAGAGCCCCTGGGATTCTGGGTGGCTCCGGTGTTAGAGATAGGGGGGGTGCATCGTGCACTAGCGACGATGTCAAAGAGACTCGGAGGACAGAGGGTCGTCGTCGTCGTCGGAGGAGGTGGTGGTGGTGGAGGAAGGGGCCAAGGGAGGAGAGAGAAAGAGAGAGAGAGAGCCTCGGATGGATTTTGCAGCGAGCAGTTTTCACCTTTGAGATTCCATCCGACGGTGCGAGGGGATGGTGGGGTTTCCGCACCCACGCGTCGGCTCGGGTACTTTGGTCTAGGAATTCAAGGACCCGGAGTCTAGGGAGGGTTCGACGACGACGACGACGACCACGACCACGACCACGACCACGAACCTGTTCGTGTCGAGGGTTGATGGCTGCGTGTCACTGGTGAACACCGAGCAACGAGGACAGCGATAAAGTAATCGAGAAGGGAGTTTTACTACCCCTCTCTTCCTCGCGCCAGCCGGGGGACCAAGAAAGACGAACGCGTAGAATAGCAGGGAAGAGAGGGAGGAAGAGCAACGAGAGGGAAAAAGAGAGGAGATCATAGAGGGTGGAGAGAAAAAAGAAGAGAGGCGGTGAATGAGGGTTGGAGGTGGGTGATGGCGGTACGCCGGTGGTGAGCACCATGGAGGAAGGACGGAAGCCGAGAGTAATAGAGAGTAAAGAAGAAGAGAGCGAGAGGGAGCACGGAAACAGCGGGGGAAAGAGACGAAGGCGAGGATGAAGGGAGATAACGAAAGCAGGGGTGAAATAGAAAGGGAAAGAGAGGAGTGTAGGAGTCGAGGGTGGTTGGTAGCAGCCGAGACCGGGTCGATACGACTACCACCACGGGAACGTGTCGCAGGACACGAACCACAACCCGCGGGGTTATCGTGTGTGTGTGTGTGTGTGTGCACCACGATACATACGTCCCGCGCTTTCTCTTTTTCCACTTTTTTTCTCTTTTTCCCTCTCCCCCTAACCATCGCGCTGCTTTCTCACCCCCTCGTACGCGGAAAAGGAACGAGAGCGGCCGAGAAGCAAGGTGTTTTAGCACGGTCTCGAGGATCCGCCATTTTGAGAGGGACCGTTTCTTCCATCCCCCTTCGAAAGGTTGACTTTTCACGGTGAAACCTTCCCAGCCACCTCGTTCCGATAAAATCACGCGAATACCGATACCCTCGCTGATCTTATACCGCCCCTACGATCGTCCTGGTTCTTATAATTGATCAAACTAATGTTGTCTCTATTTTTCTGATTACAGTTGTGCTTTTGGATACGACGATGGAGGAAAAACTCGAATGGACGAGGTATCCCTTTGGACCGCAAGCTAGCACCCCAGGGGTAAGACCACTGTTTTTCTACCGGTATCGTTTTATCGCCCTAAGTACCCATTGCTTACGGCAAAATATTTATGAGAAGTAAACACAACGAGTATGAAATGAAAACAGTAGGACAAGGTAGGGAGTAATTTGGTAGAATTCATGGTAGCCGGCACCATCGCGGCGGATGATACATCGTCGAAGCTCGCGGAGAACGGGGATAAAAAAGAATCGTAGAAGTTCCGGACCGACACCTTTTGGGTGAAGAGGAGAAAGTCCTTTTGGTTCTGGTGGTGGTGTCGAACGGGACACCACGGGAAAGGGATGGGAAAGGGAACGGGAAAGGGAACGGGAAAGGATGAGATTCGTGGAAGAAGGGTTCCGGGGGTAGCAGAAGGTAGCAGTTTATGGTCTCGGTGCTCGGGGCATACGTGGGCTCCCGCTGCTCGTAAGGCTGGTCGGTACGCTCTCTCCCGGCGCCATGTTTGTTTTTCAGTTGTTAAGCGCGCAGCGGGCCGCCAGACAGGTTTAAATCACCCACCGCCGCTTTCCTCCTCGCCTCTTCTCCTCTTTTCCTCTTTTCCTCCTCGACTTCCTCCTCTACCTCGTCATCCGCTCTCTTCCTCTCGCCGTATACTGTACAGAGTGCTAAAAAATGCATTTGGTACCTGAACGTCGTATAGCGCTCGCTAATCTAACTTTATAACGCTCAACAAATTCGAGTCGCAAAATGAACCTCGCGAGAGGTCGTACGCTGGTTCAACCATTTTCAAACGCGTCTAAGAGCCATCGAAAATTTACCGAAATCTACGTGGGTGTCGAGGAACGGATATCCCGAGATCTTCTCCGAGATCACGGTCCTCCCGATAAACTGTCCGAACTGTTTTACGGTCCATGATGATCGTTAGATTCCTCCAAAACCGGTAATTCGACGGGTCCGTCTACGAAACTAACACCCGTTCGACGCTTATTTATAATATAACAGTATTTTCGAGCGCAATGCGAGAAATCGGAAACAAATACTTTGTAGATAAGAATTACTTCTGAAAGAGACATCCCGTTATTTCACCTGGAATCGTTTGATATTTAAAGACCGAAAATTGGAAAGGTTCTCGAAAGGTTCTCGAAAGTGTATCGGGGGAGTGCGCACATAGAAACGTCCTTTTTTCTGTTGGATGTTCGAGCGTCGATCGTTAGTGTTATCCCGCTAATCGAGCAGCGTAACGCTCCGTTTGAAAAGGCTCTTTGAGGCTGCTGTTGATTTTTCTGGGTGCTAAACGTTCCGCGCCTCCCTTCGAAGGCTCCCGCACGGAAGCCTGATTTTTTTCCCCGGAATGCTCCGAAACAAAAAACGGTTCCACTAGCCTCGTCCTCGAGCACTCGAGTTCACTTGACACCTCTCTCCGGGCTTTCGGCCTTTCGGCCTTTCGGTTCTGACAGAACTCGGGAAAAACGGAAGTGGAACGTCCAAATATGTGCCTTACTATCTTTCAGGCAGCACGTGCTCGCAAAAAAAAGAGCTCTGTTTTATGTCCACTGACATCGCATCTGTGTAAACGTAAACTCTCGGAATCCGAGGAAGTGGAAACGGTAGATGAACATTGTTTTCATGATGTAGTTGTAATTCGAGATTACGTCCGCCGGAGTTTCTCGCATTGGATCGCACGCGCGAAACCAGATCACCGAAGGATTCCGGGAAAGGATACTTCCCCCTGGATTCCTTGGTTTCTTCATCGAGCATCGATCGTCACCGAGGTAACGAAAGCAGGTTTATCCGTAGGCTCGGATTCCCCGATGACGAAAGCCGTCATCCACGCGACATCGACGTCGACTTAACCTTGGACAGTCGCGTCTTAAGAGACCCTTTGCTCAAGATCTAGAAGGTCTCACACGAGACGTCCATCATAGTGGACTAAAAATCCATCGAAGAAAAGGAGGGGAATCCTCTTAGGGTGGTCCAGTTTCTCTCTTGATCCGCTTCTAACCCATGCTTTTCCGAGCGAATCGCCTCAATGGAATCTAAGATGGATCGAAAAGGGAGAGGAGGACCTTAAGTCCACCTAATCAGTTTTCTCGGACAAGGATTAACGTTCCTAATGCGTTCCGCGCATCAAAATTATTATCCGTTACTTGGCTGACATAATCGTCATCTTACTCATCCATGCTTCTCCGAGGGACAATAGGATATTCTTGTAAAGCACAGCGCGTGTAAAGTCATATTTGACGATTTTCCTGATTATAATCGAGAATCGAAGACGTCGAGGATAAGATAAAGGAGCGTAAGGGTTGGTTGCAAGGTGTCTTTCGGTCCTCCTAATCACTTTCCCGGAGCCGAGCTTAACGTCCTAACGTAATAAGTGGAGAGGAGGATGCGGGGGTTATTAATATACAGGGCCTCAGGGCGAACAGCGTCAGAACAAACAGGCCAAACAGAATTAGCCCGGAGTATTTGAACAACCTGATGGAGAGAAGAGAGAGTGAGAGAGAGAGCGGGAGAGAGCGGGAGAGAGAGGAGCAAAGAAGAAGGGTCGAGACGGTGTGCGTGGCGAAGCGAAACGTCGCTTTGATGGCACACTGTTACTCAAGCTCAAAACTCGCATAAAGGGATCTCGAAGATACTCTCCCTCTCCCTGTCTCTTTCTCTCTATGTACCGCTAATCTTGCCTGCAGGACCTCTGAAGTAGCGGCGCTTCTTCCTCCATCTCGCAGGAAGAAAAAGGAGGAAAAGAATAATACAAAGGGAAAGGTCCCGGTGGAATTAATCGAGGAGGCTCGAGCTCCTACGAGTCGTTCGAACAAGACCGCCGACTAGCGCCCTTCGAGTCTTTTAAACTTTATTTCGAGTTCATTTTCAAGCGTAATTGGTGAACTTGCCCACGGCAGAGTGTTTCTCATCCCATGTCATACGTTCTTGAAATGTTCAACCGGTAATAGGAGTACTGGGATCAATGTAAGCCACGCATCTATATTTCTTCTTGGGACTCATTGGCATTAAGTAAAAGAATAATTTAAGGGTCGAAAGGGCGAGTAACGGGGCGTAGAAGGTTCGAGTTAC
The DNA here is from genome assembly GCA_910591585.2 of Nysson spinosus. Taxonomy (NCBI): domain Eukaryota; kingdom Metazoa; phylum Arthropoda; class Insecta; order Hymenoptera; family Crabronidae; genus Nysson; species Nysson spinosus. The sequence goes on along the minus strand of OU342839.1, from coordinate 413,427 downwards.
CGAGAAGGTCCGTCGATAGTCGAAGACGAATACCACACTTGGTTGGAAACTCCCTTTTTCCTGGAAAAATTTATCGTCCCTACTACGTTCGTTCATTTGTCTCTTGATTCTTTGGTTCCCTAATGGCGTTGGGTTTCTCGGATGCGCGGGCGTCGAAGAATACCGCGATGGAACGTTTAGAAAGTCCAATAAACAATGAACGGGGTAGGAATCTTCGAAAATGCTCGTTGCCGTACGTCCGGTGTTGTACTTTATGCTCGATGCCTCGTTAAAAGTAAATTATTGGTAGGTGCCGCGATGTTGGCCTACGTAGCTCGAAAGACGCACAATCTCGGGGAGATCTCCGGAGACATCGGAGAAAACTCGACGATAACAGTCACAAATAGGTACGCGAAGCAATTTATTTCCCAGGGGATAAAGCCTCGATACGATCGACCAGATAATCCCGGGTAAACGTATTCGGTCCTCCCTCTCCTATGTCTCTCCTATGTGTTTTGTGTCGCCTCGTTAGAGAGAAGTCTCCATTTTCATTTTTCCATTTAAACTCCTAACGGATCGAACAAAATACTTTGATTCGCTCGATACGGTATCGTATCATCCACGTTGGTTACAACCGACAAAATCAATGGAGAGAACGATAACCATATAATCGATGGCGAGAAAAGTTAACCGGCACAGATCTCACATCTGCGAATCGAGTTCATATTGGGTTGGTCCATAATTTTATGCGGTGTTCATTTGATATTGCATATCTTTAGAATTACCTATCAGCTACGTATTATACGTCATTAGATAGCTTTTGCTTTATTCTTTCATGTAATTGTTAAATAATTGCGGGGAATACATTGGTGGGGAAGAATTTGGCTTCCTAGAGAGAATACGCGGTATCTCGCGAAGATCGTCTCTCGCGGATGGTTCGTTCTCGTTCTCGTTCCTGGAGCCGATGAAACGTGGCGATCGCGGTCGTCGTCAGTTCTGGCGAAAAGGACTGCTCGACTCGCACGTGCCACTCCAGGTTCTATCTGATCGTTTCATCTCGTGCTTCCTTCATCTTCATCCTCCACTTTTCCTCCCTTCTACTCCCTTCGTTCTCGGGCGCCGATTCATCGTTCTCGTTTTACCTGCTCCTATCCTCCTCGTGCTTCTGCACTCGACGTTACCCCTCCTTCCACGTCGTTCCTCTTTTCTTCTCTTTTCTCCTCTTTTCTCCTCTTTTCTCCTCTTTTCTCCTCTTTACCTCCTCTTTTCTCCTCTTTTTAAGCGCATCCGCGGGCGTATCTGCATCTAAATGCGCTCCACGGATGCGAAATTCTGAGGACGTCAGAGTGTGATATGTGACTCTCGCTCGTCAGGAATCATCTTCCCAGAAGACGCTTCTTCTCGTTCGTCTTCCTCCTCTCGGAAGACATCTTCCTGATTCCTCATAGCTGCGCCTGAAAATACAGAGAAAGTAAGTGTCGATTCGTTGAAATCGTTACATAAATTCATCATTAAAACAGCGTCTGTCACGAATGCAATTTCATCCTCGTTAAATACTTAGAAGCTAGAAATGTCTCTCGAAAGAAACAGCGGTAAACGTCGAGTATGAATATGCCGCGAAGTGGCACGCGGCACTTCGTTATTTACCATTAATTTGCCGGATTCGTTATTGGATTTTTCACGGCGAGAAAAAAGGGGTGGATTTATTTCGGGCCGCGACGAGTCTGTTCGCGATCCTCGTTGAAAAGCGGTCCCGCTGGGATTAGATAATTAATACTTGCCGTAAGATTACTCGTTAATGCGCCGTCGTCTATTTCACGGGGGGAGTCATTATAGATGAGAGCGCATAAATAATTATAATTAGTGGAAGTCCATAGGCAGAGTACAGAAATAGTAGGGTGACAGAGTGGATGACACGGAGAGAAGGGGGTGGATCCGTCAGATGCGACGGCTGGGACGACGCAGCATCTAATAATCGTACAGCTGCGACGATTTCGGGGGCGCCGAGTGGGAATAATAAATATCGGGTTACGTTCGGGGGGGTGTGTCTAGAATAACTAACTGGCTATTAGCTAAATATTTATTAGCTAGATAAGTGTTTGATTTATTCTTCCCCGTTGATCACACGAGACGCGTTAACGTCCTCATACGCGTCCCGACGTTGACCTCCCAATCATTAAAAAGACCACTATGTCTTCTTTCCAGCTCTCCCTCGCTGCAATCGATCCATCGAAGTCTCCCGTGTCCTCTTATCGACTAATCTCGGATATTCGATTTTCTAAACTCTGCCCCGTATATCTTCCTCCAGCGATTAGGTCTTCTTGACAAAACAAACGTCTTCCTTTTTTTTCTTGAAGGCGTGCCTTATCAGTGATCCATAGCGGAGAAACTCGAGAAGCACTTGTTACCGGTGATTCGATACTCGGTTCCTTATCAGTGCGAAGAACGTAGCAACGAGTATCATTGATTTCGCCAATGTCGTATCAAAAGCCAGAGGAAAGTGCCGCGCGCGATTGGTTTCTCGGTAACGCAATCTTACTTCCGTTTCTTCCAGGTAAACGTGAGTCAGACATTCCTCTTGCTTTCTTCGGGATTTATCATCGTCATTTAATTCGCGCCCCATTGCGAACGTGGACCAATTAACGGGAAATCATTTCTGCCTAAAACATTCTGTGGTCGAATTAAATATTCATAAATATGTTATATCCTACTTCGTGGTTTGTACCAACAGACCTATTCTCCCGAATACATGAATAAATCATTCGAGGTTGGCTATATTTTCCCGGCATGCATTTGTACGGAATTGGGAGGTGATCTTGCACGAAGGGTAGTAAAGTTTGTTTGAGGAATAAAGAGGAGGAAAAAGGGGCGGGGAAAGATGGTCCGTGGGTGAAGTTAAGAGAAGGAGTTATCGGTCGTTGGTGGATTTAATCGACGCGTTCAATGTCGATTCGCCATTCTGGAATGGCGCGAGTCACGAGGACTTCTCGAATCGCGAGGGCATACGATTTCCAAAGTTCCTCGTAAAACGCCGGAGAAAGGTCAAACGTGTCCGTGGACCACCCTGTGCAAAGTAAGAAATGCGCAAATAGAGAGACGTTCAGCGAAAAGTATCGATTACAGATTTCTCATTGTGGAAACTCGGCCCCGGAAAGCTGAGCAACGAATTACATTTTCATTGTTGTTTACAATTTTTTGTATGACATTATATTAAAATATTTTCCAGATTTTGGAAGAATAGAATTGGAATAGAGACGTGGCTAGCTTCAAATCATAATCGAGTCGTTCATCGCCTCCGTCTTCAAATTACACGGGTTCGTAAATCGGTAACGGTTACCGATCATAACTCAAAGACGTTTGACCTTGCTCCCGAACCACGATACGAGGCTTGTCGATTTACACGCGTTAAAAAACGATAAGGAAAGTCGGGCGCCAGAAAAAAGGACGGTGTTCCATCGTCGGAGTAAACGGATAATAGCCTGGCGCTGGCTATTATCCGTAGTTCTTAGATGACCCAGGAGTCAGGCATACGCGTTTGTTAGCTGATTTGTGTCCCGTCCCTTCTTCGCGGTGAATTCTTTCCAAGAGTCATCCGCGCAAGGTGATTGGCTCGTTAAGCTCCCCGGTGGAAACAGGTAGACAGCAGCTGGACCATAGAAACGAACTAAAGAACCACGAACATTGACAAGCTCTCATATGCTCCTTTAATTATTTTCCTATTTGCTTATTCGCTTATTCGCTGTATGTAATCTTATCTCCGCCTGAACACGGAGATAGCGCGTGTAGTCCAATCAGTACGTAATTTGTTGGGAAATCGTTCGATCGTCTTCGTTCAGGACTGGATCGTTGTCGCGTGATCTGCATCGGCGGCGCTCCTTTATTTCATCCTGTCCCTCGTGACTAGCCGAGCGTGTACCGCGAGTACGCGCCCCGTAGAACCCACCAATGGGCAGACGTTTCTCGCGATTCTCTTTTGAAGCCACATCCTCGGAACTCGTCTCGGTTAGAGGTCGATATAACTCATAAAACGTTGAAATTTTTATAGCCGACGAAAGAGAGCCGGGTCTTTTATTACGATTCGACCGACTTCCTCTCGCTAGTTGGAGCCCAATTAGTTTGGTGAATTGACTCGATCGAGAAGAATTTTCCGGCAGGATGATCCCTCACGAATACGACTTGCCATTGATATCGAACGACTCTTCCACACACATTGACACACTGGAAGTTCCTCGCCTCGCGAGTGACCCGGTCTTCAACGAAATTAATGCTAATCCTCCGGGAATGAATCTCCCGCACCGAATCAGAGAATAGAGCCGCATTATTCCTCGACGTAGCTTCGGTCGCCTCGTTTCCACGGGATTAATCATCCCGTGCCCGTGCCCGTCTCCCTCCTCTTCATCCCCTTCACCCTTTCCCCCTTCTTTTATTTCCATCGGTGTGGATCGTAGCTTTTGGAAATTTTATGTCTTCGCAGTGGGTTACCAGCGATTTACCGTACAAAAAAGAGAAGCCACTAGCCAGCCTCGACGAGTAACCTACGCTTCTTCCTTCGCCCTTCTCTTTTTCTCTCCGCTAAACACTTTGAAGCTGTTTTTCATCGGAGTTCCTAGGGTGCGAGGATTCATAACACCGCTGTTGTTGTTTGTGCGTTCGATCGTCGAGAGGATGTCCTTCGAATCACTCGACTGGGACGAGGATCGAAGGAATCTCGGGGATGGTTCGCCGAGGGAAGTTCGCGGTACTTTGGCAAAAGAAAGGAAGAACTCGATGGCTGTTATCGGGGAAACGAGTCGCGGTATCTTTTATTGAAAGTGACATCGAGCAGGGGCAGCGTCATCGTGCCCTTTAGCGTATCGTCGTTGATATCTCGACATCTGGATCACTGGTGCGTCGATCCTTCTCGTAGCCGATGACTGTGCAGGTTAAAAAAAGGCGCACCACGATGCTGGCCTTCTCCTTGGTTCCCTCGCGCTTCCCCTCCGACGACGAAACGTCAAAGATTCCCCTTGGTCCTCACCTCCGCCATGTTCTTCTTCGAGCTCTAACGATACATCAAGGAGGACGAAACAGACGAATGATCGTTTATTAGAACTGATAGCGTTTTAACTGGCTGAGATATTTCAGCTGGCCGAGCTTGGTGGACGAAGAGGAGGAGATGAAAATGAAGACGGCGATGAAGACGCTAAAGAAGAAGAAGAAAGGAACGGGGTGGAGGGAAGAGAAAGAAGTAAAAGAGAAGAGGAGAGAAGAGGAGAGAAGAGATACACCGGCTATCCGGAGCAATCCACGCGCCCGTCCGTTTATTACTCTTCACGAGGAACGAGCGCGACGGTACAAAGCGTGTGGGCCGAATTCCATCCGATTAAGATTTAATTTTTAAATCACGGCCACTCGCTTCGTGAATTCACGTCGTTGTCACGACACGTGCTCTCCTTCCCTCTCGTTCCTCCTCCGAGATCGAAACCAAGTTCGAGACTCTGATTTTCTTGGATATCCGAAGAGAAGAGAATTCCTGGCTTCGTTGGTTTCCATCGAACGATGAACGGTGCAAATAATACGAGGTCTACCATTTCTCGGCGAAGAACAATATCGGCGTACTCCTTGATGTAATAACCGTTTTCGTTGTTGTTGTTCGGGAAACACAATCAGCCCCGTGGAGTATCCACCCCGATGTATTCGCGTTAATTAAGAGAAAAATGAGTAAAAAAGGAGGGGCCCTACGGTTGGTTGCTTATCGCGGTTTTCCGCATCGATCGTCTGGTCGAGGCTGCCAATGAAAAGCGGAGAAAGGGGGCTCTAAAAGACTTCCACCAAGAGAATTGCACGGTGGAATATACGACGGGGCGCGCACGTCTACCATACAACTAGACAACTGGATGGATATCGTGATTCGCGATTCGCACACCGTGGACCCGATCCTACACTCGCGTCTTCAAGTACCGAGAGATCGGGTTTGTTTCTCGCGAGAGAGCAACCCCGAGTGCCTCTCACCTCCTGGGATTTTCCATCAATTTTTACGGCGCACGCGGAAAACCGGAGGAAAAAAAAAAGAAATACCACCGACTCGTCTTCCACTCGGAGCTACAATTTGCGCTTCGGCCCCAACAATAAACGACCATTTCTCTCTCGCTCTTTTGCATTGTGCGCGGAACACACAACTCTCTTCTGGTTTTAATGAAATATTTCCTACGATCGCAACGTCAATTGTGGTTTCTCGTAGATCCCGGATGAATTTTTGGATGCTGGATCAAGGGCACGTCGGGGAATCGAAGGGCCGTGAAAGGGCTCGAAGGGACACGGCCGCGTGCGAGCAAAAGTATTATGCGCGCCTGTCAATCTCCACGAGTGTCGACTGTCGCTCGTTTCACGAGGATTAATAAAACCTCCGGCGAACTTCAATCTTTCCTCGTCCCTCCGACGCGTCCAAATATCGCGATCCATTGTTCCCTTCGATGGGAACAACTTTGCGTTTCTCTTGGTGTAAACATTGGTTACGTTAACCTCTTTCCGTGCTTTCCCACATTTTCTGAACCGTCCATGGTAATAATAGATACCGAAGCACCTTGGAGATAATGTTGTGGTGCGTCAAAACAAATAAGGATGTTATGTCCCAGAAATAAGACACTCTGATTTGAAATTCATCGGAGCGATCTGCACTCGCATGGCACATGCACGCGCGCCGTAAAATTATTCTTGAAGAGAACGGAGGAAAAAACAGCGGGTCCTTTGACCGGTCTACGGTTTCTCAAAAGTAGCTTCTAGGAATTAAAATCATAAAAATGGCAGCCACTCTGAATGCTAAATTCTCGTTCGTCGTTGATCTTCCTGGGTGTAGGGGAAAGAAGAAAAGGGGAAGAGTGATGAATTCAGGGGCACACGGGAACGCGTGTGTTTGGGAAGATGGGTCTGGGTCTAGCTCGAGCCGTCACCGGCATAAATTCAACCTCCTGAACTCTCTTTCCTTTCCTTTTCTTATTCTCTTTCGTTCCGTCAGGTTCCTTCTCCGTACGACCCGACCGACCGACGTCCTTTTCTCCTCGGATCTTGGATTCACGATGAATTAATAGGATCGCGAGTGGAATAAGTTGACGGTGGAACCTAGGAAAAGGCAGACACCGCGTCTTTTCCAGAATGAAAGAGACCAATCGTGACTCGTTCCTCGCGTGCTTCCTTATGTTCCTAGCACGCGTACCGTGTTCCGATCATTCTTGAACCAATATTTGTGAAACGTTTCGGATTCGATGTCCCCCTCTGCGATCCTATAAATCATCCGTAATAATCGTGCTGTCAGGGGGTCCATTATTCGGGCGATTGGTATTAACAGCGTTTAAGAAGGAACCGTGGAAGAATGTAAACATAACGAGCACCGTCGGCATCGGTCTCTTGATATACTTGAACCGCACGATACGTGACATTAAGTTTCGTAAATGTTGTCGGCGCAGACGTTCGTAGTTTCGTAGGGGAGAGGTCGAACGCGGTCGGAAAGTTAAAGAGCCAACGTCGGCGGATGCTTAGCGACCTTTCCCGAAGTCGGAGGCCTTCTCCGAGCTTGGAATTTCGTGCACATCGCGGGCCAGACCGAATCGAGATTTAATTTCGGCTTACTAGAAGCATGTCGTTCGGCTGGTGTTACGCATCCACGATAAACCCCCTGCCGTTGCTCGGAACGATTCATCGTCGACTGTATCTTCTCCTCGACTCTCATCAAGCTTGCGGTGCGATCGGCTCTGATCGCATTATACGAATTAAATCGATCAGAGCCGTTAATGAAGAGCGAGCCGAATACGAGACAATACCTCCGTCAGACGGAGCAATGAAAATCTGCGCACCGAGAGATAAAGGATGACGTGGTGTTCCGAGGCGGAGGGAAACTCGGGGAAACTCGGGGAAACTCGGGAAAGCTGGGAAATGGAAGTACGGAAGGCAATACGTTCGAAGGTACCAGCCGAGTCTCTACGACGATGAAACCTCTCCTAATGCATCTGTACATTTCCCATTACGATTCGCCGCGCGTGGCTTAAACTAACGAGACCGAGGAAGCAGGGTGAGAGGAACGAACCGCCGAGGGTTCCGTCGGAGGAAGAGAAACAGGGAGGTGGTCAGGTTAGAAGGAAGAGACAAGGAGAGACAAAAGGATGGTCGGAGAGGAAGAAGAAGAAGAAGATTGGCAAGGGGTGTGAGTTCCCATCTCGATTCGGGTTGGGTTTCCATAGCGACCGGGACGTGACCACGTTCCTTTGCCCGTGGGGAGAACGCGAGAAACCGGGAGGTGTACAGGACACCCGAAGAACCAAGAAAGAATGGGCGCAACTATGTAAACGGATAGAGGAACCGAGGAGAGAGTGGTTAAACCAACCATGCGGTCACGTGGGAGTACAAGCAAGGGCCCTTTCGGAAAAGTTTCGGTGCAAGAACCAACGAAATTTACCCGCACCCAACCACCCGTCGCCGGAATTGAATTCGACGGCACGAAAGTGGAAGTACGTACGGAAGCTTCCTATAGTTAGGAGGGGTTGGCGAAGAATAGGATAAAATTTATGACGTGGAATTATGCAAGGAAGGTTAGTTGGGGTTGTACGGTATCGAGTAGGTCCTCAGCGGGATCCCGTGAGAGAGGATTGCCAATTTGTCGAGCGGAGTGGTGCGGAGTTGTGCGGAGTCGGTAAGCGAGAACGATGGGGATAGTCACAACCGCGCGGCACGTTTAACCCCCTCAAAGGACTTCGCGCCGACGGAAGGGTTCCTGGATCGTTGAACGTTGGCATGCGTGAGTACAAGTTGTACGTACGAGTTCTCGTACCTACGGACCACGAACGCACCGAAATCGACGATGACTCATCCTCGAGAGCAGCGTTGCCCCGAAACGAAGTAGGAGACTCGGCGGGATGCGTTCTCCGCTTTTTCCCCCCCGACACGAGACGCGCATACCAAAGATTCGGCCTTACCAAAGACCCGAGAGAGAATGGGGAACGAGGGTGAAAGTTAATTTGGAAAAGCTCGTTTGGGTGGTGGAATCGGAGGAGCAGGTCGAGTAGAGGGTGGAAATGGAAGAACGCGATCAACGACTACCGCAAAACGATCAGTGCGATAGGTGTATCCTCGTATATATTTTAACGCTGGGAAGCCATTTCGACTGTTTTGGTAGTTCCAGTGTTAAGTAATTTTATTCGAACGATATTCTAAATGCTGGAATTAAGTCCTCCAAATACCCGGACGTTTCTCCTCCTTTTTATCGTTATTCCCACGGATAAGAATCTACGGTGCGCGCACACCCCGCGTACATATATTTTTCGTAGTTACACGAGAGGGAGAATAAGGTACCCAGCGAGCGGTTCTATAAAATATGAGGGACATTAATATTCCGAGGCCCCGGCGAAGGTGGTAGATGGAAAGTGGGTAGAAAGAGCGGAACTAAGAACCAGAGAAAGAGATTCTACCAAACTCCTCGAAGTGAAACTGCCGTCCACTTGGAATTTTAAGGAACACCCTGGCCCCGCCGACCTTACCGCACCCTTATGGTTCTGATTTTCCCCGCTCCGTTCTTACTTGCTTTTATTCTACCTGGCACGACTCTTTTCTTTCTTCTCTTTCTTTCTTCGCGAAGAAAGAACCCGCGCGACTAGATGACCCCGAAGAGACAACCTACCCGGAGAATAATCAGAGGATATCAAACAGGGACATCGTCCTCGCTAAAAACATGGCCACGGAAGAACCAGATGAAGAAACGGTTGCAACTGCACCGCCGGACCGAACGCGTACACTATCGTCCAGAAGTCGCGGTACGCTTACGCGTTTTTGGGAAAGTAATCATTCCATTAATAATGTGATTGTCTACAGTCTTGCTATGATTAATATTCGGAATATTTCTTTAGTGTTATCATTATTAGCTGCTGTATATAGTCCTAAGTAACATGGTACGTATAGTATGATCGCGAGTGTGTCAAGTGTCCCGCGACTTCTGGACGGTAGTGTATCTCCGTTACATTGTATCTCGCGGTGGTCCAGGATCGCGATTGGACTCGGCCCGAACGAGATTGGATCTGTGAGTATCGATCATGCATCGGCCAGGGTTCTCTCTCTCTCTCTCTCTCTCTCTCTCTCTCTCTCTCTCTCTCTCTCTCTCTCTCTCTCTCTCTCTCTCTCTCTCTCTCTCTCTCTCTCTCTCTCTCTCTCTCTCTCTCTCTCTCTCTCTCTCTCCCTCCCTCTCTCGCACTCCCTCTCTCTCTCTCCTCCATTCGAGTACTAATGGAAAGACTGGTATTCATGTGAACGGCCTTCGGGGCCTTTACAGGCCGTTGCCTGCAAATCCATCCTCTTTTTCTCTTCCTCTTCTTCCTCTTCGTCCACTATCCACTATCCACTTGGACCCCCTTCTTTTCCTTATGATTTTTTGTCCTCCTCTCTGCTCTTCCACAACTATTCCCCCTTGCTGCACTACTTCTTCTTCTTTTTCGTCTTCCTCCTCGTACTCCGTACTTCGTTCTCTCCGTCCACTCGGATCACCTTCTTCATCGTCCCCTCTTACTCTTTCGACCGTGATTCCTCTTTTAGGGCTCCAAGTTTCTAGATCCGTATATCTGTCAGCCGAGCCGCGTCGTTAGACGAGACTCTGTTTATTGACACGGGGGCCCTCAAGTGGCTCCTCGCGTTTACGCTTCCACATACGTGATGGACATCGAGGAGCGTCGGGTTCTCTGTGTGGGTGGTTAATGCGCTTTCGGCTGAAATCTCGGCGATGCCACGCGCGTCTTTCCACGAGAATTTCGTAGCGCGGGATCGGAGATAATGGACTCGCGAGAGTGCCGGTGCCAAACACGCGAATAGGGGTGCGAAATGCCGAAGCTGCCGAGAAGTGGAGGACCAAAATTTGTTTATCAATCGCGCGGTGCATATAGTTATATCTCCTGTACTTATATCATTCGGTGAATCCGTCGAATATATGAACCCCTTAACAGGATAATTATTCTTTAACCCGAATACGAACGAGTTTGGTCGCATCTTGCTACTCTTTATGAACTTATCGTCGCAGTGATCAAACGCGCTGCCCCTTCCGTTTCTTTAATTCGAGAATTCGGGTTAAGCAGGGTGACTCGAAGGGGAGTCCTCCGAAAGTTCTTAATGAGATTCTTTTCTGGAGCCGAAATTCGAGGGAAGAACGAGTGCCCGGTTGCGATTGTAGCGGAAGTTCCTGGTTTCCCGGGTTCCTTTCGACTAGGTGAGAGTCCGCACCGCCACGGGGCATTGTGACTCGGCACCGTACCCTCGCTCGTTACCCACATTGTTCCATTGTTGGATTATCATAAACACAGTTTCATTACGACGATGAACGGAGGCTGGTTCATACGTTCGAACGAGACACGGAAGATACGAGAAGTAGAATTCTTAACGTCTCCGAGGGAACGAATTTGGAAACCCAATTTCTTCGTCCAGAAAAGGCACGGCCTATTCTCGCGGCGACCCCTTTGTAATATTTTCAACTTTACTCTCCCCTATTTTACTCCCCGCTGTTACGTCCTTTACGACTTGTATTCGAAGATATCTTCCTCGGCCGAGACGCCATTGTCCTATGGAGCCTAGAAAAACGTTTGCTCGAAATCACCTAAGTGCCCTACGAAATTGTATTTTTCATTTAATAAAACATCCGCTCCCCGAGGATACAGCGATCGTAGATAAAGATTGGACAAACTGGTGCTGTTATATTTAATCAAACTATTCGAGTCAAATGGTCGGAGGATAAAAAATGAGGAAAAGAATTCTGGACCGTTGGGAAACTGATTTTGGCGGAATAAGTGCGCGATGAAACATGGAAAAAACAAAAGGGAGAGACGTTAGAAGAATGGTTGTGAGCTGCTGGAGCAGGTGAAGATCGTAGCCGCGTACCATCTGGACGTCCATTATGATCCGAATAAACGGTGCGTCCCAAAGACTCGATTATTATCCGAATCTCGATGCTAGAATCAATATGGCACCCTCCAATTGAAAATATAATATCTCCGTGACTAGTAAAATCAAAGTTTTCTATGCTTCACGATGCACAGGTATTTCCTGGACGAGATATATCGCGATATATCGCGATATATCGCGATATATCAGAGTATAGTTCCAGTTGAGCCTCGAACGAGATTTCACGGGGCTATTTCGAAGTATATCAGCGTTGGAGACGCAAAAGTGGAAGCTGATAGGTTCTCTTGCACGTGGATATCGAGGGCGTCGGATGGCTCGTCCGTGTGTGTTCCCTGTCACTGGGAGTAATTGACTATATAATGGATTCCTGCGACTGCAATACGTCAAACTGACAGGTCCAGGGGGTCAGGGGGCCAGGGGCGTGCGTCGGGGACCACGAGCCGACGACCACCTTCCACGATATTAAACTCGACCCCCTTCGTCCTCGTTCAAACGGGGTTACTACCCCGCCGGACTAATTCCTCGCGATTTTATAAACTCCCGCTACCGTTTTCCACTCGTGCTTCCAGTTCGCAGGACGACCAATAACAGAGTCAAACGTTTGTCCTTCCATTAATATTCGATTCGTTGTGCTTCGGCGCGATACCCTTTTCGAAGGGTCGCGTCGATGACGGAGGGAAGAATTTATAAACGTACACTTGTGTCAACGGAGCGGTGTTCCCGGATTATAAAAATCGAAAATAACGAACGTGAATAAGGAGATACATATAAAGTTCGGTGTAAAGTAAAGGTATAATTAGAGAGACATAACGAAAAAGAATCTGGCAGTTAATGGGTTAATAAGACTCGAGAGGAGATTCAGCGGTGGAAAATGTTTGGACTTTACCGATGTTTACGATATAGTGGAGATTATACGTGACAAAAATTGCGTTAGGTATGCGGTATGGAGGCAATTTTACCAGGCTTATTCGATCCTTTCTACTCGGATAGCATAACCGACGTGCCAGCTCGTCGGCCCTAAGTCTCGACTCGACGATCATTGCCCGGGTACGCCCCTTACGAGCCAACACTAGTCGACACGCGCCAACACGCGACTCTCCTCTCCTCCCCTCTCCTTTCCTTTCCTTTCCTTCTCGGCCACCTCGAAATAGCATCGCTAGAAATTTCCCTCCGCGTATCTTTGGACGAGACTCTCCCATTCACGATTCAGGAACTCCTCGGGTACCTGGAACATCCCTCTTCTTCTTCTTGCATTCTTCCTCCGGATCTCTCCGCGCGTCTTCCTTCTACGTACACCGATTAAGAACGGTGCCGGAAACGATGCCGATTAAGAACGGCGCCGAATCGATTTTTGCTAGGTTTCCCGTGAAAAAAAGCAGTGGCCGTAAAAGATAATCGGGAGACTTAAAAAGTTCGTGTTGTCGCGTCCAAGACACGTGGTCGAGCAGCCCTTCTGGTTAAGGAGCGTCGTGCCGTCTCGCGAAGGGCGAAACTCGCTCGCGCGTTCAGCCCTTCCGACACGCGACGCTGAAACACCCGGCGTAGCTAACTCGAAATATCGCGACGACGGTTTAGCTTCGTTACTTCGTCATCGTCGTCGATGGATATGATTCGTCCATCGTGGACACCCCACAGAGAGACGAGTGTCGGACTCCCTTATCCACCGGCTGAAAATACAAATCGTTTCTTCTCCGTAATGAGAGAAAATTATCCGCTGGAATGCTCTCTCGTCGGGCAACTCTTTACTTGTAATATGAAATTTCTCCTAACTCCGAACGACGAATGGAAGTACCGACGAAGCGTCATAATCGAATCTACGTCGATCCACCGATAAGTCCAGATATCGTGGGATCATAAATCCGAGGAGCTCAGAAATTGCTTTCCACCGTCGATCCCGAGAAACCAAGCGATTTGTACATCCCTGACTAGGCGGGACGAATAATCCTCGAATAAATTCTCACTCGATAGACTGTCTCGATTCTCCACCCGAACTGGATAACTCTCGTCCCTTTCTCTTTCCATTTCCCTTTGATACGTAAGCGCGAACGGAACAATCTCGGTTAACGCCCGAGAACCGTGAAAATAGTCCCTAAATGTCCTTTCGGGTTTAGTTCCCCATCCTCCTCTCAGGCAGGATGGCTATATCGACACAGCCTCGTCGAATAAACGACTACGGAAGATTTTCGATTGGCGCGTGGCGCGACCACCCTTGCACGCACCACCCTACAAAGAAGGGTGGCCCTTCGTTCGTGGCTCGAAAGGATCCACATATGTGCACTTGCTCGTGCCTGATGTGCACCCTCTTGCATATTCCCCTTGCATCCCCCTGCAACCTCGCGTCGCCGTCGCAGCGCTACAGTTTACTTCAAAACAAGTATCCCCGAGAAATCAGGTGCTTCTTTCGTAGAGAAACATATCAATATTTCTTCAAGTATCCCCGTCGGCGTATTTTATTCTACTACCCCGGCATGATAATGAATCGCTCAATGACGTAAGTTAATGTAATATTAAAATATTACGACTCGATGCAAATTATAAATCATGAGTGATAATGGAAGTCCAGGTGGTTCGAATTGCGTGATAAGCAAAACTGTAGCCCGAGACGATTAAATCGCCGCGTTATCCCGCAGGAGCTAGTGATCGTACCACGCGTTAATAGAAGAGCCTGTAGAAGATGGCGCACGTACGAAGAGGCGAAGAGAATACGTGCGTGTCTCGGTGGTGGTTGCACCCCCCGAGAGCTCAATATATATTAAGATCCGCGAACCCTCCTAGACTGAAAGTTCCTCCACCCTCCGCTACCCCTAAGTCTTCCGGCAAAGTAACTTCACCCTCCTCGAGTCGGGGCTACACCATCGGAATTGCGATTATGGTGGCAATATCACCAAGAGAAAGGAGAAAGAATCGTTTCGTTCTCGAGCCCCTTCCCCTCGCCTTCTCTCTTAGAACTTTATACGGTATTTCTCCCGAACGAAAGATTTCGTTTCCGGTAACCCCCTCTCAGACATGTTTCCAGTGCTCCTATTGGCTTATTGGCTTTATTTCGGAGTCCGACAGTTCATGGTGCCGCTAAATCCCTGAAGAGATTGGACGGTGTCAACGATATTCGATGAAGACGAATGTTTGGACGTTGACATTAATATGTTTTTATTATTGCAGTTAAGAAATGATAGAAATCAGTGGCTAAAAAATTAATTGCACAGCTAAGAAATTGAAAAGCAGCCAAAGATGGCTGACTCTATTCGGAAATAGAAAAGGGTGAGTCGCTCGAACCGGCGAGACTGGTCTACCTGCTTACAAATCGATACCCTTCCTGCCTGTCTTCCAAGTCCAACACCCAATTCTTTATCGAATACGTGATTGATAGACGACGTTTAATATATTTCAAAGATAATTAATAGATGGGTAAAATGATTTATGCATTTATTAAGGTAGGGCGGGACTGTTTGGGTCAGTCAAGTATAAGCATTTTTTATTTGAGGCATTTGTTATGCACATTTGCGTGCTTGAAATATATAGAAATATCATAGTAGATGATGCCTAATAATGTTCTAGGACCGATTTGGGTCGAAAGAAGTGGATAAAAATTTAAATTACGATGTAAAGTTAATTAAAAAAATTTGCGTGAGCTCCCCCGTTGTGAAGTCGGGGACGTCGAATCCCCGACTGTGGATATGCCGCCATGTTCAACTACCCTTATGCCCTTTAAACTTCGCCGCTTGCCGCCGAATCACTGACCTACCGCAACACCTATACCTCTCCCCGCTGCATCCCTTACCCTCAGTCGGGGTCTAGCCGTCCCCGAGTTCGGAACGGGGGGGCTGTCGCAAATTTTTGTATTACCTATGCATCGTAATATACGATTGAATTTCGAACTTAACATTAATAAATTAATAACAATGGCGTAGCATAGCACTTCATCTTGTTATTCCCACTGCAGACAATTATATCACGAGGTATAGGCGGTTTAAAATGACCGATACATAGTGGTACTGCCAACGTACTGCTCACAAAATGCTTGTGGCTGCAAATGGGTTAATATAATGTATAATTTCATCTTTTTCATTGAAAATTATATACATTTTGTATGCGTAATTATTTTGGTGACAACGGAATGAAGATGTAGAAATTGTTGAAAGAAGTGGATAAAAAATTGTTATCGGTCAAAAATGGGTCGATCCAGAATCGAAAAAATGTGGAGGGGTATACCTTCAAAAATTGTCAAAAATTAAAAGTCGCCAAAATCAATTCTAAATGGCCCAAATCGATGGTGGGTGATGTATAAACATATTCTAGGACGATTTCTGGTCGGAAGAAGTGGTTAAAAAAAATTTTTGAGCCAAAAATGGGTCATTTCCAAATCGCAAAAATGTGAAGGGGTATACCTTCAAAAATTCTCAAAAATTAAAAGTCGCCAAAATCGCTCCTAGACCATCCAAATCGATGGTATATGATGTATAAACATATTCTAGGACGATTTCTGGTCGGAAGAAGTGGTTAAAAAAATTTTTTTAGCCAAAAATGGGTCATTTCCAAATCGCAAAAATGTGAAGGGGTATACCTTCAAAAATTCTCAAAAATTAAAAGTCGCCAAAATCGCTCCTAGACCATCCAAATCGATGGTATATGATGTATAAACATATTCTAGGACGATTTCTGGTCGGAAGAAGTGGTTAAAAAAAATTTTTGAGCCAAAAATGGGACATTTCCAAATCGCAAAAATGTGAAGGGGTATACCTTCAAAAATTCTCAAAAATTAAAAGTCGCCAAAATCGCTCCTAGACCATCCAAATCGATGGTATATGATGTATAAACATATTCTAGGACGATTTCTGGTCGGAAGAAGTGGTTAAAAAATTTTTTTGAGCCAAAAATGGGTAATTTCCAAATCGCAAAAATGTGAAGGGGTATACCTTCAAAAATTCTCAAAAATTAAAAGTCGCCAAAATCGCTCCTAGACCATCCAAATCGATGGTATATGATGTATAAACATATTCTAGGACGATTTCTGGTCGGAAGAAGTGGTTAAAAAATTTTTTTGAGCCAAAAATGGGTCATTTCCAAATCGCAAAAATGTGAAGGGGTATACCTTCAAAAATCTTCAAAATTTCAAAGTCGCCAAAATCACTCCTAGATGATCCAAATCGATGGTATATGATGTATAAACATATTCTAGGATGATTTTGGGTCAGAAGAAGCGGTTAAAAATTTTTTTTAGCGAAAAATAGGGCGACCCAAAATCGCAAAAATGTGAAGGGGTATACCTTCAAAAATCTTCAAAATTTCAAAGTCGCCAATTTCGTTCCTAAGTGGCCTAAATCGATGGTAGGTGTTGCCTAATGATGTTCTAGGACCGATTTGGGTCGAAAGAAGTGAATTAAAATTATTTTCACTATGAATTTATATTTGAAATACTTTTAGTAAATAATTTCCCAGCACAAGAGAGTAGGTATTCGAGCGTAACCCTTATTACCGGTAAGAATTCCGTTGATCCTTCGAGACACGGTGATTCGTTCCACGACTGGGAACTACTTTCGGGATGCCTGGCTCTTTCGTCTTTCTTTCACGCTCGAAGGAAGTCAATGCCCTTCTTCTTTCCTCTTCTCTTAATCTTTTTTCCTGACTGCCGTGACTGCTCGCACCGAGAGTTAACGTATCGACTTCGTTCCGACACCAGATTTACTCGACGCTTCCGCTGCGTCGACTTAACGGCGGATCTTACAGCACGGAGAAGTAGAAAACCGCAAGACTAATTCCACCATCTACGTGGAAACTAATACTTGGGAGATTCCTTGCGGAGATAGAACAGACACCGATCGACCTCGACACGAATTTCAGGCGAATTAATACTCCTAGATCGACGTGGAATAATATTAATTCCCACAAAAACTTGTTTCTTCCACGAAGCAACGCTGAAAGGATCCCGATAACTACGCGGTTTCCTTCTTCGAAAAAATAATTCAGTTAATAGGTCAAAAAGGGATGTCTCCTTGCAATCCAATTAAATCCGGTGGCGTTAACGACGCGAGTCATCCTCCTTGTCCCTTCGTAACCGGCGGAATTAAGGGAAGAAGCAGAAGGAGAAGCGGAGAAAGAGCAACTTGGAAGGTTCTGGCAAAAGGGCAAAGTAAAAGTACAGTAGGGAGGGAAAAAGAGAAAAGAGAAAAGAGAGAAGAGAAAAAGTGAGGTGGGCGGGGATGGAATTCGCCGTCCTAATGCAATTTCCCAGGCGATAAAGCTACGGTAGAGGCGTCGAAATAACGCCGGCAGGACCTTAGTTCGGCTCCTCTAATAGTCTTTGCGTGCAACGGGATTACCGTATGCCCCTAGCTATACTACTCCCGTTTCCCCTCGCGGATGTCTTGTATTCTTTTTTGCCCCTTCTATCTCCGCGAACCTTCAACTTTTATTCTTCCTTGGCCGCACTGATTTTTATTTCGCTCCGCCATTTAAGTCTGCCGCGTAAGTGCATTCGATGGCAAAACTTTGCAGTTCTACATTGACATTTACATTTACATCGATCAATTATTTCCAGGGAACAAATCTCTTCTTATCCCCGGATGCTTACAGAATTCAGGACCCTCTTAAGTTTGTTTTTGATTAATTTCCTTTTCTAATCCCGCGCGTGCAGCGGTCGAATTTATTGCGGGCTCTCTGCCGGAAACACGTCCGCGAGGAAATCTTCTGGACGAGCGGTCCGATCTTCTTGATGTACCGTTTTTTGTCTCTCCCTTTACCTACGGGCTCTTCTTCAGCGAAGGAAACTCCTTGGAGGACAAGGGCGAAGGGATAGGACGAGAATCGTGGATCCTCGTTGCTCGGTTGGAAGTTTTTGTGGTCTCTCTCGGGACGAGGGCAATAAAACTAATGGTAACGCGCGCCGGTAATTTCTTGCGGTCTGTTTGTCGCGAGTCGACGACCTGGCCTCTCTGCCTCGTCATTTTGCCGTCCCAACGTTCATGGACCAACGTAGATTTGCTCTTCCTCCTCCTCGCTCTTAATATTCTCCCTGTCCCTCGCGCGATCTCCCCCGAAACGGCCCTAACGGAACGGCATAAACGTAATCCGCGTTGATCCACTCGAACGAATCAATCGACTGGGTCCCCGGTTGATTCAAAATCAAAAGAATCGAGGAGGATCCTCGGACGTTGTTTCAATATTAATAACATCGTAGTCTCGGCATCAATAAGGGCTGCTCTCTCAGAGAGTGTCGGCTTTCGAGGGAGTCGAGAAAAGCTGATTCCACGAAAGTCGAGATCCCCTGATCCGAAGGCAAACTTCCTGATTTTTTGTTTCAAGTGCCATGATCCTTTAAGATCGTTATTCCAAGTACATAGTTAAACACGACACAGTGTCAGGTGAAAGTATAATATAAATTTCCCCGCTCCTCTTACACCGCCGTTTATTTGTTACTTGACGATTAATGATCATCCTGACGGGGGAAGGCCGGTGTAAATAAATAAAAGCATTTAAACGAGCAAATAAGGGAGGAAAGAATTAACAAACGAATCGCACTGAATTGGTACGTTGGTGGGTTGTTGATTGCAGTGGGTGGAAGAGTCGTTCACGAACTTCGACAAGGGCATCAATTGGCGAAGCTACGTTGTCTGCGACGTCGCTTACAACAACGTCAACAATTGGCTGTGGATGCCGTTCATCCAGAGGGGTCCGGCGAACCGCATGTACATAGAAATCAAATTCACCACACGAGACTGCTCCTTATTCCCTGGAAATGCCCTCAGCTGCAAGGAGACCTTCAGCTTGCTGTACTACGAATTCGATGCTTCTACCAAGGAGTCGCCACCCTGGGAGACCGATACATACAAGTTGATCGGTAAGACGAAAAATCATAGATCTCTTTCTTCCTGCGCTCTAACAATAACTCCGACAGTATTAATAAACCCATATTAATAATCGACAGGTCGCATAGCCGCTGGTGAGGGAAGGTTCAACACTAATACCGAGGTGGTGATAAACACGGAGGTGAAGTCGGTACCGGTGACTAAGAAGGGTGTTTATTTCGCGTTTCGCGACCAAGGAGCTTGCATATCGATTCTGGCCATTAAGGTTTATTATATCAGTTGTCCGGAGGTGTCGGTGAATTTCGCGCGATTCCCAGCAACGCCGACAGGTCGGGAGGTAACGGTGATAGAACAGACAGCCGGCACTTGCGTGGAGAATGCCGTGGAAATCGAAAAGCCGACGTTCCTCTGCAAGGGAGACGGCAAGTGGTATCTTCCTACCGGCGGATGCCACTGTAAGCCGGGTTTTCAGGCTGACGTCGACAAACAGGAATGCATCGCGTGCCCCATTGGGAAGTTCAAGCACGAGGCCGGTTCTCAGAGCTGCGAACCCTGCCCGACTCACAGCAAGGCTTCCGATTACGGTTTCACCGAGTGTCGATGTAACGCTGGTTACTACCGGGCAGAAAAGGACTCCAAGGGCATGGCCTGTACACGTATGTTATCGTTAAAGCTCTACCGTTTTAACATCCTCAATTTCGTCAAGATCCTATAAGAGATTTCTTATTTCTCTGTCACAGAACCACCCTCGGCGCCGCAGAATCTTACGGTGAACTTCGTCGATCAATCGACGGTGATATTATCTTGGAATGCACCGCACATGTTGGGCGGAAGGAACGACACGACGTACAGGGTCGTCTGCGATGCTTGTAGCACGGGCGTTAAATACACACCCAACACCGTAAGTTTGGCGTCACGCTTGAAATAGTTCTTTTTATCTCACTCGCGCCGGATTCGAGTAACGGAGAACATCCTATTCGTTCTTCCTCCGACAGGATATCTTCAACGATACCAAGATCACTATAACGGGCCTAAACGCGGTGACCACGTACCGCTTCCAAGTCTTCGCGGAGAATGGTGTCTCTTCTTTAGCTGGAAAGGCGGAATACGTGGATGTCACCGTCACCACCGAAGCCAGTGTTCCGAGCTTGGTGAATAACGTTAGGATCACTAGTGTTGAGAGTTCCGAACTTAGTATCAGTTGGGATGCACCGGTCACTGACGTCGGTGGAGACAGCGACCTAGTCGAAAGATACGAAGGTATTTCTTCGGCAATTAATTGATGGCTCGATTAAGTACAAATTAATTTGTATTACAAAGTGCATTCACTATCTTGTCTTCAGTGAGATGTTATCCACGTTACGACGACGCGACCAACGCTACGATTATTCAGACCTCGGATCTCTCCGCGACATTCAAGAGCCTAAAGCCTTCGACGGATTACGCGATACAAGTGCGAGCGAAGACCACTCGTGGCTGGGGCGAATACACGCCCGTGGTATTCAAGAAGACACCCCACGCTATGGGACTAGGTAAGCAGAAAAGTTCGTATATTGTTTTCCATTCAGTCGGACATACTTTCCATACACGCGAAATTTTACACTCCTTTGTTGTTTCCTTTTTCAGACTACGTTGGAGAGGATGACAACATGCAAGTCAGAATCATCGCCGGGGCGATCGTCGCCGTAGTCGTTCTTCTAGTGATCATCATTATCATGACGGTTTTAATACTCCGGAGGTAAACGAATTGCTTCCAATATCGTGCGTCTTTTTATCGAATAAAGCAATTACATTCCATGATTATTCCCGACGTCATTCATAGTTCATTGTTTAGTGTACGTTACTTGTCATTTTCTCTCGGTTTTAAGTCGATTGACCAGCTTCGCGCGCAATCGATAAAACGCGACTGATATAATTGAATTTCGATGCAGCAGGGCCTCGGACGAATGCAACAAGAAGCAGCCGAGTGATTGCGACACCTTGGAATACCGGAACGGCGAAGGTACGTTTTATGGATGCCGAACGGCTCAATCATTCTCTTCTCTTTATAAATTTATTATCGCTACTACACCCCCTGTCACTTTCATAGTTGTGTCACTGCGCCCTCGTGTCTTGCGACTAATATTATTGAACCACTGACCCCCCCCCCCCCCCCCCCTTCGTTAGACCCAGCAAGTATTTTGACCCTAACCCCCCACGTGTGTACAGAGAACCCCCCACGGTAATGTCTTGTTCGTTGAACACCCAGTACTTTAGAAGTTTCTCTCTTTTACGAAAGAATGATATAATCGAAAAAGCAGTAAAAACGGTCAAAACAGTATTAACATGTCTGGTAATCAAAAAGGAAACATAGATTTGTGTATAGCTATGCGCGAAAAGAAAGCTGTCGGACTCTCGCTGAGTCTTGCGGAGAGACGATGGCTTTCTACCGATAATCTCATAACCGATTTGGCCCAGAAATTAAGTGCCACTGTTCTAACCAAATTCTTTCGATTCTTTCTTTTCATGTGCGATTCCCCTAATCTATCGAACCTGCCTCCATGAACAAATCCATGAAAAAACCCAATGAAACAATGTACACAATCGCCTGCTACTACAGGACTAGTTGTGACCTACAGTAAGTCTTTTTCCAACGCCTCAAGTTTTATTTCCTAGGAACTCAGTTTTGTTACGTAGATTATTCTTGCACCCCCTACTACGTGTATCCTTTGATACATTGTTCGATAGTTTGCCGAGGCGCGTGCACGAGTATGCGCTCTTCTTTCACTTCTCTTTTTGTTTTGTTTGTTCCGCTTTTACAAACAGATACACGGTGTGCGTGCACGCGCTTTATGCCTGCGTATCTTTTGCTTCCTACTCTTCCACGATTCTGCATGCATTGTATCGTTTGTTGGTAGTGCTCGATCGCGTAGCATCCTTCCTTTTGTTATCGCGCGCGCAAAAAAAAAACCACGATTAGAAGGAAGTATTTACCGGAAACAATCGCGAAGTATAAAGCGTTACTTTGCCGTTTCGTCGCGGCAGCGAATAATCGAACGTTCGATTTGACGCTTCGGATCATTGAACTCATCGTCGATCACCCACCGCGTTCCTTCCTCTGTTTTTGTTTGGTACTTTTGAATTTTAGTTTGTTGGTTGTTGTGTTGTTCACAGTGCACTGCAAAATG
This sequence comes from Nysson spinosus, assembly GCA_910591585.2. NCBI lineage: Eukaryota > Metazoa > Arthropoda > Insecta > Hymenoptera > Crabronidae > Nysson > Nysson spinosus. The sequence goes on along the minus strand of OU342839.1, from coordinate 390,575 downwards.
GACAGTTCACCGATTGTAACAACCCACACCAACAACAAGAGCAAGTCCTCGCGTAAGTCCTTAGCGAACCATATCCGATAAAACTTGCTCAAAATTCTTCGGTAAAGAATAGTTTGATAAAGTACGCGCGCGCGCGCGCGCGGACTTGATACGAGTGTATCTTCTTCCTCGTTTACTTTCAACCGATTTTCTTCCATCGAGTTAGAGATATAGAAGTAGTTCGAGAGCACGAATGAGAAGCATGCGATTTATCCTTTGTTTCGAGTTGTTGTTGCATCGTGTTATTGCATCTCGATGTATAGTTTTCTTTTCAGCCGGCTGACCGCCTCTCCGATAATCCTGATCACGAGTACGTGATGCCTCGGGAAAATTCGAATGAATCCGATTCGCTGGACGATGCGGAGTAGCGAATATATTAGCGGGATCGAATTAAGATCCAACGAATGAATTCGAATCGTCCCGAGCATCGTGAACTGTACGTCGACTAATGCCATTGAATCGGATGCATCCTAACTAAGATAATTTGGCATCTAGGCATGCGAGAATTGATGCGCTGGCATGATATAAATTGGCTATGCCGCGATTCTTTAGTGGAATTAGCGAGAGACGCGGAGATAGTTTAGTCTATCGGGCGAATTTTCCGATAGAAAATTAATGGAGAATAGAAACCGAACGTAGAGATCCGAGATAGACGGAGGGGATCGATTCGTTCGGTGGATTCTAGAAAGTCTCACGTCTCGCGTCTCGCGTCTTGCGTCTCGATCGCGAGAGGAGAAGGAGAAGGAAAAGCGTATGTGGGTGTGTGATTGTTTTCACGGGATGAAACGATTTGAGACAGACACGGAGCTTATGTCAATAACGCTTAAAGGCGAGAGCTCCGGAATTCCGTAAAAATCAAACACACCGACCCTCGTGTTAATATAATGAACTCTGTTTTGTTAACGTTGCAGTGACCACGCCGCTGTTCACACCTGCAGTGGGGGTCGCCGGTGCAGGCGCTGGAGGCACTGGCGGTGCAGGTGCACGAAGTTATGTCGATCCTCACACCTACGAGGATCCTAATCAAGCGGTACGAGAATTCGCGCGTGAAATCGACGCTGGATACATCACGATCGAGGCGATAATAGGTATATCTTCCTTTATTTTCCAACTATTATTATTGTTAGGCTAAAACCGTAAGAAATCTCCGTTTACCAACACATAATACTAAAACAAATGGCGCCTTTCCGATGTAACAGGCGGTGGTGAGTTTGGCGATGTCTGTCGAGGAAAATTAAAATTACCACCGGATGGCCGAACGGAGATAGATGTGGCGATCAAAACCTTAAAACCAGGATCCGCGGACAAGGCACGCAACGACTTCCTGACGGAGGCTTCGATAATGGGACAGTTCGAGCATCCGAACGTGATATTTCTCCAGGGTGTGGTGACGAAGAGTAACCCGGTGATGATCATCACCGAGTTCATGGAAAACGGTAGTCTGGATACTTTCCTCCGAGCGAATGACGGGAAATTCCAAGTTCTTCAGTTGGTTGGCATGCTTCGTGGTATCGCGAGCGGCATGCAGTACCTCGCTGAGATGAATTACGTGCACCGTGATCTCGCGGCGAGGAACGTCCTGGTGAACGCCGCACTCGTCTGCAAAATCGCCGATTTCGGACTCAGTCGAGAGATCGAGAGCGCCACGGAAGGAGCATACACGACCAGGGTAATTTGCGATTCACTTTATCCAAGGATAATCCGAGTTCGATGAACAAATTCAGATCGTGGAAACTTTAATGTAACGCGACTTATTGTTCACGCAGGGTGGTAAGATTCCAGTACGGTGGACGGCACCGGAAGCGATAGCATTCCGAAAGTTTACCAGCGCTTCCGATGTTTGGAGTATGGGTATCGTTTGCTGGGAAGTGATGTCCTATGGCGAGAGACCATACTGGAACTGGTCGAATCAGGACGTGATAAAGTCAATCGAGAAAGGCTACAGACTGCCAGCACCAATGGATTGTCCGGAGGCGATATATCAGCTGATGCTCGACTGTTGGCAAAAGGAACGAACGCATCGCCCGACTTTCGCCAACCTCACTCAAACCTTGGACAAGCTTATTCGAAGCCCGGACACATTGAGAAAAATCGCCCAGAACAGGTAAAAACGAAAGCATCTTTGCATACGCGCGAGAATTTATTCCGCGAGTCGCGTTTATCCGTCGTTGATCGAATATGCGATCCTACGCGATAACGATTCACCCTTTCGCTGGGTGTTCCGAAATTCATCTTGCGAATTAACGTAGTACGAAACCTATACGAGATTGTCTACGTCTTCATCGCATAAACGATTCGGTGGACATCGTCTTCCAAAGTATTACATTTATTGTAACATAATTGGTACAATGAACATTAATTGATATTCTTAAGATGTTGAAGAGATTCCATCGAATCGTTGGATCATCATCTCTTAACACAAATCATGCCGCATGCCACGCGAATCACACTTCGTGTCCATAAATTAATTTCTCTCGACAGCCAACGATTATTTCCGTTTTCTCGCCGAATACTGTTAAGAAAGCTGACACGCTCTGTGCTCTCCACATACGCCGTTAGACTGGGCTTTGTTGTCGCTCATTTTCGTACACCATATTAATGCATATTACCGATATATAACGATATATAACGGTGCTCCAAAAAAAATAAAAAGATAATCAACCACGTGCCGTGTGTGTGTGCTCTACTACGACAAGAGGAAAGACAGACTCTCTGGCCCCCCCCCACGTGTCGAATAGATCTCTGATCGATACCTGATTGGCATTACTGGAAACGGGCATAGAATGCGTACTGGACTGATTTAATCGCACCTCTTCAGTTTGCTAAGATTTTTTTTTTGTTTGGTCTCGACCATCTTTATCATTCCCGTTGCGTAAGAACTCGTCAAAATTCGTTTTTGAAACGCCACAGCCTCTTCTTCCTAGCCTCTGGTCCCTTTGCACGTTTCATAATCAAAAGCAAAAAGGAAGAAGGCCGCCGAACACGCGAGCACGGTACGCCGCGAGAAGCAAAAGAAAATTTTCATTTGAGATTCTTCTTGTTTGTAGCACATATTTTTTGGACGCGCACGGTGAAGCATCTCGCTAATCTCTATTAACTATTTGTTTTCACGACGTATATGCATATGATACTTAATTTACGTATGTGTGTATACGTGTATGTGGCTTTGCGCACGCACTCTCAACCTTGTACGGCTTAATTTACTTTGGACACAGCAAAAAGTAAAAGAATACTGCCATTCTCCTTCGCTTATCCGTATCTGCTGGGAGGAAAATTAATTTATGGACGAAAGTCTACGTCATTATTTTCACGGGATATTTTTTCTTTCGCGTTCCGAGAGAGAGAAGACGAACGAAAGGACGAAAGCACGAAAGAACGAAAGAACGAAAGAACGAAAGAAAGAGAACGGTCATAAAGAGAAAGTGCGCGTCGTACTGCGGTGGCTTTTCCAGAGGGCTTTTATCGCTTTAGCGCTTATCGTTTCTGTAATCCTCGACCCTTGAAATAACCTAACCCATCCTCTCGCCTCCACTTATTACTGCCTCGAAATTCTACAAAACCTCGTCACGAGACCGAGATCAAAAGAAACTCGAGAGCCGGCATCCTTCCTTGCCCTCTTCGATGCCCTTCCTCCGCCCTTCCGCCGATAATAAATAAAAGGAATATTCACCTTGCAACTGCCCACGATAAAACCACGGCAAAACCACGGCAAAACCACGGCAAGACCATCTGTCGCCAAATTCTTGTTCTCTCGAACGCGATCAGAAAAATAGATCGTGAACGCGGTCTCTCGAAAATTCAGCGATTTTCCAAAGATTATTATATTTTCAAATTCTTTCTTCGATACTTGTAATCTCGCGTTTACGTGCTTTCGAGTAAATCGTGGCAGAAAATGGTCCCTTCCATTTTTTTCCTGAGAAACCCAATATAGTACTCCCTCGTTACACTTTCAAATTGGAATTCTCCATAAAAAATGTTAAAGCTGCTTTCATCGTATTTTGCAATTAAATTAATATAGAGCGGAAGAATGGTGAAAAAATGTTTGAAATATTTTCCTCCGAACATGTATTAACTCCATGGATCGTTTATAGTTTGTTTTCATCAGACTCGAGTAATGTCATTTGATATGCCTGGAACGAGGGACCACTCTATCGGCGTTGATCCTAAAAGACCAAAAATGTGCCTTTCCAAAATCCTCGCCACCGTTCCGAAACTTTTCAGTTTCTCCACGCAGCATCCTCTTTTTCTGGGCTAATTCTTTGTGGTTTTGGTTTTGTGGTGTCTTTGGTACCTGACTACGAACTGCCACCCAACGCAACTGCGACAACTACCATCTACAACAACAACTACCACCTGTACAACGTACAACAACCACAACTACAACTACAACAACAGCGTGAGGCCACCTGCACACAATCCGTACTACGTGACGAGCCATTCGGCTGCCGCGCAAGCTGCCCAAGCCGCGGCGGCGGCGGCTGTGGCCGCGGCGTCGGTGGCGTCTGCCTCGACGGCCACAGCCTCGGTGGCCTCTGTGATCCCAGCCACGGCCACGGGTCCGTTCGTAGACGTAGTCGGCCATCAGGCCCATCAGGCCCATCAGGCCCATCAGGCCCATCAGCCTCAGTCGACGATTGCCGTTCCAGTAATGCCACCAGGAGCCGGCCGTAGCTTACACTATCACACACACGCAGCAACCCACGCACTCCCACATCAGCCACCGCTCACTTATCCGAATTGGGTCCCGTTTAACCACTTCGGTTAAAGCGATGGATCTCAAGCATCGAAATCGTTCAAACGATACCCCGTTCCTTCTTTTATTCGCGAAGCAAGCGTCACCTCCATCGCTCAAAATCACTGACTGACTGCCTATCTTTTATTACAGTACAAGAAAACACTACGCGGTGTTTCTCCACTCGACTTTTTATTATAAGAGACTGTATCAATAGAATAAGTCTGAAACAAGGCTGGCGTGTACCGAGCCTCCTTGTATTATTTTTATCGAGTAAAATAGATTGTTCACGGTGGCGCTTTTCTTCGTGATAAGAGATCCAACGGGAGGATGAGATATACGTAGACTCGTCGCGGATTTAGGGATAGTTTATTAATCGCAGTTTTACACGCGTATTTCTAAAGGATCGTAGAGAAACTAACTTGTTCGAATTCTAGTTGTCGATTTTAATTATCGAATGGAAAAGTATATACTTATTAAGAGAGTAGATCGAGAAAGTTTTTATTAGCGATATTCGGGCCGAGCGTTAGGCGCGGTAAATTCTATTGATCTTTAGCTGGCCCTCGTACGGAGGGCCGTAGGAAATAAATATTTATCGTTCTAGTTAAAGGGATTTTAAAAACAAAAAGTATATATATATGTATCTAATAGAGTATATACCCTCCAGTTTTTTCGTAGAGAGAGAAGGAAAAGATTTATAGAGGACGAATCGAACCAACGAATAGCAATATTATAGAGACGATCGAGACGATCGAGACGATCGAGACGATCGAGACAGGGAGCTTCAGACGACGGAGAGCAACACGCGAATGCAGTCACAGTCTTTCAAATGTTTTTCTAATTCGTAATATATACGTAATATATTATACGAATATACGTACATATATATGTATGCACATGTATGTACATGTATGTACGTAGACGTACGCGTACAAGTATGTACGGATACGTCTAGGTATATATAAAGACAAATCTATTTATCGTATATAGTATTTATTGATACCGTCGATTTTACCGTAACAAAAGACCGCAAAGACTTATTAGTATATGATATATTTACGCGAGCGACCGTTCGACCAGTTTAGAATAGTATTTTTATACTTGAGATTAAATCAGAAGAGATACGAATTTGCGACGCGATACCGAACGAAACGTGATTTTCATGCCGATATTAATCGATCGTATGTGTAATTGAGATTTGCATAAGAGATAAGGAAAGCAAACATAGAGAGGCTCGGAAAAGGAACGAAGTTGGACGTTGCGACGCACCATTTTAGGGGAAATGATAAATGACTTATGATTTGATTTCTTGCGCTCTCTTATCAGAAATGATTTCAAGCTCTCTCTCGCCCGTTTATCGTTCTGTATATCCATATACTAGATATATATCTCGAGGATTCGAGAAAAAAAGGAAACGTCACTCGAGGCAACGATTGAGTCAAAGCGGACAATCAATTTAGATGTAATACGAAATACGAAATACGAAAGAAAGTCGAACCGATAAGACTTACGAATAATATTAATTACGAGCGTACAATTATTTTTCAAAAGGCGGACCGAGAAACGCGATACCTTCAATGTATTACGTCGCGTTCGAATTAGAAATCTCGCTTTTAATCGTCGGTAGGACACAAGCCACACAGACAGACACACAGATACACGCAAAGTGTGACCTCCATTGCACTAACAAATGCTAACAATTGTCAGAATCAGGGAAAGGGGTGCACCACCCCCACCCCCACCCGCCTCGTCGACATCCTCCAACGTGCATTTGAGGAAAAGGTAAAAAAATCAAGAGTGCCTTTACGGCCCAAAAATTACAAGAGTACGAAGGAAGCGAAGGGCAATCGAGTACGATTCGAATTCTACAGCAATCCACGCTGAGCATCAATAATTATCGCTCGCTAATTCACGAGCCTCATCGTTAATTACGCTCCAACTAATTCAATCGATCGTACTTTCTTGCCGGCTTCGGTTCGTCGGAATCGTAAGAAATATTGCTGCCACGTAGACAGCATTTGGTCTGCTTGTACCCTTTTAGTTGGTATTTTGCACTGCTTGCTTCATTCGCACCATTATCCATATTCACGTGCAGCCGCGGCGGATGATTGGTTCTCGATCCGTAAGTAGTTACAGCAGCGGCTATATTTTCGGTATAATTTGCAAATTATACGAATTTATCAATTTATCTTTAAATTGCAATACTTCACTAGAAAACATTAACATCCACGGTAGCATCTGCTCTGACTATCTTCGGACCGTAGATAAATCGTTTGCTACGACTGTATATATTCTACATATAATCCATCCGATATCACCGAAATCTCTACCGTTAATAGTGATTATCATTCTTACTGTCATTAGAACTTTCATCGTCACCATTTACCATCGATACATCGTTCTACTCCGTGATCAACTCGGAGAGAGCTCGATTAGATACCGTGCCTGTATTTTTTCATCGAAATTTTTAATTATATAAATTAGTCGTTTTCAAGATATTCGTGATTTAATTGGCACTCAGACACGGTAATGAAAAGATTCGTCGAGCTCTCTTGCTGAAAATGTATATAACGAGATTACACATCCACCTCTTCTTTAGGCTAAGATCTATTAATCGAATTAATGCCAGCAGAGTAACCCTCCTAAGAAACGTAGCAAACTTTCGAAACTCGAATGCGAGTCTTTCACCCCGTTCCAAGCAACCAACCCTCAGAACTTTATTTCATGCTCGCAGATTGTCCTGTCGATTATGATTACTTGTTAAATGTAATTTTACACTTTGAATTTTGGATGTTTTTTTTTTAGTATTTTTTGGAGTATGGTTCCTGCAAAGGCATTCTGCGGGCACGTAATTTTCAAGTTACCTATGTGTGTCTTACTATTTTGTCGACTGGACATTGTATATATATATATAAATATAGCCCCCTCTGTAAATTAATGAACCCGAGTCGGAGTAAGAGAACAGCTGATTGGCTGTTGAACCCTCCTTGCTAGTAAAACCAGAGAGAACTCGAGATATAGCCCCCGTTCAGCCTGATAGACGACGAACCATCGATTAATTACTTCATAAAATTGAGTTCGATGTTTCGTCAGAGTCTTAGATGAAACCAAAGACCTAAATAATTCTGGTGATCTAAAGTGGAAGGCTTTAAAAATAAATTTCATAAATAATAATATCAGGTCTTTGGTTCGAGTAGTTCCGAATTAACCCCTCGACTGGGTCGACACGAATTTCGATGCTAGAGGTAAAAGTGATTTTGACTAATAGAATATTCTTGACAGGGGCACCAATCCACTGGCGCCGGACGCGGTGGACTTAACGCAATTAACTTCGGTGAGCGAGTGGCTGGCATCCATAAAGATGTCACGGTACGCGGAGAGTTTCGAGAGATCGGGGGTTACGACTTTGGAGGCGGCGGCGAGGGTCACCGTTCAAGAACTCACAGCACTTGGAGTGACATTGGTTGGCCATCAGAAGAAGATCATGAACAGTGTGACGGCATTGAGAGCGCAAATGTCCGCCACCTCGCAAAGTTTTCTCGTTTAATCAGTAAACCAATATAAGGAACGTTGACAGTAACGGTCTAACGATCAACGCGGAACTTTGCGATTCCACCGATCTCAGGAATCGTTTCCTCGCGAAAGCTCACATCGATCACGGTACATCGGAACAAGAATTCTACTCGAAAGACAAACGTGTCTGTGTGACGTGGTGGATGACGCACTTCCGGGTACCGATACCCAGGTACATCCTGGTCACGGGACGGTAAGTGTCCTCGAAGAGCACGAGCGGAGCTTCGAGCTCCGAAGTCGATGGAACTTCGAGGAAGAGGATGAATAATCGGTGCGCGATCATCTCGAGGAAGTCGCACCGAAGACATTCCAGTGTAAAAAAAAAGGACGAGAACGAGAACCCTTCCGTGGGTTCGCACTCCCTCGAGAGAGAGAGGAAACGTAACGAAGGGTCGTTCGACGTTCGAGCGACGTATAGAAATTTCTACCGAACACATTTCCGTAGATTCCGCGATTCTTCCCCTGCGATATACTTGTATATTCGTTGGCTCCGAAGAAAGAGGGCAATAAAAAGTAGCGAGGCGTGATAGCCCCGTTATCGTTCACGAAAGTCTCTTAAACGGAAGAATAGAATTCTCGAGGGGATCAATATTATTCTAACGCATGGTCGAATGTATTCTATCCGAACGTCGACCGTCGACCGTCGACCTTCGAGTGTGTCTTTCTCTTCCTAAAATCATTCCCGTAACGATCCACGCGATCAGACTGACTAACGGAAATGAAAATGCCATTGCATAATCACTGCCGTAACGAAAATGTTGCACTGAAAATATTACGTGGCGACTCGTAGAGAACCCTTTGCCAAAACTTTTCACGGAGACCTAATCCACGGAGTCGACAGACTGTAACGCACCACTGAATCGTTGCTCAGAGAAAACGCGCAATCATTTTTCTTTCCTCGACATATTGCTCTCTGCATCACTCTCACTCTATTCGTGTCGCGTCTTTTGAACTCCGACCTCGACTCTTACCGGCGCTAACTCCTTTTTTTACGCTACGCCTAGCGCATTTTTGATTCCACTTTACAGTTAAGACGGTGATAGGGTTCTTCGAACGAATACACGTAATACGAGCCTAAGGTACACGCCATTGCATCACGAGGAAATACATGGCCTAAGTGTTATTCGAATATCCACGGCCTCGCTTCTCTTCAGGGTGCGTAATGAAAAAAGAATTTCGTAGACCAACGCTAGCGAATAATGGAACACGGATATACCAAAAAAGAGGAAAATCACGAATGATTTTATTAGCTTACGGTCGAAAGGCGCAACTCGACAGGGAAGCTGGAGGGAAAGCGCGAGTTACCGTGAGCGAGCCTATCATCGCGCGTGAAGTCTAGACGTCAGTAACATAGTCCCAAGCAGCGAAATATTTTACTATCGTTAGTGATAAAGCTTGATCGATGCTCACACGGATTATCGTAACCCTCGAGACGAAACGCCATGGCGGCCGCGACGCTTTTTAGCGAGAAGATCGCGCCAGTCGGACTATGAGTGGATGTGCGTGAGAATGCTGGTAACGAGTGTACAATTAAGGATGCCTGCGGACGTGATTGAAAAGCGACAACTCAAAATTCTTCTAGATTTAACTTACACCATGGACAATGAAACGAACGAGTTACGATTCTTGCCTTTGCGCCTACCTATATAAATGTTATGTACATCCGGTTTGTATAGGTACCTGTCGATCATGTCGATTACATCGATTATCGAGCGGACAGAATTTGATAAGGAACATGTGCCAATGCGAGCGAGATAAGTTTCGGTTGTGAACGAATTTGCGAAGCGCCCGATTCCGGAATGCGAGAGAATGTAAGATAGCGAAAGAGTTGCGAAAGAGATGTGGCGAATGATCGTACGAAGGGAATTGCGTAGATGTGCGATTAAATCCGCGATGTGCTTTGCGATTGTCGGATATGAAGTCGATATACATATTCATAGTGAAGAGGTGAAAGATAGATTATTATTATTATACGTACGCGAGACAGATTTATTCGGAACGAACGAGCGGAGAGACTTTCCTCCGTGGATAGAAAATGGATACATAAACATTGAAATCGAAAGAACGGGGGTTTCGAGAGAGAGATAAGTAGAAGAAAAATGTGAACATATCAAAAAGCGCGGATCGAAATCGGGACACGCGACATATCCCGATCGGCCTCCCTCGATTCTCGATCAAACGACGAAGAGTGATAACGAACGCGGCTGAAAGAAAGAAAGAAAGGAAAAGGAAGTGCGAGTTATCGGTCAATGGGACTTCATCCTGTAATCTGGTACTTTTTAAATACACCTTTGACGGTCATGCAATGATTAGATTATTAGAAACTCGTACAGACACTTTTCCTTTCGGTCCTTCATCGCGTAACAACGTTCATTCCAACGTATTATATGTACCTATGAAGATGATCTGCATCTCGTTACACCTGCGTTCGCTGATCTTTAAAGACTGCTTCCCAGGCATTGCGATCCGGGAGATAAATAACATTAATAATCGGCCGTCGTTAGAAAATTCGAGGAGTATCGAAGGTCGATGAATGACGACTGCCAAACGGATCCGGCGAGCCATGGGAAATTGTTATTCTTTATTTAACGAATTACGCTATTAATGTAGTTGATGAAACCGAAGCAGCGATGAACGAAATAGAAGGTCGAAGGTATTTGTTTCTTTTGCGAGAAAGAAATGTTCGTCGTTGCTTCGAGAGCATCAATAATACAAGATCGAACTCGAGGTCGTTCCCGTTGCGTTTCGAAAATTCGTAGGAAAGTCCTGGAGTCTCGCGTTCGTTTCGAGAATCGTTTCTAATTTCAAATTCTATGGCAATTCGTAAAAAGAACGGAACGACTCGCGACGAACGCGGGAGATCTCTCTCTCTCTCTCTCTCCCTCTCTCTCTTAGGGAAAAAATAAAAACCGAAGGCTACGAAAAATGGCGACGATTTAAGAAGCAATAAGTGAATACACGCAAATGCAGATTTTTATATAGAGAATGTTAAAAAATTTCAGAAAATATTAATTACCGATAGCGCTATCTTCCTAAATGTTCGTATTATAAAAAGTTAACGAAAGAAAAAGTAAGATAAAAATAAGGGCGACGTGAAACGAAAGGGGCGCGGAACTCCGAGCGTGAGAAAGAGCGTACTCGAGATCGGAAGCTGATTAAGGAGCTGCGATTTAAAACGATACGAGGACATACGCAAATACGCAAATACGCAAATACGCAAATACACCCACACACTAATTCACACACCGATGAACTTTCCGTGCGGGGTTCCGCGACACGAATTTTAATAACTTTCAGCTGTAACTATATTTGTGTCTAGCGACGAACCTGCGAGTGCGACCTGAAGTTTTGAGAATGTCGATAGTTTCAGCAAATTAATATTTAGATTTCATAGATCTCCATCGATATTAAACACGATCGTAGCCACGAAACGAGCGGATCATATTAGTTAGAATCGTAAACAAATACGTCTCACCGAAGTCTTTTTCGATTATCGCTCGGGTCATTCGAGTCTCATCGGGGAATCATTAGGGTTCCCGCCATTCCTGTACAAAAACAACCTACTTTTTCATCTCCTAAATCCATACCTTTTCGTACCACCATCATGAATCTATTCCTCACTTTTTTCTTTTTCCTTTTCCACTTTTATTCTTTATTCAATGAATTACGCTATTACAAATTCAAAGCTACACTTTCAAAGCTTTCGATCGTACTTCATGTCTCATATTTTGGTTATAAATATATATATATATGTATGTATACATATATCTGTCTCCCTCTCTCACTCTATCTCTCTCTTTCTCTCTCGTATATGTGCTGGAAAGCTTTTTAGAATGTGAATATCTAAGATATATCGGAGAATGCCGGAAGAAGGGAGAGCGATACGCGATTATTGCGGAAAAAAAACTAAATCAAAATTTGTTCGAATTACGCGAACGTCTTTTTTTTACCGCGGTGAGTTTCTCCTATTCATTTTCTCCCCTTCTCTCTCCCTCTCTAGTTAATTATTTCTCTCTTCCTTTCCTTTCTTTTCTCTCATTATTCGTCTGCCACTCTCTCCCCCGCCATCCCTCTCTTTTTGTGTCGAGAAAACAAATCGATAGACGAATTACAAAGTAATAATAATGATAAGAAGATGAATAATAACGCGTACGGACAAAAATCGTTGAAAACCTCAGACGTTTTTACTTAATAATTTTTATCGATTAAAAACACGAACAAACACGCGGACACGGACACACACGCGGACACGGACACACAACAAACACACATACACCCCTGTACTACTATTTATTAAAAGAGAAGAAACCTTATTTATTGTTTAGAGATCTGACTAAATTAAAGATGAAAAGAATGTTCTAATTATCGTAGATCTAATTATCTATTATCGCTAGTGCGAAAGGGGACGAGAGAAGATGAAGTAGAAGAAGATGAAGATGAAGATGACGACGAAGAAGAAGTCGAAGGAGCATTATTTCCTTACTTCCTCCGAGATTTCGATACGAAAAGACAGAACGAAAAAGAGATCGAAAAAGAGATAAAAAAGCGTTCCAGCGTGTGTAAAGTAATAGCGGCGATGGAAAAATGCGGCATCATAGATACGATCGTCGAGTCTCTCGTTAAGCAGCTATATTATTTAATTAATTAGTTAAGCGATTCCTTTGTCAGCCGACTCGTGTGTGCGCGTACACATGTGCACGCCGTGCTTTTATTCCCGCCACTTCCCAAAACCTCCCCCGATCCCTCCAAAATTTCCTTTTTTTATACCTTTCTCACGACACTTTTTACAGCGAACTTCGTCAAAGTACCTGCTTCGAAAACGAACGGCAAAAAAAGCAACAAAAAGAAAAGGATATTTGCGAAATCCGCGCGAGAAACAGAGCACACAGGTACCGTCCCGTATATATTATAAATTATAAATAGCTCGTCTACGTACGTACTACGCATCATAATAATTTATATTATACTCGTCGAACTGAGTTCTTTCTCAATGAGTAGAATTGGTTAAAACCTACGCGATTCATTGTATAAAAAAAAATACGAGGAGATAAAAGAACAAAATATAAAAAGTAACCGAGAAAGCGCAACAGACGCAGCAAGAGAGTTAGTGTCGACAAAAATTTTTTGGAATGTGTCTAAAACATTTTTCCTATGGTGTTGTCAAGACGATGTTGAATGTACATAAGATATAATAAATAATATACCTTATACGATGTAAAATCATCGGCTACCGTTCATTCCGTTCCGGTCGTCGATCGGTGTTCCACGGAAATTCCCTTTTAACCTTCCATTTCGACGATCCCCGCAGAATTAACATCTTCCACAAAGCCACGTATGATTTATTATTTCTTGTTCACAGTTATAAGCAATAAAGTTTAATAAATACTGATAAAACAGAAGTAAAGAAACAAACGAGTTAAAGCACAACTTTCACACGCGCGGAACACAGCACAATGGCGGTTCGAGAATTTGAATCCAATCGATTAGTTTCGATATATCGAAACACCGCCCTCGCGAGAAAAAATCGAAATAAAAAATGATCGCGGGGTACGCTATTGTGATAGATGTCGCGGTATTCTTGTTCTTTATTTGAACCCCTGAAATTCATAGATGGCAACAAACGTTAAATACTGGACACACGCGTCGGCGTACGCTTGCGTAGAACTTGTTTTTTGTGTTCACGTCGCTTCCTTTTCCGTTTGGCTCTGAAAAAGGTTCGTGTCAATTTTATGCCGTTTCGCAAAATCCATAATATATATAGCAATCAATGGGCCTAGAAACAATATTTGAGTTCCTCGGATATGATTATTCATCTCTGACGCCGCCCGAAACAATATGCACGGATTTTTTGTTTAATCGAAGGATTTATGTTCCAGAACCAAAATGGTGCAGCGACTAACCTACCGTCGACGCTTGTCATACAACACAAAAAGCAACAGGAGACGCGTGTAAGTTAACTGTTTTCATCGAAATAGTATTGCTTCGGGATAACAAGATTCGCTTATTATTCTCGTTGCTTCGGAACCGCAATTTTTTCTGTATTTCACTTATGCCAAGCTACTTCAGTGAAAGTACGAGGTTATGTTTTGATGTCGCGTATCACGTCTTCGATACGTAAAGTCCACGTGCCTTCGATACTTACAGCATTTACAGTATTACTTAATTCCATTTGTAATAACAGTACGTTTATAGAGCATTATCTTATTTATTTATCAAGTATGTCCTTCGACTACACAACTAGACTAAACAAGACTTATATTATTGAGAACGTAATGAAAATAATAGATGCGGTAAATAGTTGGCAATGTATAATAGCAGGGATTATTTCACCCCAAATTGGGGAAAGTCGTCGAAGTTAGTGTTTGTGTGCAATGAAAGTGTCACGGTTCGTGAATGTTATTAACAAAAACGCGTTCGCAGTGTTCGCACTCCTGGTGGCAAATTGGTATATCAATACCTAAAGAAGCCCAAGAAGATCCCAAGATGTGGTCAGTGCAAAGACAAACTTAGAGGTATCCAACCTGCCAGACCTATGGAACGTTCCCGTATGTGTAGACGTAAGAAGACTGTGAAGCGCGTGTACGGTGGTGTTCTGTGTCACAAATGTGTTAAAGAAAGGTTCGTTGATTGTTTGCGCGATAAACAACCCTTAAATACATGAAAAACTACCCCCGGATCATACTATCACGTCTCTTAATACGTTTTCAGAATTGTCCGTGCGTTCCTCATCGAAGAGCAAAAGATCGTTATCAAGATGATGAAGACGAAAAACCTGTAAAGAAAGGTTAAGGTGACAAGTATTTCGGCGCATTTTATTAATTAAATAAATATAAATATAAAACCAAAACACCTAGCCCTTCAACCATGTTATTAAGTTTTTAAACTTTTATTTCCTCATAATATTATCGCACCTAACCTTAAAAAAATTACTAGACTATGTCGCGAAAATATTTTTCAACATATTCTCCTTTCATAACTTTTTATGTTTACAGGTAACTAATACGTATTGTCCCTAACATTATTTTTTTATTCCTCAACTTTTAAATTCGTGTATATATAACCGTGTTCGTTGAAATATTTTTCGGCTAGTTTTATTTCTGGTGAAATGTAGCAGCCGCACTGACAGGTTAGGTACAACCCGATATATTAATACCCTAGACAACCTTTCGCGTTGATTACACAAATTTTATTTACATCGAAGCATGTCGTAAGAAAAATTGAGTAATAATATTCGAATCTAACATTACAATTGATAGTAACATAAATTCATAAATTATTACTCTTACGTGAATGAAAACATACTTAACTACCGTAGTGGAACGTTCAAATCCAACGGTTTAGTGTGCCTCCCTACAAAGGAGAGCGGCAACTTTTTTATTCGGTTCACAAATATTTCCTCGTATTATTTAACTACGTTCGAGTATTATATTTAGAGTCTGAAACTCGAAGAAACGTTCGAACGTTCCTCCCTTTTTCCTCGTACCGACTGCCTTAAAAGTCAGTCATTGTATTCCGATTATGGTAAAGGAGTTTGTGCGAAACTTGTCGCAGGATCGGGTACTTAACAAGTGCCTTATTTGTTGAATCCGGCTCGTGTGCAAGTACATATACGTAAGAAGAAAACCAGCGCGCTATAGTTTCGAAGCCGGTACAGAAACGCAGAACGTGCGACCGGTGAGAGCCATAAAGGCTTGTCACCTGAGAATGCGGACAGCAAACTACCAGTAAATACTTTCGTTCCGGTAAACTGCCTTTCATCCATAATATCATACCGTTCACAATTTTACCTCCAGATTCACTAATCCTCAATATTTCCTTGATATTTCATATTTCCCGGACCTGGCCCCGATTCTTCAAATTCAGAAGAGACGTCATAATCTGGGACTGGTTAGTGACTGTATTGGTAGATCTCGGGAACCCTTTCTACGTTCTTACACACATTAACGTCTATCGTTTATTTGCACGAATGGCGCCATGATTTTTATATCTTCGCACACTACGATCGCGAGCGAAAGGAATATAATACAGCATCCCGTAAGTTATCGCTCCTTACGTTACAAACGACAACGTATTATTCTTATCGCCTTTGATAGCTCGTATTTCTTGCTCTGCCTTGGAGAGTGGTAGACACAATTCAATTCTTTTCCGATACCCTTTCGAATTGGCAGGTACTTCAACGTCGTGCAGAACAGGATCGGTAGTTCTTAAAAGAAAAATACTTTGGTATTCCGGGCAGGACTCGAATAAGGTACCGAGAATGCGGCGATGGTAGATCGACAAAAAGTGGCGCGGCGAAAACCTTTCGTCAAGTGGTAGCCAGCTCCCAGGGCTTTACAGAATCCGCCCTGATTTTCAACTTGGAAGGTATCCACTTCTTTCTCCCTTATATCCTACCTTCCATTGGTTTACATGGAAAATAATCGTTGCGGTTAACCGCGAGGAGTACAAAGACGATCGCATTCTTTCGTCTCGCGTCGATCACTTCGAAATTATTGGAATCGGAGCATCGTCGGGATTTCATGTTCCACCATGAAATTCTTCGTTTATCGCCAATAATAACTATCGCGATCCCAGCCAATTTTATTAGGTTTTTTATCGTTGCAATCCGCACTGTTTTTACAATATTACGAGTCAATCATGAAAAGCTCGATATTAAAAACTTGTCAGGTGTCGGTAACAGCGGCAATCGCTGTGAGGACGATTCCTTAAAAACTGGTTTGCTAACCATAAGAGAACATCGAAGATAAGATACGACAGAGTTAATTAAAAACGTAATTGCCGGATAAATAAATAACGTTGATGCTCGGGTCGAGTGTCGTTCGAGTCTGTCTTGGTTTTTGTCGGAATCGAACGGAAGCTAATTTACACCTTATCGTGTTTTAAGAGATACGCGAAGAGGGATCGGCGATTGGATGGATGAGAGACGTTTCTATGGTGTTACATATAATTGACGGGTATCCAATGTGGGCTGAACGTGGAATCGCGAATAACACGGTTGCGAGCGCGGCTCTGGTTCAGAAATTGTCGTGGCGCCGCATAATTTCTATAATTTCCGGTGATTGCATATAATCAGATAACAAGTAAAATTTCTCACAATACAACAGATTATATACGTTTTATAATTTTGATCTTCTATTACCATTCGCAGCTGCAAATTTGTACTAAAGATATTAGTTGATAAAACCGCGCGTTGTATACGCGATCGTTATAAAAATAGAAATGCGTAGCCGTTGAAAGAGTGTGTTAATTTGGAGGTAGGGTTGTCGTTTCGGTAGCAATTGTCGGTGTCGCGTTTAATTAGCAGTTATAAAACGCAGCATGAACGTGCAATCGAGAATAATTTGGCGTTAGCGGGGCACGAGGGGCAGCAAAGGAAAGAGGCGATGGCGCATGATTCCTATAATTTCGAGGGCTCGTGTTTGACAAAATAACAAGTGGGTGGGTGTCGGTTTTCACACCCGCGGCACCATGGGGCCTCTTCGGGGAATGTAAAAAAGGGCTGAACACGAAACCGGTCCCGATGGATCTTTGTTATACCGCGCCCTCGCTACTTCCCTCGCGCCTCTCGCCTCTCACCTCTCGCATCACTGAATAAGGACCAACCGTTGCAGGATCGTATTCACCTTTTTCTACACCTATTCCTCCAAGAATCCGACTTATATTTGAAGAATTATGTACCAAAGAATTCCGTGTATCTTTGGAATTAGAATGTTCCGCGCACCCGTGCCAAAGAGTAATTCATCTATATTTTTAGATGCCAAGTGAAAGTTCTACGGGCAGTCTTAAATTTGCATATGAAACATTGCAAAACGTTAAGTGTTCAGTATGTTCTGACTTACGTTAAATGCTCTGGAAACTGAGAGGGACGCTTTGATTGCCGGCGGTGATCAATTTCGACCGTTAGAATGTCGTTGAAAGCAGTGTCAAATACACGCAGAGCTCGTTTGTTAGCTTAAGCGATCGGTTGCATAAGGTTTCGGATTAAAATCGAATGCAAATTGAGTTTCTCATTGGTTGGAAAACATTGGGATCTTACATAATAATTTTGGATCCTGGCATGTGGGCAGCACCGATGATATTGTAAGGATAAAGGAAGTGGAAGGATGAACGAAAAAGTGAAATTGGTCGGTACGTTACAGTTCGGTATATTCTAAGTTGTCGGTAGGCGAGTACGATAAACTTTATATTCCTTCCTCGCTGCTTCTCTATTCCAGTGGAATAATACTACTCCCGGATACCTTGTTATGTTGTGGTTGACTCGCAGTGACCGGGCACGCCTTTGATCGAGTACGAGTGGCCCCAATTCACACCTGACGTTTAGCGATAACAGCCGCCTCTAAAGATATCGTTATCCCGTTCCTTCGTTCGGCGCACACCAGTCTGCTAGCTTTTCAACGAAAGGAAACTGTTATCGCGCCAGGTAGTCCGCTCTTACGCGCTTAATCGAGCGAATTCATTTGATCGTGTCCTCCTGCTTCCCTTTCTCTTGTTTTCACGCGATAAAAAACCTTGGCCCACGACATCATCCGCTGTCGACCCGCGTCCTCCGAATAACGATTAATTATACTCACGCCAAATCGTTCCATGTTTTTGATAGGGTAAGGCGGGGCTATTTGAATCAGTTAAAGAAAAAAGTCGGATGGCCTTTCCATTTTTGCGATTTTGGATCGACCCTTTTTTTAGCCGAACAAAATTTTTAATCCACTTCTTTCGATTCAAAATGGTCCTCGAATATGTATAGGCAAAATCTACTATTCCTGTTCTACGAACTTCCCGTTCATACATGGCACAGGAGGTTTAAAATTTGCATAATCGAATAATCGTTCCAGAGACGTTTTCGAAGGCCGATATAATTTTATATTACGGGTTTCCGTTCGCAACAACAAGTTTGACAGCTGAATCGAAGACGAACAGCGAGCGTGTAGCGATGGCTCCCTACTAAATAGACAATTATGATCGATTATCCAATGTAACGTTCCGCCGTCTAATCTCGGCCGAGAAATACCACTTGTTAAAGAACTCCGGCCCACTTGAGCGGATATAAAGTAGTCTTGAATGAAAAATATCTTCCCCCATGATCCGCACCCTGAGCAAACGACATCCCAAATAAGATCATCCTTTATTTAAATGGAGGTCCAATAATATTCATCAAATGATCTCGGGAATGAGATAAATGTAACATTACTAACAATATTAGGAAATGTTTCAGGATGTTCGGCAGATTATTGGGACGAGAAAGAGCAGGGCCATCGGAGAAAGTATGGACGCGGTTGGACGAGCTCTCGCGGTTAAATAGAATCAGGGCTGATGCGCTCGAAGAGGTTCGGGGCTGACCCAAAGTCGGGGACGCCATGGTACGTTAAGACCCAGACACGAATTTCGCTCTTTTGTGGCTCCGGCTTAGGACCGCGCGCGTCTCGACGAATGAAATATACTTCTACCTAGTACGGCCCCTCGTAACTGGCGCCGAGCAGATCGAGATTTTGGGCCCAGGACAGGCCCCACCGTTACTCCTCGCCTCACTTCGTCCATCCCTTACACTCTTCTTCCTATTGTTGCGCTTATTTTCTCGCACATGTGCCTGTCTCTACGTGCTGGGCCAGGGCGTGGATGTATTAAACGACCGTTTAAAAAAACCTTTACGAGGACAGAAATTAAAATCGCTGGGTTCGGATTTCCATGAAACTCGTAAGAACCCTGACTAATCTATGACAAATGGCGTAGGATTAAATAAGCTGAGTAAAACTAGCATTGTAAAAGTCCTATAATTTGATCTTCCATCGGTGCGAATATCAATGTTATTACAGTAGAATTTGTGGTTTTCAGAATAAGAATAAGATTCGGGCAAATGGTTTATTATGGTTGAAAATAAGTTCTACGTGGAGAACAGCAAAAACCATTCCACGCTCCATTGTACGGGACGATAATAACGAAAAAAGCGATTCCACGTAGGGACAACCATGGTAATGATGTTTCGCATCAAGGCACAACAAGACGCGGGTTTGGTTCTTTTGTCAGTTCGTTCGCCGGGCTTCCAATGAAATATATTTCCTCCCCTTCTCGAAGCGAGACGAATGGATCGTGATTTCAGTCCCGACGTAGAAGGGCCCCCCTGATTCTACCTCCATTGTTAGCCATTGTCGCGGCTCTCTGCTCGCTGGCTTGGAGCGACGAGCCGAGGTGCGATCTTCCTCGCCCCGACTGCATAAACGAATAAGGGTTCGCAGAAGAACCGACCGATTCTAATCCCGAAATCCGGTTTCGAGCACCGGATTGTCTCCGATACTCTTCCTTTTTCGTTAACGCGTGATTCGAGATTCTCGGCAAGCGAACGCTTTCCAAAGGTATACGAAATTCGAGTCGTTAACCGAATAATATAACGTAGTAGCATTTTAGAAATCGAAGGTCGTTGAGGATATCAAGTACTTAATAAAGGCTAGAAAAATATCGGTGAGAAAACTGATTTAAGAAGTCGGTCAGGCAACGAGTGAATGGATCCATGACAGTCGGTGAGCGACGCACTTCGCGATACATGGTATTATAATAATTATGCGGCTCTTTATCTTATCCCCATAGTTCTCCTTGAGTAAGCGCATTTATGGCAGCACGGCTATCCGAGGCTCGCGCCAATTCGCCTTACCCTTCTCGCTCGCGAACCGCTTCTGAAGGCGCGATAAAGCCACGAGCGCGCATAATTGCACGCGCGATAACGGAAAACGTGGAGATGAGACAACGTCTTTCTACTTTTACTTGAAACGCAATTCTGTCGTTGGAGACAAATAAAAAGTGCGAAGCGGAAGAAGGGTAAGATCATTTTTACTTTTATTACGGTTTCGTCCCAAAGTGGTCCCAGAACATTTTGAATAAGTGGATTCGATGAGAGTAGGAAGATAGCTTAGGAAATAGACTTTATAATAGGAGATTCGTAACAGGCCCAAAAAGGGGAGCGCCCCTAAGCACTTTTAGTGGTCAGATAATCTTGGGAAATCCTGGGTATCGTGTTTACCTGGAAGCCCATTCATTACTGCTCCACCATTACGACTGTCAAGTGTTTAGACCGAAAGCACCTTTGACAATTACATTATCCGCAAAACAAGATGGGGCTTCGTTAAGGAAAATTACTGTAAATCATTTTCCTCGTTCATTCCTCCGACGCACAGGCTTTAATGAACGTGTACCATAATTGGACACCGATGAAAGATACCTCCCATTTTTCAAGGTATAAGGTCTTTGACATTTTTTCGATTTTAGAACGACCTATTTTTGGAGCGGAAACAATTTTTAATTGACTTCTTTCGACCCAAAATGGACCGCGATGAACGGTGGCTTCGTAATAGCGAGCTTCTCCATTGTCGCATTCTCGCACCGTACGACGTGACATTCAATTAACTCGTCGATGCTTTCTCGCATCGGGAAATACGCGGTCGCGCGTTAAGAACGCACCGAGGATCGACGTTTACATGCGTTTATATGCATCGTTTCAATTAGTTCCGGCAGAATCAGCGAGCATATGAACGCACCACGCTAAATAGACGCCATGCCACGCTCGGTGCGCGCCTCCGTCGTCGACCAAACACGCTGTTCTTTGTACTGGAAAATTAAGTGATTCAGGATACCGATGCGATACGTAACAGAAATTGCAGAAGCGTGACCACTCGTTACTCCGCGCTCACGGAACGTGATACTTATTATTAGAGTTGTCGTTTCGGATACAAGGATATTTTGCAGGTGATTATTGATAGTCTACGATACACCTTATCTTTGATTCATTAACATTAATTCGATTGCAATTAAACTGAAATCTTTTCAAGGGAATCCGTCCGCGGCGACCGGCGAACTTCCATAAAAATGGCGAAGATCATCTCTAAAAATATAATGACTGGCGCCTTCAAACGCGCCTGGGCTAGAAACGCGATTCTATCTGACTCTCGATTCCGCGCTCGAACGCGATACGCGCAACAGGTTTCCCGGGAAAATTTCGATGCGCGTCGTTGGATTGGATTTTAATCTGAGTCGCACGATAAACGTTCGATCAAGGAAAGGAATGAGGAACATTTCATTACAGTTACGGCGGGTTTCCTGATAGACAATATCCCGTTTGTTGGAAGACGAAGCCGGCGGTAATGGGCGATTGACTGTGGGACTTAATCATCGGTGAGCGATCTATTGTATTATTCTTCGTGTACGGAATCAACATTCCCGTACAATAGTTTATGTTTCAATATTTTAACGCTAGAACTATCAAGTCAGTCAAATGACGGGTCTTCAGTATTAATACAGATATTCAAATTTATATCGTTCAATTTTTTCGATTCTGGATCGACCATTTTTCGGCCAAAAAAATTTTTTAGCCGCTTCTTTCGACCCAAAATCGTCCTAGAATATGTTTATACATCATCTACCATCGATCTGGGCTATTTAGAATTTATTTTAGAGACTTTCATTTTTTGATAATTTTTGAAGGTATACCCCTTAACATTTTTTCGATTCTGGATCGACCATTTTTCGACCAAAAAAATTTTTTAACCGCTCCTTTCGACCCAAAATCGTCCTAGAATATGTTTATACATCATTTACCATCGATTTGGGCCATTTAGAATTTATTTTGGCGACTTTGAAATTTTGACAATTTTTGAAGGTATACCCCTTCAGATTTTTTCGATTCTGGATCGACCCATTTTTGACCGATAAAAATTTTTTATCCACTTCTTTCGACCCAAATCGGTCCTAGAATATGTTTATACATCATCTACCATCGATTTGGGCCATTGAGGAGCGATTCTGGCGACTTTGAAATTTTGACAATTTTTGAAGGTATACCCCTTCACATTTTTTCGATTCTGGATCGACCATTTTTCGACCAAAAAAATTTTTTAACCGCTCCTTTGGACCCAAAATCGTCCTAGAATATGTTTATACATCATTTACCATCGATTTGGGCCATTTAGAATTTATTTTGGCGACTTTGAAATTTTGACAATTTTTGAAGGTATACCCCTTCACATTTTTTCGATTCTGGATCGACCCATTTTTGACCGATAAAAATTTTTTATCCAGTTCTTTCGACCCAAATCGGTCCTAGAATATGTTTATACATCATCTACCATCGATTTGGGCCATTGAGGAGCGATTCTGGCGACTTTGAAATTTTGACAATTTTTGAAGGTATACCCCTTCACATTTTTTCGATTCTGGATCGACCATTTTTCGACCAAAAAAATTTTGTAACCGCTCCTTTCGACCCAAAATCGTCCTAGAATATGTTTATACATCATTTACCATCGATTTGGGCCATTTAGAATTTATTTTGGCGACTTTGAAATTTTGACAATTTTTGAAGGTATACCCCTTCACATTTTTTCGATTCTGGAGCAACCATTTTTCGGCCCAAAAAATTTTTTAACCGCTTCTTTCGACCCAAAATCGTCCTAGAATATGTTTATACATCATTTACCATCGATTTGGGCCATTGAGGAGCGATTCTGGCGACTTTGAAATTTTGACAATTTTTGAAGGTATACCCCTTCACATTTTTTCGATTCTGGAGCGACCATTTTTCGGCCAAAAAAATTTTTTAACCGCTTCTTTCGACCCAAAATCGTCCTAGAATATGTTTATACATCATTTACTATCGATTTGGGCCATTTAGAATTTATTTTGGCGACTTTGAAATTTTGACAATTTTTGAAGGTATACCCCTTCAGATTTTTTCGATTCTGGATCGACCCATTTTTGACCGATACAAATTTTTGATCCACTTCTTTCGACCCAAATCGGTCCTAGAATATGGTTATACATAATTTACCATCGATTTGGGCCATTTAGAATTTATTTTGGCGACTTTCAAATTTTGACAATTTTTGAAGGTATACCCCTTTACATTTTTGCGACTTTCGACTGACCCATTTTTGACCGATACAAATTTTTGATCCACTTCTTTCGACCCAAATCGGTCCTAGAACATCATTAGGTATCACCTACCATCAATCTGAGCCACTTAGGAGCAAAATTGGGAGCCCTCGTATTTTAATTAATTGCGGAAGAACAAATCGTGCAATATTTTTGTCCGTCAATGATCTTATAGAAAAAAGTCCGCTCTTTCGAATGCACTTTGTTGCATCAAAAAATATTCACGGACTCCTTAGTTATTAACGTTTTTTCGGGACATTCATTCAACTTTGTTCGCGAGTGTATCCCACTGCTCGGAGGAGGCCCCGTATTTTAATTAATTCCGGAAGAACGAATCGTGCGATATTTTTGAATATTTTTGAACTCTTTCGAATACAAAGCGTTATGCCATTTGTTTAGCGAGGGATTCCTGTACGCGATACGTTGATACTTAAAAGCGCAGCGTGATACGCGCCCCCGCGGAGTAGAGCCTTTCGTCCGATCGCCTCGATCGCCAAAACGGCGCCGTCCAAGTGCGAATGCACCACTTCTTGACTCTCGGTACCGCCTTCCTCTCTTTCTTTTCTCTCTTTCTCTTGCACTCTCCCGAAGGCAACTTGCCTCGAGTTCGTATCCTCGCAACTCCTACTAATTAAACGGTCGATCGATGTTTGTCGGTTTCTTATCGGGAATCGAAAAATATACCTGAATGCGTGAACGCGTGCAGCCGACATACCGCGAATAAGTGGTCGGAGTACGCGATACACGTTCGATTAAATCTTACCGGCTTGTTTCTTTGATACTTTCGCGTACCTAAGAAACAAGCGATTTTACGTTTAATTGACTTCACGCTTGATTTCGTGCCCTGTTTCTAGACAAATATTTCTGTCGATTCGCTAGAAAAATCTAGATTCGCCGAAGGAACCGGTATCCGTGGACAGAAGTGTTTGTACCGTTTCACGCGTTTTTCAACGAGCTTTTTAACAAGGATAATTCTTTGAGGAGAATGATTGGCGCGGAATCGTAAGATCATCGAGTTAGTTTACTTAAACCGCTATCTACCCAGTTTGGTAAAGAAAAAGATTGAAGATTCTAGCCGGGTTCTAGTTTCCGCGGCGACGCGGCTCGCATAGACATTCGCGCCTTTCCAAGGAGCCGCTCTTCTCTCCGACCCTCCTGTAAGGGGCCCGAGACTTTTCTTTGGCTCGCTCTGGAGCATCGGACTGAGCCTTCGTTTCCTTCTTCTTCTTCTTCAGCTTCTCCTTTACAGATGAGCGGGAAAAGGAAAGAGAGAAAGAAAGATCTCCGGGACTGTGGCCGTCGCGGCAGTGTGGCGCCCGCAGGGCGCCGTCGCACACCGACCCAGTGCTGTAACGCCAGCATCCCGAAACCGCCAATTTCACTCTCGAAATATTCGCGAATATTTAAATTCGACTTTTATCCAACTGCCAAACGTCGAAAACGAGACCCCATCCGGAAACCTGCACTCTGTTCATTGATTTCCTATTATTATTACAAACGAGGACAATGTTCCTGCGAGGTTGCAATAGATAAACGATAAACAGAATTCAAACATGAAAGATATAATGAACAAAATTCAAAAATAAGTAACACGGAAAAAGATAAGCTTTACTTGCACTCATTGAAGACATTAACATAATGTAAATTATGATACATTACATTTTAGGATAAATAGAACATTAAGAAAGAACAGGAAAATCAGTACAGAAACTGCTGATTATTTAAATTCATTAGATATAGCAAATAATTATTGAACGGTATAAAAATTTCTCTGCAAATACACAGTAAGGGAGGCATCATAAGGTATCGGAGTCATGTTAAATTAATAAAAATTCGGTGTTTGCATTTTCTTGACTGCAATTTGCCATCTTAACTCTACGACTGAACCCCATCATTTATTTCTTCTCACGATGAAGAAGCGAAATGTGGTAGATGATTAATATACTTCATACTTCGCAATCGTTATGAGATAACGTACGGAGGGTACCGCGAATTGTAGATACGCGACTGATACGCGGTTCGTATATCTGTCTTTGTTTAGTGCACGGAGTGTGGATGCGTTTTCTCTTTTTCGAAGCCGAAGTCGCACGAAAGTGATCTCCGAGAGTGTCGAACCCCCACTATACCGCCGGCGGAAAGGTCCGAAGTGGGAGCAGCCTGCGCCTTGCGCGAGACGCTGAGCGGCCTACGTCACAGTGAAGTATGTGCTCCCGAGTGTAGAAAATGGCTGCGCTCTCCGCTACCCCGGGTCGGCGCGGATGTAAATACGGCCTGTGGATCGTCCTTGGAGTGCTTCTCGCGCGTTTTATCGGTGGTGAGTAATAACTGGTGGCTCGTTCGAAAGTGCGGTGATATGTCCAACGAAACTGTGTTCATCCAGCTGAAATAGTCGAGTGAAAATCGTCGAGCGAATCGATCGGATGCGGCGGTTCTCTCTCGGCGCGAGAACGATCGGTGTCTTACTGGTCGCCTTCTGCCACACATATGTGTACCCCAATATCTCACTGCTTTCTTATCGTTTCTCTCGCTTCCACTCCTACTCTTCTTCTTCCCTGTATCCTTTTCTCTCCCGTTCTTTCTCTCCGTACCGTTTCGTTCCCCGCGAAACGCTCGCGAAGATTTCGCGACAGAGAGATCACTGGCCGACGCGCCCTCGATCCTATTCAGCCGAGTTTTTTGCTCCGCTTTGAATTTCGCTCGTCTCGAAGAAACGATGGGTAAAGAGTTACGTTCCGATCGTTTACGTCTACGTGACACTTTTCCGAGGAATCGAACTCTCCGTCTCCGTACTCGATTCCGTCTTCCTCGTCCTTGGTATCGTCGATAGTTTTTATTCTCAACTACGCGATCCACTGTGTTTCTTGTGGAAATTGTTGTTCGCGTCAACGAGAATCGTTTTACATTCTGCGAATTCTCGCAAAAGGAGTCCCTGTACCAGAGACGTGCATGTTCTTTTTTAACCTCATCTCAGAAATCAAGGAGAGAACGAGAGAGACGAAGGGAGATAGATAAAAAGGAGTGAGAAAGAAACGGTGAGGTTAGGCGGTAAGGTTAGGCACTGAAATACCAGTGGTGCGAAGAATCTCTCTACTTCGAAAATCCCAGTCGACGTGCCTCGACCTTTTTTTCTACTCCTCTTCGTTTTCTTCTCCACGAAACGCGTTAACTTAGACTCGATTTACACGAATACAATACCCTATTTACGTATCACACGATTTTCTTCGGTCTGAGAATGTTTTCGGATTAATTTTAGCCCTCTTCCCAAAACACTCAACTTCTTTCGTCTAGCATTTGGGTCTGGGATTATCGAATCCAAAGAATAATTCCATTCTCGCAGAGATGTATATTTAAGGTACAACCCTCATCTTCTTTCTGTAAGTTACTTTTTTTGATTTCTTAATGAACCCGTGCGATTTGTTCTCGCGAGGCACTTGGCAAGGACGTTGCTTAGTAAACGACCAGTTTGAGACGAGCACGCGAATGAAATAAAATTAAATTAAAGATCATCTTTCCTGATATCCTTGCAAACCAGTGTCCGGGATATACGCTAAAAATATACTTCTCTTATTCCAGGGTCACTAAACTCGCGCGATCGTCGTTATTATGAAAAATAGCGTGTTTGGAGAATCGCGATTGCGACAACCTTTGCGCATCTATGTTTATTTACCGTTCCGTTATCTGCCGTCAATTGAAATTTCACGGAAGAATCGCGGTGTGTCGAACCACGCGTGACATATTATTGTGCTACAAAACGTCGTTCGCTGTATCCGAAACATGCGCTTCTATTCTGAATACGTTACCTAAGTATTTCAGTTTATACAACACACGAATGCACTGCCATTAATTCCGACTTAGAAGAAGCATGAAACCAAACGTACGTTAAATGTCAGAAATATTATACTTTTAGCGATCTTTATTCTTAATTACATGCCGCTTTAGTTTTAAAGATGCATAGGAATCTGTCTTTCGGTGTCGCTGCCGAAGCCATTATCGGTATCCGTTAAATACCGATATCGAGTTGACTCGATAGAAACACAATCCGTAGAAGAGTCGCGCTTTTCCATTCGAGAGTAAATATTGGCACCGAGATAAGAGGGATACTGCGGAAAAAATGCGGAGCAAACTGAATTTCCCGTCGAGCGATTCATAGTAATTGTACAAAGGTACGTCCGGTATGTAACGTACAGTCATCTCTTTACGCGATAGAGAATTTACCAATATTTTTTCTACCTTTGCGTATACCATGTTCACGGAATACGCGTGAATCACAGGTGCCTTGGAAACTTGAACATTGTACAAATGATTGGAGATGCAGAAGCACAATTACAATGTTTTATTGGTTATTTAATGTGCAGCCTATAGTTCGGTGTTTCTTACGGTTGGCACTCTGCCTATAAGCATTTACGAAGTTTGCTCGGCTGCCGACTATAGTAAATATTCATTGACCAAATTACCGGGTGGACCACTCGACAACTGCTCGAACACTTTGGAACATGTGTTCCGTCCGTCATCGCTTTACCTCGAAGGGGTGCCCCCCGTTTAATTAGCGCGAATGCGATGCACCGATCAAGGAATCCTAGTGTTCTCCCACTGTCGTTTTATTCTTGGTGCAAGATGGGAACAAGTGTTCCCGGGATCGGATTTCCTATGAGGTAGAAACTTGACGACTTAGAGTCGACGACTCTAGAAATGCCTCTTTCAAGTTACCAGTATATCCGATGGATAAGGAAATCTTATATTTTAACATCGTATTACTCTCATTTTAAACTTGAGTTACGCTGATCCGGCTAAATGTACTTTTACAGAGGACAATTGCTCGACGTGAGTAATGTCATCTGATTTCAGTAGTTCAATTAATCTTCAAGATTCCTTTGATCGCATACCGATACGTCCTTCATTGAACGGCAAGTACAGCTGCAGATTTAAATGACCGATTACGGTGTAGTTTCTATGACGCCGTCAGTCTCTTGGACAATTTAATTCATCGACGGTATATCATTGATGGAAAAGTACTCTTGCCGCGTTATTTTTATCTCGTATAATTTCAAGGTACGCGAAGAGCGAAGGCTTCGAAGCAAAAGGGAATAACCTTAGGCCTACGTAGGTTCGCGCAACTTGCTGGAAGACGAGTATACCTGGATTGGATGGTGACGGATAATAACGTACTGCCGATTTCCTTGTATGGTGCGATCGGCTGGCACAGTCTTGACTGCCGCCGGCTAAGAGACTGGTACACACGCGGTTTGTCGTAAAAAGTTTTATTCAAGGTTGCTAATCCTTAAAAGTACTTCGTCTCGAATGGTCCACCAAGGAAAATGCTTGTAGTACCATTTCCAGTATGTTCTCTAACAGCGATATACATTATTTGATTCCCCTCTTTTGACAAAGTTGAGCCGCTTTAAGATCTTACAAGATGGAAAAGAGGAGACTGATTCGTCGGTTTGTCAGCGGTTACCACTCGATGGCACGCCGAAGGGAACAGGGAAAGCAAAGAGGGTGAAATGAAAGGGAGAGATGGAAAGTGGAGAAAGGGAAAGGGAAAGGGAGGAGTGGAAGACGGAATGGACGGTGGAACGGACGCAGAACGCATGGAGGATCGATCCGTCATCCAGATATTCGGGGGATATAAATAGAGCGGTCACCGTGAAATAGACGCGCGAGGGAGTTAATTCCGCGACAGAAGATAAGCGGTCTCCGGAGTCTCTTGCTCTTGCTCTTTCTCTTTCTCTTTCTTCCTCTCTTTCACTATTTCACCTTTCTTCTTCCTCTTCCTCCTTTTGTCCCCTTTTAACTCACTGTACCTTTGAACAACGAATCAACGACCTCCACGAGAAGCTGTTTTTGTTATTCTGGATGTAGACAGCCCGCAATAGAACTCACGCTTACAACGATTCGCTCTCCTCGCCATAGATAATAAACTTTGTACTCTTTGTTTACTACAGTGACGTACTATGCAGAGATTTTTCTTCTTGGCAGATAACCTTACACTATATTTGCCTACAATTCATCTTTTCGTAGGTCAAATGAATTAGAATTCATAGCCAGAATTTTTACGAATTTATTTTCATTCATCTCGCCGGAACGCGGTAATCAGAAATCGGAAGATATTAAGGACGTTTTAAGAACATATACTAATTACTGTATTTCAGAGATTAATTATAGACAGTGCACTTGTATCGTGAAACATACTTCCATTAATTCGTGTGTGGAATACAATTTGCGGTAAATTGCGCGCAATTATGTAGTTGCGCTAATTTGCAGGAACTCGAAAAAGTAATGTTATCTTCGGATCTTCGACCTCGATCGACTTTGCATTCGACTTTGCATTCGACTTTGCGATCGTGACGTATTCTCATTACATGCGTAATATAATACGCAGATTTATATTTGCTAATTATTGATGAACCATACTTTATGGTGAAATGTAGCGCGATTGCAGTATGGTACGCCAGGCAATTGTGCATAAAAATGTGAGGCACTAGGGTTTCTGTAGGAAGTATTGGTTACGCGAAATATGTATGTTGAATTTTGTGTTTGTCGAAGAGGCGCACCTTCCTCTCGTTTACTGTAACCGTTGATGTCGTAGGACGCAATGGCCGTCCGCCTACGCGACATATGATACAACTTGTCAAACAACCTCCTCCCGAATCCGCCCAGTGCGTCTGGGACTTTCCCAGTATCAATTATCATTTGCTCATTTATCTCCCGCGGTTTCGCCCTCCTAATATTCGTTCGATCTTTCTTTCACATTGTCTCGTCTCCTCCTCTCTATTATATCATTCCACCGATCTCGCCTTTATATAATCCCAACTCCATTGAGCAAGCATTAAGACACATATGTAATGTCGATTTTGATGTATAAGCACGTTACAATCCACGTGCAAATCAATGAAACTGTACTCATGAAATGATCAAGCAACTTTTTTATTCTGTTTCAGTATTAGGTATTACTTGCTACTGCGAAGGACACTGTCCAGACGATCGTCAGAATGGTACTTGCGAGGGAAGGCCCGGCGGCCATTGTTTTAGTGCCGTAGAAGAAGTCTGGGATCCAGAATCGGGAGAATACGTTCCTGAATGGTCGTTTGGTTGTTTACCGCCAGACGAGCAGGGTTTCATGCAATGCAAGGGTTACCTTGTACCACACTTGCAAGGGAAGAGCATCATATGCTGCAACAAGACTGCTCTTTGTAACAAAGATTTGTTTCCCGAGTACAAACCACGACCTACAATGGCACCTGATCCAATAGCCATAGCTTCTAGCGCACCACTGATCGTATTAGCTGCATCGTTATCAGTCTGCCTAATGGTATTCTCGATAGCTATGGTTATCATATATCATAGATACAGGAGGAAAGAAAGGGGACCTTGTTTGGTACCATCTCAAGGGACGCTTAAAGATTTCATTGATCAAAGTAGTGGATCGGGATCGGGTTTACCACTTTTGGTGCAACGAACTATCGCCAAACAGTTAGCTTTGTCGCAATGCGTTGGAAAAGGACGTTATGGTGAGGTGTGGCTAGCGAGATGGAGAGGAGAGAAAGTGGCGGTCAAAGTCTTTTTCACGTTGGAGGAAGCATCGTGGTTTAGGGAAACTGAGATTTATCAGACGGTGTTAATGAGGCACGATAATATTTTGGGATTTATCGCTGCCGATATTAAAGGGACGGGATCATGGACACAAATGTTGTTAATCACGGACTATCATGAGAGAGGGTCCTTACACGATTACTTACAAATGGTCGTGTTGGATCATCAAAGTTTACTCGCGATTTGTCTCTCGATCGCGTCCGGAATAGCTCATTTGCATACGGAAATCTTTGGGACGCGTGGAAAACCGGCTATAGCTCACAGAGATATCAAAAGTAGGAATATCTTAGTGAAAAGAAACGGTGAATGTGCCATTGCCGATTTCGGTTTGGCAGTAAGATTTATAAGGTACGTAATTGTCAAGCGAAATAACTATCGTGCGACACTTTATTATTTTCTCTATAATCACGGCAAATATTTCGATCGACAGTGAGAGCGGTGAAATTGATATCGCGCCTAATACAAGAGTCGGAACTCGTCGGTACATGGCTCCGGAGGTGCTGGATGAAAGTTTAAATACCACCTCGTTCGATGCATTTAAAATGGCCGATATGTATTCCGTGGGCCTCGTGCTTTGGGAAGCGTGTAGAAGATGCGTTACGGGTGGTAAAAATTCAATGGTGGAACCGTATGCCTTACCGTATCACGACGTCGTTCCGTGCGATCCTGATTTCGAGGATATGCGATTAGCCGTTTGCGTGAAACGATTGCGTCCAATCATACCCACGAGATGGGAAAATGATCCAGTAAGATGATGAGATATGATGTTCATACGGCAAACTATTTCTACATGATACATATACTAAAAACGTGACAATCTTTTTTTCCAGATTCTCTTTGCTTTGAGTAAACTTATGGCGGAATGTTGGCACGCTAACCCCGCGGTTCGTTTAACGGCACTACGCGTTAAAAAGACAATGTCGAAACTGCACATTGACAATGCCATCAAGATCGTGTAGTGTTCGACGACATTACTCGGAACTGTTATCTTACTTCTCCTAGCTAAAGATTAACTTTTCCCCCATGTAAATATATTCCCGGTGTATATAGGTCTATTGACAGACTGCAGCTCGAAGACTGAGTACTAAAAATTTATAAATACGACATGAATGAACGGAAGAGCGTACGAGCGAATGAATAAACGAATGAATGTATCAATGAGTGCGGCGGTTCGTGAGATTTATGTGCGTTTGATTATCAGTTATATAAAAGTAAATAGTGGGCGAGACCGTGTTATGTATATTTTTTTGTTTTCAAGTGAAACGCGCCAAACGAATAACGCAATTACTTTGACGTGCTTCGCTGTGTTGAAGTTTGTTGAGTATATAACCAATGATGGCTACTACTTAGAACAAATAATAATAATAATAGCGTTTGGGAGAACATATTATTCGCGAATATAAACGCGTGTGAGCTTAATGTGAGACTACAGAAACGAAT
This sequence comes from Nysson spinosus, assembly GCA_910591585.2. Taxonomy (NCBI): domain Eukaryota; kingdom Metazoa; phylum Arthropoda; class Insecta; order Hymenoptera; family Crabronidae; genus Nysson; species Nysson spinosus. The sequence continues at coordinate 357,292 of OU342839.1, read as the reverse complement.
AAAATATTTTTCATAGATGTCTCGTAACGAGCCATCGACGCGAGCAACGTGTCGACAATAGCATTTCAATAATATCCAGTTTCGATGCGCGTATATTCATTTCAATCCCATTGAAACGTAGACTTCATTCTTTTTATTTCAACGCACTTCTTACCGTGATTATTATTATTATTATTATTATTATTGTTATCGTTAATAATCAGTTACGATATTAGTGCGTATGCGCATCGTAGTTCCGTTGAATAGAAATTGGAATTCTTGCAAGATATTTTACAATTTTATACGATCTTTAGATGACTTCATGTAGGATTGAACTTTCGACTGAGTGAAAGATTCATCGTATCTCGGAATATTATGATATCATTGATTCATATTCCCGAATATTTTGATATGTTTCTCAATCACACGCATCATTTAAGCTCCGTGCACCACGCGCAATCCTGTATTATCTGTACAGTATGTAATTTATGTTTCTAACTTGTACAAATGGGATATATTATTTGAAATTAAGAACGATTTTCAGTATACGTTCGATTGTCCAGACTGACAAGACTCAGGCAATAAACATGAAGTAACGAAGGAATAAATTGAAACTTAAAAATAACGTAATTACAGTAAAAACAAGTCGCTGTTGCACTTTAATAAAAAACGTCGGAAGTTACGAAAGTACTAAACTTACGATTGATCGTTAAACCTCAAATAGTCGTTCTAGTAGGATTTTGCGTAAATTAGAAAATTGTCATTAGGAACAATAATTTATCATAAAAATGTAGTGTAGGTATCGTAAATCTGGACGGTCAGGCTTGACTCAAAATCGTTATGTTATTATCTACAACTTCCATACATTAGAGAACGGGAGTTGCTGTTAAATAATATCTTAGTTCTTCTGTAGGAAGATCATTTGTAATTATATTAAAAATTGTAGCTAATAGCTAGTTGATTGAAGAATGATGAAATTTATATTTTTAACGAGTATTAAACATTATCATCTTTTTCCATATATGCATATATATAATTTTATTTATTACGATGCGCGATGCATTAAAATCCTCATCGTTTTCTGACTAATCGTGCAATTCGTACTACTTCCTCGTAATCGTTTCGATTACTTCTACGAAAAGTAAGGTATCAATAAGAACAAAATGTGGTGAAAAAACTGTTTTATTGTACAGAATATAGTTATATGATGTAACAAAGTAAGAAGATTGTACAACAAGTCTCTACGAATATATCATCACAAGAATTAAGTCCTTCGTAAGTGCGATCAATAGCGGCTTCTAATTTGACGTTGTAGTCCGTGTTGGAGAGTTCAATACTGACGGAAAGGTCAGACGTCACACAAATCCTAAGATCGCATAAATTGATGACATAGAAATTTAAGAAGTTACATCATTTTCTTCTCCGTGAAATGCGTGTTTAAAACTTCTTGTACGCCAGTTCATTTAAAATGAAACGCATACAAAATTGGTGCATAATATCAGCAAAAAAATGGAATTTTCCTTCGTGTTTGTCGAACGTATCGCAACATTTATCGCTACACGACTAATACTGTTCTCTATCTGATCATTTAATTCCAAGAACGAACAATGTAATACTAATTATACAATTAATTGAATTATCTGAATTTAATAGGACGTTATTTCGACGAGTAGACTCGCCGAACTTTGGCGGGGGGGATCGTCCTTGGGATATGTTTCTCTCAGCAGTTGGCGAGACTGAATCGACTCTGGAACGGACGCCGCTTTCCTTTCCCGGTCTGTTTCGGTCCGCCATTTTTTATTTCGGGAAGCGTGTGGTTTCGCGTCGCGTCGTATCGCGTTGTTTTACGGAATTACTGACTTGGTGAGTAATATTTTGTTACAAAAATACGTCTAATACTCCCCTTTAACTTCTAGTTCGCGAATTGAAATGGGATCGTAGTTATATCGACAAATATGTCGGAAAACCGTAAGGTCGATTGGTAGGGAGCCAAAGCACGCCATTGCGCGTTTACCAGATTTGTCGGGAATACTATTTTACCGAATCTTTTTTCCTTTAATAAGTCGCAGAGAATGTACAACTTATTCTAATCAGTTATTCTTATCGGAATCTCGATAAATTTCGTGAAATCATATATTACTAAGCTCGATGACATTTGAAGTACTAATACGTATATTCAAATCGGCTCATTATTCATCGATGATATGCGCGAATCTGATTCCTTAGCGTTACAAGAATTTTCGTAGCAACTTTAATCACAAGTCAACATAGCGTGAAGAATATCAGAATTTTCAAGCTTTTATTGTACTTTAGAAAAATCCGTTATTTGGGCATTCAATGCCGGACATATACGATCTATATTTATATAGCTCTCTTGCGTTTACTTTTACACCTCGTTGGAGCACCGCAGCCACGCAGTGTACTTTTCCATAGAAGTTAATAATACGCAATTTACGCAGCTCCTCAATTGTCAATTTCGGCATTTCTGAATACCAAGCGATTTCTTTTGTTATTTGCATACGCCTTGACTTGATTCCAACGCATTAACGTTGTCCTTCTAAATATTTCATAACCGTTCGATGAGTAAATTGTCGACGTCAGTGAATTTACTCTAGGAATGGAAAGTTCGTATGCCCGTTCCAAGAGTGACGATTCTCTATGTCCGTAATTCCGTAATAGTCCGTAATAGTTTCTCAGTTTTGTAAGCATTATATTTTTGAGCCAATTTAACCAATTACGTAGAATCACGATTAACGGACTTTTAGGGGAATAATATCTCCAAGCATCTTCCTCGTCAATATTCGGTGGTAGATTTAGGTATTTTTTCCGGCAAAGTTTCGCCGGTTGAATTGACTTGAACACCCCACAGCCGTCAGGAGTCGCTCGTTTCAACGTCTCGTAAACCGACGCGCTTTAAGTAGACGCCATTGCTAAGTTGCGTTCTCTTGTGCAAAGTTGCAGAGGGGTACCCGCGCACCGTTTTCTACGTTATTCTTGAGATCGTTTTTTTTAAATCACAGCGTGCGTGTGTGCGAGTAAGACTTTTGTTTGTGCGCGAGTGTGAAGTGCATTAGTCGATTCGAAAGTAACTGTGAACAAATCGGCTAGATTTTGTGCGCCATTTCGGCAAGGTCGGTACGCGTTGCCGAGTTGCGTGCATTCACGGCGGACTAGAGTATTCGCGGTTTCTTTCACGTCCTTCGCTTCCTGCTCGAGGTAAACTCCCCGGAGAAAACAATCCGCGTAAATTTCAACACTTTTGGTAAATTATTATCGATATCTTTGACGCGATAACAATATGATCGAAAGAAATCGACGACCTTCGGAATTCGAAAAGTTCGATCGTTAGCAAAATGGTGGAAGGGAAGCGTCCTGTCCGTATCCAAACAATCGCGTCACCATTGGCTTCTTCCCCATGAATACCGCGAAATATACGTTGCATCCCGCTTTTTATTGTATACTTTCTTAGATTAGATAGCGGGAATCGAATTTAAATATGATTACGAGATGCATTCTGACGCAGCAACTTAATTGTGCATCGAGTAATAGAAACGCTCTCCGTAGATCAATAATTAATTATTGGTGATATTTGAAGCCAGATACTTGTGCGAAAATATAATGCTGTCGAAATTATATATAATATCAACTTATATTGATTTGATTGTTTAAGACATGTAATTAGGACGTCTTAAACGTGAATATTTATTATTGTTTGGAAATTTGTTTATATTATTTGTCGTATCTATATAATATATTAATATAACTTATGACAAAATACAATCAGGGATATAACAGCCGAATCGGTGAAAAATAATATTTGCAATATTCTTTCCTAAAATTAGGTTCTCGAACGAGCCGAAAATGCCGGGTTTTAGTAGTGTTGGCACGTTTAAAATCTTCATCGGTAATTTAGCCGACAAGACGTCAAATGCCGATATTAAACCGTTGTTTGAGAAATACGGGAAAGTTGTAGAGTGCGATGTAGTGAAAAACTATGGATTTGTGGTAAGTTGCTTTTTTTAATTCGGAAATCGAGTGGCAAATGATTTAATAGAAAGCCAAGCGATTGACGAATATTACACGAACAACGCGTTATTTTTTTCTACAGCATATGGAAAACGAGGAAGCGGGAAGAAACGCGATTCAGAACTTGAACGGACAAATAGTTCATGGACAGCCAATAAAATGCGAGGCGGCGAAGAGTCGTAAGGGACCAAATACTCCCACAACGAAAATCTTTGTCGGGAATCTTACAGATAACACTAAAGCCCCGCAAGTTCGCGAATTGTTTGCGAAATATGGCACAGTCGTAGAGTGTGATATCGTGAGAAATTACGGATTCGTCCACCTAGAAGCGACAGGTGACGTGAATGATGCCATCAAGGAGCTCAATGGACAAATCGTGGACGGTCAACCAATGAAGGTCCAAATTTCCACTAGCAGAGTAAGACAAAGGCCAGGCATGGGAGATCCAGAGCAATGCTATCGGTGCGGTCGCGGAGGTCATTGGTCCAAAGAGTGCCCGAAAGGAGGAATGGGAGGAGGACCAGATAGGAACGGATTCAGGGACCGAATGTTTGGACGCGACCCGTATCCTCCACCGCCGCCACCACCGTTCCTTCGGGATCGGTTAATGGGTGGTGGCCGCTTTGGAGTAAGTCATTCTGTCGGTGGAATCTCGAGCAAATAATACCGTTTGGGCAAAAGAAAATTACTGACGTTCTCGTTCGCCTGGATTGTTGCTTGCAGGATTACGAAAGCTACTATGACAGGAGGGGATTCGACGACACCAGGGAGCTCTACGAGAGGCGGTTTACGGGTATGACAGGGCCCTGTGACATGGGAAGTTCCATGTGCGGGCTTGACTTTCCACCAATGACAATGCCACCTCTACCCCCAAGACGAGACCCAATGCCTCCTATGCCTCCTCTAGGTATGGGATCCATGCGTGACACTGGCTTCTCCCGTGGTAACGAGTATGGCATGTTCAGCCGCCGATCACCCCCTCCAAGTGGCAACAACGGCCGGTTCAGGTGAGTAGAGCCATGCTCTACCGACTGCCCATTCGTCCGACTTAACATTGTGAACGTTCCAGGCTGGATTAACAGCTCATGCGAATTGGGATTCGGTGATTCGTCGACATTTTTCATATTCTATATCGTAATCTATGTTTCTCTTTGCCGAATTACCGATTCTCTCATTCATTTTTGCCTTTCACTTGATTTTATTGTCGTTGTAGAGGGGGCTTCTAAATTTCGACTAGCAGCGACGCGTTTCTATGATTTTTCGTATTCCCCATACGAATGATAACGTGCCTAGATCGCTTGTTTAGTTTTCCTTTGCAACTTAGCTCGACGAAGTTTGTCGTACCAATCGTACAAGCATCTCTCTCTCTCTCTCACTGTCTCTCCCTCTTACTTTCTCTATATCAATTTCTTTCTATCTATCTCTATCTCTCTCCCTCCCCTTCTCTCTCTCTCTCTCTCTCTCTGTTTGACAGTCCGTCGACCTTGAAAGTTCTCGGGAGATCGTAACGCATGATCGTGTTATGCCTATGCGTATCACTACTTCTCTATCTCTTGCTTTGTTAAGATAGTAATCTGTACAAGTGTCGACCCGATGCCCACATGAGTGCAGAGTCTGCATAGTCAAATGTTATTATATGACGCTTGGACGTTTCTGTACATTCTAAATTTCAGTGCACCTCAGGCTGCGTACCATCTTTGTCCATGAATGCGGGCAACCCTAGAGAGACAGTCCCGGGCCAACGTTCAAAACGTACAAGAGTAAGTCTTTGATCAATTTTGTTAGCGAGTAGTCAATGCCTCGTTCTTGTCGCTGACGCCGCGTTGTGTCACGTCGGAAATAACGGGCACCGCTGCTTCGTCTTCCCCTGGCCTTAAATCCGGGTCTCGACTGATCGTACCTTGAACATGTCGACTGCTCTTCTAGGGATGTCCCTGTTCATAGACTCTCTTGATCCATGGCATTAACTGCGAGATTGGCCTGTATGTCTCTCATAAATCCTTTGTGTTTCAAGCGCTCCCTATTACGTACATCACTCGACCGGGAGTGGCGCGGAGGCCTGGGATGAAGAAACGTTCCTAAGGAATGCGAACTAGATTTCTTGATCGCACTACCGCGAGCCAGGATGCGATCTACAATTTTAACGAACTCTCGTACGCTGTAGATAGAAAAAAGAAAGAAGGGCTGGCGCGATTTTCAGGAACGGCGCCTATCGATTGTCTTTGAAACGTCTCGTAAGTAGAAACCAGCTCTCCAGACGAATTGGACAGTAAGTTTGAATATCGGCGTTTCTAAATAGTTGTTAAGGCCAGTTTCATAGACATTCACGCTTAACAGCCCATTCCGTAAATTATTCAGTTTCGATGTACTTGACTCAAGACTATTTTTGTCGACTTGAATTATGTTAGAAAGAGATTTTTCGGTAGATCAAAGGCAATACACGCGGTATTTAGGTGCACGGATATCTCGGAGTTGCACTGCGTGCAGGTTTAGCGATACTCGGATCTTATACGTGGCAAGTTGTTTCCACGTATGAATATATCGCGTTTTTTTTAAGTATCCGTAAAACTGTGGAATCCTCGGTTCTGAGGTACTTCCACTGTCACCAGACACTGGAAGCAAGGAGTTCCCTTACATTATTGGCTGTCAAATACGTATAATCAGTTCCCTCCCCCCCTTTTTTTTACTTTTCTATCTGTGTGACGATTGTATCGATTTTGTTCAGCGATTAGAGTCCGATCTTTATTTTAAAACCAACGATTGTGTCGATCGAATTAAAGTACGCTTCAAGTTCCAAGGTGTTTATTAGAATTACCATGAAACCGGCCCATTCAAGAATATCGATGCGAGGAAATGTCGCACGGAAAATTACGAACGTTTTGTTTCACATGCTCGATTATTATGATCCATTGTTCTTGAAGCTGACTTCTACTCACGAGGTTCAAAGCTTTTCATGTATGTAAATCCATTCGCAAACTTTCAAATAGATACAGAGTTGATTGAATTTCTCAATCTTTCTAAATACTTTTCAATTTGTTGTTGCACGTTACCTTATTATCCTATATTATCCCAGCCTGGGCTGCAGACGGCTCTCTTTTTACGCTCTCATTGTTCGCAAATATGTATAATCTATAAAGTCGCATGGGTTAACGATCCAGTCTAAACGCTGTCTGCCTTATATGACTGGTTAAGTCCCATGTTTTACCGCTAGAGATCTTTGTACGCGTCTGCGTTTATTAAGTTCATTTCCTCTCAGCGATTGTACCCCCCCGCCCGTATTCAATAAAACGAATAGAATTACTCTTTTACTGCTTGCATTCCGAATCTCTAGGTGTAATCTAGGAAGTACTCGCTTACCGTATCAGGATACATTAGCCCCCTTTCTTATTTAGTCGCTTTCTCTCAGACATTACAGGTACATCAAGGTTGCACTTCCTCTTCGTTACATTCGATCACGATTCGACTCTTTGATTTGCGTTCGACGTTCGACGTTCGACTATCCTTTCGATTCGATACATCTTCATCTTCTTCGTCCGTACCATTTCAAGAACTTGTCATGGGCATCGAAAGTCTACAGGGAACACGATATTCTTCTCGGAAAAAATTCCCTCGCAAATTACAGTCTCGACATCTTTGACTCTCTCACACCATTTCACGTTTTCGTCCTCCTTCTCTTTCTTTTACCGGCATTCTCCCGTCTCTTCATCTTTTTATGTGTGTGCGTGTGTATATTGCTCGACCAGTAGTCTTCTTGGTATCTCACAATATATGGTACATATATATATATATATAGATGATCATCCTTGAAACCTAATCTTTTTTTTTAACAGTCATATTAGGCAGCACGCGAATTTCTCTTGCACGTAATTATACAGGGACTAATTCACAAAGTTAAGCCTTGGACAAGGGAGCAAGTATGGTATATGTTGATCTGACAAATTAGTAGATTCGATTATTTATTATACCGCTGTTGTAGTAGAGGCATGTACGAGGACTTCAGCCGAGATTCGTTTGAAGATCGTAGGTAAGTAGATGTGCTATTGGGTTATACACACACCAGACCAAAATTCCATCGTTTTAATACAAAACATTTAGTTCTCTATTAATTAGCCTGCCCTCTTCTTTATGTTACGATTACGCTAAATCTATTCAGCTTTAGAGACAATCCTCCCCGTTGTAACGAGCACTACTTCGCTAAAGATGCTTTTCGCTTTTGAAACTCACGCGGAAGTCACAAGATCGGTCATTCAACATTTGTCGACATATCGCATTTACAGTATATATCATTTCTTTATATGTTGTACACTCGGAACGCGATCTTTCATAAAGAAGAGTGCTGTACAAAGGCCGGATTTGAATTTTAGAATATTTATTTTGATCGGAATAATATGAGAACATTTATAGGAGCGAGAAAAACGAGGAAGAGTATATTCTCGATATTTTGTTGCGATCACCCCCTTTTCGCTTTCTTCCGTTTTCCATGTCCCTCGAACACAACATATACACATGCAGCACTAACACATACATAGAAAGACACTAGTTTCTCTCAATCCTATAAATCTCGCTTTCTTTTAATCTCCACTAAATTACTTCGTATACTTTTTACTTATGACATACTTCACTCTACCTCTCTCTTTCTCTCTCTCTCTCTCTCTATCTATCTTTTTCTTTTTCTCTTACTTTGAATATTTATCTGACTATTTATCTCTCTCTCTCTCTCACTCTCTCTCACTTTCCCTATCTCTGACCGTGCTTTTATCGTTCCTATCGAACTCGATTAATTGACGTGGCTTAATTTTGGTTACCAGACCGGGATTACGAGGGCCATCGCCATCGCGCCGGTTCGCACCATACTAAATCGTCGCGTCGGGCTCGGCTCGGATCGGTCTGTCGGTCTCTCTGTGTGTCTGTCGGGTCTCTGTCTCTCGATAGCAGGAAGCCTCGGGACCGAGATACTCTTGGCCGTCTGTCGATCTGCACGCGCGAAGATCCGTCGTCTCTGGCACTCTATCCACAAAATCAAGTGCTCCCCGCAAAAGCGCTATTTAGACGAAAGAAACTTAACCATCGAAGCTGAAAACTCCCTCGAATCGCAGGCCCCCCCTTACACCACCCCCATGTACATTCGTCCGTATCAACGGCCCGGGTCATATATCCTTTCCTTACTCTCGATTCGCAAACCCCTTGCTAAACACGCGACATTGTATATTACTTCAGTTTAACTACCTTCTTGTTTCTCACTCATATTCGATAGATAGATTCTCCCCCACCGGAGGAATCGATAGAAATCAATGTTAGATAGTCCATCGATGTAAAAACGTGACACAAACTTCGCGAGAGACCTCTTTCGATCCGTTACCCATCATTCGTTTTTGACGGTTCTCTCCGTGCCGAGTAAGTTTTGCGATCGAGTAGACGTGTAGACGAGTAGATTAGAACGGGTAAGATCGAAAAGTATTTAGCGACAGTATTTCGTGTTCACATTCATACACCGATGGTCATTTTTTGTGACGAAGACGCATTTCTTTTTAACTTCGTTTAGACTGTCCATAATCGTAAGAAAGAACGGGCTCTAGTTGAACACTGTATCCGGATTGATTCCGTTCCGTATCTTCGTGGTCCGCTAAAAGAACGTTCACCGATTTAACAATGCGGCGATCTTTGTAAAAATTGTTCGTTACTCCGTTTGAAAGAAGTGTTCGCACGTAGAATTAATCGACTAGGTTTACAGAGAGAAGAACGTGAGAAGGAAGGCGCGTTGTGTCGAGAATGATTTGGAAGATCGAACGATCGCGAGAATCGCGTCGGAGGATCACGTTGCGATCTTCTCCCTGTGTCGACGGATCATTTCCTTTTCCTTTGAGCGCGGATGCGTAGAATCCTAATGATCGATGCGACATACAGAAAATGCGTTCCATCGACCGACCGTCATTTTTTAATCGTGATCCGAATTCCCTCGAATCGTATCGCAGTGCAGACAAGTTTTGATCGTTGATCGTTCCAGTTAGCCGACTACACGAAACGAGACAGAAAGAAGAGCGCCGTGTACAGCCCCTTCCCCTAATTTGTTTTGTCCGAAGATCGAAATAGAAGATTCGAAAGTAAAAATTGATCGTAGGAACGTAGACCGCATCGATTCTGTATGGGAACCTATAATTGGTTCGTGCGAATACTGTCAGTAGAGTGTTGTAACTTGTGACACACTGTTTTATTAATATAGGATTAATTGACATAAAAGAAAGAAAGAAAGGAAGCACCGAAGATCGAGGCGCTGACACCGCAGTTGCGCTCCGTTTAGCTTATAATCGCGTCTCTCCTAATCTCGAGCGTACACTTTTTGGTATAAGACTATTCTTCTTCTCTTTTCTTTACTCTTTTTTTTTTCTTGGTAAGACCCGTGTTTCGAATAACGATTATATATCGATAACCATAATGGTGATAATGGATAAATACCAATGTAATAAGAATGTACTTGTGGAATTCAGAAAAACGACGTGTGCGTGTTTTTTAAGCATCACTTTCTCACCGACATCCGCCGTTTCTCCAAACCCTTCTTGTCAAAACCCTTTTTTATCCGCAACCCCTTTTACTCGGTTCGCGCGATTCGCTGGCTTCCTGCGTGTCGCGTATCCGATATTGCAAGATCACTTCCTATATTTACCGTCAACGAACTCACAACTCTCCGATCTAGTACCATATCGTTTATTTAAGGCCCCGAATCTGTATTGTGCGTACGCCGGGCACACGAGCGTCCATCGTTTACGCGACATCGATTTGCGCGTGTAATCTCACCGTTTTATCGTGTCACGAGCATCCACGTTGCATTTCTCTGTGCCATTTGTACCCTTCCGTTTTCAGCACCTTTGTGTACTTTCCGCAACAACGATTATTTTATTCCTATTACGATCACGAAAAAGAAACCCCACTCACCCTCTCCACCATTCTCCCCTCTTTCTCTTTCCTTCTTTCGAAAGCTCACTTCTCATAGGAGTAAATAGTCGTTCGTTCAAAAAGAGGAAGATATTTTTTTTCAACGAGCATAATAACTCGTTATCTCATGTATTTAATTACCCGTCCACCGTGCCACTATCTCTTCTTTCACTGTGAATTTGTATTCCTCATAATCACGACCCAAACTCTAGGAATTGTTGGAGATTTTTATTGATAATCACCGAGTTGCTCGAATCTTTTTTCACAATATCTTCTCGATTCAAATCATAGCGTGTTTCCATACCTTTTTAAGAGTCGTTAAACTAATTCCCTGGTTTGCTATCACCTTCGTTGTATCGACCGATTTTTCCAACTTGAAACAACCGGATAAAATGGTTGGTTACGGATCAGTGTGCTAATAATCTCGTGTAATCATATACGGATGTCGAATGTTAGATCTATATGTTTAAGTCAATCGGTAATTCCTTTTTAAAACGATGTTATATAGTGCTGTAAATCGTAGTCCGAACTTGCGTTTAGCAAGTTTCCATTTCAATAAACATTAGACATTTGCGAAACTACCGACGATGAGCAAAGTTGCCCTGCGAGAGATATGAGAATGACTGGGAAGGAAAAGGAAGACTCGAATGCGATACTTCATATTTTTATTACTTTACATTTTGTATTATAAAATGGCGCAATCTTTTTTCTTCTCAGTTATAAGATGCTTTGGTAAACGAATGGTTTTTTTCTTCTTCATATTAATATAAAAGCAATGGGATGCAACTTGCAATATTTAATCGGTACATCGATGCACTTTGCTTGAAGTTTGTTTGTCGATGCGAGAGAGGCGAAAATCTTATGCAATTTCAGCCGGAAAGAAGTGCGTTCTTTGATCGAGCAAACGTATAGGTGTATATGTATATATATTGATGTAAACGCATTGCTCCAAAATGTAATTAGGAGAAAAGAGACAGGTATTCGGTGAGCACCGGACTGCGCGTAACAGCCGATCAAACGAAAACGACGTAACGGAATTTTCGCAGTTTCACTCGGAACACCCAAGTACGATACATGCGCCGTGCGAAAACCCCCGTAAAAAAAAATACCTGGAGAGCATCGCCTTACTTCGCCGCATATTTGACGACAATCGGCTATTCGCAAGTTCTCGAAGATATATAACGGTCGTAGCCGGAGTAACGTCGATAAAAAGTCTGCGGTGAACCAAGCACAGCCTCGTGATCTTACGGACGTCGGATTACGGAATTTGGTAGTCTCGATCAAAAAAAAAAAAAATTACGCCGAATATCGAAGCCCTTGCAACCGGTCCAAAATACGTTAATTCGGGACGCACCTCGAGAAGCACGACGAGATGTGAAAAGACTTCCGAGCCAGTAGCTATCAACCGAGACTGATACGTCTCTCAGACCCTTGCAAACAGGTACCAGTCCCTTGACAGAGTTAAAAGTATAGAGAACAGAATCAGACCGGAAGCGTGAGTCGCTGATCGTGTGATGTACGTGGCTTTTGAGAAACCGTCGAACGGAGGATTTCGGAAATACGGAAAACAAGCGCAGTAACGGAATAACGGCAAAAATCGGGAGGCCCACGTGTCGCGTGTGCGACCACTCAAGTTAAATAGTCAGCAGGACCGGGACCGGGACCGGGACGGGACGTGTAACCCTTGAGACGCGCGACGCAAAAAACAAACGTGCACAAACGTGATTATCGCGCCGGGTCGTCGGTTGCCAATTAACCCGGGAAAGAGTCATAGAGACGCGCCATTGGAAATCCTAGACACCATACGTATTGTAATGTGATGTATGATATAGGATTCGATAGCCCCTACCAAGCCAATGGACGTACTTGGAAGGAGCTGGGGCTTGACCCATCGAGTACGACGATGAGAGGTTCGACGTCCCACGAATGCCGAGATAAAACTCCATCGAGAGACATCGGAGGCTAGGAAGCGGTCCCGCAGATTCGGTCGAAAGATCAGGCTGGCTGAGAACCACGACATCCTAGCAAGGCAAGTCCACCTGCCCAAGTGGCATTAAGATCTGCGCTTTGCAAAAAGACCACCGAAAATAACAGCGAGTCGATTGTAAAAGACGCGAAAACCCGAGTATTGCAGCATTGATTTAAAACACGCACTTTTCTCCTAGCCGAACTCCGCTTTTGAGAGTCCATGTTTTCTGTCTCAGGAGAAGCGGTAGAACGCACGCGTACTTTGAAAAACCGGCAAATAGGAAGAACTCTTGTATGCGAATATAGGACTCTTGTATGCCAACTACTAGACTAAGAACTATCGGCAATGGCGAAGCTGCAAACGCTATCTTACTAGTTTCTGCTGGGTTGGGAGAGCACGAAGGTATCGTAAAGAAACGAATACTTCCCTCCGAGCAGACGCGCGTACTTTTTTGTGTTCCGATATTTAAAGATGCGGAAATCGAAATGCACGGATAGATCCGCCCACGAAGCTTGCATTCTCGATCGTGATCACGGAACGCCGATTCTAGACGACGCTTTATTTATCCTTTTTCATGTTTTCCATCGCTCGTATCGAGTCTCTAAAATATGGTATATTTACTATTCGACGGGCGCAATCCTTGCTCGTTTATTATCGAATTTGTGTATCGTTATATCGTGATCGAAACCATCCCGAGAAAATATAATCTTCGGAATTTTATTTCTAACTTCTTACCGGTAAGTAGTCATATATTCAGGTAAGATATGAAATCGTTAATCAAATTCACCGTGGGAACATCCGAGGTCAACGCGGAAGATTAACCAGGACGGATTGATTCTTTTACTCGCAGGAGTTTCGCACTTCCTTGATGAAAATACCTAGGACGGATAAAAAAATAATACCTACGTATGATTGGAGAATAAAGATCTATGAATTAAGCATTCCAATGGAATTTATATTATTTACAAATACACAGATGAGGAGCCGGGTACAAGACGATGTCCTTATTCCCTACATTCGGTTACGTATGTATTCATTGATATTTCCAACGAAATACGGTCAAATAACAAATGCGAGAGATTCCAAGGACTCGCGTCATACAAATAAGTTATTCTGGTTTGACTTTTCCCCACTAATCGCCTTTCGTAATTGCGTAAGCAAGATAACGCGCATTGCAATTGAATGCTAGAATACACAACGGCTCTCCTTCGTAATGAGTGCAAGTTTGGTTTCCACAAGGCAGTAGCAGTGGCAGTGCGCGCGCTAAGGATAACAATAGGAGTGCCCGGGAACATACGTAACAATGTAAGCCTTTCTATCTAAAGTCGTTCATTGTATGCAGTAAATATTTGCGATGTACAAAAGATTCGTTTTGTCGTAAAAAGATAAGATGACCTATGACGATAATGTGCAGAGGTGAAGAGGCGCTTTCTGTAACGTTGGCCTTCCTTCGCTTCGGTAGGATCAGTCGGGTGCGCGGAAGATCAGTGGCGCACCACCGCCAGCTTCGCACGGTACCCTTGGAATTTCAATAATTTCGAGCAAAATAAATATACCGGAGAAATGGCAGAAAACTTACGGTATGCTACCACTTAATTAAGAGCGTTTCGCGCGTTAGTTTTCAACGTATGTCGAGAATCTTTTAATTCAGACTATACATCAAAAAGACGTTTCGCGAGAGGGTTATGTTCCGCACACGCGCTCGTCATGTGCTCGCGGGACCGCATTGAACTCAGCCGTTCCTCCAAAATTGAACTTACATGCTTTGTCATTTTTTTCTTTAATTACGTATTTGATTCACCGAGTTATGCGCTGGATACATTCTTATAACTCTAGCGCTAACCACTCATATAACTCGCGTCCTCGTCCAAAATTATAACTGCATCGCGCAAGATAAAACGTCAGGTTATGCAATTCTCAGGAGCGGGCCGGGAGGGTTTGGTTCCCGGGTGCAAATAATTGAGACGTGTTCAGTGTAGATTTTGTAATTGTTTCTTTTGAATTTCTTGCAATAATAATTACATCAGTTTGAGATGCGATATATCTCCGATAATTATCAATTTCAGAGAAGGTATTCTTCTGGGTATGGGAAATCCCTTGCTCGATATTTCCGCCACTGTAGACAGTGATTTTTTAAAAAAATATAGTCTCGGTTCGAACGATGCTATTCTTGCGGAGGAAAAACATAAGCCGATGTACGACGAATTAATCGAACTCCACAAGGCAGATTTTATTGCCGGTGGTTCGGTTCAAAACACGATGAGAGTGGCACAAGTACATGTTATTCTGCGTATTCTGCATCTATAAAAGAGAATAAAAAGTATATACTAACATCGTACGTTTTAGTGGTTTTTGGAAAAACCAAGAATCGCATCTTACATGGGCTGCGTCGGAAGGGATAAATATTCGAAAATCTTGGAAGACCGAGCTCGCGCCGATGGCTTAAACGTTCGTTATCAATATACTGATAAAGAATCGACCGGTACTTGCGCCGTTCTTATTACCGGCAACGAACGATCTCTGTGCGCAAATTTGGCAGCGGCAAATTGTTTCTCTCCGAGTCATCTCGAGGAACCGGAAAATAAGAGACTCATCGAAGCGGCTCAATACATTTACGTATCAGTAAGTAGAATTCGAGGAACTTCCAAGAAAGAACTTGGTACCAAGAATCCGACATTATATCACGGAGAATCATATTTCAGGGATTTTTCCTAACCGTCAGTCCGGAATCGATACAAACCGTTGCACAGCATGCATACGAGAAGAACAAAATATTTATGATGAATCTGAGCGCGCCATTTTTGTGCGAATTTTATAAGAAACCCATGAGAGCCGCGCTTCCTTATGTCGATATTCTTTTCGGTAATGAAACTGAAGCTGACACATTCGCTAAGGTGAACGATTTCCAAACGGCGGATCGAAAAGAAATCGCGCTGAAAATCTCGCAACTGGAGAAAATTAATGACAAGCGGAAGAGGGTCGTGATTATAACTCAAGGCGCCGAAAATATACTTGTAGCAAAGGATGGCGTTGTAACTGAATTTCCCGCCATGAAGTTACCGGAGGAGAAAGTCGTCGATACTAACGGAGCTGGCGATGCTTTCGTCGGAGGTGCGCGATAACGAACATCCAAATCGGTTTATTTACTCGACGGTACTACGTTTTGTTAGCCACATTTCTTTTCTTTCAGGATTCTTGGCACAGTACATACAAGGTAATAGTATAGAGGTGTCCATAAAGTGCGGAATATGGGCCGCCACGGAAATCGTACAAAGATCGGGATGTACTTACGAGGGAAAACCGAATTTTTCCCCTTGATTCTCGTCATTCGGGTAGCAAATGTAAATTCTGTACTTAATAAATACCTTATTGATTTTTACCTCGATCTTCCTCGTCCGCCATAATTTACTCATTGCTAACGTGTCTATATCCTTACTTAATTCCTGTAATTCTCACTGGTATCACTATTATCATTTATTAGATACAAATAGCATTGTACCAATAATTAGGTCAATCATTGATTTTATATAGATGTAAAATATGGTGGACACTCGATGTATCTTTGGTGATACAAAGTTAAGTGTAAAGACAGTGTAT
Organism: Nysson spinosus; assembly: GCA_910591585.2. Taxonomy (NCBI): domain Eukaryota; kingdom Metazoa; phylum Arthropoda; class Insecta; order Hymenoptera; family Crabronidae; genus Nysson; species Nysson spinosus. The sequence continues at coordinate 340,791 of OU342839.1, read as the reverse complement.
AGACAGTAGATGGATAGTTGTAGCTTATGCGATGGCGGATTAAGTAGAGCGTGCAAAAGCGCACCTATTAATTGGTAAGTCTGATGAATTACGGTATAGTCTAAATTATGTTGTTGACGTATGTTTGTCGTAGCGGGTTTAATTAATGTATGGCATAAAAAATCAATAGAAACAGCTGCGGTGTGTGTTTCACGTAGTTGGTTACACGGAGGTACATTCGAATAGAAGAGCCACCAGTTGGAATAATTTTGGTCGAAAAATGATTATCAGAATACGACGGTACGCGGTACGCATGCGTAGAGCTAGCAGCTAGGTGAATGCAGAGCATAACGGGGTTGGATAGACACGTAGCGATAAAGATATACATGGAACCAGGGAAAACGAGGGTTAGGGTGGTTCTTAAAAAATCAATAATCTCATTACTAAATTGCATACAGTATGCTGTGCATTCCATGTCTAACAACAGATCCGACGACACGCCATTTGCGACCAAAATTCGAATCCAACAAAAATACCCTTTGATATCTGTATTCGACATATTTAAAGGGTAATTCTTCACGATACAAGATTTATTAAACATATCGTTTATTAAATAAAGTAGACACGTAAACGTCATGCGAGCAGAGTTTGAGGTCGTTACACGTGATAGTAGGTTATGACTCAACTTATGTTGCCTGAGAGTTTCGTAAGTTGCGTCAGCAAATACGTTGTACATCAACGGGAGAGTGTGCATGATCGATGTTTAGGGTGCGGAGTCGCGGAACGAGTCTGACAATTATTCTTGCTTTCAGGAGCATGGCCCCGGAGGGGACGGATACGGGCCTGGGTGCTCGTTGACAAAGTTCCCGGCAGCGTTGACGTAAAGCTTAGCAGTGGCCGCGCGCGTTGCTGACGAACGGTCGGGAAGTCGAGTGAACGTGAAACAAGCAACCTCACGTGGAATATCGTTTCGCCTTGTTAGACGTGTGCATTTCTAGGTAGTGTGTAACGCGTGACACGTTAGCTGCAGATTTAAATACGATCGGCCCGCTTTCCGGCTCTTCGTTTTATCGCGCGCCTTGTGCTCCCGCGCTACGAGTGCTTTTTCGCGGCGGCCCGTTCGAGGAGGGGGCAAATTCCTGTGTACATACAGGAGCTCGTGTTCAACGATAGCGTGTGAGTGTTCCTAAGAACGTAAAGCCGAGGCACGTGTGACCGGTAAGGGTTAGAGTGTGTTGGTCGAAAAAGAGAGTTTGATTGGTCGAGGAAAACGCGTGCCGCTACGAAACGACGACTTACTTCGTTATTTCGCCGTGGCCCTAAGAAGCGCGGCGTGCGCAATGCGCTCCCCACCGCGCGCATAGCGCGCACTCTCTAACCCCCGCGACCGCCATCTTTGTCAAGTGGGTAACCTGTGTGTTGATTTGTGTGAAATGTGACGCCGTTGTCGCGAGATAATTGGTGATCGTGATTACGCGTCCTTCGTGTGTCGGTACCCAGTGACCCCAGTCTACGTTCTCGGTCTGCTTTTATACATGGAACAACCGTGACCAGGTAAACGACACCGTCTTCGCCTCTTAAAAACCTTACCGAGAGAACCACGCGAATCGTCCACCCGACGCATACGGGCCAGCGGGTCTGCCTGCCTTCCATGAGACGGAGAAAGACAGACGGCCACGGTGAGAGAGATGGACTCACTCGTACGCAGTCCTCGTCCAAATATTTTCTCGAACATTTCCTCGGTTCCACACCTACAAGCGGACTTTATACTCTTATCATAGGACGCTGCTTATCTCCGACAAATTCCGATCATCGTTTTAACTGGCATCCGTCGGTGTAGCGCGCGAAAAATCATGCGAAACGCTCGAGTCGGCCGTGCCTACCCAAGATGGCTGCCCGTCGGGCTTCGAGAACCTTGTGTCCTCGCTCTCCGTTTCACCGTAACTTCTACGTATCCTCGTTTTTCCACACTCTCAACCCACCCAACTTCCGCCGTTCATCAAACAAATAACCCGATCTCGAGCTTTCCTTGATTCTTTAGCTAGTCATAGAAAATATCAAGAGTAACGGTCCCGTGGGCGACGGCCGTCGCACACGTATCGTCACTCTTACCTACGACTTCGATCTCGACGGGCTCAGTTACTCCCAGTCGAAAATGGACCGCGTATTTTCCTCGCCTTCGTTCGCGTTTTAAAAGTGCCTCGATTCAATTCTACACCGATTTATGCCAGTCCGATAGTTTCGCGTACCGATTTGATTCGACGACGACGTTCGGTTCGCGTTCTTCCGACCGACGGACACGATCGGCAAGCGAGTTCGAGTTTCTTTTCCTTGCGACACGTTCCATGCCGTCGGATGGAATATCGCATAATTAAGATCGGAAAACGGTGATCGGAAAACGTGTTAAGCAAAAGTATCTTATCAAAGTGGAAAGAAGGAAGAACGGAAGGCAGGAAGGAAGGATCGACGGGCGGCAACGGCGGCGGCGGCGGTTATAGGGCTGTTCGGCAACCGTTCTCGGAGTGGCAGCTGCTCTCTCTCCGCTTCTGTCGTATTCTCTCTTTTGCTCTCCGACGGGAGAGAGGGGTCCCGACAACCTACAGCCAGCCGGCCCGCTGCTAGCCTGGCCTCTCTTCGCCCTCGGCCCCGTCGTCTTAACCGGACGAACGACGGGCAAATAGACGGACGTGTTCGTTCAGCCGGTATTTCATTTCGCCTAATAAGATAGCAACTTGGAATACGCTCGTCGGCCGGCCGTCTATGTGTCTCCTCTCCGTGTGTATATATGTACGTTTGCGTGCGGGATTGTGCGTAGTGTGCGTGCGTGTGTATGTGCGTGTGGTTGAGCGGAGAGAAAAAAGAGAGAGCAAGGTGTATCTTTCGCGATTTATAAAGTGCCCGTTGACATTCGATGGAAAAGTTCTCAGGTGACTCGACCGCTTCGTCCCCTCGCTAATTCGCCCGTTCGCTCTCGCTGATACTCGAGTATTCGCATCGGCCGCTTCCTTGGAAGCGTGCCGGTAATTGGCCGATTAATGAATTCAAGCCGAGGCTGTCGATTAAAATGTAAACCGCCACGAATCTTTGACTCCGTTCCACGTCTCCGCGTCTCCCGGTAAAGTTTCTTACGCCTTCCGTAGACTGGATTTCGTTAGCCCGCATTTCAAGCACGCACCGTGTCGTTCCTTTCTCTTCTTGAATTCGAGCCCAGCACAATTTGGATCGTGTTTTTGGTCGTTCTTTTTTACGGCATATTGCGAGCCTTCATTTTAGATGGAGAAACATTCATGCATTCTAGCCGATTAACTTTGAAAAGAAACAACGTTAAATCTGCCAAATTGCATCCAGGGGTTCCAATTTAATAAGGTTTCGTTTCACTTGTTGAACGCTGAATATGATCTGGTATCGTCCATTTATTTTGACCCTTTCGAGGCTAGCCAGCAGGAGGTACAAAAAACGGTGATTTTGCATCCACGATATGTTTGGTTTCAGGTAGCGTAGCGTTTCATTGAGACGATGATAAGTAATCCATGTTTCCATTGACGCTCAAAGAACCACGTGTGGAATGTCAAGTTTTCGCCGTGAAATATCATGTGCATGCCGTTAGATAATAGATGACCGAAGGCTTCCTCGTGTATTTACAACGATGAACGAGAATGTTATCAGAACGCGTCGAAAGAAGTGGAAGGAACGAAGTTCTCGCGTAAGAAAGGTTTTGGCGGGAAACCGGCCGTTCGCGTTTCGAGCTTACGGAAACGTCAGTTTCGAGAATAGAACGTGCACGTGGTGAGAATGAAGGAAGGTTTCTTCCATTGGCTGCACGCAGCCGGTTCGACTTGGTATCCCAAGTTTTTCCCTCCGTTCTTTAAACGTGTTAGCAGTTAAACCCAGGGATATTTATTATCGCACACCCGCGACTCGGCGCGCATCGGTGGCCTAGGTCAACTTGTATCACAGCTGCATCTCGACTCCTGGCTTTACCGCTCGTTATTCACCATTCGCGGACAGGTTTCGCTTCTCCCCGTAATTCATTCCTTCCTAGACATTCTATTTCGTCCGAGAATTTCATCTCCATTCCGATTCTTTTTGTCGTTTCCTTGTAAACTCATCGGCGACGTTTCACGACGACGGTTTTTATTCCGAACGTTCTTCTTGTACTAATAGCAAATATTTGTATCGAGTACCGAACGTTACGTTGGAGCATTGTCGGTTGCAATGTCTCTTTAGATCAGCGTTAGAAAACCGAAGTAACTCTTAGGAAAGCGAACCGCGGCTATTGGTGCGTGAAGTGTAACAGGTAGCAACATAATTGTTACGTCATATTAAGTATGGCCCAAAGAATTATTGGACTAATGCAGATTTCAATTCGAATCACTTCATTTTATAATCATTTCCAAGTGATTATAAAATTAAAAACTTAATGAGATATCAAAAAAACTTTGGCCACGCGTAACATCGCTTCTCACGGTTCGCCGGTGATTCACCTCTCGGCAATAACAAAAGGCCACCGTTCTAGCCAGCCGATTACTTCTTTACTCCCGTCGTACCGTACTTTTTTAGGCTCGTTCTAACCGCGCGAAAAGTTCAACGAGCAAACCAGAAGAAAGAGTTCTGCGAAGACGTGTGTTCGTATAAATGTAAACTGAGGTTGTATACCATCGCTTGAAATAAGCCGCGTGCTTATAGGTCGTTTTACATTGCGCAATACGACTGCCGGGTACAGTGATTTTAAATATTTCTCTCCCTACCTTCGCTCACATACACCTTCCCGACTTTGCTCCCGTCGAGGAGAAAGTTCATCGTTCAGGGGAAAACCTGGCGATCGTTTGCAACAAACCACTCTTCTAACTAACCGAGAAAATCTTACGATGTCTATTACTTATATTTAGATACCGATACATATTTTTACGCGCGAAATGTACGAGCTCAATGATATTTAGAGATTTTTCCTACGATTTCATACGATCATTTCGTAGTTGACGGGCTAATTATGTAATAGTTCTAAGTCTGCAAAAAGCGTATGTTCAAATAACTACGTATCAGTGGCTTTCTAAGTAGCTGATCGTGTTAAGTTGTTACGTTGACTGGTTCTCGCGTATAACATAAACCTTTTACGATTGAATTCGGCGATTGAATCGTTTTACTGTGCTGCACATCTTGTTCGATGATAGGGGCGAATAGTATGACAGGACGTAATATCGTGTAATTAATATTTACGTTACTAATCGCGGGGTTCCGTGTGTTTCAGGGTGAGTGTAATACCCGAGCGTTCAAGGGAGGTAAAGCGAAGGGAGTCGCGGGAAAGTTCTAAGGAAGTCGCAGGATGTGAATGTCGTGGCCGTGACTCGTCCGACCCGGAGGCGCCTTAAGCGTTGTCCACCGGGGAATACGCTGGCCAGCAACGTTGCCCTTGACGCGACCGTCGCCGTCGACGTCGTCGTCGTCGTCGTCGTCGTCCTCGCCGGCAGACGGCCGACGGAGACGAGATGGACGAACCCGAGTCCGCCGAAACATGGTCGGCCTGGTTTCTGGACGCGATACGGAAGATCCGCAGCCAGAAGCAGAGGCCGAGCGTCGAGCGGATCTGCCATGCTATTCGACAGCATCACAATTTCCACGAAGAGGAAATCGCGGAGCACCTAGAGGTTGCCGTGAAACGTGGAGACGTGCTGAAGATCTTCAACAAGGGACAATCCTCGTACAAAGATCCGGGCGGGCTACAATCGAAGCCGCTCAAGGTCGGCAAGGCTACCGATCTCAGCAAGGTACTCGGCAAGGCCGTAAGAGAACTCGGTGAGAGAGAGGGCTCGACCCTGAAGAATATCGAGAAGTATATCAGGCAAAGTCATACGGTCGAAGAGGAAGCAGAGGGTGATTTAAGGACAGCACTCAGGTTGTCCGCTAAGAGAGCGGTCGATCGAGGACTGGTGCTTCAGGATGGCAGACTCTTCCGACAACCGGATAGACCACCCTACCTCAAGAAAGTTGGTGATAATGCTCATGCCACTCCACCGGACCCGCCCGCGCCTAAGGTGAGTCATTTTACATCTGACCTGTCTCTTATCCGCGTAACCTCATCGCTGTGACTCACGTTACCAGACAATGATTTTATTAAATTAGTCGTGAGAAGCAGTTTAGTCGGTGCACGGATCTTGATGGATAACGTAACTCAAGAATGATTAACGATAACTTCAATTAGTGCAGATCTTCTTAATCATTTCTTGCCCATTCTTGCACATTCTTGTAGGCATCCATTCATGAACACCTTAAAATTACGTCGGAAAATCATATTAAAAGTTAGTCGCAAGGTTGATATTAAGAAGGTGGAACACGAGTAGCATTAAAGACCGCGAGGAGCAACAGTTGCGCCGATGTTACGAGAATTTTCACGGCCTTGAACTCGGGAGAACGTGTTCGCCGAGGCATTCGCGTTACAGGGAGAGCGCACGGCATCGACTTAACTATACGGTCCGGAATTATTTAGCTCGACTTAATTCCACGATTATCAGCGAAATTCGAGTATCGCTGGAATCACAGTAAGAGATGTATTCTAAACCAGTAAGATGTAAAGTCTCGTTGGAAGAAGACCGACCGGTTGGCGAGTCAATTCTCGCTTTCCATCGGTTTACTCAAAGGTTCAGGATAGGTCAAATGCTATGTACGGCTCACGGCAAAAAACGATCGGTAGGTTCTTCAGCAACGATCCATTAATCTCGACGAGGTGATCGGTGAACCTCTCTCCGTGTACCTTGTCTTCTTCGCTCCGAGTGAAGAACTTCGAGTCCCGTTCGCACGCTACCGCACGATCTTCCCGAGGAATTCTTCCCGCTGGTCGGCCCTCGCTCTATGTTGATTGTCACAGGAATTTAGAACAACGGGACCTGTGATCGTTGACTGGCGCGCCCGAAAAAGGCCTGCTCTAAGAATTTCTATCTAAAATATTTCTTCAATCGGCCAGCGGGTGGCTAAAATTAGGAAAGATTTCGCGACCTTCTAGAAAGCAATGGGCGTAGAGAAACATTTTCTGTGTATGACTCACGAATCATAACGACGCCACGAACAAGGCGGAAGCGTTAACTTTGTAACGACGTGCGCGGTTTAAACGATATTGGGTTTACAGTTTCGTGACAGTTCATAGAAACAGTTGGATAGATGATCATAAAATAAGGAAAATATTACGCGGTCGTGAGAGCCCTTTCTTTGCGCGGGCTGGCGAAGTCACGGCGTATGCCCACGCCTCGCGGAGTTCCGATGCGTGGCCAGGGGGTTTGGGCCGCGAGGAGACCGCGGAGACCGCGGAGAATAGGGGAATGGTGACGACGGAGTGGTGAGGAGAGGGTCGGGACGATGTGATATCTCGACCAACTTCCGGCGACTCGTTTGTATATCGCTTCTCTTATTGATCCTCCGCGCGCACGGAATCACTCGAAGTTCTCTGTTAGTTCCCCTCCACTTAGGCCGACCGACCACGTTTTATGCGTGTCAGGCCGCAGAGAGCGCGAAAACTTGTAGAACGGTTGCGCCAATGCGCTCCACCAATTGTATGTCAGGTGTTTCTTAGTTTCACCGCTCCACGTCGCTATCTGCCATGGATATCAATTTTCCGCCGGTTTTTTTGGTAACCCTTTCGGTGGCGGATAGTTTTAACACTTTGATGGCCGCTGACATTACATGGGCGTCATTTGTATGCGACTGTTAATGGCTGCCATACATTGGCGTCATGCAATGTATGTTAACACATTGTTGACCGGCAACGAGTAAACTCGTGTTAGTACACGCATCAGCTTATGAATTATTAAAGCTCCTGGCAATGTATGTTTTCATTATAGCATTGTTGATTGTGTTGGGTATCGTTTATTTGATTATAATAATTATTCTGGACATTTATCTTATTAATCGTGTTTTAATGTTGGATGTTTCCGGTCAACAATATGTTAATAGAATCGGTTGTTCGTTAAGGTCCCGGCACGGAACTATCTGTTGCCAATGATACTCCGAGGAAACAGGTCCGCGGTTGTTCGAGCACGATTACCTTGTAGCGGAGCAAATTGCAGGGGCACCCGATCGTTTATCTCAACCAGGATCGCTCGAATTACGTTCCTAATAAATATCCCGACGTCGACTCTCAGTATATCGTTACATTGTTAAGCTGCATTATCAATAGATGCACGCAATGACCTTAAACCAGAGATCGCATTGAGGAACGTACGCGAGCTATAAAGACGCGGATCGTTGAACCGTTTCCTCGCGTACAGTTACTCTTTAGAATGATTCGTGAGTTCCCCGTGGAGGAGCAACAGGTTGGCTTCGTTTAGTCGGAGAAGCGGAGAAGCGGAGAAGTGGAGAAGCGGAGGCTGCTGGCTCGGCTGGCCACGTGTTGGTTCTGTCAAAGAGAATCGCCCTCCGCATTCCCGCTTCTCCGAGGGTCGCCACCTAAACACGTTTTCTACCGAAATGACGATACACACGCCTCACCGATCGAACTGAATTCCAAGCGCGACCTTATAATAGTCATTCTTTTTTACGACGTGGAATTGCATAATAACGATAAGATACGCATTTCTTTACTTATTGCGCTTGCATTTTAATGTTCGCACGACTGAAACCATAATTATGATACGCTATTTTCTGACGGATTCCGCGTTTATTCTTTTTCGTTAATTTCGGAAAAAAATGATCGGACTACTTTGCGCGTTACTTCAGGCGGTGCGTGTAAGTTGCGGCTAGGGTCTCGCATCCTCGCGGCAGTACAGTTTTAATAAGATGCACCCTTCCTGATGCAAAGATATACTAAACCCAGGCTGCATCACGGAGAGAATGAATAATTACATTTTACTACCTTCTCGTGTTTTTGTATTTTACGTGTACAAACATATACTCTACGCGAATGTATAGAAATGTACGCACGAACCATGAAGGTTGGCCAGTGCACCACGACCACGACAAATGGCCGATCGACCTGTAATAATACCTTTCCATATACAATGTTTCCGCGAAGTGAAAATGATTGAATGGGAATCAAGTCTGCCGACGTAAATCTTTGGCCGATTCTACCTTTTATTATTTATAGCGGCTTATGGTGATTTATAGCGTCGGAAGCGAGTAGTATTGGCACGGTAATCGGAAGTTTATCGGTTATTTGTAAACAGACGATAGGCGCGACGAGGAAGGTCGTTAATCTCGGAATACATTTCAACCATCGTAGACGATTGTAAATGCCTTAACCAGTGAACTGCAGAATTTAATTTTGAAAATCACTCACGGGGCAAATGCTCCTATTATAAATTTGACGAAAAAAGTCAAGTAAAATGAAAAGGGAATACATTTTTATTCTGTGCAAAATTAATGAAATAAACCGATGTCCAGAGAAAAGTACACAAAACAATTCGGATAATCAACTTAGCTTGTAAAAAGTAATACATTGTACGGGCAATATCCAATATGACAAAGAGAATAATCAAATGAAAACAAAAATACATGGCAGTTTTATACCACCAAGTGACATTTTTATTACATCTTACTGAAATTTCCAGTTTTTATAGTAAATAGAAATTCTTTATTTTACTTTTGATTGACGTGTGTACACATCGAACGTAGTTAACTGAGTAAGGGACCCGAATGATTGTTTTGTTTGTATATACATTACAGTTGCCAGCGCCATTGCCAATATGCAAGGAATGTCTCGGGGCCACGATGGCCGGAAACAACAACAACACGAAACGCAATGCCACCGAGAAGTTGAGCAGGTGCAGTGTTTGCGGGGCAGCCCTGCATAATTCCTGTGCACCGGCGGAACTCTCGATACTCGTTGATAGGGGTATCACGTGGTCCTGCGACGATTGTTCGCCGACCTGCGCTGGTTGTCAGTTGGAACGCGAATCCCAAAATTATTTGGTAAAGTGTTCTGGTTGCGTGAAATGTTATCATCCTAATTGCTTGGATCCCGCCCTCGATAAAAAGAATAAAGCACCCTGGAGGTGTCGGCACTGTCAGACGGCGCATACACCGGTGTCGAAGGATGAAAGTAAAAAGGGCAAGACGCAGGACGCGACCAATCTTGATGATACGCCCACGAGCACGAGGAAAAGACTTAGCAAATTACGTGAAAATCGAAAGTAAGTTCGCTGGAAAATTGCATATAAGGGTAACAGTAGAGCATGCATCTGATTTGTCGAGGGTGCATATCAATCTGTAGAAACATGAGATCATGTTTGACGAAGGGAAGTATGGTCTCTGTGATGATGAGATGATTTGTTTTGATATTGCAGATCAACGGTATCCAGAAAGAGCTTAACTGCTGTTACGCCCGGGAAGAAAGGCAGTACAGGAGTGGCACAGGTGGACAGCAGCTCGGACGGTAATGCGGGTGTTGTCTCCCCTCGTCAACCACCTTTAATTTCCTCTCCTTTACCACAACCCCCCACCCCACTCGCAGGCCAGGGTAGGCTACTCGAGGAAAAAAACGACCGGATCTCGAAAGAGAAACAAAAGTTCTTTAGGCTGAGCGCATTTAACGCGGAGCACAATAAGTTGAAGCGGGTGGGGGGCGGTGATAAATCTAGACCCTCGCAGAACGTTAGTCCTAGGTCGACTCGGGGTACCGCGAACCTGAAGAAATCTGTGCCGAATAAAACGGCGCCGGCGCCGTTAGTGTCTAGCAGCAGCAGCAGTAGCGAAGCTAGCGATAGCGAATCCTCCGACGGCAGTGATACGACGGACGATGACGATGACGACGACGACGACGACGACGATGATGACGATGACGACGACGACGACGACGATGACGATGACGACGAAGAGGGTAATACCTCGAGTGAGTCTAGCGAGTCTTCGTCCGAGGACGAAACGCGGGTGGAACGTATCGAGTCGCCGAAACCGAGGGGTCCGTTTTCCTGTGATCTCAACGAAGATAAACCTTGGGGGTTTGCCGCGGCTGCTGCCAAACTCAACGTCGAGTCGCCCTTTTTTAGTAACATTACGAATACCTTCGGCGCGCCATTACCAAAACTCGATGTTACCGATACTCCAACCTTTGGTTTGCACATACAGCCAGCTGCAAACGTTCTGGACGTTAAGAAGAAGCAGAAGAACGACCGTAACACATCGTCCACTGGTTTCCGATCGGCGGAGAATAAAGTAAAACCCGGTGCTGGCCAATTAAAGGGCCTTTTCGATGGTTTGAGCCACTTCTTTTCAGCGCCCACCAACACCCGAGTGAGATCCGGCGCGTCCGCGCCTAACTACGCGCCGGATAGAAGAAAAAGGCCTAACACCGACGATACCAACAAGTGCAACAAAGTTCTGAGAGGGAGTCACAAAAATAAGCTCGACGATGCGCCCGCTCTTTCTAAGCACAAGGAAAAGGCAAAGTCCGAAGCGAACGACGTGTCCCGCGTTCCCAGGCCAGGAATATTTACACCATCGGACGAAACGTTCTTCGGCTCGCTGAACGAGAAACTACCAAAAATGACGCCATCGAGTTTGGTAAAGACAGCGGTGAACAGTAAAAGACACGAACACGAGAGAAGAAAATTGATGAAAGACGACGCGTTCCTCGTGAAGTGCGCGGATACGGAGGTGTCTTCGCCGTCCTCGTCAACGTCGTCCCCTAAGCACGAACAGTACTCGCGGAAGAGAAACGCCGTAGTCGAGACAAGTCAAACACGCCACCCTGTGCCCGCTCTGTCAAAATCTGGCCTGTGTTCCGATTCCGTGAAATCAAATCCTTGCCTAAAATCCAATCCACGAGCCTGTACTAGCGCCGCCACCACCACCAACACCACCACGACACCCCGCGCGACACCCTGCTCCACCAGGAAGGGTAAGAGTCTACCCCACCCGTTCACAACTCCTAACCCCCCAAGATGATGCACCCAAAGTCGCAAACGAGACTTCCCTCTAATCTAATCCTCGCTCACCACCACGTGGATGTGTTGGCGGTGTGGTGTGGTATCATGTGTGTGTTTATGTGCGTCTGCCGTATAACTTCTCCCAAGATAACATGATTGTTCCGCCAATCCATCGGGGTAGCTTCGTTTCTACCCAGATACCCGATATTTCGGGGATCCACATTTTGGTTTAGATTTTATTCGGTTGCTGAATTTTGCTGCTTCCACGAGTGACAGATCCTTCCGCTCGGGAACAATCAGGTTCCTTGGAAGAACGTTTCTCACTTGTATCCTGTGAAACTAATGGAAATAATGGAAATAATAGAATAACACGCGCTCGGATTACGTTTACAGATACAACGTGTTTCCATTAGTTTTACACGAGTTACTCGTCTGTGATAACTGCATGCTACTAACGACATTTCTCACCTGGCTCTGGCACTTTATTTTCATTAACTCACTGGACACATTCATAAAGTACAAGCACGACTACTGCACGACTTATGCATTTCTATATACATCCCTTTTTTTTGTTTTACACTTTTGACCTTCATAGTTCATCGATATTTTTCAACATCCACTGAACAGATTCACGCATATCCGTATAAAAGGTAAACGAACGTGCATCATTGGGATCGACATACTGTACAGAGCTTAATCAGTTACCGCATTTGAATAATCCGTCTCCTTACCCCTTTCCCCAGCAAGAAATGAAATCACCAAACGTAGGTGGTTAGTTTCCAGGACGAAGAAATATGGTACTGGGTGGCATATCTCACTCAGCCGCCTTTTTGTAATAGTCACACTGGAGTCTACCTGCTGCTGCTGACAAATAGCAGGCACTAATTATTGTTACTCACCGCCCTCCACAGTAAACAAACAAAAACATGCCTTTGCCATTGAAGAGCCAACTTTGATACTCTGCCAACACATCCCACCAAAAACCTACCCCGCAGCTTTGCTTTCGATACTACTCACAATAATAATCATCAATTCGACTATTATATCGCACTCATTACGCAATTATTATCGTGGTTTGTCATTGCACTCGGTCGTGTCACGCTTGCTAATTTCAATAATTTCTCCCTTCGTCATTTACGTTACTTTTGTCATCGGCCCTCCGTTACAGAGATCAGTCATTTATGTTTATTTCTTGTGATTAGAGTAAATTGAAACTTAGTTTCTCTCCTTTTCGCGCATATCTTACATTGATATCGATTACGATGACGTCGATCATCCTTGCTGTTACAATTAGATAGGAAAATGCATTAATGCAACACTTTAAAGGTATCACACTTCCCGACATGTAACTTGAAATCGCAGCTCGTTAATCGGACGACTTTTCAATGAGATTCAATTTGACTTTAGTTATTCCATCCCTGGTACACCGATGGATATTGAAGCGTCAAAAATCAGTGTATTTCTTTCTTCTGTTTTCAGAGGAGACTGTGCTGCCGCAAACCTTGCCTCCAGGTGTCACGCAGAAGGATGTTGACCTTTTTAGAGAAGCTCGAGACAGAGCTTCCAGGTTGACAGTCGTCACCGAAGAATCCGAAGAACCAACGGTAACCGTGAATTCTGGTAACAACGTTCCCGGAAGTGGCGCACGAAATCCAGCGGCCATAGTTTTTGGCCGGTACGAGGTCGAGACATGGTACTCGAGTCCGTTCCCGCAAGAATACGCAAGATTACCTAAATTGTTTTTCTGTGAGTTTTGCCTTAAGTATACGAAAAGCCGAGCAGTTTTGGATAGGCACATGGACAAGTGTCAATGGAGGCATCCACCAGCCACAGAGATATACAGGTGTAATGGCTTGTCCGTCTTCGAGGTATGTAGGGCTTTATTGCCTCCATTTTATTTTGGACAAAACAGTCCACATAGAATATGAATTGAATCGTGTGCATCCGGTACATGTTACAGATCGATGGTAACGTTAACAAGATTTACTGTCAAAATCTGTGTCTTCTGGCGAAGCTGTTTCTGGACCACAAGACTTTGTATTACGACGTGGAACCATTTCTCTTCTACGCGGTGACGAAGAACGACAAGTATGGTTGTCACTTGGTTGGTTATTTCAGTAAGGAGAAACATTGTCCCGCTCAAAGATACAATGTTTCGTGTATTATGACCTTGCCGCAGTATCAGAGGCAAGGTTTCGGCAGGTTTCTTATAGAGTTCAGTTATTTGTTATCGAAAGTTGAAGGTATTCCTGGCACACCTGAGAAACCCCTTTCCGATCTTGGTCGGGTATCGTATCATTCGTTTTGGAAAAGTGTCGTGCTCGAATATTTGGATGCGCATAGAGACAGTACGGAGATAAGGCTGGGTGATATCACGAAAGAGACTGGTGCATCGGCGCACGATATTGCGACCGCGATGCAATTATTAGGATTCATTAGATCGGTTCATTTGCCCGGAGAAGGTAATTCGAAAGTGGCTGTTGTCGTTGATTGGAGCAAAGTAGACGCGCATATGGCGAAGCTGCGAAAGAGTTCTCGCATCAAGTTAGATCCTGACTGTCTAAGGTGGATTCCGCTGCTCACTCAAATTCCGAATCCGTATCAAAGTCCGGAAGAGAGTGGTGATACCGGATCGGAAACCTCCCCCATGGTTGAACCGAAACATGTTCCCGCCATCGTCGAGAAGATACAAAGAGTTAAAATCAAGAAGAAGCCGAGGGGAAGAAGAATCGGTCAGAGAAGATCGTCACCTTTGAAACCAAGATCACCGCAAAAAGCCACGCCGCAGAAGGATTCCGCGAAGGATTCCGCGAAGGACGTGAAAGAGACGAAAGAAACAAAGGGTGCCAAAGCAACGAAGGAGTCGAAGGAAACCGAAGAGGAGAAGGAATCCGAGAAAGGTAGTCCAAACGTTGCTGTGCCCGAAACCAATAAAGAACCAATGGAAGTGGAAACGAAAAGTGTCGCATCTACGCCAAGAAACTCCCGGTCACTCGCGGCTTCGAAAAATGTAAATTCTATAAATTCGGCGAAAACAATTGCCGCGTCTATGATGTCCAGGAGGAGGATCAGAACTCCGAAAATGCCATACTCTGAACCATCCGTGGTGACGACGCCATTGAGAAAACGAAAACATTCCGAAAAGACTGAATCCGAGGAGAAGGAAGAGAAGGCAGAGGTTAGTTCGCGAAAAAGAACGCGCGAGTCGTTGAGGGAAAAAGAGAAGGAAAAGGAACGCGAACGAGGGAAGGAAAAGGAGAAGGAGAAAGAGAAGGAGAAGGAGAAGGAAAAGGAGAAGACAAAAGACAAAGATTCTCAGAAGGATGGAACGTCGGAAGTTGAAAGAACATCTGTAAAAGTGACGACGCCGTCTACGCCGGCCATTCAGAAATCGACGAAGAAACAGTGCAAAGTCGACGATATTTTGTTGAAAGTAACGAGCCGGCAAACAAAATATTTACAAGCGAAGCAAGCGAAAGAGAAACGAGTGGCGGAAGAAACTCCATCCGAGGAGAAGGAGGAAGTAAAGGATGTTAAGAGCTCACCGATATCAAGAAGGGGAAGGGCCAAGGCTGCCGTCGCGGAAGCTCTGAAGATGCCTCAACTAAAACCGGAAGTACCGACGAAAGATCGCGCAGAGAGTCCCGTTGTTCCTCCTCCTTCTTTATCTCCGCCACCCGAGTCTGTACGATCTACCGGTCACACAACCAAACAACCGGTTGCCTCCGAAGTATTTCCTGCAAAGGAAAACAACGTTGACGAAAATAAATCCGAAAGTGTCGAAGACAATGCACACGCAGTTCCGCCGGAACCGGAAATAGCATCCGCGAGTCCCGGAGAATATGAAGGGGGAGACGAGGACGAAGGAGAGGAGGAAGTACCTGCGCCGAGACCTAAATCGGTATCACAATCCTCCGGTAATCTTGAGAGTGAGCCTCACAATCAGAGTGAGAAAATAGAGGTCGAAGAAGAGAAGAAAAAAGAAAAAGTAGACGAACATCAGCAGCAGAAGCAAGAAGAGGAGAAGGGTGAGAAAACTTTTCCCCAAAAAGTAGAATCGGAAGTCGTCGAAGTCGTCGAAGTGCAGAACGAAGTTCCGAAGGAATGTGATAAAGATTCAGAGACTGAGAAAGCAGTTTGTACTACGGATGCGTCAAAATTGGTACCTGAAGTTTCTTCTCCGAAGGAAGAGGAGGGGGAGGAAGAGGTGAATGGAAAGGTGGAAGTGATTTCTCAGGAAAAAGCCAGCAGTCCCAGGGGTGACACGGATTATGAAAGATCGACCCCCAACGACTCGAAGGAAGAGTTGACACAACCAAAGATAGAGACCTCACCCGCGACACCCGCGACACCCGCAACACCCGCGACACCCGCGGAGAAAAAAGAGTCGTGCGTGGTTTCTAACATGGCATCTCCCGAAGCCGAACCACTGACTCCGCAGGAAAAAGTTGCACCCATCGTCGAGCAACAGGAAACATTGCAGCTGCAGCATCAGGCGGATGAACTCAAGCAGAATTCCCCCGAAAGTGGTAAGACTACGCCGCACTTGGATAATCCTGGCTCGGTGAAAAGGACGCCACCTTCGCAACCAGATTTACCATCGATGGGAGTTTATACGCCGGACTCTACAACTAATTCGGTGCACTCGTTACATTACGGACAATGTGATTTGGATGTCAGTCAGTTGGGACTCGAATCTCCTACGTCCATAGCCAGTGATCTTGCCTCTCAAAATAGCGTAGAAAGACCACCCAGTGCGCTGCCATCGATGCCATCATCGGTCACGGCTCCAATTTCAGTATCTATGCAAATTAGTGCACCACCGACTGCCGTCTCCGTGAATATAACACCGCAAGTCCAATACGCCGATTGCTCCATGCCGCAACACACACCTCCGGCCCACGTCAGTATTCATCCGATGCATCAACCGCACACGCCGCAACCTCTTCAGCAACCAAGGACTCCTCAGTCTCACACGCCTCAAAGTATACCAACACAGAGCCCACAGCCTCTGCCGCAATCGCATACACCTCAGCCGATACCGCAATCGCATACACCGCAACCTATTCCGCAATCGCATACGCCGCAAAGTATACCGACGCAAAGTCCGCAGCCTATACCGCAGAGCCACACGCCGCAGCCCATGCCACAGTCTCACACTCCGCAACCGATGCAACTCTCCTTAGCGCAGCAACCGCAGGCTCAGAGTATGGTGCATAATTCGTCTCAGCAATCTCAGCAGCAACAATCGGCGCATCATCATCATCATCAGCAGCAGCAGCAACAACAACAACAACAACAGCAGCAGCAGCAACAATCGGCGCATCAGCAGCAGCAACAATCGCAACAGACGCAATCGCATAGCAATAAGAGAGCCAGTGGATCCCAAACTACGCATAGATCGAGATCGACTCAACAAAGTAGCAGGTCTCATAGAACTACTCCGCCTACGTCGCATACCCAGGTCTCTCAACATACACCGTCCCACACCAGTCATGCAACTGTAGCGCATACAACGCATACAACGCACGTGCCACCGCAGTATCAACAGTCTTCGACGATGAGCGTACCACCGGTACCCCATCCGCATTCTCACACGCACGCTGCCCATTCGCACAATATGGCAGTAATATCGCAAGGGAATTACATGGCTGTGGCATCCCAGGGTTTCCCGACGCAGAACACTTACGTGATACAGCATCGGAGCAGCAGATCCGGGGCACCAACCCCTTGCACGACGGCCACGAATTTTTATATACAAACCAGCGCGATGCCACCACATTCGCACACACCGGCACCGTCGCTCTCCGCATCGGGAAATCATCAAACGACGAACTCCTGCAGTCTAGCAAAATTACAGCAGCTTACCAACGGTTTAGAGATGATACCACCGACTCCTCCACCGGCGATGAATTTGACACCGCCGCCACCCATTCCACATACCATGACTCCGCCGCAAACCTCGAGACAATTACCGACACCGCCCCAGGTGCCTCTCGGTTATGCCAAAAATTATTACAACGTGAACACGGTACCTCCGGGTACACCTGGACCACCTAGTAGATCGACCTCGAGGTCGTCGGCGAATGCTAATATGGCATCTCTTACGCAGCCTTATCCCAGCGAAAGTCTTTATCGACAGACTCTGGACCCCGGTGGTACCTGTCCGCAAATGCAGAGTGCTGCCAGCAGAGTCAGTCCCAATGTCGCGTTAAACACGAATCTCATGGCTGCCGCACAGTATGGTTACCGGGTAGCACAACCGGCTACCGGTTACATGAACCAAGCGGCTCAACTTGGTGGCTTCATGAATCAAGCGAGCCAACTCCCAGTCGGAGTCGTAAACGTACCTGCGCCGTATCCTCAGGATCCTCATCAACAGAATCCAGCGGCGGTGTACACTACGTACCACGGTTACATTAACGGAGGCCTTATGCAGCCCCTGAACAGTACGATGAGGCCGCGCTAGTCCCAATAACTTTCAACGCACAGGCATTTTATTCTATGGCTAACACTCGGGCATGTATTCTTTTCAATTCGCCCGAGGACCAACGTCTTGTCGGACAAGTTAATGCTCTCTTCGAATACGATCTTCCACGACGCAACCATTCTACTAGAATTCGTAAACCCCCTTTTTCACTTCGCTTTACGTAGGAGTCTTATTTTTCAGTAATCGCATCAGCCTGATTACAAGCATTACACTGTGAGTGCAAAGTTGGTTCGCTTTTAAAAAGAAAACTCTATCTAGAATGGAGACACAGAAAGATTCCGATGCTCGAGGAACTCGTATTGTACGGATCCTTAACTTGTTGAGAAACATTCGGGAGGATTAGCAAGGGTTATCGTACGACAATGTCCGGAGCATAGGTTCGTAACTTGTGCATTTTAAAAATGAACAGACCTTGGATCCCGAAGGAACGATCGACGAAGGTAGAAAGAAAAGGAATCCCATTCCCTTGTTTCCGACAAAACGAATACCTATTTTTGGTAGGGCATTCCTCCCCTCGATCCTCCCCTCCCCCCTAACCCCTTCTCTGAGACCGGAACAGTGTTACGTTTTGTGTATAATAATATAAATATATAAATATATATATACATATATAAATACTTACAAGAATATTCTGTTTGATATTATCGATTGTTGAACGTTGTTGTTTACGTTTTTCTTCGAGGCACGCTGTACTTTACTGTATCATAAACTACTTATCGCTATGATAATTATAATTGTATTATTACGGATAATTATCGTCAATCGTGATCGGCATCACCAGGATTCTTTATCGCGTGACATCGACATCCACATCGACATTTACACCGTTCTCATCGCTCGCAAGAGATCTCGCGAAGTTTTCACTCTCATTATTATTGTTCTTGCTAATTATCGCGCGAAGACGATATATACTGTTATATTTCATTCGTCTCAAATGTCCACGTTCATATATGCGTACACGTACACAATGCATACATATACATATACATATACATATACAAAAGATACCTTTATACACTAAAAACAATACCATTGTACGTAGTACATTTTTAATTGTCCAATGCTCGGTGAGGTTGGGCACACGGAAACACACATAGATACACACATACGAAGCTAGTTCGAGAAGAAAAAAAAAGGATTGTGACTGCGTAAGAGGCTCTTCCACGTAGCGTCGCGAGAATTTGACCCGAAATTATTTTTTCTATCGAATTAATAAGCGCGAGAACGCAAAAAACTCTACCCCTCGAGATTTCCCGTGGGAGACGTAATGGTGCTTGTTCGTGTACTTTCAATATATATCGTAATTTCCCTCCCTCGTCGGCGACGCTTCGCGGAACAGCCACGGACAAATATTATATATATATATATTATATATTTATGGTACGCGTTAACGAATTTAATTTTTTCAGACGAGACGATTAAGAGAGCGAACGGCGAGTCGCCTAGTTTTTAGCGTAACTCTTAAGCGATAAGGAAGGTCATTAATAGTGTAAAAATACATCAATATTTATTGTACATAGATCTAAAAAATACTAACAAATAAAAAACAAATCAAAAATATCCGGTGCGACTGAGACGCGTTGAGTACGAAGTGGCCGACGTATTCTGATTTAGTGAGTCAGACATTTTTTATTGCGCACGTAACATTGAATTCAATTTTCTCACGGAACTGCTTTTTTATCGTAGTTCTCCGAGACGTATTCTACCGGCGTGGTTTACCTCTTCCTGATTAAGGAGAATTGTCGTTAAATAATGTCCAGTCAAGGGAATACGATATCAGAGGTATTCAATGTGTTATTTTATTACTGCATATATTAATCTTACTAATTAATATTTAAGTGTAAGAAGTATTTCTTACTCACGTACTTTGTCGAAGATGACTTCTTCCGTTTCAAAACTGTTTTCATCCGCCTGATTTTTTCAGCATTAGCTAAATCCATATATTTTTTTCTTTGATCGAGACTCATTCGACTCCATATTTTCCCAGCGGCACGCGCGACTACGGTTACGTGTGCTTTAGGATTTTTACTTCGTAATCGAAGGAAAAATACTATAAACGGATTGGTGGCATGGTATACGATGCCATCTTTAACGTCACGCGAATTTCGAACTTCCGATGTATGTTTGCCAGTAGTAGTTTTTTTATTTTCGACCGCATTCTCATCTACGCTACGCAGAAGTGAAAACTGCAAAGTACGTTTTTGCATATTTCATTGCAATTTTCTTGGCGTTAGCAGTGTCATAATGTCTTTCTAAGCATTTAAACAAATCGTTTTGATATCACTTTTCAGTATAAGAGTATGAGAGCCGGAAATTGTCTTACCTTTTGACACCTTCTTTCTTCCGGTCTTTACGTGCCTTCGTTAATTGCGCGGAACTGGCACTACCCATAATCCGCTGCCCGTAATAGTGTCACAATGTCTATCGGGCTCTTATTGGCCACTGCGTCACTTGATAATTTTACTGTCGCTTTAAGAAATTCAAAAAGAGCGTCCTCGAAGTAACGTGACAGAAAATCGCCAGTATTTTATTTTCTCGGAGAAACAAAAACGTAGGATTTATATGGCGCCCGTCGATCCGAACGTTTACGGAGAGTTGAGGAGCGAATAGAAACAACGTCAGTTGATCAAATCAAAGGTTTATAATATGTTTCTATTTCTTAAATACAAAACTCTTAAAGCTATCGTCGAGGCGCAAACGCGTGACACCGCGAACCTTATCGTATCTTTTGAAATTGATAAGTAATGGATACATTACCGCGATAGGAACGCGTAAAAGTACCTTCGAAGTTACAACTCGCCGCCAGCATGCGCGGCTTTTTTAGGTTTCTTAGCTTTAT
Source organism: Nysson spinosus (assembly GCA_910591585.2). Taxonomy (NCBI): domain Eukaryota; kingdom Metazoa; phylum Arthropoda; class Insecta; order Hymenoptera; family Crabronidae; genus Nysson; species Nysson spinosus. Next base: position 319,634 of record OU342839.1, on the reverse strand, counting down.
TCCATTTATCACCGCAATAGCAAGCATTCTTTTGGCAATCCTGGAAACTCTTGCAACCCAATGCCGTCGTTCCTGTAAACAGCATCTTTGCCGCGGCCTTACAGGTGTTTACTATCGTTACCCCGGAACTCTCGTAGGCGTCGCAATATTTATACAGACATCTCTTAAATTCCAAGTCGCATTTTTCTTTGTCCGAGTTACAAGTGTCGTAGCAAATGTCGTGCATGTCGCAGCACTTCGTCATGTCCGCGAGTGGCAGGTATTCCTGATTGACCTGTGCAGAACATTATTTTCATATTATTCCAAGCAGTATATTTTAGAGGCATATTTCAGAGATATATTTTAGAGATTGGGTCACCTCGATTCCGAGAGAACCACATCCGTTGCTCTGCGGTTTGTGATTCCAGTCCGGTTTCGGTGTGACTCCTGAAATTAGAAAATTCCCGCCATGCACAAAATAGCTTGTCAACCAATCGGCGTCGTACAGGTCAGGGACATACACGTTCGCACGTCGATACAACGCGAAGCTCAATGCACGAATAATATAAGCTCAAATTTTCTTGAATTTATTAGCTTTAATATTTATCATCGAAAGTAATCAAGTTCGGGAAAACAGACACGCTATAAATATCGATTGTATCGTGAGTCTGTGTTCAAATATGTCGGCTATGAATTATAACTTACCTCCGGGACATTGGAAGACGCAATTTTCTTCGACAGCCGCATCAAACACTTCGTGAATGTCCTTAATTTTCCTCGCGACGGTTATCGCGTTATGAAACAAGTCCTGAAACACGGTTTCCGCGGCTAAAACGGCGTCCTTCAAATTCGACAGTAATCCTGCACCGTAACCGGACCAAGCATAGGCTAGAAACGTCAGAACGTATATCAAAGCCTTCCGATATTGCGAGAAGTCCATTTTTCTGGAACCGTTGGCCCACAAACGACACAGCAGTGTCCGATGTTCCACTGGTCAGTGGGTATTTTTAGGTGTTTCGAGTCACATAGATGTGCACCGGTGGATACGCCGTGAACAGTGGCGAAATAGTTTCCTACGATTGGTCTTTCCACGGTGCGATATATAGACGTACACGTGCACACGTCGCGTAATTACTCGCGAATTTCGAACGCTATGTTTGGCAATGAAAACTGTTTTTATTCCGATTCTTTATCTTTACAACTATCTCCCGTATTTTCTTACGATTATATGCGTTCTCGGTAAGGAGAGTATGACATGGACAGGAATGTTATAATATTGATTGTTGGAATTCGTAGTGTCTTCTTTATTGTGTATAAACATACTGTGTCCATGTGATATAAAGTAATCATATAGTAAGTAGAAGTAATTAATGTCAAAGGGCAGGTTAAAATTTACTTTGCAGTTCACCACTGTCGTACAGTCTTTGCACATCGGTTCCTCCACCTAAGCATACTCCTTTCACAAATACTCTGGGAACAGTTCTAGCACCAGTCATCTCTCCTAAGATCGTTTGAATGGCATCCGCGTCGTCCCTCTCGTCAAGTTCGATGGCCGTGTATTTCTTTTGCAAGCTGTCGAATACCTGTCGTTATGCAAGTCAAATAATGTGAACGTAAAATACGATGTGATAAGTGGAATAGAAATCCGTGAAAAATTGGAAATAATTCATAAGCAAGGAAAACGGTACCTGTTTTGCCATTTTGCAATAAGGACACCTCGACTTGGAGAATATTACCACCGTGTCAGATCCGATCAGCTGATCGACGAGTTCCCGGGTTGCTGGCATGATCGCTTTTTTTGTACTGGAAACTGAACCCATTGAATTCAGCTAAAGAGATCATTAATAGAATTACTTTGTTGACACCTGAGTTCAGATTTTTCAACGAGTCACGAATCGCTTTGAGCGAAAAAGTTGCGCGGCAGAATAACTTCCTGAAGTTAGCCTTGAAATGAAAGGACGCGTGTTTCCGTAGGTAACGATACAATTTTATAGATTAGAAATAATTTTATAATTAAAAATTATATTCTACGCCAACATGTAGAACGATATACAATGTTTTCCTCGAAGACCGACACTCAAGGTCACGTGCTATGACACATTTTTCCTCATGTTGCCTCGAGGAAAAATTGTGCGGAGTTAAAACCCGCTACACTGAAGTAGTGTTTATTGTTCTTTAATATTTTATTTGTTACGTCGATCATCGGAGAACCGAATGTATTTTATTGAGAAGTATACGCGGTTGAGTACACAGTTAATTAAATAATAAACATGAACTCAGGATTGTAAATATTCCGAAGTAATGTCTCGTACTCACGATATGGAACCTGTACTGTGGCTTGGCGGACTAACGGTTGACTCATACTACTTGCACGGTAGTGTTCTACGCGCTTGCGCGTGCGCCGAGTAGAACCGCAGGGAAAAATCCACGCATGTAATGTGTCAACGTGGATAATGTAATGGTCAATATTATTTCTAAGTATATCCTTAAGCGATAAATATAATCCTGATTTACAAAAATTCGAAATTATCTAGTGAAATATGGAGAAAGATAGAAGTATGTTTGATGAGCATGCTTGACGGCATTGTCTCGCGACTAGGGTATTTGAATATTAGAATTGGTATTAATGATCACTAGACCTACAGAGGAGATAAAGATAGACCTATCATATTATAGGAGTTCATGGGCGCGAAATAAAATACCGACATTCCCCGAAATCAGAGAAGATCGAGCCCCCTTTTATATTTTGATTGATGAAATGGATTGTCAACCTTGCGTAGAATTGCTTCGGGGGGTCGTCGGTAGATAGCGGAAGCAACGGAAAGGGGCACCGTGTTTCCGGACGTCTCTTTAAAGTCGCAAGTCAACGACTATCGCGTTGGAAGTGGCTGGTGTGTCTCTGACACTTGACGTTACTGATTATTGAGCTACGCGTAAGGTTTCTTTGGAAGAAATATGGTGTAAGAAATAATAAATAGTGGAGCGGAAAGTGGAAAGATGAGCAGGATCACGAAGACGGGTAGCCCGAGAGGCGGCTTGTACGTCGTCGAGGGCGAGGTCTGTCTCTTGATGACGGCTATGAGACGAGGTACCCGATGGTCCTCGCATTCCCATCAGGTTAGATCACTTTCCGAATTGTCCATTTTCTTAAGGCATAGCATTTTCAAAAATTACAGGGACCTTTTCGATTCTCCTGGTTTAGGATTATATTTATATCTCGCTGTCACGTGTATTTATTTTTGTTACTGTCAGATCAAACAGGTTGTAATAAACAGTATGGTACCAAATGATTCCAATCTTACGAAACTCTGACCTGACAGCGATATTCGTTACTCTCTTTATTATTAAAGTGGCCATTATGATCATAGAAAGATTCAAGTAGTACAAGTAAATGATAATGTCGACGTCACTAACCACCTATATATCGTTTTATAGGACGATGATCAGGATACTTTAATGAAGGGTTTATCTACGTTAAAGGAAGCGTTAAACGACGCGAAAGATTTATCTCAACTCGAACCGGGAGTCATGTTAGCTCCATTCCTAGAAATCATAAGATCAGAGGAAACAACAGGGCCTGTTACCAGCCTTGCATTATCCGCTGTTAATAAAATCATATCTTATGGCCTTATCGGTAAATTCATATTATCTTCTGCTATTAGGAATGTTTTTGAGATATATAATACTCGCCATTCATTCAGATCCTGATCATCCTGCAATTGCTCAATGCGTGGAAGCTGTAGCTGATGCGGTTACCCATGCAAGATTTGTTGGGACCGATGCATCTGGAGATGGTGTCGTTTTAATGAGAATCCTTCAAGTTCTGAGAGCTCTCATGTTAGCACCGGCAGGAGATTATCTTTCCAACGAAAGTATTTGTGAAATTATGCTCAGTTGCTTTAGGATATGCTTCGAGACCCGTCTCAGTGGTAGGTCTTTACTGTTCTCATAATTATGTTCTTAGATCGAAATGTTTGTAAAGAAATTATTTAAATCATTTATAGACGAATATTAACACGTTCGCAAAAACGCCGCGGATTAGAAACACCCCCCACAGGCCATGCTTTATTTTCCGAATTTCCGCAAAATATTCTGCGGATTTGTTCTTATATACGATTTAAATTTACCGGAAGTGAATTAAAATCTAGTTTTCCGATGTGTTACAAATATGCGACGCTGGCCTATGCGATCGGCAGCGTTATTGTTTATTTAACAATAACAAGCCGGGCCCTCGATCAAATTAACGTATTAATGAATATCGGTTATAGAATTATTACGAAGAACGGCGGAACATTGTCTGCGAGATATGGTGCAGCATCTTTTTACAAGATTACCACAATTTGCTGATGACACAAGGGTCTTGTTAAATATGAAAGTTAGTTTCATCATCGTTGACTATAATTACAACTATTACGAGCGAATCACGTTTACAAAAATCATTATATAACTTTCAGAAAATGAGGACAAATAGTGTAGAAAATAATCGTAGTAAAAATAGACGGAATAAAAATCATTTTAAACAAAAGGCAAAGTCGAATCCCGACGAGGTCGAAGATACCGAGACACATATCCTGAGTTCTGTCGATCGCGCGAAAGCGGATCATTTAGCGACAACACCAGTTTCACCGGTCGGAAATATAGTCGACATGCAGGGTTCTTTGGATCACGGGAATGTAGAAAAATTGGAAGAAGAAAAGAACGAGAATAAAGAAAACCCGAAGAAAGACGTAACCGATAAAAACGAGAGTAGCAAGCAAGAAGAAAGCGCGGATGAAAAGAAGCAGGAAGATGTAAAATCCGCTTCTGAATGCAAAGAGAACGGCAATGAAGCAGAGAAAAATGCAGATACCTCCGCATCGGAGAAGGAACAAGTTACGACCGAAGAAAAAGATGATAACAAACAGACGGAGGAGGAAGGCAAACAAGCGAGCGAGGAAGTACCGTCACCTAAACAATCTATTTCGGAAGGTCAAGGTAATTTCAATTTGAATCCTGTTTATTAAATCATCGTACTATCATTTTGTTCGGGCTATATATTTACAGAAAATCAATCAGCCGATGATGAAAAAAGTTTGGATTTAATTCAATCTCCGGTTGGGAGCGTAGAAGATTTGTCGATAGACGAGAGTTTAATTGCCAGCAAAGGAACAAAAACAAAAGAGTTGGAACAAGTCGAGGAGTATGTTAATACTCAAGGAGTTCGATTTATGCCCATCCAGCAACATGCTCCGTACGGTGCTTTGTGCGTTCGCGAATTGTTTAGATTCCTCGTTTCGCTCTGCAGTCCGCTCGATAAACAAAATAACGAAATTATGACCCACCTTGGTCTCAGCTTATTACAAGTAGCCTTGGAAATAGCTGCCGATTCTCTTTCTAACTTTCCATCGTTACTTGCACTTGTTAAGGACGACCTTTGCAGAAACCTGATATTGGTAAGCAAAACGTTCTTCGAATATACTTGTGGTAATTAACAAAAAAGAAAATAGAGACATAACAACGTTTAATTATAAATTGCGTGTATTAGCTTCTGGGAACGGACCGATTATCGATTCTCGCGGTGGATTTACAAGTATCGTTTTTATTATTCGAATCGCAAAGGGAACATTTAAAATTCCAAATGGAGCATTATGTCACAAAATTAATGGAGATTGTGAATTCCGAATCCAATAGGGTTGCGTATGAACAAAGAGAGTTAGCCCTCGGTAAAGTATTATATATAAATATGAATAATTAATAGAACGTGTTAAGACTTTATATCCATCTACAATTTTAGAGGCCATAGTACGATTATGGCGGATACCTGGACTACCCGCGGAATTATATCTTAATTATGATTGCGGTTTATATTCCACAAATTTGTACGAGGAGCTAATGAAGTTGTTATCGAAGGTAGATTTTTTATTTTCTTGTATCATTTAAATTTTATGTATCGACGTATAAGTGGTGAAATAATTTTGTAGAATGCATCCGCTCTCATGGGTAGCATGTACAGTATGCAGTTTATTTCTTTGGACGCCATATTTACGCTAATCTCTGGAATGGAAATTAGATGTAAAGGATACAAGGAATTGTGTAAACCTTCTCGGCACAGTCCTTCTCCGAATCTTCCAACGCGCGAGGAATTGCTCTCCATAAGAGCAAACAAGCGGGTATGTCTATAACTCGCGTTTGACATCATATTTAAAAAACAAAATGATTCCATTGATGTTATTATTCAGTGGCTGGTTATCGGAACGGAAAAATTCAACGAAAGTCCTCGCGAAGGAATTACAAAACTTACGGAGCACGGTATTTTGGGCGGCACTCCTGGTAATCCTGATGCGGAAAAAGTCGCGAAACTTTTAAGAGAGAATCCAGGTTTGGATAAGAAAGCCATCGGGGAATATATTAGTAAAAAAGACAATAAAACTATCCTGAACTGTTTTGTTCATAATTTCGATCTGAGATCAACTCGAATCGATCAAGCTCTACGCCTTTATCTCGAATCATTTAGGCTTCCTGGCGAAGCACCGCTTATTTCTCTTCTGCTCGAAAAATTCGCGGAACATTGGCATGTAAGTACAATATTTTATTAAAATAATATCTTTGCCATGTTTGTCTTGCGATGGACAACTTTGAAAAAAATGAGTATTCTTTCCCAGGATAGTAATGGCAAGCCATTTGCATCAGCGGATGCGGCATTTACTTTGGCATACGCGGTAATTATGTTGAACGTTGATCAACATAATTACAACGTGAAGCGGCAGAGTAATCCTATGACAGCCGATGAATTTAAGAGAAATTTGAAAAAGGTTAACGGCGGTGCCGACTTCGATCAAGATATGCTCGATGAAATATATGTCTCTATCAAGTATGTTTCGCATCTCCTGCCACGCTTCTACTTTAACCCTTTGACCGCGATGTGTTCTAATAAAAACAAATAACACCGTAGGATGCGATATTCGCGTGATAGAAGCTGACACTAAATTGTCTCGATAAAATTAAGAAAATTCAAGGAGTTTATTAAGATTCAGACATTTGATTGTACCGAGCACAAGTTACTGGACGTATATATACACCTTTCGCAGTTAAAGGGTTAAATACATATATTTGCTTTGTCGACTAAATCTTTATTTTACTGTTACCAGAGGGGAAGAAATCGTAATGCCGGCAGAACAAACTGGTATAGTGAAAGATAACTATTTATGGAAAGTATTACTGCGCAGAGGTACTGGCCTCGAAAGTTTTTATTTAAAAGTTGGAAATACTGGTGAATTCGTGGATAAAGAACTGGCGGAACAAGCGTGGGCCCTGATAATAAGTGCCCTTTGCAGAGCTTATGATAAGGCACCCGACCGATCCTTGCAACGGCGTGTTGCGCAAACATTCCTTAGGTGAAGTTCTTCCCAAACTAGACCAATTGTTCCAGGACACAAGTTTTTTTCTTTAGAAAAAATGTATAAATCCAATTTTTTTATTTGTTATTACAGTTGTGCTTCGATTAGCGCTCATTACGGTATGACCAGTGATTTGGACACACTCATGGTGAGTCTGTGTAAGTTTACCGGTTTGGCTACCGGTGGGGAACCGGAACAAGTGGTGCTTCAGCTTGGTGGTAGCGTAAAGTGTCAAACAGCCGCTCGCACACTTTTTAAAATAACTCACACACACGGAGACGCTTTAAGAGCTTCTTGGAAAAATATCATCGACTGCTTGCAATCACTCTACAAAGCGAGATTACTACCAAAGAGTTTGACGGAAGGCGAAGACTTCATAGATCCGTCTGGAAAAATATCGTTGCTTCGGGAACCAACTACACCGAAACAGCCACCGGTGGATCAGGGAATATTATCTAGTTTGTATTCCTACATCGCTTTGGACACATCGCGTATGTCTCATCCGGCGGAAGCAACCGCGCGGAAGAGAGCCACAGAATTTATTACGAATTGTTATCTGAAACAGATCATCGAGGAAAGCAAGTTCTTGCAGGTAAATAATGAAGCAGTAGATAAAGGCATTGCGCCGAGTGTTTACACCGCATGATTTACGATGACACGTGGGGACTTTTTCTGCAGGTCGAATCTCTTCGCTCTCTTGTTGGTGCTCTGGTGTCAGTGAATCCTCATGACGAAGACATATCGGTGTTTTTGTTGGAGCTATTATTGGAAGTTACGATTCAGAACCGAGATAGAGTAATGTGTATTTGGCCAATAGTTCAAGCACACCTCGATGGATTGTTGACAACAGCCGCGCGCGAAAATCATCCATATCTTCTGGAGCGAGTAGCGGTGGGCATGCTAAGATTGGCAATCAGATTATTACGAACCGAAGAATTCGCGTGGACCGTTTTACCCCCGTTATTACCGTTAACTCATCTACCATCAGCTACGTCCACTCCACTCGCACGACAAATCGCATACGGATTATTCGAATTGCTCAAAACTGGTGCCGCCAACATACACAGTACGGAGGATTGGAAGGTGGTGTTTAGTTTGTTGGAATGTGCCGGTGCTGGTGCATTATCACCGAAACAGTCGAACACCGTCTTAGACGAGGTATCGAATGCCCGGACATCGGTCTTGGATCTGAGACCAATCAGTCCCGTACCAGAATGGGTCTTAGTGTCTCCGACCGGAACCGAAGCACCGCTTCCTGTAACCGCGGATACTATCGTTTTGGATCGAGACTTACAACCCCACGATCCTGCCGCTCTCGTGAAATGTTGCGAGAGCTTAACTTTTCTAGTCAGAGATGTAGCACACGTAACGCCATTTAATTTCGAATTGTGTGTACGGTGTGTAAGGACCTTTGCCGAGGCAGTTTTACAGTGTACAGGAAAGAGGAATAGGATACTTCACGCTTCAGAAGAAGTCGCGAGTTATCAGCAGAGTCCTATTCATTTGTTGGACTTGATGCATACTCTTCATACCAGAACTGCTCAGGTGTTCCGATGGTGGGCCGAGGAGGGTAACGCCATGGAAAAAGTTTCCTTGTGGTCGCAAGCTTGGAGACCACTTTTGCAGGGTATCGCGAGATTATGCTGCGACTCTCGAAGACATGTTCGTACCGCGGCAATCACGTATCTTCAAAGCACATTACTCGCCCACGATTTGGCTCAATTATCCGCGACAGAGTGGTCGCAATGTTTGGAGCAAGTACTCTTCCCCTTATTGGCGCAGCTACTAGGACCAATCGCGGCAAACGATCCCATCGGCGTAGAAGAAACTAGAGTCAGAGCTGCAATGTTATTGTCTAAAGTATTCCTCCATCACTTGAATCCTTTACTGACTCTCTCCGGCTTTCTGCCTTTGTGGCTTACAGTGCTAGATTTACTACGTGCTTACATGCATGCAGACAACAGCGAGCTGCTCTTCGAAGCCATTCCCGAATCACTGAAGAATATGTTACTTGTCATGTCTTCCGCAAACGTACTGGCTCCAAGCTCCAATCTCTGGGCTCCAACGTGGAGAACCATCGATGGTTTCTTACCAAACTTAAAAGAGGAACTGTTCCCGGAACCAGCTGCAGTACCACCACCATCACCACCACCGCCGCAACAAACGCCGCAAGTTATAAGTTTGGTCGAGCAGCAACAGCCTTCTTTTCCTGGATCCATAGCGCCTCAACCTGAAAACGTGGAAGCTACTCCCCTCGAACAACCAGTGGAACCAGAGCCTGAGATTAAAAATCTAACAACGGAAACATCAAATATCAGTTCTGTGGCATCGGTACCGGCTCCTATAACTTTGGCCCCTTTAAGTGTTGAGACCAAAGAACAGCAACAGGTGATAACTTTGGTGAGCCAACCACCCCCTGGTGTATCCAGTCCTGTCGCGGTACAACCAGCTGCTCAACAGGTCTTTGACATCTGTCATTCCGCTAGCCACGTTGCCAATGATGGGGAACTCGAACGATTACCAAAGATTACTCAGAGTACCGAACACGATCAACTTATTCTGGCCAAGTATGAAGAATGGCAACAACAGCAGCAGCAGCAGCAGCAGCAGCAGCAGCAGCAGCAGCAAGAGTCAATGCAACGCATACCTTATAAGCAGGACTCGCAACAACTTGGAACGGTAAATTCCTCTCACAGTGCGAATACATCCGAGGTGAATCAATGTCTTGTATCCTAGCAGGATTTAGCTATCCGGATAGTCAATTGATTCTGGCAAGATCAGTTTTATTCGGTGCTTTTTTCACATAAAATATTAGTCTTAAGACGACACTGTAATATCTTAGCGAAAAACCCACAGAGATCTTATTTTTTTATATTACATTAATTGGATCAAAATGCCGATAAAGAATCAATCAGACGTCCCTTTACGCCGGTGCATCGGGTTCACGATGCATCCGGTTCCGTATAATTAGATCGTTAACCCTTTGCACTCGAACAACATTTCGGCTATAAACGAGAACTTATTCCAAGACGTTTGGCGATACCGATTAACGAATTATAAACGATCTTTTCCTATGGCAATTGATTAATCAATCTTGTAATATTAATCTTATATGTTTAGTTTGTTAATTCAGTTTATGTAACAGATTGTAGAGTTGAGTTTGGAATGAATTGCTGCGAACGCAATGTCGCCGTTGGAGCAACTGCGGAGTGCAAAGGGTTAATATTAGTCGACTGTTAGACTAATTCGACTAATAGATAAATAACCAAATGTTTTGTTTACAGACGATGACTGTAGATTCTACGGCGGCGACGATGTTTAATTCTGCAGCGTATTTTAGCGAAGATCCCGCGGCGGATCGTCTTTTCATCGTGACTAATCCTTGACCACTGTACATTCGTTATGTATATTGTATCATATAATATTTCTATGAAGCATGACTCCGTATTCGTAAGAAAGAGAAAGGAAAAAAAATCAAGAACTAATCTGGTGCTGTTAGGGCTCAGAAAGAAAATCGGTAGGCAAAATAATATATACACCTTTGGCATGTATATTTGGCACCGGCGATATATTAATAATAATATATTATTGTTATGATTATTATTATAATTATTATTATTATTAATATATTCAAACACACGTATATATACAAGAATCGTAGTGATAATTCGTGTACCGCGTAGTGCAGTATTCCCGTACTATTAATCGTGAAACGTATTAATCGAAGCGCGATGATTAATGTCGTTGATATCGAATTTACCAACTTGTCGTTGAATTCAGTGAGATTCGAATTCGATTATTCCATTAAGTCTCCAGAATTTCCGGACGACCCGAGTTGTAGTCTATTATTACAATACTGTGTGTACATTGCGGTTTGTAAGTAGAAGATTTAGAAATGTTCACCCTGTTAATGTCCTTACAAATACATGTTTACGAATTCCGGTGCGCGTACACTCGGAGACGACTAATTAATCTTCTCCCGTCTCTTGAGAACAATCGAATCTCGTGATTCACGGAAACACGAGGAAGAACACTTTCTGTACATACTTCAAAAATATATCGAACCACGTCGAATTTATACATATTTCGTGACGGGAAATTCACTCGGCTACCGGAACTCAGTTTATACAAAGTACCTTGCATTCTTATACCCTAAACGTTTCTGCATTTCGAGCATCCGTTTTGTCGTAAGGATATTTTTGATTCCTCCTTTTTTTGTATTTTTATTGTTCTACCTAGCCGATCATCTGGTCGGTGACACGTTTCGTGGAACCTTCCATGTTTTTCTTGGTTTCGAGTTTATCAGGTTCCTACGTGCGAACGTGCGAACGTGCGAACGCTCGAAGTAGTATTATCGCGAGAGGCGTTATCAAGACCAATCATGCGTAAAAATGGCCGTCTAATGACACGTGGATATTAAGAAATCTAAAAGACAGTGGTTTTTATCCGTTTGTAGATGAATTGTATAGAAAAATATATGAGAGCTAATAATACGATGAAAAAGTTTGTCATCCTGAAAGAACGCAGCGTTTAACGACCGCCATTCTTACCTGAATTATTATTCAAGGTAATAATAATTTGACATTGCGGAATACTTATTTTTAAATGTAAAACCTGAATCGATCGAAGTCATTTTCGACGGTGAAAGTACTTTACGCTTTCTAACGATTGATCGACCACCCACGAAACATTCGTGCGTCTCGCGGTATATTTTCGGTTGATTAGCGAGCAAAGGTCGAATCGCTTGCCGATCTTTCGCATGTAAACGACTATGGAATATCGCGTTTCCATCGCGAATATTCACTCGGAAATAGAGTCCGCGAATCGTCCAGGAAAATCGTCATTCCTGCGTCCTACAATAGTAACCCAAGGATTTGCATTTTTCGCAGAGATGTTGAGGATGCGCCTTACTCTGATCAGACACGTCGAGTCCATCGGGTTTTTCCAGTGGCCTCTGCAAATGCAAAACTTTTATTACCAGTTTTCCCAAATGATACAAAGTTTTCTTCTTTTTATACATTCTCCAAAAAAGATCAACATTTCCCGATCAACATGCTACTCGAGTACCGCGATTTTCGAATCGAGTTTTCGCGGGTGGACCGCGAAATAACTCGGCGACCGACGTCCGACGTAAAAGATATTCATGTTTTGAGATTTTTCGTTGGCCGTCTAAAAATACGCCGCGACGTTTAGCGCCGTTCGAATATGAAAATAACATCGCGTTTCTGAGGTACGAGGCACCTCGGAAAAGGCAGTTCTTTTTGAGTGGGTTCCCCGGATTCCCAGATGGTAATTTCGTACCTGCAATCGCAAGGGGTTTTGCGATCGTAATATCGCAAAGCAAAAGTTAAGGCCTCGGTTAAGGTTCTGATTCTACGCTCGGATATTTCTGCGAACCCGGCGACGAGCGTGAGCGCGATTATGCGTCTATAATTAGCCTTCTCCGGTTTACACGATATTTCGTGGCCGTGCATGTAACGTATTTAGGCAAGAACGTCTTTAACGAGGGAATCATCGATCGCTCTAAGTACTTTTCCTTCTCCTTTCCATCGAGTCACTCAAACTACTACTTAAATAAGGCAAATAATTAAACCATTTTATTTTCGACTCTAAACGCTCGCCGTGATCTTCCGACGTGCGTTTGGATGCAACGCAAATCGAGTGGTTCAAGTAAAGCAACATTTCTCTCGTTCTTTTCTATTAAACATTTTTCTGTCGGAAAGAACCAGAGACTGTTCCGATTAGCGCGGCGATTCGCGAGCGTTACGGGCTGCGATTAATTAGCGGAGTTACGTAACTAGGCGGGGAGATGAACGATCTAGATCCCGGACTTACCTGCTTGTGTGGATACACGTTTATCTTGCACTTGAGACACTGCTGGCCCATATTCGCCCAACTGTTACCCGACATCCACTTGCGTTTGCATCGCGGACATTTGTATTCTCCGAAGCATCGCTTCTTGCCTTGATACGGCGTTAATCCAACGCCTTTCGGTCGTCCCTGAAATTAAAGTATGTTTTGATATGTATTTGCGCTTGGTTTGCCATCGGAAGCCCTGATTTAAGAGAGATTCTCAATTTTTTAAACAATGCAAATGAATTAGAATCGTTCGACTAGGTATTCGAATCTGAAATACAATCTGTTTTTATGCGTTTATGGTTTAAGTTTATGAATGAAAAGCATTGGACAAATGTTTGATCGGAGTATTTCCACGGTTCCTTGTTTGTGAGAGGTCGGTTATGTTTTACGGAGTAGAAAAAGAGTAACGTCGGCTGCTGGTGGTTTAATCGGGCCGAGCAGCGTGACGTAATACTTGCTAGAGAGATACTGTTTGTTGTCTCAATTAGCGTTCAATTGGCCACGATATCACAGACGAGGTATACGATGGACTCTACTTCGAATGCAACTTTTTGTTCAGCCGCTTAAAACACGCGGATTAGAAATTTCGTCGGTCGACATGTCGCGTCGAAATTATAAGAAACCTAGCGAATAAGTACTCTTAACATCTTGCTTACCGGCCACGAGTATACTCGCGTTTTCATGCCCGAACGTTGCTCTTACATTAATTTATGCAACATCTAAGCCTGAAACTATACTGCAACTATAATTTACAAAGAAAATAATACAAACATTTCATAATAGAAATAGCTAAAGAATGGGTAACTGATCGTTTAACTGAATGCAGCACAGAACCTGGTGTTTATTTACTTCACATTCAGTTTATAATCAACTTATATTTAACCAACAGTTTTCGCTTGAAATCACCGGTCAGCAAGGTGTTAAGTGCTCCAAATGCGTGAAAAAATTGGCACACGATAAATTCGCGTAACAAAATTAACACTAGAACTACCGATGATATATTCAGTTATATTTTTATACCTACGTATATGTCCTTAAAAATAAGGATGGATGGCGATGATAAATTAATCGATTTAATTATGTTTATTATGCAACATGATCCGCGGAAAACCTTAGAAAATGGAATGTTGTGGATACGAATATTTGTTGTATTAAATAATGCGGCCCCGTCCTTTTGCCTCGTTTGGTAGTTCTAGCGTTAAAGTCCAACGTTTTTAAGTAGTTAAGCACCGTCAATGATCAGACATAGTTCGCCGTGGTTGACGCGTACGGATTAGCACGTAAGAGATAACAGTGTTAACGCACCTGCGGGCAGTCCTTGATATAATGACCCTTCTTGAAGCAAAGGTGACAAAGATAACTCGGCGGTGGCCTTTTCGTCGGTTTCCTTTCGAAGAGGTTCAACTCCGTGAAATGCTCCGCGAGGTCACCGACGCTGTCCCCAAGGTTTCCGGTTAAACCGGAAGGACTTACCGTAGTGCGATGCAAATAAGTCTGCGAGGTTGCCGTCGGAAAGTTGCTCCAAATCGCGGGAACCAGTTTGTTCTGAAGTTAGTTATGTGTCCTATTTATTTATTCTACTTGGATCGCGTTATTTTATAACGATTATGTAATTGCAGAGAAACGAGATAAAGCGACGGACGAAGGAGATGTTTACCTGGTCCGGTGGCTGTGTTGGATTCTGATCAGCGATGGTCAGATAAACCCAATTCAGCAGCTGCGGTTGATAAGGTGGTTGCGGTACCGGCTTTTGACCTTGACTCCCAAGGTTCATTTGCGACGGCTCCTGTAGCTGCAGATGCTGAATCGCGGGTCTCGGTTGACAGGTAGCCATATTGAATTTTTTTTAACCACCGTGTTCGCCGGTTCTTATCGATACGGTGACACTGATTCACCCCCCCCGGAAGACACTTATTTTTCCCGGCGATATCCGCATTTTAGAGAATAAGTATCATCGTTGATTAATCACCGTTAATTAATCGCCGTTACCTTCACGATTTTCACCGTCACCGTTATATCATTCTTCCGTGTTTCACGATGTTATTATTAAGTAATAATAATATCGATATGAGTGTCCATAGGGAATTCCGTGACTCGTCAAGCGTATTTAACTCGTTGATCCGAGGCACTCGCACTGGATTCTCGTAGCGAGAGAACGAAGTAGAAGCACTCGTAAGCACTTTTACGAGTCTCGCGCACACTTTAACAGGAACCGCCTTGGTGTGCGTTCATTTTGTCGTCATATGTTTGCCGTGCGGCAGTGTATTCTTGTTACACACGAAACGCTGGCGATTCCGAGTCACTCGTTCGCGCTATCTTCATTGCTTCGCGAATAACGCTCTCCGTTTTCCGCGCGTCTCGTCACGCTCTTCGTCACCACTGCCGTCACTTTTATTCCTCCGTATCTCACGATTCGTGGAATCCCGTATGCCCGCACTGTTCTTTGCTCTATTTTTTTACGGATACGTCACTGTTCTGATCAATTATAACTATCATTTATTGTTACGTTCCCTACATTTTTATCCTCGAATTGTTTCTGGATGTTGAAGAAGATCTTGGTGTCCCTCCTCGTTTTCTGGTGTCGTAACTTCTTCGAGTATCCTCATCCCACGACGAGAGCTTGTTCCTGGTTATATTTAACGCGTGTGTTTTTATTAATCTTGATACGCTCTTCTTCGCGAGTATCCTCATCCCACGGCGAAAGTTTGTTCTCAGTTATATTTAACGCGTATCTTTCTTAATTAATCTTGAATACTTGATTAATATCCAGAGTAAATACAACGCGCACCGTGGCACTCGATTGCGAGAGATTAATTTTGGCCATCCGGTTCACGGTTAATATACTTAACGAAAAATATATCCGGACACTTTTAAAGGAACACATTAACCTCCTAGCTACTGTACGCCACTATAGTGGCTTCCGCGTATGTCATCTTTTTCAATGGTACGCCACTATAGTGGCTTTCCCGTATGTTATCTTATTATGTTTTTTTTCTCAAACTCTTTACATGAAAATGTATAAAGACATTATAATTCATTCATCTCTAACTCTATTCTAATGTAATTTGCAGTAAATTGCAGTGCTATTTACATGATTTTTGGCGCACAGTCCTCGTCGAACATTGCCGTGCAAAGATACAGCACCGCGGAAAGTCCAGCCGTAGCTAAGAGGTTAACACATTCGCGTCCAGGCATTTTCAGCCGAATGTTACGCGGAATTTGGATGAAATCAAGTTATGTTGCCAAGAACGTAATAAACAGCAACATCTAACTTAGTCGAATTGTACCCAAACGTTTTGAGACTGAAGTGTAACGTATCTAAAGACTCACATTTGAGTTATCCGGGTTTTGGTAGAGAATCCTAAAGACTCACATGTCTGTCATCCGGTGCGAATGTGTTAATATATTTAACGATTAATATTTCCGGACACTTTTGGACTCTTTTGACACTTTGCGACTCGGCAGATGTCTTCGTTCGGAGGGCTCCGCCTATGCTCTGAACGTCGACAGTGTTTCCCGGCACATAAATACATAAAAGCGCATAAAGAGGAATCTACGGAGCAGCAAAGACCCCCGCCATGTAGTGGAGTTATTTCAGTGCTTGCTCTCCGGCGTGCGTGCCACCGCGGATCAACTTCGAGATCCGCGCCGATCGCACACCGATTCGTAGGACATTCTCCGACGATCATTCGTTTGATCTTTTTAACACGTTGGATGCCATGAGAGTGACCCGGTGATCGCCGATATCGAATCTTTAATCAATTTATTACCAAAGCGATTTATTAAAAATCAGTTTTATTACGAAAAGTCGAATCAAATATATCGCTAATATTCGTAAGATGTTCAACATTTTTAATGTTACGATAGCGATTTAAAGTTGCGTTAAACAGTTTTATTTTTGGATGTTGTATATACATACGTTACGGATGCACATCGCGAGGTATCGTATAACACGCTTTTCCGTCCGGTAGTCAACGTGTTAATTCACGAACGCGTAAAAACGAGTTTGATTTCAGTTTCTTCTTCTTCCTTGAGTTATCTTTGTCCGATGTCTCTTTGGTTGTCTCTTCAATGTATCTTTGAACCAAATGGTTATTGCAGGCGTGTCACGTGAACTTGACACTCGCGTGCGCCTTCCATCGCTCACGAATATTAATTTCGATGTGAAAGACATTAATCGTGTTTCTCCGAGCGACTTCAATTGATCCATACATTCCAAGATGGATGGATTCCAAGTGGAATCGCATTGGAGGGTCCTCCGCTAATCAATCGACCAACTTATTTCGTAGACACGATTATGGTTTGAGGAAGTCAGCGAACTCATCTATAAATAAACTTCATTCGGAAATATCGATTAAATGCGATAACTGACTATCTTTCGTTCTATTGGCTCGCTTAGAACTCGAAGCGAGCGAATTTGACGGCTCGCGACGCTGCGAGGTCCAAATTCACAGGGTGCCTTCGAAATTATCGTAGAATCAAATTAAACGTGGAGTAAGTTTCTATCCGTCTTCTTCTTAAGAGGTATATCTCTTTATAATTAATATCTTTTGTGTAATCAAGTCGGTTAATTTTAACACGTTAAGTGTCACGTCGAAATCCGCGTTATACAATACCGCGAGATACACGATACCTACGATACCTCGCGAAAATTTGACGAATATTAGCGATATATTTGATTCGAGGTTTAGTAATATTGATATCGGTGGTCTGAGTTAGGTCAGACGTTCAACGTGTTAATCGTTTAAGTGCTATAAGCATTCGCAAAAATCTGTGCGTTGAAGTTAATTCGGGTACGAATAGGGTTGAGGTATTTCGTGACACGAGAAATGGATTCCAGGTCGTAATCTTTCGCGTACGCTTCCCTCGTACTAGAAGACCTTCGAAAAGTTTCTGGCATTCGGCAACTTCGATCCCGATGACCTTTCGACTACGCGAAACGAGAAAGGAACTCCACCGGTGGTTCCCCGGCACGCAAAGTTCACCCACGATAATCGCGCTCCAACAAGTTCCCTCTCACCTTTACTTCGGCCCACCCCTAAAACGCGACGCCTATGGGATTCCGTCCTTCACCCCTTGTCCACCCTTGTCCACCCTTCATTATTACTATGACGCTTTATTCTCTCTTCGAATTTTCCAAGAAACTTTTTGAGGTCGGTGTTTCTTAGGTGCTAAAAGGATTAATATAATAAATGATATTATCGTGTCGCGCGAGTACGACGAAGAACGCCGCCCGCCATCTTCTCCCGTTTCCTTCTTGCATTGCCGAAGAGTCGCGTAATCGAGGCCTTGACACTTCGTACGCGCAATCTAGAAATAGACTCGTCATTTGCGACGATTTCGGCGAGACCAAGTGTCCTGCTTCCAGTGAGGCCGCCATATTGCCGTGACACGTAACTTCCACTATCCTCCGGCTACCGTTTCCTGTTATTATTTCCGGTTACCGAAAGATTGAAAATAAAGAATAAGACGATAGGCAGGGAATAGTACGACGAAGAAAGACATGCAGCCGACGGTGATGTTGCAGGTGGTGGTAGGTCGTGACTCCTCGTGTCACCCTAGAGGTTTGTCTGTCTCCCACCCCTTTCACCCTTTCCATCCCCCTATTCTCCCTGTTTGAACCGCTTTTAATATCTAGTAGCCGGGGAACCAAGTTCACTCGTGCGCTGCTCACCTACGGAGAGGGTCTCCTCGTTCTCCCCGGTTCCTCGGTAATTACAGGTTGATCGATAACTATCGATGGCCCTCTCGCGCGCCATTCTTCTTCGGCCCAGTTAGACATCGTAGTCGGTCGCGTCGATTTCATCGAGCGTGTTTTAACTCTTATATCACCAAGGAAAATCAAAGTCTTGGACTGTCAAAACAGATAACTGTTATACACGTTTTATTCGTCGTTTACCTGCCAAGGAGAATACTCCTTGGAACTCCTTTATAATACGATGTCTCATGGCGAAGCGTAAATCGAACCACACGAGGGAACCAACACGTGTCTGTACTTTACGTTTCGAGTACTCTCGCCGAACTCCTTAAAAAGGAGTCGATAAAAAGCTGGAGGAAGGTGCGCGTATTCTTCGGAAGACTTGCTTCTCGTCTATCAATTATTTCTTCGAATATTTCCGTGCTTCGAGGATCCAGGATTAATGCGTGTTTTTAATGCTTGGAGACAGAAGATATAAAATATGCGTAGAGAGATAACGCCGGTAGATTTCGCGAGACTGATATCCGAGGATATTTCAAGCGCGTCTCGACGCATCGCGTGTTTCTTGGTGCAGAAAAGAACGGCACGAATCTTTCGGTAAACCCGAAATAGATAACGCAGAGATAATAGATTCGTGAAACGGAAAGAATAAAACGTAATCGATAGACTTTCGAAGAGTAAATAGAAGCATGGATAAATACGAGAGTCTCGAGGTCGTTGGTGAGGGAAGTTACGGAGTCGTGATGAAGTGCCGGCACCGTGAAACCGGGCAGATGGTGGCGATAAAAAGATTCCTGGAAACCGAGGAGGATGTGCAGGTGCGAAAAATGGCCTTTCGCGAAATCCGGATGTTAAAGGTACGACATAAATCACGCGTTAAAAATTACACTTTAACACTAGAACTACCAAACGTATAATCAGCTATGCTAATATTGATTGTTTTATAATAAAAGCTACGTACATTTATTTATATATAAATTATGGCTGGAGGATTTCAGTCAGATAATTGATTCAATTATTTCCGCTATGTATATAGCTATGAAATAAAAGTATATTAAGTCATTTTTACTCCTTCGGTAGTTCTAGTGTTAAATAACTGAAATCATGGAATATCTGAGACAACCCGCCTCTATTCTTTCTCCGTTCTTTCTGTAGAAATTACGACACGAAAATCTCGTAAACATGATCGAGGTATTCCGTCGGAAAAAGCGATTCTATTTGGTCTTCGAGTACTTGGATCACACTCTTCTCGACGAATTGGATCGCGCGGGAGGTGGTCTGGGATGGGAAATCTCGAGGCGCCATATCTTCCAAGTTCTTCGGGGTCTAAACTTTTGTCATCATAATCACGTGAGTGCGGCGTAAAATAGTTGACTTAGAGGAAGATCGAGGTACCAATATCGTGTTCCAATTATTTAATTCAAACAAACATTTTATTAATCAAAGTATGTGCCATTTATTTGTATGCATTTGTATCAATGCATTTCCAACAAAAGAATCCCTCTTTCGAAGAACGTTTCATGTTACACGTATAGTAGATCATACATATGCAGTTAAAGATGCCTCGGTGCAGTGGCGTCATTCTTATGCAGTTCGCGTGACCGATTTGTACTATTAATAATTGTCGCAAAACTGTCTCGAGACACATGATAATTATCGATCCCTTCGGGTGTTTAAAAATACCAATGTTCTTATTTATACCAACAAACATAATCATAATATAAATTAGATATTCGTTTCTATTTGTTAACCACACATCGAGTACTTAACTCTCTCACTGTTTTTTATTTTAAAGATAATACAACTTAATAATGTTACTCTTCAAAGTACTTCCCTTAAGTATAATATTTTCACAGATCATGCATAGAGACATCAAACCAGAAAACGTTCTCGTTTCCCCGAATGGCGTCATCAAACTCTGCGATTTTGGATTCGCTCGCATTGTGAGTGGACCAAAGGAATCATGCACCGATTACGTGGCGACAAGATGGTACCGGGCACCGGAACTCTTGATTGGTGACGTACGGTACGGCCGTGCCGTCGACGTTTGGGCAGCGGGATGTCTTTACGCGGAAATGGTTAACGGGGAACCACTATTTCCGGGTGAAAGCGACGTCGATCAACTCTACAGGATCTCCAAGCTTCTAGGTACGATAATATGTCGATAAAAGATTAGTTATCGACGAAAAGAGTACATACGGATTTTTAAATGAAAATTGAAATACCAGGAGGACTTTGCGCGAAACACCAGAGTCTGATGGGTCGCAAAACGCAGAGCCGTTTTTTGCGACACGCAAGCGTTGATGAGCTTGCTGCACCGTTTCAAGCCGAAGCTGTATCTCTTCGAAATATTCTTCCTTCCTGGAATTCAATTGCGATCGACTTCCTCAGCCAATCGCTTCGCATGGATCCGGAACTTCGACCGAAGTGTTCGACGCTCCTTCAACATCCGCTTTTCACGCAGGATGGTTTTACGGAGAAATTCTTGGTGGAATTAGAGAGATTCGTCGCGAAGGAGATCGCGATGAATCCTTTGTTAAATAAACGACCGGAAGAAAGGAGGCGCAGTATTCTTTCCGCCGAACTTCCGGCGAGAGTCTGCCGGAGTAGCACTGGCAGGTATCCTCCGAGATATTCGTCCATTCTTATTTCTTTATTATCAATAATGACTATTTTCAAATAGATTAATAGATGCACAATATTTTCGGGTTCCACGCAGGTGGCAGATGACGCCGTTAAAGGACGTTAGACCAATCAATGATAGGTTGGATGTCGAGCCACCGGAAGCGGAAGGAGGTCGAAGACCGAAGCGAACGTCGCCGATGCAAATCAGTCGGCCCCGAGAACTCTGTTACTTTGGACCCGTTTCCGTTATTCCGAACACGACTTATATTCGAAGATTGGAACACAAGGGACTCCTCACACCGGATACTAAAAGGTGCATTCTGCCATCTTTGTCTTCCAAGGAGTCTGTCAACGCAAAGAACAACGGAAAGCGAAAAAGACTGGAGCTACCCAACGTAGATCGTTAGCGAAGAAAGGACGCGGGAAGAATTAGGAAATAAGTTCACCCGCGTCGCGAAAGCTTCTGTCTTTCTTATTAAAAAATATACGTCGATATATTTATATCGTTGCGCAACGAAAAGACTCTCGTTGGTGGGATTCAGTGGATTTCCACTTGTTTCGTGTCTCAACGTTGACTTCGGATGTATTCTATTTGCACATGTGCAATGTAATTAAATCTGTTTATTACATATTGTAAAAATGTATTTTACTTGTGTCGTATACAGCTAAGATGTAATAAATATCTAAATTAAGAAAAGTCCATTCTTATTTAATTCCTCTGCTTTCCTCTGCTTTTCCGCCTTATTCCTTTGAATTCGCGAAATTCCTGGAATCGTTCGCGGATTCCTGGAAACACTCGCGAATTCTAGGAACAACTCACGAATTCCTGGAATTTCACGCTAAGGCCGAATCAGAGTTGAGTTAATTGAGTTAATTATTAAGTTCATTGAGTTCGGCAAAACGTGAAATTTGCACGATTTTCAGTCACTAAATTTCCGAGAATTTCGATTCCAAGAATTTCGCGAATTCTAGGAATAACTCACGAAATCCTGGAATTTCACGCTAAGGCCGAATCAGAGTTGAGTTAATTGAGTTAATTATTAAGTTAATTAAGTTCTGAAAAATTCGAAATTTGCACGATTTTCAGTCACTAAATTTCCGAGAATTGCGATTCCAAGAATGGTTCGCGGATTCTTGGAATAGCTCGCGGATTCTTGGAAATACTCGCGAATTCTTGGAATCGAAATTCTCGGAAATTTGGAGACTGAAAATCGTGCAAATTTCAAGTTTTGCCGAACTCAATTAACTTAATAATTAACTCAATTAACTCAACTCTGATTCGGCCTTAGCGTGAAATTCCAGGAATTCGTGAGTCATTCCTAGAATTCCTCGGATTCCGTTATGTTCCTGAAATCGCTCGGGGAATGGGAATCGTGAATGGAAAGTAAGAATAAGATCAATGAACATATATCTTTACGATAGTATTTATTCGTCTCTCATGGATACAGAGTAATTTCGGTATAGAATTTTAATTACAATATCTGACAATATTTTATAAAAGTAAATACAATTACGTTATTAACAATAATAATGCGCGGTAAATCATTAACACACGTTCCAAACATTAGCTAAAGCATTCGCGTTCACCATTAATAATTACAAATACGCTCACTTACACGTTATCTTAATTATACAAACAAGCCGATCGTAAACATCTCGGGCTTATGTACAATAATACTCGAAATAAGATTTCGCCGTTTTTCTTCGTATTTTTCTTCCGCTTTTTTTCATCCGTTTTCAATGGTTTCGGCACTCCGTGAAACGAAACGAAACGATAGCGAAAGCGCTGAGAGAGGGTGGGAAACGCGAATCCAAGGAGGGCTGATAGAACGACTTCCGGTAACATCCTTCCTTCCTTCCTTCCTTCCTTCCTTCCTTTCAACACACTCTTCTTCCTTTATCGGGAAATGATTTCCATTGATTTTTCCCGGATTCACAATGGTGGTCGTCGTTTTCCTCCATCCCTGCTTAGGCTTTCCTCGAATCAATCTGTTTCGAAGCGGAAATCTTACTTCTTTGAACCGCGTCGAGGGCCAAGTAATGAAAGGCGCGTGCGCGTATGCGCTCGTTCGCTTGAAAAGGGAAGACAGCCGCGAATTATTCGAATGTGGCTCGCATTCTCGTAGGACACACGCATACTCGCTCTTTCTCTCTCTATATATATCTATAATCCACTTACAATCATTCCACAGACTTCACTAACTAATCCATCGCTAAGTCATCTACTGTGCGGCTACCGGATCAACTTTCATCCCCCCCCTTCGATTAACCCGCCGAACTTTACCCCGAGTCGGTGCATCGATTCACCCCTCGTGGAAATTCTCTCGAAAAATATTTCAATTCCTTTCCCTGTCCTGCTTATCTCCTACCGATACCGATACCGATACCGATACCGATACCGAAACTCACAGAATTCAATTTAGAACTCGATTTAGAAACGATAGAAACCACTGGTTTACTTTCCATTCATTTCGCCGTTGCTTCGACAGCATTCAATCGATACGTTCGATTTTGGGACCAGCCTGTCGTGGATACCGCGGCGATAAAATTTGTGTTAATAAATAATTAATAATCGAAGTGGAATGGAACAACGTTTTGGAAACGAGAGGATGAGAGAAAGTGGAAGAATTGGTTCATATAATAATAAGACGTAAGAGCGGCTGGGATTTCTGATTTTAAGTCTACGGGATGCCTGACCATAGTTGACTCATACTACTTAACTCGTCCCTTAACTCGCGTGAGCCGTTCACTTTGAAAGCGTAAGTCCACCTAGGGTTGCAGTTTTATTATTTCTCTCTATTACGTCTCGCAAAAGAGTACGAGTCGAATGCAATTATTATGCTCGATAGATTCAATTATTTATTGTGGCAAAAAGTGCGAAGCTACGGTGTCAGCAATTATTAATAATTTCGGGGAAACCGAACCGCGAACCCTGTACTATCTCGGAACTACGAAAGTAGGACTTACGCTACTTTCCAAGTAAACGACTTCTAAGCACGTGATTGTAAATTGTAATTATTGCAATAATTGCAATAATTGCAGTAATTATAATAATTTAAATATCTGAAATAATTCCAATAACTGAAATAATTGAAATAGTCGTAATATTTATGTTTGGAATAACTCCACTTAGTTTCGTCGAACAACATCTACACGCAATGACGATGCATAGATGAAGAAAGATCGTTCGTTTAAATAGCAATAAAAAGTGAAAATACTTATCGAATTTGACGGGAATAATTATGATAAAAGTGGTATCCGTGGTTCTAGCGCAGGGAGTAGGTCGATATGGGTTTCTACAATACTACTGTAGTAGTAGAGTAGGAGGTTAGTAACCTTGCACGAGCGCAGAGTCGCTCGTTTCTCTTTCCTCCAAACGTACCAAAATTCCGATCGCGTTCTCTCATCCCGTTTCCACGCCGGAACAATTTACGAGGGGATTCCCCTCGGTGTTCTTCCCGATCGAGCGATATTTCGCTTATAACTACCTCCTACGTTTCGTGTCCTTCCTTCTTTCTCTCTTCCTCCTCTCTCCACTTCAATTGGTACTTCTTTCTCTTTCTTTATCTTTCTCCTTTTCCTTGTCTTAATCTTGATAGTCACATTGGCTACCCAACGCGGCAAGTGACCCTTCGTTGAAACGAAATACGATCGGTCGCAGAAACTAAAGAATGTTTCTTTCACTTTGGATTTTTAATTTTACTCGAAATACATATAATTAGTGTTGGATTCGAGAATTAATCGATCCATTAGATAGCTCGAAGCGAAGTTATCGAAGAAGGATTGTCGTTATCTCATGTGACTCTTAAAAAATTGAAATAAATTCGGGAAGGCGACGAACATTCGAGGAATTTTAATTCCTGCGAATTATCTTTCTAGGGAATGATTGAAATACTTTTTTTATGCATCACACGATTTTCCGCGAGTGCCGATCGACTGCGAAAAATTGGGCCGGTTTTTGGTTCAAAGCCCGAACCAAAGTTTCTCTGCTTCTTTATTCGTAGAAAATAAAGTATCTAAAAAATGTTCGGGGCACGTCTGACTCGGTTCGAATTTGATTCGAGCCCGATATTGCTCGGTTTATTCTTTTAAGGCACTTTGAATCTGTATTGCAAGTACACACGCGTGTACGCGATTGGCTAGTCAAATCGTCAGTCGTATTTATTTATAAAATGCGTAATGTTAAAAAATACCAGTTATTCTTGCGTACTTTATCGAGCCAATGACATGATCGAGATATCAAAAGAATATTATATCGGCACTCGCTCTACCAGTCAAAGTAGATTCCTTTCGTTAATTCGAGTAAATCCGTGATTAAATAATTATATAATTAAATATATCAATTAGTTTAAATGTATCAATTAATTCCAATATTTTCCTCCGCGAAGCTTCGGTGAATAGATCGAACAGCATCAATTAACTTTTAATTAATCGTAGACTTCGAAACGGAGAGATCAATGAATTCGTATCAAGATTTGATCCAAGTAGATTATTGTCTCCCTTTTTGTATATATTTGTCATTATTAATTTACAAACGGCCTATGTGAACAGGAACAGTAATAATTTTCTTCGGAGATTCCTTTCTCCGTTTTAGAATATTACCGAGGATGGAAGATCACTGATAACGGGACGGCGTGATCGCGATAACGACGACAGGCTGGTAAACATAAGATCGGCCTACGAAGTACATAAATAGTGAGTCGAATCAATTTGGCGAACGCATTTTCCTTTCGTCAAAGAATACTAATATGAATATGAATATGAATATGAATAATATAATAACGTTATATTATATTGGATCCACTTTCCACTTCTTTTCGCCACGAACAAACCGATTTTTTAAGGTGGATAAAACACTTCGTTAACACGTTGAATGCCATGTGGGCCACCGGTGACGATCGATGCCAATATTAAAACTCAATTATAGATTATAATATATTATAATATAACACGGATTTCGGCCCGGCGCTCAACGTGTTAAATCTTTTTTTCCAACAAACAACTCTATATAATTATTAATCATGTAATAGTGTAATCGTTTTAATTGGACGTACGAATCAATAATAATTCTCGAAAGCAAATAATATTGCATATTTTGAATTTGGTTTCGACGTGGAACCAGCATTCAGGAAGGATAGAAGAGTCGAGTCCCTCGGTTTGATTTCCTCGGCGACGCTTCGTTCACTCATCCTTCTCACTTACGCATTATTATTATTACTAGAATCGTTATTCGATCGATACTCGTTATTATTAATATTATTATTACTCGTCGTCGTTCTTACTCTTGTCTCTCTTAATCTCTCCTGCCCTCCTCTCAATCTCTCTCTCTTTCTCTCTGTCTCCCCTTCGTCCTCGTTTATTACTCGATATAGTATTAGTAATTATTAATATTAATATTATTATTGTTACCGTTAGTTCCATTTTATACAATAATATGGGTGGTACTCGTAAACACAGTCCTTGAGCTCGTTAAAGGCTTTTTTGCGGAGCTCTTCTACCGAAGAACTCTCCTTGGCTTCTCCTCCAAAGAAAAAGCAGGCTTTTTTTTCTTGGGATTTTTTTATAGAAAAAAATTAAGTACTCGTTAGGTAGTAGTAATAGTAATAGGTAGTCAAGATGATGAAGAAGAAGAAGAAGTAGAAATAGAAGAAGTAGAAGAGGAAGAAGTAGAGGAAGAAATAGAGGAGGAAGAAGAAGAAGAAGAAGAAGAAGAAGAAGAAGTAGTAGATGAAGAAGAACTAGAAGATGAAGAAAAGTCCCTTAACAATACTAGAAATACGCTCGCTTAAAGTTCCTTTTTTTAAACTTTACTTTGGACGCAATTAGTTTTTTTGGCTAGGTGAACGGCGGAATGTTAGATCACTTTATTATCATTCACTCTTCCTCTCTCTCTCTCTCTCATTCTCTCTTAGTTTCCTCGAAGTATTTAAGAACACTCTTCGCGTGGACGCACGAAAGAAGCACGAATATGCATAGAAATTGGAACGTTTTCTTTTAACCAATGGCCGAACGTGTAGCCTCTCGAACTCTTATTTCTTTTTTTATATCATCCTTATCTCTCTATTCGTCCGGTTAATTGATTCGTAGGTAAATCGAACAGCGTAAATGCGGCAGAAGAAATTGCTCTCATCTTATTCTTTCACACCGAATCTCATTTTTCTCTCAGTTTCAAATTTCAATCGCACGTACAACCACTTACACTCATCCACTCTTTACGTTCATCTCCCACTCTCACTCTCCCTCTCTTCCTCGCCGTAGTTTTTTATTATTTGTTTTTCGTTTACTTAAGCTTTATCGTTACTTTAATAGTTAATTTAGTAGTAATGCGATAATACTTTAATAAGGCCCAGTAAGGCTGCGTGGGTCAACGAACTATCCCACAGAAATTCAATATACCTTTCTCACGTTAAAAATCACCGATCTAAAGCGTCGAAAGAGAACGTCCTAGAAAAGTCTTCGCAGTCTCGTCTCGTGTCTTATGGCGTTGCGTTACGTCACGTTGAGTCGAGTCACGTATTCGAAAAGATTCCCGTGAATTCTCTGGTGAAAAAGAAATCACTGGTTCGTAGCACCGAAATCTCGGTCGTGAGGCATTAATGAAGTCCTGGGGAGGGGGTGGTGAAAAAAAACACGTGCCACGGTCTTGAAAAGATGCCCCGCTCACCATTAGAGGTCCCTGTTCGCGGAGACCCACGGTCGTTTATTGTCACGTTGTATTGTTCATTATTTGCAATTTACATCGTCGCACCATTACTCGTGTTTTTGATCTTGGACGTGAAACCCTCGAATTTCAATATCCGTTTTCCGAGAGGTCCAAAGAAATCTCGTAGATCGCCCCGCCCGTCTCTCACCGGCTCGAAAAGACTCTCTTGAATTCGGTTTACCTCTTCTGTTTTGCGTTGTTGCGTGTCGGTTGTATGAGCGTGTTCGTTTACGATGTGTCTCTATGTCGCGTGTTCTGAGTATCTCGAAAAATTGCGTTTAAGTTAAGTGACTTATGGAATGCCCCTAATTGTAAGATCGTAGTACAGACTTTGTCGCCGCGTGTATATTTCTCCGTTTTAAAGAGATTCTCACTCAAAGATTACAACATTCTTGTAATATGATATTATGGATTATTAAAAGCCTTAAATAAATATTCCGAGATATGAATTATTTAGGTGGAAATATGAAAGGTGTACCGAGAGAATATGTACACAAAATGTAGTGCAATATAACTCTAGAGTACGAATAATATGTTAAAGTGCTAAAAGAAAATCATTCGTGAGCTATAAGAGGTCATAATTACACTCAAAGTACGTCTAACATTACTTCTGTTTTGTTTTGATTTTTGTATTGCACGCTGGAAGTCTTACACTCTTCGCCGTCCCCGACTAATAATTTTAAAGTGAGGCGATTCACAACACGATGTATCGAAAAACATTGTAATCCGAGAAACCTTCTATAGATACATTCATTGTTATTGGAGCGTGCGAATTTGTACGGTGTTTATCGTCGAGTTATCGGTTCAACGACCGCTATATTCGCCTTGTAAAATCCTCGAGATTTATACACGCGTGCGGCACACCCAAACCCAACCCACCCCTCTCGGCCCTTATACAATAATATAGAATTAATAATCGTCATTTTTATTCCCGTAGCATTTTTTGAACTCTTAAATAGTTCCCACCCCGACCCAACCCCTTCCCGAGAATTCCCATTATTTTCCCCGAACCCCTTGACGCGCTAAGATTATCATTCCTCGCGCGTATTTTCTTTTTCATATATATATATATATGTATATGTATATGTATATATATAATATTTATAATATATATATATATAGATTTTTAATAGTGCTTTTTTTATTTTGTTAAATCATTACTCGATACTTTCATACGTTTCGCATAAAAAACAAGGCAATTAGATTGAGTTTTATCGTTTACACTTAAACCTTACGCCCGTATATTTAAATATTTATATTACTCGGCTGAATCACCTCGTTTGTCTGTGTCCGTGTATATATAATATATATACATTATTAATCCCGCGAAATCACTTCTACGACTTTCATTAGTGTCAACTTTTTTCCATTTTTTCCTTTTAGTTCACGCAACTAATAAAAAAAGACTAAGCTCTCGGTAAGAATCTCGGTTCCTTGGATATATATTTGTAATATATATTATATCTTCGAAAAAATGGTGCTTTCTTCTCCCAGACTGACCGAGGTTTTTTTTTCCTTTTTGATTCGCTCTATTATTTCTCGTTCTAACTCTCGACTACCTCTCTCGCTCTCTCTCTTTCTCTCTTTCTCTCTTTCTCTCACATCTCGCAATCGCGCACTCACAATCAGCTTATCTCATACCTTTCCTCTCTTTCTTTCTCACTACTCTCTTTCACGCGTTCCTCGCTTTTTCTCTCGCTTTCTCTCTACCTTTCTCTCATTGTCGTTCTTCCTCCTTACTTTCCGTTAGCACTGAAGTAGTTCAATTTTATTATTCTAGCTAGAAACCTCACCGGGAAACGACGCGTTCGGGTAGTTCGATCGGCCGTTCCCCGTTGTTTTGCCCGCATTTCCGGTCACTCGGTGACGAGAACCGTCGGCGGATCTAAATGTCGGCTAAGACCGTCGGTCCCGTCACCAGTCCGTGGCAATTCGAAAACATCTTAACTAATTACCCCTCGACATCATACTACGGCGTCTTCCTACAGGAACTCGTTTGGATCTGGTTCGAGGACGTTCGCCGATCGTCTTTCGAACCACTAATTGATTTCTTTGTTCATCGGCTACGACGAACTCGGGCCGCGTCCATAAAACCACGAATTCATCTACGTCGAATCGCGTTATCGTGGAAAAGATTTATAGATTTATAAATTCATAAATGTTCGTCGCGAAAAGAGTCTGGCTACTCGAAGGTACTTTGAGCGATCTTGTACGGTCGTAGAATCGTGGAATCGTGGAATCGTGGAATCATGGAATCGTAGAAATCTCTGCACGCGGCTCGAGTTTCTATTACGGCCTAAAAAATTGCATCTATTCGCGCCTGAGAAACGCTGCTTCGGTGGAAAGCACTTTACGCTTCCGAACGGTTCTCGAACCACTTCCAAAGCACGGCGAACGTGTCGCTTTTATACAACCGGTTTCGAAGCACGTGCTCTGATTTCTCGAGTCGTCGTCGTTCTGGAAACAGCCTTTAAGGACATCCGCACTCGTCGACCACCATCTTCGGTAGATCCCTCTTGATGATGTTCGAGTCTGGCCCGTAGTAGATCAACGACATTGGCGAGAATTTCAAGGGTGCGCAACACGGTTGCATTCCAGCTAGTCGGTCCATTTTACGGTACTCCTCGATCACGTGGGTGTAGTAATTAAGGAACGTGTCCGGTGTCCTGTGTCCGGCTGCGCAGTCTCCTCTGCAGTAGTTCGCGTAATACCTGCGCAAAGTCAACGGAACGAGTCATCAACTGAAAACTGGACGAATACAAGTTCTGGGAATTTATTCGGTTCGAATTTCTACCGGTCATCGAATTGCGGTATCAAGGTACTCCAACGATTACGATGTCAAAAATCTCGTGATATAATTGCTACGGAATCTTGTCTTCGAGACGACGAAGACGACGACGAAGACGACGACGAGGAGGAACAATCGGGAACTTAATAATATCGAGCTCTTCGTCGTCGTCTTCTAAGCCCTAGCTGATTCTGTTTGCAGTAATTGCTTGTAAGTCAAGGGCTTAGGGCCGTTGCACTTGTAGGCGACACTCTGGTTTCACGAGATACCTTACGAATGACTACGGATACCTGGAGCGAGGGGCACTGAAAAACTATTGTCTGTTTCTAGCCACCCTAACAGTGACTTCCTACCTCTTCCACCGATACCTGGATAATATTTCTACCGGCAATAATCGCTGGCAACTATCGACCGATACTATTGCATTACGAGACGAATAACGTGGGATGCACTCTAACGTCAATTGCCGATATCCTTATTCGTTTCATCGTAACTAACGTAGTTTAGTACAAGTATGCAAGAGATCACGTCATCGGCACATCTCCTACCAGTCGTTCACCGATTGTTTCATTATTTCCGGTGATTCGCTTTCAAGCATTTAAAACGAAGTTATAAACAATGTTCCAGAGGGAAGTTCCTCTTACCCTTGAGGAGCGATAATCCAGTCGTCCCAACCGAGCTGCGAGAAATTCACGTAGAACCTTTGCTTGCAACACTGTCCCTTCACCGCGCCACTGCACTCGACAGCCCTTCTTCGAACTCGTTTCACAGCCGCCGGATCCGTGCGAAGAACTAGGAACGGTCTGTCCGGATCTTGAGCACCTTCGATCACGTTTATAATCCCTCCATTAAATCCCATTTACGGTTTAGAATACTTCGAATGCATTATTCACTTTGATAAGCGTTGATAAGCGTTGATAAGCGTACCTTTCGGGTTTAAGGAGGAATCGATGACATGCGGCGAATGTCCGTCGAAGGTCGACACGTAGACATGCGATCCGCATCCGGTACAATCGACGAGGATCGTCAGCTTGTCCTTTTGCGAGTTGCCGTTCGCGGTGTACCAACTACTGACCACTCTCGTCACGTCGAACTTCAACCATCCCAGTTGTCCGATGTTCACGCCGAGTGAAGTCACCATCTCCAGATGTTGTCCCAATTCCTATGGAAAAAATAAGGTTGTCGTTTAGATGTCGATAAGATTTTCGGTGTACTCTACTCGCCGGACAAAAAACCGACGTTTCTTTTTCTAGGTAGCGCTATTTGTAGCTTCCCGATCAACTGAAACCCGCTAAGCGATGCCGCTAATATTGGACAAATTATATCGCTAATGCGGCTTAAGATCGCCGTGCCTTTCCCTTTCTAACGCGATTAAATTCATACAAATCGGATGAAAAATTGGCCGGGTTATCGAGTCGTCGATATCGATGAAGCTTTTGGAAGAATATCATTATTGAAATTACTAATTACCTTGCCCCGTAAGTGCGTCATGTTACCACAGCGTACCCTGAATATCCAGAGAGTAATGTTTCTTTGGTTGGTAGCTTGACGATGATGTTGATAACGATGGGTGTGCCTAAGCTCCACTCGCGCCCAGAGTGTCGCCCTTTTGATTTTCAACGGTTCCAGCGCCGGTTCTCCACTCGACATTGGAAATTCCAGTAATGGCTGCCCGTTCAACGTGCGACCTGAAAGAACACATAACGTCAATGAAAATTATATTATTATTCTCAAAAGTATTAAGAGTCATACTTATTACGCTTCTTCAGGGTGCTTGGAATATTATTGTTGGTTTACTTTTCAAAATTGACCGGAAGTCAGGAGTGATACTTATATCGAACGTCCCTAAATCCGCCGCGTCGTACTACCAGCTTATCCAGTTTATTCGTAGAGCTTGTTAGCTCCAACAACTCGGATTATTGTGCTTTTCGTACCGCTCAACCGATCTCAGAAAAAAATACTGCGCGCAAAATATTTGAAATATATCAAGAACACGAGAATATATCGAGTTACATCGATCTCAGCTTTGAGTAAAAACAAATGTTCGACGATAGAGGAAGCTTTTTATCGTGGATTTCAGCGATCACGAAGTTTCAATTACAAAGCCTCGGGGAATAAAAAAAAGCCGTCGAGTGGACAGAACGGTCTGCACGGTCTGCACGGTCTGCACGGGGTGGATTTGTGCGTTACACGGTTCGTTCTTTTTGTTCATCCCTTTGGCTCGGCAACGCAGGCCTCCCTTCGGGCACCCCTAGTCACGAACCATGTTACCGTACACTCTTTTGCGATGATTAACAAACCTGAAGCACGATGCCAACCTTCGTAACATCGATACGTTTTCAATCCGCGTCTCACGTCTCATTTTAATCGACTTAACTAAAGATCGAGCGATGAGTCCAAAGAAACTTTGGACTCATCATTTGGATTTTACCACTATTCTTATCTATGCGCTTTATATTTGTTATATCCTCCCAGAACTTCTCAGTTTTTTCTCAGTTTTTTCTCAGTTTTTTATTAACTTTCCGGACAATCTAATAGTTTTATTTTCCCCTTGGTCATATTTATAATATTACCGAAGAGTGCCAACCATTAAATAAATAAATAAATAATTATTGCGAGAGAATATACGAGACAGAGAATGTACGTAGCTGAGGATGCACTTATACCACCCTTGTGAGAAAGTACAACTCTGGAACTCAACGCGTGTTTGAGTGTTGAGTTAGGAGTGTCTGTACAATGTACACCGTGTAACGAGAGATAGAACAAGTGCCTTCTGTGCGCCGACGAGCACTTTGTTTTCATGGGACTCGGCAGCGTGTATTGGAAAGTCTATCAAAGTCAAAATGATAACACGATGGTAATGTGTCGATATTAATAGAGAGTACCATTTCGTATGTCGGTACATATTAGAAACAGATCAAGAGTAATATTTTGATGCAACGATTCTGTCTTAACAGTAGAACTACCGAACCTGTACTTTTGCTTTGGTTATTACTTTTACATTTATTTATATGTAAACTATGCCTGGAGGATTGAAGTTAATTAATGGATTCCATTATGTGCGTTATGTATATCAAATCTGAAACAATGCATCGTGGTATATTCGAATAATTTGACTGACAATGGTAGACAAGTCATTTTGAGCCCTTTGTTAATTACTAGTAGATAAACAGTAGATAAACTCTCTTACGTTATTATATCATTGGTGTATGAGAAGTGTTCGCAATGGTATCAGGTGTACCGGAAAGTAATCAATTCGGTAGTGGAGGACTTTTTCGCATCGAAAGATTAGAAATTGATTTTTGCAAACAGGGAATTATGCCATTGGAAGATCGTCGGTGAAGGATCATAGATAACGGCGGAGATTATTTAATAGACTAATGCTTGATATTAATAAATAACTAGAGTTTCATAAAGTATCTGAAAAGTAATTGATTACTTTCCGGTACCCCTAATGCAATTGGATGAAATCAGGGAGGAAACTCGTTGAAATGTAGATTTTTTGGAAAACGCGCGAGTTGGGAGACTTGTGGAGGGTAGTGTACGTGGAAGCGGGTTCGGAGCGGGTTCGGAGCGGGTTCGGAGCGCGCGGCACGGCTCGTTCGTATACGTAGAGTGAAAGCAGGGCGGCTTCATCCCTTAACGGTTTGGTGAGTCACGGACCGAGAGTCGTTGTAGGGGTGAGGGGCGGGGATAAGCATGGGGTGTCTGCCGCCCGTCTGCCTTCCGCCTTCCACCCTCGCTACGTCTCCTACCTATCCTTCTTTTCCTCTCTCTCCTCCTCTCTCTGCCTTCTATCCACCGCCGCCGCCGCCGCCGACATCCAAGCTGCGCAACACCGACATCGACACCGACAACGACACCGCCGACATCGAGACACCGATATCGCCGAAGGCTACCCCCGGAGAGCCAACGACGCCCATACCACCCCTCTCTAACCAGAGCTGCCGTCGGTTGCCGACGGTTGCCGCCGCGACGCCAGCCGCGGAGATATTCAACCTGCCGGCCTCCCGACAACGCGCTTAACCTTTTAAGTGCGCGACTGAACGATATATATATATATATATATAACGCACACACCTATATATACACACGTATCTCATTTCTCTTTGCACCAACCATTCTCCTCACTCCGCTCTTCTTCCCATCCTCCTCTTCGTATAACATGTCGGAAACCACTGTGCTTCTTCTTTGTCCCTTCTTCGGGGTGGATTCTATCTCCCGGCTATCTTCGGCTTGATTCCCACGTTACCACGGTTTCCTTGGCTTGGTATTATTTTTCGGTATTACGCGATGCATTTTCGGAAGTAAATTAAGCGGAAGCGAGTTTACTAGCGTGATCGATACCGCGCGTTACGTGTCTTCTCGAGATTCGGGTCTCTCTGTCTACTTCGGAGAGAAGGACAACGGAGGAACGTGCGCTGGAATATAATCAAAACTGCAAAGGGTGCCGTTACGTCGATCACCTCGAAAAGAAACAGGGTTACCTAAAATAAAGAGAGTAGACTGGTTGGTTCCTCAAGGAAATTGAAACTAATTTCTAAAAAGCGTAATCTAGAAAACGTGGCGGAAGCCAACGCGGAGGTACCTCGAGCGAAGCACCGCTCGACGCGCGCCTCAACTTTGTGTCCCTTCGGCTGACCAATGCTTGATCTTTCTACTTCCACTGCAGACAGTGGAACAACTCGCGTATCTCGCGAGGGCTTTCGCGGCATTGTTATCACACGTTATCACGACGGGAGTATTATAAATTCATATTTGACGAGTACATACGTCGTTCATTATTTCACCTATTTCGGCTGACCAATGCTCGATCTTTCTACTTCCACTGCACTCGGTGGAACTAACTCGCGTACTTCGCGAGGCTTCGCGACATTTCTATTACGCATTATTATGGCGTGAGTATTATATATTCATATCCGACGAGTATCTACGTCGTTCGTTATATAGACTCTATAATAAAGCGATAACGAGAGTGGATCAAAGGAGAAACGGCGGGATATTCGTAGATCGCAGGAAAGATGGGGCAGTCTGCCGTCTGCCGTTCGAGATTCGGGCAGCTAGAATAAAACAGCTACGAGAAGAACTACCCTCATTTCGTACGTTCGAGAAGGTATCATAAAGAAGACGATCGATGGGACATTAATACCGTACGGTTATGTCGTTCCACATGGCGGAGCGTCCGAGGAATTGAAACATGGGCTTTGCCTAAATTGTACTTCTTCTCCGAACGGTTCTTTTGGTACGATCATTTTTGAGCAGTTCATACTATCTGCGGGTTCTAGACAACTTATTCCCCGGTTCATTTAATAATATCATTTTCAGACGTTAATAATTCGATTACTATCCCCAGGTTTCGGAGACACTAAGGATACTCCTTAGAATAGTCCTATCACTTTTTCATATAATTCCTCCGTCTATATAATAATCTCGATCGCTAGAATGATTCCACGCGAAAGTCATCGTTGAAAGTCATGTTGCTCCTGGATCTGATTCCAAGGAATTCCATCGCAAAGATAGACAACGAACTGGATGCCGGAGGCAAAAGATCGCGTTCTTCCACGGTGATCTAAGTGGAATAAAAGGTTGGTTCGGTCGTCTTGGATTCGCGAAGATATCCAGCGAGGCGTCTCTTTGACGGTTTAATGGTCCAAAGGAGAGTTTCCGGGGCCGCGTAGTCCGAAAGGGGCGTCGTTCGACTTTCGTGCGGCCTCGCTCGAGTTTCGAGTGCGTCGTCTGTCGCACTTTTCGAGGTCGGTACATCGGGTACTTTTGCCCCCTGCGCCGCAATGCGACACCACCGGATCTACTATACCACCACCACTCACTACCGTCGACCATTTCTCCACCCTCCACCCCGTTTTTCTCACGATGGAACAACATTTTTAAGAAGAATCAATTTTCCGCGATTACAAGTCGCCGAACGACTAACCTCCGAGGCGCTTCCACGCGTGCCGATCTCCACGCCTCTTTGGATCACCTTCGACGGTTGGCTCCGAATACTCCCTGGCCGAATATTTAACCAACCAAAACTACCTGAACCCCTTAGACTAACCGGGAGATATTTTCCAATAAATTTAGTTTAATTATAATTGAGTGAGAAATAGCAAGTAGAAGAGACTAGGTGAACATTGAATAGTCCGGTTGACACGTATGGCGTTTCCCGATCAACTATAGTGCTAAGTCCACGTGGTGAACGGTATCGAGCGAATCAACCTATTAGCACGGCCAAGGTTCGGTCGTTATAGGCCTTACAATCGCAGTGTATCGCCTTCGAGGAATCAAGCACAATTCCAAGGATACCAGCGATCGTTCAACTAACGCGAACATCGATCGCTATTTATCAAACTCGTGTCTCTACGACTGCATCAATTCGCGAATCGTGATCAATGCTACTTAATGCCATATTCGCGGACCAAGGTGTACTCCATTTTTTGCATCGATATCATCTTCTACCAAATCCTCATCCATTTATGCCCGAAGTTAGACGCGCTGATACTTTCTCCCGTATCTTACCGTTGGTTTCATAATTTTATTATTATTCCATGTAATATGTAAAATATGTAAAATATGTAAAATATGTAAATATATATGAATATATTGAGAGTCGCTTTCGAATGTAAAGGTTTAGTATCGATGAGAGTGCAATCCCTTTTACAATGTTGAATTTGATTTCTTTAAAAAGGGAATTATGGCATTGGAAGGAATGTGAAAAATAAATGATTACTTCCCGGTACCTGTAATATAACAGGATTTAAATGTAATTTATATAAGGATTTTTGAGGACATTTCGAATGATCATGGCGACCTAAGAAAAAGAGTGGGTCCATTACGACTTAAGCATCTTCGAAGATACATCTGACGCGGAGTCTTGGGCGAAGAAGATGCTTCCGAATCGTGCCAACTGTTTCGATGATTTATCGCCCCGGCGATTTCTCTTTGAGAAGGAATCCCGACGTATCGCAGTTTCGTGAATGCTTCGAGGATAAAATATCCCTAGAAATCTGGGCCCTCTTCGACGAGCTACTTTCCGACGATGAGTCACGACTGACACTGCAATTTTCCTAGCGAGTCCTTAGCGAAACATCCCCCCTCTCGGAACGTCCTTTTCACGAGTATACATTAATTTATCCCGGAAGAAAAGAGCATTAACGTCGGCCATAGAAACATTTCTCGATTGTAATTCTTGCCTCTATGTAATTCGATAAAAAGCCACCCCAATCGTGAGTTAGTACGAACCCGATGGTTAACCATCATTTTCTCGGGATATCCAACCCCTGTTAATCCCTCATTCAATCTCATCCCCTTTGGATGAATGAAGAACAAATAAATAATTAAGGGGATGCCATAAAAATATAAATTCGACTGGATAACACTAGAACTACCACAGCAGTCCAAAGTTAAATAAACAAATAAATAAGTAAGTAAAATGATTGGGTTGAGTCATAATTAAATTTCGTTTTTTTAAATAAAGTTCATTCGTCAATAAAATCAACTACTATTCTGAAAGGGAGGAAGAGAAAGAATAAAAATCTGCAAAAGGGGAGCGAGAAAAAGGGGCTTCGACTCGAGACAAAGAGGAGGAAATGTTTCAGGAGATAGTGATCTGTGGTGGCCAAGAAGCTGTCTGACAAAAAGATACCGATGCTACTAGTCATGGTTCGAGTGACCGTGTATCGATTCGAGGCTACGAATCGAAACTACGAATCGAAACTACGAATCGAAACTACGAATCGAACCTACCGATCAATTCCGGGAGTTATACGAAAGCATTTTTCCTCCGGGAAAATAGCTGGGGGGATTAAAGCGAGGGAGCCGATGCGACCGGAGAACCAAGCCACCCGGAAATCCATTAACGTGGCCGCATCGCCGACGCGGAACTACCGGACGGCCTTCTTCACCGATAAAATTTACACAAATTCCACTACTCGAAACATCACGTTCGTGGAAATCTATGATCCACCATTTCTCGACGACCATGGACATGTTCTAAAAATTCTTTTACGCCACGAAGTAACTAAAGAAGATTACAAAAAGAAAGTCTCGAAGAAAGATTAAAGACAGTCCTTGATATCGAGTGGAAAGTCCTTGGTATCCTAGGAGAACCAAGTAACGATCGAAAGAAAAAATATCGGACGAACTTGTCCTTCTGGCTGACTCGAGGGGGGTGTCCCCGGGAGATATGGGGATAAATAAAATTCAGACGACTCCTCGGAATATCGTCCTTGAGAGGAAGAAGAAGTCCTGGAAGGGAGAGAGCTCGTTTTCAGTGGTAGGTATATACCACGTTCCAAACACTCGATGCAGAACCAAAGGGAACACATACCGAGGTTCCATATACCGAGGCAGAAAGAAGTGGAAGAAGAAGCAGACATTTCTAAGACAATTTGGTAGACGATCGGAGGATATTGGTATGAAGGGAGGGATGAAGGCTGGGGGAAAGCTTCGACCTTTCAAGCAATTCTTATCCCAAAGGCCGTCCGTCGCTGTGAATAAACGTAGGCGAGTATTCGAGAAGTAGAACCCTATTTAACTGTTTCCCAAATGAGTGGATTCTGCGGGAACTGCTGAGGCAATTCTTGCGAGGCAAATAGAAAACAGCGAGAGACCAAGATAACGAGTCTCCTCCCGAGTCGACTAATCGACTGGTTAGAATTCGACCAACAAATAGACTTCTCTTACTAGAATAATTGAGACTCCCTGCTATGGAGCAACCACTATGTACGCAGCAACTTTTCACAGCGATATTACCGACGTGTATCCAGACATAGTATCGCGCGATAGAGCAGCCCGATATATATCGCCTGGGATATGATATAGGGCCGCGAGGCGATTGACCCGCATACGGTCAGTCAAATAAGAGGGTCAGATATAGCCGGTTGGTAACCCTGATCCAGATCTATCGCCACGTGGTCGCGAGCAATCTACCTCGGTATCGTA
This sequence comes from Nysson spinosus, assembly GCA_910591585.2. Classification (NCBI taxonomy): domain Eukaryota; kingdom Metazoa; phylum Arthropoda; class Insecta; order Hymenoptera; family Crabronidae; genus Nysson; species Nysson spinosus. The sequence goes on along the minus strand of OU342839.1, from coordinate 279,666 downwards.
CGTCCCACGATTTAAACCACGTGTCGCGACGCCTTCCGACGCCATCCGACGCCATCCGACGCCATCCGACGCCTTCCGACGCCCAGGATATCCCCGTTCCACTCCGCCAATACTCTCAACTACTCTCTGTCTCGCTTTTAATTCACCGCATCCGATATCTCACGATCGGATTCACCTTCCTATCTCTTACTTACGTTCTCCATCGCAATCTAATATCTCCGATGCAAGACTTCTTGCATATTCTTCGGATTCTCGATGGAGAAAAGGAACTTTTTTCGTTCGTGGAAGAAGGAGGTGTCGTTCCACGAGATAGAAAAGATCGGAGGATTACGGTCCGGGTTAGGTCATCCACCGTAACACAAAGGAGTACACCGCCATTCCTACGATTGTTTCGAGAAACGTTGTCTTGGCTCGGGAAACGCCCTTCGCCTCTCCTTGCCGCCCCTCTCCGCTCCCCGCCGCAACAGTTACGCTCGACCTCATCCCTTTTTATTATATTTTCCGTAGATGCCTCGATACGAGTCCGGAATCCTGAAGGTTTTTCGAGTTTCCTAGGGGAGGACAGGGGAAACCGGACGAATCAATATTTTGAGGGAAACAGGGAACAACGATGTTGCGGTACCCTCGAGTTTGGAATTTTTCTAAAAACCATTGAACCATTTCACCGAGTGATAATTCATCCTCACCGTGCAAACTCCGATGTTACGAATTTACGATGCTATGAATTTACGAGTACTAGGGATAGTGTTACGCGAGTATGCTATCGCGTATTTGCTGTGACCCTTTTTTTACACGAATGTAACCCTTTCTTACGCACTCGTCACGCAAACGTATCGAGCGAACGCATCGATCGTTCGTTCTTACCACCGTCGACGTTGCTTGTTCCAATCGCTTAATAAATATCTAATCCACGTGTACCTTCCTCCTTTCGATCGAAATGTGAAGAAACGCATCGGCGGAACTTCCGGCCGAGGTGTTTCTTTTGTTTCACGGTCACTGAGGAGAGTGGACGTAACCGTTTCTTGGTCCAGAAGTCGAAAGGGGTAGGGCATAGACAGACAAGTCGGTCTCGAGTGTACCGGAACGTGCTAACTAGTAGAAACATCAAAGACTAAGCAGACGAGGAAACGCGGTACTCGGGGAGGCAGGAATGGCACGCTCGAGAAAACCGATGTAAAACGAAGAAGGGCGGTGTGCAGAGGAGAGAAATGGAGGACGAGGAAGAAGAAAGAAAGGGAAATAGAATGAGATTGCTATCTAAGAGCGAAGAAGAGCGAAGAAGAGCGAAGAAGAGCGGAGGATGAGAAGAGTGAAGAGGGAATAAAGGGAGTGTAGGAGATATACGAAGAGCGGCGCCCAGCTGGAGCCACGTGCATCGATCTGACTACAGGCGCCAGCCGTCCTATCCGTCGGCTCGTTCGTCCATGAGTTCGACCCTGTCCCACTCCAACCCATCTCGCCATCTCCTATTCTCTCCTCTTTCATGATATTCCATCCCGTTCCGTCCCGTTCCATCCCGTTCCATCCCGTTCCATCCCGTTCCATTCCATCCCATTCCCTCCCGTTCCATCCCAAAGAGAATCCCGAACCTCCTTCGCCCCGATACTCCACGATAGTGGAACGAAGAGAACCCACGGATCGACGGACAAGAAGGAATTCCCCGCGATGGGGTGAGCGGATCTTCGCCCTCCCACCCTTCCTCCCTTCTCGCCCCCTTTGGAAGGTCGTGCCTTAACCCCTGCATCTCGACATCCACCCTGGGGAATCCCAGAGGGGTTGAATGAACTCGATGGAAATCTTACGTTTTTCCAAAACCTAACACCAAAGTTGCTCCCTTGGACCAATTAACTCTTCGGACCCGATTAAAACCTTCGTTCATTGCCGGTCTAGTTGATTAATGCCCCTTATTAAGCGTAGGGTGTGAGTTTTGATTAACTACCTTGGAATGCGGTCATCCAAACGACGCATTATTATCCGGCATTAAATTCATAGACCGGGGCAAGGTAATGAATATATTTAGTGGTTGAGAAATGTTTGTGGACGATGTACTCGCGATTTTTGTCCACGTGAAACTTTTCTTGCTATTTATTTCTAATGACTACGCCGAGATAATTCTGGTTCGGGCGTAAAAGCGAACTACGGTCTCGGAGTTTCAAAGTGACCACGGAATTCTGGCGAACTGACTTCGGGACTTTTCGAAACTGACGAGCTTCTTTGATAACCGAGGAGAATGGTGTTCCCACGTTAACCAGTAAACTTCATTTTTGTTGGGAAGAATAGAAATGATCCTTCTCGAGTTTCCAAAGAGATCGAAGGCCCCTTCAAAGCTTTACACACGGCATGATTCGAAATGGGAATTAAATATATGGAAAATCTTGCAACGATAAAAATACGCGAAGAAAGAGGCGGCCGGACAAAGAATTTGAAAAACGCTGATCCAAGATACAAATCACCCTACGTGCTGACAACGTCCTTTCCGGAATTCGTTGATAAAGATCGATCACCGTAAAAGAGGGGTGACCATGTCTGTAGGGATTTTTGGTTAACGTTAGAACTACTAAAGCAGTAAGAATGCCGATTAATTTATTTTTACCTTCAAAAATCGTCAAAATTTCGAAGTCGCCAAAATCAATTCTAAATGGCCCAAATCGATGGTAGATGATGTATAAACATATTCTAGGACGATTTTGGGTCGAAAGAAGCGGTTAAAAAATTTTTTTGGCGGAAAAATGATCGATCCAGAATCGAAAAAATCTGAAGGGGTATACCTTCAAAAATTGTCAAAATTTCAAAGTCGCCAAAATAAATTCTAAATGGCCCAAATCGATGGTAGATGATGTATAAACATATTCTAGGACGATTTTGGGTCGAAAGAAGCGGTTAAAAAATTTTTTTGGCCGAAAAATGATCGATCCAGAATCGAAAAAATCTGAAGGGGTATACCTTCAAAAATTATCAAAATTTCAAAGTCGCCAAAATAAATTCTAAATGGCCCAAATCGATGGTAGATGATGTATAAACATATTCTAGGACGATTTTGGGTCGGAAGAAGCGGTTAAAAAATTTGTTTGGCCGAAAAATGGTCGATCCAGAATCGAAAAAATGTGAAGGGGTATACCTTCAAAAATTGTCAAAATTTCAAAGTCGCCAAAATAAATTCTAAATGGCCCAAATCGATGGTAAATGATGTATAAACATATTCTAGGACGATTTTGGGTCGAAAGAAGAGGTTAAAAAATTGTTTCCAATGAGAAACACTTCCTCTTGGAATGCATGGAGACACGTTTGATCGAACCACGAAGATCCCTCTCGAGTGGCCAGGCCGAATAACTTCGACCCTGCAAACTATCTCGAACTAGTTCGTCTCGTGCTCGTTCCTCAGCTTCGATGTCTTGACCTTCCAAGATCTTCAAGCACTCTCCACTCTGACATAATCTAAACACGTACTCGTTTCCCTTTGATTCAAACACTCGATACTTCGAGTACCGCCCTGGCAAACATCCCCCGCTACTCGGAGACACGAGAGTTGACTTCCAATTTCCACTATCGCTATTATCGCGGAAAAAGAACAAGAAGATGAATTACGAGTACTAAATTAATAAATAAGTATATTGAATTAAATAAGGAGGACAAGACGTTCAAAGATCCCTTTTCGCCCTTAGATTCTAAGAAAAAAGCAAGGTCAACAGAGTGTGGAAATGTTGTTCGTTCCGCGATATCCTTTAGCGGTTAACCTTGAAACCGCCATTAACGTTAAAAGCATGCAGCGCGAGAGGATCTCAACTTTCCAAGCGTATTCAGCGATTTAATGGATGCAAGTTGCGGTGTATTACGTACCGGTTATTACGAAATTGTTTCCCCTCCTATCTATCGGTATCTGATAAACAGTGTCCTGGTTATCGGTATATCTTTTCGCGGTAACGAATCTCACCCCACCCTCGTAGGATTCCAGCGAGACGGTTTTATTAAAAGGGACGATTAACGCGCTCTTTTTTTCGTGGGACAAACGACGGACGACTCGAGGACGACTCGAGGACGACTCGAGGAGGTGAGCTACTCCCTCGTGGAAGAAAAGAAAAAGGAAATAAAGAGGAGAAGGAAGAGAAAGAAGAAAGAAGAAAGAATAACTCAGGGATTTTCGAGTATACGGAGACCCGAGGAAAAGAATATAAGGGACGCAGAGGAGTGGGGAGGGAAGAGGGTGGAATTTAAGCGTGGAATTTAACCGGCGAGTTACGAGCCACGGACGCTCGAGCTTTCATAAAGAATCGCGGCCGGGGAGAACGAGCCGCCGCCAAGTCCTTTTTAAAAGAGAACAACCGTCGAGCGCGTATAATGGCCAGCTTCTGCGACAGGAATCTCCCAAACCCTCGTGCGAAACCCTCCTAACATCCTTCTCTCCTCTATTCCCCTCTATTCCCCTCTATTCCCCTCTCTTCCTTCCGTCTACCGGAACATCTCATCCGGCAATGACGAACGTTCTAACAAATAACGCGAGAAAGTATCGCTCGTCGCGACGACGATTCCCCTTTCTTCCTTTTCTTATTACGTTAAAGCGCCCGCGAACATCGCCGCCCTCATTATCCTACACTTTTTACCCACCCTTACCCTCCCCGCTATTATGCGCGGTTCTATTTTTGATGACCTTCCTCGAAATACACCTCGATTCTCTCGTGGATTGGTATCTTTTAAACCCTTTGCACTCGAGAGACGACTCTCAGTCGCCACTTAGTTTATTGGGGCTACCGAGAAGCGTCATGAAAATTGACTCCGGTTACTTTTTATAGTTACAAAGATAAATCTACGATCTTTACTAAATTTTTTTAACCAGAGAATTAATCTAAATTATCGTAAGGCAAATAGCGTTTAATATATATCTTTGAACAACACGGTGCAAGTACTTAAAATTCGTGGAAGCGATCTCCACGCGCGTTCCTCTCGCTTTTTCGCTTTTTCGCTTTTTCGCGCCAAAGAAAAGAATCATGCAGAGCTTACATTGAATTACGACGAAGTGAGATGCCTTGCCTTGTTTAATGATCTCAAGACACCCGTCGATATTATCGCAACATTTCTGCCACGTCTTGCTAAAAGCTTATCATGTATCGCATGCACTAATGGAAATATCACGAATAACGAACAATTTCCGAAAGGTTCATGCGGATTTTTAAGAAAAATTCAAAGATAACATTTTTCTATGTCGATATATATTTATTCAATTATGTATGTACCGTTTTCTTCCAAAACCTTTCTCCAATTTTCGCGCAACCTGAACTATTGAAAATCGACATCAACTTTCCGGACAACCCAATATAATAATAATAATTGCAGACAATTAATAATGATTAACACCTTCGATACCGATTTCCATTAAGTGTCCTGTATCGCAGTGTCATTTCTTGTTAAATAAATAATAACACTGCCTATCCGATAAATCTACCTCTGATTTTAAAAGTGGTCTTAGTCACTTGTTATCCAGGCCTCTTAAAATCAATATATTTACAATTCCGTGATAAGAACGCTTGGAAGATTGTAGCTATTCATAACATAAACACTTTGATAATGACAGCCGCAAATAAAGGTAATTAGCGGTACGTTAAACAGGGTGAAATGGATATACATAGGTAACTAAGGTCGTAAGTAATGATCGTTGCCAGGGAGTCGTCTGGTGGGAGTTGAGACAGCGGGGAAACGGAGATAGTCGTCTGTCTCGAGGCGCGACTGGTAATACACTCTCCGCGCTATTCCCTGTCAGCTGTAATGGTTTCCTCTTGAGCATGAAAAACTCGAGGCACAATAAACCACCGAAATTATGACTGCAGCCTTACAGCAACCCCCGGGCATCGTTCGGTAATGCACGATGGAATGGGGACGAAGCAACCCCCCCCCCCCCGTCTTCTGGAAGGGAGTTAAAGGAGAATTCGGAGAAATCGGAGAAATCTGAGAAATCGGAGACCAACCGAGAGACCTCGTCGTACCGCCTACCATTTCGCCACTTCCAAACCACTATTTTCACCCTTATATTGTAATACCTTATGCGTTTTCCGGGTACCGTCAAATAATACCTTCAAAAATATACGATTTTTTAGGTGCCTATTAATTGCCATTTTCAATGAAAGACCAAAAACAGAACTGTCGACCCTCGACTTCTTGTATTTCCCTTTTTTTTCGGTAAACCAATTCTGATTCTTTCTTTCCTCTGATAACGTCGAACGAATGTCGGAGATAGATTCGTTACGTTTGTTTCTAAGAGATATATCTCTTTCTCTATTCGCGATATCTTCCCTCTTTTCAGTCTTATATCCCTAACTTTCGACTATCGTCGTTGTGGTGGTAGTCGTGATCGTCGATGTCGTAGTTATCGTCCTCTTACACTCGTCCTCAAAGCGATCGTCGTCGACATCGACGCCGCCGTTCCTCGAGATTTCACATTCGTCCTTCGCGACAAGGACTCGCAAAATGTTAACGCGAAGTGGTGGCAATGTCGAGGGATGTCGAGGGATGTCGAGGGATGTCGAGGGATGCCGAGACGCATAAATTCTTACGATTTCTGCTGGAAGAACCGCTTCGAAACCATCCCCTTATATCTGTTCGAGGGTGGCAAACATAAACGCTGTTTTTGCACTTCGAAATAGTCCTCGCAATACGCGGTATTACAATACTCTTTCAACCCTCTCCTATGGAATTCAATTTTAAAGAACATTTCTGCCGCTAATTTTGAAAGTAATCTAAGTCACTTTTGATCTATGCCCCTTAGAATAAATATATTTACAATTCCGGTCAATATATAAAACTTCTATCGATCTTGTGATAAGACACATTTTATCAATCGACTTTCATCAATTTCATTGAATTCAATAATGCTCGTGCAACCACCAAATGTTACGAGTATGCAAAAATCGAAGCAAAGTTCGAACGTTAAAGTAAACGCGAAATTATGATCACTTTTAGTTACGTGGAATGAACCACAATGTTAAAGTCGACATGGTGTTTCATGTTTTTTGAGTTACGCAGAGAGAAGGATAACAACGTCTGAAAGACTCGCAGACATTTTCCTTCTTTCATAATTCTTTCTTTCGTAATTCCTTTTACGACGGTAAAACGAATTAGAAGTTTTCTCCCTCTCGATTCCATTCCTGTGGATCGCCCTCCGTATTAAAACGAAAGGATCTCTATTCGTGCTCTGCCATCCTCCATGCGAAACGGGAGGAACTAATTTGATTATCTCCCCGAATTCCAATGGCACGGGACTTCGTCCGGCATAAAAACTCCCAAACCAGAGAAACGATCGTCCGATAGCCAGTAACGACCTATTTTGTTTATTCTTCCCTCGGTACCTAATCACCGGTTCGTTCCTTTCTTCTTTTCTTCTTTTCTCATTCTCATTCTCTTTCTCTTTCTCTTTCTCTTTCCTCTTCCAAGTAGAATCGGGGAATCAATAGAGGTGACTTAACTTGATTATCTTTGCGCGTTCTTCGCAACGATCCAACTACAACGAGATCTTTTTCAGGGGAAGAAGACCGTTCTCTGTCCGGCGCTTTTAATCTTCATATTTCGCTATTTATATAGTGCTGTTCCAGTATTTACAATATGTATATTTTGTTGTAACGATTTTGCTTGCAACGAATGAATAATGCAAATAGATTATAAATCACGATTTTATTATAAGAGCCGAGTTAATCGAACGGATGGAAGGCGCCGATCGGAAATTCTAGATGAAATTGATTCTAAGCAATACTTTGTCAAGATAAGTTGATGCTTCCCGATTGAAGCGAAGGGAAGCTGGGAAGCTGGGAATCGATCGGACCCTTTCCATCGAAAAAAGGGTGGCTCGCCGATGCCAGACGAAAGCTATAAAATTCTTTCCAACGATAGTTTCGCGCCTAGAACAATACGACCGAAACTCCTGGACTCTCGTCGCGTTATATCGACACGCGCTACACGCTATTTATTGCCGCGAGTTATGGCGATAAATGTAAAATTCGTCGACGTTATCCGAGCGTGTAATCAGCCGGGTTCTATGCGATACCGAGAACTTTCTTAAACCGCATTACCGGGGATCCAACCTGCCAGTCCAATGTCGGCGTATTCTACTTAAAGATCGTCGTTCCGGGAAATCAGTGGAATTATCTGTATTCGTACATTTACATACACGACCTCAAAAATAAGAATAGATCATAGAAATTAATCGATTTAATTGTGTGCTGTTAAGTATGTCCGTAACACGAGCCGTAAAAAATTTCAATATTAAAATTGAAACGCTATAAAATCTTATTTTAACCGCTTTGTAATTCCAGTAATAATTCTTAGAAGATCCTAGATTATTTCATATGTTTTATCGTCGAGAATATCGTCGATGTTCTTTATCGGATTATTTTCTTCGTCAAAAATACTGAAGTGGATTTTATCGGATCATCCAACGTCATCGTAATTTTTATCGATCCTCGCTCGATGATCACTAGGCGGGTTTCCCTGCACCGGCGAAAGCGGTGTAGTAACTCAAACGACTCGGATTTTTTGTATCATACGTGTGCACAAAAAATATAGAACAAAAAGTTTCGTCCCCCCTCCTGGGGAGCGGGTCGATCGATGTCAGGGAGGCAACGGTGGTTTATAGTTTCTTTAGTTTCTTCAAAAAGAATGACGTGTTCACCGGCTATCTATAGTGACGGCGACATTAACGTTAAAAAGTATCACGCACACCGCATTACTATGCACATTCCCGTATTACGCTTTAGGACAACCGAACGCGAATTCGTTGCCGATCCTCGATCCTCGATTCGTTGGCCAATCACCGATCCGGTTCCATTTCTCCCGCGACATTTTCATCGATTCCACTTTGGAATATCGGTCGACGTATCCTCCATAAGCTTAAGTTAACCTCGCCATAAGCTTAGCCTCACGGAAAAATAATATTATTATTATATTATTACCTCAATATTAATCAGAGTCGTGCGAGTGGGCAAAGAATTATTTGAATAATCGAAGAAAAATAATTAATAGAAGAACGTGAGTTAAAGTCGTGCGACTGCGAGAATTAATGAACGGGATTATAAACGGTGGTTAATTGCTCGATTATTTCCATTATCCAGTAAAGCCGAACGAGAAGGAAAGTATAAATCGAAGGCAGAGTGGAGCACGTAAAAACGGACAGCAATAAATCGCGAAAGACAAGCGCAATGAATCAAACCGGGTATCGTGCCGGGTGATTTCTTTCGGTTAGCGTGGCCGACGTGAAGCCGGAACCGTACACGTGTACCAAAGTAAGAGTACAAACGTCGGTGAACGTTATGCGCGTTCTCCTTTCCGTGGGTTTCGCAGAGACAAAGAAGGAGAGAAGTAGAGAGTTATGGAGGGCAGGTTAAAAGCGGGTGGGAATATCGAAAGAGTACTTCGAAAAGGATTCAGGACGTGGAAGGTGGAAAAAGGTAGAATAAGGTGGAATAAGGTGGAATAAGGTGAAAGAAAGGAAGTACGTGGCGGTGGCTCGTTAAGGTTTCGGTTACAAAACGGATGAGTCGCGTGTTACTGTCTCCACGGTGGGTTCTATTACCCTTATTGTTAAACTTAACTGAACTACGGACGCAAACTATAGACATCCACAGCCACGGCTATGCCACGGCTGTGGTCGCAACTGCGATACCCATCGCAGTCCGCCACGTGGCTCCAACCGTGTGGCGAATGCACCACACCAACCTGTCGTTCGAGATATTTCCTTCTCTCATCACCCATCCTCCAATTTTCCGATACTATTTATTTATTTACCTCTCCATTTCTTTAACCGTTTCCACTTATCTCCTTCCACGACGTGGAATACAGTAGACTCCCGTATAACGCGGTTAATCGCGTTACATAAACCGTTACATAAAAAGAGCCGTCGCAATATATTCGTCGCAATATATTCTATAGGAATTCGTGTTATGCGGGAGTCTACTGTATTCTTACGCGTCTAACCGTTTAATGTCCAGCGACGTGATATACTCGTCCACGGTTAACCATCGTAAAAATGTTCAGCGATGTGTATGTCATGTCCATTGCCATTATTAAGTAGTACAACAATTTTTATTGGAAAATATAGTTCTTCTTCTAAATAACCTGGACGACCAAAACTACCAGGACCCTTTAGACTAGCTGCGGGACATTTTCCTAATATTGGTGCCCAGAAAAAACGAGGGGTAAGTGGTTAAGTAGTTGCAGCCGTTTATGCAGACCCTGCGCTACTGCGAATTGCAGAGTATTTATGTTCGCCGAATAACGCGATCAATTATTACTGTATTAGTAATAATTAACATTATTTTTAGGAACTTTGGCTATGCAAAATTATGTAAGATTCTTTTGCATCACCATTTGAATGCAAATCGCGATCCTCCTGGATTTTCTCACGCGAGGAATTCAAGAGTGACTTCGGTCGCGTGGAATTAATCCATAAGCGTATAGTCGAGCGAACGTTTCGAGCAGATTGGTATCGTTTTCGTGGAAGAATCGCAGAGAGAAAAGGCAAAACTCTAATCGCATAACCAGGCCACGTCGTCCAATCGGACTCGGAATCAATTGGTTCTCCGCTCTTCCAGTAATTTATCTCGTAATAATTCAGGGGAGATATTCAGTGGAAGATTAAGGGGCCGAACGAAGGAATACTCGTCGAGTTTGGAGAACGTCCACGGAAAGATATGGCCGTGGAAATCCGCGAATACTGAAAACACTAGTTGTGACCGGCAAAATGCGATGTATCATGTATATTTCTATTTTTTGGAACCTACAAAATGATACCAAAAAATTGGTTGAAAAGTGCTATACATTTTGCCATCATCATCTAACACTTACGTTGTAAACGTTGTACTCTACGATCGCAACAGGTTCAATATATGAAATTATTTTTACTTTAAAAAAGTGTACCATGGAGTTACACTTATTATATAGTTTGTTCGAGCAGCAAACTAACGTTCGCCACGTGGCGAGGTTAGCGTGTCGCAGAAATTTGCCAGCGATTCAGGGAACGAATTAAACTAATAAAACGAGTCCGCGTAATCGGATGTGGAGTTTGCATTCGCGTTTGCATTCAAGGACGTTCTCCAAAGAGAGAACGAGGCATGCGAGGGTTAACGTTGAGAATTCAACAGGCAGAGAAGGATGAGGTAAGCTTTCGATATAAAAGTAGGAAATTGTGGGCTCACCGGGTTCGGCAAACGTGATGATCTCGGAGGTCCTCGCGTAAAAGTCGTCCATCTCCTTCTGCGCGTTCGAGTTGGAGTATTCTTCGTAACCCCGATAGGACGTGCTCATCCTGTCGTTGCCCTCCGTCGAACTTAGGTCTTCCTGATCGAGATTCCTGTAGGAGTATTCCTCGCCGCCGTAAAGGAATTCACCGGAGTAGCCGTTCTCGTGGTGATCTCTCGATCTCTCGGGATACCGGGAAGTGGATTGCGCCTCCGCTCTGTAGAGAGTTTCGAGCGCGAGATGTCTAGGAACCGCGGCCAGAGTCCTGTTGACATCCGGACGCGTCCTGAGCCCGAGTTTCGTTAATATCTGATGCTTGATTGCCTCCAATCTGAGATCATCCGGACTGGGTGCGGCAGTGTCTTTCGAGCCACCGGTTCTGTGCGCCTCGCTGTGGAAGTGTTGATGGTGTTGTTGCTGGTGCGGGCAGCCGGGACAGGTCTGGTGATGATTCTGCCGCGGTTGCACCGGCGACAGGGTCAGAATGCATAGGAGCAATCCAACCAGGAGCAAGTTTGAGGGCAACGTGGTGATTCTATTGTATCTAGATTGGAAACGCGTGGAACTCGGGTGTGTGGATCTATGGGATTCTCGTGCTCGGTAACGCTCCTGAAGGCGGTCATGTGGTCGCCGAGCAACGGTTGGAACTGTTGGAACGGCTGCAACGGCTCCGCCGTCACGCCGGCAACCACGACGAGGTTGCTCGCGTTGTCTTTGTCGGCACAGGGACTTCTCGCGGAGCCTCTGATTTCGACATTTCGCGTTTGAACCGAGTCCCGCTCCATACGGCACCTGGTGCATCTCGGCGGCGAGTCACCTCCTCCTACCCCACCACCACCACCTCCAACCTTCTTCGCTTTCCTCTCTGCTCTGATGATCCGGTAGTTGCCTCTCACGGTAGTGGTAGCGCCGATCGAGAACCCGGTGCTTTTGATCCTCTTCCTTCTCTCCTCTGATACCTGGAGTCGCGAATACTCTATCGGTTGTTGTGTTATTCGCGGCGCACAACAGAACGACCGATGTCGCGAATGTAACTTTTTTCCAAAGGGACTGAATGCGCTCTGAGCCCGTGCAAGGACTCCTCCTCCTTGCATGCGACCGGCGGCACGGCGACGATAAACGGACGCGACGACGCCGACGATGACGACGAGAGCCTGACGAGACCGTAAAGACAGCTTCTCGTTGTATCGAACAAGACAACAGGGAAAGGGCATTCTCGCCTAAAGCCCCCATTACCAATTACCCGGTGCCGCTCTTTCAGGATCGATCTCATCCGCAGGATGGACGGTCGTAACCGGGTACACCCTACTCGTGTTTACGGCCATTCGCGCTCGTTTTGACCCGTGCACGTTCACCCGTACGCGCCTCTTCCGCGGAATTCCTCCTTCCCTTTCCTTCCCTTCCCTGCCCTGCCCCTCCCTTCCACACCCTTCCTTTCTGCTCTCTCGCTAATTCTACCCTCTTACTAATTTCACTAATTTTACTCTGCCCTCTCTTATCTTACGGTTCCGCCTCCTCGGTCAATTGTCACGCTTATCTCGAGTAGGTCCCCCTTTTCTCCGTAGCTCGATCGCGGAGATCGCGGAGATCGCGGCGTTCGATCTCTTTGGTCCGTCCTTGAGACAACTTCTAGGAGAGAATACGAGGCTGTCGACCCTAATTCCCCGATACGATCTTCTGCGTGTTTCCTTTCCTTCTCTCTGTCCGGGTAACCGATCAATTACACGTGATATCGACGGACTAAGGTCTCCGCGATTTCCTCGGGCACTTCCTGTGTGTACCTAATGTTTCACTACGTCTAAGATATTCGGAATAATGCACCATCTAAAAATCTGCCGCGGCCGGACACGGAACGACGGGCATCCGACCCGGCGCAGAGTTCCTTAGGAGGATCCCCTTTCGCTCGTTGAGTCGTCACAGATGTCCCTGCTCAGACGATCGACCAATTTCTATCTCTCACTCTCTCTCTCTCGCTTGCTCGTCCTCTTCCTCTTCCTCTCTCCCGCTCCCCTCTACTTCCGCCTTTCCTTTATTTCCACGCTTTCCTCTTCTTCCTCCAAGTATCGCGCAGTCACGGAGATAAAACGTAGTTTCGAAAAAATCCTTTGGTCGTCCAGAGACAAGTGTTCGCAGGGATGTCAAACGTGTTTGCATCCACCGGCGTCGAGCCTCTAAACGTTCAAAGTTCCTCGTGGATCCCAGGAAATTCCGTGCAAGGATAAACGTCTCGACGTACCTGTCGGATACCTGGTTGATTCTTATCGTTCGCTTATCGTTTCCTTTCTTTCGTGTCTTCTCCCTCTCGTTCTCGTGACAGGCTCACCGATATCATTCACGATAACGACGTCAATTCCAAAGGATTTCTCCGTAACGACCGAAGCACGCTTGTCGGAGGCGCGCCGGACACTGAGGGGTATCCGCCACCACTACCAATACCGATACCACCACCGCCGCCTCCAACGCCGCCGCCGCCGCCGCCGCCGTCGCCGTCGCCACCACCGCCACCACCACCACCGCCACCACCGCCACCGCCATCGACACCACCGGACGGACTATCCACCCATCCGACACGATCTACCTACTGCAAACCCGAGCTAAAACACCCCCGACAACTTTATATAGATGTTACCCTGTAATCGCGATTCTCTGCCCTTCGTGATCTTCCATTACGATCGCTTCCTCTACGTAACCTTCTACGTGGATGCTATTATCTACGTTTTCTACGCGATCCATATATTTTCGAGAAAAATCCTGACTTCTGTCGAAGAAGTGGTACCGTATGAAAAAATAGGGAAATTGTTTGATTTACTTCTGTACGCTATTGCGAGTACGTCGTACAAGTTGGTTCAGCCCCTTCTCCTCCTTTACCTCTTTCGCTGAAAAGGTGGTGCCGATGTAGGGTGCGAGGAAGAGAGAGACGGAAGGAGGGAGGCGTAGCTCGAAGCAACCACCACGTGGTTCACGCGTGGTACCTCTGCGATTCCGTTCCATTGGTACCGTTTCGAATTTGTTGAAGGTACCTCGCGGAATGACTTTATTTCAGCTGCGTCTACTTTCTACGTGGATATTGCACTACTTGCCGTGAAAGTGATTCGAGGTATTCGCTGGAGTAAGATCTCGGTGGCCGTGGTATTCGTTTCGAGATAAAACGGGAAGGGATAACGGCGCGGGTGGATTCGATCGGTGAATCGCAGGTAGTAGGATCGGAATAATCGGTATTCCGGCATCGCCGACAATTTTTGTGGTCGACGATATTCTCGAGGTAGATTCGCAGTATAGTTCGGATAGGAGGATAGCTAGAAAGAGAAACTAGCTAGCTGTAAGCATATTGATCAGGAGACGGTAGTTGGCCGTATGCCACGTGGTGATGCTGCGAGAGGCGCCGGTCTCTTCCCCGATTATGAGCCAAGGCTCCCTTACTTCCTCCCTTACTTTCTCTCATCGTCCGATTTTTCCACTGTCTATTCCACCAACCCCCCCCCCCCCCCCCCCACCCGCGCTCTCCGCCTCTATTTCTCTAATATTCTTCCTCCATAGAGGAGGATCCTAGAAAGAAGCACGAAAATGTATCTACTACGCGATCGGTACGTTTGCATCTAATTCCGGGAGAAAATCTCCTGCTTCATGGTGAGCGCAACATTCACAGCGAACACATTCCTGTTCTCCACCGGTTATTTCTTTACATTCTTCGGAGATTTCTCGTATCGTTCGTGCGGGCCATCCGACGATTTTTTTCCCCTTTTGATCGGCTCGAATCGAGCGAGAGCCGCGTACCCGGGGACCGCTTAAATTGAGACGTCAAGTTAACAAGCTCGCCCGCGTGGTCGAAAGGTGCAAGGAGGCCCTCCCGATCTCTTTATCTCGTGGTAGCGCCAGCGGCAATCTGAGAGAGAGATCGAAAAAAGGAACAGGAAAGAAAAAAAAGAAAGAGTACGATGGAAAGAGCTAAATGGACGAGAACGAGCAGAGAGAAAGGGAACCGCCTTCTTGGGTGGCTACCGGTTCTTCGGTTAAGTCCTTACCGCCTCCCAGTACCGTACCTTCTTTTCTTCTCATTTATCCTTTTGCCCCGCACGATCGGCGTCGATAAAAATGTCGCTCGCATGCGCCTTTATCCGCGACTACGTTGATAATTTAGCCCCGAAATGGACATCTCGAACGGGCAAATTAGCTGCGTGACCCGAAACATCCTTCCCCTCGAAGATCCTGAAAAAAAGAAACACAGTATGAAGTATATATTCAACACAACAAGCTTCTCCGCAATATCGATTCCACCTTGCTCCAATCCTAGTCTATCGACTGCCATCGCGACGGTAGACATTTTTATTATTACTTAACCCGCTAACAAAGTGGCATTCGTCGAGATCAATTTACAATTCTATTACAACAAGTACTGTTGTACGCCATGGCGTACAGGGACGTTACGACGACAACGGTCGAAATTCCGTGTCAAAGATGTCGTAGTCGAATGACCTCCGAACGCGGACGGGGTCGTTTAGCGGCAGTGGAGAACGGCTCTGCTTTATCCGCGGCGGAGAATGCTTCTCTTCT
The DNA here is from genome assembly GCA_910591585.2 of Nysson spinosus. Taxonomy (NCBI): domain Eukaryota; kingdom Metazoa; phylum Arthropoda; class Insecta; order Hymenoptera; family Crabronidae; genus Nysson; species Nysson spinosus. The sequence goes on along the minus strand of OU342839.1, from coordinate 263,901 downwards.
TTATCAGAAACGAAAGAAGCCGATAAGGGGGGCCGGGCTAAATTCTCTTTACCGTGTTCCAATCAGAGAACGTACTTTGTACATCTTCGGGTAAAAAGATTCGGCAGCCGTGCGTACACGGTACACACTTCCTGTGTTTACATCGGCGTTCAAAGCGAGCATCTACCGTCGACCTCTCCGGCCGGCTCTGATTGGGACGAGCTGCGGAGATAGGCTTACCTCACACTGTCGAAAACAACATTGTTATTTGTCGTTGGTCAGGGTCGAGCCTCGGTGGTCTTTTACGGTGATACTTTCTAAACCGCGAATGACAGGGCGTGGGAGGGTGAGAGAGAGAGAGAGAGAGAGAGAGAGGAGGAGAAGCCGAGATATACGAACTCGCGCGAGCTCCCGCGTGACGTACGTCCGAGCATGCGAATTAGATTGATCTATCATTGTCTTGTCTGGCTGCCGTCTCGCCCACTGATTGCAACCGAGGCAAATATTATCTTCCTAGAACCGGCCTGGTGTCACTGATTTTATTTTGACCCACGTCACACCAATCTTTATCTCGATTCATAGACGCGCACATTCCTACGTTCGCCACGCAGTCGTTGCAATTAACAAGGAAAGAAAGCGTTCTTTAAAATCGATCGTATCGATAAAGTGTTGTCGAATCACGACAAGTGTTATCGAGAAAAACGATGCCATACCATATTTCGTTAATAATCGGATACGAAAGAGGGAAGTCGGGGTTGGTTGAATCGAATTGATCGAAGACGGATGTGCGTGCAGCCGGTTCACGGCGGAGGTCGACAACCACGAATCGGGGAGAAATTATGGGTAGTCCTCTCTCGTAGTTCGCCGGTTCGATGTTATCTGCATTCTGCTTCCGGGAATTTCGTGGGTATAGATAGAGGAAGGTCCGTGTGTTCCTTTCCGTTCGACCACTCGGACACCGTTCGCGCTATTCGTTTTGCCAATACTGTACTTTAAATGATAAATAACCACCGAATATTCGCTACTCGCAAACATATGCACCCTTTGTACACCGCCAAACGAAATTCCTGGCACGCACGAAATCCACCGCCTTTCCTGGTCCCGTTGCTTTTATCGTTTGCACGCAGTGATCGGTATCATTCGGACCCGGCGAACCCACCTTTTATTGCATCGGGCCCTTTCCCTTTCCCTTTCCCTCTGTTCGAATCACTTTTAATTAACCCATAAGTCGACCCTTTGCACGCCATTCGTATCCACGAATTTTGTGCGCTACAATTTAACACTAGAACTACCGGCGATATATTCAGCTATACTTGTATACTTGCTACGAAAGAGAATTCTCGTAAGAATTTCTTTCTAATTAGGAAATAAAAATCGCGAGGATTAGCACAATAACCGAGAGACAGAGATGGGTAGAGAGGGTGAGGGAGGGTGAGGGAGGTTGAGGGAGGACGAGAGGCCCCCGGGGGTGGATAGGGTGACACTCGACTCCGTCGAGGTAGTATCAGAATTCCACCGTCATTTGGAGAAGACAATAGGGTAGGTCCTCGTTAGTAGTAGCTACTCGATAAATCGTCACACATATCCAGAAGAGAGGAGTTAGGTTGATCCCTTTTCTAGGCAGCGAGTCGTCCCTCATCTTCGGGCAGTAGCCCTTTAATCTCGGTATACAGAATAGGGAAGATAGAGAAGATAGAGAAGATAGAGAAGACAGAAGGGGCATAGAAGGGGCATAGAAGGGGCATAGAAGAGAGAGGCGGCTATCAGTAGCCTCCTCAGTACTTGGGAGGCTAGGCTACCTGGCTGGTGAAAGGGGAGGTGTATTACGGGGTTACCAAAGTGTTGTATGGCCTCCCCAAGCCCCATAAGGATAGCCCTCAGGCACGCAGCCCCTAAGGGCGTATGCGTATGCAGTTTTTTCGCAAGTGCGTGCGCGGTGATCGCCGGGATCCCCGGCAGCCCTTACATGTGCACTCAAGGTGAAGGGGGCATCGGGTAACACGGGCAGGCAGCCACCCAAACGACCGAAACCTGAATGCTCACCCAACATCCATAAGAAAGTATTCCTTTCTTATTCACCTGCTTTTCTCTACCTTTTCACTCTTCGCCGTACATATTTATTTTCACTCTTTATCAATTTGACCTCTTTCAATTCTAACTTCAAGTCGTTGGACATTTCATAACGTTGTTGGATGAGAATATAATGGAGAGTATAAACTCGCGCGAAGAGGGAACTTGGAATCGCGTGGTCTTTGCCAGCGTATGCCGCGACATACCGCGAGTATTCCGGAGCTAAACGTAGACCGCTAGAAATACACCCTAAGTTAATTCAAGTACATAGTCTCGCGTTGTCGCTACGTAGTCATCGTCTTTGTCTCCTTCTGCGATCCGTGCCGCTAATTGTTATTATTAATATATGAAATCGTCACCGAGCTAAGAAAACCCACCTAAAAATAGGGGTAAAAAGACGACAACGGAAAACATTCTCTTCCGGTAAATTATCCGTTCGAAGTCATTCAAACAGTGCAGTTTTTTCCAAGATTTAATTTATAGACTGTTTTAGTTTTCATCGCGAGTTAAAGAAGACGCGAGTAAAAGACTAAGTTTCTCTAACATTATAAGATTTTCGTGTTTAACATAATATATATATATATATATATATATATATATATATATATTAATATAATATAATATGTTTGAAAAGGTTTCGGAAGAGAAAGGTCTGCACGGTGCGTTTATCCAGATCCTCCGGTATTAGTTCTACGTATCTCTTCAAGAACTAACCAACGTCCCCCTCGCGCGTACCGGAACTAACCCTTCACCCTTCGTGTCGCTTTCTCTTAGTTTTCCTTGAGCGTCGCAGAACCCTTCCGCAGAATGTCTCCAGGTTGATGTACCCTAGGTAGAAGAAGGCACCTCTTCATCCGGGGCCCTCGAAAGAGGGACGAGCCCCGAAGCTCTCGTGGAGGGCCTAGAGTGTTATATACCGATTGTCATCGCCTTCCTCAACGACTAACCGTGCTAACCGTGCTAACCGTGCTAACCGTGCTAACCGTGCTAACCGTTTAAAGGCGGAAAGCACGCTCCGCTACCTCTTCGAAGAGGTACAAAAAAACTGTATATTTTATAAATATTATATTTTATTAAAAAAACTTTACTATTTATAATAAACGGTTTGAGATTTTTCGGACGATTCTTGAGTATGCCGTATTAGAATCTAATAAGTTCGTCTAATTTCTTTTTCCTTTCTCCCATTTTCTCCCATTTTCTTCCTTTCTCTCCGGTCCGTCATTCGACTGTGGCTGCTCACTCGTAAAATGCAAATCCGAGTAATGGCCATGCACGACCGCTTTACGCTTTAAGCCGCCCCGTTGAATGGATCGTAAAACGCAGCTAGAGACTACCGTTCCACCACCATAACGATAATTATGTCAAAGCCAGTATACCGCGAGAATTATTGCTACACCCACACCTTCATCGGGTTTCTTAGTCTTCGAATTTGTTTACTCGCCATATATTTACCTGTGGATCCATCAACTGTCCAGAATTACTTCCAATTACTTGAAGAACACTTCATTTAACCAGCAAAGTTTGAATGTCACGAGCATTTACAAAAATTTCGATAAAAGACCCTAGCTACATCAGCTGGCTTTTTTCGACGTGGAACGGTAGGCGCGCGATCGCGCCGTCTGGCACTCACACGGTTAAGCTGTTTTTTTATTACGCAATCTTGTAACGAGATAATGATATTGATTAGGTGGAATTACAATTAAGCGCAAGACCTAGATTCGAGGGGCAGGTGCGAGGGAAGAGTACAGTGGGAGAAGGTTTCGAGCTACCAATTTAAATGCCGATCGAACGAGGGGGCCAATCGCACTGACTTCGGAGTGCAAGGTTAATAAGCCAGCCGTTTACGTAGACTGCTCTCGCAGTGGCACAGGCCACTGCCATCCAGAGCTCATTGCCATCGACCGAAGCCAAAACTCAACCTACGATTACTCAACTACTCCACCCCGACGAATAACCTTTCCGGCTCTTAGAAATACACCCCAAGCAACCCTTTAACCCTTTGCACTCGAGAGGCGATTCTCAGTAGCCACTCAGTTTATCGCGGCAATTCGTGTAGCGATTGAAAGGCAACATTAATATTTACTTCGGTCCTCGGTGAATTCACGGTTTAATAACAAAATACAACTGGAGACATTTTTGTAAAATGTACAAATCATTCCAACCCCCAAATGCCAGGTTTTAAATCGAGGTACTCGGTTGGTGTACCGACGTCTTCGATTTAATAATAAAAAGAAACATCGGTTCGTTGAAAGACAAGCTGGAGGAACGATCCAAAGGTGAACGAACTGAACGGTTTGCATTAATTGCTCAAAAACAGCAAATACGACGAACGAATTATCGTTGCGACGAGGGGGTAGATTGTGTAAAGTGTGTCTTTAAGAGACTACCCTCCCCTCCCCCCCCCTTCCACGAATTACGGGGGAGATCGATGACGCTTAATTTCGGCGTTTTTATTTCGAGGAAAAGGAGAGCAGTAACCCGACCGTCGGCAAGGACGACTGTCCGTCGAGGCGCCGCCGAAGAAAAACAACAAAACGCGAATTGGCACGTCTGGCGAAACAGTTGACTGCCGCCAAGTCAACTGGGCCTTACCACGACTATACTCGTTCGTTTGGCCCTGTACTACGCTTTCCTGATTCGACAGCAGAAGTGTTGGCCATAAAATGGCACCAGCTGATCTTTTACCATTATTGTTTTATTTCATTCGATTGTAATCATGCCTTACAGCCCTTCGTTGTAAGGGATCATCCCACTTACAGCCGTAACGGGCTGATTACACCCAGCACATATCCGTTCTACAGAGAATTAATAACGAATCTCCGCCGAAATGAATTCTCTTTTAATTATCTTCGGAATGAACTTGCAACGGTCGATTTTTATTTATCGCATCGCGTATCGACTAGTCGCGAAAAGCCGGAGGAGAACGACGACACGGAGAATTTAGCTGACGAGTGCATCGAGTGCATCGAGTGCATCGATGCAACGGCGCCAATCGCGTAAATAAATTTTCCCTTGGCATCCTTTCGATTGGTCGTCGCTTGCAAATAAGATAACCTTCTTGATTTCGCATAATACTCGTGATGGTTTGCTATCGCGTTTGACACAAAAAGGCACGACGCGGGACCGGGATCTCAATAAAGCGCACCGTTTAACCCGTTGATTGCCATGGGGGTCACCGGTGGACGAAAACGCTATTATTGAAGTGCGATTCAAATATATGGTTAATATTAGTAAAATTGTTAATGTTTCTAAACTTACGATACTGGTGTAAAGTAACTAGTGTATCGTAGAGCACTTCTGCTTTCAGAACAGTTCTGTTTTTAGATGTTATATACACGTTACAATTGCGTATCGCGAGGTATCGTATAACACGGATATCGGACAGGCTGTCAACGTGTTAAACGCGCTTTTCCATCGCACCGATACCCGAATCCACTTCGTTCTCCGGCCACGTGTTTCCTTAACTCTTACGTTATTATTACGGACTCCCGATCACGTTCTTCGCCATTAATCTCGTAAATATACTTCGAAGAACTCGCTCTTAAATCGTCGTGAATCAATACGGATTTACTTCGTTACCGTATCATTCTCTCCTCGTCTCTCTCACACAAGGAAAATTATTCCTACGTTTGTATATTACGTCATTTAGCGACAAAATTACCGATAAATACTATATAACCAGCCGGTGCACGAATATAAATAATAAGATAATACTTACGAGATCTCCGTCGGGCCGAGCGCGTCCAACTCACTGCACACATCTCTTCCGATTCATATTTATGGCGGACCGAAGACGCTCGTTTTACGAGCCGCTAATTTTAATAATTTTTTAATAACGTGCATCACTTAAATACAAATTAAAGAGTTTATATCGGAAGGGATCGCGTGTTCGCACAGTCACGTCACACGATTGAAATAGAACTAACAAGGAAATCGAGCGGCATCGTAATTTGTCCTACAATAAGTCGACGATCAAAACAAATCGAGCGCCGCGCCGCGCCTACCTCGAAGCGATTGGACTTATTTTCTGCGATTAAGTATCTAAATTCAGACTCATATGAAATTCATGAATTATATTTAACTATATTTTTCCTTCTATTCATTATTTTCTACCGACGATTATCTAAATATTAATTCACTGTCGAAAAGTAATATGACCACCGTCGTTGCCCTAATAAACAATATAACTAAATATGGGCTCAGAAACCAAGAAAAAAAAACTTCTGCATCCCCTAAACAGTATAATTATTCTTATACCACCTAAAAAAGCCACATAACAATCCACGCAAGCTAATAATTATTTCATAAATATCATAAACTATGTGGAATCTACAATAATTAAAATAGCAGTAGATTCGAAGATAATTATGCTATAAACCCTTTAACTGTGGCGTGTTCGAACAAAAAAAACCATTCACATCGTACGACGGGATATTCGCGTGACAGTAGTTGACGCTAAATTGTGTCGATAAAAATAAGAAAAATCGAGGAGTCATTGAGAACCAGTTATGCGATCGATTGTTACGTATCACGTAACAGTATGTTCCACATTGTATTAATTGACTAAAAACCGAGTAAAAAATCTACTGGTCGTATATATACGCCTTTCGCAGGTAAACGATTAATAAAGACCGATACCTTCGAGGTGTCCAACGTTATCCGGAAGTATCTCGATCGGGTCGCAGTGCAACCGGAAGTGGTCCGCGTTCGGGTTCCTCCGGTGCGGTAAAGGACGAAGGGTGGAACGGAAGACTGAAAAACGGAAAAGGAGAAAGAGAAGAAGAGGAGTGGAGGAGTGGAGGAGGAATAAAAATGGGAGAAAGAAGAACGCGCATATCCCGTAGCCGTAGAGCAACGGCGCTGTTCTAATCGAGCCCTGCACTCCGATTAATGACTCGTTAAAATGGAGCCGTACATTGTAGATAAATTGACAAATGCGCGAGACACATGCGAGGGGCAATAGTTCTTGGTCAAACGTGCCGGACAAACAAGTGGCCGTACCATCTCGGGAATGTAACGGGTGTCCTACGGGATTAGGTGTCCTTCGAGGAATGCATGGCTTAGTTTTCATCGAACTACAGTTAAACGATAATCGGCCGATTACGGCGGTCGTACGACTGCCAAATATTATTGCTCGCGAAAGGAATAATCGAGCAATTTCCGGTTACATCTCCGGCGAATGTTGGTCACGCGAAACGAAAAACTCGAAGAACTCGAGGGAATCGTATCTCGTAATTTGCTGGCGATTGGCAACGTATAAACAGGAGCGATTTATAAAGTTGCTTATAATTAATAATTATCGCGGCAACGTAAACTTACGAAGAGTCAATAAAAAGCAAGCGAGCCGAAGATATTTCCAGTCGTTTAACTTTGACCTGAGATAAAAATTAAAAATATAAATATCGGCCAAATAATACTCCGTTGAGAAACGTCAGCGGATACATCGGGAGTTTATCGTAAAAGACACCTATCCGGTAGAGTCGAGTAAATATCAATTTCACTGAACCCCCAACGAAGTCTCACCTGGAACCAAAGGGGGAGGGGCCGAAAAAGATCGGTCGGAGCCCCCCACGTATTCCAGGAAACCGCGATAGGCGACGCGAAAAACGGCGCACATTAATTGGCAAATAAAAAGAAATCGCGAAACAATAATCGTTTTGTGGCCCGAAAGTTTATCGCGGCGGGTCGTCGTGAACCTTGAATTAATTGGAGAGAAAAGAACGCAGACCGGTTGCCCAACAAAATACGAGTCCGCCTCGGCGAAGAAAACGCTGGAAATTTTTCTCCGCGATTCGCCGCGACCCCGCGTTCTCCCGAATTCGTTTGATTTCCGCTCGATCCACGTAAACTAAAAGTCGACCGACAACAATAAAAATGATACGAGACTCCAAGCGGCGGTGAAACATAGTGAAAAACAGTGAAAAATAGTGACAAATAGTGACAAATAGTGAATAATAAAACGGAATAAATTAAGATTACGCCTTTCGTCGAAAAACCATTTATTGCATCGAATAAATATTCTTCTATCTATACTCTCTACCTAGGAAGTACATATTATATATATGTATACGATCGAGAATATACATATATACGTATGTATTTCTTCGCTGTCCTCGTGTCGGATACTGGGGGGAGTACACAATTCCATAATGTTTTTTTTTTAACGATAGGTACACTGACAAACAAAACCGAATTCGTAAGAATCGGACGTCATAGTTAGCACTCTAACTATGGTAAAGGAAAATCTCGTATGAAAATTCGCGGAAGAAGAGGAGATACCATCGATTTCCGTTTATCACCGGAGCCACGATATCTCTCCCTCCCCGCCTTCTCTCTCTTACTCTTACTCTGCCTCTTTCTCTCTATTTTCTATAGTTTTCTAGGAAAGACCCGCAGGTTCCTCTTCGCTGTTTACTTGTGTATATCCTTTTTTTCCAGAATCTCGAGAGTGATTCAGGAAGGGTGCGTAAGTCAATGGTGTATCGTATTATATTTTATACAGAGAAATGGTGTCTAACACGAGTTGGTGCAATCGACTCTGGGTAATTTGAAGCTTTGAGGGATGCGGGGATGCGGGGGTGAAGGGGGTTGAAGGGGGTTGAAGGGGGTGGTGGGGCTGAGGGGTCGGGATGTGACAGGGTATGACGATTTAATTCTAACTTCGTTCAAAATGTCTACGTATACTCTACAATTTAAAAAGAATCACAGGAAATCTTTTTATCCGCAAGGATTACCAAAGTTCGGTCGACTCTTCGAGACATCGAAATTAAATCGACGATGATATAGAACCACCAACACTGGGAACCAATTCGATTGTCGTCGAAGACCTTCAAACGCGTCTCCAGACTTCGAATCGAATCGATATTTTGATCATTGAAAAATATGATCCCAGTGTATTCCTACGTAATTTCACGAAATATGATAGCACGTCGAAGGATATGGGTCTTCGATTGAATTCCGACTCCCACGCGCTGTATTGGCCGGATGTGACGTACTTGTATAGTACTTGTAACTTATCTAAATCTTATATGATTAAGGTTAAAAAATGAAAAGGGAGATAGATTCGTCTATGAGTAAAAGGATCCTCGCGGATTCGTCGAGCAAGAATCGGGAAGATTCTTCGAAAAGCGGCATCAGACTGCCTAGTACGATTTTATTTACACAATGGGGCGCGCTCGCTCGCTCGACATTCAAGTAAGTCGGACTAGCAGCGCGTCTACGTTCCTTACGATACAAGGTGAGGGTGAGGGTGAGGGTTGGGTTGGGTTGGGGGGGGGGTTGCAGAAAAAAACATTGAGAAACAACGATTTCACTGTACACCGAGATCTTTTGGCCAACACGTTTTCACCGATCAACGAGGACTATCGAAAATCGAATTTCGATCCTTTCTTTCTTCGTTTCGAGTCCTCACCTCCTCGTGGGATTTCCCTCCCGAGAAGAGGAACTCGTGGACTAATGGAGAAGTTCCACGTCGCGTGTGCGCGACAAATCGAATAGCAATGAAAACTCGTATATTATCAAAAGGTCGGGTATCGAAGGATTAAAAAATGTAAGCTTAGATATAAAAAATAATTCTTTTCAGGTCGTTCTCTTGGATCAGGTGCAAACGTATCGACACCTTAAAAATAATACCGTGACTCTAGGAACTATCCGCCTTGCCGTGGACCGTGGACCAACCTCGTGGACCAACCTGGAGGTGCCTCTTGCTGATAAACTATGCTCGATTATTCGACATCCTCGAGTCTTCTCGCGTCTTCTCTCTTTTTCTCCCTCTTCCACACCCTACCTTTCACGCACTCACATTCATTCACACTCGTCGCACGGAGAATATTACCGCCAGTCTTGAATTCATTCGCACTCGTACGTCGTACGTGGTACGTGTTACGTGTTACGTGTTACGTGTTACGTGTTACGTACATTTGTCTCACTCTCACCCTCTGTGGTTGTCCGTCTATCCGGCTCCGCATCGCTATCTATGAGAAACGTTTCGTTGTGTCCCAAAGGGAAATCTCGGCACCAAAACACCCCAAACAAGGCACTTTCAGTCTATCGAATGAGGAATCGCCGATGGTAGTACGACGATCGTCGGGATTCAAAGTTCTCTGTTTTACAAAGTATGAACAGTTCCGTGCAACGCATACGTTGGAGTTGCACCGTAGAGGGTTTCTTGTCATCTTCCTCGTCGTGGTCGTCGACGTGGTCGTCTTGCCTCGCAAAGTGGACTATGAGCATCCGCACCTCTCGACGACCATACCAGGTAATCGGGAAAACACGATCTGGTATTCATTGTCGAAGTACAACATCGTGATCTCGGAGAGTTTCCTCGGAGCACAACATGGACCCGTGTTATTCGGTGGTTCCGCCAGGCTGACAATGTGGGTGTTCGGATAAGCCGGGAGAAAGGCCATCGGACAGTCACCCGAACAATAATTCGCATCGTACCTGAGGCACAAAACGATCAACTACGATCACAACCGATTCCTTCCAATGTATTTTCTTACACGCAATACAAAGTCAATAATACGAAATTCAAAATCTGCTTTCATATATGTATTTCCACGTCGCCTTTGCGTTCCAACGAAAAAATAGGTTACTTAAATTTCGAAAATATTAAATAACAATCTTAATGTATATGAATAGAAGCACAAAAATGTTGTTTTTTTTTAAATTAGCCGTTTATCACGCTCGACCAGGGAATAGAGTAGTTATTATATAAAAATGTGGACGCTTTGAAAAATAGAAAAGACGTTTGTGCTCGCGCATCTAATTATGTTGCTTAAGAGTCGGTGCTAAATAACGTTCAACGTAAGCAGTAAAAAATTCGTATCTACCGCGACAAAACCACGTTTCATTCTAAGTGTTTACTAAATGTCAAACATGGTTACTAAAAGTCTTCGGAAGAACGTGCTCGACTAGCATCTAACTAATCGTCTCTCGCGCCGTTTTTACTCGCGAACGTGAATATTTTAGAACAATCACCGTGTGAATTACGAGTAAAAATCGAATAAAAAACTATGCTTATGAATCGTAATAGGATTGTATGCGCATAGAAAAATATTTGTATCAACTTGTTCTGTTCTTTAGATTCTTTCAAGCGAAACGTAACTTTATTTTTGTACTTTGCTTCTAACTTTTTAACTTATTTTTGTAATTTTAAATGAATGTATGAGTATATCATGAATATATGAGTAAATAGATAAATAAATGAGACATTCGGTCGTGAAACATGTATCCATGGATCAAGTACCTAACTCAAAACTTGAAAATCGATTTCGTGAATGTTTACTTTCTTAGTTAGCATGTTCCACGATGTTTCCGAATGCCTCGAAATAAGATTTTGATGCGGTACACGTGTACTCACTTTTTCGGTGCAATTATCCAGTCCCAGCCAAACTTCTCAAAGTCCACCGTGAGTTTATATCGACAGCACCTCGTCTCTTGACTTGCTTCGTCACAATTGAGACCTACGTTTCTCTTAATCCTGGCGCCTCTCCTGGAATCGAGTTCCTGCGTCTGTACTTCGAGATACGGCGCGTATTCGGCGCCAGGATTCGTCTCGACGAGTCTTGCATTTTTACGATGGCTACCGCCGCCGGCTCCGGAGATCTTGACGGCGACACCAAGATTGTCACGCGGATGCTTGAACCACTCGGCGACCATTCTTCTGAGTTCGATCGTGATCCAGTTACCCCTACCCCTTCGACCTACGGGTCGTGGATGTTTCGTGGTTAAGGGTGGACCCAATAATGGACCACCCGTTTCCGTAGCACCGCGAAGGATCCTCTGCAACGTTATCGTTACTGGACCATCTTCGTGATTCTCTAAACTCTCGAAGTCCACCGCTTCCGCCGATTCCTCCGCGTCTACCGACTCTTGACTGCTTCCCCAGATCCATAGCGACAATTCCGCCCTTGTCACGCGATGCTGGACAACTTTGTCCGAGAATTTGAAGTACAAAACGTCGAGGCTGCCCTTCGAGTGCCTTAGCCTTTGATCTGGAATCAGAGGAAGGTCGATTCGGTCGTAAATTAAATCATTTATGAGGAGCAGCTAATAAAAATTAACATTCTTTGGTCAATTGGTCTGAATGCTTGTATAAGTGATATGTTATATTAACAAAAAATAGGTATCGAGTATTTAACTCAAACCGGAAAATATATACGTAAAAGGAAAGTATGTCAAATTTGAAACACATTTCGCGACACGCCGCGAGAAGGAAAATAGAAGGAGCTCGATAAAAAGGGGAAGGTAAGATTTGTGCGTATTTTGTGCGTGTACGCGTAGCGGAGAACGGTAGCCCTGTCTCTATTCAGGACACAGGCCGGTACGACTGCTTCCATGAAGGGTAAAGTCACCTGAAATCGTACCGTTATTCGCGGACAACCTTTTTATCTCGACGATCAATCAACCTCCTCTGCCGCTACCGTGACCACAACGGCTTTGTCGACTTTTCTAAGCAGATCGCCCTCCTATTGGACCAAGTTCTTTGCAGATCTAACGCTACTTCGTATTAACCCGGATACTTTGGGAATTTCGACGAATCCGACGTCGTTTCATTTCGAGGAGGAAAATGATTATTTTGCGATCAATCAGTGTATGAATATTTTGAATATGAATATTTTGATCATGTTAAGAAGATAATGGGTTTGATCGAAAGTACGTCGAGTTGCGGTAAATCGTTTTAGAGACTAATTATCGGTGAGTCGTTCCACTGTGATGGAGATAAGGCGGGTAATTATCGAATCAAAGTCGCGAGACGAGATGTCTGCCGAAATCTCATTTGAGCTGATTTATCGCTGGAAATAATCGCGTTAAGTCGGGAGGATGTCGGGAGGATGTCGGGAGGATGTCGGGCCGCGACATTGTCACTCCTCATTTCTCCGTGTACTTGAAATTTTTCCTGAATATTCCCGGGAAGCCGGCGCACCTAAATTAATTTACGAAATGTTCCTCGTCAGCGACGGTTTGATAATCAATTTAGAGAAGACAAACTTAATCGAATTAACCGTTACTTTGGCTAAGCGTTACCTTGACTTCATCTCGGAGTCCTCCCCGCCCCCAGTGGTCCCTCTCTTCTCAATTTTATCTCACCCAACTTTCTCCCTGTCTTTCTTGCTCTCCTTGCTATTCGTTTCTCTTGTATCTCGATAAAATGCAATAAAGGTTGAAAGAAGTAAACTCTCCGGAGAGATAAGGGAAACGATGCCGATATAAACGTCACCGCGAGAGAAGCTTCGATTTCTTCTCGTTCCTCGTTTCCACGGAATTTCTTTTGCCACGAAATCTACGACTATATTTAAAATCTCGTCAGCCAGGATATTCCGTACATGGATGGAAGATGTAGACCTGCGATTCGCGCCAAGACCACGATCTTAGGACTAACAAGATTGTAAGATCCTAAAAGAGCGCAAGGAAAGGGTCCGATGGAAAGAAAGTTAAAAAATCTCATGAAATATGGACGCTTGAAAGTGAAAGTATCTTTGTTCCGAGAAGGCGAGGATCGCGTCTGGGGTATCTTTAAAGCGGGCTTAGCCGGCTTTAAAGCACGTGGTAAAGCAACACGCGGATTTTAAATCGGGTGACGGCGCAGACACAAATAAATGCGTAGAGTGAGCGCGACAGAGGAAGAACGGGGGTAAACGCGAGGGGGTAAACGAAAAAAAAGGGAAAAAAGGGAAAAAAGGGAAAAAAGGAACCCGCCGAGGGGAAGGGGGGAGAGAGAAAGAGAGAGAGAGAGAAAGAGGAGTGCAGAGGAAAGTAAGAGAGACAATAAAGCTAAAGAGCAGTAAGTACACCGCGCTTCGGCGCTTGAGATAAATATAGTTTTAGCGAACGGAGGTCACTCGCATTGCTCGAGCATCCGTTTAAACGTTTTCTAGTTTCTCGCGGTACGAGCTTTCCGCTCTTTCCGCTCTTTCTGAATTAACCGAATCCGCATCCTGGAAATTGGTCTCCATCTTGACTTAAATACATTGCTTATATCGAACCAAATTAAAGGAATCGTTCTAACGAGACACTTGAATGTATACCGATTATTCGGTATTAAAAAAATAATATAGCGATTAAATGGTGCAAGTGTTAAGAATAATGACGACGTTCGAATGAATTGAAAAAAGCAGGATTCCTGGATCGCGGCGAGGGGGAGCGAGGGGAGCGAGGGGGAGCGAAAGAGAGTACTCGGGGTGTATCGAGAGTGTACCTTGAGCATCGCATCGAGAGCGGTGGCACGGCGAGTGGTGGCCGTCGGAAAGAGAAGCCGGAGGGAAAAGCGAGACAGTAAGTTTTAACGAGTGGAAACCATGGAAAACAACGATGATACCGCGGTGTCGTGGCCCTGCCTATAAATAAACGAAGAAATAATTGATACGGAACGACCTCCTGTCCCCCCTGCCTACCTACCCTGGCCAACCCTCCATCCTCGCACTTTTCCGTTGCACTTTTCACCGCTATCGTTCGGTTCTTTCACTCTTGAACGTTGCCTCTGTCACGATCGCGCCGCCTGCCTCTCTAAGGGCGACGCCGTTTAAAAATATCGCGCGACAAATCGTCTACCAGTTCGCCGCTACATCATCCTCCGTTACATTCTACGCGTGTCCCCGAACCTCTTCAATTTAATGGTCGATTAACGGGACAATTCATTTTTCGTGCAATTCATGCTGTTTGCGGTATCAATATGATCTTGTAGGTAGAAGGTGTAGGTAGAAGATGTAGGTAGAAGTTGGTGGTCGATCGAGTAGAATCGAGTAGAATCGAGTAGAATCGAGTAGAATCGCGGCAAGGGGCGAGGTAGGGAAAAGTTTGCGTGAGTCTAGCTGTAGAGCATTGAACCCCGAAATTAATGTTGTAATGCACCGCTGTCGTATCGTCACGTCCTGGCTCATCCCACCCTCTCCCCGTTGAAACCCGCTCGATAACCTGCCCTCTGACTTCTACTTGGGAATACTTAATTGCGCTGATTCCGCTCGGATACCTGCCGTTTCCCTCCCTCTCCTCCACCCTGCGCGGCGGGTGAATGACCGATCGCAACATCCCCCGAGAAAGGGACGACGAACGAAACCCCCGTTTCCCTTTCGACCGTTCTCCGAATGGTCCTTAATACGGTTAACATTTTCCTGAGAAGATGGAGGTTATTTGCATATATACGAAGAATTCATAAGGCAGCGTGCACCTCGTGGAATTAATAGTCCTTCGTGACTAGTTTAACTCGGTAGAGTAATATCAGATATAATCGATGATAATTTTAATTAGTCGTATACAAGGAAATCCGAGACGATCGGACGTATCTACAGGTACTTATCGGATTTCCGATACTCGTTCGAAGGAAAGCATGCTTTCCGCGCAAAATCCGCGTCGGAGAGGAAGGTGGTGGCCAGCGCGGGTTACCCACGGGGGGTGAAACCGGACGTAAAAACTGCCGCCCCCGAGTAATTTGCATCGCGTGACACGAAGCCGCTCCGCAATTGCGAATGCACTTCGACAGTATAACAGCGTAACTCGATAAAATTCGCATTTGGGTCACGCGTCTCTCTCTCTCTCTCTCTCTCTCTCTCCATCTCTCTTTCTCCACCATCCTTTTTACCCTGCTTCTCTCTTTTTCTTCCGAAAGGGTCTAACCTACGCGCCGCGTTCTCCGGCTCGGCATCGCGTGCGTCCGGAACCCGCACCCCTTTCGAAAGGAGGCGGCAGAACCAAAGGGAGGAGGAGTACGAGAGAAAAAACACGTAGAAACGCCTCCTCTTCTCGCACCCCACGCACCCCACGCTGCCCCCGTCGTTTCGGAATAAATGACTTAGACAATCGTTACTGATAACGCAAAGGACGAGGTGGTATTACCACCGAACATTATGACGAACCCGAAGAAAAATGTCCGCTGTACGCGAGATGAAATGGAAATCCGCGTAAGGTTTAGCGAGTAACGCGATACGCAAAATGATCGCGGCCGATCTGGTACCGTAGGTACACTGTAGTCCGAGAGAAGCGATAATACAACACCGAATTGTTATGTAACACTAGCAGTCCTTAAATGCATTCGAGTTGCACCGTGACAGCGATATTCGCACTGTTCATATCTCCGAGAGAGCCAGGAACACGATAAACTGGTTTTCTGGGTCGGCGCTTACTGCCTAGATCGGCCAGGACTCACCGACGACTACTTTGGCTACTTCGACTACTTCGACTACTTCGACTACTTCGACTACTTCACGGATCTCTCGATAGGACGATCGAATTCGTTTATTACACGTCCGACTATCCATACACTGTTCTTAGAACGTTAGAACGTTAGAACGTTAGAACGTTAGAACGTTAGAACGTTACAACGAATCCTTGAATCTACATGTATTATTTATATCTACAATATCGGTGAGATTTAAGATCCAATACAAAGTAGGGAATTTAAATAGATTGAATCACTCGAAGGATCGGTCGGAAAGAGACTACTAAAGATAGAAGTGATCTTAAAGAAATCGAGAAGCTGAGAACCACTGATGGTGCGGCGCCTGTCTGCGAGTATGCTGACCGCAGTGCTACTATCTGGTCTGTCATTATTCACCGGTTTATATATCCATTTCAGATTTATTAATTTCGTCGAGGAAGGTGGATATCGCAAAAGGAACTGCGAGAAGGAGAGACGGAGGGAAAAGCGGAGAAGTAAAAGCAGCCGCCGGTGTAATACTTTAAACTTGGAACCCTCGGGTGTCCGTTGTGTTTAAAAGCGTTTCAAAAGATGCGATGCTTCGAATTGTCGTCGATTGTCGTGGATTGTCGTGGATTGTCGTGGAACGTCGGATCGAAAAAAACATTTGCATCCTCTGTCGAAAAGATGAGACCGTCTAAAAATATCAATGTCGAATCGCTGCGTCATTGCATATCTATCCATCCTAAGTGCCTAATTGCGCGCACGTTGAACCGCATCTCTTTAACACCGAGACTATCCTTGAATCTCATGTCTCACGCTGTCGATCGGTGTCTCTTGTTCTTATCTTTTATGAATAAAAGTAGTCTTACGCGTTACGAAAATATGCTTAATAAAGGATGAATGCGTTTTGAGATTGCAATAGTAAACGATTCGATGGTAGAACGAGAGAGGAGGAGCATGTCCGAAAAACGAGAGTTCTAACAGCGGCCTGTCACCTAAGAGACAGCTTTAACGCGATAATGAGCGATGGGCCTGACCTAGGCTGTGCATCGGCCGTGACCTTCGTGCCGGATCGAGGCCGGTTCGTCGTTCTAACGTACTTGGAAATTCGTACCGCACCGTACCGCACCGTACCGCACCGTACCGCACCGTACCGCACCGTACCGTACGACAACCGCACAAACCACATGTGCGTATGGTGTCTCGCCTCGTTAACTCTCCCAATTCTTAACCATCCCTTCCCGCTTCCTCCGTCAATCCTCACTTTTGCAGCCGAAATCATTTACTGGAGACGCGTGGAAAATGTGAGAAATGGGAAAAATGTGGAAAATGTGGAAAACCTGAAAACTTAAGAAATAACATGTTTTCCTTGCTTCGATTTTTCTGTCCAACCATTTCTCTGGTAACACCGTACTTAATTGTGACTAATCATGGGGAAGGTAAAAGAACGCGTATTAACGTAGATTTGACTCATTTCCGGTGGCAACGTTACCAAATGGTGCGCAGGGAGCGGGTTTGTAGGTTTTAGTGTGGCTGTATGTTATTTTACGCTGTTACCAATGCAATTAACGGCATTATCGTATCATTCCGGTTCACGCAAGAAAAAGACTTCTATGTTGATACAACAGGGAGAAAAACATTTAAAGAGGCATCGACTAATCGAGCGTTTATCCACTTGGTGTATCTCCGCAAGACACACGGTAGGTTTCCTTCATGAATATTTTTTCGCTAATCTGTCGCGAGCGCGGTCTGTCGATGCGGAACGATAGAGGCGCATTGAGAATTCAACGGAGTTTTCTTGGGAATGAAAACCGGGGAAAAATATCTATTCGGTTTGACGATCGCCGTGAGCGAAACTCACGAATCTATGGAGGCCGCGAGTGCCTCGGCTGGCTGATAAATTATCGATACTTTACGTGCTGCAAGATTCACGAAGAACACGCATGCACGTTCGGAAGACGTAAGAGGATGTCGAGGGAAGGAGAGAGAAGCAAAGAGAAAAAGGGAGTATATGCTTGCACATACACAAAACGCGAAGTACGAGCGAGTCGATCGACCTGCAACCGAGCGAATGAGCGAGCGAGCGAGCGAACGAGCGGCGGAGCGACCGACCGACCGACCGACCGACCGACCGACCAAGATCGATCGATCTCTCGAGGACGAGCAATGACAAAAAACTGATTCACCGAACCAGAGATCCCGATAGAGAGAGAAATAGAGATCCCCAGCGAATGTCGAGAACCAAAGATATCCAGAGATATCCAGAGATATCCAGAGATATCGAGGGAAAAAAGTAGTCGAAGAAAGAGATAAAGAAAAGGAAGGACAGGAAGAAGAAGGAGAAAGCAAACGCGCAAGAGTCGTAGGAACGAGAAGAAACCCGAAGAGTGGTCGAGAGGAATACAAAAACGTATATTGGTCCTGGGGAAAGAAAAGGGAATATTGATGATGCGAGGATGAGGGAGGTGAAGCCTCCGTCGAAAAAAAAAAAAAAGAGAGAGAGAAACGTAGGAATATGGGGAAGGGCCGAGAACGGTTCGATGCATAGAACGAGAGGAGAGGAGAGGAGAGGAGAGGTAGAGAGTTAGAGTTAGGGGAGCAGGGATAAAAAGCGAAAGACGAGAGACGAGAGAAAAAAATCGCGCGAGCCAATTCCAGAGATCGTCCTGCAACGGGTTTGCGAGGCGTTCGTTCGAGCGATATAGGTCGCCCGAGGCGATAACCCTCCACGAATTTGATACTGGTTCGCCATCGTCCTGTTCTCCCGATACTATCGACTCTCTTCTTCCGATGCTTTTTAGGTTCGGTGCTCTCTCCGAAGCGCGGTCTACCTTTAGGCGCGGTTCACACGATTTACTATGATACTCCCAAACCGCCAGATAACAAAATTTATTTTCATTTCGATCGTTCCGCCCGCTAATCTTGCCCGATAACACCCGCCAGTGGCATAACACTCACCGAATTTTAAATACTTTCGACCGTCGCCGCTATCGCGTCCGCAAAAATAATTACCATTTAAGAGTCTTTTATCGATGATTAGCACATACCGGGAAAAGCTATAAATCCGTCCCCACCCTCCGGTAACAGAGATTGCAGTTGATGCGCCTCTTGCACGGTATTCAACATGTTAAACGAAAAAACGAGCAAGATTGTTAAGCCGACATTAGCCGATATTAAGCGAACCAGGTTCTTTAAACCTCCCCTTTTTACGCGATGTGGTTACGCGACAAAGAAACAAGTGGTGTTCGTCGTATTTAGGAATATCGGTCCGACGACCACCGATCACGAACAGTTCTCCGGTTATTTAAATTCGGCAGACATCGGTCGACTCGATTGGCTTGGCTTCTCCGGCTTTTGAGAAGCCGCTGATTTTATTCAGAGCCAGAGAGGGGTTAAACATAGGTTTGCAGTTCTCGTTGCCGCGAGTATAACGTGCTTAACGTCGAAACACGCTCCGAGATAATTTCGCTGAAAGGCATCTTCCGCCGACCGATCCACGCTGCACTTTGATTTCCCTTATCTATTCTTCGACTAGTAGTTCGATATGTGATTATCAATAATGCGGTGAAAATTGTTCGACTTAAAAGTATGCCAAAAAATAATGTTAATTATTCGATCGTAGATGTAAAAAGGATTCGATACGATTGAAGATTTCGGGTTGTTTCTTGGCTTGAAGAAATTTCAGAATATTAGACGTAGCACGTAGCCGTAGCACGTAGCACGTAGAAAGGTTTTGCCTCGAAGGGTAGGTTACGAAGGCTCGATAAGGCCCATTATCGGCCGGCACTAGCCCTCGAAGCCAAGATGAAGGCAAGATCGAATTTCAAATCGATGCCCCGCTGTTAGAACCCGCACGAAGGAGCCGAGGAAGCCCGGAATATATTTCTGCCCATCCACCAAAGGGTGGAAACTTATATCGTCTATAGTCTATAGTCTATATATTCCGAATATATACAGGGTGACGAACGAGAATGGCGCCACTTTTCTCCGCTAGATTCAATTGAACCGATCGTGTCTACGTTCGGACGATCACGGAGCAGATTAATAATCGTTATTCGATCAACTCGTTAAAGTAAAGTTATATAATTTCCGATCGCACATAGAGTTAAGGGGAAGTTCGCTAAACGAGACGCAGCAGAATATTTCAATTCAAGTAACTTGTTGCAAATTACAATCTAGCAATAGTCAGCGAGGAGTTAATTCCTCGGGTTTGTAGAGGTCAACTCGGTTGACGTTGCCAAGGAAAACACGACTTAAATCATCCGCGGTGTATTGCTACTCGTGGCACTTAAATCTACGCAATATTAAAATCATTTCTAAATATACGATGTTACGAGTAAAAGACGAGTAAAAGACGAGTAAAAGACGAGTAAAAGACGAGTAAAAGACGAGTATGTGGTAGGAGAGCGATCATTTCCGAGGATAGAAAATGAAATAATGAATGCAAGGTAGCATATGACAATGAACTTACGAGGCTGCGCCAGGGCAAATACGCTTTCGGTCTTGGCAGCGAACTCGTCGATCTCCTCGTGATGCGTGATACCAGGCTCCAGGGGTTGCGGTTGGTCCGCTTGCATCCCGTACATGTCCATCAACTTCGAAATCGGCGGGATCCTCGGCAATGCCCTGCCCGTCATGTTCGGGGCTTGTTTCAAGCCGAGCTTATTTAAAATTCGTTCCTTAATAGCCTCGAGACTGAGGGCTCTGAGTTCCTCGTGCATCCTGCAAGCGTTGCAGGCGTTTCCAGCCATCGCTAGGTATCGAAACTGGGCTCTCTCGATGCCAGGAGCGTCGAAGGCACCGAAGAGGACCAACGAAAGTAATAGTAACGCCCTCCTGATCATCTTGTCCAAGGTCACCCTTCCTCGGATCAGCTCGGATCAGCTTGGACCAGCTTGGATCAGCTTGGATCAGCTTGGATCAGCTTGGATCAGCTTGGATCAGCCTTCGTCGAGAAGGGAACGATCAGATGGACGACTTCATGATTTTCCTTTTGTCTCCGTTAACCCTACACCGCTTCCCTCCTTTCCACTCTTCTCACGATTCCACCTCTCCCGCTTTGTCCTCTTCTTCCTCTTCTTCCTCTGCCTTTCGAGTCTCAGGTATTCGGCGAATTCGGCGAATTCGGCCTGATCGGCCTGGTCGGCCTATCAGGTTGCGCGAGAAGGATTTCTTTTTCCTTCGCTTATCTCGTAGCACTACCTTCTTGATTTTGCGGAATTCCGCACTCTCCTCTTCGAGAAACTTCCTCCCACGATTGACACGTAGCTCGTCACCACGTCCAGGAGCCGGTGCACCACCCGGAGTAGGCGACCAGCCTCGATCACGATCGCGATCTACGCGATCCAGCTTCGTTTCCTTTCTTTCTTCCGAACTCGAACTTACGAACCCTACTGAAGTAAACCCCGATACTCGGTTATAATAATTCGAATCCTGCCTTGGAAGCACGGACCATGGAACGAAGGATACTCGGAGATCGGTACCCGTGAAAAGGCAACAGTTTTCGGAGAGGTTACGCTTTCACTTTTCCTCTAGTCACCAAAACTATTTACCAGAGTCACGCACTGCATTCACCAAGCTATACTTGAAATTACATTGCACTGACGACGCTCGATCGGTGTTTTGACCACTCGTCTTTTTTCGTGTCCCTTTAATATATAAGTCGGATTAAGCGACCCGCTGAACCCTCGTGACCTTCGGTTCGTGCGCGGATTATTCTTCGTCGGGAGACACGCGGGAACGGAACGATTTTACCGGTGCACCGTGCATCTTCCTGGACCTATCCACGGAGCCATGCCACTCCGTCCAAGAAACGACTTCTTCCGAACCCCCTCCCTGCTTCTTCCTTATTTTCAAAATCGAACTTGTCCCTTGATCTTTACCAATTAAGAGTCTGTCTTTCTTTTCTCCTTCCTCGTCGGTGGTTCTCTCACTTCCGGGAAATCCGTTCACCGGCTTTTCATTCGATAGAATCGATCGTATTTTGGTATTTGTGCGAGCGAACTCCCGAAAGGACTCTACCCGGAAGGAAGAATGGAGAGAAGGAGGGAAGGAAGGAAGGAAGGAAGGAAGGAAGGATAAAAGGCGAGTTTTATGGGAGGAAAAAAAGTAGCGAAAGTTTCGCGTGGCAGTGGCAAACTGGTAGCGATGCGTGCCGTGCCAGTGGAAGCCAAAACGGATCCTAAGAGCTTGCTGGCTTGTCAAGCACTGAGTCAGGAGGCGCGCGTTCTCGCCGCATATATGTCGAGGCGGAGGCCTCCTCCTCCTCCTCCTCTTCTTCATCTTCCTTCTTCTCTCCCTCTATCCTTTGTCGGTCTTTCGCCGCCTCCTTCTTTCTCCACGACACACACGTTCAAACGTCTTTCTCCGTCTGTTATCTTTCTCTCTTTCTCGAACGTAGTATCTTACGCATTCGCGAGTAGGGGCCGAACGTATACCAACGACACCCGCCTGCACCCGCCTGACCCCCGACACTAAACCTCCCACTTCTTTCTACCTCTTTCTACCTTCTTCTTTCCCCTTCTGACCCATCTCGCTCTTCCCAACCCCGAACGAACCCCAACGACGCTACCACCTCCGTCACCTCCGTCACCTCCGTCACCTCCGTCACCTCCGTCACCACCATCGGGCTTTTCGCCCTCTTCGTCCTCGCAAACTTCCCCGATCCCTCCGTATTCGCCCTCGCAAAACTGCCTTAATGCCCCTCCGCGATTTCCGAACCCTAACACCCTGACACACGGGCCCCTTCTACTCTCGCTACGGTCCTTCTACCTCCTCTACTCCTGTCTCCTCTTCGTCGACGAACTCCCTATACCACCCATCCATCCATCCATCCGTCTCCCGTACCACCCGCTCACCATCTTCCTCCTTCTTCCTTCTCCTGCAACCTTTTCCCTCTTAATGCCGCTTAAACTTCCTTCGTTCATTCCTCCGATTCTTCTTCTTCTCTTCTTCGTTTCTTCACTTCTCTTTTTCTCTTCTCTACTTCAGTCCGCGCTTTGCAAATCATCGGCAACGTCAAAGCCTACCACATCCTCCTCCTCTCTTTGCAAGCGCCGAAAAGATCGAGGGCGATCAACCCACGGACGATGGACAACCCGACAACCCGACAACCCGACAACCCTAGAGGCCCGACGTTTCGACTTTCGTTCCGCCAATTCCCTGATTGATTCTCGTTATCCAATTCGTATCAATGTCCTGCTTGGTAGATCTACTCACCACCATGCATGCAAATCATTCCGATCGTTAAAAAATTCACATTTTTTTGCCACCGGACCCTCAACACTACAACTACCAAAAGGGGTTCAAATGGCATGTCTCTCATTTTCACTTAAATTATTCGAATATACCACGGTAATATACCAATTCATACCACGGTCAATGAATTAAGACTCGTCCAACATTGGACTGATAAATAAATTTGCAACGCGAGCCATGAGCATTTTAATAGAATATTAACGAATTCGCGAAGGGTTCCCTTCGTAAGAATTTATTATTCAAGTATTGTTATTTGAACATTATACTATACATACCAAAGTATTAAATAATGATTAGGCGGTGGAGAACAGATAGATAAGTAGAAAGAAAAGAATAGTTGTACCAAAAGATTCGTAAGCACCGACACACGCCGAATTTCGGACATAGAAAATTTAAAATTCGGCGGCGGGGCACATGCAATGTCTTGCCGTGCGTGCAATTTGTGCACGGTCACGCCGAAAGATCGATCGAATTTTTATGCTGTCCGAATCGAGGGCGCGCTCGGAGCACCGAGTCCCACCGATGAAGCAGATACGATAGCGAAAGAGAGAGAGAAACAGTGAGAAAAAGAAGAGGAGGAGGAGGAGGAAGCAGAAGAGAGAAGAGAGAAGAGAAACGCGAAGATAGAACGTCGCCTTCTTTTTTCGCGAGATCTACAATACAAATCAACTTTGAGAACGATTCAAATCCCGCGCATAGTCAGCCCTGAACGGACGAGGATGCACTGCTCCGAGTATCCTAAGAGATACAGTGAAATCGAAGGTTTTTGCATGATGCATGTCTCCTCCTTTTTTTTCGCAAAAAGAAACCGCCGATCTCGAAAGTCTAATGCGTTTCACTTCTATCTTTAAACTACGTCGAGCGATCTAGTCGCGGTAGACGAGAACACGATTTGTATTAAACAAATATTTATAGATCGCCGAGTCTTGTTATAAATTATTAACGCGGCCCAAATCCCTCGGTAACTCGATTATCGTATCGCAAAAAGTGTTACGCGCTAAGCGAGTACCGTAATCACGGCTTTTTTGTCGATCGACGAAATCCTCATACGGCGTGTCGTAAACTTTAGCGAAACGCGATCCACCGCGTGGATGTCCTCCGTTACTAAAAGTAACGTTATAATTATTAATAATAACGGGCCAATAAATCAGACGAACACTATCGATACATTCGAATCTCCGCGATTTCGCGGAATCATACATTTCTCGGCACGGAACTCCATCTCTTTAAGTTGTACGACAGATACATTATATCCCGTAATAATAATATTTAGTGGAAGATCCCTCGACATCAATTTTCTTTCCATCGCCGAGCCAATCCCGCTAATTAGCATTCTCGAGAATGAGATAGGTCAGAGTCTTCACGGTAAATCGATCTCCGATCACTTCTTATAGCGTGCTAATTTATTCGAATCTTCCTCTATCCTCTATCCTCTATCCTCTATTTTATGTATCTATCTTGCGGAAGCAATTCCCGATTAGTGTTAATTATTTTTCGTCCCGAGTGAAGAGGGAAGTGTTCCGAATTAAATACCGGTTAATCGTAATTCGTTCTCATCGATATTACTATAATTTCACCTAGTGATACGGTGCCATGATCTAATCTCTGTATTACAAAATAAATTTATTTACCGCGCACTGTTTACCGGTGCAACGTTAAATAACTATCTTCGGCAGTACTCAAAGGTCTCACGTATCGTACAGATAATGCGCTTGGCTATTACGCCCCGGATCCGATAAATCGAACGTAATAAATCCGAATTCGATCGAGGAATATGATCGTACACATTGTAACGACGTTACAAGGAGAATGGCGTTAACGTGGAAAGGGTAGAAATCGGTGGATCGGGACATGTGACTCCGTAGAACCGTCCTCCACATGTTCACGGTACCCCACACGTTGCTACCGTCTGTGTAGTTGCTTCGGTTGCAGCACCAACCCCATCATTGACAAGACGCGAATTACAATCATAAACACCGTGAACACCATAAACACCATCGCCACCAGCAGGCGCTTCCAGAAAATATACCCCGATATCTTTTCGCTTCTTTTTTACCTCCCGTTGTATCGCGCTGACAAGCCGATCCTATTCCCTACTCTGTCGCTGGTGTCGCTCCGTTTTACTTCCGATTTTACAACGCTTCCATGCATATTTTGATAGAGTCATAATTGATAACGATATCGGTAGGATTCGCGGTTGTAAGAAGATAAAGCGTGGAACAGAATACCGGGTTGAGTGATGCGCATAGCATTTCTGACGGCGTTGAACTCTTTCTCGAGCACCGCAAAAAACCTTAGAGACTCCGGTGCAACCGTACTCTTATCGCGAGGATCTTTGCGTTGATTCGCTTCTATTATTGCACACACTGTTTCCTAAACTACGCATAAAATATTCGACTACTTTTAGAGTAGTGAAAGTTGCGACGGGAATTATGAGTACCAAGTCGGTAGATTCTTGCCAAAAAATACTCGAAAAAATACTGCTGTAATAAATTATTAACCTTTCATATTTGAACCAAGAATATGTTCAAGCTTGTGGGATAATGTCACTTAGATTAGTCACCAATTCTTTGAACTTCTACTTTCCTCATTCGTCTCGCATTCAAATCTTCGAGATCTGCACTGCGACTGCTTCAATCGCGATATCAATTATTCTACAAGCTTTCTCACTAAAGCAGTGTTTTTTGACAAGATAATACTCTCGATAATTGAACTTCATTCATCATCCAATTAATTGGAATGATTTCCTTTACGTGCTATATATGACTATTAAATAACAATCACGAAAATCGTACTAACAATGTATGCCGTTAGCGAACGCGCTTTCTTCCGCCGTCAAACTTGTCAATTATCTGACTTGATAAGCGATAGAATTCCAAACGGTGACGAAGCAAGTCATCAAAACACGAAGTTTTCGTTTTCGACGAAGGATTCCACGAAAAGTCGCGAGACATTCGTGGTACCATGAACATCGTCCTTCTCTCGGTAAATAATATAAATCCTCGGAAAATGATTCATTTGAATAAATATCTATAAAAATAATGCTCGCAGATATTCGTTGCAATCGCGGCGGGAGAAATGTGCGTTCATCTTTTGAGGAACTACGAGGAAACAAGGATCGTCCGAAGGATTCCAGGTCGGATTTGGCGGTGGAACAGGATCACGCGAGAATTCGAGGAACTCGAGGCTCTAAGGATGAACGATACCGCGTTGTGCAGCGTCGACGTCGCCGACGATTTGCGGGGAGAAACGATTGTCGTCGTGACGGAAATGGTGAATATTTTCATCCAAAACAAGCTACTTAAAATTAGATCTACAAAAGCAGTGAAAATTACGGGACCGCGACTTTTAATAAAACCGTTTAAATTCATAATCGACAATAATCAAAGCGATTAATTGATTTCTGCCACCCATCCTTATTTTCAAGGATGAATACATAAATCTACTAATATAACTGAATATATATTGTGAAAGGGAAATTTTCCCGTGGATTAAATAAATAAATAAATAAATAAATATATCGTCGATAGTTCTAGTGTTATTAGATTAATTCCTCGTAATTACTCTTGAATTATTTCGTAGATGAAACCGTACATCATCCCGAACGCGAACAACACATACGTTACCGGATTCATCGGCGACGTTTGGACTACTCTCGAAGACGCCTTGAAGTTTAAGTCAGTAGATTCGCGTTATTTCTTATCGTTGTTTCGCACGAGTAAAAAATGCACGTGTAAATCATCGCATTCCGCGAACCACGTTGTTTTCATTCATCGATATCCCGAGCAAAGCGTCGAAATGTAAACACTACAGTAAGCCTTGACACTAATGTACATTGTACATATATC
The DNA here is from genome assembly GCA_910591585.2 of Nysson spinosus. Classification (NCBI taxonomy): domain Eukaryota; kingdom Metazoa; phylum Arthropoda; class Insecta; order Hymenoptera; family Crabronidae; genus Nysson; species Nysson spinosus. The sequence continues at coordinate 236,610 of OU342839.1, read as the reverse complement.
TCCCTCGCAGCAGATTCGCACGAAGAAATCTATTTACGGCGTTATATTTTCCAAGAATCCTGTTATATATTCATTTCATTTAACGCGGTTTATAATATGAACATACGATGACCTATATTAAACAATTTTCTAGACAAATTCTAATAAACCTTAATGCTTTCCACGCTGAGCCAAAATGAGAATTATGATTCTGCAGTTATCGCTTTCTTTTATCGGCGCGTACCCTTCGATTCGGATTCGTGAACGCATTAGGTACATTCGTAATTTGATTTGCCGGTATCTTTGTGTGTGTGTGCACGTAATAAGAGCGTACGAAGAATTTGACCAATTTTCCACGTACCACCCACACGAGGATGGGTCAAAATACTTGCATGATTCATTCGTCTAGACAGGTATAAGTATAGTATCACGATGAAAGGGGTGGGCGAGGGAAGGGAGGGAATGCGGGAACGGGTTAGAAGGAGAAAGCGAGGTGGATATACGTGAAAGGGAGGAGAAAATAGTGGTCGGGTGCGTGCACCGTAATAAAGGCGTTTCTTCGTCGAAAATGCAGGACGATTTACCGAAGAGCGGGACTGTCGGCCAGCCAGACGCTGATGAATGGACAAGCTCACGCACTCCTGGAAGCCACGGCGATTTATTCCTACACCTCCAGTTATTACACTTACAGCACGCCGATCGCCACCAACTCGTAAGTTTATTCAATTCCTATTTTTTTCTCATTATTTTCACAATTACTCATCCGGGTTCTCATCCGGTACTTATTCTCATTATCCTCATTATCGATGAAGCTACGCCCTCTTCGTCCCTTCGGAGAGCACTGGGGTGTCCAAGTGGTGGTACGCCAGGATCTTTAGTCCTGGACTATGGATGACGTCCTTCGCCTTTGTCATGTGCATCGCCGCTGTTATCATGGGTATCTTTTATTTAAAAAAATCGGTCTGCAAAGACTACACCGAGTGCGATAACGAACTTTCTTCGGCGTCCTTCGATGTCCTCTTTGTACTGGGCGGTATTAGTGGTCAGGGTATTGTCATTTATTAATTAATACGTAGAGTTATGTGTATACAGTATACAGTGGTACCTCGTACTTCGAATGCCTCTAACATCGAACGTTGCAGAATTGAAACGCTTGAACGAATGAAATACGAACTACGAGGTATTACTGTACTGGTTATACTCTAGTGTCGTATCTTAATTATAGTCGTTTTCTAAAAGGGTTTCCGAAATTTCCAACTAGCTGGTCGCTACGACTAGTAGTCGTGTCTCATTTAATTATGGGAATGTTACTTTCGGGTGGCTTTAGCAGCACTCTCACATCTTACTTGGCTATACATGGAAATTCGGTTCCTCTCTCGAACCTTCAGGATGTGGTTCAAAAACGTAGCCACTCTTTATGCGTGAGGAACGATAGCAGCGCCTATATTCATTTTACCGTGGTACTTTCATTTTAACAAAAATATACGGAATCGTTAAGAGGATGTTAATGAAATTAATTAAAAAAATTCTACTCAGAGTGGATCGGCGGATAGTGAATTAATAGAAGACTGGAAGGGTTTGATAAACGAAGGCTGTCCTGATATGAGGGACATCGCGTCCTTAAGTTCACAACTTTGCAAACCCGGATTCGCGTATTTGGAAGCACCGGATGTGTTTCTTCCAATTTATCGACAGGTTCGACAAAAATGCCGCTTCGTTCAGATGCCCGAAGATTATTGGAGTTTGAAATTAGCTTTTCTTCACGCGAGATCGGGGAAACATCGACGAATTATAGATCTCTAGTAAGCAATAATTATTCTTGAAGAAATTGAAAAAATACACGAATTTATACGAATAAGAATTATAAGATGGGCGAGGAAAATAATAACATTCTTATCCGATAGTTTAATGCGTCTACGTTCGGCTGGTATTTTAAAATATTTCGAAAATAAATGGATATCTAATGCGATTCACGAATTGGACGACAACCAATGGAACACATTCCAACCAGTGGAACACGCTCACATGCAGTTAGCATCATTGGCATTATTAATGATGATGATGGTGAGCATCATGATCTGTATTTTCGAAAATATATGGTACAGATTGCCAAAAAGATTCAGAAGAATTCGTCCAGATGCGAAATTATTTTACACTTCGAACCGAAAGTTTGAAAGAATTAAAGTGCATCGCGAGAAGAATTGTAGAATCATCGATCATTGGAGCGAACCAATCATCGAGGATCCAGTTTTCCCTCGTAATGTTGTTGTAGGATAAAATGTGTGAAGAAATTTCTAATAAAACGTTGCCTTGTAATTAATGTACTAATTAATGGTAATAAAATAATTTATCCGCGAATTAATTTCTTGTTCTGCGCCTGGAAAATCATACGACGATATCTGTTTAGATTACATATATACATATTATATATACACTGAATATTTCCGTAGACGGCATTAAAGGGTGTCTTGCATCTTTAGTTGTTAGTTTAATACTGATTACAATATACAATATACAAGAATAATACGGAATCGAAATCGCATAGATAACGAAGTAAATTGACTGGTTAAAGAATAAGTCCTCAAGAACGTTCCTCGTATTCCTCCTCGTCGCGTCTCTAACCTTATATTATAGCAAAAAGCGTAAATTACGCGCGGAACCCTTTCACGAGCAGTTCTCACTTCTTCCTGTAATTATTGTGTCAATCCTCTTTTCTGGTTATTGAAGTCATTCTTTATTTGATTTACACGTATCTGATTAACATGTATTCCGAATAACGTATGTGTCGTTGTAGGCTAATCACGCAAATCGGAATAATTCATTGGCTACGTTACTAATCGGTGGACAGTGACAGAAAAACTTGTACCGATTACTCGTCTCGTTTATTTATTTTGATATCGAAGACTCGCTATTAACGCCGTAACTAATCCCTTCGCTTATAGATACGAAACACGCAACTCAAGAAAAAAAATGATGGCGTTCTTATTTATAACGTATAGGATACGAAGGAAGAATTCGGCTATCTTGCCACCTCCATTAAATATACATAGATCTTTGGTTATCGACTAGTCTTAACGATAATTGGAATCAACGTCACATCAAGAATTTATGGCACATATCTTTACGAATTTAACGAATTGCGATGATGTCGTGATTCTATTAGAATGTTATATCGGCTTCCGTATTATTTCACCCTTCTGCACCTTCATGTTCGAACGATTTGCTTAAAATAATTACGACGCATCTACGTGATGTACACGCGAGTGTGGAATTAATGTATTATACAATGGGATACGAGCCCCGCAAATTCGATCGGAAAATAAATTCACCTTTTTGATTGGCTCAAGTACGAAACCTTTTCTTGTCGGACAATAAAATATACAAGTTAAGCACATTGAAAAATATTTTCTGCTTCAACATTTGTAAGCACACATTAATGTCGCCGTATAATGACGCAATTAATAATCTACTAACCTCCGATTAGCTAGCCCGCGATTCCTTTATAAAATCATTTTTCTTTTAAGCTTAACACTAGATCCTGCCTGCAGAAATTATAACCACCGTGATGACGCATATTTACGTCCCGGTACGTCGTGATCGACGAGATGTTTTGCGTTAAATTAACACGAACAATTGTCGTACCTGCTAAATCTTTCGCGACCTCCCCGCCAAATTGCACGTCGATGTCCTCTACGCATACCAAGCTCCTTCGATCTCGTCCGAATTAAGCTCTTTTGGATATCTCACACTTCCTCTCGGATTCACGCGAACACGCACAACGCACGATTTATTCCGCAATTAGGCAAATATATTCGCGAATCGACTAACACTCGAATAATACTGGTATTTCTCGTATAAAGGTAAAAAACGACCTGTTACGCGTCCAAACAGCACGAATCAGTTACGTTGTTTACATTGTTAATGTGTCGGTTCGGTAATGAACTATGTTCTCGTTCGTCACGACGAATCACCTTCGGGATTCTTCGGAAAGCCACGTGCCAAAGCGCTAGAATTTTATTCCTAGATAGAATATACTTCGATAATCGAATAAATCGTGACTAATATATTATGATTCTATATGGAATTTGAATGAAACTTGTGTAAAACTGTAAAAAAGATTACTTTTTAGACAATCTCATTCTCTTTCGAACATATCTACTACGAGCGATTTGTTGTCATTTGGAAATGTTATTAAATGTTATTATACGTACATACGTAAAAGTGCTGCTCGCATTTGAATGCAGACAATGAATAGTATCACTAAAGAACAACTTGAACAATTATTAATAAGAACACCGAATAAAACCTCTGATTAATCACCCAAATAATTAAGATTCACAGGAGCGAGAGGCAACCGTGCCGCCCTTGATCCGAAGAACCTGAAGAACCTGAACGTAGCTACTTAAAAGTGGATTTGCGTAGTGGTCCTACGTTCCGATCATTCGAACGTAAACTATCCGAGCGTAACCGCATGTCGCGTTCACCGCGTCAGAATATTCATTAATCCGGGTCATTAATCCTTTTTCTACGCGTGATAATATGTGCTCGGTGTATAAACAATGGAATAATACGCGTAATCATCATACATACACGTGTTCTTGCGAAATTCCTCCGAAATACCTCGATGCCGGTTGCTTGACTGCACGTCGAAATCCTGCTCTGTCATTGTCGGTGTAATAGAGATTCTAATTAACAATAGAAGGATTATTCTTTAATTGTTTACCGTGTCACGTGTGCAAGTGTTTCGAACTCTCTACGAGGACTTTTTGATGAGATCTTGTGGAAACCCAACAGTCCCGGAACGAAGCTGCTCGGACTGCGACAGTCGCTTTTCTCGCCGGGCGTGTAAGTGATTTTTACTTTGACAGTACTTTTAACGTTACTTTCTCGAATATTAGTCGTTGTGACTCTTCATTGCTCGGAAAACAGTCGGTTTGTCGATGATTTTCGCAAATTAAATCGGTATTTGAGATACGTACGAGAAATTGGAATAGCGGGCGGGCGACGGGAGGGGCGCGTTTCCAAATACACGTTCAAAGTTTCCAATCTTACGACGGCTGGTCCACGACACGAATGAAATCAAACGAAAGGAAACGAATCGAAATTCCGTCTCTCCGTTTACGATGAAAAGTAACGCGTTACCAAACTTCGCACTTGTGAACCGGGTTCATTCTCGACCCTTTCGGACAATTAAATTCCGTCGAGAATTCCGGCAGGTTCGAAAGTGGCCCAATCACCCTGTATTTCGATGGACAGTGAGAATCCTTGTCGATTTGGAGAGCTATCGCCTTCGGTGTCACAGCGGAACACCAAACCTTAAAAAGATTGAAGAAAATATTTCCTTAGATAAAAAGGCCTGCGTCGTTCGAAATATAATAACGTCACAGATATAGGTAGCATCAAAATTTACCTGCGCGAAATTAAGGAAAAATAATTGGCGATGGGTAAGATTAAGTCCTGGCATCGGCAATTGATCGTTGTAACATTTTTGTGCGGTAAGGTACGCGTGATACGCTGCCTTCAAGCCTCCGTTGTCGGCGATGTTCTCTCCTACAAAAAAAACCAAGCATAACAAGCTTATCGCGCCAGACGAGAATTCCTGGAAATCTATATACATTTGTATAATAGTATCGCTAGTGCTTCTTACCCAAAGTTTGCCGGCCGTTCACATGCCGACCTTGTATCTCGAAACTGTTGTATTGTTCCACGAAGCATTCCGTCCTATTCTTAAATCTATCTATGGTAGCATTATTCCACCATTGATTTAAATTTCCATGCAAGTCGTATTCCCGTCCTGGCGCATCAGAAAACATTTACATATTACGTACTTTATATATTATTTTACAATCGAGAAGTATAATATTTGGTAATTAACCACTTGGGTTGGATTATTTTACTTGCAATTAGATCATCTTAGAATTATGACGCGCAATGCAAAAAGTAGTGCTATTCATCACTTTTGTGACTTATCGAAATGATTAAAGAAAAATTAAATAGACGGTCTATGAAGATATGGTCTATGTAGTCGTCGCTTAAATTCCAACCAAATTGTTTAAATAATTATACCTTGGTCATCGAATGCGTGAGTCAATTCGTGGCCCATTACGACCCCCATGCCACCAAAATTTAAGCTACTAGGATTTTCCATATCGTAAAATGGACTCTGTAGAATACCAGCAGGAAAAACCATTTGATTTTTGGTAGGCCTGTAATAAGCGTTCACCGTCGGCGGTGTCATAATCCACGTGGTTTTGTTCACCGGCTGATCCAGCTTCTCAAGATTTTTACGCAAATTATATTTGTTTACGCGGATATTATTCTGGAAGTATTCGTTCTGCTTGATTATTAAATCCCTGTAGCGTTCATCAAGCTCGCTCGGATTTAAAATGAAATTCGGAAAACCAATCATATCGGTGATGGCGTTCGCTTTTTCTTCGGCAGCTTTCCTGGTCTCCGCGTCCATCCAATCCAGGTTCTTTAAATTCTTCGTGAAAGCTTTTCGTACTTGATCGATCATTTCTTCCGCCTGAAATATGTTGATTATAATTGTACATCATTATTTCTTTCTTTGATATTTTATGTATAAATAAATGTGTAAAGCATAACTGAGTATATGTTTGGTAGGTCTAATTTTAAGTTCGTCAGAATGTAATTACCATGGGTTTGCTGTTTCCATGAAAGACTTCTCTGACGAACATAGCACCAATCGCGAACCCCATAACATTATTGGCATCGCTAACGCAATATCGCCATTGTTCTTCACGGCCCTCGGAACCAATCAAAGCTTTCCTTAATCCCTTATAAGCATCTCGGAAGGGTTTCGATAAACAAGCTGTCAGGGACCTTACGGTTTGCCAAATCAGATAGTTATTCAGTGTTCTGCGGAGAGGCAAAATATATAAGAAATCATAGATTCTCGATAAACTGATCCTAGATATTTTATCGTTCGAATAAGACTCACATCTTCCCCTCCGTAGTTTGATTGTACTCAATCACCAGATTGGACAGCTTCGTAAAATATTCCGGCGCTAGATTCACGATCATCGCTTTGCTGTTTATTTTCTTGTTCACCAGACGCGTTGCATTCTGGAAATAATCTATCCAGGACATCTGAAAATTGATTGGATTTTTCCGTGAAATTTCTTCTAGTATTATCTTGTTCGTAGGGTAAATTTCAACGAAGAACTCAAAAATGTTGCTTACAAAAGGTGCTCTACGTTGAAGCTCATTCAACGACATTAAATTATAGAGTTTTTCCTCGTCCCTACGTTCTTCTGGCGGTGTCGTAATCTCCGCTAATTTCGTCTCAAAATATATAACTTCCTGCATCTGTTTCCTCGTTGAATTTTCTTCGCCACCCAGTAGCACACCGATCTGTATGTGCGTCATTTAATTACTCGGACGAATTATTACGAGAATCAGACAATCTCTGAAAAATCTTTTATTTTCCGTATGTGTTATGCACATTTGCGTCCTTGAAAGCATAGTGTAGATTGTGTTCTAGGAACATGCTCTAGGATCCTTTTGGGGTACAGCAAGTGGATTCAAATTATTTTTGGTCAAAAATGGGATACCCCAAAATCCGAAAAATGTGAAGGGGTATACCTTCAAAAATTGTTAAAAATTAAAAGTCGCCAAAATCAATTGTAACTGGCCCGGATCGATGGTAAATGATGTATAAACATATTCTAGGACGATTTCTGGTCGAAAGAAGCGGTTAAAAAATTTTTATTGGTCAAATCCAAGTCGAAACCAAGTCGAAAAAATGTAAAGGGGTATACCTTCAAAAATTGTCAAAAATGAAAAGTCGCCAAAATCAATTCTAAACGACCCAAATCGATGGTAAAAGATGTATAAACATATTCTAGGACGATTTCTGGTCGAAAGAAGCGGTTAAAAAATTTTTATTGGTCAAAAATGGGTCAAATCCAAATCGAAAAAATGTAAAGGGGTACACCTTCAAAAATTGTCAAAATTTCAAAGTCGCCAAAATAAATTCTAAATGGCCCAAATCGATGGTAAATGATGTATAAACATAATCTAGGACGATTTTGGGTCGAAAGAAGCGGTTAAAAAAATTTTTTGGCCGAAAAATGGTCGATCCAGAATCGAAAAAATGTGAAGGGGTAGACCTTCAAAAATTGTCAAAAATGAAAAGTCGCCAAAATCAATTCTAAACGACCCAAATCGATGGTAAATGATGTATAAACATATTCTAGGACGATTTCTTGTCGAAAGAAGCGGTTAAAAAATTATTATTGGTCAAAAATGGGTCGAAACCAAGTCGAAAAAATGTAAAGGGGTACACCTTCAAAAATTGTCAAAATTTCAAAGTCGCCAAAATAAATTCTAAATGGCCCAAATCGATGGTAAATGATGTATAAACATATTCTAGGACGATTTTGGGTCGAAAGAAGCGGTTAAAAAAATTTGTTGGCCGAAAAATGGTCGATCCAGAATCGAAAAAATGTGAAGGGGTATACCTTCAAAAATTGTCAAAAATGAAAAGTCGCCAAAATCAATTCTAAACGACCCAAATCGATGGTAAATGATGTATAAACATATTCTAGGACGATTTCTGGTCGAAAGAAGCGGTTAAAAAATTTTTATTGGTCAAAATGGGTCGAAACCAAGTCGAAAAAATGTAAAGGGGTATACCTTCAAAAATTGTCAAAATTTCAAAGTCGCCAAAATAAATTCTAAATGGCCCAAATCGATGGTAAATGATGTATAAACATAATCTAGGACGATTTTGGGTCGAAAGAAGCGGTTAAAAAAATTTTTTGGCCGAAAAATGGTCGATCCAGAATCAAAAAAATGTGAAGGGGTATACCTTCAAAAATTGTCAAAAATTAAAAGTCGCCAGAATCGCTTCTAAATGGCCTAAATCGATGGTAAACAACGATCCCGAATATAGGACGAAACAACATTAATACAACTTAAAATAAGGATAAGACATAATGCTAAACCATTATTATTAATTTATTCATTTCAACTTCGAAATTCAATCGGATATTAGGATGTATAGTTAATAAAAAAAATTTGCGTACGCTCCCCCCGTTCTGAAGTCGGGGACGTCGGCACCCCAACTGTGGAAGTGCAGCCATGTTGCATTACCTATATGCCCTTTAAACTTCGCCGCTTGCCGCCGAATTACTGACCTACCGCAACACCTATACCTCTCCGCGCTCCATCCCTTACCCTCAGTCGGGGTCAAGACGTCCCCGAGTTTACAACGTGGGGTCTGTCGCAAATTTTTTTATTACCTATGCATCGTAATATACGATTCAATTTCGAACTGAACACATTGATAAATTAATAATAATGGGGTAGCATAGCTCTTAACCTCGTTATCCCCACTGCGTAACATTATGTAACGAAGTGTAGGGGATTTAAACATTTCTTCTGACCAAAAAATAGGTCGACCCAAAATCGCAAAAATGTGCAAAATTTCAACTTTGATTCGTTGGTGATAATTACATTTTTTAAAAAGGTGACTCAAATAGTCCCACCTTATCCTAATTGAATACGCACCTTCGTCATATAATCCAGATAGGCCGCCAAGACTTTGCCGTGCTCGGTAACGTTGAGATAATTGTCTGCGGTAGGCAAAGTGAGACCACCTTGATCGATCTGGAATTTAATTCAGATTCAGAGTTTGTTTGACTAGAAGAGCCCCGCTGATTCATTTCTCCCAAAATTCCTGCCACGTGCTTACTTGAATAATATGCCTGGTGCTGTTTCTATCATCCTCGTTTACGGCCCACGAGAATAAACCACCCATGTTGTAAACGTTCTGAAGGATGTGCATGCTGTTCTGCAGAGACCACTTGCTTATGTCGAATTTCCCGGAAACATTCCAACCACCGATAGTGTCCAGTAATTCCAGCATGGGTTTCGCACCAAGTGCTTCTATGGTGTCGTTCGCATCCATACACGACAGATAATAATACTTCGCTCTTCTCTCCGCCTTGGACTTCATTTCACTCATTGGTCTCTCTGCCGAACGAAAATCAGCTGTTATACCAAACGGTTTACCAGGAACTATTCGCGCCGAGAAACATACGATAGGCGTTTAGAGATAATAAGACGCGGGAATTGCGGAAAGTGTATTACCAAGGACATTCTTGACAACCAGCTGATTGTCTTGCTCGAGTTTTCCAAAGGTTCCCCAGACGCTGTTTCCATCCGGTATAGGATTCTTTTTTATCCACCCACCGCAGGCGTACTGATAAAAATCATCACACGGATCTATCGTGCGATCTATGCTATTTATTATGGACGCTGCCACGGTCACGCAGTGTTCCGTCAAGCAGTGGGAACCATCTGCAAATTGTTTCATTTTACAGTCGAATATTTCCTCGAAATTAGAGGAACCAGTTCCCTTCCGCACTATGCTTTCGTTGAATCTCGATACATTAATCAATATTTTTTTCTGAGTTCGTTAAATCTGGGATTTTTGAATTAGTGTATACATATTTAAAATGAAGATACCTTCTCGGTGAGAAGTAAATTGCAATATCTGTGCGTTGTCCCATGAGCTTTTACGGCTCATTTCTATCGACAGTTCGATGACTATGAATATGAGGCCGGCGCAAATAATTAAGAGGCATCTCTCCAATGCACTCCTACTCCTCCATAAAGATGTTCCCTGAAAGAAGGCATATATTGCATTATTGCATTATTGCATTATTGCATTAGACAGATTACAGTGGAGTGGCTATCAAGAGGACGTTAGAAAATCATGATTCGTCGCCACTGACTTAGAATCGCGCTGCTACACTTAGATCTAATAATTCCAATTGTATTCTCGAAACCATCTGTGCCGTTTAAATAATATGTTTAACGCCACGACCATCCACTTCCAAGATCCACGGAAACGGCGCATTAAACACTTTACTGAGAACGTTGCGCTTAATTCACGAATACGCAAATGATGGAGATGGATCGTTAAATTCATAAATATTATTTTTCTTCGAACGTCATTCATAGTGCCATTAAACGAGCCGCTCTAAGGCCGAAGTAACTTACTCCATTAAACAAAAGTTATGCACCGATCTCTGGTCTGGCATTAAAATTGTGAAACTTGTCCAAATTGGAGAACTTGTAAAATTTCTAAATAGTGGAATTCATCATTTTGGTATTTTAACCGCTCATACTTTACATTGATTAGAATTTTGAAAAATATCGACGGTGAATTGTTTCTAGACCAAAATCAACGCTGAGAATATAGTTAGATCGTAATAATTAATGAGTTTTAATAGGCGTACCGAACGATATCTAATATGCGTGGCGGATGCACTGATTCCCTCGCTATTCAGAGCAACAGACCCAATGCTGCTGTTGTCCTCATCTTCGAACTCCGCCTGTTTATACTTCATCATCTGAAAACAAGGTTTTCGAATAAAGATTGTCGCTTATTCCATCTCTCTCTCTTATACTATCTTTTATTCGTGGACATTTTGCGAACACGCTGCGATGACCAGTTCGGTGGAACTTGTCTATTTTAAGTGGAATACACGTAATGTCTGCCGAGGCAGCCTGTCGCAAAGACAACAAGAATACGCCCTCGAATATTTTGATCGTCGGGGTCCGTTATCTCGTTAAATATCAAGATTCTCTTTCGCGTGTCAAACAAAATTACATTTAGAGTGAAACAGAGAGAGGGAAGAAGAAATGGCCCAAAAATCAAAGTCGCCAATTTCGGTCGTAGATGGTCCAAAGGTATGGTAGATGATGCCTAAACACGATCCAGGACCATTTTAGGACCTAGCAAAATCAAATTTAGGATGAAACACAGAGAGAGAAAAAGAGTTTCGTTTACCTGTTGATTGAATTTGCATTATTAGGATAAGGGACTCGTGGTTACTGATAAGAGAGGAAGATCAAAGACGAGGGTGTTGGTGTTACACAATAACTAGCAATGCAATTAGATAATGCAATTAGTACATCGTAAATCTTTTGCATAGTAGCATCATCATAACTAAGCCTCGCGCTCGGCAGTTATCTTTGTGATAACGGTGCTGAGGTTACAAGACTGCTCCACGGCAAACAGGCATCGATAATGTTATTATAGACCGCGATTATCGCCAAACGTTGCAACATTATCGCGAAACCAGACTGCTCTTTTTTTTCACGAAACATTCGACCGAAATATAAATATAAAACTGCCAATTTAATATGCGGCCTCCGTCGGCTGGAACCACATGTGGAATCTATCGCGGAAATAATAATGAATTACACCGCGGGGATCAACGACTATCTTAATCGCCGAAATTCAGTAGTACGTCGAACCTCCCACTTATTACGGCCTCGCAAACTTTTATATTCTATCGCGGAAACAATACTTAATTAGACCGTGGGGATCAACGAGTGGGGATTCACTGCCGAAATTCAATAGTACGCCGAACTTCTCGATTATTGTGTGCTCCCAAAATTGTATATTCATTTTGACGATACGCGAGTAATCTGTGTAACGAGGTCAACCGCAGACGGAACTCGACGTCGATGTATACAGGGTGTTAAAAAACTTGTCTTAATCAACGCATATCATAAAGTAAACTTCGCGGAGACCAAAGTGATTTTTAGTTAAAAAATGCAGCTGAATTTTCTCACCAAATTATCAATAATAACCGCTTTCCAGCGGTTGCAATTGACCTCTCATTTTTGGATACACTTAACACCGCCATGTCGATGAATCAAGTGTTCTTTCAAAATTACTTTATCTCATTGAATCCACTCAAGTTGCACCAAAGATATCGAGATAAGAATACATTAAGATAAATTCCGATAATACTTCACTTTCGCGGCGCATGTCGCTTGTAGAAGTAAATAAATCATTTGCATTCATCAAATCTTTTTTTTATCCGTAACTGCTTCGATTATTAAATCCATATTCATCCAACATTGTTTAGCATTGCTCGTCGAGTACTAGATATAGCTTCCTAGATTCGACTGTTACTTCTTAACACCCTGTACACGATAAGAATAACACGACCAACGACAAATAGATTAGCCCACGTCAAAAGTGTCTGGATTAATGCAATTCATTCAATTCATCTCAATTGATCTTCACTTCGTTTCCTAGAAACGTTCTGTTTGTGGCTGCACTGAAAACGTATTCATTTCTTCGGTGACGCAGAGCCGAGGCACCGCGAACGTCATTCGCATTTGCGATGTCGTTGCATTGAAATCTGACGTCGATTCGGCTCGTGTCGTTGCCTGATTACTTCGATATGGAAAATAAATCACTGTCCGATGTTTACTAGCGAAACGGAATTAGGGATGTCGGGGAGGGAGGAAGTTTCGTGCGTGAAAAAGACGACTATTCCGCGGCTATGAAAAAAACAAAATTCTGCGGTGAAATTGACGACCATACGCTTTTAGAACCAACTAAAAATACGTGCCCTCGTGCCGGGGGAACTCTTAAGTACCAACGCGCGCATCTACGGATCCCAAATCGCTTAGTTTTAGCTCTATTTTGTGCAACATGTATTTGAAGACAGGCAAATTATAATGATTGATGATCATAATACTTGTTCTTCTACCCACTTCTTTTTGTTGCGTGATTATCTTTCGTGGATACTCCCAATCGTTGATCGACCGCCAATGATTTTATTCGTTGCCCCAATTCCTGTCCACGTTACTTCAACTTGACACTGTTTTATATCGGAATCATTAGAGACGATGTACTCGTTTAACATCCAACACGATGTAAAGTGTTTTTTCAGATATCTGATTACATCGATTCACTTTGTTTACGTCAATTTCTTTGATCGAAGCGGTTCTGCTTCAAAATCAACCGGGATATACTTCTAATTTTAAGGATCAATGGACCTCGACATTAGTCTTCCAATTATTATAATATTTCGCAAACTATAATGAAAACAAACACGAACATCGAACTACAAAATTGATCTTCGATTGTTGCTATTAATTGTTTAATAATGGACTGAATAAAATCGCGAAGAAAATCGCGAGTACGATTGAAACTACCACTAGAAAACGCGGCGATTCTCGCGGCGTAACTGGATTTCTGATCCACGCGGCGCGCGGCACGCGGCACGCGGCAAAACCGCTCAAGAGTAACGGCGCAAGCGCGCACGCGTGCTGTCTCCTTTTCTCGGTGGCTGCACGGACATCCACCACCATCCGCACCCGTTCCACACCGGAAACGGACACTTGTGCCCACTGCTAATGCAATTAAAATATTTTCTCCCCTGATATGTACGAATTGATACCACGTCCGGAAGCAACGGGGTTACGCGGCCAACCGCGCTCGGCGTATCTCGCTTATCTCGATAGTAATTGCAATTACTATCCCGCGATACCTACTTTCACTAATTACTTTCGTGGAAGTGCCTGGAATTTCGTGGACTAGAAAATGCATGCAGGCAATATTATAACGTAATATTCGTCTTAAACCACGAATTAGATTAAACGATGAGTTACGTAGGTTTCCAATGACGTTACATGAAACTCATCAAGAATCGTAGAAAGAATCGATTAGCCCTCGGACATTAGGTTGTTGGTAAACAAGGTAGTATTACGTGGGCGAGTATGCAAAGACATGCGTATTTGCGTAGCTTTGTCGTGGTTATAAAAATATATGGAGCAAACTATTTTTTATATCGTATATTAATGATAATAATATCGCGTGAAAAATATTTCGTCCGGACGACGGTCCACGATGGACCGCGAGAAACACGTAGTACAGTTGAGGAGAAACATTCCGTATGTTTCATTGTCAGTCCAGGAATCAAAATGGAATTTTAGGGGGATGATTCGCCCGTAGGAGGGTGACAATTATTAAGGAATATCCGATAGTATATCAGTTTCTGCTCACCTTCACCGACATCTTGCTTGGTAGGATCGCGCAACCACTGCACTGTCACCTTAATTATTGATTCAACATCGAGAACAAACCGCCTCTCGAATTAGGGTTTTTCGGGACGATGGGACGGAGAGTGAAAAAGGTCGGGTTAGAGCGAAGAAAGCGGAGAAGGCGAAGAAAAAGGTGGCGAGTGGAAGGCCGGGGAAAAGGAGGTCTCACTAGTTGTCACACATTCCCGAAACTATGATATTTTCTTGGATTTTTTGGGGACGGCTGCCTGTTAAAGCACGGTGGCTCCTACGTTGACGATGCTGCTTCGCTTCTCATATGGGGGCTGCTCGAACGCCCTTCGACCCCTCTACCGATACTCTTTATATTGATTTCCTACGAGTTCACTCGCACCTGCCATCTTCCACCCTCCTCACTTCATTCCTGTCTCCCTCTTTTTCCCGTTTTTTCACCTCATTTACACTCGCGATCAGTTTTTCACTCCTAGTTGAATAACGATAGATAAGATATTCCGCGAGAACCTCGATTGATTGCTCATCATTTTCCTTTCTTACCGATACGAATCAATAACTTAAAATAAATATTTAAGACAGCAAATGGCGTCTAGTTTTTTTTAAATCTGGTTTAGTATGTATGTATATAAAATTTAATAAAACTCCAGAAGAATACGGTAAATATATATATATATGCCTTACCAAATACCTGTGCCACTCTAAAGAATAATAAAGAATTGCCCGAAGATAGAGCGTAATGAGAATTCTATTTGATCACTAATGGTAAACGATGCGATATTAAATAAAATCATATTTCAATCGAGCCGGTGGAAACAAAGAAGTGAATAAATAGTCCGTCTTTATTCGAGAAAGACATCCTTTCGCATTAGGTACATTATCTTACAGTGTTTAATTACGAGTATGATTGCACATTACGACAAGAGGATGATTCGGTCTAGATTTCGAGTTTTAAAGCTATTATAACGCGCATATACTACGCGCGCACACAAAATATAGTTGATTCCTGGATCTATAGAAGTTCTGTTAACTCGAGGCGGCTCACGCGAGATTATTACACCTCCGTGTCGCTATTATTCACGGGCAGTTTAACGCGTCTCCACCCGTATAATTAGGATCGATTACAAAAAATAATTGCGTATGTATGTATGCATGCTCGTGTTCAATGCACGTAATTCGTTCGCTAAATCGCCTGCTCGCGTATTTTTTCTTTTTCTTTTTCTGTTTCTTTTTCTTCGTTTTTCTTTTCTCTCTTATTTTACTACCTCCTTTCTAACTAACGGACTCCCATCGATATTGGCACGTATGCTTCTTCCTCTTTGGACCGCCATTGTCATTCCTGAACTGAAACTCGACGCTGAAATCACACTTAATGCGGATACTATTTTATGTCGGCGATTAAATTCGTGGTACGAATATACGCTGGGTTAAATCACAGTTTCTTTGAACAGCGTTAATCAAGTTAATCGATTCGTTCTGTTATACATCGTGAATAAAGTACAATCTGGGATATTGCAAAATACACACTGTCGAAGGAAAAGAAAATACATATATATTCGCGAGCCGTAAGTCGATCGACGTTCTAAGTTTCTTTAAACTTAGAAACTCTTTCGTTCTCTCATCTTCACTTTCACTCTTATCTCACTCTCGTTCTCTCTTCCATACTCTACTTATTCATCCTCATCCTCATCCTCATCCCCCCCCCCCTGCAAGCATCTCCTTATCTTACAATATCCTCCCTACGATCGTAAACAAACTAGAGATTCTTTGGTAATTACATTCTTAACGATTAAGTACATCTGTAAACGATTTACGCTTAGTAAGGTGCATATGTCACACTAGAACTACCAAAGCAGTGAAAGTGACGGGTCCTTTGAATTGAATAAAAATGTTAAAATTTATAACGCTTCATTTTCCAAATCAAATCGATTCATTTCTTTCTTCCATTGATCCTTTTTTCTTTAAGAACGTACACATAAATATAGAAATAAAGCTGTATATATGGCCGGTAGTTCTAGTGTTAATGACATCATGGACGATCAAATATATTTATAGAGTACTTTTGATCGTTCATAAAGCCCTTCAGCTTCGAAGCGAATGCGCGAGGTGCTCCGTGAAAGTAATAAACGTCTTCTTTATCTCGAATGAGAGACTATCTTCAGCACCATCGGATTCCGCGTTAAGATCTCTTATAGAAAATACGACGAGGTGGTCGAGAGAATAATTGTATCGATGAACAAAAAGTATAGCTGAAAAAGTCGAGTGTGGTTCGTAAGGTGCGACGATGTGCGACGATGTGCGACGATGTGCGAAGATTAGAAAAAAGGTGCGATATCAATGAAGGTTTCAGTTGGTGTTGGTCGAACCGACGTAACGTAGGACGAGAATGCCGTAATGCCGTAATGCCGTAACGTGGACCGACATTTTTCTTGTGCGTAAAAACCGGAGATTCAATTTTGAGCCCACTTGGAGAAAGTATTTACGTACACGTATTAGATCTCGCTTCCGATAAACTTCCATTCTTTGTGCTAATTGTGTCGCGGGACGAAACTATCCTTAAAATGTGCAATGCTTTAGTACGCCTTTTATATGCCCTCTTTTTTTCCTCTCTGGCAGTATCTTACTTGGAAGGAGTAGCATTGAAACACGTCGCGTATAACGACGAAAAAAACGAATAAAAGTCGGTTTAAACGAGGTTACTTGTCATTGGCATATTATAATAAGTCGCGAAATATTATCGGAGCTCCATCTTGGACAATAATACGACTAAGTACGCGTATCGCTACCGAAGATATTCAATTGTTGGGAACAAACGTTTTGGTAGAAAACACCGAGTGAGAAGTATTAGAAAGGGATGCGTATCAATATTTCGAGAGTTATTTAAATCGCTTTCTTTATATACTACTCTCTAAGGAAGGACTTGCGACATTAAAGACGTTGCGTACACCGACGTTCGCGAAATTGTTAAAAAAATAATACTGCATTAGTTTTGTTTTGTTTGGTTGGTACATCGATCTCAGGAATAACTCGAAGACAACTCCCGGCATGTGTCTTTACAGCGAACGACTGAACTCTTGTAGAAGATTGTACGAGATACGCGCGGAATAAGTGATATTACATGTATAAGAATAAGCACTATGTGCCGATTAGAAGATCTTCCGGTGCTCAGTCTAAAGACTTCGATCTGTCTAATCTATGTTTACTTTCAACGTCAAAATTTGTACTCCCCTTCGTTAGACACGGACGACGTAACTCGACACCGTCGAAAACGGCCGTCGACGACGACGTGCCGTCGGAAGCGAAAGACTCTAATATCACATTATTGGATGGATTTGATTCGGAAGGACTGCTACCACCACCGTTAATCGTCTGCACGGACAACGGGTTCACGATTCGAGACGTATTCTCCGAAGAGTCAATAAACGTCTCGCAAGATCTTGGCGAGCACTTTAAAAAGGCTCTCTGAACCGAATACTCGTCGAATTTCGGTCTACCGGCGTATCGGCCAACCATCTTGAAAGAACCACCGTAAACTCTGCGTTCCCTCCCTAGATCTCGTTGCGGAGTTAAATACTTGGAAGAACTCGCAGTCGCGGTGTGCAAGACCGTCGAGGAAAGAGGCGATATTCTATTCGGACAGTCTTGCGTTTCCTGTTGACCATGATTTTTCTCCAGTCTTCCAGCGACGCCTCTTTCCAAAGGTTTCCCATGCACCTTGGAAATCGTACGATCGTTCGGTTCCCAGGGATTTTCTTCTCTACTACTACTCCCTGCGGAGTCGATACTCAACATCGTGTATCCTTCCACGTTGGTCAACTCGTAACTCGGATTCTCCGGTTCCGAAGTATCCGAGGATTTGTCCGGAGGATAGGTGACGTAGCCCTTCGAACTAGTCTGATAGGGACGATTGAAACTATCAGCAGGGACGAAGGACTGCTCCTGGTACTCGAAGGGAACGCACATACTCTGCTGTCCAATGTTCGTGACTAATCCATTGCTCGTACAGTATTGCGGATAATGCGCGAACGGAATACTATCGTGATTATCGTGATTATCGTGATTATCGTGCTGTCGTGGGCTTGCGTTGCCGTTTTGATATTGCATGCTTTGGTCCAGAGGATTGTTCAACCTCGTAGTCGAGTTACACGTATAAGAGAAACACTGAGGAATAGTTGGGTTTGGTTGCACGGCCAACCGCGTACTCGAGGATTCCGGCGATGCGGGATTCGATAACTTTCCACGCGACTGTGCTATCACGGTTTCATAACTCGGTGGAGGACCGTACAATTGATAGTACGGACAGTTGGCATCGTTCAAGACCACGCTCATATTCTGATAGTGCGAAGACGTGGCCGCGTTTCCGTTGTAAGCTGGCGCGGCTCCGTTACGTTGGGGACCTGGAAAGTACAGGATCCAAGTCAGATATCAATCATCCATATCCAATGTTATTAACACGTTCACTACCAGCCGTTTTCTCCTTCCGTTTATCTCCCCTTTGCGGACGATTACGTTATTTTGTCCTATCCTATCCTATCCTAACCGATTTTCATGCATCGAACTTTGGATCTAGGCAGTAAAACGTTTCGGTTTATAAAATGTCTCACGGACGACCGACGTTAGTCGTACGAGGGTCACGCGGTAGCGAAAATGTTAATTGTAATCGTTTCGTTGAAAAAGGCATACTAGCCTTTCCACATACGATGTAATAAGACGGTATTCCTCGCCGAGTTGTAAGTGATGCGTGCCCTTTGTGCCTGGCAAGTTGGTCCACGTAGGGAGCTCTGAGATCTCGCGTTCGTCGGTCTACTCGGAATCGCTGACGCGGCGGCACGGTAACGTCCTTGTAACCAATATCGATACCACCATCCACCACCGGAGCACACCAGGAACATTATTATTACCAGTATCCTACGAAAATTCATTATCACGTATTCTCTTTACAAAGACCATTCTCGATTAAGCCCGAAAGCCCGATAATGCAATTAATTACCCGTACCAATAATACCATAGATGATGGAAATGAAGCCCGGGTGACACGCAGCAACCAAACGCGCAACAATATTCCGTTCTTGAACATCTGGAAATGATTAAACGGAAGGGTTGTGAAAGGCGTCCGAAATAAAAATCGAATATTAAATGTACAGTCAAACAATCAGATATCATCTTTTCTAGGCGCTTTAGGATGATATTCGAATTCAATTCGAATATTTATAATTATATACGTGACGACTCGTAAGATGTTTCATTGAACAGATATTCCGTGAGTCATCGCGTACCATTATTATCAAAGATTTCATTCAATGAAATCAAAATGCAATGGAAATTGTCACTGTAACTAGGAAGTTATTAAAATACATATAGTTGGTAAAACACTCACTCGTAATACTTTATTTCTCCAGGCATTTCTGAGGCACAAAATTTTGCTTCTGCCTGAAAGAAGTTTCGTTCCATTATTAATGCGTCTTCGTCACGGTACTTTTAAAAAATAGCACGATATCGATATATCTTGAGATCGGGATCGAGAAGGAAATATTTATAAGTTTGCGTTACTTTGCGAAGCTTAGGTAAAGGAGATCGCTCGACGAATTAATAAAATTATGCTTATTTTAGTAGTTCGATTCAGTTAAAGGTTTTAGCTTCGAAAGTTTACGCGGAAAAATGATGCATCCCCTCCGGGAACTTACGTAAATCAGACATTTCGACGTCCCCGCGAATATCGCGAGTTTTCTCTTGGTGTTTCGCGCCATTCTAATAAAAAACATTAACTCCTTGGTCTCTACGATGAAAAACAATATGTTCTAACACGGTGTTTTGACATAATCGCCATTTCGCTCGAACTGTCATGTGCACACAACATTGCACACCACTTATTGATTTCAATTTCGGGACTCGACAATGACGTCATATCGCCGCGCAGGGCTGCCACCCTCCGCGAAGGGGTAGAAGCCAATAAAGTAACTATGTTTAGGGTTGAAATGCAGGTATGCTTCCTCGGGAATTCTATGTAATTTATGTCAAAATTATAGGTCGTTCGACAAATCTAAAATCAATTTACAATTTTTATTATATTAATTATGTATATACAGTGTCTTTAAAAATCAAATTATGTATATAAACGTAAGAAATAGATGATACTTTTGGTTAGCGCGCGGTGAAGCATTCGAATCGCAGACGAACCGCGAAGTTTGTTCACGATTAAAGAAGGGGAGGTTTCTTGCTAAGTTTTTTCCGTGTTTTTTCCGTGTTTTTCCGTGTTTTTCCTTTCCTCGAAGGCACATGAAACGCGGAAATATATTAAAAATATATTTCACGATTAGTCATACAAATTGCACAATTACTTAGTCCCTCACATTATCTTAAATACAGTTGCACACTTAAATAAATAGAATACATACATATCGTTAGGAATGTTATATTAAAAGCGCTAAAAAGAAAGATTCTTTTTGTTATGCGTTAACGGTGTTTTTGCTCAGCTGCACGACGTTAGTGTTCTCGGATCCTATCCGATTGACGGTAGCCGTATCCGATTCTCGAACTTCCGGTTCCGGCATCATCACGTAATTAATGCCGAAATATCGCTTCAATAACATCGAACATATTCGTCGTGACTTGCAGTAGAAGAATGCGCAGCACAACGCGGCGACTATCAGAGTGCCGATCACGATCGCCCTGTTGACACGATTGTTATAAACAATTGTAGGGCGAATTTTCGTCGATGAAAATATTAGGGAAGACCTACGTTAAAAGTAGAGCATTAAAATCTTGCTCGTCGCAACACTTATTTCGGCCGCAACAGTACTCCCAGGATTGGCACGAGCCCCACACGCAATAATACGCCGCAGGCTGGAATCATTTTAATTCATTCATTCATCCAGATCATCTAAATTTCAAATTCTATAGCCTGTAAATAACAATGATTTCAGTCTGTCATTTTCTTTTTCTATGATTTTATACGAAAGTTATAATCGTTTCAATCGAATCTCGAATCTGATTTCTAGTCTTACACACTCCTTATTGCCACGAAATTGTAATTAATTAGAATTAACATTTAATTAAAAATTATTACGGCGCCCCATTAATTTTATCGAAATGTGTTTGACAAGAATTATTAAATATTATACTTCGTGATGTTGCCTTCATAGGCTAAGAAGGTGAAGGTGCAACATTAAATCGAACTTGAATATTAGACAGCGCGTTGTGATAACCAGATAACGGCAACAGCTGATTTTACGCGACGAGATTTTCTACGTTTAACGGATTACATCTTTAAAAAATGCTTATCTAAAGCAATAGTATGAAGAATAATACCATCGATAGGACGAGATGTAACGATAACAATGTCAAGTGTCACAGCTGATTTTTGGTGAACGTAAATTATCCAGTCACGAGATGTGTACTAACTTAATAAGTTCTCCAGCAAATTTTGTTACGTTCGCAACGCACGAATAACGTCTCTTCTTGTCGCGTTGGAAAGAGTCGGAAGGCGTCGCCGACATAGAAACCCCGCGTGTCTTCGTTACGTAATTCCCGCTTGGGGTTCCGTTCTCTTTTCTTCACAGTTCGTGATCGTAAAAAGATCGAGTTGTATACAAGTTAGCTGGAGATAGCGGCCTCGTGAGAAACTCGGTAAAATTGTAACTGCACGTGTCCCTCCTCGAAAGTTGAAACCGGATATTTCTGAAAATGGCCCTCAGTCCGAGCACCAAACAAAAAATCGCGATTGTCCTGGACGTCAGCAAAACTGTATTTCACTGGGGATTCATTCCTGCCGTGTTATACTTAGGTTAGATATCCCTCCTGGTTTATTTCTTAATATTAATAATCTTCTTAGAGAAATAATTAATTGTCCTCGCTCGAGGAACAGGTTTGTCATAAGTTTATCCAACGAATTCATTAATTTTATAGGGTTTAGAAAAGGCGCGGATCCTGGCATGCCTGAATTATCGGTTATGAAGTAAGTTAACTCTCATCTTTTTCCGTGTAACGGAATGCCATTCGATTGCTTCGGAAATGTTTGCCGTTTTAATTGGTATTTTGTAAGATTTGACGATATTTAAGAGTGAATAGATCGAGTGGACAAGAAACTTTGTTTTCAGCTTACTATGGCAGTGATGTATAACCCCTACCCTAAGCGAATCTTCATTTTTGCCGACGAAACAAGTAATCCCACCAACGAATCAATATGCACTTTTTGTTCCTGTTACGTCGAATGAATTTCCGTTGTGATGTTGGCGGGTGTTTGAATGGAATCGTTACTTCCTTGTTGAACAAAATAAAATAAGAATTATCTATTTATCGTTCATCTACATGTATTGTTGCAATTCCTTGCTCGACGAATATTACCGTCATTTTTCCAAAATGATGAAACCTGACCCAATTTTTATGCAGTAGTGACATGTTTTATTGCACGTAATTTCGGTCGAATCGAATATTATTATTAATTAGCATTAGGAACTTCTTAGGAGTAATATCCTAAGAAGTATAAGCGGAAGAATTTCGCGGAGACGGATTTTATTTTAATTCGAACTATATTAAGTGGAAAAAATATGCGACATTTCGAATCGTTGAAAAATCTCAATTATTAGGGAGCATTTAAATTTGGTTCGATAACTTGATCAGTGCGACCACACTCGTCGCGACAGTAAAAAGCACCGTTCAGTCGATTGCCGTTCGGTAAAGAAATCACGGCTATCTTCATCTCCGCGGTCGTTCCTCTCTCGCGATCATTTTCGATAATAGAAAGAAGAGAAGGGAAGAGAAGTAGAATATCGGAAAGGAATAAAGAAAAGGAAAGAAGGAAGGAGAGAAAAAGAAGCGTTCGAAAAATCCAATGCGGGAGGCAAGGCTGAGGATAGGTTCACTCGCGATCGAAAAGACGAAAGCGAGGATCGACCGTGTGCAGATCGGAAGAGAGAAACCGTGGACAGTTTGGTCGAAGGGTGAGCGGTTATAGTTGGTAACAGTGGGAGAGTTAACCTGTCAGAAATAAAGTAGCAGATCGCAAGCTTAAGGGAGCCTTGAGGAGGTAGAAGATTTTGGGCTCGCGGTTCTTGTGTGCTTGTTACCGCGCGGCCCGGATAAAGAAGCCGTGAGGGGAGACGGGAAACGGGAGACGGGAGACGGGAGACGGGAGATTCTAGCCGTTTAAAAGCGTACGTCGAGGTGTAGCCTTAGCGATCATTTCGCTGGCCACCACGTTTCTACGAAAAAACTTTCTCGTCCGTCCTTGCCTGTAATGCGGTGGTGAACGTCGACAGGTGAGTCCGCGCTTTTATCCCTGATCTACATCATTCTCATTTCCCGAGTTCCTTGCGTTCGAGAAGAACTACCCTTCCACGACCAATCAGCTTACGACGCTGTTATTCCGATGCCGCGCTATTTCGCGCTTTCTCCGTCTCCGTCTCCGTCTCGATACTTGCGGTCATTCTTATCGTCCTTCCTCCAAATCAAACTATTGCTCCCCCGACGATTTCTGGCTAACTGTTAGGATCGCAATTAGAACTTTCGGCCTTTCTTCGTTCTGACGTAATTCGAATCGGTATTGCCGTCGATTATCGACCAATCTTTTCTTCCCGATTCTTTCTTTGTATATACCTTTGTTTTCCTTTTGTTTTTTCTGCATCTTATACCAGAGCTCTGCACAGCTGTAATCTCTATATATCTAACAATTTTGAAACTTTTCGAAATCTATGGAAATTTTCCGCATCATGTAATACAAACTATACGATATATTAAAGTATCGCGATATATCTCAAATTAAATCTTCGCATCGAATTTCTAGGTACATTATATATACATATATGTATAAATATATATATATATATATATATATATATATATATATATATATATATATATATATGTATTTGAATAATTAGATATATTCCTAGTTCTGAATATTTAGATCCAATGCATTCTGAATCCATCCTTGTTCAATACATATCCTAGTTATCCATGACAATCATTAGTTGTGTGTTCTTTCTTGACAGAAATTGTAGTAGCAAGTAGTAACACTGACGCTCACTCGACAAGCGTATAGAAATAGAATGTCAGGGCATAGAGGCGGTGGAGGGGCTGGGAGTCACCACGGAGGCCCACCTGGCCTCAAACCGATAGACTTAGATCAGATTTGGGGTGACCTGCGCGAAGGTATAGAACAAGTTTACAACAGACAATGTATGTCCAAGCCGAGATACATAGAGTTGTATACGTATCCTTTGTTAGTGAATAGAAAATCAATTACGCAGAACAATACTAATAATTATCAGGCAAAACAATTTCCTTACTATATAATCTAATGTCGTCAGACACGTTTACAATTATTGCACAAGTGTCCATCAGCAACAAAGCAGAACATCGGCCAAAAGTAAAAAAGGGCATATAATGCAAGGTGGTGCGCAATTAGTAGGTTTGGAACTGTATAAACGTTTGCGCGACTTCCTTGAACAGTACCTTATTAGTTTACTAAAGGTATCCAGAGTATAACTTTTCTACTATGTTTTACTTATATTTTATTGCGTGTATTGAAAAACGCAATATGCTGATATTCAAACGTAACTATAGCATGGAATTGACTTGATGGATGAAGATGTGCTACAGTTTTATACGAGGCAATGGGAGGAGTATCAATTTAGTAGCAAAGTGTTAAATGGAGTTTGTTCTTATCTAAATCGCCATTGGGTGCGCCGGGAATGCGAGGAAGGTCGCAAAGGAATACACGAAATTTATAAATTAGCTCTTGTTACGTGGAGAGATAATTTATTTAAGCATTTAAATAGACAAGTAAGTGATTCGTGCGACACCGAATCCACGCCGAGCTATTTGACGAATCTCAGACAAAAAGACATTATCAATTTTCATTGTCGTAGGTTACTAATGCAGTGCTTAAGTTGATAGAACGGGAACGTAATGGCGAAACGATAAATACGCGTTTAGTTAGCGGTGTGATTAATTGCTACGTAGAATTGGGTTTAAACGAGGAAGACCCTGGTGCTAAAGGTCAGAATCTTACAGTTTACAAGGATTCTTTCGAAAATGTCTTCCTGCAGGATACAGAACGATTTTACACCCGCGAAAGTTCCGAGTTCCTTCGGCAAAATCCTGTTACAGAATATATGAAAAAGGTATACAAACAAACACCCTTTAAACACTGGAACTACCAAAGCAGTCAAAATGACGAGTCCTCGGAATTTAATAAGAATTTTCGCGGTTCGCGTTGTACAATGGACATAAATAAATCGATGAATTTATTTCTTCTATCTATCTTTTTTAAGGGCGTAAAAATAAATATAACTGAATATATCGTCGGTAGTTCTAGTGTTAATCGTTGCGCGTCTCTAATATTCCGACATCTTTAATATCCGCGTTTTTATTGAAGGCGGAACAAAGATTATTAGAGGAACAGAAACGAGTTCAAGTTTACCTCCATCAAACGACTCATGAACGATTAGCAAAAACGTGCGAGAGAGTACTGATTGAAAAGCACTTGGACATATTTCATTCCGAGTTTCAAAATCTTTTGGATGCCGATAAAAATACGGATTTAGGACGTATGTATCAACTGGTAGCAAGGATACCAAACGGTCTTGGAGAATTGCGAAACCTTTTGGAGAGCCACATAGCAAATCAGGGATTCGCGGCCATCGATAAATGCGGTGATTCCGCCGCAAATGTACACATTTTTTTATTCTCGCAATTTCCTCAACGTATATCGTCTCGACGATACCGTGTCTCGAATCTAACGTCGTATATACGCCTTGCAGGACCCGAAGGTTTATGTAAACACAATTCTGGAGGTTCATAAAAAATATAATGCTCTGGTATTAGTTGCATTTAATAACGATAGTGGTTTCGTGGCAGCTCTGGATAAAGCTTGCGGAAGATTTATTAATTGTAATTCGGTGACGAGAGCAGCTAATAGCAGTAGTAAGTCACCCGAGTTACTGGCAAAGTACTGTGATTTGCTCCTCAAAAAGAGCAGCAAAAACCCCGAGGAAGCAGAACTTGAAGATACGCTTAATCAAGTTGTGAGTAGTTATAGAAACATCGAATGGACGAATTCCGTCGATTAAATACACCCGAGTTTGAGAATGGAATTTAGTCCGATATCCTATATTGCAGATGGTAGTATTTAAATATATCGAAGACAAAGATGTGTTCCAAAAGTTTTATAGTAAAATGCTGGCCAAACGATTGGTACAACACATGTCTGCCAGTGATGACGCAGAGGCTTCCATGATCTCGAAATTAAAGCAAGCTTGCGGTTTTGAATATACTTCGAAACTGCAACGAATGTTCCAGGTACTGTGTTTGTGCCTAGCGTGGCCGATTACACGATCTTTTTTTTTATTCGCGCGAATATCGTCGCCAGAATACTTCGCTAAGAACTAAGAACTAAGAACTAAGAAATAAGAAAGCAGCTTCTATAACATTTTAATGGTAGCAGTCTGTCCACAGGATATCGGAGTGTCGAAAGATCTAAATGAACAATTTAGAAAGCATTTAACTAACTCTGCCGAACCACTGGACATAGATTTCAGTATACAAGTATTGTCTTCTGGCTCGTGGCCGTTTCAACAATCTTTTACTTTCTCGTTGCCAACGGAGGTAAATTATATCAGTATCGATTAGATTTTCTCGCTAATACAAACTTATATTGATTCGAAACTGGTTTATCTATACATTGCAGCTAGAGAGATCTGTACATAGGTTCATCACCTTCTATAGCTCGCAGCATAGCGGGAGGAAGTTGAATTGGTTATATAATATGTCTAAAGGAGAATTGCATACAAATTGTTTTAAAAACAGGTACACGATAATTGCACTAGAAACAGCTTTAACACGTTGACCGCCGCGCTGAAATCCTTGTTAGACGATATCTCGCGATATCCGTTATATCGTTATAAATATTGATAATTTTACGGATATTAACGATCTATTTGATTCGAGTTTGAGTAATATTGGCGTTCAACGTGTTAACTACGAAATTCTATAAAAGAAAATGAATAGCGAAGTTGTGATAAACCATCTATCTCGTGCTATTCTCGCAGATATACATTACAAGCGTCCACTTTCCAAATGGCGGTTTTACTACAGTACAATGGATCTACCGTGTGGACCATACAGCAATTACATGACGCCACACAAATCAAAATGGATTTTTTACTTCAGGTTGTACAACAAGAATTCGGTCGATCGCAAATAAACGCGAATTACAACAATGTACAAATACTAAAGAAAATATCTTTTCGTCTCATAGGTCATTCAAATACTTCTAAAAGTGAAACTTTTAACGGCAGCTAATGACGATGAGGCTGAATTAACGCCACTGTCGACCGTAGAACTTTTTGCAGGGTATAAAAAGTACGTTTCTCGTAACTTCCGATATACTTCAAATGCGAGTGAATTTCGAGTGATCTCTCAGAAATCTTAGAAGAAATTCAATTCTATTTTCTATTTTCTATTTTCTCCTTACTTATAATAGCAAGAAGTTGAGGGTGAATATTAATATACCGATGAAGACGGAATTGAAAGTCGAACAGGAAACGACGCATAAACATATAGAGGAAGACCGGAAACTGTTGATCCAAGCTGCGATCGTTAGGATTATGAAAATGAGAAAAGTCTTAAAACATCAACAGCTGGTAGCCGAGGTGTTGAATCAATTGAGTTCCAGGTTCAAACCGAGAGTTCACGTTATCAAAGTAAGTACGATCTTCCACACGTGCTGTGCTTTTGTTTCTTTAACCCTTTGACTGCGCCATGTTCGAGCAAAATACCTTTATTAGGCGACATTAATTGACCTTTATTGGCTCCGGTTGCCGGTGATTTAGCATCCGTTAACACAATATAACTGGAGAAAATCGTAACGTCGCCTTTCTGTCGCCACTCGGCGCTTTCGCTGCCACAATAAACTGTGCGCAAAGACCGAGTGCGAAGGATTAAGGTCGAAGGTGTCAAATGGCGTCTGCTTAACGCAGTTGAATTCTACTCTTTCAGAAATGTATAGATATTTTAATTGAGAAAGAATATCTGGAACGTACGGAAGGTCAGAAGGACACTTATAGCTACCTGGCATGATCGGTTGATCTAGGACAGCCAACCAGCAACAAGAACCATATACGTGAAAGAAAGATGACCTCGTTCTCATTGCTGCATACATGTCACAATATTTATTTAAGCCTCGTACCGTTTCTTTTTAAGTCTCGAATTTGAGATCTGGAATCTCGTGTATTTTTCTTACGCATGGATATATGCCCACTTGCACCATGTTGTTGTTCCACTGATCGCATTTAGAGTCTGGTTTTTTTCATAATTCGGTAATAAAATTACTTCACATAGTCAAGCTGGTAGATGTGTTACTGTCTGTGCTGCTGTGTTGCCTCTGACACAAGTTTCATTTGTTTTCTTTTCTACTTTCTCTCGTTGCGAGATCAAAATTCGTGAGAATTATTCGCAAACTTTTGCCACAAAAAAAGATGAAGGGAACATTGCGTTATTATTAGTATTATTCTAATTCGAGGTAAATAATTGTTGCTTATCGTGTCAAATTTAAAAAACGAGATACTTCTCTGCGTCGAGACATTTGATGGAACGATTCAGGTCGAATTGATTGTGGAATTAATTGGACAGTGATTTTGAATTTATCGTGTTATCGTGTTATCGTGTTATCGTGTTATCGTGTAAAAGAAGGGTGCAGGGAGATCCTTCCATTTGGGTCGCACTAAGGGATGATTATAAATATTAGTTAGTTCAAGTTTTCAGGAAGAAACACGGGTTTTTTCTTCTTTAGATTATATATTTCTACGTAGATTTTTGTACCGCGATAGATAAATAGAATACGTTCGTTCCGGTAGTTAGTCTCGAGAAAGAGTAGAAAGGTGATTAAGGAATTTTCGGAAGATTGTGCGCGCGCACATAGATAGTAATACATTTCGGCAAATCTGTTGGATTTTAGTGGCGATTATATATATATGTATAACGAAGAAATTTTATACCGGTGAATGCAAAACTGTTATCCTGTAATATAAAAGTTGGTTTAATCCTACGCGTAGATCGAATTCCGATCCAACACGAACTTTCAGATTGCATTCTCGATATTAGACAAAGTTTATGATTTAATCAATGTTTTGATTGGTGATACATATAGTGATAATAATTGTAAGTGAATTTGTTACGTAAATTCTCTAAGAATTACTTGCGTCGCGTAAAACATGGAAACATATTTTACAGCTTTAAGCTTGTTTAACGAGTCGATGTGAAACACGAAATTACCGGAGTTCGAAACTAATTTCCTGACATTCGTTCACCGTTCGATACGATGATATTTATTTGTTTGTTTTTTCTTTCAAAATTGTATCGAATAGCAATTAGAAAATACTGAATATTCAAAGTGCAATATGAAACGGGAGGTTTGAAGAGCGAGACACGTTTGAGAACGAACGGCTTTGAGGAGGATTAGAAACTAATGAAACTCGAGCGAGGATTTCTTTTAGCGAGACAATATGTCGTCGATTATGAAAATGGCGTAGCGGAAACAAGCTACGTAATTCTTATGCTTGAAAATATTATCACTCTCTTGGTCGAGTCCATCGAGACTTACCGTGTAAAAAAGGCTGAATGGCAAGAGACACGTGAATTGAAAGTTACTGTAATTAAGCGAATGTATTAAGACTTAACCCACGGCCGAGAAAATGGCGAGACCTTGATATTTAATTGAAGAAAAACGAGAATCATTAACTTAATGTATTTTATCAAATAAAATGTAATGCGAATTCGATGAGTCTTTGGAGTATTAAGAAAAGAAAAATTACCGAAGGTGGTTTGTGCCGACGTATCATTGGATCAAGAAATGGCACGATTATTCTTCGAAAGCAAGCGCTCTCCGTTTGTTTGTAATATACTCGGTGTCCTTTAATTAGTTCCGCACGAAAATAGGCTACAGAAACGTTGAGCGATACATATTTTGTTGGAAACTCCAGGAACCTCCAGGAACCTCGTATCGTTCGCCGTGAGAACTAATCGTAAGATGTTTTTGGTAGCGAAAGATTCAAGCGCTTTAATCTCTATTCGTTCCGCGAACGTGGTACATTTTTTCGTACGAATCACACGTTCCTTGTGGAAATATATATATATATATTATTAATCTTTTTACATAAAACGCTAATCGTCGAACCGATTGAACCGATATTTGCAAATTTTGTACAGCTAAGATCGATCATTGTTGTTGTCAGGTTTTTATTCCTTGCACAAACTAGGACTTATGTAAATAAATTCCAACGAGAACTTATCCAAAATTGTCTTACAGCGAAGATCTACGTATCGCGAATTCACGGAGGAAATTTATTCGTATTTTTACTTTGTTTATTGTTTTATTACCAATTATGTTACGTCACGATGACGATTTCACAAAAATCTTTGTGAAACGTACGAATATTTTCCACGGTGATTCGCGAGGCTTCATATCGTTTATCGTTTAAATCACATCGCTTAAAAAACCTCCCGCAAGTCCTGCAATCTATGCGATGATTATACTTACTCTCTTTGTAAAATAATAACAGACGAGGAATGGTGTTCCCAAAATGAGTGAACCAATCAAGATCAAGTTTCCAAATCCAAAAATCCAGTAGCATTGACTTCGGACAGGTAACGTAACTGGAAGGAATCCGCCTGTTTTTTGCAGACAAATTATTTATTAAGAACCGTGTGCTGTAATATAAAATTGTAAAAAAAAACTATGTGACTACGAAGTGGAATCACTCCATCTTTCGCAGTGTATAAATTATAGCGATCATTCAATAAACGTTTTATACGCGATTCATTACGAGCACTCGGCCTTTCGATCCAACAGTTTCGAGAAGTCTTCTTCCGTCAATCGTATTCGGCCGTGCGTTGTTATGCATGCCTGGAAAAAGTATTTGAATCAAAGTATTTGAATCACAGTGCGACCCCTAAAGTACTCTACTTTCAAGAAATACGAACGTTTTGTTTTTTTAAATTATCTATCAGTAACGTTTGCTTCTTGAATGCTTGTATCAACTCCATGCGTTGTCTCTCCAGATTCTTTACGGCCAATCGTTTGTCTTCGTGCAGCTTCCTTATCTCGTTTCTGAGTTCCTGGATAAATAAACGGTTCATATAATATTTATTAAAAATCTTGCAATCCTCGGTTTGCTAGAGGATTGTCTTGAAAAGTTTTGAAGAACTTAAACTTATTTTTCTACCTTTTCTTCTATGTTCGAGCATTTCAGAGCGGACCTAAGCTTCTCGTTGTCTTCGAAGGACCTATTGAGTCGTACCTCGTAGTTGTTCGATTGTTGATTAAGATTCTTTATTTGTTTCTTTAATCCATCTATTTCCTACAATGGAATATAATTACTAATAAGTGTTATTTTTATCGCAAAAGGTAGAAGTAGCAGTCCGATTGCTATACCTTTTTAAGCGCGGAACTTTCAGAAGTTAACGTTTGCATCTCGGTGTTCAGGCTATTGTTATTATTCTCCATCTTTGTTGTGGTGTCCTTTAACGAGTCTATGCGACTTTGTAACTTGATCTTGAGATCCTCCGTTTTTTTACATTCCAATTCTAGTTCCTTGCAATAATCGCACTGTGGAATAACAATTATAGAATATATAGAGGACTATAATGATTTATTTCTTCAAAATTCGCTATCAAAATGTCCTTATTTACCTTCTTTTTATATTCCGCTTTAATAGTTTGCAATTCATTTTGCAGGATTTCTGTTTTGGCTTTAAAAAGGTTCGCTATAGCTTTTCCCGCCACGGTATTTTCTTGTCTCGGTAAAATTTCTTCTTCATTGACTCCTTGTTCTTCGGCCCTGTTTTTGCGATATCATTTATTCATTTGACCATTTGACCATTTGACCCATTCAATATATAGGTGACATACTTACGATTTCGAGGACTCGGTTTGGTCGGAAACATGTGGCGAAGAAGCGTTTTTTTGAATCGAGATATCCACGTTGTTTACATAATTTTCCAGATTTTCGGTGTATTTGTTTACCTCCTCATCTTTCGTCCTAAATCCGGAGTACGGCCGTCTCGCTTTTATATTCGAAAACGAACTCTCTTTGCTACCTATACTTACGACGGAGTCTACTTCCTCCATCAGCGCATGTGCTCTCTGCTGGAGTTCCCGGTTCATTCGCCGGAACTCTTTTTCCTTCGCCAGTAGATCTTCCTCCATTTTTATTTACGAATCCCAAACGACACGTATTCCAAATAATATTCAGCGTTAAATAACACCTGTCATTGTAATCGATAGTGTTTCATTTTCGAACATCTGATAGTGTTATCCGAGTGCCATCCAAGTTTGCCGCGATCTTAAAAGTCAAAGGAGACCGGTGACGTCCTCGACTTCTTTGAAGATAAATAAACGGCAAAATGACAGCGCGCACAATTTTGCAAGGTATCCTTAATCGACTCTTATCGCGAATACATTCTCCGGCCAGCCATTTCCCTTCGCGATGCACTTAAGTTTGTCAGTATCTCACGGCGAATGTTTGATCGATGCATTGATGATCCCGCAGTTTTCGAACAATATCAGAAGACTCGTTTGCTCTTCGTCCAATCGATCTCCGATCTCGCTTCGAAACCGAGCAACGTGGAGTGCATAGAAGCTGCGGGAGCTTTGGAACTCATACGTCCATTATTATCGGATCCTGTGCCCTCCATTCAACATACCGCCGCGGTGGCTCTAGGAAAACTTGCGAACCACGATCCCAGAGTGGCTCAAGCCATCGTGCGAAGAGACATTTTATCACACTTACTCCGAAACATTGACAAACAAAATGTACGAGCTTCGTCAATGTAAGCAACCTAGATTTAGAGGATGTTTTCTTGATTATATTTGAGCCGATTATTTTCAAAGTGGCCTAAGTTCATTTTTCAAAAGAATCAACTTAAAAAAGACGTTAAAAAATGAAGTTAACTATCATAAACGTTAGATTATAAATGTGAAAAATTATAAACGTTGACTTGATTTTCTTGAAAATGGGCTTAGGCTACTTTCAAAATAAATGTCTCATTTATTATTTGTTTGTTATATCCGACGTATCTGCACGAGACGTTTTCCAAAATGTATACGCACATCTATACGCACATCTATACGCACCTCGAACGATGTAAAACTTGTCGGTGCGTTGTTCGTTTTAGAAGTTTTACAAAAGAGCAGCACTGATCGTGATTCGCGCGATCGCGAAGTACTCCCCGGAGTTGGCGTCAATCGTGACACACAATGGCGGCTTGGACGTGATTGTTTTATGTTTGGAGGACTTTGATTCCGGGGTTAAAGAAGCGGCGGCTTGGGCACTCGGATACGTGGCTAGACACAATAAGAGTTTGGCGCAAGCAACGGTTGACGCGGGTTAGTTAATCAACTCGGAGAAGCGGAACCGGAAACGGAACAGCTGTTCTATTCTCTACACCCTTTGCAGGTGCTGTTCCCTTGTTAGTCTTATGTATGCACGAGCCAGAGTTATGTTTGAAACAAATAAGCGCTTCTGCGCTTTGCGACATTTGCAAGCACAGCACCGACCTGGCGCAAACTGTGGTGGATGCAGCGGCCATCTCCTTCCTAGCGAAAGCTCTGCCGAATCCGGACGCGAAGTTAAAAGTTAATGATCCTCCGCGTAAAGAATCTCTTCATTGTTGAATTTTATCTATTCATGATTTATATACAGCGTCAAGTCCTAGCGGCAATGGCCAGTATAGCGAGGCACTCCGTGAGTCTGGCGGAAGCTGTGATAGAGACGGAAGTGATTCCCGATGTTCTGGTTCATATGGCACATCCGGATGAAAATGTTGCTAAAGCAGCGGTTGTTCTTATTAGGGAAACTTCCAAGCATACCTTAGAGGTATCTGTACACGTACATAGCGTAGGTGGGGCTATTTGGGTTACCCGCTTTTTTTCTTAAACCGCTTCTTCCGACCCAAAATTCTCCTAGAACATGTTTATATATCATTTACCATCGATTTGGGCCATTTAGAATTTATTTTGGCGACTTTGAAATTTTGACAATTTTTGAAGGTATACCCCTTGACATTTTTTCGATTCTGGGTCGACCCATTTTTCGGCCAAAAAAATTTTTAAACCACTTGTTTCGACTCAAAATCGTCCTAGAATATGTTTATACATCATTTACCATCGATTTGGGCCATTTAGAATTTATTTTGGCGACTTTGAAATTTTGACAATTTTTGAAGGTATACCCCTTCACATTTTTTCGATTCTGGATCGACCATTTTTCGGACAAAAAAATTTTTAAACCACTTGTTTCGACTCAAAATCGTCCTAGAATATGTTTATACATCATTTACCATCGATTTGGGCCATTTAGAATTTATTTTGGCGACTTTGAAATTTTGACAATTTTTGAAGGTATACCCCTTCACATTTTTTCGATTCTGGAGCGACCATTTTTCGGCCAAAAAAATTTTTTAACCGCTTCTTTCGACCCAAAATCGTCCTAGAATATGTTTATACATCATTTACCATCGATTTAGGCCATTTAGAATTTATTTTGGCGACTTTTAATTTTTGACAATTTTTGAAGGTATACCCCTTCACATTTTTTCGATTCTGGATCGACGGTTTTTCGGCCAAAAAAATTTTTTAACCGCTCCTTTCGACCCAAAATCGTCCTAGAATATGTTTATACATCATTTACCATCGATTTGGGCCATTTAGAATTTATTTTGGCGACTTTGAAATTTTTACAATTTTTGAAGGTATACCCCTTCACATTTTTTCGATTCTGGATCGACCATTTTTCGGACAAAAAAATTTTTAAACCACTTGTTTCGACTCAAAATCGTCCTAGAATATGTTTATACATCATTTACCATCGATTTGGGCCATTTAGAATTTATTTTGGCGACTTTGAAATTTTGACAATTTTTGAAGGTATACCCCTTCACATTTGTTCGATTCTGGATCGACCATTATTCGGCCAAAAAAATTTTTAAACCACTTATTTCGACTCAAAATCGTCCTAGAATATGTTTATACATCATTTACCATCGATTTGGGCCATTTAGAATTTATTTTGGCGACTTTGAAATTTTGACAATTTTTGAAGGTATACCCCTTCACATTTTTGCGATTTTGGGTCGACCCATTTTTCGGCCAAAAAAATTTTTAAACCACTTATTTCGACTCAAAATCGTCCTAGAATATGTTTATACATCATTTACCATCGATTTGGGCCATTTAGAATTTATTTTGGCGACTTTGAAATTTTGACAATTTTTGAAGGTATACCCCTTCACATTTTTGCGATTTTGGGTCGACCTATTTTTTGGTCAGAAGAAATGTTTAAATCCCCTACACTTCGTTAGATAATGTTACGCAGTGGGGATAACGAGGTTAAGAGCTATGCTACCCCATTATTATTAATTTATCAATGTGTTAAGTTCGAAATTGAATCGTATATTACGATGCATAGGTAATAAAAAAATTTGCGACAGACCCCACGTTGTGAACTCGGGGACGTCTTGACCCCGACTGATGGTAAGGGATGCAGCGGGGAGAGGTATAGGTGTTGCGGTAGGTCAGTGATTCGGCGGCAAGCGCCGCAGTTTAAAGGGCATAAGGGTAGTTGAACATGGCGGCATATCCACAGTCGGGGATCCGACGTCCCCGACTTCACAACGGGGATAGCGTACGCACATTTTTTTTATTCACTATACATTGTAATATCCGACTGAACTTCGAAGTTGAAATGAATAAATTAATAATAATGGTTTAGCATATGTCTTATCCTTATTTTAAGTTGTATTAATGTTGTTTCGTCCTATATTCGGGATCGTTGTTTACCATCGATCTGGACCATTTAGGATTGAAATTGGACATTGAAATTTTGACGATTTATGAAGGTATACCCCTTCACATTTTTTCGATTTTGGATCGACCCATTTTTCGACCGGAAACAATTTTTAATCAACTTCTTTCGATCCAAAACGGTCCTAGAACATGTTCAGGCACCATCTACTATGCTTTCAAGCCCGTAATTGTGCGTAACGAATACTTGAAGCAAAAAATACTTAGACCAACTAAAAAGCCCCGCCTTGCCCTATAAAAATTAGCGAAATTCATATCACCTCCGGTATCGCGAGAATATTCATTTCAGACGGCTCAGCTGATCGCGAATATCGGTGGTATCGGCGGCCTGGTAGAATTAATTGCAACGGCGAAGCCAGCGGTCGCGTTACCTGCGGTAATGGCACTCGGTTATATCGCTGGTCACTCGGACCAGTTGGCCATAGCGGTAATAGGTTCCAAGGTATAATTCTAAACATAGATCCTCGCAAAATATACATAATAAATAAGTATTTTACCGCGATGCATCGACACAGGGAATTAACTATTTGTCCGGCGAACTGGAAAACGAAACGGATGACCACGCGTTGGCCATTATCGTATGGGCTATTGGTCAAATCGGCAAGCACACACCGGAACACGCGAAAGCGGTTGCCGAGGCGAATATCCTTCCATTATTATTGCAGGTATCGTCAATGTCGAATCCGAGGATCTAAAATATTTCTATATCATATGTATTACATGAATTAACCCTCTATAGCCCAATTTTGGATTGGGTGTAAAAGGAAATTTTAGGCTTTCGCGAACAATATTGTTAGTAGACGTTGAACATACTATTTTATATTATTTGAATTTGTAGCTGTATATCGAGCCCAAGAGCTCTGAAGATTTGAAAACAAAATGTAACGTTTCGCTGAAGCAAATCTTACAAAAGTGTATGCAGATCGAAGCCTTGGAACCGTTCCTCTTCGATGCACCGCCGAACATCTTGAAATATGTTTTAGGACAATTCAGTAAGGTAAGAATCTCTGGAGATACTGTAACTTGTATATATAATTCTTTATACATCGTCTTTACAAGTAATCGTTAAAATCTATAAATCGTTAGTAGCACAATAAAGGGAATACCGGCGACCGTGTCAAAATCGAAATTTAATATAAATATCCATCTTTTATTCCTCGTTTGCATACACGTTACGCGCGCACGCGATAAGCGTCGATTAACGAGTACATCGTACAAAGTGATAATACAAATCTGCGCTAAACTTAGACGCCTCTATAGCTACCTTTTTTTATCCCCTACTCCTCGTTTTTTGCGGAGAGTTTCAGTTCTGATATACATATATTTTTCATATATATATATTCAAGTCGCGTGATAAACGATAGTTTTGGGGTATTTCCACGGAACATCGACAAGCTTTTAGTATGACTTTTGCCCTACTGAAAAATTGGTCAAGCAACTGTGTATATCATGAGAATATGATTTTCCTTACGCGATGGAAACTATTGTTTTAATGCTTGTTATCCTGTTAGTCCGACATGTACATAATGTGGATCACGTTTCCTCCGAAACTGACACAGTTCATCTCCCATTTGTTTATTTATTGTGTAACATTCGTTCTTCGCATCGTTGAGTCATAGTTTCTAAAAGACGGCACACGTTGGAATTTGAAATATGAATTACGTTTTACCGTAAATGATAATCACCCGAATCGATACTCAGGACCTGATCCGCGTTGATTTTTCCTGAAATCTTTCTTAGTAAAAATGTGGTTAGCTGCGCGTGAGAATCTGCAAGTGATACGCGAGGTGTAATTAGTTTCCTGTATGCTTCTCATTTCCTAAAAAGTAATTATGGCACGTTTCGAGTCCCGAAAAAGCACATTTCTCAGTCTTCCGACGACGAATGGTTCGGCTAAAATGCAAGGACGATGAAAGTTACTCCTTTCACTTAAAAATGATCTCCTTTCACTTAAAAAATTGTAATCACTGTACGAAACGCGTATTAAATCGTACTCCTCGTTTACGGACTCGTGCGCTTTACGCTGTGGCGCACGTTTTTAAAATGGCAGTATCCGAGACGCAATGAGACAAATCGTAGAAAACTGTAGAGATATGAATCCGCATCGATACGGTTGCAGAACGATCGAATATGAGTCAATATATGAATCAATTTTTGGAATGACCGAGTTTTGCGAGAATTATCCAGTTTCGTGTGAAACTATTGACGAATAAGGCATTGGTTTGATATTTGCAATAATGCATTAATCTAACGTACAAATCTTAAGGTTATGCACCTCGAGTCCTATTTCATCCTCTTCTTTTTCATCTCCTTCTTCCTTCTTCCTTCTTTAGAAATATTAAGCTCATCGATCTGATAGTACTAGTATTAAATGCAGCTGAGTTTAGAAAAAGTACTTCTCGAAATCAAAGCGTAGGATCGAATTGGCAGTGACAGTCATTTTTCTCTTCCTCTCGATTCTAACTTGAAGCTTCTCCGCATTCGCTCGATTTGTCTTGACACTGTCACTGACAAGAGTTTTGGGGTAAACGCTCGATCGGCGATCTTCCGGTTGAAACGTTAGACGGATGCTCGATTATCTCTTTCGGTCGAATCGAAACTCGACAGTTTCTTGGATCGATGTAACTTAACGTCTAGTAAACGAAGATTACTATTGTAATTCTCATTTTACGAATGGCAGATGATATTCTACGCGACAGTTTAAGGTGGGAACGCAAAATGGCTAGGGACTACCAATATTTTTGTTGCACAATGTGCTCGAATCGCAAAGCAAGTAAGGCGTATACTCGGCTCAGAGCATGCAATCTGTCCAAGTACCTCTGAAAATTAGAAAAGAGTAATTACATTAATTCGAAGGAAACAATAAGAGACGTACATAGGGTTATTATTAAAAAAAAGATAAAAAGCTTAATCAAAACAACCGGTTACAGGAACCCGTCCATACGAAGCAATCAAGCAATCATATAACATAACGCATCGCTGAAGGTTCGTAAACATTCGCGAGAATATTTTTACCGTTTTGTACGCTATTCCTGTGGCAGTTTTCGGAAAATTTACACTCCTCAACGAACCCCATCGATAAAAAATAATTCTGCACGGTGGTTCCACGAACGCGGGGGATCTGGGATCTGCTTTGTAAAAAGTGTAGATGGTTTGTGCAGGTGGAATTTGAAAATAAGTTCGAGGAGAAACGGTGTCGTTTAAGTACGATGGAAAAGGCAACATGAATCGCACAACGAAGTCACTCAAACATCAGTGGAAATATTCCCGCTCTAGAGAGTCATTACAGCAAACACAGACACGCGCCGCGCGCCGCGCGCCGCGTTCCGCGCGGAACGTAATATATTACAACTGCACAATGCAAACGGTGCAAATATTTGCCGGAGCTGTAACCCCGATGAGATAAGCGAGTCGGTGTGCAAGTGAAATCAAAGTTTAGGACTATTCTTAGAATGTATTGCATTCGTGCGCGTACAAAATTCACATCGACTCACGTTCCGTTATCTCATCCGAATCACCACGTTACTTCCGGTATTATAATGCTTCTCTTTTTACAAAGCAGCGTCGTTATATTACTTCTAGAATCGAACTCGCGACGTAGACGTAGGATAAGACGGCGTCGACTATCCTGGCCTCCGTGAGGCAAGGAGATCGAGAGTTACTCATCGTTTTCATCGTTCGGTTTAATGCTAGCGTAATTGTTCATATTTCTATTCACCCTCAACATCTTGAGAAAGCTGCCTAACACCAGAATAGTCTTCCGGTGTCTCCTGAAGATACCCGCGTAAAGTTCCTCGCGCACGTCCCTTCGGTCACTAACGTCGGAGTCGATGCTCGACACGGAAACCACCGACGGTTTCGCGGAAACCGGCTGGTGATAATTGTTGCTCTCGCCCGTATTCAATATAACACAATGCTGATTATTTATCATGTCTATTTACGTTAGTCCCTCTCACTGCACTGAGATTTTCCAGTCACACCCCTTGCCTTCTGGACTTAATTATAATATTCTTCACATCCATGCGAACCCGTAACGAATAACGAATAACGATCCTTTTGTATCCTCGATGATTCTCGATGATTTTCGATGACGCTCGATGATTCTCGCTTAGAAGCTAGAGTACGAAGTAGCCCTTTCGGACGACTGTATCGTTACTGCTCTCGGAGAGTTTCTTGGAAATCTTTTATAGACGCTCCTAGATGCACCGAGTGAGAAAACACACCAATACACGTACACGGTATCCCTTGTTTTTCAGTCTACGATATCTCTTGTTACGTCATATAAATCGTCGTCTCCTTCGCAAAAATTTAAGGCAGCTCTCTCCACTTCTTTAATCTTGCAATCTTCCTAATTCCTGATTCTTCTACTGGGTTTGATGCATCATGCTAGTTGGTCGTTCCACTTGCGATCGTTGTGTGTGAGATTTCGTCGTCGGAGGAATATTTTCTTCCTAGCTCTCCGAATGTTGTAGTATCACGTAGAGCCCACTGGAAAGAGATTAAAACAGTTCGTTACGAAATCGAAGAGTAGAAAAGCGATAGGAGGAAGTGGAAAGTCCCGTTCGAAAGAACCGCCGGATGTCGTACAGATATATGCATCACCATCAACAGGTCTGCGTCAAACGTACCGTCGTCTCGACTACGACTTTGCTCTGGAATTTTGTTTTCGGAAATGGGATATTTTTGGCGTGGCAGAAAGATGAACAAAAAAAAATACGCGGATTTGGCTACGGTCTGCTTGCGTCGCGCACTCGCTCTTCAATACATTACTCGCGATATTTCCCTACGGAATTTTGGAAAGCTCCATTCCGAACAATCCCCTCCTCGAAATAACACCAGGAAACAAAACAATTAATTGGCTAATCGGTGCAGAACAAAATCTGATTCATCATCGCGATCACTTTTGTGATTATTTTCAATCGTAGCCAGGAAATACTGTACACCGTATATGCGCGGGAATTAATCATCCTGATACGATTCAAAACAATAGATAATGTTCACTGTGGCGTAATCCGTTTTATTATCATTCCGCTTATCACTGCTCCGCATTAAAGATCAATCGTTCCCATCAAGAAAATATTATTGCGTAGAAACTTCTTGACCGATCTGTGCGTCATCGGCCGACGTAAAGAAAACCTATGGAGATGCGCGTGTTGCGTGTTGCGTGTTTACGCGTCGCCGAAATAAATAGTTCCGATGGCCGAAAATTGTGCAAGAACGCCTACTTAAATATAGTGCGACTCTATTGGCGAAGTAAATCATGCGAGGACGCGGTATCAGGACCTATAAACAAAAAAGACCTTTAAGAAATCTTTTGAATACTTCTTCTTCGAAAGCAAATATTCGTATGGTATTATAATCGCCACTCAACATTACGAATGACGATTCCCAAGAAAGTAGGTTCGCTCCTGATTTAAGCGAATGCACTCGGTGTGCAGGTCAGGTTTCAGAAGCCTTATTCTTAGGTGCATTGCAACATGCACATTCTGATTACTAATGGTGTCCACCGATCTCCTCATTAACGCTAGAACTACCGAACAACTACCGAACTCAATTATGCTTCCACCTTTATTTATATAGAAATAACGGCTGGAAGATGTGAATTCATTAATCGATTCAACAAATCGCCGTGGTATATTCGAATAATTTAATGAAAAATGACAAGTCTTTTTGACCACCTAGGTAGTTCTAGTATTAACGTGATACAACTTAATTATCTGTATTAATTAATTCATTGCATGCATTGGGTTCCACTGATGCCAATAACTCGATTTCGCAAACAATTATTACCATGAAAAAATGTAATTTCAAAGTTACGCGAGGTTATAGGGCGTTAAGGATTTTTCGGCGACACAAGTGGCAGGCGTCCGCGAAGAAAGTAAATGAAACAAAAATAATAAAACACTTAGCGTCACGTTAATCCTTAATTCAAAGATCCATTAACATTCCCCCGTGCAAAAAGAATATTTCGTATATCCTGATTTCTCTTTCTCTTTCTCTTTCTCTCTGTGCGTAGATTTTGCCGAACGATGCCAGAGCAAGGCGGCTATTTGTAACGTCGGGTGGCTTAAAGAAAGTACAAGAAATTCAGGCTGAGCCTGGTTCTACACTCTCCGAGTATATCTCAATTATCAACTGCTGTTTTCCAGAGGAAATCGTCAGGTTCGATATAAATATCTGCGAATGTCAGTTGATATTATTTATACATAACGTCGGACATTACATTTCTCCTTGAATACCGTACGACGAGCATTAAAGGATAAAGAATGCGTAAAAAGAATTTAGGGGCGGGCGGGGGGGGGGGGGGGGGGCACGGACGAGATAGCCTGTTTTGAAACAAAGAATGACTCTTCCGGATAATGTTTTCGCGAAACGCAATTTCCGCGTTTAGATGGTGAAGCGATTGGCGTTCGTTGTTGCTCGTTAAAATGACACGTCGTAGCGCGTAATAATTAATACAAAACTCGCTGATAAACGCGAGAATAGATTATCATCAAAAACACTAGTTGCTTTTGACATAACCCCTAGAAGGGAGAGTTTTTACTCACCCCGAGAACGTGTAGATGTTTCGGTGTCCATTAAAAAATCCGGCGTCCACGGGATCGTGGTTTGCAGGAGCGACCAGTGCAAATAACTGCAGCCTCGCGTTTCTGGATTCTGTGTGTCTTAATTTAAATCGGGCAGATAATATACGGCGTGACCGCCATGTTATCACAGCTGATTGCATTGGAAAAATACAAACGAGTGTACGTGCCCGGACGGATCAATAATTTCGTGTGCACCCCGGCATTTTAAGAATTTCATTTCGACTCACATGTGTCTTCGTGTCAAAGAGTACGAAACCGTCCGTACGAAACCACGAAGTTTCGGAGAAAACGATCGAATCCGAGCGTCCGAATTTATTTCACGGGCCACCCTTCTTCGTCCCGCGAGTCAACCAGCAACGTTCGAGCCGGCCGATAAAGTAGTCGCTTATTTACGCTGTCCTCGCCCCCGCATCGTTTTTTATTGGCCTCCATATAGATTCGAGTTTAATTTCAAATGTGAATGAGAATTCCAACCGCTATCTTCGCTATCTTCGCGTCTCATTTGCACGCACGAAATACTTGCCCTTACGACACATTACGAGTCACGATTAATCTCCAAATTAATTATAAGTTATTGTTCCTTGCATTTTAGATATTATTCTCCTGGATATTCCGACAGTCTTCTCGAAGCCGTGGAACAATATCAGCCAAAATGTCCTTCCCTTTTCGCGATGGAACACAAACTGTCCTCCGATTTTAACGATTCGAAATCAACCCTGTCGTCCTTCAATGAAGATACCCGGAATGCTAATTATCACTAATATAAACTTTTCGAGTCTCTTATCAACTTATATAATAACGAACGAAATTCAAGTACACCTTTCGCGTACGAAATAAATCAATACCGAATATTGTTTAAATATCAATATCACCGCCTGAAATACTTGGAATATG
Source organism: Nysson spinosus (assembly GCA_910591585.2). Classification (NCBI taxonomy): domain Eukaryota; kingdom Metazoa; phylum Arthropoda; class Insecta; order Hymenoptera; family Crabronidae; genus Nysson; species Nysson spinosus. The sequence continues at coordinate 192,439 of OU342839.1, read as the reverse complement.
ATCCTTTTAAAATTAAGATGACTCCCTCGCGGATGCATCCCACGTGTTCCCTTTCCGATTCGTGATTTGTCGAATGGTTTTCCATTGAATTTAAGGGGGGCTAGGGTACAGCGGACGTAGCCAACCTCGTGTTATGTGCTCGAGGTTAGAGATTCGTACCCGATCCCAAAACTATTAACGCGATTATTCTCGGTTGTTATGTGCTATTTTATGTGAATTAACAAGATGAGTGAAACCGTAATTAAGAATGGAAAAGCCGCGGCTGATTTAGATAATAAAATAAAAGGAATCCGAATGAGAAAACGTATGCACTCGAAAAATGTGTATGCGTCAAAGTTTACTGTACCGATGAGGAAGAAAAGGAAAAACCAGTATGATCCGAATGAAGAAGCAAGGTACATCTTTAAAAATACAATGAAAAATTTATAATAAAGAAGTAAACGATTCTAACGAGATTCGCGTGTAGATTGGAAAAAATTGTGTTCGGTGACCCGAGTGACATTATAAGTAAACTACCGGACGAAGATGATCTTGGTATATTAGACGAGCGTGATAATGTAACTGATGGTCAAAAAAAAGTAAATGATCCCGAAATTGAAAAAACAGATATTTCGGCAACCAATGTTGCTGCATCAAAACAAACTAAGAAAGCTGCTTGGGAAGATGAAGATGATGCTCAGTACTCGTACGTATACTCACTTTGAGGAAGAAGTTAAGTTACTGTAGAAACAAACATTATTCAGGAATATTAATGGATGAAATGATTGGGTTTTCTTAGAGTACAAGGTGCATTTAAAGCACAGAATCGTAGGCAGATTCCACAGAGGCCTGAAAAGCTATATAAAGATATGTTACACAATAAATACAAACAGTTAGTGGGTACTCCAAAGTGGGCAGAATTTAAGAAAGAGGATGCCGACTTGGATGAGTTAGATACAGATATTCTTAAGGTAGAAGATATATCTAAACCTCTTCAGAAATCCTTTCTAATTTATAGTATAATAAATTTTGAAAATATCTTTTGGAATTATAGCACAGCTGCCACTTGGAGAAACCCAAGATAAAGAACTTGCCCAAGAGCGTAATTGAAATTAAAGCCTTGACTCAGATTAATAAGCAAACCCATACCGAGGGACCAATGGTTACGAGTCTAGAATTTCATCCAACCTCGACCGTAGCGTTGGTTGCTGGTAAATCAGGCATTCTGTCTCTCTTCCAAGTAAGTAGCTGGGATAAAATCTATGTGGGTTTGTTATTGTCATGGAATGTGTGTTCTGGTATTTGTATCCTAGGTAGATGGTATTGAAAATAACAAGTTACATAGTATGCAGTATAAAAAATTCCCAATTAGTAGAGCTATGTTCTTAAATGAAGGGACCGAAGTTATACTCGGCTCGCCATATTACGCGCATTGTCACTCGTACAATTTAATGAGCGGGAAAACGTACAGAGTACCATTGCCGCATGGTATGACTAACATGAAGGTTTGTTTCGCTTTCGATATATAATATCGATAATGCGATCGATCGGAATATTGGAATTTATTTAAAAATTATTTAGACGTTCGAAGTGTCGCCCGACGGTAAATTATTGGCGGTATGCGGCCGACGAGGGGAAGTTTATTTATTAACGAGTTCAACGAAGGAACTCGTGGGTACGGTAAAGATGAACGCGAAGTGTAAAGCCATAGGTTTTACTCCCGATAGTAAAACACTAATTACGCATGGTGGTAAGTCCCATTCACGTGGGATCCTCTTCAAATTGCACTCTTCTTAATTTGATAATCTTTCTTTTTTTCATGCATAAATGAAGAGGGAGGTGAAATGTATTTTTGGGACGTAAATAGTCGTACGTGCTTACACCGAGCGATAGACGATGGATGTTTATCTTGTTCCTCGCTCGCCGTATCTCCGAGCGGCCAATTTTTGGCGACCGGTACGAAGGAAGGTGTCGTGAACTTGTATGACACGCAGACTGCGTTAACCAAGCAGAATCCTACTCCTCTGAAAATAGTGTTAAATCTCGTCACATCCATTACTAGTTTGAAATTTAATCCATTGTCCGAAATACTGTCGATGGCATCCGATCAAAAAGACAATGCGTTTAGAATGTTACATTTACCGTCGTTCACCGTGTTCTCGAATTTCCCGACGTTCCAAACACAAATCTTTAAGCCGCAGACTGTTGACTTTTCACCGGGTAGCGGATATCTAGGCATTTCTAACAGTTCCGGACATGCCTTCTTGTACAGATTGAAACATTATGGAAATTATTAACTGCAGAACATAATTCCGTGTACGATTACTATGTATTTTTGAATGTAAGAGTAGAATAAAGCTTGTCTATAATTTGAAAAACAATAAATTATACGATATAATATTTTCGTACCCTTCTTTAAAAATCGTGTTCGTCATTTATTTATGTTATCAGAACTCTTGCGTCGTGTTGCATATGAGATATACAAAACTACAAATGAATACCTTTGCTAAAAGTGACGATATGGAAAATTGACAATATAATTGTATCTGAGAAAACCGTTTACGGTGGATGAGATATTAATATAATGCCGCCTCGTGTCAATTTTACCAATGACCTTTGAATATTGCGTATTATAAAACGTTTGTTTATACTCTTGAACGTACTAGCAAAGTGTGAGTGGAAACATTTTATGGTATCCTTACCGATATTCTCTTAGTATTTGTACTAAAGATTAACAACTGGGCGATCTCACCTCATAAAAATCGTACGAGTAAAAGAAGCATTATAAAATAAAACCTATAAACAGAAGAGTGATACGCGATATTATACATAAATGATGTCCACAGAAACCTAGAATTACCTCCTTTGGTCGTTTCTTGCTTACATTTTCACCGAAAGAAATCATTTCCGAGAGTTAAATACTGTTACAGTGTATAATGTATATGTACATACAATGCACCTGCATTCGTTTCTTATACTCTTTTTGTATATCCTCCCTTTCATTTGGTATAGAATTCATTACCTCCCGTTGATCATCCTACATTAGGACTCTTAACTATGATCTTTAAAAACGTAGGAAAAACGTGGACTTTCACGTAATCTTCCTTAATATACTTAAAACGTCGCGGTGAGAATTTAACTTACATAGGTACAAAATATTTACTGCCGTATGTACATGATTTATCGACCACTCCCACGGTCATTGAACTAACTCTATCTTAAGTCTCTGAATTTTCCTTCAGCTTGCTTGTCCGTTTACTGGTTTCTTGCTCGTTTTCCGTGTGCCTTTGGTGAATCGGTGCAAGGAACACTAGCTATTGGTCCCCGGCTGTTGTTGCGAGTGCACTCGTGTCACCGCTACTACTTTCGACTATAAGCATCACAGTTTCGGCGGCACCTCTCACGCATTCCACTTGATGTCCCGCCCAATCTTTTCGTTGACAAAACGTGGAACAATACGGAGTACGTCTACACAACGAGCATTCTGCAAAAGCTTCCCTGTTGCAGTTGGCGCACTGCAAACAAAACTTCATCGTTATTACCATCCAGCGATTCCTTCGCAGTTATAACGATTACCTTTTTATTATGAGTATCCGATGCTGGTTGTAAACCAACGGTTTCTATTACATCTCCCCTTCCGCCTAATTGTGCGACTAACGCCTGCTCCCTTCTCTGCTGCCTGCTTACTTCTTTCGCCTCTTCCAGCGTACGTCGAAATTCATAAGCTAACTTTAACATTTTATTCGACATCTCGTCCAGCTTCTTGAATACGTCGTCGCTTTGTCCGTTCTCCGTTTGATGAACACTTTGAACCACCGAATCCTGATCCTGTGGTTGTTGCACAACCAATCCGTCGGTCGAGACAAATTGTGGCCAGACTTCTTTGTCCGGAATAACAACTTCGTTATCGCTCTCGTCGTTGTTACTTCCATCTCGCGAATTATCGCTCTTGTGTTTGCGCGATGGCGTTTCACCGTCGGACGTATCCCTTGCTCTTCTTCTACGCTTGTAAGGTGTAAACAGTCGAACGGGACCAGTCTGAAAGAGTTTGAAGAATCTCGTTTTAAATGTAGGATGAATTGTAGGATGAACAAAATGGTGATAAACTCATCCCTTACCGCACTGTCGTCGTCGCAACAGGCAGCGCAAGTACAAGACGTCGCGTGCGGCTTTAATATTTGCTCGTCGATCAACGTCTGCAAACTTCGCCCGCCAAATCGAATACTGCGTTTCCAGTCTTTGCTTGAAGCTCTACCGCAAAGCGCTTCGAATTCGCTCGGCGTGTACCAATCCTGGCCGAGTTTGATACACCGGCCACGTCCTCCGGATCCAAATCTACTTTTGTGCAACTCTGCATTCGTGTTCTTACATCTAACTGGCAGTACCGCCAGATTCGCGGATTCCGACCAGCTGCATATCGGTTGAGAATTCGCGGTAGAAACATGGATCTGCTCGGATTCGGTTTCGTCTGTGCTATTCTGTATCACTATATGCGTTGCTTTCAGTTCTCCGTTCCAACGTAGTGGATCGGTATCTTTATCGTGACGCGGTTCACAAATGAAACCATTGTCGACACATAGCATCTGCTTGAACTGTCCTGAACCTGGTAGCTGGAATAATATAATGTATATCAAAAGAATGCCTCCAGAATATCACAGTATTTCCGATCCACCGATATCCCGCGGTAAAATTCAAATTCAAATTCAAATTCAAATTCATAGTTCGGAGAGAAGGGGGGGTGCGCAAACTCGTGGGCGAAGCACGTGTCCTTTAGTGTTGTCAGTGTGTGGGACACGCGCAGTCTCATTTATCGGAGAAATGATTCTTCTATCTCCGTACATGTATGCTCTACGTGGAAGAATGCCACCGTCTTCGAACCATGTTTACTTCGCGAGATACATTCAGGATTTTGATGCACGGATTCATTTTGATGTAGCTTCGCAAGGGGATGAATTCGAATCGACAGGTTTAACTTGGAATGTACCTGTAGCTGGTCCGAAGTGATGACGTTGAAGGTCGTGCCGTTGGTGGAATTCGCGACACCGATGATCGAACCGACGGGCAGGGAAACCGGCACCCCGACACCTGGAACACCAGGTACACCCGGGACGGAGGTGACGCTCGCCGTCACCGCGACGGGATGCGCCTCGTGCTCGCTCGTCAGGGCTGACGCCTCCTCGGTTTCGCTCGTCAACGGTTCGGACATGTCCGGTAACACGGCGACACTTTCCGATGTTTGACTCTCCTCCATTCTTCGGCTGTTCTCGCCTCGCCTCGCGCACGCTCACACACGATAGCGCCACGATTCTTTACAGCGACTGCGATTACTCGCGATTTTCCGCGAGTACTTCGTGTATTACTCGACCGCGAGCACTCCACCCGTTGCGATCTTCCAAGACTCGCGGATCAAACTTCCGCAGATTTCGTTGCAGGGTGTTTAATTCTCACAAAACAACACACGGCACATGATGCTACAGCCTATCTCGAGTATATTACGGTCGCTCAGAGTTCCGTTTTCGAGTGCCATCTTTATAACGGCGACATAGCGCTCGCTTTGAATACGGCGGGATACGATGCGAGAACTACATCGATGGGTTCTGATTCGGGTTTGAATTCTATTGATTCGAAGGGTACTTTGTTAATTCGGGATACACGATGAAGTACATCGTGTGCTATGCTTTTGGAAACTTTAACATTCCGACGAAGGTCCACGGTGAAGGGAGACTTCGTTTCGGCGTGAGCGACCTCTGTTCCTTCCCTTCGCTGATTCGCTCCAAGTTTTCTCGAGATTAGGGATGAAGTTTCGGACCGCTGGAATTTATGAACTGATATAACTCCCCGAAAAATATTCATTAATGGCTCTCCCTCTCGTTAATTATTCTTTTCAAATATCAGTATTATCCCGTGATCAATGACGAACATTAAACAAGGAAGAGTAGATACGTACATCGCGGGTTACGATGCACGAAACATGAAGGAAAGTAAATGCCGACTATGTTAGGTATCATGATGCCCTTCCTTCAATTTAGACCTTTTATTTAGAAATCGCTGCCTTTTTATTTTGGAAATTGAAAATTACTGGCTATGAATAATGTCCTTCGAGAGGAATCCTGCGAATGATGTCGCTGCAAAATGTTCATCTTTGGAGGAAAGATCATCGATAGCCTCCACACAGACTCCTTTAACCTTAACGAGAGTGCCGATTGAGAATCAATCGTTTCCTAGCAGATCGGAACATTCTAATATTAATTTAAATAATATTGACGCATCTGAACCTTCCTATTCAAATCATGGTCCCTCGATTAATTACGGAGCGTCATATTATACAAAAACAAAAACTGATGAAAATTATATCCCAACATCTCCTGCTTGCCAATCCAATATGATTAAGGTACTGGAAATTCAACAAGATTTACATACATACCGTCTTATTTTCATAAAATCCTGTTTCAATACGAACGAAATTTTTCTTTATGCCTAGAAAATTAAGGAAGTTTTTTTATTTAATAAATCCATACAACAGCAATTTTGGACTCTATAGATAGCAATTTAATTTGCAACTAATATTTAAGATATCAGTGGTATTAAATGAGGCTACCACGCAAGCTGCCCCGCTGCACCCATCATTAGTTCCAGTATGTCCAGTAAAAAGATCTGTGTCTCATACTTCAAGCAACTCTAGCTCCAAAAGTGAAATTTTTACTTTGATCACTGAGTATGATGATCAGTCACAGAACATTGAAAGTTTAACGCAAACTACACAGAGAAATCTAGATTTAAGACTCACACAATCATCATCTTCTGGGAGTTCTATGCAGATTGTGTCTGCGCATAATGATCAACCAAGTAGAAGATTAAAATTAAGCGATTGCCTGAAGTGTATTCCATCGTTGACCGACGAAGTATTTATTTTAATATAATTATATTCATTATCCATTATCCATTTAATTTACTGTAATAATTTTCAAGAGGTAAAATCTATAATTTGGCAATGTATGAATTAGACGGACTCGTATTCCCTTATAAGGGGGGCTCCTCCTACATATTCCTCGATATACGCCGATCGTGCACAAAATTCCAGGAGAACATTTTTTTCAACCAATGAGTCGTCTTTTGTAGCACCAATTCCACCTCCCAGTTACGCTCAAACTCAGGGAATATCTCTCGGCACGTATTCCGCGGGTCATCTAATTCCGGTTTCATGTAATATCACGTATCAAATTTTAAACCTTTGCAGTCGATGCGACGGAGGCGATTCTCCGTCGCCACTTTATTGCAGCAACTGAAGATCGCCTCTCGAGTGCAAAGGGTTAAGGAATCGGTGGTTTACAAGAAGTTCCTTTTTTTGAAACGTTTTTAAAATAATATTTCCAGCGGAGAACCGCCGGTTGTGGTCCTCGCATCCGACACTCGCGATATGTCCTCGATGCGCGGCAATTATAGTTACAGAGATAGAAGTTCGACGATCCATGTTTACTCGGTTTGTCACCACCATGCCCTTTTTATGCTGGTATTCAATGATTATCTCCATATTATGCTATGAGGAATTCGCTTTTATATTACCGTTAATATTTACGTTGTAGTTGCTGGACATGTTGCGTGATACCGTACTGCACAAATTTATGTAAAACCACGGATCATTATTGCCCTATCTGTCAGACCTATCTTGGAACTTACACTCCATTGTAAACAACGATTACAAGGCGCAATAGAAAGCAAACTTTCTCGTAAATGTCTCCATGTCAAAAACATATTGAATTCTTTGCTTAATTCGGGTAAATCCATAGCGCGATCGAATCATTTTTGGTTGACCTTAAATGAGAGTGTATAATGGAATAAAAAAGCAACTATTTAATACTCTATATAGAGAATCTCTTGCATAGAGAAATTTGTAATCTAATTACCGAGAGACCGAAACAATTGTATCCACTAGAGAGACCAATTAAATTTCTCCACTTTCTCTGGATTCGTAAATTTACAGGTCGGCGCGCACGCAAAGAACAAGTGGCAATTTACGGGAATGTATCAATTTTCCGGTTGGTATGTGGACCATTTAATTGATGTCCCCGGGTATATTATATTTCACACCTTCCGTGCGCCTTAGTTTGTTAGTCCGATTGCCGAACGTTTACACGTTTGTCTTAATAATTTGAGAGCCGCGTGAAGGTTTCGGAAATATCAGTCTGGTGCATTATTTTTGACTTGAACATAATTTATAAACATGGATAGAAATTGGCTTTTCTCAGCGCTTATCGTATTCGTGTCCCTGATAAACTTACATGTCCATGCTTGGAACAGCCACAGAGGGTACCGATTACCCGACAGGAAGTTTTTTTGGCAATTAAACAGTAAACAAGAGAACGAATCGTTATCTCAAGGTTTGGTGAAAGACAAGTTACAATTAAGGAGCTTCCAAAATAATGGACCAACTCACACGAGCCGGGAGAAGCGACGTAAGTCTGACACGATTCGTATCTTGACTATCCCGATTCTTGTTAACTATCCCTTGCTAATTAAGAGGATTATTATTTTCGTGTTACGGCGTACAGTCTTCCCAATATTCACGGTGGTGAAGTTCGAAAACAATGCATGCGCGGGGACCAACGGAGAAAATGGTACTTGCGTCGCAGCATCCGAATGTTCTCAGCGAGGTGGTGTTTCACACGGGATCTGTGCAAACGGTTACGGAGTCTGTTGTACCGGTAACTTCGAAATCCCCGGAAAATCAAATTTTCTTTTTTATATTGACTCTGATGTTTTCGTTGTAGTAACGGTATCCTGTGGCGAAACGATCACCAATAACAACACGTATTTCGTAAATCCGAATTACCCGTCCAGTTTCGATGGCACGGGGTCGTGTCAATTGACTCTCGTCAAGTCGCATCCGGATGTGTGCCAATTTAGGTAACGTTTCGTTTAGTCGCAATAAGAATCGCATTTCAGGTAATTATGTTCCTCGACGTAATTACGTTCTTAATTTCTACACAAAAACCGGCGTTTCCCTCGGATACTTTAGATTGGACTTCGTACAATTCAATATAAGAGGTCCGGAAACCACGCATCACGTGTGCACGTACGATCAATTTATCGTTTCCGGTGGTAATCCAGTCCCGACGATATGCGGGATTAATAACGGCAATCATAGTGAGTCCCATTGGATATATGACCATGGATCCACCGAAGTCACTCCGCATCTCCATCCATGAAATAAAAAAAAACATTTTTCATATTTTCAATAGTGTATATAAGTACCGGCATTGGACAAACGAATCCAGTTACCTTGACATTCGTGACGAGCGGAAGTTCCTTCGCTCGCTCGTGGAGGGTCCGTGTCTCGCAGATTCGATGTAATACCATTTACAGAGCCGACGAAGGGTGTTTACAATATTTTACAGGGGTGTCTGGTCAAGTAAAATCATTCAATTTCGATGCCACTACCGGACTGCAACTCTCCAATCAGGATTACAGTATTTGTGTTAGAATGGAGAAGAACTTTTGCGGCATTCAGTACATGATATGTCCGGATGAAGGTAGATTAGAATCGTCGTATATCACCCGGTCACCCGGTATATCACCTTATATATCCTTATATATCAATATATAAATATATAAATATATAAATATATACAGGCACCTCCTCGTATAACGCGGGAGATAGGTTCCAGAGAAAGGTCGCGTTATAAAAATCACGTTGTGCGACTACATAAACTCGCACTACATAAACGCCTTACTTCGACGTCGCATTGTATAAGTGCCGCGTTATGCGAGGATCGCCACAAGTCGTGAACCGCGTTGTACGAGGATTACCTATATAATAATGTCCCAAGGAAGGAACTTGAATTTTAACAGGCATCGCGCAACCGGTCGCTGGAACTCCCGCGACACAAATCATGCGAAGCAATGCATTCACTTTAACTGGTAACACTCAAGGAACTCAAATTGCATCCATGACTGGTGCACTTTGTCAAACCGACTGGTTATCAATCCCTTGCGCGACGAATTTCGGTAGACCACCGGGGATGAATGCAATGTGCGTCGACCGATTATGCGGTGGAACTTTTAACGCGGAGAACCAAAACTTGAATGCCTCGTCGGTCGTCAGTAAGTGTGCTTTTCCTTTCCAATCAATGTACAGTAGTACAGAGTCTCTTTGCATGCGTATCTGCTTTAACACGATTTTAAAGTTATAAAGCTATAAAGCAACGAGGCAAGAAAAAGCTTTTATGTTTTCTGGAAATTAAGAGAATGTATATTTCTGTTGAACGTATCTACCGCATAGAAACAGACTCGACTGCAATCGTTATAATATTCCATGATATTACATATTGAAATAATATTCAGGTACAGTGAAGCCGTTTAGATTAATCTTTCACACGGACAGCACGGAAGCACCGAACGATGTCGGGAACCGAGGCTTCTGCCTGAATTATGTCCAACAACCTTGTACCACCAAATTAAGATGAATCTGACACGTATTATAATTGTATGATAACAGAAATTTCAATAAAGTGAAATCGTATACCATCTCATTGTCAGTTTTTATTCGCACACTGAAAAGTGTTAGTCGAAACTGAAAAGAAAATTGAAGTTCCAGAGTTTGCCGTGATATCTTTAGAGAAGGATAACACTGTCATTGTAAAATAAAATAAAAATGTTGCATCCGTAAGAATCCAAAAATTCATCGAGCTCGACGAAGACTCGTTTTTTTGCGGTTGTAAACATAACATAATATCACGAAATAATAAACCCGTTATGTAACAGGGAGGTAGATTTATTTTTTATCTTGAAAAAATTCAGAGATTCTGATACATGTATAATATATCTATATGAGAATGGTTTTTATATGTATATAATTTATGTCATGGTAAAAAGGCAAAAACGACATTAAATATGCGCGATAGTATTCGATTATATGAGTATTAAATCTCTCCGATCGGTTGCAAGATTATTCCTTTCATATATATTTATACAAATCGAATCAATTCGAATAATACAGTTCTCGACTTTAATCTAACAACAAGATAAATTCCATTGTTTTTTCATAATCAGAAGAGCATATATGTATATATATATTCGTGGAAGTGAGTATGAATATCAGGTCACCTCGTTTCAAGAGCTCGAGAATTATGATTTTTATCTTTTCTTACGAAACAACACCTCATCACAGTCGAAATTAGTCGCACCGAAAGATCCGTTTTATTCCCTATCATCCTCTCAACCGAACCTTCTTAAGGCAATTGGGTTTTCCCCGTTTCAAAGAGTTCAAAAACCACGCAAAAAACACTCCCGAAGATTTAACACACCTTTACCCGTTTCCAAAACGTGGTGATATCAACGTATTATCTGCGGGTTGCGAGTTCTTTCACATACTTTCCATTCAGTCTAACAACTAATATTCTAACTAATAAAAAGGAAAGTGTAAGAAACATAAATAAGTGTAGGAAACACAACTTAATAACTTTGTAGCTATCGGTTGCAAAAGCAAAATTGATGCAATTGTATCAGCAATGAAGTACTACAAATGTACTACAAGTTCTTGGAGTTGTATTCATTTAAACGAGATTGAGTTTCCTCTACAAAGTCAGTGAATTCCCCGCAGACAATATACGAATATTTCGATATAAATATATATTTAACACTAGAACTACTAAAGCAGTCAAAATGGCGGGTCCACGGAATTTAATAAAAATGTTTAAATTTATAACGTTTCATTTTCTGAGATTTTCCGCGGTTCACGTTGCACACTGGACATAGATATACCGATTAACTTACTTCCTTCATCCATCCTTTTTTTTAAGGACGTACACATAAATATACAAATAGTTCTAGTGTTAATAATAAAGTACGCCTTCGTCAAGAGAGAGTAACAAAGTTGAAGTCTTAAGTGCAAGTATTTAGTCTTTTACGTTTAGCCCGTTTTCAGTCGCGAAACGATATTCAATGAAATGCAATATTATGACACATAACGATATCATCGGAAAGAGTTGCCGATGTTAGACCAAGCATTGTAAACAGGCCGTTCAGCATTCTTTGAATGCTGGAAGGTGATCGGTCATAATTTTAGCGCCATCAAAATGTGTAGGCTAAATTCGAGCAACTTCATCGAGTAACGGAAACCGTAAATGCAGATCACACTTATGTCATTCCATTCCAATGTGTTCATCATGAAAAGTGTTCTACACGCAAAGAATGGAAAAACCGATATCGAACGATTGAATATAATCCGTCGGTACTATATCTAACGTATGAAAGTACGAGTGAGAGTTTGAATAAAGTACACGGTGTGAAAAAAATTGGTCGACATGTTGAGCTGACGTGCAGTGGCAGTGCGACATTTGTTCTTCTTCGTGCTTGTAGTTATTTAAGTTATTTAAGTTATCGTCAGATTATTATTTTTCAAAATGCAGTCGTAGTGCTTTCTTCGTTTTACACGATATTCACCTTGTACGAAAAGAGTGAGAGTTGTCTCTCCGTTTTTTTAACGCTCTTGCACTCGAGAGGCGTCGCCCAGTCGCCACTCTGCGACAGTTTATTGCGGTACTCTAGAGGCGATTCTCAGTCGCCAGTCTGTTTTTGTGCCAACCGAGGATCGCCTCTCGAGTGTAAAGGGTTTAATAATACTTGTGTAATAGACATATCAGCATCCGCTACGGTGGTAGCAAAAGCGTCTTGTATTAAAAATTGCAACTGGTCAAATATTGGCAACTCTGCTTAGTTAAATTCCAGCGTTGTTTGCCAGTTAAGCGATTCACTCGGGAATCTAAGCTTTTTTCTATGTTTTCGACGAGCCCGTTTGGAATCATTCATCGATGTCATTCACGGACATTTCAACAAAATTCAATACCTTACTCGGTGACCTTACTCCTTCGCGTGTCCCGCTTTCATGAAGTACGTCAACATGTCGATTGGTAGCGGAAATACAATCGTCGAATTCTTCTCCGCCGAAATGGTATTCAAAGTCTGCAAGTAGCGAAGCTGCAGCGCGGCCGGGGAATCCCCGATAACTTCGGATGCCTCTCTAAGCGCTCGGCTAGCCTTTTGTTCACCTTCAGCCGCGATAACCTGAGAACATTGGTCGCATTAGAATAAAGATAATACTATCATTGCCATGAACAAATAGTGATCATATATATATTATTATACCTTAGCCCGAGCTTCTCGAGCAGCCTCAGCCTCGGCAGCCATGGCTCGTTGCAGCTGAACCGGAAGTCGCACGTCCTTGCTGCAATAGAATTTGATGTAAAAATAATTACTAGAATTAACACTTATTAAATCAAGTATTACGTCTTTAAAGCCTCCGACTTACATTTCAACCCGCTCCACTTTTATTCCCCATGTATCGGTAGCTTCGTCCAAGGAGACCTACGTAGAATATTTTCGTAGTATATTTCTGATCGACGTATGACCATTTTTTGTGTCGGATCTGACCTGCATATTTCCGGAGATTGTTTCTCGCTCGCTGAGGATTTCGTGGAGTGGCCTGGTTCCCATTGTATTCCGCAGAGTAGTTTGTGCTAAGAGTCTGGTACTGTGATGTGCATTCTCCACGTTCGCGATCGAAATGGTTGCATTATTCACGCGATAATAGACAACGGCGTCGACGGAGACAGTTACGCTGTCTTTCGTCAAAACCTAGGTTAGTTAGACAATTTATATAAACCCCAATTTAATACATCTATTAAATCTTCCTCATACGCCAAACTTCCCAATACGAGTCTGTGTATGAGGGGTACCGGAAAGTAAACAATTATTTTTCACATATTTATTTTTTCATATTAAATATTATTCTATTAGATTATCTTCGATCCTTGTTATCTATGATCCTTGACCGACAATTTGATCCCCCAAAGCCATAATTCCCTTTTTGAATAAATTAAATCAACAAATTTCGATGCGAAAAAATTCTCCACTCCGGAATTGATTACTTTCCTTAATAGTTAATAGAAAATTAACTTAATAGTTTATGAAAAATCACCTCCTGCGGGGGAACATCGTAAGTTCGAGTGCGTAAGTCTACGCGCGCATAATTGTCCACGCACGGCAATATAAAAAAGATACCTGAAAGCAGTCACAGGGAAAATTGGAAACCGTAAAAATACGTCGAATAAGAAATTATATTAATAAATATTAATTGTATTAATATTAATTATGACAGAAATTTATTGACCTACCGGGGCCCTTTGCACCGCCTGATAAAAGACGCCCTAAGCGGAATATTACAGCTCTTTCATATTCTTGCACAACCTAGTATGACAATTAAAAAATTGTTTATGGTAGCACGCATAAATTTCATTATCTCAGGATAAATATTAATGCAGAATGTTAACATCGTACCTTAAAGCAGACAAACAAGGAAAATGGCATAGTCAAAATGACTAGAATCCACGATAAGACTACTAGGATATTCCCACAGGTAGTCGCATCGTTTTGATTGGAGTCCTCCGCTGCAATTACGATAACGAAACATTAAAAAACCGCAGGTCAGCCTCATTACATGTTGCGACAAATATATTCACGATTATCGTTTCCAAGCCTTTGCCTTTGTCTATATAAATTTCTACGGGTTCTCCATTTATGAAATAATAATATCCCGGTGTAAAATTGCATAAGAAGAATAAATTGCATAACGATATAAACTTGAATCGTTCGATTAATCTTTGCATCCTGTTTTTAAAGAAGGCCTCAATCGGGGGCCTCTATCGCAAGATGAATCGAACGATTGGAAATCTGAAGAGTACTCGACCGATTCTCTTTGCTGATATTATACAAATTACTGTAATTCTTGGTCTATATCGATTGTTTGCTATCGATTGATCGTCGAGTAGTTGTTAAGCGAAACGTCGTGTCCTTTTTATTAGCACTTAATCCTACATAATTAAACCCTTGAAAGAAAGCTTGACCTTCCACTTTCGCGAGCATTCATTCGTACACGCATGTATATGTAATTACTATTATTACAACGAATTTACACAGAACTCTTTCATACCCGATATCTTTTTGCGTGCTCCACTGAAAGCGCGCTTAATTAGCGTGCAGTTACGCAAAGAAGAGAGTGACTTCAATCGCGCACGCTGTTTTAGCACGCAACGTTTAAGGAATGTTAATGAGTACAAATCTCACAATAGAATTCTTGGTTTTCCCATTGATTCCACCAATGGCTATCGCGTATCTATGCGCGGATCGATATATACACATTATGTGTGTACAACCTACATTCGGGGAAATTAATGGCTCGACGGGGACGATACGCCAAAACAAAGTACTTCGTTGCAACGCAATAATTAACTTGTATCCTCCGATTATAAGATCGGTAGTTCTAGTGTTAATTTAGCTTGCAACGACCATTTTTTATCGTCTTTGTCAACGTAAGAAGGCGGGTATGGTTCGCTTACCGTCCGTCATTTCGAGTGGAATATGCGAGGGTAGATTCGAAGGATCGAGCGCGAGTCGGCGGAATCCTGAAGCGTCGCAATACCGAAGGAACTCGAGAATGCTTGGAGTTCTGGATTCACCGTGTTTTTTACTTGCAACGATTCACTGGGTGCAAACTAGCTACTCCGAGTCGCGGTTTATCAGCCACGTGGAAAGTTTTCTCTCCGTCGGCTCTTCGTCAACTCTTCGTTTCACTTTGGCCTCGGCGCGGCATGCGCGAAATGCGCGAAATGCGCGCATCCACCCTTTCCGTATTCGCCGGAAAGCCTGGATGTTCCACCCCTCTTGCTTCATCCTTAATTCCCGCCGTCGTTAATCTCGCTCCGGCATAAATATCAATACAAAATGACTCGTTTTTCATCGGTCAGAAGTACTTCAACTGACCGTCGTTCCTGTCGTTTCAAATATGTGTTTTCACAGCCGGCAAATATTACTAACAAATGTCTCGAATAAGTATAAATAATCCACGTACCTCAAAGACTATATCGGTTATCGCATACTAAAACTCTCGAGTTAAATTATTAAAGCGTGTCAGTAGCTCTATTTATTTTCTCCGATAGCCCTGCGACAGGGCTTAGGAATTATTGATAACCGGAAGTGATACGATCTACTGACATTTTTCAAATGTCGCGACATCCATTGGAGGAAGCAAATACCTCGTAAATATCGAATGGCGTTCGATTATTACGCGCGTGATTTTGGGTGATTTGAATATGATTTATAAACCGCCATATACAAACCGGTCATTAACCGGCGAAGTCCTAATGGCTGGCTGTGCTAATCAAAATTCATAAGATCATTTATTCAGTTAGTATTCGTAATAAACATCGATCCAGGAGAACAGGTTTGGGTGGAAAATAAAATATTCACGCTTAACGACGTTAATTAGATCGCCATTACGTGTCTTTTCTCCGTCGAACGACGCGTTTCTACGAGTGTCCGATTTTCCAGAGATCTCGACTATCGATTCACTCCTGGAAATAACTTATTGTCGGTGCGTTTATAGCCTGCCATACCAGTCTATAGACAAGGTGAATGTTAAAATACTCAAGTTCACAAGTGGTATAGACAAAATAAAGCTCCTTTCTAAAGCAAAAGCGTGTCAGTTTTTCACTTCATCAGCTTCGACCCTTTTTACTTGAAATACTTTTCTCGTTGGATCGAAACGACCAACGAAAAAAAGAGTCTTTCGTTATCAGCATACTTGCCATTTCCAATGCTCCTCATTAATACGTTACGAATTATACAGAGTTTTTATTATAATTAATTATGTTAGGAAACGCTGTAAAGCGGTGAGCCTATAACTCGTGGCTGGAATGGAATTATTACTTGAAGCATGTATAACAGAATTTGACCTTCCTTACACTTGAATGATATTTTATTTAAAGCCGGTGGACACGATTGGTCTTGTGAGTCACTGATGCGACTCGTGTCACCCGAATTTTTAAAAACGTCCACGTAATCGTTATCCTTCTCTGAAAATGCAGGAGCTGCGTTGTTAGAAAAACGAAAGAGACTTACCGCCGATTATGCGATTTCGTATGTCATCCGGTCGCGTGTTAACTTGTATCGTTGAGCCGTTGCCATTGCTTAATGTTGCCATTGGCATGGACATCTCAATGGGGTTAACGCGAGACTCGAATCTCGCCACCTAAAGTCAGATTTGGAAGATGTCACTAACAAAAACATTTAATATTATAAAAAGTATCTCTTATCTTTCTGCATTACGGCTTTTATTACGGCTTTTACTATCACTTTTACATTATTACCATAATACCGGTTTTTGCACTCCAAATTAGCCCTCCTGCAGATCATATTCACCCTTCTGTACTCTAAGTTAACGACATTGCAAATCAAATTCACCCTTTTACAAGTGCACGCAATAAAGTCTTTATCTCGCAAAAATAACTGTACGGTGGATTTTATTTTTATTACAATAGTTTAGGAAAACAAATTTGTAGAAAAGCTTGTTTTGCAAAAGGGTGAATATGATCAGTAAGACTGATCTAATTTGGAGTGCAAAAAGATGTATGTGATCTGCAAAATGGTTAATTTCGAGTGCAAAACCTGTATTGTTGTTAAATAAAGTGTTACGAGATGTGTCTCATCAAGGGTCGGAAATATAATATGTTCCTTCTCTTAAACATTTTCCAGGATGACGTTGCATTGCACTGTCAAATGCACTGTTCGTTGTTGCGTTCTCTATATAATTACGTGTCCGTAATAAAATTGTGGGATCGGTATCGCGCGATTTCTTTGGAGAATCGAAGGAGTTTTCATATTCTCGTGGAAGCTGAAGGACTCGTTCCGTATTGCTTGCACTAGGGGACACGCGACAGGGCCGAAAGTATGAAAATATCCTGTTACGAATTTATATGGAATCACGTGCGGGAACCGAGCTGCGGTGGGGCGGCGAGGGCGGTGGCGGGCGCGGGGGATAATCTTAAGGAGAAAAATAATGAAGGGTGCGAAAATGCGTATTCACCTTGCGTTGTTTTCTTTCCACGTATCGTTGAGAGGAGGGACAAACAGGAGGGAATGAAGAGTACGTCGTAGCAGCGCGAAGCTTTTATACGTAGACGGCCGCCGCCCTAACTAGTAGTATACGCTACAATATGGTCAGCCACATCCAACCGGCCACCACTCTTCCACCTTGACTTTCATACTACTTAAACTCCGCGGTATATAAACCGCGATATTTCCTCCGCGCGGTTTAAACATTCTCTAAACCCATAAGTAACTAATTATTCGATTCATCCATTTATTATCGCACATGAAATATTCAAACAGAATCGGAGATTCAACGATTGCACCTGCTGATTACGTCTCGCAATTTCTCATTTTTTTGCCGCAATTTCTCATTTTTTTGCCGCACTTTCCGTGCACGAATTGAGCCCCGCTCAAATGCGAAAGTGATTAACTCCACTTTTTGTAATTTTCCAATATTAATGCCAAATCATGATTCATGCTTAACGTTTCACAATTATCATGCTCCTTCAATTTTTATTTGATGAAATTAATCGCTTTGGCTGTTGAGCGGCTCAATTAGCGATTGAATAGATATCATAATAAATGGCCATATCTCTATGCAATAAAAAATAAAAATGTTTCGACCCGATACAGAAAGATGCACCGGCACGAATGCATTTTAGATGTTACGTAATCGGGTCAAAAATGTTTCATGACGTGGGACTATATATACACATCTATACCTGAAAAGATTCGGTGTTGCGATGTTGCTATATTTAGTAGCTCTTATATAATTCGCAGGCTTTACGCGCGTACTGCGCGTTTGTTTATGATAGAAATTTTATTGATCCTCCGGCGGTGTGCATTATTTATGAATTCTATTGTTAATCGGCAATCTGTGGAAAAGATCATGACGGAACGGTAAGATTTTATTGGAATTCCCCTTAAGGCGTAATATTTGAGTAGACATTTTCGAAAGAACTTATGCTAACATTTGGTGAAGTCAAGTTAATGTGTACGAGTCGCGTCAATAAAACGTGAAAAGTATGGAACAATACCGACGAGTAATAGTAAAAGTTTCATATCGGCTAACATTGTTAATATTTTATGTGAGAAAGGAAACACTCACATCAAAATGAGAGAGAGAGAGAGGGGGGGGGGGGGATTATTTTCCATTATAGGGCAGAATGCAAGATGAAAGGACGATCTGGAGCGCTGCCACGTCGTTTATTAATATAATTTGAAAGATGTACAACAATATTACTTTATAATACATGGCGCTCTTTGATTCGATAGAAATCGGATAGTTCCGTTTTGTAAGTGGCGTATTTGATTCTTTTTGTTCGCGTAAATACGATACAGCAGAATTGCATGTTCGAGGAAAGTAAAATCGACGAACGCTCGTTTCGTTTTAACGATCATTCTTACGCGTAAAAAGTGAAATATAAAAATGCACTGGTATTGTACCTGTTAGTTAGTACAAGGCGTGATCGATTTGTAGATATAAGAACGAATGCTTCGTTTCGGACGCTACTTCGTGTTCTGCAGTGTCTAATTTATAATTATTTCCTCGCACATGTATGCCCGTATTCGCGTGCGCGTTGACTCCATACGAGACGTACATACATAAGGCAATTCATTACGTAAACTATTATGATAAAGTTGGCTAGTGTTACTTGTGACAATAAATACCAGAGAATTTCCATTGCGAACTTTTGCTCTTTGTTTATTTCTTGTCACTCCGACTGGAAATCGCCGAAAGTTGCCGACTGGAAATCGCGCGTGAATGTTTTTGAAATACTGGCTCACAAGTTCACGATCGTCCGTTCCTCGCGGACTTTGATGTGTCGTCGTTCTTTAGAACGGTACTTAAAAAGCAAGACCCGCTTCGGAATAAGTAGTGAAGATCTTCTCGATCGAATTAACGTAAGCTGCTGTCCTTAAATCCAATCCCAGGTTGAACTTCATAGCTGTCTTCATAATAGCCTACGAAAATACGGTGTGATAAAATGGGGAGTTTGTTTTTCGGGAATTCAACGAATGAGGTAAGACGTGGTTTCGTACTCTGGCAGATCTTTCCATGGTGTAATCCAAGCCAGAATGGACGATATCTTTTTCAGAAGCACCGGAAATACGCTTCTGGAAAGCTTCGGAGGGCGTAACCGGAATACGCCCGCCTACGCGACCGAATCTACGCTCTAACGATTCTTGCACCGATTCTGTTAAAAGACAAACATATCGGAATAAATCGTCGGTCCGAATTCTAACGTAAAATATAATATTATTGTATTATATATTGAGTGTCAAGCTCACCCAACAAGTGGTAGTTGGATTCTCTCTCGTACTTGAAGGTAAGACGACCATACGATACGTGATTTAAGTTTTTAAGCCACTCAAAGAATGAAACTGTGACACCGCCAGCGTTAATATACAAGTCGGGAATAACTAATATATTTCTGTCGATCAAAATCTGATCCGCAGCTGGAGTAGTTGGTCCATTGGCAGCTTCCCCGATGATCTTAGCCTTTACATACATACGATTAAGATACGATTAAGATACGATTAACAACTTAGAAATAATTTACAAAAAAAAAAAGAATACTTAATCTAAGTATTCTGTAAGGTCTGCCCACCTGTATACGGTGAGCGTTTTCTTTGTTAATAACTTTCTCAATAGCGGCAGGAATGAATATATCGCATGGTTCGTACATGAGATTCTCGCCTTCGTATGGTTTCGCGCCAGGGAAACCCACGATCGTTCCGTTTTCTATTCTGTAATCTTCTAATTGCTGAAAGGCAAGCATTCATTTTGATATTCTTATCGTCCGCGGTACGGCATTTATTATTGGTGATTACCTTTGGGTCGATGCCCTCCGGATTGCAAATAGAGCCGTCGTGTTCGATGACTCCTATACAGGTTGCACCAGCACGGTGCAAGTAGCGCATGGTATGTAATCCGACATTACCGAAACCTTGTACAATAAATGTCTTTCCACCCCAACCAGGTGTTGTACCTGATAAATCATTAATGCTCCATTAGTGCTCCAGTTGTACGCGTATGTTTCGCAAGTCGTATTTTTTCTCTCATCGGAAACTTACCAATCATACTCATATAATTGGCTTCGTTAATAAAGTTCTCCAATCCATGGAATACACCACGCCCGGTTGCGGATATACGCCCGTGAATACCACCTTGATTGATTGGCTTTCCGGTGACGCAAGCGTGAGCATTAATGTCTAAATGGCCGATGGTTTTCGCATAAGTATCAGCGATCCAGGACATCTCGCGCTCCCCAGTTCCCATATCAGGAGCAGGTACATCAAGGCCGGGCCCTTTTAAGTCATAAGATTTCTTTTAAAGTGACACCCATCTATTGCAATAATATGCACGCGCAGAAAAATCTTGTACAAACAACCAGACGGATTCTGAGCCCTGTTCAGGCGAGCAAACAAATCAATTCTTATCTCGGCGGATTATGTCTGGAATTTTGATAAAATTAATAGATTTCCAGATACAACAAATACTGGCTGACGCAACGGCTGATGCGAGTGCCTCTGTGCCGGTAAAAAATGTGTCGACTACATTCCCCGCGAATGAAATATATTAACTGCAAATTCGTGGAATTTTCCTAGATAAAGTTATGTCGATAAACATCCTATAAAAAGTAATATATAACTTGGGCAAAACGTATTCAAAGTACGTATTTTGAGATCGAAGTGCAACGTATCCAACGACTCACAAATATATTCGTACGAAATATCTTCTGTTCGCTACGAGATGCGAGATGCGAGATGCGAGATGCGAGAATTCAAAGTCGTCTGATCACTTTCAAGAATATTATACGAATAATATCCTGTCAATCGGTCGGTTTACCGATGAATCCTTTCTTGGCGAGCTCTAAGGTGAATCTCCTGGTGATCTTCTCGAGTTCATGTTCCGAATAACTCTTCGGGTTAATCTTAATACCAGCTTTAGCACCACCGAAGGGAACGTCGACACAGGCGCACTTGAAAGTCATTAGCGCCGACAAAGCTTTCACTTCATCACGAGAAACGTCCATGGAGAACCGAATACCTGAAAGAAGGAAAAGAAAATAAGAAAATGAGAGTAGGAGAGTAGGAGAGTAGGAGAGTAGGAAAAATGTCCTCTACTAGCAAGTAGGACTGGATCGATATGAATGCTTATTAAAGATGATTGTAACTCTACCGTGGACTCAATTTCCAAAATCGAGTTACATGTAAGAAAGAGAGCGCGACCGCGTATAATCTAAGTATCGTGCAAATAAAGATAATTCCCGAGAGGGTCGGTCAACGAGGGGAAGAGTGGAGGACAGAGATTGAATTTAACAGCAATCATTATCTAAGCCAGATTATTTGCCAATCGCTGAAACATTCACTTTCGCAATTTCGCACAAAGTCATTTTTTTTTAAACGACCAATAAAACATCGAAGACAAAATCCATTTAGCAACAACTTTAAATGGCGTCAAGGCCATTATTCATATTTAAAAAGAAGCTCTAATTCTGATCTAATCCGTATACGCTGTTTCTTTGGATTGCTGTGGTGGGAAAACAAGGTAGTCGATCCGAGAATATTTCGGTGTCGAAAATAGACGTGGAACGCTACAGAAATATTATCGCTGTAAAGTATCGCGAGTCGTTATGTCACGCTTCGACATCCTCGCGCCACCCACATGGAAGACGCGATTACCTCGGAATTTCGGGGAAGCGCAAAATCCCAATGGAATCCTCCAATAGATTCCTCCGAGTTTTATAATCACACAGATTCTAAACGAATCTCTGCATTCGCTCTATGAACAATCATTCGAGCAAGGTTCCACTTTCGGGCGTTTGTTCACCTTCAATATCATGACTCGCGATGATTGCCAGCTTCTCAAATTAAATCGCGAATCAGATCGCCGATCATGTCAAGGTTCGATCTTGGCAAGGTGGAACGAGACACTAGACAGCCTGGCATCGCTCATTAATCTCGACATTCTCTGAATGCAATTGAACTGCATTCGTCACACGGACTCCCATTCCATTCCTATGCAGCCGCTTATTTTAGTGATAGGTCGTAACGTGGTAGGTCGATTATAGTATCGATGTTTTTTTACATCGTTTTCATACGCGTGGAAACTATATAATAATCGTAGCAAACCACTGCGATTCCCTCGGAAAATAATATCCCTGGGAACCGGGAAAAATATGGAGTTCGGATATAAAAATAATTTTAGAGCTTTTTAGAGATAATTTGATCGAGTCGCGGGTGGTGTAAAAAGAACAAAGACAAACAAGCCAGTTATAACATCGAAATGAATGTCAATGATCATGGCAAACAACCGAGAAATCTGTTTACTTGGCTCCCATTGGGGACCGGTGCCGCGAGCCTATTTCGCACGTGATTACTAAAGACGGGGTCGCAACAGTTTTACATCAAGGAGATGATAATGCCTGCTCCAAATAACTGCCTCAAGGGATTTTATTATTAGCGATTATTAGCGATTATTAGCGATTATTAGCGATTATTAGCGATTTTTTTCTGACATCGATCGTACAAGCCGTACAAGTTATAAGCACAAAAAATCGTTGAAAAAACTTGGAGAATTCAAACGATGCATAGACGTAAATGTATCAGTCGTAATCAGCGTAACGAGATCATCGTGGCTAATACTAATTCAAGTGCAACGTAAAGTCAGACGATATCTTTTTATGGCCACGATGACCTTTTTACTAGTTTCATACGTTTAAACGAATCATTGATCACGTATAATTTGACTTAATTTGACTTAATTTGGCCAGAATTGTAGGAAAGGCGTTCGGATTCTTGACTGGTCACCGTTGACTGGAGAATCGTTCTCTTGATTGGTTAGCAAAAAAATGGGGCGTTGTAGGGAATAATAATAGTACGAAGTGAAATTTGAGGATTGCGTCTAGGTTTGAATTAGGTTGCTTAGTCTCCATGGTAATGTGGCCTTGTCGTATCGAGGTTAAAACCACGTCGTAACGACGAAGCCGTAAAAATTGTCGCAAGCTGATTGTCGTGAGCTGATCACATATTGGTGAATACTTAAAAGTATTCCGACGGCGAGCGATTCGACGGCTGACACGGAAGAAAATTCTTTAAAACAACTACGTTCCCGCTTTTCCATTCAACGAATAAAAAGCTGCGCGTCAGAGGACTCCGTTAATTTCCCAGTAGTAATTATCCCGTTAACGCATACACGATGACGTAATTCATACGTTTGCAATCCGAGCTATTTCAAAGTATAATCTGAGAAATTATATCGCGCAAGGGATACGTTGATTATTAAAGTACGATAACCAAAGATTAACCTAAGGATCCAAGGATCTATTTGTATTGGCATACAAAGATCGCGACGATACCATCTCATTGTCAGATAATGTAACCGAGATACGAGGAATCGATCGGAATCTATTTGACATACAATTTGCTATTCCATCCTTATTCCATCCGTTCATTATTACCCTCCTTACTCCACCAACTATTCTCTCGTAGAACGGAATAACTTTCCTCGGCAAACGTTCGGGGAAGACGAATAAAAAAGGAATAAAACAGGAATAAAAAATGTTCACGCAGAACAACAAACGTCATTTTGCTTACCTCCCTTGCAGGGTGTACGATGAGTGGAGTGCTGCGCACGATAACCAAGGATCATTTCGTAGTCCCCGGAATCGCGTCTCAGAGGGAAGGATGTTTCCAGGATGTGATCGCAGGGTTCCATCAACATCAGGATACCCTTCACTTTCTTCTTTCGTTCTTCCACGCTCATTCTCGAGCGTTTACCGATATCTTCGACCAGCTTTTCTTCGACAATCTGGCAAGCGCGGTGAAAGAAGTATTCGACCATATCGAAGAACTTGGGATCCGTCGCCGTAGGAACATCCCTCAGACGATCAGGAATCTGATGGTCCGCGTAACCGCGTGTTTGAATAGCCGGTATGGCGCGAGCCAGGGCATTCTGAACGATCTCGGTGCTCGGCACTTGCTTCAACGCGATCGACGATCGCAATCTCTTCACGTGAAACATTTTCGTTGAACGGTGTCGACTTCAAACCAACTCTAGTCCTCGGACGTGAACCAATGTTTCTCCTTCGAATTTATGCTTCTATGCACTTCGCCGTGCTTCTTTACTTGACTCACCGCCGTTCGTTTAACCTACCCTGCCTGCCTGCCTGCCTGCCACCGTCTTCGACACCTTCTGATCTCTGATCGGTCCGCTCTCTCGTCCACCACTGTTCACCACTGTTCACCACTGCTCACCACCCTACCACCCAACTATATACTGATTCTCGTCCACTTGTTAAAAACGTTACGTTTTCCTTGCCAATTCTCCGCCAGCAAAGTTTCTATCCTCACGTGACTCGAGGGACACACCACCTGGAAGATCGGTGGTTTGCCAGCTTGCGTAAACTGCGCTATTCTGGGAGAAACTTGTCAGGAAATGGCAAGAATGCTAATTTTTCTGATAAACTTATTTACAATGCATTAGTAGGTGATACTCATATTTTTTATGATAATTTGAGTTTCGTTTTTTAAGTACATATGGAATATATAATCGATGCCGAAAAATGGTGGTGCTGCCACGGATCTTTTTCGATAATCGATATATTTCCCACAATTTTCTAAAGTTACCGTCGATTTACATCCCGAGAACAGTTGGATGCATGGAGTGTTTTGTAGTCCCCACTTTTTGGTTTTATTCATGTAGTTGCTTGGAGAGGTTCTTGACGCTTGCACTGATAACGAATTAAATTCTGTGTACTGCGTTCAATTTTATTAAAGGAATACAAACTTTTTCCGAAATCCATTTACATTGATATTGATTATTTCTCTGGAAACTGATAGGATCTTGTAACATTTATCTCCATACGTTTCTGTAAACATTATGTCCGTGGAATCATCGTCATCGACGTCTAGTAAAAAGTGCCGACCGCGTAAAAAGATTAATAAGGCAGCTGTGGACAGAGAAATCCCAGGAATATCTGAACACTCAAAAATGACTCGCAACGTAAAAGAAAAAGGTGAAAGTTCCAAGAAAATCAACACCGGCGAAGCGCACTGCAAGATCTCTCAGCAGGCATTGGTACAAGAATGCTCGGAAGTTATAGCAAAGTTAAAGATCTCTGTAAAGGAGAAAAGAGAACCGAGGAGTGTACGAAATAAACGTAAAAAGGCAGTGGCAAATAGCGAGCCTACAAGTTCATTAAATGCTCAGCAATGTGGAAAAGAAGTAGAAGCGACTGAGGATCCTCTGCTAGAATGCCTCCTTGCAGAACTTTCCAAGCAAGTAAGATATGGCTGGTACATTGCACATTAATGCGTAACACGATAATGCTCTTACGATTTACTCTAATGAATTCCATATGTTTCACTTTCAATTGATATTCACCCTAGAGCAATTATTAGATATAAGGATAAGGATAAGGAAAATTGAATAGGAAAGAACTGAGATAAATGTTATTACTTAGGAACAGTGTATTAAGAAGTTCTTTGGTTGGGTTTCCGTAGGATGATGCAAAAAAATACAAAAGAAGAAGAAGGAAAAGAGGTTCAAATACGAACAAAAAAGAACAGAACACAAGTGAAGAACAAGATGTCGAAACCGTCGTTGACTGCCATTATCAAACTTATTCCGAAGGGAAAACGAGAAATAAAAAGGAGAAAGATACAAAAGCAAAAGAGGTATCGAAAAAGAAACCAACGTTTCCAACTTATTTACCTTTGGAAGAACTCAGGTTTATTATAAGCACACAGAGTCCTACAGATGTGCAATATATAGAGGATTATTTGCGAATTAATCCCAGGTTCTGTAAACATGCTTACGTATCCATGTCCGACGGAGACTCTGATTTGTTAATCATTGGATTAATAGATAGGAATCGTGCTATGGATGGAGATTTAGTTATAGCTCGAGTGAACCCTCCGGAAGAATGGGAAACACGCGCAGGGGGTAAAATCCAAAAAACAGGTGTCGTCGTACACCTAGTAGATAAGGTGCATCCAAGAAAGGCGATTGGGTACTTAGAGAAACAAACGGCATTTGCATACTTTCGGCCACGGGATAAGCGAATACCGTTTCTTAAAATATATCCTGAGTCATTGCCACCCCAATTTATGGAACAACCAGATTCGTGTAAAGATACGTTATTTCTCGCCAATATCACTTCGTGGAGGTCACCCCGAAATGCTGTGGGGTATGTAGAACACGTGTCTACATAATTTTGAAGTCAACATCTATTAACAGAACAAACTTTCATATGGATTTACAGGAAAATCATAGAAGCAGTTGGACCTATCGGAGACATCAAAGCTGAATCATCCGCAATTTTATTAGAGAATGATTTAGATGTAACGCCTTACAGTAAGGAAGCAATGGACTGTATTCCAAATATTAATCATACTTTAACGGACATGGACTTAAGTGATCGGGAAGATTGGAGGAACGAATGCGTCTTCACGATCGACCCTCACACTGCCGTTGATCTGGATGATGCTGTATCTTGTAAACTTTTGGAAAATGGAAATTACAAAGTAATATCGCATTACGATACTTTCATTTTAAATAATCCTTTCGGATTATTTCGTCCACTACATTTTTTTTTTACGATTTTTAGATCGGTGTACATATATCGGATGTAACTCACTACTTAGAATTCTTTTCGCCATTAGATATCGAAGTATCTAAACGTGCGACGACTGTATATTTAACGGACAATGTGTATCATATGCTACCAAAAGAGTTATGTCAGCTGTGTTCTTTATTGCCTGGTGAGGACAAACTGGCCTTTTCCGTTATTTGGGAAATGTCACCCGACGCAAATATCGTAAGCCACCGTTTTGCAAAGACAGTGATAAGATCTGCGTGTCAAATGGCTTATCGACATGCACAGTCCTTCATCGAGAGTCCGGAAGGAAATTGGTCTGACGATTTTTTAAATATAAAGGGAGATTACAGCGTACGAGAATTAGCGAATATAGTGAACGATTTGCAAAAATTGGCAGAGCAACTGCGCGAGAGGCGATTCGCGGGTGGTGCCCTGCGGTTAGATCAACCGAAATTATATGTGGTGCTAGACAGAGATACCGGTCTACCGGCATCATATAGCATTGAAGAGCAAAAGGATAGCAATCGGTATTAAAGGACTTATGCAATATGCAAACCCGACAGAATAATTGAAACTAGTCATATAAACTTGGTTTACTTTAGGCTGATCGAAGAATTGATGCTTCTGGCTAATATGACGGTCGCTACTCATTTATACAATGAGATACCGGAAACCGCTTTACTACGAAATCACAGGCCTCCCTCGCAGTTACTTTTAAAGGGAACCAAAGAGATGTTACAACGATTCGGAATAATATTGGATATCGAGTCGGCTGGGACGTTGCACGCCAGTATCAAGCGCTACGAGATAGAAACTGAGACTGAAGCAGAAAAGCTTATTCAGAAATACAATATGATGATTATAAATCATTTATGTTCGAAAGCGATGAGCGTAAGTTTATTTCCTAAATATCGAATACGACGACCACCATAAAG
Source organism: Nysson spinosus (assembly GCA_910591585.2). Taxonomy (NCBI): domain Eukaryota; kingdom Metazoa; phylum Arthropoda; class Insecta; order Hymenoptera; family Crabronidae; genus Nysson; species Nysson spinosus. Next base: position 163,995 of record OU342839.1, on the reverse strand, counting down.
TATTGTGTATTAAAGCAAACTGTACCTTAGGAATACCTTCATTTCAGCGCGCATTGTATAAGTGTTCAGCCACTGTTTCAGCGGAAGAAGATCTGTGGCATTACGCACTGAACGTACCTCTTTATACACATTTTACTTCGCCAATTAGACGGTATTCCGATGTCGTAGTTCATAGATTGTTATACTCCACGATGCAGGCGAAACCTTTACCGAAAGAGTGGAGTAGAAGTTTGTGTTCCAAGTAAGTCACGTTTAACCGAGGCATACGAGTCATCTAATATTATTTACATTACTAATAGATTTCTAAAATCAGAAATCAGAATTTTTCGGTCGTAAAACATAATATCTGACATTGTGTAGGAAATTCAATTATTGGCATCCATGGATTGAGTATTTAACTCAAAACTTTACAATTGATTTCCCGAAAGTTGGCTTTTTGTTAGTTACCGTGTTTTATCACCGAATGCCTCAATTATGCCTCAATTATGCCTCAATTACATCATACGTATATATTCATGATCCGGCAGGATAGCAGCTAATTGCAACCTAAAGAAATATAGTGCAAAGGTTGCGCAACAGCAGAGCAACGAGTTGTTTTTTATATATTTGACGGGTCTCAGAGGACCATTCGTGACAGTCGCCATCGCGGTAGACATAAAGGAATCTAATATGGATGTTATACTTTGCGAAATTGGTATCAAGTTACGTGTGTATTTCGTCAAAATTAAACACCTCGCGAAGGTTCAGTATTCTAATGACAATTCTGTTCCAACTATAACTATCTCTTGGAAGGAACCCGCTATCAAGCAGGTAATTCATACAGTTCGCTATTAATCAAACCGATTTCCAGCCAATGAAATATCGTAGGAAGCATTCTAATAAGATCTATCATTGCAGATGATTAATGTCTTCAGTATCTTACATTTACAAATTCAGAAACATCCGGATAATTACCGATTAGTCGGATTTCTGGTTCCGCCAAAAAAGAAGTCGGATTAATGTAAATTTATCCGTAGTATATACAATGTAAAATATTTATGAAACTAATTGCCAGTGTATAATACAATCATTGACAATTTCGTGTATTACCGTAAAGGGAATGGTGTAATTTTGTGAACGACAAACAAAAATATTAATTAAAATAGATACGAAGAGTATGAGTCTGGATCATTGTTTCCGGAATGCATTTCGAAACACTTCTAATAAATTGACGGCGAAAATGAAACGCTATATTAACGCTATATTAACGCTAAATTTAACACTGATACTCCTCGCAAATGATACATAGAAATGAATTTTTATTGATATTATATAAAATTATCGAATGCACAATGCTATATCGTATGCGTAATTACAATTGCACGACCCAAATAATCTTGATCAATTTCTAATTGCCTATATACAAATAAATAAGATTAATAGTAACTAATGTATTTCATTTCCTACAAAATCATGCTTATCCCGAATAGGCTGATTAATGTAATTAGAAATTAGTTCTCGATTATTTAACGCTTATCCATTATTTGGTATTTAAATGTATACCTTTAAAGATATAAAAATCAACTTTGGTTGTACACACATACGTTTTACGGTTGGCCTTCTACATCGGAAATACCACTGTCCTTAATTAGTTTATAATTATCTTCGAGGATAAATGTTTTCAGAAGTCTCCATTAATGTTAATATCTTAAGAAAGTTTTCTGAACGAGTCTAAATTCGAAACATTCAAGTCGCGTGAATCTATCTCTTGGAATATAAAGGTTGCTATAGGACGTGTGTGTATGTATGTATGGTATGTGTGTGTGTGTGTGTGTGTGTGTATATATATCAGTAAAAAGAAATGAGGCGTGCCTCTCTGTTTATTACTGCTTATTAGATATACAGGACACATCAAAGATTCATCCGAATTGATTTGAAATGTTTACTTTACATAGTAAAATATCAGTACGTTAATACTTAGTACAGTAAGTTACTCGTTATGAATTTATTATCATTAAATATATCGTTTTTTACTTTCATATTATTTTCCTACTTGGAAATCACTAACCTAAGGAATTCACTCGGAGCTCAATTAAGCTTTGTATATTAGACAAGTTCAAAAATAAAGACTTCAACTTACAAGCTACTTCGAAATGATCCATTCATTCGACTAAATGAATTGAGACAGTACTCAATTAGTATCACAAATAAGATGATCGCCCATACAACGCTAAGAGGATTTAGCAGAAACCCGTAAAACGAAATAAAAAGACGTGTATGCAAGCTCGCAATGTATCAAACGGAAAAGCGATACATTAAATAACAGTCTTTTTGATTTATTCAGTATCGCGTACATCCACAAATTATAATATTATAAGTCATCCGGGTGATCGACGCGAGTCAACGATCGTCAACGTCGAACCCGTGTAAAAGAATGTACGTTACGTTACAGGAAGTCAATGCTAATTATCCTTTCACCTCTTGATACGAGGATGTTATTACGCTTTACATATATGTCAATAACGTTAGCTCGATCTCTGAGATTGTTGCGACTGCGACTGCGACTGCGATTTATTTCGGTGTTCGTAATTCACGAGTCTCTTTCCTACGAGATATTTGTCGTTCTTTATATGCTCGTAAAGTTTTTTGAATTGACGTATTTGAAAACAAATCACGATACACGCTAAATTTACTAAGAGAAGGAAAGGATACAAGCGTCTAGCGATTAGAATTTGCGTATGAAGATTCGTGATCAGAAGCGGAACTATTCCATAGGCCACGGCATAGGGGATCGCTAATGCAAGACCAAAGCAACATATTACCGGTGCCGCTAATTCAGTAACAACGAATTTTAAATCCATCTCTCTGATACCACCGTTGTACGCTCGCTCGATTGCCAAGCGAATCCTCCATTCAGGTCCCATCATAGTGACGATCGTTGCAATTTTCGTATACAATACACCCAGAGCCCAATCTTGCCAGATAAACAAAATAGGGCTTTGTTCTAATGGTACACGAAGCGGTACTACAACAACCAACTCGAGAAGAAGTCCAAACAACAGTGGTATCACACCGAGAAGGAGGCCGAATGCGACGGATGATTTAATTCCCAAGATCGCCCAATGTTTTATTCTGTCCAATGTTGCTCTTCGCCCTCTCGGTAGTAAAGAGAAAGCCAATGCCAATCCACGCGCAGCAGCCCAACACACGTACATTCCACAAGCAACTGTGTATACCTCGTGCACTCTTCCAGATAAGGCGACTACTGATTCGGTTCCTTCTAGAAATACATAACACATTCTTTTGTCAGAAATGCATATGCATGAATGCATGAATAATAGATCTTCATTGAATGGCATTTTCTATAAAATTACCAGATCCGCTTAATGCTGGTGGCAAAACGGGTGGCGAAGGTGCTGGTGCACCAACCATCCACAGAGCCATCACTCTACGTCCAAGCCAAACGGGTAGTGTCATTGCTATTAAACTAGCGATGACGAGGGAAACGCAAACGCAAAATAGAAGTCCGACTAATCGGGCCGGGAACCATCGTGGTCTAACATACGGTTGGAAGCTCGTCGGTTCTCCTCTTTGTAAGAGTGCCTGGTGCACCGCACCCAAGTCAGGATGTTGCGGTTCTTCGATTACTGCTGGACCGCGATCTTCGGTTTGCTCGCGTAACAGATACGATTGGAGATCTAACATCCATGCTACCACGCGACACCATCCTCTTATTAAAGCTTTCAACCATACATGTGTATGAGACTGTTCCAGTAATGCAGGAAGTATAACTTGTAATAGAAGTAGCTCCAAGGACAATTCGCTGACCTAATGTACACGAATGTTCATCAACAAAAAATTAGAGTTTAGTAGAATCATGTTTAGTAGAAATGTCTTGTGAAAGAATATTTTACCTGTGCCTCGCTTTGTACGGTGACGGTATACGGCAAAAAGCCAGGCCATGCCCACCGTAAAATTTTTACCGGTAACCAGAGCATTAGTAAAATGGCAGTTCCAAATATGATCGTAGATCCTACGAGTCTCCTGACGTGCCTCAAGATCGAAAGATGTATCATTTCTTGGATAGGAGAGAAGTCGGGATCGTTTAAGTTTCTCAAGAACCAAAGGACACCTGGCCTCAGTACCTCTCGCAATAGAAGTATGAAGGATGCAAAGTAATACATGTAAACCATTCCCACTACCCAATGGATAAACATGGATGTTCCTGGTGCTAATTTAAACGACGCCTCTCTATCTCGAAGAGTAGCGTCGAACATCGCGAGGGAACAAATGTCCAGCCACCAACCACAGACTAAAGGAAGTACCCCTATCTCGACAACCGCGAGTAACGAGACTTTCACTATAACGTAACACAGGCCCAATATTTGCAGGGAACGTTGGAAACCCAGAAGAGCTGCGAGTGTATGAAGAATGACCAAACACACTCCGATGACGCAGTAGCCACATAAAGTTGTAACCAGTCCTTCGAAATGAGATGCTGCCGCGTATTCTTGCAACCCTAGTCCAGTAATTCCAAAGTGCCCAATGTGATAAGGACAAAACGCAAATACCTACAACGTGCGTCAGTCAAATATTAAATCGCGGAAGAACTGTGGCAAGATAACGAAATGTAAATATATACCATGATGAATAAAGTATTGAGCGAGACAACCCAAAATACATGTTCGAGAAATACTAGAGATCCATCTAAACCCAATAAACGTTCCCAAGTTAATTCTTCGGCAGGTCTGTCCCATTCCATTGGATTCCAGTTTGCCTCTTCCGCTTCTCCTTGTGGTTGGCCTTGATTTTGAGCCCTCCAACCCTCGTCTGCTGCCGCATTCGGTTGTTCATTTCCTGCCCCCAATTCGTTTCGCGGTTCTGGTCGTTCAACGTCTCTCGCAATTCCTTCAGGCTGCGGTATACCCTCGTTTTCTCGCAAATTATTTTCCTCTACTTCCCTGTGCACAGGCCGCGCAACTGCATTCGCTACGAGGAAATAGAAAGTTATTTTGAATTGATGACTTTCATTTTGAAATAGTTATCCTTTCTTTCAGGAAATAAATGTACCATCGTTTGTCGGTTCGGGTTGCGGCAAAACTGGCTCGTCAACAAAAGGTGGAACATTATTATTATCTTGTGGTTCTTCTTGCTGGAGGGCTCTTTCTTCTCTGCGTTCATTCTGTGGCACTTCTGCATTTGGTGGATTATCAATAGGTGGTAACTGTATATTATCACGTTCGAGCCAATCGGGGCCGCCCGCATGTACTATTTGTTCCCGTAACCAGACTAAACCGATAAACGCAAACAATGTACAAGTAACGATAAAACATCCATGAAATACATCCGATGATATATGTTCCGCTGACAGCATATCCATTGGCAAAGACATAATCTGCAAAATGAATTCCTCTTGTATGCAGTCGAAATTGTGAAATGCAATTATTATCTACATCTGTAAAACGATAATATAACTCACTTGAACTAAGTCAAGAGGTCCGCTAAACAGAGCTCTATATGTGCGACAAGCAGTTAATGGAACGACCCCTAACCATGCTATCGCTACCAGTGTGTAATGTAGCCAATACTTTACTGCTGTTACGATACTTGAAAATAAGCCACCGACCACGTCTCTGAGGGGTAATCGACGTGGCATATCTGGACTGTAAATTGGCATAAATGAGAAGCGATGCCCGCAGAGCTCGCAGTATTCTTTGCGCGAATATCTCATCCATTGCACCAAACATTCCTGATGTATCCACTTGATAGTACCGGTACAAATACATGGATGGAACAAGGGTCTATCAGCCAGACCTTCGGATCGACATACCCTACAGATATCCGCTCCCAATGCGTCCTCCGTCATTTTGCAATTTTGTGAGTCTCACTTGCATAAACCGTCAATCACACTAACAATACTGCAACCATACGCGAATACATTAACATATTTTAAGATTGATTGGGTGCATGTCGGACACCATATAACGTCATGTTTCAGGAAGCAAAATACGTTTTATAATGCAGATAAATATGAAAAGAACTAAGACGCAAATGTGAAGCAATTGAAAAGTCACGTTAAAAGTAAAACGAAATCGTATTGACAAGTGTCCTTCGAGTTCAAACGTGTTACGATATACTACGAGGCAATATTAGAATAATTACACTGTTTCAGTATCAAGACATTGAATAGGAATATATTAAATCTTTCCTAACATAGAAATATTAGTTCGTTTATATTGACATGTTATAGAATGCAATCTCACTGAAGGAGTTGTTACATTAAAGTATAATACAAGGATAAGAGTGACATATAGATCATAGTGCTAATGATGCAGGAAGGTTCTCCTCGAAAATAAATGATTGCCATATTAAAATCACGTCGTTACTTACGACGTAGGAACGTCCACTTATGCGTATTTGCGTAAAAATACATGAAATCCAAAGTTATTATGCAAAATCTTGGAAATGTCTACTGCTACTTCCAGTTCTTTCTTTCCCGTTTTAACGTACTCGCAACCTGCTCGATGTAAAGTTACTACTCTCACTCGCAACGGAACAAGTCAATGTATCTTGCTCCTGATATTCCTCTACAAAATTTTCCTACCCGAAAATTACTATTAATTTTATATTTATGCAATTCTATCTACCGCAAAGACTTTTTACGATAAACTGCGTTAATCGCAAAATGGGGATTCTTGAGTGGGAAGGTTTTATTCACTTCTTAAAGATCTGAAGTACATCGAGAGATTAACGGCGGCAACTGAGAATTAACATTATTAGAGTGAAGTAAATGATTGTTTAACAACACTAAAAAGAGAACACTTCGAGAGAAATTAAGAGTTTTACTGGCTTCGGAATAAAACAGGAATACATTTGTGCAAGACACTTTGAAAAGAATCAATATTTGATGATTACGCGTAGAACGTGTAAATGAGTTTCTTATGGGATATTTTGGTAGCGGACCGCCTTATTTTTATCTACGGATATGTGATAAAGTATATAAAAGTTTATATGGATCTAGGAGGATCCAACAATTTTTAAGACATTATAGTTCTTCCGAGGATATGAAAGTACTGAACGTTGCAGAAAAAAATGATGCTGCAAAGAACATCGCGGGGTACTTGTCCCGCGGAAACAGTAGAAGGGTAATTTAAATTCCAATCATTGAATCATTATACACCACTCCTCTGACCATTTAATTTTTATGATTCCTTTTTATTACTGATTGAATATTACAGAGAGAAGGGCTGTCTGTCTATAATAAAATTTATGAGTTTAACATGCAGTTATGGAATAAAAATTGCGAGATGATGATGACCTCAGTGTCTGGTCATTTGCTAAATTTTAATTTTGTGGGACCATGTAGAAAATGGTATGGCTGTCACCCACTAAAGTTATTCGATGCACCAATAATTAAGGAATGTGGCGAAAACTCTGCGCTCAAAATAAAGCAAACCTTGGAGAGGGAAGCTCGAAAATGTGCTGCTTTAATAATATGGACTGATTGTGATCGAGAAGGGGAAAACATAGGTTTTGAAATTATTGATGTTTGCAAGCAAGCCAAACCAAATATTAAGGTCTATAGGTAATAAGAAACAGAAAATACGCATTTTCTACGCTTTTCTATACTTTTCTACAATGATAATACAAATTTGTCCTTTCAGAGCAAAATTTTCTGAAATCACTCAAACATCTATAAACAGAGCGATTCATACATTAGTTGACCCTGATGAAGCAACCAGTAAAGCAGTCGATGTAAGGAGCGAATTAGATTTAAGAATAGGTATACCAAAAACAGATGTAATAATTTTCCCGATCCATCCAAAGGATATAATTGACCCGCTATACTAATATAAAATTAATGAAGCACACATTATAATTAGCAATCAATGTAGTTTTAGTGTTACATTAAATTTGGATAAAAAAAAATAAGAACTTTGCAGGTGCCGCATTTACAAGGTTTCAAACTATGAGACTTAAACAAATATTTCCAAGGACATTAGCGGATTTGCTCATCAGTTATGGTAGTTGCCAATTTCCTACTCTAGGCTTTGTAGTAGAGAGATTTCTGGCAATAGATAACTTCATACCTGAACCATATTGGAAGATAAAAGTAACCGATATTCGCCAAGATATTTCAGTTAATTTTGCATGGGCAAGAATAAGATTATTTGAACAATTGCCCTGTGAAGTTTTACTGGATGCATGTTTAGAACATCCCGAGGCAACTGTACAGAAAGTAACGAGTAAACCTAAGAGTAAATGGAGACCTGTACCATTAGACACAATTGTGAGTGCCTGGAATATGTTATGCATATACACAATTCGACGTATTTGATCAATTTAAATGCATTGATTATATTTTTAGGAATTAGAAAAACAAGGATCGCGTAAGCTTCGTTTAAGCGCCAAAGAAACGATGAAGATCGCGGAAAAACTGTACACTCGAGGTTTTATAAGTTATCCGCGTACGGAAACAAATATTTTTCCGAAAGAATTAGACTTGGTATCCCTGGTCAGACAACAGGAGAATAATTCATCTTGGGGCGGTTTTGCGCAAAGATTGTTGGAAAATGGAATAAATCCTCGACAAGGAAAAAAAAGTGATCAAGCCCATCCTCCTATACATCCAACAAAGTATGCCGAGGATTTGCAAGGTTCGTTTATCGATAGTGCTTGTCATAGTAACGTTTAATAAGAAGCCTTGAATATTTCTAATTTTTAATTAGGGGATGAGGCAAAAGTTTACGAGTTTGTTGTTCGGCATTTCTTGGCCTGCTTGTCGGATAACGCGGTAGGCCAAGAAACGCTGGTAGAAATCGATATAGCTGGAGAGAAATTTACCGCGAGCGGTCTTGAAATAATCGCGAAAAATTATTTGGAGGTGTACATATACGAGAAGTGGAGTAACAAGGAAATTCATGCATATCGAGAGGGACAGGTTTTTAGACCAACCAGAATAGATATGATACAGGAACAAACATCTGCGCCGGAATTATTAACAGAAGCAGATTTAATCGCGTTGATGGATAAACACGGTATTGGAACGGATGCTACGCACGCCGAGCATATAGAAACTATTAAATCTAGGCAGTATGTAGGTTTAGTGGATGATAAACATTTTATGCCTGGTAAACTCGGGATTGGATTAGTAATGGGATACGACAGAATGGGCTTCGAAATGTCTAAGCCTAATCTGCGCGCTGAACTTGAGAGGGATCTTAAGTTGTACGTTACTTTTCGTATTTCTGGAGCACGAATTCTTGGATTGATCAAATCGTACTTAATATCGGAATACTTATATATACAGGATATGCGATCGACGAAAAAATCCAGACGAAGTCTTGCAGACTCAGATAAACAAATATCGTGAAGTATTTAAAAAATCCATAGAGCAAGCCGCCCTACTTGATAGAGCTTTAGCAGACTACCTCGATGAAAACCCGCTTCAGGCGGAGCAGATGCATTTTGAAAATATCCCGGAAGAAATTCCAGTACTTAAATGTCCGAAATGTAATATCGATATGATACTAAAGGATCGGAGACAGGGTGGCGGAAAGTATATCGGATGTATGGGATTCCCAACGTGTAACAATGCAATCTGGCTTCCACAGACCATTGAAAATGTTGAAGTTACTAATGATATTTGTACAGAAGTAAGAAGAAACTGATACTTTCTTTTATGAGAGTAATAATGTCGATCTAGGTGTTCTTGTATAATTACTAATGCCGCTTGTATTATTTATAGTGCTCAACAAATATTCGTAAGTTAAAATTTAAATTGAAGAGGAACGCTCTTCCAATGTATGGTACCACGCATACGACTTGTATAGGTGGTTGTGATCCTGATTTTAATGAAGCGTTAAACATAAGAATCGATAAAATTAGAAATCCTTCGCAAGGAAATGACACCGGGTATTCCAGTAATTTCAATAGCACGAGATCTAATACTGTATCGAGTCGAACTGAAGTAAGAGATCAGGGAACACAACGATCTACCGTTACCGGAAGCAGGTCCAATTCAGTTGAAAATATAAATCCGTCTCTAGGACACGTTCGAAATCAAAGTTCGCAACGCTCAAATAATAGGACAATCAGAGACAATACAAATAATTCTATGAGGCCAGAACCAAAATCGTCGACATCGACGCAAAAAGATCCTTCACCAACTTGGGGTAGAGCAGAGGAGAACAACGCTATTTTATGTCACTGTCACGAAGCCGCAATGAAGTTAACTGTAAAAAAGGATGGTCCTAATCGCGGTACATTTTTCATATTTATTATGCGTATTCTATATGTCTATGTCATTTCTTTTGTTTTATAACATACGTTTCAGGAAGAACATTTTATGCGTGTTCGAAACCGCAAGGTTCCCGCTGCAATTTGTTTCTTTGGGGTGAGGAAGACGAGCAATCGCATCCAAATGATACACAGAGGAATACAAGTCATCCATCAGATTCAAACTGGACTGACTGGGGAGATCAGAATAATACTATCGCTGGTGCTAGTAATAGTTGGAGTAATAACCAGCAATCAGGTCGAAGCAGGAATGACAGGGGAGGTCAGAATAATACTATCGCTGGTCCTAGTAACAGTTCAAATAATAACAATCAATCAGGTCGAAGCAGGAATGACAAGGGAGGTCCGAATAATACTATCGCTGGTCCTAGTAACAATTGGAGTAACAACGGTACATTTGCACATCCATCTACATCGAATGACGTTATTTGCAATTGCAGTCAACCAGCTAAACTGTAAGAAACAGGAGAATATATTTTCTTTTTTATAATGGCCTAGTGTTGAATTAAACTGTATCAGTGTATAGTCTGTAATGAAATATTTTTGCCAATGATTCGTACTTATGCAGATTGACAGTGTACAAGGAAGGGCCAAATAAAGGACGCCAATTTTATGGGTGTCCGCAGGGTATTAAGAGTACATGCAATTTTTTTCAATGGGCGGATGATAGTTCAAACCAGAGTGATAGCACAATAAATATGAGACATAATAGTAATCGCGGAAGAGGTAATGCTACCGCGAAAAAATCGCGAGCTACAGGTGGCAAGAGAAAATGTGGTATTTGTGGAGTAGAAGGTATGTCACAGATTATTATTTGAACCTTTTTTCAAGACAGTGCCTAAACAGCCGATTTTTACAAGTGTGCATTTCTTATATCTCGATTTTTAAGGTCACACGCGAAAGACGTGCCCGGAAAATGTGATGGATTAAAATCAACAAATTATAGTGCAGTTGGTGAGTTGATCGTAAAAAATTCAAGTAAATTTTACGTATAAATTGAAGATAGAGCGTTTTATAAACTCTGTTTTTTATTCTAATAAATAAGATGGAACACACAAGCCAGCTTCTCAAGATTACAGACAATCAGGTAGAAGCCCTGCTGTCATTTTTGGAACAATGTTCGTAAAATAGAACTATTATCAATTAGTTAAAAGAACAATCGTGCCTTATGCTAACTTTTCCAAACTGTAAGTGTTGTGTGTGTATATATAACTTTACTGCTAATTGTAAAAAAATGATTGGCCTAAATGGCAAAAAATGTAGTATACCCAATCAGCCTCCTGTATGGTAAGATGAATTTCTTTTTAGTCTTTCTAGTTCTTCTTTATATGTATGACTCTCCGCTGTTGTCTGCGTCAACTAAGATGTTACGTATAAGTTAATCAGCCTTTAAGGTGACCTACACATAATACTGTTATTTAATTTTATACTATAATCAATAATTACCATATCTAAAAGCACCTCAAACTTGAGCTTTAATAAATTATTTTCCTCCTCCAATTGTTTTATTTCTTTTTTCAACTTTTCGTTTTCTTTGAATGTGCCTCCGACCTTCCCGGATTCTGGAGTAACGTTGGATACGAATGAAACATAACACTCAGTCACGAATAAAATATATTTGTCTATTTATTGTCTACTGTCAATCCATAATAACCGTTAAACCTTTACCTGGTATCCATAAACCCCCCTGAAACACGGTTTCCTGCTCCCCAAGCCTTAATCGTATCGGACCCACTTCGGGACCGAGTTCTTTTTCTATTCTTTTCGGACTTAAGTCTTTGTTTGCCAAAAATACTCCCGCCTTTCTGGTTGGCGTCTTCTTAGGAGAAAATTTATTTGAAAATAGGGGCATTTCGAGCTTGTATTAACTCTTACAAGTTCATATAGAATATTTAAAGTTAACATGAAATTGTTTACAAGTAGAATTTGTCGTCGAAGATGAACCACTGAACGTTGCGTACCGTTAAATACTTTTTTAATATTATTGCAGATCTTAGTTATGTAATTTCAACATTGCAGTTCATAATTTTTAATTGAGTTCTCACAGTTTAAAAAAATAAGCGTCAGAATGAAATTAGTGTCAAGTCTGTGTTATTGCTGAGTTACGATAGGGAGCTCTGTAGGTTTATTTGCCGCAACAAAAGGTGACCTCTGCGGAAATGAGTAAAAAAAAGATGAACTATGCGCATTTAACAATGCACTCTTAAAGAAAAATTGCGAAGTACACCTTCAAAAATCATCAAAATTTCAACATCGCCAATTTTTGTGCTAAGTAATCCAAATCGATGGTAGGTGATGCCTAATGATGTAGGGCCATTTTAGGTCAAAAGAAGTGAATTCAAAATTTGTTTAGTCGAAAAAGAAGTAGACTTAAAATCGAAAAAATGTGAAGGGGTATACCTTCAAAAATTGTCAAAATTGAAAGTCGCCAAAATCAATTCTATACGACCCAAATCGATTGTAGATGATGTATAAACATATTCTAGGACGATTTCTGATCGAAAGAAGCGGTTAAAAAATTTTTATTGGTCAAAAATGGGTCGAACCAAAGTTGAAAAAATGTGAAGCGGTATACCTTCAAAAATTGTCAAAAATTGAAAGTCGCCAAAATCAATTCTAAACAACCCAAATCGATGGTGGGTGATGTATAAACATATTCTAGGACGATTTTGGGTCGGAAGAAGCGGTTTAAAAATTTGTTTAGCCAAAAAATGGGTCGATCCAGAATCGAAAAAATGTGAAGGGGTATACCTTCAAAAATTGTCAAAATTTCAAAGTCGCCAAAATAAATTCTAAATGGCCCAAATCGATGGTAAATGATGTATAAACATATTCTAGGACGATTTTGGGTCGGAAGAAGCGGTTAAAAAATTTTTATTGGTCACAAATGGGTCGAATCCAAGTTGAAAAAATGTAAAGGGGTACACCTTCAAAAATTGTCAAAATTTCAAAGTCGCCAAAATCAATTCTATACGACCCAAATCGATTGTAGATGATGTATAAACATATTCTAGGACGATTTCTGGTCGAAAGAAGCGGTTAAAAAATTATTATTGGTCAAAAATGGGTCGAACCAAAGTTGAAAAAATGTGAAGCGGTATACCTTCAAAAATTGTCAAAAATTGAAAGTCGCCAAAATCAATTCTAAACAACCCAAATCGATGGTGGGTGATGTATAAACATATTCTAGGACGATTTTGGGTCGGAAGAAGCGGTTTAAAAATTTGTTTAGCCAAAAAATGGGTCGATCCAGAATCGAAAAAATGTGAAGGGGTATACCTTCAAAAATTGTCAAAATTTCAAAGTCGCCAAAATAAATTCTAAATGGCCCAAATCGATGGTAAATGATGTATAAACATATTCTAGGACGATTTCTGGTCGAAAGAAGCGGTTTAAAAATTTGTATTGGTCAAAAAGTGGTGGAATCCAAGTCGAAAAAATGTAAAGGGGTATACCTTCAAAAATTCTAAAAAATTGAAAGTCGCCAAAATCAATTCTAAATGACCCAAATCGATTGTAGATGATGTATAAACATATTCTAGGACGATTTTGGGTCGGAAGAAGCGGTTAAAAAATTTTTATTGGTCACAAATGGGTCGAATCCAAGTTGAAAAAATGTAAAGGGGTACACCTTCAAAAATTGTCAAAATTTCAAAGTCGCCAAAATCAATTCTATACGACCCAAATCGATTGTAGATGATGTATAAACATATTCTAGGACGATTTCTGGTCGAAAGAAGCGGTTAAAAAATTATTATTGGTCAAAAATGGGTCGAACCAAAGTTGAAAAAATGTGAAGCGGTATACCTTCAAAAATTGTCAAAAATTGAAAGTCGCCAAAATCAATTCTAAACAACCCAAATCGATGGTGGGTGATGTATAAACATATTCTAGGACGATTTTGGGTCGGAAGAAGCGGTTTAAAAATTTGTTTAGCCAAAAAATGGGTCGATCCAGAATCGAAAAAATATGAAGGGGTATACCTTCAAAAATTGTCAAAATTTCAAAGTCGCCAAAATAAATTCTAAATGGCCCAAATCGATGGTAAATGATGTATAAACATATTCTAGGACGATTTCTGGTCGAAAGAAGCGGTTTAAAAATTTGTATTGGTCAAAAAGTGGTGGAATCCAAGTCGAAAAAATGTAAAGGGGTATACCTTCAAAAATTCTAAAAAATTGAAAGTCGCCAAAATCAATTCTAAATGGCCCAAATCGATGGTAAATGATGTATAAACATATTCTAGGACGATTTCTGGTCGAAAGAAGCGGTTTAAAAATTTGTATTGGTCAAAAAGTGGTGGAATCCAAGTCGAAAAAATGTAAAGGGGTATACCTTCAAAAATTCTAAAAAATTGAAAGTCGCCAAAATCAATTCTAAATGACCCAAATCGATTGTAGATGATGTATAAACATATTCTAGGACGATTTTGGGTCGGAAGAAGCGGTTAAAAAATTTTTATTGGTCACAAATGGGTCGAATCCAAGTTGAAAAAATGTAAAGGGGTACACCTTCAAAAATTGTCAAAATTTCAAAGTCGCCAAAATCAATTCTATACGACCCAAATCGATTGTAGATGATGTATAAACATATTCTAGGACGATTTCTGGTCGAAAGAAGCGGTTAAAAAATTATTATTGGTCAAAAATGGGTCGAACCAAAGTTGAAAAAATGTGAAGCGGTATACCTTCAAAAATTGTCAAAAATTGAAAGTCGCCAAAATCAATTCTAAACAACCCAAATCGATGGTGGGTGATGTATAAACATATTCTAGGACGATTTTGGGTCGGAAGAAGCGGTTTAAAAATTTGTTTAGCCAAAAAATGGGTCGATCCAGAATCGAAAAAATATGAAGGGGTATACCTTCAAAAATTGTCAAAATTTCAAAGTCGCCAAAATAAATTCTAAATGGCCCAAATCGATGGTAAATGATGTATAAACATATTCTAGGACGATTTCTGGTCGAAAGAAGCGGTTTAAAAATTTGTATTGGTCAAAAAGTGGTGGAATCCAAGTCGAAAAAATGTAAAGGGGTATACCTTCAAAAATTCTAAAAAATTGAAAGTCGCCAAAATCAATTCTAAATGACCCAAATCGATTGTAGATGATGTATAAACATATTCTAGGACGATTTTGGGTCGGAAGAAGCGGTTTAAAAATTTTTATTGGTCAAAAATGGGTCGATCCAGAATCGAAAAAATGTGAAGGGGTATACCTTCAAAAATTGTCAAAAATTGAAAGTCGCCAAAATCGTTTCTAAACACCCCAAATCGATGGTAAATGATGTATAAACATATTCTAGGACGATTTTGGGTCGGAAGAAGCGGTTAAAAAATTTTTATTGGTCAAAAATGGGTCAAAACCAAGTCGAAAAAATGTAAAGGGGTACACCTTCAAAAATTCTCAAAAATTGAAAGTCGCCAAAATCAATTCTATACGACCCAAATCGATGGTAAATGATGTATAAACATATTCTAGGACGATTTTGGGTCGGAAGAAGCGGTTTAAAAATTTTTATTGGTCAAAAATGGTTCGATCCAGAATCGAAAAAATGTGAAGGGGTATACCTTCAAAAATTGTCAAAATTTCAAAGTCGCAAAAATAAATTCTAAATGGCCCAAATCGATGGTAAATGATGTATAAACATATTCTAGGACGATTTTGGGTCGGAAGAAGCAGTTAAAAAATTTTTATTGGTCACAAATGGGTCGAATCCAAGTTGAAAAAATGTAAAGGGGTACACCTTCAAAAATTGTCAAAAATTAAAAGTCGCCAAAATCAATTCTATACGACCCAAATCGATTGTAGATGATGTATAAACATATTCTAGGACGATTTCTGGTCGAAAGAAGCGGTTTAAAAATTTGTATTGGTCAAAAAGTGGTGGAATCCAAGTCGAAAAAATGTAAAGGGGTATACCTTCAAAAATTCTAAAAAATTGAAAGTCGCCAAAATCAATTCTAAATGACCCAAATCGATTGTAGATGATGTATAAACATATTCTAGGACGATTTTGGGTCGGAAGAAGCGGTTTAAAAATTTTTATTGGTCAAAAATGGGTCGATCCAGAATCGAAAAAATGTGAAGCGGTATACCTTCAAAAATTGTCAAAAAATGAAAGTCTCTAAAATAAATTCTAAATAGCCCAGATCGATGGTAGATGATGTATAAACATATTCTAGGACGATTTTTGGTCGAAAGAAGCGGTTAAAAAATTTTTATTGGTCACAAATGGGTCGAATCCAAGTTGAAAAAATGTAAAGGGGTACACCTTCAAAAATTGTCAAAAATTGAAAGTCGCCAAAATCGTTTCTAAACACCCCAAATCGATGGTAAATGATGTATAAACATATTCTAGGAAAATTTCTGGTCGAAAGAAGCAGTTAAAAATTTTTATTGGTCAAAAATGGGTCAAACCAAGGTCGAAAAAATGTAAAGGGGTATACCTTCAAAAATTGTCAAAATTTCAAAGTCGCCAAAATCACTTCTAAACCACCCAAATCGATGGTGGGTGATGTATAAACATATTCTAGGACGATTTTGGGTCGGAAGAAGCGGTTTAAAAATTTTTATTGGTCAAAAATGGGTCGATCCAGAATCGAAAAAATGTCCAAATGATGGTAGATGGTGGATCAATATTAAATTTCACGAATGGGTTATTTTACATTTATAAATAAAATGTTGATTCCACTTATAAATGTGAATTAACCCGCAGCTGATTAGCTCGAAATTATTTACGGTGTAATAAGACCGACAACTAAATTATAACGTTGGTACTTCTTCCGTAACTTCTTCCGGAATACGAAATACTACGAGCTTTAGGTATTATAATTCTACATAAATTTGATACAATCAAACAATGCCTTAAAATAATTCTCTTGTCAATATTACACGACAAATAATTCCGATTGCCCAGGTCTCACCACGTGGAGGTTGCTGCTTCGAGACCCGCCCTGTGCGGAGGGCGGGAGGTAGGATTCTACCTCCCAATCATTTCAACAAAATTTTAACTCTAATTTATATTCAGCATAAAAAAGTATATGCTGAACTGAACAAAATTCCTTTTTTATATCCATGTAAAACGCCAATAAAGCGCTTTGCACGAGTTATAAAAAGGTACTTGACTCGATCTGCCCGAGGATAAGCTATCGCGAGACCAATTATCCTGAAATCGACTGGCAAAAGACTGTGATCCATTGCGAATATGGTTTAAACATACGAAAAAATTCAAAGTATACTACAGGTACCTTTTAGCGGTACATTCCTCGAACGCGAATCCATTTACTTCATACAGGAGCTCTCTGTACGAAGTAACTGGAAGAAAATCGACTCTACATCAAGCAGACATAACTTGATTAAAAGGAAGCTACTTGAGATCGAAGACTACGTATATTCATAGTCGAAAAAACGCACATAGTCAAAAGTAGACTACGGTTTAGTAGACTAAATCGGACGGCTAAAGTAAAGAGATTCACTTGCAAGCGAGGTAGACAAAGCCCTCGGGCCGCCAACCTCGCAAGAAAATTGACCGCTTTACCAAAATTACAAAAATCGACGCAATTTCACAGAAATGACCGCACTCGCACACATGTGGAAGTACGTCGTGCACGGATCTCAAAATCCCCTGCCAGTCGTAGATTATGATTAGTTAAAATACCAAAATTAAACCACGCCCACTGTCCGCATCCATCCGATTCACATCCGAGATCCACGGCTGACTGCGGACCGGGCAAAATGGACATGGCATAAACTACGATTTTTATCCCGGACCGATTTCGAAATGGAAGTATAATTAATAAAATGGGATTCTCGAAATATCACCGGCTTCAGTTATGTCAAATAAATGCTGTCACGATTTTGTGACAGAAAAGGCGGAAGCTAGACTCCTCAAAAGTTTCAAGAAAGAGACCGCGGCGCCGCGACAAAGGGTTAAAAAATTGCACTCTCGTGCATGTCTTTTACATGCAATTGAAAATTAACATCATCCATGACTCTAAATCAAAGCAAAGCAAGAATGATTGAAAAGCACGTTATTTTGGAAAACGTGCGTATAAATATTATGTTTCGTACATGAATACACATGGACAGAATACAATTATTTTTGTTGAAAGGTACTGAAGGCTAGAAATCTACTGAAAATCAAAATGCCTTTTTTACTCGATTTTGACTTTGACGATAATATCACCAGGTCCAAAATTTTATTCCTATCAAACTAATTTAATATCAATAGAAATGAGTAAACAAGTGTGTTTCATTACTGCTTGAAAATTGGTAAATACTTGATGAAAGCACGAAAAGTGCAAAAGACAGAAAATTTGATGATAAACCATCAATAATAAGATGTTTCAACAATCATATGCACGAAAATCAACCATTTACAAACGCTTGGCTTTTTACATATCGTCATTTTGACGATTATATCATTATTCATTGAGCTAGCTTAACTCTCCAGAACCTCCTTTTACGCTTCTTTACATTTCACTTCATTTCCATTCTCAAAATTAATTTCATTAATAATATCAGTAAATATATGTATGTATATGGAATTAATTACACCTTCTCTCTCATCAATATATAATCATCATATCATTATTATTCAATTTTACAGATAGAAAATCTGTCTTGTTTACTTGTTACTTGTCTTGCTTTTATACAAAATGATTGTTCTGAAGAGCTAAGTGAACCGGTTCGAGTAACTCGTCAGTTAGCTTTTACAATCGCTCCAACCCCCTCGGCACCTCGAACTGTTTCGATCAAACAAATCATCGAGAATTTTCGCAATGACGGTCCGAACTCTATCCGGATAGAGTTACCACAGTGGACTCCGTACAACCCTCTCAATTGTTTAAATCGATCCAGTTCAAGACCTCGGAAATCTACGACAAACCTCCCTCGGAGTTTATACTCGTGCAATGAACCAGTTCTCCTACGTCCCCCCAAAGAATTTTGTGCAAACAAGGCTCAACTCGCCGGAGAGTTCAAAATTCTCATGGAGGTCCCTTCCTTCTCGTGCCTCTTTTTGGGCATTGAACTCCTTCAAGATGCTTTATCGAAAGTATTTATTCGGATACGTTGCCAAGTGCATATTAGATTGGGCAAAATGTATATTGTGATACAATTCTTCATTTATATATATTTGCTGGATAACAATTTTTAATCGCGCAAGAATTTCAACAAAATTCATCCTCCATACTTTTCAGCATAAATTTCAACTATATATTTCCAAATTCTATATACATAGTTGCAATTTACGTTAAAGAGCTGGCAGACAAATATTGTCTTCCTCCTTGGGATCTTAAAAATTGCAATGTCCAGACAATATCTGCCAGAAATGATATTTGAGTATGCTCCATATATACATGGAACGTGAAATCTATTATTTTGCATTTAATGCTTGATTTAAGTAATATTATTAATTGTTATAATAATGAGTCTTGAAGGAGTTCGTATTATTATATTCTCCAACAGGCCTTTCTATGATGAATTGGTTGGAACTATCATTCAACCAATTTTAGGCCTTATTGTCATATTCCAAATATGACCATTCCAGATATAATGAAAGCCGTAATTTCAGCTTTCGTGTGTGAACCCTGGGGACGCGGGGCAACGGAGTTCGAACACTACTAATTCAATAAAAATTACTCATAATATACTTCTTCGAAAAAGATTTCAAATCATAGAATCTAGAAATATAAAAATTGACTCGATTTCAATAATATTTATGTTACCTAGAAATATAAAAACTGACCCGATTCTAATAATATTTATGTAATCTAGAAATATAAAAATTCACCCGGATTTAATAATATTTATGGTGTTCCAATAATTACTTCGTATAGTTTGGATTTTTTAGGAAGGGTGTCTTTTCGAACATTATGGGTCACCACATAAGAGACGACTTATGTCGCAAGACAGCGCCCCGTGGTAATGCTGTGTAGAGAGGGATACTATACGAAGCAACTGGAAGATAATTGACTCTATCTCAAGTTATTTATAATAAAAGTTTGCCTGAAAGAGTAAAAACTTTGTAGGGATATGAAACTATTATTGGAATAAATATAACTTTAACTTTAATCATCAAATTTCTTAAAGATTCGCGACGCGGATGTTTGCGTCCCAGGTTCACAAGGGGGTACGGGGGCAGGGTGGGCACAATAAAATATAATTAGCGAGCATAGCGACTTAATAGCATAAGAATGACGATCCATCCGAAGATGAATCGTCATTAAATAGGTCTTCGCCACTTGGGCTCTTCGCACTTGGCTCTTCATCCCGCGTTGCGTGAAAAGTATTTGCTCGGACATTCCCTTTTCGTACAAAGAACTGGTGGTTCCACAGAAACGACGAGTGTTCCGGTGCAATAAACCAGCTCATAAACTACATTTACTACATTTATATATTTTGAATTATTCTTGAATATCCGCGAACATTCATCCGTCGAATACCCTTTAACATTCAAAGATTGAACGTTCTCCGGAATATCCTGCGGTGAAACATTCTCGAGTACCCACGAATAGAATATTTTCGGTGACATTCTCCGAAAAATACTTGAATTTAATTCAATTTAAAAGGATAATATTGATATTGACTTTACTTCGACAGAAACTAGATATGAAGTTAGATATATAATAAAAAGTTTACTGGTATCCTAGCACAGAGCACGCCCAGCCATTTCATATTAACGAAATGGATGCTCGTACCTGTACACATTTAATCGAATGTCCAAGCAGAATACAATCCACGTGCTGAAAGAACAACCTTACTAGTCCGTGATTTAAGGACTCAGCGAATTCAGAAACCGGTGTTTAAGAACCACTGCAGCCTGTTAAACTACGTGCGTTCTAGGATTAATACTTATGAATACATTAACACTTTAGCATATCGGTGATGATATACTAATTTATTAACAGTTCCCAGGTGAGGGATCACACCTTTACAAAGATCGTCTATCAATGCTAAACCGAAGGTGAGTCCTCAGCCCTGGCCCTACCTACTTAAAATTAACTGATAATCAAGCACACAAAGTTAGAGAAGATATGCTACCTGCCTCCCTCAAGCTATATTTAAAATGGCAAAAAGCAAATCAGGCACACCAACACAATCAGCATCAACCCACTCCACGGTTCTCATTCATGAGCCCTGGGTGCAAAGCCTACACTAGGGAGAAGGTCCCGGGACCCCTCCGACACCCGAACTCGATACCAACTCATAACACGAAAATGTACGTACCCTTTTTCTTGAAATCGACTGACAGAGGCTGCGTCCATTGCGAATTTTTATGCTTTGAGCATATATGCAAATATAAACTCGCGTTCCAAGAATTACTTCGTATAGGCTATTTTTTAGGAATAGGTATTTTCGGAGGGGTCACCACATAAGAGACGACTTATGCCGAAAGACGGCGCCCCGTGGTAATGCTGTGTCGAGAGGGATACTATACGAAGTAACTGGAAGATAGTTGACTCTATCTCAAGTTAATTTAACTTGAATAAAAGGAAGCTACTCGCGTCTAAAGACTATGAATATTCATAGTCGTCAAAGTATAAAATATAGCAGATGACTATATTTTAAAATCTATTACGACATTATGGATAGCAAAAGTAAAGAGAATCACGTCCAAGTGAGGTAGACGGACCCCTGGGGGCCCGCCAATCTCGCAAGGAAGTTCATGGCTTTACTTAAAATTTAAAAACCGACGCAATCCCACGAAAACAACCGGTCATACACACGTGTGGAAATGCGTCGTGCACGGACCACGAAATCCTCCGCCAGCCGCCACACATCATTAGGAAATATTAAAATTAACCCATGCCCACCGCCCGCATTCATCCGTATCACATCTAAGATCCACGGATAATTGCGAGCTAAATAAAATGGACATGCCTTAAGACTAAATAAATGAACACAGTACACAGGAGCTTGAGGTTTGCTGAAAATCCTGACTAAATAATCCACTTAACAGAGTGGAAGAATAAGTATCTGAGCGGACTAAATTGACTTTACTTTAAATCATTTGGGGCTGAAGAATTGATTTATACGAGGGTAGGGAAGGATGTATTCTTTATTTCAGTGACGCGTGTCAAAGGGGTATCACAATATTTCATTTAATATTCAGAAAAATTCAAGTTCAACTAATATATATATGAAAGTACGTACTGAAAAGTACATACGGAAATTGAAATCTCTAATTGTAAGTAACCTCGGGCGACCCCTTCATCGAAGACATTACATTCGTCGTTCGACTCCGGAATCTACCCGTCGCGAATTGCCTTCTTGCTCATATCAACAAATCATTTATTGCGTCAAGCGTACGAACGAAAATCGGACGAAGCGAAATGCACATTAATGAATACATATTCATGTATAATCAAATTAATAAGGACTAATATATAATATCAAATCGGATGCATGATCCAATTTTAATCGAATAAAGTGAAATAAAGTCGCAATTAATTCATGCGACTCGCGTATTCGCGATTCGCGATTCCACGGTACGAGACTCTACAATCGGCGGAAATAATCCGCGCATGCATATTATAATTGAAACCGCGAAGTTACAAACAAGACAAGAAGGCCTACCTCAGCTAATAAATATAAACCACATTCAATGTTGATGCTACCCACGAGCAGATTCCACAAGTAGAATCTGCTCGCGGTCGCTATGCTCGCAAATATTTAGAAACAATTATAACCGGCACCCCATACCGATTCGGATCAATCGTCCTACGGCACAGGATACCGGGGGGACAAGACTCTAAATTTAAAACTTTGAAAATTGAAAATCGGGTCAGAGGGTATAAAAAATATTGAAACCATTGTGACTCACTCGGCGATGTCTTGAAACTGCCTGTAGTAGGTTGATGTAGTAGGTTGACGTTGAAGATGGTGTTGAAGACAATGATGAAGATGATGCTGGAGCAGCTGGAACTTACGAGCGTGAATTTAACACTCCCGAAACGGATTTTAGAGTCCATTATGTAGCAAGTTTTAAGTCGCGGTCGACTTTATTTTCTCCGGCGAAAAAAGATGCACTCCCGATATTTTATCCTGTAACGAGAGAGAAGAAATGCATGATAAGACAACGTTCATAAAAATACCCAATATAATGAAAGATTGAAAAAGAGAAATAAAAATGGATTTTGAAACTTACCGATCCCTTCGCTGCAGCCATGCCCGATGGAGGACCTCTCCGCAGGAATCGCCTTTTGACTCTAATTATCGCGGACGAGCAAATTGTAAAAGATTTTTATAACTCTGAACACTAACATCTAACATCGCGACCGTATACTTATTTCCGGCGAACAACACTGATTCTAATTTTCGCGAATTTTATCTAAGATCGCATTGCACGCGATCACAAAATACGGAAATCAAATAGCTGGAACCTGGAACCTACGGACTTGAAGTTAACACTCGCGAAACGAATTTTAGAGTCCATTATTCAGCAAGGTATAAGTCGCGACCGACACAATTTTCTCCGGCGAAAAAAGATGCACTCCCTATCTCGCGATATTTTATGCACACACTGATGAATCCTGTAACAAGAGAGAAGAAATCTATCATAAGGCAACGTTCATCAAAATACCCAGTATAATGAAAGATTGAATTTAAAAATATTTTGTTACTGGAAAATTAGAATTGAAAAAGAGAAATTAAATATGGATTTTGAAACTTACCGGTCCCTTCGCTGCAGCCATGCCCGATGGAGATCCTCTCCGCAGGAATCGCCTTTTGACTCTAATTATCGCGGACGAGCAAATTCCAAAATATTTTTATAACTCTAAATACTATAATCGCGACCGTACACTTATTTCCGGCGAACAACACTGACTCTAATTTCCGCGAACTTTTGTTTCGGTAGCAAGTGACTCTAAGATCGCATTGCGCGCGATCGAAAAATTGCTGGAAAGAAGAAGTATTAAACACAAGAAATATTCAAGCCAAGCGTTTGATCGGTTCTACCATTTCAATACAAATTCAATCTTTAATAATTATCGAAAATGTAATGTAATGTAATGTAATACATGTAATACAAAAAGTATCGCAGATATTATAATATTAAATATACTCTCAATCCATGGTGGATGACTATCGTCGTAGTCAAAATCGAGTAATAAAGCCAATGTTTAAATGAGGATATAAACCGTTTTCCTCGTTTTTCAAGAAAATCTAATTGGCAAGATCAAATTTTCTTAAGAAGACGTACGGAAATTAGGTTTATGTATACGCAAAACTTGAAGTCAAAAATACAATTGCATACCAGGCACACACTTCGAGTGAAATCCTAAGCCCTTTATATATTTATACAACGGATGGCGAAATCAGAACTGTTAATGATAATTATCGGAAATAAAATGCTGTTAAGCATGGATCAACGTTAGAAAGAGAAAGAAGTTCAAGCAAGAAAGAGAGAGAGTGAATGTCGCTAGTGTAACTGCGGCGCGGACAAGACTTGACTTTGAAAGGTCACGGAACAATACGAACCAAACTGCCTCGTCGAACTGCGTATTTGGCTGTCTATTCTCTTCCACGCGAATATTCGCAAGTTAATTTCCCGAAATCTACGAAAATCGAACTCTAATTGATATTAGAATGACGAAATTACTTCAAAAGTCGAAATGAATGATCGCGGACCACGAAGCTTGCAAAGTACGCCGCGAAGAAAGTGACGCTATGTCGGAAAACTCGAAAATTCACCACTTAATTACCAAAAAAAGTACAAAACCGAACCGTGGAAGCTTCGTGGAACTTGTGGAAACACGTTTCGAAACCAAAAAGTAAAATTTTGAGAAAATAAAAACCGAAAAATCGGAGCACACTGAAAACACGTCCGTACTACTCGAGGAACGACAGGCGAGAGACTTTACCACACCCCGCGCCTAAGGTCCACGCGCACCGCGCATGCTCGGGAGTGGGGAGCAGGCGCGTTGAGCACGTAGGCCCCACTAACCTTACTTAATCCTCTCGTACGTGTGAGCTACCTTACGTACACACAAACATATAACGCCATTCAGAATGACGTCATACATGGGAATATTTCTTAAATAATTAATTTTAACAAGTTATTAACAAATATTCCATAACCCCTTAATAAATATGCTTTATATCTTACCTCTATGCATTGAAAATGTTGCGTATAAACTTATAATAAGCATGTTTAAGAAAAATTTGTTCATATAACGAACTTAGAATGTTAATTAATGTTTCAAGTAGTTCAATTTATATAAATTTTGTCAATATATACGTAATCTTGCAGTCTGACGCTTCATTAATTGTCATCTACTCAAAAATAAATTGTTGAATAATGCTTAAATTAGGAATAAACAACAGAATTTGTACGACGTAATCATTGTTAATTAACTACAAAATTCAACAGTATGCAGCTTACACAGATGGAAAACAAATGTTATTATTGATAACATCAGTTTCCAGATTGAATTTACAAAGTTTTTGTTGCTTAATATTAGAAAATCAAGGAATAAAGAACAAAATTACAACGAATGCGTAACCTAACAATCATACAAATTTTCAATAAAAGGAAACACGATTTGTTTGAAATATCATCTAAATCTATATCAGAACGAGTCATTGAATAAGTTAATGACATTCAGAGTTATTAATAACGTTGTTTGATGTGTTATTTGAAGTATTCATTATCTAGAATTATGAATATTCGTAAAATATTCGTATCGTTGACAAGATTAAATTGTTCGTCAACTTGTAAATAACTGCATATTTGTATCATATTACGTTGAAATATTATTAAAAATAGGTCGTAGGCTTCATAAATAATAATATCATTAAAAATCATTGCGTATTTAGCTCTGAAAATGCGAAAATACAGAATTTTCTAAGAATATTTTAGAAACTACGTACGTACTTTGCGTCCTTTTAGGATAAAATTGATAACAAATTACTGCCAGTACAGTGAACGGTCTAAGAAATATAGTATTTCCAAGAAATCACAATGTTCTGGTGTAGCTAATTATGTATTCCAGCGTTATCAGTTTATTTACATTAAGGATCATTCGCTCGGGAACATCAGGGGCGTAGGAACAGCATTCCCGGCCCATTCATTTCAAAGCGACCTCAAGGCCGTAGGAACGAGGGCTCCTAGAGGCGCTATATATATTTCGTTATTCTTTAGTTATTAATTAAATACGTTACTACTTTATCATCATCATGAGAATAAACTAAAATTATTATTATTTTGGGAGTGACATAAGTCATGTTTTCGAAATGTTACTTTAAAAAATGCAAAAGCAAAGTGACTCAAAAAGCCAAATAAATTAAGCGAATAATAGTTAGTTAAAGCGACTGAAATGAACATTAATTGGCAATTCATAATTAACAATATATCATCCGTTTAATATTCGTTTAAGTCGCTTAATAAAACGCGCCTTACGCTTATGAAATTGTTCGATTATTAGAATTTAAACATATTCAGTAATAAAATTCATATTATTGTCAAAATTCTACAGAGATTATTCTTGCGTTTGTATTATCGGATATTTGCTATAAATTTTCTTTTGAATACCGACTAACATGTTTCTCACAGGTATATGAGTTTTTGATAAATAATCCCATGTCTTATTTTTCATTTTTAGTACCAAAAATATAAAAAAAACAATCTACTTATATATCTCATCTGTGATATGAGCACAGACCAGATATCGGACAAAACTGCTCTTTCGTGTTTATTAAAAGATTGCTTATCTGTGCGCCTTAATAAAAAACTCTATTTGTTATACTTTAATTATGACACATTTACAGCTACTCTAACTTAAGAGATGAATTAATTCATGCAACATATTTTAATCAAATAATAATTCGAACAATTAAATTTAATTAAATGATATTTTAGCTTTCGGATGAAGCACATTTTGTCTATTAACTAATTTATTTGATTTGTTAACTAATCTGTTTTTTTATTAATGATTACAGGACGGCCACTGCTTGTTTCGCCGGGACGTGCACTATCAAAGAAGATAAAAGAATGAAGGGCCTTTGTCCAGATATTTTATTTACGAGCGTTTATTTATTGCATATATTTATATATTTATGTTTGTCACATTCTAACATTTATTTGTATGCAATGTTGTATGAACATCTTAAATAAATGACTTTATTACAAATATATTGTGTTATATTTTATATCTCCTCGAAGTACCGAATATCCAGAATCCCGTTTGTCCTCAAATTGTCGCGAGAGTCTTCACTCCCTTTGATCGCAAAAGGTGGTTGGCGAAATTGTCGTTATTCGGTTTTCATTTAAATGGCGATCGAGAGTCGCCATTCCGTTAAACAGCAAAAAACCGTTGGCGACCGAGAACCGTTACGAATAACGTTCGTGGCGACTGGCCGGCGCCATTCAAAAGAAAAGTGAAATCCACATATTTTTAGGTGTTTTCGGGCCAAATTTTGAGTTCCAAGCAATTCCCGTCATTCAGTTTTCATTTAAATGGCGACCGAGAGTCGCCATTCCGTTAAACAGCAAAAATCCGTTGGCGAACGAGAACCGTTACTAAAATTAGTTAGATTTGGCGAGACACATTACGCGTGCTTATTTTTCGAGAATCTTTCAAAATTTGAATAAAGATTATGACGTAAATATAAAAGATAGACAATCTTCGTTTATTGCAAAAAATTCTGTGTGCTTTTGCGAATAAAATGATATGAGTGACATTTGCAAAATAAAATTGCAAATATGTTTAAACATTAGTTAAAGTTGGCGAGACATGTTTCGTGCGTTCATTCCTCGAGATTCTTTCAAAATTTGCATAAAGATTATGACGTAAATATAAAAGATAAACAATCTTCGTTTGTGGCAAAAAATTCTGTGTGCTTTTGCGAATAAAATGATATGAGTGACATTTGCAAAATAAAATTGCAAATATGTTTAAACAGTAGTTAAAGTTGGCGAGACATGTTTCGCGCGCTCATTCGTCAAAACTCTTTCAAAAATTGCATAAAGATTATGACGTAAATATAAAAGATAGACAATCTTCGTTTGTTGCAAAAAATTCTGTGGGCTTTTGCGAATAATATGATATGAGTTACATTTGCAAAATAAAATTGCAAATATGTTTAAACATTAGTTAAAGTTGGCGAGACATGTTTCGTGCGTTCATTCGTCAAAACTCTTTTTAACTTTGCATACAAATTGTGACCTAAATATAAAAGATAGACAATCTTTCTTTATTGCAAAACACTCTGTGGACTTTTGGGAATAAAATGTTTTGAGTTACATTTGCAAAATAAAATTGCAAGTATGTTTAAATATTAGTTAAATTTGGCGAGACATGTTTCGCGCGCTCATTCGTCAAAACTCTTTTTAACTTTGCATACAAATTGTGACGTAAATATAAAAGATTGACGTTCTTTCTTTATTGCAAAACATTTTGTGGACTTTTACGAATAAAATTATATAAATTACATTTGCAAAATAAATTTTCAAGTGTGTTTAAATATTAGTTAAAGTTGGCGAGACATGTTTCGCGCGCTCGTTTTTCGAGACTCTTTTTAAATTAACATAAAATTTGTGACGTAAATATAAAAGATAGACGATCTTTCTTTATTGCAAAACATTCTGTGGACTTTTACGAATAAAATGATATAAATTACATTTGCAAAATAAATTTGCAAGTATGTTTAAATATTAGTTAAATTTGGCGAGACATGTTTCGCGCGCTCATTCGACAAAACTCTTTTTAACTTTGCATACTTTGCATAATGTCAGCAGGGTCCTACTGTCATCTAATGTAGTTGCAATTTTATTGGGTGAATACTTCATGAAAAATTAATTTCATCTTTATAAATAGCTTCCTAGTTGAATAACAAATGATTTTTGTTTAAACATTTTTTTCCTATGTGCCCTAATAAACAAGATATTGAAAGAAAACAATTTGCGTTTTCCATTGCGGTAAGCTCCAAATTCATGGACAGAAAAAATGCCGTCCATCTAGCGGCGGAAAGGTGGAACTAGACTATCAACTCCCCTCGATAGTGTACCCTCAGCAAGGGTCAAATTTTTTTTTTTTTTTTTATTTCAAAAAAAAAACCTGAGCTAAAAAGCCCATGGTCAGGTTTACATTTGTGATCTGTAGTCTTTGGTAAGAAATCTTTGGCTGGTTTACAAATGTAGTTTGGGTATGCTAGCAGCGCCCAGTGGATTGTCCCCTAGCGCTGACCAGCCTGGTACATTGTGTCTGATTATCCTATCTTATTTTCCTGCCTTAACTCTAGCTTAGCCTATATGTGGATATTACATTGTGTGAGAAACTTGGTGATATGTCGCAGTCCAACTATGTGCGGTTTTTCCAGAAAAATGTCGATGCTGAGAGGTAGTTGCCATCCACGGTAACGTAGATCCCTTATCAATTGCAATCGGTGTGAGTCCAGCAAGGGACATTGCCAGAGAATATGATTAATGTCTTGTGCCGCTGCGCCGCATTGGCATGATGGGTCGTTGATGAGGTTGATCCTGTGCAGGGATTCATTTAGACTGTGGTGGTTTGCACGGGCACGACAGACCCAGGCAGTGGTACTGCGTGGTAGTGCCGATTTGTGGAACCAGGGTTTGGAATTGTGTCTGTAGAAGATATTGAAATATTTTCTTCCGGTGCCAGAGAGGCCTTGGGCTCTTCCCATCCAGGAATTCAGGGAGTTGGTCCACATCTCCTCCCTAAACAGCGTGAAGAAGTCGCGTACCGGAGTTTTCCAGGTGTGGAGTGGGGGATTTAGGGTGGCCTCCTTCGCCAACCTGTCCACTTCCTCATTGCCCTTTAAACCTTTGTGGGCCGGTATCCAGATGAATTCTATTCTCTTGTGCCCATCATTAGTGAAGGCGAGTTTATTGATTTTATTGATTGTTTCGGTGATATATCTGTTCCAGTGTGTGCTGTCTCTTTGCATGAGGCATTGTATGACGCTAAGGGAATCTGTGCAGATGAGAAAGGAGCGGTCTGGGTGGCTTGCCACTGCATCTAGAGCCCTGCTAATGGCCAAGCACTCTGCGGTAAAAACCGAGAAGTGCTTACCGACACTGACTGCCTCTGCTTGGGCCAGTCCATGACACACCCATGCAAGACCCGTGGAATTCCCATCGGGTGTTTTGGAGCCATCAGTGAAAATTGGGTTAAAGCCTGGGTAGGTGGTGCTTAGTAGGCTGGTGAACTCCTTGTTGATGTTGGTGCTGTGTTTTAGACTGATGCCGTCATCTAGGTTGAAAATGTCCGGTTCAGGTCTGGTTGGTGGTAGAGCAGGTGGTGTTAGGAATGTGTGGTCTATTGCCATTGTATGTCGCAGTGGCCATACCCTGCGCATTGAGTTGACTATGGTTTCCAGTAAGGGTTTACGTCTGTGTGTCAGTTCTGTGATATTTAGATAATGTTGAAGGTGGTCATATAGGAAGTGCTGTGGTTTGGAGAGAGCTTTCGCGATGTGTTTCTTGCCTGCAAATAAGGCACGCTGTTCCATGGGTGGTAGTTTCGCTTCTGCGAGGATGACATTGGTAGGTGTAGAATTTCTGAGGCCCAGGGCTAGCCTGGCTGCGGATAGCTGGATTCTTTCTATTTTTTGTCGGAGCTTCTTTTTGTTGGGGAGTGTGATATGTAGGCAGTATTCAAATTTTGAGCGGAGGAGGCTTTTATAGACCGTGAGCAGAGTGTTGGGTTCAGTGCCCCACCAGGTGCCCCTGAGGAATCTGATGATGTTGAGAGATCTGCGATTCTGTGTGCAGATCTTTTCTGTGTGGTGGTGAAAGTTGAGTTTCTGGTCTATATGTACCCCTAGGAATTTCGCGATTGCTATATTGCCTATGGTGGAGTTATCTATTCTGATGAAGATGGAGTTTGGAGGGTTTGTTTTTCCATTGAATATCACCAATTCTGTTTTGGTTGGCGCAATGTCCAGACCTAGTGCCCGGAGTCTGTGGAGGATGGTGTTGGCTGCTTGTTCAACTTGCTGGCATGAGGTTTGCAGGATGGAGTTTGTTGACGATATGGCAATATCGTCCGCGTATTGAAGGATGTTGGAATGTATCGGTAGGTTTTTGTCAATGTCAGCCGTGTACAGGGCGTACAGCAGAGGGCTAAGTACCCCTCCTTGTGGGACACCCTTGTGTACATGTCTCATTATGGATTGGTGTTGACCGTTTGCATCTTGAATATGAAAGTGTGCCCTTCTGAAAGCTGTGAGGTGCTGGATAAATTGCACTGGAATACTGGATATTCCTATTTGGTGTAGTTTGGAGGTGAGAATATTCGGTATGACGTTGTCAAATGCTGACTTGACGTCCAGGAAGGCTGCAGCTGTGGAATGGCCAAGTAGAAGTCCTGCGTCTACTTGCGCCGTGAGGCTGAGGATATTATCGGCTGTGGAGCGGTTTCTCCGAAACCCTGATTGGCTGTTAGGTAGTAAGTTGTGGTGCTCTAGCCAGTAGGTCAACCTCTGCGAGAGTAGTCTCTCTAGTAGCTTACACGCACAGGAGGTCAGCGCTATTGGCCGTAGGCTCGACTGTCCGGGTTTGGGTATGAAAAATATCCTGCTGTCTCTCCAGGTGTCTGGGAAGGTGCTTCTAGTGTACATGTTATTCATAGTGTCCAGAAGAGCTAGTCTCCACTTGGTTGGAAGGTGTTTAAACATGTTATTTTCCAGGCCGTCTAAGCCCGGTGCTGATTTGGGGTTTAGCTTGTTGGTAATGCTATTGAGTTCTTCAAATGTGAAGCCAGTGTCCAGGAATGAGTCTGTCATTGCTGAGGCGATGGGTGGGTGGAGATTGGAAGCCCAGGGGGGGCAGAGTTTGTCAATATGACATTGGATCGTATCTGTATGTGGAGCTGTTCTATTGGGGGTGGACGAGTCCACCCATTTGTTCTTAAATATTTTTATTTTCTTCCAGAATTGTACGGTGTCGGAGTTGTGGTTCAGCTCCTCTGCCATTAATCTAAAACTGGATCTTTTTTTGTTTATTAGAAGTCTTTTAGTGAGTGCCGATTGTTTGCTGTAGGCTATCCAGTCTAGTGATGATCCTGTGTGTCGCCATTTGAGAAAGAGCGCTTTCCTGCAGCGGGTGGCCCTGTTGCAGTCGGCGTCCCACCATGGCACCGGGTTTTTGTAGCGGTGGGTTGGGATGAAGCTCCTCCGGGGGGTAACCAGAGCCACTGCATCCTTCATAGTGTCCGTAAGGATCGTGTACTGGTCCAGGGCGTCCAGCTCGAGGAAGTCGCTGGACAGCAGGTATGGATGGATGGAGTCAAGATTGCTTTTATAGGCCCTCCAGTCGGTCATTGTGGAGGAGAGTCTGTAGTTTTTGGGTCTATAGTGGAATTTCGTGAGCTGTAGGCTGATTGAGAGCGGAAGGTGGTCTGATCCCCACGGATCATCCAGTTGTAGTGTGCTGATAAGGTGTGATGTTCTGTTAGGAGATATGATGAGGTCTATGTTGCTGCTGCCGTTGTGGGTATGTCCAACGAAGGAGGTAGTGTCAGTGTTGTGTACGCGGCAGTCGTTGTCTTCGAGAGTCTGAAGGAGAAGTTCGCCCGTCCTATCGGTAGACCTACAGTTCCAGACTGTATGGTGGGCGTTAAGGTCCCCCAACAGGAGGAATTGCTCGTGTGCGTTCAAGTTGTGTAGGAGCTGGTCCCATTTATCTTGCTGGAAGGGTTGTCCGGGAGGCCTGTAACAGGCGCATAGGAGTATGTTGGTGTGCTGGCATCTGATGTCTATTGTAATGGTTTCAGTTGAGTCATCGTCAACTATTATGTCAGGAAATTGAGTCCAGGGAATGGAGTTCCTCACGATAATGGCGACGCCGCCGCCACGTCGGTTGGTCCTATCTTTCCTAATGGTGGTGAAGCCGGGGATGTTAAAGGTGGTTTCTGTATTGAGCCAGGTTTCAGTGCAGACGAACACGTCATATACGCCTGCCTGTCGCCAGAGCTCTGCTTCTTTGTTGGCAATTTGCCTGCAGTTCCATAAAAGGATTTTAATTTTTTTGTATGCGTTGTCCATTGTTGGGTTTGACATTGCGCATGAACTGAGTGATGGGTCTGGGTTTTGTTAACGGTTTGATGCCGATGTTTCGCTTTGTGCCTAGGTTCTTCGTTGCTGCTTGATTCTGAGACTGGCGGATGATTGGTGTGTCTTGTTGTCTCGCGTGCTGCGAGGATGTGGTTGCTGTTTGTATAGTTGCGGTAGGGTTCTGTTTTACAGTTGGTGGTGGAGAATTGGGTTCGGTGGTGACTGTGCGGTTTTTTTCTACGAATGTCTTTACTTTGGAGTAGGTTCTGAGGGGTTTGGAGTTCCATGGGTTGTCCACCTTGTCGGATTGGTGGGAAATTCCTCCAATGGTGCGGAGTTTGTATTCCTTGTCCATGGATGCTTCTGGGAGCGAGGGAAAGTTTGAGTTTGTTTGTGGTTGCAGGTGGTTTGGTGTTTGGTGCTCAGTGGTTTGAATGATTGTGGAGGGTATCAATACTGTGCTTCGTTTGGCTTGTTCACAAGCCTCATAAATGCTGATGTTGTTGAATGCCAGCAAGGTGTTTACCTCTTTCTGGTAAATCATCTTGGGGCACTTGGAATGGAAAGTGGGGTGGTTACCCTGGCAGTGGATGCAAGTATTCTCCGCTGAGCAAGTGTGCTCCGGGTCTTTACTCAGTCCACAGGCTAGGCAGGTTGGGCTGCCCCTACATCTCTTTTGTGTGTGGCCAAATTTGCCACAATTCCTGCAGGTTTTGACTTTTTCTATATAAGGATCTATGGGCTTGTTCAGCATGCCATAGAGCTGGATTTTACCGGGGAGGGTTGAGCCTTCAAACGTAATTAGAAGGGTTTCACTGGGAGTCCAGTTTATTTCCTTAGTGGTCGTGTCGATTACTTTTCTGTTGAGTCTAGTTGCGTGTAAGATTTTGCATGGTGAGCTGGCCAGTTCTAGAAGATCCTCTAGGGGGTATTCCAGGCTGAAGCCTTTAAGGATTCCTTTTTTTTCCAGGAACTGCCTAGGCACGAATGCTGTGAGGCCTAGTTCCTTATTCTGAGATGCTGTTATAATCTTATTGGCTTCCATGCTGTTATTGAAGACAGCCTCCGCTCTGTTGAAACCCCTGGGGCGTAGGTGATGTATCCCAGCCCGCATGGAGTGCAGGGTTTTAGCTATTGCCATCATATTGTGGCCTCTGCTTTTTTTGGTGGATGTCTCGGACAAGCGTACCTCAACCAATGCTGGGCCACTGTGGGAGTCCGGATACAGCTGTAAGGATCTTGGTTTTGATGGCGGTGCCGAGGGTGCTTGCTTCCTCTTTGGCGGGTCGGCCATGTTGTATGACGGCGAAGGGCACTTTCTTTTAGTAGGTTCGGTAGGTGGAAGGGTTTTTTTTTTGCTGGGACCAACCGTGGTCCAGCTGTCGTCCTCCGCAACTTCCATGTTGCTGTACACTCCCTCCATGGGCCCCGGGGGGTCCTGGAGGGAAGGGTCCGTAGCCCCGCTCAGCAGGTTGGCGTGGGTACGCTAACCTCCGAGAACGGAGCCCCTCCCTTATGCGATTCCTGTAGAGCTTTGTGGGCCAATTAATTGGTCAGTTAATGGTGAGTGCACCGAGTATCCTGTCTATAATCACTGTGGCGCAATGCGCACTTTAATAAAAAGAATAAATGGTAATATACGTTCGCTCCGATCTACTCTCTCTCGTCTCCAAGGGTCCAAGGGCAAGGGTCAAATTCATGGACAGAAAAAATGCCGTCCATCTAGCGGCGGAAAGGTGGAACTAGACTATCAACTCCCCTCGATAGTGTACCCTCAGCAAGGGTCAAATTCATGGACAGAAAAAATGCCGTCCATCTAGCGGCGAAAGGTGGAACTAAAATCGTTACTCCCCTCCTGCGGGTACGGATCTGTAATGATCAAATTCATGGGCAGAAAAAATGCCGTCCATATAGCGGTCAAAGGTGGCACTAAAATGGCTTTTAATTCAATTTAACAGATAAATGTCAGACGATGACTGAACAAGAGAAACGAAATTTTCCTGAAAATACTCCCGTCATAGGAGCGGTGTAGCGATTGTAGTTCCACCTGTCGGCCGCTAAATGGACTACATGGCACGATTCTTGGAGCTTAGTTCCACCTGTCTACCGCTAGATGGAGCACATGGCATGATTCTTGGCATAAATTTCGATGTTACGGAAGGTAAACGAAGGAGGGGAGTAGCGATTTTAGTTCCACCTTCCGCCGCTAGATGGACGGCATTTTTTCTGTCCATGAATTTGATCCTTGCTGAGGGTACACTATCGAGGGGAGTTGATAGCTAGTTCCACCGCTAGATGGAGCCACATACACGATTTCTGAAGTTTAGTTCCACCTTTCCGCCGCTAGATGGACGGCATTTTTTCTGTCCATGAATTTGGAACTTACCGCAATGAAAAACGCAAGTTGTTTTCTTTCAATATCTTGTTTATTAGAGCACATAGGAAAAAAAAGTTTAAACAAAAATCATTTGTTATTCAACTAGGAAGCTATTTATAAAGATAAAATTAATTTTGCATGAAGTATTCACCCTATCAAATTTCATTCAAATTAGATGACGGTAGGACCGTACTGACAATCCGTGACTTCCGCGACTTTTTGGCTTTTATTTTCGAAACCAAAGACCGTTCTACGTGTTTCAGGAATGCTTTCCAAAGAAAAATGTCTGCTCTACCGCATACAGTATTTGGAATTCTCGTCAGAGGTCCAAATTTTATGTTAATTTAAAAAGAGTCTCGAAAAACGAGCGCGCGGAGCGTGTCTCGCTAACTTTAAGTAATATTTAAACATACTTGCAAATTTATTTTGCAAATGTAACTCATATCATATTATTCGCAAAAGCCCACAGAATTTTTTGCAACAAACGAAGATTGTCTATCTTTTATATTTACGTCACAATTTGTATGCAAATTTAAAAAGAGTTTTGACGAATGAGCGCGCGGAGCGTGTCTCGCCAACTTTAACTAATATTTAAACACACTTGCAAATTTATTTTGCAAATGTAATTTATATCATTTTATTCGTAAAAGTCCACAAAATGTTTTGCAATAAAGAAAGAACGTCAATCTTTTATATTTACGTCACAATTTGTATGCAAAGTTAAGAAGAGTTTTGACGAATGAGCGCGCGAAACATGTCTCGCCAACTTTAACTAATGTTTAAACATATTTGCAAATTCATTTTGCAAATGTAATTTATATCATTTGGTTCACAAAAGTCCACAGAATTTTTTGCAAATTTGGAAAGATCCCCAGACCTATTTGCTGTTACAACCTTTCTTTGTGTTGGACAGTGTTGTTTTTGAAAATTTGAAACCGATCTACGAAGCTGGAGTCCATTGACGAATGTAGCATAGAAATATAATAATTTCTTACCTTACTAGGACCAGATACTAGGACCAGATACTAGGACCAGATACTAGGGCCGGTATTCGCTCGAATGACTTCTATCTTCTCGTACTACACGATATTCCACTGCGATGATATTATGCCCCACTTAGGACCGAGTTCAGTTCAAATTCCTTGATAATCAAAACCTAACAAAAACCTCACTTTGCCATAACGTATTTATTTATAGTAAAGTCATTCAAATCATGGATTTAAATCGCCGTTCAAGTTGATAATAACATTTTTATATTAACGCCGGAAAATTATGAATATTAAACTACATGCTCAAGAATAAGATATATTTTTCTGGGAGCAACTTTTGACTAGTGTTGTGAAGCTCGGGAACAAATGTCACCCTCGGTACCGCGGAGAATCTCCGCTAAAAAAAGAAGGGAGGTAGATTTACGAGTTTTTTCGAAAATCCAAGTATTTCGAAATGTATTTCGAAACGTTTTTCTAAACGCATTTCAATCAATTAAAGAGATTACTACGATACACCAAACTGTTTCTGACTACTTGTGTTAAAAAAACGCTAATAAAAGAATGAAAAACATAATGCATGTACGTACGTACGTATATTGATATTAATCACTTCGTGACAACTCATCGCCACAATTCAGCGCCACAACTCAGCGCGACACCTCTTCGCTCATTATCCTTTCTTCGATAAAACGGTACGTCAAGTTCGCCTACGTACAACATTCGATATGGAACTCGATATAACAATAACAACTTATACAAAAAGATCCACGTCGTTGTAAAAAAAACAGGTGCACCAAATCCAAAAGGGAGGAATTCCTATAGTCACCCTTTCGCGACTTCGGAAGTGCAAAATGTTCCGTTGTTTACATATACTTTTAAATATCACAATGTCGTATATACGCCAAAAGCTCTATTAGCGTTTATCATTCATAAAATATATGTATTTATATGTATTTATATGTATTTATATGTGTATATATATATATATATAGATATATTTGAAACTCTGAAGGCGGTTCGTGATTATTTCTACGTTAAATCTTAAGCGTAATATCGTAACGATTCTCCATTCGCTTCGAAATCGTAAGCGTTCATAAACGCGTATCTCTGTACCAGAACAATCATTCTAGCTCGCGACTGACGTGAAAATATACGTACAAAACACACTTGTAACTTTGACGTCGTTGATCGCGTTGATCGCGTTGATACCGATCGCGTATCGTTAGAAACCTTCGAAGAAAACAATATTTGGTAATCACCGACAATTGCGTTCAAATTGCGTTCAAATTGCGTTCAAATTGCGAAATTGCACATACAACGCTTGCACGTTTTCACGTTTATATAATCGTACAACCCTTCCTGCACGTCAAGAAAAACAAGTCCACTGCGCGCGATTTGAAGTCACGCTATAGGAAGGATCGCGGAGCACTAGTATCAATCGTATCAATCGTAACACTCGTGCAACTTAAATAACTCTTTGTTCGCGAAACTGATATTGCACTTTTCGCAATAGTGCTTGATGTCTCTGTCGAGATATTTCATAGCTATAATATTTTTTCGTAACCTCTTCAACGGTTTCTCACCTTCGTGTACTTGTTTCACTTTACCGTTTCTCAGATATGGATATTGACTGCGTAAGTATTTCGAATTGAAGCGTATCGCGGATATTTGCCGTATATCGAGTTTACCCGTCTTTGAACTATTTTCGGTCGCAGACCCCGCAAGGGATTTCAGTTCGTTAGGTACGCGTAAACGTTTTCTATGCTGCGTTCGATGAAACGAACTTACTCTTATCTCGTTCTGTACATTGACGAGTTCGTTGTTGGCCAGTGGCTTCGCGTTCTTCGGCAGTTGGTTCGCAATGGACTTTGCGCGATTCGTGGCTGTCTTCAACGTCGCGGACTTCGCGGACTTCGCGGACTTCACGGACGTTGTTTCTTGCAGCACCGTGTCCTCAGGATCCGAGAGGAGTTCCCGCTTGATCGCAAACTTAATGCTATCCTCTACGGCGAGTAATTTTGAAACCTTCTTTGGAAGTGCCTTCGATTCTTTTCCGATATTTCTTAACGCGTGCCTTTTCGTACCGCACTCCTCCGTTCCTACCGTTCCTACCGTTCCTAGCGATCTTTGGTTCTTATCCAATTTGGATTTCGTGTACTTTTTTTTATGACCTGTATAGTCGACGAATCTCGTCCTCGGCCTCAAAATTCGCCGACCCTCGTAATCCTCGTCCCTCTCTATCTTGATTCGTGTCGAATCAAATTCGAACGTCGATCGCACCTCCGGCTCCTCGATCTTCGGTTTTACGCCGAAATTCGAACCGGCGCTTTCCGGCGGGAGGAGGACACGGTTCTTCGTCTTTGTACCCACGTAATCCACGGATGTCTTTCTAGGCCTTAAATTACGCACTACCGTACTCGTGGCAACTTCCCTAGCACCACTTTGAGTATCTTCGTCACCGGTGATGGTGGAAGAATTCACTTTACCACCGGCGAAAACCGTATACCGTTCGGCATCCTTGCTTCCTTTATTCACACTCGACGAACTTCTATGATCTCGAAACCCATTACGGACCTCTACATTTGCCAAGTTTCCGAAATGATTGCTCGCATCTTGCTCTCCGTTGACCTTCTCGTAATTCGGGGATACGGTACGATTACTTTGGTCCTTTTTATCACAGCAATATTCGCAGCTCGCGTAAGCCGCATACGCGATACCCTCCCGAATACTGCTCGTTCGAACACTCTTCACGGGAAAGGTTACGGAACTCATCGAATTGATATAGTTCACGTTCTCCACTATCGGATCCAGCTCATAGATATCGTAGTCCGGCGGCTCCACTTTGATCTTTATGTTCTCTATATGCACCATCGGTATCCCGATTCTCTCCTTCTCGTCTGCCCTCTCCTCCTTCCTCATCCAGGACAATTGACTCTTCAAGCCGGCGTCCGTTTTTAAACAGTCCATGTAGAATTTGTGAAACTCCTCGAGCTTGTAACTGCATCGGTGGCACATGTGTTTCGGTAACAGGTCCATTTCGTGTACCTGGGATTTCGGACACATTCGTTCCAAGAAGCAAGTAGTTACTTACATATTTCACTAACTCTAGTTTACTATTCTCTAGTATTTTTCAGGAATTTTCATAACTCGAATATGTTCAGGTTGACTCTTCCAGAGTGCCCCACTTCCAAATCAATGTTTAAAAGTCAAAAGTCTCACGTGTCAAATAATTCATCAACAAGGAATATTAAAACCTTGTTCAAGAATTTGACCGATTGACGATCCTTATTAATTAACAAGAACCTAATTAGGGCTTACAAGATCGATCGGAGCACCCTAGGAGAGTTTTAATAGTTTAATAGTTTAATAGTTTAATAGTTTTCAATTTCAACGTACAGGTGGTATTTCGTAATCGTAATGTAATTGGAATTCGATAAGAAATATATATGGACGGTAGTATACACAATAAGCGAAGGTCAGATAAGTAAGTAAGTACAACAAGTGCATGTGCAGAGTGTTAGGAAGAAAAGAGCGAAGGAGCAAAGAAATCGATCAACAATTGCGTTTAGTAAAAAGAAAATAAAAAAATAAAAAAATAAAAATGTGGAAAAGTTAGCGTGAAGATATCGATGACGGTCGTCAAACTTATCCGATTACTAAAATATTTTTCAGGTAAAATATATAAAAAGAAATAAATACGTCGTGACATGACGAGGACAATAACGATAGCTGTTTGCACTTTACCATCCGAATTCAAGAATCACGCGATAGCTTATCTCGAGAGATTTCAGATTAGGTTTTTGGACTACTACAAAAGTGGTAAGTGCCAATAAACTCGGCAAATATCACTGAAGTTATTGCATCAACAAAATTTTATTACAAAGAGGATAAAAAAGCAGGATTACGCAAGGGATAAATTTGGTTGTGGATAGTAATTATGACGAATAGTAGGGATGCAAAGTCCTTAAATTTCATTGACCGCTGTAGGTTTGCCAAAATGGCCAAGTACACGTTGCTTGTAATGACTACTTGTTGCGACGTTGTTTGCGAAAATCGCGCACTCGGTACAACCAAAACGAACCTTTCTAATTCGCGCTCTTTAAACATCAAGGTGTCACTATTATCACGCAATCACACAATCGAGCAAGTCGAAATTCAGTGGTTACAAAAGTAAATATACACCCCTTGTAATTATTTAACTGTTCCTCCTCGAGAAACAAGATCTCAAATTACATCATTAACGTAATTTCATTCTCAACCCCCTCGCGTGTCGTTAAATTCCGCTAAAGAATCTAAGCTCCCTTTGCGAGAGAAATTTCAATAAATCCTGCATAGTCCAAAAGTAAGCGATATAATTATAATTATAATCTGAAGTTACGCAATAGAAAAAAAAGATGTGCTTGCAAGTATAATGTCGCGCAAAGTAACGATAACCTCACTTTTGTCATTGTCGATTTTCGAAGAAGTGATGGACGACTCGTTTGTTCGTGGGTCACATTTCCCACTCATTTACAAACCCGCATCGCGACTGGAAGAACACAGCGTGTTCTTTGACCGTTCGAACCTTCATCCTCTTACGTTCAAACGCATTTCCTTATACTCGCAGTAATAATCGAGGAACAGAAATAATCGTTGGACAGAAGGGGATCGTGGATAATGTTAAAGGACAAGACCCCAAATACGTGTATATTTCCTATAATGCAAGCCAGACGTAAACGGATGCGGATATATAGCATATGCATAAGGATAAGGATATGAATAAGGATAAGAAGAGGAAGAAGACGATGACGATGACGATAAAGCAGAAGTAGAAGTAGAAGGATAACGGTGATTCATGACGTACCATGATCGGCAGGACTGCGTTGATTTTCTTGACGTGGTTCTCATTCTTGTCGAATATATTAATCGAGATACCAGATTGCTTGCCGCAGAGTCGGCAGACGCGACTTGATTCCAGAGTCTCCATGTTACCGCGATATACTAAAATGACGGAATATGTACAGAATTCTATCGAGGAAGAAGGATATTGGAACCGCGTGTTCGCTTCGCTAGCTGTCTCTTCGCGCTCGAAACGCGGGAAAATCACGCGTAAAGTCTGCGGAGCGCGGACTTTCTCGCGCCTAAGTACCACCGCACGATTCTGCGTCACGCTTCCCAGGCTCTCCCCACGTTCTCCGCGCAAACGTCGTGCGCCTATTGGTAAAACGAGGTATACCAAATCGGTCGGTATATCGGTCTTCTCTACCGACGGAGGTCGCTGAAAAACGATCGGATCCAGAGTGATACGTCACATCGAAACGGGCTCCACAGGTCGCCGTTTTAACCCCCTCGATTATTGCGTTACCGTTTCCACTCCCACTCCCACTCCCACTCCCACTCCTCACGAATAACCAGGAAGATCGATTCTGATCGTAAGACACACGGAATCCGGGTTCACCCACCAACGTCCCTCCGCCAACGGCTGCTGAGAACAGTATATCAAACTTGCTCCGACATCTCACGGTATTCTCCTATAATCCCCCCTAAAATTCAATTCACTCGATGATTAATAAACTGTACCCTGACACTCGTTCGAAGCTTACGCTAAGCTCGCGGTAAATCATGGTGTCGGAAAAACACTCTACTTCGCTCCTTCGCTCGTTTTCGAGCAGATACATCATTATCATTTTCGTGACTCGGGAATTGGGCACAGCTGCACTCTATAACGGAGAGCTGAATTGCATAACCTGAAAAAACAGTGAAAAGAGGGTTGTTTTTCTTGAGATTTGATCGTAACGAAAATTGTGAATCTTGTAATTTTACTAACGATGGAAGGAGAAGGCTCGTCCGGTGGGACTTCCGGCATGGACAAACATGCAGAACGGACGAAACGATTACGAGAGTTACACAGGAAAAGAGTAAGTTTGACAAGACGAGGACGCATCTTAACCTACGAAACCGTAATGCGCCATATTTATTTACTTCGACATCAGTTTTCTCTTTCGAAGGACCGCTTCTCACAGAATCTTGATTTCTTAGAACGAGGCGAGGCAGCAAAATCATAAGGAGGTAATCGAGGAAGACAAACGAAACAAACTTCCGTCAAACTGGGAATCTCGTAAAAGACAAGCGGAATGGCTGACGTATGACGAAGCTGCGCGGAAAGCTGCGCAAGAGAAGGTAAATCTCAGTGCGCGGCAAACTTCTTTACGGTCACCCAATTTCAATGTTCGAACATTCACGCAACTCGCAACAGGGTGAAGATTACGAAAGGAGCAAGTTACTCCACATCGATGCTACGGAAGCGGAACGCATGGCAAGGAAAAAACAAAATAAAAAGAATCCAGATCCAGGTTTCTCGGACTATGAGCAAGCAGCGATAAGGCAGTACAACAGGCTCGTAAAAAATATCAAGCCAAACATGGAAACCTACGAGGGCGCCAAGGAAAAATTGGGACCTGCATTTTACGGCGACAGAAATACGATTTTACATGGCTTGCACGAGGATAAAAAGGAAGCCGTTGACAAAATGGTAGACGACCTCGAAAAGCAGTGAGTGTTAACCATTATCGTTGATAATCCTTTCCTCTCTGTCCAGGAAATACGACCGAATTTAATTCCCCCTTTTTCCCTTTAGGATTGCCAAGCGTGAAAAATATAGCAGAAGGAGAATGCACAACGATGACGCGGACATTGACTATATTAACGAACGTAATGCTAAATTTAATCAGAAATTGGAAAGGTTCTACGGAGAATATACCCGTGAAACGAAACTTAATTTGGAGCGGGGTACAGCTATTTAAAGGGGACATGGACATCTCATGCCAATACATTTACTACAAACACCTTGTATTTTAAATAACATTTTCTAACTCGTACAAAAGGGACTCAGTCTGAAAAAGGGAAGAGAAAAAGCAGGAGTTCCGTAATATTTCAATATATCTAGGAATTTAGAAAATTTCAATGACCATTTCTTCGGCGAGAAAGAAGAGCCGAAACGAATAAAAACTGTGACATTGAATGAATTGAATTATTATGATTATTTTATACTTTCCTGTCGACGATCCCTTGGATTCCTACAACTTTTATTTAATTTAAGTAATAGCTTTATATACAGTTTCTTTAAGTTTCTAATTCAGTTCACATCATACCACCCAACTATGCAGTGTTCCTGGAAAGAAAAACAAAATTGTTGACGTATCGTTACCGAT
This sequence comes from Nysson spinosus, assembly GCA_910591585.2. Classification (NCBI taxonomy): domain Eukaryota; kingdom Metazoa; phylum Arthropoda; class Insecta; order Hymenoptera; family Crabronidae; genus Nysson; species Nysson spinosus. The sequence continues at coordinate 120,139 of OU342839.1, read as the reverse complement.
AATATTGCCTTTTTCCGAGATAATTCGGAGGATCGTAGAGGGCAAATACTCACGGCTCGGTGAAAAATTGTGATGATGCGTAACTCGTATATGAATATCCTGCGTTTCGCCTGGAAATTAAACGGACAGATTCTATCACCGAAATTATTGCTGTGAGAAACCATATCGAACTAATCTCAATATGTCACTACTTAATGTCCATTACTTACCGAGTCGATCAAAGCCGCGCAACGTAAAGAAGTAAAGTACTGACAGCGGTATATTTAATAAAAAAAACACCGTGCTTATACGCACTCCGTCAAACATGCGTTTATTATAGTTCAATCTTCTATTATTTCTATCCGAATCAGTTAATTGAAAAACAACACACGTGCGAGCATTAGGATCGGCAACACTATGCGCCTCGTCTGTCCCCAGTGTTTTTATTATGCGATGCGGACGCGTTATCACTGCCTAACTGTATACTGAAGATTTGACAAAACCACAACGACGAAAAACAACGAAAAACAACGAAAAACGACTATTCAGTCTCTCACGAGTCTGTAAAGAGCCTTTGAGCCTTTGAGCCTTTGGTGTTTGGTTGATCACAGCGTGCTAGAATCGAAAATAGGCGAAATATCTTCTCGCCAAGAGACGGGATATTTTTGCAGGAACTCTTAGTATCTTTTGATCGATTGTTACTTATCACAATGTAAATTCACATGCGGTTAGAACAGTCTGTTTAACTACTTTGGTGGACCAGGCGACTGACCACCTGAAGTGTTCAAGCGGGTCAGCGAATTCGCAAGTTCCTCCAGCGATTTCCTTCCACGCTGCGTCGTACCTGAGTTTTCGTGATTGAGGAGTCTCGGCATATCGCACTGTTCGCACTTGTTCATTAGCGGATGATTGTCGAACGTACACATCCTACAAACCCAGGAAGGTCCGTCCCTTTCTTCCCTGTCGATCTCGTTTCTAATCGATTCCGGTTGCCAGGCGGGCGGTTGACCCGGCAAGGGCGGCGGTTGTAGGTTCGAAGGTCTCGGGACAAACGGTTGACCGGTGTAAATGCCCTGATAAAACTCTTCGTTCGTTTCGCCCAAGGGTACTGCGAAGAAAATAAGGGTGTACGAACACGAAAGCGCCACGAAAGCGCCAGGAAAGCGCGCTCTTTACGAAGGAAAGAGGTTCCGAGGAAGTGAATCGCTCTACAAAGCGTACCTCTTGGATCTGACCACTGATCCACCTCGTCCGCTAGTCTGTCACATTCGACTTGAAGCTGATAGATTTCACTTCGTAATTTTCTCTTGAGTTCCTAGAAAACGATATTGCAATACGCAATGCGTATGATCGCGCATCATTTGGCTAACTGTTTCACGTACTTGCGGCGGCATCGCGGAATCAAAGGGCCTCGCGAGAGACTGTAATTCTTTTTTCATCGCTTCGAGTCGTCCCTTCTCGACCCTCAGCTCCTTGGCGAGTCTTTCCTTTCTAGCTAATTGTTCGGCGACCAATTTCCTTTGATGCTCCGCCACTAAAAGACCAACGTAACACCTTTTGTATTTATCAATCTTTTACGCATATTCTATCCACCATTATAGTTAATATATTTGTTAAAGCCGGTAATGAGAAAAGTGGGTGAGGTGAAACGCGTGCAGGAAGCGCATTCGAGGGCATTCGAGGGCATTCGAGGGCATTCGAGGGCATTCGAGGGCATTCGAGGGCAGTCGAGAGCAGTCGAGAGCAGTCGAGACGGTCGTAAGAGGGAAAAGCGGATCAGGTGGTCCACGTAGAATAGCTACGTGGCTATGTATAGACGGAGCGTGGGGTCAGGAATGCGTAAATATCGTTCTCAGTGTTACACGCGTAGGCGTAGTACGCGCGACGAACTGGCTCGCAAATACAGGAAGGTAAATACAGACCCTCGGAAAAAATGAGAAAGTCATAATGGAATAACTAGAGGGAGTTTTTGTCGAATAAAGTATTGTCAAACGTTTCTATCACCTTGATTTAACGGCGTTTTATTCTGATCGAAATTGGTTAGCACGCGTTCACCAAGAGGACTAGAGGGAGGCGAGGTCGTAGCGGGTCTCGAGGGTGTCGTGGGAAGGCTGCTGGAGGAGACGATATTCTTCGCCGATGGCACGGAAGGTGTAGTCGGGGCGCTCATAGTCGTCGTCGGCCTCGGTAACTGACTAGGTGGTCCAGCTGGAAGACCTGAAACCGAACTCGTTGGTTAGCGAAAATGAGCGATTACGTTGAGCGGATTAGGTGGAAGATACGGACCTGGTGGTCTCTGCGGACCGGTCTGCGCCGGTGGTATTAAGCTATTAGGCCTACTCGGACCCATTGGTGGCCTGATTCTCGCAGCCGCCACGCTGCCGACGCTTCCTGGACCGATGCTAATTCGAAGACGACTTTGAAAGCCTCGTGGGTCCAGGGACGAGCTCGAATAAGTCAAACTCGAACCCTGCGACCTGATGTCGATCGGAGGTTGAGGCTCCGAGGATGGTGGCCTCAGGGTCAAGCTCACCGACGTGTAACTTCTCGTATGATCGATCTGCGATCTCGTGTGCCCGGTCTTCTCGACGTTCACTAAAGGCTCCGCGTAATGCGGTCGTGGTTCGACGACAAGATCGCTTCGTTTACAAGTACCAATCGTAGGTACCGTTCGGAGGTCTAGAGTTTCGGAAATCAAACGAAAAAGATATCGTTAATAGAAGTCGACGGTCTATGTATTTTGATATTCTTGATCCTTCGATACCGAATCGAAAGTTGTAGTATATACTTAAAAAATCAAGTATTGCTCGGAATGTCGCGACTCGGTTCACCGAAGACACTTTAAAATTCATTCCTCGACTCTCTCTTGAAAAATATATTCTACGATCGTACCGCGATTGCTCGCAGGGCTGCAAGCAACGTTAACGTTCAGCTCGAATCCGGATGGTTCGTTTCTGACGTGATTTCCGTTTACGCAATTGCCGTTTACGATCGGTCCCGTGCAATCGTCGAAGAAACCGCGCGACGTGCAGGCAGCCGGGGCCGAGGATGGGGTCGAAGAAGAATGAAGAACCCTGATCGGCGAGGATATGGGTATCGAGAATGGCCGATTGCAACCACCCGAAGGGCAGCGTCGCGCCACGCCGATATCTAAAGAGGCTGGTCTGTGCGGACGCGTGTTGCCGTTGCCGTTGCCGTTGCCGTTGCCGTTTCGCTGCTGCATTTGGTTGCTCAGGCAAAAACGTTGCTGTTGCTGCTGCTGCTGCTGAGCTACCAGTACTCGCTCCTTCGCGGGTTGTTGCTGTTGCTGTTGCTGCTGGGGAACAGCGCAAGGTGCCGGAGGCGGAAACGCACCCGGTGACGGTCGGGATTCCTGGGTGGCCCGGAGACTTCTCGCGCATGTCTCCCGGTCGTGACTGTTCTGCAACGTACACGCACCTGGATCAGCCAATTTCGCAGCCAGCACTGGGTTATAATACAGGATCCTTTGGAACATCGGGAACCGCTTACGCTAGAATCTCAATTACTCTTCGTAGCCCAGCCTCGCGATACGCGCTATTGTCGCGAGGAGTCTTCAAACAAACGTATAATCTTGGTTATCAATTATTACTTTTATCATTCCTACTCTTCGAAGGCTACTAGGGATACAAAAAAAGGTAGAATAAGGGACGTACACACAGGTTCCACGCTCGTGCAATGTCATTTGCGAAGTTATGGCAGGCGAGAAAAATGAATAATTTTGGTCTCCCGCTTGCTGATAATACCGCTTAAGTTACGGGTAATTATTTAATCTCTGATCGTTAGTGACGATTAGTGGCGATTAGTGGCGATTAGTGGCGATTAGTGACGATGGATGACACTGGCAAGGTAGAAAACAAGGTCGTAGGCGTGTTAGGATCATTCTTTGTGAGTCAGGCATCTTTTCCGGCGAAGGGCAGACCTTAAAAACGACATCGTCCAATCGGGTCTCGGACCTTCGTCGGTACTTGGACTCGAGCCCCTCTACGCCATGTTTAAAATGAAAACCTTAAAAAGGCTAGGAAAGCGCGTAAAAGAATGTTAGGGACAAAGAGCAGCTGTACCTGTGCGATGCACTGGGAGACGACGTGATCAGGGAGCGCAGGGAACTGCTGCTTCAGTTCATGGAACAGCTGCATGATAGCGATGTTAGAGCAATGGCACTCCCCCATCGTGGGCCCCCATCCTCCTGGCAGGGCCTACCTACACGTTCCATGTTCTCTCGTTATATAACAATCTATATTATTCTATTCCACCTTCAAATACCTCCTCTACGCGTATACTACTTTTTAAACCTTCGGAAATACCATAAAAAATGCTGAATGTTCCAAGTGAATCATTTCGGTCTTAAAGGATCCAAATCGATGGTAGGTGATGCCTAATTATGTTCTAGGACCGTTTTGGGTCGACCAAACATCGCAAAAATGTGAAGGGGTATACCTTCAAAAATTGTCAAAATTTCAAAGTCGCCAAAATCAATTCTAAATGGCCCAAATCGATGGTAGATGATGTATAAACATATTCTAGGACGATTTTGGGTCGGAAGAAGTGGTTTAAAAATTTGTTTGGCCAAAAAATGGGTCGACCCAAAATCGCAAAAATGTGAAGGGGTATACCTTCAAAAAATGGCAAAAATTCAAAGTCGCCAGAATCGCTTCTAAATGGCCTAAATCGATGGTAAATGATGTATAAACATATTCTAGGACGATTTTGGGTCGAAAGAAGCGGTTAAAAAATTTGTTTGGCCAAAAAATGGTCGATCGAGAATCGAAAAAATGTGAAGGGGTGTACCTTCAAAAATTGTCAAAAATTAAAAGTCGCCAAAATCAATCCTAAATGGTCCAGATCGATGGTAAACAACGATCCCGAATATAGGACGAAACAACATTAATACAACTTAAAATAAGGATAAGACATATGCTAAACCATTATTATTAATTTATTCATTTCAACTTCGAAGTTCAGTCGGATATTACAATGTATAGTGAATAAAAAAAATTTGCGTACGCTATCCCCGTTGTGAAGTCGGGGACGTCGGATCCCCGACTGTGGATATGCCGCCATGTTCAACTACCCTTATGCCCTTTAAACTGCGGCGCTTGCCGCCGAATCACTGACCTACCGCAACACCTATACCTCTCCCCGCTGCATCCCTTACCCTCAGTCGGGGTCAAGACGTCCCCGAGTTCACAACGTGGGGTTTGTCGCAAATTTTTTTATTACCTATGCATCGTAATATACGATTCAATTTCAAACTTAAGATTGATAAATTAATAATAATGGGGTAGCATAGCTCTTAACCTCGTTATCCCCACTGCATAACATTATGTAACCAAGTGTAGGGGATTTAAACATTTCTTCTGACCAAAAAATAGGTCGACCCAAAATCGCAAAAATGTGAAGGGGTATACCTTGAAAAATGGTAAAAATGGTAAAAATGTCCAAGTTGCCAATTTGCTTACTGACCGTGGAACCTGTCAATTGGTAGTGATCAACGGTGTACCGAGTCGCGAACAGTTGTGCTTTAACGTATTCCTGTATCTACTTTATTCCGTCGTGTTTGAACATTTCGGCGGGCGCATTTTTCAAGTAATTCTGATTAATCAAAATACTCTTCCCTGATCGTCTATACTTGGTAAACGTTAATCCAAGAGACACGAATCGAGCAGATCAGTCTAGATTGTTAAGAAAAAGGAACTATTATCACGGGATATCTTGGGAATACTATAAATTATAGTAGAATGGAAGCATGACCTGGTAGAGCTCGGATCGGTCGTAAAAATTGGATCTAATCCTGATGAGGACCGAGAGAGAGAGTTGGCACCGAATAGTGGTCCACCGAGAGGTGGACACCTGTGCTTCGTAGCACGTAGGAGTGGCACATAATTAGCCGGCACTGCGCGTGCCACGCTCCCACGCGACAACGCGACAACGCGGTAACGCGACGACCATTATCTCTTCTCGTGTACCGTCAAATGCAGACGAATTTTCTTAGGCGTGCAATTCCACAAACGGATACATCGTCGCGCGAATAAATCTCTCCAAAGATTAATTAGATCAGATAAATAATCTTACGATTACCGTCGACTCCCTTTGTAACAGAATGTATACTTAAGCGTTAAGCCATTTCGCCATTTCGCCATTTCGCAAAGATAATGGAAAATCTTACGTTGAAGAACCATAGAAAAAAGAATTGTAGCCATTTATTTGAAAACATTTTAAATTGCTACGATTCTTTCCTCTAAAGGAAAAACGCGCATGATAGTTGACGAGATAGAGGGAATTAGAAAAATGTAATGCTTTGAAAATCTTCGTCGTCCAATTCGCACTTGGCACGCGTCCACTCGCGGTGGAACAAAGCGTTAGAGAAAATGAATTTATTCCCGTTTCCTTTCTCCTTCAACTTTACACCTGTCGACTGGCAGGTGCGGAATCGTCGATCGAGAGAAAAATCTCTTTATTGGCACCACGTATCCTTACTGCACGGATGCGGATCTATATAGTATATACGAAGAGGATCTGTCCAATCGGGGGATATATTCCCGATTTTCCTAATCGTAAGAGACCATATCGTTAATCCTAGTTAATAATATACTTTGACACTTTCGAAAGCGTATCTAACGGTTGATGGTAACGGACGACGGAAATGCAAATAAACTGGTGTGGCCAGATTCGTAAAATGCCCACGAAAATGGAGGCATTGCCTGTGCGTTCCAGCTCCCCGATGAATTCGAGAGTATTTTCTATGAATGACGGAAAGGGTTTTCAGAGAGAGAGAGAGAGAGGGGGGGGGGGGGGGGGGGGGGGGAGAACGTAGGCGGCGGACCGTGTCGTATCGTTCGATGGGACACGCTGCGAAAAAGGAAAAACTCAATTCCAGCGTGCCGAGAAGATATTTGTGTCATAAAATACCCAGGAGACATCGCGTGGCTTTGTCGCGTGTTTTCCTCGGTTCTTGGTACTACGAGGAAAATCGAATTCCACCGATACGATCAAAGGAAAATTATTCATATATTTCCTTCGAATAGAAATAACTTAAATTCAAATAACTTGATTCGTTTCCTAGTTAGGAATCGCGTAGAAATCACGTATGTTCGCTCGGTGGTAAGATCAAAATTCCTCCCTAGAAAATATCAAGAATAATCGAACATAAAGGAATAATTCAGTTTTCAGGATCCGATTTTCCAGGGCACCTGTTGCGCGTCTCAAAGCGGACGCTATAAGTCGATGCTCCATGCGACACAAAGTGGAGAGTAAGATTTGAAAATTGCATAGAAATCGTCAAAATTGAAGGAATTCGCGGGAGTTTGAGTTTCGTGCACGGGGAGTATTCTACGGAAAATGCGTCGGGTTCGGTAGCAGACAAAAATAAGGAACCAAGAATAATAATTGACGAGGGACGCAGCCGTAACGTTAAGCAGAGCTACGATAAGCTAAGCTTCGCGGCAAAAATAAACACCATCCTGAAAATAATGTTATACTTTTTCGCGTAGCAAACATCGACGTCGACGTCAGTTTTTTCACGCGGACACGCTTTGTAGAGCCGATCGCAGGCGCGTCATTCTGCTTTATAATACGCAGTCTATTTCACGATAATTGACCGTAATTCTTATCGAAAGCAGGAAAGTATTTGAACGTATGATATCGATTCGCAAGATAATCGTCGTGGTGATTGTTGTCGATGAAGTTGAACTGCGTAGACGTTTAACACGTTTGACACGTTTGACACGTTTGACACGTTTGTGAAAAATCGTATAATAGTAATATATCCTAAACCCTGATATTGACCCTTCCATATTCAGTACTTTAAACCGGTCGGTTCGCGCCTAACATCCGCTTATTAATGTGCGCTATGTATCCTCGAGCACGGACACTAATTAACGCGCAATTACATAACTAGGAAACACATATGTCGCTCCGCAGAGTCGAGTAAACAGTGTCTTGCCTCTGACAACCGTTTTCCTTCCGTCCTACGTATTAGGTAACATCGACACGAAACTCTTCTATTACCGTGCGAAATTTCCTCGTTCAATAATGACTTAAGTACATTCGTACATTCGTACATTCGTAATTTCGCACGGTCGCGTGCCGCGCCATGCGAACTCGAATCAATCATCGGCTAAGCTAACTTCGCGATCCCTGGCAACTTTCAAACGTAAACCTCGAAACTGGAAGGTCGGATTCACGAATGCAATTAAACATGTTGATTCTGCAAAATGTAATATTCGGTTAATTCGGTCTATCGCAGAACACCTATTATTGCAACACGTGGAATGCAATTGAATAAAAGCAAACGTTCGATTAAATATCAACGTAAACTTCAATTCAGAGTTACTCGAACGCGTTGATCTTGAGGATTAATCCGGAGCTTTCTAATAGAAGATAATGCAAACATATAGAGAGGCAACAAGAAAGCACGAGACTCGATCATTATTAATTGGTAAATAAAAAGGAACGCATTGTTATTCCACGGTAGATAGATATTCGGTGCGTTCCATCATAGGTGTATTTTTGTGCGCGTGGGCTAAGTAAAAGTCAGAGTGCGCCGCCTCGCTCTCCGACTTCTTTTCTCTTTTCTCTTTCCATCTTAATCGGAAAAGAGGGAGGGAGGGAGAGAGGGGGGGGGGGGAGAGAGAGAGAGAATCTAACGAGGTATATTCCATCAAGAGATAGTACCTTTCAAGAGTAAATCTATTGTCGAAGAGAACAGATCGGTTTTTAAGGAAACTCTTAGTTAAACACGACGAGTGGAGACTTACCGGACGGCAACCATTGGAAAAGTCCGACGAACGGGGAAATCAAGAATGCGTTCGCTTCGAATAATTCCAAAAGTGACACTTTCCGGCAAACGTGAAAACTCCTCGCACTTAGAGATCCCGCGGAATTCACTTGACACTACGGAAATACCAGTTGAACGCGTACTTTTTTCGTTCTTTCGAGGGAAATCGAATCGAATCGAATCGAGAGGCGAGCGGCGACCGTCCGCGAGAGCCACTGATCAGCTGTGCACTGCGTACCGAGACAACGCGAGTCAACTCAACCACCAACTTACCGCACCACGTTCTTCGTTATCGACGTCGAAAACTCGATTCACGTTTCACCTGGATTATACGAATTACTATTCATCCGATTTTCTATGTTTCATTGCCAGCAGATGATCGACGCGTACCAAAATATAAGTATCTCGGTTGAGCACGAAGTAAATATGGTCGCCGATACGACGAGTCCTTCCCTATTTATGAATGGAAGCAGCGTCGTAATAGTCGGACGCGGTTAGGTGGAAGGGGTAATCGCTTCTATTTTAAACTCACGCGAATGGACACCGACATTACCCCGAGCGGACACTTTTTTCCATTGCTGTGAGATTCCATTTTATAATGCAATTCAAAAGGGCAAAGACTCTTATTTACATCTATCGATAATTTTCAGTTCGGAAGGAGTTCGATCAAAATTCAGGGAGCGTCGGCAGGGCGAACTTGACAATTATTGTAAACACTGGTATATTCATTTCTACGAGTATAAACCAAGGATGTAGCAATACAATTGATTGTAATAATAATAATATTAATAATAATTACATTACTAATACATAAAACCGAGTTTGTTAAATCAGTTGGACGATTGGACCGACCGACCGGACACCGGACACCGGATACCGCCGGATAACGGACGTAAGCGAAGTCACTTCTGCGATACTGTTCCTCCCCTCGATATTTCAGCACGGTGAAATTCCTAAGCCGGAATATCGGCAAGTGGATAGCGCGATATCGTTTATCGAATTTCTCCTACCCTCGTCCAACGACGACGATAACTTCTAAACGACATTGATAACGGGCAAACAAATCTAACGAAAGAATTTTCCGCCATCTCCTCGGGAACTCGGAAGAAACGTATGCACTTACGTTTCGTTTCTTTCGAAAGAGCAAGATTCACGTGAGTCGTAACTTAAAAAATGCCAAAGCGTTAACCGCGCTAAAAATATGAAATGCCGCTTGCAACAGTCGGAAACTCGTGAGTTCTATAGGTATTTAAATATATAGCGATAAAGCAGAAGGAGAGAAATTTGAAGATTTGGCACTAAAAGAGAAACGTGAGACTAGAATTCAGTTTCGAAATCGAAACGTAGACTGATTTTGGGACGTGATTGCTTTTCAAAGAAATCTGTGAATCAATAACGATTATTTGCCTTTTAAATGCATACGTTCCCTTTCTGCAACGTTCTTGTTCCGAAATCCGTTTCACCCGATTGCTACCCGATTGCTACCCGATTGCTACCCGGAAGCTAGAAAGACGTTCGGAGATTCATATATCTAGAGCAAAGTACGACTCTCCGATTTAAGCACGTCTTTCCTTGGCCAAGAATCCTGCTCGAGTCAAAAATACGTACAAACATTCGTACGTAATCAAAAGAAACGTAAGGAAAGGGAAGGGAAGGATAGGAAAGGAAACAGGAAAAAGGAAAAAGGAAAAAGAAAAAAGAAATGAAGGAAAATGATACGGTCTTTCAAAGACTTAATACGATCTAAACGTCTGGTAGTCTCCCGCGGTAAAAAAAGCTATATCGTTATGCGTTCGGTTAGGCCCTAAACGGTGTGTCGACGATAATTTATGAAATATTTTCGTACGTAGCAAAAAGTGTTAAATGGATCGGGAGAAGAGCGGCGTCGATCTAAGAAGATCGAAAATAACCAGGACTGAAGGAATTTCAAAAACGGAGTACAGAAACTCCGTGTATCTTTTTTATAAATAATGGACCTCTCATCGGTTACTAGAAGCAACCATTGGACCTCGTGGAATTCCGTTAGGAAGATCCAATGGCTTCGCACCGGCTTCGCACCGGCATCGCACCGGCTTCGTACCGGGTTCGCGCACCGCCCTGCTAAAATTCTTCCTTTTTCGAATCGAAATAACGAGATCGTAGACCCAACGGCAAAGGTCCAGCCTAGTCGTCGTTGACCTCGATCGGGATACTTGTGGTAAACGTCGGTGTTTCCAGTTCCTCGTGCTTCTTCATCTTCATGCTCTGCAATCGTATCGAAATAACGTTGGTATAATAAAACGTAAAGACGAAGTTAATAAATACGAGAAAGGGTTGATCTTAGCTGTAGTCTTACTTGCTGCAACTTGTAATGATTGATAATGTCCTGATCAGCGGGACAGCTTTGCAAAAATGCATCCAACCTGTACATATGGTGCATGTACCGCCAAAGGTGTACCAAAGTTTCTGGAATCTCAAAGTCGGCAAAGTATTTTCCGGCAACCCTGATGTGCTGTAATCGTGGCATGAGCTCGCAATCGAAACAACACATCGTGTCACCGGTGAGGAAGCGCGTGCCTTTACGACCTAAATGTTCATCGATCTTCCGCAAATGTGCCAACAGCAACGCCGACTTTGAATCTCTGTCCTTATCTTTCGCGTTCAACAGCAAAACCTTCAGTTTCTGTAAAAGACAGTAGATTACCGCCGAACGAACAAAATGCGGTTGGACACATACTCGACGTATACTCACGCTAAATAGGTTTTCCACGAGGGTAGCCACTTCCTTGTCCTGCACGAAGAGATTGTGCCCACCAGGGATACTCTTCATTATGTGTCTCTCGATCTTGTCGTTCTCCAGTATCGCGTCGCCGTTATCGATCAAGATCGGTGGTGGAGTCGCTTGGAAATTTGTGCGGAAATCTGGCGGCGGCTTTTGCATGTCGACCGTGGTCACCTTTAGCGAAATCGTCTTCAATTCCGCCAGAAGGTAGAGGTCCATGAAATATTCTTGGCAGAAGAGGCAGGCACCTTTCCGACGACCATCGATGGTGGATGCCTGTAAATCGTACCAATCGTACCAATCGTACCAATCGCACCACTATCGACTAACTCCTTTTACGATACTTTTACGCCACTTTTACCGCTCGAATCGCTCGATCGTATTACTCGCTACGATTAGTATTAAATGTGCAAGGGAAGAGGAGCATTATTGTTATTATTGTTATTATTGTTATTATTGTTATTATTGTATTACCGTGAATGTGTAACCTGCGGTCAGAGACACAGGATCGTTCGTTCGTTCGGTATCATTGCGATTGAAGTAAATTATACCGAACAGGAACCAGTAAGATGTAACCAGCGGAGTAGACCTTTTCGAAGTAAGCCGATTTAACGTCAGGGTGAAGAAAGAGGACCGCGTAGCTCGAGACTCGTGACTCGTGACTCGTGACTCGTTCTTTGAATGGAAGACCAAGTTGGTATCCGTGTCATCGAATATCTGACGGAGGCGCGCGGAGAACGTTCGCATTGGATCAAATGTCATGAAGAAGAAGACATTGAATGCAACGGTCTTTCGCTTCTCCCGATCACTACCACCTTTCTCTCTTGCGAAATCTTGGAAATTCAAACGCGATATACGCGATATTCACGATACCTGATCGATAAATCGCTCGATTCGGCACATTTTTCAGGTGGTACGATACGCGATCATTTGCTTTGGTCGACCAAAGCAAATTCCTTATATTCCCCGGAACAAGCGTTTTTCACACGGTACTACGTGTGTATGTGTGATGTGTTTTCGTACTTCGCGATTCGGAATAATACAATACATGGAACTGCACTGTTGATAGCTCCCGTTATCGCTCCTGATTCGCTTGCGCGATAAACGCAAATAGGAACAAATAGCCATATTGCCACATTGATATTCATTTGCTCAATAAGCGGAGAAAAGGGAGAAAAGGGAGAAAAGGGAGAAAAGGGCGAAACGCACGAAGTCGTTCGATGTCGATCGCTTTTGAACATACGTGCTATATTTCATTCGATAATGCAACAGACACTAACTTACGTCCGCGGTCTTGAGAACCAGAGAAAGGTTTATGAAATAAAAATAATACACCGAGTTCGATTTCGCTATTATCGAAACGTGAGAAACGAAAATCCTCGATACCGAGTTCCGTTTCCCCCGACACCATAATGCTGCTCGTAATCGAAGGACGAATTCCTTTTACGTGTGGTATTCTTACCAGTATTCGATTCCGACTTCTCCTTTCGTCGATTACGAAGCAACGTAATCGAGTTCGATGATTCATCTAGCCGACCGTCTCTCCGACCAAGAATGTCACCATGATAATGTTAATAATCTCTCGAAACTCGAAACATTAAAACGATGCGCTCGAGGGATATCCTCGAGGAAGGAGTAGAGACAATCGTGCCACGATGCATTTGCTCTTAATAAGAGTAATTCAAAGTATGCAGTATGCACCACTTGGAAGTATTACCACGCGATTATTCCAAAATACGCAAGGTGGACAAAGTGGACAATTCCGGAGGTGGGAAAGCCAGAAGAAGCGGTCAAGAAGCGGAAGAGTAATGGTGTTTATCGTATAACGGTAGTATCTCGAGGACCTCGTGGACCTCGTGTACCCCGTGTACCCCATGTACCCCATGAACCTCGTCTACCTTTTACTTGTTTCGTCCCGTTTCGTCCCGTTTCGTCCCGTTTGACACACTTACCGAGACCTCGCATGATCGCCTCCCGAGTGCAAGGTCGGCCAGTTACCATTAAATCTTTCCGTGGCGGGGCTTCGCTACTATATATTATCTCGCTACTATGGACGCGACTTATACGGAACCTCCTGGTACTTTTTGCAGGTAAGGCGTTCGGAAAGAAAAAATGATTCCGCATCCAGGCAAGCAGACCCGATCAGTTTTGCATAATCGCGCGAAAGATGCGAATAAGAGGACGAATACCGATCTATATAGTTTCTATACTAAAATGCTTCGCTTTTTAATCAATGAAAGAATCGACCCGATAGCGGAGAACAAAGTGGACGATGTCTATAAGCTTACGACCGTGTTAAGAAAGCGAATTAAATCTCCGGCGACTCTTGGCGAAAGTTTGATTGGAAATCTCGCGTATAAGTGGATAATCGATGGAAGCCTGTTTCCGTTTAAGGAGTCATTTCCCCGGGAAACACGTTCCCCGCGAAAAAAGTTCCGAGTATTCGGATCGAGATCACCCTTCGATTATCTCGCGAATAATAGAAAAACCGAGCGATCACGGACCTTTATTATCCGATTAAAACGCACGCGTCTTTCCGAGAACGAGCTTACCGCGGAGATACCGGTAATTCCGCATTATCTGAAGTACTCGAAAAGCACTCGAATGCGTTTGCAATTGTATCTACAAAGAACAACTTGGTTGGAACAACAGGTACACCGCAAAACCAGTCGGCTGCCTGTCGTTTTCCACCATTTAGAAGCATTTAGTTGTCCTTTTCTAGGTGTATTAGATGTATTATTATCGCTATTCGTATCGGTAGATTTGACTGTAGCGGAAGAAGGTAATGGAAAGAATGTGCAAGTTTTCGTTACGAGCACTTTTACCGACAACTTCCTACGTAGTTATTCAGGAAGTTTACGTTCTAATCTTGTTAAGATCATAGGAGAGACGTATGCGAGTGTGCCGCGCGCAGTTTCGCAACCGACTCTTGTTTCCCGAACCATCAGGGAGGCGAAATAAGAAATCGGTCGGTGATATTCTCGCGATCGCGAAAAGAAGCCTTCTTCGTCAGGAACATACCGTACGATAAGAGTCAACCGTGTTAAGACTAAGTCTCTCCTAAAGTAATCGACAGGTCCTGTAGTGTCATGTAGTGCCATGTAGTGCCCTACAGAATTCTACTCGACCACGATCTGTCATATGTAGGCACATGAAGAAACACATGAAGAAACTTACAATTAGATTGGTTTTAAGCGCTTCGTTTAACCGCTCCTGCTCATAATCAGTCATCTACCGTCAGTCACACCGAATCGTTCGGCCATATTCGAAATTCTCCATGTTAAAGTCTAATTGAACGATTGAACGATTGAACGATAGAAAGATTTTACGGCGCTCGAAAGATCGAGTGTCGATTTCTCATTGAAAAAGACGATGATATTAAAAGAAGGTATTGGGACGCTACAACGGGACAATCAACGGTCAACGGTTAACGGTCAACGGTCATCGAACGAGTATTGTATTTTCACTTCGTCCAAGTATCCGCTAATTTTAGGTGGAAGTCCTCGACGATACTACGGGTTATCGAAGAATATTGGCAAGGAGAAAAAACGATATTTTCGGAAGAAAATAGTTGAAGAAGAAACCAGTCGTTCCACGCCCATATCGCGCACGGGACAATCGCTTTTGCTCTTTCTATCCGTCGAAGTCTCTCCCGCGCGCGCTCTCACCGCACTCTCTCTCTTTCTCTCTTTTTCTCTCCCGCCGTCTTCTCTTGGTGTTCACGCGTGGCAAAACTCACCTTGATGATCAACTCGATCTCGGGCACTTCGCCGTTACTCGTGCCGTTCTCGTGGCTGTCGTCCGCCATCCTTTAACTCGGTTAGTCGCAC
Source organism: Nysson spinosus (assembly GCA_910591585.2). NCBI lineage: Eukaryota > Metazoa > Arthropoda > Insecta > Hymenoptera > Crabronidae > Nysson > Nysson spinosus. Next base: position 104,772 of record OU342839.1, on the reverse strand, counting down.
GTAAAAAAATGGAAAAGGCACTTTTTGGCGTTCTCGCCACAGCTCACGATCCAAGACTCCCGTTTTCTACCCCTACCTCGAACCTAAACTTCGACAGAACGCGATGGAAGCTCGCGGAACACTGACGCAGCGTGTGTCGCGCCACGTTTACGACAATGGCGCCTCTAGTCGGGGGAAAGTTTAATTTTATTTCCTGTTCGCCGCGTTTGTTTAACCCCAAGTCATTAGGCAAAACGTCCCCCAACTTAAAACGGAACGATATTCTACGAATGCTGTTCGCTGATTCGAAAAAAGAACCTCCAAAAGTCCAAAACAGAATTTCCATCTACTTTTTCGAACTCTATAAAATACTGATTCCAATCTGATAGATTTATTTTGCTTGTGATATTTCCTGATTAATATCCAATAATATGACCGAAATTATTGCAATTAGATTTTGATTGAAAAAGCCGAGTTTTCAGCTGTAGGTAATGATCAAAGAAACAAACAAAGAAACAAAAAGAGTACTATATAAAACGACTAATCATAACGACTAATCGCAAACGATAACATCATTCGTCGGTGTTATCATAAATCCGAACAGCGAGAACATAATTGTTTTTAACGAGGGTAGGTTCTTCATAATAATGGCCGACGCATGTAATAATCACGCATTATATTCTTAACGATAATGTTTAACAATAGAGCAACAATAAGACAGCATTCCGTATGTACACGATTACTAATCTTCCTCGGATTACACCGAGTATTCAATATTTGTATCTAATATATACGTATATACGTGTGTGTATGTTTAGAAAAATAGACACGTATCCGATATTATTGCCAATTTATCTTTCCATGCCGTTTATATCCTGGGAAATAAAGGAACGTGGAAAAACGGGATTACAGTAAATAATCGAGATTATGCTTTTGGTCGATTGGGTTGGCAGAGTTGAATCGTAGGATGAAATTAGTATTAAGAACTTCCTTTTTCCACCTATCGACTCAGGTGGAAAAAATACCACTGACACGATGGCCTTAAGTTATCTATATCTATATCTATATCTATATCTGTATCTGTATCTGTATCTGTATCTGAATAAAAATATATTATACTATATATAAATTTCTGTTGGTCGACCCTTAGCGTAACGGCGCTACGCGTAACCTCAGGTATACGCTACTTCCAAAGATTCACCTGTTAAAAGAAAACAACGCACGACGACCGGCCAATCGTGAGCTTCAAGATACATTTCGGCATCGTTAAAATCGGCATCGTCGATTCCACCGTATACCCATCATTTCATCAAAAACCCGTCTCAATTGGCGAACGATTTGTTGCATGAGATTCTGTTAAAAATGATTTTAAAAGAGCGAATTATTCGCGTACAATTATTCGATAGGCGTATGATAAATATGAAATACGAAATACGAAATATCACGATAAATATAAGAATAGCGTAAATAGCGCAAATAGCGTAAATAGCGTAGATAGCGTAAATAGCGTAAATAATAATTGACTAATTTTGGTTTCGCACAGATGTAGTTCCTAATTCGCTTACGCGTGTCACGGTAACTGACACGGTAAATTATGGTTGTTCGTAGCAAACGTACAAGAGTGCACGAACAAATGTACGTCTTCTCGATTTTTGCGCAAAGATTTTCTTCAATTTCGCAGTGGATCCAAACTTTCCAAGGAGAAATCGTCGGTATCGATGGATAGTCCTCTACTGAAGCCATCCTGAAATTGAACGTCGTTCCACGATACGTTCGAAAATATATCCGAGCCGAAAGTTCTTACTCGTAATTGGTTTTAGAATGAAACGAGATTATACCTTCATTTCTAGTAGTCTTTTGTCCAAAAGACCAATAGCATTTTCTAGTTCTTGTTGGCTGGGACTAGAAATCGTCGAGGCCCCAAATTCTCCCATTTCGAAAGGATCATTAAATTCCGATTTCGCGTTCACGGATGGCGCAGGATTGAAAGGAACGCTACCAAAAAGGTCTTCTTTGACACCATTCTGTCGTCTAGAATCTTTAGCCTTCGGTGGTGGAGCCACTAAATCGACGGAGCACCGTTTACAACGAGATCGAGATCCTTCTGTACGCGCGAAGATCAAAGAAGGCGGAGTAACTTACACAATGGTGGAGGACTGGTCGTGCCGTTGGTTTGCGAAAAGAAATTCGAACCGGAAGAGACTTGTCCGTTAGGTGGTGAATTATGGTTCGCCTGATGGCTCGTAAGCCCGTTCGCTGCACTCTCGTACGCCCTTGGATTGAAATCCTCCTCGAATTCGTCCATTAAAAGCCCTTCTAATTTGGTGCCAACCGACGGGAGCGGTGTTGGCTCGCTGCTAGATACGAGGCAATGGAAAATCTCAACTTCTGCCCGGTTATTATAACCTAACCCAGACCTAAAGTAAGGTTTGATCGTTTGATATACCCCATGAAATCGTCGTCAAAGGACTTTTCAAAACTCCTCGGAGGAACCGGTGGTGGTTGCTGCGGTCCATTCGAATTATTCCCATTCGCATCGTTACTCGTCCCGTTGACCTGTGTCGTTTCGCTCGGAGATCCCGGCACGTGAAGTATATCGGGAAGATTGTGTTGCGTCAAATAAGCAGAGACGTCCGCCTAGTTGTCGAACAGTTGTCGAACAGTTGTCGAACAGTTATCGAACAGTTATCGAAAATAAAAACAAAACTAATGCCACTCCGAATACTGATAGAAATATAACTAACCGATCCTTTAATAGCCGCTATATCTTGTAACCGTTGACGGTAAACGTTGTTTTCGTGCTCCAGCCGTTTGATTTTCTGTTGCAACACCATACAGTGCCGTTGCGTTTCCAAATCTTTTCCCGATGTTTCTAGGAATCTTTTATAAGCTAGACCAAAAGCCTGACCGATAGTCAGCGTTATTTCTTCGGCTAATTTATCGCTAACAAACACGAAACATGTGTGCCTCTCGGCATCCTCTTCCTTCGCAATAAAACTGAAAAATTTTTTCTCTCCCTTGTCATCGGCACAGTACGAAATTCTATGCAATGGATACTGGTGCATGATTCGCTAAAATCAAACCGTAGTTTAAATGTCGGTTAAACTTTAAACTCTATGGGATCCTATGCGATCCTATGCGATCCTATGCGATACTATTAGATTTATTCCAATACCTTTGGCGTCGTTTTTGTTTTTGGTTCTTGTATCGCGACGCCATCGATGCTTATTGTTAACTCTACTTTTGGTGTCTTCGTGCCTTCGCTTTTCCTCAGTTGTTGATTGAATTTCAGTTTGCAAATCGCTTCTTTAACGACCTCGATACCTTTCGGCTGATCGACGTCCGTGCTACCCAAATACTAAAACATTCGCAGAAATATAGTTATCGTACGTGAGATAAAAGAGATAAAAGAGATAAAAGAGATAAAAGAGATAAAAGAGATAAAAGAGAAAAAGCATCAACGTAAGCATGGAAACGTATCTTACAATTATTTTCACGTTTTTCTCCGCATTTCTCGAATATATGCCCACGATATTGCTCCACGATAATTATGCTCGTGACAATTTCCCGCAAAAACCATTTGACGACATTAAGCAGATCAACGGTCAAGGAATCGTCAGTCTCCGTGGCGGCATATATTGAATGTAACATTTTACATCCAATTGGTTTCAACCGCGATATCGAGCGACGAGCGATTACGGAAAAATGCCTGATAATGATTTGCACCCAGTACACGAAGGGTAATAAGGGCCATTGCGGTTCCGAATTCGCGACTTTCCTGAGATAATATTTCATTGGTAATTCGTACCGGCCGTGAGAGAGCGACATTTCTCTTTATCGCCAAATTTCGGAATTATTATTAACGGAAAAAGATCATGAAATCCGACGATGGCAAGTTTCGTTTAAGAACCAGTTGCCGCTTAGCCTAACCAGTTTTCATTCGATCATAAGGAAAACAAAGGCATGATGCGAGAACGTGATGCGAGACGTGGCGAGAATCTGACCTTGACATTTGCGAAAAATGCGGTGTCTCCAATACGCAAACCAAACACTTGCAGACTGTAGTTTGAAATAATTTTGCGACGGGTGTAGGAGACGGAATGAGTTAATTACGAGGAAAGGTTAAGGAGGTATGTACCTTGACCAGGTAGGCGATGTGACCCTTTTGAAGTGCATCCGGTGAGTGTATCCAGTTCCTGCTCGTTCCTGTCAAACAAAAAGGAATGCATTTCCTTTACGAACCTACCGGCAACGACAACTAGTCCTATTCAACGACCCATGAATCGATCTTACCTCCGCTCTTACTGCCATTCTGATTTTTATTGTTTGCCGAATTCTGTGCCCACTTTAGCAAAGTTGAGTTTCTCATGTTATCGGCTCGAATATTGACTCACCGACTCACCGACTCACCGACTCACCGGCTCTCCGACCCACCTGGAACGAAAACATATAGAATAGGTAATAATGGTAATGGTAATGGTAATGGTAATGGTAATGGTAATGGTAATAACGTTCAATAATCAGTATACCCGATTTACTATTTTCAATTGATGTGACTATGATTTTCAACGTCTCTACTCTAAAAATATATTTTGCAAGAGACAATCTTATATTACTCGTGCACACAGATGCATAAAGAATTTGCAGTTTAACGCTCGAGTGACTCGGAGGAGAGTGGTTTCGTGATGCTGTAAAGGAGAAACGCACAATGAGAGTCACGCCCGCGCGAGACCACTCGTCGTCGGCCATTCGATCCTTTTTTCTCCCTGGAAATGGAAATGGAAATGGAAATGGGAATGGAAATGAGAATGGAAATAGTGTCGGTCGCGCGTCGTCATCATCGTTGGTTTTCTTCGACTCCGTATATTAGTTGCATTCCCGCCAGTCGAATACTCTCGATTTCTACATACGGCGAAAATAGGAGGCTTACGACTGCTTGGGACTGAAATAACTTTTGCCTTTTAAGGAACGTGGAAAATTCTTTGGCGTATTTTTGTCGGAATGCACATTGCGTCGATTAGGTAATACCGATGGTTATTCAAACTCATAGAAAGGACATCGCGTGAATAGGTGGATTCGCGGATTCGCGGATTCGCGGATTCACGGAATGCTTCAATACGCCATTCCTCGCGTTTGCACCGGCGATACTTTCGCGATATTTTATTCCTGAATATATATAAGGTCGATCAAAATATAGCGGATGGAATCTATTTTGGAAGATAACGAGCGAGAAATTTCTACCGACAGTTTTTTCTTTCAGTATAGACATGTGTAAGACATGTAAGAGACACGTAAAACCGGCTTCGACTGCAGCCGATTGTTCGCCATTCGAGCCGTCAGCCTTGGAAACGAAGGCTAAATCCTTTCGCGTTTCATCATCTCGTACATGACACTATTCACACTTCATACTTCGTCGTATATCCAATTCATCCGATCACGGATCACGGATCACGGATCAACCGTGAAGCGATGCACCGATAAGAACCGCGGTTCATTGTATTCCACACACAGCACACATTTTATCTTTGCGTCGTTGTCCTCGCGCTTAAGTATCCCTGTAAACAGATCTCAAAGACGTCTATCATATACCGCGCATTGTCCTAAATAAATGCATAAATACATAAATAAACAGCGAACGAAGTTAGACAGCAAGGGGAAGGTGAATTCTATCGATGTTAACTGAAAAATGAGTATAATCACGAGCCGGCTTTTGTGTAAGGGACGTACTCTGACACCGGTTGGTGTCCTATACACGTTGGGGTTCTATTTGAGAAGCGTTTAAGCGTTGAAAGGTAGAGGTTGGTTTGGATTTAATGCACGACTTCCTATTCCTCCCACGTAGGTAGACGTAAAGAGGTCGACCCAGACCTAACCCAGACCTAACCCAGACCTAACCCAGACCTAAGCGAACTCCTCTCCAACGATTCCCATATTCCCCATATTCCCCATATTCCCCATATTCCCTATATCCCACCCCCTTCTTCTACCTCCCTGCCTACCTTTGCGCCTCGGAATTTACCGCCGAATCGTTTGGAAAAGCCAATCATTCAACAATTCCTTGCTGACCATGAAATTTCCATGACGTACCACACGACACGTACCACTCGGGATTTACGAACTCGATAAACATACATTACTGTTTACATGCAACATTAAGAGCATTTCACAACGATAATGTACAATGTACGTGGTTACGTAAGTTGATTTGGGTGTCGAAATCGTGACAACTTCCTCAAAACTTTACAACCGTTGAGCTTTAAGCGAACATTTACAAAATGGTACTCGATATTCCTGATTTCCCGTAATGTTCAACGTTCCCTTTTAACAATTCGGCGTCCTTTAAAATGGAATGGATATCGCGGGTCGATGCGCCGAGCGCGTTGATTTAACACCTGTTGCATGCAACCCGATTTTGAAGGTACAACAGCATAGATCTATGTATAGGGTGTTCTTCTTCGAAAGTACTCTTCTCGGGAACTCGGGAACTCGGGTATTCGTTACCAAAGCACGGTACCTGACTTTAACGAGAGAAGAAAAGTAATCGGTGGTAAGCCACGTTTGACTCGAACAACTCTGACAACTCGGAAGTCTCGGGAGTCTCGGAACAAGTGCATCGAGGGCAGAGGGCAGAGGGCAGAGGGCAGAGAGCATTTCCAGGAGAACATCTACGGTGTGTCCCAAATTACTTAGTGTATGCGCTGACAGATTATTATACGCTCAAATGAAATAGAGAAATTTCTATTCAATGATTTTAACGCGAAAACCAGCTATACGATACACCGAGACGTTTATAAGTATCCTGCGGAAACTACTGAAAATAGAAGGCGACGGTAAGAATTTCGCAAGGATCCTCGATAAATCTATTCCCCTATTTGGTCGGAGAGATCGAGCCTCGGTTGCCTCGGTTGCCTCGGTTGCCTCGAAAAATAAATCTGCGGGCAATCGAAATGCCCGCGTCCTACCTTCCAGAAATCTTTCTTTCTTTGAGAAAAGCCCTTTCAGAATGGCTACAGGCGGACGTAGCTTGCTCCTTCTTTCATCGTTGCAATGCTCGACGAGTAAGAATAGATAGATTCTCGAGGAAAGAATACCGCGACGAAGAGGATGAAACGCAACGATGACGCGCGTTTGTCGTAAGCGAAAAGTGAGCGAAAAGTGAGCGAAAAGTAAGCGTAACATCGAGGGACGCGAAAATATTTGCTTTATTTCTCGATGACGGCGGCCTGCCAACTGCGCCGTTACTCACGTTTACTGAAAGAATAATGGTGCCAGGCAGTTATAACAATGTTTTCTGCTTTCCATCCGAGCTAAGCGCTACGCAAATTGATGCCAAACAATTATGCCGTCGGAGATGCAGCAGCAAACCGTTTGTACGTATTACCGAAGCAAGATCAGATTAACGATTAAAAGACGTAGACGAAGGGGAAGCGTGGAGAGGAGCCCCAGAATTGTTTAATTACGGTACTCGACGGTGGCATCGTTGATGGCCACATTGACAACATTTACCACATTTACCACATTGACCACGCGATACGAGCATAATGCAGTTTTCCTATTCGCTAACCCCAGCGGAGGTATGCGTATGTTAATGTAGGATTACGTAACGTTCAAGGTGAAACTCCCCCACCGTCACGTGAATCCTGTTTTACTGGTCCGCACATCATTGACGGTACCAGCCAATTAGTATCACTGTTCATTTAATCTCGCCCCACCGCTCCAACAGCTCGAGCCTTTAACGGATTAATGGATCAGCCAGTCCATCAACGACCAATTTTCATTTTCACCTTTCACGTTTCGTGTTAAAATCATCTACGTCTGAAAGCAATTAATCAAGTAAACAGAGAACAAGTTTGAAGGTATCGTCGGTCGAAGAAGAAATTTCTTCTCGAGCCGTTAAGCGATTCGATTACACGATTACACGATTACACGATTATACGTTCGCAACGGGATAAAACGTGGTCTCCGCTATTTTTCCAGCGGATGCAGACAATTAGAAAATGGTCGGTCGCACTTTCTCTCGGACTCCCGCGAGGTGCGAGGTGCGAGGTGCGAGGTGCGAGGCTCAAGCGGTGCTCTGACTGACTCCGACGATCTACTATTTAGAAAAACACCGGGGTTCGTGACCCACATTGTGGTTTATCGCCGATGGACTCGCGAGCGATCGTAAACGATTCCTTCTCACGATCGAAATTGGATGCAACGCCGTGCAACCGCCGCGTCATCCATCTTCTTCCCCTTTTCCCTTTTATTCTTCTCCGCGAGTGGACGCGAAGCTTTAATTACCGGACAACGGAAGGACATTCGCCGCTTTGTCACGGTGCAATGTTCTTCGCTCATTGCCGCTCTACATATTCGAATAAATCTACTTCTACTCCATATTCTCCTTTAAGATGGCTCTTCAACTATCGCCTTACGAGGTAGTAGTTTCGAAAAAAAGAAACGCAACGTTAACGCGACGCGTGTTTCGCGCCTCGAGATACATTTTGCGTACGAAATTGCATCCAGCCACTCGAGTGGTATTTAAATACGCCGACGAAAAAAAAGGATCAAGGCGCCAGTGCATTCGTCGTCGTTCGATATAATTCCAGGAATACTTCGTTGCATTAAATTCCGACCTCTGACACGGTATTTCGTATCGAGTCTTATCGAGTCGTATCAAGTCTTTCGGTGCCGATAACAACCCGGCACCGAGACCCGTCAGCGAGAGTTCAATGGTATTGCACTCTTTTTAAGCTCGCTTATCGGAAATCCAAGTCGACCTATCTCGAGGATATTCCTTGGATTCACTATACATACACTATGCACGCGCGCGCATCAAAGCCGCGAACGTGTCGTGTCGTGTCGTGTCGTGTCGTGTCGTGTCGTGTCATGGCTTTTGTCTCATATCACCACGCTCGCCACGCTCGCCACGCTCACCACCCTCACCACGGACCGTAACAGTAAAAAGGTCCCGGGAACTTAAGTCGTGAGATCGCGTGCAACCGAATAAAAAGCAATACTGTTACTCCAGGGGCACGATAAACTTCAATAATTACCGCTGGTCTCGCTTCTTATTCGCGCCGAACATTTTTCCGAGCGTTAATTGTTCCTCCAGCATAAAATAGTAGTAAAAGTTGGAAGAGTAACGGCCGGCTTTTGACCGTGAGACAAGGTATGAAAGTAAATATCGAAACATTCGTAGAAAGTAGAACGTTTGCTAAACGCCGAGAATTTCACTCGCAAAAAAAATACACTAGGTACGCCAGCGCTAGGAGTCATTTATCGAACAAACCTCTCGAATATATTAGCAATATATTAGTCCTCGGAGAGCAATAAGCAATAAGCAATAAGCAATCCTAGACGTAACGTAAACGAATCTTTCTTCTCCTCTACTCTCCTCTACTCTCCTCTACTCGGAACTAGTATCGTTTGCTAAAATATCCCTCACTTTCATCGAGGTATATGCACAATGTTACCCATCAGAATACGGTAGCTTGATCTTGACGTCGTTGATCGCAAAGTCGAAGTGAAAAGACCGATCGTATGCGTGAACGTACACGTGATCGTACACCTAAAGTATGGTTCATGTAGTTCCTTCACCTTCGGGACGAATCGGATCCAGATTCCAGAGACACGTTACGAACGCATCGGTGAACAATGACTTTCGAATGTACAATGTACACCATGGGAATCGTTTCTCTCGTCTAATTACGTCGGAACAAAGCATAATTTCCACATACCTCTTGATCCAACGATCGTCCCGTGAATATACGTAGTGCAATTTCAGCGAAGTAATACGTAATATCCGCATGTAAACGCCGATGACGAGCGCAGGACGATTAAGTGATAAGAACTCACAAGTAATATTTGCCGATAATTAAGCTAACGAAATTCGAGTATTATGGATAATAAGGGGAATATAAGGGGAATATAAGGGGAACATAAGGGGAATATAAGGGGAAGATTCGCGCGAGGTGAACGGTATCGCTTCTAAAGTTGAAAAACAGAAGACGGTGATAGACAGATCCAAGACTTACTAATCGTAAGAGTAATTTCCTTGCCAAATATCCACAGGATCAAGGAAATTTCACGTGACACATACCCACAATGGAACGACGAACATATGTAAACAACACACGAGATTAATACGAAAAAAACTAAGGTTGGAAAATGAGTAAAAACAAATTCCTAAAGAATCGCGAAAAAAGAAAGCACGAGCCAAGCGGTGATGGGAAAGGTGACGGCGACAATGACGGCAGTGACGGCAGTGACGACGACGACTCGTTGTGGACTGATCGGAGTGCAGGTTGATTAGCCGAATGAAACTGAGAGAAGTTAAAAAAGCGGAGTGAGCGTTATCGGAGATAGCCGAAGCCGTGCGATCTCGTACGACGCGAATGGCGGAACCAGTCGTGGGAGTCGAATCGGTGGTGGTAGATTATTCTATGGAACGAGAAGCTTGATGGGTGGTGGTACCAGCCACGGTCGAGAAACCATATCTCTCCCCCCCCCCCCTCTCTCTCTCTCTCTCTCTCTCTCTCTCTCTCTCTCTCTCTCTCTCTCTTCATCCTACTCGTCTACTTTCGATCAAGTTTAAAGCTTTATTGTCGTCGAAGTAGCCTTATCGGTAGACAGCGTTTCTGTGTCAGATTCATTGCAGAAGGTTGCAGTTGCGATATACGCATCTGCACAAACATATCTATGTTTGGACGTTTCTATGAAAATGAAAAGATTCGTCACGTTCGGGTATAGTTGTTAGTGGGGAATAGAATTGAGTCGATATAAGCTGATATAGTTGAAATAATGGTTGGATAGTCGATAAGAGGAGAATAGGTATAATATATAGAGTAGAGTTTGGGAAATCCAGCCGCGATTCAGCCGCGCGGTGGTAGATGAATGTGGTAGATTCGTCGGAACGAGAAGGGATAAGAGGATGGCGGTACCAGCCACGACAGAGATCAAACTTTTCCGTCCTCCTCCATTTCTGTGGGAAGTGGTTCCAAAGTAATATGGTAGTAATATGGTAGTAATATGGTAGTAATATGGTAGTAATATGGTAGTAATATGGTAGCAATATGTATTCGCGATCACTTTGATTCGCCCGTTTTTTGGCTTTCTCAGTATCGATAACGCACCTCGACGTGTTCCCGTCACAAAGGCCGTACTCGGAGAACGCTATTAATATTAACTTGACGAGCACAATAGCGTTAGCGTTGCACAATATTTCCCAATGCAATGCGCTCAAACTTTTTTCGGTCAATGGGCATAAAAACAGTCCTCTTCCGAGATTTCATAAAACCAAGTGAAATTTAGGACGAGGTTTTTTTTTTTTACGACAGGATGCGTGTACCGAACTCTCCCGCTTCTGTATGCGATACACGCACGAAGCAGTTCGCGTTATATGACCCCGTACATGTACGTTCTCCATAATTCACTGGTAAGAAGCTACGACAATAAACCTTGTTGCATGAGAAAGTGACGTGAGATTACAAAACCGTATAGTCTAAGGAAGCAACAAGCCTTTGGCACTTTTGGCACTTTTGGCACTTTTGGCACTTTTGGCGCCTTTGATAAGGCGTGATCAATTTCCAAAGGAGAAATGGTTCGTCCAGATGTGAACAGCGTTGCTCGGTCGCTAATCGGGAAACGGTGACGGGTGACGGGTGACGGGTGACGGGTGACGGGTGACGGGTGTGCGCGTGGACGGCGTTTTAGATATGATTCAGCATCGATAGAAAGAAACCGGTTTTTTTTATGTATACGTCCTCCTCGTTCATTATACAATCAAATATGGACGGATCGCGTTGCACAATTTTTTGTTTTTATTTACCTCGCCTCGAATGCTATTTCGAATGACCAGAAACAAAGAATGTTTTCAACTCCGAATCGCGACAAGCTCTCTTGATATCCGTACTCGATATCCCGCGTTGTTACGCATTATTGTATTCGCACCATCCTTTGAAAAATGTCGGCGGTTCCGATCTCATTACCGGAGAGTATCCGATTGCCGGCGAAACTTATCTCGTAGGAAGTTTTCTGCAAGAAAGCAGGGAAAGTACCGGCTGACATACGTATTTAGAGAGGTAGCGGTAGAGGTAGCGGTAGAGGTAGCGTTCGTTACGATTTACGATAGGATTTGATAGAAGAAACAATACGAAGATCGCGTCCGTATATATAACTTCGATATAAGTTTGGCAGATCGAAAAGGTTTGACGTTTAATTGTACGCCCACTCGATAAATCTCATTGTCAAATATATGAACGATAAATATATAAGCTTGTTCGTCCGCTTCGAGCTCGCTGGCGATAGTAGACACGATTACGCGTATCGGTGCACCAGCAACATTATCGAGCTTTTTCTCCGCGCTCCGGCTCTCCCGCGCTTCCATTTTCACTTTCCTTTTTTCTAACGATGCACTCGAACCGAGAGGAAGCGTGAAATTACAATTTCTTGCCGCATAATCGACGTTTATCCGCAAACTTTCCCTCTACGATATTAAGGTTGATGTTACTTTTCCTCATCGTAACATTTTACGTCGGATGTTTTAGTTATTGGAGCAAACGCAATATTTCATTCCGTTCGGTGCGCTTTGGTGCGCTTTGGTGCGCTTTGATGCTCTTTGGATCGGTTCAGCTAAATCGGAATGAAATACGGAACAGCGGATATTTGGGTAAGAAACGTTTCTGTCGAAAATGAATTATGTATTCCCGGCATGCACTTCGCGTGGAACCAGCTGGTTCCTTTAAGCGTGCTCTTGACCGTGCTCTTGACCGTGCTCTTGACCGTCGGGTATCGTTCCGCTCGCATTTTCGTGCGACGATAGGCTACCACTTCGCGATATACCGGGTGATCGGTAATGTTTCGTTTCGAACAAGAGTAGTCATTTACGGTCAGAGTAGATAGTTGGATTTTTCGTATAATTCACAAATCTTGGTACAACGGTCAATCAAAATATTGTGTAAAATTCTGAAAAACAATGACGGTTAGAGTGAAAGCGAGCATCTATTTAGGAGTATTATTAAAATAGAAAATCATGGAAAATCATGGAAAATCATGGAAAATCATGTTAGAGCATGTTAGAGCATGTTAGAGGAGAATTGACAGTGTCCACTTTCGGATCGCGATCGTACACGTAGAATCCTGATTGAGTCAGAAGGATCGAGTTATCATTGCGGTTTGCCTCTGAAAAAATCGGCGTTCGCGTTACGTGCGCGCGAATCTCGCTGGTTAAATACGTATAATTCAATTCAATTCAATTCAATTCAATTCAATTCAATTCAATCAAATTTAGTTTATACGACGTAAAGAATACATTGACCCACCGATAAGCCACGTTTGAATTTTCGAAAGTCTAAAAGCACAATATCAATAAATGTATTATGAGAATAATAATCTAAATATTAATTTAATTATCATGTAAAGCCGATCTCTTACTTCGATTTCTTACTTCTGTACGAGATTCCGGCCGAATGCGATCTCGCACACAACTTATCGTTTTAAAGAGCAATTCGACGGTATTTAATGGTCAATTAGTTTGGATAACGACAGCATAGGTAATGGAGCGACAACTAAGTTAGTTTATTGCTAGTTTAAAAGACGGAAAATGAGAGACGCTGAGAGAAGCTGAGAGAAGCTGAATGAAGTTGAATGAAGTTGACGGAAGAAGAAGAAGAAGAAGAAGAAAAATTGGTTGGAGAGGCAAGAAAGTTTGAACGGATCGGGAGATTCGAAGAACGAGAGTGGGCGTCGGTGCGATAAGAAAATTTATCTACTTACGCTTGCCAGCGTGCATGCATTGACGGTGCATTTATTACATTTAGAAACGAGTACTGTAAATGATGTCTTGGTGCGAAGAGTCGGCTAAATAAGCTACGTCGAAAATATTCTATATTCTAACCCTTCCGCAGACGCAGTGGATAGAATCAGCCAGCAAAAGTACTCAATGACATTTACAGTTTCTACGCCTTTAAGCGATTCACCGAACGAATACGTCAAGATAACGACGGACGTTGAACTCATCCGCTTTAACAAACAGTTGACACTGTTTACAATTTCGAAGAAAATGCGCGCGGTTCTTACCATTTCAACTTGTGTTGTAATTGTGCCTTAATTGTGCCTTAATTCGCGCCAGTTTGCCCAGTTTGCCCAGTTTGCCCGAATCGACGGTATTCGTAAATATTTACCGAGGCTCCAGAGTCGGAACAAGGACAAAAGTAACTCGTTCAAGATCTTTAATAACATTCACGAACGGGGATAGTAGATATAAGAGCGCGACGAAGAATGAAGGACGACCTACGAAAAAAGAGCGCTATATTTTCGGTGGAAAGTGGTACGAAGACCGGTACGCGCGATCACCTTTACGTTGGAAGGTTGCGAGTTATCCTATATAGTCTAGATCGGGTAGACCTTTACGTTTTCCTGTTCACCGTTGATCCGTCTTTGTCTCTTTTACCTTTCGCCGTCCCGCTTCCGACCACTGCGCCACGTAAAAATCCCGAAATAGAAAGTCCCGCGTCCCCCGATTAAAAAACCTCTTAAACCTCTCCTGTTTATATACCAGTTTAATACCAGTTTAATACCAGTTTAATACCAGTACCAATAGGGAGAACGAACGATGTCGATTAATCTTGTCGGATAAGAATATAATTAATCGGCAGGTAAGTTTTCACTTACCGAGAATGACGGACTGTAGTCTACGATTCGGCAATCTGACGTTCCTGGCACCGTCCTTCGCTTTCCACCTGTTCCAACAACACAGAACTCACCAGCGCGAATGAGGAAAACTTCGTTTCAGGGTTCAGGCGGCCCCCCATTGCTGAAAGGCGACCTCTGTTCGCGCGATCTACACCCGCCGCCATTTTAAATCGACGCTCTCGCCGTCGGAATATATACCTTCCTTCCGTTAAAAGATCCCCCAAACCTACCGCCCATTATACGAATCAGACCTCAGCCACGAAAAGGAAACCTCCTCGTATACTTTCCAGATTCAAAGCTGCAAATATACAGCAAATATACAGCAAATATAAGCTCCGCGTTAAACTGTGTCCTTCTTTCAGTTGAAATCGTAGGGCGAGAATGAAGAGCAACCAACCGCTGGGATATTCCTAGATGTACAATCAGTGTAGTTACTTCGTAATTTCATGCTTACGCTTACGCTTACGTGGCGAATATGTGAATTTCGCCACGTAATATTTAGAGAAGAGGTATATAATCGTTATTGAATAGAGTTCCAAGATAATTATCAAGCGATATATAGTCTTTTAAAGATTACAATTGGTAGTAAGACGACTAACGATAAGCGAAATTCTAGGTCGGTCTTACCGCGAACGAGATCAAGATATGTCATTTTGTGTCCTATGATTTTGGGGTGCCAGCACCCATTACCATTTTTGTGTCGCATTTAGCGTTATCGGTCAAGCCTGGATTTACAAAAATGGACCTTCAAAAATCGTCAAAAAATCAAAGTCGCCAATTTCGCTCCTAAATGGCCCAAATCGATGGTATATCATGCCTAATGATGTTCTAGGGCCGATTTGGGTCGAAAGAAGTGGATTAAAAATTTGTTTCGGTCAAAAAATAGGTCGACCCAAAATCGAAAAAATGTGAAGGGGTATACCTTCAAAAATTGCCAAAAATTAAAAGTCGCCAAAATCAATTCTAACTGGCCCAGATCGATGGCAGATGTTGTATAAACATATTCTAGGACAATTTTGGGTCGGAAGAAGCGGCTAAAAAATTTTTTTGGCCGAAAAATGGTCGTTCCAGAATCGAAAAAATGTGAAGGGGTATACCTTCAAAAATTGTCAAAAATTAAAAGTTGCCAAAATCGCTTCTAAATGGGCCAAATCGATGGTAAATGATGTATAAACATATTCTAGGACGATTTTGGGTCGGAAGAAGTGGTTTAAAAATTTTTTGGGTCGAAAAATGGTCGATCGAGAATCGAAAAAATGTGAAGGGGTATACCTTCAAAAATTGTCAAAAATTAAAAGTCGCCGAAATCAATTCTAACTGGCCCAGATCGATGGTAGATGACGTATAAACATGTTCTAGCACGAATTTGGGTCGGAAGAAGCGGTGTAAAAATTTTTTTTGCCAAAAAACGGGTCGACCCAAAATCGGGTACACCGGTAAGAAGATTCTGCAGTTCGCGCACTGCACACTCAATTTCATAGAGTGCGTCTTTGCTGGCGGTAAAATTCATGTTCAGCTTACTTCAGCTTTAGTGATAAAAAATGCATTTCTGGTTTGTGTAGTCTACCCTATATCTTGTCAGTGGTCTAACGTAAAACATGGCCACCTGATATGTAGCAGACGATACAGGTGGTATGAAAAGTTGTAAATATAATTAATCTCTAGCTTTTAATGATGAGTGGACGCGTGCAAAAAGAGGGTACCGACGATTCTGATCGTCTTGACGATGCTGTGGATCCAAGGGTCCAGGTAAATCAACGTGTTACTTCAGGGAATAATTGATAGGTTTTCGCTGAGGGCCACTTGCGATATTGACATTTCGACGTTGTCGTCAAATTAAAGACTCGATTCTACATCATTCATTCTCAGATAGAAATCTTTTGCAATTCCTACCGATGTTTTGTGCTTTTACGCTTATTTCTGTGCTTGCCACGTTGCAAAACTTTAATTTTCATTTACCCCCACCTCGGATCGACTTTATAGGATAACGAAGTCGCTTCCTTGCGTTAATGGGGAAGAGGAGGCCGAAAGAGGCGGCAAAAAAATTTAAACCAGTGGACAGTTGTTAACATTTTTCAAACAGCAAATTCACCGTGATTTTCATCAGTGACGCGGTGCAATATTTTTTCTAAGCAGGCGCTGATATACAATAGTAAATTGTTTTCATATATAATTGTTAATTTTTGTTCAGATCGAACTTGAAAGATTAAATACCGCTACAGACGATATTAATAAATTGGAAGTTGATTTGGATGTAAGTATGATGATAATGCTTTTTCTACTCCAAACCAACAAATATTTTCATTGAGAAAGTGTTAGGAGAAATTATTATTTTTGATTAGATATTTCAAGGATCGTAATATTAGATATTTTAATCATCAGGAAGCAAGAGCAACTTTTAGAGAATTACTATGCGAGTCCACAATAAAAATTGATACTCTGGCCAAAAAACTTGGTGGTTGTATTGAAAAATCTAGGCCCTACTATGATGCTAGATTTAAAGCCAAAGAAGTAAGGATTTGTCTGCCTGTTTTAAAAAGGAATATCATTCTGTTCATTGTAACATAATTATATTTATGGAATAGGCCCTACAAGAAACCCAAAAGGCTGCTATTAGATTTGAGAGGGCTAACAGCCAACATGCAGCTGCTAAAGAAATGGTGTATTTAGCGGAAGAGGGGCTCAGGACAGAAGGCAGATGTTTCGATCATGCCTGGCAGGTATTAAAAAAAATGTACACTGCTAACAAGTTTTTTGTTTACTTCTTGTAAATGGCACACTAATCATTGCAGGAAATGTTAAATCACGCAACTGCTAGAGTTAACGAATCGGAACATGAAAGAGCTTTGTCCGAAGCCGAGCATAGACACACAACTGTTATATATCATAAAGCAGAACACGAAGTGCAAAGATTGCAACGGGAGTTGAAACGTGCGATCGCGAAATCTAGGTACGAAAACGGGCTTTGTTGCCGCGGCTAATGGAGTTCAACAGTTTTCTCAGTTTCTTAAAATTGCATGGTACCTATTGCATTTAATTATTTAATACCAGCTGACTCATGAAGCTAGGATCTTTTGTACGAAGATTCAAGTGAATCTTCAGAGCATTGTTTATGTCAGTGTTAGATTTTTATATTTTTCACGAGGATATACCTGGATTTTACTAGCCCCGACTATCCGATCGGTTATTTATCCCTTCTCCCCTATAAATATTGAAGAAATTATTTTTGAACGACTATTTTTCTATGTTACGTTTTTATAGAAATTAGGATATTTATGTCTTTTGGTTATATTCATGTTGGCAGTATGGGTGCACGTCGCAGCTTGCTTCTGATAAACAGTATCGCCTACAGGCACAACTTGCTCATGTTGTAAGTAGGATAGAAATTATTTTTTCCTTTTTTTCACCATTTATTTTCCGATCTCTCACTCCCCTCTTGCGCACGATTTCTACTCCTCGAACGAGCATCTCGATAATTAAGTTTTGCTTCTCCCCTCCCAGAATGAGCTTTTTATAATTGCACTTTATCGCACATTGCATAACAATTTCTTTGTATACGGTATAAATGTTCGATTATTAATTTGGTTTAGATGAACATTTCTGATGAATTTCCTTTGCAAATTATTCTAAGCTATAAAAAAAAAGTTCACATCTGTAAGATAGAAAATGCCGTGATATGCGTATGCTTGAAAATTAAAAAAAGCAACTAATCTACATACAGGCCCTACTATGAGATGAAGGCTCATTTTAATCAAATGTTAGAGGAACAAAAGTTAAGAGTCAGTGCACTCGAGAGATCTGTTTGCGAAGCTAAAATGACGTACGCCGAAGCATTAAGAAATTTAGAAAAAATCAGTGATGAGATTCACAGGGTACATTTCCTTTTAAATTTCACCTTCGATGCAAGGTAAATTCATTTTCCAGAACTACATTTCACTCTACTGGAATTATTTACTCCAGACGAGAAAGTACGACGGTTCGGACGATTTCGGCAAACAAGGACGAGACGTAACTGATCAATCTTCCACGCAAAATAATACAGCAACTCCGACAGATTCCAGCATAACCGGATCCCCGGATAGTACGGATTATACTAGTGACGAATACTTACGGCTCCCGGACAAAATGAGCCCAAGTACACCCTGCCCTGTGCCTACCAGAGTAAATCTTCTATACCTATACCTATACCTATACCTATACATATACATATACATATACATATACATATACATATACATATACATATACACGCATATGCATAATGTTATCAACATTCATTTCTATGAAATTCATTGCTTCATTAATACTGAAATATTTCTTTTCAGCTGGAGAGAGAGCCATCCTCGGAATATTTGGGCCTAAACAATCTGAATCTCTCAAGCACGGAACCTCGGAAGTATATAAAACGCGACCGTCCAAAGAGTATCGCGACTACGGACACGAAACATATCATATCCTTAAACCAGTTGAGTTCCTCTACACCACGTCTATCGGACCTCTCCACTATTATATCACCAATAGAAAAGAAAGTGCAAATACAATCGCCCGTAGTACCAAGTCAAAGGGATACAACTGTGCAGAACGGTGAGGAATGGACGGAAATTAGTTTAAACAATTCCCCCGATGAAGTTTATTATAATAACGAAGTATATTCGGACGAGGAAGACCAAATCCCTTACAAACCATTACCAATGGATTTGAGTCCTGAAAATCCGAATCAATTGCGAGGCGGCGGCGACGGCGGCGGCGACGGCGGCGAAGGCGGCGACGATGGTTTTGACGCTCAATCACATGCAGAGAGAAGCAACCGGAAGAAGTTAGTAACTCAAAAATCATTACCAACCATGTCCAGGGGGAATGATCTCACCTTAAGCTCTGAGAAAAGAGCAGAAGTAACGAGGAGCCCATCCGTCAAAAATAAAAGTAAACTCGATAGTAGTTTAGCTAATTGGATAACACGAAGCTCCGCCGCGGGAGAAGCCAGCGTTGGAAGTTCTGGTAAGTGTGAAATATATTTTATAATTGCATTATAAATTGCAATTCGATTGATTTTCGACCTAATAATTTATCTGAAATTATCACAAATTTCTAGCAAATTCAAGTAGAAGACAATCGCTAGAGATGTTGTGGAGTGCCGGGACGGGTGAACGCGTGAAAGAACTACTTAATCATGGAATGATGATGTTGAACATATCTAGTCTTACTGAACGGCGCTCCAGCGAACCAAAACAAGTGGAGGGGGACAAGGAAAAGTCTGAGAAAACGGAAAAACTCGAGGGGAAAGGAAAGAAGGTTCCTAGTCCGTTAGAAAAAACCATGACTTATCTCAACGCCGACGAGGAAACATCCGATAGCGAAAGTTTGGCAAGGTATACCAAATTACGTGTTGTGTAAAATATTCATTTTCATGCCTTCTACTTACTATAACAGAAATCAATTCTTACTTGCGTTTACAAACAATATTGTTTCAACAGCGTTGAAATGTTAACGGAAGATCAAATATCTTCTCTTATGATGGAACCGGATATGAATCAGGTTTGCCAAGAGATTCTTGGAACTCCCTTAGTCGAGGTATGTCCGTTATTGCAACAACTTCAACAACAACAATAACAACAATAGCAGTATTCCACCCGACAACGATATTAATTCCATTGAATCGCGATGATGCAACAATAGAAAGTGTTCAAAATTATTCAGACAAAATGAACTACGATTATAGCTAAGGTGGTTATAGCTTTATTTATTAATATATTTAGCACATGATAATTAGTTCCTGCACTTTCACGATTCGCGTGCGAGCGCGCGGTACGCGGTAGGCGTTTATTCGACACTGATAAACAAGGTGTACCTACTATACACCTAGGATCGTTGTATTTATAATATTTGCGCGGTTGGGTCGATCTATGACATTGACGGACCTTCGCACGATATTGCACGATATTGCACGATATTGCACGATCGTTTATGTTTTTCTTACGTTCTTTTTGTCGATTTTCTGCGCGTACATCTACGTTTTCGTAGACCTTTTCGAGGCTATATTTAGATCGAAATTATGGATACGATGATGCCTAACAAACAATCACTTTACGTCTACGTGTTTATAAAACATTTTAGACTATCGCTTGATGCGTTTTCAAGCATTGATTCGGCTTAGTGAATAGTATTTTGTAAAACGCGAAGATATCTTTCAACGTAAGAAGCAATACGTAGTGAATTTTAGATAATTACACGATTAATCCTAAAAAAAATGAGATACGGTCCTTCTATTTCGAGGTGTATTCTGTATTTTCTGGCTTATCTCGGTAATTAACGTACGTGTGGGTACTTAGATGCGTAATAAAATCGAAATTGCAGAAATTAGAAAATACAAATGTTGACCTTATCCCTCTGTGGTATGGTACAGACATGCGAACCATGCGAACCATGCGAACCATGCGAACCATGCGATTCTCTTTACATTTCGATAATTACGATACGTATCTGACGATACCATCACCTGATATTTGTCAGATGCTAATTATACGCTCTCTCTCTTCCATGGGCTAACAAATAGAATACGATTAGACGAGACAATATGGTTCATAAAAAAGAAAGAAAGCTATTTAAGACTTCGGAAAGAAGTCACTTTGTTTAAAAGCAATTATAATAGCCGTCATCTATCATGCACGGAAAGAAATCGTTCTCCAATGTCTTCTTGATTCGGTATACGACACTGGAAAGCTCATCGATTAAGTACCTCGTAGTTGGCAATCGTGAAGCGAGTATTCCAAAATTCAAGATTAACATTTATCAGTAATCGTAAGATGCTTCGAATGATCCAACTAATACTCGATCGTAACAGTGATACTTTTTCAAAGGATATAAAACAATGGAACGAATCGAGTAATAAGTTAGTATTCGACAATGGGTTCCGCTTTCGCTTTCGCTTTCGCTTTCGTTTTCATTACCGCGTTATCATAATGTTATTAACATGATTTAGTTATTAACATATTAAGAAATTAATATAAACGCGTAAAAGTGTAAAGGACGCGTGAAATATGCCGCTCATAAAGTAACATAAAGTAACATGTACAAACAGGCGAGAATATTCAACATTCATTGAAATTCGTTCCATTATTTTTTATACGGGGAAGATCTACTTAGCTTCCAAGTGAAATGTT
The DNA here is from genome assembly GCA_910591585.2 of Nysson spinosus. Lineage (NCBI taxonomy): Eukaryota > Metazoa > Arthropoda > Insecta > Hymenoptera > Crabronidae > Nysson > Nysson spinosus. Next base: position 82,960 of record OU342839.1, on the reverse strand, counting down.
AATAGACCGTTGTATTTATTTATAATGGAAAAAGACAAATGGCGATTCAGCGACGCTACTCGTTACGCACGTTATTTCTATATTTTTCTGTAAAATTCTAATAATTTATATATTTATAAAAGAAGGTAAATTTTCGAAATGCAGTCGAGGAGAGGCAGTGTCCGTTTACACGGTTTACACGGTTTACACGGTTTACACGGTTTACACGGTTTACACGGACGATTCTTTATAGTGGATTTACCTTCATGAATTTGGATTATTTATTATGGGGTATAGTCCCTTTAGTAGACTTTAACTCGCTGTTATATTGTGATATAACAGTGGTAGATCGCAATTATATAATTAAAGAAAAGGTCAGATTAATAAATCGCGCCCAACTCTTCCACTCCATACCACCAGGTTAAAAGAAATATTAGTATAGATAACGAATCACGAAACCATTGCCGTCGAAAATAGGCATAATCACCTTGTTAATCGTCGAACTAATGCAAAAGATAGCAACACTCACGAGTATTTTAAAAGAAAAAAATCATATTTTCTTGGCTAAATGAAAGTGCTACGTTTCAACGATAATACACGTTGCGTATATATAAAGCAAATGCATAATTACTAATAATGATTGTAAATATATAATATTGTAAATGTAATTGTAACTATGTATATACCATTATCATCTGGTCTACGTCATTTTATTCGTGTACATATATATATATTCCCTTTCTGCCGTCTCCATCAATTGACATCAATCCAAAGTGTAATTCAAATATTTTTACTTGGACGAGTTTCTTTGATATGTTCCTCGCGTAGTAAGTAAGAATCGCCCGCTCATATATCAACAAATACCAACAGATACGTCTGTTCTATTGCCGATTTATGCTAATATAAGGAAAATAGCATAATATAATTTAATATTATGAAATCAATCTTAGTTTAGAATTAATGGAAAATTAGGACGAACGGTTTGACGAACTTTTCAAAGTCTGCCGGATGCTACGGGTATATAGAGTATATAGAGTATATAGAGTATATAGAGTATATAGAGAGTAATAGAGACTGGTACCACTTTAGCGCATGATTCGCGTGAACTACGGGTCGCTGTTGTCGCGGTGGTGAGAGTCAGGAAAGAGAGGATGGGAGGGAGAAAAGGAGAAATGAAAATGGCGTTGCGTGCATGGTGCCGATGATTTTCGTTGCGTTCGAGTACTCGTTACGCGTCTTTCTGCGTGAAAAAAAAGGACGCAGTGTGTAGTGCACGTAGCGTTCGACGATTGGAGTGCGTGAGACTTGAAGTGAATGAAGGTTGCACGTTAAGCGAGCGAATAACGTGACGCGTGTACCGCCTTAAAGTGAGCTCGAAGGATTCTTGTCGCGCGATTCCTGGCACGGCCAGTTCGCGGTACACCGAGGTGACTTGACTCGAGGTCCGACTAAATCCGCTCGTTTTTCAGTGAAAAGAACACGAAAAGTTTCGCGTATGGCTTGCGAATCGTTCGTCCAGTCTCGCGTATCAGGTGTAAGTGCTCGTTGGCATGACGAAAGACGCGAGTTTATTTCCCATGCATCGTGAAATCACCGTGAAATATGTGCACTGACGTGCACCACTACTGAGAGACATCGTCATCCTAATTTTCGCGAAATAGAGCAAAGAACGAGGGTCTACTCGGCAAAGGTGCGGAGACGACGACGACCACGTCGACGACCACGACGACGAAGACGACGACGTACGTTTTTAACCCACCATGGCGGTGAATCCGCGTGATATGGACGGCTTTATGCCGCTCCTGTCAACGACGGATATCAAGAAGAAATTAAACGTTGGTGGCCTCCTGCTGAATTACTTGGGCGACACGAGTAAGAGCATCGAGTGTCAAGACATCGGACAGTTTATTGACAATATTATACCATGGCTCAGTAATGGCAATCCGAAGGTGAGAAACTCTCCTCCTCTTCCTCCTCTTCCTCCTCTTCCTCCACCTCCTTATTCTACACGTTTTTACTTTCATTACCTTCGCGATACTTCTTTATGCTTATCGGAAAATTGATTCGTATTAATGTCGTAGAGCTTACGCATCTTACGACAATTTACGACAATTTACGACGATTTACGTCGATCGAACGTTATATATCGCTTAATAAACTCTATAAATAGACCAATTACGAGCGGTTGGAATCGAGTTTATGTATTTTTATGGATAACAACAAACGAACTCCGTCGTAATTCCGTGATGACTAATTCGGGGTGTTTGTTATGTAAACAAGTCACTCGCAAAGCGCTTCTTACGTTTTCTATCTAATGTAGTTAACCTTGTAGTAATAATCCTTGGTGATCGGTGATCGGTGATAAGGCGAAGAGGTGATAGGGAGGTGATAGAAGACTCCCGACGCCGTGAGATTTAAAGAACGAAATGGTTTGAAATCATTCACATGGCTAATAATGCAGTGACTCTGGTTGTTTTTTTGGTGCTCTAGAAACCGTGATGGGGTGTGCCGGGTAACAAAACCTTCCCCGATATGGATTCTCTTCTGACTTATTAAAAATGAGACTCGTTTGTTTAGTATACTTGCCCTAATTAATAGGGTTTTATGCCAACTATCTTAAATGTTCATTGAAAGCTGCATGGTTTTAAATGAAACAATATTTTGCACATAAGATAAATCATGAACAAGCGTAATCTTGATTCCATGTCAAAGTGCTTGCTCCTATTTCGTACTCCCGACTCTCGTAGCTTCTCAATAAACCATTAAAAATGTTGTGGAAGAAAATTTAGGAGAAAAAACAGGTTGCGAATGAAATACTGACAGAACATTTATGAGAAGTTTGCGTTGGTTGGGTTTGAAAAAAAAAACTCTCAATTAGCATGTGACATTGTCAGGTGCCTTCAAGCAAGTTTACTTTAGACTTTAGACAATGATCTTACGAAAGATTTGTCCCAGTGCGACCTTTAAATTGCTCAATCGTGATATCGAACAGTCTCGTCTTAAGTGCGTTACCGTTCTTATTCGCGCACGTATTAATTTCTCGTGGTATTCATATTCATAGGAGAGGAGCGCGGTCAACGATTATCTAGCGGAAACGAACGGTGTTCCAGATAAGAAATTGCTAGTACGAAAATAATGCTATTTTCGGGATGCTACCGTTTCATCGTTTATATGGTTTATATGGTTTATATGGTTTATATTTAAGGTACGCCCTACTGATATTTTACGTTGGTGGTACAATCATGCTTCGTTACATTACGAGACCTATTTTTCACAGATATATATTAATATAACAAGTGTCCACCGCGGTAGTAGAAGATTCGTTTACGGCACATATCTGGCCACGTAACCACGTTACCTAGTTACAGAACTAGGTAGAACAATGGTTTGTAATATTGTGCGAGAAAGAAGAAAATTTCAGTCAAAGGGAGCAGGTAGCGTGGGGGATTATAAAAATAGGAAGTGATGCCGCACATTTATACAATAAGTTTATGTAAATTATCCGGTTAGGCTGGAACACCCTCGTTTCCATAACGAAACGAGATTTCAGTAGGACGTTGAAGCCGGTTGTAATAGCGGTTGTAATAGCGGTCGTAATAGCGGCGGTAATAATAGTTGCTCTGTCCAGGGTGTCATAGATCAAAAGATTTTATTATGTATTTTCCATCGAATTTTTCTGGCCGCTGGTATATCTGGAAAGAGCTTGATTTACCCGAACGATGTACTTATAAGGGAAAAACTTTCACGCCATGTACGTAGAGTGCCTCTCCTTTGGCTAGTATGTCGCGGAGCTACAGAAACATTTCGTTTAGTTCGTGCCATTAAGTCGTTAAAACTTGCTCGGTAATAGACGAACGAATACCCTACATCGAACCCCGTAACGACAATGTACGGTAGTTCGAGGGAGGATTTGATGGAACAACACGTTCAGATTGAACATTTGCGAAGGATCTTGAAACGTCAGGTATGCTTAGACCCTGTTTCGTTCAGATTTATCGAGAACTCGATACATTTTGATCGCCAAAGTAAGAGTGGTCGTCGACTACTGCGACTACGATTAGATCGCGTGCTCGGTAATAACGGTGGCTTTCTTTTCATTCCTTTATTTCAAATTCCTATTTTACGATATTACGATAATCGCTACTAGTAGGAAGGCGTCGTGATATCTAACAGGGTGATATCTATTAATGCCATTCCAAATGACTATTTATAAACCGTACCCAGTGCACAGTGCACAGTGCACAGCCGCTCCGTAGCGAATCAACAGAAATTGAGCCGATGACATCAACCTACGTGACCGCTCTTCCAAATTCCCACTAGCCAAATTTCGTCAGTCGATAAGCTTACGTCATCCTGCGTCACGCGGCCCACAAGAAACGCCCAAACATTGTCTTTACCGTATACAATAACGAGCGAACAAATGACCAAGAGGAACTTGTTTAAAATTCAGGAGCTCTACCACAATCTACAAGTCTCGATTGTCTCTTCTCTTCTCTTCTCTTCTCTTCTTTCTGTAACAGTACCCACACCAAGTGCACACGATATTACATCCGCGCGTCCGTACGTTTTTATACGCGAGAAATTTGCCCGGGCATCTTCGATATTGTATCTAGCGGCAAGAAAATTCTACGCCACTTGATCCGGTTTTATAGATTGACGATATACGTACTTGAATCATTTGCGATTTTGTCGATCGAGCATATAATATGGACAATCGGGAAGGGTACAGGGTACTTTTCGTAGTGCAATGAACGGAGATTTCCGCATGACGGTATATCATCATTTTACATAGTCGGCGATCGCGATGCACCGGTACGTGCAATCGCTTGACAATGTGTCTCCTTATGGAAGAACTTAACTGCACCACTTTTGCGAGCCACCAAGTGCGTCGTATCGATGTCAAGGGCACGGGAGAACATAAAACTCTTATGCTCTCTCTCCCTCTCTCCCTCTCTCCCTCTCTCCCTCTCGCGCAAACGTTCGGCAAACGTTTCCTTTTTGGAATTTAAAATATGACATCACCCTCACCTTGCATCGATTCCGATGCTTTTTACATAAACACCACACACTGTGTTACTCGTGTAATCGCTTTTCGAATGACCCTGAATGATCCTGAATGATTCTGAATGATCGATGATATATGAAGGGTGAAGTTCTAGTGTAAGCTAGCAGCAAACTTATCCAAGATGCGAATCAACGATGAAATACATGGAGATATCCGATATGATTATTCCGCTTCTTCCTGTGTAATACTCCTGGCAGGATAGGTTCGTGCTTTGCGGAGGAAATATAGGACTTTTGCGGTAAACCTCTTCAATCACGTTGAGGAGGGAGTACCTCCCACGTGGGCTTAACCGTTTTAACGGACCCGGACCCTGCACCCAACTTTGACGAGAAAGGCCGGAGCGTTTGCCCACGCGTTTGCCCACGCGTTTTGCTTGTAGTACGTCGTCCCTGCTACCGATACTTCCCCAAATCTCTTTTTCCGCAAGAGTGTATCGTGTATCGTGTATCGTGTATCTTTTATTCGCCAATTATTTCTTCCTCGCTTCTTCTTTCTACGTACCCACCTCCTTTAGACCCCTGTATTCTTCCAAATATTATTAATCGAAAATATGATAATACTAAAAGTACACGTTTTGCGGAATATTCTGGCTTAGTCTACGACTTTATTCTAGTCTAGTTTGGTTACTGGCCGTTACGAGCCAGTGATGTCAGACCGGTGAGACGACAACCCTGAGAGAACGTTTACCCCGTGGCTTTAAAATAGGTTTATACGGCTATATATAGCTACCTTCGTTAAATGTATTTAAACGAACCGCGATATCGTCGGTTTCGTTGCGTCTGACATTGCTTGTGATTTGTGATACCACCGTATTTGACGAGATATGTACGAGTATTTCGATCTATCGATCTAACTCTGATAAGAGTAGAATTCATTCGGAGAATTTCATAAGAAAAATGTTGATCAAGCACCGGTTTTCCGCGGTGGACCGTCCGGGAAAAGATAAGCGCGGTGCACTCTGCACTCTGCACTCGCACTCGCACTCGCACTCGCACTCGCACTTTCGATATTGATTTGCCGTTTCTCTCCCGTTTCTCTCCCGTTTCTCTCCGAGGAGACGTTCGTTCACCCTTACACGCTTTGTTCGCTCGCTTCGTAAGCATCGGTAAGCATCGGTAAGCATCGCGTAATCCCCTTAATTACCCGTGCGGGATCGAAGCTAAATTATACATTGCAAGGCCATTATTCGTTAAAGAACCTGGTTAATTCGGTTAAGCTTAATTCGGAGATTACTCGAAATCCCGAATATTCGAAAAAGTACGGGACAGAAAGTACGGTAAGAGGAAGGAAACTAATGGGAGGAACACATTGAATGATTCGGTATGCTTTTACGAGGTATAATCGCGACGAGTGTGTCCCCCGACTAGCGAAGTATCCAGACGAAGCATAATTATGAGCGAGAGGGAAAGTGCGTGGGGGGACTGGGGTTTTCCAAGTTTGCGAGTAGTACTCTCCCGAGTTTATCTCCCTTGGATCGATATGGTGCACTTCGATCGATATGCACCTCGAAAATAATCTATAATATTATATTATAGGATATTTTGAATCTTTGGAAGATCGTTGCATCTCGCGGTACGTAGATGGTACGCGGTTTTCTATAGGAACGTAGAGATTTGTTGATTTGTCGATTTTTCTCGGAAGGGTGAATAAAATCCATATGATTTGCATATGATTTCTTCGCACTCTGCATCGTCACGAAAAGAAGTTAAACCTTAAACCGATTATCGGATCGCGGATGAAAGTAAAATGAGACGGATCTACATGGAATATATCATGGAATAATAAGGACGTTGAACGTATCGACCGGGATATCGTGGAAAAGATCAGAGAAAGCGCGTAGATTTTTTGAAGGTAATTTAAGAGATAATGAATTTCTCGTAAGAGAAACTCACATAAGAGTCGTTCTATGTTCATCTATGTTCATCTATGTTCAGCTATGTTCAGCAAATTGTCCGGCAAACCTCGATTGCCTTGATAGGTCGGCTGGAAAGCCGTGGAGGATTCAGGGCGATTTCTGTGCTGACTAAAGAGGACAATCGTACAATCGCACTATAATAGTCGATATAGTGGTATATACCATAAATTCAAACGATACCGTATTCTTGTTGCAGGTTGTCCAGAATGGGTTAGAAATCCTTACGTTCCTAGCGGATCGGATGGGTCACGACTTCAAGCCTTATATTTCTACCATTATTCAGCCAACGATAGATAGATTAGGTAGGACACGCAAACCTCTATGTTCCTCTATCTATTTGTCTTCATACACTTCATACACTTCATACACTTCATACATTTTCGAATCTTTCTTACTACTTTGGTTGAAGCTTTACCGGTATCCAGACCTAACCCAGGGTATCCAGTGAATCATCCATAATGACTCTAGATCAAATGAACGCGAATGAAGTGCTCATTAACCACTTTTAATGAGGTTGAACACCGTGACAATCGTGACAATCGTGACAATCGTGACAAATATATACCATATTTGTTCGTAGAGAACCGGTCTGCCAATCGGTTCCATTTCTTTTCATCTTAAACTCTTCTTACCCCGATATGAGCCTGTACGGTTTATATCCCCGTAAAGACGTACTTCAAAGCGCGTACTACTCTCGAGACATAGATCTCTCGTTAAGATATAGATAAGAGGCGACAGATTCGAGGATGACGTGTTTTAATGGCAAGTCCGTAATTAGAGATGCCTTTGAAAACTTACGTTTTCCAGGCGATAGCAAAGATGCGACTCGGGAGAAAGCACAAATGGTACTCCTCAAGATTATGGAGAAGGGATGCATGTCGCCCCAACAACTTTTGGACAGACTTCGACCGGCGTTTAATCACAAGAACGCCAAATTACGAGAAGAAGCTCTGATCCTGTTGACGACGACGCTGAACGAGTAAGTGTGAAATTTCACCTCAAAACGAATTTCGTTTGCCTTGGAAGCTCCTTGGAAGCTCCTTGGAAGCTCCTTGGAAGCTCCTTGGAAAGCACGGCGTTTATCGTTTTCTCGGTGGAATCTTTTACAGACACGGCGCGGACGAGATGGTTCTGTCAGGCGTTATACCGAGCATCGTAAAGTTGTTGTCGGACCCATCGGAAAAAGTTCGCGAAACCGCTTTGAACACGCTGGCGGACATTTACAGACACGTTGGCGAGAGATTACGCGTTGACCTGCAAAGAAAGCACAACGTGCCACAAGCTAAGTGAGTGAAAAGAAAGAAATTGATTTTTGGCCATTTGCCCGGCCGCCCGCGCGCCCGCGCGCGTCATTACCTTGAAATTCATGGTACTCGTTTAGAAGATCATGGACGTTTTTGTTAACAATTACAGATTACTGTTGCTGATAGACAGGTTTGACCAACTGAAAGCTGCTGGTGATCTTTTACCCCTGGCCATGTCGTCGGACGGTGAGTGAACCACTGAAATTATTGAACTCAACAGAAAAATGAGAAGCGGTTGTGCCACGCGATTTGCATTTTTTATATTATTATTCGGTTTGAACCAATACGTTCGTATTGTGCTGCCACCGGTGTGCTGCCACCCGGCAGGTGTCAACGCTACCGCGCGCGGGGAATACCTTCACATTCGAGAAGACCTACCTACTACTACTGTGTTACTTTTAACTTTACTTGATGAATATTCACCGCGAGGATCGCTTGTTCTTCTTTAACGTGATAAGAATACTCACTTAAACGTGTCGCGTCGCGTCGCGTCGTGTAGCCCGCGCGACTGATTTCAACTTTTCTTCATTTGTTCCGTGAGCTTTCTTCTATAAGAATATAGAAAGTAGAACGAGTAGCGGCGTTACTTTGGCGTTTTATTCTTCTAAATTATTCTTCAAACGAACCTCGGGTCCCGAAACACAAGTAATGCCTGCCCCGTAAAGTGTCATTTTCTTGAACGAGTAATACAATGAGATCACTAATTCACGTTATCTCTTCTAAGGCATTACATAATATTGGATACGCCGATAGCTATGCAATATCGGTACCATGCAATATCGGCGGTGTATTGTTTCAAACGCCGTCTGTAATCCATACCGGGATTAAAGCCGTCCTGCTTCCAAACGCACGGCCTTGTAACGTTGTAACGTTGTAACGTTCTAACGCTACTGACTGGGATCTTTGAATTTCGATCGCAAATATTACGTGTCGCCGGGAATCGAATACTTTGCGCATTAGTAGGTGCCTAGGTAGATCTTTTCATCTAATTGTCGGTATGATTCCGCCAAGAGGAAAATATTCCGGTTATACTTTAAAGTATAAATAAAACCGAGATACCTGATGATGATTCACGATGCCGAGATGCGAATCCACTCCAGGGCAACGTGGAGCCAGTTGTATAATCGATCTTTGTCTTTCGACGAATAACCTTCCTTATATAATAGTTCCTCTCGTAAAGGTTATAAAAGCACGCTCAAGGACTAATAAATACATTTATTTCCGAGTGACATCTCCGCGCTGACGGAATCTTTCACGTATTCGTATCATCAAACCTAGTATTTCAATTGTTGTTCCAAAGTTTCTAAACGATCGAGGCACTCGAACCACTTTCGGTTACATCAAATTTAGACCTTGATTTCTAAGTCGGTATCTCCGCTCATCTCCGCTCATCTCCGCTCATCTCCGCTCATCTCCGCAGATATCCGCAGAATCCGCTGATTTTTGGGTGAAAGTTGGCAGACTACTAGTCGTAAACTGGATACTGGTCCCGTATCCAGGTATACGAAAAATAGAGCCGCTGGAGTTTGTTTCTTTTCTTACACCCTGTGTATACACGCTGATCACGATTAGGTCATACATGGGCTTGGCGGAGAGAAGCTGCGGCTCTTCGCTTGAATTCAGAGATATTAATAGAACTCAAAATACCGTGTTAGTTTGAAATGACATCGTCCGATCCACGATCTTCGCAATCCACGTTGCTTCGTCCTATTCCGAATCATGGGATAGCACTTCAAAATTGTTCGATCGATGTAATATGTTGTTATCCTAGCTTTTTTTGATTTCACGGAAAACACAGCGTTAGTAATATTTCATCGCATCGCGATTGAGAATGTTCCTGAACTTTTCTACGGTGAATATATCAAGTTATCTCGCCACGACGAGCATCTTCGTACGCGTAGTACGCGGTGCGGGAAGGTTGAAAGCGAGCCGGGACAAGGAAAAATTTGCATAAGTCTCGTTTTCCCTCCCCCCGTTTGCCATCTAAACTGCCATGCGATTGTATTAGAGGTTTACCTTAAACCACCATTGTACTAGCCGATTTCTCTCGGCTTGTACTCATCTCGTAATCACCTTGATATCCACGAATTTATTTGATAAATAAGTAGATTCACTGCACGATAGTAATTAGGCGAGAATATCGATTTTTGATTATCTAAAAAAATGCTTTCGAAAATTTCACCGTTTCTACTTGTGGCTAACGTCGTAAGTCATACAAAAGTCCTGACGATGTTACCCTCGCAATTCCTCGCTAATTCGAATCGACACCCGCGCGCATTAGTTCCAAGCTCGCACTATTATCTGACCTTACCCCGAGGACAGTGAAACGCCGCGTATACGGTAGCATACGGTAGCATACGGTAGTATATACAGTAGTATATACAGTATATACAGTAGTATATACAGTATATACAGTATATACAGTATACACGTGGAAGTTTGAAGTGAAAGGAAAGGCAGGGTGGTAACGCAGATTTATCTTCAGCGTGTACAGCTTTACGTCGCACCGGTGTGCACGATCAGATATGAAATGCAGAATGCGCGCGGATGCCCTTTTTATCTCGTTGCCTTCTGTTCTATTAAGTGCGCTTTCCTCAGCATAAGTATATCTTCTAGAAGACAAATTTTAATGCACGTTGGTAATACTAATCGCGAATAATCGGGAATAATCGGGAATAATCGGGAATAATTAAACGAAACGCACGACGAAAGTGCGTCGTCTACTGAAGTCGTCCCCTTTAGTCTTCGAAAAATGAATATAAGGATATCGATCTAAGAGAATTGTAATTGTTTATTTAAGCCACGACACCGTTATACGATAAAAGCGTGTTTACAGGCGATATTGTTTACAGTGCGCAATTTATATGCAGCGTTATGTAATGGCGGAGTATCATTATCGCCTTCTGCTCGCGGAGCGCGTAGGCGCGAAGGCGCGAAGGCGCGAAGGCGATTCTTCAGCTGCATTCAACGACCGATTGCTAAAATCGACATTCCCCTTTTTTCTATTCTTTGAAAGCACTTTGAAAGCACTTCGAAAGTACTTCTAAAGTCACGTTTCGACGAGTATAAAGCGCAAGTATAAAGTGATCGCTGCGATCTGTAACTGCGATTTATCGGTAAGCATGATTCTCGTTCGGTTGACGAAAGTCTTTTCTGGGAATATGTCGGTTCGTTCGATGATGAGAAATCCGAAGTAACCGAAGTAACCGAAGTAACCGAAGTAACCGATGTACCTTAATGATCGTTAGCGACGATAAATAACGATGTTTTCACCGATGGTAGCGGCTGCGTACGATTTCCGAAGAAACACTCGTCACCGCCGCCGGTTTTCTATCCATAATTTATTCCAGAGTACATCGGCTATCGAATTCCTGAGGAGACGAGGGTTTGCCGGCTCGTTGAATGAAAAGCGGACCACGTTGGAGTGCCCGTTAATTATAACGGTGTTATAATTACCAAGAACGTTTTCCACCGTGCAATGCAGAATTATACAGAATTATGCAGAATTACGCAGAATTACGCAGAATTACGCAGAATTACGAAAACACGAAAACACGAAAACACGAGGATCTTTCAGTATGAAACTCTGCGTCGTTTCTCCTTTCTACTGCGATTATTCGCGCAAAATACTTAGGGTTTTGCGGCAACTTTTCTCCGACCCTCGGCTCTTGGGTTTTTATCCAAATACCGCGGTTTCACGTTCATCGCACCGCCCGCCATTCGAGGACCGGCTTCTTATTTAAGTAGACATTAATCTTACTTCCCCCTAACCCCCCTCACGAACTCACACACACACACACACACACACACACACACACATACACATACACCCTTTTTCACAAGTTCCTTCCTTTTTGAGATCTGCTTTCACGGGGAACGATACATGAAAACGAATGGCGCGCAAATTGAATGGGACCGTATTAATCACACACCTGTTTTATGTTGGCACCGACAATTTGTCGATGGTTTCACAATATGTATTACGAGGGAGCGAGCCGCTTCGGCGGACTTTTTGTGCGGTTGTAGTCGCAAACGTAAGAAGGTTACCCTAATTATCTCATCGGTCTCCGTTGATATAATCCAAACGTAACTTCCATTTAACACGGACGTTACGGGAAACAGACCGATAAATAATTCTCCTACTACTGTTAAGAACGGTATGAGTTAGATTCGTGTAAGTTTGACTTCGTATATAGCCGTCCATCGATATATTGCTCGGTACAGATCTATCGAATCGTGTCTTCAATCGTGTCGTCATTCGTAGCTCGCGCGGTCCCTTTGGGTTTGGTCCCCCCAAGTGGGGCCCCCCACAGGATAGGGGAAGGTCCGTCCCCTTCCTCCGAATCGCATAAGCGGCATAAGCGGCACACGGGAGCCCGCGGGAGCCCGCGGACCGAACGAGTCGCCATTTAGCTACGTGCGAGACGTGTGTCCTCTCGTACTCACGCCTTCCACAGAAGCTGCAGTTTTTCGCACGCGATGCGACCGTCGTGTTTTTATGTGGGATTCGGTGGTGCCACTGGTAGTGCCAGTGATCTCGATAGTGTTTTTAGAAATTGTGTCGCGGGCCCAAAGGTAATCGTAATGATCGAAGTGACGCCACGACCATCGAATCGAGACGTGCTCCGTTCACGGACAACGGCAAGGACGAGCCTTTAAATTTACACGCGTTTCTTCGTGGGTCCTATTAGTACATTGCCGCGAAATGTGTAAATGTGCAAATGTGCAAATGTGCAAATGTGATTCGGCTAAAACGACGATCGCGTACTACCGGCGAATCAATGTTTGTTTGGTTAAGCCCCCCCCGTGTTCGGCCTCACTACTAATCCTCTCGAAATCTACCGCGAAAGTAATAACGGAGTAATCGTAAGTTATCTTGGCATTGCTTTGCACGCTCGTAATTTACATCTCGAAGGACGAGGAACTGTCGGAACTATCGGAATGCCGTGTCTAAGAAGATCAAAATTCATTCCTTTCTCTGCTTTAACGGTTACGAGAAATTTCCATAATTCTCACGGAAAAACGTCGTCGTACCGCTCGTCTTTCGAGTTCCTGTAACGGCCCGGGGAGGATTCGTTCTACCGGGGAGCATGTCATTTCGAATACGTTATCCATTCGTTACGATAATTCGTAAATCGTAAATTGTAAATCGTAAATCGTAAATCGTAAATCGTAAATCGTAAATCGTAAATCGTAAATCGTAAATCGTAAATCGTAAATCGTAAATCGTAAATCGTAAATCGTAATATGCGTTTGCCAAAACAGTTGGCGATTGGCGTGATTTTCCGTTACTTTTAATGTCGCGTCGAATTATTCAAACATATATAACGCAGTGTCATCGTTGAATTCTCGATGGTTCAAGTCTAGAATCGCGTAGAGAAATAATTGCTCCCTTTGACTTGTTGATGCACCTTCTCGCGTGTGTGCTAAGTTTGTAGTTTCACCGTTATCTCCACTAACGACCACTGCGAATTCGGATTATCGAGAGGTATCGGATCACATTTTCGGTATAAATGTTCATAAATGTTAATAAATGTTATTAAATGCAACGAGAGACTCGTTATAATGAGAAGATAAACGTTCGATAATAATACTATTGGCAGTACGTGGCAGTACACGTGTGCGGTAATCGGTTACGCGTAAATGCCGGCTAGCGTTCCTGACGGAATAATTCTCTAACAAATAGTATTGTCCCTTTCTTTCTTTCTTTTTTCTTTTTTTCTTTTTTTCTTTTTTTAGCAACATGCAATAGCAATATGCTAGAACAAGCTGCGTTACTTACCGCAAACGTGCGAGCGACATCGTACATGCACCGATGGATGATACGCGTAATCGTAAAGAGGATGCCGCGGGAATATATCTGCAACGAGATCAACCGTCAATTTCTGATAATAACCGTAAATATTTCAACTAGTGATATCGCGTCGCTAAAAAGAAGCTGACGGGGAAAGAAAGCAGGATATCGTGCACCGAGGAACCCGTTGGCACGTGTTGGCACGTGTTGGCACGTGCTCGAATAAACTCGTTTATTCCACGCGAGGGTCTCGTTACCTGTGCATCAGTCAGGTCTTTATTAACGCGCATTTTTCGCTGAATGGATCATTCGTGAATGGATCATCCATTACCGCGACAAGCCGAAGTTAACTCTCGGTGTGCCTCTCTGTGTGCCTCTCGGTGAGAGGCGCGTGGTTTGACCAGTTGGACGACTCAATTAACCAAACTCTTTGCTACGGACGAATTCATTCCGCGCCCATTCCTAATTGCGAGTCTTTCCTTGAAAGATCGCGATTAATTAAACGAGAGGGACCCTCTCTTTCCCACGGGGAGGTTTCCTTCGAGAAACAATACAGATAACTTTCACTGCTCGTACGCGTCTCTACCAGAGTCAATTAGAGACTTCACACTTTCTTAAGTCGTTCGCGTGCCTCTGTACGCTCGTTTGGGTGGAGATAGAGTTTTTCCGCTTTCCGATTTCCGATTTCCGATTTCCGAATTATGCGAACATCGAGTCGAGTCGAGTCGAGTCGTGGAAGAGCAAAGAATTTCAACTTTGCATAGGTGCCGGAGCGTTATTATCGATGATCGCGTAGAACCCGTAGAACCCGTAGAACCCGTAGAACCCGTAGAACAGTGTTTCTTAAAATGATGGACGACACTGGGACATTACTGCCGAGCGGGCATCGATGCCTACGCCGAGGATTAAAAAAATATCCTAGTATCGATAAAAAACTTTGGGACCCGAGCAGTAGTTGGATTCTACAATGGGATAATATCGTGAAACATCCCGGCGCGCGAGCGAGAGGATGTCACTGTGACATTCATAAACCACCGTGGTTGTATCCCGATTTAGGTATATAGTATACCTCCATCGAAGTTATTCCAACTTATTCCAAGTTATTCGAAATTGTTCGAAGCGAATTTGAAACATTAATCAGATTATTTTTGGTCGAATATCGTATACGAGGTCGAATTCGTTTCTGTGTTTCAGTCGGGAAGAGCAACGACGAGCCGGACAGAGCGGTGAGTAGTGACGAGCGGAATACAATGATGGACGTAACCACTCTCCTAGAAACCATTATAACTAAACTCTTCTTGCAGTCGTAAATTTTGCAAATTTTGCAAATTTTTATAATTTAATAACGATTACTTCGATATTACAGATCAAGTCCGCGCCCGTCAAGAGGACAAATCTCCCTCCTAAGAGAAGCCAATTTGGTCCCGCAAAAGCACCCTCTTTGGCTATAGGTATATCTCCATTTTCTCAGAATACGTTATTATCATATATAGCCAGCACAGCGATGGTAGCTGATGGAAACCTTTCGGATCTTTTAGTCCAAGCATGTATTTCAATAAGAGTACCTATCGCGTAGAATCTACGTAGAATCTACGTAGAATCAGTACACATTCAGTACCCATTTATATTCAATGTGTAAGATGAAGGCGTTGTTGCGCGTGCTACGAGTATACGTCCCATTTAATATTTTTTTAGTAGAATTAAGGTGTTTCACCTAACCGTTGTGACTCACTCCAACTAATTTCGTAATATAGCACCAAAACCTCCCGCAAAACCCTCCCCGTTTTGCACGGTGTGTATGTGTGAATACTGCACAGCGTGCACAGCGTGCACAGCGCACGCTTAACAGTGCTTAACTTCTTACCGCTTTGCTCCTTTACGTGATACGTTTTGCATTTGCCAACTTTCCGATTGAATCGAACAAGTGTCCGACCAATCTCGGTCGCAATCTTGGTTAATATGATCCGGAAAATATGAAATGGTCAATACTCCATTGATGTTGCGACGAGGAAAACGCTAATTATTCGCTTGCATGACAGCTCAATCTGGTAATACACCCTCCACGGTCACAAGGGCATCGACCGTCAAAAGAAACGTATCAGTAAAATCGGCATCAGGTATCTACAACTCCATTGGCAATTAATACAATTAATTTATTTCAATACAAGTTTCCATTACATCATGATCGATTCGGTACCAGGAAAATCGTACGCTCCAATTATAACCAGAAATACCTCCGGTAATACTCGAATTCAAGTATTAACCACCTGGTTCGACTGAATGCTTTTGTTCTGCTTGAATTTCATTGCTTTGTTTTCATTGCCTGTGGTTATTGCAAATATCGCTCTTGTTATTGCAAATAGCCATCATGATGTAATGACAAACAAAAATTGTTTTCAAATCCTTTGAAAATAATGTAAGTCGTCCAAAACGCGAGTTTTCCTTGAAAAGTCCCGTGTTTTGCTTGGCCTACTGTACTGTCATTGATTTTAATCTTCTACTTTCACATCCATAGATATTATTTCCTATAGTTTCGTACTGCTTATCACGTCCATTTCTTCTTTTGCCTTTCGTCTTCCTATCGCGAAATATTTGTCATATTTCTAGATTCGCGAAGACAGAGCGTTATATATATATACGTATATACGTATATACGTATATACGTATATACGTGTTTGTAGGTAATTCAACGGTATAGGATAGCATATTTCTAATAAAAAAAATACATATACATTCAGGTCAAGCGGGTGCCGTCGACGAAGAAACTTTCCTTACGGCGTTCGAGGATGTGCCATCCGTAAATCTGTTCTCTCCGAAAGATCTCGAGGAACAAATGAAAGTTATAAAAGACATTGTTGGCGACGATAAGAAAGATTGGAAACAAAGGACGGACAGTGTACGTGTACATGTTATATCAAAAGAAATTAGTGATCTAACGATGAGAAGTACCGATGAGAAGGAGGTTCACGTATTTCTTGATAATTCTTTAATTACAGATGAAAAAGTTGAGATCAATCATTATCGCGGGCGGTATGAATTACGAAAATTTCATAGAATGCTTAAAAAGCTTACAAAGATCTTTCGAAGTAGCTTGTTCGGATCTTAGATCGCAAGTCGTGAGGGAAGCGTGTATAACGTTGGCATTTCTTAGTCAGCATTTGAAGAACAAATTTGCCAGCTGTGGGGAGGCAGTTTTACTCACTCTAATGAACCTCATACAAAATAGTGCCAAGGTGAGATCGGCGTATAGTCCGGCGTATAGTCCGGCGGTATACTCTGGTATAGATTGGAATTTAACTCGACTGATACTAATACTAGAATTCCACAATTCCACGTGTACTAGGTCGTGGCTACAGCCGGAGCGGTGGCTGTCAGGTTTATTCTTCAAAATACGCACTACAGTCGATTCGTGCCAATTATCACGACGTGTTTGAACAACAAGAGCAAAGATATCCGGCGTGCGTCCTGCGAGTATTTGAATTTAATACTACAGACATGGCCTACCCAAATATTACAAAAACACGTGACGATATTACAAGACGCGATAAAGAAGGGTATCGCTGATTCGGATTCCGAGGCCAGAGTTTCCGCACGAAAGTAATTATACTTCTGCCATTAATCTATTATTCCTATGCAAGGGATGGGAAAGGGAAAGGGAAAGGGAAAGGGGTGAAGGCGGCTAGGTAGCATACTTTTCATTTGAAACTTTCCGTTTGAAACAGGTCGTACTGGGCATTTAAAGATCATTTTCCAGAACAAGCAGAAGCGTTACTGAATAGTCTCGACGCGGCGTACAAACGTTCACTGATGTCTCTCAGCAATAGCGGTAGTATTAACAGTTTGAACGTAGTGACGAGGTCAGCCAGCGTTAGCCCGAGAACATCGAGACCGGCGGTCAGTGCAACAGGTATTTTTTCCACTGATTATCGTGATACATTTCCTGAAAAATGTACTGCTTCGAGAACAAGATACTTATAATCTCCGAGAGAAAAGTTGTAATGAAATGTTGTAAAGAACCACCGATATAAAGTACCTCTCACTCTTCTCACTCTTCTCACTTTTTTTCATGCTGCTTTTTGCGACTCTTTACATTAAACGAACGTACTATACGAAGGTAGTACGGAAAACTTGCATCAGACCACGGGTCAACCACACGGCCCGCTCAGACGTACTCCGTCCTTGCCACGATCTTATCGACAGTCTGGTATTCCAATTCTCCAAAGACCTACCGATAACCATTGTAATTGTCACATTGGATCTCATTAAAGTGCACAACCTGACTTAGATTTCACGATAGTGATAATGAGTTATACTTATGCACTTGGCGCACTATTCGCAGCCTCCCACCGACTCCCACAGACTCCCACAGACTCCCCTCGCCGATCAACCAAAAAGCACACTTTGACAAGGTCTCCTCTGTTTTTCCGCAGATCGTGGTACGCCTGGTGGTAGGTCTACCAGTGCGATCGATTTGCAAGCCGCGCAAAGAGCCAAAGCGAGAATGATGTACGCGAATATGAGCAGACAGAAAGCTTCTCTTCGTGAGTAACAATTAGGATTAGGAGTCTCCGTCGCGTCAAAGGCGTCTTAATTCGTACCGTTGATAGATGCTTTTTTCATATAGCTCGTCCTAGTAAATCCCCGGATGCAACCGCGGTCTCCAGTCCGGAAAGAAGTGCGAGAACAAGGACGAGAGTATCGGGGGTATCGCAGTCTCAACGTAAGTATCGCGAATATCGCGAATATCGCAGGATATTTACTCTACTTATCCTCTACTTATCGCCACGCCACGCCACGTAATCTTTCTCGTTGAAAACAGCTAGCAGTAGATCGGGATCCCCATCATCGAGGCTTAGTTACGCGACGTATAATCGCGAAGGAGAGTCACTGATCGCCAGACCTAGACGGTTATCCGGGCATGGGATCAGAAGCACGGGTAACAGTCGCGAACCGAGCCCTCAGAGGTTTGGAATGGATCGAAGTTTCGCGAGTAAAATACGGTATGTAGATTGAACGGTCTACTCGATATCTCTAGGTGGTTTGGAACCACTATAACCGCTGATTATTCTGAATGGAGAATATTGAAATACTCATAGAGGAAGAAATCTACATATGTCTCCAACCGATAGACCTCAGTCCAGACCGGTGATGGCCCAGAAGATGCTCCAACAATCCCGGGAAGCCGAATCTGCATTGGCCGATGCGTTGACCTTTGACAGTATCGACAGTTATACTAGAGCACCAAGGGGGAAAGGGGACCACAGCGACGACAGCGAAACAAGCAGTATATGTTCCGAACGGAGCATGGACAGTTTTAGACGTCTCAATGACGTAAGTACGAAGATTCTATTGTTTTTCGTTTTTCGTTTTTCGTTTTTCGTTTCTTCCGATATATCCTATGGATATCGCTGGATGCGCAAGGTTACTACGCATTACCAAATAACCAAAAGTGTACATGTACTTTACCCTAATCGAAACGTACATAAGCTACAGACTACCGACATTTCTACGCCTTTCTACGCCTTTCTATAATGAGCCTATTATTGGATGCCACACGCGCACCCATACGTCTCCTTTTGGGATTTTCACATGCTAAACATTACGGAAATCTGTAGAACTCGTAAGATCCGTTCTGTATCGAATTGCACGATCGAATTGCACGATCGAATTGCGCGATCGAATTGCACGATCGAATTGCACGATCGAATTGCCGGTGAACTCAGTGAGGCATGCAAGAACAAGGAGGTGCTGTTTTTGATCGTTGATCAGATTTCAGCAGGACGGAGAAGTAGTACGACATAATCGTTTTCGTGAACGGTCATGTTGTATTTGCGCGCGATATATTTCACGCGTCGTATCGTATCGTATCCTATCGTATCGTATCGTATCGTATCGTATGGCGCATTGAATTTTTTTTGCCAAAATAATAATATCCCCTTCCTGCGCACCGCGCGAGGAAGAAATTTCAAATTCGACGAGGTACTCTACTAAGAGGTACGAGGTACACTTTACTAAGTAGTTATCTCAACAAATATCATTCGGCGTTAACATTAGAACGTACAGACGAACCCTTGAGCGCTTTCAGCATTCAACATTGATTTTTATTGTGCGTCCATCTTACGTTATTAACGCTTTTCGATTTTAGCACGCATTGTTTGTTCATTTGAATTTGAGACAGGTAGATTTTTGGGCGAGCAATAGGCAGCTTTCTTAAAATATAACCTGACCTCGAGATATTAAAGACAGTTGCTTTTCAGACAGGTTCTTTACAGCAAGGTAGTTAACGCATGTCTGGTTTTTTGTTTTCGTTTTGTTGCGGCGTATTTGTTTGGTTTGGACTAACGCGATGCGCCGTTCTGTTCTCCATATCTGTCCATCGTCCATCTACCCATTCACTCAGTCGTTCTCATGGAGTGGCTCTCAACAAAGACTGTATCGTGATATGTGGGACCCGTCTGTCCCAAAGGTTTGTTCAATTTCATATTCACTCCGACTTAGTTGTTACGAATTTATTTAACGTCTCGTATCTTCTCGGATCTTCTCGTATCAATTATCAAACGGAGATTATATATATATATATATTTCATTAGAAATATTTAAGGTAACGCAACGAGAGTATCACAAGTTATTTCATTGACGCGCCACACATACACGTATTCACATATATTATATACTACGAAAGCTTAGCCAATTAATTAGAGTTTCGACTCAGGCAACTGATTTAAGAAATTGCTTCTTTTCGTTGCGATTTGTTCTTTTGCTTCATACACGAAAGTTGTACGATACGTTTCTTTCGCGATACACGTTCTCGCGAAGACAATAGTCGACGCTGAATGAAAATTGAATACCCTTTTCAGGATATTAAGGAAATCATTGAAAATTGCGCGCATAAACATTGGGGCGACAGAAAGGAAGGTCTAGTGGGATTGCAACATTTTCTCGCAAATGGAAATACTCTTACCGCGACGGAATTGCGTAAAGTGACTGATATTTTTACGAAGATGTTTATGGATTCCCATACAAAGGTGTTCAGCTTATTTTTGGATACGTTAAACGAATTAGTGGCTACACACAGTGAAGATCTTGGCGATTGGCTTTACGTTTTGTGCGCGAGACTCCTGAACAAATTAGGTACCGACTTGCTCGGATCGATACAAGCGAAGATTCATAAAACACTGGATGTCGTCAGGTGAGAAGAAATATAAACGTCTCAAATTATACGTATAAAGCTTTCTTTATAAAGCTACATTCATTCGTGATTCATTCGTGATTCATTCGTGATTTATTCGTAGGGAATGTTTCCCAGGGGAGCAACTTTTGCCCGCCGTTATGAGGTATCTGACAGATCCAACGCAAACACCAAATTCCCGCGTGAAAGTTGCTTCGCTCACGTTCATAACGCAAATCGCGGAGACGGCAGAGCCGTCCGCGCTTAGTAGTTCCGCAAAAACGGCATTAGCGAGATTATTAGATTGGTCGAACGACGTTAAAAGTCAAGACGTTAGAAGGCATGCTCAGAATGCCGTGATATCCCTATATAATTTAAATCCACCGCAAGTTACCATGATATTAGCGGAATTGCCCAAGTATTATCAAGTAAGTAAATATCGCCCAGCGCAGATAGAGTTAGATAGTAGAGTTAGATTTTGATTCGGCGTTCAAGCTCTGTATATCGTATATCGTATATCGTATATCGTATATAGCTCGCCTTTTCTATCGTAGGAGGCTGCGTTGCCTTTAGTACAAAATCATTTGAGAAAGTCCTCGGGATCGAGTAATCCCGCTTCACCCGGCACCCCACCACCGAGAGCACAAAGTTCACCCGCCAGATCGAAACCAAAAAATGACTCTGACAATACCGATGAAAATCTGGAGGAAGTCTATAAGTACGTGCGCGAGTATACGAACACTTGGCGGTTTTGAGTGGTTTTCATTTTCAAGTACTTCCCACAGATCGTTGCGACGTACGACCGCGGAGATACAGAATTACGGATTTGAACGTTTAGAAAGGGCAACAACTAGTAAAGATAGCGGTATCAGTAATATGGCCGACGTAGAAGAAAAAATGGAAGGTCTCACCTTATGTAATTCGGTAATGAAAGTGGTAACATGATTATTAATATTCTCGCACTAAGATCAACCACAATGCTCATCAATCGTATACTACTTTGCGTCCGTCATTCCTTTCGTTCCAGGGTCGATCATCATCGGTATCTTCACCCACGCAAAGAGGACGCTCGGTTACGAATATCACGGTAAACGGTTCGAGCGATACGATAGCAGGAGATCTCATATTACCTCAGGAAAATAATGGGTACAAGACACACGGTAATATCAGCTCAGTTTGAATTGATTTTCTTTCAAAGTTCAAGGTGGCCGCATTATGGCCGCATTATGGCCGCATTATGGCCGCATTATGGCTCTTACTCTATTTTCTCGGATACTGTCCACGATTACAGGATCGTCACCCGACTCCTCGCCGAGGCCAGAAATTCTAGATAACATGATTAAAGCGCTACAATCCAAAGTGACACAAACGGCAGAAAAAGTCACGGCTTTGCAGGAATTTCAGTTGTACGTCCGGGAAGGGGATGCCTCGTACATTAAACAAAATTTCAAGTACGGATTCAACGTTGATTTTTACCGAAGGAACTTCTGATCGTTTTAACCGCGAGGTTTTGCCGTTTCACGTTTCAGGAAACTGCTCAAAACCTTATTAGATAGCTTGACGAACGACAACAAGAAAATACAAATGGAAGTATTGCAGACGTTAATAGATATGCTCAAGTGTTCCGAGCTCGTTGAAAGTTTTTCCGTTTATCCTGAATTGCTGGTATTAAAAGTTATAAACGCGTACAAATTGGACGATCAGAAACAAGATTCTTCGAGTGGAAGCACTACCAGAGCTCCGGTAAGAAACAACAAAAGCTTTACAGACGTAGTCAACAAATATATACGTACGTCTCCGTAACGAACTCCGAACTCTTGGACTTTTCACGGTCTTGGCCGGTTTCGCGATTGATTCCACGACCGATTCCACGACCGATTCCACGACCGATTCCATGACCGATAAACGTTTGTAACGTTTGTAAGCAGGTTCTTTGGATGGCCGAAAAGTGTGCGGCAACGATCGCCATGGTATTACAACCGGCACAAATTATTCATTTGGTTTCAACCATCATTACGACGGAGCCATATCCGTTGAATATGGGGGCGATAAAGATGCTTCACAAGGTCGTAGAGCATTGGGGTCGCGACGCGATAGAACCTCATTTATCGAAAGTCATGCCCGGTCTCATCAAGGTACGTAGATTTCGTTTGGCCGTGTACACCAAAGTTGATGTTTCTAGAAAATGCCAACTAGTTTATTTGTCCACAGGCTTACGATGACAATGAGAGTACTGTGCGCAAGAGCGCAGTGTTCTGCATGGTTGCGATACACGTTGCGGTCGGCGAGGAAGTGCTAAAACCACATCTCAGTTCGTTATACGTGAGCAAGTTGAAGCTGTTAAATATTTATATACAACGTGCGCAACAAGCGAACAGCCAGCCGGCGAGTCCGCGAAGTAACAGCAAGAACTAACCAACATCTAATTCCGCGACTCTCAGGATCGCGATACTTAAAAGATTCGCCCGTTTGGGTGCGAGGCACGAACGCATGCTGGTCAGCTTCCTCAGTAAGTCGAATCCGTGATGGTCGTTGAAAGCACCGAAACGATACACGACGCACGATACACGATACACGATACACGATACAGGATACAGGATACAGGATATAGGACTACGGGACACAGTTTTACATTACGATAGAGACTGATCCACCCTTTTAGGGGGTACGCCTCTTGCGATGCTGCCCTTCCGACAGTGATGTTGCACGAGGCAGGAATTGTGCCTCGATTATCGAAGGTAACGGGTACCGTTTCTTTGACAGTTTGACGATTATAAGTATACCGTTATATGAGTTAGGTAGGGACCGTATCTATATTCCGTTTATTGAAACTGCTAGTTCGCGAATCAGCCAACGCATAAGAATATTTCATATTCGCTCAAGGATAACCTTTCATTTATTTACTTGGTCAAAATTATCTTCCGCACCCTTAATCATGGAAACAATCCAACATGTGGTCACAAATGTACTCTCCTCGTGGCTGTTTTATGATTTTATGTACATTGGATATTTAAATACTTGAATACTTGAATACTTGAATACACTCTAATTATTCTCAATACAGTCAGTAGTTTGGAGGGAAGGTTGTAATCATCCGAGTATGTATATGGATTACTAAAATAGCCCGTCAACTTGGTGATTCTACTTACATTGAATTCCGCTCCGAAAACGGATTTTTGGGGGGGAGGAAAAGATGCCTGACGAACTACGTACGCGGGTACCTTCGATACGATCAAGTTGCCGCAGTGTGTCACAGTTTGTCACAGTTTGTCACAGCTTGTCGCGTGTAGACAAGTAATGCAATCTGAGAAATAGAGATCGGTTTGACGTCAACTCTGCAACATCCCTGTGGAAATGGTGACGTTATTAACAAATGGTTACCTTTCTAACAAATACGTGTTGGAAGAACGTTGCGTACCATCGATAACACGTAGGCTTACTCGTCGATTCGCGAACGTCGCCGATAAGATATCCCGCAACAAAAAAAAAACCAACAACAAAAAACAGTCGAACTACGACAAGGACAAAAAGCTTTTATTTCGAGAAGCAGAAACAACGGTGAGAATAAGCGATACGTTCGGTATATCGGCTTTGTACGGTCAGAAGGAATAAGTTAGGATCAAGTTAGGATCAAGTTAGGATGGAGCATTCTTTTTTTGCATTTCGACGTTTACGAAAACTCGCGTGAATGAAATATTTGTTTATTTAATAGTTTCACGAGGAAAACGCGCGCGTATCAAGAGTATTATTAGGACAAATACTCGCGAGTACTCGTTGATGGAAAGACAAAATAAACGAATGAAAGCCGAACTCCAAGTTACCGTAGAGTTCGAGATGTAGAAAAAGAAGGTTTAAAATGATTCGTGATTCGTTTAAAATCTATGTGCTAGTCAGATTCCCAAGGACGCACAATGACCCTACGGACACAAACGAAGTTTGGTGGTTGTCGAAGAAAAGCAGGAGTAACGACACATAGATTAAAACCTTGCGAGAGAATACGAGAGAATACGAGAGAATACGAGAGAATACGAGAGAATACGAGAGAATACGAGAGAATACGAGAGAATACGAGAGAATACGAGCGCGAAAGAAACCGATCGAGAATGAAATAAATATGTATACATAAGAAAGTGTGCGAATAAGCGAGCGAACGAATGCATGAGATATCGTGTATGAGAGGATCGGTAAGACTAGATTAAAATGAACTAGAATAAAATTAGGGAAAGAAAAAACAATCTACTCGAAACTAACGTTAATATTTAAACTATTCGTCATGTTGCCAATAATTCAATGAACGCTAAATCAAAGCTAACATAAAGGAGTTTAGTAAAGTTTTGTGCCATTGTCTCTCTGTTTTTGTTTTACTATACATGTACGTTTAAGGATAAAGTTAAACACACACACACACACATATGCACGTAGAGAGAAAGAGAGAGTGATCCATCCTTCGCCTTTTTCTTACTATTTAGATCGAGCTAGCGAGATAATAATCAATCTTACGATACGATTGCAAGCGAATCATCGGAGTATTAAAGTGATATTTGCGTACAAAACATAAACATCTTCTCTTTTTTCAAAGGTAGTGATTGAATCGCGCTTAATGTAGCAAAGATCGATTAGCGTTGTTTTCAAGAACCAGAGGGCGAAACAGAGGACGAAACAGTCCCGATGGACCTTTTGTATCGCAAATGCCTAAATACGTCGATCATTTTCTCGAGCATGAGATCGCGAATAAAAATATGTCTGAATTGCAATACGGCCGAACAGCTCCGCTGCTGTAAATGTCTTTTTACTTTTTACTTTTTACTCGGTGCCTTTGGCGTCGTCGGGGGTGGGATTTCTTTGGAGATCGTTTTTCATTGTGTCGCGTAAAGTAAAGAAAAACGTGAAACATAAGGTTCTGGATTCTCGATCGTTGGATTCCGAAGGGGCCCTCGTATCGACCGACGTCGTCCTCTAAAAATCGAACTCCGGATTAACCTCTTTTCGATTCGTTGTTGTATCAGTATTAATTCGGGGCCGGAACTTCTCCGCTCGCTATTTCTATATCGTTTCGTTATAGTTGAAGAGTAAGATCCCTGGCTTGCCAGTGTCGAGATTAATTGTTACCGCTTTAATATCGAAAGAAGAAAAAGAAAAAGAAAATGAAAAAGAATAAGAATAAGAATATATCGTTTCCACCGATCGCTTCCACTGATCGTTCTTCGATCGTACATGGGAGGAGACGTTGACGTTGACGTTGACGTTGACGTTGACGTTGACGTTTCGTTGATATGGGAAGATCCATACGTTCTCGCGTCGTTTTGAACGATTTCGAGGAAAGAAAGTCGTAGAATATATGTACGATTCGGTAAATACGGCTACACGATAACTAGGTAGGCGGAGCTGCTCATCCCCGAGATCGTAGAACCAGAAGTAATTATCGACATTGTTTTCGTAATCCATCCGTCTTTAAGTTTGACCATCATTATCTACAGGAGAAGAATTTAGGGTTCGGCCCGGTGTGTACCGATCACGTGTATATATATACATATTATAAAATAATATAAAAGCTAACGTAACGTTGAATACGTTGAATACGTTAAATACAGAAAATACAGAAAATACAGATTAGGTAGCTCACCGTCACTGCCTGCAGAAGGAAGTTGCTGGTGCCAAGAACCGAAAACCGAGAAAAATGTCGAAACAGCCGAGTCTTAAAAGACACTCTTGGCACAGTCGGACTCTGCGTAGTGCCGCGATCGTTTATATTATAGAAAAAATGCTTGTTCCGTTACGTTTTCCGAGTGTTATTATTACTACGAGACGAGGATTCGCATTACGTTTATTAGTCGCGCGTGTTGTAGTAGTACGCAAGCACGGATGTATCGCGATCGTAATATCGTAATATCGTAATATACCCTTGCTACTTTCGTATCCGATCGAAAGCTAACGAGGATGTCGAGCAATCGTTATCCCCTTGGTGTACTTCCTTTTCCAATTTTCCTTTTTCCTTTTTCCTTTTTCCCGAGAACCGGTTACGATCGCACGTGTGATCGATCAAGCCCAATCTCGTCACATTCGAGATCAGCTCCTCCGATATGGAAATCGATTCGAAAGATATTTAATCTCTGATTCGCAAACTGCGGAATATATATATATTCATAGAGTTTACGAATTTTACAGTTTCCGCGCGTGTTTTGATCGGTATCGTAGTCTCAATTTTGGCTCCACATATTACAATGCATATACGAAGCAACGCGTATCGCGTATCAGAGAACGTTGTGACCATTGCCAAATTCCTATTTCGATATTAACTGAATTTTGTGCGTCGCAGCAGATATGGCTATTTGATATGCGACGCTTCTATACGAATCAATCATACATATTCATTCGTAAGTCTATACCTCCAAAGTGCCGTGCTGTTAAGCTCATAATACGATTTCTAACTTGTTTATTCGTATGCTCTTTTTAAACGATCACGATCACGATCACGATCACGATCACGATCGTAAGTGCGCGAGGGCACGTTTTACATACATACATATATACATATATACATATATACATATACACGTTGCATTTCCATCGCCTACGAAATATCTGCCGTATCCTCGAACCCGTTCTTAATCAACCAGCTATTACGTCGTTTTATTCCTTTATCTTGCATCTTTTTGTCAGCCGGAACGTTACTATTATTAAATATCTGTATCGCATACATACATTTATACGATTGGCTTGCAATGGAACATTAACGGCTCTTACATTGTTATTTGAAGGAGATTTGCACGGTTCACCAAACATCGTAAGCACGTTTTAACAATTTCCAAAAGGTGGATTTAAACGCATTTTAAAACGGCTTGCAGACAGCCCTTAGGACAAATCTACCGCACGGCGCACCGACTAAGCGTATTCAAATTAAATATCTCGTGAAAGTAATATCCTAAAGATAAATCGAAACCCGGAATTTTGGATCGGCGATACATTTCGGGTTAGCGCATTGTACGCATTGTACGCATTGTACGCATTGTTGATCGAATTAAACAAGAATCCCTCTAAGGTGCCGTCTAATACATTTCAAATGCTCTAATAAAAGCGATTGAATATCAGAAAATTTGATTAGGAAGATATTTGGAAATTGTGTAAATTTCTTTTAAACGAACCAAAGTTCGTTGGTGTTCCCTTGTCGGTGCCCGAGTGCTAAGCGGGCTTCCTCTATTCCTGTAATCTATTTTATTTCTAACCGTCGCGTATTTTTGGCGAATTCACGTGGAAATAAATAAAGTCGATTATCTTGTATTTTAAAGAAGCCTTTGTACATTTTCTACATCTACCACTTTCAACCACTTTCAACCACTTTCAACCACTTTCAACCATTTCACCACTCTTCCCAAAAACACTAGAGCCCGATAAGAATTTTCGTGTCACGAAACTAAAACATGGAATTCTTTTTTAAAAACACGTGTAAGCATACATATTACTCGATGTGCGAAAGAAAATTGATAACAGATATCGGAGAATAGCCGGACTAGGAATTCTCTTCCCACGGCCCTGATGTTTCCGAATCTATGATCCTTACGATTAGTGTCACCTGAAGACACTAATCGTAAGAGATTCAGATTTCGTCGAATATTTAATCTACTGTATAACAGTACGATCCTACCTCCCGTCCAGGAATGTGTCTAATTTCACATTCCTTTACGAAAGACTCCGTATTATAACTTAGTGGTGTAATATGCTATAAGTCGAATGAATATTTACGAATTCAATTTAATATTGATCCACGATCTACCATCGATTGCGTTCATTTAGGAGAAAAACAATTTTTAAACCGCTTCTTCCGACCCAAAATCGTCCTAGAATATGTTTATACATCATTAACCATCGATTTGCGCCATTTAGAATTTATTTTGGCGACTTTTAATTTTTGACTATTTTTGAAGGTATACCCCTTCACATTTTTTCGATTCTGCATCGACCATTTTTCGACCAAAAAAATTTTTTAACCGCTTCTTTCGACCCAAAATCGTGTTAGAATATGTTTATACATCATTTACCATCGATTTAGGCCATTTAGAATTTATTTTGGCGACTTTGAAATTTTGACAATTTTTGAAGGTATACCCCTTCACATTTTTTCGATTCTCGATCGACCATTTTTCGGCCAAAAAAATTTTTTAACCGCTTCTTCCGACCCAAAATCGTCCTAGAATATGTTTATACATCATTAACCATCGATTTGCGCCATTTAGAATTTATTTTGGCGACTTTTAATTTTTGACTATTTTTGAAGGTATACCCCTTCACATTTTTTCGATTCTGCATCGACCATTTTTCGACCAAAAAAATTTTTTAACCGCTTCTTTCGACCCAAAATCGTGTTAGAATATGTTTATACATCATTTACCATCGATTTAGGCCATTTAGAATTTATTTTGGCGACTTTGAAATTTTGACAATTTTTGAAGGTATACCCCTTCACATTTTTTCGATTCTCGATCGACCATTTTTCGGCCAAACAAATTTTTTAACCGCTTCTTTCGACCCAAAATCGTCCTAGAATATGTTTATAGATCATTTACCATCGATTTAGGCCATTTAGAAGCGATTCTGGCGACTTTGAATTTTTGACAATTTTTCAAGGTATACCCCTTCACATTTTTTCGATTTAGGGTCGATCCATTTTTTGACCAAACAAATTTTTAAACCGCTTCTTTCGATCCCAAATCATCCTAGAACACGTTTAGGGACAATCTACCTCCGATTTAGACCTTTCAGAAGCGAAATTGGCGGTTTTTGAAGGTATACCTTTTTGCGACTTTTGCATGATTTTTTTGATATTTTTTCCACACTGGAATCAGTTAAATTCCTGGATAACTAGCACGTAGTTTGCTTTGAAATAAACGGGATTAATTCCAGACAATTTTCTTAGAAAGACTTTATTCAATCGTTCGACACAACTCGGAACGACGATGTAAACCTCTAAATATGATGTGTGCGATATATATGTGTATGTATATTGTATATGGATACACTATGCACACATACAAGTCTGCTGTTCAATATCGCGATACCAAAGCTATTTAACTATATAGAAAAGGACACTTCTTGCGCTGACATTCATATTGGACGTACTTCATATTTTCCAAACATTCTAGTAGTCATTTTGAAAAGCGCACGTTTCGTAGTATATATTTCGAAATGATATATTATAATTGGTAAAGTTTTCCTTAGATATAATAGTAGTTGGAAAATGATTGAAATGGATGAATCTGGTCCATTCGTTATGTTCGTTAGGTTCGTTAGGATCGTCACTTTCGACGGTACGATGACGCAGCATCGTGTGTCTGGATAGTGACGGGACGTAATCACGGAGGAAATTTGAATGAGAATCGTTAAAAAAATCCTTTTGTACGTTAGACCATTAATTTGTACTACGGAGAAGTTTACACGGTACTTACTGTTGCGTATAAAAATACTTGGCTACTCTTCGGTATTTTTCTCGGTAGTCTGTTCGATATTTTCTTCGATATTAAGTATATCCGTACGTTATTAAGTATCAGCCTGAGAATCGAATCGAATCGAACGGTCCAATTAGTCGAATCTTAGCTAGATTGACCGCGTTGAATCGAATTATTTGGACAATTACAAGAAGAAGAAGAAGAAGAAGAAGAAGAAGAAGAATAGAGTTGAATCACAGTGAGTTTCTCTTGGCTCGATTCTTGCGAGACCTACTTTTTGTATTTCTAAAATCGGCGTAATACTGCGTAAAATCATTCTAACGACTATGAAAAAATGAGATAGAATAGAGCTATCTTGTTCGTCATCTATTGGCATTCGTTGTGTTCACGTTTTCGCTGTGCGTTTCTTAGGGAGGTGGTTGGTTGGTTGCTTATCAGATCAATGCGTAATACTGTTCTGTCTCGCGTAAAGTGCCGATCGAAACCACGATTTTTCCTCTCCACGTATTATTCTAAATACCACACTAAGCACGCTACTCGCGCGAACTCGAATCATTCCAATAATTCCAATAATTCTTAGTAGCTATTTTTCTATAACTCTCGATCCTCTCGATCCTCTCTATCTTTATTATCACCCATCTCGCTCGTATCACATTAATGGCACGCGAAAGCGTTCGCCTCTCGTGGCCGTTCTCTTATCGCGAGTAGTAGAGAAAAAGGAATATATAAAATACGACACTCGTCGACGACGACGACGCCGTGGTGTATCGGTCGAAACGCTTCGGGACACGCGACACGCGACACGCGACACACGATATAAAAAAAGAAATTCTTAAACGTTTTGGCTCATCTTTGGATTAAGTGGCTCGGTAACTGGCGTCTTGGCGTTCCTCTGGCTTCTTCTCTTCGCACGCCGTTTCTTTGCCTTTGCTTCCGCACCCGCTGCTAGGAAGTTATTATGAAAGTATTCTTCGATCTCGGAAAGTTTCTTCCCATGCGTTTCCGGAAGCAGTAACCAAACAAAAACAGCTGCACCCAAGGAGACACCGGCAAAAAACCATTGTACCGCGTACGATCCTGGACAAAGGGATACAGTTTAGGAGAGACAGCCTTTACTTTACTTTGCCAAAAGAAATGGCAGCAAACATACGTTTGAAACCTTACCTCCCAGCAGGTTCTGCAAGCCTCTGTAACTCTGCAAAGCGCTAAACATCAACAAATTCGCCATAGAATAGCTCATTGAGTGGGCGATTCCTCGAATTTCGGTCGGAAAGAGTTCAGCCGTCATGGTCCAAGGGATAGTCAACAAACCGATCATGGAGGTACACACGTAAAGTAACAAACAAACAACGGGCACCTGAAAGTCGAGTCGACAAATTTCCCTTCGTAAATATCTCCGTTCGATCGTCGATCATTCGGTTTTCCCAGACTATCGGCTCACCCAATATCCGCTGCGATCGCCTTCTTTGATGAGGAGAGTGAAATAACCGGAGATTATCATGCAAAGCGCCATTCCGAGCGAGGATATGATACACAACGCTCTTCTTTTATATCTTCTCAGAAGCCAGGTGTTAACCATCGAGCAGAGAAACCTAGTTAAACCGACTAGAATCGAGGCCATGTATTCGTCTACACCAGCGCCTACTTCCTAAATCACAATTTAATCACATTTATTCAACATTTAATAGGGCCCTTGGCACACATGGGCCCTTTTACACACACGTTTCTTATATCGTGTATAAAGGCCGGACAAAAAAGGTCCTTTTCCAAGATTATATCTGGATTATACCTGGAACCAAGTGACGGCATAAAAGAGGGTGATATAAATTCCAGAATATTGTTGGAAGAAGAATAGTAGAAATAGAATGAACATTGGTTTCCATCCGGTAGGTTTCAAAAATCCTCTCAGTTTGGTCGACGTGCCTCCATGCTTGCTCCGTCGTTGCTCGCTCAATTTAATTTCATTCTCCTTCATGATCGTCGTAAATTGCGCTTCCGCGACCGACACTTTGCCCTGTTTCGCCTCGCGCTTGTAAATCCTACGGGCGAAATTGGTATCAGATGGAGATAATCATCAGAGATAATCGTTGATTTGGATCGCAATTATTTCTTATTTGATATTTCATATTACCATTCCAAGGACTTCTTAGCCTCCTCGATGCGGCCCTTCGACACGAGCCATACCGGCGACTCCGGGACGAAAAATTCGACAAAAACTATTGGCACCACGGTATAAATAATACTGAGCCACGCAACGATCCTCCAATGCAAGTACGCGCCCTCCAGATAAGTAAGGACCATTCCAAAGGACGCCAAAGTCGGTCCAAAGGATATCATCGATCCTCTCAATTCTGGCCTCGCTATTTCGGTGATATAAACGATCGCCGGGGACGTGGCTAACGCCGTAGCCATACCGGTTAATAATCGACCGGCTAAAAGCATTGGTACGTTCTTCGAAAGAGCTATGAGTATCCAACCGGCGACGCATGGAATCGCGCCCAATTGCAACGTTCGGAGCCTTCCAAATGCTTCCATCAGGAATCCACCCATGAGAGCGCCCAACGGTGCGCTCACTACCACAACGCTGGCTGAACCAAAAAAAAAGAAAAAAAAGAGCACGATAAAACCAAGATATATAACTCGATATATGTACTCGAATATTTTGGTGGCTCGTTAAAAATGATGGGAGGATGGAGGGAAAGACGAGAGAACACCGTCCTCGTACCTATCCAGGAAGTCTCCTCCTGCGTAGCGTGTACTTCCGCATCCTTGGCTTCAAGGTGAGGTATAAGAATTGCCGAATACGCCATACTCAGTCCTACCGCTATGTGGAAAGACGCGCTGATGATGCAGGCTGCGATCTTTTAACAAAAACGACGGATCCGTGAGTCCGCATCGTAAATTCCGATGTGGAGTGGATCGAACGGTATTCGATTCTTTGTGAATTCTTTGTGAATTCTTTGTGTATTCTTTGTGACGGTAACCAACCTCGGGAATGGCATTGGCGATGCGCGTCGGTTCGACGAAACCTTTGTTGAGGCTTCGACTCGATACGATCGCATCTTTGAAGCATTCCCTCTCATTTTCCTCAATGTTCTTCGACGCTTCCCTTTCGACACTGAAACAAACGACGGTACAATGGGTACATCCGTATCTAATTGTAAGAGAATTTTATCCCGTCATGGATAAGAAAGTAAAGGGCGCACAACTATTAACGGATGATATTAACGGCGATACGATCTAATAGTATCAACGTAAGTACGGGAACACGCTATTAATATTTATGAAGTAAAAGGACCGACCGCCAACCGCCTTCATTTTTTTCACGGCAATTCAAGGCAATTTCAAGGCAATTTCAAGGCAATTTCAAGGCCAGCGGTATGTAAATATTCACAAAACAACGAAGCGTTCCCTCTCTCTACGCGTCTCTCTACACGTCTCTCTAAAGACGAGTAGAGAAACGTCTTTCTCTTTCGAATAATCGTACGGAGTCGATGGTTGCTCAGAACTTGGTGTCGCGTTCAACACTCGACGCAAGAGTTCGCAGACGATTGTCTCACGTAACAATGACATCACCCGCGAATCAGTTATCCAGCGACTTTTATGATCGTAGTGGAACAACTGCTAGTAAGTTTATCGATCTGGAAGATTGATTTATTACGACGATTTATTATTGACGTAATTTAAGGCCAGTGACGTAAGAGAATATCGGGAGGAGAGAATGGTTGTGACCCTTAAACTCGGGGACATCGTACATCGATTTAATAATAATCCGATTCTATCGAGACGCCGATAAAGAATGTTTCAATCTATGTCGAGAGAGAGAGAGAGAGAGAGAGAGCGGAATTCGCGAATAATTCGCGAATACTATGCGAATACTTTGCGAATACTTTGCTCACGTGCGGTTCACATTTATATAGTATTTTGTATGTATTGTATGTATTGTATGTAGTAGTTTTCCGAATAAACCGAAACGCCGACTGGGTGTTAGGGCCGATACAATCATATATACGAAGGGTGTCACTCGGGACAACGATTCGATTCAGTCGGCGAGAAGATAAAGCGTTGGCATTCCTTGGCGTACGTTGGAAGATCGTCACCGGCGAATTATTCGACATTAATGCACGATGATTCGCGTTTCTCGTCGATCACAGTACGTTCGTTATCGGCGAGTAGTTGGAGCAATCGCTCGATCGAATAGGATCCCCGGAAGACCTCTAAAGGATCTTCGAGAAAGTACATAGTACATAGTACATAGTACATAGTACATAGTACATAGTATATAGTATATACTTCTATCGCTTATATACGCTTATATGCGTATCATACAATAGCGAGATATTGTACGAAAGGAATGTATTTGCCGTAGCACGTAGTGCCTCAATACCTTCAATACCTTTGTAGAAATTGCAGTAATCGATTCATAACCCTAATCGTCTTGCTAATCGGCTACTTTAATAGCCAGCCAATTAAGAAATGTTTTGGGTGAAATGTTTAGGTGAAATATTTTCTGGGCCGATTCACGAAACACTATCGTGTCTCCTTACTAACTTCTTGTTAGAGAGATGATTTTAGGAATACATTGTACGTTCATTGTCCCCGTTGATTAATTACATTACATTATCGCAAATACTAATAGTCGGTAATGATCAGTAATTATAATATGTACCGACACTCCCGCGTTTACCGCCACTCCCACTAATCACGCGCGCGATTATGTTATGCCTTGGCCATTCAACTTTCCATACGTGAATGGCAAAGGCACAATGTCTCGCGCAGTTTAAACTTGAAACTTGAAACTTGTTCGTATCGAAATAAGACACTTTGCTCGTTTAGTCGAAGATCTATCGGTGCTCTAGAATCTAGAATCTTCCTCCGAATATTAATTCTAGATTAATATTAAATAATACCAATATTGTTTGTATTGAAACTCGATCATCTCTTGGGAATGAAATAGAAAATAATGGAAACTAGACTTTCGAAAAGGGCAATTTCTACGATATCGACATAAGTCTACGTTCTTTATTTGCGTCTTATCTAACGATAAGCGGTTGACTTGAACGTCGGGACGAGTATATAAAAATATCACGATTGGTTAACCTTGGCCTTGACACGCTCGCCAAAGCGAAAACTACGACCGAACTAAACTCTGCCGTGCCGGGCTTCGAAATAAACCACGCATAATAGCGATCGAAAGTTACATCTCATTTGTTCAGATTTCTTTCCGCCAACGACATCCGCCATACGCCATACGTTATCCACAAACGAGTTTTCTTCCGGGGATCGACTTTATCGTTTAAGTACGTCGATGACGAAGTAGGTTAGCTATAGTTAGGTTCATCGGAGGATTGTAATTGATATTTTCGACGTTCCCACTTTTGGCTCGACCAATTCGTACGATTTACGAGCTTCCTCGTTGAGTGAACTCCTAGCATGTGAAAAAAGACTTGAAGCAAAAAAGATTGGTCGATGATGCGGGTGAATCGGGTGAATCGGATGAATCGGTACTTTCCACGGCCGCTAGAACCTAGTCAAAGGTGCTTTTTCCAAAATATTTTCCTTCCATTCAATCCATAGGGGATTGAATTCTTTTTTTAAACGATTACACGCCGTTCATTTATTAGCGTGTACGAATATTACGTCATCGGAGTTGTAGGGTCCAAATTAGTACAACGGGAAAGAGAGGGAAAGCGCCGAGGGCAACTCGAGGTTAATTACCAAAACGAAACGAAGAACAACGCTCCCCTAAACCATTGGCGCGTGATATTCAATAGAGTTAATAAGAAACCCCCGGGGCAACTCCTACTACAAACCATTTTCAGGTCCATTTTCAGGTCCATTTTCAGGTCCATTTTCAGACTAGCGAAAGATGAAACGCGTTTACGTTAATGTATTTGAAATTCGATTAAATTCGGTAAATAACGAAATAAAAGTAGGACAATGCTACGCTACGATCTTTCACGTGTCCTCCGTGAAAGGTCGACAAAAGCGAGGGGGGTACACGTTAGGGGTACGAGCTCGGCTTGGCTTGGCTTGGCTTGGCTTGGCTCGACTCGGAACGGTCGGACGCGATCGATCGCGGTATTCAAAGTATTCAATTTCACTCACCTTAACGAGTAAGGATCCATGGTACGTTCTTCGTATTTTTCCTAACTCGTTGATTCTCCCTCCGTAAAGAGTTACTTTACTTAGTCCAACTATTCTCCCGTTCTCTTTTCCTCCTTCCTTTAATTAGTCTCCTAGTCAATTAGGCTTCCCCTAAAATCGATCCTCGTCAACTCAGCCCGAAACTCTCGTACTTCGTCATCGTTCTACCGTCTGAAATACATGAAAACAAAATCCACGTCGTTATTCCGCGATTCTTCGGCTGTTAAAGCAATTGTCATGCAAAAACCAACATCTTACATAAGCAACATCTCGAATATTAATTGGTGGGAAGGATGAAAAGGACGTGGAAGACTTAGTGGAAGACTCGGTAATGATGGGGTAATGGGAGAGAGTTTAATCAGGTCCTTTTAACCAGGACACGCGACGAACCTATCGGAACGCGATGCGTTCCGTTAAATGCGGTTCCGTCTTCGCTTCCTTCTCTAATTCGAAAGATTCAAAAAGTCGTATCGTTTGACGACAGTGCACTAAACTTCCTGAAATCATATCCACGTGATTCACATTCGGTAAAGACTTTGCACTATGTCGGACAACCAATTCGCACGCTACACGAACCACGAGCCTCGTCTCTCGTCGAGGACGTGCGAGCATTCCAATTGAATATACTTTATCGCGATTAAACGACACAGAAGTGGAATTCATTCCACCGCAGCGTTTTTCTTTCCAACGTCGTTAAGAGTATCTTGGTAGGCAACAATTGTCTGTAAATTTCTTCGATCAAGAAAAGTTATTGATATGCTCCGATATGCTCCGATATGCTCGATTGGCGAGACTCGACGCTCTACGAATCAAGCGAATTCATTCGAATCTTGAATAATTTATATAATTTGGTTTTTCCAAATTCAATATTTTTAAACTAGCCGAGTAGGGAACACATGGTAGATTCTATCTAGCCATCGACGATAATATCGAGCAGCCCGGATATGGAGTATCTTTATCATTTCTTAAGTTCCGAGTAATGTTGATTTGTTGATTATTTCATTATACGATTATACGAAGTTTTGATCATATGAGCATTATACACATGCACACACACGCGCGACACTTCCGTATTACTCTACGCTTTGCTGTTCTTCGAACCAAACATATCAAGAACAATGAACGTGATATTCGTAATTTCATTTAATTATGTAATCCATAATAGGAATCTGGATGAAACATTAAATATAAAATGTAAGGTAATACGGAGCTTAAATGATGATAGCGATCGCATAACGATCTCCCTTACGAACGCGATAAGTACACTTCCGTGTACGCGAAGCGACAATTGTTGAAAGAAATCATTTCGGAATAACCAAAGAGTATTTCCGACTAATATTTATTAATACTTGACGCGCCTTTCATACTATCAGGGTACCGAGGGTAGAGCTAGGAGTAAATCAAATTATACATCATTTTCCGGTGAAAGAAATATTGACCGGTACTACTGAATTCCCCGATCTATTTTTGCTCCTACGATCATCCGGGGCTTAACATTTTCAACTAGCGAACCACGGGAACACATAGGGAACACATAGGGAACACATAGGGAACACATAGGGAACACATAGGGAACTCTGAACGTTTGCTGTCACGAAAAAGCTCGCTCTGGAAAAAAAAAAAACTCTTACGAACGATCTCAAATAATCCTCGAATAATCCTCGAATAATCTTAGAACAAGAATCTTCGTGCGTTATTCGTCGAATGTACTTATACGAGATCCATTATCCAAATCCTTTTTGCTTTTATTAGTATTTTAATATACTATATTTCTATATAGAGTCTCGGACAACGACCATCCGTTTATAATCCGTTTATAATCAATTGTGATACCCGACGCCATAATTAACCGTAATTAACCGTAATTAACCGTAATTAACCGTAATTAACCATAACTAACCAGGTATCTAGGTATCTAGGTATAAACACATTATTTTCGAAATCACTTTGACTTTTCTTCCGAGTCTCATAGTTCGCGAATCAAGTACACAGGGATCAAACTCACCTTCGAGTATCAAGTTTCTTTCCTTGTGATTTCAAATCGCCCACAACGCCTCGCAAGGATTTTAAATCAAATAATTGCAATCGCTATGATCAGGAACCGCGGTGATTGTTTCGTTCCAGAAGGAACCTCTCGTAACGCACAACGCGGAGGTCGATACGCGACTAAAATGCCGACGAGACCGGGAAGACCGAGAAATCCGCGTCGTTCATCGTTCGTCGTTCGTCGTCGTCAGAGGCAGCGGCGGCAGCGGCGGCAGCGGCGGTCGATCGCCGTTCGGCGACGATGTAATAAAGCAGTGATGACGAGCGACGAGAGGTAAGGAGAGGAGGCTGAATATCACTAGTCATCGAACCAGTCGATTTAAGGGTTGCTATCAGGACCCTTCTCAGGCAAATGTTGTCCTTCTCCTTGCCGACCGATTAAATATATCGTTTCCATGATTTAATTAGGTCCTGTAACATTTGTGAAACGTTACCTTATTATTATAATTCGGTCGTTTCCAAACAGTTCCACCGTGGATCGAGATCATCCATGAATATTTCGACAAACCGTTCTTCTTTAACGACTTAGCACGCATAATAACGTGAATATCGGTATCGAGTTGTTAACTCGGTGGGCAAGGAGAGAATCGGAGGTAAATAATGGTACATCGAATACAATGAATTCCAGAGATGAACAACGAAATAACCTAATTCGACAAATAGCTTTTGGTATAATAGCTTTGTAAGTTTTATGCAATCGTTAATCGATTCCGTTGTGTTTACCTCGGCTGGATAGATAGCACCTGAATTACGGAAATCTCCCGTAATCGGCATCTAATCGAACGTACTTCGCGATCGGTCGAACGTAGCGCTCGTGCTATCGTTATCGTTTAAAGAAGTGTATCGTAACTAACGAGTGCTCGCAGTCGAGCGAAAAACTTGCAAGAACTAACGTCGTATATCTTGATTCGAAAAGTCGCGAGTCGGCACTCGGTGCCGATTGCACGTGCACGTGCACATACGCGGATCGCCTATTACGAAAACCGCCCCGGAGAATAGAGGCGTGTGAATCACGTGGTATCCAACTAAGAGAGAGCGAGAGAGGATAATGAATTCTATCCCGCACGCCAAACACGCCACGCCACACACACACACACACACACACCACACGATGTTTAGGTGACGGAGGAGAAACGCAGGAGAAAAAGGACGATAAGCAAAGTGAGCGCGTCTATTATATACCATAGAAAGAAGTCGAAAGAAGACACGGAGAAAGGCTCGCGGTGGAGTCTTTAACCCATTTCCTCAGGGCCGTTGATCCGTTGTCGTGGAATCCATAGGTGTATCTTCGCAAGCGGTCATCCGGAATTGTCGCGAATCGCGACTAGATATAATCGTAGTTTTTGTAAATATTTAAGCAGCTTTTAATATTGTTTCAACAGTATGCGCCAAGGTATATACATTCTTTCTGACTTTCTCGTATCGTACCGTATCGTACCGTATCGTGCGGAAAGTAAATGTGAAGAGTAATATTCTGATTTATTCTGATTTATTCTGATTTATTATTATGATTTAATTTCATCCATCGCTTCGATGGCTTTCCTTTAGCCAGAATTCGTAATGGCGTGACGTATGGATCGCTTTCATCGTAGAAAAACGATTTCGAGATTATCTTGGAGAAAAACGAAGATATTACCGCGGAAAAGTTATGATTGTGTTCCATTAAGCGATAACAACCCGTTAAATAATATTCCACGTTCGTCGTTACCTCGCGACTAGCGCCAATTGAAATTTTCCCGGGGCACGAAGTAACTAACAAATTTTGCGTTCGTCGCAAGTCGCAAGCGTTTTTTGCCGTCATTTCGATGCTCAAAATGATTCAAGTAATTCTGGAATGTTTCGAGAACGAAGGTCTCACAAAGGTCTCACGAAGGTTGTCACGAGGTTTTCCAAGTGTTCGTAATTCCGTATCGTTCCGTATCGTTCCGTTGGGTTCAATTACTCAGTTGACCTGTCATCACGGACGATAGACTTCAATTATGGCCCAGAAACTGTTTACGTTATTTCCGCATATTATTTGGACGATCATTAAGAAAACAAAACTGCTCTTTCAAATCTTTCTTTCTTTCTTTCTTCTTTATTTTCATCTAATTCATATATATATTTGTTCAAAATCAACAATTTCTTCCTTTCGTTTCTTTCAACATTTTCCAATTATTATTTATATATTTTTTTTATCGTATATACGTATATATCTATATTTATATTCATCATATTATATTATAGTGCTTATGAGTGAATAAAAATTATGGTACTTGATGGAATTTGCGATTTAAGTAGGATCGAATACGGAAGATATTCAAGAACGATCAAAGAAATAATTTGAGTTATTACTGAAAAAATATTAGCTCAAACCGATAGAAACGATTTCCTGGTAACAGGATCGCATGAAAGTAGTGGAGCTCGTACTAGTTCAGCTCGTGAGGAGAGACTTGAAAGAAGGGGTTCTAGAACCCGGTAACTTTCGACCGTGTGAAATGTGAAATATCCCTAGGGGTGGATTCTAGTGATTTTTTTGGCCATCCCTAGTCCTCTACGTTGAAAAAAGTTGAAGTAAGTTGAAGTAAGTTCAAGCAAGTTCAAGCGAGCGTACGTTAGAAGATGGTTGTTTGGAGTCGAATTTTCTCCCCTGCGGCCCAAAAATGGTCTCTCAGTAAAGGGCTCCTAAAGAAACTTGAACCGAAAAATGGTGATTATACAAGTTTACGGTATTACGGCGAAAACAGTACGACGAGGGCGTCCCTTTTGCTTTGTGCTTCTTAACATCCCAAGGCATCAGTGTTTTGTTACGCAATGATTGCTACGTGCGTAGCGTTTTCATGTTCAAACATAAAAATGTTGCTGATAATTGTGCCTAACAAAGAACATTAGGTATTTGGTATTTGGTATTGGGTCGGTTTGCATCCGACTTTAGTTTGAAAGTAACGCTTAATGTTCGCCTTCCTGTCGTTTCAAGAGCAAACTGACATGATGTGTTTCCTCCTTCTATGTACCTTCTGAGTTTGACACACGAGAAAATTCTATTGCTTTTCAGCATTCTTTCGGCTTTCATTCGGCTTTCATTCTTACACGTACTAGTAGTAGATGATGAAACACCGTCACACGATATTATTTACTTCCGATATAAATCTAATTGGTTCGGTGTAAAAGATCGTGTACGTTTCTCTTTGTTCTCTTTATTCTCTTTATTCTCTTTATTCTCTGTCTATTCTCCACATTCTCTTTAGTAATCCTAAGACACATGTCAGAGGAGAGACAAATGGAAGTGCGTGCGAGTGACTGGCAATGGGACCAGACAAAGAATTGGTTCCATTTTTATGCATTGGTGGGAATCATACCTGCTGTATCAGTGGTGCTTTATACTAATCTATTTATTGGCCCTGCCACTCTGGAACCAATTCCCGAAGATTACGTGCCAAAGTATTGGGAATATTACAGAGTAAGGGCAGCTTCAAACACTACCACTTTTTAGGCAATCTATTTAATTTAATTTAATTTAATTTAATTTAATTTAATCGACTATACAGCATTAATTACAAATAATCTTCGGCAGCATCCAATTACCAGATTTATCGCAAGGTACGTGCAAAATAATCCACAACAGGAGTATGAAAAAATGTGTCATTATATATATATGGAGGGGCTATACAAGGATATAAATCAAATGACTGAGGTCTTTCAGTTGTACGCTGTAGATAGGCAAGATAACAAACAAGTAGGTTTCGCCCATTATTATGGAAGTAGGGCAGTACACAAAATAAGGGAGAACTTTGATCGAGAAACTGATGAGAAATAATTATATTTCTACCCCCATCGCGAGGTTGAATGCTAGCAAAGAATTTATAGAGTATTGATTAATGCTTGTGTACATACGAATATTAATGCTATGTTTATTGTACGAATAACCGGCTGTATATGGAGTTGAATAAAATGGAAGTCCTGTTAGGCGCTTTGATGAAATTTCCTTGCTCTGTTTTAATTACTATTCATCTTGTAACAGTTCCAATTCAACGTAACAATTACTCGGCCACGAGAAAATGCTGAGAAATGCTAGCGAAACCCGATAATATATCGATGCGTGATATTTCTTTTTAACGTCCGTATTTTGCCAGCATTTTGCGCCATCTGGTGCGCATAGCCGTGACTGCCGCTGCCAATCTTGAAAAAACAAACATCCTTCGGGTTTAGAGAATGCAGATATAATAAATGAATATAATAAATACACGGTCATGAGTATCTTACAATTCGACAAATCATAAATAGTAAACGTTACTCGAGCGCGATTGTTTCTCGATCGTTTGGCGATCGTTTGAAACTTCTATAAATAATAACGAACAATGAGCAATTAAAAGTAAATAATAACAGTTGCCCAAAAGAGTGGAAGATCGTCGGAGTAGAAGCGGCTAATGAAATCGTAACGATAAACAATAACGAGTTTTCACGAGTTTCAATAACAGTTTTCTGATAATGTAGTCAATGGCAGTGATAAGCAGTGATAAGCAGTGATAATGAGCCGCGCTTCCGTCTTCGTCGTTGATTATAATCATTCTTCTTGCGGAATTATTGTATCTACAAGTTAATGACACAGAATCAGCAAGGTGTAGTTAGTGGTCATTGCCAAGGTTGGCTGGCTGGCTGGCTGGCATCTTGCATCTTG
This sequence comes from Nysson spinosus, assembly GCA_910591585.2. Lineage (NCBI taxonomy): Eukaryota > Metazoa > Arthropoda > Insecta > Hymenoptera > Crabronidae > Nysson > Nysson spinosus. Next base: position 39,445 of record OU342839.1, on the reverse strand, counting down.
CATCTTGCATCTTGCATAATACCTTCGCGGCTCTACGTGGGGAACTCTCTACGAGTCGCACGTAACCACCTCCGTCGTATTCAATTTCCGACCTAACTTATCATTATCGGCTTTTTTTAACACTCCAATTACGCGCCTCCATCTTCGATTAGAAGATGAAGGCTCTCAAATAGAAATCTAGCCCATTAAAGGGGGATTTCACTGAATCTCGAGACTGTCGAATGTCTTTGAATACGTTTCACAGTACAGTAATTAAAAACCTCTGCGTCGCGTCGCGTCGCGTCGCACAGTTGGCAAAATCTGGGAAGAAAAGCAAGCTATAATTCGAGCGGTAATTCGAGCAGTAATTCGATTTTCCACATCGCGGGGAGTTATTCGAGGATGGCGGATAAAAAATATAGGTGATCGACAAATAGCAATCGAATTATTTGTTTCTCTCCCTTCTCATTCCGTCACTGCCAATGGCTTGTACCTCCGACTCGAGTCGGAGTCTGGGCAAGCTCTTTTTTACTGGATCTCTCATTAAAAATCGATTTCCCGCGAATATCTTCAAACGATCGCATTAATACCGGAGTCTTAGGATTTGCGGCGACTATTAATTATTTGTCGTTAGTCATCCGCCACCGGGAAAAGACTGAAATTTGCGAATTACGAAAGATGGACAGCGATCGCAGTGGAAATGTCCGTTTGCGTATTAAGTCGGCCGCTCGGTAATTAAACGCCCCCCATCCTCAGGATAATTCTCGATTTTTGCATTAATATCGAATATTGAATCCGAAATCCCTCCGAATCATATTAGACTGTCGCGCAATGTGTCATTACGTGTGTATAATAATGTAGATTATATAATATTCATTGAAGTTTCTTACGCGTGGCTAACGATGGATAGGATCGAAGAAAATTCGAAATAACGATAAATCCTCGAATCGAAGAATTGGACAAATCACCGAAAGTCTGTCTACAAGGATGGGCCTAGTATATTTATGGGCCTAGTATCAATGAACAATAATGTACATAGATGTTCGTTATATCACAATTGCGCAACGGAACGAAACACGAACGAAACGCGATACATTTGCCGCTTTATGGGATTTTTCCTCTCGCACCATCTTTCTGATTTTATAAGTTGGATTTATTTATCTTCACCGTGGTCGTGGTCGTGGTCGTGGTCGTGGTTGTGACGGTGATTGTGGCCGTTGTTGTGGCGGCTTCAAAATCGAACCTGTTGGTTTTCATGTAATTCAGGAAATAAGACGAAAATAAGACTACGGAAACGAATGACAGAAACACGTGACTCACAAGGAGACACTTTAATCTGTCATCTATAATTTCAGAGGACGCACAATCGTTTTTTCATATCTCACGTTTTTTCATTTCTTGTCTTTCGACGAGATATCGGATAATTCTAATATTTGACGATAATAGATTCCGAGCATAGCAGAGAAGTACGTGATAATTTTCTTCCACGTGCCTGTAAATAGCCAGGAAATAGCCAGGAAATAGACTAGAATTGAACTGGAAATGAACTTAAAGCGTGTTCTAACGAGCCTCGGCGCTGAGTGCGATACCGCTGAAACGGGAGATTTGAATTTCGCGAGGTCTTCACGAGATTTTCGCGAATTACTTGGAACGAACTGAAAATATGCTCAGGTACAAGGTATAAGAAAGCTTTGTTAACTTGATTAACTTATATCGCCAAATCGAGTTCGCCATATTCGATTTCGAACGGGATCAAATATTGGTTGCGATACTTTTGAATCCTTTTTAATCGAGCAATGGGACGTTCGCAACGCGAACTTGGAGTTTTACGTCAACTTCTATCGTTCAGATCGTTTCATATCACAGCGTGATTACGTGATGTTTGATCCTATTCGGTCGAATAATCGTATAATCGTATAATCGTATAATCGTATAATCGTATAATCGTGTAATCGCATAATCGTATAAAAGAATAAAATAATAAAAGGAGAGGCGACAGATGTTCCTTCTTCGAGTCGTTAGAGGTGGAACGATTATTCCACGTAAAAAGTTCGGTGGGGATTAAAGGAAGTTTACTTGGAGTCGCGTTAATAGGAATTAACCGGGAAACTAATCTTATCTGCTTTAGATCGGTAAGCCGTGGATAGAATAGAACCGACTTGACTCGGCTCGGCTCGGCACGGCTCGGTTCGGCTGCATCCATGCTAGAATTATTCCGCAGAAAAGCCCTAATGACTTTGTGTATCCATAACCACCATTATGCAATTCGATATACGACGATATACGAGAACTCGCCGGGCGTAATTGCCCGGGATAACGCGATTCGTTTCGCTACCTCCTACGGTAAATAATACGAATATTACGCGAAAATATCTTAGATCTCACTTTGAAATATAACTTGAAATCTTTTCCCCTCGAGAAATAATAATAATTTACCTATTATATATGAGTAACGAGACATTTTCATGATGCTAATTCTCACGTTGCTAATTATCAAGTTGCAACCACTCGACTGTGTTATACATATACATATACATATTTGATACTAGTTGCGCGTTACGTGATAATGACGATGATTATGAAAAAAGAAAATTGATATATAAACAAATTACATATTTCTCGTTTGCGTCGATTCCGATAATTAAGAACGTAAATTGGTTGCCGATTAAAGGATAAAAGATAAAAGATTGTTTTGTCAAGATCGCGCAAAAGTCTGGCGAGGTCAGGATTCTTTTCTCGATTTCGAAGGTAATTCGTAATCGGAACCGGAAGTCTCGCTTCCCGAATGGGGCTGACATATCTCTGATTGACATAAAAGCCATTTGTGACAAGACAATGTCATGGGCGATTATTAGTTCCTGGAGTGTTGGGAGGGTGCCGGGTGCCGGGTGCCGGGGACGGGGACGAATCCTTGGACCTGTTTCCCGGTTTAAGAGTGCCGGCGGGTTCTTCGGAACTTTCGTTCATTCACATCGTCGTCGATCAATGGCAAGGTCACGCGATACCGTCGCGAGTGCCGGGTACCGTGCCACCTGTTCTTTGACAATTTACTTCCGAAATGACAAATCATGTTCCAAAGAGATCATACACGTGCATACTACTCTATACTACTGCATAATACTACATAATACTGCATACAGGATAAGAATATACCGAATATACCGAATATACCGATTTGAATGAATGAGTCGGTAAAGATAACGGCCCGATCAAATAGATGAGCGTATCCGGAGCTCCACCGCTAATGTCAATGTTCGCACTTTCGTTCCAACGAAATGCCTTGATTTCGTTTCATAATCGATTCGTGCTAAATTTACAGCCAGGCCTTGAGATCGGCTCAAAGAAGTGTCGATGTATTTTCGATGAAAATTAATCGCGCCACGTGTCTCGCTTCTCGCTTCTCGCGTCTCGAATAACGAGATTTGAAATCGTTAGCACGTAGGAGTTGGTCCATCGAGTGTCCCGCTACCAGATCAGAATTTCACCAAAGGAAAACAAAGGAAGACAAAGAAAGGTCGATGCATCATTCTTCTCGGAGGAGTTCTCATATTCGACCGTTCGCCAAGTTACAACGGCTTCGGTGGAAAGAATTTTCTACAAGAATTTTGTCAATTGTTTCGATCGTAGAAACGGCCTTAGCGCTATCTCGGATGTCAATAGCGTCGTTCATGCTCAATTTCAATGGATCTCTTGTTTTGATTTCGAGCGGTATCTCGTCCGCTTTTAAGTCGCTTTTAAGTCGCTTTTAAGTCAAACTAATTGTAAGAGAGCCAAGAAGATAACATTATGTTATAGCACATCGTACGTTTCTACATCGTACGCCGATTTCTACATCCATGTTGAAATTACTCGCATAAATAATAAAAGTATGACGGCCGGCAATATAATATGTTAACCTTCATCCCCCTAAGAGGGGGGATGAAGAATCTTTAATAATTAGCAATTACGTTTTTCGCGTCTGTCGGACAGACACCTCGGATAGTGTTATCGTTAATACGAATTTTCGTATTTTCGTAATTTCGTAATTTCGTAAATTTGCTTTCGCAAAAAACATACCGTCAGTGTGGCGACGCGACGCGCGAAAACGGAGTAAGTGAATACATCGGGAATGCATCCGATGACACGATGACACGATGACACGATGACACGATGATTAATAATAATCCAACGATAAAAAAACGCTGAATAAATTGAAAAAGAAGAATACGTACTAATCGAATCGTACGGCTAGAGTTTAATTGACTGGAGGTTAAGTCGGAAACAATTTTTCAATTGACTTTGAAGTCGCGATACTCGTTAATTGATCTCGATGCTTAATTATCTATGGAAATCAACCGACCCGGAAGGATCGTTCGAATTTCCACCGCGTTTTTCCATTCTTCTTCTTTCCGTGACTATCTTCCGAAAATATTCTTCCTTTTCTTCCTTTTCTTCCTTTTCTTCCTTTTCATCGCTCGTTCTACCAGTTCCTTCCTTCTATTCATTCCGAAGTCCAAATCCATAAGTGGACTCGGAAAATGTCTTATTCGGGAAGAAAGAGAATTATGATTCACATCCTCCACGCGGAGGAGAATGTTTATTGACTTTGAAGAGCAATCATCGCCTTGGCGCGTTACAATGAATCTTTGAATTCCATCGATCGGTACAGTACGGTACGGTACGTCCACGTTTCTTCGAAATCATATTTAGAATACTTCCAAGAATCCCGATGATCCATAATAGCAGAAATTGGCGATATCGAGAGAATATACGAAAGAATATACGAAAGAATATACGAAAGAAAGGATTCCCAAGATACGCTCCAACGATCCAACCCAACGATTTCGCTTGATATCGGAATCGAACTACGGCTAACTACAGACAATCGTCTCTTTCTAAATCTTCGAAAACAGTCGATCTACAATCGAACAAGGTGTTCGGTTAACGTAGGATTGCCCCGGATCATCCGGCGAATATAGGTCGTGTGTGGGTGGCCTTATTGGTGAATCTTATCCACCACGATGGACGACGAGGACGTCGAGGACGTCGAGTCAATCCTCGCCATCACTTACTTACCCTGATGCTCACTACTCGTACTTTGACTCGTACTCGTTTTTTAAAATCTATAGGTATAAGGATGCGCAAAAATCCCGAGACGCCAGACTTCTGAGCTTAGTGTTACTAACAAGTACTCTGTACGCAGTTTTGTGATATACATATACTACGACGAGGCCAGACCTAACCCAGACCTAACCCAGACCTAACCCAGACGATTCCTATAAGTCTGTTTCTTTTAATAAACGTTCCAAGTGTTGATTTGCAAGAAGGGAATTGGATTATTTTCCCTTTCACCAAATCGTAACAACGTCGAGGACGTCGAGGATGTCGAGGACGACGAGGACGACGAGGACGACGAGGACGACGAGGACGACGAGGAGTAAATGATCCGAGCTTGCTATAACATCAATAAATAGATGATTTTAGCGATCGAAAGAAAGACGGATTACAAATCGGCTAAACAGCACCCGGAAAGAAGGAAACGAAAAGTAGGTCGGCTTCAAAGACAAAGACAAAGACAAAGACAAAGACGCCTATTGGTTTTTTACTCCTACGTTACGATGCACCTTTTTCTAGTTGATTACGCGACGGCATTAACGGCATTAACAGCATTCAATCGCACTGCTCGATATCAAAAACAGAACGGAGATTTCTAGAATCGTTTTACCAACGAACGTATTTAATCGTATTTAATCGTATTTAATCGTATTTAATCGTATTATTCCAACGAATGTATAGCTGCAACGATCGCTGCATTATCGAGAACGAGCAAGAAAATTCTCGATTCCTTTTAGGTTCCACCGCTTTTTTAACGATTAAGAATATATAGATAAACATAATACTGTTTATCATTCGCGCGCGATTCGGTATCGTGTCGAACACTTGCCAAACGGTTCTTATACCTTCCAGCCACAATGCGATTTTCGAAAGTTTGGCTTTAAAGTTCTAACCAAAAAGGGAAATTGTCCCTACCAATTTCGACGTCTTAAGGAGGCTCTTGGTTTTGACTTATGGGAGGACGATTGAAAGGATGCTTCAGAGGTAAGTTGAATTGATTTTGATCGCTGGTACCAGCTACCAGGAGACCTCGAGTCGGCCCTGAAAGGGCGCTTCGCCGCTCTCAAAAGCGCTCATCCGCCGATTCACCGGCGATTCACCGCCGATTCACCGCCAATTCGCCTCCGATTCGCCGCTTTTGAGAGAGGCACCTTCCCGCGGAAGCCTATAAATGCGAACGTGCCAGCGAAAATCGTCTCAGTACCGAGAGCGAAAAAACTCGCGACAGTCTTGTCACTTTCAGTCCCACGTCGAACACCGAACCACGTGTATCACGATCGTGTATCCCCTAAATACTTTCCGACGTCCAACCGATCGAAACCCTAAATATCGTAAATACCCTTTTCATTTCGAGACTTCTCAAAGTCTCGAGAGGAAGGATTTCGAAGGTCAGTTTTCTTGCTGACAGTCTTGAGAGCGATAGTGGTGAAACGGGTAACCTACGTAAAAGTGATTCGTAACTTCTACGACGATCCACACTCACTCAAATCACCATCACAATGTGCCGATATTCGATATTATATATTTACTACTTGTAAACGAATCGTGAAATGGGGGATGAAACGCGCCAGCCGGATCTCGTAATCTGAAACGCCGTTCTCGATTACGCGCCTCCAATTGTGAGAATTGTGAGAATTGTGAGAAACGCTTGGTTTCCTCGCAACTTAAAGGTGAGCTATATACTTGAACAAGATTTAGGGATTATATTCCAATTCGATTATATATCATATATCGTTTCTGAAAGAATAAAACCACCCTCGTCGGTCCGTCAAACGTATCACAGCGGGTCTTCGATCACTGTGAAATCAGGCAGTGAAGTCAAGAAGAATCAAGTCTGAATTTGATTGAAAATAAGTTTGCGTTAGAGGGTAATATGCATCGAGTGCACAGCGTCCTTCGATAAAGTAAACACGATCGAATAGCACGGTGCACTCGCTGCACTCGTGCAGCTCGATGCCAATTTAGTTGTTGACAAAAATAGCCGGAGTTCGTAAACAGAAAGAGTTGTACGAAAACAAAGTCGTCGTAGCGAGAGATTCGAATCTAAAAGAATTGCTTTAGGATTAAATGGTAGAACAAATAGCAAGGTAATCCTGAGTGCATTAGAAACGGCATTAGAAACGGCATTAGGAACGGCATTAGGAACGGTATTACGGACACTTTACCTGTCACTTGGAATCGTTACATTTGCCAGGACCTTGCAACGTGAACGCCTTCGATGCGAAAGCACATCGGGTAAGCGAGGTAACCCAGACCTAACCCAGACCTAACCCAGACCTAACCCAGACCTAACCGAGGTTTATTGCCTCTTGTTGTTAGAGATTATTAGAATGAACTTCTTTATCTTGAACTATTGCTTTTTCGCCATTTCCATGGATACGGCAAAGATTTGAGGTGCGGTGAATTTTCATTTCCATTTCTTATCGGAACCCCACCGTTAGGTCCTTAGATGCCATGTGGAGTCCTATTGTTACATTATTCTTACATTATTCTTGCATTATTGTTATTAATATTTTCCATTAGCACCGCGTTATAATATAAAATAGGAAAGAATCTACGTTCTACCTCTTGATAGAGTCATTTTCAAGGTATTACGAAATGGTAGGAAATTATATTATAAGGAAAAACTTCTCGCCGCTCGAACAACCAACATTATTCTTTCGTAATTACTTTTGCCAGTGACGTAACGTAATGTAACGTAACGCAAAGTCAATTTTGTAACGGTGTTTGTTTGTGCTTTTAGTGCTATTAGGAAATACGATCGTAGTTTGCGCATCGTTACAATCACAATACAATCACAATACAATCACAATACAATCACAATACAATCAGATGTAGCAACTCTTGAGGTGACTCCGAAAATATCGCAAACTATATTTGACATAATCTAAAACGGGCGGAGAAAAAGAAATCAAATCTATTTCACTCTGATTGTGATGCGTCTCTTGTTGTGATGAGAATCGTAATATTAATATTTCGAAAATCAGCGAAAATCAAACACATCTATTTCATGAAAATCGACAATTAACAACCGACAACGGACAACTATCTTCCAATTGTTCTACCAAACAATTGATACTTAAGTGGTTATCGTGAAACTCTAATTGCCAGAGACGTGGTTCGCGCTCGGCCGAGATTAATGCTGTTTTCGCGGGTGTTCGCGGGTGTTGGCGTATCGCGAATCCGTTAACAGCCGAATCCGCATGCCTCGAGCTTGTCTACCGAGTGTTCTGCGTTTTCTATAATTGCGTTATGTGCTTTTTTATCCTCACTCCTCGTTCCACGCTTACCACGCTTACCACGCTTACCTCGGTTCTCCCCGGTTCACCTCGATTCCCCCCGATTCTAAACGGGTAGAGACTTTAAACGCCACTATCGCACGCCGATCTCTTAGTTTATGTAATTGATTCTTAAATAATGATCGATCTCCGCGAATTACCTCTTTGAACGTGGTTAATGCGATTAAGACGATGCACCAAAGGATCAATGATTTTCTTGGATTTGTACGAACGATTAGATCGATTAGATCGATTATATTTAATATACTCCCAGCGAAGCAGCCTTGCGCGAACGAAGTTAGTTCGAACACGTGCAAATTACGATTGAATTGACAAATTAAACGATATTACGATTCACACGTGAATCCGATTGAAAATCGAGTACTCGCGTACGGTGACTCACGGGTCAAACTGTTTTTTTCTCGATCCTTTGACTCGGCCGCGCAAGTGTTTAAACGCCGCCATTATTCAATATCGACGGTACTCGACTCGACCCGACCCGACTCCACTGGAACAACTAGACATTATAAGTCCATACATATTCTAATAAAAATATCCTCGAGGATGTAGAAAAATCATTTCATCGACAAAGCCATATCAAGCTAATTTCCACTTGGAATCATTAGAATCATTAGAATCATTAGAGATTGCATTACCTTAGATTCTAGTTGTTGGATATACGAAGCGATTTGAAATTAGTTCTGTAGAGTTCTGATATCGGGACTCTAATAAGAATGAAATTCTTTCGATCTTACAGATACCAGAGTCCGACTCCGACTCCGACTCCGACTCCGAACTACCTTACGATCCATCGTAATGTTAACCCAAACCAGATTTTGGTGGAAGCTTCTTCATTCCGACGGCCAGAAAGGTGTAAGTTAATCTATTCGTCCTGGATAATAGATTGAAATTAGTTGAACGCGAAGCGCATGTAATCCGAACAAGCTGCAGATTCTAAGGCAGTGGCTGTCATGAATATGCAACACGCATATGCGTGTCGGGTTGATTATCGATCGCGTGATGATTAAATCACTAATCCCAATCATGCAATTAAATAACCATAAAACGTAGTTTTTCGCATGCTACACATTTTAATATTTATTATACTTTGAGAGTTTATTCGACGCCTCTCCGTTGAGTCTGCAAGAATCGCTTTGCGAATCACTGGCACGTCGATAAGCACGGAGGTTAGTAAATGGAGTTCTCGTTGACAATAAACAAGATGGAGAAAATTGGCAAAAACCGACTAGTTTTTCTATATATATATATATATATAGATATATTCTGTATTCGCATATGCGTGGCAACGCGTGGCAACGCGTAGCAACCGATATACCGAAACGATTGCAATTCGTCAGACAATAATTGCGAGATAGATCTAAGAATATCTCTGGAGGCTCGTAGAAACGAGGCCAAAGAAGGGGAAAGGATGCTTTTAAAATTAATAAATGGACGGATAAACCCAAGGAACGACGAAGCGTCCTTCCCCAGACGTCCTTCGATGGGAAACGGTCATATAGAATTTTTGAAATTCTTACAATTGACCGTTAATATACAATATAATTATCTCTTTCCTAGCGGTAACTATTCCTAGTAACGATAGGTAGATTCTCCCCGGCTTTTGATTTCTCTTTTTACAGCGTTATCGCAAATTCGACGGATGTTTACACGTCGAGCGTTACCGTCTAGTTCTCCTCTTTCCGATTACTCCTCGGATTATTGAGGGAAATCCGTGATACGGAATCCGACGACATTCTTATCGCGGTTTCTTCGTTAATGTGAGGATCAAGGACGTGCTTGAACATCCCCGTTGAATACCCGCTTTGAAAGAATGTGAAAGTTCGCGATTATCCGTCGGCATCCAAGATTCGTTCGTTCGCTCTGGACGAGCGATAAGTGATAAGTGATAAACGATAAACGACAAACGATAAAGGAGTCCTTTAAATCGAGTCTGGTATCAATGTACCGCACGTAACGCACGGTGGAAAATGTTGATAATTCCACCGTTTAAGTTTTCGGAACACGTTCGCGGAACTCCATTCTGATTTCCGTGCACGCCTCGGGGCTCGGGGCTCGCGGCTCCCGACAAAAGATGCTTCTAATTACCGACACTTTAGATATTCGCCGGACTGGCCGCACATTCTGGACAGATCTCTGTTGGCCTGTCCCAAGGATTCAGCGCGATACTGATACCGAAACTTTTGGAGTCGAAACTTGCAAACGAATCAGAAGCTTCCTGGATCGCTTCGCTGGGTGTCATCTCGAATCCACTCGGTGCCGTTGGAGCAGGACTATGTGCCGAACTCTTTGGAAGGAGATCAGCCATGGCGTTGGCCACTTTGCCGCATGCCGCGGGTTGGTTGTTGATAGCATTGTCCGAAAACCTGGCAATGTTATACATCGGTAGGTTCGTCAGTGGAATCGGCATGGGAATGGCTAACGGTCTCTATTTGTACGTTAGCGAGGTACGTCGATTGAAATCCTAAGTAATGCTAAGTAATGCTAAGTAATGCTAAGGAGTAATACTGATAACTTAATACTATTAAGAGTACAATCAAAACTGTTGGTGATATATGCCGATAACAGGCCGCCGCACCGAGTCAAAGGGCCTGGTTAGGAAGCTGTGGGCCCGTTCTAGTGTCATTGGGCGTTCTGTTAGTCTACACGTTGGGAGCGTTAACGACATGGCAGAAGGCCGCGGCGATAAGCATCGGACCCGCTATACTTTCATTGGCTCTCGTACGGTAAATTCGAGTGGATACTTGTTAATAACCCGGCGGCATCAAGAATCGAGGATCGAGGCTCGAGTTAATTTGGTATTTTCCTCAGGGCGCTTCCCGAAACGCCGGCGTGGTTAGTGGCCCGAGGAAGAAACCAGGAAGCCAAGGAGTCGTTGCTTTGGCTGCGAGGCCCTGGCTTGAATACGGACAAAGAATACGAAGATCTGTGTAACGCGAATTTGAAACGCGAGGAGGAGAAGGAGAGTCTGCTTAAGGCTCTTCACAAACCTAGCGTTTGGAAACCTTTCTTAATACTTGTCATGTTTTTCACTTTTCAACAACTCTCCGGGATTTATATCATTCTATTTTATGCCGTCAACGTGCTCAAAGACATCGGCGTCGAGCTAAACGAATATACAGCTAGCGTAGGAATCGGTGTCATCCGATTAGTCGCGTCTATAATTGGGGCTGCTCTGGCTAATGTTTTTGGAAGGAAAGCCCTAGCGTCCGCCAGTGGATTTGGAATGACGCTCTCGGCAATGGGCGTCGCACTGGCAGTGAGGTTTGTACCTCGTTTGTACCTCGTTTGTACTTTGATTTTTGTTTATCTTATCCAATATTTCAATGGAACAGGATGTACTTACTAACCCAGACCTAACGATACCAGCTAACGATCTCGTTGCTTTAAGATTGAACCTGCCATCCGGAGTACCTTTGGCGTGCATCGGCGGTCACGTAGGCTCGTCGATGATAGGCTACCTGACGTTACCCTGGGTCATGACCTCGGAACTTTATCCATTAAGGTTTCGTGGTACCTTGGGAGGAATAACGACGAGTATCGTGCAACTGTTAACGTTCGCTGCCATCAAGACCTATCCCGATTTAAGAACAATGGTTGGATCGGAGGCAACTATGTGGATATTCGGGGGTGCTAGCTTCTTGGGCGCACTTTTCGCGTTGACGCTTCTGCCGGAAACACGGGGTCGCAGTCTCGATGAAATCGAGTGCAAGTTTTCCGGTAACACCAAAGGAACGTCCATCTACCCAGACCGTCCATCTAGAACGACTCTACCTAGTATATTCGTGCAACCAAATAATATCACGCTCCAAAAGTTTGCTTTTATTTCGGAAGAAAAATGTCCAAACATTGTTTCCAACTCGTACGCCTATGACAATCTCTGTTTGGAATTGTCTCTCGAGCGTGGTGAGAAGTGTGGTGAGAAATGTGGTGAGAAATGTGGTGAGAAATGTGGTGAGAAATGTGGTGAGAAATGTGGTAAACCCCTTCAAGAACATACGCACGGAAATCGAAATCGTGATATCATAAGCACCATTTCACTCGAAAGAATTTGCCTTTGACCCCAAGACCGCTAACGTAATTCTAGATCGTTATTCGATATTCTACGCGTAGGAAAACCGAACGAAACCAAAGTCGATATTGTCAAATACGAAGAATCAAATAGGAAGAAGGTTGACTATTCGTAAATATCCACTACGATCATGATTAGTTGTCATAACTACAACGATAACTACAACTTTTTATACCAACGAGCAATATCCTATATTAAGTGCACGGTTCACGCGGAAGTTCACGCGGAAGTTCCCGCGATTATGTGATTTTGAATACCGATGTTGTGATATAAGGTGTGTTTGTAAGCGGAAAGTATACTTTAACACTATGATGACCAACAGTTTTCATTCAGCTAACACATTCACTAGTATTGTGGACATTCCTGTGCGTATATCAAGGCATTCGAGATGTTATCGGACAGTATTTCAAAAGTAGAAGAAACAAAATGTCAGCAGCCGAGTCGAACCGATTGTCCTTTAAACAGATATCGATCTGGAGTGCATTAATTGTGTCCCGCGCGAGCATCTCAAGGATGCGTCTTAAGAAACGTGTGTCAGTCAAATTACCTTACCAAATACTTCTCAGCGCGGTGTGATCGTTACAAATCATATTACTCAATTGCGAAGAAGAATGAAAGTCATTCGCCGACTATTTTAATGTATTACGCATAAGCGATTCACGGTGCGATATTAGTTCTGTAAGACTAACTAACAATAAGTAAGATTGAGCCCTGGTTTTTATGTACTCTTCGACGGAATCGCCAAGTACAAGAGCTATGCCATTACTATAATGATATTATGCGTGCGTGGCTGTATGTGTGTATATATGTGTGTGTGTGTGTGTGTATAATCGATTCGATGTGTATACAGGGTATATATTTTCGTATTTTTCGTATTTTTCGTATTTTTCGTATTTTAATGTACGAACATTTAGCATTAAATCAAGTCAGAATCAAAGATCGTTGTATACGAGAGCATAATCTTATATATTTTATAGAACCCGGTTAGGTAGTCCTTTGTCAGATATTATATTAGGACGTACGAATTCAAACATTTTACCCGTTTATGTTATAAGTCTGCCCTTTAATTGTACGCTCTTCAGTGATAGTTTTCGCTTAAGCGATTACAGTATAATGGAAACTATAATTAACAATATGTACGCTGGAAAAACATACTCTGAAAAGGATGAAATTCGTATCTCGATAACCAAACATTGTAATTCAAGGAACCCTTGGCAGTAGTCAACGAATAGCCTGATAAACTTTAGTAAACTGAAGGTTATTATATAGTAGTAAATTCGGTAGTTTCGGTAGTTTCGGTAGTTTCGGTAGTTTCTTTCATACGCGGATACATTGTCTTAATTCTCGTAAGAGTTTTCATAATGTTTAAAAATATAAGAAGAGCGTGACATGCGGTCAAAATGAAATCAGATTAGTAAAAAGGAATCATTACACTAAAGTAATGATTCGGACACAACGCACCGCACACAGAGTTAGGTGGAAATATGTAAGGACAAAAGATCTCCAGTGAATTGTCCTCCTTAAAATAATATATTCTCAGAAAATTGACGACTTAACGTTTATTAGGGATCATCAAAATTGATCCACGATAAAAAATACTTTATGTATATATGTATATATACGATAGAAAATGCATCGTTTTACAAAAAATATTAGTCGATTCTCTATTAGTAGGCTTAGTTGGAAGTGCGTGAGCGCTGCTTTAACGACTGTTTAACAACCCGTCGAACATTGTCGTTGCCAATTCCAAGCAATTCCAAGCAATTCCAAGCAATTCCAAGCAATTCCAAGCAATTCCAAGGAATTCCAAGTCGAAAACAGGTTAAACTTTGATTCTATTTCCCAGCTAATAGTTTTCAAGTTCTATGTACAGAATTATTAAAAGCAACTAGAATTCGGCCCTGTGTTTGCGCTAAGACGCTTAGAAATCTAATAGTTCTTAGACGATAGACACAGCTATCTTATTATATTGTAAGACGTACGACTGTTAGACTTCAAGGTCCGCCAGACCGTATAGTTAATCGACCCTTATGCTTTGAAGCCCAATCTACCTTTCTAGCTTAATAGTTTAAGCGTGTCACGTGTTCCCAATAAAATTCGGAATACGAACTGTGCTGCGAGTTACCGCTTCTACCATTTAAATAGGCCTCCGAAGTTTGTTGAATGGACAGAGAGTGAGGGGTGGCCTCGCAATTTTGACCTTTCAATGAAAATCGTACATTTTTTCGATCAGTCATCTCGATCTCACTGACAATATTCACCGACAATATTCACTGACAAAAGACACAATTTTACGCTTACCATGAGCAGCCAGAATCGTAGCCAAGCATCGAGCTACCGATGGATTTGGTGCACAGGCTAATGCCGGTGTTAAACCTTCCGAATCAACCGCTACGACGCTTGCTCCTAATTGTAACAATCTTCGCGTTACCTGTAAAATATGCGATATATTGTATTCCATGTACAGTATGCAATATGCAATATGCAATATATCGTAGAATATATGTTCTTCGAGAGAGAGAGATTTCTTACTGCTACCAAGCCACATCTCGCTGCAAGGTGTAGCGGTGTTTTTTGTTGGTTGTTAGTCATATTAATAATAGCCGTACGTTCTTGTTGAGATCTTGATACATTTTCGCCATTCAACGAATCGATCCAATTTAATAAAAGCGAAGCGGCTGCGGCGTGTCGTCTTATACAAGCCAAATGCAGTGCAGTATTCTTCGTAGAGTCAACCGCGCGTACGTCTGCTTTCGACTCCATTAGTAATTCTGTTAGAAACATCAACATCGATGACATGGACATGGATCTCGGATCACTGGGACTTAGTTTATTGTGGAATTAGCAACTACCAATAGCACCGCATTGGCCTGTAAAAGCGGCACACAGAAGAGGCGTTCTACCCGAATGATCGGGTGCTTCGAGTCCAGCTAATTCGGGGCCAACGGAACTTAAAATAAGCCGCGCGCATTCGACGGATCCTGCACTGGCAGCATCGTGTAATGGAAGCCGGCCAGATGTTGTGTCCCTCGGGGCAGCAACAGTTTCCCCGCCGAATTTATTTATTAATAATTCCAAACAATGCGCGGAACCCTGATATACCGCGCAATGAACGGCGGAAAATGGATTACCTGCAGACACCAAGAAATAATCCTCATAAGAAATCAAACTGAACTACCTGATAAATGATTCAAAGTCCCATCATTATCGCATACCATCTAATGAATCAATTACGTTCTGATCTAACAGATATTCCACGCAATTCGAATTCCCACTGTAACAAGCCCAATGTAGAACTGTACAGTCCTGGTCGTCTCTCAAGATCACTGCTTCAGGACTAGCTTTAACGAGTGCAGCCAGCGCATTGACGCTGTTAAGTGTGACAAGGCGGTTAGACTTCATAACCAGATTTCATATTTTTTCTATTTTTTCTATTTTTCCTATTCTCATATTCTCATATCGAAAGCCCTCAAGACAATTTCAATAGAAATAGAAATACAAACCGACCTTCCGCAGGCTGCTGCTAAGTGCAAAGGTGTCTTTCCATTGGTATCTTGTACCGCTACGTTCGCACCGTGATTCAAGAGCAACTCTACTAATTGGTGATCATCTTCATTAATCACTGCTCGGAATAACGGGCTGTGTTTGTTCACATCCGGCAAATTGCAATCAGCTTTGTACTTTAGTAGTAGTCGAGCGCACTCGACACTACTGTTTGCTACTGCCAAAGCTAAAGCAGTTCGTTGTTTCGCATCGTAACGATCAACGACGCTTGAATCTTCTGTATTTTCCAGAAGAAGTAATAAGCATTTTGTATGGCCGGCAGCGGCAGCGCAATGAACGGGTGTACGTTTCGTGACAGAATCCTTAATATAAATATAAATCCCATCATTAGAAATCGTTTATGAAAAAATCATTGAAAAAATCATTGAACAAATCATTGAACAAATCTCGCTTGGATCGTACTTGAACTGAAACTAGTGCTTTGTGTCTTAATAAAAGCTGAACACACTGGTGATGGCCTTTGTAGGACGCCAAATCTAAAGGTGTTTTACCACTCTGTTCTTTGATATTAGTATCTGGAAATAATGGTAGGAGTAACCTTAGGATTTCACTATGCCCATGATACGCCTGTAACAATGTAAACATGTGTTGTCGCATTTCCTCAAGGAATCATATACATAGGTGAGCATTTCATTCTTACTGCCAGGTGGAGGGGTGTCAATGCTGGTAGCGGTGGCTCTTGAGTTATAGTATTGCTTGCCGATGAGACCACTAAATTTTCTGCAGGGGAAGTTTGCAATAAGGCTTCCAATGCCGGTTGATTTCCTCCCGCAACTGCATAGTGAATTGCAGTAAAGCCGCGTTTATCGCGTACGCGGGGGTCCGCTCGATGTTTCAGCAAATACTGCACGCATCTGTCAAATGCCACGGAATGTTACCACTTGAGTTGTAACATGATCGATATAGTATGATCGACTATAATTGAAAATCATAGGAATTACTGAGACTTACTGCGCGCAAGAGTCTCTAGGCTTCGACGCTGTAGCAGCTAAGTGCAAGGCTGTCGCGCCATTTGCATCTTGTGCGTTTGAATCACTTCCAAAACCGACCAAAGTAAACACGCAAAGATAATGTCCCTGACTAGCAGCGTGATGGAGCGCTAATCTGTTGTCATTATCGGTCAATCGGAAATTGGCGCCGCTCGATAGTAACAAATCTAAACAATCCACGGATCCCTAAACCAATATTTATTCATGAGTATTTACAATGAGTATTTCTCATCCCTGAAATAAGATCATAGAATATTGTACACGTTGTATCACGATACCTTGATCGCAGCTAAGTGCAACGGTGTCCTACCACCTATATCCCTTGACTCTATACCTTGGCCATCGACTTGTAATAATTTCCTACAAACCTGTAAATATTATTAATCTCAAACTTTTCCGAGCAAACTTCAGACATTTTTTATTCAGATTAAATATCGGTATTACTTCGATATGGCCTGCTAGACAACTAAGATGCAGCGGCGTGCGTTGTTCGGTGTTCCGTGTACCAGGAGATGCACCGTACTCCAACAAGGTTGTCGTTAGACATTCGTGACCAAACCTGGATCAACAGATCTTTTCTGTATTTCCCATTGTTCCAGATGAAAATCTCACTTACAATTAGCGTGCAGAAACGAATGTATGTTTTGTAACATCATTTACCAAGCGGCAACATGTAAGGCAGTGTTCCCGTTTTTATCCTTGATGTCCGGTAATGCGCCAGCATCGAGTAAACTTTTAGAGCGTGTAAATCTCCCGTGAATAGCGGTCATATGCAAAGGCGTCCGACCGTCCTTCGATTGAACGTTTACTTTTAAACCAGCTTGTAAAAGTACCTCTAAACAGTGGACACCACGAGTACTGGCAGCCGCAAGATGTAGAGGAGTTTGACCGCGGTAGTTAACAGCCTCTAGAAAAATCGTCAATTTTCAAAGCGTTCAACAGCTTTCAACAGCGTTTCATTACCTCCTGTAATCTACGTCATACTTAGTCATACTCATTAAAAAATAGTTAAACGCTGTCTCACCAACGTTCGCGGCATTAGTGATCAACTCCGTAACTGCAACAGCATGTCCGTTTAAACACGCAATATGCAATGGGGTGTTGCCATATACATTTTTCGCTTCAATGTCTGCTTCTGCTTTAATTAAAGTATGCATACATTCTACATTACCGGAAGCGGCAGCAGCGTGTAACGGAGTATATAAATCGCGATCCTTATTAGAAAATGTAATATTTCATCATATTTTAGCACGATATATAAAGATTCCAAACTGGAGCGTGGCACACACATATTTACTCACTCTAACATCCACTTGTGCCCCTTTCGCTATAAGTGCTCTCACGATAGAGTCATGTCCCATGTACGCTGCAAAGTGTAATGCTTTACGGTCTTTCTTGTCGGAAGCATTTATCTCACAATCAAGTTGCGTCAGATACTCCGTCATCTCTAGGTGACCATTGAAGGCGGCATGATGTAAACTTGTTCTACCACCCCTAGCAGAAATTCGGAATTTATCGTATTAAAGGAATGCCCATAAATATGGTTCAGCCAGAAGCAATACGATACAAACCTATCCGTTACGTTAATATTTGGTAAGTAACGAATTAATAGCTCCACACATTGCACAGAATTATTGGCTGCTGCTACGTGCAATGGGGTTTGCCAACTACGATCTCGAATATTAACGTCCGCTTTGTGTCTTAACAGAACATCTACAGCACTGTAATTCCCTGAACAACACGCTCTATGTAATGGTGTTAGCCATTTTTTGTCTTTAGCATTCACAGCAGCTCCATTTAATAAGAGTATTTCTACTATTGCTGCATCTCCCCTAATGTGTGTGTATATATACGTGTTTGTGCGTGGGTATGTGATTAATAAACAGAAATGATTAATTGTAATAATCAATTAATTCAAACTAGTACCTATATGCCGCTGCATGTAGTAAGGAACGCTGTTCCTTGTCTTGCCAGTTTACGTCCTCGTGTCTAGATAATAGCGCCCGTACTTCGTCCGTATCTCCAAGGAGTATAGCGTGCAATAGCGGACACTGTGAAAATGATAAGTTACAAGTATCATTTTACAATATCTGTAGGACCACTCTACTTGAATGTATAGAGAAAAGCACCGAAGAAGTGCAAATATAGCATGTAACAGGGAATGCTGTGAAACTTATAAATTACAAACATCTTTAAGACCACTCTACTCGAATGTCGAAAATGTCGAAAAATCACTGAAGAAGTGCAAATAATGTGATGTTAGCATATTTATTATTGTCATAATATATATTTATATACGTATGTATGTATGTATGTATGTATGTATGTATGTATATTTGCAAGAATAGAAGATGATCTTCACTATGCCCATTTCACTTGATAAAGAGAAAAATATCGGTCCTAAGTTCAATAAAACATTGTTTAAAAATGATAAGAATCGCCTACGGTATTTGCATTCTCCGAATGATAAAGAAAATCATTTGTTCGAGGGATAAAAGTAATTGACAAAATTAGATCACATACCTTATTTCGTAATTCCTGCGGATTCATGATTAATCTGGATTTATGATTTTGTATAAAATATGGAGAGTACTTATAAAAACATGGTTACGGAGCCGCAGAAAAGTGACATAGCCGTGTGAGTCATACTCCTTAATACCTATCTTAAATCGTATTATTCTACGTATCCTACCAGAGAATATTCATTTACTTGTTGGAAATCTATCGTAAAATCAAAGGGCTCATTGCAACGGAACGAATGTAACCGTTGATTAAAATAAAGTTCGTTATATGCATAATATTTATATGTGACAAAATGTAAACAGTTCGGGCTATCTTTTTATGGTGCACACCATCTATATTTCTATGGGATTATCCGCAGGATCACAAGCTCGTCTAAGGGCAAAACCCGTATAGTGATCGCGGTCATTTTAAAATGTATGCAGAGTATTCGTCACGTCACTCGTCGGTTTATTATTTGCATTTCCGCCCGCAATTCTAAGCTGCATATACGTACAAATCTGAAAACTACACGCTCTCGAAGAATACAAGATTTACGAATGATTTTATTATTGCTTTTACCTTCCTAAGAATTTTGCGGTTTTTGCTCATATGTTTATACAATTGGTTAAATTTTCGTTGTTTCTTCTAATAGTAAGCGAAACGTACAGGCACCGAATCCGCGTAACTACGATCATAGCTTGCAATTTAGTTTCCTGCAATCTAAATGGGCTGCAAAGTTAATGGGCACATTCAATTAAACGGCTGAATAATTAAATTCGGCTGGATAATTTGTTTCAATATTGGGACGTATTTTTCCTGTCATTTACCTGTGGTAATGGAAAATACATATAATTCAGTCGGCGACAGGAAGACTATTTACGATAAAAAATTTCGGAAACTTTGGGAAACTACAGACACATTGCACAATGTGCAACATAGTGCACACGTAAAAAAGATTTCACTAAAAGCGACGCCATCAAAGTTAAATTTTATCTTCAGTGGCTCAGATCTCGACATTAAACGGAAAGCGGTGGCAATAACGAATTATTCCTCAAATGTGTGTCCGCTTGAAATCCTTCCACTTGAAACTGAGTATTTTCAAATAATGAATAGATCTCGAGTGAGTTCAAGCATAGAACTGACAATGTGAGTTGAGACATCCGGAAGGAAATCTCTCGATTGATTTGTTGCTTATTTGATTCGTAGAGAAGATTATTGAACCCTGGAGCAATTTTGAAAGTAAATATCGCATTTCATCCGAACGAGGCAAGGGGTTACAACGATATATTAAAAATTCGTTATTTTAGTCGACGAGATTTATTAATCAACATCTCCGCTAAACTGAATGCTCAATTCCCTTTTCCTATCGAGGTTGATTTCGGCAATGTCCCACTCGGAACCGCGTAAGTTTTTCACCTCTTCTCATCCGAACGTTTTACCGAAGATTTCAAATCATTTCACTTTAAGGGTATATTATAAAATCCCGATATACTCGTGGAAAGAAAGACATTTTTCCTTCGCGATTCTACCTCACAAGGAAAGTCCATGCGTCGATATTTATCCGCGATGGGGTAAATATGGGTTAACTTACGATTAGTTTCGGAGAACATTAGTTTCTAAGAATACTTCCTCTAATCCAAGTATATTTTATATAGGTTTTTCGATGCCTGGTGGAAGACCTACAATAGTAATGATAATTTATCGTCCACTTCGATATATAAGTATGAATTTTCAAATTGACATATTTATTTCCGGTATCTATAAAACACCTTTCGTCGTAAACTTTCATGCTTACACACGACCTGGCTTGTTGAGGTAAGAAAGATAAATATAGCGTAAATAAATATAGCAAATGGATTCTTACTGTCATCGCTGGCAATCAAAATTAGGGAAACGGTACAAGTATCTGGCAAGGATTTGAAAATAGATCAAAAACCAAAAGGCTCGCGTTCAATTCGTCGCTTCCCCCGACGGGAAATCGAGAAGAAGCCCGTAATCGCGGGAAGAACGGCGTCACGGGAAATCAAGAGAAATCAATCACTTACCAACCATAGATATTGTCATATCTATGAAAATCTTTTATTGAAGCTATTCGGGCATATCAATTTGCTCGGTTTACATGCGACTAATTGTATATTAAATTCGAAGATTCAGAAGTGGCACGAGGAACGAGAACGAGAACGAGAACCGAAGGGTATATATAATAGAATAGGGAATAAATATAATCGTACAAATGTAATATTAAGATCTTTCGGTACTCAGGTCCTTTCAATATTTATATGGCAAAGATGATCATGCAAAAACAACACAAACGAAAGGAATTCCTGATGAAAGCCGAAGAATACAGACAGACAAATAATAGAGCTACAATCTATCACAGGCCTAAAGTAGATTTTGGAAACGTCGAAAATTTCTTTACCAAAGTTATGTTCGAAAGAGAACAAACGCGCAGCGATTACAATGATTTGCTGATTACTACATCCCCCGAAGAGTTGAGTGCGAGAAATGAAGTGAGGAAGATAAGGCAAAGGATATTGAGAAACCCGTTTCAAGTACATGGATGTTCTGTAATTATTCGTTTAAGAATTTCATACGTTTTCAGTGATACCTTAAATATTCACCTTGTTAATCACAGTATCCCGAGTGTATCCTTGTTCCTGATAACGGACAGTCCTTTCTGCATTCAAGATTCATTAAAATGTTTGCAAATCTTGCCCGTAAAGTAATTTTCAGGAACAGGCTCTTGAAAGTACTTTGGAAGTTGAAGACTTTGAACTCCGAACTTCTTTCTGTATTTGAATGGAATCCAATTTCAGAACTGTAACGAACATGAAACGAACATCGAGAACAATCACAGGAACGTTATATTTGCGCGTATTGCGCTTATTTTGAATTTTATGCTGATATAAGTCCACGAAATAAAATGAAACAAACGTTTCCCGGCATTTCGTTATCGGTACTGTAAATACTAAATACTAAATACTAAATACTAAATACTCACTTACACTTATTAAACAGATACTCTTTATTATAACGAGTACCAACATTTAAGTCGACGAAACTAGAAGTGCAAGTTCGTTCGGTACGGTTTTCTACGACCTCCGGCGGCCAATCCTTCAATTTCCGGTTGCAACTAAACAATGGAATTCGCGCAACGCTTGCTGACAGCTATTGACAGACTGACTGTTTTCGAAAATTCATACGAAAACGGCACGCGAGCGTTCCGAAATATTTACTCGTCAAAAGCTGTGAATATTGACGAAGAATCGTGAGAAAGTATCGAAAGCAGTGACAATACTGTCAAACTGGCGAACGCCATCAATTCGGTCCGATAGTTACGGTCCACTGTTAATTGACGATACGGGTCGCGGCTGCGACACCAATTCGTTTTTTAATTTCATTAGGACTATATCAATAATAGGAAAGCAAAAGCTCCCCGGATACTGATTGATAGTATAAGCTTTTGGACGTTTCTTGATGATCTTGCCAGTTGGTTCTCTCCCCCCGGTAAAATACAGAGAGGTGTTTAAAAAGGAAGGAGAAACAGTGTTCGCTGTTTCAATGATAATATGAGAAATTGACAGCTCACGGAACGCTCGCGGATAACCGCGACGTTTCAACGTACACGCAAAGATCCTAAAGATCAAAATGAGTGCGAAGCACAGTCCGCGAAAAGTTACGTTGGCGATGATAAAAGGTAAAATATCTCGAGCAATCTATGAGTCGTTGTATTTTACACACTATACTTGTATTATAGTCCACAACGCAAACTTTCCTGATATGAATCCAGTTTTTTTTAACGTCCAACAGTCATTCCCCTGCTTTAATCACTGTGTGTTAGGTAAACCTATTACGACGTCAGTACCTGTCATTCGCTATCACGCCAGCGACGATGAATTGGAGGAATTGTATCCGAACAAAGACCATGAGAAAAAATCAACTGCGGAATCGGAAAGTGCCATACAAAGAGAGGTTGCTTCGGTTAGTCCATCCAGCAGTACTGTGTTAAAGGTACCAGATGAAACTACTCCCGAAAACATCTCAGAACTATGGCCGGTCTCTACTGAATTCAATTCCCAAGGTGGCACACCCCCTCCCTCTGATCCCTGGAAAGTATTCTCAGAGATCAAAGGTAAAATAACAAAAACGTTGGAAGAAAAACTGTCAGAAATTAAGAACGAGAGGCGCAAAAGGAGTCAAACACTCAGAGATAATTCTAGTATCAGCGATTCGGAAGATTTAGCGGATGTCACGCCGAGCGATGAGAACATCTCGGATAAACAGCAACAAGAAACGTGCGTAACGACGGTTCGTCATAGAACCAATCCTGTTCGCTATGTGGGTTTCTCCCAGATTAAAACTGGATTGAAGGATAAAGCGTCTCCCGAGGACTGCATCGAGAGTGGCATAGAGGCAGCAGAATTCAGCGAGCAATGTCTGGAAGGGGTCGCTCTTGAGCCGGACACGGACACAGCAACCATAGATGCTGGTCCCAATGCTGTGACATCAATGATAAGCACATCGACAACAACGACGAACCTTGAGAAAGGGACGGTGACAGAGTCGTCAACTACAATGATTTCCACTACGCCCTCTAATGACAGTAACGATCCAGTCAGTGGACCACAAGACGGAAGCCATTTATCGATATTATTGCAGTTAGTCAGCCAGCTGTTACTTCCAGTTGTTTCCCGTCTCATTACTTTCCTCACAATGATTGTCTGTTTCTATTTCTTCGCCCCTGTACCTGAATATCTACTAGGCTTCTCCATTGGTGTTTTCGCAACAATTAGCGTATGTAACACAGTGTCCGCTGTTAAGAAGACTTTAATTACCTCGCTGGATGAGAAATTTCCTCCGCATCGAGCAATGTCCGTCCTCGAGATTCCGGCCGTGGAAGAACACGCGGCAGTAGAAAGATTCGAAGGATGGTTAAACGAATTACCATACATGTATGATCCTGACAACTATCATGTGGCACGCACGAAGTCAGTTTACTTTAGGCTAGAGGGCAATATCTTGCGCATCATGGAAACCAGAATGAAGATACCCAAGAGGGCCATATGGGACGAACCAACGCACAAATTGAAATTTACTAAAAGACGTGTGTATAATTTGCACGGTGCAAAGGTAGATTTACTTCCACAGGGGCTCATTAGAAGGAGGTAACCGATCAACCATTCTTTTTTTCTTCCCACTTATGTAATCGTGTGTATTCGAGTGCTTCGCTCATGACTGCGTCTCTCATAGGAGATGGAGTAAAAAATATCCGATTTGCATCACGTTAAAGGAAAATGCCTTAATTAGCAACGTATCTCTGAAAAAATCGGTGCGTGATGATCGACTACATTTAGAGGATAAGAGATGCAAAAGTCAGAGAATGTTTACTAAGAGAAAGTCGGCGAAGAAATTGCGTACGCATCGACTTAATAGAGATAAGGATAATGGAGAACCTACGTTGAAACGAAATGCAGCACGAAAAGACGCATTCAAGTTGGACTCTACAAGGAATTCGATAAAGTTGGCTTACTCTAAGGAACAAGAAGTTGAGAGTCAGTACCAACAACAGCAGCCAGATGTTAGGGAGGTCGGGTGGAACGAGGAATGGAATTTCCAATTGGAGAAAAAGAAGGAGGAGGAGGCGGCGGTCGATAACAACAACGACGCCGACGACGACGACGACGACGACGAGGACGGTGTCGACGACGACGACGACGAGGACAATAATTACAATTACAACTACAACTACAACTACAATTACAACTATAACTACGACGAAGAAGATGACGATGCTGATGTCGATGACATAGCCGACGGTGACGATGAAGACGAAGAGGGTGTACTGTACTTGAATGAAAGCGATATTGGTAACGATGACGGTGATGAAAACGAAGACGAGAACGACGAGGACAACGAAGACGAGTTCGAGGATGTAGGTGCTGATCAGTATGGCGTAACATACGTTCGCAACATCCACCTTCGCAGCCAGGCCGAGGAAAACGAGGTTGAGGACGATAAGAACAACGAAGAAGACATCGACGACGACGGCAACGGCAACGGCGGTGATATCGACGACGACGATTACAACAACGCCTACGAATACAACGACAGCAATAGCGACATAGGTGACGTTTAATAGTAATTATAACTTTAACTTAAGATACTGTTGTAATTTGCAATAATAGTAATGGAATCTGTGCTGATACTATGAAGATGGTGAGAACAAACGCTACATGGATTGCACGAAAATTGAACAGGAGGGAATTGTGGAGTTTAATGTAGGGAAAAAATGCGAAAGGCCTGAAAAGAAGGGAAAATGTTCTTCGAGAATAAAGCCCTTGAACGAGGATGCTTTTCTTGACTGTCAAGAGGACGAAAAGCAAACTAATTCGAAAATATACGTCTTTGCTAGGGCGGACAGACAAAAAGAAGATTGGTAAGGATTGCTTGATAGGAGATAGTATATATATATATATATATATATATATATATATATATATATATATTTCGTTGTGTAAGTAAGGAAATTGAACGTTTTCGCAGGTACCGACGTTTAGTTTCCGCAACGTGTACGCGCAAAAGGAAGGCCGAGTCATCGTTACTCGGGAGCGAGGCAACGGCGTCTGTCGCATCGCGTCCGGTACCTGGGCCAAAGATGACCGTTAGTTCAGAACCGAAATTGAATGTTTCGGTTAACAATTCGACGAATAATCGGCTTGAGAGTTCATCCGAGCTCAGTTACAATGCATACATGATGAGATATCTCGAGGTAAGTAGTTGAGAGGAGCGCGGATACTGGTCGATACGGTCGTGGAGAATTCTCGCTCTAATCTGGTTTCACAGAGCAACGCGTTCGCTGCACCAGAATCAGTATCCTCTACGGCAGACAACGATACTCTTTGGTTCAACTGCTTGATGGCGCGAATACTTTTTGATGTGCGTAATTGCGCGCAAACTATAAATCTCATACAAGGAAAGATTCAGCGAAAGCTGTCAAATATAAAACTTCCTTATTTCATGGAGTGTCTTCTTGTATCCGAAGTTGTGATAGGTCAAGGAGCTCCTATTATACGAAGTGTTTCGAAACCAATCACGAACGAAAGGGGTCTGTGGCTAGACCTACACATGACATATAAAGGCTCTTTAACAATGACCGTCGAAACTAAACTAAATCTGATGAAGCTGACCAGAACCGGTTCCCTTTCTTGTAACACAAACGATGTACACGCAGCGGAAAAGCACAAGTCTCCGATTAGATCTCCGATTTTCGACAGTGACGTAGAAGACACCCCGGAAACATCAACGGAAGACGAAGACACCTCCAGGCTTCATATGTACCCGGCAGCGAAGGAAGCCAGGTAAATCCTCGTTGTCGAAAATGCTTTTCCACGGATGTTGGTACAAGTAATACAGAAATACGCGTCCTTTTTCCAGTCCCGCTCAATCATCAGGGAAGAAATTTCTCAGCATGGTGGACCGAATCGCCGCTAATAAGTACTTTCAACACGTGAGTCGTTTCTCAGTTGCGTTCCGTTCAGTTCATCGAAATAAGTACTTCTACTTTCGTCGAATATAAATGATCGTAGAATATAGTTTGTCCATTTGAACTGCAGGCAACCGAGCTATCTTACGTTCGAAGAGCCATGGAAGGTGTGTCGAATACGGAGATTCGACTGATGGTCACCGTTTCCGGCGTAGAAGGTAACCTTTCCGTAAACGTGCCACCCCCACCGTCCGATCGCATTTGGTATGGTTTCAAGCCTGTACCGAAAGTGAACCTTACCGTCAAACCTGCGGTTGGTGAGAGAACCGTTAATATCGGTTACGTTACCAAGTGGATAGAGGCCAAGCTGGTGAGGGAATTTGAAAAATTGGTCGTTTTGCCAAATATGGATGATATCGTTTTACCGCTGTGTCCCAATTTTCCGTACACAGTGAGAAAATGAATGAGCTGACCGAGTTGAATTTGTTCTTAATTCCACGACATCTGAATTCCGCGCGCGTCTTTGAACGAACCAAAGAACCGTGAATGCTCGATGAATATTTCCCTGATATTGACTCGCGATTTTGGCTCGCGGCAACCGAAAACAAGTACAAAAGAAGTACAAAAAAAGGACAAGGACTAACGTAATTGTTAGACCGTTGTCGCCGAGGTTGTCGCCGAGATTGTCGCCGAGATTGTCGCCGAGATTGTCGCCGAGATTGTCTCGTATTCCGCGAATGTCTGTCGTTGAAAGTTACGCACCTGCTTTATCTGTTAAACGTTAATCGTGGAGGACTCCGCGTCCCGTAGAAACCGATCGTCATGCTCGACCATGCGGCCGTAATAAGCAATTTTGACGTTACACGTATGAAATTCTTTGGATAAGTGTGTCCGTTAACGCATCGAATTGTATAGAAATATTGTGAAAGCCGCCGACGCGCGCACGCATTCTGACTGTCCTCACTTCCACGGGAGCAATTAGGCACCGTTACTGCTGTACGCTTTAAGGTAGTGCCGTTGTACACTACCGGTGTAGTTTAGCCATTCGGGCTAACGATATCGTTAGCCTATCTTTCGAATACTGAAAATGTGTCCTTTGCTCACCGAAAAGTCAGGACACGTACGATCGATATCACTGTTAGTTTGACGCCTCTTAGAGAAGGAACCGTATTTTGCCAAAATTAAAGGGACTAATGTATTGTCGTATCTAATGCTTTTACAGAACAATAATATCACAGTTAAGAGATCGATGTTATGCATCTGCAAACTCTCATTCTTCGTTCACGTATTTGCGTGTAGGTTTCTTGGAATATTTCAAGAATCGATGGACGTCCTCGTGTTGATTTTCTACGACAAGATTTTCTTCCAATCCCGCAGTGAAATGTCGGCATTCATGAGGACCGCAGCCGAGCAAGTCTTAACTTCCGAGAACACAGGGGGCACTTTCCATTTCGCGAACAGTTTTTGCCCAAGTTTCGAGTCTTGGCGCGCACACTAATACAAGATCACCCAGTCTCCGCTTGGCCATTATCACAAATTCGCCTTGACCGTGTCTCGCGTCGCAGGCAATCGGGACCCTCACACGAATATTTTTACGGCCGTTTGTTCCGACAACGTCTATGTCGTTGGTAGTCTGTTAACAGAAAAGAAGCATAAGGTCGTTTGCAAAGTATACCACTAGAAAAATAGAAGAGGATAAGAGGATAAGAAAGAAAGCGGAAAGCGGAAAGCGGAAAATGTAGAAACATGTAACCTCGCTCTCCTCTACGCGTCGCAGGGTCTTTATTATTCCGACTACAAGTTCGGCAGCTTCGTAATCCGGTCGTCTCTGCACGGCGCTTACCGTGCCTCGGGCTACCAAGTCACTTTGGCAATAGGCTTTCGCCAATTCCAGCATAGAGCACGGCCTACAATCAGCTTCCTCCTGCTCCTCTTTCCCTTTAGCCACAGTTTCCCGATCTCTGTTCCCAGATCCACCCCAAAACTGGCGTGCTCCGGGGCGTGGCGCTGGATCGGCATATCGTAATTCCAAATCGTACTGCAGTTTCGTGTCTCTCCGGTTCTCCGCGGAGGTGGAATCTTCCGCTTCGACGTAAAATGCTGCGGGCTGCCTCTTTGCATAAAAGCAACGGTGCGAACCGTCGTCTTTCCCATCCCTCGGAGAGTAAACCAATCTCAACTTTCCATTAGACTCGAAATAAACCCTCGCCGGTCCGGAAACTTTGGTGCAAGCACGGTACCCGAAAAACCGAGTACCGCTCGACTCGGTTCCGGGGTCCGAAATAGCGGGGCTATCATGATGTACCGCAGGTTCGAAGGATCCAGTTTCCTCCGAACGGAAAAGAATCGGAGGTGAGAGTACTATTCGTAGCGCTCCGCGTGGATATCGCCAGGAGACGGTGCCCCTCAGACAGCGCAGGTAAACTGGTCGAACGCCGCGACCACCTCCACCACTGAAACATTATAACCACATTAACAATATAAAACTGCCGCTTATGTGTGTACTCTCCGATCATCGTACTCATGTTCGAAGCGATTGAAATTCCTGAAAGTGGTAAATCGAAAGCTGAAATAGCTGAAATAGCTGAAATAGCTGAAATAGCTGAAATAGCTGAAATAGCTGAAATAGTTGTAATAGCAGCGAGATAGCAAGAATTTTCACGTGGAAATCGTCCGTTCGCGCTTCTATTCCTTTATACTCGAGGCTGCTCCCCTTGATAACATACATTCTCGGTTAAAAAGAAAAGAAGGACCAGGTAGTAGGCAAGCGGAGAGGGGGAGCAAAGTTGACGAGGGACAGAAAGCAAATTCAAACTACCGCGCATGATACCTCGGCATGGTAGAAGTAGAAAAACCGGTTCTCGTGACTCGTACGACGGGTTCCACCTTTTAATGTAAGCCTTCGAGTTTTCGTTGCACGTCATCGAGTCGTTGTACCCACCCAGCCCAGCCCAGCCCAGCCCAGCCCAGACATCTATGCTACATTATACCTATACATTATGCCTGTATAGTCTATATTTCTACGAATTACTTCGCGGCCAAGTCTCGTCTGTCCCGAAAGACCGTACTACGACGAGCACCTACGTGTATATAACATTGACAGCTCGTTTCCCCAAGGAGATTACCTTATTCAGCGTGAATGATCGTTCGTGAGATACTAACCTTCCGGTCCAGTCGCACTGATCAGCCGTCTCTAGAGCCGTATGTTCCTCATAATTGGCCGCCGATAACACTAAGTTTGCGTGTATGAAGACGGAAAAGCAAAGAGTCAAACAGGCCAGCACAACGGTTCTCATCTTTTCGAGGGCTCTCCTCTTCCTCGTCCACGGCTAATCACATACCTTCTTCGTGTAATTGTTTTTGGTTTATTCACTAGTACGTTTTATCATTCGATCTTGAGTTACTGCCTACCAAAATGCGTCATCGCGTAATCGCGTCATCGCTAAAATAATCCTGTCTTTTGTCGTATCGTCGACATAACATGAACCGCTAAAGGTTCGCTGAACTTTTCTCTCGCGCTCTTCCTCCTCTCCCGCCGAACCTCCCTCTCACCACGGTATTACAGACAGACACTGATTCAATCAGGTTTTCTTACACGAACGAACGAACGAACGAACGATTAAAAGGAAATGTAGGGCAACACGTTGGATGACGACCGTTCACGAATCGACGCTTCTTTGTGCTCTTTCCCTCGATAATCTCAGACGTAGTGAACGATGTAAGCGAAGAACAGATGTTGCGGTGAAAACACGTCGGTGCACAGGTTATCTCGACGCGAACTGTCCAAATTTTCTCGTTGTGTATCTCAAGTCTAGCAGATGAACGCTAAGTACGACATCAACTTACAGTTCAACCCACACGCGGCCAACCAGCCATTCTCACAGTTTACTGTTCCATCGCTTATCGTCACTGATCCGTACAGGACGTACCCCTACGATTCTACTCTCCTCCCCACTCTAATTCCCTTAAAAAAAAACACCTTTCACTCCGACGCCATCGTTTCGCTCTCTTCCTTTCCTAAGAATTTCCTGCTATGCCATAGACGAGATATACGAAGACTAGCCACGCGACGAATGTTAGCAGTTTGTTAGGGAGGTTCTCAGTATGAAGTTCAGCGACCGATAGGAAAGCGAATATTTTCGCGCAGGAGTTTCAAATTGAGAGACAGGCCGCCGGGTGCAATAGCCGCCCCTGGCAGCAGGAAGGCCGCGACGTTGGCGCCATCTGGAAAAGTTCGCTCGCCGGCAAGTTTACCACGCACAGGGGCGCCGCAGTATACGCGGGCGACAAAGAGAAATCTTGCTGCAGAAAAAAAAACTACGGTACAAGAAACAGCCCCGTCAAGTGCTCGAAATGATGCTAAAATTTTTGACCAAGAGTATGGAATAAAGAGAGGGACCGCTGAACGTATAGGGCGTCCCTGTTCGAAGAGGGGCCGCGACGGTGTCGCCATCTAACGGGGCGGCCTTCGAACTCGCGGGTGAGCGAGGAGCTTTCCAGAGCTTTCCCTCTTCGATCAGGGACGCGCCCATACGGTCAGCGTACACTGTCTTTATTCGATACTCTTGTTGGAAAATTTTGGTCAACTAAAATAATAATGGGATGTCGTAGCATCATTCGAGCCCTTAACGGAGCTGTTTCTTGTACCGTAGTTTTTTTTTCTGCAGCAAGATTTCTCTTTGTCGCCCCGCGTATACTGCGGCGTCCCTGTGCGTGGTAAACGTGCCGCGCGGTGAGTGCGTCCCTGAGCGCAGCATCTCCCATGCCGTCGCCTTGTTTACCTCGATTATTCTGGTTAATATCTCGCATTTTAGGGTGAAAATCGTTCGCTGCACGCACTGGGGAGACAGCGGAGGGTTCATTTGAAGTTAATAATTGGTAATAACTGGATTCTAATCGGCAGAAAGTCTAATAACGAGCCTGGGATTGTCGCGATCGCCCGGCGTCACCCTCGTCGCCTGTCAAGATCGGTCTCTCGAATTGCACGATGGTCTCTCGGTACGTAACGTTGAATAATTTCAGTTAATGTTAATGTTTTGGAGAATTAACGTTTTAACGTTTCGTAGGCACCACGGCGTGTGGCAGTGAGGATATTTTACCGAAATAACAGTGTCCGATGAAGGGCAACGAAAAGCGCAGTCATCGTCGTAGATCGGCGTTCGTTGTATCGTAGAATTATTGTTATTTAGCTCTAGAAATGCGGTTGAAAACTATAAAGTAAGTGTGCGTATGAAGTTCACATCAATTTGTGTGATTTAAGGCACAGGGTATGCTGCAAAATCGTTTTCTGGACGATGCACGTTATCCCTCCTTAAATTACCCTCACAAATGACCAGTGGTCTACTTTCAGGAGCAGTGGGCATGGGTGTCCTCATTAATGGCCCTGAGAAGGAATAAACAATGCAGGAAGGGGCAAATATACGTCCGCATCACTGTTAAGAGATGTAATACACTCTGCATAGCAGATATGAACTTCTTGAATGGAATTGTGAGAATTGTGGATCAAGCAGAAGCCAGTGGGAGTACCTTGGATACATCAGGAATAAGAGGAATAAAAGGAATGCAGTCTTCCGCGTAGATTGGGTGTTTAGAATAAGTATTGGTAGCATCGTTTTAAGGTTCATTCAAGTAGAAAGCAAAGTTGGAGGGATGTATGAAAGGAAGCAGGAAGAAATAAAAGAAAAAAAAAGAGAAATCCAATCCATGATTCTGATTTCAATACATCTATAGAATTAAGAAAAGGAACAGGGAGTGGGGGTAGTGCTAGTTTATAGGAGGATCTTTCGAGGATCTATTTTATCCTACTCAAGTTTAAAAAGTAGTAGAGGGAGGGGGCTTTAAGGAGATTGAATTCCCTTGAATATAGATGTGTCCTAGGCTCCTTGGGGGGGAACTTAATAAGTAGTACCTGCTTCTGTTTTGAGAGGGGAGTGGGGGGTGTTAGTACTTGGGGGTTTGTAAGGGAATACCATTTCAAGAATAAAGAGTAAGGGAATGTGCTAGTATACTAGTGTGCTAGACCCCTTGGGGACCTCTTACGGAGGGGGTGGAGGCATCTCTTGGATTGAAGAAAAAGAATGAGGAGGTGGGGGCTTCTAAGGAATGAAATCTCTCTTGAATTTAAGACCTTGCAAGGAGAGTTTTTTTTTTAGCAGTAGCTTCATTTCCTTCTAACCCCCCACCCCTATGAAGTAGAGGAAATAGGAGTGGGCTAGAAATTGGGAGTGTGTTAGGGATCGGGGTTGTGCTAGTACTGAGGTTCTCGGAGGAATTTGGTGGCTTCTATAGGGATACGATCTTCCGTCTCTTTCCTTCTTGTATGATGAATAATCGATATTATAAGGTGGTGGGGGGCCTCAAGGAAATCATTTCACGGACTATTTCAAGTGTGCTGGGCCCCTTGAGGGAATTTGTGGACTGGGAGTTGAAGACGGAAGAACTGGCTTAAATAGAGAAATCCTGACAATTTATGGAAGGGGTGGGGGTTTCTTAAATTCTGGTGAAGATTGGGACCTCGGAAGGAATGAGTTTTTTTTAGCAGTAGTTCTATCTCTTCTGCGATGACGATAAAAACGGTGTTGAGAGTGTGCTGGACCCCTTGGGGGCTTATGACTTTCTCTCTTTGTCTTTCTTGTGTGAAGAATAATCGATATCATAAGGAGGTGGGGGGTCTTAAGGAAAGGGTTGGGCCCCACGATTTGGAGTGTGCTGGTTCCCTTGGGGGATCTTACTCGAATGGGGGTGGGGGCTTGTATGAAGTCAGATTTCTCCTGAATTTAGGGCCTGGTAAGGAGAGAGTTTTTGCCAATAGGTTTCTCTCATTCTCATCCCCCACTCTACCTTCTTTAGGATTTTGGGGCGTAATCGTCTGTCTCTTTCCTTCATGTATTAAAATTAATCGATATTATGAAGGGGTGGAGGTGCCTAAGGAAATTAAAATCAAGAGAAATGAAGAATAAGGAGTTTGCTAGGGTTCTGGTGTGCTGGGGGGTGGGAAAGGACTATCGTTATTGAGATTTCCTTTTAATCTGAAGACCTTGGAAGGAAATCATTTTTACCACTAATGATATCTCTGTCTATGCCCCCACTCCTTTTCTTGTTCAAGATTGAAATGTCCTAGGTGGTGGAGGTGTGCTAGTACTATAGCCGTTGAGGGCTTTATAATCTTCTGTCTTTGTTTCTCTTATGTGAAATGAATCAATATGATAAAGGGGTGGGGTGGCTTAAGGAAATCAGTTGACCCTCAAGAAGTAAGAATTCAAGATAATGTAGTATGGCATTGTGCTAGTAGAGTGGGGGGACTTAGAGTTTTATATCTCTCAAGATTAAGCAAAGGTTTGGAGAGGTGGCAATTTTAAGAACAAGTAAGAAAGGTGATTGGAATCTGTTAGGGGACTGGTGTGGGGATATATGCTAGGAGTGCTGTTGGGGACTCACGATCTTCTATCTTTGTCCATCCTGTGCTAAAATAATCGATATGATAAAGGGGAGGAGGTGCTTAAGGAAATGGTTTTACTCTCAAAATTACGAATTTGAAGTGAGCTAGGTGGGGGGGGGGGGACTAGTTAGAAGGAGTGGGAAGCGCTAGTTTATTTAGGGGTGGGCCTTTTTTTTTGGGGG
Source organism: Nysson spinosus (assembly GCA_910591585.2). Lineage (NCBI taxonomy): Eukaryota > Metazoa > Arthropoda > Insecta > Hymenoptera > Crabronidae > Nysson > Nysson spinosus. Next base: position 4,846 of record OU342839.1, on the reverse strand, counting down.
GCGGGGAAGAGGGACTTAGAGGAAAAATTTGTTTCGTTTTGTTCTTTTTGTACCTGTGCGTGCTATCCGGATGGTAGTTCATTACCGAATGGTAGAACGCTGCTGAATTGTATTTCGTCCTCTCGCTTGCGCGAACTAAGTCAGAGATCCTCTCTGACTTGTTTCGCGCGCGCTCATAAAAATTTGTTTTTTTTTATAAATTTTTGGTCTTTTTTTTTGGAATTTATTTTTGTTGTTGGATTCTCGTTTTTTTTTTGTTGGATTGTAGAGTGTTTCTTTTGTAGAATGATTTTTTTTTAATGGTATTAAATTGTTTTTTTTCTAACTGTTTTAATTTGTTTTTTTCTAACTGTTTTAATTTGTTTTTTTTACTGTTTTAATTTGTTTTTTTTAGCTGTTTTAATTTGTTTTTGTTCTTTGTGTTTTGGTTTTATTTTGACTTCGTTTGTTTTGTTTTGATTCTTTCTCTTCTTTTGTTTTTGTTTTGGATTGTTATTTTATTGTTCCTTTTATTCCAATTTATTTTATTACAGAAATCTTCAGTTTTGGAGTAATTATTCTATCTTATTCTATCTGTGATGTGGAGGAAGGTTTCGGAAGTAATGACAACGCTGTTCGGGTTACGGACCTTATATACCTTTTATTCATCGACATCTACAATATTTATCGGTTATTTCTGTTTATTACTAATACTTCGAAGGTTATCTCTGCGTGGACAATGTTTATTTACTGGGTTAGGTCGGGTTAGGTCCGGGTTAGGTCTGGGTTAGGTCTGGGTTAGGTCTGGGTTAGGTCTGGGTTAGGTCTGGGTTAGGTCTGGGTTAGGTCTGGGTTAGGTCTGGGTTAGGTCTGGGTTAGGTCCGGGTTAGGTCTGGGTTAGGTCTGGGTTAGGTCTGGGTTAGGTCTGGGTTAGGTCTGGGTTAGGTCTGGGTTAGGTCTGGGTTAGGTCTGGGTTAGGTCTGGGTTAGGTCTGGGTTAGGTCTGGGTTAGGTCTGGGTTAGGTCTGGGTTAGGTCTGGGTTAGGTCTGGGTTAGGTCTGGGTTAGGTCTGGGTTAGGTCTGGGTTAGGTCTGGGTTAGGTCTGGGTTAGGTCCGGGTTAGGTCTGGGTTAGGTCTGGGTTAGGTCTGGGTTAGGTCTGGGTTAGGTCTGGGTTAGGTCTGGGTTAGGTCTGGGTTAGGTCTGGGTTAGGGTCTGGGTTAGGTCTGGGTTAGGTCTGGGTTAGGTCTGGGTTAGGTCTGGGTTAGGTCTGGGTTAGGTCTGGGTTAGGTCTGGGTTAGGTCTGGGTTAGGTCCGGGTTAGGTCTGGGTTAGGTCTGGGTTAGGTCTGGGTTAGGTCTGGGTTAGGTCTGGGTTAGGTCTGGGTTAGGTCTGGGTTAGGTCTGGGTTAGGTCTGGGTTAGGTCTGGGTTAGGTCTGGGTTAGGTCTGGGTTAGGTCTGGGTTAGGTCTGGGTTAGGTCTGGGTTAGGTCTGGGTTAGGTCTGGGTTAGGTCTGGGTTAGGTCTGGGTTAGGTCTGGGTTAGGTCTGGGTTAGGTCTGGGTTAGGTCCGGGTTAGGTCTGGGTTAGGTCTGGGTTAGGTCTGGGTTAGGTCTGGGTTAGGTCCGGGTTAGGTCTGGGTTAGGTCTGGGTTAGGTCTGGGTTAGGTCTGGGTTAGGTCTGGGTTAGGTCTGGGTTAGGTCTGGGTTAGGTCTGGGTTAGGTCTGGGTTAGGTCTGGGTTAGGTCTGGGTTAGGTCCGGGTTAGGTCTGGGTTAGGTCTGGGTTAGGTCTGGGTTAGGTCTGGGTTAGGTCTGGGTTAGGTCTGGGTTAGGTCTGGGTTAGGTCTGGGTTAGGTCTGGGTTAGGTCTGGGTTAGGTCTGGGTTAGGTCCGGGTTAGGTCTGGGTTAGGTCTGGGTTAGGTCTGGGTTAGGTCTGGGTTAGGTCTGGGTTAGGTCTGGGTTAGGTCTGGGTTAGGTCTGGGTTAGGTCTGGGTTAGGTCTGGGTTAGGTCTGGGTTAGGTCTGGGTTAGGTCCGGGTTAGGTCTGGGTTAGGTCTGGGTTAGGTCCGGGTTAGGTCCGGGTTAGGTCCGGGTTAGGTCTGGGTTAGGTCTGGGTTAGGTCTGGGTTAGGTCTGGGTTAGGTCTGGGTTAGGTCTGGGTTAGGTCTGGGTTAGGTCTGGGTTAGGTCCGGGTTAGGTCTGGGTTAGGTCGGGTTAGGTCTGGGTTAGGTCCGGGTTAGGTCTGGGTTAGGTCTGGGTTAGGTCTGGGTTAGGTCTGGGTTAGGTCTGGGTTAGGTCTGGGTTAGGTCTGGGTTAGGTCCGGGTTAGGTCTGGGTTAGGTCTGGGTTAGGTCTGGGTTAGGTCTGGGTTAGGTCTGGGTTAGGTCCGGGTTAGGTCTGGGTTAGGTCTGGGTTAGGTCCGGGTTAGGTCCGGGTTAGGTCTGGGTTAGGTCCGGGTTAGGTCTGGGTTAGGTCCGGGTTAGGTCTGGGTTAGGTCTGGGTTAGGTCCGGGTTAGGTCTGGGTTAGGTCTGGGTTAGGTCCGGGTTAGGTCTGGGTTAGGTCTGGGTTAGGTCTGGGTTAGGTCTGGGTTAGGTCTGGGTTAGGTCTGGGTTAGGTCTGGGTTAGGTCTGGGTTAGGTCTGGGTTAGGTCTGGGTTAGGTCCGGGTTAGGTCTGGGTTAGGTCTGGGTTAGGTCTGGGTTAGGTCCGGGTTAGGTCTGGGTTAGGTCCGGGTTAGGTCTGGGTTAGGTCTGGGTTAGGTCTGGGTTAGGTCTGGGTTAGGTCTGGGTTAGGTCTGGGTTAGGTCTGGGTTAGGTCCGGGTTAGGTCTGGGTTAGGTCTGGGTTAGGTCTGGGTTAGGTCCGGGTTAGGTCTGGGTTAGGTCTGGGTTAGGTCTGGGTTAGGTCTGGGTTAGGTCTGGGTTAGGTCCGGGTTAGGTCTGGGTTAGGTCTGGGTTAGGTCTGGGTTAGGTCTGGGTTAGGTCCGGGTTAGGTCGGGGTTAGGTCTGGGTTAGGTCTGGGTTAGGTCTGGGTTAGGTCTGGGTTAGGTCTGGGTTAGGTCCGGGTTAGGTCTGGGTTAGGTCTGGGTTAGGTCTGGGTTAGGTCTGGGTTAGGGTCTGGGTTAGGTCTGGGTTAGGTCTGGGTTAGGTCTGGGTTAGGTCTGGGTTAGGTCTGGGTTAGGTCTGGGTTAGGTCTGGGTTAGGTCTGGGTTAGGTCTGGGTTAGGTCTGGGTTAGGTCTGGGTTAGGTCCGGGTTAGGTCTGGGTTAGGTCTGGGTTAGGTCTGGGTTAGGTCTGGGTTAGGTCTGGGTTAGGTCTGGGTTAGGTCTGGGTTAGGTCTGGGTTAGGTCCGGGTTAGGTCTGGGTTAGGTCTGGGTTAGGTCTGGGTTAGGTCCGGGTTAGGTCTGGGTTAGGTCCGGGTTAGGTCTGGGTTAGGTCTGGGTTGTTAGGTCTGGGTTAGGTCTGGGTTAGGTCCGGGTTAGGTCTGGGTTAGGTCTGGGTTAGGTCCTGGGTTAGGTCTGGGTTAGGTCTGGGTTAGGTCTGGGTTAGGTCTGGGTTAGGTCTGGGTTAGGTCTGGGTTAGGTCTGGGGTTAGGGTTAGGTCTGGGTTAGGTCTGGGTTAGGTCTGGGTTAGGTCTGGGTTAGGTCTGGGTTAGGTCTGGGTTAGGTCTGGGTTAGGTCTGGGTTAGGTCTGGGTTAGGTCTGGGTTAGGTCTGGGTTAGGTCTGGGTTAGGTCTGGGTTAGGTCTGGGTTAGGTCTGGGTTAGGTCTGGGTTAGGTCTGGGTTAGGTCTGGGTTAGGTCTGGGTTAGGTCTGGGTTAGGTCTGGGTTAGGTCTGGGTTAGGTCTGGGTTAGGTCTGGGTTAGGTCTGGGTTAGGTCTGGGTTAGGTCTGGGTTAGGTCTGGGTTAGGTCTGGGTTAGGTCTGGGTTAGGTCTGGGTTAGGTCTGGGTTAGGTCTGGGTTAGGTCTGGGTTAGGTCTGGGTTAGGTCTGGGTTAGGTCTGGGTTAGGTCTGGGTTAGGTCTGGGTTAGGTCTGGGTTAGGTCTGGGTTAGGTCTGGGTTAGGTCTGGGTTAGGTCTGGGTTAGGTCTGGGTTAGGTCTGGGTTAGGTCTGGGTTAGGTCTGGGTTAGGTCTGGGTTAGGTCTGGGTTAGGGTCTGGGTTAGGTCTGGGTTAGGTCTGGGTTAGGTCTGGGTTAGGTCTGGGTTAGGTCTGGGTTAGGTCTGGGTTAGGTCTGGGTTAGGTCTGGGTTAGGTCTGGGTTAGGTCTGGGTTAGGTCTGGGTTAGGTCTGGGTTAGGTCTGGGTTAGGTCTGGGTTAGGTCTGGGTTAGGTCTGGGTTAGGTCTGGGTTAGGTCTGGGTTAGGTCTGGGTTAGGTCGGTAGGGTTAGGTCTGGGTTAGGTCTGGGTTAGGTCTGGGTTAGGTCTGGGTTAGGTCTGGGTTAGGTCTGGGTTAGGTCTGGGTTAGGTCTGGGTTAGGTCTGGGTTAGGTCTGGGTTAGGTCTGGGTTAGGTCTGGGTTAGGTCTGGGTTAGGTCTGGGTTAGGTCTGGGTTAGGTCTGGGTTAGGTCTGGGTTAGGTCTGGGTTAGGTCTGGGTTAGGTCTGGGTTAGGTCTGGGTTAGGTCTGGGTTAGGTCTGGGTTAGGTCTGGGTTAGGTCTGGGTTAGGTCTGGGTTAGGTCTGGGTAGGTCGGGTTAGGTCTGGGTTAGGTCTGGGTTAGGTCTGGGTTAGGTCTGGGTTAGGTCCGGGTTAGGTCTGGGTTAGGTCTGGGTTAGGTCTGGGTTAGGTCTGGGTTAGGTCTGGGTTAGGTCTGGGTTAGGTCTGGGTTAGGTCTGGGTTAGGTCTGGGTTAGGTCTGGGTTAGGTCTGGGGGTTAGGTCTGGGTTAGG